>JAYRCH010000021.1:5000000-10000000 GCA_037179445.1 Phengaris alcon alcon | reverse complement strand
AATATCCACGCGTCCACATATAATTGGACTGAAATTCATTATGAGCATTGAAATAACTCAGCATAAGGCAGTGATCGATCATAATATTTTAATAATAAAATAGTAGGAACATTCAAATAAACCAAAATTGTATAATAATATGATATATGTCTAAGGAAAGTTCCGTAACTATCAACGAGCAATAAGTATTTTTTCAAATTTCTTCATAAGAAACTGTCCGAATTCGTTCAAAATAATATTACTAAAGAGTATTTAGAATGATCTATCAGCATGTAAAAGTGGATGTTTCTATCTCTCATAGTTTAGAAATGCCAGTCGACTTGTAAGTACCACTTTAGAGGCTGATTACTCGTGAACGGTTCACTTTATAAAAAGTTGTGTTATGTTATATCTCGCCTTTATTCAAAAATACCTATTCGACGATACCCCACACGATGGAGCTAACAGAGAAAAAAAAAACATCCCCACTTCACATGTAGGTGAAATCATCCACCCTACACAGACACCCCTAAAATACAAAACTATTATTATTTTTTGTGCCAAAAGTAAAATATATCTTTAACTTTACTAAATCTCGTCAATTTATATTCATAACTAGCTGGTGCCCGCATCTTCGTTTGCGTAGAACTAACGGAAACGGAAGCCTAAGATAAAAGTAGGTACAGTAACCGGCGATAAATATTGCACATCGACCTTTGGAAAGAGACAATCGGCTAATTTCGGCTTCGTAGAGCGTTATCTCTGTCGCACACTACCTATGTGACGTTTTGTCAGTCGTTGTTCAAATGCGTTAGAGTGCGGTCGCGTCCAGTTCAAAATATATATTTAGAGTTGTTAACACCCCCAAATTTGAATAATTTAAAGTTGTACTATGGCAACTTTAGGGAAAAGAGGGAAACCTTTACAAGGTCAGAAATGGAAGTAATTGAGAATTAGAATTATTATTATTTTTATTACAATGTCTCATTCTAACAATAGGTATAATGCGTGTTTATTATGTACACTACAGCTGTAATTTTCCAAAATATACGTAAACATAATGTGAACATGTTTTTTTTATTTTATTTTACCCCAACCTAAAGCCATCACTTATAGAAAAAATGGTGTATTTTATACAAATAATAAAAAGAAATATCAAAAGAAGCAAATCATAATTGTTTTAACAGCTCCTAAAGGATACCGGACTGTTTGTATTTCGCACGACAGAGATAACGCTCTACGAAGCCGAAATTAGCCGATTGTCTCTTTCCAAGGGTCTATGTGCAATATTTATCCGTTATCGCCGGGTACTGTAGTCTTAGTTACTCCTTATAACAACAGCTATCTGCCAGTGAAAGTCCCGTGAAAATCGGTCCAGCCGATTCAGAAGGGCCCTGCCCTTAAACTAAAGAAGAAGATGATAGTTAGTACATACGGCACCTACGCCAAAAATAATTTTTAACATTTTTGTCTGTCCGTCCATCTGTCAAAAGGTTTATCGTAAACCGTGATAGCTAAACAGTTTGAATTTACTCAGATGATGTATTTCTGTTGCCGCTATAACAACAAATATGAAAAACATAGTAATATACTCGTAAAGTTACTTATACAACAAACGTGTTATTTTTGACGGAACGCTTCGTGCAATAAAAAACACCGGCCAAGCGGATATTTAAATACTAATAAAACACACCAAAATATGTCTCACGAATAAATCTTTGCACGATTTAAATTATTCCACAAGCCGAAATCCTATTATTCACAGATATTTATATAAAGTAAATGTTTATTTAAATATATTTTATTATATTGTAAAAGTTTAACATATTGCTGTATAAAGATCCATACATTGTATTTTTATAGTGGTTTCGTCAAAGAATAATAATCTTTATTGTTTTCGAACTTATCAATGTGTGTGAAATCTGCTCTTCTTATAACAATGAGTGAGACAAGGATAGCAATAGTTGCGTAATACATGAGCTAAGCTTTAGAGAAAGAGATGACAGGAAAGATAAAGAAGTACTTATTCAATAAGATAGAAATACAAAAATGAGGAATGCAACTGACAGATAAATAACATTTGGAACTTTAGTAAAGAGAACACAAATGAAGAAAGTAACCGATTACCCAAAATGTCCAAAGGAAGAACTAAAGAAGACAACTGCAATGCTATAGCTAGGATACTTAAAGACTTCTGCAGCTGCTCAGAGAACGCGGCATGGTCCCCCGACATGACGACTAATAGAAAGGGACCGTTTTTGAAGAGCGAACTGACTAATATGTCCGGAATGCGCAGGCGCATCATGACCCTCGCGAGAAGAAGGAGTAAGGAGGTAATTACTGAACCACCGAAGTTTAAAGACGATAAGGCTTTGAATATTAATCTATTGAATGCTTCAATGACACAAAATAGGAATATACAGAAGAACATTGGAACGTTTTTGAACTCGAGAAGATTATGCGAGGACGAAGAAGATATTTACGAGACGCCTATACAAGTTAGTAATTCGTGTTACGGCGAAAACTGGTCGCTAAGTAAATCTTGGAGAAACAGTCAATACTTCAACAATCGCGGAGGAGAAAGGTTGCTAGACAGACAATTCGTTCTAGAACGAATAGACGAAGTACCAAGAAAGAAGAAGGACAGATCGCAGAAGGAACAGATACGTTACGAGAGAAATATAAAGCGTCATATACGCATCCGTGTTATGCTGTCTCTGAGAATGCGAAGATACGCGAAAAAAAGGCTAAAGAAACAGCGTCTACCGATTATGAACACGAGTGTACCTCCGCGGAAGTTTCCTAGAGGTACATCCACGAGCTCAAGTTTTGGGACCACCTCCTGCAGTAGCACAATGAAGGACAGAGTGAGTAATGGGACGGTGTTGTTCGACATCCACGAGGCCAGGAACTCCATGTTGGAGCTCTGCCATGATTACGAGGAGGAGCTGGACACGCTGGATATTGCTCTACGCGCCGGTAACTTTAGGTATGTATTTATGTGAGCATTGAATGTAATAGGCTAGACGACTGACTTTTTTTTATTGAATGAATAGTACTCTTAAATGTAAGTAACTTAGACGAAACAGTATACAGAAAATCTATATTTTCATAGGTACAGCGATTTGTTTACAAAATTTCGCAAGTGTCGTGAATACGATCCATACAAAAGTCGTACCTAACTGTGACGTCACTATCAGATAAAAGTGAATGAACTATAAGACCGCAGGACATAGGAACACATTTGTAAATATCTCCGAAATTTGTGGGTTTAAGTTCATACTTACTCAAATGAATGTTTTGTATATGAAGTAAGTTAACTGATGATGTAGGTTTTTTACTAATTTAGCGAAAAATTTCGAAACTTTTTTGTATTTTTTAGATGTCTCTGCTTACTAAATCAAACATAAAATATTATACTTTTCCGTTTGTCAAGTAATATTTCATTATTTCTGAAAGGTGCTGTAAACAATAAATATATATAAGTGGTTATTATTTAATGAACTTATTCATAGAGGGTTGTTGTAAGTTTGAAGTGTCTGTCTGTGTGTGTGTCTGCCCGTGGCATCATAGCTCCCAAACGGGTGAACCGATTTTGATCTAGTTTTTTTTGTTTGAAAGCTGACATGATCGGGAATGTTTCTAGCTATAATTCATCATCATGAGTTCGCTCACTGCTTGACGATTTACTTAATTCGTATGACATTTTTAAAGTTTGGATGTAGGGAGTATTTTTATTAGCTGTGGCGTTGGGTTCCTATAACTGCATTCCTATCGGCTTCACTTACCACTGCCCTTTTGAAGACCCTCATCCAAATCCCTACCTATCGTACAGGCTAGTTCCCTATATATGAGAATCAGCCTTCGCCACTGAATTGTAGTGTTTATTTATCGTCAAACTGTGAATCTTATTAATATTTGATACATCCAAAAACTTGTATTTTTAACCAGTAATAATAATATTTATGGACGCATTCACACCACGTCAATCTGGTCCTGTGTTGAGTTCTCCAAGAACTTCAAGTGTTACTTACGGACTACGGAAATAAATTTAATAATTGTATATTATACACATCTTTAATACACATCCATGACCCAGGAACTTAGAAAACTTTTTGTTCCTTTGGCGGGATTCGAATCCGGCTTGAGCACTGACGCTCTCAACCACTGAGCCACAGAGGTCGTCAAATTATTATTCGGCTTTTTTATGCGTCTTTATGCGAATTAAATTGCGTTGTTATCGCTTATATTCATATTACATCGGTTACATCTATTTCCGCGAGTGACGAGTTTAACTCGCATGACACATCAAGTAAAGATCATTTATAGTAAAAGATAACACATAATCAGATAAGGAACCTCCATCTTGTTAAAGGGGAGAAGTTGCCGAGTTGATGCCAAATAAACATTTTTAATTTTTTGGTATCAACTCGATTTATACTCCGGTTCCCACGTGTAAGGTTTTGTTAGGAAGACACACAGATAGACGGACAATCCATTTCAATATGGTTCCGTTTTTCCCCAATCTTTTAAATAGCTCAGTGTTTTTACCCGACTACGGCGAAGACAAAAGGAAAAGTAATGTAGCGCCTGAACTACTAATCTGTTTTTCATGAATTGTAATAACAGCCCGGGTAACATAGGCTTATATATTTTACGTAGTCAGTAGTAGTTTATAATTTTTATAAAAAAGACTATATTTTTTTTATAAAAATTGTAGTTATTCTCAGTTATTATTATGCATAACATTAATCTCGGCTGTATGAGGTTCAACGTAGTTCGTAATTCGTATATTGGGGTGAGGACAATACAGTTATGGTGTCTGCGCACACTTCCTGTGTTTCGGCTGACCTCTGTGTAGGTATATTATGATTTCTAAAACGTCACAAAACGGCAGATGAATCATGATAATTTAAACTAGAGTGAGGATCAGTCATATTGGGGTATGCAGACTTGTGGCGACAAAAAAAAACAGTAAATTCTGTAAAGAAATTATTTAAATCGGACCAAACATGACGAAGATTTAACAATTTTAGTACATTAGTTCCAAAAACGCGCCCGAGAATGAAGCGAGTCGCTGTGACGTCATCTGTCGTCGTCACCTCCCCGCTAAACACAACTAAATATTTACAACCGCTAAATATTTAACGTAAACAAAAACAATGCACGCGAGGCACAAGCGTCAAAAATCAGAGAACGAATACTTATGCAATACCTATGAAGTATGAGTACAATTAAGCCGTTGTTCCCGACTGATGACGTCATCGTAACCAATTCAGTGGACGCGCGCGTTTCAAACTAGCCGTTCAGAAAAACTTTAACAAATCCACCATTTCTTGACGGTTTTTAATAATTTAAAAAATAAAATACTTAGTAAGTTAATACACATACTTAGTAAAATCAGATTTACTACCGAGTGATTGATCCACATTACGCTGTGTTTTTGCTTCAATAAGCACTGGTATGAGAATGGTACTAGGATTAATAAGTGCCCATGCACGCTTAGCCTGACCACCATAGAAATGCGTTTTGTCTACACATGAATACACATACTAACAGATAATATGGAGTTAATCCGTCATTTTGTCTATTCTCCAGTAGAATCTCCGGCGGGCATGCTACGCGTGTAGACGAGGAGACGGAATATTTATTGATAACCCAATTTCAGGAGTATGAATATGGATTATAGCATGATATATACTTATCTACCTTTGTCGACCACACACCACACAGATTATAATTGCAATGCGAACAAATTATGTGGACAATGAAACTGCTAAATCAATTTCTTCGATGTAACGTTGAATGAATATATGTACTATAATATTTTAATGTTACGTTATTACGTTTTTTACGTACCTCATGTTTATATTTTTTGTTTATCAAATTACTTACTACTGTTTGTACCCATCTACTTAATATTACCTTAATGAAACATTTACTAACATGTAGGTAAACGTTTTAATAAGATAAGATGTTTTATAAATTTGATTAAAATATTAAAATGAAAAATTTACATACATTTACGTTTATATAATTACATGTCGACTGAGATTTTTGCGTAAAATGGCCAATTAAGGCGTTCTTGATCTCAGAAACAAAGATACATTAACAATTTTGACATATTGAATAGTGCAGAATAGCTATTGGCCTAGTTCGTAGCGGGCTCGCTTTTTGTAAATTTTGTTTAACTTTTTAATTAAACCCAAATTTGCAGAGAACGATTTTCATAAAATGCGCGAAGGCACTTTTTTGAGCTCCTGGATTGAACTACTGTTCTAAACAAATGAAATAATAAAATGAGAATGCTATCTTCTATATAGTCGTATAGTTCGAAAATCTTATTCTAAGCCAAAAAAACTTCGAAAATAGATTTAAGTTAACTATGAATTACTCCTATCTAAAGTAAGGCCAACCAGACGAGATAAAGAATGTAAACAAATTTTCAGGGGTTCAAAACATTTTTATTTGAATAAATTATTATAAAGTTCGAATTTTAATCGCTGTCGTCTGTACTAGACAAAGATGATTCGTCGGAAGAGTCCGAGTCAGCTGTGTTTATGATAAAACTATCTATTGTATTATCAATCATGTTGTCAATATTGCTATAAAAATTGTCCTCGACTTTTATTACATGATCCACACAATTTCGCCATTTATCAGCAGATACACGTTGGATCCCCTCTTGTAGCAGTTTTTTCACATCTTCAAATTTAAATGTAGTATTATTGCGAGCTACGTGTCCCTTTATGTCAGCCCATACGAGTTCAATGGGATTGAGCTCGCAATGATAAGGTGGCAGTCTTAGGACCTTCAATTTTTTGGCGAGCTCATCCACAGCGTATCTTTGGTAGTTCGCCTTTACGTCATTCACTTTCTTTAAAAGTTCTGCCTTTAAGTCTTTTTCATCATAGCTTAGTTCTTTATTACGCAGCCATTCTTGAATACTTGCTTTTCTCCATGCTCTGGTGGGTGTTTTTTCTTGGCGTCTTGAGTGGTAAGGAGCATTGTCCAGTACCACTACAGCATTTTCACCAAGTTTTGGTAAAATATTCTCAAACCACTGCTCAAAGCGGTTCTCGTCCATTGACTCGTGGTAATCACCTGTGTTTTTTGACTCAAATACATCATCAGCCCCCTCTGTGAAACCATTTTCAATTCCCATATGCACCACAATCAGTCGTCTGCCCTTTGAAGTAGGATTCTTTGCACCCGTACTCAGTCCCTTCATAAAAGCTTTGAAGTTATTGTAGTACCCACTGTGATTCCATAATTAAAATCAACAACTAAGCACTCACAATAACAGCAAAAATCAAAAATAAAACTAACCGAAACGGAATAATAACAACAAAAAACCAAGTAAATACGGAGACGAAAAAATATGTATCACTTCGAACGCAATCCAAACAGGAATGAACTTGTTCACAATTGTTTGGCGGACCAAATGTTGACAACTGCGGCACTGGCCGCTTTCCTGTAACACGAAACACGCTACGACAGCTGTCGTCGACCAACTAACGTCATTATTGCATACGAGTGATAAGGACAGATATAATATTAACTCACTTTCATAATGCAACTCAGTAGCGGTCCGTTTATTTACGTTTTTTATCTCGTCTCGTTGGCCTTACTTTACGATAATACTATTAAGCAAAATTTATACCAGAACAATTGTTATTTCGTGAGGAATAAAGATTTTATAATTTTAAAGCATTAATTTAATAACATATTTCAATAAAAACGATAAATACAACTGCAAAATTACTACAAAATGCGAAATGTCGGGAACGCTTCAAATACCTAATCTCGCCGAGTGCAGATTTGTACGAGGGGAGGTCCAAAAGTTCGCGGAATGAAAGGGTTGTTAATAAAATATAGCAATAAATTTATTTTTCCTTTTCAATATAATCACCCTTAAGTGTAATACATTTATTTGATCTATGGATTAATTTTTCTAAACCATCGAAAAAATATTTTTTGTCTTTGGCCTCAAAATGCGCCGAAATTGCCTCCTTCACTTCGTTATCGTCGGAAAATTTCCTTCCCCTTAGCTCTTTTTTTAAATTTGGAAACAAATAAAAATCGCTAGGGGCCAGGTCTGGACTGTAGGGTGCGTGAACAAGTGGTTCGAATCCATGCGTGTGAAGAGCAGCCATGGCAACTCGGCTCTTGTGAACCGGCGCGTTGTCTTGCAAAAGCAACACACCCTTGGCCAATTTTCCACGACGTTTTTCTTTAATTGCCTCCTTTAACTTTTCCAATATTATGGCGTAGTATTCTCCGGTTATAGTGGTACCTTTTTCTTTATAATCAATCAGTAATATTCCCTCACAATCCCAAAAAACAGTGGCCATCAACTTTCCAGCCGATTCTGACACTTTGAATTTCTTGGGAGGTGGTGTACCCTTTTTGTGCCATTGCATGGACTCCTGTTTTGATTCAGGTTCAAAGTGATGAACCCATGTTTCATCTCCAGTAACAATCCGCTCCAAAATCTGCACAGGGTTGTCTCCACACACCTCCAAAAAGTGCTTAGACGCGTCGATGCGCTGCTGTTTTTGAAGCGGCGTGAGCATTCTCGGCACCCATCTTGCACTGACTTTTGTCATGCCCAAGTGGTCGTGCAGGATCCGCAAAATGGTTGTATCTGATACTCCAACAAATGCAGATAATTGTTTTTTCTTTAAACGTGTGTCTTCCAGTACAAGTTTTTCGACTTTTTCGACGATGTCTGATGTGGTGGCCTCAACTGGCCGCCCAGAGCGAGGGTCGTCTTCAATTGAATCTCGACCATGTTTGAAAAGTCCATGCCACTTATAAACCATTGTTTTACCAGGGCACTGATCTCCATAAACGGCTTCCATTTCATTTAAAATGGTTTGAACGTTTTTTCCTTGCTTGGTAAGGAATTTTATCAAAGCGCGATGTTCAATTTTCTCTATAGTTGCAGTTTGCTTCCGGATTGACTTGTTTAGCAGGCGAGTACTCGTAAACGAATGGCGCTATAGGGTTGAGATTTTATATATATACTAATTATGAGTGCTCAATTAGTATGACACTAAGCGAGCTACCCTATCCCCACTCCATCCCCTCCATTCCGCGAACTTTTGGACCTCCCCTCGTAATAGGGCTCTTAAATATTGAAAGTAAATTGGTTGATGAGTAGTAAAACACTTTCTCTAGAATAGAACATTTTATATGACATATATTTTAATATGTTGTAAAAATATCAATTTATGTCAATAAAAATCTATGCAAATTGCTAAAAAAATACAATATTTTTATAGTATATATTTGAACTTAGTGCCATCTGTTGTTGACTAGTTGCAGTCCTCAGTAAAGACCAAATGATACTATAAAGTGCCATCTATTGATAAGAAGTTGGTAGTCTTAAAACTCATACAATATGGTTCCAAACTGCTATATGGCGCGATAGATGGCGCGTTACCGAATGTAATGCGTTGATGTCTTTTCCTCATGAAATCGCAATAATTGTATATCGTAAGAGAATAATTAATTATTTGTGTATTTGTTGGTGTATATTGTACATTTCTAGAAAACTTTTTAATGTGTACGTTTTATAAAATGTAGTATTTAGAAGTATTTAAAATTTAAATGAATACGAATGCATCGGTGATTTATTTGAATACCAAACGCTGCAGGTTTCAAACAATATGTGCCGTGCCTTCAGTAATATTATCTGAATAAACTTTAAAATTTCCAAAAGTTTCAATAATAAAAATGAACATAATATTATTGAAACTTTCTTGACCACGACATCCATTTTGTACTGGAATAAGCATATTATTAATAAAAAAAAGACTATGAACGAACTTAAAGACGAAGAGTTTTCCTTTGGTGGTGCGAGTTTTTAATTTTTTACAATATTTTATTCTACTCCACTACTATAAGTACGCATTTACAATGAATATACATACAATCCATATTAGGCTGGGACTATGTATCCGGCGGGCCCAGGAAAATTCAGAGCACCGAAAATAGAACTCTACGCCAATACAATAGACTTGAAAATCGAACACACAAGTGTAGAGTAAAATTTCATCTCATATACGACAGCTCGACACTCGTCACTCGACACTTCGATGTTCAACTCTATTAGCGCAGACTCGGCGCTCCGAATTTTCTCCGGCCTTCCGGATTCCGGATCATATAGTCCCATCCTTATGCATGAGGAATGACACCTACATTTCGTATTTCACACCATACAATTTCGATCTGTCGCCGCTATAATAGACAATCACGGAGAAAATTCAAATTGTGTAGCGCGACAGCTACTTTCGTCCGTTTGCACTGACCTTTATATAACATCTCCCTGTTTTAGTACCCGACTACGGCGAAGTCAAAAGGAAGGGTAATGATTTTGGCAGTTTATGTATGTATGTTTGTTTCTTTAGCCGTAGCGCCTACACTACTGATCTGATTGTAATAAATGAGGTGTCAACAGATTCGTAATAATATACACATACTGCTATATAATTTAGTTTGTCGGGTTATAGTTTTTATGAAAAAAATCTAGTTAAGATCTATCTATTGATATCTATGGATGCTTTCACACCACGCCAATTTGGTCCCGTGGTAAGTTCTCGAAGAACTTGTGTTACGGGTACCAGACAACGGAAATATATTTACCTAACACTTTTATTCTATACATATATTTAAGATTATTATTATATTTAATAGAAATCCATGACCTAGGAACACAGAAAACTTTGTTCCTACGGCGGGATTCGAATCCTCGACCTCAGGCTTGAGCGCCGACGCGCTAACCTCTGAGCCGCAGAGGTCGTCAATTAGTTATTTATTATAATATATATAATCTATCCTACAGGAGCGGCCGCGTGTCTGCGGAGTGGTGGTGCGGCATGGGACGCGGGCGGGGAGGCGCGCTGGCGCTGCACTACGCGGCGGCTCGCGGGTGCCTCGACTGCGTGCGGCTGCTGGCGAACACCACGCCTGATGTCTCGTGAGTACCTCTATAAGTACAACGAAACATTGTAACAGGGCTCGGGCAATCTTAGGCCTTCGGAAAAAGGTGAGTAGCAGGCCGGGACTATATTCACAGAGTAAAAATATATACTTACGTACAGAGGAACACCATTCATAGAACGATCAAAATTTTGCCAGGGTTGTCACAGAAGATGGGGGTAAATTAAAATAAGTCTAGCGTCAGAATACGTAAGGTTTCAGGGACATTAGTCACCATGCCGTGCCTTTTTTTAATTACAATGACGAAGTTCGAAAATAAAAAAATCCATGCGATTGACACATTTGGTCGGTAAATCACATCGTTACTCCCATTTGTATATTAATACGTAAAGTAAAAGCTTTCAGCACAATTTTACGATGATTGTGCGAACGGAGGAGTATGATATTTGGTACAGTTCAAATTTACCTTCCTCGGTGTGCGGCAAGCTAATATTATTTAAAATTAATCGCTAGAAATTCAAAACATTTTTGAAAATAACAACAACACACTACCTCAGTATATTAACACACACTACCTCAGAACATCAACACACTACCGTGCGTTTGATAGATACATTGGGATACAATTGTGTTACACGGTGACGTTTGTCAATCTGTCACAACATTTATATTTTTCTATCTAAAAGGCAAAAGAACTTTTATAAAGTTCGAACTTAAAAATGATATTATGAATTATTGTGTGCGAATGTCGACCGCAGGGGCGACCTCTAGTACATTCCCTTAGAACTTCTTTATGATATTGCATTTTGTCTAAGGACCCTGGAGCCTTAGCTTAGATATCTCGTAGCTTACTTTAAAATAACGTCGACGCGCGTAAATTGTACGCCTTCAGTCTTTTAGTTGTATTTTTAGTTTTTACAAATAGGAATGTTCTTTTGCAATTTTATGGTTAACTTAGATTAATAGTTCTGAGCTGTATCAATGGTTGAAACGGCGATGCTGACCGCTACCATCTGGTCGTAGTCCAGTGAAGCGCTACGGGTGTTTTTGTAGCGGCCAGCTAACAGTCGCGACACGAACATAACTGAGATGCTAGCCTACTTACGTCTTACACCCTCATCATCATCGTCCAGCGCCATTGGATATCATATCTGAAGACTAAACAATATTCTGATTACATAATACTAAACAGTGTCGTCGTTCAATAGGCTAGATGACAAAAAAAAATACATAAATGAATAGTACTCCTAAATATGAGTAACTTCTCAGAAGAAACAGTAAGTATATCAAAAGTCAATATTTTCAAAGGTACAGCGATTTGTATACAAAATGTCGCAAGTCTCGTGAAAACGCTCCATACTAAAGTCGTACCTAGCTCTGACGTCACGCCTAGGTAAAAGTGTATGAAGCGTACTACCGCAGGAACAAATTTGTAAATATCTCCTATATTTGTGCGTTTAACTTCATACTTACCATAATGAATGTTTTTGTATATGATTTAAGTAAACTGATGATGTAGGTTTTGTTTACTAATTTAGCAAAATAAAATTTAAACTTTTTTGTACTTTTTAGATGTATCTAATTACTAAACTACATGTGAAATAATATATTTTTTCACATTTGCCAAGTAGTAATGCCTCAATATATCTGAGTATATTATTGAAACTAAACATTTTAGATGTATTCATCATCCCTATTATAACACTTATTTCTCTGCTTGTGTAAAGACGGTTAGGCAAAAAAATATTTTTCATACTCAAAGTTAAAAATCATCTCGTGTTTGGGTGACTCTCCGCTAAACGCAAACTCGCCCGTATAAAGAAACAATGTTTTTTTCGAATAGGATAATTATATTTCTGCCTAAACGTCTTCACATAATCAGTAAAACATATTGTGCCCGAAATATCCGAAATTGATTTTTCTAGACCTTATATTATAGACGAGGGATGTCGACGCAAAAAGTGTCTACACTTACAACTGCGCTACTTTTGGGGTTGTTTGGGGCAGTCAAAGGTTTGACATTTGTCATTTTGACACTTGCTTACCGCAGTATACTCAGTCCGCATTTAATTGCAAAAATCTTCTGAAATCAAGATAGCGTATTTATTTATTTGTTAAACTGACCTATTTATTTATGTTAAAACCTATTTACTGTTCAATAAATATACAATGATACATTAATGTGGTCGAATTTAATATTCTCCTTTACAAAAACATTAAATTGGTTCTGTTGAATAATATATTAGGTCATACATATGAAATTGGCATTTTGTAAAGGAGGAACGTAAAGTCGATTTTTTTAAACATAATATATTTATTTATTCAAAGTATATACCATTGCTATCTATGCCTTTTTGCCATCTCATAGGTAGTTATTAGGTAGTATTCCAATTGAAGCTCCTCTAATTTGGTAGCCGTCTGTTATGCAGTGTGTGGTCTAGCGTTGTCCTGAAGCAGCAGTGGCCTAGAGCGAATAACTAACCTCTGTTGTTTAGTAGCTAGCTTTTCCATCGTGATTTACTGTTGCTGGCTATAGACTCGACAGGATCGTCTGGCTAGATTTAAGAAAGCTGTAGTGAACGACACCGGCACTAGTCCACCAAACGCCCACAAGTAACTTTTTATGAGTAAATTAGTAGTTTGCCAGGGTTCGGCCATTGCGATGAGCGTTTCTGATTATCGTACAGGATCCACTTTTCATCACAGGTAATGATTCGATATAAAATTCCTTCATTATTGTGCCGGTTGAGTAATGTAACGCAGCAGTCGACGCGCGTTTGTCGGTTTGCTGCACTCAATTCATGAGGTAGCCACCTTTCAAGCTTTTTCACCTTCCCAATTTGCTTAAGTTTTATCACTAACACCGCAGCTTGCAGCTAACTCGGACGAGGTTTGCGATAGATCCGATTCCACAATAGCCTTCAATTCTTCATTATCAACTTTGGTCTCCAGCCGTCGGGCTTGTACTGCTGCAGGTCGAAATTTCCAGAACGAAAACGTTGGAACCAAAAATGCACTGTGTTTTTTTTGCGACACCGCTGCCATACACATCATTATTCCTTAGAGCCGTTTCTGCAGCACTGGTACCACGGTGGAACTCGTACTCGAAAATAATACGATATTTCAAGTTTTCCATTTTGTAAACAGACTGACGCAAAGAAAAAACCAAAAGAGGAAGAAACAAATGAATTACGGTTTTTGAAACACGAATGCATGGGTAAATAGCGGTATAAATTTGAAATCGGAATTCCTAACCAAAGAAGATATATTTGAGATCAAAGTGGCCAGTACGACAAAACGCCAACTTCATATGTAAGGACCTAATATTGTAACTAGCTGTTGCCCGCCCTCGTAAATATAATATCCCTTGGGAACACTGTACTTTTACGGAATAAGTAGCCTATGCTTTAATCCAGAGCCTAAACTACTACCATACCGAATTTCACCGAGGTCCGTTCGTTAGTTTTTTCGTGAAAGAGTAACAAACATCCATCCTCACAAACTTTCACATTTATAATATTAGTAGGATATTCCCCCTTTTTTAGAGGAAATGCGGTTTACCAACTAAACCCCGCGATGTCCTTCTTCACGCTTTTGGCGGGGCCATGGGAACTGTTGTGACTATCACAACCCACAACCCCGGTGATATTATAAAAGTCTTCGTATATTATAGGCACTATACAAAAATAGCGTCTGCGACAGACGAAGTCGCGGTCAGTAGCTGTATGTATATCACTCACATTACATAATACATATATTACTCTCAGAGTAATCTGGTGAAAGCCAAGATAATTGCGCCTAACGGATGCTAATCGCCTGCTCGCCGGTTTAGGTAAAAATATGTAAATTTTTACCTAAACCGGCGAGCCGAGGCACATTAGGTAAATATGCAAATTTTGGTACTATCGAACAAATTGCCGCTCGACCAGGACAAGATCAAAATCGCATAACAGCGCCGATGAATGATGCGCGCGTACACATACTCACGTGTTAAAACGGGCTTCAACCACGTCTGCGGTCGATGAGATCACTTCCTTTGTGTTTAAATATTTTGAGGCGTCCTAGAGGATATTCTTACACTGGAGATTTACTGCTCAGTGTCACAGGACTAAGACTCTGATACGTAATTCCCTAACTGAGCAGTGCGCCAGTGGCGTTTTTACTTATCTGGTTTATGGGACCTATACGAAATCTTAATTTTTCCTACTTGTAGAAAACGAGTAGACGTGAGTAGTAGAGTGCTTGTAAGAGGTTTAACTGACGTGCATTTATTCCCTTAAAACGCCAGATATACAAGAGATACAAGTGCGTTCTTAAATCTAGTTTAGCCAATATACCTTCGCTAATTACTATGACGATGTTAGATATCAAAAAAGTATGGAACTGACGTATCGCGAGCTATGTCACTTGGCCAACGTTATGTCAACCCCATACATTTTTGTATGACAGTTTTCAAAATGGTGCACATAATAAGAATTGCTTAATTGATATAATCAGGCGTTACTTTGCGGAAATCCATAGAATACAATTTAATCAATATTATATCTAGCAATATCCGGCGATAAAATATATTTCGCGGGATATTGCTAGATATAATATTGATTAAATTGCTTAGTTGTCAATTAAGAAATCCCTTATACTTATTATAGATTTTCTAACTTCGCCATTGTAATTAGCGAAGTCACCTCGTCTAAGCCCTCCGATTCATATCGTTTAGATTAGATATATCGAGAGATCTAGATAGAGAGTTTTGTCAAAGTAAACATAGTATCTCGGAATTTGCTGCTCATCGCCACGCTGATCGCGCTTAACTTTCATATGTTAAACCGCGTACAATTAGAGGAGCTGTAATACGTGAAGTGCTGTGGGTAAGTAGGTGAATTCATAAAGATCAAATAAGGTTGTTGTCTGAGCGTAGCGGAGCGTGAGCGGCAGCGGAAGGCGTGTAAACGATGCGCGCAACGACGCCTCATAAAAATAAAAATGCTCAATATTTTTAATAAGAAATAGAAATAAAAACGTTACCTACACATTTATTTAAATATTTTATTATATTATTATCTATTTTGGTGTTCAGTATTTTTCTCTTTTCATGTTTTTTAAGCAAACTTAACTTGTAAGAATTTGCAATTTAGATAACTGTTTTGTGATTAAACTTACTGCTTTTTTTTTGTAGGAATTAACATTTTTAATTAATTGAATAGTTACATTACACATTTAACATGTAAATTGACCTGTAATTGCTAAATAATTACGTTATGAGATTTTTACGCTTCCGTCCCGCTGCGCCCGTTAGCGTGGTGTATGGTTTAATCAGAGCTCATTTCGTGGCACCTAGAAATGCACTTAGTCGAGTGAAATGTTACTCTGCGTATGCTCGTATTGAGTGCAACGTGTGTGAGCTAAACGGACATACGGAAATACAATTTTGTATGTTTATCTGTGGTAACTTGTGATTTGTTTGGTAAGAATAGGTGAATTCTGTGCGCACGTGTGTTTAAAATAAAAATTAAATCAGAACAAAATTTAAATCTGACGTTTCGGTTTGACGTTGACATATATTTTGCGCATCTGTCATTGCGATTCAAATTCCGAATGGGGTCAAGTGCGAGCGACAATGACTTTCCGAACAATGGATGATTGTAAGGTGCACCTTCCGTTGTTTTTGTTCTTGTTTTATAAATAAAATTCTTTCTCAATACAAAATATGCTCTAAATTTCTTAAATCAAGTTTCCAGTTTTGTAATAGTTTGACAGTTATTTTAAAACGGATATAAAAATATGTCAATTCATAATATTTTGTATTCTCGATTTATGTAGTGTTATTACGCGTCATAAATCTAAATAAATTAAGTGACTTGATTCAGCCAAAAAAATACAAAATTATCCATGGTTCGAATATACTTCTTTTTGGGAAGTCAGGTAAAATAAAATATTATATTTCAACTCTGTCGAGCTAATGCCATCTTCTCAGATTTGGTAAATGCCTCCTCTATTTCCTCATTGATCTATTTATAGATTTCGAAGAGCATAATTTTTCTACCTTCCAATCTACCTGACTTCCTTTTTCGATCTCTTGGATGTCATAAAAAGTATAAATGAAATAAGTTTATTTTTCTGCCACTGGTTTATTCCGTGTTATAATACCCCTTGATTGTGTACCCTCGTCCTTATAACGACGTTAAGTAGAACGGGGGTTGAATGTCCAGGGGTTGAATAAAATCTTCCAACTTTATTATCGGTGCCTTTTAACATAATATGGTCTGACTTATCAAGGAAGCTCGAGTTTCTTATGATATGCGTTGCGTTATCGGTTACTTTTAAATAAACTTACAGTCATTTTAATAGTTTTCAGTCTTGTTACATTTTTACCTAGGTTATGAACGGATAGAAATATTTGATTTTTATGATGATGACTCCGTTGTTAGAGCTTGGCTCTCGAATCAGGAGGTGGTAGGTTCGATCCCCGCGTTGGAACAACAAAAAATGTTGTTTTCAAATCTGACGAGGACAAAGCATCCCTGATTCCCTGATCACCTGATTGTCTGACTGACAAGAGAGATGATCCATGCGTCGGATTTGCATGTAAAAAGTCGGTCATTCGCCTGATCTTTCGCCAGTCGTGTCGGTTATCCACCCCACTAGGTTTCGAGAGTAAAGTAAGAGGGGATGCTCTTGTATATTGCGCACATACTTGGGCACTATACAAATAACTCCTGCGTAGCTGAGTGCTAAGTGTGAGTTTTTCTTTTCGCGTTCGATCGTAAGCGCGTTTGGCGTTTACTAGGAATTTGTATGTGATTTGTACAGCGCCACCTAGTTTTAAACGCGACAACTAGGTCAAATCACATACAAATTCCTAGTAAACGCCAAACGCGCTCACGATCGAATGCGAAAAGAAAAACTCTCACTTAGCACTCAGGTCTGGTTTCAATGACACCTGCCACCGTCACCGGAATCGGTGTGGGGAGCTAATAATTTCATGATGTTAATAAGTATAATTTTGCCTTTTTGTAGTTTTCTAATAAAACGTATTGACATTATAGTTTATACTATGTCGCTTAGGTATACTATGTCGCTTAGGTATACTATGTCGCTTATGTATACTATGTCGCTTAGGTATACTATGTCGCTTAGGTATACTATGTCGCTTAGGTATACTTTGTCGCTTAGGTATACTATGTCGCTTAGGTATACTATGTCGCTTGGGAGCTCCGTGGCCTAGTGGGTAGACCGTTCGATTCGCACTCGAGAGAGTGCAGGTTCGATTCCCAGATTGTGGCGTGTACTAATGAGACTTTCACAGATCTCAAGTACATTATACGGACGCTCTAAAGGTGAAGGAAAACATCGTGAGGAAACCCGCACATGGTTGGCCCCAGACGTATTGACCAGTCACTCCTCTGGACTAGGCTGACTGTGTTGTGAGAATGATGTATGTGCTTGGGCAACCATACAACATTTAAAAACCAACTGTCCCGGGCACTACAGTATTTCAAGAGTGGTTACTTCGTTTCGCTCATACTGTGTAAATCATTCAATAGCGGATGAAAAGGCCTAAGTTTAATTACACTATGTCGCTTAGCGGTAACGTAAAAGGCAAGCTTTCATATGTTGAAACATATGTTACATATTTGAACATTAGTTATAAATGTATACAATATATGAATATACATGTAATGTATGCAAAATGTAGATTTATTTGCGATTTCGTATCTTTTAAGTATTAAAATATGCATAAACGTTTGCAATTGCAGTTTTCGGATCGCAATAAAGTCCATAAATAATGCATTACTATAGATACCCTGCTCAGAACAGACCCAACAAAAATATTGAATTCGACCATATTCATGTGCAACTATCTTTTATTTCGCTTACATCTAAGGTTATTTTATCTATGGTCGACCAGGATAATTGTTCCATAGTAAATTCCCAATGTCCTTAAAGATTTCAAGAAATAATCGTCACGAATACATGTAAACTTTTACATTTGAATGTAGAGTTTATCATCTATAGATGTTGCCCGCCACTACGTGCGCGCTAAAGAAAATCTCGCGGGAACCGTACAACGCACAAAAGTAGCCTATGTCCTTCCCCGTGGTCTAATCTATATCTGTATCAAACTTCCAGACTCCAGTAGTTTCGGAGTCCATTCGATGCAAGCAAACAAACAAACCTTTTCTCTTTATAATATTAGTATAGATATAGATTGGTTGGTAACACTCGTAGCTAATATTCAGCGGAATTTCAAATTTATACACTTAACAATACCTATCGTTTGTATTACAAAATGTAATCGTTAGGTAGGTATACTCTTCTCAGACACAGTTTAAACTAGACGTTAAGAAAAATATTAAAGGACGCTGGGCATTTTCTATGAAAACATTTGCTACAAAGACAAAATTAGGCTAGATGCAAGCGTTTTATGTACCTGGATTACAACGACACAGGTCGCATATCCGCAGGCGAGGTGGGGTAAATTCTCATACATTTTCACTAATTTCAACGAATAACGCAATAAAAGTTATGGTTAGCAATTAGCATTATAATGATTATCTCCACTTCTCAATGGATCTGATTTAAAATAATTACGGGAAATGAAATGTGAATGACAATTGTACAGTCTAATATTTTGGGTTGTGCGCGACACTTTTTTAAGCAGCGGGTCGTATACGCCCGAAGTCTTTTGACCACATTCGTGTTTATTTCAATTTTCACGGTAAATAAGTGACATTTAAATGAAGAGCATTACCTATAATCTACGGTCTTTTTGTTTACGTGGTCGCGACTTTTTTCAAATGCAGATAAAACAACTACCAGTGTGTTTTATCCTTTTATTTTCTTCTCCATCGGTTAAAAATATTGATGTTGAATAACATGTCTCTAGAATCACATATTCTTGTTGTGGATATGATCAAATTGTATACAAACATTAATTTTGTAGTCGGTACCAGCCCAAACAATATACTACAATATTTTATAGAGCTCACGTTAAAATTTGCTGGTACCGACATAAAAATTAAGAAGATTGAGAGTAGAGAAATAGTTTAAATTTTTGCCGAATTTAAAAGGGGGATTATTTAAAAAAAAGTTTTATTTCATACTACTTTATGAATTTTTACTTTAGAAGTCGGTTTAAATTTTTTTATTAAAAGTTAAATTTACTATCTATATTTTATAGTATTATGAACATATTTTAAGAAAGTTATAATTACAAAAAAGCCTCCGCAGTTCTCACTCTCTCGGCAAAACAAACTCGAGCGTTATTTAATGATAGTTTTCTGAGAGGCCGTAGTATTTCCCCAAATAAGCATTACCGATCTCCCACCAAGCTCCCACGATTTATCATGGATCATCAGGTTACCACTTTGGTGACCAAGGGACAAATTTCGAACTATAGCCTATACAACAACAAAATAATTTTGCAAATATGTTCACAAACGACAATATAATGTTCAAAGATATCCGTGTCAGTGTAAAATACTATGAGAAGTACCTGTTATATCATCATGATATGATGATGTACGGTGTGATGATGGCGGTGATGATGATGATTACTGTATTTGATATAGTGGCATATGCTTGCAGTTCTTTAAACAACGCTGAAATCCCCAAACATGTATCTATAAGAAGTTAAGAGTTCTGTTCAGTACTTCTGGATCCAGAGTATACCTTGATGCAAAATCTTACTTTTTGGTAGCATATGCTTGGAATACTTCAGAAAAAGTAGAAATCACCATATATGTATATGTCCATATAAATTTCGAGGATTTCCCTCGATTCGGCATGGATCCCATCATCAGGTCACCATTTTGATGTCAAAAGGACCAATTTGGGATTATATTAAAAATAAATAATAATAGCTCCCCACACCGATTTCGATGACGGTTGCCGGTTTCATTAAAATCAGACCAGCTACGCAGGAGTTATTTTATAGTGCCCAAGTGTGTGCGCCATCACAAGAGCACTCTCTCTTCCTTTACTGTCGAAATCCAAACTTTGCTGGATGACCGAACGACTGGCGAGAGATCAGGCGCAGGACCGACTATTTCACATGCCCATCCGACGCACGGATCATCTTTCTTGTCAGACAATCAGGTGATCAGCCTGCGTTGCCTAACCAAACATGGAAACAACATTTTTTGTTGTTCCGATGCGGGAATCGAACCCACGGCCGCCGAGTCGAGAGCTAAGCACTAAACCACTGGGACCACGGATGCTGTTTAAGTATATCCGATACGTCAAAAGAAGAATTTTAATAATCGGTCCACACTACTCAGACGCCGGAGTAATCGTTGAACATACAAAAGAAATAATATATATATATATATACACACACAGCCGAACGTAAAACCGCCTCTTTTTTTGGAAGTCGGTTAAAAACTTGGGAGTTCCGGATGTACTTTGTCGTACGTAACAACTTGGTAAAAGTTTATGCAAATTGTTCCAATTATGTTCAAATTTGTTGTACAAGACAATTACTTACTCTGTAATCTCTACGCGGCGCTGCATTTTTAGGGTAGCTATTGAAAATTAAACTTTATTCACTACACAAAAAGACACACAAACCACACCAACATCTACACTATCCAACTACCGACCAACCTACAATCTACACCTACTGGGCCGGTCGAATTTCCTGAAATAGAACTGTTTTGCGTTCCAACCAAACTGATAAAGTAAACGCACCTATAAATATTTGATAGTCATGTGACGCTGGAGATTCGAATTTACAGAAATGAATTTACAGTACAGATACAACAAACGTTCGACACGAAGGTATGGGAAAATGTTATTGTCGTTTTTATTATATTCCTGGCAGTTTTTCCAATATTTCTCATGGTTTAAAACTTCCCAGTACTTCCACAACTATTTAAATATCAAAATTAGGCAAAACGGTCCATCAGTTATCGAGTTTTAGCGAGACAAACGATCTGCAATCCATTATATATATAAGAAGAAGATAAAATATAAATGTAGAGTTAAATCAATGATGATTTCTCGTATTATTGATCGGTTTAACGGTTGCGTTACTGTTAGGCGCGCCGGAGCAGAACTCGCCGGTATCCTAACTGATCATATATCTCTAGAAAATTCTGTTGCAATTTAATTAGTATCAATCATCATCAATTTCATCATAAATGAACGATTGCTAGACTACTTTACTTCGCTCCTCATGTTAGCTACTATTAATGCAGGAATCAGGGCCTTTATTTAGTCAAGATGCATTCGATAATATATCCCATAAAATCCCATAAATTTATGGGATTTGACATTACTCTTGTTATTATGTAATAAGTAACATGTCGCTTGCGATGCCTTATGTGAAATCCATTTTGTTTTCGAACTTCGCCGTCGAGATTATCGAATGCATCTTGACTAAAGGTCTTGTATCGCTCATAGCGATGTAATACATTTTTGTTTTCGAACTTCGTCGTCGTATTTAGCGAATGGAACTTTATTAAAGGGAGAATATATTATACTATTATTAATATTTTATTATTTATTTAATAATAATTGATTTCCCTTTTTTATTAAGCTTTTGCCAGCGTTTTAGTCAATTTCTGCTTTCTTCTTCAATCATTTCATTTAATATTCCTACTCCAAATCATTAGTGTCTAAGTAATTTATTTACTAAAATATAGAAGAGGAATTATTTAGAAAGTAAGTTTTATTTCATACTTTTTTGTGCATTTTTACTTTGGAATTCAGTTAAATTTTTTGATTAAAAATAATAATAATTTTTCCCTTTTTAGTGATATTTGTTAAATTATTATTAACACATTTTAAGAACGTTTAAAATAAACGATCGAATGTATAATTGAATACGCGCCAAGCTTCCATTAGGTATTGTATACATATAAGATAATGATGCTGATTACTGTAAGTTACATAATGGCATATGCTTGCAGTTCTCTTAGCAACGCCGAAATTCCCAAACATGTATCTATAAGGAGTCAGGAGTTCTGTTCAGTACTTTTGGATCCAGGGTATACCTTGGTGCAAAATCTTACTTTTTGGTAGCAGCTTTGGGTTACTTCAGAAAAAGTCGAAATCACTATATGTGTCCATATAAATTTTGAGGAGTTCCCTCGATTCCTCATGGATCTCATCATCAGATCACCACTTTTGTGAAACCAACTTCGAAGTATACCCTTTACATCAAAAAATAAAAATGAAAATCGGTTAACAGACGGCGGAGTTATCGTTGAATATACAAAAATAATAAAACATACAGCCGAACGTTTATACGTTCGGCTCCTTTTTTTGGAAGTCGGTTAAAAACAGAAAACTTGAATAGCCAATCAGTTGTGTCATATTTTTAATAATAGTTAGTAATCAAATTGTAAGTTAATCCATCACTTCCAATATTCAATTAAAATAATATGCTTAGAAAATCTAGACTCCAAAGTCGAACGGTCGAATACTGGAACGATAGTTAAATTAAGTGACGCTCAAGTCACATGCTGTCCTTGTCGTTTTGGCTGGCAGAGACAGCGACAGCCTGCGAATAGGCCCTCCAATTAATCCCCCTCCTCTTAATTTTGATTAGCGTTTCAGTATTAGCCGGTAAGTAAACAAAACCTAGGCATCTAACACCTGAAGAACTAACAAGAATCTCCAACAGCGCGTGTAAATGCCTCGCCTCACTTCCCCCCAGTTATTTCATGAAACAATAACATGTCAGTTGTATACATTTAGGCTTGAATTACAGTTTCGGCACGCGTTGTCAACCTGAAAATATATTAGCCGAAAAATTGATTGAAACTATAATTTAAATATTAAGTAGTAATTTATAATAACACAATATTGTGGCGTTACTAAACATGAAAAATATGATCATTATTAATTTATGTTAAGTAAGTACACATTTCATTAATGTAGTAAGTACCTATTTAATTTTTAACTAAAATTCACTTACAAACGTTTTTGCGTGTGCCATTTTCAAATACAACGGAATCCATTGCGATTTCCTTGCTCGGCTTTAAAACCTGATTTTAAGTAATTTTCTAAAAAGTATTGTATAATTAACCCTTTTAACCAGTTACGCATCTACATAAAAATCACCTATTTTTAAAACCACAAGTAACTACAGATAAACTCTATTTCTTCAGACTCTTTTCTCGAATTATTCGAGAAATGAAGTGAAACCTAGCCACAAGATAAACTATTTTGTTTGTGAGAATTTAAATTTGGAATAAACAAAATGGCAACCTGTCCACGACGTGAGCGTCCTCTCAGAGCCTCTTCAACTAGATTGAAGTACTCGAAGACGATGACGCCTAGCACCATAAGGTAAATAAATTATACTAATTTTGTTTCACAACTTAATTTTTGTCGCTGCTTATTTGATACTAAGTGATAGAGACAAAACATGCAAATAAGCTATGTGACACTTATCAGTAGATTGTGAAACAGGCCCCTAAAGGTAGACTTCCGATGCACGCGATGCGCGATACGAAAACCGCGTTCGGAGACCTAAATAAGGTCGCGGAACCGCTGCTTAGTATGAATTTATTGGAGCACTAAACAATCCGCGCGACCCGCATCGCGCGACTGGTGAGCGTGGCGAGATAACCTGATTCGCTGATTTGCTGGTCGCGGTCGCAGGTCGCAATCTCGCGTCGCGGTCGCATTAACCATGCTCTGGCACTTGTGATCCTGTTTTAACTGTGTGTCATCACGGCCTCATAGATAACCGATGTAATATAGAGCTTGTGTTGTGCTTTGCAGAGAGTGGGAGTCCCATACCGCAGCACTATCTAAGTGCTGCGGTATGGGATATGTCATACGGGCCAATTGGAGGCGATTTTGAAAATATGTACGCAACGTTCAAAATCGCTTCCAAAATACTGTAATAATAGGTCTTTACCTATGAAATTGCCGTTCTGCAGTACTGGCCATTTCAAATTAAAATAATTTTTGTTTGGCTAAGAATTCTAATTTCAAATTTTATTTTAAAAACATGGAATTCTTTCTCCAAAAGTAATGAATGAAATGAATGAATGAATGAATGAATGAATGAATGAAAGTAGTCATTTGTTTATTGATTAGTGTTACATTTTCATCGCATTTCAATCTTTTTCGTCATCATGGATACGTTAAAAATTCGAGTAATTATGGAATATGAGTACCGTCGTGGCTGCAACGAGACGTGCCTTGCACTGTTCAACAAATACACAAATGAAGAAATTTTGCACAGCATTGTTACCTGCCATAAAAAATGGATTCTGTTTGATAACCGCAAGCGCTCAGCAAGTTGGTTGGATCCTGGTTCAGCACCTAAACAATGCCCTGAACGAAAACTTACCCCTAGAAAAGTGATGGTCACTGTTTAGTGGTCTAGCGCCGGTATGATTCATCACAGCTTCTTACCAAACGGGGTGAGCATTACTGCAGATGTGTACTGTGAAGAACTGAACACAATGATGGAGAAGCTGGCACATCTCCAACCAGCATTGGTCAATCGCTCGTCTCCGCTGCTCCTGCACGACAACGCGCGACCTCATACTGCACAGCAGACGGTCTCCAAGTTGCAAGAACTGGGGTTGGAAGCTCTCCGTCATCCGCCCTACTCACCAGACCTTGCGCCTACAGACTACTACTTTTTCCAGAATTTGGATAACTTCTTAGCGGGAAAAAAATTCAATACCCGAGAGGCAGTACAAAATGCCTTTGAAGAATTTGTTGCCTGCCGTCCACCTGATTTCTTTAAGAAGGGCATCAATAAACTGCCACTGCGTTGGCAAAGATGCATTGATTGCGTGGGTGATTACTTCGATTAATACAAATAAAAAATACATTAAAAAATTCGTTAAAATTTTTTCATACAAAACTGAATAGGTAAAGACCTAATAGTATATGTATTTTTCTAAAATATTCACATTATTCTAAAAACGATTTTCCCAATTTTCTCCTGCATTCAGAATGGTTTTATTATCTGTGCGATAAACATACAAATAAAAGAACAATTTAAAGCAAGTCGACACGCAACGCTTAAACGTAATTAGAAACCGCACGTTCACCGTTCACGTACTATTTTGATTGTGATCGTAAATAAGCGTCAAAAAAAATTGTTTTTTTGTACGTTTATACAGATAAAATAATTAATAAATGAATATTTGCAAAGAATTACAAAAGAATTTAGTTCCTTCTAAATAGAACTCTAATATTTGAATTTGACACAAAAAAAAAACGTAACTCGCTTGATGCAAAGGTCTAGTATCCGTAATCCATCATTTGGCAATACCGATCGAGGTGGCCAGTAATAAATGGACAATGATTGCTTTCACTAATTAATTAGGTATACGGCTGTAGGCACGTCTGGGTCGGTCATCGCGTGTGTTCTTTGTTTGTTGATGTTTTTAGACGCATGCCTTGCATTATAATATTATGTCGATAGGCTTATTATATCATTAATTGACATTTAGGCTGGCACTATGCTGGTACGATCCAGAATCCGGCGGGCCAGGGAAAATTCAGAGCACTGAAAATAGAACTCTGCGCTAATACAATACAGTTGAAAATCGAAGTGTTGAGCTCACTTGACACTGGCAAATGATTATAAGCCGACGCCATTTATTTAAATCAAAAAAATAAGTGTTGAGCTGTCATACATGACATTGACATTTGACTCGACACCTGTGTTAAATTAAATCGTCCCAGCCATAGGTCATTCCAGTTTCCACGGAAACAGATACAGGAAAGCGATTAGCCGAAAATTTTATTATTCAAAGCTAAAGTCAGCTAATTTTCGTATCAAGGTTATGTAAAATATGTAATTTAATTAAGGTGTTGACAAGTTACATACTTAACAATAATTACAATATAAAATTAATAATAATATAATGAAACTAGAATAAAATGCTAAACGTTACTGTTTTAGTGCTGCTAAAATGTTTTTAATTTTCATTTTATTGCTTTTTTTATTCGATTTTGTTTCACTTGAAATAAATTAAAAGGTATCTTAATAAATCGTTTGAGAATGAAAACAAAATCGGTAAATGCGCAAATATTAAATTAAATTTCACTTACATTTTTATCGTGTAGATAATAAATAACATAGAAATTTCACCATGAGTGCTTCTTAAATGGTTTACATATTATTAAAAAACGTTAAATAAAATTAATTAATGTATTTGTGTGTAGTAATATCAAAGATTTCAAAAATCAAGATCAGAACAAAACTTCATACATTGTAAATTTACGCCATCTTAGTTTTTTTTATTTTTTATTTATGGCATCGGCTTGTAACCATTTGCCAGTGTCAAGTTAAAAAGGCGGGAAATAGAACTTTCCTTACAATTTTCAACACCGTATTCCTATATCGTCAAGTCTAAAGTCTAGTCAAAGTCCTTATTTGGACTATAGTCAGTACAGTCCATGAGACATGTCAGTCGATTTAGTAAAGTGGTGAAGCTTTACTGAAAGTTCGTAGGGAGTTTTAGCGGGAAAGTTGTACCACTTGCCCACACTTGCGCACGTATTTAATGGTTAATATTCTACCAATGTTACACCGAGAATACAAGAACCGAAATAACACAAATTTAATACAAAATCCACAACGTCACCCATTGAACTCCCCGGCAAAACTCATCTTGGTTTTCACCATACTTCAAATGTCAGCCATCTTATTTTCACCATACATAAAATGTCAAAATGGCCCCAAAAATCTCAAAAGTGGGGCCATTTAACTGGAGACCGTTTTTGCCTCAACATACCTCGTCTATATATTATAGTCTATACTTATACGTCTATGAATATATATATTTTGTTTTGTAACAAAGTGTTGAAATTTGAGTGACTTGTTAAGAGTGATAACAAGGTGGTGAACATGACAATGAAGTGACAGATTTCTACGAGAAACAGTAATTTATGCCACAATAATTATGTGTGCCATATCCCACAGCTTATATAGCTGTAATATTCTTCATATATCGGTACAATATCGGCAAAGGTACGACCGGTTTCTAAACATATTCCTTTCCACACCTTAAAAAAGTCAAAATATTAAAACACAAGCAATGACCGCATCGACTGCATACTCTGTTAAAGTCCATATTTACACGTGAGTATGTGTGCGTGCGCACGATTCATCGGCACTGCCGAGCTATTTTATCTTATGCCTGATCGAGCAGCAACTTGTTCGATACATACACGCATTCTTCAGTACATTTTTCTGTGAAATGATCAGCTGTGCAAACAACGCCGAAGCACAAGAAGCTAAAAAAAACTGTTAAAAAACACTTTTCATTGACCTTATAAAAATTATTATTTATGTGAAAAAAAAAAACTTCATTGCCCATCAATGCGACAATTTGGTATTCATTACAATAACAAAATATGTATTTAAGTTTTTCCGATGGCGACAACAATGGGTTTTAGCGCCCTCTGTTGTCGAGTAGAAATGGTGGGAAACGGAAAAAAACGGCATTGTGTTGATTTTCTCTGACTAGAGTAATAAATAAATTATGCATATCGATATGCACAATTTAACGGAAAATATCCTTTCAAAATCAGTTTTAAGTTTTTTTTTATGTTGACTCGCAACTTTACGGAAATGAAAAATTAAAGGCTCATAAAGATAGTTTAAGACTTTTACAATTTAGAAGTCGTCAAGGTGTGAATTGTTTTAATTAAGATAAGTCTAAGCGTAGTTTGAGCGAAAGTCTTTCTCAAAAATAGCGTCGTCATCGGAGAAACGTAAAATGGCTGCCGTATAAGTAATTTAAGTATGGAAACTGGCTCGGCTAAAATTAATAGAGTAATGGCCGTGTACTCAAATGCTACTTAACTTAACTCTTAACTTAAGGCTACTTTGAGCCTAAAACTAAAATAATAATTATTAAATTGATAATAATTAATTATTAATATCTAATTTATGTAAAACAATGATGATTTATTAATTATTATTTGATGCAACTTCTTAATAGGTTCGACTCTCATTAAAACATTTTGAAATCAGTAGGTAAAATTAGGTATGTAGGGGTAATGGGTAATAAAAGGTAATACAAAAATATTAAGTACCTACCTAAGTATGTTGACATAAAGACAAAAAAAAAACAAAAAAAAAATTTAGCTTTATTAGGTTAAGTAGATATTACCTACAATTTACTTTCAATTTTCATAAGAATAACTTATGTAATATGCCAATATGAATCCAACTGTTACACAATAACATTTCGTGTGTTTAGCAATTAGTTAAATTATTCTAATTGTCTGTTTTGCTTTGCTAATTGTTTATTCGTGGCTTTTAGCAATATCAATTAAGCAGCCATAAAAAAAGCTACAAAAAATTAAAATATTGTCACCTAAACAGGTAATCTAAATAGGTCAAGTTTAATTAAATTTGCATATTAATATATTATTATTAAATAGGTAATATGTTTTGTAAAGAAAAAAAATCTGGACATTTATTTTACACTTGTCTAATAAAAGTAAAATTCACTTCAATTACGTTAGTAACTTTTTATGTGTTATGTAATTTGTCACTTATCAATTTCCTACGGGAACCTATTTGATTGTCCACGTTTTTATCCAATAATGTGTACCTAAGTAAAATCAATACAAAGAAAATGAAATAAACATAATATGTCATTCAACTGATTCTGTGTGAAAAGTTAAAAGAATAACTTTCGCTTTATTTTCTCGTGGAAACACTAAACAGCCTTAAGCTCAGTGACGGCAAGGCGGACGGCGCGAGCGCATGTTTCGAATATTACGAAACTAAATCGATGTTACAAACATTACGTGGTATCTCGTGTTTGAAAAGTGACGCTTATTTTGTGGAGCAAAACGTGTTTGTCATTTTTCACACCACTCCAAAGCCATAAGTCGTGGGCGTGAAAAAAAAACTGTTCCAATTTTAAACGCGCGTTAAAGTTAGAGGAATTATCGTTTTTTTTATATAACGCAAATGGAAGGAAATTGATGTTAAAAAATAATATCGGACGAATTCAATGATGACGCTTAGCAGTTCGCATCCACCAGTAAACCGAGGATACAAGTTTTTCGGCAAGAAGAATAAGAAGAACAAGAAATATGTCAAAATTAAATCGGAAACGTACGGAGGGCGGGAAAAGTAAGTGCAATATTTGTCCACAATATTATTTACTAGCTTTTGCCCGCGGCTTCGCCTGCGTGGAATGTGTTCTTATAGATAAAACTATCAGCAAATAACTCTACTGACTGCATTATACTTCTGTATACGATATTGAAAATGTTTTTTAGGGTTTCGTACTCAGAGGGTTATAACCGGACCCTGTCACCTCGACTCCGGCCGGTCCAACCGCTATGTCCCTGCATTTTAAACTAGTAATATCTCCGAAAATGTTCATTTAAATTACATGCTGTAAAGGGCCATATTGATCTATATTAAATGCACAATGTATTTAAGGTACTTAATTGGATAAGGGTTAATGCTGTATTGCTTAAAATAGCTTCGTTTATAAGCCATTATTTCTCGTAAAAACTAAAGGATAAAAGATGGTTATTGTGGGTTATCCATAAGAGATAGACATATACCATCGCGGACTTTTTTGTAGATTTTTTTAAGGTGTACAATACTGTAGTACATTATTTTGATCTATCTCATAGGGTTCAGCCAGCTTTTGCAATGTAAGCACAAAAAATGTTCGTATTTACGACATTAGAAACCTCTAAAATTATCAGTGTTTCTCTACTATATTATGCATGTTATATACAAATAAACCTTCCTCTTGAATCACTATATCTACTAAAAAAAACCCGCACCAAAATCCGTTGCATAGTTTTAAAGATCTAAGCATACATAGGGACAGACAGATAAAGCTACTTTGTTTTATAATATGAAGTGATGTTATTTTTTGCTTTTTTGTTTTTTACACATTTGTGTAAAAAGCAGGTTATAACACTATTACATTTTTAAAGACAATAGTAAGTGTTACAATATCCAATCGACCTGTTTTTACATTTTACATGAGAAAGGAAATGAACAAAACACTATTTAATGCAAAACTGTTCGATTGGGTGGTTTATTATAAAAAATTTAAGTGTGAACTTTATAAGAGTTCTTTGGCCTCTTAGATAGATTAAATAAAAAAATATAAATGTTGTGACAGATTGACAAACATCATAACGAAATTGTATCTATCGAAACGGAAGTGTGTGTAAATAATCGAGGTGTGTATTGTTATTTTTATGATTTTTTTGTATTTGTAATCATCATCAAAAATATATTAGCTTACTGAACACCTTCCTCCACATAAAATCGACTGTGCCAAATATCATACTCCTCCAGTCTCACAGTTCTCTTAAAACTGTACTAAAATTTTTGCTTCCCGTATTATTGATTAGTTTTGTAAAGAAAAACGTTTTGGAATCACGTAAATTAGGCACAGAGAATTCCAACTATTAATCTTCTTATATTATATTTATAAGAATGTGAAGTTCAGCGAAGGTTTAAACGGTGAGAGATATTGGGGGTTTATAGTTAAGGCAAAACTCAGACAGACAGCTAGTAACTAATAAATAATTGACGAAAAAGACATTGTTGATCATGAATGAAAAAGTATGTTATACTACTGAATTTTTTTGAGATTTAGAGCTTCAAACCTATATACAACAAATCCCTCTCATTAAGGAATGAATTGTCAGGAAAACTTTCTCACATATATTTTAATCATATCCTAAATTCAAATTCACTTTCTATCTGTAAAGTGTTCGTTTAACCTACCTCAACACATTTACCTCTTATATCCGTGCTGTTAACCTAAAATTCCGAATTAATTATTTAACGCTACACGAGTACGAAATATTTACTTTCATATGATAATTTTGTTTTTAAATATTTCATAACAGCTTTAGAGTTTCCTTTGAATAAATTTTTACGCACTCGTAACTGTACGGGTTATGTAACCATATTGTGTTCGCCGCTCGGAGATAATCCCCCTCACGCACGGTCGAATACTTTGATCCAACATCCAATATAAACAAAAAGAACATATAAATAATATATAAGTATACAGCTGAACGGATAACTGCCTTATTTTTTTGGTTGTCGGTCAAAAATAGTATTGCTTTTCACCATTTCAAAATTTCTCATTCGTTCTAATTAGTTTATATCGGTAGGTATTACTAAACCATTTGACACAGCAAATTTGGTCAAATCACTTGAAGTAATATATTTTTTATCACACAAATACATCCCATCAAAAGGATTCCTACATAATCCTACAAAATACATATCGTATACATGTTGCATAATGTTTTTACTAAATATTATAGGAAATCGAACAATTTGCGGGATAAAAAAAGCCTGTGTAAATCCAGGCAGGCAAAATTTCATTCAAATCCAATCAGTGGCTTTTGCCGTGAGTTTTACATACTTCTAGCCTTAAAAGCCTATAATTATGATGCATACTATTACTCAATACCGGTCCGGACGCCATCGTCAGAGAAACGAAAAGTGAAACGTGGGTCTGTTAAGTGTTATATCACATGACCTTGCGGTTTGAGCTCGTCGTTAACCTGTGAAGTGGCCCTTGTTATTTAACAGTCTCCGTGGTCCAGTGGCTTAGAGCTTGGAGACCCGGAGGTCGTGGGTTCGATTCCCGCGTTGAAACAACATAAAAATGTTGTTTCCAAGTTTGGTTAGGACAATGCAAGCTGATCAGCTGATTGTCTGACAAGAAAGATGATCCATGCGTCGCGTGGGCATGTAAAAAGTCGGCTCAGATCTCTCGCCTTTCGGTTCGGTTATCCGTCCCACTAGGTTCCGAGAGTAAAGGAAGAGAGAGTGCTCAGAGGCGCGAGGGTACAAAGGGGTGCAATTTAAACGTGAGTTCTATTTCGTCCAATTTAATGACGATTTTACATGAAAAATATTGTTTCATCAGGATATTGTTTGCGCTGGTACTGATTTAAAAATAATAAGGATTGTGTAGAGAAATAGTTAAAATTTTAGCCGAATTTAAAAGCGGAATTATTTCGAGAATAAGATTTATTTCATACTCTTTGGTGCATTTTTCTTTGGAAGTTGGTTTTAATTTTTTGTTTAAAAATAATACATTTTTCCTATATATTTATTCTATTATTATTAAAAACTTTTATTTTATTATTAAAATTTCCTTGGTCAACATCTCACCGCGTTTTCCTAAGGGGTCGTTTTAAATATAGAGGCGCCGATGAGATGCTTGCGTACGGCGCTCTCAACATTTAATCCGCCTCTAAGTGCTCTTGTGTACTGCGCTCATACTTGGGCACTATAAAATAACTCCTGCGTAGCTGCTGGTTTCAATGAAACCGGCCACCGTCACTGAAACCGGTGTGGGGAGCTATTATTATATAACACTAGATTGTATCTGTGGATTTGCTCGTGTTATATTTGGACAAATTTTGGATATCCATCTCATGATTAAGGGACGAGTATTCAGGAAAACTTTCGCACAGACGATATACGAGGGCGGCACTGAAAATTTCGGGAATCAAGGAAGTGACACAACATTACTATTTAAAAATGTATTTATTGCTTTTCGAAGTATTCTCCGCGAAATTTGACACATTTTTCCATACGATGGAACCAATCATTGAAGCAACCATTCTATTCGGAAGTTGGGGTCTCCAAAATGGCCGTTTTGTAGGCGTCCACAGCTTCTTCAGGTGATGAAAATCTCTGACCACGCAATTTATTCTTTATTTTAGGGAAAGTATAGAAATCATTAGGGCTTAGGTCGGGGCTGTACGGCGGATGGTCTAATAATTCTATGATTTCTTGCTCTAAAAACTCTTTTGTTCTGTGCGCGGTGTGAGAACTCGCATTGTCGTGATGGAGGATGATGCAGCGGTTGCAGTTCTCTTTACGGAGTTCAGAAACGACCTGTTGCGAACAAATATTAGCATACCATTCTGCATTAACCGTTCTTTGCCCCTCAATAGGAATAGTCGCAACATAGCCGGTTTTGGAGACAAACGTGGCCACCATTTTTTTTGCAACACTCCGTGAACGAACAATTTTTGTTGGCCTTAACTCATTTTCGAACACCCAAACTCGTGACTGGTTTTTTGTTTCGGGTTCGTACGCGTATATCCAGGATTCGTCACCTGATACGATGTTGTATACAGCATTTGAGGATCCTACGTGGAATCTTTCGAGAGTTCTGACGCACCAAGTAACGCGAGCCGCTTTTTGCTCTTCACAGAGCAAATGCGGTATCCATCGGGAAAACAACTTTTTTACACCTAATTGTTCATGCAAGATTATTTGTATTTGACTCATGCCAATGTCTAAAGTTGTCTGAATTTCGCGGTATGTCACAAAAAAAATGTCAAATAAAAATATGTCACACAATAAAAATCTCAAATATAAGTAATAAGTATACCTAGTATAAAAAGTATTGAATATATATCCGTTGTCTGGTACCCGTAACACAACTTCTTCGAGAACTTACCATTTGACCAGATTGACGTTGTGTAAAAGCATCCATAGATATAAAAAAATAAACATCATAATTATTTCTCCCTTACTCATACTCTTTAGAGCAGGTATGGGCAACCTTTGACATGTTGAGGGCCAAACTTTAGCGCGCAAATACGTTCGCGGGCCGCGTTTAAAAATACTAATAATATATTAGACATGAAATAATACAAGAGATCTGTGATTCCAATATTCGTGTCAAAGTTGTAACGTGCAGCGCATAGATGTCGCTTGATTCGGTTTACATCGCGCTATCGCTTGTCCGACCTGACTTGTTTAAGATATTATGTTTTTCAAAACGACCGCTACCAAAACGACTGCTAAATGGCAGTCATTAGACCGACTAAGCTAAGGGGCTTAAAGCCATTAGCGTAGACCCATTCGAAAAAAAGAAAAAAAAAAAACGACTGCTAAGTGGCATCCACCAGACCGATTGAGCTAAGACCCATTCGAAAAAAAATATTAGTCATGGCTGGAGGTCTTCACTAAGTAATCTGAAAGGGACGCCGATATGAATTAGAGTTCTTTAGACCCTTCGCTACTGTGCGGCTAATACAATAGAGTTGAAAATACCGAAGTTATGAGTGTCGAACCATTATAAATATAATCTCTTCCGCAAAGCAGACAAATAAACGAATACAAGAGTGAAATTTCTATAACAAATTACTTGGACACTAACTTAGCTTATAGGTAGAATTAACTGAGTTATAACATTTGTTAAGATCTGTAAGATCATTAACATCTCTAGAAATCGTATAGAGTGGAGATTTGTTTTATGATAGTTAGAAAGTTTTTCAATTGCTGTATTATCGTCTTAAACAATGATAAATAATAAAGGCTTAAATGCTCTAACGGGTATAGTACGCAGAGCAGATTTGAACGGACACGCATACAATTCTCCTACACCAGGCATGACCAACCTTTTTAAGATTGCGTGCCATTTTCATTTTATCAAAACCCTAACGGGAAACACATCTATGAAATCCAAAATTCGTCCAAAAAACCCCAAAAATCAATGTTTTCCAAACATTACCAAAAAATTTGTCATTTGAATATCGGGCGTACCCTTATAGACACAGGGTCGGTTACCGTTTGTCCGCGAATATCGGAATTTTTCGATAGATCGTATTTGTAAACAATTCCGATTAGATGATTCGAGGTTGAAATTAGCTCAGGAGCCGCATGGCAAATGCAAATGGACCACGCAGGTGGTCTGCCTACCCGTTGCACACACTGTACGTTACTAATATATATTCTTTTGTATTCGTTTTCTATTCATCTTATATAATTTTATACTATCTATACTTATATATTACCCTCCTTCCCAATAAAAGTATTTACACAACGGATAACTTAAACAACGTTGCTATCTTTTTCTATCAAATGACATTTACAACGTATCAGACAAAGACAGCAACGTTGTTTAAGTTATCCGTTGTGTAAATAGTTTTATTAGTAAGGGGGTAATATAAAATAATTATGTGAATGTGAGTTTGTTTGTTTGATTGTAACATTTTCACGTAAAAAATAACTACCCCATCATCATAAAATTTGACACAGACATAGAGTAGACTACGGGGAAGGACATGTGCTACTTTTTATCGCGGAAAAATATACGGTTCCGGTGGGATACTCTAATTACGCGGGTGGAGCCGCGGGCAAAAGCGGGAGTAATATTATAAAGAGGAAATATTTGTTTGTATGTTTCCATTGATCAGGCTCTAAAACTACTGGACCGATTTTGATGAAGTTTGGCACAGATATAGAGTAGTCAGCAGACTACAGGGTAGAAGTAACAACATAGGCTACTTTTTACCGCGGCAATATGTACGGCTTCAGCGGGATTTCCTTTTGCGCGCACGAAGTCGCGGGCCACATTATAAATGCAAAATGTACTATTTTTATTACCATTCGTCTTTAAGGACTTTTATACAATTAATCATCATCATAGTCAGGGCCGGATTATAAATTAGTGCCACCTGGGCGACGGAGAAAATGCCGCCATATCACTGAAATTTTATTTAAATAATAGTTTTTATCTTATTAAAAAAAAAAAAACTAATTGATTGCAGAAATCATATATATTATATACTTCAATAACATAAAAAATATTTGTTTTTGTTCTAAGAATTATAAATTTTGCACTAAGTATACATACACTTATGTATATAAATGTATTACTTACATTACTGAAGTTTGTTATAATTCTAATGCAATATCTACGATATTTGTGCGTTTAAGTTCATACTTACCACAATGAATGTTTTTGTATATTGTGATGTAAGTAAACTAATGATGTAGGTTTTGTTTACTAATTTAGCAACAAAAAAAATTAAACTTTTTTGTACTTTTTATACGTATATAATTATTAAACTACACATAAAATATATTTTTTTACATTCACCAAGCAGTAATGCCTCAATATATCCGAATATATTAATGAAACTAAATAGTTTAGATTTAGTCATCATCCCTATTTTGCCGCTTTGCAAATTATGTTGTCATTAAGATAATATAATTACACAATCAATAAACGATTGCCATTATCTACCAACCCAAAGCTTCTTATGAAATAAATGAAGGTCGACACTTGCGAAATGCAAAGTCTCTCTCGAATGAAATTTCATATATTTAGTAAAAGTGAAAGTAATAATATTCGTTTTCGGAACTAGTCGTTTACTGGAGGTCGTCCTGTGATCGAATTTCGCTCACAATATCATAATTCATATAATTTTTAAGTTTAGATAAGGGTTCTTTTGCCTTTTAAATTAATCAGAGGGGTGTTATAAATTCGACGTGTCTATCTGTGTGTCTGTACGTAGCATCGTAGCTCCCAAACGGATGAACCAATTTTGATCTAGTTTTTTTAAAAGTTGACAATAATATTATCGAGATTCGAGTGTGTTCTTAGCTATAATTCATTATTATCAGCTCGCTCATTTGTATATTATATTAATATTGCCATATTATATTAATTATTTACTTCTAAGCTCACTTGTAAGTAAAATAATCACAAGCCCTCTTAAATAACACATTTGACATATTATATTTATTTTAAAATTGCTGCATTACTAAGATTGCCTGAATTAATTATAATAAAAACAAAAAAATAACATTTTGCCTTGTAATTCCAATGTTAAATATTGTTCATGTCCGTAACTTTGCGTTACGAAGGCTTAAACAATTTGCCGGTTAATCGTCCATAACAACGTATCACTTTATAATGAAATTTAGTACACAAATGTAGTATTATACACAAACATTTTAGTGTAAAGTTAGTAAAATTCAGTGGTTTTGGTGCTTAGAAAACATTAGTTTTAGTGAGAGTGTAACGGGTGTATTCTGCCACAGTAAAATTGAGAACATTTAGTGTCACATTTCCTGTATTATACACAAACATTTTAGTGTAAAGTTAGTAAAATTCAGTGGTTTTGGTGCTTAGAAAACATTAGTTTTAGTGAGAGTGTAACGGGTGTATTCTGCCACAGTAAAATTGAGAACATTTAGTGTCACATTTCCTGTATTATACACAAACATTTTAGTGTAAAGTTAGTAAAATTCAGTGGTTTTGGTGCTTAGAAAACATTAGTTTTAGTGAGAGTGTAACGGGTGTATTCTGCCACAGTAAAATTGAGAAAATTTAGTGTCACATTTCCTGTATTATACACAAACATTTTAGTGTAAAGTTAGTAAAATTCAGTGGTTTTGGTGCTTAGAAAACATTAGTTTTAGTGAGAGTGTAACGGGTGTATTCTGCCACAGTAAAATTGAGAACATTTAGTGTCACATTTCCTGTCTTATACACAAACATTTTAGTGTAAAGTTAGTAAAATTCAGTGGTTTTGGTGCTTAGAAAACATTAGTTTTAGTGAGAGTGTAACGGGTGTATTCTGCCACAGTAAAATTGAGAACATTTAGTGTCACATTTCCTGTATTATACACAAACATTTTAGTGTAAAGTTAGTAAAATTCAGTGGTTTTGGTGCTTAGAAAACATTAGTTTTAGTGAGAGTGTAACGGGTGTATTCTGCCACAGTAAAATTGAGAACATTTAGTGTCACATTTCCTGTATTATACACAAACATTTTAGTGTAAAGTTAGTAAAATTCAGTGGTTTTGGTGCTTAGAAAACATTAGTTTTAGTGAGAGTGTAACGGGTGTATTCTGCCACAGTAAAATTGAGAACATTTAGTGTCACATTTCCTGTATTATACACAAACATTTTAGTGTAAAGTTAGTAAAATTCAGTGGTTTTAGTGCTTAAAAAACATAAGTTTTAGTACTTAGGCTCTTCTTAGGTATAAATATTGTATATTTTAGTATTAGTGTACTGTCTCTATTTAAGTGCATATAAAACATTCTAAATGTTAATAATTTTCAATGTGTATCGTGTAGTAGTTAACGAGTTAAACTAGGTATGTGGTTAGATAAGTTAAAGAAGTTCTTAAAACGAAGAAGTCCAGAAAGTTCTCGATATATTCAAGTTGTAGAAAGGCGTTCGCTATGGCCAGTCTATATTTTGGTGTATGTATGACATAATTTATTATATTTATTATAGTCTTGGATATTTTAAAGTGCTACAATATTTGTAACTCAATCTTGTTTGATCTGAAATATACGTAGAAATATTACAATAGATCCCCTTGGGTCTGAGAGTACAAAAGAGAAAAAGAATTATAAATTTCGTGCTTTTTGACTCCTTCTCAACTCTAGCTTGTACTTCTATAAACATGGAAGGAGCGCTAAAATCGAAGCCGTAAGCTATCTGTCTTACAAAACACCAATGCCAAAAACCCATAAGAGTCAAAGAGAAAGCAAATCCACGTCTTTTTGTTTTTTCTAAGCTTGTCTCGGCGTTGGTGATCCTTTAGAGTCCATATTTACGACGTTGGCATTATTACTTTATGATACACTTAATAAGCGTTAGTATATGGGATAAGGAACGAGATATGTTTCTTCTCTTACCTACCTAAATGTAATTCTAGATTATTAATATTGGCCATTTCACTGCCAAAGCGCGATTAAATATGTTTACATCAAAATGTAGCCAGAGAAGCCGATAAAACTTAACCATATTATATTAATTTCAGTGCGAACACGGCGATGGACAACGATGTCACACCAGTATATCTGGCGGCTCAGGAGGGCCACCTGGCGGTCCTCAAGTACCTGGTTGTCGAGGCCGGGGGGCGGCTGGACGCGCGGGCTAGAGACGGCATGCTGCCCGTGCACGCGGCCGCGCAGACCGGCTGCCTGGACTGTGTCAAGTGGATGGTGAGTACTGAGTAATCAGCCTTTAACCAAGTTGCCATCGCTAATTACGATGACGAAGTTCGAAAACAAAATGTATGGGATTTGACATAAGCATTGCTCAGTGACTTATGTAGCGATGTGAAGTGCGACTAAAGGCTCAGTAGAAATGATAAGCGCAAGAGAGTCGAGATATCAAGCGATAAGATTGACACAACTGTAAGGAATATAATTTATTCTCGACTTTATGCCAGATTAATTTGCTTCATTGAGCAGAAAAAATAATAACATAATCAAGCCAAATCCAGCCGATTTCAAAACGAAATGAATTGCAATCGCCTGCCAACTGTATAAAAATGGCGCGACCTTAGATTTGTTAAAAAGTGTTTTCATATTATTATTATATATTTACCAGTTTATATAGCTATCTATTACAATGATGCGATATTATCAGGAATTCAATAGATTATTTCGTGACTCGAAAATCTAAAGAGCTATCACAATAAAATATCTAGAATCTAGACTTTTGTTCCCATATCTAATCGCATGCAAGAGAGCCTTGAGAATGAGGGTTTTTAAATTCGTGACATCTGACAGCTTTTTGACACTACAAGGACAGTCGGGCTACCAAGTGCCTCCTGGTGACAGAAAAAGAATCGAAAATATTGTTATTGACCATTTTTGATACCACTTACGCCACCAGTTGACATATTTAATAAACCGGTCGCGGCTTGTAGCCGGTCTGCACAAAGCCTAATATAATTTTATAATGTTATTAAATACCAATATTGTGTTTAAAGTTAATATTATGTAATTATCTTGAGCATTTGATGATAGATGCACCGGTGTACGGACAAACCCTTCAGGTTTTTGTGACACCAAGATTGTTTTGTACTTTGTTCAAGCTTTCTGAAAATTAATAAATAAATATATTATTTAAATCCAATTTAAGTTTCATCCAACAGAAGATTGAATTGGACCAAATTCATGTATCACAATGATATATTGAGGGAAATCGGTAGCGTTAGAGTGCAAATGCTTATATTATTATTATGTTTTGCTTATAAAAATATTAAATTGATTTGGATTCTGAAAAGAGAAGCAGTTGTTTGTGTCCCGTCTGCACGAGTCTTATAGTAATGTCTAGCTTTTTCCCGTGGCTCCGCCCGCCTAAATATAGTTTTGGGTACCCCAAGGGAATACTGTACTTCTTGGGGATAAAATGTAGCCTATGTTTTTAATCCAGAGCCTAAACTACTACCATACCAAATTTCATCGAAATTAGTTCAGTATTTTTTGCGCGACACATCCATCCTTCCCGGATGACTGTCCCACGGAACCCAATTTGGGAATCCCTAGCCTAGACAGCAGGCACTAGTCGATAAAAAGTGAAAATACTTACATAAGACACATGAGAGAAAATGAAATAATTATATTTTAATATCTTTCCGCGATAGCTGCAGGAAGTTGTCTGAGCTGACAGTAATTGTGCTAGAGTTCTGTGAGTGAAAACTGTGGAAAATGTAATGTTACGTAAAATTAAAATTGTGACGTTTGTAGCCAATTGTAGGTATATGTATGTATAAAGATAGACACGGTCGCTGACAGATCTGGTGTACCGCACATTTCGATCTTATAACTATGGCAATAAGGCCCAAAAGTTATACTATCGAACAGGTTTCCGCTCTACTGTGTGAGTACGTAGTTCAACCACGTCTGCAGTCGTTGCGGTCACTTTCTTTGTGTTTTATTATTTTGCTAGTGCTAAAGAAAATGTTTAAAAACGGGTCGAGCAGGAACTTTGTCTATATTGTACCTGCTGCCTTTTACAATTATTGTGGAAGTTAGATTACAATTGTTGGAAGGACTACTAAACTCGGCGTTGGAAATCCTTTGGAGTCCATTTTACGACGTTGGAATTGCGACTTTATGGCCACGTCGTAAAAATGGAGTCCAAAGTATCTCCTACGCCTAGAGAGCCTTAGAAAAAAAACGAAAATACATGTAGGTATCGGCTTCCTCTTTCTCTCTTATGGGTTTTTGCCAATGTTTTGGGAGACAGATAGCTACCTACGGCTTCGATTTTAGAAGAAGCTAAGAAGAATGGAACATGGAAGGAGTACCTTCTATGTTTCATTCTTCTTAGCTTCTTATGATAAAACCATAATATTTGACTTAACTACTTGAACGAAACGAACGACGGACGAAGTAGTTAAGTCTAATATTATTAGCGGATTACGGCTAATAAAAACACCAAAAACGACACGTAACAAAATTATACCAAATAATCATTGTAGGCGAAATATGCGAAAAGGTTCGAATATTTTGTAACTCTGTTATTTCCTCCATGATGTATTGCATATTTGCATAGTTTCTTCCGGATTACATAAAAGATTTCCATATCTATAAATAAATAACACGCTGAACCTATAGATTGGCTTATTTAAGTTATTGATGGACGATCATTACTATAAAAACCTCATAATATGATGATTTATGATGATAGATAGCTTAAGTGGTATTATGTGAGCTCTATATAATATTATGATATATAATTTATGCTATAACTAATAATACAACTTCATTTGCCTTATATAATATAAACTATATTATTGTACTATACTAATATTATAAAGAGAAAAGATATGTTTGCTTGTTCGCATTGAATTGGCTACGAAACTACTGGACCGATTTTGATGAAATTTGCCACAGATATAGAGTAGAGTGTAGACCATGGGGAAGAACATAGGCTACTTATTGTCGCGACTAAATTCACGGGCTAAATATACCTAATAGAAAGAACAACTCAATATTATTTTTTTTGCTTAAAAAAATTACACGGGGCGCGTAGAGGCTTAGAGACCTCAGAGTTCTTCTGAACTTCATCGACCTTCTGGTCGCTCCAGCTATTTTTAATTTTACGTACCGTTTCGATAGTCTCGATTTTTTCTAACGTTAAACGTGTGAAACTGTCTAGTTATCATCCGATCCAAAGTCGTTAATTCACTTAACGACTTTGGATCGGATGATAACTAGACAGTTAATTATAATTCATTCAAAGTAAATTGAAAGTGTAATTTGAATATCACAATTGGGCTTTAGAATAAAAATACACGCCCAATAGGTACGGTATTTTATCTGTATTATTTTATTACATAAATGAATAGTGCTCTGAAAAAAAGGACAGTTTCCAAAGGAATAGTAAGTATACTAAAAATCAACATTATCAAAGATGTTGCTGATTGTTTGAACCACTTTTGTGAGTCTCGTGAAAACGCACCATATAAAAGTTGTACTAATAGGTGACGCTAGTAATGTTGCTACGAAATGTTGCCATACATTTCGTAGCAACATTATTACATATGTACAAAATTTCTGATATCTCGTAATTTTGCGCGTTTATGTTGATACATATCATAATAAGTCGTTTTGTATTTGATGTAAGTAAACTAATTATGTAGGTTTTACACACTAATGTTTTTAAAAAATATAATCAACTTTTTTGTTACTTCGAAATGCATATAAAGCCTGACCAGAAAAATAAAAAACCTGCCCTGGAGGCGCTTCAATTTTAATTGCAGCAACACTAAGAATGGCTGGGATGTGATTGGTTAAATTTCAAACATTTGACATTTCGTTTTAGTGCCGTGATTTCCCGCAACATGGCGAGATTTTTTATTTTTCCGGTCATGCTTTAATTACAAAACTACACATAAAATTCTAATTCTTTTTACTTTTATCAAGTTGTAATACCTAATAATTTCTTAATTTATTTAAACAAAAAACAAAATTTTTACATGAAGGAAAATACCCAATTGTTTTGTTTCCTGATTTAATACAAACAACCTAATTAATACAAACATAAGACAAACAACATGCTATACTTAGTAAAATCCAACTGATTAATCTACTAACAATAAAATTGCAATTTACAATGTTTAATTGTGCCATTACAATCGGCGAAACGAGATTTCCTCCTTTCTAAAGCGGCTTTCAGACTACGCTATAATATAATAGCATATAGTATATAGCTCATAGCACAACAATATTGCGCACCATACATTGTTAAGGACACGTTCACACTGTACTGCACTATATAATATTGGCTTACTATACGCCATAAAATGTGCGATACGCTGAGTTCATGCTGTGCTATATCGCGCGCCGCCCTCTTCCTCCTCCCTCACCCCCGGCCGTCCCGCAAGCGAAACGAGCGACACAACCATACTGAGCTTGCTATATACTATAAATGCTTGCGATAATATCGCGTAATGTGAACGCCTTGATATATAGTATAGATTAGGTCCTTCTTTGCTATACTATGAAGCGCGCTATATAGCGCGTAGTCTGAAATGAGCTTAACGCGTTAAGTGTCGATAATTATAATAGGGGTATAAGTATAGCTGTTAAAACTATTAAATATCAATGTTATGGTCAAAATAATTATTAACTATTTCATAATAATATTTAGTAACTATTAAATAACTGTTATAGTTAGATTTTTAATGTTTCACTAAAATTTCTAGTCATTTCATATCTCTTACCTTCTTTGTCAGATAAATTATTTGTCAGGAGTTTATTCCAATGTACTCCTACAGATGCAAGTAGTAATGTATGTGCTAATGAGTTGTTTAAGTTCGTGACATCTGACAGCTGTTTGACACGACTAGGACCCGACTTTTACGAAGCGTCACTTAGGGGCAGAAAAAGTGTCGAAAATCCTTATTGACAGTTTTCGAAATCATTTCCGCTATCAGATGGCACTTTGTATGAGTCGGGTCTGCCTCCTAGCGGCAGAAAAAATATCGAAAACCCTCATTGTCAAAATGTTTGCAAATTCAAATGACCTGTCTATTGTGATAGACCGTGAAGGACCCCGCCAGATATGACAAACAACAGACGGCTGGTTCTGCTTCATAGGGAAGCCCTAGCCTGTATAATAGTCTTCAAAAGTTAAGTGATAAGTGAAGCCGATAGGAATGGAGTTATAGGAACCCCACGCCACTGGTAGCCAGTAGGCAAGCGTAGTATAACTATAGGCTAAGTGGACTACAACCTAAGGGCCAATTCACACGGAAACACGGTTGCGGCCAGCAACATAACTGCAGTGGCGTGCACAGGATTATGAAACTCGGTATGCGGCGAAGTACTCGGTCACAAAAACTTTTTCGTTTATAGATTTTTAGCATAGCTACAGCCAAGCGACGGATCTCTAAGTCGAAACCATGCCAACAGAGCAAGTCTTAGATGTACTACTATTCATGTACATCTTCTACGGCAACGCAGACAAAACAGCGATCGATCGTCGCGGCGGAAGAAATTCTAATAAGTAAAATAATAAGCATATTTTAAAATATTATAACTACTCACCAGTCAGTCAGCTTCAATTTTCACATATTCTAGGTTCCGGTTACTTGAGATTACTATTATATCCTGATGTAAATTACTAAATAATATGCAAGGAAAACAATATAATTTAATCGTATGTACACAACCACACAGCCAGTTATACGTTTCATAACTTTTAACATGAAATTTTCGAGTTACATTATTTTTTTGCTGGTTTAATTGCTGTAACTCGGGTACACACACCTACCTTTAGACAGAATTTGAATCTTTTTACTGAATGACAATTGAGATAACTTGTTATGTTTAATTTTTAATAAACACACATTTTCAACACAAACCTCACAGTCAAATAACATTTAAAAAAAATCGACTAACTCACTAGTAAAAGCAAATCACTACAATTATTATAGAAACTCTAAAACTATAAACTGTTAAATGTACACACTTTCAAATGTTATAATGAAAAATCTTTTAAGAAAACTATAAATAAACTGGAGCGATTAAATTGTAAACAATGCTTATCACATGAAATATGCAACATGGCCCCCGCGAAACACAAAACGTTTCTTCTATTTAAACAAATAAAACCTCACTAAACAAAAATGCATAATGTGCATACGTGATTTATTAGATTTCCGACTTCTTTTTACTCGGATTATAGGCAACGAATAATTTCCGACAAGCCAGTTCGGCGGTTTTCGGAAGCGATCGGATAGCCGATGCCCGAGAGCCATCGCCTGCCGCGGGACTTGCCGCTATATAATCATGTCGATATTCATGGGTGTGTGCGTTTGCGAAGTATGAAAATTATACATACATGCGATGATTTGTCCTGCAGCACGCACCGGCATGAGATGAGTTGCTATTTATAAAATATTAGGCGCTTTTAAGTTATTATATTTTTTAAATTAATTTATTTACTATTAATTAATTATTAAAGTCATCTAAAACGTACGAACGTTTTAGTAAAATATCTGTGAATATATTTTAATAAAACGCACTAACTAACTAACTAACAAAGTAAAGCACTGCATTTCTGCCTATATGGAGCGCACGCCCCTGCATAACTGTCATTTATTTTAATTAGAGTATAAAGTTATTTTCTTTTTCTATAGTTCAGCAGTTTCGTACTAGTTTCATGAACAAAAAAATGTTACTTCGGTGTAAAATGAATCCCTCTATACTATTTATATTTATATACTAAGAAAAATAATTATTGTTTTTGGTTTTCGTATTGTCAAACGACATCTATCATTTATCTGTTAGAATATTGCGTTTCCAAACAAACTAGTTATTAATTTAATTATGTATTGGCTAATAGATGTCGCTTTGTCGCAAAACGCCACTAGAGCAATATGTTGAACAATAGGTCAGTCCATTGATCTTTTGTCCCCCGAGTTTGATGTATAATATTATTGCATTTTTTGTTCCTATGTTCATAAAATACAACTTACAATAAATAATAATAATAATAATAATATATATTTATTTGTTTCTCCCAAAATTACAATGTAGTAATTAGTGGGAGACTTGGAGCCCAAACTAAGCCTAAGCCTGTATATTGGTGCCCCAGGCCCCCCCTCACAGACTATTTTAACTTATTTAAACAATATACATATTTTTATTTAACTTAAAAATCTATTTTACTTTTTAACTTAAAATTAAATGCTGTATTATAATATTTTATTTATACGTAACTTATTATATTCGTCGCGGAAAAAGATTTTCAGTATCTTGATAATAACTTAGGGTAACTAGCCAGCGAGTAACTTTTTGTTTGCTCTTAGTTTTGTTTTCGTGGTAAATTGATAAAATTTCATTTACCTTATTATACATGAAACTACCAAGGAAACAGAAAAATCTTTGGGCAAAAGTAGTCTTAAATATAATATAATCTTCGTTAGGGCATATCTTTAATCTACGGCGAAGATTATGTTTTAATTCTTTATCATGGTCTAAGGAAGTGTGTTTTTTAATGATGCAAGCTAAAATGAACAAATGACGGACGCTTAAAACTCTGCATTTGGCATACAAGTCAGCTGTGGGATAGAGGTTTGGTAACTTCCAGCCAACTTTTAGAAGACACCTCTGCGATCTTTCCAGCCGCAACATTCTAGTTTTAGGGGCGCCTCCCCATATGAGAATACAATACGAGAGGAGTGATTGTACTAGAGCAAAGTAAGTTTTCTTAATGACATTTGTATCGCAGATGTGTCTCAGTCTGTAAAATAAAAAGGTGAGTTTACGTATTTTTTTCATAGTTATGACAATATGGTGATCAAATACTTTTGTGTATCCTCGTATTTTAATTACTAGACAGTAAATGTATAGCGACTTGCCGATCTCCTTTGCGGTATAGTTAGGTACTATGCCGCGATCGTTAACGTGAGTGGAGTCCCGTTTATTATTTATTATTATATTTTGCGTTTGCGTTTATTATTATATTTTGACAACTTGAAGAATCGCGCGGGCCGCGGTCACCGCAGCCTCGGTGGGTTGCGCGTTATCATTTGATTTTAATAGTCTCAGTATTCGGCCGTATGTCTGTCTAAAGCCCCTTAAGGTCGGCCTTTCTCATTCTTTACTTCATTTTCTAGATACTAGAACGCGGCGTGGATCCCAACGCGCGGGACGGGGATGGAGCTACGCCCCTGCACTTCGCGGCCTCCAGGGGCCACCTCTCCACGGTGCGCTGGCTGCTGCGGCACGGCGCCCGCCTGCACCTGGACCGCCACGGCAAGAGCCCCATCAACGACGCCGCAGAGAACCACCACCTGGAGGTCAGTATCCGACACTGTGAGACCAATCACCTACCTAGTATATTAATAACCAGGAGAGATAATTATTATTACCTTATGTAAACAATGTACATCTCTCAAAATGCTGAAAAAATAAAAATATTTCTAAACTCAAACAACCAGAGTAACATACGTGTCATTTGAAACTAAGGGTCAGCTCATACCGAGACGCAACTCGGCGCACACTTTTTAAGATAGCGATTCAAAGTTGAACTTTATTCACAAAAAGATACACGTTTCATTGCGAGGGCGGCACCGCGCTGCGCGGCGCGGTGCAGCTCGAGATTCGAACTCGTGCAATGAAACGTGTATCTTCTTGTGTAGTGAATAAAGTTCAATTTTGAATCGCTATCTTCAAATGCCGCGCCGCGTTTCGGTGCGAACTAACGCTAATTAGCAAATTCACTTGGTCAGATTATTTGTAGGATAATTGGAATAGATGGAGAGCTACTAGGATATTTAGATGAGGTGTTTGAGGCAAGCTGAAATCTTGTCTTGTACTTCTCCTATTTTACCTCAACACGAGACTGCCGGTCTGGCTGGTCAGAAGCGGGGCTAAGTCAATATACAAATTTTTTTAAATTGAAATTCCAACCCCCCCCCCCCCCCATCATTAATTTAATCATTTAATCCCCAAAAAACATGTTTGAGGAGATTTGAAAATTTTGATACAGTGCTAAAGTTTAATGTTTAAGGAGTTGTTGATAAAAAAAGCCAGGTCATTTAGTCGGGGCTATAACCTTGCCAGACAAGTGTAAAAGTAAATTGGAAAAATGTTAAAAATGTTGTTTGAGGCACCTTGAAATTTAGTAATTTAGTAGGGTACTATTTATAATTTAAAAAAATATTGTTATTTGAAAAACTATAACCGGCTACGTAATAAAGGGGTCTAAAAAGGCCGAAACAAGTAAATAATTCAGATAGGAATCCAAAAATGCATAGATACAAAAATGGTCAAGCTAGAGCCGTGGTCGCACCAACTTTATAAGGTTCGGCACAGTCGATGTCATGACCTCGATGTCATTACATTAATTTTTTAGATGTTAGAATCTGGGGTTCAATTTTCAAAATACAACATTAAAAAAAAAATATATAACCTAAGTTACTGCCAGGTGACATAGAATATCAAGAATATGCTGGCTATCAATTCATGATTTTCTCACATCTATCGGTCATTTTATAAACTACGATCTTCATATCAACGTAAATGCGACATCTAGAAAGGCCTCAAAGACCTACGTGGTCTTGATTATCTTAGCATAGTCGATACGAGTAGTAGGGTAGGTCTTGGGCTATAAATTATTCCAACGGTACGTCGAGATTTTTGACGATTTGTTATTCAAGTTTAAGACAAAGTGACGATACTGTTTTTCTTTTCGGGGGACTTGTCATTTAACACCATGCTATAAAATATACTTCTTCTTCAACTTTATCCTGCATCTGATGTAACGAAATCACTTGTGATGATCGCTTATCGCTGTACACTCTACAAGTAAGACAATGCGTGTGCGGAAAGTGTATAACGTTTCACGGCATATTCGGATGCGTAATTGCGCTCAATTTCTCTTCCTCGAGACGAATATTCTAATGACATAACATCAGGTGATCGTTGGCTTGTTAGAGAGACGTTTCATTGCTAGAGTTAAAATTGCGAACTGCATCGCACTGCGCGCGCAGCTCTTTATCTATATTAAAAAGTTTTAATATATAATACGTAAATATATAAGGTTAGACGCTAGGCAAGATCCCTATTACTGGTGAATGAATTGTTATCTTACACTATCATTTGGCCGCGGCTTCGCCCGCGTGCAATTGGGTTTTAAACGATACCTTTATAATAAATTAAAACTTTTATCTCCTATTTTACTCTCTTAAGGGATGAATAGTAGATTATTATACGTAACCCAATATTTTTCCGCAGTCAATTCTAAAGAAATGTCATGTAAATTTGTCCAAGGAATAAAAAGTTTCATATAAACTTTTATCTCCTATTTTACCCCCTTGGGGGTTGAATTTTGAAAAATCCTTCCTTAGTGGATGCCTGCTTCGTTTCAGAAATATGTGTACAAAATTTTGAATTTCTGTTCGCTGCCAACTGTGTGCTAGTCAACGGTTCGAACTCAGTGCGGCGCGCGGGAAAAATCCTTGTTATTTCACCTAACATCGGGGAAAAAAGGATATACCCATAAAATAGTAATATATACGAGAATATATAAGAGAAGCTATAGTGCACACATTTATACCGCTTTGTAAAGTATTGTAGAAAAGGCGTCCTCAAATTACGCAAATCGACACTCAGCTGTTGGCGTTTTATGAAAAAATCACATAATATATTGCTCTGAAATAATCTCAATTCCTGCATAATCAATCTGTGTCGGTATGTGCTTGCTTTTTTTTTCATTTTCATTTTTAGTTTGTTGTTTTTTACGATCAAAGTTGCGCTAAAAATCCGATGTTTGGAGGCTATTATCTTCAAAACTAATTAAAATTTTAGAAATATAAGCACTTACCGACCTAGATAAGTGTAATGAAAATCGATATGACGCTAAAATTTGGTTCTACAATGTTTGAATTTAGAGTAAATCACCAATAGCGTTTGTATGGAGAAAAAACCGACTATTACAGCAGTTTTAGGGGTTGGCCTGTGCGTTGACACAACAGTCAATCACCTTTGCCTTTTATATATAGATAGATAGATAGATAGATAGATAGATAGAAGATAGATAATATAGGTATTATCTATCTTTTACATTGTATTTTTAAACTTACATGGTATTTTTAAACTCAATTTCCCAATAAAGTATGAATTAGAGAGGCTAGCTGGAGTCTCCGGTTTAATTTACTGTGTACAAGAAACAACTAGTCTTTTAATTCAAAAGATTATTAAGTATTTACCACACACATCCAAATGTCAAAAAAAAGCAATTGTTACCGACTTTCCAAAAGTGAGGTAACGCGACGGTCGAGCGGTGCAGGAATGGTGCCAATGATATTCTGTATGCTCCATTTGACGCTCTCTGATGTTTACGATTCAATAATGGATGAATCTATCGATGGAGACATCTATATGGCCATTTATAAAATACTTAAAATATTAATTATTACGGACTACTGTCGTGAACACGCTCCATTTTTTTATGGACATGTGAACGACTGACTTTGTTATAATTAATATTGCGTAGGTAAAGGACACTGGGCACGACACAGGTCGCATATCTGCAGGAGGTGGGGTAAATTCTCATACATTTTAACTGATTTCAACGAATATTCATATAAAATATGATTAACAATATATTGGTTATCTCCACTTTTACATGGATCTGAATTAAAATAAATACAGGAAATGAAAATGTGTGAATGAAAATTGTACAATCTAATAGTAATTTGGTTTGTGGTCGACACTTTTATAACAGCGCGCAGAACGGGTCACAAACGTCCAACGTCTTATTATTCATTTTGTAGCAAAGAGATTAGATCGGCACTTAAATGGGGGAAGAATATATAGCCAACATTTATTATCGTGCACGTGACCTAAAGTAAAGATTAACCATACTGATATAGTATAATACATCTGTAAGATTAACAAAACATACGAGAATGATAGACTTTAGCAACCATCAAGAGGTTAGCGAAGTGAATATATTGCTGGTACTTATTTATTGATGCCTACTTCCAGTCTGACTCAGATGAGAATTGAGCACGTAGTGTTTATTATTGTTTCCTAATTACAGTGTCTGAACGTGCTGGTGGCTGCTGGCGCGGCGGGGCAGGAGAACAAGCAGCTGGTGACATACAAGGCACACGCCTGCGCCTGCGTACCTGGAGAAGCCAGGGTAAGATAGTAATTGAAGTAGAAATCGTATTAGTGGAAGTAAGACTGGTAATAGTATTAGTAAAAGTGAAATAGAAAGCGATTTCTTTATTGAAGATAAAGTAGTTAAAATTTAAGATATGTTAAACATAAAGGAAGGCACGGTATTAAAAATTCTAAAAGAGAAGGTACCAAAAATGACTAAAAAAGGCTTGATTTCTATGTCAAAATTAGATACAGAAAATAGGACCAAAAAGCATATTTTTATCTTATTCAAATCGCTCTACATTTAATTTATTTCTTAATTCCAGTGTGCCCTCTCCAACTGCATCAATATCAACAGTCCACGGTCTCCATTCTATCTCCACGCCCCTGAGCGTCGAGGTTCGGTGCAGGAGCGTCGCAACTCTGTGTCCACTGTTGGCTCAGTTGGATCCAGGACTGGTCCTGCAGATGGGTTATATGTCAACCCCATGCAGAGGACTTCTGTTACTGCGACCAGACATAGCTCCTCGGGAGAGGAGAGCTCAGGTTAGTGCATCTCGCTTTTATGTCATAGAACTAAGGGCAACGTCGTAACCACAAGTCCACTCTCTGCACAGACGCTGCAAGAAAATGAATAAAATAAAATTAATAACTATTAAATACCATCAGCTCCTAACAAAAGCCAGGACTACGATATTATTATAATATAAGCAGGGTTAAGAGCCGAAGATGAAACCACTGAGATTTTTAAACCAGGGAATGAAAAAGGAACTCTCATGCAACAAAACGATTTGTGATGTAGAACCTAAATATAACAATGTAGCCTAAAACAATGATAATAAATAACAAAAAATACTTGGTTACTTTATGTTAGGCAATAGTGGGTTATATAATGATAATATTATAGTATGTAACGGAAATGTAGTCAAGTGTGAACAGGAAGTGTGGGCAGCGCCAGTTGCTTCCGAAGTTACTGGTGAGCTGGTGCGAAGTGTGATGATCTTATGTAGTGAAATATAATGGAAAAAGATATGTTTGTAAAAAGTGTTTATATCGGTATTTGCTCATTTTGAGAATGAGTAGTTTTATTGGTTAAGTGTGTGATAGCAATATATTTGACCACCAGATGAATACGAGTAATTTGATTTAACAAGTTTGAAGTATTTTTAATAAGATAATATAGTACAAACTGATACTTTACTGCAAAAATTTACTACGAGTACAATGTAAAATTTTTGCAGTAATGTTGTATAAACGAATTATCGTATATATTATTAAAGGCTTATATTATTATTATATAAACAAATAAAAATGCATTTTCATTGCGTGAACAAAGTAAACATTACATTGAAAATTCAATGTATTGAATTTTAACTTGAATCTCCCGCTTGTGCCTTTCTAAATATTTGGTGTCGATTTAGTAAAATCCGTTTCGTAATCAAAGGGTCGACCGTATTAAGCCTTTTGGTCTGTTATTAGATTTTTTGGTCTCATTAATGGGACTTTACTCAGCCCTGTTCGCTCTGGGACCTAAAATCATCTATTCTGAATTCTCTTAAGGATAATTTACCATCTTTTCATAATTATCTATTATCTGTATCACATCTATCTTTTAAACAAGCACTATTGTTGCAGCGTGCTCAGCGTCCGAAGCGGAGTCTAACACAACGGGCGGGTGGTTCCTCCACGGCAACACCAACACCAACGCCCCCGCTGCTCTGTACCAGAGGGTGCGGGACCTGTTCCATGCACGGTCCCCCGGACCCAGGGTACCGGCGGAAGGTCAGGAAGCTCCCACAATGACGGGTAATTACCTTTTCATATTTAGCATTTTCTATATGTTATTTATATTATATTCAGTACACAAATATGTTATAGTCATACATAATAATTTAAACAAAAGCTTAAAAGGCTAGACTAGACTGCAACACAACAACAAAAAAAGTATATATAACTTAATTATTTTCGGATGTCTAATCAGATGTCTGAAGAACAATCGTTTGCAAAAAGCTTTTTTTACGTAATGGTGCGATCAATCAAATTAATTTAGTTAAACTAAATACTTATTTTTACCCTGCAGTTAAAGCGGAGGTCCACGGTTCGACTGAGATTGAAAAATGCGAAAAACCAGAGCGATCAGAGCGATCAGAGCGGTCGGAGAAGTCAGAGCGGTCAGAGCGGATCGAGAAATCAGAAAAGTCAGAGCGGCTAGAGAAGTCAGAGAGATCAGAGAGGGGTTCGGTTCCGCCTGAACCGCCGGAACCCCCCGAGCCGTCTGACAGCGACAGCGGTGCGGACGCCCGCCGCGATCATCATTATGAGGATATTTATCTGCCGCGTGATCAGCATCGCCGCAGGTAACGTGTTTTCGAGAAATAATGTTCCGTATCTCTTTTTACATTACGAAAAATAGTTTTCATTATCAAATAGCTTTCATTGACTTTCATTTGGAAGTAAAATTTTTATTTAATTTCTTAAAACTGTGTAATCTAACGCAGTGGCATTTTCAATTGGCCTTAAGCCATCCGAAACTATGAGGATCAGAGAAACCGACAAAGGACTGCATAACATATTCTTTACTTTTTAAAATGAGGCCGTTCAGTAAAACAAAGCACTAAGGAGTTTTACTTTTCACTATTTTTCATAAATTTGGATTTTGCTTACTTAAAAAATATGAAAATAGGACTAGGTTTACCCCAAGGTTCACACTTAGAAAACTTTCTTTATATCGTCTATATCAACGAGCATATTCTACAACATGGTTTGTCTCTCAAGCAGAAGCAGTTCTCGCGACTCCGGCAGCCATAGCCGACCCGGCAGCGCCGCACTCGTCGTGGACTACAACGATAATGATATGCGAGTATCAGCTCTTTTACTAGTCTGAAGTCTGAACCTTTAGTTACGATAAGCGATGTCTTATTAAATCAAGATTAAATAAGACATTGCTTATCATGCATATTATAGAGATGAAAAATCTTGCCTCGTGCTAATTTACAGGAATAAGCTCTTTATTTGTATGAAATGTTTTTAAATTAATGACTTGACTCCTAAAAGAGTACGGAAAATTAGTGTTGGTTTTCTTACCAAACATAAAAAAGATAAACGACAGCAACGAGACACAAAGATAGACAACATTGACAATATCTCATCAATTCTCATCGTAGATCTTAAGCTTGAAGTTTTAACTTGGAGGTGATATTTTAACCAATAACATTATTCACAGGTCGAGCAAAGCCTACGAAGAGGTGTCCCCGCCGCAGGAGCCCCACGCCAAGTCCACGCTGGCCACCAAGCTCGCCGCACTTACGCATAAGGCTCAGAACTTTGTAAGTAGCTCCAATTGATATTCAGTTGACTAAATCAAACATTTGACTTAATATAATATATATTTATGGCTTCCCTCAGTCTAAATTCTGAATTGGGATGATTAATTTTTAGACCGATATTTCTTTACCTTTGTTAAAATCATAACTTTTAAAAACAAGGACATAAACAATCGGAGGTATTTTTGTAAATATAAGGTTTTGTAGTCGATGTAGCCTAAATTAATTTACGAGGTTCTCTGGAATCTATATTACAATAATTACTTTATTTACTACTTATTTTTCAATCCATTGAACAGAATATAAATATTTAACCAAGACTCATTGTACTCAGGCCAGTCGCATATCCTCCGCCGCTGGTAGCCGTCGCGCGTCTCTCTGTGAGGAGGCCGTGATAGTCCAAGCCTCAGCATCATCGGGAGTGTCATCAGGCAGTTCGGGAGGGTCGTCTGGGGACGAGGCCCCTCCGCCCCCACCGCCGCCACCACCGCCCGTGGTGTTGGAGGAACCGGCGCTTAAGCCTTCAGAGTTAAAGTGTCGACTTGGTAAGTGAATTCTAAATTTGATGTCGGACATGGTTGTGTTCGGGATGGTCGTCCAGTAATGAGGTTCTCCCGCCCCGCCCCGCCCCGCCGCCGCCACCTAGAGGCTTTGCAGATGGAATTTGGTGTAAGAACTCGATTTTATCAGACTTTTGATCTTCTAGGTTTATTTGATTTGGATGTTTATTAGATGTAATATCATTTATTACATTTGCCATATTCGTTTTATTCGGCGTTATCGAATTCTTCGCCCGCTATTATGCTTTGACAGGAGTTTGAAGTTCAGATAGTCTTGAATGTAATAGGAATATGTTTGATTACGGTCCAGTGTCATATTTAATCCGTTGTTTTGACTTCCCATCGAAACTGCTCCATCCATCGCTATGTTTAAACTTCGGTATATTTGATATTACGAAAGCCCATTCAAATTATAAGAGCCATTGAAATTGTATTAGTCATTACGATCGACAAACAAACTTACAAAACTTTGGTGGCATAGATGATCTATGTTGCGTATTTACTTTCCATTTCTAATTTTCACTCGAACATTCGTGGCATTATGCGCAATCATATTTTATGTTAATTTATCGCTAACTACAGTTTTACTTGTACCCGAAAATCAACAAACTGAATAATTGGACGAACTTTTATAAATTATATAATTAATGTAATTAATTGTTAAACTGTTCTTTGTAAGTCTGTTGTGTATTTGTATTTCTAAGTTAGGAGTGAAGTATTAGGCATGCTTTGGTAAAAATGACTAATCCTGAATTTTATAAAATGGTTAAACTTACTAAATCGATTCAAAGAGAATTAAAATAGTGACAATTTTTTTGTGCGTCAAGTTCATCTTATTCACTAAAAATTGAATATTTGATTCTGTTGACTTGTTTCCATAGAAGTCTGAAGTAAGAAAATTTACTCAACTCAAACATTTGTTTCGGTAAATTACTCTATCATTACTCACAACATCAAACAAAATAGAACCGAATAATAGATTTTGATGTAGTTTAAATATACAAATCTATGTAGAGAAGGTAGTATTCTAAAATACTTAAGTTTAATAATTCTAAAAAGAATACATACAGCTGAACGTAAAACCGCCTCCTCATTTTGGAAGTCGGTTAAAATCAGCATTTACCTGCGCACGGTTGTTAAGTTTTACTGCAGTAGGGTTCGTACAATCTCTGACTCATACTTTCTTTTTCTAATTAAGATATTTGAACATTTATAAGTAGATCAAGATTTGTATACGCAATTGCTTATTAATTGCCTTCTTTGCGATTGTTAATTTTGCAATTTAGACGTTATGGGCAAATAAAACTAAACTAACTAACTAACTTTATGCTTCGTGAATGACTTGGTGGCTATAAATGGCCTTTGAAATAATTGCCTTTGTAATTTTTACTTTTCTAGATATATAAAAGAAGACAAAAAAAAGTGGTACACCTTCTTTTTTATTTTTTTTTAATTTAAATATATGGCGTCGGCTTAAAACCATTTGCCAGTGTCAACAATTTTCGTTTCAATTTTTAACACCGTATTCCTAAATCGTCAAGTCTAAAGTCTAGTCAAAGTCCAAATAAATAGTCAGTGCAGTCAATGAGTCAAGTCAGTCGATTCAGTAAAGTGGTAGAAGCTTTACTAAAAGTTCCTAGGGAGTTTTGGAGGGAACACAAAATAGCATGTTTTTGAAGTTGTACCACTTTACCACACCTGTGCACGTTAACGAATATTTAATGGTTAATATTCTACCAATATTACACATTAAGAACCGGAAGAACACAAATTTTTGAAAGAAATACTAAAACCACAACGTCACCTATCGAATTCCCCGGCAAAACTCCTACACCTTCTTGTAAAAAGAAGGAGAATATAGACAAACAAAATATCTTTCTGAGTCACATTACCTTCATTAGGCTGGGACTATATTGTCCGAAATCAGGAATGCCGGAGAAAATTCAGAACGCTGAAAATAAAACTCTGCGATAATACAATAGAGCTGAAAATCGAACACTCGAGTGTCGAGTTGTCAAATTTGACATTTGACTCGAACCCGTGTGTTCGATTTACAACTCTATTGTATTAGCCCAGATTTCTATTTTCAGTGTTCTGAATTATCCCCGGCCATTCCGATTCCCAGTCCCAGCCTTAGACGGTAAGTTTAGGTTTAGGTTACTTACAATCCGTTTAGTTAATTATTATTTTTAAAGAAAAAATTAAACCGACTTCCAAGGTAAAAATGCACATAAAGTATGAAATAAATGTTATTTTCTACATAATTCCCCTGCAGTATTTTATAGAACTCACATTTAAGTTGGCAGGTACCAACTTAAAAATTATGAAGATTGAGTAGGGAAATAGTTAAAATTCTAGCCGAATTTAAAAGGGGAATTATTTAGAAAATAATATTTATTTCATACTTCTTTGTGGATTTTTACTTTGGAAGTCGGTTTAATTTTTTCTTTATTTTTTCCATTTTTAGTCATATTTATTATATTTTTAATAACACATTTTAAGAAAGTTTAAAAGAAGCGTCCGAATGTATAATTGAATACGCGCCAAGCTTCCATTAGGTATTGTATATAAGATAATGATGATGATTACTGTAAGTTACATAATGGCATGTGCTTGCAGTTCTTAAAACAACGCCGAAATTTCCAAACGTGTATATTTAAAGACTAAGGAGTTCTGTTCAGTGCTTTTGGATCCAGGGTACACCCTTAGCACAAAATTTTACTTTTTGGTAGCATATGCTTGATTTACTTCGCAAAAGTCGAATCCCTATAAATGTCCCTATAAATTTTGAGTTTCCTCGATTTCTCATGTATACCATCATCAGGTCTCAACTTTGGTGACTAAAGGACCAATTTCGAATTATACCCTTTACAACAAGAAAATAATTTTCAATTTTCCAAATGGATCCACAAACGGCAGAGTAATATTTAAGGATATGTTTCAATGTTAAATACTATGAAAAGTACCTATTATCATCATAATGTGATGATGGTGGTGATGATGATGATTACTGTAATTGACATAGTGGCATATGCTTGCAGTTCTTTAAACAACGCCGAAATCCTCAAACATGTATCTATAAGGAGTCAGGAGTTCTCTTCAGTACTTTTTGATCCAGGGTATACCTTGGTGCAAAATCTTACTTTTTGGTAGCATATGCTTGGGTATCTTCAGAAATAGGCGAACTCACTGGAAATTTCGAACTGCAGAACAAGCCCCGTGGACGGCCGGAGACCAAAGTTGATAATGAAGAATTGAAGGCTCGATAGCCTTCAATTCTTGAAAGCGGATCCAACGCAAACCACGTCCGAGTTAACCACGTAATAATTTTGAAAATCGGTCCACAGACGGCGGGATAATCATTGAACATACAAAACAAAATACATATATACAGCCGAACGTATAACCGCCTCCTTCTTTGGAAGACGGTTAAAAAATAATTTAGTAGTTACTACTTACCTGCCGAGATTCTGATAGAAATGCACAAACTTTGCCCTTGTAATGATTTCTCTGTTACGTAAATATCGGATCGTTTCCGCGTCACTGGCGCAGTTTCTTTACATTTGAATACTAATTTATGCTTAACATCAATATACAGCATTAATGCAGCTGCGGTATTTCTATATCTTCGTTCCATTGATTTTTTGAGTTCTTTCGTTTTATTTTTGAGATCGTAGAAATTGAGACTATGGGTATTTTCTGATTATCAATATAGGTTATTTCTATTATCGAATAAATCTAACTAAATATTAACTAAATAAATTGATCGTGAGTAAAAGATGAATAACGCAACAAAAAATTTGATAGTAAATTTTACTTACTTATTAGTATAGTTGTGACTGACCGTCATGATGTTTATTTTAAAGATGTAGTAGATATTCTAATGTTAGGGTTTTGATGGTAAGTGATTGCCGCCGCCCATGGACACTCGCTACACCAGAGGACTTACATTCGGAACTCCTCTGATGAAGCGCACTTGCGTTCCTGGTTCTTAAAATCCAAATTACCAAATTTATTTACCAAAAAGTAACAACATTAATTAGAACACACAATTTTACACGATGACACTTATTGTAAGCCCATGACGGCTGTGGCACAAGAGTAAACGCCCACCTTCGAACCAGTATAGGCACATAACAATAACAAAGCAAGTTAGGTATATTTTAAAACAAAAGTATGTGTGTGATGTGTAAGTGTATATGTGTGTGCGAAGGTCCGTGTGTGCAAAGGACTATGACATATGTTCAATCACACTAATCTATAATTCTAGTAAGGTCTTCCGTATACTCATATGTTAGTGAGCTTAACCACTCAAGTATTTTATTCTTGCAATTATGATTAGTAAGTGGATATATAAATATTTAGAATTTTACTAGCCCTTTTATATGGTGTTGAACTGATATAAGGATAGTGACGACTTGCGATTGCTGTTCTTCTGGGTAGCACAGGAGAGACTAAATAAGATTTACGCTTTCTAGAATCTGTTTTAAAGGGGATTTCAGTATGTTTTCTCATAATGGTTTTAAATATAAACTCCAGTTTCCTAACAGAGGGTACTTGGCAGAGAGCATAAAGCTTGTTTTGTTGGGTATATGTATGGTTTATTAGCATGTGTTTTAGGTATCGCCCTATTGGCCCTTTCTAATCGTAGCATCAGGGATTTCGGTGATCCACCCCATGAGGTAATGCAGTAAGAAGAGACAGATTGAACTAAAGCATAGTAAATCATCTTTAGGCTCTTGAAATCGAGAATCGGTTTAAGAGATTTAAAAACGAATATTAGCCTTCTGATTCTAGAACATACAGAATCTATCTGATTCTTCCATGACATAGTATGATCAACAATAACACCAAGGTAATAGCTGTAACCCGTTCTAAAGGAGTACAGGCACATGAAATGTTAGGGAAATGTTGAGGTAATAGAAGAAAAAAATTGAGAGTGCTGTCGTTTTGGGGGCAAACGTGATGTCCTTACTTTTAGATATATTTAGAGGAAGAAGGTTGTCATTTAGCCCCTGCATGACAGTTTTGAGAGCAAATTCAGCTGACTGACGTACTTCGCGCCATGTGCAACCATAGATGATTAATGCCGTATCATCAGCATATGAAATTATCTTACAATTCGGAAGATCCCTTGGGCATCCGTAAAAGGAGGAACGTTGGGATGCTAGCGATTAAGGTTAAATAGCGTCTATGGTAGTGTAGGAATAAATGTAAATAGATATTTGAAACATCATGGAGCAGATGTCGAAGATATAGCTAATATAGTTAAACTTGTTGAAGGCGGTAATGATATAGCGACGCGAACAATGTAAGTAGCGGGCCCGGTGGAGCGGATCGCAGCGCAGATACGTAATCTGCGCTATGACAAGATGTTATGGTCGAGACTTGTGATAATCACCAATCTTCCGATTGCTTCTTGAATGAAGATGAATTTTAGATTATTTAAGGTAATAGATACGCCGAATCTATATTTTCCCTGTATTATTTTATTATATTATTCCCCTGGGAAATTATTATTTACTATTATTTCCCCTGGTAAACTGCGCATTTTTAAGCTACACATGTTTTTTCTTTCGTCGTGCAACAATATATCAATAATTTCAACTCTATTATGTCAGTCCGATTCGCAGATTGGTATGCTTATGTATAACTTTTGTTGTATCAACATTATAAACAAGTCGTATCAAGTTATTACACATGATGATGATATGTAACGTTACATTACACGCGAATGCTCCCGCTGAGGGGGAGCGCCTTAAAGTAATGGACTCTTATTAAGTCGTGTTAATTTGTTAACATGCAAATGCAATGTTATCTTCTCTAATATATAAAATTCTCGTGTCACGGTGTGCGTGATTGAACTCCTCCGAAACGGCTTGACCGATTTTCGTGATTCTTAGCGTGCACATCGGCGAGGGTGGAGAATCGGACAACATCTATTTTTCATCCCCCTAAATGTTAAGGGTGGTCCACCCCTAAATTTTTTTTTTACTAGAAATAACATACATGGCAAAACAACGTTTGCCGGGTCAGCTAGTATTATATAAAACTCTTTAGCTATATTCACTAAGTGCAAAACGTTGTATTAACAGCATCGTGTAATTGTTTTTTAAAATGATAGTGATAAGCGTCCATAACAGATTTTCTATCAAAAACCGTTAAATACATTTTTTGTCTTTTAGAATTAGGTATTAAGTATATTAATATTATTATTAGTGAAAATATTGTCCGCAGGTCCTATATTGGTATACTTCCAAAATTGTGTATTTTAGTACCTCTATTCGGCGTTCAATTGATATCTGGGAGTCACTGTCGCAATTGTTTGTTTCAATCAATATTATTATGTTTGAATATTTCCTTTTTAAAGTAGGTGTTGATGGTAGTGTAATTATGGAAGTCAATAATCCTTTGATAAGTTTCCTAAGTCATCACTTAGTATATTTTCTCAATATTACATTAAAATACTTAGAAACCTTTACATTTCGTCTAGTAACTACGAGAAATTCGTATCATAACATTTTTCATATCGATATTGGCACAATTAAAATGTTATACATTTACGCATATAACATAATTGGTGCGCGTGCATACTTTCTATCCCCTCTCTGTGGTTTGCAGCGGGGCGGCGCGACTCGAGCGCAGACGACGAGAGGCCGCGCGCGCCGAACCTCGTCAACAAGCAGCCGGCCCTGCCCTTCGTGCCGCCGGCCTTCCAGCATCACGCCACCGACCATCTCATCAAGCCCTCCGAGTACCTCAAGACCATCACGGCGCCCTGCAAGCGAGTCGACGGCGCGGAGCGGGCGCCCGCGCCGCCACCCGCGCCCGCTCCTGCGCCGCCACCGCCGCCGCCTCCGCTGCACCAGCCGCACCAGCCGCTGGCGGCCATCAGCAGCGCCGAGCTTACTGCCGTGCGCCTTAAGACGACCGCCACCAAGACCCTCTCAGCTCCGGCGAGGTCCGTCAGCCTCCAGTGCCTAGCTAGCGCGGAGAACTATAAAAGCGCCAAGACGGACCTGATAGAGGAACTCAAGATGTCCAAGGACATAACGGGAATTAAGAAGCTGAAAGTGGAACGAGCGAGAAGGGAGAGTCTCCAGGACAAGGAGACGTTCACGGAGTTCACGAAACGCTTCACGGCCGAGAACTTTGTCGATCAGGTAAGTGGATTTGATATTAACGTAAACAACAAGACATTCGTGCAGAGAAAGCCTTTCCGTTGTCTCATTACAAAACATAGTTGCGGCAAAATCTTAAGACATAAATTGCGAGAATGCCGATGAAACATCACCGGTATTCCTGCAATTTTCCTCACAAATCGAGCATAACGTAATGTTTTTTGTGCAAAATATATTAAGAGTGTTATTAAAAAATATGTTGCTTCTAGATAATCTTTATCTTTTAATTAACATTATGTTGCATCTAAATACGAGTAGATCTGAAAACTGCGTGCAACCTTGTGCTGGTGCACAATAAATTGCCGTAATAAATTAAAATGTAAATAAATTAGGAACTTAGAAATATGTAAAAAAGCACGCGTTTTTAAGGTTAACCATTGACAGTTTATATTCTAGAAGTACCAGTCATCAAGAGATTTGTCCGTTTTAAAGTAAATAGTAAGATTTGTTTACCATTGAATGACTAATAGCTACTTGTCATAACAGTCTTTAAAGAAAGTCTTATAAACTTTAGAAGTCTGACAAAGACAAGATTTTATGACACTCATTGCAGAGGCGAAAGTTTGTTTCTTTTTATGCTGCAATAGCTTAACACTATGAAGTGATAAAAACTTTTCTAACTATACACTTTAGTATTATTGTTGCACTATACTTCGATGCAATTAAATTGTCTTATTATAAATGGGGCACTTCCATTGCGACAACTACGGTTTATCTAAAGACATGTCTTATCATCTAAACGACTTACAAAACAAAATCAACGAGTAAACTCATTGACGACATAATCTATTTGCGATTGATACTGTAATTAGTTACGAAAATGTAAGAGAGGCACAAGAATAACAATAAGTAAAAGCACATTGGGATTTTACTATGGAATAATTGCCCACGACGACCAAAGAAAAATAGGTTAGATGTCAATTGTAAGCGTAATCCTATCTGGATTACAACGGCATAGGTCGCGTATCTGCAGGAGGTGGAAAAGATACTGTGATCTTTCAACTAATATCAACGAATATTCATATATAATATGATTGACAATTTACTATCTCCACTTCTCCGTTAATCAGCTGAATTTAATTACGGAATATGAAATGGGAATGACAAGCTGTTAAAAGCACCCAATGTCTTTTGGTCGCGTAGAAATTTGAAATACAATATTTTATAAAACAATTTGTCCAGATAATTCGATATACTATAATACTTTCTAGCTAGATTTACACTGCGACTTAAATCCGACGTAAAACTAAACGGAGCATTTTGTGGAGTTGATTCCCTTATGATGATCAACATTATCAAAGGCTTTAGCCACTTCCAGACTGCATTTCATCTTATTCGCAGTGCAATTACCCTGCATCGTGCCACTGCCCCACTTGCACAGTGTCCGTCTCACGTTTAGCGGCCGTGAAACAAAATTAGTTTTTCGAGACTTTTACATTAGTTTTTGCGAGCCTCAGCTTTCATGTTCCTCTGGTGTTTCTGAAGCGTTACTTTTTAATTACTAATTACGAATGTGCTTATACCATCGCTGTTTATGTAAACGGATTAATTTTTATCGGTTAATTAGATATCGTCTCACCGTCATCATCATCAGCACATCATCGTAGTAATCTAGAGTATCGATACTGGTGAGTGCTGTCACTTGTATAATTATTGTAAATTTACATTACATATTATTATATTATTACATAATAATATAATAGACGTTCCACAAAAAATATTACAAAGGAACATTAGTTAACATGGCGCTAGCGCCATGTTAACTAATGTAGGTCTATCGCTAAATTCTTGACGAAGCATGACTTATACTTGAAGCCCAAAGACGCATGGTTCAGAAACAAAGTATATTCATTCTAGTTTTAGATGTAGAACGTCGTCTGAATAATGATAGTGCTGACTGGCCAATGTTTGTGCGACGTTTATAACGCAACATCATTGCAACTAAATATCACAGACGATTCTTTCTATCATTCATATCATATTATACTCTTATTTCCACTGGATTTTTTTGCTTAATCTTTTCTTTATTCCATACAAAGGGTGTTAATGGTAGAACGTAGTCACTCTGTTAAATGAAGACAAATCATTTGAACCCTCATTGATATGTATGACCCTATTAAAAATGCCAAAATACCGTTGTTTATATTAAATCTTGTAAATAATTGTATTATATAATCGGCTTCACGAAAACGGCTGCAAGTATTACCATGAAATTTAGTATACAGGGAGTTTTGTGGGACAAAAATTGATCTTGCTAGGTCTTATCTCTCGGAAACTGCGCATTTTTAAGCTATATATGTTTTTTCTTTCGTAGTGCAAGAATATATCGATAATTTCGACTCTATTATGTCAGTCCGATTAGCAGTTAGCTATGCGTAAAGCGTATGTATAATCTTCTTTATGCGACTGGGTTCGAATTCCGGTCAGATAAATGTTTTTGTGGTTCTTTTTATTTTTTCTATTTTTTCAGAACTCCGAGCAAAGCTCGGTTACCCAGGTAAGTACTCGCCATTGAGACTATAGATCAGATGAAGATAAACAATATCAAAGTCAGACTGATATTATCAAAAGTTTTTAGTTCAAGTGCGGTACCGGATCGCACTTTCTTTAGTTTTGCACGTATAAAACATTTTCGCTATGATAGCATGAAAGTAGGTGGGTATAGACTAGTTACAGGTGATTGTAATTAGTTCTAACTTCTAGCGGTTACGGTTAAAGAGTTAGCAGTGACTAGTGTTTTAGACTTGTAACTAGCGGGTTTCTTCTACGCATTTATATCTTAGTTCTATAGTAAAACGTTTAGCAGAAGTGTCTAGGGTTCCGTGGTAACCACAAGGAACCCATAGTTTCGCTCTATCCGTCCGTCCATCCGTCTATCCTCCCTTGATAACTTCGGTAATTATGAATATAAATTGACGAAATTTAGTACAGTTCTAGCGTTCTTGGCGTCAAAAAACAATGGGTACCCAACATTTTTATATTTTCGGGGTGGCTTTACATATGAAGTGGGGGTGATATTTTTATTTTCATTCTACCCCACAGTATGGGGTACCGTTTCGTCGGTATTTTTAAATAAAGGTGAGGTATTTTTGTAATGTAAACCATTTTCTGTAGCCTATTGTGAATTGTCCGTCTTCTCGAAGTCATCGGGACGAATAATAAAATCAACGAACGGCACAGCAAATACAAAATATAATAATCTTCTCTAGATGCGAGATGATAAATGTAACACCGGAATACCTCTAGTACTAATAATACATTCATCATGATCTCTCCTGTCAAGTCCGGCGGCGACAGTGGTGTAATGTATCAGCGACTCGCACGCTTGCACGCTTGACCACCCGCTGGCATAACGACAAAGTGCCATTTAATTGAATTACAGACGAATAGTTTTTTGCTATGATATTTCTCAGATAGAATCCATAAAATTGGGTATTTTCCTACATGTAATTTGTTTTACATAAATTAAGTAATAATTAGGTATTACAACTTGATAAAAGTAAAAAAAAAAGTAGGATTTTATGTGTAGTTTTGTAATTATATGCATTTCGAAGTCACAAAAAAGTTGAATAATTTTTTAAAACATGAGCGTATAAAACCTACATAATTAGTTTACTTACGTCAAATTCAAAAAGATTTACTATGGTATGTATCAACATAAACTTGCAAAATTACAAGATATCAGAAATTTTGTGCGTATGGCCATACATTTCGTAGCAACATTACTAGCGTGTGAGTCACAAAAGTGCTTCAAACAATCCGCAATATCTTTGAAAATTTTGATTTTCAGTATACCTTTTGTAAGCTGTCTTATTTTTCAGAGCACTATTCATTTATGTAATAAAAAAAATACAGGAAAATACCGTATTTCTAGCTGTTCCTTGTTCTATCTTGTTGTTTGTTGTATCTTAACTATAAACTGGAATAAATAAATACCTAATTTACGCTACCGTCGAAACGAACACAAGTGTCGTTTTATAATGTTTGTCTCGTAATTTTCCAATATTTCTCACTGCTCCCCTTTCATGAATTGATCTTGAATTATTTCAAGATCAAAATTAGCCAAATCGGTCTAGTCGTTCTCGAGTTTTAGCGAGACAACGGAACTGCAATTCGATATAATAAATTCAATAAATGAAAATAAAAATAAGAATAATCTTATCTTGTATATAAAAATGGATTGCGGTTAATAATTATAATAGATTTAGCTATCCGCCAGCCGCAGCTAGGGCCAGATCAACGATACCTAGTCACGTTGACTCTATTATAGACTGTCGGTATAAAATTAAAAATAAAAAGTGATAATATAATGTAGCTTCTACATTCAAATAATTTTTTAACCCCCGACGCAAAAGAGGGGTGTTATACGTTTGACGTGTCTGTCTGTCTGTCCGTGGCATCGTAGATCCTTAACGAAAGGTCCGATTTAGATGCAGTTTTTTTGTTTGAAAGCTGACGTGATCGAGATGGTTCTTGGCTATGATTTATCATCATCAGCTCGCTCACTGCTTAACAATTCGGGGGTTGCTTAAAATTTTTAACATTGTTTTTAAATTATTATTTTAGTAAGGCATAATATTTCTCTATGACATTATAGTTATTTTACTTAATTTCAATATAAAATATTGTCTACAGAAGCCTTATTATGCAAAGGGCATGTTTCACAATCTACTGGTAAGTGGCAGACAGCTTATTTGCATGTTTTGTCTCTGTCGTTCGATATAAAGGAAGCAGCGACAAAACTTCCGAATAAGCTATCCGGCACTTATTAGAAGACTGTGAAACGGGCCCTTAGAATCTGAATAGTAGTTTTATCGTGATTACTGATGAATATAACAATGTTATTATTAATAATTATTATTTGATGGCCTCTCCACGCTTTCACTGTTCTTGTTCGTAACTTGCACGATTCTGATTGCGAGTTACGACTACTGTCTAATTATGTTTTATGTTCAAAATGCCGGTCGATTCTTTGTGTTTTTGGTTTAAACTTATTTTAGTCATCAAAATGTTCATTAGGTACTCACGAGCACAAATATAGAAAAGCCACAAATTTTTATATAAAATGAGAATAGCCGTCAGTTGTAGGTCCTGTCGATTCTGCTAATTAAATCTTACGATAATAATGATTATTATAATTTTGACTTTATTATAATTTGACTTTCATATTTTATTTTCATTTGACGTACCTCTGTGGCTCAGTGGCCCTAGCGTTGGCCCTCAAGCCGGGAGTCGCGGGTTCGAGTCCCGCCAAATGAACGAAATAGTTTTTCTGTGTTCCTGTGTATTAAATATAATATAATAAAAATGTTAAATATACTAATGTATAGTATAAAAGTATTAAATATACTTCCCGTTGTCTAGTGCCCGTAACACAAGTTCTTCGGATACTTAGCACGGGGCCAGGTTGACGTGGTGTGAAGCGTCCATACATATCACTATTATTTAATTTAGACTTTCAGTCTGTGATATTTTAATTGCAAAAAAACTTATATTTGGCGATATTTATTTATTTCAATACAAATCTGTTATTTTGTCTTTACTAATATTACAAAGAGGAAATATTTGTTTGTTTGTTTGTTTTCATAGAATAGGCTCCGAAATCCGAAACTGCTAGACCAATTTTGATGAAATTTGGCACAGATATAGAGGGCCACTCACTGGTTGGGAACACCTGCGCTAGGTGATAACTTGATAAGACGGGGGTACAAAATTTATATTTACTTACTTGAAATCACAGCTTAAAAGTAACCGAAGCTAGGTGTCTTGAAGAGTGAAAATATTGTTTAGGAGGTCACGAGATCGCGCTTGTGAAACGGTAACAAAAGATAGTTTAGAGTTAGCCATTGTCTTATAATGATGTCACACATGTAAGAGTTGTATAATATAACATTAACATCAAGTTCAACAAGGTTAACAGAAGTAGGATATGGTGTTAAATGTTTTGTCCGACATGTTGCAATTAAAAAACTAGATACATAACATCGGTTTTAAAAATCATTTTTCAATGTTTTTGTTTTGGTGCTTTGTTTTGGGACTTGGGACTTTTCGTTTAGGAGCTATTGATTTATTATACTACAGTCGAATAGACCGGCAATCTAACAAATAAATCGCTCTTTTTGCGTCGTGGGTTTCTCAAAAATTTTATTTAGCCTTTCTTTTAAGCTTTCGTTCTACGCAAAACACGCAGGCCGCGCAGGCACAGGCTAGAAACTATAACGGCTAAATATTCTAACGCTTAAATCAAGAGTCTCTCAAGTCTTGTGACTAGTAGAGACAACTTGACAGTCTATGATTTAAGTAGCCATTAGCACTTAACTTTAAGAAGCGGTATATTACCGCAATTAATAACTATATAAGTTACAAACAGATCGATGTACAAAAATATAGCAGCGCAACAGATATATTTAACTGAAATTTGTATGTCGTAATTTGCGTCTTTAGAAACTTACGTGAGAGTGACTTTCTTTCGCCGGCTTCGAGCGAAGTTTCCAATTCATATACATTTTTATTTGCCTATAAATTTTAAAGCCAATTTCGATGCATCTTATGATTGCGACAAACATGTATTCTATGTTATTACTTCATTTGTTCAGATGTAATCAGGGCCTTTAGTCAATAAACATTCGATAATTACGACGGCGATGTTCGAAATCAGAAATATATGGGATTTGACATAAGGCATCGCAAGCGACATGTCACTTAGCAATGACTTATGTGCTTATGTCAAATCCCATATATTTCTGATTTCGAACATCGCCGTCGTAATTATCGAATGCATCTTGACTAAAGGCCCTGAACGTAAACAAACAGATTCAAATTCGACAAAATTCATTTGTCATTATATTTCTTTATAGCACGGTAAATAATTAGTGTCATCTAAATTGGTAGCATTAGAGTGTTTTATTGTCTTTTGGTTTACGCTTAGATTAAATTGGATCGGAACAGAGTATAGTGAGGGTATAATTATTATGTTTGCTACACTTAGGTACCTACATATTGTATAAACCAGCGGTTCTCAAACTTTTTTGGTGACGGAACCCTTTTGGAAAGCAAAATACTTGACGGAACCCTACAATAAAACAATAGTTTTTAAAAGTGTATTCTTTATTAATAAACATAATAAAAATACAATGTAACAGTTACTGATTATTACTTACTTTAACATGCCACATGGCAAGTACATTATTACAAGGTATTAAAAAAGAAAAAATCTAACTAATGGGAGGTATGAAACTGTTTTTTATTTTTCATTAATTGGTTGATGTCAGGTTTGATAGAAGACAGTTGCAGTCTCATATCGGGTTTGGCGTCCAGTCTATTGCGATATTTTGTTTTCGTGGCTGCATACGTTGAGAATCCTGTTTCGCACAAATATGTTGTTGGGAACGGGAGAAGAATATTCAGAGCCATTTTGCAAAGCATTGGATATTCATTACGAATTCTGCACCAAAAATCGTTGAGAGGCATCGTTTTGAACAGTGACTCCATACTTGTGTCTGATGAAATTTCTAAAAGAGATTCATATATGTCGTTTGACATACTTTCGGGCTTTTGCAAGTTGGGTAAAAAAGGATTATGAATCCATGAATTCAGTTTTATTTTTGTATTCTGTTCTTCGGGAAAATACTTTTCAAAAGATGCGCGCATCGAAGTGAGATATTGGACCAATTCTTCAAACATATCATCTTGAAACATTTCTGAGTCGTTATCGCTAACAAACTCACTGAGTGACGTAAAGCTTTCTATTTCTCTCTTATCAACACAAACAATCCAAAAATCTAATTTTCTTTTGAAGGCGTTTTGTTATAGGCCTGGAACACTGTTGTCTGTTTACCTTGCAATGATAAATTCAATTCGTTTAGTTTTTGAAAGATATCCGCCATAAAAGACAATCGGAACAATCAAGTTTTATCATACAAACGGTCTTTCAAATTAAAAGAAGTATCAGCTGAAAGAAACATTTGTAACTCCGCTCTAAGTTCAAATAGCCTTGTTAAAGTTTTACCCCGAGACAGCCATCGCACTTCTGTATGGAGCAGCAGTGTTTTATGTTTGCTGCCATAATCTTCACACAATAATGAGAACAATCGGGATTGTAGTGGTCGTGATTTGATAAAATTAATTATTTTTACCGCTTCATCCATAAATAATTTTAGATTTGACGGCATTTGCTTCATCGCAAGTGCTTGTCTATGCAGAATACAATGGCTGGAACTACAATTAGGTGCTTTATTTTTTATGCGTGACACTGCTCCTGCTGTTTTACCTGTCATCGCCTTGGCCCCATCTGTAAAAATGTCAATGCAATCGTTCCAACTGAGATTATTTTCTTCAAAAAATATGTTTATTTTATTAAAAATTTCTTCCCCGGTAGTGTTTGTGGGCAGCGGTGAACACATAAGCATATCTTCTTCAAAAGAACTTTCATATGTATATCTCACGATAACCAGCAAGATAGCCAGACCAGCGACATCAGTTGACTCATCCATTTGCAAGGCGAATCGTGTTTTTTGTAGACGTGTAACTAGTTCTTGTTTGACGTAGCTTGCCAGATCAAAGATTCGCCGTGAAACAGTATCGTTTGATAGCGGCACAGTAGAAAGATGCTTTGCAGATTTTTGTTATGTCTAACACACATGGCTTTATTAAATTTTCAGCGATAGTGTGCGCTTCACCTGCTTGTGCAATGCGATAGCTAACTAAATATGATGCCTCCGTGGCCTTTACATTAATAGTTTGTGTTACATGCATCATATTTTTTTGACTTTCCAATAACTGTTCTTTTCTGCGACCAAAAATTCTTTATTCTTGTCTTTAGACTCGGGCTGTACAGTTTCTAAATGTCGGCGCAATTTGGCAGGTGCCATGGAACTATTAGGAAGCAGTTTACTACATAGTATGCAGAGAGGTGAGCGGTTGGAATCAACAAATTCGAAACTGATATATGATTCATCATACTTCCTTTTTTCGTCTTTGAAACCGTGGAGCTTGACGTCGTGGCATCATCGTCTGGATCGGTAATTGCTGCATTTTCCGCGCGTACTGCTTTTGAACATTCAGCGTCATTAGAAGATGTTGTTGCAACACGTTTAACGCCTTTAAGCCAACGTTCCATTCTTCTTTATTAATAATGTTACGCGTCAGGATGGTGGGGTCAAATTAATACACAATCGTTACTGCTTATAAGAGACTAAGTTTAGTCCAAAGAAGAAATGTACAAATCTGATACAATCAGAATACAGCAGGCAGTAGAACAATAAACACTAGTCACGTTTAAACTCCGCAATTCGCTAGCCAGCTTGTAAGTAGGTAGGTAGGAACTTATCGCTCCGAACGCTAATCGTCAACTGACTGACGAGGCGCGACGCGCGATCGCCGCTTTTATACTTAGTCCTAGACTCGATCTCGAACATTCTCAAAAATACTCGAGTCAGCGCCTTGGATAAACAAAAAGCGGAAATAAAAATAGAAATACAAAAAATGCGTTGTAAACAATATCGACTTTATGTTTTGAAGTTATAGCCGAAAGTCGCTTGTTCACAACTATAGTGTCTAATTCATAGGCGGCTTTTATCAAAGGGACTGCGCGCTCACAAGTATACGCGCGGCGGCGGCGCGGCGGGCGGAGTCAAAACGTTCGACCAGAGAGAGGTGTTTTGATTTTTTTTTCTAAATTCTTGTGGAACCCCTACAGAGGTATCGCGGAACCCTAGGGTTCCGCGGAACACACTTAGAGTATAGCTGGTATAAACCATGATTTGGTAGATAACTCTGAGGGTCAATTCTGCTAAATAAAACCTGCAATAATACAATTACAATCAAGTCTCGACACGCTAAAACTGTCAAACCGGTATTCTCGTAAACGTTAAAGCAACGTCTAACGCCTCCTGATTGGTCCGAACTTCACAAAATCAATTTATGATAACAAGTAGCTTCACTTCAAAAGAAAACTCTACGTTAAATTTTACGATAATTGAGGTTCAGATTAAAGGTAGGTACATATTTTTTCGAATAGTAGACGTTGGGCGTTTATGACTCGCTGTTTAAAAAAGTGTCGACCACAAATAAAAATACTACTTATTAGATTGTACAATTATCATTCACATTTCATTTCCTGTAATTGTTTTCGTTATCGTAGTGCATTTCTCCATGGATCCTGATAAGACAATACTTAAAATAGAACACGTTCAAGTTGGCCGGTACCGACTTCAACATTTTGAAGATCGAGTAGAGAAATAGCTAAAATTTCAGCCAAATTTAAAAGGGGAATTATTTACAAAATAAGTTTCATTTCATACTTTTCAGTTAAGATCCATGGAGAAATGGAGATAATCAATATATTGTTAGTCATATTTAGTTCTTATATGGATATTCGTTGAATTGAGTTAAAATGTGTGAGTATTTACCCCACCTCCTGCGGATATGCGACCTGGGTCGTTGTAATCCAGGTGTAATTACTCTTCGCCGTAGAAATTATTCCATAGAAAACGCCCAGTATCATTTGTGTGACTTTTTTTTTTATTTCATACATCTCTATAAATGGTGCTTGTGAATATTATATAGGTAATATGTTAAATATGTACGTACTACAACATAATAGAGCTCGGAAATTTAATAGCAAATCCTAAATTAGCAATTACGCTTGCCTATGGTCAAAATTGTGGGCACAATCTACCTTATTAATAGACAAAAACTAAAGCAAGATTTACTTTATTCCAAGTATTAAGGCGGGAGGAACAAATTTTGATATATTTACTACTAATTGACGAATAAGGAATAAAAAACCTAATCCGAGAAGTAAACTTTCGGTTACCTACTTTTGTCATTCACAGATATTTTAATACAACGTTCGTACGTTTTAGATGACTTTAATAATTAATTAATAGGAAATAAATTAATTTAAAAAATATAATAACTTAAAAACGCCTAATATTTTATAAATAGCAACTCATCTCATGCCGGTGCGTGCTGCAGGACAAATCATTGCATGTATGTGTAATTTTCATACTTCGCAAACGCACACACCCATGAATATCGACATGATTATATTCCGGCAAGTCCCGCGGCAGACGATGGGTCTGATGGCTATCCGATCGCTTCCGAAAACCGCCGAACTGGCTTGTCGGAACGAATAATTTCGTTGCCTATAATCCGAGTAAAAAGAATAGTCGGAAATCTAATAAATCACGTATGCACATTATGCATTTTTGTTTAGTAAGGTTTTATTTGTTTAAATAGAAGAAACGTTTTGTGTTTCGCGGTGGCCATATTGCATATTTCATGTGATAAGCATTGTTTACAATTTAATCGCTCCAGTTTATTTATAGTTTTCTTAAAAGATTTTTCATTTTAACATTTGAAAGTGTGTACATTTAACAGTTTATTACTGAGTTTCTATAATAATTGTAGTGATTTGCTTTTACTAGTGAGTTAGTAGATTTTTTTTAAATGTTATTTTACTGTGAGGTTTTGTAAATGTGTGTTTATTAAAAATTAAAAATAACAAGTTCTCACAATTGTCATTCAGTGAAAAGATTCAAATTCTGTCTAAAGGTAGGTGTGTACCCGAGTTACAACAATTAAACCAGCAAAAAAATATTGTAACTCGAAAATTTCATGTTAAAAGTTATGAAACGTATAACTGGTTGTGTGGTTGTGTACACACGATTAAATTATATTGTTTTCCTTGGATATTATTTAGTAATTTACATCGGGATATAGTAATCTCAAGTAACCGGAACCTTGAATATGTGAAAATTGAAGCTGACTGACTGGTGAGTAGTTATAATATTTTAAAATATGCTTATTATTTTACTTATTAGAATTTCTTCCGCCGCGACGATCGATCGCTGTTTTGTCTGCGTTGCCGTAGAAGATGTACATGAATAGTAGTACATCTAAGACTTGCTCTGTTGGCATGGTTTCGACTTAGAGATCCGTCGCTTGGCTGTAGCTGCGCTAAAAATCTATAAACGAAAAAGTTTTTGTGACCGCGTACTTCGCCGCATACCCCCAGTGTCATAATCCTGTGCAAGTGAGTAAAGTTTGCGATGATATTATGATATGTCAACCAAACGATTACTTACGTTTAATTTGTTAAAATTTAACAAATTAATAATTAATAATAATTAATTTAATTAAATTATATATATATATATATATATATATGATGTTATTTCTTGTTTATAAATAAATTAAAAAAATAATTTAAAAGTTGATAAATAACATTTGTATGCTAAAGCTTATTATAAGGTCAATGATTACATTAACCGATTGCACACCCTGGGAATAAGATGGCCGCCTGCACGGCTGCTTCTATGTACCTAAGTATCTTGACTTTTGTTATATATACTAAGTTACTACATTGTAAAAATATTTTTTGAAAAGAAATCTGTTTCCCATCTGTTTGCTAAAAGGTGGCCCCGTGGGAGTTTCTTACGCCGGTTCCTGGGCCGGGCTAGTTCCCGGACCGGTGGTAGGCATCATGTGGGACAGTTCTCTAAGTGTTACTTGGTAACGTACATGGATACATATGGTATTAGCCACTCCAGCGAAAGTAAGGCCCGGAGTTTACTATTTAGTAATCTGTGCCAATAGGTATAGAGTGATCTATAAAAGTCTTAGGTATATAAAATATTATTTATTGACAAAAATATTTCACATTAAATTATAAAATTGGCTCATAAATTATATTTTAATAAAAATAGGTATGCTCGTTAATAATAGGAAGTGGGCAAAGGTAGTTACTATTGCTACAACTTTTACTGCCACTACAGTAATAAAATATAATAATAGTCGTATTTTTATGAAATTTAAATAATTTTCAATCAATATTTTATGAAAGTATGCTATTACGTCCGACATTACTAACCTATTATCAGTAGGTTGATTCTGATAATTAAATCTTACAACAATACAGTTTCAATGCAGTCTCGATATGTTTAAACAGCAAAATGGTACTCTCATATGTCAAATAGTTGGTTTGACCAACGATTAACGCGTTTTGATTGGTCCAAACTCCAAAAAATAGTTTATGATATCAAGACGATTCATTTATAATTAATTGAATGTAAATGAAGTCTAAGTTAATACCAGAATTGAGATTCAGATAACAAACTCTATCTTAGATTGCAGCCTATCGATCCGTCTTTAGTAAAGTCCTGGATCGTTTATTTTAGTAATTTATACACTTTGTGGTTACCACCTTATACTACCTATTAGGTGAATAGAGAACGTTATAAGATTATTTGTAAACCGAACAGCCCACTAGAACAAAATATTGAGGCTAATGTTTTAACCACGTTCAACTAATATTTTCTGTTAAACTTCTAGAGAATCTGCAGAATATGATGCTTATTTACAAAGCATTCCGTACTTCCGGAGAAGCGCTATCTACCGTCCAGTAGTACTTAACGATTGGAAAACATCATCGATATAATAATAATAATCATTTATTTACCCATAATGCTGGAATTGTTACCTTGGTTTAAGCTTTATATATTGATTTCTTATGTTTACTCGAATATTGTTCATTGTTTTAAACACTTACGGATTGTGTCGCGGTGCACTTTTCTTTTTCCGACGTTTACGACATTACGTTGAAATGTAACATTCGCCTTCAAGATGCAGGAATCTACAAGCTCTACTGTGACTGCGGTCTCTCCTATATAGGGCAAACTAAAAGATCCATCAACACCCGCGTAAAGGAACACATCGCAGATGTTAAACACCTTCGCAACAATAAATCTGCAATTTGCGAACACACACTGGATCAACCTCGCCATTACATAAGGTTTAATAAGCCACAAGCACTGGCAAAGGAACACTATTAAAAAGTACCCTAATTTTAACCGAGAAGATGGCTGTGTGCTGCTAGTTGGGATCTAATAATTAACAAAATAAAATGTAATTTAAAATCACCGCGGCTTCAAGATACTGTTAGTATGTTTTGCGTGGATCGGAACACAAATAATAATTAATGAATCTTCGGGTAGTTTGAACAACTTCAACAAATAGGACAATTGACACCTCAGTCCTCCCGTGACCACGGCTGCTGGAAAGTAGCCGAAACGTCGGATAAAGAAAAGTGCACCGCGACACAATCCGTAAGTGTTTAAAACAATTAAGCTTTATAGATAAATAAATGATTATTATTATTATATCGATGATGTTTTCCAGTAGTTAATTACTACTGGACGGAAGATGTCGCTTCTCCAGACGTATTTTGTAAATAAGACCTAATAAGTATATTTTTCTGGCAAAAACATCGGCAATAAGTTTCCTTCAGTTCCCGTTGTGTCACGGTGTTTGGGATCGCGTGTTGCCGCGTGTTGGCGTGTGATGTAATGCGGATCCTAACGGGACCGGTCTTAGCTGATGTGTTGCGATAATAGGCTAGATCACGGTTTCTCAAACTTTTGGCTCCGCGAACCCCTGTTAAAGTTTCCTGATGACAACGAAACCCTAATTATATAAAAGACGACCTCTGTGGCTTAGTGGTCGTGGCTCGAATCCCCGCCAAAGGAACAAAAAAGTTTTCTTTGTTTGTGGCTCATGGATGTGTATTTAATATGTGTAAACTAAACTATATATAAAAACTAAATATAATAAAAATCTTAAATAGGTATGTGTATAGCATAAAATTATTAAATATATTTCCGTTGTTTGGTACCTGTAAGGGGCCCCATATACGGTCCGGTTTCCCTTCAGTTCGGCCTGAATGAATGCAAAATCGTATCGTCTGTGTGCAATTTCGAGATCGCATCAGTCGGCCGGCTCTGTTCTGTTCTTGCGAAACTACGAATCTCGCGTAGATTTCTACTGAAAGCCACTAAAAGAATACTGAAAACTATCAAAAAAGCTACTCAACTTAGGGATTCTAAATCCCCCAAAAAACCACTGCATTTTAGGTATTGTTATATTGAAATTTTGTTATTTATTGAATTATATTATTAATTTTATCGTTAAATTAAAATATACTAGGAAATATTACGCACATAGTAATTAAACGTATAGTTTTAAGAAAATTACGGATAAATGCTACGATATATAATTATTATGATAAGGTGTCAATTTTTTTTTTGTTTTCTTTGTGCCTAACCTAGGCCATTTTCCATATGATTACTGCCTGGCTCTGTCGTACAAAAACACTACTAACAACTAAATTCCAACTAAGGAGTACTTAATTTTGTAGTAAAACTTTGTAAAATAACTAAGTTGGCAACATTAATTCTAGACTGTACGGATGGACTGAACGGATCATGTGTGACAAATCGCTTCAGTTCCCGCCAGAGCCGCGGCCGTGCGGGCGTGTATCGTGTACAAGCGTAGTGAGTTTACAATTAACGAACACGACCGTAGCTCGCGGTAAACCAGAACGAACTGATGCGAATATTTCCATGATACGAATCCGTTCAGGCCGAAATGACGTCATTTGGGTCGGATGCGATTTTTTTCCGTGCATGTGCTCGAATCCGTTCAGGCCGAACTGACATCAGTTCTAACTGAATCGATCGGCCTCTCGTCTGTGGGAGCCGTTAGAGGTTCTTCGAGAACTTACCACGGGACCTGAACCTCAATTCTAGTATTTAATGTATGATTTTGTGAAGTTTGGACCAATCAAAACGCGTTTGACGCTGGTTTAACGTTTACGAGAATACCGGTTTGGCAGTTTTAGCGTATCGGGACTTGATTGTAATTGTATTATTGCAGGCTTTATTTAGCAGAATTGACCCTCTGATTGACGTTGTGTGGAAGCGTCCATAGATATTATTAGTATTATAATTTCGGGGTTCGCGTACCCCACGTTGACAAACGCTGGGCTAGGTGACTTTCTTTGCATTTAGTGTGATGCATTTGCAGTATGATGTAGGTGTAGCACTATTCATTTACATAATGAATGTGAATGAAATGAATGAATAGTGCTACATCTACATCATACTTTGATTTATACTAAATCTGAGTTAGGAAAATTACAGCCATGCCGGGGTACCTTAAGTGAATGGTCAAAATCAGTGGTAAATTAGATTAAGTATAGCCGGTATAGGACATTATCAACGCTTTTAACGTAAGGTTTTCTGATGACTACGACAAAAAGTCTTCCCGTATTAAAATGCAACATAAATTCAACATAGTAATAATCGTACTACATTAGGACCTATTAATAATAATGTAATAGTGGAAAGACTTTCTTAATGAATATTTTGAAAAGCATTAAATATTATATTTATCATTGCACTTAGACGTTTATTACATTTATATTGCACATTATCTATTCTAATTGTTAAATTATTTGCATTTTTATAGTTTATTTTATTTCATTTCATTTTAATGTACCTATATTATGTAGTAAATAATTGCATTTAAACTCCTACACAAGATTTTAATGGTACAATTAGTCTATTAAACACTTTAATACCAATATCTAATTGTTATCTACATCTTATAATAATATTATATTGTTGTGATTTGAAATCGCAATGATAAAAACGATAGCGCGATATATACGGTGCACAGCGCCATCTATCCGCTGCAAAACTAAAATAAATATTGTTGTTGTTTTACATGTTATTTAACTATTTTATCTATGGATCACTATTCCAAATTTATATTTGCACATGAATATATGTTCTATTACATTTATAATTCGGAATATTGTATATATTCCGAGTATACATGGGGCGGTTGGTCCGATGGAAGGGTTTTGCCCAGATCCCGGAACGAGACGCGGCTGGGAACGTCATTCCCGTCTGGAAGAGACAGATGCTGGCGAGAAGAGCTGCTGAGAAAGCCAGGAAGGATTTGGAGAAGGAGCTAGCAGGAGAAGCTGAGAGGAGACGAGCGGCTTCTATTCCTGCGTGGAAGAGGCAGTTATTGGCTAGAAGAGAAGAGGCCGAGAATAGGTTAAGGTAACACCTAGTTTTCAATGTTGTTAGAGGTTTTTGGAATTTTTAAAAAGCTAGCGAATGAACAGGTGCATAATCTAATGGGCTTACCATTACATTAATGCCGCCCATTACAACCGCAACAGATACTAGGCTTTTAAACAAAAAAAATTTTTTTTTTTAAATTGATGCTAGATATCATGGTAATAAACAATCTTAAACCCATTTATTAACATCTTAAAAGATAACGAAGATATAAACAATTTAAACTTGCAATACGAAAGAGAGCGAAATACGGTCTGCCGTACATTATGTACGTATTCATAGCCAGAATCGTTTTGCGAAAAAGAGATGGGTAATATATTTTGTTTGCTTATAATTTTTAACCACGTCAACCGAAACAACTTTTCTTTTAGATATAAGTTTGTCTATAACATCAACAATTAAATTAAAGTAGTGAATGAACCCTATTATAAGTGTAATGTTTAGGTACCCGATCTTAATGCTTACCGGAGCTACTTAGTACAGACACGGTAAGCTGAGAACAGTAAGTAGGACATCTAAGGCCGTCTGGCGAGTTATTTGCCTACTCTCGCGTTGGCGCAAGGGCTGTCAAATAAATGCTAAAATAATGCAGGCTAACGCGAGCCAACATACTTCAATGCGCATGATCACGGCACTTACGTACGGTCATGGCACAGCCCGCACTGAGAGCGCCTTATCATTCCATAAACAAGGCGTGTGCCTGCTAGCGGATAGGCGCCCGTCGCGCACCTGCACATTCAAACCGATCGCGGCACGTTTGCATTAAGATGTTCTACTGTTCTCTGTTTACCGTGGTACAGATTTTGACCCCATTAATCCCATTTGAACCTGCTGTGACCGCATAACTTCAACTGACAAGTGGGAATGGGATTCATTTTGACGTTTGAACTTTTAACAAACACAATTTGAAAAGTTAAAATGGTGTACAGTTTGACATAAGAACTTTTTAAATTGTGTTTTAAAAAGTTCAAACGTCAAAATGTACACCATTCCCACTTGTCAGTTGAAGTTCATAATAGTTGTACAAACCCTAGGTAATAAAAACTTAGAATCTCTATTCTAAGTTTTTATGTCGCTCTCGACATATGTATAACAAAATAAAGCTAGATAAATAGGTATTATGATAGCATAATATTAAATTTTAATTATGCAACTGCGAAACAGTGGAAAAAATTATAATCGCAATTAAGGAATTTCATTTTATATCCGGTTCTAGTCGTCTTGGAAACAACAGAATCTTGAATTTTAATCTAGTTTAGCAAGAAAGAGAAAGCTCTTGTTTTGGTTTATTTAACCTACACTTACTTTACGTTTATATTTGATTTTTTACTAATACAAGAGGTAACTGGGACACTTAATCCTCCCTTTTTTAACCCTAATTTTCAACATAAGTAGAGTTCCATATGAAAAATGTTGGCACTGGAATACGTGAAATTGATCTGACTACACAGTTTAGTACGGGTATTGGGTATGATCAGTAGACGATGATAATGATGGAGTAATTGCAGGCACTCGCTCTACACGCCCAAAGTGGAGGAGGGCGGCGAGTGGCGGTCGTTCGGGCGCGCAGTGTCCATCGACAACATCACGTCCTGCTATGACGCCGCGCCCCCCGCGCCCCCCGCACCCGCCGCACCGCCCGCACAGCGCGCGCCCTCCGAGCTCGAGCTGAACACCGGCACGCGCAACGGTGAGTCACGTTCCGAGCCCTGTGGAAGCCGCAGGTGGCGGTCAATATTACTTACTCACTTATTACTTGACTCATATTTAATTTCATACATTGAAGGAGTATTCCCTTTAGTACTTGGCTTAGGAAAACGTATTCTAGCGATATCATAAATTAAAAACTTAAGATTGATAAAAAAAGTTGATTTAAAAATATGTATTTTTGTTTTTTAATTTCCACTGATGAAAACACCTCGTAGTTTATTCCGGCAAGGATGTGACTACACAAACACACTAAACATATGTCATGGAGTAGTGAAACGGAACTTTTCTGTAAATAATCAGTTCATTATATTTTAAAAAGTTATTTATGTCAAAACGTCAAACGGAACGGAAGGTAACACCGCCATTTTGTTACTACGGACTACAAATAGTACTAGTATGACGTCACAGCACAGATAATCTATCAACGAACATGGCGAATAGTGTTTTCGGCGGTTTTTCAAGTTTATTTTTAAAATATTTTTTTTTTAGATTTTTAGGTTTCAAAATAATGTTATATTATTTTTTTGTTTGTAATGAACCAATTATGAAGCGTTTAGGACATAAATAAAATCAAGTAGCCTGTGGTGTGTAAAGCTGCTTTCACATCTAAGTACGCTTACACACGAGTCGAAGTTCCTGCGTCGCCGCTGCACTAGGATTTGTATGGGTTTTATGCCGCAGCGCTCGCGATGAAACGCTGCCCCACGTGTGTAAAGGCGCCAAGGGTTATTTATACTATATAGTCGAGTTCATGAGACAGAAAAAAATATACAAACTAAACGCATCAAATCGAAAAACAGTTTCGTCACATCGTCATTAACTTGAAACAAATCTGTCACTTACATTGTCTGGTACATGACGTTCACCTTTAAATTTTCAGGCCATGCCACAACGAACGGTAAACACGAGGAAGTAGAAGAAACCGCCAAAATAATCCCGTGGCGGGCGCAGCTCCGCAAGACCAACAGCAAACTAAATCTACTCGAGTAGTATTGCTGGTGTAAAGATAGACTGTAAGATTATTACAACAACTCACGTCGAAGAGGCTACGATTATTATATTTTGATATTATACTTAGGTTAATAACTTTTAATTTTTATACCTTAGACGAGCTAAAGTGTAAAAATTATGTTCTAAATTTATTTTTATTTACATATGGAACATATTTGAAATGGTTTTTTTATTAGAACTTGCCAAACTGCCAATGTTTAAAAACTCAATGAAGTTAGTAAAACAATAATTAGGTACATAATTATTTGTAGACTTAAGTCAAATTGTATGAAATACTCACGTAAAACAGGTTAAAATTTAATTTTAATTTGATGTTTAACGCAGTCACTTGAAGAAAGGGTTTTTTGACAAATTAAGTGTACCACCACCCACATGACACCTCAACTGAATGTATGTAATGCTACATTTGCTTTATGTGAACTCGTTACACCCACATACATGTAAAAATGTAAATCTTTGTATTAATATTAGTGAAGTCGAGTATTTATTTTCAAAAATGTACTTTTACACTAACATTATATTATGTAACCCAGGGTCGGTTTTACGATATTTTATTGCAACGTTAATTTTACGTTAATTTTAAATTAGAAATTCGAAAATAAGTAGGCGTCACTAGCTATGTGGTTTATTAATTTGTATAGTTTTTAAAAGCTAATTTACTGCGAATTATATAATATATTTTACTATAATCAGTAATTATTTTTTTTACTATTACGTTGTAACCAGACCCTGACTATTATGCTAGTGATAATAGTTGCAATATTAGTGTTAATGACTAACTGCTTGTTTTGATGTCTTTGTGCAAGTTTATACATTTGTTATAATAAAAATATGTTGCTTAGATTGTCTTTTTTTACTACTTTTAAATCGTGCTGGCATTCATATATACGAATGTTTCATTTAAATAAACAATCACCGAGTTGTCAAGCAGTGAGCGAGCTGATGATGATGAATTCTAGCTAGGAACACTCTCGATCATGTCAGATTTCAAACAAATAAAACTAGATCAAAATCAGCTCATCTGTTCGGGAGCTACGATGCTACGGACAGACACATGAAAATCAATTTTGTAATGAAATATTAACTGTGGTATTTAAATACAAAATTAATGCAATTTTTTCTATTGGGGTCCTATCTATTTTCGATGCCTACAAGAACATGCACTTGACATTTGAGTAAAATAATAAAGAAAAAATAAGTTTAATTTCATATGAAAAAGTATTTTTATTCTGGTATCAAAATCAAAACAGTCATTTTTTACAGGCGTATGCCATTATAGATATTAAATTAGGTACTTTGATTTTAGTTTTTTACCATTTTTACCATCCTACTGGTGTAACAAATGTTTCAATAATAATCCTTTGTGCATGTTTTCATAAATCAACACAAGTATTAGACTTTCTTACTCTGTATAACAAGCCAGGACCCAGCCTAGCTTGTCTAATTATCCTCTGTTAATTACTCTTATTAATTTTATTAAAATCTACCCCACAGTAATCAGTATGCGTCGGTATAAATAATAGGGAAATGTTGTATTCTACCACTGGACCACGCTACGGTGAGACAGGCGCCATCTGTGAAGTTCTGCTGAAACGCCATGGTCGTGGGCAGCTCGTTGGCCGCGCCGTTGACGAAGCAGCTGGAATATAATTGACTTTGGTTAGGGTATTATAATTTTATTACAATTCCTAGTTGTAACGCTATATACATATAATAAACTGATAAACGCACGTCTATAAATATTTGACAGTCAAATGCCAAATTGAACAGAGTGGAAATTCAATCGTTTTTAGTACTTTCGCCACAATTTGTTCAATTATATCTCACCGTTTAAAACTTCCCTGAACTTCCACAATTATCTCAAGACCAAAATTAGCCGTTCTCTAGTTTTAGCGGGACATTGCAATAATTGCAATCTACTTTTATATAGAAGAGAAGATAAGAAAATTATAATACAGGTGTCATCAAAACAAAATAGATATTCATGGAGCTTAATCAGTATTTGATTCTCGTTCCAAAAATATATACAGGTTGTATTTTTATATGCTAATAAAAGTGGCAGTTTAAAAGTTCTGCTAAAAGTTGCCCCATCATATTGTACATGTACTTTTCAAATTGCCTTTTGAAACTAGGCAGTGGGCTTGAATAAAATCGACAACTCACCAAGCCGTAACACTGAGCTGCATCATCATGAGTGTAGTGCAGAACACGGCCACCACCGAGGACTCCTGGAAGAGTATGGCCAGGTAGCGGCCGGTGGGGTCCCAACTCATGTCCAGTATGGGCCCACCCACGCAGTCTCCGGAGGGCAGCTGGACTTTACTCACATCAAGTACGGGCTGCGCTGTTGTTGTTTTTGTGCCTGAAATTGTTTGTTATTGTGATTTGTTAATTATGGAATTTTGAACTAAAATGACATCTCAAAGATACCTAATTATGTTTCTAAACTGAGAAATGACAACTGAAAAAAAAACAGCTATTTGATAGCTGTTTTTTCACTTATATGCGAAACGACATTTTTAATATAAAAAATATATAACAACTTTTTGATTTGGCATTAGATGAATAATAATTTTTAAATTCTGAACACTGACCATTCAACAACCCTGAGTTGCACAGCGCAAACACAATAGGCTCCCCTTGGGCGGCGAATAATACAATTTTTCCTGGTCCCCAGCACGCGGCCACCACGCGACAGCCGCGCGCGCACCACCGCTCCGCCGTCCAGTTCTGCGTCTCCCATACCCTGGAATATTTAAAAATTGTTTCCAATAAACCAATTAAGGAGCCTTTAGAACATGAATCATCATCAATGTCTTTACATTAGCAATCATGTGACATGATTGGTTATGTTAAAGACATTTAGTACTGATGTAATGTGGTTTATAAATTAAAATTCAATTGCAACTCAAAACATATAACTAGTAGGCATATGTTTTGAGTTGCAATTGAATTATAATAATAGTGTTATAACATTATTTTATAATGTAATAATGGCACTACTAAGTAAGGTAAAACTATTCACAGTAGTTTTTAGTAGTTCTTATACTAACAACTGTTGCAGTTATAGGTTAAGGGCCCGTTTCACAATCGCCGAGTAAGTATAGAATAGTTTATCCATAAGTTTTGTTGCTACTTACTTTATACTGAGCGACAGAGATTAAACTTCCAGATAAGCTATCTAACACTTAAAAGTAGAGCGTGAAACAGGCTCATAATATAATAATTTATTAAGAACTTATTCTACAATAGTGTAATTACTTAACGTTTAATGAACAAAAGGTTAAATTTACTTAACCCAGTGATGAATAATATTAAAAACTTAAACTAGAATATTTTGAATGAACTTAATGATCTCAATACAAAATAAATCAGTACCTGAAAATTATTGATGATGAGGCTGCAAATATTTTACTAGCGTCAGGAGACCATCTGGAGAACACTACACCCCCGCCTGCGACTCTGCGGAGCGGGATGGGGGATTCCATGGAAACATCCCACACCAGCATGGAAGTGTCGGCACCGGAGCAACTGACAAGCAAGTCACCATTTGGTGACCAGCTTACATCTGTTACTGGACTATGTCCTGACCTGAAAAATTAAGCCAGAGTGTTCAAGAATATTTCACTTCTTCAGCTGTTTCAGAGTAATATTTTTAATTTATTTTTTTTGGCATTAACAGCACTACTGATATTATAATGTTCCTGAATATGAAACCATTCAAATTTAATAATCTTATAATATAACTCATAATGAAATAAAATTGTTCACCGTTTAAACCTTCCCTAAACTGATACAATTATTTTCAGACCAAAATTAGGCAAATCAGTCCAGCCGTTCTCGAGTTTTAGCAAGACTTTTATTATTATAGATTATATAATATATAAAAATGGATTGCAATTTGAATGTCTTTTCAGTTCAGGGAAGGCTTAAACAGTGAGAAATTTCAGTTCAGAGTTACGGCAGAACAACATGTAAAACTACAGGAATTGTTAAATTTATGTTCAAAAATCATTTAAGTACAAAACAAAATAATGAATCTGTGGGATGAGTGGAAGCCCCAAAGCGAGATCTCCGACCGAGCGAGGTGCGATGCTCAGTCAGGCCGAAGCCCACTTGTATGAATTTCAGATGTCGTATATATAGTGCCAATCTTAGAAAACTTCGATTGCGCGATTCAGGATTGTGGCGCTATTTGGTCCGCCACATCACTCCCCCCAAAGTCCTGAGGTCGAATCTCGAGTCGTCTTGCTTGAGTCGCCAGTTCCAGAGAGTCCCAGTGAGTCGGAGTGCTGCCGTGCGGGGCCAATGCTACGTGCTGACCACGAGAGATGTGCTCTGCTTGCTGACCGGTTGTTGTAGTGAGAGGTGCCCAATGAAGCCGGTGAGGGTTCGACCAGGCCACAGGTCGTTGAGGCTGTTGGGTTAGGTCCTTGATGAGGCTGAAGCTGGCTGGCGTGGTGCGGAGGGATGGGGTGGTGATGATGTCCAGACGGAGGCATATATCACGTCGGGGTCACAAATTTGGGATGAGTGGAAGCCCCAAAGGGAGATCTCCGACCGAGCGAGGTGCTATGCTCGGTCAGGCCGAAGCCCACTTGTATGAATTTCAGATGTTGTATATATAGTGCCAATCTTAGAAAACTTCGATAGCGCGATTCAGGATTGGTCATTATTTATATTATATTGGTAATTGGTCTGCCACAAATCCTTATACACTGGTTGTCTTGTTTACTGTATTTGTGTTTCTAATTAATGTTGTAACATAAATAAGAAATATTATGTATAATCCTTCTTACATTTGTATTGTATTTTAATCTTTATTGACATCAAAAATTAAAAAATGTTTATGTACAGCCATTTTGAATATTTTGTTTTACTTTGAGTTTGGAACAGTCAGTTTTATAGCAATGTAACATTATCGTTCTAAAAGTTAGTTAGTACTAGTAGGTAGGTTTATTAGACATGATCTTACCTTGTCAATAATACAGCATTACTCGAAGACGGTTTTGTGAACATGGAATTGGGGTCAACTGTCCACAAAATAACGCCCTGCTCACACCCCACCGCCAATTCAGAAGCTGAGTATGGTCGCCAACTGACCGACGATACATGTGCTTGGGATTTGCACTTCAATGTTGATACAAAGGCAACTTCAGAACAGTACACTCTTACGCTATCGTCTGATATTGCTACAGCTATTTTAGTTGTGTGTGGATGCCAAGCCAAACATTTCACAGCAGATGTACTCCAGTTTCTTGTATTTGAGTAATTTGACACAATTTTAGGTCCGATATCTTTCAAATGTGGTTGCATGAAGTAGCGTAGAGTTGTGAATATATTTGCTATTTTCAGTGCATACGAGGCAGTCACTGATAAAATTTTGCTTTCTTTATTCGCCGTGGGATCTGCGGCTACGTTCAGAGCTTCTAAAAATCCTTGTTTGTACCAAACACTCGTGATTTTCTTCAGCAAATTGTCTTGAACGTCGACATACATTGATATATTTTCATCAGACAATCTGTGATGATGATGTGTGTCTTTTGTCACGTTAATTTTAGGATGATTCTTAATCTGAAAGAATAAATGATTATATTTCCTGAAGCATATGTAAATTACATTTACATTAAAGTTTAACCATGTTTAACCTTACCGAGTTAGTAAACGTTCCAATATCTCCATATCGGGAATTACCACAACAATACACTTCATTTATTTTGCAAAATGCGGTTTCATTTGGCGGCGGTAAACCTGGAAAGTTATTAAAAATACTCATTTTAAACATAACACATAAATATTTCGAGTTTTGCATTCACCGGCAAACACTTTTTTGAAAATCAACTGTTGACAATTTGACACAGACGTCATTTCACAGCTGACTTTTAGCATTTGACATTATTATTTTTTATATTATAGTTGTAGATGGTACAAAAAGATTTTTTGATACATTTTTACATTTGAGTTTTAGCAACCTATTTCTATGATTTTCATAATTTACAGGGAAGCAATTAAGCGGCATACTCACCTTCTACCTGCAAATCCAAAGCCGCGGACAAAAACTTGTAGGCAAAAGTTATAAATGATTGACACTATTGACACTAACATCGGCCATTAGTAAGTACCGTTGCTGGGTTTGCAGGCTGGACGGTGAGTAAGGCGCTTTACTTATTTTTATAATACTTAACTTTATCAGTTATTTTTATAGTACCTGAGTAACGAGAAGATAGAAAAAAAAGGAATTTCATAGAAATTTTCGTTTTCGAGATTTTGATTATATACAACAACAGTTTCTATATAAACAACTACACCTACAAACTACATATACTACCTACATCTACAACAGTCTCTTCTCGAGGCACAGGTGATGACCATGCATCGGACGCCATAACCAAGGTGCACATCTTCTCGATCTGCTCATTTCAACCTTCTAGGGAGGACTGGGAAGGAAATGTCCCAATAGGCTACTTGACTCATAATATTTAATTTCATACATTGAAGGAGTATTTCTATTAGTACTTGGATTAGGAAAACGTATTCTAGCGATATCATAAATTAAAAGTTTAAGATTGTAAAATAAATCTGATTTAAAAATATGTTTTTTTTTGTTTTTTAATTTCAGCTGATGAAAACACCTCGAAGTAACTTCCGGCAAGGATGTGACATCACAAACACACTAAACACATATTATGTAGTAGTGAACGGATCGTGTTTCTATAAATAAATAGTTCATGACATCTTATAAAGTTATGTCAAAACGTCAAATGGGACATCACACCGCCATTTTGTCTGAGAGGACTATAGAACATATTACAAATAGTATAAGTATGACGTCACAGCACAGATAATCTATCAACCAACATAGTAGTTTTCGGCGGTTTTTTTAAAGTGTATTTTTAAAATATTTTTTTGTAGGTTTTAATGTTTCAAAATAATGTAGATAATATTATCGCTGGCGCTTTCAATGAGTAGCAATCAACTAACCAGAACCCTAACTGGGAACTGCATGCTCCACAAACACCTCAACACAATAGGAGTCGGAGACACAACGACTTTATGCTTATTCAAAGAGCGTAACCAGTATTCGATTCTTGTTCCAAATAAGATCTTAAATTATTTCGACCAGAGTATTATTTAAAATTGCTTATATCATATTCTTAATGTGAGGCGGAAACTGAACAAGTAACACAAGAAGAAAGACTAAAGAGTACCAAACAATAAAAAAACGAAATACGACGGGTTACGAAAAACGTTATGATAAAATTAATGCTAAAACACCGCCGCGTGCGAATACAGTAATTTGAGTTTTTAGTGGTGGTCTATTAAGCAATAAGTGAAGGTTAAATCAAAGTTAAACGTTTTTTAAAAACTATTAGTAATTGTACCTACTTGTTGTTGAGAAGTTTCAGGGGATTAATTGTCCTGTACCTATTTAGCTGTTAAGTACAATTCTGTCTTTATTTACAGTAGGTAAATTAGTATTTTTTCCACTGATATTCTGTTGACAGCCAATCGAATATCAGTGGAAAAAATAAAATGATATTTCCAACAGAGTATTAAAAACAAAAGGGGGAATCAAGTGTCCCCAGTCTCCCCTATAATCAAAGTTCTAAATGCAATTTTAATTAAGTAGGTATCAATTATGTACTACACAATGCCACAATTTAATTTTGCATGAAATTGAATTGAACATTAACAACGTGGGGAAAGCGTCATAATAACATAAGACGTACAATATGGATATCTTTAAAAGTAAAGTGGGACTAAGACGAATAACGAGGTATAATGTGTTGCAGAGTTGATGTTATATTCGGTGAGATTTACGCTGATAATATTTTGTCGAGTCATATGCCCTCTTGTTAAATTCAGACTTTTTAAAAATATGTGACAATATTTGGAGCAGACTAATAGCCTATAGCCGATCTCTCGTAACTATTTGTGATCATAATTCTGTTTCGGTCCGCGCGCTGTCTTCCTCGCTCACGCGCGATAAACGCGCGTGTGAATGCGACACCGCGCGGACCGAAACAAGATTATGATCACAAGCAGTTTCGCGAATTGGGCTTCTGATGGTAAGTGATTATTGATTAACGCTGCTAATAGATACTAGCAAAACCAGAGGAGTTTTAACTGCGTTCTCGATCTACTAATATAAGCCCCTACCTACTTTTGGGCCTCCAATACCTTTGGTGAGGCACATCACTGGTTTTAAGTAGGTCGCGGTACTTTATGGTCAAATCGGCCCATTTGCGCCGAAGAAAAGCGATGCAACAGTTGCCGTTACAGCTTTATCACGTTATATAATGATTATTATCACGTTTTAAAATGACGTTTTGCTAGACATACACGTAACGGTATACCTGATGTGTATGGCAAGCTTTACGTTTAATAATAATAAAATATTGTGGCAGTGTATTTTGGATTTTAACCCGAATTGTGTCAATCATAGCTCTGCTGTTCATAATAAGCGGGTGCGATACTGATCCTGGTGGCTCTCTCGAGGGGAGTCCGCAGGGAAATTTAGGAATGGACGATAAATTGCAGGTAGGTACAGCGCTTCTTATTTTATGTAAATGAATGAGCGAGAGGCGCGCGTTTTCAGTTCCATCCATTTCACTATGAACATGATAAGCTTATGTTATAGGAATACTTTAAGAGACATTATAATTTATAACATATTTTGAACTCTTGTTTATTGGTATTCAATGAAAATTTTGTTAAAAATTAATTAAATATTGTCGTAATAAAATGTTTAGTTGCCCTGACAGGAAATATTTAATAATCGTGTCTTCAGATTTTAAAATATTTTACTCTTATATCTTTTTTTTAAAGTTACCATCAAATGATGAATTAGCTAGGAGAGTGATGCGTCCGCTTGTGGAGTACGGTCCAGGTTTTGCCAAGAAGGATGCACAGCCCTTCGATCACAGACACGCGGTGAACAAGCTGAAGAAACTATTCAAATTGAAGTCGAAATTGTATGGAAACGCACCCAAAACTTCAGCAGCCGCAAATAAACCGCCAACAACAACAACAAGAAAACCATCGACAGCAACAAGTAAACCGTCAACGACAACAACATGCAAACCGTCAATAACAACAAGCAAACCATCGACATCAACAAATAAACCGTGGACAACAACAAGCAAACCGTCGACAACCACAAGCAAACCGTCTACAACCACCAGAAAACCGTCGTTAACAACAAGAAAATCGTCGACATCAACAAGCAAAGCGTCAACAACACAATCATCGAATACAACAAGCAGACCGTCGACAACCACAAGAAAACCGTCGACAACAAAAAGAAAATCGTCAACAGCCAGCAAATTAAAAACAATCAACAAAACCGTAACACCACTAAAAGTCATAGTCAACAACAAAAACAAAAAGCAAACAACTAGCAAATCATCAAAAACAAAAAGATAACCAATTATGTTAAGAAAAATATACATAATACACTACACAACAGCAATTTGAATTTGCCGAATGTATTAAAATATTTAAAAAATATGGTTTTATTCAGAACTCTTCTTATAGTCAGCAGAAATGGTTATCTTTCAAATACAAGCTCTAGTGTACCAAGTTTCCCGCATGTTTCCCCAATGGAAGTGTCCTGCATTGTCTCCCGAAAATTACATATTATGTAATTAATAGTATTATTATGTTCACAAAGTAAACATTTCACTAAAATTGAAATATTATATTAAGTTTACTTATATTTCTTAGATGCTCGCGACTTCGTGCACGCAATAGGTAATTCCACGGAAAACCGTACATTTTGCCGCTATAGAAAGTAGCCTATGTTTATGTCCTTACCTGTCGTCTACTCCATATTATCTGTGGGAAATTTCGGTCCAGTTTGGCATGCATAACTATAATGAATGACTTTTGGTTTGTTCCGAATATTCGGAATGTGACGGATCCCGGCTGGAGGAATATTTTTGTGACTCTTTTTATATTTTTTTAAATCAGAACTCTTCTCAAATCACGGAATCTTCAAATCTCGGTTACCCAGGTACTTGTATTATTATAAGTATATGTATTATGTATCAACATTTTGGGCCACTAACGTTTCATATTCCATGGCTCTTCATTTTGCGAAGGATTCGAATAGACAAAAAAAAAATCAACTACCTTTTATAACCTTATAAAGTAACATCTAGACTTTTAAGAAATTGATGTAACTGCTTAGGCGCGGATCCAGCTCTCAATATAGTTTGTGGCCAAAAAAATTTGATTTTATTATTCCCTTCTTAATATGTTCATTAAAATAAATAAAAAATATTTTTATTATTTCCTTCATAATATTATGTTAATTAAAAGTGAGCGAGCGTCAAAGTCTTTCGCTTATTTAGCAATTAAAATTAATTTAAAGCTGTGTAAAAAAAACTGTAAACTTTCAAAATACCTGTAACAAATTAACATATATTACTTACTAAGTTTATAATTTAATGAAATAAAAAATATACCTGTCGGTGCATACCAAGTGATATTTTCCTTAAATCTGTAGGTAAATAAATTAAAGTCGGATAAACTTAACCTAAACTTAACCTTTTTTCTTTATACCTATAGGTTTTCTTTGAATTACTTCAAAAGTTATTGTCCGATTTCGCACAAAATAATTTTCCAAAAGAGTTTTTAGCATGATCTATCGGCATGGGCACAATTACAAGTTTCTATCTCCTACAGTTTTGAAATGCGGACGCTAGAAGTGCGGACAGACAGACGGACGGACAAAGCGAAACTATAAGGGTTCCTTGAATATTACGGAACCCTAAAAAGGGAGCATATTAACCTACGGATGGAAAATTTGGCGCTTTCCTTAATCTGCCTGACTACAAGTCTGCTATACCATAAATCCACTACTGTAAATATGTAAGTATGTTAATTGTTAATGTTATGAATATGCCGTATGTGCTTGGGCAACCATACGACATTTAAAAACCAACTGCCCCAGGCACTTCGGTATTTCAAGAGTGGCTACTTCGCTCGGAGAATACTGTATAAATCATCCAATAACGGATGAAAAGGCCCAAGTTATAAGAATGACCATCAAGCAAGAAGCACCAGATAATACTCCATATGGCTAGCCAATACCGATACAAGAACCTACTAAACTTATTTTTATTACAAATTTATAGACCTTGAAAGTGTGCTGTCTAAGGTATATCCGCTCCTGTAACTGCCGGTGACTGTAACTGCCGGTGACTGTACCTGAATTTTCGAGCTAAAGCTGCCTGTAAAGTGATTAGTGTAATGGGATGAAAGCTCTCCAGATTGCAGCGAGTATTCTGTACTCTGTAAAATGTGTGTGACTTGATTACACTGCCACTACTTAACTAAATTCATCGTGACAAAACTGTTTTACATTTTTTATGAATGTTTTTAGTGAAAATTTGTGGCAGATTACTTTCAGTACCGATTTGTAATACACGGGTAGGTATTAAATAGAATTATATTTTTTCTTTCGTATGGAACCAACTTAAACATATTTTCTTATTTTTATGAATATTCTGAGGAATTTTTGTTGACACGCCAGTCGCTAGGTTCAGTTTAAATTTCCTGCATGGGACTATAAGCACAGAGTAAAAAAATATATACTTACGTAGCTTTCTTTAATCTGCGCTATAAGGGAGACGAAAGGATTGCATTGACTTATGAGCGCCTGTCACACGTACAGTACTGACTGCGGGGAATAGCACGCGCCGTGACAACCCGCGCTCCGAACCGGACTTGTATTTGCGCGGGGCCTACAGTCCGATCTGGCATGTCGACGGCAACTCATTTTCCACAGTTAGAACCGCGTGCTATGACGTACTCGTACTAGACGCCAGAAGTCCTAACCGTGACGCATGCCGCACGCACTAAAGCACGACAGTTCGATCCGCAGTCCAAACAGCACACATCCCTCCGCGGTTTGAAACTTTACGTGAGCGCAATTGTGTGGCAAGGCGCGTGTCGCTCTGTAACACCATTTTGCCTCTTTTCGCATCGAATTGCGCTAGGCTGCTGTGTTATGCCAATACCACATTGCCTATTAGCATATATAATTATAGCTACATACCTAGAAATACAAACTTATATGGATAAATAGGTTCCCCTCGACTGTCGACACCGTAACAATCTTACCATAGAATACTTTGCATTTAATATCAGTCTCACGCAATAATGTATGGAAACACTTAGTAACGTTAATAATATAGGCACAGTTATGGATTCTTAGTATAGGTCCCCATCTTTGTATATGTCACCGTAAAATTGTAAATACGGTAAGAATAAAATATAACTAGCGAGATTGTAAACTGACGGAAGATTGTGAACGAACATACTGCTTACATTTTAAAGCATTATTGGCGTGATAATGTCTTATAATTCGATGGAGCCGGCTGCACGCACGAAAAAACATGACTCATGCGGCGTTACCTCGCTCTGAGGCGTTCCATTTAAGGCTTGAAGTGCAAGCGAGAGCGGGGAATCTGTCTCTCTCCTACTTGAGTGAGCGATCCATCAGTATTTTCTTATGACGTTGTCACGTTCAACTATCGTCAGTAAACCGACTTTACAGACAACCGATTTTTTTTTGTTACATTATTCCTTCCCATCATTTTTCAAGTCAAATCTACAGTCTTTCCCAACACAAATAATATAACAATAATATAATATCTATGGACGTTTCACACCACGTCAATCTGGTCCCGTGGTAAGTTCTCGAAGAACTTGTGTTACGGGTACCAGACGACGGAAATATATTTAATACTTTTTACTTTATACATAAATTTAAGATTTTAATTATATTATACACATAATTAATACACATCCATGACCCAGGAACACAGAAAAACATTTTGTTCCTTCGGCGGGATTCGAACCGCGACCGTTGACTTGAGCAACACGTCAACCACTGAGCCACAGATGTCGTCTGATACTCGTCATACGTCTACTGCAGTGTACACTACAATAAATAATAAAAGCATGTTAGTAATTCTAAATATGTCGTGACGTCACACGCAGAGACAATTCGCATGTGCAACCACACGCGCACATCCCGAGTCCAACAAGTTCTAAATTAAGACCCAGAATTAGTTGCGCCTCGGTCTGCGTACGCGCACCATTCAAAAGAGAAAAAACCAACTCAAGCCGCAGTAGATTTTGAAACATGGTAAGAATTGCCTTGCGACCAAAATAGATGTTGCTCTTGAAATTTTCTCTCGGTGCCAGTGTATGCGATGGTGTCGTAATATCGTGTTTATTTGCAGCCAGTGATGTGAACGAAAAAAAGAAGAGACCATGAAGTTTTCTATTGACGTTTTGGGGGTATTTTTGAAAGTGGTAGTCAGGGTAAGTGATGCTAAACTTTATATTACGCGAGCTATTAATAAACTGCGTGAATGAATTTAGAACGCAGGTCTAGTCGACTCGGTATAGGGTTATAGTAAATATTTTGCTGTGGCAAATTAATTGTATTAATCATTTCATATTAAAAACAAATTTTACCTATCGATATTGATGTTTTTGATAAAGTCAAATCATTAAATTTAAAAATTATCAATGATAATTTCAGTGATTAATAGTGATGATATTTTAACATCGGATATTTTTAACTATAATATCAGTATGTACTGTGTAGCTGGGCGTCGGGTTTGTAGCTGCAGGTATTTATTACCTTTGTAGCAGTTACAACTAGCTATCAATACCTTCTATACGTTACACGTCAGTTACTAAATACTATCCCCCTTACTAATAAAACTATTTACACAACGGTTACACAACGGATAAACGTTGCTGTCTTTGTCTGATACGTTGGAAATGTCACATGATAGAAAAAGATAGCAACGTTGTTTAAGTTATCCGTTTGTGTAAATATTTTTATTAGTAAGGGGGTATATATAATATAGTATTCAGTAACTAACGTATCCATTGTGATTGTTATCACATCGTAAGTGGTTCTAGTAATAGATGTCCGTTAGCGCCATCTTAAGAACCAATAGTGTAACTCTACAAATTTTCATGTTCAATTATGTATACTGCTAGGGAAAGTGTATTATGTTCTATTACATTATTTTCTAAACAAAAACTTATCCCACTAGTTACTACTACATTAATATTAATGTGAAAGTTTTTGAGGATGAATGGATGTTTGTTACTTTTTCACGCAAAAACTACCGAACGGCTTTCGATGAAATTTGGTATGGTAGTCGTTTCAGCTCTGGATTAAAACATATGCTACTTTCTATCCCGACTAAGTACAGTGTTCCCGTGGGATACTGTATTCACGCGGGCGGAGCCGCGGGCAAAAGCTAGTATCATCATAGGGTTATAGGTTAAATCGATGTTGATCTGTAGTTCCCATCATTTCCAATATTTTCTACAAATAATATTTATTGATAACCAGATTTTGAACTCTTATGCTTTTGTACCAGTAGATAAATGATTGGTCTCGGCGCTCGACAATCATTTATCTAAGCCTTATGGCACATAAAATGTTATTTGTTTCTATCTTCATTCTCATCTATTTAATTTGACTTTTTGCTGGAAACTTCTTTTGCTGATAATTACAAAAGATACGAAAGATAAAAACACAATTATACTAGGTACTACTTTACTTGAGATTTTTATTTAGGTAGATACTAAAGTGAATTTTGTCACCAAAAACGTTTTGTTCTATCATACAAATTTAAAAATGGTCTCCTAATTGTAGAGGGCTCATCCTTCTTACGTTTGAGTGGTGATGATAATAATACAGCAACAATTCTTATATTCTCCTTTATTGGTGCTTAACACAGATACGTATTACATATGAGATATGTCCAACACAAATACGTCTACACTATGTATACATAGGCGTTAGCCTTTTGGCTAACTAAAATAAACTAACTAAATAGGCTGTACCTGTGACATCTGTCAATGTGACATTGACAATTATACTTCTTAAAATACTGTTGACATTATGCAACACTAATGACCTATTCTTGCACCTCCAAAATCCAAATATAAAGTGTATACTTGAAAAATTCATAAAGAATCGGTTAAGCCGGCTGATAACCAAAGTAATTAGATGTCCTTATAAACATATCAGTTAAGCGGGATCACGAAAGCGTAACTAATGTTACCTAATTAATAATTATCATAATAGGGATAATCTCAGATTATAATGTTACCAGCATTAATTGCCCGCGGCTTGGCCGGCGTGAAATTAGGTATTAAACCTATTAAATTAGGTATTATTAGGTTAAAATTTCTTAAAATACTGTTGACATTATGCAACTCTAATGACCTATTCTTGCACCTATAATATATTATATATTATTATTATATTATTATATCTATCTTACCCACCTAGGGGCTGAATTTTAGAAAATGCTGAAATACGTAACTCATTATTTTCTCCGTACTCAAATCATATGAAATATCATGCTAATATGTCCAAGGAATAAAAAGTTTCATACAAACTTTTATCGCCTATTTTACCCCCTTAAGGGTTGAATTTTGAGAAATCCTTCCTTGGTGGATGCCTACGTCATATGAGAAAAACTTGTGCTAAATTTCAAATTTCTAGCCTTAAGGGTATGGGCCTGTGCGTTGGCCGTTGATACATCAGTCGATCATATTTGCCTTTTATATAATATATGGAAGATATGAATTAGACTTTGAGCATTTATATTTGTGAAGTGTGAACCTAAGCACCATAGTAATAAGATCGACTAGTAGCACATATTGTCGGCGATTGTACATAGTATCACGTGACGTCATGTCAACTATCCAGCAAGACAATATCTTTCCGTGTGGCTAACTTGATATATTGTATCGATCTGGGTAACATGATAATACACCGATTTCGGTGTCGGTGGCCGGTTTCATTGAAACCATGCCAGTTACGAAGGAGTAATTTTGTAGTGCCCAAGTCTGTGCGCAATACACAAGAGCACTCTCGTAATCCAGTTGGACGGATAACCGACACTTTTTTACCGACTAATTTAGCAGAATTGACCCTTTGAAGTTTGAACTCCGAGCAAAGCTCGGTTACTCAGTTACTTAAATTAATACGTGAAGCGAAAACTTTCATTACAGTTTTGCTACTGGCAACTTTTAGCCGCGCCTACGTGGCTGCCAAGGGATTAATTAATAGGATTGCCTTATTAATAAAAACTCGAAGGTTCGATTGTGATAAAAATTTATATAATTTAACTGCACATTACCTTGAATAGTCTTTAAAAAGCGTTTAAAAATAAAATACATTCTAGAATTTCACCGAAAATTCCAGATCTTATTTCGAAATACACGCTTTAAAGGAAATTCTAGAATATACTCGGAGGTGCGTCGCTGCAGGTGACCTGCGGATACGCCTGCTGGGGCCCAATCGACCAGCACATACGGGTTAAATGTCGCTGCGTTTACGTCGACTGGCTTTTTTTACAAGATTTTATTTAGTCCTATCCCTTTATGTGTAACCAAATCTTGCGAGTTAACTTTCACCCATTTCCCGGTTTCCGATTGAGCTGAAATTTTGCACGCATATGTATATTGCGTGACAATGCACCGTGGTGATAACATGGACCTGTCTATGTCGAGAGGTCAAACCGTTGATAAGATAAGTGTTATGAACGCAAAGTTAAGTTCAAAAAAATATGGTTCTTAATTCTTCACTACCAGAAGTTCTGCACAGGCTATTTCAAAAAGTAGATATTTAAATCAACTACTGAAAGAGTTAGCTATTTGCATTCACGTATAAATATCTACCTATATATTACGTATTTCATAAACGTAAATAAATATCAAATCTTAGAAGGATAATAAAAATAAAAAAAATAGTTTTCATTTGCTCGTATACTGTCCAAAATTATCTCCTCCTTAACTTCCGCGTACATATATACTTACACAGTGATATTTATTTATTTTTCGGCGCAATTATAGGCATTTTACATTAATTAACCTGTCGTGATTTGTCTTGCCACTCGCCTATCTCGGTGAGTTACGCGACGACGTCCAACTATCTATAAATCTACGAAAACACTAAAACGGCGAATTAATATCAATAAAAACACATCAGACCACGATGGACGATGACAGATTAATTTTGCTCAATATTTTATTAGACGCATCCAGTGATTTTGAAAGTAAGGATAAGCCCATATGCGGGATTTAGGTACACGGCGATAATCGACCGTCTATGCCCCGATTTCATCAAATTTCTTTAAACGCGCTTATCGCTAAATATCTCTCTCATTAAATGTTAGAACGGTACAGAGAGATCTTAAACTGAAGCTCAGCGTTAAGCGTCCTTTCAATAAGTCGGTAACATTGGGCCTAAATAGCAATTCGACCGTCAAAATTTATTTGCAATTGTTTCTTTTCACTCTTGTTATTATTATTTTCGTAGTACCTGTGTCCATTTTGTTTAATTTATTCCTAAACTCTGTCTTAGGTCTGCTGGCAGAGATCTCTTAATAGAGATGAGCACACCCTTGTACCATCTCATTTGTATTTCGTCTTTAAGGCTGGGATTATATTATTCTCCGGAATCCGGAATACTGGTAAAATTTCAGAGCATTGAAAATAGAACTCTGTGCGAATATAATAGAGTTGAAAATCACACACACGAGTGTCGAGTCAAATGTCAATGTTATATATGAGAGCTCGTAACTTCCATTTTCAACTCTAGTGTATTAACGCAGAATTCTGTTTTCAGTGCTTTGAAATTTCACCGGCGATCCCGATTCCGGAGCATATAGTCCCAGCTTAAGTTTTTAATGTCTACTGTCTACATTAATCTATATATATATATATATATATATATATATATATATATATATAAAGTCGTGTTAGTTACACTATTTATAACTCAAGAACGGCTGAACCGATTTGACTGAAAATTGGTGGGGAGGTAGCTTAGAACCAGGAGACGGACATAGGATACGTAAGTGCCCCGACGAGTCTATTTGTCTGTATGTTCGCGATAATCTCAAAAACTAAAGAAAGGATTTTCATGGCGTTAACATTTACCGACATAGTGGTTCCTTAGGAAGGTTTAGGTCGATTATAATTTGTTAAGGTTGTGTGAAAATTGTTTGATTTATGACGATTATTGTTAAAGGTGTCGGAAAAAATCAAGCCGTCTGGGAACTTTTAGCGAAAACGCTGCCTAACCTAACCCGTTGGAGATAAATAACAAAACAATGTATGGTGCGCTTGTTTCTTTTTTATAGGTCCACAAAAAAGTCCGCGATGGCATAGATATGTCTATATTTTAAGGTAGGTTCCTATACCCATTCTAAGTTTCAAAAAATGATCAGAAATAATGTGGTATTTTCAGAAGATATTTAGACGGATATAATTTAATTATCCTTATCCAGGAGGTAATCTCCTGGATAAGGATAATATCTAGGAGATTTCTTATAACTAAAAAGTACGTGTGAAAATTCATTATAAAGTACATATATATTTTTACCCTGTGCTACTACTATATTGCAGGTATATTTGCTAAAGCAGTTTTTTGCCACGAACATCCTGTCACGCGGGCGAAGCTGCGGGCAAAAGCTAGTAATAAATATATAAAATTGCCCCTTTTGAGTATTGACTAACGGCCCGTTTTAATAACCTATCTACCAGTAACTGTTTGTTGGAATCGTCAAATTTGTATCGCGAAAAACCGGCAGATGATTGAATGTCGACGTTTTTACCATATAGTTATAGACTTTTATATTTTAGATATATAGTTATAGATAGGTTATTGAAACGTAAATCCCGCATCACAAACAACTACATAGTGTAAACTATAAACCATTACCTAATAAACACACCGGCATATTTAGCGGAACACAAAAAAAGGTCCATAATTAAAAAAATATGGTTTTATTTTAAAATCTACTTACTACACTTCTTTTGTTATTTAAAGTTTCATTTGTTTTACTTAAAATGAGATCACATTAAGAACAGATTTTGCGAGTAAAGGCTATTTGTGAAAAATGGTACATTTTTGAACTTTTCATGTAACCGGGTAAAGTGAAAATTAATATTAAAATAACAATTAATTAAATTAGAAAAATGGTCATTAATATCGCGTATTCCCTCCACGTGCTCTTATTAAAGTTTCTACCCGTCTAGGCATACTGAGAATGATGTTATCGATTGTCTCCTGGGATAGTCTCCGCCATTCCTCAACTACGGCGATTCGCCGTTCACCCACGTTGGCAGGAACTGGAATTCTGGACTTCACTTATCTTTTCAGCAAGTCCCAAACGTGCTCTATTGGGTTCATATCCGGTGATCTCGCCGGCCACTCCATAACAGTGATATTCATATCATTAAGATAAGCTTGAGTTACCCGAGCGGTATGCGGCCGAGCATCATCCTGCATAAAAACAAAATCGTCACCGATATATGGGGCAAACGGTACGACATTTTCTTTTAAAACTTCTCTGATATAGCGGTCTGCAGTCAGACTCCCTCTGTCAATCACTACCAAGTCTGTGCGAGCTCCCAAACAAATGCCCGCCCAAACCATTATTGATCCACCACTGTATGCAACTGTAGTTTCAAAATTTGTCTGAATGTATCGTTCTCCTTTGCGTCTGTATATTCTTTGCCTGCCGTCAATTTGATTTAAGAGAATTCTGCATTAATCACTACCACACACACACACATTAATCAATACCTTACTCCATTGGTCCGCGTTCCAAAGTCGATGTTCCTGAGCAAAAGTTAACCTGTTTCTACGATGATTTACCTCGAGCCTTGGAGCCTTGGCGGGCACAAATGAACCCAAACCAGCTTCTTCGAACCTTCTTCGTACCGTACGCTCACTTACGGTTACACTCCGCACTGCTTCTAACTCATGTCGGGCTTGGACGGCCGTGAAACGGGGGTTCCTACGTACACGAAGCCGAATGAAACGATCATCCCTACTCGAAGTGCGTCTTTTTCTACCTTGTCCTGCTCTTCTCACATAAGTACCGGTCTCACTGAACCGTTGGATACTGCGATGGATCGTTGAAACTGGTCGAAGAAGATCTCTGGGTATCACTCTGTAGGTTTGACCATTCCTTCGCATTTCAAGTGCCCTGGCAATTTCCGTTGGAGCTCAGTCAGGCATAATTCAGTCCTCAACTCCAAAAAGATACGCGATTAAAAAAAAACTAACAAAAAACAGTATTTCAATGAAATTTTAAATCAAACTCAGAAGGAAGAAATACTCGAAGTTCGCTCCAGATAAGGTGTATTTGAATAAAACTAAAACAATTGCATAAAATGTGATGTTCAGTTGTTTTCTTAATTTGAAAATATTTCTTTTTAAATTAAATGACGTATAAACCAGCCAGCAACCTTATATGATACTGATATCAAACCTTTATTTTATGCTCGGCTAAATATGCCGGTGTGTGTATTATGAACCTACAAATAAACTGACATTTATTTGTTTTGTCATGTTGGACGCGCAATATTCAATAACATACATACAAGATCGTTGCGCGTATAGAAAAGCTTACTACAGTAATTATATTATATTTATGTCAATAGACGCAGCGGTATTTTTCGAGTTTAGTGCCGTGTGTTTCCAACTAAGTGCTCGTCAGTCAGTGAACTAGTGAGTAAACATTATCACTACTGAAACTACATCGTGGCTGGCCCCCGGGCGATAGAACTCTGCACAATGTAAAGCGGAGTAATTGATTTAGCCTCTCATTAGACTTTCCCGGAACACCGTGTTTGAGCGTTTTCAATCTTTATGACGGCATCTGTGGCTCAGTGGTTAGCGCGTCGGCGGCCGGCGCTCAAGCCGGAGGTCGCGGGTTCGAATCCCGTCGATGGAACAAAAAGTTTTCAATGATCCTGAGTCTGGATGGATGGATGTGTATTAAATATGTTCAAATAACAAATTAAAATATTAAATATATATTGTAGAGCTCATTGTAGAGTATAAAAGTATCTATAATATCTAAATATACTTCCCGAGGTCCCCGTAACACAAGTCCTTCGGTTACTTACCACGGGGCCAAATTGACGTGGTGTGAAGCGTCTATAGATATAGATATAGATATTTGATAAATATTCTATCTTGTAGATAATTGACGTGGTGTGAAGCGTCTATAGATATAGATATTTGATAGATATTCTATCTTGTAGATAATTGACGTGGTGTGAAGCGTCTATAGATATAGATATTTGATAGATATTCTATCTTGTAGATAATTGACGTGGTGTGAAGCGTCTATAGATATAGATATTTGATAGATATTCTATCTTGTAGATAATTGACGTGGTGTGAAGCGTCTATAGATATAGATATTTGATAGGTATTCTATCTTGTAGATAATTGACGTGGTGTGAAGCGTCTATAGATATAGATATTTGATAGGTATTCTATCTTGTAGATAATTGACGTGGTGTGAAGCGTCTATAGATATAGATATTTGATAGATATACTATCTTGTAGATAATTGACGTGGTGTGAAGCGTCTATAGATATAGATATTTGATAGATATTCTATCTTGTAGATGAGGCCTTTTTGATTTAGAGAGCTCCAAATCTTTCAGAATTTATATGCACGGTGACGATTACCAACATACCAAAAAGTAATTGATTTCAAACTTCTTCAGGATTCAGTCACAAGTCACACCGCAAAGCCTGGAACATTTGACAGCAGCGTAACCGTAACGTTATCGAATGAAATTTGTATGGGCGCTGTCATGATTGTGACAGATTTTCATACAATTCTCATTCGATCACGTTGCATTTCGGTGTTGTCAAATGTTCCTGCTAGGCCCACACATTACTAAATTAGTTACCTAGGTACAATATAAAATAACCTATCCAACAGCATGTTCGTAAATGTCTAAGGAGGCTTTCGTAGCTATCAACGCGCAACAGAGCCCCAATTCTCGTAAGTAACTTAAACTTTCATTTTACATTTATTGAATTATAAATTAATCGTCTTGATATCATATACAGATTTTTGGAGTTTGGACCAAACAAAACGGGTTTGACGTCGGTTTGACGTTTATGAGAATATCATTTTGCAGTTTTAACATATCGGAAGTGTATTATGTATTGTATTATTGCAGGATTTCATTAGCAGAATTGACATTCAGGTTTTTTTCGATTTAGTTCAAAAAAGTTATTGTCCGATATCGCTTAAAATATAATTTTCCTTAAGAGTATTCAGCATGATCTATCGGCATGGAAAAGTTTCTACTTTCTACCTCTTATAGTTTAAAAATGCCAGGGGGAGGATTAACTTGTTAGCCATTTTGGAGGCCGATTACTCAAAAATGGGTCACTTTATAAAAGTAAGTCGTGTGTAAAACCTCGCCTTTGTTTAATCAAACCGGCCAAGTGCGAGTCGGAATCGCGCACGTAGGGTTCCGTACGATTATACCGATATTTTACATGTTTTAGCGTTAGTTTTGTACGATGTTTTCCAAATAAGCGCATTTTAACTCCTGAATAAACGAAGTGTTATACTTTTTCTTCAAAGCTCCTTTCTACCACATAATATGTACTGTTTGGACGGTAAGCCGAAGACATGAACATGGACATGACGGATCAATGAGGGTTCCGAGACGTCAACTAAGGGACCGTAAAAATATACTTAAAAACTTAAAAAGTTTCAAAAGAAACAGATTTGGTATTTAGATAACGTGATACAACCATCACATATCCAACGATACCTTCATAGCTTTGAGAGCAGAGACCAAACGCTTGAAATTCTTAAAAAATTGAAGAATGAAAGTTAAGAATTCTATCGAGTATTTTCAATTCGTATACAACCCGCTGGCACAGACTAAAGAGGAACAGATAAGCAGCTACATAGTTAGCTTTTGAATTGATTGCACTACTACAAGAATACGGTCTACGGTGTGTCCACGATCGTGTGGAAAAATCGTTGGCCGTTGTCCACACAATCGTGCTTATCTATTCCAATTTTGAAAATTTGACTTCTCCTTGGACGTCATAATTTTCAAATTTGGGTGGATTCGGCTCGTTCTATGAAAGCTGTTTCTCTGTACGTAAGTAAGTATAATGTATAATATAATATTATATTTTCTACTCTGCGCTACTGGCGTGCCGCGTACTTGGGATGGCAAAGGAAAATTCACATAGTATGTACAAATTCTTGCTCAGAGCTGGCCGTTACTTAGTTCAGATAATTCTATTTAAAACTGTTATTTAGCTAGATCGTCTATTAAAACGAAGTTTTCAGCATCAACTACTGCATACTATTCCTGCATTTCTCGGTTGATAAGAATGTTTCATTCAGATAATAAAATTTATATTACATATTATTTTACCGAAAATTAACATCGTAAATGCCTAAAAAAATTGTAGTTACTCCTTATAACATCAGCTATCTGCCAGTGAAAGACCGATCAAAATCGGTCCTGCCTTTTTAGTGAACAGACGGGTAGACGGACAGACATACATTTTTTTTTAAATCTAGGGCATAAGGTACATACATACAGGGTGACCTGAAATTCGATACATTCCTTTGAAAGACAGAAAGTAGACCTCATTTACAGTAATATTTTTCATGGCATCCCCTATCCGAAAGTTGATATTTACAAAGTTATTGAAATTTCAAAATTTTTTTCTTTATTTTCGACTTTTTGACTTTGACATGACGTATTTTTAAAAATGTTTGTCTTTTTAGTGATTTTTTTATGTATTTTAACCTTCAATGAGTCAAATATTATTTTTAAGGAATAAATAGGGACAAACTAAGCGAGAATTTTTCATTATGAGACATGAAACAGAATTTTCTTTTAAGAAAAATGCACATTTTTCTTAAAAACAGGTGATTTTCTTAAAAAAATGTATGATACAATGCGTACAAATACCTTAAAAAACTTTCTTACCTCATAAGCTTCCAAAAAAGGTACACATATGTACATAAAAATATGAACATGTAATAAACAAAGACAAAACAATCATCAGGTAACGTTATCTCAAGAATTACTCTACCTGAGGCGACCTTTTTTTCAATTGTTTCCTTTGTTCAAACTTCGGGATGTTTCGGCTACTGTCGTCGCGGCCCTTTATCAATGAGTTACCGACTGGCTTAGAGAGCAAATTTAGTAGCTAATATTAGTTTTAAGTCAACTATTGCCGTGTACGGACGTATTGTTGCTTTAAACTACACCCTTACTTCTACTTGTGATTTTTTTGTATCGCGATGGCTGCTTTTGAGTACGATGAATACGCTGACATCTTGTTTTGTTACGGACTTTGTAATGGTAATGCTGCTGCTGCACGAAGAACATACGTTGAACGTTTTCCGAATCGACGAGTGCCAAACGTTAGAGTGTTTTCAACAACATTTCGACGAATTCGGGAAAGCGGCCGTGTTGATAGAAGACGTGGCGATTCAGCCAGACCTCGTTTGTATGCTCCAGAAGAAGAAGAAGAAATTTTAACACTTTTTCAAAATGATCCTTCTATTTCTACAAGAGCGGCAGCTAGAAGACTTGGATTGAGTCAATGGAAGGTGTGGCTTACAGTACACACAGCGCGTCTACATCCACTTCACTACACACCTGTCCAAGCGTTGGAAGAGGGAGACCCGGTTAGAAGAATGGAATTCTGCCGTTTTATGATAAATGCAGACATGGAGGATCGCAATTTCTTCTCAAGAATATTGTGGACGGATGAATCGAACTTTGACCGTGACGGGATAAACAATTTCCACAACACACATTACTGGGCACCAAAAGGAGAAAACCCCAGGATGAAAAAAGAAAGGGCCCATCAAACCAGATTCAGTCTAAATGTCTGGATGGGTATAATTAATAATAATTTAGTTGGACCTCATTTTTTGCCTCAAAATTTAAATGGTGAAATGTACGAACATTTCCTAAGAGAGGAGATTACTGGTTTAATGGAAGATGTGCCAATAGCAACTCGTCGTAATATGATTTTCCAGCATGATGGTTGCCCGGCCCACTTCCGCCTCGGCGTACGCCAGTGGCTAGACCAAACTTACCCACATCGCTGGATAGGTCGAGGCGGGCCAATTCCTTGGCCAGCACGGTGTCCCGATTTGACCCCGTGTGATTATTATCTTTGGGGTCATATGAAGGCTTTGGTGTATACTACACCCATAACTACTGTAGAAGAGCTCAGAAGCCGCATAAGAAATGCAGCAGAAGAAATCAAAACTAGTCTTACTACCAGAATAATCAAAACAGAGGTACGGAGAAGACTACGGGCCTGTATCAGAAACAGAGGTTCACATTTTGAACAAGACCTAAAGTAGAATATTTATTATTAAATTTAATTAAACATTGATGTTTTTTAAACACAATAAACGTAATTAAATTAAAGTTTTTCCTTTTATTTTAACCTTATCGCAAATAAATCGATTTAGACATTATTTCATTTTACTTCTAATATGTTTACTACAACGTCATATTTTTATGTAGACATTTGCACCTTTTTGGAAAGCTAATGAGATAAGGAAGTTATTAAGAATATTTGTACGCATTGTATCATACATTTTTTTAAGAAAATCACCTGTTTTTAAGAAAAATGTGCATTTTTCTTAAAAGAAAATTCTGTTTCATGTCTCATAATGAAAAATTCTCGCTTAGTTTGTCCCTATTTATTCCTTAAAAATAATATTTGACTCATTGACGGTTAAAATACATAAAAAAATCACTAAAAAGACAAACATTTTTAAAAATACGTCATGTCAAAGTCAAAAAGTCGAAAATAAAGAAAAAAATTTTGAAATTTCAATAACTTTGTAAATATCAACTTTCGGATAGGGGATGCCATGAAAAATATTACTGTAAATAAGGTCTACTTTCTGTCTTTCAAAGGAATGTATCGAATTTCAGGTCACCCTGTATATATACTATATATGTGTGTACCTTATGTATTTAGTGCATAGCTCTCAATTGCAATTACAAACAGACACTTCGATTTATTTCTTTCTCTTTCTCAAATTTGTAAAAAAAACTACCTATGTATAACTTGTATATTAATAGAAATAGGGATTGAGACAAATTATGACTACACTGAACACACGACACGTCATCTGATTATAACTATGTAGCCGTCATTTGTCTCAGTCCCTGTCTCTATTATACAAATATTTATAATTGTATATACAAATAATGATGAGTGTATGTATACAAGGTACCAATATTAACCAATATCGAGACAATATTACTTTGTAGAGATAAATATTTTATTTGTTAAAGGCGTTTATAAGTACCTACTTAAGTGCATTGGCGTCTTACTATGATAACATATATATCAACTAAGGGTCAATTCACACCGAAACGAAACGATACACGACACGGAGCTGTATTTTTAAGATAGCTATTCAAAATTGAACTTTATTCAGTTCTCAAGAAGATACACGTTTCATTGTAAGAGTTAGAAAGTCACGTTGCACCGCGCTGCACAGCGCACGTGCAGTGTATGATCAGTCATACATATGCAACGTGTATCTTTTGTGCAGTGAATAAAGTTCATATCGTCGCGGTGTGAAATGACCCTAATTGTTAATGTAAGCCCACAGTTACAAAAGTAGAGCAAAAGAGTCAGCTGTTGGCAAGTGTTACTACGACTGATTGATGCATTATACATCGCTGGCTATTCCCGTACGGATATATTTTTACCGGCCATTTATTGGGTTTATTTATGGGTTTGTTTCAAATAATTACGCCCTTGGGTTTTAAATGTATCATTGAAAGTGTTAATAAATACCAATATGGCAGAATACCAAAATACTATAGTATTATATATAATAAATATATACCTAGTCAACACTACAGCATTTTCCCATTCCAGAAATAGTGGTTATTGACTATTTTATCAGTAAATTTTGTTCAATCTTAATAATAGGTATTTACCTATGAAATTGCCGTTCTGCAGTACTGGCCATTTCAGATCAAAATAATTTTTGTTTGGCTAAGAATTCTAATTTTAAATTAATTTTATTTTAAAAACATGGAATTCTTATTCCAAAATTAGTCATTTGTTTATTGATTAGTGTTGAATTTTCATCGAATTTCAATCTTTTTCGTCATCATGGATACGGTAAAAATTCGAGTAGTTATGAAATATGAGTACCGTCGTGGCAGCAACGCGGCACAAGCGGCACGCAACATCAACGACGTTTACGGAGCCAACACTACAAAACCAACGCACCACCTGTTATTGGTTTGCTCGCATCCGTTCTGGAAATTCCGACCTGAAAAATGAACCTCGCGGTCGTCCGAAGACTTTGGTCGACAATGACGAATTAAAGGCGATTGTGGAAGCTGATGATACACAATCTACGGCTGAATTAGCAGCAGCGTTCGACGTCAGCGTCAAAACAATATTGGTCCATTTGCTTCAAATTGGCAAAGTAAGAAAGCTTAACAAATGGGTGCCCCACGAACTCAATGATCGCCAGCGCGAAGTACGCGTCGATACGTGCCTTGCACTGCTCAACAGACACACAAATGAAGGAATTTTGAACCGCATTGTTACCTGCGATGAAAAATGGATTCTGTTTGATAACCGCAAGCGCTCAGCAAGTTGGTTGGATCCTGATGCAGCACCTAAACAATGCCCTAAACGAAAACTTACCCCTAGAAAAGTGATGGTAACTGTTTGGTGGTCTAGCGCCGGTGTGATTCATCACAGCTTCTTACCAAACGGGGTGAGCATTACTGCAGATGTGTACTGTGAAGAACTGAACACAATGATGGAGAAGCTGGCACATCTCCAACCAGCATTGGTCAATCGCTCGTCTCCGCTGCTCCTGCACGACAACGCGCGACCTCATACTGCACAGCAGACTGTCTCCAAGTTGCAAGAACTGGGATTGGAAGCTCTCTATCATTCGCCCTACTCACCAGACCTTGCGCCTACAGACTACTACCTTTTCCAGAATTTGGATAACTTCTTGGCGGGAAAAAAATTCAATACCCGAGAGGCAGTACAAAATGCCTTTGAAGAATTTGTTGCCTCCGTCCAGCTGATTTCTTTAAGAATATCTTAAAAATCTTATAGAAAAGAATATCTTATGGAAAATCAATAAACTGCCACTGCGTTAGCAAAGATGCATTGATTGCATGGGTGATTACTTCGATTAATACAAATAAAAAATACATGAAAAAAATTAGTTTAAAATTTTTCATACAAAACGACAATTTCATAGGTAAAGACCTAATATTTAGAAACAGGCACAAACATATTTGAAAGCATTTATATAATCACTAGCTTTTGCCCGCGACTTCGTACGCGTAGACGTCGAAAAAGGTTCCAATAGGATTTCTACCCCTTTTTTAGCCCGTTAGGAGATGAGTTTCAATAAAATACGAAACACGTGTTCCATCAATTTTCATATCCAGAATGTTTATGCAAAATTTGAGGGAGGTAAGTTGCACCAAGGAAACACAAACTATGCCTCTCTTTTTCACCCCTTGGCGCTAGAATTTCGAAATTTTTTTTTTGATGCCTGCGACATACAAAGAACGCATCCAAGTTTCAGGTCTCAACCAGTGGTTTAGGATGTGCGTTGATCCGTCAGTCAGTCATTCAGTACAAAGCATTTATATATGCACATACATAATATTATAATGGATACGAGAAAACCACTTATTTTTACAAGATATTTCTTCTTACATATTTTCAACAATAGTTGTTCTTTTATCGCGGAACTTACAGGTGTTTCACTTTTTATACGGTTTCGATTTAATCTTATAGAAAGCAATAAAGGGTTATGGATGTTATACCTCATATAAAGGGTTCTATAGTAAGGGCCGATCCCTTTTACTGGATAACGGTTAGGTCTATCACACCGTTTGAGAACCGCCAAGTACTCAGTTAGTACTTTTATGGGGGTTCTGTAGTACATGCAACTTCAAATACATTATTTTTTCGCCTGTCCTACTCTATAACAAAAATCGAAATTTGTCGTGTTTTTGTGAGTAATGTTAGTAAATATATTCCACTTGTTTAAAATTATAAATAACTAGATATTGCTTGCGACTTCGTACGTGCAAAAGGAAATCCCGCTGAAACCGTACAATTTTCCGCAATAAAAAGTAGCCTATGTTCCTTCCCCGCAGTCTATTGCTCTATATGCTAAATTTCATCAAAATCGGTCCAGTAGTTTCGGAGGCTATTCAATGTAAATAAACAAATATTTCTTCTTTATAATATTGGTACAGAAAAATGTACAGCTACAATTGTTGAAGAGTCTGATGTGTTGGAAAAGTCACTTGACATACGAAGACATCAACATTGAATAGCTAATCAGTTTATATATTTTTATTAGTAGGGGCACAGAATAGATAATAGTACAAGGTAGTAGGGGGTTTATTGGAAATATCCATCAATGTTTTGTAAAATTGTTTTGTATGGTATCAGCTTGCAAACCACTTTGGGGACGATTACTCAAAAATGGTTTACATTAAAAGAAAGTTATGAATGGAACCTCACCTTTATTTAAACATATAATCTATTCGACGATACCCTACAGAACAGGGTAGAATAAAAAAAAATCATAGTTAATTAACGGTTTGGCCTGTGCGTTGATATCTCAGTCAACCAACTATGCCTTTTATATATATATATATATATATAGATTACGAGTACCTACCGAAGTTATCAAGGGAAGACGGACAGATGGACGGACAAAGCGAAACTATAAGTAAGATTGCAATTAGAGTTCGAATGTCAAACTACACCGCTCGGCATAGCCCGGCGTCGCTCTTTCTTCTTCTTCTTGTGTATATATGTGTGAATCAAGTTCAATTTTGAATCACTATTTCAAAAATGATGCGCCGCGTCGTATATTGTTTCGGTAGAAGCTGACCTAAGGGTTCCTTGTAGGGACTACGGAACCCTCAAAAGGTGTCCGTCAAGTGGCCTTCATCAAATTTCTTCATGGAAAGCCCGAATTTGAAGTTATATTGTGCTTTCCTGGTATGAATACATAATATCAGTCAATAAGACCATGTCCAAATTTGCGTGCAAGACGCGTCGCTACGCAAACATAACAGATGACTAGACGCAATAGCTATGTTTTATCAGCCCTAGCACAATAAGGGACATGAATTTGTTTTAAATTTGCGAAATTCTTATATTTTCCAGATGGGAAAATATGGACCGAAAAGTGCAAAAAAGTACAGTAATCAGTTGCTAAATTAAAAAGTTACAGGACTTAAAAGGACTATACAAAAAGACGATTTTCTTTTTGCTATGATTGAAAAACGAAAATTACGTTTTAAATCCTTGTTATTTTTTTTAATGCAGTATTTATGTTAAAAAAACAATTTTGTATTTATCTTCCACTAGCTGTTTCCCGCGGCTCCGCCCGCGTAAATATACTATCGAGTATCCCGCGGGAACACCGTACTTTTCCGGGATAAAAGTAGCCTATGTTTTAATCCAGAGTCTAAACTACTACCATACCAAATTTCATCAAAATCCGTTCAGCAGTTTTCGCGTGAAAGCCTAACAAACAAACTTACATTCACATTTATAATATTAGTAGGGATTTGCAACTGCTATGAGTCGACACGTCACTCGTGGATAATTGTTTGTATGAAGCGTTTTTAATGCTCTCCGACGATCTCACTTTTGTGATGACCAGCGGGCTTATCATGGCGATCCGAAGAAATAATTTTAAAGAAGAAATATTCTACCCAAAATAGTTCGTTACATAGAAGTCAACATTTCTAAACAGCCATATTTTTAAAATGGCTGCCGGGAAATCTTCTGTCAAAAACGAACAAGCATTCAAGAAAATGGCTGTGTTTAACGGAAAATAGCGCTCGGATGCGCTCATAATCAAAATGGCGATCACTAAGCGGTAAAAAGCAAAATGGCGGATTATATCAGCCAAGTGTTAGCGCTATTGAAGTTAGTAAACGTTCTGGCCGACAACTGTATGTTTTTTTTCAGCGCTAGCCAGCGATGTCAAGCACTTTTTCCGCCAAACACAGCCAATGACTGAACGTAAAGAAACCATTTGTCTAGGAGCGCCATGATGTGGAGTAGTTGACATAAATTTAAGACTATTTGCTCCAAATGGTATTAATGTTTCTTCAGTCTGTAATTTTGTCGATTCTTCGGTGTTTCTAGGTGGGCATGCTAGGCCTGCGGGAATTAATTTTACGACTTATGAGTCATAAAACCCCTATGGGGGTTGAAAATTTGTATGGAAAATCTTTAAATCTGCACCGTTTTCGATGAAAATTGAGATTCATGTTCATAAATACGTTTCAATTAATACGTGTTTGAGGGTTAATTAGAATTCTCCCTCTGAGGGTGTAAATAGGGATCGAAAGTTTGTATGAAAATTATTTAAAATCTGTCCCGATTTCCATGAAATTTAAAATCCGACGCAATAAATACAAATCTTGAGTACGTATAGTTTTTTTTTAAATTCATCATCCTAAAGTGGTGAAATGGGGGTCCAAAGTTTTATAGTATAATATCAATCACAGAACGGATGGCGTTGAATTTTGGCACGCACATAGTTACTATGAAGTAGAAATCCGCTGTAAAGTGTTTTTCGAAATGCATAACCAGACGGGGGAGCATTGATGGAGTCGTGCGTAAAACCAGGTAAAACGAAAAAGAATAAACAAGCTCACACTTTTACCGTAAAACCTTCACGGAATTTCAAAGGCAATACATTAGACATATACGTGCCAGTAAAACCCAACCAGCGTATTTCGCGCAGTTGGGGTAAATGCAGTGATCTACGGGCGTGTTTTCTCTAATACATCGTGTAAATAAATGTCTTCATATCCGCTTAAACAGTCTGTATTGATTGCACTGAAATGAACAGGAATGTTCTAGCGAGAAACAGGGTAAGCATAATGTCTGTACTGAAGCATTTCGTAACTCACTCAGTGTGCGGACATCCCCTGACGACATTTGTGGCTCAGTGGGCGAGCGTGTTGGTGCTCGAGCCGGGGGTCACGGGTTCGAATGCCGCGGAAGGAACAAAAAGTTTTTCTGTGTTCCTGGGTCATGGATGTCAAAAAAAAAATCAAAATCATTTATTTCATCACATTAAATTTTCTACAAAAGTTGTGTAGTGTTTATACTGTTAATAGAAGGGATGATAAATGACCAAACCCAACGAGTGCTGTTTGTACACTGATTTATTAATTAATATAATCGAACAATGTGGAATGTATATGCTGACACAGCATACGGCGATCGGCGTTTAACCTAATTATCTCGTACTTTGTACAAGTTGTTCAATTGGCCTGGAGTTTCAAGTGGCCTGCACTTGGCCTGTCCTGCAGGTCACCAACATTTTTGTTAAACACATTACACAGTATTCAATATGTTCATAAATGTGTTTAATATAATAAAAATCTTAAATATATGTATAGTATAGAAGTATTAAATATATTTCCGTTGTCTGGTACCCGTAACACAAGTTCTTCGAGAACTTACCACGGGAGCAGATTGACGTGGTGTTAAGCGTCTATAGATGTTATTATCTACTTTTATTTAAGTAGTTAAAGACTAGCCGGCACCCGCCATTTCGTTTGCGCAGAACTAACAGTAACGGAACCAATTTTTTCAAAATAAAATACCCTACACAGCTATCTCATATCTGCCGGTGAAACTCCCGTAAAAAATGGTCCAGCCGTTACAATTATTAGCCTAAACAACCAGACAGACAGACCGACGGACAGACAACAATTTTCAAAAATATTTTTTTATTGTAAGTACCGTGTATACTTTCTTAAGCATTTAGTATAAAGATGTTAATTTAAAATTACAAAAAGACACTAAGTTTTATTTTTTGTGTAGATAATAATATATTACTTACAATTTACAAATACCTATTGACAAATTGTACAGTAAATAATGTATATTTTAGTGACAGACAAACTACTCATTCATAAAATAATAAGATAGATACCACATAATTTCTCTATCAGTGGCGAAGGCTGATCCTCCTTCATAGGGAAGCCCTAGCCCTCAAGCCTGTATAATAGATAGGGATTTGGATGAGGGTCTTCAAAGGGTAAGTGGTAAGTGAAGCCGATAGGAAATGTTATAGGAACCCCACTCCACTGATCTCTATTTACCATTAAGATTTTGGTGCAATAAATAGCGTATGAATTCCCGGACAGATATTTTGGAATACCAAATAAAAATCCTACTTACTTGTTCCTACAGATTTTTTAAATATATATCATCATCATCATCATATATATATTATAACGTAAATCGAAAATTTCAAGTAAATTTCTACGAGAATTTTGCGTACAGATTGAGTATAAAATGTGGCACAATTAAAGTTTATGCGGAGGAAGGCGTGCGTGCCGAAAACTATATTTTAAAATAATGCTTAGATATATACTAAATTAATAAAAATAAATTTACACAGTACACTACCTCGCTCACACTTAATTTCCACTGACGAAAACACCTCGTAGTGACTTCCGGCAAGGATGTGACGACACAAACACACTAAACACATGCGTAGTAGTGAAACGGAACGGTTCTGTAAATAAACAGTTCATGACATCTTACAAGTTATTTATGTCATACGTCAAACGGAACGTCACACCGCCATTTTACTACTACGGACTATAGCGCAGATTTCAAATAGTACTAGCATGGCCACGGCGAATAGTGTTTTCGGCGGTTTTTAAAAAGTGTATTCTTAAAATATTATATTGTAGGTTTTAAGGTTTTAAATTTTTTTTTTTGTGTGTAATGAAACAATTATTGTATATAATATAAAAGTAGCCTATTGTCGATCTTTCTTTCACATTCAAAAGACGTCGTTTACATATTTTTGTTGCGTATCTAAGAGGCAAAAGAACCTCTAGTTACAATGTGTGGTCTATAATAATAATATCTATGAACGCTTCACACCACGTCAATTCCGGTCCCGTGGTAAGTTCTCGAAGAACTTGTATTACGGGTACCGGGCAACGGAAATATATTTAATACTTTTATATTATACATATATTTAATACACATCCATGACCCAGGAACACTGAAAAACTTTTTGTTCCTTCTGCGGGATTCGAACCCCGGCTTGAGCACCAACGCGCTTGAGCATCAACCACTGAGCCACAGAGGTCGTCTATATCTATAATACCTATATTCCCAATATCGGAGTACTGTTACATGTGTATTGTGTACACTCTGCATCTCTGCATTTACCAACACTACCTACGTCAAACATCCGCTGTGTACATTTTCAAGTTGGATGGAATAAGTTTCATATCGATATTTGTACTACAGTCTGTTACACAACAAACATGTAAGGGCCTGGGCCTTTAGTAAAGATGTATTCGATAATTTCGACAGCTAATTTCAAAATCAAAAATGTATAATATTTGACATAAGTCATCGCTAAGTGACAAAATATAAGAAAGTAAACTTCGCCGTCGAAATTATCGAATGCATCTTGACTAAGGGCCCTGTTCAAATGTCCACGTCACGTAGTCAACATGAAACGTAGCACGGTAACGTCACCGCAGCACAGAGTAGAAAATATAATATTGAATGTTAACCTATGAAATTGCCGTTTTGTATGAAAAAAATTTTCATGTATTTTTTATTTGTATTAATCGAAGTAATCACCCATGCAATCAATGTATATTTGCCAACGCAGTGGCAGTTTATTGATGCCCTTCTTAAAGAAATCAGCTGGACAAACAAATTCTTCAAAGGCATTTTGTATTGCCTTTGGGTATTGAATTTGATTCCAGCCAAGAAGTTATTCAAATTCTCAAAAAAAGTCTGGTGAGTAGGGCGGATGAAGGAGAGATTCCAAGCCCAGTTCTTGCAACTTGGAGAACGTCTGCTGTGCAGTGTGAGGTCGCGCGTTGTTGTGCAGGAGCAGCAGAGACGAGCGATTGACCAATGCTGGTTGGAGATGTGTCAGCTTCTCCATCATTGTGTTGAGTTCTTCACAGGACACATCTGCAGTAATGCTCACCCTATTTGGCAAGAAGCTGTGATGAATCACACCGGCGCTAGACCACCAAACAGTGACCATCACTTTTCTAGGGGTAAGTTTTCGTTTAGGGCATTGTTTAGGTGCTGAGCCAGGATTCAACCAACTTGCTGAGCGCTTGCGGTTATAAAACAGAATCCATTTTTCATCGCAGTTAACAATGCGGTTCAAATTCCTTCATTTGTGTGTCTGTTGAGCAGTGCAAGACAAGTCTCGACGCGTATTTCGCGCTGGCGATCATTGAGTTCGTGGGGCACCCATTTGTCAAGCTTTTTTATCTTGCCAAGTTGACGCAAATGGACCAATATTGATTCGACGCTAATATCAAAAGCTACTGCTAATTCAGCCGTAGATTGTGTATCATCAGCTTCCACAATCGCCTTTAATTCGTCATTGTCGACCAAAGTCTTCGGACGATCGCAAGGTTCATTTTTCAGGTCGAAATTTCCAGAACGGAAGCTAGCAAACCAAGAACAGGTGGTGCGTTGGTTTGTAGTGTTAGCTCCGTAAACGTCGTTGATGTTGCGTGCCGCTTGTGCCGCGTTGCTGCCACGAAGGTACTCATATTCCATAATTACTCGAATTTTTAACGTATCCATGATGACGAAAAAGATTGAAATGCGATGAAAATGTAACACTAATCAATAAACAAATGACTACTTTTGGAAAAAGAATTCCATGTTTTTAAAATAAAATTAATTTGAAATTAGAATTCTTAGCCAAACAAAAATTATTTTGATTTGAAATGTCCAGTACTGCAGAACGGCAACTTCATAGGTAAAGACCTATTATTACTTAATGTATAAAATATATATTGTGGGATTTGTGGAAGCCCCAAAGAGAGATCTCCGACCGAGTGAGCACACCACATGCCGAAGCCCACTTTCATGGTCAGGCCGAAGCCCACTTGCATTTTTGAGAGAAGGAGACTCTTCTCAGCTCGACGCCGGGCCCCTGAAAAGGGCCTTGGCGGATTACCAACGTCAGGGGCATAGCCCCTCTAATTGGGATGACGCGCCCAGTACGAGTACTGGGCGCAAAGAGTCAAGTTTTTTGGGAAGACCCCCCGCGGCAGAACGCGGGGGAAACCCGTGGGGGGGCAGCCAACAAAACAAGGGAGTGTCGTCATGCCAATCCAGGCCCAACCGAAACCGGCGGTCGGCTCCAAGCGGCGCGTGGGGGTCCCGACCCGGGGGCCGGGAAACGTGTGTGGTTCCACTCCCTCACGCGCCGCGTTTACCGGACCGCGGACGCGAACGACCTGGGGAAAGGGGGGAAGTCGAAGGGGAAAGACTTCCGGGCCCCGACTTTATTTGTCAGGGGGAAGGTGCGTCAAGGAGGCGACGGGGTGGCAAGAGGGCTGCCACTCCGACAGGCCCCAGACGATTTATTGAAGTTTACACCGGCAGGTTTGGGTTTCTACCGGTGTATGGAAAGGAGCGGGGGGGGATTGTGATCCCGCGAAGGTGGAGCGCCTGTACAGGCGCCTCGGTGTGGCGCATGTCAATGCGCCGGGACTCCTCCTCTTCGAGGGCGGTGTTCGGGCGCGCCATTGCGCCTGGACTCCTCCTCTTCTGGGGTGGGGGGGGCACATCATTGCGCCCGGGCTCCTCCTCTTCGGGGGTGGCGGGGGTCCGATGGAGCTGCCGGCGGGACAGCGTCCCTCGGCAGGATGTGGCGGTCGGGCGGGCGGGCGTGCCACGGCGCCAAGTCGGTCAGCTCGACAAGACGCGAGGCATCCGCTCGCGCGAACATGTTGGTGGCGAGTCGGGCCACGAAGGCCTCCACGCTCTCCATCCTAAGATCCCTCTCGATGGTGGAGTTGCGGACGTACCAGGGGGCGCCCGCAATGTAGCGCAGCACCCGGTTCTGGGCTCTCTGCAGCGTCCTCTTCTGGGGTGCAGAGAGCAGATGATGCCACGCAGGTGCTGCGTAGGTGAGGCGGGACCTAATGTAAGTGTTATACAAGGCCGTCCGCATGTTGAGGGGGATCTGAGGAGAAGAGAAGGCGGAGTGCAGTTGCGCGGTGGCCGATTTGGCCTTCGCCACTGCATGCTGGCGTTGGGCGACCCTGGAGAGACGGCGATCTATGATGACACCTAGATATTTCGCCGTTCTTCCCCATGGTATCTCGGCGTCTCCGATCTTCAGAGGAGCTGGGAATCCCGTTCTCGTGGTGACGGCGAGCGCCTGGGACTTACCTGCATTCACAGACAGTCGCCAGTTGCTCAGCCAGTCAGGGAGAAGGTCCAGCGTCCTCTGAAGTTTCAGGGCGGCATGATCGGGCGTTAGCGAGGTGGAGATGAACGCCGTGTCATCTGCGTATAGCGCTGCGGTTGTACCCGGGTCCTTTGGCACGTCGCTGGCGTAGAAGTTGTACATGCTTGGCGAGAGCACGCTGCCTTGAGGTACGCCGGCGGTGATGGGACGCTCGCTGGAGAGAACGCCGTCGACACGCACCCTGAAGGTGCGGCCGGAGAGAAAAGATGCCATAAGTCTTACCAGAGGGGGTGGGACGTTGGCTCGGATGAGCTTGAAGAGCAGACCTTCATGCCAAACACAGTCGAACGCCTTTTCCATGTCGAGGAAGACTGCGACCGAGGATTCTTTCTTGTTGGCCGCAACGGACAGGTGGTGGATGACCCTTACCAGCTGGAGAGTGGTGCTCAGCTCCGACCGGAAGCCGAATTGGTCCTTGCGAGGAGGGAGGTGAGGAGCAAGGTGCTTGAGGAGAAGGACTTCAAAGGTTTTTGAAATGGTTGAGAGGAGGGTGATGGGGCGGTAGCCCTCTGCCCTTCTCAGGTTCTTGTGGGGTTTGGGGATGGTGGTAATTATCCCCAATTTCCAGGTGGTGGGAAAGTGTCCGGTCCTGACGATTCCGTTGAACAGACGGGTCAGGGCGGCCACCGTCCTGAAGGGGAGATGACGAAGGGCAGAGTTGGGAATACCATCTGCTCCGGGGGCCTTCTTGGGTTTAAGGCGTGCGATCACCTTCTGCACTTCCCTCGGAGAGAAGGAGAAGGAGGGGGGGGAGGAGGGAGAGAGTAGGAATACCTTTACCTCCTCGGAGACCGTTCGGGCGTGGTCCGTTGCGGTCGTTGGCAGTGGTGAAAATTGGCGCACGAGGTGTTCAGCATGAATCTCTGCTCTATCCTCTGCACGGTACCTTAAATTACCATCCGGGTGGAGCAGGGGGTAAACAGGGGCAGTGGCTCTGGTAAGACTGCGGCAAAAACGGTGTAGGGAGGGCCAGTCCTCACCCGCCTCCTGGATGCGTCGGGTCCAGTTTTCCGCACTGAGGAGCTCTAATTTAGATCTTACCTCAGCGGTGAGGCGGTTGAGCTGCGTCTTCAACGCTGGGCATCGGGTGAGTTGCCATCGTCGTCGCAGGCGCCTCTTGTCGGCGATCAGGTTCGCTAAGTGGCGAGGTAACGGGGGCCGCATGTATTGGCGGTAGGTGGGCGGCTGGGTAGCCGCATCCATTGCAGCTGCAATCGCCCCGGTGAGCTGCTCCGTCATGGCTTCGACGGTTTCAGCAGAGTTCACCGGGAAATTTGGAGTGTTCTCGTGCAGCTGCAAGGAAAAGGCGTCCCAATCTCGGACTGGGTATGAGGGGAGGGGAGGGACACTAACCGGGGAGGCTCGGATGGTGGCCAGGACCGGGAGATGGTCGGAGCCATGAGCCACGTCGAGTACCTCCTGGTGAAGGTCGCCTGCGATGCGATGGACGATTGCCACGTCCAGGACGTCAGGGGAGTACGAGGGGCTCTCAGGGTAGTGGGTGGGGGTGTAAGTACCCACCACCGTGTACCCAACTCGTACGGAGTCGGTAAGCAGTCGTCTGCCGTCCGCGTTTGGCGCGCGGGAGCCCCACTCGGGGTGCTTACAATTTAGATCTCCGGCAATCACAGTCGGCTCATCTGATATGAGCCTGTGGATGTCGGAGATATCTAAATGTGACCCCGGGGGCTTGTAGCACGCGAATATGCGGGTGCGGTGGGTGCCGAGTGCCACTTCGATGCCCAGCGCATAAAGGGAAGACACCGAGGGGGTTGGGAGGAGTTGGTGGAGGATCCTCCTGCCGACCAAGACAGCAAGGCCTCTACACGCTATCGCTCCGCCGAGATAGTCCTGGCGGTATACGATGTACCCAGGAGCATGAAATCGGTCCGAGGGGGAGAGATGGGTTTCGCTTAAGAGCGCGATGTCAATCTCCTGTTCCCTGAGGAGATGACGGATCGGAGCCATTTTTCCGCGGACCCCTCGGACGTTCCAGTGGATAATCTTTAGCGAGGATGGGGCGTGGGAAGCCATTTAGAGATTAATTTCGTGGCGAGGGAGGCCCCTTCAGGGAGGGCCGACAAAAGGGTAGTAAAAATGTCTTCCCCGGCCTGGATTTTGGAAAATATATCCATGGCCAGGGAGAAGAGAGCGTGAATTAGCTCGGCGGTGGATTCAGGGGCCTCGGGGGCCTCTCTCCTGGGGCGACGCTGAGAAAGCGGTGGGGCAATTGTTGGCAGGGTGGCGGCAGCTGCTGCTGGATTGGCGGGCTCGGTAACGACCACGGCCACTTCGGTAGTTGTAGTGGCCGCCGGAACCTTGCGCGAGGCACGAGAGGTGCGCGGGGGGCGCGGGACGCGCTGGGGTAGGGGGGGGGCCGACAAGGTGGCATCGGCCTTAGGGAGCGGAAGCGCGAGGGGCTCGTATTCCGAGTCCGTTGCTGCCGCAGAGGTGGCTCCGGACTTGGGGCCCTTCTTCTTCGTCCTCATTCTAATCCTCTTCTTCCGTACAGAAGGGGTGGGGACTGTGGATGACGCGGGACGGGGGGTAGGGGCGTTGGCCTCGGCCATAAGAGATGTGGCCGTAGGCGGTGGGGGGGGGACCTCTTTCTCCGTAATGGGAGGGTCATGACTTACCCGGGGAGCGCGATAAGTGCGGGCAGTGGGTCCTGCACGGCGGTTCCGGGGGTTCCGGGACTCCCGTTTATAAACCGGGCAGAGTTTGCTATTTGCCGGGTGGGCCCCTTGGCAATTGACGCAGGTGGGCTGCTCGGTGTGTGGGCGGGGGCAGTCAGCTGCGCGGTGCTCTTCGCCGCACCTGACGCACGCCAGCCTACGATGGCAGTTCCGGCTGGAGTGTCGGAACTGCTGGCAGCGATGACATTGGGCGGGGCCGTCCTTGCCACGCCAGGCTTCCACCCTAATACCTGGCATGTGAAGAAGCTCCGTAAGCTGGTAGATCCCGGGGAGCAGGTCCGGGGTACGCTTCAACAGCACGAAGTATACGCAGCCGGGGCGGTCCTTCCTGGCCAGGATCCGGGACACGTACTCGACTTCGTAACCCTTCTTTTCGAGTGCGGCGGCAATGGCATCGGTGGGAGTGTTGACCGGCAGGCCGCGGATACCTACCTTAAGTCCACGGTCCTGCGGTAGCGCGTAAGAATACCAGCTTACGTGCTCGGTCTTGCTCAGGTCGTCCAGGTATTTTTGGACGACACGGTATTCTTTTTCCCCTCCAGGGGTAAATTTGACCCCTAATCCCAGCGGCTTCGCGTTGGGGGGGTGGCCGAGGAGCTCCGCAAGGTTGCTGAAATGCCTCACCCAGTCCTCCAGCTTTTCCACGATGAGTGGCGGGCAGCGGGGTGCGGGGGGAGGCGGTGGCGAAGTCACATTCCGTGATGGTGCCGCGGTTGTTGCCGTGGTTATGTCCATCGGCGATGCGGCCCTCGAGGTTGGGGCCGGTGGAGTTCCGGTGGGGGCAGCAGTAGTCGCTGCTGCGTAGGTGGCCGGGCGGTCAGCGCGTTTGGCAGGCGGCGAGACATCAGGGGACACCTCCTGCCGCTGTCTCTTGGTTACCTGCACGGGCGGGGCGGGGGGCGGGGGCATGGTGCTCGACGAGGGAGCCGGTACGGGGGCCCTCGGAGCAGGCACACTCACCCCTCTTTGATCCTCTTCGGGCGGGGAGGCCGGCGAGGGGAGGGCGAGCTGTGAGCTCGAAGTAGATGGTGTAGGCGATGGGCGCGGGGCGCTCACCTCCTCGGTTCGGCGCACAGGGCGCGGCGGAGAGGCCGAACCCTTATCGGCTGGGCGGTGCGGCGGCCCAGACTCGCGGCGGGTCGCCGTCGGAAGGCATTGGGGCGGGGGGGTGTCAGTACACCCCCGCGAGAATGCCGAAGACGGCCCGGGGCGAGCGGTATCCTTGCCGCTCAAGCTGGGCTCGGTGGCTGAAAGGTACGCGCGCTCGGACGTACGCGAGCTCGACCTCGATGAGGCGGCGCTACGCGACGCACCGGAGCTGGCGCGGGAGTGGCTGGGGCGGTCACGGCTATGTGGCCGCGAACCACGATCGGCCATGGTGACGGGGCACTAATTTAGTGTCCTCCGCGGATAGGAGACATGTTTACAATGTCACAATGTTACTAACACTAGACACATATGTACACATGAATATAAAAGTAATTAAAACAAACAGTACTCACAACACAAAGGGTCTTCACACACAACACGGGTAACACTAAACACACAACACGTATTTAGTGTCTAAGTAGTCACTATAAGTGTACGTACTTGCACGGTGATAAGGAGAGGCTGTCTCCCCGTGACCCGACGTTGGAAACAAGTTTCCAACGGAAGGTCAAAGGCAGTGCAACCCCTCAGCAAGGCGGCAATCCGCTCGCTATTCTTACGAATAACGAGTAGATTGACGATCGCGAATGGGGTATAACGGCACTGCACTTAGGGGCGGGTCGACACGAGCGTGGAGTGAGCGAGTCACTCGACACGTTCCGAGCGGGACGGCACTACCGCGGAGTGAGCGAGTCACTACGACGCGGATAACGCGAGACGGCACGAGAACGCGGAGCAACTGAGAGAGCACTAGCACGCACGAGAGACAGGACGATCCTCTCGGATGAACAATCGCCCACTTGCATGCATTTCAGATGTTGTATATATAGCGCCGAACTGTGACAACTTCGATAGCGCGATTCAGGATTGTGGTGCCAATTGATCCGCCACAATATGATACGAAGTACTACCTACCACCAATAAAAAAATTAAATTTAAAACAAATATATTATTATTATTATATTATATATAATATTATTCTTGTTTGTGATTTTATTTTGTTTACTTTGAGTAAAAAATTGTTATGTATTATTATTTATTATTAATCCGAATTCAAAATAAATATGTAAACTACGACCACGATCTCTTTGTATTTCGGAAATCTTTGCTTTACATAACATCGTCTGTATATTTCCATAGAAAAACGAACATAATAGGGCTAATAGCAAAATGGGTTTCCTATACATACTCGAGTTAATTAATTAATATTTGTTTACCTGGGTAACCGAGCTTTGCTCGGAGCTCTAGTAGATTTTAAAAAATCACAATAATATTTTACCGGGGTTTGAAGTTCGAACCCACCACATTCCGAATGTGTTGAATTCCGAACAACGCAGAAATTAACCAAACTGCCAATAGGACTGACATTATGAAGTTGAAATTATTGATATATTGTTGCACGCCGAAAGAAAAAAACATATGTAACTTAAAAATGCGCAAATTTCCAGTGGATTAAAATTAATAATAATTAATAAAATAATAATTATTAATTAATTAATTATTACCCCTAAACTCCCTGCATACTAAATTTCATATAAATATTGCAAGATTGTCTCGTTTAAAGTACAACTTATCTTATACATTAAGTATAAGATTTTGTATTCCTTCAGTTATAAAAAAGCGAAAATATATTTTACGCTTAATCTTTTTTCAAGCTACGGTGCGTCGTAGCGTTCCGTAGACGTCTACGTTAGGTTGTAACTCGTAGACCGCCTACGTGCTACGAAAATTCCACAGTATACTTCATTAGGGTCAGCACGAACAATTCACGACTACGTATTCGTAACTTTATCGAAAGTGAATTGTATGAAAATTATGACAGCGCCCGTTCACTTGCTTTACGAATGCGTGATTGACAATCGTTCCTGCGTGGGCTACAGAACTTCAATAGGCATGTTGACCAAAAAATATTTTTGGTCCATTAAATGTTAGATAACATAATAAACAATCCCATTTTTGTAAATCTTAAAAATTACACAGACAAACAACTTTTTACAATAAAATAATAAGAAAGAGAGCGATATATCGGCCTGTGACGTCACGATGTGCTACTGCCAAACATTTGTCATTAAACAATGTATGGCGTTTGCAGATTTTGACGTCACAATTCGTTCTGTGAGAAAGAGATGGGATGATTTGTGTTGTTATCTTAACAAAAACTTGAGCTAAAAAATAACCAAAGCTGAAGCTTCTTCGAAAAAAAACCGTAGCTACTTACCAGCTCCATCCAGGAAATGACGAAGAAAAGTATATTAAATTCCCAGAAATTGCTTCTTTCCAATATAAGTGTAGGTTTATTAGCATTATTAATTAGTGCGGCTTTCAAGTGGAGAATTCTCTGAACTTTATATTTAAATATTGTCATTGCCCGTAACGCGCTTCAGCCTTTAGTAAGCTAATTTTCTCGGAAGCAGCCATTGCTGGAGTAAATTACATTTTAAAATATATTCTACTATCTTTACGATCCTTTTCAGTTTTTAAAGTTTCGTTACAAACAAGGAACCCTAATAGTTACGCTCTGTCCGTCCGTCTGTCCTCTCTTGATAACGTCGTTAATTTATAGATTGCGTATAGATTTTACTTTTGGCATCAAAAAATAATAATGTTTTTTCATTTTAAATATAAATTTTCACATATCAAGTGATATGGGGCTGTTTTTTTTTAACCTACCCCACCACGTGGCCCCCGTAGCACAAAACTGCTGTATAAGATGACACAAAGGGTAACATCGATAACTTTAGCGTTTAGAAAGAGGTATAACAATACACTATAACTGTAATAGCTGAAAATCACTCTTTCGCCTGTATATTAACGCTATTATGCATCACAGATACCACACTGTAAATCTGCAAGCGCAGCGTAGAGATATTAGCAATAAATACAACTGTAAGCTGCAATAAAGCATTTTCGTGGACTTTAACTCAGCTATGTTATGAATTGAAAGCCACAAGTGTACCCCCAGACCGCTTATCTACATATTAAGAAAGAACACGTGAGCTACTATAATGCAATCAGTTCTCCTGTGACGTCGATTAATGCGTCTTGCTGCATAAAGTAGAACTTTTATTTATTTATTTATTTAATGCACAAAACACATTACAATCGGAATGAAGTAAAATGATAAAAACAGTTTATGATCTAGATTGTAACATGTGCATATGTGCATACTATTAAAAAATACATTGCAAACTGTAACATTAGCTCAGTAACTACATAGAGAAAATATAACTATAATACATAATAATTTAAAAAAGTTAATAATTTAAAAAAATTAAAAAAGGTGAACACTAGAAATTGGTTATTTGGAACCTTCTAAGGTGATATGGAGGATGTCTTTAACAATTTTTATATACGATTGAAGCTTATCAAAAATGTCTAAATTTTTATTTTGTTTTGAATAATTATTGTATTGACGAGCCATGCGTGTTAAGGGGTTGAAATAGGATATATTATTTTTGTAGACTTGCAAGGCAAATAGGTTTATGTTATTTGCTCTACGAGCACTAAATTTAATATTGAAGTTAATATGCGAGAGTAAGTTAGGTGAGTCTAATAAATTATGTATAATTGTATAGAAATATAGAAGATCAGAGAAGATGCGCCTATTCTCAGGAGTCTGTATTTTGAGATTAACTAGCCTATCGTGGTAATTTAAATTGGAACGTCCAGGGTTATAACTTTAGCAGTATTAATCAGCCCCCTTACTCCCGACACAATCGAAAATCGAATCAGTTCGATCTCAATAGCTTTTGACACTCCTGACACTTACACTTGCGCACGATTGTGCGGTGGCTCAATTTGTAACTAACCTGGACCGAGAAGTTCGTTAGATCGTAACTTTTGGTACTCCCGACGAAATCAATCGACTGAGAATCCAATGGCAGGAACGAAAACAGACGTCAAATTGCACGATAGCTAAAGAGGTCTCATTTACAGTATCGAGTTTGCTTGTTTTAGTGTATTTGAACTAAATTACGTCATTTTTATTGCAGTATTGCAGCATTATTTAATGTTAGTGAAGGAACTAATAGAATACGCGTTTAGGGAAATGAAAAATTTACGAAGATTGACCAACTTCAACACATTAGCAATGTACACGGATTGTGAGGAATTTCGATGCAATTATCGCCTAAGTAGTAGTAGTATTCGTAGTTTGTAAATATTTTAAATAGATTTTAGTTATTTTTTTTATTATCGCCTTAAAAATGATTTGATGTATGAGTTTTTAGTTTTTGTTAGACTTTGAATATAAAATAGTTTTAAAAAATGTTGATGTTATTATGCTCGGGTCTTCTAAATGTAAGCACTAAACGAGAATTCGTAATTGTATCATTTACATTAAGTATACCGCTTAATTATATTTTCACCACAATTAACTCCCTTTTTACAATACTACTAATTACCTATTAATGGCAAGTTATTGTAGTTATTAAATGTGTTTTGTGCCCAACACTTGAGTTTTCCGGACAAATTAAATCAAAATATGACTTTGACATTCGACAGAACTTCAAAGATTATAAACAGGAACTTCGAAACTATTATTTACTGTCACAGTTTTTTTATACAAATAACATTAAAAAAACTACGATTGCAAAAGATTAAGGCATATTTGAATAAACATCCACAAAATATTATTTAAAGTGAAAAATAAATATATAATTTTTCCATCCATTCCAATCTTCGCTATAGACTACCGCACTCAGCTGTAACTTGTTTACACTGTGGACGTGACGTCAGCAACCGGATACAGCGAACGACGCTGGTAAGACACGATCTCAACGCGATCTCGATTTCGATTCGATTTTGTTCGGGAGTACGCATCAGGATCGAAACTGAATCAAAATCGATATCGGATCAGACTCGTAAATGCCCCTGCTTGTTACACGCAATCGTATAACAGCACTTAAATAGCCCACATGAGTCTATATAATACTAATATGTTACTCATTATTCCCATTACAACTGAAATCATGCACTTTAAAGACTTATTTATTCAGCGCCGTGTAGGTATTAAATATCCAGTTAATTCGTCCGTCATATATTAGCATATGTACGGATGATATATACTTGGAATTGTATTGTTCATAATGTGGAAAGATAAACGAAGAACTTGCGGAACACGCTGAAACATTAATTTAGAATCCACAATCCACAAGGATCCACATTAGTGGGGTTAACTGATGAGTTACAATATTTGCGCACATGTTGGCCGATTTAAAGCTGTACATGAATCTGTGGCTGACTTGTTTTACACAATAACTACAGGTATCAGTTCGTTACTGATGTATGCACCATGAGTGGATACTTATACAGCCCATAGCAGTAATGGCGGACAAGCAATGTGATCACATTTTCAGGTTATAATTCTATGTATGTAACTCATTGAATTAAAAAAATATCTTTGTTTATCGAAAGTTTGATTGATTTAAATAGAAGATGTACCGATTTTATACGCAAACAGCATAAGGACAAATTATAAATGCAAAATAATAAAAAACCTTTTGTTATCCATTTATGAGCAACATATTTTACACTACAATTTTCAAGTAAACAGTGATATTTTTGAGCGCGTGAAAATTTTGTTATATATTCATATAGTAATCCACAATGAATTCTCCTTCCCATAAGAATTTGCAGTAAAAGCGAGATTTTACCCGAAAACAATATTTGCCATTAATATATTAGGTCATTACATATGAAATTGGCGTTTTGTAAAGGAGGAACATAAAGTCGTTTTTTTTTAAACATAATATATTTATTGAATCAATACTCAATAGGTAGTTCATGATTTCTTTACTAAAAAAACGATTCGGACAAGAATCAATAAAATCTTTGAAGACGCTTTGAACTGCCCCATCGGAGTTAAATTTTTCCCTTGCAAGAAGTTATCCAAATTTCGAAAAAAAAATGGTAATCCGTTGGAGCAAGGTCCAGAGAGTACGGTGGATATCTTAGACATTCCAATTGAAGCTCCTCTATTTTGGTAGCCGTCTGCTGTGCAGTGTGTGGTCTAGCGTTGTCCTGAAGCAGCAGTGGCCTCGAGTGAATGACAAACCTCGGTTGTTTAGCAGCTAGCTTTTCCATCATGATTTGCAGTTGCTAGTAATAGACTTTCAAATAATCGTCTGGCCAGATTTAAGGAAGCTGTAGTGAACGACACCGGCACTAGTCCATCAAACACTCACAAGTGACTTTTTTGAGTCAATTTTCGCTTGGGGCAGGCTTTGGCTGGTTCGCCAGGGTTCAGCCATTATCCTACAGGTAATGATTAGATTTAAAATCCATTCATTATTGTGCCGGTTGAGTAATGTAACGCAGCAGTCGGCGCGCGTTTGTCGGTTTGCTGCACTCAATTCATGAGGTACCCATCTTTCAAGCTTTATCACCTTCCCAATTTTCTTCAAGTGGATTAAAACAGTTTTATCACTAACACCGCAGCCTGCAGCTAACTCGGACGTGGTTTGCGATGGATCCGCTTCCACAATAGCCTTCAATTCTTCATTAACAACTTTGGTCTCTGGCCGTTGCTTGTTCTGCCAGGTCGAAATTTCCGCCGCCATACACATCATTAATCCTTCGAGCCGTTTCTGCAGCACTGATGCCATGGTGGAACTCGTACTCGAAAATAATACGATATTTCAAGTTTTTCATTTGTAAACAGAGTGACGCAAAGAAAAAACCAAAAGAGGAAAAAACGAATGAATTACGGTTTTCGAAACACAAATCGGATCGTTTGAAGAGATCTTTTTAAATAAAGGCGAGGTTTGATACATAACTTTTTTAACTAAGCTAAAAGAGGTATAAAATTGTAATTTTCCATGCTATTTTTCCAATACCCTTTAGGAAAATTATATTGGACGAAATCGGACAATAAATTTTGAAGCAATTTGAAAAACATCTATTCCTCCATGATATAATACAACGGAACCCATCTTTAACCCGTGTCCTGATGATTTTGAATAGGTTTTTTAATTAAAGGAGATTCTTTACATGGAACAATAATTTGATGCTCTTATAAAAGCTAGTAATTTCGACTTTTCAGTCTATCAGCTCTTAAAACGTTCAAAAGTTAAAACAATTTAACTTTAAAAATATTTATAATATGAATCTGAAAAAACAATTATACAACACCCTTACAAACTCATATTATCTTATTACGAGTACTTGACTATATGGACTGAGATCCCAGCCCCGCCAGACTGCCCTTATATTCTTACTGATAAAATGTATGTCATATTCTAGTATTAGTTGAAGAGTTTTATAACAATGAACTCACAAAACATACAAATTTTAACTTCTATTGGAGGGGTTCAAATAATTTATTTCACTCCTGTGGCTCAGTGGTTCAGCGCGTTCGTGCCCAAGCTGGGGCACGGGTGCGGGTTCGAATCCCGCAGAAGGAACACAATTTTTTCTGTGTTTCTTGGTTATGGATTTACAAATGTAAATTTTACATTTTTAATTTTTAATTGTTGCAATTACAGTAAGTTTGGACTGTTATGTATAAATACATAACAGTCCAATCTTACTATAATTTCATTTCATGCTATGGAATATATTTGCTTCTCAACTTCACCAACAGATGGCGCTATTGTGATTCGATATTCAAACCTCGTCTCCTTGGTTACAGATAAACAAGGAGACCTTCGCCCCTCTACTGGTGTCTACCCTGTTCATCCTACTCACGTCGATCCTAGCCCACTGCCTCCGCAGGCTAGTGAATAGCCTAGTCAAACAGCCCCTGGTCAAGCTATTGCTGGAGGAGGCTATCGCCGCGGCCGAGCTATGTGGCTGTTGCTTCGAGCTTATCATTGGTGAGTTTTGACCAGATTCATACGATTACGCAACCCGTTCAAAAATAGGGTCACATTAAGAAGATTTTTTCAAGCATGAACCAAATGTGCCGGCTCAGTGGCGGGACCTGAGTAACACTACGACTACAAAGACTATAAATGTTTCGTACTTTCAGTAAGTAAGTGTGCAAAAGAGGTCGTGAAAGAGAACTTTTCAGTATAACATTTAATTCTTAAACAATAATGTCTCAGATGCTGTCAGTAAATAGGCACTCATTATGTCTTTCTATCAAAGCGATCTGCCTGTCTTCCGACTTGTGTCACAAAAATCTAGCAATTAATAATATATTGTGATCATGATTCCAGTGGCGGACAACTTCGGCGTGGCGACGTACGCAGTGTTCCTGTTCGCGCTGACGGTGTGGTGGTCGCTGAACTGGGGCGACGCCACCGCCTGCCCCTACACGCACCTGGAGGACATCATAGAGGGTACGTAGCTGATAGCTGACAGTGTGGTGGTCGCTGAACTGGGGCGACGCCACCGCCTGCCCCTACACGCACCTGGAGGACATCATAGAGGGTACGTAGCTGATAGCTGACGGTGTGGTGGTCGCTGAACTGGGGCGACGCCACCGCCTGCCCCTACACGCACCTGGAGGACATCATAAAGGGTACGTAGCTGATAGCTGACGGTGTGGTGGACGCTGAACTGGGGCGACGCCACCGCCTGCCCCTACACGCACCTGGAGGACATCATAGAGGGTACGTAGCTGATAGCTGACAGTATGGTGAACGCTCCACTGGGGCGAAGCCACCGCCGCCTGCCCTACACGCACCTGAAGGACATCATAGGGGGTACGTAGCTAATCGCTGACGGTGTGCTGGTCGCCGACTGGGGTGACGCCACCGCCGCCTGCCCTACGCGCACCTGGAGGACTTTATAGAGGGTGGATTTATTATGAATGAGTAACTTCCAGCAACTGTGCCCATACTCCATAGCACTATTGTAGGCCGCGTGCTAGCCTATTTTTCTCGCGTGACATAGCCATCTCACGCCTATAGGCAATAAAATGGACGCTAGATGCATCCCCAATTGGGATTCGAACTTGCGACCTACAGCTTAAGTGCCAACGCGCTAACCAATGAGCCACAGAGGTAGTTTAGCGTCGCTTCGAAGACAAGCGCAGCAAAATCAAATACTTCTTGCTAATGTTGGTTACACATTGCATAGCACATTAGCATGACCTTGATCAAAATCTTGGTACACATCATTGGTGGACATCCGCAACAAAACTGTCAAGCTAATTGCTCTGTTAGAAGGCAAAAGAAGGCAGGGGATAGACTAGCTTATACTCATATGGCAAATCTTCCAGGCAAAGGTGACGTGCGGAAGGCCGTGCTCCGGACGTGGGCGGAGCTGGTGGGCGGCGTGGCGGTGTTCAAGTACGTGCAAACCTACTGGGCGCTCGAGATCGCTGACACGCATAAGAACAGAGCTTATGAGGACTGTCAGGCGGACTTACAGGTGAGGCCACATAAGAATATGAATAAAGGTATTTTAAAACTGAAGGCAGGTCAGCCCTGAGGTCACTGCGACCCAAGTGGATCTATTGTGACTTCGCATTATATTTTTACCACAATTATTTACCTTTATTTTACCACAATACAATACATCCATCTTTACAGTATTTTTTTTTATATAAATTTATTATTATTACATAATATTTTACATTTCTATTTATATATTTTTAATTATAATTATATATTTGAGTTGCAAATTATTATTGTTCTTATGTAACTCTATTATTAAATTATTATTGATTCTAAAATGTGGAAGTCGCCTCTTTGGCCTCCCTACACATATTTAAGATATTGGGACTAAAATTCTGCTTTGCTAGTTATCAAATATTTTAGTAAAATATTTCAGTACGATCTTAGTTAATTTTAGTGGTCAGTGTGCTAAAAAGCTTTGTGGACTTTCTTTACTGTAATTTTAACCAGCAGTCAGCACCTAACAAGGATCGAATGGACAATTAATTGCGTTCGATCAACAATGGTGCTGAATAGCATTGTCCTGTCCAGACAAGTGTCCATTTCACTAGATGCGAGCACTAGAGTCCGTCAGGGTACAAAATTGTCTTGTTAAACATGGCAGAGAAGTTTTCATGATTCAATAGTGGTAAATAATAATTGCGAAACACCTTTCCTTTTATTGCTACATGCCTATTGTTAATTGTTACTAAACCTATTGTCTTGTACTTCAATAAAACATGGAAACGTCACAAATTTGCCTTCCTTACTAAATTGACTGAGACCAATCAAGTGGAAATATTGAATTACTAGCTTTTTCCCGCAGCTCCGCCCTCATAAATATAGTATCCCACGGGAGTACTACGGGACAATACATTTACGGGATAAAAAGTAGTCTATGTTTTCCAGAAGTTTTAATCCAGATCCTAAACTGCTACCACAGCAAATTTCATCGAAATCCCGTTTAGTAGTTCTTGTGTGAAAGAGTTACAAACATCCATCCATCCATCCTCACAAACTTTCACATTTATAAACGTGTAGGAATAATAATACTTAAAAGGCCGGGCTGAAACGACGATATGAGAAAAAGTGGAAGTGCACGCTTCTGCAGTCTGATACATAGTGATACATTTTTTTTTAATTAAATAAGGGGGCAAGCGAGCAAACGGGTTACCTGATGGTAAGCAACTACCGTCGCCCATAGACACTCGCAACATCAGAAGAGCTGCAGGTGCGTTGCCGGACTTTTAAGAGGGAATACGCTCTCTTCTTGAAGGTTTGCAGGTCGTATAGGTCCGGAAATACTGCTGGTGACAGTTCGTTCCAGAGTTTTTCAGTGCGCGGCAGAAAGTTACGCGAAAAGCGCACGGTGGAAGACTGCCACTCATCAAGGTGATGAGGATGGTATGTTTTTCGCGTGGGACGATGGCGAAAAGTTGCAGGTGGTATGATTCTGAACAATTCCTCAGAGCACTCCCCGTGATACAATCGATAGAGGATGCAGAGTGAAGCTACATCTCGGCGTAATTCCAAGGGGTCCAAGCTGTTTGAAACACTATGGCAGTCAACAATTCGAGCGGCCCTTCGCTGGATACGATCCAGAGGGAGCAGTTGGTATTTTGGCGCCCCTGCCCAGAGATGAGAACAATATTCCATATGAGGCCGAACCTGCGCCTTGTAGAGTTGTAGACGTTGGTCCGGACTGAAGTACTGTGTCGCTCTGTTAAGAACACCAAGCTTCTTCGAGGCTAACTTGGCCTTACCCTCTAGATGATATCGGAACTGGACTTCGCTCGATATGTTGACGCCGAGTATCTCAATGCTAGGGGAGATGGTTAAAGATGTGCCCTCGAAACAAAGATATACGACCATTGGTGACTTTTTAGTGGTGAACGCGCAGACTTGTGTCTTGGCGGGGTTGAATTGGACTAAGTTACGTCTACCCCATTCAGAGACTTTCTCCAATGAATTCTCTATTTTAGACACAAGTTCGTTTCGACTCTCAATGACATTTAGCCGAGAAATATTGGCGGAGCCGGTATATACAGCATCAGCTGTACTATCATCCGCATAGCAATGAATGCCGTTGGTCCGTAACATGTCATTGATATGCAGTATGAATAGGGTAGGCGATAGCACACAGCCCTGAGGGACACCAGCATCAACAGACTGAGTTTCCGAGCATTCGCCGTCAACTACGACCTTTATGCTTCTATCTGCTAAGAAACTAGTGACCCACTTACATAATTTCTCGGGCAGCCCCTATGATGGAAGCTTTGATAGCAGCGCTTTATGCCAAACCCGATCAAAGGCCTTCGCAATGTCCAAACTAACAGCCAATGCCTCTCCCTTTGACTCAATTGCCTGAGCCCAACGATGAGTTAGGTACGCCAAGAGATCACCAGCCGAGCGACCCTTACGGAACCCGTATTGTTTGTCGCTTAGTAATCCCTGGCCGTCCAAGTATCGAAGAAGCTGGCTATTGATAATGGATTCCATTATCTTCGAGAAGAGAGAGGTTATAGCGATTGGTCTGTAGTTGGAAGGATTTGAGCGATCACCTTTTTTGGGGATCGGGTGCACCAAGGCTGTCTTCCAAGAAGCCGGGACGATGCCAGAAGAGTAGGAGAACCGAAAAAGACGCGTCAAAACTGGAGCCAACTCTGGAGCACACTTTTTCAACACAATTGCCCAGAAGATCGGCTTTGTCCTTTGCATCCTGGGCCAACGATCCATTTCCTACGCGTAGGGATGGTAGGGTTGGCTTGCAGAAATTTTCTTCAATAGCTTTGGCCAGAGACCAGAATGCACGGGTTCCCGAGGGGAGGCGCTCAAGTCTCTTACCAATTCTATTGACGTGCTGTTTCTTTGCCCGAGTGATCTCTTTTTTGAGGGACCTAGAGGCAAGGTTGTACTCCTATTTATATGTGCTGGTATTTAAATCCCGAGCAGACACTGCATTGGCCCAGGATTGGTAAGCCTCCTGCTTCCGGCGAGAAGCTTTTTTGGGGGATGAACCAAACCAGGGACGAAATCTGCCGCCAGTTGGCACTACAGAGGACGGAATGAAAAGTTCCATCCCTTGCATCACCACATCGGCAACAGAGTTGGCAGTGTTGTCGGAATCATCCGGCGAGAAGCACACGTTCCCCCAAGGATAGGATACAAAAAACGACCGCATCCCATCCCAGTCTGCTGACTTGTAGTGCCACACACGACGGTATTTAACAGCACGCTGTCGTAACACCGTCGTAAGTAGCACAGAACTCCTAACAAGGCAATGATCCGATGAACCAAGTGGTGCGATTACGGATATTTGGTAGCCGTCAGGATTTGAAGTCAGCAGAAGGTCCAACAAGGAAGGATTCTGACCATCCACATCTGGGATTCGCGTAGGCGTAGTAACCAGTTGTGTCAAGTCGTTCGCAAGGGCAAAGTTGCAGACAGATCTCCCCGCATGATCAGTTTTACTGGAATTGAGCCAGTCGGCGTGGTGGGCATTAAAGTTGCCAAGTATTATGATCTCTGCGGATGGGATCTGCCGCTGCACAAAATCTGAAGCAGCTTGCAGGTGTTTTCCACTTCCAGTACTTTTATCCCACAGTTTTAAAATCAACTTTCACCATTGCATAACCAATAAAATACCCTTTTACGGAGGATGGTGATAACTTATTTCTTTAACATTTCAGGTGCCTGTACTATACGGGGCTTTAGTGGAAGGCGTTGCTACGTGTCTCTGTCGACTCGGCTCCAAAGGTCTGGGTGACCTCAACCCACGATTTGCGACTGCCATCGATGCCTTTATCGGAACCTCCCTTGTTGTTGCCGGTAAATATTTTTACTATTAAAATGACAAACTTTAGATGATTGTGAAATTAGAATTGGCTAAAGCCTTTTTTTCGTTTGATTTATCTATATTAAATTATTTTGTGATTGGTTGAGAAGATTTGCCATCAACCTTAGTAACACAACAACTTTTTGTCTAGTGTCTATTAAGTTTAATTGTAAAAATTCTGTGTTGGTTTGTTTTACGCTTTATCATGGCTTTCACAAGCTTGGCAATTAATCTTATTTCTTTTTACTCTTATATCATTAAGGCCAAATAATAAGTCGGTCTTATTGAGCACTTTTAAAGAACGGATTCGCTTTTGCAGGGGTCCTCTACAAGGACACCTTTTACACGTATCAATATAAAGACGATTCTGCACTCTACAGTCTGTCCTTCTTGTGCAAAATTCCTCTAGGAAAAGGTACCTTGTATCCGAATCTCGCTTCCTACTATTAAATGTTCACGATGATCCAAATTATTTTATTTTCATCTTTAAAATTCACTGCAATGCAATTTACTAAATTCTATTTCGATTATCCCAGTAGCATGATTTGCCTGCAGACTTGTAAAGGTATAGGATCTAGTATGAATCCTTGAGGTAGGTACTCCTAATTTCATTTACTTCACAAAATAACTTAAATAAACCGATAATACTTAAAATCTCCGTAATATAAATGTGTAAAAATGTATTTTAAATATTTCGACGAATTTAGAAAACGCGAACCTCCTTTTTGCTGTGATTGTAGAATAGGTTGACAATTCTTCGTAATTTCAATATTTTTATTATTTTTAGGGTTCCGTAATAATCAAGGAACCCTTATAGTTTCGCTCTGTCCGTCCGTCTGTCTGTCTGTCTGCCTGTCCGCGCTTCTAGCTTCTGTAATTCAGAATATAAATTGATGAAATTGGTAAAGTTTATAGTTTAGATATCTCTATACAATGTGAAGTGGTGAAAAAAAATTTTTTGTTCTATCCCATCGTGTGGGGTATCGTTTAATAGGTATTTTAAAATAAAGGCAAAGTTTCATAGTTGGTTTTTTTTTTTATAAAGTCAAGTAATCAGCCTCCAAACTGGTTTGTAAGTTGGTCCGTCCCCTGGCATTTCTAAACTATAGAAGATAGAAACTTGTAAGTTTCCATTCAACTCAATTCAATTCGTTTATTTGCTCTAAAAGTGGTAACAATTGTTGGTAAGAAAAATTATAGGCTCTGGCACTTTTAGCTACATATAAATAGCATGTTAATATTTATTACATTAATTCAAGTTCTAATTATTCAAAATTATTAACATTATTATACCTAGTCTATCCATATATACTGAAACATAGAAAAAAAAATCCTATTGCAAATAACATTTATTTCTTTTACAGTGTGTTAGTTTAATACATAAATATAATATATATATATATATATATATATATATATATATATATATATATATATATATATATATATATATATATATATAAGCTTTTTCGAAGTGGTCTCCATTGGCTGCAATACAGTCCTTTAGACGTTGAGGCCAGTTATCAATAGAAGCACCCACTCTTTCCATGGGAAAATTCTACACTGCCAATCATACGGATTGATTTAGGGACTCCAAATTATCATGGCGTTTAAAGCAAGCCGTACTCTCTTAACTGACCATAAATCATAATCCAGCGGATTAAGATCGGGACTTGACGACGGCCAGACTTCAGCTCTGATGAAGTCTGAAACGTTCGTTTCCAACCAAGACTGCGTAGACCGAGCTTTATGACCCGGCGCCGAGTCTTGCTGGAAGGACCATTCTTTGTTATTGAATATGGTGTTGTTAAGGGGCTTCACTACCTTCTCAAGAATGGTATCTTGATACACTTGTGCCGATGTTTTGATACCTTTTTCACAAAAGTATGGCTCAGTCACTCCTTCATAGCTAATACCCCACCAAACCATCACTGAAGTCGGATAGTGCCCACGTTGCACTCTGTCCACTATTTGGGAAGCTTCCTTAGAGCTTTGAGCAAAAATACGGTTATTTTTTTTGTTAAAATGTTGCTCAATTGTAAAAAAAATCTCATCCGTAAACAAAATTTTGCGTACCGCTTCAGTAGTTGTTTCGATTTTACCACCCTATTCTTTTTTAAATTATTACTTAAGAAATGACCAGTACGTCTCTTATAGGCTGCAAGTCCTAAGTCATCTTTTAAAATACGCGACATGGTTCTAGGTGCTATCTTCATCTCCCGAGATAAAATCTTTTGCTTTCAGATAGGATTTCTTCGAATTCTTTCCCTTACTGCTTTGACCACTTTTGTCGTACGAACACTACGTGGAAGGCCAGATCTATTTCTGACACAAACAGAGGAGGTCTCATTGTACCTATTAATAGGCCGGTACACAAACATTTTACTAATACCAAGCGTATGGAGAGTTTTAAAAATTGCATTTGGCTCCATACCTACTTTGTGTTATGCAATCACAGCGATTAATTGTAACAGTATTTATGGCCAGACTAAGTATATTGTATTCTAATTATTTCATTTTACATTACATTAGTAATTACATCTCAAAACTATTGGGAAGTTTAGTAGATAACAAAAAAAACAGAAAATCATACATAACACATTTGAAATAATAATAAAATTCTCAAAATATTAGTTGTCAGTAGGTACATAACATATTATGATGTCAATCGAGTAGATATTTGTCGTTAATTACAATAACATGTCAGGATTGTGTAATAGATGTTATAACTCAGTAACAAAAAATAATAATACAAACGAAACACATTTAAAAATAATAATCAGAATAATAATATTATAATGGTCATTAATGTCATTGTAATTATTGAAGTTCAAGTGATGATTAATTCAGCTTCATTCAACAGATTAATTATCTTATTATTATATTAAAGAATGCTATTGATTATAATTTTTTTGTTTAAATAATTCCTCTATAGAGTAGAAGTTATTAAGTTTTAACTATTTAATTGTTTCCTGTTTAAATTGATTATACGGAAGCTTTTTTATATGACTTGGGATCGCATTATATGCTTTTATGCACATGGCATAATATTGTCTCTGATACAAAGCAATTTTTGGGATGACGTCAAGCACTAGCCTGTCAGGATTTCTCTTATTCCTAGGGTGTATGTCACGTGCCTTTTGAAAGTTTTATAATTTATTTTTAAGAAATTCACTAATTCCTAAATGTACATGCTCGGTAAAGTCATTATATTTAATTTTAGAAAATGTGGTTTACATGACTCATATGGCGGCCTACCACAAATAGCTCTTACACATTTTTTTGGGCGATAAAAGTTTTGTTCACAACCGTGGAATTACCCCACAGTAAGAGGCCATACCTTAGGACTGATGTTACATATCCATGATAGGCTGATAGGACTGTATGCATCGATGCCACTTGTTTGAGTTTACTAAGTACAAATACAAATCTATTTATTTTACTACAGTCGAATTCTATGTGTGGATCCATGATTATAGACTATCCTAAAAACTCTTTAGGAAAATTATTTTGAGCAAATCGAACAAGAACTTTTGAAGTAATTCAAAGAAAACCAATTGCTTCTCCAAAAAAGATCAAGACAAGAGAGACAAATCAAAAAAGAAAACCAAAGAAAACTTTTGTAATAATTTAAAGAAAGACATATTCTGACATGCTCTTGGTTAGGTTATTTCTGAAATACTTTTTAAAATGTATAAACGAGTAAATAATTACTTCAAATTAGTAGTGCAATATTGTAAAATATTGTAAAGTGGCGTTTAAGGCAAGCTGATACCTTGTCCTATACTTCTCCTTTTGTACCTCAACACGAGACTGCAGGACTGGCTGGTCAGTAGCAAGATTAACGCCCAATATTATTAACGTATCTAAAATCTTAGATTGACTTCAATCTCAGATTCTCATACAAATTTTAACGTAAATTGACGTGAAGTCAATCCTGCGATCGAGATGTATTGAAATCTTGATCTCGGATAGCTGAAATGTGATTAAGATTGATTATTAATTTCCGCCGTTAGTCAATATACAAATTTTTTTAAAGTGATTTTTTTAATTTTTTGAAAATATATGTTTGAGGCAATTTGGAAATTTTGATATACTTAGTGTTAGTTTAATGGTTATGGAGTTGGGGAAAAAAACCGTGCCTTGGGCTAATTTTACTAAAATGGAATAAAAACAAATCACCCAGTAAAATATAATATATTTATAACTTTTGGACCCTTGTAAAGTGAATCTGATAATAATTGAAATTCTAAAACGTTATTGGATTTTATACTAATTTGATAGTAAAATTGGATCATAGGTGAAAAAAACATTTGTGGTTTTCATATATGCTTTTTAATGCAAGCGCGATTCGGATTGTATTTTACAATATGTGTACCTAAATGCATGACGCAGTTGATGCATAGGATAGAATAATGAATATTAATTGCATTTCTGTTATATTCGAATCTTTACGAATATAATTATTATGTTGCATCTCTATATTTTGTGAATCAATATTGGAAATCTTGCCAATCTCATCAGTATTTATCGTACTTAATATTTTCATCTCGTTTCATCGCAATTCCAGATTCGATTTCAGGAATGACGTCAACTATACAGCCTTCATTATCATATTTCAATGCATTTCCATTTCTTTCTTTCGCTGTCTTGTTATTTAATGTGTGTTGTCGTAGGCGTTCTATCATAATCGTAAATTATTTTTATTCCTTCCATTTCGTTAAGTTATTTTATTGCATATCTGTTACGTTAACTAAGTTATGGGGGAGTAGAGTTTTGGGATAAATGGGTCAGCTCAACTGATGTGATACTACTAGGCCTGACAAAAACCGGCGTAAAATAATGCTTACGTTGTATTCCACCAAGAAGAAGAAGAAAGGTTGAGCCCTACGCACTTAAGTAACTTATCGGGAGTTGCATTGTCTATAGAGTATAGACGGCGGCAATCGCTTACCATCAAGTGATTCATCTGATTATTTACATTTATAAAGTTGTTTACAATCAATTACCTACGAATATTTGAGGTATATGATCTACTGCTTATGTAAATACATTTAGGCAGATAAAATATAATACCCATTTAATTACATCGCGCTCTTTAAGGTGCAGAGGTCATTAGACATTGCCTAAATAAAATCAATACACTCAGCTGTGTGAGGTCAATACCTTAATAGTGCCATAAAGAGCGTGATGTAATTTTATTAGGTATGTATAATTTTACAGCCTAAACGTCTTGACAGATGCAGTAGATCATATGACCAAAATATCCATAATTAATTTTGAATAACCATATACATTAACCCCCTTACTAATAAAAACATTCACACAACGGATAACTTAAACAACGTCGCTGTCATTGTCTGATGCGTTAGTAAAGTCACTTGACAGACAAAGACAGCAACGTTGTTTAAGTTATCCGTTGTGTAAATCTTTTTATTATTAAGGGGGTAATTTTATTTATTCTAGCAACTTTCTATTTTCAGCGTTCGACTATTCCGGTGGCTATTTCAACCCCGTGCTTGCTACGTCATTGAAAGCTGGCTGCGATGGCCACACCCTTTCAGAGCACGCCCTGGTCTATTGGCTCGGAGCCTGCGCTGGGTCCATGGTCTCTGTGTACATCTACAACTCCCAAACCGTCCAGAAGTTCGTCAAGGGCACCACAGAAGTCAACGGGGACAGCATTTGGGCGGACAAGGAGGACTGAATTGTTTGTGTCAAATTCCTATTTATACAATGAGTACTTCTAGTCAAAATGTTTCCTTTCGAATGTTTATAATTATTTAATAACATTTTAATTTATATTTATTTTATTTTTACGTGATACCTGTCTGACCTTTAAGGTGAAAACTTTCAAGAACTCAAATACGCCTACACCTCTAGACGGCATTTCAAAGGCGTCAATATAAAAAAGTAATCATGAATAACCTAACCAAGAGCATGTCAGGACATGTCTAAGGAGGGTTCCGTAACTACTATCGCCGCGTAATAGGTTTTTTTCAAATTACTTCAAAAGTAATTTGAAAAAATTTTTTTAGCATGGAAAATTGTAAGTTGTAACAGGGCCCGGACCAACTTGTGAACCACTTCGGAGGTCGATTACTCGAAAATGGTTTACATTATAAAAAAGTCATGTATGAAACCTTGCTTTTGTTTAAAAATATATATTCGACGACACCCCACACGATGGGGTAGAATGAAAAAATATTATTCATCCGCACTTACATTTTAGGCTCTCCATAGATGTGCTATGGCGTGGCTCTCCATAGCACATCTATCCCCTAAAATGTAAAATTATTAGTATTTTATGATGCCAAAACCGACATTATAATTATACAATTACAAGTTTACAAGTAATTACAAGACATTACAATTATTTGTTTTGAATAAAAAATTAAACCGAGTTCCAAACTAAAAATGCACAAAAAAATATGAAGCACGCACGCAATAGAAGCACGCACTCTTTCCATGGGAAAATTCTTCACTGCCAATCGTACGGATTGTTTTAGGGACTCCAATTTATCATGGCGTTTAGAGCAAACCGTACTCTCTAAAACTGACTATAAATCATAATCCAGCGGATTAAGATCGGGACTAGAAGACGGCCAGTCTTCAGCTCTGATGAAGTCCGAAACGTTCGTTTCCAACCAAGACTGCGTAGACCGAGCTTTATAACCCGGCGCCGAGTCTTGTTGGAAGGACCATTCTTAGTTATTGAACATGGTGTTGTTAAGGGGCTTCACTACATTCCCAAGTATGGTATCATGATACACTTGTGCCGATGTTTTGATACCTTTTTCACAAAAGTATGGCTCAGTCACTCCTTCATAGCTAATACCCCACCTAACCATCACTGAATTCGGATAGTGCGCACGTTGCACTCTGTCGACTAATTGGGAAGCTTCCTTAGAGCTTTGAGCATAAATACGGTCATTTTGTTTGTTAAAATGTTGCTCAATTGTAAAAAAATCTCATCCGTAAACAAATTTTTTCTGTGACCTCCCTTTGCGTACCGTTCAGTAGTTGTTTCGATTTTACCACCCTATTCTTTTTTAAATTATCAGTTAAGAACTGACCAGTACGTCTCTTATAGGCTGCAAGTTCTAAGTCATCTTTTAAAATACGGGACATGGTTCTAGGTGCTATCTTCATGTCCCGACATAAAATCTTTTGCTTTTAGATAGGATTTCTCGAATTCTTTCCCTTACTGCTTTGGCCACCTTTTTTGTATGAACCCTATGTGGACAGCCAGTTCTTTTTCTGTCACAAACAGAGGAGGTCTCATTGTACCTATTAATAGCCCGGTACACAAACATTTTTGTAATACCAAGCGTATGGAGAGTTTTAAAAATTGCATTTGGCTCATACTTACTTTGTGTAATGCAATCACAGCGATTCGGTTCTCTTTATATCCCCACTGCATTTAAATATCGCAAAATATAGTACAATGTATTGGCGCCAAAATGAGAAAACACAATGAACAATCATATAAAAATGACAGATTCCAAATTCAAATTTACGTAATATTTTGTTTATTTTTAATTGTAACAGTATTTATGGTCAGACTATATATATAGCCAAGTCGGTCGGAAGTCGGTTAAAAGTTACACTTTTCATTACAAGTCACACATCTTATGTGTAATAATTAAACTTCAATTTTGAAGCGCTAAGTGTACACTGCATTAGATTCATAGATTATAGACGTATGACATAGACTTCATAGATTAACGGATTGATAAAGAAAGCAAAATGCGTTAATATTTCTAAATATCCTTCTTACCTGTACATTACCTGATATCAATTAAGGTTTCTAAAAGGCTTTTAGTGTAACTTCAGTCTTCAAACCTTGATTATTATTTTCCATATTTCACCATAGACTTGGAAAACAATAGAAGTGTATTTCAAAACTAAATGTCATGTCCTTTATTTCCTTGCCAATTTCTGATTCATTTTAGGGGCATGATAACCAAAAATTTAACTAAAAATGTTTAGTACTTGATTAAGTGCAATCATTTTATTGAAAACTTCATGTTTTCAATAAAATGATTGCACTTAATATATTATATATTTATAATATAATATATTTAAGTAGGTAGATAGGTACTTTTTTAGAGGTAATAAATTTAATTTCTTAATAGTTCGGTGTAATAGCAATTGGTTTCATATCAAACGATAAAAACTAATCGATCTGAGTGCAGATGAAAAAAATAAAATGATATCTTAAGCACTTTCAAACTTTATTGGTTCGACGCTTAATAGCCATATCAGACCGTATTAGTATATTATTTCTATTGATTGAGATTGAAATCATAAGCGGGAGAACTTATTAAATTTCTAAACGGGTTATTATTAAAAGTATCATATTGATGTCTCTAATATTGTAAACATTCAGGCAAATAACATTATGATAAATAATATTTGCATTAACAAACATTAACAATGAAAGTTTGCTTAAGTAACAATGTACTCCCCAGCTCTATAAGTTTTACGCTCTATATATCCCTTAAAACTAAGTGATGACTACATTTTTGTCATTTTGCATAGTAGTGAGGGCCAAAACAACATGTATATCGTATTGTTTGTGGTTTGTACAGCTAGCTATGGATATTCTGATACATTTTACAGTACAAAAGAATACAATAATAATAACAATATCTATAATAAGAATATATACAAGGACACAATATCAAAATGTTTATATGATATTTCTCAAAAATGCCTGTATAATAAACCAACTGTTCTACTTTTTGACCAATGCATTGGAAAAAATGATACATTTACAAATAAGGATAAACAAATGGCACAATTACAATCTACTTTAAATTATTTTTCTGAAAGCAATATTCCTGTGATTGTTTTGAATGATTTAAATAAGATCAATAATAGCAAAGAAGTTCTTGAAAGTAGTAAATTTTTAGTGGCATTTTTAGAAAATGTCAAACTTTTGGAAGAAGTAGACTTATCACTGGATTATACCGTAAAATATCTAGTTGTCATTGAAAATATTGCTAAAGCTGAACGTTTTTCAAATATATCATCTAAAATACAAACTTATGATTTGACCTTCATAATAGCCAATTACGAGAGAGCAGAGCATATTTTCTTGAGTTCTGTTCCAACTATTGATGAATATTCGTGTGCCCTGAAAGAATATCATCTAGTTCAAATCAATTCCTGCAAGAATGGGGAATTGGAAGATAAAAATATCGCAACAGTCTTTCCTTCTAAAGTGTCTAAGAATTTTAAGCTATGTCCCTTCAATGTAGGAATGGCTACTCTGTTTCCGTATTCTATGATTCCTAATAAAGATAATATGACGAATCTAGACCGAATCACTGAAGGAAATGGATCAGATATAGAAATGGTAAAGATAATAGCGAATGAGTTCAATGCAACACTGAATTTGTTTTATATTTTTAGAGAGGAGGAAAATGCATTTTTACACCTGGAATATTTGAATTATCTCTTAAATAAAAGCCTAGATGCTTGTGCTGGAGGTCTATATAACATTTACGGGGACGTTGTTACTTATTCTGGTATCTATTCTACTCAATCTGTGATTTGGGCTTATACGGTCGACCGTCACATTCGTTCATGGCAATCTTTGTTCCACAAAGTTACAGATATCTATTACTTCTTCATAGTTTATCTCATCTACTCGGTCATTTGGATGTTTGTAAGGAAATTTGACAAGAACAGTGTTTCTTTTGTGGATACCATTATGATTGGTTGGGGCGCTCTACTTGGGACTACATCTTTACAAGAGCCTAGAAGTTTAAAACAAAAGATACTAAACATAGCTTATCTTATTATGAGTTTACATTTATCAGCATATATAGGTGCTCAAATATATTCCTATCTAACCATACAAGGTCCACCACAAACTTACAAAACTGTGGACGAACTTAAAGTATCGGACAAGAAGCCTTACTTGCAATCATCTACAAAGTATTTTATTCAGGATAAAAACTACGAAGAATTCGCTAATACTTCTGGCGATTGTCAAGATTTTAGACATTGTGAGAACACTATTTTAGAAAACACAGGTACTACACTTATTCTCGATACCTATTTACTGCCATTTCAAGCTGAGACCTCAGTAAATGATGAAGCCAGAGTACTCGGCCTGCAGGAGAGTGTACTGACAGTTTATCACGAAATGATCATGAGGAAAGATTTTTCTCTAAATCTAAAATTTAGGGACATTGTATCTAGATTGTTCGAAGCTGGAATTTGTGATAAGCTGTACAACGAAGCTATTGGTATAACCGTGATCGACAGGGCGAAAATCACGAATAAAAATATTCTATCTAACAGTTACAGATGTACTGTAGGTTGTGAGATAACATTGGTGCAGTTAGGAGGAGCCTTTTACATTTGGTGGTTTGGATGTTTGTTGTCGTTCGCTGTGTTTCTAGTAGAAGTAATGTATAAGCGATTGAATAATTGTAATACAATGAAATTGGCTTACACATGACGATAATATATATAGTGCTTGGTTGTCCCTGGTTGCTGCAATATATTTCATGCGATTTAAACATAATTCTTAGCGCCTGTTTCACAATCTGCTGATGGGCTTCCTTGTTTAGATGTTTTGTCTCTGTCGCCCGATATAAAGTCAGCGACAAAACTTCCGAATAAGCTATCTGAGACTTATTAGAAGATAGTGAAACAGGCCCTAAATCTGCCTCTAGAATCTCTATGCACCTATACTTTACGATAATATATTGATGAATGCATAAAAATGTATTGCTTACGTTAAAAGGTCTAAACGTTCAGTTTCGAAAAGCATTTCAAGCCATACAAATTGTAAGGGGATAAAAAGATATTATGCATTTACCTGTATTTTTTGCCTTATATCTTTAGTAATATTATAATTTAGTTGATTCTACAAACAACGAAGCACAGATTTGTGTTGAAATAGTGTAAGCCTTTGGAGAAAGAATAGGTATACATGGAAGGTGCACTAAAATCGAAGCTTTAAGCAGCTATCTATCTCACAAAACATGAAAGGCAAAAACCCATAAGAGTGACAGAGAAAGCAAACCCATGTTTTTTTGCCTTTCTCGAAGTCTGTGCCAAGTTGGTGGTCTTGTGCGTCTTCATTTTACGACTTTATGGTACTCACTCAGACTGAATAAAAAGTGAAGGCCGGTTTTTTATGTATGTACTGTATTTCTAAACTATGGGAGATAGAAACTTGTAAGGTTCCATGCTTATATATCATGCTCTTTAGAAAAATTATTTTGAGCTCAATCAGACAATAACTTTGAAGTAAGTCATTGGATGCAAACCCATTGTGCGTTGATAGTTACGGAACCCTCTTTAGACATTTCCTGACATGCTCTTGGTTAGGTTATTTTTTTTTATTGTACAGTAAATAAATGCGTAGCATTATATAACGCTATTGTTTCTTGTTTACGGAGAATAGTAGTCATATTACCGGAGGCCCGAGTTACCGGAGGATTTTAAGGACCTGCAGGAACGCAAATGTAACTCCTCTGGTGTTGCTAGTGTCTATGGGCGGCGGTAATCGTTTACCATCAGGCGATCTGTTTACTTGTTTCATGGCCAATTTCATTAAAAACAAAAACTCCTTTTCTGTTATACCTATTTTTATGTTATGCGCACAATAAAGAATATTCAGTTCCAGACAAATACTAAATTATCATTTTTAGTTTATGCGAAATGTTATTTACGCTTTCCAACTGAATCAGATATTTTCCTGGCACAAATTTATAGTTAATATCTCAGGTTAATGTATTTATTGAGGTTATTTAACTCCCTACCAAGAAAAATGTTTACACAGCTCATTAGCCATTCAATGTTGTAGGTACATTCAGTAATTATTATAAAAAATACCGGTTGTCTGTAAAGTCTGTTTACTGACGATAGTTGAACGTGACAACGTCAACAACAACAACAACAACAACAACAACAACAACAATAATAATAATAATAATAATAATAATGAGGTAAAGGCAATGCGAGGTACTTGGTAACGATAACGGGTAACAGGTAACGCATGAGTCATGTTTTTTCGTGCGTGCAGCCGGCTCCATCGATTTATAAGACGTTATCACGTCAATAAGTTGTAGGTAGGAATGTATGCTAATTAATAAAGTCAGTCTTGGTCTAACGCTCGTGTTTGATTTACGTGTCCAGTCTCGATAACATGTCATGACGCAGTCGGTGATTAAAACATTTCATTTATTAGTTATTTTAGAACTGTTTGTGTAAATGAGTGATACTGAAAGTGACAATTAATTTTAAGGATAGTGCAGAAAACGTTTTGCGTGAACGCGTACAAGTGATCAAAATGGAGGCGGTATTACAACCACAGTCACTATTTAACTTTGAAAATAATTTAACAAACGTTATATCGGGTAATTTGTGTCGAGACTGGGAAAAGTGGTAAAAATCATTTTATATCAATAACAGCAAAACTAAGCTTATGTATATGAGCTCGAGCCAAAACAGGAGTGGTATAAAATACCGAAACTAGTTGCTCACGAACATGAATGCCTACATTTGAACTCGCGGTCATGTAACTGTAGCGTTGTCGAAGTAGTCACTACATATAAATACCTAGGGCTCGTGATAGATGACCGTTTCAAATGGACCGAGCATATAAACGACGTGTGCAATAAAATGCGTGCGTTGCTAGCTAAATTTACTATAGTCAAGAATAATATTCCCTTTGCCACACGTCTCTTACTTTATAAGAATAGAAGTAGTAGAATAGAAGAATCTACTATATCATACGGCCTGAGCAGCTACGGCAGAACCTGCAGAACGCATCTAAATTCCATATACCAGCTTCAATTAAGAATACTTAAAACTATAATACCCTATAAGATAAAAAATGATCTTAAAAATAAGAATAATTATCATGAAGTTTTCTCGTTCTGTAAGATCATGCCCATACAAGATATGATTAAATATACCATCCTAAAAGAAAACTTTTTTAACTTGGATATTCAAATACCGATAAAACACCATATCACAACGCGTAGCGTGACTAATGTAAAATTCACTGTCACTCACTTCAACAATCTATACGGAAAACAATCTCTCATATTTGGTACCTACACTATTAAATACATTACCTTTGGAGCTAAAACAAAACATCAATGATAAAAATATAAAAAAGTAAACTAAAAACATACTTTTACAATTCATTAAATAAATAGATACTAAATTAATGAAGAAAAAGGATCAAACAAATAAAAATATCAAAATGAAAATTATAAAACCTCCTAACTATTTTCCCCTGTGCCTGTACTCGTGCGATACCAGTTTCGAACAAGTTGTTTGTTACCTAATGTTCGAGCGGCGCGGGCGCACTCACCGTGACGTGCGCCCGCGCCGCTCGAGCACACACCGTGCCGTGCGCCCGCGCCGCTCGCGCACACACCGTGCCGTGCGCCCGCGCCGCTCGCGCACTCACCGTGCTGTGCGCCCGCGCCGCTCGCGCACTCACCGTGCCGTGCGCCCGCGTCGCTCGCGCACACACCGTGCCGCTCGCGCACACACCGTGCCGCTCGCGCACTCACCGTGCCGTGCGCCCGCGCCGCTCGCGCACTCACCGTGCCGTGCGCCTGCGCCGCTGCGCACTATACGCCTCATGCCTACCATGAGTGCGACTGACACTGTGAACAGCATTCGTTCTATGTATTTACATTTTACTTTGCTATTAAACTAACGTTTTGTTCATAGTTAATAAGTAAAGTTATAATATCTAAATTGAGCATTTCATGATAGATACACCGGTGTACGGACAAACCTTCTAGGTTTTTGTGACACCGAGTTTGTATTGTACCTTGCGTTTAAAATTTGTTAAAATAAAAAAATAAAAATAAAAAAATAAATATTTATTATGAAACGTGTGAACTGTCGAAAAAAGACCCTAAAGTGCAGATTAATACATTGTTACACGTAATTGGAGATAAATGTCGTGAGGTGTGCGAGCAATTTGCGGGTGAATCGAAAACACTCAAGGAATTGTTAGAAAAATTCGATAAGTTTTTTATTCCTAAAAAAATCTAGCTGTTGAACGACACAAATTCTTTAAAAGGGATCAAAAAGAATTAGAATCTATCGAACAATACGTATTTGAAATCAACAAGATTGCAGTGAAGTGTGAGTTCCAGAACTTGCAGGACGATCTTGTGTGCAGCAGATTAATATGCGGCATTCAAGACTTAGCACTATCCGAAAGGTTACTTAGAGAAGCAGAAATAACCTTATCGAAAGCAGTAGACATTTGTAGATTGGCAGAAATGTCACGAATGCAGGCACGGTAACATTCAATCGGAAAATTGCCAACATCACGTGCACACGGTTACGGAATATGGTGAAACAAACAATTCGGAGGTCCACTTAGTGAAGGGAACCCGTGCTAGCTAGGGCAGGCGCTACTACGCTCGCGGAGCACGCCCGTATCTGGCGGCGCCGGCCCCAGCCCCAGCGCCAGCGGCCCGCTCCAGTCGCTCAGCTCAGTCAGCGGAGCGCCCGCGAGGACCCCGGCGCTACGACCAAGCGACCCAGAAGCGGCAACGAGATTACACAAGAGGTTGTGACTACTGTGGCGAGACCCGCAGGAGGAACGAGTGTCCAGCATACGGCCAGCCGGCCAGCAGTGCAGTAGGTGTAGCAAAATGAATCACCTCGTGAGAATGTGCCGTGTTTATATGGTACAGGTGATTCCTCCACCGATCAGGTAATATATAAAATTAATTGTAATTCTAGTAGTTATTGGACAGTAGAATTATTGATAAACAGTAAAAAATTAATTTTAAATTGGACACTGGTGCGGATTTAAATGTCTTGCCGCGAAAATATTTGAATAAGTTAGATATATCTGAAAGTTATTTAACATATACGAAATTACGTTTACACGGTTACTCTGGTAGTAAAATAAAAGTAATAGGATTACTTTAAGGTGTCACCTTAAAGTTTCATATAAAAGTACCGATTATATTCTTAAATTTGTGATTGCGGATGTCGATTCTCCGCCGGTATTATGTAAAAATTCATGTGAGGAATTACGATTAATTAAAAGAATTATTTCCTTGAAGCAAGCATGCAATAACAGAAAAAAATACTCGATGAGTTTCCTGATGTTTTTAATGGTATGGGGTGTTTGCCGGGAGAGTATAAGATTTGATGCGAGAAGACGTGTTGCCCGTTGTTCGTGCGCCTAGTAAGTTGCCTGTTGTACTAAAAGATCAAATAAAAAATAAACTTATATAAATCATAGCTAAAGTGGAGGGTCCCAGGGAGGAGGGATTGGGTGAATAGTATGACGGTTGTCAAAAAACCTAATGGAGATTTACGCATATGTTTAGACCCGCGAGATCTAAACAAATCCATAAAAAGAGAAAACTTCAAACTGCCTACATTTGAAGAAATAACGGAAAACCTCATGGGCTTCAAATATTTCAGCACCCTAGACGCTAAACAAGGGTTTTGGCAGGTCAAATTAACTAAAGAAAGTACTGATTTGTGTACGTTTAACACAGCTTTTGGAAGGTATAAATTTTTACGTATGCCGTATGGCATATCATCAGCTTCGGAAATATTTCATAAACGCTTATACGAACAGTTTGACGACATAGAGGGCGTTGTATTGTTCGTCGACGATTTACTTGTCTACGCTCCAACAAAAGAACAACACGACCAAAGGTTACGCGCGGTTTTAAGAAGTTGCCAGGCCATAAATATAAAATTGAACAGACGAAAGTGTAAAATAGGGTTAACAGAGATTAAATATTTAGGTCATAGAATTACGACATCAGTATATGTGTCCATATAAATTTCGAAGAGTTCCCTCGATTTATCATGGATCCCACCATCAGGTCACCACTTTGGTGACTAAGGGACAAATTTAGAATTATAACCTTTACAACAACAAAAAAAATTTGCAAATAGGTTTACATACGGCAAAGTAATGACTAATGTTCAAAGATATCCGGGTCGATGTAAAATACTATGAGAAGTACCTATTATATCATCATAATGTGATGATGTATGGTGTGACGATGGTGTTGATGAAGATGATTACCGTAATTAACATAGTGGTATATGCTTGCAGTTCTTTAAACAACGCCGAACATGTATCTATAAGGAGTCAGGAGTTCTGTTCAGTACTATTGAACCCAGGGTATACCTTGGTACAAAATCTTACTTATTTGTAGCATATGCGTAGACTCCTTCGGAAAAAGTCAAAATTACCATATGTGTCCATATAAATTTCGAGGAGTTCCCTCGATTCCTCGTGGATCCCATCATCGGGTCACCACTTTGGTGAAAACGGAACCAACTTGGAATTATACCCTTTACATCAAGAAACTAATTTTGAAAATCGGTCCACAGACGGCGGAATTATCGTTGAACATACAAAAAAATAAATATATACTTATTTTTTTGGAAGTCGATTAAAAAGTGAGTACCGTTTGAATTCAAATCTGAACCTCAATTCTCGTATTTAACGTAGGGTTTCATTTTACTTTGATTGTATTATAAGTGAAGCGACTTGTTATCATAAACTGACTTTGTGAAGTTTGGACCAATCAAAACACGTTTGCCGCTGCGGTTTGGCAGTTTTAGCGTATAGGGGACTTGATTGTAATTGTCTTAATACAGGTTTTATTTTGCAGAATTGACCCTCAGATCAGGACCCCAATTCTCGAAATTAACTTACACTTTCATTGGATCTTACTTATATTAAAAATATGAAAGTTTGTGAGGATGGATGGATGGATGTTTGTTACTCTTTCACGCAAAAACTACTAAACGCATTTTGATGAAATTGGGGATGGTAGTAGGCTCTGGATTAAAATATAGGCTACTTTTTATCTAGGAAAGTATAGTGTTCCCGCGGGATACTCGATAGTATATTTACGCGGGCGGAGCCGCGGGAAACAGCTAGTTCAATTATAAATGATCATCTAGTCTTGATATCATATACTGATTTTTGGAGATTGATGATTGAAATCTCTTGAATATTTGAGATCTGGGGTCATCTCAGGGTGAATATTTAGAAGAGCTAAACCTGTCAACCTCTCTTCTAACATTTTGGAGGTGTCATGTACCCTGTGACCCCCTGCCCCATCGGACCGCGCCTAGGTAAAGGCTCATGTGAATATGTGAATGTAAGCATAAAATATAAAAAAACATATATCCATCACCACACTCTTTTGCAATTAGTCATTTATAATTTTACAGCGTTTGTAATGTTTAAAAATTATACTTGAGCGTTTTTAATTTTCTGAATGATTGCAAAAGAAAACAGAGTCGATGGATCGGAAAATACAATTGTCGATTGTTTAAAGTTAATACTTTACGCCGCATAGCCGCCATTTTGTACGTAATATTATGTTCGGTATAAAATATATTTGTTTGTTCATAATATTGCTGGGTAAGTTTATATATTATATTATTATGAAATGTTTTTGTATTTTTAGGGTTCCGTGCCGAAAGCTTAAAAACTGGTCTGTCTGTCTGTCACTAGGCTGTATCTCATGAACCGTGATAGCTTGACAGTAGAAATTTTCACAGATGATGCAATACTAAAAACAGAATAAAATAATTAATTAACGTGTTTTTTTGCCGATTTGTACGGAACGCTTCGTGAGCAAGTCCGACTCGCACTTGGCCGGTTTTTACTTATAATTTACCTCAAAAATCATTAAGCTTCAACTCTCCTTCTTGTTATCTAGCTTCAGTGTGCGTCTGCGTCAGAAGGAGAATTATGTCTTTCGAGTGTAGGTTATTATTTGTTGTATTAAGTAAGTATTATGTATGTATTGTATGTATGCATGTATATTTCTTCGTGCTTGAGAGGTCTCATTAGATTCAGTCGTGAGAGTGACACTGGTTACATTAAAAATATTGGACGCAGTCGGGGTTTTTGTTATTTTTAATAAATATTGTTTTATAAGGTAATACTGATTTATCCAAACATAATTTAGCCTCTCAGCTTCTATCGAAAGCTGAAATATCGTAAACATTTACATACCATACTGATTTACCCACATCTAGCCTTTCAGCTCCCTTTAAAATCTGTTATACTGCCAACAATTTCATAAAATACAAAATTTTCTAGCCTACCAAGTCACAGACGCGGCATTGGCGATGGACGTGGAACTGGTACGGCCCGGGGCTCCAGGGTACAGCGGTGACCTCATCCTGCCCCAGCTGGACCACAGGACCCCACTCTACCACGGAGTAGACGGGCTTTTGTACTATAGAACTACGACAACCAAAAAACAAAAAAAAACACGCAAAAATCCAATCCCTGGAAAACCACGGAAGAAAACTTAGAACTACATATTATTATATGAAAGAAAACTAAGTATATAAGGTTTGGTAATGTCAATTACAAATATTTTGGTAATATGATCTACTGCTTATGTAAAGACATTTAGGCAGAAAAATAATTTAAAAGTTCGAATAAAATATATTATATATATTACTAAATAAAGTAACATTACTCTAAGGCGCTGAAGTCATCAACCTCATATAAACAGCTGACTTTAAAGCGAAAGCAAAGGCTTTACCCAAATTATATCAATTCCATAAATAACGTTATGCAATTTTAAAAAGTTTTGTTTTTCAAATTTTTCTACTTATTATTCTACAGCCAAACGTCTTTACATAAGCAGTAGATCATAATATGCCCAAACTATCCGCAATAGATTTTACCAAACCTTATTAACCGACTTCCAAAAAAGCAGCCGAACGGGAACGTATAACCGCCTGGTTATACGTTCGCTTTCGGCTGCTCGGTATATATATTATTTTTGTATGTTAAATGATTACTCCGCCGTCTGTAGACCGATTTTCAAAATGATTTTTTTGCTGTAAAGGGTATAATTCCAATTTGGTCCTTTTTCATACCAAGCTAACCTGATGATGGGATCCATGAGGAATCGAAGGAACTCCTCGAAATTTACATGGAGACATATTATAGTGATTTCGACTTTTTCTGATGTGCTATATCATATGCTACCAAAAAGTAAGATTTTGCACCAAGGTATACCCTGGATCAAAAAGTACTGAACAGAACTCTTGAGTCCTTATAGATAGATGTTTGGGGATTTTGGCGTTGCTTAAAGATGTGCAAGCATATGCCACTATGTCAATTACAGTAATGATCATCATGACCATCATCATACCATACATCATCACATTACGATGATAATAGGTACTTTTCGTCTTTTCTTGTTGTAAAGGGTATAATTCGAAATTAGTCTTTTAGTCACCAAAGTGGAGACCTAATGTTGGTATCCTTGAGGAATTGAAGAAACTCAAAATTTATAGGGATTTGACTTTTGCGAAGTTAATCAAGCATATGCTACCAATAAGTAAAATTTTGTGCCAAGGGTGTACCCTGGAAAAGGACTAAATAGAACTCCTCAGTCTTTAAATATACACGTTTGGACATTTCGATGTTGTTTTAAGAACTGCAAGCATTATGCCACTATGTAACCTATAGTAATCATCATCATTATCTTATATACAAAGTCAAAGTATTTTTTTTTATTCAAAATAGGTATTTTTATACACTTTCTGAACGTCGGTCTACATGATGCCTACCATCGGTTCGGCAAATAGCGCGGCGAGAAGAGCCGGCGTAAGAAATTCGCGCGGGGCCACCTTTTATCAAAAAGATGGAAAATTGTTCTTTTAAAAATATAAAAAAGGCATAAATAACAATGTTATGACTAAAACTACTTAACAAGAGTGCAATAATATATGTAATTTAGAAGTAGCCCTGCGGTGGGCCCCCTCATTCCCAAGGTGTGCTATCATTCATAAAATCATTAACTTTATAATAGGCTTTAGCACACAAACGTTCTTTAACTACTTTTTTAAATTTATTGATTGAAAAATTTTGAACGCTTTCTGGGATCTTATTATATAGGCGTATACATAGCATTTAAACTAATTCTTTACTTTACTAAGTCTAGTCACTGGTACATCAAGCTTATGCTTATTTCGGGTATTTCTATTGTGGTAGTCACTTTTCTTTTTGAATAGGTTTAAAAAAATTTAACATATAATTCATTTGATAGAACATACAGAGAAGCTACAGTTAAGATTCCAGTTTCTGTAAACTTCTCTCTTAATGACGTGTTGGGGGCCAGCTTATAGATTGCCCGAACAGCTCGCTTCTGCAGCACAAATATAATATTTATATCGGCAGCATTTCCCACAGTAGAATTTCATAGGACATTATACTGTGAAAGTAACTAAAATATGTTGTGTGTGTGGAAGTAACTAAAATATGCTGTGTGACGAAAACACAACAAGGCTGTGTTTTCGTCTGAAAATTGTCTTATGTTACTTACTGCAAATGCTGCTGAACTAAGTCTGTCGGCCAACCCAACAATATGAGGGTCACAACACTGTAGTTTGCGTCTAAATTTATACCTAAAAAGACAGCTGTATCTACTAGTTCCATACTTTTTCCATTCAATAGTACATTGGTTTCAATTTGCCTTACATTTGGCAACGTGAACTTTATACATTTAGTTTTTTTGCTATTTAACAAAAGATTATTAACACTAAACCAGTGTACTATTTTTGAGAGAGTATTATTTACTTCGACATAGCCTGAGTTTTGGCGATTAATATTAAAAGTAAGTGACGTGTCCTCGGCAAATAAGACTATCCCGTTTTTTCCATTAATAAGGTATGGTAGGTCATTTATATAGACAAGAAAAAGAAAGGGTCCTAAAATGGACCCCTGTGGGACCCCCATCTCAATTTTGGTACCTGTGGATATTTTTCCATTTATCTCAACCCTCTAAGTCCTATTTGATAAATAAGATTTTAAGAGGACGAGTGCTGGTCCCCTTACTCCATAGTGGCATAGTTTCCTGATCAACGTTGTGTGCTGCACGCAATCAAATGCCTTAGAGAGATCGCAAAGGACTCCTAGAGCATCCTGCGACCCCTCCCAAGCATCAAAAATATAACTAATCAGATCAACGGCTGCATCTGTTGTAGAGCGACCCATCGTAAAACCAAATTGTTTATAATGTAAAATGTTATTTATATAAAGTGTGCTAGTAGCTGAATAAGTATTATTTTTTCATACATTTTACTTAATGTTGGTAAAATAGATATAGGTCGGAAGTTAGATGGATTCGACTTACTACCAGACTTAAACAGAGGTAAAACTTTACTACGTTTCATTACATCAGGAAATACGCCACATTTTATACTATCATTAAAAATAGTTGCTAAGTAAGGTGCGATAATATCGATTATAGATTTAATAACTTTCATTGATAGGCCCCATAAATCTGCAGTATTCTTAATATTTAATAGACTAAAATTTTCAATAATGTCTTGCGGTCCTATTTCTTTAAATCTAAATTCGATTTCACACTCTTTTACATTATCTTTAAGAAGTAATTCAGTATCAGCAGGAGAGGCATACAAATTTTTGGGTGGTTGAGACTGGAATGTCAGCAAAGAATTTCTCAAAAGCAGTTGCAACTTCACCGTCGGATTTAATTATTTTACTATCTATATTCAACTTAAAATATACCTTGCGGCTAGTAACTCTTCCAGTTTCATTTGCAATGATTTGGCAAGTTGTTTTAATCTTATTTTTCGAATTCTTAATTTTATTTCTAATGTGAAGAGAATTTCCTGCAGAGCAAACTGCTTAAATGTTTTTTATATAACCTTACATAATTTTTAAATTCTATACTTTGATTCATTGTTTTCTCATTATAAAGTTCATACAATTTGAATCTACTTTTTAAAATACCTGCCGTTACCCATTCACTGAATTTACTTTTATTGTTTCTTCTCACTGTCTTAGAGGTGAAAATAGTATGAAATTTATGTTAATTAATTTAAACAGTTTACCAAACGACATATGCGGGCTACCGTGAAACTCTAAATGTCCAATATTAGCTATAATTTCACCACTAAACTTCTCAATATGTTTGACATTTATTGGTATACATGTGTTTCTGTCCTTGTGTAATTGTTTGCAATTATTATGGCCCGCTGTCCACAGTGGTCAGAGCTTAGTATGTTAATGACTTCTTTATTTAATGGATCTATGCTGGTAAAAATGTTATCATTGCATGTAGCAGAGCTGTCACTGATCCTTGTTGGTTCAAAGAATAAATGAGTTAAGTTATATGATTTTAATAATGAAGTAAATGTAACAGTGGTGGAATTACTTTCTAAAATATTTATATTAAAATCACCACACAATAATATATGTTTGTTAGATACACTTATCTTAGTTAATAACGTTTCCATTATTTTGTCAAATGAATCATATAACCCTAAAGGAGGCCTGTATACGCTAATAATAATAAAGTGTCCCACCTCTATACAGGCTATTTCAGTTGTTCGTTCTGTAGAGAGGCTTACTATGTTACTATGTAAAGAGGCTTACAATACCTAATGGAAGCTTGTCGCGTATTCAATTATACATTCCAACGATTATTTTAATCTTTCTTAAAAAGTGTTTTATTAAAAATATAATAAATATGACTAAAAAAGGAAAAATTATTATTTTTAAAGAAAAATTAAACCGACTTCCAAAGTAAAACGGCACAAAAAAGTATGGAATAAATCTTATTTTCTAAAATATAATTCCCTTTTTAAATTCGACTATTTCTCTACTCAAGCTTCATAATTTTGAAGTCGTACCAATGTTTCAAATCAAACAATAACGTGTAACGTTTTTTTTTTTAAAGTAATTGTATTTCTGAGCCTTAATAAAAAAAATATATTAGCTTTCTGCAGTTTCTGCACATATTCCTCCACATAGGTAAACTTCAACTGTGCCAAATTTATTGTAACAGTTGCTTAACTGTGCAAAATTGGAGTCGTTAAAACACTGTTATCTGTAGAAATAAAGGACTAAAATTAACAACTTTTTAATTTGACGTTTAACCATTTCAATTTTATCAACCACTGATTTCACAAACTCGCTGAACATAAAACCAGAAACGACACAAATATTTACGAGAGCAATAAGGGTTTTAATTAAACTTTTAGTTAGTTATACAAATGGAAACTGTAAAAACCATAGACGTATGTATATTATAGACGAGGCATGTTGAGGAAAAAAGTGTCTCCAGTTAAATGCCCCACTTTTGTAATTTTTGGGGGCATTTTGACATTTGAAGTATGGTGAAAACAGATGGCTGATATTTGAAGTACCTATGGCGAAAACCAAGATGGCGTAACTTTTTCTTGTATGAAGTTTTGTTCTGTCAAATGTACGTCATAGCCTTCATTGAGTTTTGACATCTTTGGTAAAAACAGTGTAATTGGCGATTTGTATGTATATGAGTTTGAAATGTTATTGAGTATTTGTGTGTGCAATTTACATTGGTGCATATGTTAGTACTACTACATTCATCATATAATTATATTCATCATACTTATTATGTAATATGTTAGTACTAGCTGGCCCAGCAAACGTTGTTCTGCTATCAAAAAATAATTAACTACCTACCGAATACTAACACAACAGTTTCATTAAAATCAGTTTCGGAAAAGTTAAGTTACAAATACTGTGACACAAGAATTATACATATAGGTACTAGAAGAAAACTTAGGCCTTTTCATCCGCTATTGGATGATTTATAGAGTATTCTCCGAAACTCTTGAAATACTGTTGTGCCTGGGACAGTTGGTTTTTAAAAGTCGTATGCTTGCCCAAGCACAAACGGCATTCTCACAACATAGACAGCCCAGTCTAGAGGAATGACGTCAATACGTCTGGGGCCAACCACGTGCGAGTTTCCTCACGATGTTTTCCTTCACCGTTGGAGCGTCCGTATAATGCACTTGAGATCTGAAAACGTCTCATTGGCACACGCCACAACCTGGGAATCGACCCTGCACTCTCGAGTGCGAATCAAACGGTCTACCCACTAGGCCACGGAGCTCTTAGAAGAAAGAGATTGATAATTGAGTCTAATAACCTAACCAACAGCACGTCAGGACAATGTATCCGTTACTATAAACGCGTAATAGGTTTTTTCAAATTACTTCAAAGTTACTGGCCGATTATCGTTTAAAATAATTTTCCTTAAGAGTATTTAGTATGATCTATCAGCACGGAAAATTGCAAGTTTCTAAGTCTCATAGTTTAGAAATGCCTAGGTACCGTGCCACCTTGTATACCACTATGGAGGTCGATTACTCAAAAATGATTTACATTATAAAAATGTTATGTATGAATGTATGAAACCTTGCCTTTTTAAAAATTATACTAACGACGATTTAACAATTCGACGATACCGATACGATGATACACGATGGGGTAGAATGAAAAAATATTTTTCATCCCCACTTCACATGTATGGAGAGCCACTCCTAAAATGTAAAATTATTATTATTTTATGATGACCCGTGATCTTTATACAGTAACAAATTTCATCCATTTATATTCATTGTACACTAGAAGCGCATACAGACAGACAGACGGACGGACAGAGCGAAACGATAAGGGGTAAGGGAAGTGTTATGGAATCCTAAAAACGCTCTATGGTAACTACAGCATCTTACTCGTTAGAATTGGGCCCCTGATTTCAAAAACCTACTACTATATTATTATAAATGTGTATGTTTGTGAGGATCGATGGTTGGATGTTTGTCACTCTTTAATGCAAAAGCTACAGAACAGATTTTGATGACTTTGAGAACGGGGGTAGTTTAGGCTCTGGATTAAAACATGACTACTTTTTATCCCGAATAAGTACGGTGTTCCCGTGGGCTGCTTTATTTATGCGATAGCCCGCGGCGACCTCTATTTTAAGTAGAAATATGTTATTATTTTAAAGGCTAATTAATATAAGCGCCTTTACACACGTGTGATTGCAGGAGCACACGATGCGTTGCGACGCCGCACCGCAAAGATTTCACCGACGCGGCGGGCACACGAGCGGAGCGGCGCCGCAACGTTGATATGTCGCAGCGACGCCGCCGGCGCCCCAGCAGCTTAGGTAATAAAAATGGATCGAAAAAGACGTCTGTTGTTGGCCCTATTATTACGCCACAGCCTGTCCCTTTATTGAACAATGATGGACAGTTCTTTCTCCAAGAATATAAAGAGCTGCTGTTAGACGAAAAGAGGTTTTACAATTTCTTTCGAATGAGTGTGTCAAGTTTCGACAGTTTCGAATGTTTATTGAAAGCTTTAGAACAACATATACGAAAACAGTATATTAACATGAGGAATACAGTGGAGCCAATAGAAATGCTAGGCATCACTTTGAGGTAAGTAATAAAAATAATTTTCTTTTAATAATACTTTTAAATTTTTATAAAGATCATAAAAATAAATCTTAATAATCTTAATCAACCTTATTAATCTTAAGTAATCTTTATTACAAATTTGCAAAATCGTACTCTACGCTGTCTTGAGATATTTCACCTGGAGATGTCAATGAATTATAATCTGAGTTCAAGTCTGTTGGAGTGTCTGTACTGCTGTAATTTCTTGTTTGATACCCGTGTGATGAAGGCTATTGAGACGTTTGTTGAAACCCATATGATGATGAAGATGGTTGGGACATTGGACCATACGTCATTTCAGTGATAATTTGCAACACTTTATTTTATAGCTCCTGAGCCGGATTTAGAAGCTTCTTTAAAAAAAAATTAATACTTATAGAAGTTACCTTTAACACTTCTCCATTTTTTCACTTTACCATTATCTGAAAATAAAATATTCAATCAGCATAACATAAACGTTTTTGTTACAGGTACCTAGGAAGTGAAAATTCAATATAAGATTTGGAGTACAAATTCAAACGTGGAAAATCTACGATTCGATATATGATTAGGAGAGTTTGTTGTGCTATATGGAAAAATCTTACTCGAGACAACATTCCCGAACTAACAACAGAAAGATTGAAAGAAATTTCATCTAGTTTCGATCTAAGGGCAAATTTTCCTTACTGCATCGGTGCTATCGATGGGAAGCATATTCGCATGCGTAATCCTGCTAATAGTGGCTCCCTTTTTTTAATTACAAAGCCTTTTTCTCTGTAGTGTTGTAAGCTGTTGTGGACTCAAACTACAAATTTATTTTTATCGACATTAGAGCATATGGTAAAGAATGCGATTCAACTGTTTTTCAAAATTCAAAACTATATGAGTTACTTATTAACAATGCCTGTACCCTACCTGTACAAACCCCGCTTGTATTTGTGGGTGACTAAGCCTTCGGACTGAGCAACCACATACATTATGCGTCCATATGGAGGTAACAATCTCAATGTACAACAAAAGGTTTACAATTATCGTCTCAGCAGGGCCAGCAGATATGTCCTATAATTTTGCTACTAACATTGTAAACGCATGTTGTGTCCTACACAATTATGTCGCAAATCGGGATGGTTTTCGGCAAAAAGAGAAATTGGCATTAATTGATAATAAATTTCACTCGCTACAACCTCAAGATGAGGAGATGACAGCAGCAAATGTTATTAGAGATCAATTCGCAAGCTATTTTATGAGCAACAGAGGGTCACTATAATACACTACAGTTAGGTACAGAAGATTTAATCATTATTAAAACAATAAATAATTACTCACCAATTTGGTTCTTTTTATTACGAGAAAAATTATCATAGTCTGGAAATATTTTTTTTACAATTTGCTCCCATGCTTTTGTTTTCAATTTTTTATTTTTAAGGTCCACATTGGACTTATCCCATAGAATTTCCCTTTCTTGAACTAATGTAATGGGGTAGTCCATATCAACATCTTCGTTGATACTTATTTTTTAAAACCTGCATCAAATCAACAAAAAAGAAAAAAAAACGAAACGAGCAAGCATGTGCCTTTCCTTGTGACGAATAAACAACTGATGCCTGCCGCACCGCGTGAACCGCATCGTGTGACATGCTACGGATATTTCTAGTAAGACAACGCAGCGACATCGGTCCGGCGCCGCGCCGCATCGTGTGCAGCGTGTGCCCCAGCACTGACGCGACGCAGCTCCGGCGGCGCGGCAAAAGTTACACAACTCCCTTCTGCCCTTCTCAGCTGCAGCCTGCAGCGCGCGTTATCAATTTACGCATAATTATTATTTATGTAATGTAATATTATTGTGTAATTTGATGCGTTGAGTCTGAGTGCGGAAGAGACGCAACGCAGTGTAGCGGCACGCAGGGTTGTTGCTTAGTTGCAAATCATTATGAAGGATGAACAGAATCTACTATATATATATATATATATATATATATATATATATATATATATATATATATATATATATATATATATATATATATATATATATATATATATATATATATATATATATATATATATATATATATATATATATATATATATATATATTTTTTTTTTATTTTTATTTTTTGTATGTTCAACGATCACTCCGCCGTGTGTGGACCGATTTTCAAAATTATTTTTTTGATGTATAGGGTATAATCCATTATTGGTCCTTTTGACATCAAATTGGTGACTTGATGATGGGATCCATGTGGAATCGAAGGAACTCCTCGAAATTTATATGGACACATATGGTGATTTCAACGTTTTCTGAAGTAGTCCAAGCATATGCTTACAAAAAAAATAAGATTTTGCACCAAGGTATACGCAGGATCCAAAAGTACTGAACAGAACTCCTGACTCCTTATAGATATACATATTTGGGGCCGCAAGCGTTGTTTAAGGAACTGAAAGCATATGGCATCATATCATTTACAGTAGTCATGATCATTATCACGACCATCTTCACACGAAACACCAACATATTATTATGATGACATAGGTACTCACTACTCATCAGAGTTTTGTGCACCGATATCAATGTCTTTGAAATATTGCTGTTGGCAAAATTATATTCGTGATCATTATCATCACTATATTTAACGCTTCCTGCAACATTTTTGCCGACGACCACAACAATAGATAATAATAATTATTTAATAATATAGTATCTAATCATTATCATCACTGGTGATTGTTTAGTAGGTCCACAGATCGGTAATGCTTATTTGAGGCTTTTTTTGAGGCGACTGTAGACGCCTACCATCAGGCGATCCGTTTGCTCGTTTGGCTCCTAAATCCTATTCGATATAAAAAGTGTTCATATACATTGCATTTAATTATTTCGGTGTCATGTTAACGCATGTCTAAAGGCGATCGTTTTCGAAAGACATAGAGAGTTTCTATGGATGACCCTTTTTTGCTGCATGATTGAGATGAAATATTCTAAGCAGGTACCTGTGGGTTTCGACCATGTTTTTTTCATGGGAATAGAGAGATGCCTTTTTTATGTTCTACTAGCTGTTGCCCGCGGCTCCGCCCGTGTAAATATAGTATCCCACGGGAATACTGCACTCTTTCGGGATAAAAAGTAGCCTATGTTCTAATCCAGAGCCTAAATTACTACCATACCAAATTTCATCGAAATCCGTTCAGTAGTTTTTGCGTGAAAGATTAACAAATCCATCATCCTTTCATCCATCGATCCTCACAAACTTTCACATTTATAATATCAGTAGGATTTCACGCCAAGCATGCATCCTCCATTAAAATCTTCAAAAACTTATTTTGAATAGTTTAATGGAGTCTCTATTTCTTAGAAAACGCCTACACCTATCAACACTTTCTGAGGGTCAATTCACACCAAAAGGAAACGATACGCGACATGGCGCTGCATTTTTATGATAGCTATTCAAAAACGCCTCACGCAATTTACGGACACCCCCAATTGTTATTATAATTAACATCAACATTACAACACACCTTACGGATATAAAAATTACATAATGAATTAGTTTTATGTAATTCGAATGAAATTAACACAGATTTAGTATATGATACAAATTAAATTACTTACCTTATTCTTTTTTTACACTGGCGTGAATAAATGGTGGGATCGCCAGTTTCCCGTCTAGATAACAATGTGGATCCAAATAATTATCGTAATAATTGCAATTAGACGCTGTCACTAAGTACGATGACGAAATTAGATAGGGCCAAGCTAAATACTCTTTGGAAAAAGACTTTTGTAGAAATTTTAAACCTACTGCGCGTTTATAGTTACAAAATATGCCCTGAGTCCTGACTCCTGACATAGGTACTCTTGGTTAGGATTGCAAAAATCAAAATTGTCTCTCGTACTTAGCAACTATTCCTTTCGTGCAATATGGAACTCATCTCCCGTCTCGCTCGCCAGGCCTAGACACTGAGCTACCGAGATATCGACGCAGCCTTATCACTATTTAAACGTTGTACAATTGTTATCACTGCGCAAATATCATTAAGTGCGATATTCGTTTGAATGGTGATCGGTCTGTTCATACCAATACTTGAATGGGTTACTATCTTGTACGACAAATTCCACATTCACAACCGGAGACTCGCGCGGTCTCCAGTCCGGACTCCGGAGAGCCCCGGCCCCGCTCACGGCTCAGTTTCGCTCCGGCTGTCGAAGGAGGTGGTCGTTTTGCGCGCTCACGCCTCCGCTATTTCGAACGTGACAATTAAAATGACATTATAACACTTTTTTGCAAAAGTTTTGTTAATGTGTGCGTGATTTTGTGTTTGTGCTGTGACTGGACATTCTCGAAGGTATGTCGACCTGTTTAATTAATAATTACTCGGACAAGTGATTTCCATTTAGTGATCGAACTTGTTTTTCGTCCGGTCCACCGTGGGAAAGAATTTGGATCGGTATAATATGTGTTTATGTAGGATGCTGTGGTACCTCAAATTACTATTGCTAGCGTAGTATTCTGTATTGCACCTCGGCGGTCGACCGGGATCGGGAAAGATAGGTCAACGTACCGGTCAAATCCAAAACAATGAATTCTGATTCGTTTCGGATTTCTCGTTCGATTCACACATTCCAATGCGCCAATAACTTTACGTGATACGTGAAACATATGTTAAAAATGAATTGTATTCGAAAAAAGTTATATTTTCTAAATGTTTTGGTTGGCAAGGAATTAGAAAAACCTATTTTAAACATTAGGGCCTTACCAAGTAACAAACAAAAACATAATAAAAATAATAAGATTTAAATAAACAATTTAGGTAGGTACTTATTTTGTAAAAAGAAACAAAAAGGCATTAAAACTACTAGGTACAAACTACCCGCATTTCATCTCGCACCCTCCTAATCTTTAATGGTTTATATTTTCTAAATTTTAGTAATTACTCATTGCTTATCCTAATTTACCTACCAGTGAATTGTAAAGTTGTCTATAATGAGTAATGACGCTATTGTAAGTACCTACTGTAGGTAGAATCCTACCTACAATGTGCGTGTACATAATGATAATGGGTATCATTACATGCAATGATAGTGGCTGGCCCACGGCCCACCTATATCCAGTTTTGTTCCACATTCACACTAACGCTCGAAATTAATAATCGATCTAAGTGGAAACAGTAGGGCCACGCAAGGTATACGAAGCATACAAACGTAGTCCCCTGGGTGATGCCGGTAGAGTGACAGTTATTTTCCTGAATGTTTATGGATACTATTAGCATGTCTCTATGATTTCCTTTTTTTCATAAATTAATTATTAAAAGAGATATGGAAGTTCAAAAACTTGAAAAAATTGCCAGATTTTCCGCTGTGTTCGAACATCCAGCAAACAAATTTGACAATATTATATTAAAAAAATGAAAACATATGAACACAGTTCAAGCCTTTTTAAAAATTTTTTAATGAAAAAAGTACTTAAATCGGTTAAATTGTGAAGAAGGAATCAGGGGACAACGTTTGTATGCTTTTCCGTACATTGCGTGGCCCTTCTGTTCCCTCTTAATCTCATTTTAGCATCTAAGATCAAGATTTCAATACATTTTAACGATCCTAGGATTGACTTCACGTCCGCGACTTAATTTTCCGCGATAAAAAGTAGCCTATGTCCTTCCCCGTGGTCTATTCTATCACTACCAAATTTCATCAAAATAGGTCCAGTAGTTTCGGAGCCTATTCAATTCAAACAAACAAACTTTTCTAATATTATATATATACATATATATATATATATATATATATATATTGAACTGTACATTGTTACTAGTATTTCCATAAAAAAAGTTGCGAGTTGCACAACTGTTTTGCTAAATTGCATGAGCGTAAGCCGTAAAGTTTAAAATAATATTATGTAATATCGAAAAAATAGGTACCCATTACTACTTACTCCATTACATAAATAAAAATGATTAATATAAAATAAAAACCGATCAAATGCGAGTCGGACTCGCGCACGAAGGGCTCCGTACCATTAAACTAATATTTACTTATTATTTCGATTTTTTTGTGCAAAGTTTTCCAAGTTAGATCTTTTACAAGTTAGGCCTTCAACTCCTAATCTAACAAAGTTATTATAAGCCGTAATAGTTTTACTGTACATAAAAAACCCCGCGTTCGGCGAGTGCTCAGCTTGGCCGCAACAATAGAGACCTGTTTTTAATACGTGTCTTCAGAGGTGGGGACCTCACTTGCGACACTTGAAAACACGAATATTTTTCAGTGTTTGTTACCTATTAATAAATATCTTAAGATATAAATAGAGTTGTGAACGCATTAAAAATAATAAATATAATATATTGTTAGTTTATATTTATACCATAAAATACGATATAAATATAAACTAATAAATGGATGTTTTGTAGTAGGAGGATTTAATTTCAGTGAATTTTTAAATATAAAGCAGCTGAACTTACAAATCACCCATCGCCTTAAACCACATCAGCGCCCCCTATTTTTTTCTGGGCCCCTTACCCCCCTCTAGGCCTCCAGCGCGCACAAGGGAGCGTTATCGCCCACTTTGGGTCTAAACTATAAGTACACAAGACTGCTCGAAACTATGACCACCCCTAAAAATGCTTAAGGAAAAACTACAACAAATCAGCGTATAGCTTTCGGGACCTAATCATAGTTACTATCATGCAGATCTGTCTCCAGACATCATTTTACCTGTCATCCATGGATCAGATGCTCCATGATGTCATCATAACATCTGCTATTCACAGAAACAGTGTTTGAATTGATTCATTTTCAATGAATTTTTTTCAATGTTGAATTAAATGAATTGAATGGTTTTGAACCTAAGCCATCCAATATCATTGTTTCGTCCACGTCATTCCGTGACTTTTATTTAACCATATCTGTTCCATCTATATTCATAATCCGACCAAGACGTTACATCCATATCCTCCCGTATCCGTTTCATCCAGTCTTCTCATTTCCAATGTTTGACGAAGCTTGAACTTCGCATGCCCGCCATGGTGTACGGACAACCAGGCTAATGATAGCCAAGACAATTTGTGTTTCTAGCAGCATTGTTTTGTATTAGAAAGCTTATGGTTTCGACATGAAACTCAATCAACGCGCTTCCAAATTTTTTCCAATCCAATTTGCATTTAAGTACGATTCCAGTTTCCACAACAAAAAGAATTAATAAACAAAATGTAAAAAAATTTAGTAACCCCCAAATTGTCATGAAGCGAGCCAGCTGATTATGACGAATAATTCATCTATAAATTAGATAATAGATCTGAAAATTAGAGAAAAGTTAAAAATGTGTTTTTGCTATTACTTAGTATCATATATTTAAAAGAACATTAAATAAAGTAAGTAAGTATCAACTTAAAATCACAGAGTAAAAAAAAATACTTATTAAGTAAACCAAAATATTTCGGAAATATTAGCAATATTGTTCCTGCGACCTTTCTAATTGCTACAACGTTAGAATCAAGGACGTCATAGGTTCAGCGACTTTTGTATGGATCGTTTTCACGGGACTTGCGAAATTCTTCCTCATATTTTAGAGTATCCAGTACCTAGTGAACCTAGTATTCATTCATGCAATCAAATACAGTCAACTAGACTATTATGCAAACTTCCAACACAATTACATCTAAAAATAAATCTGACATCAAATTTATCATCACGTCATCAAGACCAACATTGAAGGAAATATGTAATAAGGAATTTACTGGTGCAAGGCTAAACGGATCGAGGGATTAGAATGCTTACACACGTAGCGATTTGGTCTGGAGCAGACCCTTATGACAGCACGACACTCGTGTGTTTGATTTTCAGATCTATTGTATTAGCACAGAGCACTATTTACAATGCACTGTTTATAGTCCATTTTTGAGCACTGTTCCAACTCGCAAATATATTTCTCCCCAAACTTAAATAAATAAATAAAAACTAATGTTCTGTAATATTTTTATTGTTCTGTCCTTTTTACATTAAAATACACTTTTTTCTGCAGGTTGACTTTTCAAATCGCTTGTCGATATAACAGTTCAAGCTTAATTTAAATAAAAACAAGAAAATACAAACCTCTAAAAATAATCCTCCAAAAAACCCTCGCGCTTTTTAAACTTAGTAGGAGACATCAATCATACGAACGCATTTTAGTCGCGAGAGACGTCGCAAATGCGTCGCATGCTTAGTTTCAATTTGATGATTAAATGAAACAGTGTACATGTACATCTATTGTAAATATTATTATTATTATTGTAATAATATATATATATATATATATATATATATATATATATATATATATATATATATATATATATATATATATATATATATATATATATAATATATATAATAATTGTAATAATATATATACTATTGACATAGCGGGGCACAAAAGTAGGAACTGAAATATAATTTAAAATGTATTTGTTTGTCAAGGGAATTTTCCAACTTAACAGACATTGAATAGCATATCTTATATCTTTGAAGGCTACAAATTCATGACCAGACATCACAGAACCCATTAGGTAATAATTATAGAACAAAATAATAATTATGGCCCCCCATCTGACCTTCTCCATTAGGAGCACCAAGAAAGTCACATTTGCGGAATTTTCTTTTCACCACCTCGTCTAGACTAGGCACTTCAGACGCGTCATGAAAAGGCCAGAATAATGACAGCTTTTGTATATATGTTACCGTAATTTTCCTTATATTATTTTGCTAGAATATGAAAAAATATGTGGCGCTAGACTTCGTATAGAAAGAAAATTTATCTAGCAATTAAAAACCGTTTTGCCGGAATAAAAATAGCCTATGTGTTGATACAGAATATGAAATTTCCTTTTATTAATGCGTTCAACGAATAAGGGTCAATTCAAACCGAAACGAAACGATACGTGACAGCGCTGCATTTAAGATAAAGACTATTCAAAATTGAACTTTATTTATAACCTACAAAAGAAGATACACGTTTCTTTGTAAGAGTTCGAATGTCAAGTTGCAAAGCGCATGTGCAGTGTATGACTCTTGTCACATGAAACGTGTATCTTTTTGCGTAGTTTACAATGTTTAATTTTGAATAGCTATCTTATAAATGCAGCGCCGTGTCGCGGTGTGATTTCTCAACTGACAAAATGCGCCTAGTGCCCATCATTCCTCACAAAAAGTAACATAATCAATAGTTTTAATAATATTAAATTAGTACAATTAATATTAACTTAATTGTATTAGAAGATTAGTACAAATAATTAAATAAGATAAATTATTTTGTTAATTTCCGTTAATACGAGGGATTCGTATCCAAAGGGATAGTTTAGTGAATAGGTTTAAACCACAGTGAAGTTTAGGGTCATATTAATTAGGTTTTGTTCGAATATTAGTTTGATATTTGAGGGCTTTCGTTTACAATAGTCATGTCTCATGTGTATGACATGTATGTTCGATTTAGGCATTGTGGTTTCAACAGATGACTTTGATTTTACCTACGCTTATTAATATTTACTACCAAGACCGAGAAGAAGTATTAATTTTCTCACACGGGAATTGTAAGATTTTTGCCAACTATACTGTTAAAAACAGTATTATACTGTTTTTCACTACATTTTACTTTTTACTGTTAAACAAAAATAAAGTATACAAAATACTGTTTTCAGCATCAAAATGCTTACCACTAGACTTAGACGCTCACGATTTTTTTTTTATTTAGTCAGAGGGCTCTCAGTGCAGCGCAGCCACAAACAAATCACATTAATGGAGTTTCAGAAAGAATTTGTCAATGTCAAATATTCAAGCATCAAGTCTGGCACTCACTGACACAGACCTGCGAGTGTGTGCGTTCTCAGAACATTACCTTTTTTTCGTGTGGACCTTGTTTTTTGTTTTGAAGGTTTATGTCAACTTTAATTAAAGTAATTTGTTGTGTATAGTATTTTTAGTGCACAAAAGATGGAAAGTGAAAACGAATCACCTTCTCCTCCTACTACGCCAAGAAAGAAAGCCATAGCCAGTGGGCGGGAGGATAGAAATAGAGCAATTGTTAATTAAATAAAAAACGAGCTCCTCATTTATTTTAATTTTAGTTATGATTATGCTGAGTTTTTTAAAAAAGACTAAATTAATAAGTTGTGCGAGAAGCTGTAGAAAATGTGTATTTAAAACATTTTAAATAAATAAAATACTGTTCATTTTTCTAAAATACTGTTTAATATTCTTCTCAGACCTAAATATACTTTATTTCTTGTTAAAAAAGTTGGAAACCTTAGTTACAAGGTACATTGTATTATAATATTATATATCTCTGTTACCTGCAAGCTATTCACAGAATGCAAGCTATACCTACCTGCGAAACAAGCTGTCGTGTCACGTGTAAGCTGTGGATGGTCATGTTACATAGTAAGCTGTACATTGTTTGAATCTCACGCTGTTCGCTGTTCGTACGTGTCCAAACTTGTCGAGTTTGAAGTTTTTATTTCTTATCCGTAACATAGAGGTTGGAAGTTGGAACAATGATTTCATAACTAAGGATGGGCTATGAGTTTAGACGTATACATTTGACAACAAATCTTCATACAAGAAAAAGTTACGCCAGCTTGATTTCACCATACCTGAAATGTGAAAATGTCGCCAAACAACCCCAAAAGTGAGGATTTAAGTGGGGACAGTTTTTGCCTCGACATGCATGCATGGTTGGAACTTGGAACTCATCTTGTGGGATTATTTCAGAATTCATTCTTATAACTCCGTATTTTTAATCCCATTCTCGTAACTATTTTAATGATTTTATTTTTAGGGCCTGTTTCACAATCTACTGATAAGTGATACATTATTTGCATGTTTCGTCTCCGTCGCTCAGTATAAAGTAAGCAGCGACAATACTACCAGATAAGCTATTCGACACTTATTAGGCGATTGTGAGCAGGCCTTACTCTTTGTATTTAGTCATTACGCTTTTAAATCTTTGAGATATAATATAATTTATTAATTATTATTTTTTTTTAATATTTTATTAATTGCTTTGAGTTTACCGTGACGCTCATTTTCTTTCACGCCTGGTTTCTTAATTTCAACATTTATTTAAATTCTCAATTTATTCCTATTTGAATAAGACATCCCACGTCGACATATTTATATACAAGGTTGTGGTTACCTACAACCAGGTGTGACAAATGCTTTTATCACTCAAACATCATAAAAAATGAGAATATAACAATAATAACGCGCCGGATGTAAAGTTTACCTCGAAGCGCCTACGTTTTGTATGGGCGGTAAAGCGCTCGTGGGAAGGAAGGCTAATATACAGTGTAAACTCTTTATAACGAAACTCAAGGGACTGAGCATTTTTTGTCGTTATAGAGAGTTATCGTTATATGGAGTAGCAACAGTGGATTTACTTAGTTCAAAACGCCTTCCAACGTCACTTTTCTTTTCTCCCTTTTCAATCGCACGTATCACACAAACTTTTTCGTCAACACTAATCGCTTTCCGTTTACTGGCCATGTTAACAGTTTAAAAGTAGGTTTACGACTGATAATACGATAGGTACCCAGTATGCTTGGTCGAAGACCATCACTTCCGAGAAAACAATGCGTCATACTGCACGTGTTCAAGGCAATGAAGGATAACAAAAGCTAGACCGACCTCGGATGTTTCGGAGCTTCAAAGTCTTTTGTTACCTGATAACATAACATAAACAATAATACCGATAATAAATATTTACTGTCTAAAAATATGAACACATTTCTTCGTAATAGAGAATGGCGTATCGCTATAAAGAGTGTTTAAATATGTGGGGTTTTAACGCAAACCAAGTTGGGCTCACTTCAACGTTATAGGGAGTTTATCGTTATAAAGGATAACGTTATAAAGAGTTTACACTGTATTTAAAACATACCACGGAATAGAAAAAAATATATATACTCATATAATATAATAATCACACATATACTTTGTTCAGATGGAATTTCATATTCATCTTATTGTAAATAAAAACTTTGTAATTCTACCAATGTTATGTCACTGTATTTCTATTAAACTGTAAGTTCAGATACAAGTACTCACTACCCAAACACTACCAATTTCAAATGTAATTCGTCACTTATTTACTGTGCATTAAAGAAATACAATGCGTATTGATTTGTTCGAATTTAATTTGATCTTTGAACTACATAATGAGAACTTTTGAACTACTTAATGAGAACTTTTGAACTACTTAATGAGAACTTTCGAACTACTTAATGATATCTTTTGAACTACTAAATGAGAACTATTGATCTACAAGAATTCGACAAACAACTCTTACTATAGATCTGCAGATTTGGACACCAACGACACGGGCTAGTTCTATCGAAGCCGGACGCAGTGGCAAAATTGGTCTAGGAAATAATTAGGATTTACGAGCGTTGTATTCACCTAGGTAATAGATCAGCACAAAGCCCGCCACAACCACGGTCTGACGCGCAAACATGGCCGTCTGGTCCTCCGAGCCGGATCGTCAATACTGAGGGTCAATTCTGCTAAATAAAACCTGCAATAATGTATTATCACTTCAAGTCAAGATTACAATCAAGTCTCGACACGCTAAAACTAGCAAACCGGTACTCTCGTAAACGTTAAAGCAGCGTCTAAGGTCTGCTGATTGGTCCAAACGTCACAAAATCCGTTTACGATAACTAGTCGCTTCACTTACAATACAGTCAAAGTAAAATGAAATTCTACTTTAAATACGAGAATTGAGCTTCAGATGTCTGAATTCTGATGTATTTCTGTATTTATCATACATTTTCAACATCACCAGGTGCGTTTACTATGTTATCTTTTGTTTTATTAAACCATCTATTTTTAACTCCCGACGCAAAAAGAGGTGGTATGAGTTTTATGTTTCTGTCTGTCGGTGGCATCGTAGCTCCTAAACGAAAGTCCCGATTTAGATGCGCTTTTTTTTGTTCGAAAGCGGACATGATCGAGAGTGTTCTTAGCTATAATCCATCATCATCAGCTCGCTCACTGCTTGATGAGTCGGGGGTTACTGAAAATTTTTAATTTTGTTTATCAGTCTTTTGAGTTGACTTAAGACAACTTGGATTTTGTTTTATTCTATTCCTTATTATTTCGATCTGCCTAAATCTTTGATTTAACTTGCAAATAACATAGAAGTCAGGCGTGATCGCATGTTAAATACTGCGTAGATGTAACGGGGCCGAAAACTTGAAAAGCTAATTCATTTAAACCGCTGCGACGATATTCATGGGTTAACTTTGCGGAACTTTTGCAATAAAATATAGTTTATTTGTGCGCACACTGAACAGCCTTGAGCGAATTTCGGATATAAAATTCAATAATTCCAACCACCAAGCGACCTAAAATTGTTTAGACATGAGTAGTGACATTCAAAAGTTGTTGAATGTCCTTTTAACGAGAGAAAGGTTGACGAGAACAGAAAAATGGTCACTACGTGGGTGCTACAAGTGAATCGAAATACACTGCGACTTATCCGCGCTATCCCTCTACAATTGTAAATTTAAAATTTTGTGTGAATGGATCGATGGATTGATGGATGGAAGTTTGTTACTCTTTCACGTAAAAACTACTGAACGGATTTTGATTGAAATTTCGTATCGTATTTCTCTGGATTAACACTATATTCATATTTCATCCGAAAAAGTATAGTAAGCGTGCGGAGCCGCGGGCAAAAGCTAGTAAATTATAAACGCGAGAGTTTGCAAGTATGGATGTGAGGATGTTTGTTACTTGTTCACACAATAACTACTGAACTGATTTTGATGAAATTTGAGTAGTTTGAGCGCTGGATATTAACACAGGCTTATTTTTATCGCAGCAAAATGTACGGTTTCCGCAGGATTGCTTTCTGCGCGTACGAAGTTGCATCTAGTACAAATTTAATAATGTATACCTTGTCTTAAGTATTTAAGTTAGGGATCCAAAGAGGCTTTTCTTTTGTTTGCAATGACAATTCTTATGAGCGCGTTTTTTTTTTGAGAAATTTTAGTATTTAAATATTTTAAATTACCTACCTACTAACTTATGTACGCTCCAATGTATTTTATTATATTATATATTCTTTCATTCATCAACTAAAAAAAGCAATTAGGTTAGATGACTATTTTTATTGCATAAATGAATAAGCACTCCTAAATATTAGTAACTTCTCAGAAGAAACAGTGAGTAATCGAAACTCAATATTTTCAAAGGTACAGCGATTTGTATACAAAATGTCGCAAGTCTCGTGAAAACGCTCCATACTAAAGTCGTACCTAGCTGTGACGTCACGCCTATTTTAGTGTATATGAAGTATACGGCCGCAGGAACATATTTGCAAATATCTCTGATATTTGTGCGCTTAAGTTCACACTTGCTATAATGAATGTTTTTGTATATGATGTAAGTAAACTAATGATTTAGTTTTTGTTTACTAATTAAGCAAAAAAAAAATTGACATACACATAAAATATATATATTTTTCACATTTACCAAGTAGTAATGCTTCAATATATCTGAGTATATTAATGAAACTAAATAGTTTCGATGTAGTCGTCATCCCTATTGTGTATCCTATCTTACTAAGTTGAACATTTTTAATTGCTCAAAGATAAGACTTAAGTTATTAAGTTGGGTACTGTAAAAGCACGTTTCTGAGCTAACTCCCACTGTTATGCCGAGAGATTTACGTTTAGAGGAAATTTCATTTAGCGTAATTGAGTGAAAATATTACTTCTCCTAATGGTTTCTGTATTTTATTGCAGCAGGAAAATTGTAAGGCAAACGGACCAGAAAAAAACTATAACCCGACTACGTAAATTATGAAAGTTTGTTAAAAATCTATTACGGATATTTTGGGCATATGATCTACTGCTTATGTCCAGACGTTTAGGCACAAAAAAAATCGAAAAATATTTTTAACAATTTCAAAAACGACAATTTTAATATAATAATAAGTAAATTAAACACGATAACTGTGATAATATTTAGCGCATTAGCTCTTATCACTAGTTAAGACGGTTAATATGTGCCACCGATAGCTTATCATTTAGATTGTTGTATATATATTTAAGTACGATCGATGTACACAAACATGAAAACATACTTCTTAGGGTCAGTTCACACCGAAACGACACGATACGCGACGCGGCGCATCATTTTTAAAATAGCAATGCAAAATTGAACTTTATTCACTGCACAAGAAGACACGTTTCATTGAAAGTGTTCGAATGTCAAACAAGACGTTGCATAGCGCGGCGCCGCGCTCTTGCGTTGAAATGTGTATCTTCAAATTGAAGTCGTCACCTTTCGATGTGACCCACGTCGGTTCTTCTCGCCGGGCTAGTCCCCGAAACCGGTGTAAGCATCATGTAGACAGACGTCCAGAAAGTGTATATTTAAAATACTAACTTTAGAATTTAAAACAAATTGACTTTGACGGTTAACGGTTAGGTTTATTTTCAACACCAGCTTTTGCCCGCGTGAATACAGTATCCCACGGGAACACTGTACTTTTTCGGAATAAAAAGTAGCCTATGTCCTCCCCCGTCTACTCTATATAGGTATTTGTGCTTTTCATCATAATCCGCCCAGTAGTAACGGAGCCTATTCAATGCAAACAAACAAATCGCGGTTAATAAAACTAGCTCTGGCCATATGGAAAACATCCGGGAATCATAGCTATTTATCTGACTTCGGCAGGAGGGATATGTAAGCTATGTTTTGCTAGTGTATCGTCCGTATGTCCGTATATAGGAATCAGGATGGTAGCTGGATTAATTCCAGAGCTTAAACTTCCCCTTTACCAAATTTCATTGAAATCCTTTCAGTAGTTTTAGCGTCAAAGATTAACAACATCCATCCATCCATCCATCCATCCATCCATCCATCCATCCATTCTTACAAACTTTAACAGTTGTATACCCTAATTACCTAATGTGTCATTAGGAATCTTAATATTTTATCTACCTTGAACGTCTTTTATTATTGTTGGTTTTATGCTAACGTCATGCGAACTAAACCCTTTAAAGGCCCTCTTGAGATATTAGAGACGGGCCATGTCGAGGCAAAAAATGTCTTTGATGGGGCACTCGGGTTTTACATTTCACAACACAGAGGTCAGTGTTGCGCTGTCAAAGACTGGTTAAGAAAACGAGTAAAAAATATAAACGAGATAAAATATTATACCTATGTTACCCCCCGGGCTATTATTACGAATTTATTGACACATACGATCGATCACTGATCAAAATCCGACTAAGTAGTTTGGGCGCTACGGTGGATATACATACATACATATTACATAGACTTCCAAAATCATTACCTTTTCTTTTCGCCATAATCGGGTAGAATAGTTGTAATGAATGTAGGAATTCGTAAGGTATTTAATAATTTAAAAAATTATCGTTGTTCCTATATTTATATTATTTATTACAAATTTATTATATGTATAGATTTTTGGGTAAATGTATGCAATAACCTGTCTTTATCCCTCCCTCCAATAACCTCCTGTCTATGCTTGAGACCATGGTATTTTTTGTCTTTAGTCTACTCTGTGTCAATATTTCGGAAGTAGGTGATATAACTCTTCTCTAGTAGTCAGTAATTCTCCATGAAACAAAAAATCTGTTGACCATATTCTATTTGTAACATGTGCGTTGACAGTACGAAATTATCTACATCCTGGCACGTGGCGGGAGAGTCTATAGACCGATTTGAATATAGAACGCATCTTGTCTATTGTTGTTTCTAGAATGTTTTGATTCTGTGTCGCGGTTTATTTGTTAACAGCTTTTGCCCGCGGCTCCGCCACAGATTAAAAATATATACTTAGTACTTACGTACAGAGGAATAGCTTTCATAGAACGATTTAATCAGAGTTCTTACAGAAGATGGGGGTAAATTAATTTTAGCGTCAGTATACGTTTATTGAGAAAGTCTAATTGGTACACAGTACACACCATAACCCGGCATTGAACCTGCACCATCACGTGTGCGACTCAAGGGGTCTATTCACTAGGTCATGGACGCTCCTGTAATAAAGCATTAAGCAAGCTTCAAGAAGAACACCTACTAGAAAATGAAAATATTATTTATCGTATTATTCTATATTATTGCCGCGTACGCGATAGGAGTTTCGTGCACACGCATACATTCACCGTATGCTTGTATTAGTGCAATCAAATCGAAAGCTTACTATGTAGCTGTTTATCTGTTCCTTACCAGTGGGAACACTACTTTTACGGGATAAAAAGTAGCCTATGTCCTTCCCCGTCAATTCTATATAGATATCTGTGCCTTTCATCAAAATCGGCCCAGTAGTAACGGAGCCTATTCAATGCAAACAAAAAAATCTTGCCTCTTTATAATCGCGGTTTATCTAATAATAAAACTACCGTTGGCCATATGGATATATATATATATATATATATATATATATATATATATATATATATATATATATATATATATATATATATATATATATATATATATATATATATATATATATATATATATCTGACTTCGGCAGGAGGGATATGTAAGCTATGTTTTGCCATATCGTCCGTATGTCCGTATGTAGGAATCAGGAGGGTAACTGCAGGCTAGACGACTGATTTTTTTGCGTTTTAAATGAATAGTACTCTTAAATATGAGTAACTTCTCGGAAGAAACGGTATGCTAAAAATCAATATTTTCATAGGTATAGATAGCGATTTGTTAACAAAATTTCGCAAGGCATACAAATCGCTGTACCTTTGATATACTGTTTCTTCTGAGAATTTACTCATATTTAAGATTACTATTCGTTTATGCAAAAAAATCAGTCGTCTAGCCATTTAAACTGAATATTTTACATGTCGTCGACTCCACAATTCACGTTATTATTTCTATTAAATTCGCAGTTGGTTTCCAGTGTCAGAGTATGCTATCGCACTCGTGCACACTTTTGATGCGTGTGTGAATGCGACCGCTTAACTTGAGTCAGTCTCAAGTTACTGCCATACTGCAAACTGAACATTTTTAATTATGAGATCCTTCTGATTTCTATTTCGAATAATCACCGGCAAACGAACAAAAGGATCGCCAGATGATAAGCCATATCCTCTCATACCCTCAAAGCTCTTTTCCGCGTCGGGTTCCAGTGAGGCCATAATATCTGGTAGTGAATACTTATGTGTGAAGCCATTAATACTTGATAATGATGATAACCACACAAGCTGTGCTTTAGATACAATCATTCTTTTGTTAGCTATCCGCTGTACGTGTATTGTATGCCTGAAAGCGCATAAGCCTCGTATCTCACGAACTGTGAATCTAGAATCTGGATAGTGCATCCCCGAGCATTGCCCTGTCACATATTACACTGAATATAATACATTTCAAGTAAATACAATGTTAGGTAAGGCTGGGAGTTGGGACTATATGATCCGGAATCCAGTGGGCCCGGGAAAATTCAGAGCACTGAAAATAGAACTCTGCGCTTATACAATAGAGTTGAAAATTGAAGTGTCGAGCGTCGAGCTGTCGTAAATGACATTGAGATTTGACTCGACACTTGTGTGTTAGATTTTCAACTCTATTGTATATGCGCAGTTTCTATTTTCAGCTCTGAATTTTCCCCGGCCTTACGGATTCTGGATAATATAGTCTCAGCCTAATCAGTATTGCCAACTAGTAGTTTTACAACTAAATTTAGCCGTTTTTTCCCCTCTTTGGTAGGCATTAAGTTATTAGTAGTGTTTTAGTAGGAGATAACCTCCAACCACCAGTCAAGTCTTATGCAAAATGGCCTATGATAGGCACAAAAATGAAAAAAAGAAAACAAAAAAAAAAGAATAAAACGAACACTTAAACTCCAATTCTCGTATTTAACTTAGACTTTCAATATACTTTTAATGAATATATCGTTATAAATAACGAATAAATGAATCGTTTTGATATCATAAATCATTTGCAGTTTGTACCAATCGAAACACGTTGGTTTGACGTTTATGAGAATACCATTTTGCTGTTACAAAATATACGAGTGACATCCACAAACTAGCGTTTAATATCAATTTAATTAAGTAATCATAAATGTGAAGCGAAAACTTTGAAGCGAACGGAGTAGAATGAGCACAGTTAAAAGTTTATAAGAAGTGAAATGCACAACATTTTTATAGTAATGATTGACAAATTCATAAAAACGTTACACACACTACCTCAGATTACTCACACTACCATGCGTTTCATATAGGTAGTTTTGCCGCACGTTGACGTTTGTCAATCTATCTTTCACATTTAATACATATTTTACATTTTTTATTTCGCATATAAGACGTCAAAGAATACATAGTACTTACAAATTATAAGAAACACAGCTATGATGAGAAAATTGCCATCTAACTTCTAAGTAACTACACTCAACAAAATAATGAAGAAAATCTACTAACAAGCGGTGACAATTTACGCGCTATTTATAAAAAGGGCAAAGCCCTACAGGATGATGGATGCTCCGCGTGTCGCGTCACGCCGCTTACGGCGAAACCAGTCAGGGACCTGCAGTGTCATAGGGCTGGCAACAGATAGAAAAATAATTACACCCACAGCTTTTGGTCCCGTGAGAAAGTAAGGAAAATGTGGTTGTCAGAATCTCTGACAACCATACCTAAAGCACGGATTACTAAATACTTAAGTTACTTCGTTTAAAGGTTTAATTGTTTTTTTTTTTAATATTTACCTATACGGTATACCCCATTAATCCACGAGTGAATGTCAAATCGCCAGCCAAACAATTAACACTTACATTTACTAATAAATAACTTTTGAAGTGAAACTACTTTAGCGGCTGTTAGCAACTTGAGACGCCGTCTAGCGGCGTCAAGTCGAAAACAAATTGGCCACTTCTACCACGCGACGAACGCGATAAAAGTATTGGAATGGACCGGCGCGCATCATTATCACTCTGAATTTTGTAAAGAAAGCATCAATTAAAATATTTAGTTGAAATTATTGAATTACTCGTAGAATCATAATATTGTACAAGTGTGTGTTATACCTAATTTAGTTTAAAATAAATGATTAAAATAGCATAGTAGTCGTAATTTTCAATACGGCATTGAGAGTTAAATTTCAAGGACGCGTCACGTCACGACACAATTTTGGATATAACGCCATCTGTCCGAAGCTACTTCTTACATTACAACCTAACTTTATAAAATACGGCTCAATACATAAATGGCGCTAAGTGTACAAATTTTCATTTTTCTATTATTTTTTTCAGTTTTAATTCTGCCACTTGTACTATGTAGTTTGTACACGTCATGTTTTTTATCCTTAAATACAATGTTTACTTGACAACTGTCAATCGTATATTGCAGTTTTTATTGATAATGCCACTATTAGCAGTTGGTTATGCTACAGAATAACTATAATCTAATTGCTTTTATAATAGTACTATTATTAGATAAATTGCGGTCGCGGAGCATGTAGAAATTCGTATATTGACTTATCAGTAATTATCGCTACTTGTCCCTTTCACTCGCACACGTATATATTGCTATCGCGTACCTGTGTAAACGCATTTTAGTAGCTATCTATCATATGATTTTAAATTGAAAATCGATCCACTGGAAAGTGGCAACCCTAATGAATTCACACGTGGGCAGATGGATTTATTAAGTTAGCTATATAGAGGTCTTCTGTCGAGCTTGTTTACCGTCTAACCATAAACCTATATACATTGTTAGTGCCAGAAGCGATGAGAATACCTAGGACCTAGAAGGTTTGTTTGTTTGCAGCGAATAGGCTCCGAAACTATTGGACCGATTTTGATGAAATTTGGTACAGATATAGATTAGACCACGGGGAAGGACATATTCTACTTTATATCGCGGCAAAATTTACGGTTCCCGAGAGATTTCCTTGAGCGCGCACGGAGTCGCGGGGAACGTCTAGTACCTAATAAATGTTTTAATCTAAGGCTTAATGGCCATGTCTAAATTTAATATAGGTATTAGTTACTCAAAGGATTTGACATTAGGGAATGCCGAGTGGTATTTTTCGTTGAGGTCTTGAAATTAGCCTAACTGCTCAAGAGTCCTGGTAAAAAAATGGTACTTGGAGTACGACGCGCCATCGAAATGGACAGTTTTAAAGGTTCCGTACCCAAAGGGTAAAAACGGGACCCTATTACTGAGACTATCCATCCGTCAGTCTGTCCCAGGCTGTATGTCATGAATAAAGCTAGACAGTTGATATTTTCACAGATGATGTATTCCTGTTGTTCGCTATCACAACAAATACTAAAAACGGAATAAAATACCCAGGTACTTAATATTTAAGGGGGCTCCGCCTCCTATACAAAAATTTTTCTTTACATGTTTTTGCTCAAGATTAATGCTGTTGTTCTGGATGTTAGTGCTAATAGTTGTATTGATCATGTTACTGAACCCTTCGTGCACGAGTCCAACTCGCGCTTTCTATTCACTCTGTTCTTTTGTCAGTTTCTCTCAAGCTGAGTTTATAGGTTTGAACTTCAATCCCCAAGCTAGGTGAAAGTGTTTAAAGTGCTTCGAAAACACGTGGGCGCCAGACGCCATACGTTACATTAAAGTGGGTATTACAATATATTACATCATGCTGTTGGTCTGTACGAACTTGCATACCTTTGCGTAACACATGAACGACTCATACAAGTTCAAACATGATAATAATAACGAATGAATGAATGACGTTATATTATCCATTCAAAATCATTTACATTCATTCAATGCTATTCACATTTACGTATACAAGGTTGTTTAAAATCGACTACAGATATTTTGGGCATATAATCTACTCCTTAAGTAAAACAATTACTAGGCACAAAATTAATTTAAAAAATAAGAAAATATTATATTGGATAAAATTACATTGCGCTCTGAGGTCATTAACCTCACAGAAACAGCTGATTTAGAGGGGAAGCAAAGACTGCCTAATTAACATCAATAGTCAATACAATCAGATGTGTGACGTCAGTGACCTTCACAGCGCCGTAAAGAGCGCCGTACTCAAATGTAAGTTTCGAAATTTTTACCTATTTTTCTGTCATTTTTATATTTCCGTAGAAACCATTTCCATTTCTAGAGCGGTGAAGCTACGCGTAACGCATGCTGTTACATATTGCTCTGAGGTTACAAGCATTTAGTTTAGAACATTTTGTGACATCCATAAAACCGTGAGACATGGGTTATGACTGTTTGGAATTATGCTTTGTTCCACTTGGACAAAAAAAAACCCTCCGTTCTTCTGTGTAAATTGGAATTCTTTATTGCATTTTAAAATTCACCAAAGAGTCGCGATTTTGTCTTAATGCAGACTAGCTCTCGGGTGATAATAATAAAAATTTATGCAGTCGTTTTATTTTAAAACATTGTCAAAACGTTTTGTCTATTGGACTCTGCAAACTTCTTGGCGAGAACTGGTAAAAAGATTTTAACTTTTATAATACAAGATATCGCCCTGTTGTCGAAATTCGCCCATAATAATTCATATAATTTTTAAGTTTGAACTTTATTGTGCGGGACACGCCCAGATAATCCCAGGGCTACAGGAAGGGATCGAAATTAAGGGACACTTACAAGTTACAGGAAATTAAAAAGATACTGGGAAAGTCGAGGGAAAATAGTAGGGTAAAGGGTTAAAAGGAAATAGAATAGGAAAAATGATACCACCGGTCAATGTACACTATTTCGATGGGCGATGAGGCATGCCTGTCTGTCCGCGCTTCTAGCTTCTGTAATTACGAATATAAATGGATGAAATTTGGTATAGTAATAGGCTGTGCATAGATCTCGCTTTTGGCATCATAAAATAATAATAATTTTATATTTTAGGGGTGGCTCTCCATACATGTGAAGTGGGGATGAAAATTTTTTACCCCATCGTTTAGGGTATCGTTGAATACGCATTTTTAAATAAAGGCCAGGTTTCATACATGACGTTTTACAAAGTCAACCATTTTCAAGTAATCGGCCTCCAAAGTGGTTTATAAGTTGGTACCCCCTGGCATTTCTAAACTATGAGATTTGGAAACTTGCAATTTTCCATGCTAATAGACCATGCTAAAAACTCTTTAGGAAAATTATTTTGAACGAAATCGGACAGTAACTTTTGAAGTAATTTGAAAAAATATATATTACCTACGCGTTTATAGTTACGGAACCCTCCTTAGACATGTCCTGACCTGCTCTTGGTTAGGTTAGGTTATTTAGAAATAAAAGTTTTCAATGTATTATCCATTCATAAAAATTATTAAGATAAATATTCACTTGTTTACAAGACTAACTAATCAAATAGAACTTAGCGACACACGATGACACTCAGTGAAGGGATGGTTTGTGAAATGTCGGTAGGAAAATAAAAAATAATCACCGTCATTCTACCCAATATGTAAAGCGCTTACATAATATTTCGTTAATGCAATGCAGTAAAATTGTGTAATAATGTTTATAAGATATTAATTTGTAAATAAATATTATATTTTTAAATTAGTATGCGAAATAATTATGCTACAAGTATGCGTAAATATAAAAATATGCTTAAATATTATTATGCATAAATATATTTATGCTTTTTAATAATATGCATAAAAATATGATGCTTAATTAATATTATGCGTAAAAAATGTATGCTTTACAATAAGTGTACTTAACAATTATTATGATTTTAGTAATTATGCTCAAAAAGTTATGCCAAATGAATATTAAGCGAAACTACTATTAGGTCAAATGAAATTATGCCAAGTAAAAATATGATATATGATTTTATGCGAAAAAATAGGGAACCATTTATACTACGTCGTCCTCCCCTGACTTAACGGTCTCCCGTTCGGTCCCTTTCGCACAGTGAGTCTATCGGAGCCGAGGCGACCCCGAGCGGAAAAGCCGCTGCAACATCCAATTTTCCGTTATGAAACTTACTCAGCCCCCGTGCGGGCTAACACAACACCACTTTGGAGTAGGTCATAAATTAGCTAAATTTTAATAATTTACACATTTATTCGTTAATTATAAGTTAGTAGCGATAGCTCACAAGAATCTAGTTATCATATAAAGAAACAGGTGTCGGATTTACATGAAATTTCGACTTTATGACAAGTTAAACCGTTTTTAATTAGGAAATTTACTTTAAGGCTTTAACAATTTTTATCATATTTACTTTGTACAATTATGAATTTACTGTTTACATATTTCTGCCTTGATAGGTTCGTCGTGAACATTTATAATAACAGACGTAAGTAATAACATTTTTTTCGGGTGGCATAGGCACATATTATGAATATTATTCTTCCTTAATAAGGGAGGGTTCTTTTGCTTCTAAGATACAAAAACATTTAAAAATTGTGACAGAATTCAACGTGTAACAAAATAGCTATATAATATCAAACGCACAGTAGTGTGTGTTAATAAACTGAGGTAGTGTGTGTTGTAATGTTGTTGTTATTTTTATTAATTTTATGTATTTCTAAGCATTATTTTAAAAAGTACTACTATTCTCATACCATACCATTCCTCACAAAATTTAATTTATCGGCCAAATATCATACTCCTCCGGTTGCACAATTCTCGTAAAACTGTGTTGAAAGTTTTTGCTTCACGTATTAATATAATATAATAATAAGTATCTAAGAGAGAATCACTTTAACCTACTAGCTAAATATTAACAGTAGGGTTCTACCCTTTAATATATCTACACGGTAACTAGTTAACGGTAACTGCAATATTAACCTTCTAACTGCGTGCTAAAAAGTTTTTACTACAGTTTATATAATGGCAGATGCAGGTAGGTAACCTTTGAAAGTTATGTGCCATTTACGAAATAGACATTTAGTATTTTTTCTTTCTATTAAAATAATAGCAGTCATTTTTTTAAATGCAGTAAGTACCCATTGAAGCAATATTCGTAATAATGTTTTTTAATTTGAATATGCATTTCTTATGCAGACAGTAGCTACAGTTGAAAAGAATTGTATAGTTGTATATATTTTTATTACATATAGGTAGCTTAATTCTGTAACTATAAAGTTTGAACTATGTAAGTTAAGTTCACGAACTAAGGCAAAATTATGGACTAGCTTATTCTCCGAGTTATATGTGTTTGCTTTTAAACCGAAACGTTAAAGTTTTAGCCCTAAGGCTGGGACTACGAGTATATATCTATATTCTCTGGAATCTGGAATGCCGTTGAAAATTGAGAGCATTGAAAATGTAACTTACATTAATACAATAGAGTTGAAAATGGAACACATGAATGTCGAGTCAAATGTCAATGTCATATGCTCGACACTCGAAACATCCATTTTCATCTCTATTGTAGGTATTAGCGCAGAGTTCTATTTTCAGTGCTTTGAATCTTCGCCGGCGCGGCGTTCCGGGTTCCGAAGCATTTGGGCTGGAGGCTTTATTAATTTACCCGAGTGCGAAAGAGTGTGTTATGTTTTCGCTTATTATATACTACAATCCACAGGACAGACTTAGGGGCCCCATACACGGTCCGGTTTTCCTTCAATTCGGCCTCAACGGATGCAAAATCGTATCGTCTGTGTGCAATTTCGAGATCACATCAGTCAGCCGTATGGACTGAAGCGATTCGCTCCAGTGTTGCCAACTCTGTTTTTGCAAAACTACTAAACTCGCGTCTGTTTTCTACTAAAAACTACTAAAAGAGTACCAATAACTATAAAAAAATTACTAAACTTAGGATCCCTAAAAGTTTTTTTAGGGATTTTGTGTTTACAAACATACATATAGTTCAGTTTTAATCTTTAACCGTTAAATTAAAATATATTTATATAGTAGGAAATATAATATAGTATATAGAAAAATAAATCGGTAGTTTTAAGCGACTTACAGATGCGTGCTACTATGTGTTATTATGATAAAGTGTCATAATAGCACATAGAAGCAGGCCATTTTGTATATTATGATTACTGTCTAGCTATTTTGTACAAAACCACTACTAACAACTAAATTCCTACTAATGGGGGAATAAAATACAAAATTTGGTAGTAAAACTTTGTAAAACAACTAAGTTGGCAACATTAGTTCTGACCTGAACGGATGGACTGAATGGTAATAAAATTGGACTGAACGGTAATAAAATTCGAGTGTAAAATAAAACCGGTCAAGTGCGAGTACCTGTTAACCTGTCTGTGCTGAACTTTATTGTACTCATACAATTCTTACATGAGGACTTCTACTGATAAATCAATTCTGGATTTTAACAACTAGGTAATATACCACCTATTTGTATACAGATAGTTGACGACATGTTAACAGACCCACCGATTTGTAAATCTGTGCCTACGGCCCACCAGATACACAATAAGTTTAATAAACATCGGTCAAACCGTTTCCAAGGGGTTTGGACACGAGAATTTTATTTATTTACCTAATAAGACGACTTACATTCACATTTCACATACATATAAATTACAATTCAACCACAGGTGTCAGTTTTGTATGTCAATATATTATGTTACTTTGCGGTTACATTGAGCAATATACTATGTTGGACTTTGTTGCTAATTACTCTTGGTTTACACAAGTGTTTTAAATATGGTGTAAGCGGGCTAAAAATAAACTTACCAAAAGCATGTCAGGACATGTCTAAGAAGGGTTCCGTAGTTTTCTTTAAGTTATTACAAAAGTAATTGTCCGATTTCGCTTTTTTAACAACAACTATCAGAATGCCTGGGCAACTTATACGAGTATGTAAACCACTTTGAAGGCCGATTACTCAAAAATGGTTGACTTTGTAAAAAAGTCATGTACGAGTAATGAAACCTTGAAAAACAAGTGGAAAAACGGCAATTGCCTACCTATTATTACATGTAGGTTAAAAACGTAGTTAACAAATAGAACGTCATTTCTCATATATTTAACATACGACTTTCTTACACTAACATAAACAGATTTTTCGAGTTTAGATCAATTAAAACGCGTTGGTTTGAAGTTTATGTGAATACCGTTTTGCTGTTTAAACATGTCGAGACTGCATCGAATCTGCATCGAAACTGCATTATTGTAAGACTAGCTTTTGCCCACTGCTTCGCCCGCGTAAATACAGTATCCAACTGAAACACGTGTACTTTTTCGGAATCAAAAGTAGCCTGGGTGTTAATCCAGAGCTTAAACGACTACCATACCAAATTACATAAAAAATAGTTTAGTAGTTTTTTCGTGAAAAAGTAACTAACATTCATCCATCAATCCTCACAAACTTTTATAATATAATAGTAGTAATATTTAATTAGTAGAGAAATTAAAAACGTATCTAAAATCTTAGATTGACTTCAATCTTAGATTCTCAAACAAAAATTGACGTAAATTGACGTGAAGTTAATTCTGGGATCGTTGAAATTGTGGCGGACCAATTAGCGCCACAATCCTTTATCGCACTACCGAAGTTTCTGTAGTTCGAAGCTATATATACAACCAGCTGAAATGACTGCAAGTGGGATTGACCTCGCTCGGTCGGAGATCTATGGGGCTTCCACTTATTCCCACAAAATGTATTGAAAACATGATCTCAGTTAGCTAAAATGAGATTAAGATTGATTATTAATTTCGGGCGTTAGGAGTGTTTGATAGAAATGATTGTTTGCGGCCGCGTACTATACTACCGATAGGCTTTCCTTTAACGGGCATTGGCCCACCACACATTCCCACCACTACAACTCCTGCGAGCCAGGAAGCGGCAAGCAACCAAAAAAACCTCTTGATATGATCTCAGGGGCGCCCGAGGGACATGCTAAATCTGTCTTGGGACCCGCAATGAAAACCAATCAGAAGAATGGTAGGAGGAGCAGTAAGGAATTACTAATATTGCTAACTATAAAAATCTCGTACACTGTAACGGAAGGAACTAAACACACCGGCATATTTAGCGGAACACAAAAAAAAAGGTCCATAATTAAAAATATATGGTTTTATTTTAAAATCTACTTACTACACTTCTTTTGTTATTTAAAGTTTCATTTGTTTTACTTAAAATGAGATCACATTAAGAACAGATTTTGCGAGTAAAGGCTATTTGTGAAAAATGGTACATTTTTGAACTTTTCATGTAACCGGGAAAAGTAAAAATTAATATTAAAATAACAATTAATTAAATTAGAAAAACGGTGATTAATATCGCGTATTTCCTCCACGTGCTCTTATTAAAGTTTCTACCCGTCTAGGCATACTGAGAATGATGTTATCGATGGTCTCCTGGGATAGTCTCGCATCGTATTCGCAGTTCACCCACGTTGGCAGGAGCTGGAATTCTGGACTTAACTTTTCTTTTCAGCAAGTCCCAAACGTGCTCTATTGGGTTCATATTCGGTGATCTCGCCGGCCACTCCATAACAGTGATATTCATATCATTAAGATAAGCTTGAGTTACCCGAGCGGTATGCGGCCGAGCATTATCCTGCATAAAAACAAAATCGTCACCGATATATGGGACAAACGCTACGACATTTTCTTCTAAAACTTCTCTGATATAGCGGTCTGCAGTCAGACTCCCTCTGTCAATCACTACCAAGTCTGTGCGAGCTCCCAAACAAATGCCCGCCCAAACCATTATTGATCCACCAGCGTATGCAACTGTAGTTTCAAAATTTGTCCGAATGTATGTTCTCCTTTGCGTCTGTATATTATTTGCCTGCCGTCAATTTGATTTAAGAGAATTCTGCACTCATCACTAAACAATACCTTACTCCATTGGTCCGCGTTCCAAAGTCGATGTTCGTGAGCAAAAGCTAACCTGTTTCTACGATGATTTACCTCGAGCCTTGGAGCCTTGGCGGGCACAAATGAACCCAAACCAGCTTCTTCGAACCTTCTTCGTACCGTACGCTCACTTACGGTTACACCCCGCACTGCTTCTAACTCATGTCGGGCTTGGACGGCCGTCAAACGGGGTTCCTACGTACACGAAGCCGAATGAAACGATCATCCCTACTAGAAGTGCGTCTTTTTCTGCCTTGTCCTGCTCTTCTCACATAAGTACCGGTCTCCCTGATCCGTTGGATACTGCGATGGATCGTTGAAACTGGTCGACGAAGATCTCTGGGTATCACTCTGTAGGTTTGACCATTGCTTCGCATTACGAGTGCCCTGGCAATCTCCGTCATAATTCAGTCCTCAACTCCAAAAAGATACGCGATTAAAAAATAACTAACAAAAAACAGTATTTCAATGAAATTTTAAATCAAACTCAGAAGGAAGAAATACTCGAAGTTCGCTCCAGATAAGGTGTATTTGAATAAAATTAAAACAATTGCATAAAATGTGATGTTCAGTTGTTTTCTTAATTTGAAAATATTTCTTTTTAAATTAAATGACGTATAAACCAGCCAGCAACCTTATATGATACTGATATCAAACCTTTATTTTATGTTCCGCTAAATATGCCGGTGTGTGTATATTAGTATTCAAAATAAAGGTAAGCAGCCCGCACGGCATCTGTATCCCGACTGCGTTCGAAAACATCATAATGAATAAAGTCAACAATTCAAATCCAATGCACGCTTCTTTGATTGATATTATTTTTGTGGCTAGTTAGTTTCGTTAAAAAAAAGGTTATAAAACGTTTAAAATTGTTGCATTAATCGTAACTGTGATTAGGAAATTTACCCACAAAAGGATGTCAACCACTGCGTTTTTATTTTAACAGTCTTTATGTACTTTATGTACTACTTTTAAAATATTTTACGTTTATAAGCCTATTTGCCATATTTATTCCTAACCATTGATATTTTAGGGAATTACTAACTCTGTGGTAGGTACCCTCGAGTGCTTATCCATGTTGGTGTGTTTGTCTGATACGTCGGAAAAGCCATTTGACAAACTAAGACAGCAACATGGATTGGCGTATCCGTGGTGTAAATATTTTTTATTAAATAGGCGGTAAGAGCGAGCGCTCACTTGGGACACGACTGACACGATTTAAATTGCATTACAAAATGCATAAAGATGCACACACTTGAAACAACGTCTCATAGACAAAACTGTCTATGGGGCGAGTGGCGACACAGCTGTCATAAAATAGGCTAGATGACAAAAAAAAAAATTGCATAAATGAATAGTACTCTTAAATATGAGAAACTTCTCAGAAGAAACAGTGTATCAAAAGTCAACATTTTCAAAGGTACAGACAGCGATTTGTATACAAAATTTCGCAAATCTCGTGAAAACGTTCCATACTAAAGTCATACCTAGCTGTCACGTCACGTCTAGGTTAAAGTGTATGAAGTATAAGGCCGCAGGAACATATTTGTAAATATCTCCGATATTATTTTGTGCGTTTAACTTCCTACTTACCATAATTAATGTTTTTGTATATGATGTAAGTAAACTGATGATGTAGGTTTTGTTTACTAATTTACCAAAAAAAAAATTGAAATTTTTCGTACTTTTTATGTGCTTATCTAATTACTAAACTCACATAAAATATATTTTTTTACATTTACCAAGTAGTAATGCCTCAATATATCTGAGTATATTAATGAAACTAAATATTTGAGATGTAGTCATCTCCCCCTATTGTGGGTGTTTTATTCGTAAGACAGGCTTGTCAGAGTGCCTTTCCTTTGTACTTAACATTGTCAGAAACATAATATTATTTTCTAGGTCACAACTAGGGTTGCCAGATTTTTTCCAGCCTATAAGGGACAAATGCTTATATAAGCCAAAAAATACGGGAATTCCGTTGTTTACCCGGGACAAAAAAAGAACAAAATTAATTAATTTTGAAAAAAATTGACAAATATTTAATATTTTTCTCAGGATCGAGAGAGTTTTTGCATTTTTGATTAGTTTTAGGGTGTCTGAGCTCATATTTATCTAGATATGGGATACTTTTTGGTTTTGAATCCTAGATCGCTCGATTTACGGGACAGCGCTTGTCCCGGCGCGGCGGCGGGACGTTTTAAATAATACTTAAAATACGGGCCGTCCCGGGAAATACGAGACGTCTAGCATTCCTAGTCACAACTCACAAGAATTCGAAATAACAAATATATCATAAACTTTGAAGGTGGTTTGAAGTTTGTACAGTATTCTAGTTCACCAGTAAAACGAGAATATAGTGAAAATAGTAGAGGCAAAGATACAAGTTAATACTTAAAGTCAGGCTGTCGTCGTGTGCTTTTACCCGACTACGTCGAAGCCAAAAGGAAGGGTAATGATTTTGGCAGTCCATGTATGTATGTTTGTTCCACTGTAGCGCCTAAACTACTGATCCGATTTTAACGAATGAGGTGTCAATGTATTCGTAACGATGGCCCGAGTAACATGGGCTGTAATATAATTTGCGTAGTCGGGTTATAGTTTGTAACTTAGTATGTAGTTAGCCTCGTATACAAATTAGAAGTAGTTACTTCTTTATTATTATGATTAATAAAAAGGGGTTCTAATTTCTAATCTTATTCTTTACCACTTCCTTCCAAAAAGGAGGCGATAATATTATTTTTTTGTATGTCAACGATTAATAAATTATTTTTTGTTGTAAAAGGTAACAATGAGATTCGAAATTGGTCCCATTGTCAAAGTTTTTTTTAAGTAACGCAGCATATTATGCTACTTTTATAAAAAAAAAAAAACTATAAAACAGTGTAAGAATTGAAAAATTTCAAAGTAACTAAAAAGTGACAAATCTTACATTACGTTCCTTTTTTTCGATAAAACCTAAATGTAACTTTTCATTGCTCAATCTACTTATTGTAGAAGTCGGCACGCGAGGTCGATGAAACATAAATAAAATTTTTTTTGATTTATAGATTAATGTTGCTGCAGTCTTTGACCGACACATTGGAAAAGTCAGAAAAAGATAATCTGTTATGTAATATTTTTTGTATTGATTAAGCGTATTAAGGTTTATTAATTCCAGGATCATTTGAGCTGGTACCGACTTCAAAAATGAAGAAGAAAATTGAGAATTAGTTAAATTTTGGTTTCATCAAAAAGGGGACATACCTGGGCTGATTGATAACTGGCCGAAACGACAAACTTAAAAAAATGATACGCAAAAAAGGAATATTACATTATATTCTGGCATCTTTTTGAAAATAGAACGCCCAATTTGAATTTAATCGAACTGATGGAATTTGTTTGAGAGGACGTAGAACTTTCTCTGTCGTAAATTTTCTTAACAATGGAAAGAAACGAAATTCGTGCGGTGATAAAGTTTTACGTTTTAAAAGAGAAAACAGCAACCCAGATTAAAACCAAGCTAGACAGTGTTTTAGGTAATTCTGCTCCTGCATTGAGTACAATTCACACCTGGGTAACTGATTTTAAACGTGGAAGACAGAGCTGCGAAGACGCCCACAGGTCTGGCCGTCCAAATGAAGTCACGAATCCGGACATGATCAAAAAAATTCACAAATTGGTATTGAATGATCGGCGCTTAAATCGGCGTTGTTTAACCGAGATCCTAATGAGTTTTTGCGGCGTTATGTAACAGTCGATGAAACCTGGATACATCATTATACTCCCGAGACAAAAGAACAATCTAAGCAGTGGACTGAGAGCGGAAAACCTGCGCCGAAGAAAGCAAAAACGGTTTTGTCGGCCGGCAAAGTGATGGCGACTGTTTTTTGGGATGCTCGAGGGATTATTTTCGTGGATTATCTGCAAAAAGGAAAAGCAATAAATGGAGAGTACTACGCAAGCTTGCTGCAAAAATTAAGTGAAGAAATCCAGAAGAAACGACCACATTTGGCCAAGAAAAAAATTTTGTTCCACCATGACAACGCACCACCTGCACACACGTCAATGGTTGCAGTCGCCAAACTTCATGAATTGCGGTTCGAATTGCTACCGCATCCACCCTATTCCCCGGATCTGGCCCCGTGCGACTTCCACTTATTCCCAAACCTGAGAAATGGTTAGGTGGCCAGAGATTTTCATCAAATGAAGAAGTCATTGTTGCCGTGGACGAGTATTTTGAGGGGTTGGAGAAAACATTTTATCAAACTGGTGTAACGGCATTGGAGAAGCGCTGGACTAAATGCATCGAGGTAGAAGGAAACTACGTTGAGAAATAAATTTATTTTAAATAGATTTTTGAAGTTTTTCTTTGTCGTTTCGGAAACTTATCAATCAGCCCTCGTATATCATTGATTATTTTTTCACTTTTTAGAGCATTTTAAACATTATATTTTGTATTTTTAGTTATTGCAAGAGATTTTTTACGACTCAACTATTTAATATTATTAAATATTTTATCATTCAATATTATTTCTCGACGCGCGGACCAAAGATTTCAAAACTCGCGCCATAGTTTTTTGTGAGGCGATCGTCGAATTGTATCATATTATGTAAGCTTTACAGCCTGGAGGTGATTTACCTGGCGAGCTTTACAATACAATTCGATTTCCACGCAAGGTTCTAGATTTTAACTTGCCAATATTTCTTACTAGGACACCATAAAAGATCAGTGATAAAAACTTAGTGTTCTTTTAACGTTTACAACCTAATATGGACTTTACAATCACAAACATAGAGTACATTACGGAACGATGGCGTAACACCGTCAAATAAGTATAGGGTCGTTTTTATTGGAGTTATGTAAAACTTCAGAAATGTGTACGTGAGTGCAATGTTAGGTATGCAAAAGTACTTTTTCTCGGGGCAAGCCAAGTCTGAGCAAACGAGGTTGTATAAGTTTTTTTCTCGAAGTTTCGATAAGTGAAACATCAAACAACGCGAATTTTCTAGAATTTCATCCTCGTAGTCCAAAGAGTTAAGTGTGGTAAATTACGTTATGAAGCTTCAGAAAGTTAGATCGTCTGTAAAGAGTGCTTTTGTTGTCCTCTGTGTGCCGAGTGCGAGTTTTTGTCATCGTGTCGCCGTGAAGATATTACTTTGACAATTTGTATGGACTATGCCATCGAAACAACGCCCCTAGTGGCAAACAATGGTAACTAATTCGATGTCATACAAATTGTAGTAAAATTCTTCACGGCGAGTAATGACAAAAACTCGCACTCGGCACACTACAGCACACGCAATAGGCTTTTACAGAGCATCCCTATATAAACATGTCGGTGTATTCTGTACGTGAAAATAATCCAAATACACCCATGAAAAGTCATGCCCGAATAAATACAGTGTTCCAACTTCCAGTGGAATTTTTCTCCTCCGTTCCAGCCAGTCAAAAACCCAGCTTAAATATTCCAGCCGTGCTAACGAGCGAGGCCTATTGGACTATTCATGATGTCCTGGTATAATTTTGACGAAGAAAATTTCTTTAGTTTTGACATTTTGACATTAGAGTTTTTTAATTTTGTTTCGATGAAACGCAAATTGCGTTATGCGACAGTTTTCACTACAGTAGCAAACGCAAGTTAGTTCTCTGAGAGCGACATCTATTGACACATTTAAGAACCAGAAACTTTGTAGTATAAAATATATTTGTTTTATAACACAAGCACAGAGCCACAATTCTCGTATTTACGTTATTTCAATATACTTTCAAATTAATTTTAAATGTATCGTCTTCCAAAATGCTTTTGACGTTTATGAGAATAGCATTTTGTATTAAATAATATCAAGATTGCATCGAAACTGTGTTCGAAGAATCGACCTACTGACTACATTCACCTCTCTAATATATCCTCTCAATGTTAATGATGCGTTGTTTACACGGAAACACATCACGTACTCTCTCTCAGAGAATCTAGAATAGAAGCAGATAGAATATCCTCAAAATTTATTTGTATTTGCATGCAGTCACAAACAGTTTGTAAACCAATTGTTGAACCCTTGAAAATATTTATTTTAATATGCTAGTGTTTATTCTGAGAACTTATTCATATTTAAGAGTACTCACTTCTCACTTCTTCTAGCCTATTCTACTATAGATTGGAATAACTTCTAGTGTTCTACCAAGAAATCATAAACAATCCAGTTCTCCAAATCAGTCTAGCGTTTCTTAATTTAACACGTAAACAACCCGACTTTTATTTATTTATGCATTTCTTTACATTGACGCCGAGTTGAAAACTTTGTGTTGTTTCTTCGCAAAGTTCTGTTTAGCTGTTGTGAAGTGTCTTCCAATACAAATTATGTAAAGTCAATTTGTCAACTTAACGAAGTGGTTTGTACACAAATATTTGTCTAAGGTCTTAATCTCTAGAACCTAGATTTATAAACAAGATCAAATATTAAGTCACGTGGCCCCGTCATCGTCAAGCAGTAAGCTAGCTGATGACACTCTCGAACACATCAGCTTTCAAAGAAAAAACTAGATCAATTGGTTCATTCGTTTGGGAGCTACGATGCCACGGACAGACACACAGACAGCAAGGCACGTCACACTTATAACACCTCTCTATTGCGCGGTGAACAAGTGACATTTAAATTGGGAGCATTATGGCTGCCCATTGAGTTTAGTTTGCGTTTAGGCTGGGACTATATTGTCCGGAATTTTTAGCCGGGTAAAATTCAGAGCAGTAAAATTAGGACTCTGCGCTAAAACAATAGAGTTGGAAATCGAACGCACAAGTGTCAAGTCAAATGTGAATGTCATGTACATTGACTATATTCAGCTCTATTGTATTAGCGCAGTTCTATTAACAGTTCTGTTTTTACTGTCGCGACCACAAAAAAAACTCTTGTGGGAACGACGGCTGTGACATGCTGGCTCTGTATCTGCTTGGCAGAATGACATGGGCACAATGTGTCTTGAGAACCTCTTAATTTAAGTAGCGTTTAGGCAGTGGCGTAGCGTGGGTGTCTGCCGCCCGGGCGGATGATAATTTTGCCGTCTCCTTATTTAGGCTTTTCAATTTAATGTAAGTATACAACACATTACCTTCGTTACATTAATTCTAGAGAACTTTTCGGCGGCGGCAAATTATCGTTATTTTGCATTATACAGGTTAGATTTTAAATTAAAAAGTTTATGTAATCAATTCTTAAATCACAGTTTCAGAGCGTAACATAAATTACGATACGGGAGAATGTGAAATGGACAATAACTGTCGATCAATCAATATAACTTTCTCTGTAATATTTGTAAAAATCACAAGCTTCCTTAAACACGTACTTTCATGCAAAGTACTTGAATTTTCCAAAATTATGTTATTCGCTACTCGCTAACAAAATATCGTCACAGAATGAAGAAGTGATGAAAAATTCCGTTTTTTTTTCAATCGGTCCGGATTCGTAATTGTCAGTAGCGATACATAATAATTATGTATCGACTTTAACATGACTGCAGGTAAGAATTATTCTTACCTGCAGTCATGTTAAAGTCGATAAAATTATTGTACTTATGTATTACTAATTTATAATAACTATTATAATATTAGTTTTTTATATTAAGTAGGTAATAAAATACAGTAGGTACTAAAACAAAACAATCAATAATTTGCATCCAAATGACGCTGACAAAACAATTCCGGAGATTCGCCAAGGAATACAATGGGTGATGTTGTGGTTTTTGTATTTCTTGCATAAATTTGTGTTATTTCGGTTCTTAATGTGTAATATTGGTAGAACATTAACCATTAAATATTCGTTAACGTGCACAAATGTGGGCGGCAAGTGGTACAACTTCAAAAAACGAGCTATTTTGTGTTCCCTCCAAAACTCCCTAGAAACTTTCAGTAGAGCTTCTATAACTTTACTGAATCGACTAACTTGACTCATTGACTGCAATGACTATTTATTTGGACTTTGGTTAGACTTTAGACTTGACGATTTAGGAATACGGTGTTGAAAATTGAAACGAAAATTCTATTTCCCGCCTTTTTAACTTGAGCCGACGATTTTTTATTTAAATAAAAACAAAAAAAAAACAATTCCGACGTAGTTAGTAGTTTAATAATTGAAATGTCACATTCTATGTTTTTGCCAGCGGCTTGTATGGATAAAAATGAATCTTTAGATGAATAACAAATGAAAAACTCATATAAATATTGGTTTTTCATTATTTCATGGAAGATAAAGTTTATATCTGCACAAAATTACTCCCGCCGTCCGTGTCGACTCGAGCGCTACTATGTGCACTCGCGGTTGATTAGGCGAACTAAAACGTTGTACCCCCAATATATGGCACGTACCGCGAAAAATGCAACCTAGCGTTGTTTTGTATTATAATAGATATTATGTATGTTATTATTAGCTAACACAGGTTTAGGCTGCCGCGAAACTCGAGCATCACATACACATTCATATATGAAATAGTGAGATTTTACCGCCCCCTAAAAAGTGCCACCCGGGTGGGTCGCCCTCCCCGCACCCACTACGCTACGCCACTGCGTTTAGGATCTAAGAGCGAGCGCTCACTTGAGACACGACAGTCTAAAGACAGTTTATGTATAAGATAATATACTACCTGGGCAACCGAGCTTTATTCGGAGCTGTAGTAAACAAAAAAAAGAATCACAAAAATATTCCACCGGGGTTCGAACCCACCACATTCCGAATTTACGAACAACGCATAAATTAACCAAACTGCCAATCGGACTGACATTATTAGAGCCGAAATCTATATATATATATATATATATAAAAGAAAGTCGTGTTAGTAACTATTTATAACTCAAGAACGGCTGAACCGATTTGGCTGAAAATTGGTGGGGAGGTAGATTAGAACCAGGAGACGGACATAGGATACTTTTTATCCCGTTCCAATGGGACGTGACATATAACGTGGTTTGACAAAACGCAATTGACATGGAATAACAAAACGCAACTGACAGCTAAACGTAATGTTGTCTATGGATAAGTATGGTTGAAAATTTGACAATTAGACATTTTGAAGTTTGCTCGGTTGATGTGTTTGTTTCGAGTTTCTATTAGCTTTTTGTGCCAATATTATCATTAACAATTCCGCGACCAAGACGGTCGAATCTTTCCCGACAAAGCCGTAAGGCAACTAGGATTCAAAACATTGCGAATGAAAGGACTGAAGAAGAAGAATTAAGTATATGTAGGTAGGTATATATGTAGGTTGTAGGTGTACGTGTAGTTATTTATCATTGCCAGTTCATAGTTTAGACAGAACATCGTGTGTTGGGATAGCTAGTTATTTATATATTGTAGCACGACGAAAGAAAAAACATATAACTTAAAAATGCGCAGTTTCTCGGGGACAAAACCTAGCTAGGCCGATTTTTCTCGCCCAAAACTCCCTGCATACTAAATGTCATGTAAATACTTGCAGCCGTTGCCGAGATTACGATTATAGTATACATATATACAAGATTGTCTCGTTTAAAGTATAAGATGAAGATGCCCACACTTGAAATAAAACGTCTCATAGACGTTACTGTCTATGAGCGACACAAATCTTAAAAAGGTGTTTTATTCGTAAGACAGACTTGTCTATGTGATTTCTATCGGGTTCTTTTTTTTCCATAATAATATGTAAAATAAACGTCTCCGAAAATCAATTATTACGGATACTTCGGGCACATGATTCTCTGCTTGTGTAAATACGTTTAGGCAAAATAATATTTGTCATACTCAAAGTAAAAAATCATCTCGTGTTTGGGTGACTCCGCTAAACGCAAACTCGCCCGTATAAAGAAATAATATTTTTTTCGAGTAAGACAGACGAAGTAAGTAGGACAATTGTTTTTCTGCCTAAACGTCTTCACATAAGCAGTAAAACGTGCCCGAAATATCTGTAATTGATTTTTCTAGACCTTATATACCTATTATATTATAATTAATAAATACCATGAGTATTTTTGCAATGATAGTTCAATTCTGTAGTTTATACTTTCACGAACTTTCACTAAAATGGTTCAACGTTCGCTATAGCGTAATCGAGCACGACGCCATTTTGTTTTTTTTTTGTTCTGTTTTTAAATGATCGCAAAATTTATGAACCCATTTTAATTATTTATATCATTACGATCCAAAACTTTTTGAATAAAGCGAGTGAAGCTTTATGTTCAATCCTGTTCTGAACGTGTTGTTTCATAAAAATTTTCCACACGTTATCTCTGCGAGTAGAACCGCGTGTAACATTTATGCCAAGTTTCTAAGGTTTTTGTCGGTAGTATATATAATCAATAGCGCGTTTGCATCATCATCCGCTATTGAATTGATAAACTACCGACAAAAAGCCTCATAAACTGGGCTTCTGAGGTTTATGTACCACTAGTCTCATACGGGTGCTTCCACACTGCAGTTATGTAACGTTTTAGCAGGGGCGTGCGCTCGATATAGGCAGAAATGCAGTGCTTTACTTGTCATTCACAGATATTTTAATAAAACGTTCGTACGTTTTAGATGACTTCAATTAATAGTAAATAAATTAATTAAAAAAATATAATAACTTAAAAACGCCTAATATTTTATAAATAGCAACTCATCTCATGCAGTTGCGTTCTGCAGGACAAATCATCGCATGTATGTGTAATTTTCATACTTCGCAAACGCACACACCCATGAATATCGACATGATTATATAGCGAAGTCCCGCGGCAGGCGATGGCTCTCGGGCATCGGCTATCCGATCGCTTCCGAAAACCGCCGAACTGGCTTGTCGGAAATTATTCGTTGCCTATAATCCGAGTAAAAAGAATAGTCGGAAATCTAATAAATCACGTATGCACATTATGCATTTTTGTTTAGTAAGGTTTTATTTGTTTAAATAGAAGAAACGTTTTGTGTTTCGCGGGGGCCATATTGCATATTTCATGTGATAAGCATTGTTTACAATTTAATCGCTCCAGTTTATTTATACTTTTCTTAAAAGATTTTTCATTTTAACATTTGAAAGTGTGTACATTTAACAGTTTATGACTGAGTTTCTATAATAATTGTAGTGATTTGCTTTTACTAGTGAGTTAGTTGATTTTTTTTAAATGTTATTTGACTGTGAGGTTTGTGTTGAAAATGTGTGTTTATTAAAAATTAAAAATAACAAGTTCTCACAATTGTCATTCAGTGAAAAGATTCAAATTGTGTCTAAAGGTAGGTGTGTACCCGAGTTACAACAATTAAACCAGCAAAAAAATAATGTAACTCGAAAATTTCATGTTAAAAGTTATGAAACGTATAACTGGCTGTGTGGTTGTGTACACACGATTAAATTATATTGTTGTCCTTGCATATTATTTAGTAATTTACATCGGGATATAGTAATCTCAAGTAACCGGAACCTTGAATATGTGAAAATTGAAGCTGACTGACTGGTGAGTAGTTATAATATTTTAAAATATGCTTATTATTTTACTTATTAGAATTTCTTCCGCCGCGACGATCGATCGCTGTTTTGTCTGCGTTGCCGTAGAAGATGTACATGAATAGTAGTACATCTAAGACTTGCTCTGTTGGCATGGTTTCGACTTAGAGATCCGTCGCTTGGCTGTAGCTGCGCTAAAAATCTATAAACGAAAAAGTTTTTGTGACCGCGTACTTCGCCGCATACCCCCAGTGTCATAATCCTGTGCAAGTGAGTAAAGTTTGCGATGATATTATGATATGTCAACCAAACGATTATACGAACAGGATTATAACGAAAATGGGAGAATTGAGACTATCACATGTACACTATAATTTAAAGCCATATCCGAACAACAAACTTCCAAACTAGGGTTATTCCCAATCTCTCGAAATCACCCGGTGCTTCAATGTCTGGATTATGTCGTAGTATTATGACGCGATATCGCGTGGTCCCCAGAATTCCCAGAAGACGTTCTCTCGATTACGAACTTTGTGCCATCGTCTATCGATAAGTTCACAAGAAATCATGTTCCTTTACATGAAATTGAACTGCCTTTGATCTGCAATACCGGGAATGTCGCAGGAGCGTTTGTAACCTCCGAAAAATTGGGCACGTAACATTTTACATTAGAAATGTAAAGTTTCAGAGTTAAAAAAAATGTGGAAATTGTTGCAATTGTTATGCTTAAACAAAAGATTCTACCGCCAGATAAGAGTAAAAAAAATTTTTGCACAATTACCTTCAAAAGTTGGTAATAGCCAATAGTAATTTAGTAATTTACAGTAATACTTTACTTACTTTTTTGGAGAAACTTCGTTTTCCATGTAATTTCCATGTCGCGGTCGTCTGACATTATGACATACGATGATTGGTCTATGGGTCGTGTGTAGCATAGCTACATTTTTTTTAACGTATCGTTATAACTAATAACGATGCGTATAGCGTCATCTATTAGCAGTTGTTGATATTAATAATAGCTAATTTGTGCTAGACAACGCCATCTATTGGCAAATGCTTCTAACTAGAGCTTCATCTCTAATATTTCTTTATTGTGGCATTCGTATTTCGCATTACCGCTAATTGTCGGTTAAAAAAAAAACAATTAATGTCAGGAGAAGTATAAAAGGGTTGTCGCGACAGGACAACGCCCTTTTTTTCCCTGCCGAATTTTGGTTGTTCAACTTCTTCTAGATACAAGTTTATACTAAATAAAATTATAATATTTTAACCCCGTGTAAGGGGAACTACGGTACGGGTACAAGCACCGCTATCTACATCCTCGGTACGGCACTGCTTGGCTTACCCTTCGCCATCTGATGACTATCTGGCCTGTGCCACGGACTGTCCGCTCCTAGGCGACCACGTCGTGACGAGTTCCTGACCCGAACACAGGACCCGAAAGCGCCACGTGTTGTCATACCTACCGTCGACAGATCCAGCTAAGTGCCGTGTGGTTTAAAGGCCCCCACCAATCTCTAAAGACACTAGAGGCTAAACCAGATACGTACGGCCTCCTGCCCACGACCCCTATTTATTTTTTTTTTTTAATATATATCTATTGTCACGGGAAATCTCCTTTTTTTTATTTTAATTTCCCCCGTAACAATTGGCGCCCAACCCGTCTGGGCCCGGGGTAGAATTGGTTCAGGTTACGTAACGGACACGTGTAAGAGGCAGGTAACGTTACAGCACACACCCACTGTTTTTTTTTTAGGGTTCCGTAATACATAAGGAACCCTGTGTTTTTTTTTCACAGTGGACATAATATTAAATTTATTCTTTATTATTAAATATATTTATTATTATTATTTTTTTTGTCCTGTCCTTTTTTGGCAGGATATTAGTATTCTTTTTTTTTGTTATCTGTTGTAAATTATTTATTTATTATACATATTATTTTATTTTACACATAGCCACACACTATACATGCACACACATCAGCATCATCTTCAATGATGTTTATGTGATTTTTTGGCTTTAACTTTGTTTTATTTTATTATAATTTAACTTTTAATTCTTCAACATTATTTAATTACAAATATTTACATATAACTTTAAATGCGTATTCTAAATTATTTTGCTATTAACTTATCACTTTAACTTTAACTTAACTTTATTTTAATATTAACTTACTATGAACGTTGGATATACTTAGTGTAGTAACTAGTACCTTATTGTAGTAGTGTAAAGTTTTAAAATTGTTAATAAACTTTATACTGTTTGTTTTTTTTCATCTTGTTGTATATGGTCTGTACCATATTATAGTCTCTAGAACTTGTTTTTGTAGTTAGTTAACTTATATAGCACTGATTACAAATTATATTTCTTTTGTGTATTTTTTAGAGAATACATCTGATTATTTTTGTATTTTCTCAACACAGATATACTCACCGTTAGGATTGTGAATATTTTTCTTGAATTTACTTGGTAGTTTAACTTTTAAAATTGAATTTAACTTCTGATAAATTCATTAATTGATTTATTTTGGAAAAACTTAATTTCTTTTTAAACTTTAGAATTTACTTAGTTACTTAACTTCTTAATAAATTTTAACTTTTGACAAGTTACTTAACTTAAGTAAAAATCTTTAATTTTTTAAAAATTGATTACTCAATGTCTGGAAAAATAAAATTTGTTTCGCTTAAATGACTGAATTGGAGTATGGAGTTTTGATTAGGAATATTATACCAGCTCTCACTGTTGAGGAGTTGTGTAGGTGTATACTTTAGTTAGGCAGCACTTTATCCATCTCGGGATATTTATTTGGATTCTTTCTATTATAAAGGGTCTTTCTTTTGCTGCCAATACTCTTTTGCTACTTTAGATTGGCTGCTCTCTATCCACCTAGGATTTTTTTTTTTGGATTCTTTTCTATAATAAGGGGTCTTTCTTATGCAGCCAATACTATTAAAGTGGTATGTTACTTTGTTGGAAGGCTAGTAGTTTCGCGTTTTTTTTTGCTGTTCGTTATCTCTAATAACGTTTAGCTTCGACATCTAACATGTGTTGTTCTACCTCTGTTACGGAGAACAATACTCGTGTGTTAGGGCGTCTCGAGTCACACTGATTATGACCAGATGCATTATAAAAGTTGAAGTATGTATGTGATGTGCAATTTGTATGTATGATGAAGTATGAATATATGTGAATGTGGTATGGTGTGAAAAGGTTGTCGGTTTTATGCGTGTAAACATTAGACTAGCACTATCTTCCAGTTCTAATTTTTTTTTTTATTTTCCTAATTCTTCATTTTGATAATTTGGTGAATTTTATTTTTCCAAAGGCCTAAAGTATTTTTTTTATATAACTTAATAGCTATTTCAGGATTTTTCCTTAGAGCACTCAAAATCCTTCGGTAACAGGGGGGGATATGTAGCATAGCTACATTTTTTTTAACGTATCGTTATAACTAATAACGATGCGTATAGCGTCATCTATTAGCAGTTGTTGATATTAATAATAGCTAATTTGTGCTAGACAACGCCATCTATTGGCAAATGCTTCTAACTAGAGCTTCATCTCTAATATTTCTTTATTGTGGCATTCGTATTTCGCATTACCGCTAATTGTCGGTTAAAAAAAAAACAATTAATGTCAGGAGAAGTATAAAAGGGTTGTCGCGACAGGACAACGCCCTTTTTTTCCCTGCCGAATTTTGGTTGTTCAACTTCTTCTAGATACAAGTTTATACTAAATAAAATTATAATATTTTAACCCCGTGTAAGGGGAACTACGGTACGGGTACAAGCACCGCTATCTACATCCTCGGTACGGCACTGCTTGGCTTACCCTTCGCCATCTGATGACTATCTGGCCTGTGCCACGGACTGTCCGCTCCTAGGCGACCACGTCGTGACGAGTTCCTGACCCGAACACAGGACCCGAAAGCGCCACGTGTTGTCATACCTACCGTCGACAGATCCAGCTAAGTGCCGTGTGGTTTAAAGGCCCCACCAATCTCTAAAGACACTAGAGGCTAAACCAGATACGTACGGCCTCCTGCCCACGACCCCTATTTTTTTTTTTTTTTTAATATATATATATATATTGTCACGGGAAATCTCCTTTTTTTTATTTTAATTTCCCCCGTAATTTTAATTTCAATCTTTGGCACCTACAATATATTCGCGTTAAGTTTGCAGTGAATAATCGGTGCATCTGTCGAAATCGCTTGCTTCAATTGGATAATGTGTACACGGCTTATACATCATTGGTTAATTTTGACATATGCACTGATGATTCACTGCAAACTAAATACGAAATACGAATAGTCTATTGTTACTAGTAAATGTTGTGGGCTGCGACGTCTTGGTTCTTACGGATCCTTCTTACGCTTGAGTGGTGATAATAATGATACAGCAACTATTGTGATATTCTCCTTTATCGGTACATATAAGAGAGATGCTTAACACAGATACGTCTACACTACGAGGGCAGCACTGAAAATTTCGGGAATCAAGGAAGTGACACAACATTACTATTTAAAAATGTATTTATTGCTTTTCGAAGTATTCTCCGCGAAATTTGACACATTTTTCCATACGATGGAACCAATCATTGAAGCAACCATTCCATTCGGAAGTTGGGGTCTCCAAAATGGCCGTTTTGTAGGCGTCCACAGCTTCTTCAGGTGATGAAAATCTCTGACCACGCAATTTATTCTTTATTTTAGGGAAAGTATAGAAATCATTAGGGCTTAGGTCGGGGCTGTACGGCGGATGGTCTAATAATTCTATGATTTCTTGCTCTAAAAACTCTTTTGTTCTGTGCGCGGTGTGAGAACTCGCATTGTCGTGATGGAGGATGATGCGGCGGTTGCAGTTCTCTTTACGGAGTTCAGAAACGACCTGTGGCAAACAAACGTTAGCATACCATTCTGCATTAACCGTTCTTTGTCCCTCAAGAGGAATAGTCGCAACATGGCCGGTTTTGGAGACAAACGTGGCCACCATTTTTTTTGCAACACTCCGTGAACGAACAATTTTTGTTGGCTTTAACTCATTTTCGAACACCCAAACTCGTGACTGGTTTTTTGTTTCGGGTTCGTACGCGTATATCCAGGATTCGTCACCTGATACGATGTTGTATACAGCATTTGAGGATCCTGCGTGGAATCTTTCGAGAGTTCTGACGCACCAAGTAACGCGAGCCGCTTTTTGCTCTTCACAGAGCAAATGCGGTATCCATCGGGAAAACAACTTTTTTACACCTAATTGTTCATGCAAGATTATTTGTATTTGACTCATGCCAATGTCTAAAGTTGCCTGAATTTCACGGTATGTCACATGTCGATCTTCCTCAATCAGCTTATGCACAGCATCAACGTTTTCTTGGGTGACTGCAGTTTTTGGACGACCTTGACGGAATCATCACTGAGCTTGACACGTTCACGTTGAAATCCAGCAAACCAGCGATAAATTGTGGTTTTGGATGGGGCTTCATCACCAAATGCAGAAATCATCCGGTCAACACACTGTTTTTGTGTTAAACCACTTCGAAAGTCATAATAACTCATCGCTCTAGAATTTTCTCGAGTCAATTCCATTTTCTCAAAGACTAAACAAGTTTGACAAGACCTTGTGACAAGACCGAGAATATTTTTTTAAATAAATAAACGGTATTCGATTTTTAAAACCAAGGAGTTTTAAATTAAAAAGATTTTAATATGACAGGAACAGTGGAAATATTCCATTCCCGATACTTTTAGTGCAGCCCTTGTAACTGTAATTTTGTAAATGTAACCACCCGGTTTAGCATGGCGACCCTAAGAAATAATTTTAAAGAAGTAATGTTCTATCTAAAACAGTTCGTTGCAAAATAGGTCTTAATCCATGGCAACAAGGTCGTCAATAGAATTCAACATTTCTAAATAGCCATATTTTTTAAATGGCTGCCGGGAAATCTTCTGTCAAAAATGATCAAATTTTCTAGTAAATGACTGAACGTAAAGAAAATAGTTTCTTGGTCTTGGACCGCCATGATGTGGAGTAGTTGACATTATTGTAGGACTATTTGACATTGAAATAAGAAAACGTTTCTACTTTAGCTGTCAAAAGAGGCCTTTTGTGAGCTCATACTCGTGAAGAAAAGAAATGTTGTTTGTCATAACGACGATGCGTCGACCTTGCTGCCTTACAATAAGACCTATTTTGCTCCGAATGGTATTAACGTTCCTTCAATCTGTCATTTAACATTTTGTCGATACTTCGGTGTTTCTAGGATGCGCATGCTAAGCCTGCTGGAATAAAGTGTTGTCTAGCTTTATTCCAGGTAACTCGCAGATAAAAACTTTATAATATTCGTAAAATAACATCAATTTGCTTAGAGTGGAATCTACATACATTTTAGATAACATTCATTTACCATCCCTGTATAATAACGAACAAGCGACAGCCCTAGATTTATGATAGCCTACGTTCGCTGTCAGAACCGGTGTACCACTTTCGATCTTGGCAATAAGGTTCAAAAGTGGTGTTCCGGATCTTGTCCCGGTGTCTGTTATGTACTATCAGGGAATCTAATTTATAAGCAGATAGTGTTATCGTTATTTATTTATATTAAAATGACGGCATTCAGTCACAATACAATCATCAATGACATGCCAGTTTGATATTATATTAATTACAAAATACGAACCTATGACAACAGTCAATCTGCTTATGGATTAGTTTCCCTGATAGTACAAGTGCCAGCCCTAGATCCCAACTTCCAGGTAACAAGCTAGCCAAGTTGATTAGTACGGGCTATGTTAACTCACTTACAGGAAACTCAGATACAGTAAACCTCAGCGACAAAACTAACGAGTAACGGACACAACATCATCTGTGGGCCTAGCAGGAACATTTGACAATGGCGTAAACGTAACGTTATCGAATGAGAATTGTATGAAAATCTGTTAAAATCATGACAGTGCGCATACAAATTTCATTCGATAACGTGACGTTTACGCCTCCGTCAAATGTTCCTGCTAGGCCCCCTGTATTATATTTGTCACCGTAAAATTATAACTAGCGAGATTATAAAATGTCGACAGATTGTGAAATAAACATTCTGCTTACAATTTTACGCATTATTTTTCGTTATATTATAATATAACGAACTGAATCGTCAAATTAGGGTTTTTAAATTCGTGACATCTGACAGCTTTTTGACACTACAAGGACCGTCGTGCTACCAAGCGCCGCCTGGTGACAGAAAAAGAATCGAAAATTCTTATTGACCGTTTTCGATGCCACTAACGCCACCAGATGACGCTTTGTGTGAGTTGGGTCTACCCCTAACGGCAGAAAAAATATCAAAAAAAATATAAAAAAAATTGCACATTATCAACACGAGAGTTGCGTTCCTTTTTACAATTAAAAAGGAACGCAACTCTCGTGTTGATAATGTGCAATTTTTTCGATTCCTTTATTATTTTTTCGTTTAAACGCCTTGACATAAGCAGTAGAATTTCTCGACATACTTAAGTATAATATTATGTGATATGTGCCAAATATTCGTAATTCATTTCGAACAACCATATAGTATATATAATACTTACTGAGTAAATGCTAACAATAACTTTCATGGCATGGCATTTAAAATAATGAATGAAGTAGTTGATGTTGGTAAAAGTATAGTATTTATTCATAATAGTTATTCTTAAGGCGCGACATCTGCTCGTGTTCTTTCGAAACATAACACAGATAACATGAAACAAAAACATTTATTTATTTATTTAACAATTTATTGTACACAAGAAACATTTAAAACATTACACTTTACATGGAAAAATGACACAAAGGTTCTGCTTATTTCTAAAAAGAAATTTCTTCCAGCAGCCCTACGGAGAGAAAAGGGATAAAAGGAAGCAGATAGAACGTGCACAATTACAAATACATTTACATATTATGTCTTTACTAAAACATAAATAAAATATTATAATATGTAATAATATATATACACTATCAAAATAATTAATATAAAATAAAATACCTAAATACTATAAGTAATATAATAATATGCCTATAATATATAAATACTATATGTATATATAATATCAGTATTTATATGGATAGAGATTCGAGGTAGTGCTCTTTCAAACGTCTTTTAAAAATAGTAACGGTGGGACTGTCTCGTAGGGTGTGGGGGAGCGAGTTCCACAATCTGACTGCGTGAACGGTGAAGGAGAGAAAGATTTGTTTTCAAACACAGCCTTTCTCCAGCTATAGAAAATGTTTTTGTTTAAAACAAAAAAAAAAAATGTGTAGAAAAGATCACGAGTTCCGATGAGGAAGACGTGCTCGCAGTCTAAGCGATTTCATAATATTCAGTAACTATCTGGGAGAAAACACAGATTTCTAGTTAGGCCATGTTTACTGACCCGTAATTTTAATATTTAACAGGAGTTACGAATAGAAGACCGATTTGGGATTGATAATTACTTACGTATTTCTATGTATAATGGTCATGCGAGTGGTTTGACAGTAGTTACAAAATGAAACATTCCTTCCCCTCTCGACTCGGAAGAAAAAAACATTGTGTATTCCTACACAAATGTGTATAGCCACGCCCCAATGTTTCGAAGTTTCGTGTAATGTTTCGAAGAAACACGAGCAGGAGACGCGCCTTTAGAATAACTACGAGTATAACAGCAAGGCGAAGGGCAGACCACCCGAAGGGCGGTAATGTGGAGGCCATGTTGGTGCGGTCAAATATCGAAAGTGTAATGTGGTTGTAGTGTACGATGTTTAGGTACTTATATTGTAATTTGTAACCCTTTAATTTATTTTAAGCATCGATCACATAGAGCCAATTTATAGGACAATTGGGTACGAAATTGTAGAACTATTCTAATATAAATAAGAATATATTCCGAAAAATTTAAAATGGCGGCACATCCATAAAAATGGCTGCCAATATTTTGAAATTAGACGTTTGGCGCGACTCAGTTAATCGAGAACTGAGAAGGCAAAAACACAGAACTCAGATCCTGAAAATGTATATTTTACAAAATACTGTGGTCAGATGTGGCGTAAATACCACGGCCTCTCAGAAAACAGGCGTGAAATAACGCTTGCGTTGTGTTTCGCCGAGTGAGTAAGGTTACCGGAGGCGCATGGGGGGGTTGGGGATTTTAAGGACCAGGAACGCAAGTCGCAAAACCAGAGGAGTTACAAGCGCAACTCCTGTGGTGTATTGCCAGTGTCCATGGGCGGCGGTAATCGCTTGCCATCTAGCGACCCGTCTGCTCGTTTCCTTGTTCATTTCATTAAAAAAAAGATACAATTTAATCTGAACGTAAACAAAGAGAACAATGGTAGTCTATAATACTACCAATTTAAATGTATTGTTTTCTGTGGAATAAATTAATACAATGACATTTTATTCGGATTGTATATGTTGTCTACGTTTATATTACGTTAAATGTGAACATAGTATGTAACATTCAGGGGCGTCACAGACGGTAAAGATACTGTAATATTTACTATACAGTTTATATGAATTATCATAGATGACTGAGATAATATATATTTTCATATTACAGTATCTTAAGATATCGAACGATATAGTAATTTTAAGATGCAATGATGTCATTTTAAGATACAAAATATATCACAATATCCTTATTACAGAATGTCCACGTAACATCCGATATTTCTAACGGTGGTTAAGTTTCGAAACTGTATTTAATATTTATATTCTTATGAAATTATGAATCAAGCAATCAGTCTCCAACGTACCTACGTTCTACATGCTTTTTCCATAAACTGTGACGATGGAAAGCAGAAAAATAGCATGTGCGGGACGTGTTTGTTTCTTGATCTTTCCTAAACTTTAGAATATTATTTTCTACCAAAATTGTTCGGCATCTAGAACATGCGGCAGAGGTCTTCGAGCCATATCAGAAATCAGAATTATCATCCGATGAGCTTTCTAGTAAATCTACCTGTATATTATATAGAATCAGTGTTTGAGCGAATAATAATATTACTATCGTAACATAATATACTATAATATTTTATCTTAAGATGCCTGGATATATTTCATATTAATCGTACTCGTAACAAGAAAGTATTTTGTATCTTCGCCGTCTGTGATGCACCTTAAACGTAATTATGACGTAGGTAGGTAATGTTTCGCATTCGGATTACATGTACCTATAAAAGTACCTTCCATGTATGTTTGTGCTCGTAGCTGTTGGGTTTAATTCTAGGGTGTTGTTTATTTTATATTTATTTTGCGTCTATCAAAGTGTTTTCAAAAGAAACAAGTCCAATTACACCGGTAGTTGCTTTTGACTCCCTGAACATTGACTGTGTCCGGTGATCCGGTCCAACATGGCACCCTTCCAACATTCGCGCCATTTTGATATTTGCCGCCTTTTCCCAATAACTTCTATGTTGTTATCGTCTTATTTTCGCCAAAATATTTTCTATCTAAGTGCGAAATATTGTGTTAAAGTATTTTATATTTAAGTAACAGCCTCCGTGGTCTAGTGGCTTAGAGCTTGGCTCTCGACTCGGAGGTCGTGGGTTCGATTCCCGCATTGGAACAACATAAATCTTGTTTCCATGTTTGGTTAGGACAATGCAGGCTGATCACCTGATTGTCTGACAAGAAAGATGATCCATGCGTCGGATGGGCATGTAAAAAGTCGGACCTGCGCCTGATATCTCACCAGTCGTGTCGGTTATTCGTCCCACTGGGTTACGAGAGTAAAGGAAGAGAGAGTGCTCTTGTGTACTGCGCACACACTTGGGCACTATAAAATAACTCCTGCTTAGCTGGCCTGGTTTCAATTAAACCGGCCACCGTCACTGAAATCAGTGTGGGGAGCTATTATTTAAGTGCTAAGTCGTGCGCAATATTGCGCAATATTGTGATAATAATAATTGATTTTTGTTTCAGGTAATCATTTTTTGGATACTTAAGTCTGGGTAAATTGCAAAAACCACTTATATAATAAGGTAAGACTTATGAAGGTTTTTTTTTAATAGAACAAACAATATCGATGTGAAAACTTTGCATAAGTAACCCCGGAAATGTCAAGCAGCGAGCGAGCTGATGATAATGAATTACAATTTATGGCTAAGAACACTCGGTCATGACAGCTTTCAAACAAAAAGACAAGATCAAAATCGGTTCATCCGTTTGGGAGCTACCATAACCCGGACAGACACACAGACACGCTGATAGACAGGTCAAACTTAAAAACATAATTAAAAATATAGGACAGTAAGGCCCACTTGCGCAGATCTGAGTTACAGTTAACCCTGGGTTAAAATATCATGTTATCTCTCTCGTTCTTCTTATTTATGAAAGAGAAGGTATGATATTTTAATCCAGGGTTAACTTTAACCCAGATCTGTGCAAGAATCTTTTGCAGACTTCCGTAGAATCTGCGATTGTCAATGGATGTAATATTTTTTTGTATTATACTCGTACCTACGTTAGAAATCCTTAAGAAATTGTGAGCTCAAAAATACTCCGTGGGGCTAGCACTAATCATTGACAAGTACGTATTCGTACCGTTATCGAAAGAGAATCAGGGCCTTTAGTCAACAAGGTGCATTCGATAATTTCGACGGCGAAGTTCCAAAACAAAATGTATGAGATTTGGCATAAGGCATCGTAAGCGACATGCCACTTAGCGTCCATAGCTTAGCCCAGAATTGTATTGAAATTATGACAGCGCCTATACTCATTCGATAACCTTACGAATATGTAAAGTAAGGCCAAGGAGACGAGATAAAAAACGTAAATAAACGGACCGCTACTGAGTTGCATTATGAAAGTGAGTTAATATTATATCTGTCCTTATCACTCGTATGCAATAATGACGTCAGTTGGTCGACGACAGCTGTCGTAGCGTGTTTCGTGGTACAGGAAAGCGGCCAGTGCCGCAGTTGTCAACATTTGGTCCGCCAAACAATTGTGAACAATTTCATTCCTGTTTGGATTGCGTTCGAAGTGATACATATTTTTTCGTCTCCGTATTTACTTGGTTTTTTGTTGTTATTATAAACACAGCTGACTCGGACTCTTCCGACGAATCATCTTTGTCTAGTACAGACGACAGCGATTAAAATTCGAACTTTATAATAATTTATTAAAATAAAAATGTTTTGAACCCCATGAAAATTTGTTTACATTCTTTATCTCGTCTGGTTGGCCTTACTTTAGTTGTTAATTGTCGTGTTTACCCCTCTGATGATAGTTATTGAAGTTTGCACAAAAAGCTAACCTGTTGCTAAACCAGTTTCAGCTGACTTTCTCCACGATACCAGACAGTAAATGATGGTAATTGATAAACATAAGGTTTCAATAAGCGTAAGCACCTGCTGCATGCATACAGACGATTTGCGGAAATCTATAGCTCGGTCTTAATAGCTTAGATAGTTTTTATTTGCATAGAATGTAGGTAATACAATAATAAGATGTTACAATGTATTGTATATTATGAGCGTTACACATTCCCACCTTACGGCATGCAAAACATTTCACAATTAAATTAATGAAAATTATTACTGGTACCAAAAAACAAAGCTTCACTTAGCACTTTTATTGCATGAATTGTAAACTTTGAAGCAATAAACGTCTTTTGTTCTATAACTAAAGTGGTTAAACAGTTATAGTATGTTAAACTATGCACACAACACAGTATACTGAGTGATTTTTGGGGTTCCGTGCCCAAAGGGTAAAAACGGCACTTCGCTGTGCGTATGCCACCAGGCTGTATCTCCTTAGTCGTGATAGCTAGACAGTTGAAATTTTCACAGGTGATGTATTTATGTTGCCGCTATATCAACAAATAGATCAAACAATAATCCCTCAGTATTTAAGGTTGCTATAACAAGCGTGATTTTTTTGCCGTTTTGTACGGAATCCTTCGTGCGTGGGTCAAACACCATGGTCAAAAGGTGACAGTTATTTGTATTTTTGTTCTATCCAAGAAACAAAAAACCCTTATAAAGTCCAATTTAAAATAATATGAATTATATTAATAACTAGCATTAATTGTCCGTGGCTTCGCCCGCGTGAAATTTGGGTTTAAACTTTCACCCACCTAACTTTCTTCTTTCTAAACTTTCATCACCTATTTTACCCACTTGGGGGTTGAGTTTTGAAAAAAATCCTTCCTTAGTTGATGCCTACGTCATATGAGAAATACGTGTGCAAAATTTCAAATTTCTAGCCTTATGGGTTTGGCCTATATATGTATATATATATATATATATATATATATATATATGATATGAATTATTATAGTTTCGACCATAGGCGACCTCTAATGTATCTAAAATCGGTTAAATTCAAGTAATTTTTTTGTGTAAGTGGCCAAACATTTTTAAATCGCTCCCGCTCCAGCGTCAGTCCATGGCCTAATGCAAGTCGTTCAAGTGGAGTCGTAAAGTTGCTTATGTCATTTGTTTGCCAACTTCGACAATTTGCTGCTAATGTCACAAGTCCCACAATTCGCAGCACTAATGTCAAAACTCTGACACCAATAAGATATTTGCTGTAGTTCTAGAAACTAGAAACTTCTACCACATAGTAGAATATAATAATATATACTTACGTACAGAGAAACAACTTTCATAGAACGATCCAAAGATTTCAAAACTAAGGATGGGCTATGACGAACATTTGACAGAACAAATCTTCGTACAAGAAAAAGTTACGCCATCTTGATTTCACCATACCTCAAATGTCAAACAACCCCAAAAGTGGGGCCACTTAAGTGGGGACAGTTTTTGCCTCGACATGCCTCGTCTATAATATATTACGTCTTTGGAACGATCCAAATCGATCCAAAATTGAAAATTTTGACATCCCCTTCAACGGCCCAGTTTTTCCACATAATCGTGGACACCGTATGCTTGTAGTAGCGCAATCAAATCGAAAGCTAACTATGTAACTGTTTATTTATTCCTTTTTCTTTAATCTATGCTTCTACTGCTTTACTCTGTTCAGATCCAATTTATTCTAAATGTAAATAAAGGCAATAGTGCAGTATAATCCTACCAAGTTAAATGTGGTGTGTGTGTTGACGCCTCCGTGGTCCTGTGGTTTAGAGCTCGACTCCGGAGGTCGTGGGTTCGACCCCCGCTTTGGAACAACAAACTATGTTGTTTTCAAGTCTGGTTAGGACAATGCAGGTTGATCACCTGGTAGTCTGAAAATAAAGATTAAAGACCCAAGCGTCGGATGGGCATGTAAAAAGTTGGTCCTGCGCCTCATCTCTCGCCAGTCGTGTTGGTCATCCGTCCTGGGTAACGATGCTAAGGAAGAGAGAGTGCTCTTATGTACTGCGTACACATTTGGGCGCTATAATCCTGATTCAGAAGATCTGCACATTTAATGTCGGTGAAGGTAAACGCTTACCATCAGATGGTAAGCGTTTCCCCATGATCATCCTCATCATCAGATATTCAGAGTATCAAGTGCTTTCCTATATGAATTAGATAACCAAATATTATCTCTTTCTCAGGAACGTTTTTATCTTCATTCCCCAAAATCTAGCAATGGTGATGATTTGCTAACCAACCTAAAATGCACCCACACACGGCCGCGTAAGTCCTAATTTAGGACGACATACCCGCTGGCAGTATTCCAGTGGCTGAAGAGCTGACTAGTGACCGAGGCCTATCAATCTATAATGTACTGGCTCTGTCACGTGACTCGTGACTTCGTGAGTAACTGAATTGGGACTGAATAACAGAATTCAGATTCTGAATATATACATTTGGGAGAGATACAACTTTGCCGTTGGGCGTTTATGACCCGCTGTTTAAAAGTGTCGACCACAACCCCAAAATACTGCATACTATTAGATTATATAATCTAATAGTAAATACTATTACGAGTAGATTATATAATTTTCATTTTTCATTCACATGTCATTTCCTGTAAATGGAGAAGTGGAGATAGTCAATATATTGTTAATATATTATATTAGTAATATTATTAATATTTTATTATTATTATATTATTAATATTAGTATATTACGATGCTTGATGTTATGCAGAAAGTTGCATGATGTCCGTGGCTTACTTCACTTCACGGTTCAGTTGAAAATCGGTGTCATGTATGCGCGTGTCTTTATACGACACACGTGGCTTATGCCGAACTGGACCCATTTTCTAAGTCACATGAAGGCACAATTTGTCCTATTTAATTTACAGCAGTAACTATGGTGTATGTCTCAATTTGTTATTCTCTTTTATGAAAACTGAAAATAAAAATTTTCTTTCTTTCTTCTTTCTTTCTTAATCATATTTTAGAACAGTGGTCTCCAATTAGTTTCGCTCGGGGTCCATTTTAAGAAATAAAAGGACCATCGAGGTCCGCACATTTTATTTATAAGAAAAATATTTATTAAACAAATGTAATTAAGGAAATAACAATGGTATTTTGTCACATAGGTATCAATGCGAAAAATGCCATTTTTTGTTGCGAATTATCTGTCTGAAGTTTGGAGTAAATTTTATTATTTATTTATATCGGAAGTAGTTTTTAGTGTAAGTTACTGTGTTCTCGCGGTCCGCACAAAATGGGTCGGCGGTCCGGATGCGGACCGCGGTCCGCCATTTGGCGACCCCTGTTTTAGAATATGAATACCCGTCGATATAAGTTAAAATGTATGAGAATTTACCCCACCTCCTGCAGATATGCGACCTGTGTCGGTGTAATCTATGTACATAAAAGCCTAATTATGTCTTTGGTCGCCGTAGAAAATTGTTTCATAGAAAATGGCCAGTGTCCTTAAGGGTATTCTAGAATTATATTGCAGCATTTCGAAATTAGATCACTTAATTAACATAGAGCCCCGTCGTCGACAAAATTTTCTCGCGCCTATCTCCTACTTCTGTGGAAACTGAGAATCGTCAACTGAATCAAGCATCGTGACAGTCACGAACCGCGTGTCTAAAATATGGCTTATGCAGAGAAACATTGAAAAATATAACGTTTTAAAAGGATTCTGTACTAGAAGGAATTATAGTTTCGCTCTGTCCGTACGTCTATCTGTCCGGCTTTTCTAACTTCTGTAATTATGAATGTAAATGGATAAAATTTGGTACATCTATAGATTCTGTATAGATCTCAATTTTGGCATCATAAAATAATAACAATTATTATATATTTTAGGGTGAAAGGTGGCTCTTCGACGGAGTCTCCCGGGGATGAAAAATATTTTTTCATTCTACCCCATCGTGTATGTATGGAGTTTCGACGAATAGGTATTTAAAAAAAAGACAAGTTTCATACACGAAAACAACTTCAATCCTGCGAGACTCGATTCCTGAACTAAATAGTTAATTACGTAATGTTCTTACTTTGTACGGATCCCTCAGTGGGCGAGTCCGATTCGCTCTTGTCCTGCTTTTACCCTAATACGGCCAAGCCTGTATTATATGTATGTTCCACCGTATCGCCTACACTGCTGGTGCGATTTTAATAAATGAGGTGTCAAACGATTCGTAATAATGGTCCGGGTAACATAGGCTATATAACTTACGTAGTCGGGTTATAGCTTTTTATAAAAAATTTAGTTATTCTATGGAAATAACAGATGATATATAGAAAAATACGATTCCCAATAGACCAGCCACCACCTGGCAAATATATATACTTACGTACAGAGAAACAGCTGTCAAAGAACGATTCAAATCGATCCAAATTTGAAAATATTGACGACCCCTTCAACGGCCCACAATTTTTCCACACAATCGTGGACACACCGTATGCTTGTAGTAGTGCAATCAAATCGAAAGCTAACTATGTGACTGTTTATCTGTTCCTCTTTATTTAATCTGTGGTTGTACTGTAGCATAATGAACAATCTACTATTAACAATACCATTCCGGAATTGGAACCCGGGACCGCCACGCATATCTCAATAGTCAATTACGGTAATTTGCTACCAATTATTTGTGTTATTGATGTACGTTTTGGTTTCCGTAAATTATGCCGAGGTTTTAATAATGGATATTATTTATTGGCTTGTTATGACAGTATTAATTAATGAGTATATATTTCCCTTTGTGTTTTTCTCTTTCTCGCTCTCTCTCTCTGTTTTTGTCTACTTTGTTGATTCTTTCTGTCTCTCTTTTATCTCTGCTGTCTTAAGTACAATCGCCGACAAATGCAGTGTTCCACTTTTGAACCATATTGCCTATGTATATGATACACCAGTCGAAATTGGTACACCGGAACTGTCGGAGACCGCACATTTAACACTTAGGGTCTGCGCACACCGAGTCGCTACGGGACGCGACGCGACGCTGCATTTTTAAGATAGCGATTCAAAATTGAATCTACTCATTAAGATGCACGTTTCATTGCAAGAGCGGCGTCACGCTTCGCAGCTTCGTGCATTTTTTTAGTGAATAAAGTTAAATGTTGAATCGCTACCTTAAAAATGCAGCGCCGCGTTGCGTATCGTCTCGTTTCGATGTGAACTGACCCTAAGTTGCTTAAAATCACCTTGATAAATTAGTGAACGAAACACGAAAAATGACCTTGTCGGAGTATTTTAATGAATCAAGGTACAAGACTCGGTAAATCTTCGAGTCGAGCGCGTGATTTATATTGCAAATTACACCTACCCACATTTTTCGTCCATCATGTCGAAACCCCGTAGAGAAAGAAAAAACCGACCAAAACGGCCATTTAATGTATTAGGTACGATTGAAAATAAAAATGCCACCTTAAACACCGATGGTAACGCACCTGCAAGCCATTTAAAACAGATATTTTGTAATATGTATACGTTACTGACATGGGCATTTCAATGTATGAAATGCATACAAGTGATATGGCGGACCAATTAGCGCCACGATCCTGAATCGTGCTATCGAAGTTTTCTAAGATCGGCACTATATTATATACAACATCTGAAATGTATACAAGTGGGCTTCGGCCTGACCGAGCATACCATCTCGCTCGGTCGGAGATGTCCCTTTGAGGCTTTCCACTTATTCCCACAAGATAAACAGCTACATAGTTAAGCTTTCGATTTGATTACACTACAAAATTTTCAAATTGGGATTTATTTATATCGTTCTATGAAAGCTGTTTCTCTGTGCGTAAGTAGGTATATATAATATTTTCTACTCTGTGATTTTACTGCATAGATTTAGAAATAAAAACGAATCTTTAATTTCTAGAGACAATAAAAAAACTACAATTGAACATCTGGAATGTTCTCACAGAACAATTAGCCGCTGAGTCGCAAAAACATTTTGAATACAAAATATCTCTATGTTAGTTTTCTTTAGATAGAGTTTTCATGAATTTAAAATTCAAATACCTCAAACATAATACAAATTTTTACAGGAGAGTAAAGATAATTACAAATAATTTATTGCTTAATTCGTAGGCTATTTGTATTTATGATCACTATCTGCATATACTCATAATAAAGATAACTATCTAGCTTTTGCCCGCGCGCCCACGTAAATACAGTATCCCTAGGGAACACTGAACTTTTTCGGAATAAAAAGTAGCCTATGCGTTAATCCAGAGCTTAAATTACTACCATATCAAATTTCATCAAAATCTGTTCCGTAGTTTTTGCGTGAAAGGGTAACAAACATCTATCCATCCATACATCCATCTACCCCACAAAGTTTTACATTTATAGTAGTATAGTAGAATAATATCTATAGACGCTTCACACCGCGTCAATCTGGCCCCGTGGTAAGTATCCGAAGAACTTATGTTAAGGTGCGTTTCCATGCTTGCCAAGGCTCGACAATCATCCACAAGCCCCAAGCGTTCACAAATCTCGCTCGGCATTCGTTTACACGCTTGTGTATGTGCTACGTACTTGCTACGTACATTCAATCATGGCGGACACCGAACTTGTATCGGCTATTACGTTTGGTTTAACCTACTTTTATTTCAAATACAAACAATATTTCTTTTTTGGCTTTTATTTCCCATACTGGCTTTCCCATTAACTCGCCAAGACAACTCCAAGCATCTGCAACTTTCTATTTATCTTTATGATTAACGTCTTTATGGGTAGACGTTCCAGATAGACGTTTCGGTCTAGTAATTTTCCAAAAACGATACACTCTCGTCGTTCGACCAGCCACTCAGACGTGCTTTCGTCGCGAGATCACAGCGGCTACTAAGCGCGCGCCGCCTACGTGTGAACGCGTCGCTAGCGCTTGCCGCAAGCGCCCTTTGATCTGTGTCCAAAAACCGACACTCGACCGGATTGAATACAAGCGACCATAAGCTCACGCAAGCCAAACCAAACGCCCTCTTTTCACGCGTGTGCTTGTGGACGCTTGCCGAGCCTTGGCAAGCGTGGAAACGCGATTTTACAGCCTTCAACCCCTATAGGTACCGGGCAACGGGAAATATATAAATATTATTTAATACTTTTATACTATACATTTAATTACCTTCAAAGTCTCCATGAAACTAACAAATTACAAGCGACTATCGGAGAAGCACGAAACTCTTTTAATTGGATTGGTGGATGTAGTGGTGTAAATGTACTTAACTATTTTTTTTATAAAAAACTAAAACCCGACTTCTTAATTTTATAGCCTATGTTACACGGGCTATTAATACGAATCTATCGGCACCTCATTAATTAAAATCGGATCAGTTGTTTAGGCGCTACGGTGGAATAGACATACATACACACGTACATACATACATAGTGCCAAAATCATTACCCTTCCTTTTCGCTTCGCTGTAGTCAGGTAAAAAACCTCAAAGAAAACATAATACTCTCAGTAAAGTATTGATGAGCTGGCAAGTCACATAAACACCCTAGAACCAGTCAGACTTTCACCAGCAGGAAGTGAAATGGCAGTACATGGCACTTGGCAGTACCTGGAATCTAGACGTACGGAAGCCGAGCTTGACAAGCGACCATTTTCTCATAATTATAGTACTGGTTGTAGATTTGCTGCAGCATTTATTTCGATGATGCTTAGTAAGTAGGATTTTTAAAGAAAATAACATAACCAAGAGCATGTCAGGGCATGTCTAAGGACCCTCCTTAGACATGCCCTGACATGCTCTTGGCATGCTCCGTAACTATTAATAATAATAATATCGTAATGTGCAATAAGTTTTATTTGAATTACTTCAAAAGTTTTTGTCAGATTTCGCTCAAAATAATTTTTCTAAAGGGTTTTTCGTGATGATGATCTATCAGCATGGAAACTTAAAAGTTTTATTTTGTAATGCCTAATCCGAGATCTATAAACAGTCTTCAACTATACCTAATTTCATCCATTTATATTAATAATTACAGAAGCTGGAAGGTAAGATAGACAGACAGACGGATGGACAGAGCGAAATTATACTTTGTTACTTGAGTATTACGGTACTCTAAAAAAGGATCCGATGATCAATTCTAAGTTCCTGTTCCACAATTTACTGATAAGTGTCGGGTAGCTTATTCGAATGTTTTGTCGCTGCTTACTTTATATCGAGCGACAGAGACAAAAAATGTAAATCAGCTATCTGCCACTTATTAGAAGATTGTGAAACAGGCCCTAAAACCAATAGCGTTTTCGCCATCAAAAACTGTTCCGGGGCAGGGTAGCCGAATGTATACGGAAATAGCCGACTATCAATGTCAATGACAAAAATCAGTGCTCCTTCTACTTATATATTGTCAAATATATAAGAAGAAGAAGGAAATGTGGTGCTTAGGGAATCATCGGTTTCGTTCAATTATTTCCGTAGCTATTCGGCTGCCCCGGCAGTTTTAAGGTCAATTCTCACCGAATGGAAACGATACGCGACATGGCGCTGCATTTTTAAGATAGCTATTCAACATTGAACTTAATAAAGTCGCGTAATGAATAAAGATACACGTTTCGTTGTAGGAGTTCGAATGTCAGGTTGCACCGCGCTGCACAGCGCATGTGCAGTGTATGACTGATTTCATAGGGATGAAACGTGTATCTTTTTGTGTAGTGGATAAAGTTCATATTTGAATAGCTATCTTAAAATGCATATGCTGTAAACGCTACCTGTGTGAAAAAACTGCATTCAGGCAACATTTGTTTTATTGTACTTAATTACTTTTTAACTGATTTAATAAACGTAAAAGGCAAAAGTTCTCGGCGGCTGTAACTTTTTTCTTTAATTTGACTTTAATTAATCTTAATACCTTTTAGATTGTTACATCCAAAATGCTAAAAATGTCTACAGCACAAAGTATTTCTAGTAGTATAACAGAACAGAATAATCTCGTCTCATCTTAAACACGATATTATCATAATATTATTATCATAACAGCTAAATAATAACGAGAAAAACACGACGCTGCAATTTCATTCTGGCAGCCTGCCAGGACTCAGGAGATAACGCCTTCGTGGTTTAGAACAACTGTTTGCTATTGACAATGCCGCTTATAAAAATTATAATAAAAAACAAGCTATTTTTAGGGTTCCGTAGTACTACAATGTACCATTAAGGGCCCCATATACGGTCCGGTTTTCCTTCAGTTCGGTCTGAACGGATGCAAAATCGTATCGTCGTGTGCTCGAATCCGTTCATGCCGAACTGACGTCAGTTCTAACTGAAACGATCGGCCTCTTGTATGTTTCGCTCCGTCCGTCCGTCTGTCCGCCCTTCTAGCTTCTGTAATTATGAATATAAATTGATAAAATTCGGTACGGTTATAGATTGTATACATATTTCCATTTTCGCGTCATAGAATAACAATAATTTTATAATTTAAGGGTTGGCTCTCCGTACATTGAATGTGGGGATGAAAAATATTTTTCTTTCTACCCCCTCGTATCGTTGCATAGGTATTTTTAAATAAAGGCTAGGTTTCATACATTACTTTTTTACAAAGTAAACCATTTGCGAGTATTTGGCCTCCAAAGTAGTTTACAAGATCGCCCCAGCCTGGCATTTCTAAACTATAAGAGATATAAAACCTTATAAGTTAACTAAAAAGATAACCTTGTAAGTTTCCATGTTTAAGGTCATGCTAAAAACCCTTTAGGAAAATGAATGTGACCCAAATCGGACATTAACTTTTGAAGTAATTTCAAAAATACCTACTGCGCGTTGATAGTTACGGAACTCCTTAGACATGTCCCGACACGCACTTGGTTTGGTTATTTATAACGGAGTTCCTGTGACCCCCATTCCAGCTTTATCATCAGACCCTGAATACTATATGGACACAAAGTACGCGTCAAGACTAATCATATGGGCCCAAACTTGATGAGGCTATAATGTTTTATAACAAAGATCCTATGACCACCTTCTGGCACCATCATCAGACCTAGAGACAAAATGCTCGTCAAGACCAACCACACGAGCCCAAACTCGATGGGGTTACATCGTTTTATTGCGGAGACCTTTTGGCGACCTTCCAGCTCCAGAATCAGATCAAGTCCACGTCTTTATTATAGATAGGTTTCCATACAATACACGCATCTCCCACATACGTGCTGAATCGTTAAGTGTGCTGAGTGCATCGAGTGGCATCGAATTAGTTACCATTGTTTGTCACTAGGGGCGTTGTTTTGATGCCATACACATTGTAGTTAACTTCTTCACGGCGAGCAGTGACAAAAACTCGCACACTGTACATAGATCCTGAATTTCAGATCAATCTGACACTTTCACACTATTTCGTCGATCTTTATGGAATTTTCAATGAATTTGACATACTTAAGGCTGGGATTATGTGCTCCGGAATCCGGAAGGCCGTAGGAAATTCTGAGCATTGAAAATAGAAGTCGGCGCCAAAACTCTATTGAGAGTTGAAAATCGAAATGTCAAGTGTCGAGCTGTCATATATATGACATTGACATTTGACTCGACCTTTGTGTGTTCGATTTTCAGCTCTATTGTATTAGCGCAGAGTTCTATTTCCAATGCTCAGAATTTTCTACGGCCTTCCGGATTCCGGCGCATATAGTCCCAGTCTAAAGGTCAAAGGTTAAGTGCGTGTGTTCCCAGGATTAAACATTAAAAAAAAATCGACGGGTTGCACTCCGGGAGTGCCGGCAGAAGTGAAAACTTGAATATTAACGTTGTGCATTTTTGATATTTTGGAATGGTTAGAGAATAATTTTGTACGAATTGCTTTCATTATCAGTATAGAAGTACTATTATTTATGTGGTGGAATACAATATTCATTTGTTGCGCTATCGTACACAAACATGACAATTTATATTACATTAAAAATTTAACACTTCAGAACTATTACAATTATTTTACATAATAATAATAAATAATAAAATAAACAAAATAAATTAATAATATTAATCTCATCCATGGATGCGCGTGGCACGCTGTAACATTAACACACACGAACATTCGCGCAAACGCCCTACGCCGCCTGTCCTCTCTCCATCCGTCTTACGAATTTTCGATCAGGTCACGTGTCCTGACGCGAGTTTAGAAATTTTTACCCATTCCAAAAAAAGTACACAGCGCCGCTAAAGAAGTTTTCACTTCAAAAAAAACGCGTATCCACGTTCCTTAATAAAAGCCTCATAAACAATTTGGCTTGTCACAGGAGTTTCTTTTAATAAAACTTCCACTTGGCTCGCGCTACCGTCTCGCGTCAGCTGTACACAGCGCTTGTTATTAATAGTTTACTTTCGTTATTTTCCACAAAATAAATAATAATAATAATATCTATGGACGCTTCACGCCACGTCAATCTGGTCCCGTGGTAAGTTCTCGAAGAACTTGTGTTGCGGGTACCAGACAACGGAAATATTATACACTTATATTATACACATATTTAAGATTTTTATGATATTATACACTAATATTTAATAACACATTCATGACACAGGAAGGCGAAAAAACTTTTTGGTCCTTCGGCGGTATTCGAACCCGCGACCCCTGGCTTGAGCACCAACACGCTCAACCACTGAGCCACAGAGGTCAGCAAATGTAATAGGCTACTTATTAGGTACTATTTGAAATCTGCGCTATAGTCCGTAGTAGTAAAATGCCGGTGTGACGTTCCGTTTGACGTATGACATAAATAACTTGTAAGATGTCATGAACTGTTTATTTACAGAACCGTTCCGTTTCACTACTACATATGTGTTTAGTGCGTTTGTGTCGTCACATCCTTGCCGGAAGTCACTACGAGGTGTTTTCGTCAGTGGAAATTAAACAACAAAAATACATATTTTTAAATCATCTTTATTTATCAATCAATCATAAGTTTTTAATTTATAATATCTCTAGAATACGTTTTCCTAAGCCAAGTACTAAAGTAAATACTCCTTCAATGTATGAAATTAAATATGAGTCAAGTAGGTAACCTATTTATTGTACTACACACTTAATCCTAAAGGGTCAGGCTTCGGTTACTTGCATTACATATAGCTTTGTACATTAAGAGCTCTGAGCTTAGTTATAGTATTAAATGTGTGATAATAATGGCATCGTTATACAAGGGTCAGTTCACACCGCTACGATACGCGACGCTACGTGGCGCTGCATTTTAAGATAGCTCTTCCAAATTGAACATTATTCACTACGCAAAAAGATCCACGTTTCATATGACATCAGTCATACACTGCAACTTGACATTCGAACTCTTACAATGAAACGTGTATATTCTTGTCTAATGAATAAAGTAAAATTTTGAATCGCTATCTTAAAAATGCAGGGCCGTGTCGCGTATCGTTTCATTTATATGTAAATTGACCCTTACACTACATATTGTCTGAGATTTTCTTCGCTCATATGGAAATATGTCAATCGCGTGGGTACCGTACATTTTCCATGATAAAAAGTAATTTGCGTTAATCCTTTATCTTATCTTTAAATTTTCTTAATCTTTAAAAAAAAGTAATTAAAATTTTACGGAAATCAGTTTAGCTATTTAAGCGTGAAAGACAGTATATACTTACATACGAGTAGGTTATAAATAAATATATAGCTATGGCTAATAGCTCAGACCAAATCAAAGAAAAAAACACTTTAGAAGGGCTCTTAATTTTGGTCTGAAACTAATATTTGATTCGATTGATTTACTACATTGTTGCTAAGGTCCTAAATGTAGGGTAAAGGGTTTTAGGTTCAAATAGCAATAAGCCAAAAATATTGGGAGATTCAGTAACTTTTCTAGGAGACCTATGTCTAAAAATCTATTCGAATGTAAAATGATGAATCAAATAAAATATGATATAACGGTTTTATTACACTTTTTAACTTCAATTACAAACTTGAACGCCTTTATTTCAAAGAACACGTACATCAAAGAGCCAAAGAGCCATATTAGGAATTATTAGTTACCGATCCAGGTGAAATCCGGGAAAACAGGCCGAGGCCGGGATGCCCAGCGGAGCGCGTGTATCTGTATGAAATTAATGACGGATATTTGATACTGGCCGGTAGGGATGCCACACGCGAGTTTTTGAGAAAATCAGTCAAGTTCTTGCCTCTATTGGCCATGTGTAGAGTCCCTGAATGCAGACTAACGACCGAATCAGACTGAAACGATACTTAAATTAAGTGACGCTCAAGTCACTTTCTGTCCTTGTCATTTTGGCCAGAAGAGACAGCCACAGCCTGTGAATAGGAAGACTCTTAATTTAGGAGGATTAGCGTTTCAGTATTCGGCCGTTTAACAGCCTCCGTGGTCTAGTGGTTAGGGCTTGGCTCTCGACTCGGAGGTTGTGGGTTCGATTCCCGCATTGGAACAACGAAAAATATTATTTCCAAGTTTGGTTAGGACAATGCAGGCTGATTACCTGATTGTCTGTCAAGAAAGATGATCCATGCGTCGGATGGGCGTATAAAAAGTCGGACCTTCGCCTGATCTCTCGGCAGTCGTGTCGGTTATCTGTGTTACGTGAGTAAAGGAAGAGAGAGTGCTCTTGTATACTGCGGACACACTTGGGCACTATAAAATTACTCCTGCGTTACTGACCTGGTTTCAATGAAACCGGGTGAAACCAAGTGACGTGGAATACTGTTTTTCCGCGGGCAAAATCTAGTTGAACAATTAACAATCGTGTAAGCCCGAAGTTGCTGGCTCGGACGTAAAGTTGAGGTTTCATTTCGCGCTGTTGATGGTTTTTGTTTCGTATTACTGCCCCAGGGTTGTCAACAAACAAGCTTGAACAAAATATTTAAAAAATGGAAGACAGAGTTCTGCGAACCACACAGTGAGGCCGGTCTAAACTACGCCGCGCCGTGTAATTACACAGCGTCACGCACACACATGTAAAGAAGCGTATGTAGTGCGTAGCTACATACATAAAAACTTTTTTATTTGGTCTGAGAATATAAGTTACAAAACACACAAATACAACAATACACACAATAAGTTACAAAGCACAGTGTTTATTTAATTTTATATATATAGAGTGATAACCACCTAAGACCAAATATAAGTTACTTTATTCGTAAAACAGACAACGTAAAAGTAACCGGAAAAATGTTTTCAGTTGTATTTACTACTAATGATTATCCTACTATCATTTTATATGTGAACGTTTGTGAGGATGGATGGATGTATGAATGGATGATTATTTAATTCTTAGCAAGCGCCTGAACAAGGCTACTAAGTAGTTCTGTCAATGTTTTTGATATTGTACCTACTTAGTTATGGTACTAAAGTTTTTGAAGTGTGAAGTACTCTTTTTTAAGAACGGATTTTGATGAAATTTGACATGGTAGTAGATAAAGCTCGGGAATAACACATAGGCTCCTTTTTATCTCGAACGCGAAATAGTACAGTGTTCCCGAGATATACTGTATTTACCTACGCGGCCGGAGCCGCGGGCAAAAGCAAGTCAGGTAACACAATTTAAAACTTTAACCCCCTTACTAATAAAAAGATTTACACAACGGATAACTTAAACAACGTTGCTGTCTTTGTCTGTCAAGTGACTTGACCAACGCATCAGACAAAGACAGCAACGTTGTTTAAGTTAACCACTGTGTAATTTTTTTTAATGGTAAGGGGTAAGTCTATAAGGAATTTAATGGCCTTCCTAGGAAAATATAGCGGAACCTGCGCCCAAAGTTAGAATTGTTTAGTTCTCTAAATATTATTTTGAACTAAATATTATTACTTTGAACTTGATAATGTTAGTAATTTTACAACATATTGCACCTCGTTACGGGCGCATGTAGACTATCCAGTGAATTAATAAAGGGGAGTCTTACACATCTGCCAACGTGCTCAGGATAGTGTCAAGCCTGCAGCCTGTTCATTAGGGAAACACACCGCTTCCTAACAATCGCTTAAGGCTGGGACTACATGATCCGGAATCCGGAACGCCGTTGAAAATTCAGAGCACTGAAAATAGAACTCTGCGTTATAACAATAGAGTTGAAAATGGATGTTACGAGCGTCGAGCTGTATATATGACATTGACATTTGACTCGACACCCTTGTTTTCGATTTACAACTCTATTGTATAATGCACATAGCTTCAACTTTACTGCTCTGAATTTTCACCGGCGTTCCGGATCCCGGAGCATATTCAGAGCAGTTCCCGCCTAAAAGTCGTCGCGTAAAGCTAAAATGATTTTAAAATCCCCACGGCATAGGAACGTTCTTTTAAACTGTAAAAGTGATTCATTGAAAGCGTCGAAAGCGTGCCATTGTCGAAACCTCACGTTTTTCCTGTAAATTTAGTATCTCTCTTCAGTTTCCAGTAATCAGGTCACCGAATTCCCAATCACCGAGTGTTTTTGTTTATTCCCAGTCGAAGTTTGATCTTCGAAGTTACCCGTTCGGAAATTGGAATGCAGCTTCTATTTTGGTGTACAGAAACGCTGTTACATAGCTATTTAGAGGTTTATTTAACACATTTTAATACTGTAATCCACCGTTAGACTAGGAATAAGAATATTTTATTTTCAAAAATGTGCTAGGTACAATGTTACGTAGTTTCACGTCCTCTTATATAACATAACTGAAGAACCAAGCTCTGTCGGTATAGACGAAAAACATTATGTCCAGTAATATAAATAACACTATGTCCAGCTGTTTTATACGGGCTTAGTTACTGAAACATAATTACGTAAGTATGGGTTCCGTACAGAACGTCAAAAATTCACGTTTGTTGTATGGGAGCCCCACTTGAATATTTATTTTATTCTGTTTTTAGTATTTGTTGTTATAGCGGCAACCGTAGTACACTTTATTTGAACATTTCAACTCTCCAGCTATCACGGGTCATGAGATACACCCTGGTGACAGACGGACGGACGGACAGACAGTGTACCCTTTGGGTACGGAACCCTAAAATGGAAATCCGGCCACCGCCTTATTCGTTGGCCCAAATAAACACTCGCCTGTCGTTTCTTGCCCAACAACGTTTCGCCCTACCATAATATATTTTCGCCTTACAATGTTTCGCCCCAATAAATAATATCGACACGAAATCAAACGTAATTTTGTAATTAACGATCTAGAATTCTGGAGCGCTAGTCGGGTGACGTATCTAATTATAACTCGTTATCTTTTTGTTTCTTTACAATATATAATCTGTTTGAAATTGCTCTTTACTAAAAATACTGTTATTTTTACCCGATTACGGCGAAGCCAAAAGGAAGAGTAATGATTTTGGCAGTCTATGTACGTACTATGTATGTATGTTTGTATGGTTGTTCCACCGGAGCGCCTAAACTAAAATATATACAGTATCCCACGGGAACACTGTAATTTTTCGGGATAAAAAGTATCCTATGTATTAATCCAGAGCTCAATCTACTACCATACTAAATTTCATCAAAATCCATTCACTTTTTGCGTAAAAGAGCAACAAACATTCGTACATCCAATCATACATCCATCTATCCATCCATCCTCGCAAACTTTCACATATATTATAATAGTGACTAGTAGGATATTTAAGTAGTCATATGTAGTAACACTTAATAACTAAATTTTTACGCATGAAGTGTGTAAAAATGTACTATATTAAGATTAAAACGACTTTATTAATTTAAGAACCCACTAAATAAGTAAGGGTGTAAACAATACTAATCCACATTTTGCAAAAACCTTCCAAATGAGGCTGATTGCAATTATTTTTGGGGCCACAGACAACGATGTTATATACACAAGGATACCCCACGAACGCTCTAAGAAGCCCTTTTGACAAGTGCTTAAACGCGAGGAAGCACTTGTGTCTCGCAGTGACGCGCAAATTATCCGACCGGCGACGTGCCGAAGTGCTCGGTTAAAAAGTGCAAAAAAAACCATGGGATATCTTATTTTCGGTAAGTGATTATTCAATATTTGATATTTTAATGCGTTTGTAGCTAAATATGACTTAAAACTTTATTAAAATATTATTCAACGTAAATATCGTATACATCGTATACCTCAAATGCGTGTCAACATGGACGCAATTACGGTGTCTGTTCCTCGCGTGAAGTTTATAGTGGGTGCAAGTGAGTACGAGATAACATGGTAACCGGCTCTTCGGAACAGAGTCACATTGTAAATGAATAGAGATGCTTGCTGACATTTATTAGTGAAAGTATACTTTTTATTATATACAAATGTATTGCAATAGGCAATTATCCTATGATGAAAATATATATCCAACTGTTGATATTTTATCACATTATTTAAAACCAATTTAACCAACAATAAAATATAAATATAAATAGAATTAATTTTTCACGTTTGACCAGATGATTAAAAACGCACAGTAGTCAAACGTAACGTCACCTGCTTGTACTTCTTCTTCTTTTTTTAAATGTCCTCCCTAATCCCTTAAGGAATAGCCAGAATCAGTACCTATCATTACCTGTCAGTGAACACCATAATATAAAAAAATCGTATGTCACTTGTCAGTTCCCAGTCGAGGTTTAGTGCTGAGTAGTTTCTCTTCGTTATTTCTAGTATAGCACCACACAATAAGGCATTTTAAAATAGTAAAATTACAAAAGTTAACACCAAGCATACTAGGATTTGACATGTTTAGTGTGATTTTTATAGCTGCCAGGTACATACATAGATTATACTGACGTATAGGTATAGCTAGGTGATTCATGTCGATAAAGTTTATTTAATAGTACCTAATTATTATAAGTCCTGAAAATCGGATCAAAATGGGACTAGTAGTTTTAGTTTTGCACAACCAAATTTTACTACAGCGCCCCCTGATAGGCTGTAATCGTAACACGTACCTATAAATATGTACCTATCAAACCCGAACCCACCACTGACCACCACAACCCGAACAAACCGCATCAAAATCGGACTAGTACTTTTGGAGATAAAGCGAGAAACAACTCAACCCCGAGGCCCAAACCGTTCCGTCGCGGGTGAAAACCCGATTGTCATTCGTATAACGACTCCACCAATACTCTGTTCTTAAAAAAAAATTTTAGGTGTACAATTGACATGTACCGTACATTAGTAAATATTGGACATTACAGTGAAAGGATTAAAGTATATAATTGTAAAGCAAAGCAAACGTCATGGAAAATGTACTTCAACATGTACTCTGAGGACACTTTTTCAGTAACTTTTTGTAGGTGATGATGAATCCAGAGTATATTAAATTAATGGCCACAGAGTAAACAGAGTCCCAATTATTTTATGTACTTCCACAGCTCTGCGACGTGAGTTATTGCAGTGTACCTAATTGAAGCAGGCGTGTGGGAAAAAATAAAAGCTGAAATAAGCTTTAAAGTAATACTTTTGATAAAGAAAACAATTGCATAAAACATAACCCAGTCGGGTAAAAAGTCTTTAGGGGCATCCTGATTCCTGACCATCCGGCCTCCAATGCCGCGGCTTTGAAACGGACTTGTAGAAAAAAATATTCTCAATGCTTTACACTTTTGTCACTAATACCGGTTCTGGGTGGTCAGTATGACCCTATAGCGCCTTACTCACGGTAGATCCTGCATGTCCAACACCGGTACTGATAACCCTCATTAGTGTCAAAACTGTAAATCATTTATAAGGTTTGCCTCCAAATGTTATTCAAAATCAATTACGGATATTTTGGCCATATGGATATGATCTGCGGAAAACAGTTTGAAAATTTCCAAAAAAAAATTCCACAAAAAAAATTACTTTACGCCCTTTGTGACCTCACACAGCTGATTATTTCGATATTACGCAGGCAAAGTCTTTGCTTACCCTTTAAATCAGCTGTTTCAGTATGGTAAATTACCTCAGCGCCTAAGATAGCGCAATGTAATTTTGTTTAGTACTTACTAGCTGGCCCGGCAGACCTTGTTCTGTATAAACTATGAACGGGGATAAATAAATAACTAACATACACCTACAGTGGCCGAAATAATATATATTTTTAATTAATTAAAATTAATACTGCCCAAACGTCTTTACATTATTAAACTTAGGCCTTTTCATCCGTTATTGGACGATTTATACAGTACTCTCCGAGCGAAGTACCCACTCTTGAAATACTGTAGTGCCTGGGACAGGTGGTTATTAAATGTTGGTTGGAATGGTTGCCCAAGCACATACGACATTCTAACAACATAGTCAGCCTAGTCCAGAGGAGTGACTGGTCAATACGTCTGGGGCCAACCATGTGCGGGTTTCCTCACGATGTTTTTCCTTCACCGTTAGAGCGTGCTTATAATGTACTTGAGATCTGAAGTCTCATTGGTACACACCACAACCTGGGAATCGAACCTGCACTCTCTCGAGTGCGAATCAAACGGTCTACCCACTAGGCCACGGAGCTATCACATAATTAAGCAGTAGATTATATGCCCAGAATATCCGTAATTGATTTAAAATAACTTTGTATAAGGCTCGCTCGTTAATTTTAACCGAGTCCCAAAAAGAGGTGGTTATTTATATTTACGCTACCAACACTGAAACCCATTACATTATTCACTTTCCATTAAACGAGGCGAAGCGCGAGTGATATATTGTTAGCCCAAACCGTATGGAAACATTCGCGCACATACACATCAGCCAGAAAACCTCTAAACTGTTTCGAATGGAATTTTCACTGGATTATGGTTTGAAATTAAATAACAAGCTATAACCTAAGCTAGAGTATATTAGGAGATGTCTAAGGGCGCATTCAGATGACACGCGCTCATGAGCGCTGATCGCGTAGAGCTGAAATCGTAATCATTGCATAGATCAGCGTCGCAATCGCGTCACGAACGCGCAGATTCAGCGGCGTGATCGCGTCACGAACGCGCAGAGTCAGCGTCGTGATCGCGTCAAGAACGCGCAGAGTCAGCGTCGTGATCGCGTCACGAACGCGCGGACTAATAGTTGCAGTTTAAAGGGTGACCAACCAATAGGCTACTTGACTTATACTTCATTTCATACATTGAATGAGTATTTCCTTTAGTACTTGGCTTAGGAAAACGTAATATGTCGAAATCATGAACTAAAATAACAAGATGGATAAATAAACGATGCGATCGGCCATGATGTGACGTCATAGTAATATAGTAAACAAATAAACGTCACTTGTCATAGTTGTCAAATACTCCATAGTGCACTGAGCTGTCTCAAGTGATTGTTTACTATTAGTATGACGTCAGAGCACTGAATATTATCTACAGACAAACATGGCTTTTACGGCTGTTTTTAAAAAACGTATTTTTAAATTATAGTTTTTTGGGTTTTATGGTTTTAAAATAATATTCTATTATTTTTTTGGGGTAACGGAATAATTATTAATCGTTTAGGATAAAATACGTGTGGCACTCGGGGACTGCCGCGGTAAAGCTATTGCATAGTAAGTCTACAGCTCTACACGCATACGTCTAGTCGCACGCACACAAACACCGTGCCGAATTCTTCCGAACTGACACGACGTTAGACGATGCACGGCTTTCAACGCCGCACCGCTGTGTCGGTCGGAGTGGGGGGTGTTATGATTATTTTCGTTACAGAATTTCTTGATTCGGTCGCCGCGCTCAAAGCCCGCGATAAAAGCTATGCAATAGCTTAAAAATATAAAGAGTCATGTAGCCTATTATGACTATTGTTTAAATTTAAATGACAAAAGATAAGCATTAAATTCAAATGTCTCTAAAGATGGGGTAATTCTGACGCGACGCGCGCGCTATGTATTATTTTGATTCACACGAGCGCGAATATTTCACAAAACAAATTTCACGAGTAACGCAAAGTATAAAATGTCGTATAATATTTATTTTGAATTGTTAAGCTATGTATTAAGCTTAACGAGGCGCTCTATGTTAAATGAAGATCGACATAACTACTAGATGTCGCTAATTCGCTTGGATATGTACCACTACTTGTTTCTGTCCCTCGGCGTCTACGTGGCCCAGTGGCTTAGAGCTTGGCTCTCGACTCCGGAGTTCGTGCGTTCCCGTGTTGGGACAACAATATTAATTACGCTATTTACTTCTACAAGCTATTCTATGACGTACATTTGTCAGAAAAAAAAAAGTTACGCCATCTTGATTTCAGAAGATTATATCAATTAAATGCGGACTGCTCTGCGGAGAGAAAATGTCAAAATGACAAATGTCAAACGTCTACTGACCCAAACATCCCCAAAAGTAGGGCAGTTTAAGTGTGAACACTTTTTGCCTCGACATGCCCCGTCTATAATAGCGTGAGATCCGCGGAGCAGTAAGCCGCTTAATACTTTGTTTACATTGCGCTTAGCGCCATATGAACCTTACCCTCCTTGAAATAATAAAATCATAAGGGAAAGCCGGCTAGCATGCACGCCTCGCCTGTGATGGGTATGCTTCTACCGCATTTCCGAAATCTGTCTTCCACAATCCGCAGGATCCGCTGAAAGCTGACAATTGCCGTATCTGCAACATTCCTATGTCGCGCCCCGCGGCGTGTCTGTTTTGTAAAGTATAATGCAATACCATCGGAGCGCGTAATGCGGGAGATGATTTATAAGGATTTATTGTTATCATTCCAATTTATTTCAACACAAAAATAAGATATAGGGCAGTAGGCTTCACAACCTACTGATATTTGTCAGTTAGCTTATTTGCATGTTTTGTCTCTGTCGTTCGATATAAAGTAACCAACGACAAAACTTCCGATTATGGCTGGGTATATGGTCCGACCTGTAAGGCCGCGAACTCTGCGCTAGTACAATAGAGCTGAAAATCGAACACACGAGTGTCGAGTCAAATGTCAATGTCATATATACAGCTCGACACTAGACACTTCGATTTGCAACTCTATTGTATTAGCGTAGAGGTTCTATTTACAGTGCTCTGATTTTTCCCAGGCCCGCCGGATTCCGTATCATATAATCCCAGCTTAAACTGTCAGACACACAGAAGATTGTGAACAGGAGATGGTGTATTTCGCGACAAAAAAATATGAAATACGAATATTGGAAGATATACGAATTGTTATCTTATACTTTAAACGAGACAATCTTGTATATATATATATATATATATATATATATATATATATATATATATATATATATATATATATATGTGTAGGTATGTAGTAGGGAGTTTTGGGGGAGAAAAATCGATCTAGCTAGGCCTTATCCCTTAGAAATTGCGCATTTTTAAGCAATAGATGTTTTTTTTTTTCGTCGTGCAACAATATATCATTCATTTCGACTCTCTTACGTCAGTCTGATTGGCAGCTTGGTATGCGTACCTACGTATAATTTTTGAATTTTTTAGAAATTCGGAATGTGGTGTGTTCGAAGCCCGGTAAGATAAATATTTTTGTGATTCTTATTTTTCTATTCTTTTATGTTTTTTATTTTATTATTTTATCGTTCTACTAAAACACCATCTACATCTTTCCGAGATTTGTGCTAAGAGAGTATTATGATATCTGGCACAGTCAAAGTTTATATGATCAAAACTGTACTAACCATATTAGACGTTTTGTATGTAACTAAAATTTTATACAAAACTATAACCCGACTACGTAAATGATATAGCCTATGTTACCCGCGGCATCATTACGAATCTATTGACATCTCATTCATTAAAATCTGATCAGTAGCTTAGGCGGTACTGTCAATTTCATTATCCTTCCTTTTGGCTTCGTCGTTGTCGGGTAAAAATATAAAAGGGTTCCTGAATGTTTTGACAAGAAGGAAACGTTCGAATTAATAACAAGGCAGCGTGCCAGAATATCCAGACGAAATAAATAGCATTAATGGGACTAATAATATTCCACTTGTGCGGAATAGGGTTTCCGAAACATTCGCGAATGTCGTAACTATCTAGAGACGTGTAGCGTCACAGATTAAAATGGAGGAACAGATAAACTATAAGCATAAGGTGAATGGTATGCGTGTGCACATAACTGAATTGTATCACGAAAACTAAATCCGGTAAAGACTGTGCCCCTTCGAAGCGAGGGACGTCAAAATTTTTAAATTTCGTATTTTAGTTTTTATGTCATGTGAGATTGAGAATCGATAAGTGTGCTTTACTGATTAGTATTTTTTTTTATGGGCCCATTTCTGGGCCTACTTGTTCCCCCAACAGCGAGGTCAGGACAATTGTTTACTTTTACCTAATTATTACATGTATATTTATTTATTTTACTATTACAATTTTTATGTTTTCTACTGTACTTATTTTCTACTTGTCCTGTTTTTACATTAGTTTTTTATTTTTATTCACTAACAATGTTACATTTTTGCTTTTCATTAACTTTATCTTACAATACCAAATTCCTTCTACTTTCTTTACATTATATTATTATTCATTTCCACATTTTGTTTCTTTACATTGCTCTTATTTTCTATATCCGTCCTTACTTTCTTTCCTGTCTCTACTTGTTTCAATTCCACAATTCTACATTCTATTCTACATATCTACTATTACAGTTTTCTTCTGCTATATTGTCAATTTTCACATTTTGTTTTCTTACATTAATTTAATTCTCTAATTACAGTTCAATTTTTCTTTACTTTCTTATTTTCCGTACCTTAATTTAACATTCTTGCTTTTACACATTTACTTCTCACTATTTAGTTATATATTCAATTCCATAATCCCACACTCTAATCTACATATCTACTATTACAGTTTTCTTCTATTATATTGTCAATTTTCACATTTTGTTTTCTTACACTAACTCTACTCTCCAATTACAATTCAATTTTATTATCTTTACTTTTTACTTTCCCTACCTTAATTTAACATTCTCGCTTTACACATTTACTTCTCTTTCTTTTTAATTATTTAAGTATATTTTATACGGCTATTTAACACATTTCTGTACATTACCACCCTGTTACTTTCTATATTTGTTGACACCTCTGTTAGAGTTTCATTTACATTTTATTTTCTATTTTTAATTTGAGTTACTATTTAATTCTAATTTTTTGTTTACGTTACATTATTTTCGATTTTAATTTTTTATTTCAATATCATTTTCCCGACTTCACCTCCGCGTTCTGCGCGAAGTGGCCGGCCCGGCGATTTGCCGAGAAATTATTCTTTCAATACTTTCGTGCAATTGTGGTCTGCTACGCACACCGCGTACATAATACGCGCATGCACAAGTAACTACAATAGCACCAGTTTACATTAGACTTATATTATATTACATTTATCAATACTATTTACTTATGCTATATATGCTCCGTTATATTCACTATAACCATATATGCAAAGTGGTTTTTTTTTTACTGATTAGTGTTGGTTGTCATGACGACTCACGACAAATAACAAATTTTTGATATTATTTAAGATCCGGTAAAATCAATTACGGATATTGTGGGCATATGGTCTTCTGCTTATTTAGAGACGTTTAGACAGAAAAATAATTGTCATACTCGAGAAAAAAAAATAGAACTGTGTGCTGAAACAATAGAGCTGAAAATCGTGTATAGCTGTCAAATCTGACATTTGACACTTGACTCTTCGATTTTCATTAGCGCAGAGTTCTATTTACAGTGCCGTTTTTTCTGTAAAGAGGGCTAAATCACTGAAACGAGCGTTAATCATCAGGCATTTTGTCAGCTTGTTTGACGATTTCATACCAATAAAAGTTAAATTACCATAATTCTCGCATTGGCCCAGTAGGACGGCCACAAACACGAGTTATTTTGAAAATATCTCGTAAGGAATCCATTATTAAAATCGGAATTGCCCTTATGGACTGGAATGTCAAGGCACTGCGCTGGAGTACCTCTTTTTTCCGGTACATTTAGTGTTACGGTAAAACTTAGCTTTTCAGCCAGAAATATTGCAGCCTAGCATTTTATAAGTGAAAATCCTACCACTACTATAAATGTGAAAGTTTGCGAGGATAGATAGATGCATGGATGGATGTTTGTTTGTTACCCTCTCACGCTAAAACTACTGAACGGATTTTGATGGAATTTGGTATGGTTATAGCTTAATCTCTGGATTAACGTCTCGAGCGCCCCGCTCTAAAACTGTCAAGCAAATCACGCGTCGAGCCTTCTGGGGGGGTTCCCGCTTTTTTATTTTTCAAGATTATATTGATAAATTGTTGCTATTACCTATGTTTGTGACATATATTTAAAAACTACAATAAATTCCCTATATAACTATGTAACAACACAACACATAGGCTATTTTTTATACCGAAAAAGTACAGTGTTCTTGTATACATACTGTATTTGCAAACCACTAACCAGGCAAACAGCGCCGATGAATCTGGAATGGTATTTCACAAACAGACAGACCGACGGACGGACAGTGGAGTCTCAGTAATAGGGTCCCGTTTTCCCGCAAGGAATGTATATTACTAACGTAAAGAATCGTCATTCCACAGACGACGACGTTCACCATATGACAGCTCGCGGCTGTGTGCGCGTGGCTGGGCGAATGCGGAGGCGGGCGGGGAGGTACTTTTTCTCAGCCCGGACTATGGCTCACGGGGCTGGTCGCTGGTTGTTTTGTGCTTTGACATAATTGACAATGTAATTTCATCATATCTATGATAGACTTGTCTGACGCGACGTTTAAAAATATTTTGGTGTCAACCCTAGGCTTACGTCAACATGGCTGACATTCGCCGGTGCTCGAGCTGTCGTTTGAAGCGAGTGTCGCCCCTGTGCTTGGGTACGCGAACCCTAAAAATGATGATTACCAAGGGACACTAAGATCGTGGTTTTACTGTACTGGTAACTTCGTGTGCCACGTGTAAGTAAACTCAGTTTATTTTTCATTTTACATAGAACAGTTTTCGTTGAAATACGCGCGTAATCTTTCCTTTTAATATAAAGTTAAGCCCGTCTTAGACGGGCTCCGAGCGTAAAATACTACCCTTTGATAGTGTTTAGGTAAAATTTATGAGCTTCTATCGACTTTTATTAGAATATGCTCAAGCGAGAGAATATAAATATTATATATAAGAACTGCTTGATACTCCAAAACTGGGATGTTTTTATTAGGTATTTAGTGATGAGCACAGAAGGTCGGTTCTGCTATTTCAATCTTACTTAATACAGTTTCGATGCAATCTCGATCTCATAAACGTCAAACGCTAAACAAATGTCAATCGTGTAGTAGATGATCCACTTGGGGTCAGTTAATGATACCGAGATTACAGTACATTTATAATTAATCGAAAGTGTAAGTTAAATACAAGAGTTGGTATTCTGATAAAAATATTTACAACCAGGATAGATGCAGGATACAGTGAAGCTAGGCTCTAGGAAGTCTCATTGGTACAATCGCCGACATAAGTGTACCACTTTCGAACCTTAAAGCTACAGTTATAAGATCGAAAATTTGTATACCAGCAGGCCTAGCATGCGCACCCTAGAAACACCGAAGAATCGACAAAATGACAAATTGAAGAAACATGAATACCATTCGGAGCAAAATAGTTATTATTGTAAGGCAGCAAGGTCGATGCATCGTCGTTATGAGAAACAACATTTCTTTTCTTGAGCATGAGCTCACAAAATGGCCACTTTTGACAGCTGAAGTAGAAACGATTTCTTATTTCAATGTCAAATAGTCTTACAATAATGTCAACTACTCCACATCATGGCGGTCCAAGACAAATAGTTTCTTTATGTTCAGTCATTTACTTGAAAATTTGATCATTTTTGACAGAAAATTTACCGGCAGCCATTTTAAAAATATGGCTATTTAGAAATGTTGACTTCCATTGACGACCTTGTTAACATGGATTAAGAACTATTTTGCAACGAACTGATTTGGATAGAATATTTCTTCTTCAAAATTATTTCTTCGGATCGCCATGCTAAGCCCGCAGGTCCGCCGGCGACCGTACATGCCCGAACCCGAAATCGAAACTTGAAGAAGTCCAGCTCAAACGACACCTATTGACCACGGATGGTATTTTGGCTGACCCGACAGACGTTGTTCTGTCTTAACTATGAACCTAACCTAACCTTACCTACCTTGATATCGTATACACATACGATATCAACACCTACACCCAGATACATCCTACTGGGACCGGCCGATTTAACATTGCGCATTTCATGTAATCACCAAGACAGTGTACAAGAGTGGAATTCAACCTTCGTCAGGGTTAAAATATGTATCTTACAGCGTAACGACAGTTAAAAAAAAGCAAAAATATTTTAAAATATATATTTACAAAAGACAAAATTGAATATTGAAATGTTTGATATAAAACTAAACCTATGTATACTTATTACAAAAGTATAATACTAAAAACAAAACAGTGAAGGTAGCAAGCCCTTTTCATAAACTGATAGGGCAAGCATTTAAGCAAACAAATTATTATATTTAAACGGACATTTAATACCTAAAGTACAACACCGTAAAGAAACAACAAATAGCCAATCATTTTTGGGAGCATTTTTCTAACTGCATTCAACACTCAATTTTAAAGTCCGACATTAAACATTTGTAAATTGGAATTTGTTTCACCTTTAACTGTAACTCACATAGTGCTGAACTGTTAAAAACTATCAAAAATCTAGGTCGAATCCTAGACCAAAACGTAGCCTCCCTTGCCGGTCTACGAGCGAGCTAGCTTTCATCTTTATCAAGCGTGTTGCAGTCGTCTCTTCGAAAAGCAAATTCTTCTCAAAAGTTGCTCCCACACAGCACATGGAATCTATAAACACTTTAAAATCAGAGTCGTTCCCGCTCTTATGCACTGCGACACTAAAAACTGTCCCCCGACTAGTCTCCGTGGCTATAGTAGCCACTCGCAATTCTTTGGACAATTCCTTGAAAACGCAAATCTGTAGGCCGTACTGGCTGACAGTTCCTGATATGGCTAGCGATGGCAAATCGTACCTGCAGCTGAGGGAAAACCTTGGCGAGCTTTGATTACAGAAAGGTTTGAATGCAAACTCTCCGCCTATGCATAGGACTGGCAAAATTCTGTGCATATACTGGGTTAGGATCCCCAAAGTGCCGAAATTGCCATCGTTTATAGAGAACGAAGTTAGAGACATGTAGTTCTCGTTTCTGCGTTCGACTATTACCTCATTCTCCGACGATGTGAGGTTGTTGATTTTGGATACGAATCTCACTTGGCCATTTTTCACTTTCTCCGTGTAAGTCGCGCATGCGGACCGTGTTATGTCCAGGACCAGACCATCGTTGACATGTTTGGGGGCTACCTCCTTCTGTAGAAGTCTGGCGAGGGACTCGAACTGCTTGTTGCTCCCGAATTTGTAGTTCTGGACTAGTTTGACTGTGCTCAACAGTTCGCACTGTATACCCAGTCTGGCCCCACTGAAACACGACGGGAACACGTTTTTGGCCTCACTGTGTATGCTGCTCAAATGTCGCACGGATTTGTCGTTATCAAAATACAATTGTGAATCTTTTTTCTTCGGCAGCAGTTTCATTAGATTCGAAATGATTGCGTTGATGTCATCTTTGAAGTTGGTATCTGAAACGTTCATTCTAAAGAATTTTGTTGTATTTTTGTTATGTATGTAAATATCATTTTAAATTTTAATGCCAAATGCAAAATAATTGTTGCCAAATTGACGTTTCGTCGATCGTCGATTGTGGCCAGTGAAAATGTTTATTTTTTATTTATTATTTGATATAAAGGGCCTGGACAAGTCCTTTCAGCTACACACATACAAAAATATAGTAATAATACTCTTAAAGTATCCCTATGTTAATAATGAAATTGTACAAATACTTATAAAACTTCTTTTTCTTTAATAAATCTCGTAAAAGGGTGGCCAATGGCCATAATATATAAAAATACCTAATCTTTCCTCTTCGAGTACACTTACTTTCCGACACATATCTGCCGGCAACCGCTATTCGCTTACCGTTTCGCCGTCTGTATTCAGAGTGTATAAATAATGTGTTGATCCGGGCGAGGTCGGTGCATCAGTTAAATAGCATTCAATGTGAAATCAATACAAATATTAGCATTACTGTAGCTAAGAGCTTAATACGTGACAATACAGATCGATTTCTTTTGAAAATAAATCGTGAAAATACATGTAGGTAATAAATTGAGAGCGTTTTCACTTTTTTCCGATCCGACGGCGATAGCCGATATCCGATAGTCAAAGGCAAGTCAAATCTATGAAACATATACTTACTTGTTTTCACATTACCCATGCCGATATCGGATCCGTCTTTTCTTTCCCCTTGGTTATGGGATAGCGGCTAACTTTATTCAGTACACCAGAAGATACACGTTTTATTGCAAGAGCGGTGCAGTTTGACATTCAAACTTAATTTTGATTCGCCGCGTCACGTATCGTCTCCTTTAACTTTTGTTTCTCGTAACATTTGGTCTTTAACCCTGCAATGCGTGGTATACGAACAATTTTATCGCAATGGTTGGTAATCTCCAATATAACATTATGTAATAGGGTTTAATAGCAGTGTGCTTGTATTGTACTTAACTGAATCTATTTTGTAGCGGATTTTTCTTTGTTTTGTAAATAGCTATGAATTTTTATGTTAATACAAAACATCACAAAAGATTTATTAACTCATTTGTAAAACGTTTTATAAACAGAAGCTAGTAGAAAATAATTACGTACTTAAATAGAGATAAATCGTAAAAGGCTTTCATTTTAAGACTTTCGATGTTTTTTGGGTTCCGTACCCAAAGGGTATACGGGACCCTATTATTGAGACTTCGCTGTACGGCCGTCCGTCTGTCTGTCTGTCACCAGGCTTTATCTCATGAACCATGATTGTTAGACAGTTGAAATTTTCACAGATGATATATTTCTGTTGCCGCTACAACAACAAATACTAACTATAATTTTAAAAAAATAATTAAACCGACTTCCAAATTAAACATACACAAAAAAGATTGAAATAAATCTTATTTTCTAAATAATTCCCCTTTTAAATTCGGCAAAAATTTTAACTATTTCCCTACACAATCTTCATTATTTTGAAGTCGGTTCCAGCCAATCTTTTTTTTTTTTGGAAGTCGGTTAAAAACAGAATAAATCAATAAACACTATTTAAGTGGGGCTATCAATACATAATATAACAAACGTATTTTGTATTGTAGTTTTGTACGAAACCCTTCGTGTGCTAGTTCGATTCGCACTTGTGCGGTTTTTAATTGATATACGGTTAAAATGTAGACAAGTAGGCATTAAGTAGGACGTTACACAAAGAACATTGGCAGAGTTCCATACAACGAAATACCTGGATTTTTTTCCGGCGTCTAAGGTTGCAAAAATATCTAAAAGATAGCAAATGCACTACATAATCATATTCAAAAACAATTTTATCTTATCGAGGCCACGAAAAAAACTTAGCAATATATTTGGTTTTTTGAGGCTATATACAGGTGTTAGGTAAAATAGGGCAAATCTCTTAAGGGGTGCTTCTACTCATGAAACTGAACAACTATCCCTATCCAAGGAACCCAAATTGAAATCTCAAAAAAAATTTTCGACTTTGCATGGAGACTTGGCCAATCAGCTGACCGATTTCCATACAAAGTTCAAACATTTTTTTGAGAATTCGATATGGGTTCCTTCGGGAAACTTGTTTAGTTTCATGAGTAGAAGCACACCTTAAGAGATTTGCCCTATTTTACCTAACACCCTATATATTATGCTATTTATACTACTAATTGCAAAAATAATAATTATAATGTTAATTGTTGACTTCCCGCCTTATTTACGCTTATATTCTTATAATACGATATAATAATAAAAATAATTAATAAAGTAGAAAATAAACGCATATTAATTAAAAATATTTTATTCTCCTTTATTAATTACTACTTGCAGTAAAACCGAATGTAGTATAAGACGTGTGTGTGATCGACTCTTAAATCAATATTTAAGTAGTGCTATACAACAACCCCCTTACTGATAAAGGTATTTATTAGTAAGGGGGTCTTTGTCTGTCAAGTGACTTTTCCAACGCATCAGACAAAGACAGCAACTTTGTTTAAGTTAACCACTGTGTCAATCTTTTTATCAGTAAGGGGGCAAACGTTTAACGAATTATTAGCCTTTTGTACGAAACCCTTCGTGCACTTTTTTCTATGGCAACTGTTTCGATATCTGAGTTTTCCATTTTGTAAACAGAGTGACGCAAAGAAAAAAACAAAAGAGGAAAAAACAAATGAATTGCGGTTTTCGAAACACAAATGCATGAGTAAATAGCGGTATAAATTTGAAATTGGATTTCCTAACCAAGAAGATATATTTGAGATCAAAGTGGCGAGTACGACAGAACGCCAATTTCATATGTAAGGACCTAATATAATCGATTTCTCGAAAATGGCTGCAAGTATAACCCTGAAATTTAGTATGCAGGGAGTTTTGAAGGAGAAAAATCAATCTAGCTAGGTCTTATCCCTTGGAAACTACGCATTTTTAAGCTATACCTGTTTTTTCTTTCGTTGTGCAACAATATATTAATAATTTAGATTCTGTTATGTCAGTCCGTTTGGCAGTTTAGCATGCGTATATGTATAATTTTTGCTTTGTTGAAAAATTCGGAATATGTTGTGTTCGAATCCCGGTCAGATTAATTTTTTTGTTTTTTTTTTTAACTCATCAGAACTCCAATCAAAGCTCAGCTGATAAAAATCCTATCGGCTATGCTATCAATTCGAAAGTGTTATCACTGTATCCAATCGGACTTGGAATCAATATCGGTGTCCAATCACTTACGCAAGTTAATCATCTTAACGGTCCGAGATATAACGTAACTACGGTTCTTAAATGGCTGAAATGTTATACGATTCTATAAATGTGGATGTTTGCCGTTTGGTCCCATATCTGAGTGAAATTGTTATATCCAACATTAATACGAATTACCACCTCCCCCAAACTAAATAATTAATTTTATTTATGACCTAACTAACATTAAAAGGAAAACTAAGAATATTTTTACATTATTCAATAATTCATTTTATTACTTACTCAGAAGACGTCCGATTTTCATCCGATCTTCCGAAGAAGATTATCGACTTCAAGATTATGACGTTTGAGCGGGGAAACAGGTACAATTTCAGGCGAATTTAAAAGGGGGATTATTTATAAAATAAGAACTATTTCATTCTGTTATGTGCATTTTACTTTGAAAGTAGGTTTTTGTTTTTTTTTTTTGTTTAAAAATAATGATATACAAGGTTGCTGATGATGCTTATGATGATGCTGACGGTCAACTCACGCAGAGACGCAACGTGACGCGCCATTTATTGGAACGAAGTTCCTTATGGCGCGTTGCGAATGGCGGCTAGACGAAAAAAATAGGCACGACACTTTTTGCCACTCGAAATCACAATGTAATAACGACTATTAAGAATGATACAAAAAACGACCTTATCACCTTGACAATAATGTAGAATTTAGCAATTACACATTGTGACTGTTATCGGCATTCCTTCGACGTGCTTTCGGTCATCTTTGACTACTTAGTTCAACTATTTGTTTTGTATAATATAATATATTATATCTATACAGATAAATATATATATATATATATATATATATATATATATATATATATATATATATATATATATATATATATATATATATATATATATATATATATATATATATATATATATATTATAACTTCGTTCCATCCGGGTGTCCCTTGACACCTCTCAAGTTTTCATTCTTCTTTCGCTTATACTGTATTATTATAGCGATTAGCGAATGAAAATTTTATTCACTACACAAAAAGATGCACAGTTCATTGCAAGAGCGGCGCTGCAAATTCGAACTCTTGCAATGAAACGCGTTGTTTATGTGTAATGAATAAAGTTAAATTTTGAAGCGCTATCTTAAAAGTTGTGCGCCGCGTTGCGTTCCGGTGAACGCTACTAAGTCACGTGAAGGCCATTAGAGTTATTCTTTGCGCGGACAGACGTGTGAAGTGTACAGGAGGGAGTGGGGTCTGGGGGGGCTATTACAACACTTGCTTTGTGCCTTTGTCGTGTCATGCAAATCCAGAACGTGTGTCGGGGAAATGCTTTAATATCGCCGCATAATATCTACGGAACGAGAGCAGTGTGTCAAGTGTCAAATTTGACAGCTGTCACCGCAGTACTTCTTCGTCTTGTTTTATGGGACTTGCGGGAAAGTGTAACGAATTGCGGGTGGAATTTAGTTTCAAAAATGTTTATAAAACGTAGTTTATTTCGATTCTTAAAACTAGTTGTGACATTTTTGTTATGATTGTCATTGTTTTTTTATAAATTGAGCTCGATATTAATTAAAAAATCAACATCAACGAACGAACAATCTAGAAAGTCCAAACATTACGAAAAATAATTACAGCTTAAGTACAATTTAAGGAATAATAAATAAGAAGTAATGAAAAAGGAACCAATGCTTAATTGGAAACTTGGAGCTGGCTACGTTGAAATGTTCTGAAATATGAACAGACGGAAATAGTTATTACCTTTTGTATTAATACCTAAACCTGTAACGTGCTACAGTAAATACCGAGGGTATTTACTGTTGCATAGTATAGCAGTAATAAAAAGTAGAAGTATCAATGTCATATTGACAGATGTCACATGCACAGCCTATCTAGTTTATTTCAGTTAACCAAAGGCTATATATACGAGGGCTGCACTAAAAGTATCGGGAATGGAATATTTCCACTGTTCCTGTCATATTAGAATCTTTTTAATTTAAAACTCCTTGGTTTTAAAAATCAAATACCGTTTATTTATTTAAAAAAAGATTCTCGGTCGGGATCTTGTCACAAGGTCTTGTCAAACTTGTTTAGTCGTTGAGAAAATTGAATTGACTCGAGAAAATTCTAGAGCGATGATTTATTATTACTTTCGAAGTGGTTTAACACAAAAACAGTGTGTTGACCGGATGATTTCAGCATTTGGTGACGAAGCCCCATCCAAAACCACAATTTATCGCTGGTTTGCTGAATTTCAACGTGGACGTGTCAAGCTCAGTGATGATCCCCATCAAGGTCGTCCAAAAACTGCAGTCACCCAAGAAAACGTTGATGCTGTGCGTAACCTGATTGAGGAAGATCGACATGTGACATACCGCGAAATTCAGGCAACTTTAGACATTGTCAAATACAAATAATCTTGCATGAACAATTAGGTGTAAAAAAGTTGTTTTCCCGATGGATACCGCATTTGCTCTGTGAAAAGCAAAAAGCGGCTCGCGTTACTTGGTGCGTCAGAACTCTCGAAAGATTCCACGCAGGATCCTCAAATGCTGTATACAACATCGTATCAGGTGACGAATCCTGGATATACGCGTACGAACCCGAAACAAAAAACCAGTCACGAGTTTGGGTGTTCGAAAATGAGTTAAAGCCAACAAAAATTGTTCGTTCACGGAGTGTTGCAAAAAAAAATGGTGGCCACGTTTGTCTCCAAAACCGGCCATGTTGCGACTATTCCTCTTGAGGGACAAAGAACGGTTAATGCAGAATGGTATGCTAACATTTGTTTGCCACAGGTCGTTTCTGAACTCCGTAAAGAGAACTGCAACCGCCGCATCATCCTCCATCACGACAATGCGAGTTCTCACACCGCGCACAGAACAAAAGAGTTTTTAGAGCAAGAAATCATAGAATTATTAGACCATCCGCCGTACAGCCCCGACCTAAGCCCTAATGATTTCTATAATTTCCCTAAAATAAAGAATAAATTGCGTGGTCAGAGATTTTCATCACCTGAAGAAGCTGTGGACGCCTACAAAACGGTCATTTAGGAGACCCCAACTTCCGAATGGAATGGTTGCTTCAATGATTGGTTCCATCGTATGGAAAAATGTGTCAAATTTCGCGGAGAATACTTCGAAAAGCAATAAATACATTTTTAAATAGTAATGTTGTGTCACTTCCTTGATTCCCGAAATTTTCAGTGCTGCCCTCGTAGTGTAGACGTATCTGTGTTAAGCATCTCTCTTATATGTACCGATAAAGGAGAATATCACAATAGTTGCTGTATCATTATTATCACCACTCAAGCGTAAGAAGGATCCGTAAGAACCAAGACGTCGCAGCCCACAACATTTACTAGTAACAATAGACTATTCGTATTTCGTATTTAGTTTGCAGTGAATCATCAGTGCATATGTCAAAATTAACCAATGATGTATAAGCCGTGTACACATTATCCAATTGAAGCAAGCGATTTCGACAGATGCACCGATTATTCACTGCAAACTTAACGCGAATATATTGTAGGTGCCAAAGATTGAAATTAAAATTACGGGGGAAATTAAAATAAAAAAAAGGAGATTTCCCGTGACAATATATATATATATATTAAAAAAAAAAAAAAAATAGGGGTCGTGGGCAGGAGGCCGTACGTATCTGGTTTAGCCTCTAGTGTCTTTAGAGATTGGTGGGGCCTTTAAACCACACGGCACTTAGCTGGATCTGTCGACGGTAGGTATGACAACACGTGGCGCTTTCGGGTCCTGTGTTCGGGTCAGGAACTCGTCACGACGTGGTCGCCTAGGAGCGGACAGTCCGTGGCACAGGCCAGATAGTCATCAGATGGCGAAGGGTAAGCCAAGCAGTGCCGTACCGAGGATGTAGATAGCGGTGCTTGTACCCGTACCGTAGTTCCCCTTACACGGGGTTAAAATATTATAATTTTATTTAGTATAAACTTGTATCTAGAAGAAGTTGAACAACCAAAATTCGGCAGGGAAAAAAAGGGCGTTGTCCTGTCGCGACAACCCTTTTATACTTCTCCTGACATTAATTGTTTTTTTTTTAACCGACAATTAGCGGTAATGCGAAATACGAATGCCACAATAAAGAAATATTAGAGATGAAGCTCTAGTTAGAAGCATTTGCCAATAGATGGCGTTGTCTAGCACAAATTAGCTATTATTAATATCAACAACTGCTAATAGATGACGCTATACGCATCGTTATTAGTTATAACGATACGTTAAAAAAAATGTAGCTATGCTACATATCCCCCCCTGTTACCGAAGGATTTTGAGTGCTCTAAGGAAAAATCCTGAAATAGCTATTAAGTTATATAAAAAAAATACTTTAGGCCTTTGGAAAAATAAAATTCACCAAATTATCAAAATGAAGAATTAGGAAAATAAAAAAAAAAATTAGAACTGGAAGATAGTGCTAGTCTAATGTTTACACGCATAAAACCGACAACCTTTTCACACCATACCACATTCACATATATTCATACTTCATCATACATACAAATTGCACATCACATACATACTTCAACTTTTATAATGCATCTGGTCATAATCAGTGTGACTCGAGACGCCCTAACACACGAGTATTGTTCTCCGTAACAGAGGTAGAACAACACATGTTAGATGTCGAAGCTAAACGTTATTAGAGATAACGAACAGCAAAAAAAAACGCGAAACTACTAGCCTTCCAACAAAGTAACATACCACTTTAATAGTATTGGCTGCATAAGAAAGACCCCTTATTATAGAAAAGAATCCAAAAAAAAAAATCCTAGGTGGATAGAGAGCAGCCAATCTAAAGTAGCAAAAGAGTATTGGCAGCAAAAGAAAGACCCTTTATAATAGAAAGAATCCAAATAAATATCCCGAGATGGATAAAGTGCTGCCTAACTAAAGTATACACCTACACAACTCCTCAACAGTGAGAGCTGGTATAATATTCCTAATCAAAACTCCATACTCCAATTCAGTCATTTAAGCGAAACAAATTTTATTTTTCCAGACATTGAGTAATCAATTTTTAAAAAATTAAAGATTTTTACTTAAGTTAAGTAACTTGTCAAAAGTTAAAATTTATTAAGAAGTTAAGTAACTAAGTAAATTCTAAAGTTTAAAAAGAAATTAAGTTTTTCCAAAATAAATCAATTAATGAATTTATCAGAAGTTAAATTCAATTTTAAAAGTTAAACTACCAAGTAAATTCAAGAAAAATATTCACAATCCTAACGGTGAGTATATCTGTGTTGAGAAAATACAAAAATAATCAGATGTATTCTCTAAAAAATACACAAAAGAAATATAATTTGTAATCAGTGCTATATAAGTTAACTAACTACAAAAACAAGTTCTAGAGACTATAATATGGTACAGACCATATACAACAAGATGAAAAAAAACAAACAGTATAAAGTTTATTAACAATTTTAAAACTTTACACTACTACAATAAGGTACTAGTTACTACACTAAGTATATCCAACGTTCATAGTAAGTTAATATTAAAATAAAGTTAAGTTAAAGTTAAAGTGATAAGTTAATAGCAAAATAATTTAGAATACGCATTTAAAGTTATATGTAAATATTTGTAATTAAATAATGTTGAAGAATTAAAAGTTAAATTATAATAAAATAAAACAAAGTTAAAGCCAAAAAATCACATAAACATCATTGAAGATGATGCTGATGTGTGTGCATGTATAGTGTGTGGCTATGTGTAAAATAAAATAATATGTATAATAAATAAATAATTTACAACAGATAACAAAAAAAAAGAATACTAATATCCTGCCAAAAAAGGACAGGACAAAAAAAATAATAATAATAAATATATTTAATAATAAAGAATAAATTTAATATTATGTCCACTGTGAAAAAAAAACACAGGGTTCCTTATGTATTACGGAACCCTAAAAAAAAAACAGTGGGTGTGTGCTGTAACGTTACCTGCCTCTTACACGTGTCCGTTACGTAACCTGAACCAATTCTACCCCGGGCCCAGACGGGTTGGGCGCCAATTGTTACGGGGGAAATTAAAATAAAAAAAAGGAGATTTCCCGTGACAATAGATATATATTAAAAAAAAAAAATAAATAGGGGTCGTGGGCAGGAGGCCGTACGTATCTGGTTTAGCCTCTAGTGTCTTTAGAGATTGGTGGGGGCCTTTAAACCACACGGCACTTAGCTGGATCTGTCGACGGTAGGTATGACAACACGTGGCGCTTTCGGGTCCTGTGTTCGGGTCAGGAACTCGTCACGACGTGGTCGCCTAGGAGCGGACAGTCCGTGGCACAGGCCAGATAGTCATCAGATGGCGAAGGGTAAGCCAAGCAGTGCCGTACCGAGGATGTAGATAGCGGTGCTTGTACCCGTACCGTAGTTCCCCTTACACGGGGTTAAAATATTATAATTTTATTTAGTATAAACTTGTATCTAGAAGAAGTTGAACAACCAAAATTCGGCAGGGAAAAAAAGGGCGTTGTCCTGTCGCGACAACCCTTTTATACTTCTCCTGACATTAATTGTTTTTTTTTTAACCGACAATTAGCGGTAATGCGAAATACGAATGCCACAATAAAGAAATATTAGAGATGAAGCTCTAGTTAGAAGCATTTGCCAATAGATGGCGTTGTCTAGCACAAATTAGCTATTATTAATATCAACAACTGCTAATAGATGACGCTATACGCATCGTTATTAGTTATAACGATACGTTAAAAAAAATGTAGCTATGCTACACACGACCCATAGACCAATCATCGTATGTCATAATGTCAGACGACCGCGACATGGAAATTACATGGAAAACGAAGTTTCTCCAAAAAAGTAAGTAAAGTATTACTGTAAATTACTAAATTACTATTGGCTATTACCAACTTTTGAAGGTAATTGTGCAAAAATTTTTTTTACTCTTATCTGGCGGTAGAATCTTTTGTTTAAGCATAACAATTGCAACAATTTCCACATTTTTTTTAACTCTGAAACTTTACATTTCTAATGTAAAATGTTACGTGCCCAATTTTTCGGAGGTTACAAACGCTCCTGCGACATTCCCGGTATTGCAGATCAAAGGCAGTTCAATTTCATGTAAAGGAACATGATTTCTTGTGAACTTATCGATAGACGATGGCACAAAGTTCGTAATCGAGAGAACGTCTTCTGGGAATTCTGGGGACCACGCGATATCGCGTCATAATACTACGACATAATCCAGACATTGAAGCACCGGGTGATTTCGAGAGATTGGGAATAACCCTAGTTTGGAAGTTTGTTGTTCGGATATGGCTTTAAATTATAGTGTACATGTGATAGTCTCAATTCTCCCATTTTCGTTATAATCCTGTTTCGGTCCACGCGTTGGCTCATCCCCGTACGCCTCAATACGTGGGCGTGCATACAGGACAGCCTAAAATTCCACAAGGGATTTAACGGATAATATTTACGAGAACTATCCCCTTTGACTTGACGTCTTAGTCAAGGCCCATATAATTGGAAGTGTTTCGGCCTTTGACTCGAGTCCGCCAGTCATAAGATGACTAGGCAAAGCCCGAAAATATATTTTACTTTCGACTTTTGGCTGAAAAGGTAGGAACTTCCACTTTTGACTCAAAATATAATAAATGAAAGCCCGAATTTGGAAATTGTATCGGGGTTTGCCCGAAGGCTTTGGTCAAACCTAGGATAAGGCTGGGCCTATATGATCCGGAATCCAGGAGGCCGGGGAAAATTCAGAGCATTGAAAACAGATCTCTGCGCTAATACAATAGAGCTGAAAATCGAATCGTGACGAGTCAAATGTCAATGTCACATGTGACAACTCGACACTTGCATTTTCAATGCTCTGAATTTTCCCCGGCCTCCTGGATTCCGGATCATATAGTCCCAGCCTAAAATAGTCATTCCGGGAAGAAACTGCATATCACTGCATATATGCATGTATAATGATAGCTAGCTTTTGTCTTCTTCTAAACGTTCTGTCTAAACATCTTGACATAAGTAGTAGATCATATGCCGATATGCCCAAAATATCCGATATTGATTTTTGTCAACCTTATTCTACTATCCTACTTATATTATAAATGCGAAAGTTTGTGAGGATGGATGGATGTATGTTTGTTACTCTTTCACGCAAACACTACTGAGCGGATATCGATGAAATTTGGTATGGTAGTAGTTTAGGCTCTGTACTAAGACATAGGCTACTCTTTATCCCGAAATAGTACAGTATTCCCGTGGGATACCTGGTACTTTATTTGCGCGGGCGGAGCCGCGGGAAAAGCTAGTATGAATATAAATAACATAATGATATAATAACTTCTCGATACATAATTCTGATTTATTACACAATAAAATTATCTTATTTGTCACGAAATTGTGTCATAAATATATTTGTCGTTCCGCACCAGAAGTTACAGCAACTTTTAATAATATATAATGGCTATATTTTTCTTAGAAAAATCTTTTCAAGTTTTCTCCTATTAAGTAACAACTTTGGTGAGTTTGGGTAAACATATTTTTTTGTATGGACGTCAAGTCTTTTTCAAGGTAAACGAGCAGACGCAGCCTGATGATAAGCTTTTGACGTGAACAACCGTAACACCAGAAGTTTTACAAGACGTAATACGTGTTGTGGCATTTTACTGCTTTTTACGTACATAGGCTAGTCTAGAGGTCGTCTTTTTTTCATAGGCTTAAGGCTAGTAAAAATATTGGCCACGAATTTTGTAAGCGCATTCAAAGACTGTAAATTCCGCTGGACGAAACGTAAACTTCTCGATAAAAAAGTAACCTGTGTCGATACATACTAAAGTGCGGTCGCGGAGCACGTAGAACTCCGTACATTATCTCATCGCTACTTGTCTCTTTCACTCGCGTACGAATATATTACTGTCACGTTTACACAGGTACGCGCTAGAAAAGTGAAAAAGCCAAGTAGCGATAAGTCAAGGTAGTACGAAATTTTACGTGCTCCGCGACCGCACGTTAGCTAGCGTTTTTGGCGTAAAAAAGCAATACACATCCTCGAAAATATCCTTACAAATTTTGGCATTTTTAATATCAGTAAGACTTTCGTATTTAGAAATGCGATGCGAATGCGAACAGCTAGTTTATTAAATATTATTAAGAGTTGTAAAATACAATTGCTCAACTATAATGCCTACTCTAATCCGATACCGCCATCTATTGTACAGATTAAGTAGCGCGCGAACGTCGCTGTATTATGTTGTGAGCATTGTGATTTGTACCATGTATCTGGCTGTAGGTGGCCATTTCTATAGTTAACTTTTGTACAAAATTTTCGAAATTAAATTAACTGACGAAACATTCTGCCATGTTTAATACGTTCAGGTTTTTTGGATTCAAGTTATTGAGATATCTTAATGCAACATTTTTGATTTTGAGTAAAATGCTGACTTTGACACTTTGCTTTTCTTTACTTCTAAGCTCTACCTAGGAAGCGTTACGCAGTCTTCGAAGTTGACATCATACCTTTAGCGTCAGCTCACACCGAGACGCGATGCGGCGCGGCATTTTTACTACACTACACACGAAGATACTTACACGTTTCAAGAACGGCACGCGGCGCAGCTCGAAATTCGAACTCTTGCAACTAATTATGAAGAAAATACTTGCCTACAGATTGTACAAAAAAACTTGCCAATACTAATCTAACTAACGGTGCACCGTTTCTTTACGTCCCCCTCACAATCCCACTTTTAAGGCTCAGAATAGGCTGTAGTCCACCTCGCTAGCTTTCTAAGTACTGTGTCCTTGAATTCTCATGGTCTCCTACCTTGTTCCAGCAACATGTGGTCCGGCAAGAAGTCATCGGAAAGTGCTGGGAGCCCCACGGACGAGGAAGTGAAGGTGGTGCTGGTGGGCGACACGCAGTGCGGCAAGACCGCCCTGGTGCAGCGGTTCGTCAGCGATACATACACTGAGGTGAGTTCTCCATAATAATAACACTGACTAAACACTTACATTCTTGATCTCGGGTCTTCCCTCAATGTGAGGGGAGAGTAAGTAACGTAATTTTTTAGAAAAGAAACATTTCGAAATCAGCTGTGTATATGTGAGCAGTGAAGACATCGACCTTCTCAGCGCCGCGCCGTAGACTCATTCATTTATACTGATATCTACTAACCCCCATACTAATAAAAATATTTACACAGTGGATACGCTATGCAATGTCTTTTTTTTTTAATTTTTGTCTAATACGTTGGAAAAGTCGCTTGACATACAAAGACTAAACATTGTAATTGGTTTAGCTTATCCCACTGTGTAATTCATATTTTTATTAGTAATATTACAAAGAGGCAAAGTTTGTAACTTTGTAAGGTTGTAGGCGATCTACTGAACCGATTTTAAAAATTTAGATTTTTCGAGCCAGCTGTTTAAATTTTAAAGGACGCCCCATTTTAACAAAAAAATGCACTTTAAAGTTGAATATCTCGCAAACGGATACCTAAATCAAAAAAAAAACATATTTTTCGTGATTTTATTTTTGCACTTTGTTATATACACGTGGTATATACACATATCCATGCAAAGTTTCATTTTTCTAGCACTAACTATTTGGACGGTAAGCCAAAGAGGGACGGACGAACAGACGGACGGACGGACATGACGAAACCATGAGGGTGCCGAGACGTAAACTATGGCACCCTAAAAATACTACATAACAAATACATAAAGCCTCTTAAAGTCGATTAATTCTTTACTCTTGAAATTACATGTTTATTTACCCTGTCTTTGCTCTTGTGTCGTTTCAACCGACTTCATAATATAAAACTAACATTTTTCGCAATATTCAAGTCCAAAGACCGAAACATAAAATATTAAAGCATTTTGTAAGCTGAAAAAACATTTTAAAAACCATCGCGGGCAAAAACATATTTTAAATTGTAAAACTGGGAGCATACACAAAGCCGTGAAATATTATGTAATAGTTGGCGGCAAAAGTTAGCTACGTTTAGAATATTAAAATAAATATAATACTGTCTGTACTAATATTATAAAGAGAAAAGATTTGATTGTTTATTTGTTTGCCATAAATAGGCATTAGGATCCAAAACTACTGGGCCGATTATTATGAAATTTTGCACCGATATAGAGGCCTTTTCATCCGCTATTGGATGATTTATACAGTATTCTCCGAGCGAAGTAACCACTCTTGAAATACTGTAGTGCCAGGGACAGTTGGTTTTTAAATGTCGTATGGTTGTCCAAGCACATACGGCAATCTCGCAACATAGTCAGTCAGGTCAGAGGAATGACTGGTCAATACGTCTGGTGCCAACCATCTGCGGGTTTCCTGACGATGTTTTTCCTTCACTGTTGGAGCGTCCTTATAATGTACTTGAGATCTGAAAAAGTATCATTGGTACACGCCACAACCTGGGAATCGAACCTGCACTCTCTCGATTGCGAATCAAACGGTCTACCCACTAGGCTACGGAGCTATCTAGATATAGAGGAGGGACATAGAAATGTATGGTACATGTTTTTTTCTTTTACACGCACGAAGTCGCGGGCATAATCTAGTGAAGTAAAATAATATTAAAATCAAAGATTTCAAAACTAAAGATTGGCTATGACGTACATTTGACAGAACAAATCTTCATACAAGAAAAAGTTACGCCATCTCGGTTTTCACCTTACCAGATAATGTCAGCCATTTTGATTTCACCATACCTACCTCAAATGTCAAAATGGCCCCAAACACCAAAAGTGGTGCCAGTTTTTGCCTCAACATGCCTCGTCTATAATATATACGTCTATGTACCTACTTATATTAATAAGAGGTGTTATATCATAAAAGATTTGATTGTACTATGTTTGTTTCTTTATTGTTAGCATTAAATAGGCATTAGGCTCGAAAAATTAGGGGAAGGACCGCAAGAAGGACATAGAAATGTTCGGTTTCTGCCGGATTTCCTTTTACGCGCATGTGGCATAATATAGTGAAAAATAATAATACATACCTTACCTTTACCTTATATTATTATTAGGAAAAATAATATTATTGAAATTTGATTTTGGAACTCATTTATATATACGCTTACGTATATATACGTTTATTTAAATCAAAATAGCTATAAGCAATATTATTTTCCGACGCAGCCGAAATAAACAATACCTTCTAAAGATTAGCATTTCACGTTTTTAACCCTTATTTATTATTTTGTTTGTTTGAGAAGGGAAAAATTTTATTAAGTTTACAAGCGGTTTATCTGGCCGACAGGATGTAAGGCGTCCTAAAAAAACATCACATGTTTACCCTGCACTTAACTTCGTTTTTGTTGTTTTTATATATATGGCGTCGGCTTATAACCATTTGCCAGTGTCAAGTTAAAAAGGACGGGAAATATAACTTTCGTTTCAATTTACAACACCGTATTCCTAAATTGTCAAGTCTAAAGTCTAGTCAAACTCCAAATAAATAGTCAGTTCAATCAATGAGCCATGTCAGTCGATTCAGTAATGTGGTAGAAGCTTCACTAAAAGTTCCTAGGGAGTTTTGGGAGAAACACAAAATAGCACGTTTTTAGAAGTTGTACCACTTGCCCACACTTGTGCACGTTAACGAATATTTAATGGTTAATATTCTACCAATATTACACATTAAGAACCGAAATAACACAAATTTATGAAAGAAAAAAGTCCCACTTATCTTCTTGTATAGTGAGCCCGGGTTTAAGCGGGTTTTATTTATTAAATTTATTTAATATTTATTTATTTATTTATTATTATTATATATTATATATGATATATATATATAAGAATATTTAATTTATTCACACTTATCCTTCATTCAGTTCCACTGCAAGTAGCAATAAAGGGACATTAAAATTTTTCAAATAAGCTTTGAAGCTTTGTATAAAATACTAAACTGGCCAAGTGCGAGTCGCACACGCGCACGTAGGGTTTTTAATATATATATATATATATATATATATATATATATATATATATATATATATATATATATATATATATATATATATATATATGTGCATTTGTTATAGCGGCAACAGAAATACATCGTCTGTAAAAATTTCAACTCTCTAGCTATCACGGTTCATGAGATACAGCCATTGATGACAGACAGCGGAGTCTTCTTCTGCAATCTTAAATTTATTTGAAATTAAGAATATTTAACTTGAAAAGTCTAGAAAAAGTAGGTATGTTCAAAAGAATCCTTATTTTCTTTTCTTCGCATCTTTGAGGTTAATAATTCCTCGTCTGAAGAACATTTATGCAGAAGTTCAGTCGCTTTCACGAATTATGTTTTAAACGACATCTTTGATCCATAGTAATTATTGTTTGATTAATTGATAGTAGCAGTCTTTCAGGGGTTTTTTATTATTTTTCATTCGTCTAAATTCTAAGGAGCTTTATCTAAGCCAGATATATTTAACTCTTCTTGACAACTTGATTATTATAGGTTAACTAGAGGTTAAGAGTCAAAAACCTTTATAATTACTTTGTATGGTTAATGGTTGTAAACAGATTTGAAAAATGGTGTTGGACAGTTGAAAAAAATCTTTCTGTTACCCAATCACGCCTAAACCACTGAACTGATTTTGATGTAATTTGCCAGGAAGATAGATTGGATCTTGGATTGGACCCATTGAAAGGACATAGGCCGCTTTTCATCGCACGGTACTCGCGCGATTTTCGGAGCGAAGCGAAGAAGCTTCGTGAGCGAAGTTGCGGGAAACTTCAAAGATTTCAATAAACAACTTTTTCTTATTAGTTTTTGTAGGTTTTCAAAAACTAATAAACAATATAGAAAGATTTAAGTAACCCCCGAATTGTCTAGCAGTGAGCGAGCTGATGATAATGAATTATAGCTAAGAACACTCTCGATCATGTCAGCTTTCAAACAAAACCAGTTCATCCGTTTGGGAGCTACGATGCCCCGGACAGACACACATAACGACACGCCAAACTTATAACACGCCTCTGTTTTCGTCTAGAGGGTCAATTCCGCTAAATGAAACCTGCAATAATACAATTACAATCAAGTCCCGATACGCTGAAACTGTCAAACTGGTATTCTCGTAAACGTTAAGTCAACGTGAAACGCGCTTTGATTGGTCCAAACGTCACAAAATCAGTTTACTATAACAAGGCGGCTTCACTTATAATACAATCAAAATAAAATGAAGGTTCTTGTTGGTGTGAATTTTTTTTTTGTTTCTTGTTTGTTTGTTTCTTTCTTGTTTCTTTCTGTCTGAATCCATTTATTCGTTCCCGAAACTCGTAGGTCGAATTGAATTAAATTACGAGTACAAAATCTTGTTATCTTATTAGGGACTCAATCCACGTCACTCGGGTCTATCCCAGGTCACCTGGATGACCTTAGCGGTGACCTTTTGTCCTCTATGCGAATAATTACGACTCGGATTTTTCAACGTGCTCATTGCTTAGGTACTAGGCTAGGACTATGTGGTCCGGAATCCGGTAGACCGGAGAAAATTCAGAGCGCTAAAATAGAACTTAGCGCATAGAGCAATTACTGCATACAATAGAGTTGAAAATCGAAGTGTCGAGCTGTCATATATGACTTTGACCTTTGACTCGAAAGATTCATTGCAAGTGTAGAATTCTTACGAAAAGAGGTATTTTTTACTATGCCTCGCTTTCGATGAAAGTCTCCAAATCTCGACTTGGCAAAAAATAAATCTGGCAACGCTGTTACAGGTATACGTTTCCAAGATGGCGTCTCTTTGGCGCCAAAACTTCTGAATGATTATGTAAAAAGGGTAAAGGGCTAAATGAGAACGTATGGTTATTCCGTGGAATGTGTTTACAATACGTAGGGACGAAGGGCGGAACACTGCGTACGTGTTAGGTTATACAGAGTGACTGTTTTTAAATGTGATTTTTTTTAAAGCACGCGCAAAATAGAAAGAAAAGCTTGTTATATTCGGACTAAAATTGATGTATCTAGATCTTCTAGAAGCGACGTAGATTTTCATTTACAGGCCCATGTGGATTTAAAATTAAAATGTTTAAAACTTGACTATTTTCTGTCTATCGTTTTATGATGCTCGTGAAAAATGAATCATATTATGATATTGTTCACAGTTTATACTATTCTGTTGAAAAGAAAATATCTACTTCAAAACATAATTCTTTTCTTTTCTTTCATACTTCTTTTACGTGGGGCCGTCACGGCCGGATACCACGGCCTCACAGAAAACCGGAGCAAAATAACTTGCCTAGTGAGTGATTTTACCGGAGGCCTAAGGGGGATTTGGATTTTAAGGACCAAGAGCGCAAGTGCGAGTCATTTGTGAAAAATTCCCATAACCAGAGGAGTTACAAGTGTTAATGCGATTGTCAAATGGGCGGCGGTAATCGTTTACCATCGGGCGATCCGTCTGCTCGATTCCTGGCCTATTTCGTAAAAAAAAATTACTCTTAAAATCTCATTGCAAACGTAAATCGTCCAGCATTGCAGTGTTTGTACAAGTTCAGCATTAATTCGTTACAGCTGTTGTGTTGTGAATAATTTCGCCGCGAGCTGTGGACGGAGATAAGCCAAAATGCAGACAGACCGCTAGCACCTGATTGTGATAGTAAGTGTCAATATACACTGCGAGGATGCTGGACGCGACGCGCATTTTTAAGATCGCTATTCAAAATTGAACTTTATTCCCTACACAAGAAGAGGCGCTTTTGATATTGACTTTGATTGACTTGACATGCGAACTCTTGCAATGAAACGTGTATCTTCTTGTGTAGCGAATAAACTTCAATTTTGCATCACTATCTTAAAAAACAAAATATCGCGACTCGTTGGCGGGTGAACTGGATTATTTGCACGTTTTGGCTCTGTCGCTCGATATTTTAAAGTAAGCAGCGACAAAACTTCCGAAAGAGCTATCCGACACCCATTAGAAGATGTGAAAAGGGCCATTAATGTTTGGATTGTTGTCACACAATGAAAAGCAAGATGTGGCTTATAGGAGCTCATTTACTAGATTAAAGGCTTTTTATATCACTTGAATAACCAAAAATACTCGAAAAGGCGTATAAAATAGGAATATTCGCCAGAAGTTCCGTAAGCCTAGCAGCTAGGTAGCTCATTAGAATTTACTTATCTACTGGTGCCACTGCCTGGCACCATCTTTATTTTTACATAGTATGTAAATGTAGCTTCCTTCCTGTTCACTTGGGATCTTTTAAACTAGATACTAAACTGATTTTAATGCAGTTTTTAGCAATAGATAAAGTGATTCAAGTGATAGATATTATGTATAATACATGGCACCCGTGCGAGACCCGGGGCGGGTCGTTAGTCCTACTAATATTAAAAAAGTGTAAGTTTGTGTGGATGGATTGATGTATGTTTGTTACTCTTTCACGCAAAAACTACTGAACGGATTTTTAATTAAATTTAGAATGGTACTACTTTGGGCTCTGGTTTAAAACATAGGCTCCTTTGTATCCTCAAAAAGTACAAATTTCCCGTAGGATAGCCAATACTATATTTTAAAAGAAAAAAAGGAAAAAGCTAGTTCAAAATAATAGTAAAATATCCAACAGCCTGTATAAGCACATAAGCTGTGAATGATCGCGGCTTCTCGGAACGTTCCCATTCCGCGGCCAGGTTGTGGCACCATATTTACTGGTTATGGGATAAATAGGAAGCTGTAATAGATGATTTATAATATTATATTATTCACGCCCGAAATTAATAATCAATCTATATCTCATTTAAGCTATCAGAGATTTCAAACCATTTTTAAAGTTCCGTAATACATAAGGATTACGTTATAGTTTCGCTCTCTCCGTCCGTCCGTCCGTCTGTCTGTCTGTCCGCGCTTCTAGCTTCTGTAATATAAATTTATGAAATTTTGTATAGTTATAGATTGTGTATAGATCTCGGTTTAGCATCATAAAATAATAATCATTTTATATTGACGAATTCGTCGCGCGCGCGGTGCAATACGGACGTGTCAGTATATTATTATGTCCATTTAAAACTAAAATTTTAATATCACCTCAAACAAATTTCGAACGTAAAACACAGTAAATAATTCTCAAACTTAAACGGCTAGTGTACGCGCTCTTTGGACATTTTGCATCCACATACTCCAGGTGTAACAGGTTTTACAAATACAAGAAAGAGAAGGCGAGTGACGTTCCTGCTTTGTCTCACAAAACGTGAGTAAATACAACACAGAACTATGAGTATACTACGCTCACCTACTGGATGTGGCTCGTTAACAAACTTGTCAACTACAAGTTCACCTGCAGATTTTTCTGATGAACGTAATGTTGCCATGAGAAATAAACGGAAGCGATCTGACGAAACAAGCAATGAAATTACAGAAATACGCAAAGAAATGTCTGAAATGTTAACTATAATGAAATCACTGGATTCCAACCAAAAAGAATTTATGGATAGAATAACAGCTGATGTTACTTGTATCAAAGAACAAATAAGTGATATCAGATCCACTATTTCGGTCATAACAACAGAACAGGTTACAATGAAGTCTGAAATAAAAGCGCTGCAAAATAAAGAAATTGATCTGCAATTTGATGATATTCAAATACGAATTGAGAATATGTGCCCAGCGAGTTCACAACCACTTAATTATATTAAAATTTCCGAAGATATCATCACTGAAGTAAAACAACGTGAGATGAGAAGCAAAAATATTGTTATAGTTGGCATACCTGAATCCGTCACAATAAACAAAGAGGAAAGAAATATCGCAGATCAACGAGAAGTAATTAAAATAATAAAACAAATATATAATGACTCTCCGGAACCTATACATATAATAAGATTAGGAAAATTTAACAAAATCAAAAGTAGACCCATAAAAGTTTGCTTTAACTCTACAGAAACAGCTAAGAAAATACTACGAAATAAAGTCAATCATCTGTCAACGTCATTCACAAGTACACAAGTGCATTGCGAGCTCCTGCTAAAACAATATTAATTCGCGTGTTCAAAATCGTCTAAGTGCTAAAATTTTGTGCTCAAATTTCGGACAAAGTGTCAATCTATCGTGAATCAAAATATTTTTCTCGAAAATCTCTGAATTTGGCTGTTTTTTCAAGCAATTTGTGTTATTAATTGCGGAACAATAACTGATATAAAGGGTAGTTATCAAACTGCATCAACAACTACGATGTCAACTGTTAACTAGCTGTCAACCACTGTGATGCGGGCGCCGTACTAGCCTAGCGGTCCAAGCGCAAGTTGTCTCTGCGTGGGAGCTATAGAGCCTGAGTTCAAACCCAAGGAGATACTTTTTGGTTTTTTCGTTTGTTTTTTTTATTACTTTTTTTTTTTTTTTTTTTTTTTTTTATAAAAATAACATGACACTTACCTGTGGTGGCTGCAATAAGGAGGTGAAGCGTGGAAATAAAATGCTAATCAACTGCTCCAAATGTCGTAAAACATTCCATAACACCTGTGTTAACTACCAGAGTAACGCTGCCTTATCACCAAAATTCAATGAAGGATGGACCTGTCCCGACTGTTCTGCCAAGATAAAACGAGGCGGTGACAACTCCAACACTCCGATTAAGTCAGCTCTATGTGAAGATATCACAAACGAGCTTCACTCACCTGATATAGGTGCTTCTCAGGTATCTTCGTACAAAGACGAAATAATAAGCGCTCTGAAAATAGAGTTACCTATACTGATTCGCGAACAATTGGCTGCGGTCATAACACCTTTAGAAAACTTGGTAAAGGATCTGCAAACTTCTGTAGCTTTTCTTAGCGACAAATACGACGAGTTTAGTCCTCGCATGGATAAACTTGTCTCTGACAGCGATCGCCACGAAAAATTAATCACCCAGAACACCGATGATTTGCATAAACTAAATGAAAAAATAAACCTTCTTGAACAACAATTAAGAGACTGCAATATTGAGATACATGGTGTAAGCGAATCGAGATCTGAAAATTTATGCAATATTATCAAAAAAATTGCTGAAACGACTTCATATTCACTCAGCGATAATGATATCGTGAAAGTAACAAGAGTCGCTAAATTTAATAAGGATAGCAAAAAACCGCGCACTATTGTTGCCAAATTGATTAGTCCAAGGCGTCGCGACGAGTTCATTTCATCTGTATCCCGCTACAACAAATCAAATCCTAATAACAAAATCAGTACAAGTATTCTGGGATACCCAAGCGAAAACACCCCAATTTACGTCGCTGAACACTTGTCTCCGGCTAATAAAGCACTTCATTATGCTGCTCGACTAAAGGCCAAAGAAATGAAGTACAAATTTGTTTGGGTTAGAGATGGACAGATTTTCGTGCGTAAAGATGAGAACTCTAGGTTCATACTCATTAAGTCCCAACACTCTCTAGAGAAAATCTTTTAAGTTATTACCGTAGAATGCAATAGTTAGCAATTTAAATATTTTTAAAATATGTATAGCAATATACACCTTAAAGTATACGTACAAAATATACGAGGTTCAAAATCAAAATGTCTTGAAATATATAACTCTGTGCTCTGTTGTGACTATGATATTATATGCTTTATTGAGACTTGGCTTACTGATTCTGTGTTGTCATCTGAGCTTTTTGACGATAGATATCGAGTTATAAGAAGAGACAGGACGACTAATTTCCAAAAACTATATGGTAAAAATCACGGAGGTGGAGTGTTAATAGCACTAAAAAAGGACATAGATTTCGAAGTTTTAAATTTAGAAAGTGATATAGAGCATGTATGTATTCGCATAATTTTCTACAAAAATTACCTCATAAACGTGTGTCTAGCTTATATACCATCGTACATCTCCCTAGAGATCTTTAAAAATTTTCTTGATCTATGTAGTCAAACTATTACATCATGCCCAAAAAATAAAACATTGATAATGGGCGATTTCAATATTCCCGATACGTCATGGCTCGGTCCACAAACGAATACCTCGACTAAAAACTGCGAGAGACTTTCATTATTAAACGAGTTCATTTTGAAAAATAATCTTAATCAGTTTAACAGAATTTCTAACTGCTGCAATAACGTACTAGAACTAATACTATCGGACCTAAATGTGACAAATGTTTCTCAAACTCTCCCATTAAGCAAAATTGATAAGTTCCATCCCCCACTCGATTTTACAATCGAATCATATAAATCTTTAAAAGAAAATACATCATTGCCAAAATTGAATTTTCGAAAAACTGATTACACGAAATGTAAAACTGAAATTGAAGAAATAGATTGGGAACGTTACGCTAAAAGTATAGACAATGTTAATGATTACTTACAATTTTTTTATAACAAAGTGTTCGACATTATTCACAAATGCACACCTCTTTCAACTTACAAAAATAGTCGCTACCCGTCATGGTTTTCTAAACCACTAATAAAAGCCCTAAAAGAACAAAACAAGTACCATCATAAATTCAAAACTTACCGTAATCCCCGCGATTATGACTCGTATTCCCTGCTCAGAACGCGCACAAAATGTATGATATATAAATGTTTTGCAAAGTATATATCAAGCATAGAAGAAGATTTAGCCAAAAATGTCAAAGCCTTCTGGCGTTATACCAAGGCTAAACGCATGACTAACGATCTCCCATTATCAGTCAAGTATAAGGATAAAACTGCCACTACTGGTGCGGAAATAGCAAACTTGTTTGCAGAATACTTTTCTTCTATTCATAAGTCCCCCAATATTAGCTCCACATCCTACAAACCCGACTTTAAAGCTGCAAACTATATTCTTAGGCGCTTGAAGGTTAGCAAAAGCGATGTCTATAAACGTATATGCGAAATCGACATTTCGAAAGGGAGTGGCCCGGACGGTATCCCACCTTTTTTCGTACGGATGTGCGGTTCAGCTCTGAGTACCCCCTTGAGTATAATCTTTAACAAATCGCTTAGCCAAGGCACTTTCCCCGATTTATGGAAAATAGCAAAAATAACACCCATTTATAAATCCGGTGACAAAAATGATGTCACAAATTACAGACCTATTAGCATCCTCAATTGCGTAGCTAAGATCTTTGAGGGATTGATATATGATTCACTCTACAACCATATACTTCACTGTCTCAGCCCAAAACAACACGGTTTCATATCAGGTAAGTCAACACTTTCTAATTTGCTGGTATACTCAAATTTCCTATGTCAGTCTTTTAATAAAAAATCCCAAGTAGACTCAATATATTTGGATTTTTCCAAGGCATTCGACCGCGTCAATCACAATGTACTTTTAATCAAACTTCAACATTTTGGAATTCATGGTGATCTTCATCGATGGTTTCATTCATATATTATTAATCGCACCCAAATAGTTGCCCTGTACGGTTTTGACTCAATACCTTTCGAGCCACTGTCAGGCGTTCCACAAGGCTCTAACTTAGGTCCTCTCCTTTTTTTAATACATATAAACGATTTACTCGACAAATTTACATGTCCATGTCTAGCTTATGCTGATGACTTAAAATTATTCAACGAAATAGCAAATATCAATGACTGTGTTCTTCTGCAGCATAACATTAATATTGTATATTACTGGTGTTTATCAAATGACATGAATCTTAATTTAAAAAAATGCCAATATATAACTTTCACAAAAAAAAAGAAACCATTACAATACTATTATACTATAGCTGGATCGCATCTGACTCGAGTTAATCTAGTTCGTGACCTAGGTGTCTGGTATGATTCCTCATTAAATTTTAAATTTCATTATCAAACTATGATCACAGCAGCAAAAAGAATGTTCTATTTTGTATTACGAACTGCAAAACCTTTTAAAAATACTGAGTCACTTAAGGTGCTGTACACCGCTCTGGTCAGATCACAATTAGAATATTGCTCACCTATATGGTCACCCATATATAAAATTGATAGCGAAAGTATAGAGTCAACACAGCGAAAATTTCTTAGATACCTAAGCAACAAAGATCACCTAAGAAATACTCTACCTGAATATGAGGATCGCCTTCTCCATTACCGTCTTACCAGTTTAGGGCAACGTCGCAATATTGCAGACTTATGTGCACTCCATAAGATTGTCAATGGTGTGCTCAGTGATGAATTGCTTGCAAACATCAATTTATCTATTAGTAAACGTCCTAAACGAAAGCCAGTGCTCTTTGACATTCCACCTTTTAGCAATAACGTTGGACGGAATAATCCGCTACATCGTATGTGTCGGTCCTATAATGACATATTTTGTTCAAAGGCTGATGTAAATATCGATATCTTTCATCAAAAAATTTCTGCTTATAAGAAGTCTTTGCTTGATTGTAATAAACTATTATAGACCTTAATTAGTTATACTTAATGCACCTTAAAGTTTTTCAATGTTAATATTTTCCTAAATTAAGACGTTGATTGTCAATGTAATTTCTCTTTTTTTTACTAACAAAAGCTGTGTACAATATTTAGATTAATGAATTCACCAATGTATTAACTTACTAACCTAATTTGTAAAGACTTAGTTCATTAATTATTTTTGTACCTTGATTAAATAAAAAAAAAAAAAAAAAAAAAAAAAAAAAGAACAAGTTCCTGATGCAAACATCAAAATCTACTCAGACCAGACTAAACAACAACAAAAATACCTACAAGAACAGGTGTCTGAGCTTAAACGCCAAATTGAAAATGGTAACACAAATTTAAAAATTAAGTACATAAATGGCACACCGACAATAATGGAAGATAATAAGATATCAAAAAACTAAATATGATTACTGATTCTAAAACCAAAACCCAAGAATCTATAAGTTATGAAATTTGTGATAGTTATGATAAAGTTTCGAGCAGTAAGAATTCTATTCGCTTTATTTATGCAAACGTACGTAGTATCGTGACACCCCGAAAACTAGACGAAGTTAAATGCATAGTTAAGTCATTCCAAAATCCTATACACTTTCTTATTCTTACTGAAACCTGGATAAAAAATGAAGATCAGGCTAAAAGAATTCAAATGGATGGCTACAAACATTATTACAGCTATAGATGTAATAATAGGGGAGGAGGAGATTCCGTATTCGCACTAGCAAGCTTGGAACATTACGAAATTGAGGAACGTAGCTCAGACGGTAATCACTTTGTTTGGATTCATGCAAAAAACTATGCTCTTGATATTGTTGCCGTATACAGAAAACCAGGTCTCACCAACATTAAGGATTTCTTGGATTGTTACAGTCACTTTTTGCAGAAGTCGCAAAGGACGGTAATACTAGGTGATTTTAACCTCAACCTGTTGAGTAACGACTCTACAATCTCAAAGTACAAAAATATTTTAAATGAAAACTTGCAGAATTATGAACAAAATTGATATAGAATATTGCACTCGAGAAACTATTTCTTCAAAATCAATAATTGACCATGTGAGCTGTAGTCTTACAGACAATAACTTTCACTTAGCTCTAATAGAAACTCCTCTATCCGACCATAAACAAATATATTTTGAAATTAAGAAACACGAAAATAAACAAATTAAAAAAATAAAGTACGAGTCTATTAACTATGGACAACTCAGCAAATTAATGACAGAAGGTATTTGTAATGAGAGCTGTAATTATGAATTACTAGAACAAAGATTATTAGCATGCATCAATAAAAGTAAGGAAACTAAATTTAAAACTCAAAATCGACCTCGCCAAGACTGGATAAACAAAAATATTATTGAAGAAATAAACAAAAGAAATATAATTTGGAAAGAACACAAATCTGACCCTAATGATTTGGTAAGAAGAGAAAACTTTATTAAGAAACGTAACGAAGTGTCCAGCAAAATTCAAAAAGATAAGTCACAATATTATCTTAAGGAATTTAGCCAATGCACTAACAAACCCAAAAAGATGTGGAGTCTTATAAACAGTATATCACAAAACAAAATCAAGGACAATTCCAGACCACCTAAACTTTTGACGTCACAGGGATTCATCACAAACGTAGATGACATCACTAATTATTTCAATGAATATTTTTCTACTATTGGTTCAAACTTATCTAATCAAATTCCAAAAAAATACCACAATAATACAACTTATAACAGTTTATCAAGAATGGGTATGTTCAATGACAATAATGACACAATAACACAATTTGCACATACTAACCCACAGGAAATTGCTAAAATAATCCAAAATTTAAACAGTAATACCAGCACAGGTATAGATGGCAATAACACAAAATCCCTTAAATGCGTCTCCCATTTGATACTTGGGGAACTATCAAACTGCATTAATACGTGCCTTGACCAGGGAATATTTCCCGACAGCCTTAAATTAGCCAAAGTCACACCAATCTATAAGTCCGGATGCAAGAATGACCCCAGCAACTACCGTCCCATATCAGTTCTCCCAGTTACGTCAAAAGTTTTTGAAAAAATTTTATATAACCGTCTTGAGGATTTCTTAAATAAACGTAATTTCTTTTATATTAAACAATACGGTTTTATAGCAAAGTCAAACACATTATCAGCAACCATAGATCTAATTACAAAAATAAAAACCAATATTGATAATAAACAAATTGCGCTAGGGATTTTTATAGATCTAAAGAAAGCTTTTGACACAATTAGCCACACAAAACTGTTAAAAAAGTTGAGAGACATTGGTATAGACGGAGTTGCACACGATATACTTAAATCATATCTATCTAATCGTCGACAGGCTGTAAGAATCGGAGAAAGCACAAGTAAAACAAGTATTATTACCTACGGAATACCACAAGGCTCAATTATTGGCCCACTATTATTCCTAATATATATTAATAATATACAGGACTTACAACCAAAGGGCGACGTAAACTTATACGCAGATGATACATCGATATTTTACTTTGGCCACCAAGTTAATGCAGTGATAACGCAGGCCCAGTGTGACTTGGATAGGTTAAATTAGTGGTTTCTTAATAATTTACTTACTATTAACGTTTCTAAAACAAATTATATTATTTTCGTACCTAAAAACAAAAAGTTAGCTAACTACCCTCCCTTAATTATAAATAATAAAACAATTAACAGAGTAAATCAATAAAAATATTTAGGCCTAATTATAGACAGTCACCTAACATGGAAACCGCATATTCAAAAACTCAAAACTAAAATCAGTTCCTTATCTGGAATGCTAAGAGGGGTTGTACACTGTATACCGAGCCGACTGCGTTATACAATTTATAACACATTAATAAAACCGCATATAGATTACTTAATAGAAGTGTGGGGTACAGCAGCCTCAAGCAATCTGTCATCTCTACAAACAGCACAAAATATACTAATAAAAAAACTATTCAATTGCGACTTCTTAACATCAACGCAAAAAATTTATAACGAAACAAATATAATGACCATTATACAAACATACAAATATAAAAATTGCATACTTATACGTAAAATTCTATCGGGTGACATACATACACAAATTAAATTTACAAATAAAAGCAGTATACATAAGATCGGACTAAGGAGCAAAAATGACATATTTCTACCCAAATCACGTACAAATTATGGAAAGAGGTGCATAATGCACGAAGGTGCTAAAATCTACAATCAGTTACCCAAAGACATAAAACAAACAAAAAATATGTCATCTTTTAAAAATAAGTTGAAACATCACATTATAACTAACTCGCACATTAAAACACTTTAATAAATATAGAAAATCCTATTACATTTAGGTAATTAAGGCTAGCGTCGCACTCTGTAATTCCGCCAGTGTACATCGAGTAGAATACTTATGACTCATGAGCGACTTAGTCGCTTACCATCAGGTGGGCTATTTGCTCGTTTATCTACTATTTCATAAAAAAATGCAATAGTCTAAACGTCTTTTGTAATAAAATGTAATATTGAAAATATTTAATATATAAGTAATAATTTTAAGAATATAAAATATAAAGATTAAGAAAATACCAACCATACATACCATACACTAATAAATACAAATAATAAATATTAACTTGTTAGAATAACTCATCATTTTAATCTACAATATAGGTACTAAATATCTAACAAAGTACACAATTATAAAACTTTATTGTCATTGTACATACTTTAAGTTAAAATTTAATGTCGCTTCCAGTTACGCTCGATCTATGTCTTACCGATAAGCGCAACTAGTTTGAACCCAATGTTTTGCAATTATTTTTCAATTTACCCTCAAAACAAAATGTACATCTATTGCCAAGAAAAAAATAATTAGTATTGAAGAGTGATATTTATTTTGAGCTATTGTGAATTTAATTGTTTTAAAAATACTAAATAATAACTGTTGTGTGCCGCCGCGCCGCTGTTAAATAAGTTTTAAAAATGTATTCTCCCTCAATGTAAGTGAATTGTATTCTTTTTTGAGGAAATAAATGATCTTAAACCGTATATTTCAGAGGTGGCTCCCGATACATGTGAAGTGGGGATGAAAAATATTTTTTCATCCTACCCCATTGTGTGAGGTATCATTGAATATGTATTTTGTAATAAAGGCAAGGTTTCATACATTCAACCCATCCACATTTTGTACAGTCAACCCCCGACATTTCTAAACTATATGAGATAGTAACTTGCTAAAAACTCTTTAGGGAAATTATTTTGAGCGATATCGGAGAAACTTTTGAAGTAATTTAAAGGAAATATATTGCGTTGATAGTTACGGAACCCTCATTAGACATGCCTTGACATGCTCTTGGTTAGGTTATTTATTTAATAGGTATCTACCAAATCTTAGCTAGATAATGGATTACTTCTCTTAACGTGTGTGGCGGGCATTTCATATAAAATGTGTATGGCCCTTTTTATTGTATTAACTTATTAAGTATCAACAAATTTTCAACTCTATTTCAATACAATAAAGTCCATTATCTTTAATTATTCCATTAGGGTTGTCACATACGAGCAACAGAAAAGTAATGAGGGTATAATTAAATTTATTACTTTTGCTCCGGAGTTGGGATCTTAATAAGAATAATTAACTAGGAAATAATGCTTCTTGGAAACTGAAGTCACATAACAAAATTAATTAAACAGCGACAAAAGATGACGAAACTCCAAAAATTCCTCGTAAAGTTCTAATGATGAGTATAAGGTTAATTTTACAATAACATTAGGGCATGTTTCACAATCTTATAATAATCACTATCGGATAGATTATTGGGAAGTTTTGTTGCTGATTGCTTTATACTCAGCAACAGAGACAAAACATACGAATAAGCTATCTGACACTGACCAGTAGATTGTGAACCAGGCCCTTAAACTATTAGTATTGTTAAAAACAAAATAATGTCGTACTTTTATGTAAAGAATCGCGTATAAAGTTGAAAAAATCATACAAGTGAAATTGTTTTTGCCGTTTTTTATCATGATATTCCAGATATAATATTCTAACAATACATTACATAACGAACTCAATATAATATTATGAAAATTGATATCTGCTCCGATCCGACGTCCAGGGCCATTTTCCAATATTTCAAAATGTTGCAAAACTGTAAAAGCTAATAATTTTTAACTTGAGTACTTTTTAAACTCTCAAACTCTATATAATATAATTTGTTAAAATTAATTAAAAATAATTATAAATTAGTCCACCAATTTTCATAAAGTTTTAGGATCAGTTCACACCGTATACCGATACGCGACTCGACACGGTGCTGCAATTTTAAGTAACCAATCCAAATTGATTTTTATTCACTACACAAGAAGATACACGTTTAATGGCAAGAGTTAGAATTTCTAGTTGCACCGAGCTGCGTGTATTATGCAATGATACGTGTACATTGTACCTACGTTAATAAAGTTCAATTTAAAATTACTTATGAAAAAATGCAGCGTCGTGTCCCGTTGCCTCGCGTCTCGGTATAAGTTAACCTTTAGTAAAACTTTTTCTAAAAAGTTGCCAGGTACAAAAAATTCTATTCTATTCTACGATGAAAAGCAACATTTTCATAGAAACATATCGAAAGGATTCAGCTTGTACAGCTAGAAATATCGACACCTAGACTTTTCTCTTGTTGGCACTTTTTGTCAATTTTCAGAATTCGGATTGTGGCGGCCTTAATAGGTGAATTATTTCGAAAGTCGGCACATTTCGATATTTTTCCGAATGCGATAACCCTGATAGGTGAATTTGTGAGTTATTTTGTAGGTAAAATGTCTGAAAAATGGGAAATGTTTTAGTGATTTTACTAAATGATGTAGAAATACATGCATACATTTTGTATTGTCAGATTTGTATTTTGTGTTGATTTTACGAAACGACCCACTTCAGATGTGAAACATCGAAATTACTTTGTACTGTCGCGACTAGCATTACACGACTATTAGTCTGATCGAGTTTTGGCGGTGTAGAAGAGTGACGTTGTTGTTTTTGTTTCTATTCCATAAATTTGTGTTATTTCGGTTCTTGATGCGTAATATTGGTAGAATATTAACTATTAAATAATCGTTAACGTGCACAATTACTGTTCTCTCCAAAACTCCCTAGGATGTTTCTGTAAAGCGTCTACCACTCTACCACTTTACTAAATCGACTGACTGGACTCGTTGACTGCACTTGATGATTTAATAAAACGGTGTTGAAAACATTGACGAAAATTCTACTTTCCCGCCTTTTTAACTTAACACTGGCTATAGTTTTAAGCCGTAGCGACATATTTATATATAAAAAACCAAAAAAAACTGACTGACCCCCTCGGAAATGGGAATAGACATTTCATCAATGACAGTACGTTCAGAGTTATATTACCTCGGAGTTACTACGAGAATGAACCTTGTGTCGTCGGCACAAAGGTCCTGTCGGTAAAGGTAAAATAACTCTGTACGGATTGTAGTTTGTGTAAACGAAACACCGGCAAGTGTGTCGATAGCACATTGTTTGTTGTAATAATAAAATGCAAAAGTGATTTACGCACTTGAATATTCCCAAGTTTGTGTTCGCCGGGGAAGTTGCGAAGTGTAACTCCAAGTTACCCCTCGAAGTTACCCCTCGAAGTTACCCCACTTCGAGTTCATTTATCGAACAATTCTACTAACGTGGCTTATGCAAATGTGATAATTTCCACACACATGTACGGTCGACGACATTGCCTGTTTAGCGGATAGACATACCCAACCACAGAGTAGAAAATAAATATACTTACGTACAGAGAAACAGCTTTCATAGAACGAATCCAAATCGATCCAAATTTGAAAATGATGTCTGTCCCCTTTAACGGCCCACAATTTTTCCACACAATCGTGGACACACCGTGTGCTTGTACGTTGTAGATGAAGTATGTAGTATCGTAGTATGAAGCTGTTTATTTGTTCCTCTTTCTTTAATATGTGCTTAGTCCAAATTCAAATTATTTAATTCAGACTAAAAATCTATAGTATGTTAGTAACAATTGCCTTAAAAACTAATGCTAGTAAACACTTTAATTAATTAATTTCAATATACATTTTATTAAATATAATGAAATAATCATAAGTAGGGTAAACGAGGTGCCGGGACGTGGAGCTGAATCCAATGCCTCAACAGCTGGGACTCCCATCGACATATGATACTTCGGTGTTCGGAACAATGGCGTGTTATTTCGGACGATAAGCAACAGGTGACACCCGTCTTTATAAAAATCGAAACAAACTAGGAGGACGATAAAACTGCTGAACATTAATTTTCCCCGACCGTACACTGTCGGTGATATATTAATTTTGAAGTGGTTAATGTTTCCAAATTGTTTACATATTAATGAAGCAGTTTTTCATTAACACAACTTTGAAAATTATAATAATATCTGAGAAAGCAGGCTGTAGGTACATAATTAACTACCTCGTTTTTCAAAGGCAAAAGTCGTAAAAACTTAAAATAAAATCACATAGAAAATTAAATTAAGTTTTAAAGAGCGAATGGCTTCATTCGTTTTCCATTCAAACGGTCATCAAATCATATTTTCAATTTCAACGAACTCAACGGATCAAAAGCAAACTGACAATGTCAGTTGGTAAGAATGACCAGTGTAACTCGAACTCCTTAGTCGATCCTCCGGTATTTCAACATAGGTCAACGTATACTTGTTGTTTAGCAATTTTATAAGGAGCTTCCATTTGAACCGCACTTCAAGTGATCAGAGGTCAACGTTAACCGGTCGGTAAATGAGTGCACTTCGTGGGAAGGAAGCTTAATGTAGCGAACTGAGGTGGGTTTTTTGGCCATTTCCTTAGATTTAGTGATATAAGGTTTCTTTATTACTTTCTTCTGGTCTTGAATCTTCGGCATGAATGACACCGGTGGCTCTCGGAAAATTGGCGTGAATAGTTTGTGCTTAGCCGAGTAAATGACGGTACTGGAAGCCCAAGTGGGGATGACGTTTTAATAGGCTACTTGACATTGTTTTTATTCATGTCCTAAACGCGTCATAATTGTTCCATTACACAAAAAATATATATCATTATTTTTAAACCTAATCACCTACATAAAAATCGGTTGTCAGTAAAGTCGGTTTACTGACGATAGTTGAACGTGACAACGTCATAAGAAAATACTGATGGATCGCTCACTCAAGTAGGAGAGAGACAGATTCCGCGCTCTCGCTTGCACTTCAAGCCTTAAATGGAACGCCTCAGAGCGAGGTAACGCCGCATGAGTCATGTTTTTTCGTGCGTGCAGCCGGCTCCATCGAATTATAAGACGTTATCACGTCAAAAAAAGTTTTAAAATACACTTTTTTAAAACCGCCGAAAACACTTTCGCCATGTTGGTTGATAGATTATCTGTGCTCTGACGTCATACTAATACTATTTGTCATCTGTGCTCTATTCCACTCAGAAAAAATGGCGGTGTGACGTTCCGTTTGACGTTTTGACATAAATAACTTTTTAAGATGTCATGAACTATTTATTTACAGAAACACGATCCGTTCACTACTACATAATATGTGTTTAGTGTGTTTGTGTCGTCACATCCTTGCCGCAAGTTACTTCGAGGTGTTTTCATCAGTAGAAAAAAAAAAAAAATATATATATATTTTTAAATCAACTTTATTTATCAGTCTTAAGTTTTTTAATTTATGATATCGTTAGAATACGTTTTCCTAAGCCAAAAACTAAATGAAATACAAGGAGTATTTCCTTTAGTTTTTGGCTTAGGAAAATGTATGAAATTAAATGTCAAGTAACCTAAACGATGACGTGCTTATAATTCCTCTGGTGTTGCATGCAGGTGTTCGTCATCGGCGGTAATCACTTACATATATCAGGCGATCTGTCTGCTCTTTTCCCTGCCATTGCATAAAAAGCGGACACTATCTTAAAAGAAAACTATTTACTTACATTTAACGCTATTTCACGTCTTTGGCGACCCATTAGCTGTTTTTCTACTAAGCCGCACTGAATTGCTAGCTGCACCGCGCTGCTCTTGCAATGAAAAGTGTAAGTATCTCTTTGTGTTTTGAATAAAGTTCAATTTCGAATCGCTATCTTTAAAATGACGCGCCGCGTCGCGTTCGGTGTGACATGTGTCATGGTGTAAGCATGTCATAATATATTATATACATACATTTTTGCTCCCCTGGCAGTCACAGAGTAGAAAATATATTTAATACCTAATTACGTACCGAGAAACGGCTTTCATAGAACGATCCAAATTTGAAATTTTCGATGCTTCAACGGCCCACAATCGTCAAACACACCGTATGCGTGTAGTAGTGCAAATCTGAAGCTAACTATGGAGATGTTTATCTGTTCCTGTTTCTTTAATCTGTGAGGGCAGTTGCCGGTGCCATGCTGGCGCCGCGCTGGTGCTGGGCCGGTACTAGACAAACAGTCAATCCACTCCACTCAAACATGATGTTGCTTAAGTCTTAACACACCAATCAGCAGCAACAGCTTCTGAGAAAACTATCGGCGTAATGAAGACGCTTGAGTCTGTTAATTAAAATTAATTAGACCAGCCTTTGTAGAACTCAGTTCTCGTTAGCAGGAAGAAGATTGCCTTTGTTTTTTTAAACGTACTGAATAGCAAAACAGCCATGCACGTGTAATGGCAAGTGATGATTCATCTCCCAAAAAATAAAACTTCCACACCAAATCAATTGGAAAAATTAATAAAAACCTAACCAAAAGCGTACCATCAGGACATGGCTTAAGGGTTCTGTAATGTATCATCGTGTAATAGGTTTATTCAAATTGCTCCAAAAGTTATTGGCCGATTTCTTTCAAAATAATTTTCCTAAAGAGTGTTAACATGGCCTATCATCATAGAAAATTGCAAGTTTCTACGTCTTATAGTTTAGAAATGCCAGGGGGGACAAACTTGCAAACTACTCAGGAGGTCGGCAACTCCAAAATGGTTTCCACTACAAAAAAAAGTCATGTGGCAAACCTAGCCTTTATTAAAAATATCTATTCGACGATATCCCACACGATGGGGTAGAATGAAAAAACAATTTTTCCCCCCCCCCTCCCCCCCCCCTCATATATGGGGAGCCAACCCAAAAATAAAAATGTTGATGCTCAAAAATAAAATCATTACATAGATGTATTGATTTTATTTTTAAACAATCGCAATCTTTTACGGTTCCTACAAAATTGCGTCTATTTATATTCATAATTACCGAAGTTATCAAGAGAGGACAGTCGGACGGACAGAGCAAATTTATAAAAGTTCCTTATAGTTACTATGGAAGCCTGTGTTTTTAAGTACCATTGTAAAAGTAATTTCGATGTTTCACATTTGAAAAGTTGGTCGTTTCGTAAAATCTATTTCACGCATTAACAGCAAAACGTAAATACATAAATTTTAGCCCCATTATTCCCAATAACTGTTCAAAAAATAAATGGCTCAAAAATAGTTTTCCCGTACCGGGAATCGAACCCGAGCCTCCTGGGTGAAAGCCAGGTATCCTAGCCACTAGACCATACGGGATTCGTTAATGCGGCCGAATTTATGTAACATAATCTAATCTAATCTTTATATAAATTGAGTTATTGACATTGAATAGTGATGGACATTAATTACAGCTATCGATAAAATGCTATTTCATATCGCAAGAGCGATTTAAAAGACAATTATGTTATGGAGTTTTAAATATAAAGTATAATGACTTATCAAGTTATTACCTCTTAAGAAAACTTAAAGGCCGCCATATACGGCCCGTCCTACATTCCTACTTTCAGTTCGGACTGAACGGATGCAAAGCCGTAGCCCGTATCGTCTTTGTGCAATTTGGCCTTGAGGCAGATCGCATCAGATCGGCCTGAACAGATATATCGCAAATCACTTAAGTTTTCAAAACTTCGCTAAAGTTTAAATTTGAATCTCTATCGCCGCTTCGCGTCTCGTTGTGAGCTGTCAGCTGACGACCCTTATATACTTGTTGCAGGCCTACACGCCCACCGGCTTCGAGAAGTACGGCCACACGTGCATCGTCGCCGACTACAAGGTCAACTTCTCCGTCTGGGACACCTCGGGTAAGCGAAACCAGCAGTGAAACTGTCATGCCAATCCGCGCCCATGGTCAGTTCCAGCTGTGTGCGGACTGCGGAGTGCCAGTTTTGTCACTGACCGTCTTGAAGAAGTTAACTACAATTTGAATGGCATGGAATTAGTTACCATTGTTTGTCACTAGGGGCGTTGTTTCGGTGCCATACAAATTGTAGTTAACTTCTTCACGGCGAGTGGTGACGAAAACTCGCACACAGCACACCGATCCAATCGGTAGCGTCATGCCGATTGGACGATCAATATGGATACACCATACTGATAGGCAGTATGCACCAGTTAAGCGAATAAAGTTTATGAAGTTTTTATAGATGTATTATATTAAAAAGAGGATGGAAGTTTTGGAGTAAATGCATAATTGAAAATGTTTTTCTACAGAAATATTCTAACAGAAGCTTGTTAGCCGATATTTTGATGAGAATCTTACATTTCAACACCGACTTGACCTAAAGCCAGACGAGGCCAATTATCATTGTAGTTTTTGACCCCGTTTCGAACTTTGGAGACCACATTTTAAAATTCTTTATCTATTTTAACTAGAGGTCGTCCCTTTGGTCGAAACTCGCCCATAATGATTCGTATTTTTTTTATGTTTGATATTTATAAAGCTTCTTTTGCTTCTTAGATGGAAAAAAATAAAAAATATAAATTTTGTGACAGATTGACAAACGTCACCGTGTAACAAAATTGTGTCTATCAAACGCACGGTAGTGTGTGTTAATAATCTGAGGTAGTGTGTGTTGTTGTTCCGCACACCTCCCTCCACACAAACTTTTAACATGCCAAATATTTTTTTGCGAAATATCATACTCCTCCGGTTGCGCAATGATCGTAATACTCTACTGAAAGTTTTTGCTTCGACAGTCGAGTTAATAAGATACAACTAAATATGTAGCAGTGAATTATATATAATCTATAAGTCCTTTATTTATAAAAAGAAATCCAAAATATCTATTACTCTAGTATATACGTAGATATTTTACACATAAAAAGGACGTAAATAATGTTGTATGTTTGTCTGTTGCAAGTTCTGTGCAACAGTCCCACGCCCACTAAACTTGTAGGCCACTGGCCACACGTGGGCGCCCGCGCCAGACATATTTTGATTGTGGGCTTGATGGTGATAAAACAAAAATATAGTAGGTGTAATAATATGTAGTCTGTTACTTTAGCACTTATAATGCTACTACAATTTTTGTTTCATAATGATCGGTCATTGACCGTTTCTTATGAAGGACCAGCTGTTTCCCGCGGCTCCGTCCGCGTAAATATACTATCGGGTATCCCGCGGGAAAACTGTACTTTTCCGGGATTAAAAGCCTATCTTTTAATCCAGAGCCTAAACTACTACCAGCAAATTTCATCAAAATTCGTTCAGTACTTTTTTCGTGAAAGAGTAACAAACATCCATCCATCCGTCCTCACAAATTTCACATTAATTATAATATTAGGCCACGGTAATTTACTAACTTTATTGCCACCATAATTATTATATTACCTATTACTTGAAGCGAAAACTTTCGGTACAGTTTTATGAGAAATGTGCGAACGGAGGAGTATGATATTTGGCACAGTTGAAGTTTGTGTGGAGGAACGTGTGCAGAAAGCTAATGTTTTTTAGAAATACTCCTTAGAAATGCATAAAATTACTAGAAAACAACACACTACCTCAGATTAATAACCCACACATGCGCGACCGTGCGTTCGATACAATTTTGTTTTTTTTTCTCTTCTGTTTTGCAACTTGATACAAGGCAACTTGTTACACGTTGACATATTTTGTCAATCTGTCACAACATTTACATTTTTTTAAATATATTTTTTCCCCTATTTAAAGGCAAAGGTAATCAAAAGTTGTATTATTAATTATTTTGGGTGAATTTCGACCACAGGTCGACCGACCTCTAGCATAATTATATTTGTAACTCCTCACTTAATTTTCTTTCAATAACAGGTAAAGCTGGTACCTAAATTAATATGATTAACATTTTCGCGTTCACTTGTATCGCCGAAATAGCTCAGTTGGGAGAGCGTTAGACTGAAGATCTAAAGGTCCCCGGTTCAATCCCGGGTTTCGGCAAAGATATCTTTTGTTTTATTTTTCTTTTTAACTCATATTTTCATCACGCGGTGGCTTGATGGAGTACATACAATTTTTTTTACATTGCTTGATGAATAATACACTTTACTAACTGTAAATTATAATAGTAATTTAACAGGATGTAAGTTTATGTTCAAACAATAAGTACAGCTTACAAATCTGTCATGGTTGAAAATGGACAAAATATAAAAAAAAAAACTTGGCTTGGCGTATTACCATAATATTTTCTGGGACACCTGTAGGTATATTTTTTTTAAATAACCTTTAAAATACTATAAAACTATATGTGTTTGAAACTTAACGCTTTAATTTTGAGTAAGTCTAAATTCGCCAGTGCTCTTTACATATTTTGTAAATTGTGATTTGTAGTACAGTAGTTCGTAGTAAAGTGGAGTTGTCTTGTGTAACAACTTTACAATTTTTTCCCTCCCTTTTCAATTTTAAAAATGTAATTTTATCTAGTGATTTGTCAAAACGACAATAAAAAATATATTACAAGCTCAATCTCTGCAAAATTAAATTGTAACGACTTACAGTTTCAACGAGTGACACCGATTAGTTTCGTCGCAAAAAGAGGCATTAACACAATACCCTCCTTATCGTAGTCGGGTAAAAACTGGTGTACCGGTGCAGCGAGGAACAGTTAGTACAATCTGTTATCTGGCACACGGTACGGGATTATGTTATCACTCGCACCTTATCAGTGTAGATGATAACGAACTTCGTTAAGGTCAATATCAATATTATGTCATCATAACAATGGATGTCTGAGAATGGTGTCATATAATTAAGTTAGGTATGTTATTTTTGTACGAAGTTTTCCAAGTAAGCGCAGTTAGACCTTTATAACTTCTGAAGTAACAAAGTTAAATGAGCCGTCATAGTGTTATTTCGAAGTTCATCACAAACTCAACCATGATTTTTTTCAGATTTTCGAGCCAGTCGTGTAGCTTTTGGAGTCATAATAGGTTTTTACCTCCTGGGACTGAGCCATAAGCGGCAATTCACACCGCGAAGCGACGCGACGCTACATTTTTAAGATAACGATTCAAAATGGTTTTCACCTGCACCTGCTCTTGCAATGTAACGTGTATCATCTTGAGTGAAAAAAGATCAATTTTAAATCCCTTTCTTAAAAATTAGCATCATTAGCGTCAGCTCACCGCTCAACGCGACGGTTTCAGTGTGAGCGGACACTAAATAGAAAACGTGTACAGTGGGTGCAGTAGATGCCTTCAACATTTAACCGAGGACATTTTTGCCCCAGGCACGACCGCGTACGACACAGTGCGACCGCTGGCGTACCAGGACGCCCGGATCTTCATGCTGTGCTTCAACATCGCCGAGCCCGACACACTCACGAACGCCGCTGCTAAGGTATGAGCCCTTGATGTAGCCGTTTACTCTTCTAAATCCCGATTCTAGTCTAGAATGTGGACAGATCGCCTAATAGGCTATTTAGCTACGAAAAAATCGTCTTATTAACGTAACTAGATATCGTAATAAACAAACAATAACTAACATAAAAACTTTCAAAAATACTATAAACTTGCAATACGAATGAGATCGAAATACGGTCGGTCGGGTGTGAAAAATGCACGGCGGAATCGTTTTGCGAAAAAGAGACGGACAATATATTTTGTTTGCTTAATATTTTTAACCGCGTGAACCGAATTAGCTCTTATTTACAATTTGTGTATTAAAATTTGTTAATTGACGCAAGTCGCAAGAACGTTTGTGGCCTTTTAAAGCGTTTGTATTATTCTGCAAATGAGGACGACACAAACGTTTGTATCATTTGGCAAAAGGTGACGATTTGACGACACAAATGCTTGTGTAATTCGGCAAAAGATGATGAGTGCGATGACGTAAACGCTTGTATCATTCGGCAAAACTCGACGATACAAACGCTTGTATCATTCGGCAAAACTCGACGACACAAACGCGTATCATATTTCGGCAAAAGGCGATGACACATACGCTTGTATCGTTCGGGAAAAGGCGATGACATAAACGCTTATATTATTCGGCAAAAGCTAGTACTTAAAAAGAATTATATTATTCCAGTGGTACCGGGAAGTCCGTACCCACGGGGGCGCGGCGCCGGTGCTCCTCTGTGGCTGCAAGGCAGACCTGAGACACGACAAGGAGACCCTCACCATGCTGTCCAAGCTGCGGACACATCCAGTTACTAGCGAAGAGGTAAGCTGATGATGAAAGTAAAATAAGTTAAGAATAATTAGATAAAAATAGAGGTGGACATCCTAAAACCAAAATCCAAAAGATATTATTGCCTTTTTAAATTAATATATTGCGTTTACTTATTCTACATACACAAAAGAAAAATCTTTATGAACGTCAATACCTCCTTTAAAAAAAATTTTAACGACAAATCTCTGCTAAAATTAAACGGATAAAACTTAGGAAATAAAACAAACTCTTGCTCGTTACTCTCTTTATTACATAAATTAATAGTACTCTTAAATATTAGTAACTTAGAAGAAACTATACATTAAAATCAATATTTTCAATGGTACAGCGATTTGTAATACAGAATTTCGCAAGTTTCATGAAAACGCTCTTATTTCGTTTTATATTTTTTACATTTATCAAGTAATAATACCTCAATATTTCAGAATATATAAATTAAACTTCATATTTTCCATACAGTCAACTACAATATTAGCCTAAATGTACATAGTTAAATCCAACTTAAAACATAAATAATTGTACAAAACATCCTTATTAAAATTCAAAACACTAAATGGTCATAAATCTGACCTGTTTTAAATCATACGTGAAGATAATTATAGGCACAATAAAATTGTATTGAACACTCATTGGTCAGTGAATGTGATATGTAATATGTGGGTCAGTAAACAAATATTACAATTGATTCATGGTCATATCTTGATGTTTATTAATTGTGGCTATGAATGGTCATGTGGGTTTGGTGTTGTTTTCATTCGTCCCTGACACTTATTTGTTAGGTGTTTTTACCCAACTACGGCGAATCCAAAAGGAAGGGTATTAGACTTTGGCAGTCGTATGTATATATTCCTTCGTAACGCCTAAACCACTGATCCGATTTTATTTATTGAGGAGTCAATAGATTCGTTCTAATGGCCCGAGTAACAAAGGCAATACAATGTGCGTAGTCGGGTTATCTTAGTTTTATTATCTTTTGAGTATGGTGAATTTCATCATTTTAATAAATAGTTTAGTAGAGTGAAAACAATAAATAATAATTAATAAGCCCATTATTCGTAATCTTTTCTCCTAAAACTTTACCGAAACATTAAATTTTAACTGATACCGATCAAATAATAAGCCTTTTAGACATTACAACTTATGTGAACTTAACATTTTTATTTTTGTTTATTAGAACTTCCTAATTCTTCTAGACTTAGCTACAATTAGTTTTATGAAATATGAATACAATATCCATTTTCCAGGCTCTATCCGTAGCTCGGCAGCTGGGAGCAGTCACATACGTGGAGACATCATCGCGGGCCTCCACCAAGGGGGTCCGGGATGCCTTCGAGGTGGCGGCACTGGCGGCCCTCGGGAAACTGAACAAGCAACAGATTAAACAACAGGTATTTAATACATACAATTACAATATATAGTTATGCTATCAAAACACGCACTAGGTTATTATAAATTATCTATTCTATGTTCAACCCCTAGATTTTCCCGTCCTAATTTAATAATTATATAATTATATATGTTATATTATATAATATAACATAATTTATAGTAACGTCGTTACTATAAATTATAAACACAATGGTAACAAATATAGGGGTCGAACACGGAATAAACCTTATAAATTACTACTACCTTATAATTAAATCGTGCACAAAAAAATCTATTAAATCTTTTCTGTGAATGGCTTGTTATCTGTGTTACAAATGGCATAGGTTTTTAAGTTAAGCTAGTTACTATAACTAAAACCTTTTCAACAGAACCAAGTGGGCCGAAGCAAAAGCAAGCGCGACCTGAAGGCCGAGCTAAAAGGGCGAGCGAAGAGCTGCTGCGTCATGTGATCCGTGGCCGGCCACCCATCGCGGTGGCCGCACGACTGCTAGACCACCGCGGATCCTTCTGGAACCGAAACCAGGCCAAAAACCTCTTCAAAGTCTATGACTTTCTGGAACTTTCCTATACACGTGGAAAAGTACCGGGTACAAACGCGACCCCTGTGGTATTCCTCGGCGTAAATTTTTGATACTGTGAAACAAAGGTACGGGACACGTTTGACGTTTTATACTGTCAAATAATATTATGGAACTGTGAAATTTTATAATACGAGAGAGAGCAGTTACTAGGGCAAAGGTGCAGAGTTGGCCAGGGCGAAGCCTGTGATAACACAGTACATACGTGCTGGGAGTAGAGAAATTAGAATGGCCATAGACGCTCATTATACATTTAATGTAAGTTTACAGTATACTTCGATTGTAGTTAAATGGGTGTTTTCTTATACATAAATTGATGTTTTTCTATATAAGAGGCGTTAAACTGTAAATATAAGATGTGCTCAAAGATAACTGTTAACTGTTTTTCTTTGTGATAAATATACGTAAAATGCACAATGTTGGACAATATTTGAATTGTTGAGGTCCATACCCTTAGTGTCGCGTCCATTGCTAGATTTTTGTACTTGTATAATAAGTGTTGTGTTATTTATTGTAGTTTACACAATATTATTTGTAGCTGAAATTTTTAAAGAAATTGATATTCTGAATTTAATTGACACATGAGTTTACTAAAAAGCTTTGAAATGGGAGTTTGTTCTGTAATTGGGAATATTAAAATGTAAATACTAGACAAAATTCACAACCACACTACATTGTTTTTTGTAATAAATCGGTAAAAATATAATTAATTTTATCAGTAGGCAATTGCACTAGCGGACTTTCTGTAAGCTTACCCGTTTTAGTAATTAAAACTTGGCTTGCATGAGAACGTAAGTTGAATAGGAGCACGTACAAATACGAGTTTCCATGTAACTATACTTCGATTAATAATCTCTCTCAGCAAAATGAAATTTCTATACACATTTATTTTTAACCCCGACGAAAACGGACGGGTCTTATAAGTTACACGTCCGTCTGTCTGTCTGTCTGTCCGCGCTTCTAGCTTCTGTAATTATAAATATAAATGGATGAAATTTTATATAGTTATAGACTGTGCATAGATCTCGGTTTTGGCATCATTAATTAATAAGAATAATTTTATATTTTAAGGGTGGCTCTCCATACATGTGAAGTGGGGATGACTTTTTTTTTTCATTCTACCCCATCGTGTAGGGTACCGTTGAATAAGCCTATTTAAATAAAGGCAAGATTTCATACATCACTTTTTTTACAAAGTCAACCATTTACGAGAAATCGGCCACCAAAGTGGTTTATAAGTTGGCATTTCTAAATGTAATTAGAAACTCGAATTTTCCATGCTGGTAAATCATGCTAAAAACTCTTTTGGAAAATCGTTTTGAACGAAATCGGACAGCAACTTTTGGAATAATTTGAAAAATATATTACGCGATTATAGTTACGGAAGACCCATGTCCTGATATGCGTTACGTTTTTTTTTGTTTGAAAGCAAACATGATCGAGAGTGTTCTTAGCTATCATTGACCAGCATCAGCTCGCTCCCTGCTCGACAATTCGGGGATTACTTAAAATGTTTAATTTTGTTTTTCTCTGTCAGTTAGTACTAGACAGATTATTATTGTTTCAAAATGGAGTTAAAGTTTATATTTTTCGTACCAGCTTTCAGGAAGTCTGACTATGTTATAAAAGTAAAAATAAACGGGCTAGCAGAGGATCAACGATTTGATTGTTACAGAAACTAAATTGATTGTAAGTGATGACTAGGTCTCGGACCAAATAAAAAAGTGAAGACAGTTCTCTGAACCACACAGTGAGGCCGATCTAAACTACGCCTCGCCGTGTAATTACACAGCGTCACACACACGCATGTGACGAAACTAAACAACGCATCACCTTGAGCTGTCGCGGTGTGTGTTTTTCACGTATGTAGTGCGTAGCTATATACATAAAAACCGGCCTCAGTTTTTGTTTGAAAAAGATCTGTTTTCACTTTTTTATTTAGTCTAAGCTTTATATGATATTTCGATGTTAGCGACCATCGGCAACCACGTGTGAATGAACTTTTTCAATTCGAATCACCCAAAATATTATTATTTGCGGTCGCTGACAGATCCGGTTTACCTCTTATCTACCATAATACCTGACAGTAAGCTTCAAAATTCACCGGAACCTTATTGCCATAGTAATAAGATCCCAAAGTGGTACGCCGGGTTTGTGGGCAACCGCGCAAGCAATTGTCGAATTGTGGTGTGGGTCGTGCGATAGTCGCGCGCAAGTTGTCAACAGAATCTTGTCGCGACTCGCGACATATATTTCGCGACTCGCGACATATATTTCGCGACTCGCGACATATATTTCGCGTCGCGCTGGTAGCCAACATCGTGTTGTCATATTTATCGTATTATCCTAAGGATAATTTAATGTAAGTGGATATGTGATACGACTGAAGCGTAGCCTTAGTTGAAAACTGAAAGTTTAAAAATTCGCTTAAGTACATAAATTAAGTTCTATTTTAATGGCATAATTACTGTTAGTGAAATTGTTTCAACGCGCTTTAGTTACGTTACGTTAGGTCGAAGCTTTAAATTTTAATGTTAGCTTTAATTACATTTACAAATACTTTCATTGTGAATAAAACGCACAAACACAAACAAATATTTTTTGAACGCAAAAAGGAATGAACACAGGTTGTTACCTAATGTCTGCTGTTAAAATTTCTTTGCCTCGAAACGAAAAAAAATGTTTTGTTTTTTTATTTTAATTCCGATTTTGATTAAAATATGAATATAAAGTTCTAGGGATTTTTAAATAATTATTTTATTAATATCTAAAAAATGTACTTTAAAGTATAATTCATTCTTTTTTGCGTTTTTACTTGATGTTATAAATATACACTTTTAAACTGTGGTTTGCATCTATTTTGTCATATTTCTTCAAAATTGTGTAGAATTATCTAATTTTATTAGTCTATTTTATATTTTAGAATGATTTGAAATTATCGCAACGATTTTCACCATTTGTCAAGTTTAACTAAAAATGTAATCGACGGTTAAAATCTGCCGTAGAAATCTAAAATTACTACGCTTATGTACTTCTTCACATAAAACAGATAAAAGTGCAATATAACATGTAAAAACTATAAAAGTAACATATCAAATGCTTTTATTTTTATTGAAATGAAGACTTTTTTATTTACAACAATTCCACTGATGAGCTTCAAAAAGTATAAAATTTTATTGTGACAAAGATATATATTTTATTTTATTTGTAAGATATATACTTCATAAATACTACTTTAATATACAGAATTACGACAGTAGGAGGTACGAAACAACAGAATAATCACTTTTTAATAAAAAAATGTAATATTAATGTGTAATATGGAAGAATTTGACGTCCACCATTTTAAAATGTTTGGGTGTATCAATACATTTTTGTTCTAAAATGTTCGTCGTGGGAGCAAAAAAAAATATGACTACTTGCACAAGTTTCAGCGTTTTCATATCACGCGATACGAGAGCCGATATCGGGTCGGAAAACGCTCTTATCTCGTCGATATAAGAGCGTTTTCATGTTCATTAGGTCCGATATCCGATATCACGTCAATATGTCACATCGTCGCGCGCGATATAGGATATCGTTGTCACCTAATGGGAAAACGCTCTTACTAGTATAAAATAGATATTCAAAAATCAGTACAGATCTTAAACCCGCATCCATTTTATCATGGCTAGTAACTAGCATGCAGTATACAGCGTGTTACTAAATGTCCGTCCATTAATTTAAAATATAGGTATTCCTACCACATCTTTTTAATGCAGGTATGTAATCAACTAAAACTTTTTTTTTTCAAATTAAGGTTACAATGATTTTAAATACGCATAAGGATACACATTTTTTTTTTAAATAAATCTGACAGATGTTTAGAAACACGCTATATAACGTATCACATTCGTACGACAAAATTGTAACAGGCGATGTAACAGTTTTCTATGTGTAGTTGTAGTTCTCTTTGAATGTTGTTTCTAGAATATAGAGTTGAATGTTTTATATTGGTTTTTTATTTTCACACTTAGTTATAAGCTAGTGGTAAGTGGACCGAGATCCCCGGCCCGCCTGACTACCCCTATATTCTTACTCATAAAATGTATCTTTAACTATAACTTCCACAATTATTTCAAGACCAAAATCAGCCAAATCGATCCAGCCGAGTTTTAGCGAGACATTGAAACTGCAACCCATTTTATATATAGAGTATGAAAAGATAATCCTTAAATACGCAGATGTCACGGGAAATACAAGTCTTAATATTGTAGCCTAATTAAATTTCATCTCATGTACTGGGGATAACTTTAGGTCAACTTTTGTGTCGTATCTACGAGTTGGTTTGCATATTAAGCGTTCTGTTTTAATCAACTTTTACACCAAGTACTATTTTAGGCTATCACACGAAAATTCCAGATACATTTCAATACCTACTACATCCGTCGATGAAGTCAAATCTTTAAAAGCGCATTTGCAAAATGGGTTGTGATGTAAAAACCACAGAAATAAAACGGCAGTCTAGTAGGGACTTACATTTTCTTTAGGAATGTTTTTTTGTAATAAATCCAGATAGAGACCAAAATAAATAAGCCTTATTTATTTAAAAAAACACGTGAATATTTTGAGGAGAACTTTCTGTTTTTTCCAAATCAATCATCAATATTGTTGGATTATTTTTACCCACGACGGAACGGAGACTACGGTAACTAATTTATCTTTCAAACTGCACTTCTTTGGTTAATAAAAAAGTCAAAATACTGACAGCCTATGGATACAGGGACTGATTGTAATTTAACAGTTTCAGTTCGCTAGATTATAATGTAACGAAAAACAATGCGTTAAATTGTAGGCTGTTTGTTAGGATTTACACTCTTTTGACATTTTACAATCTCGCTAGTTACATTACAATCTTACGGTTACCTGTTTACAGTGACATTTTACGGTGACATATTATTCTTATTACACTTCCGAAATTGACAACGATAACTGGCGACTGAAGACACCACGTCCATTATATTACGACCGAATTCGCAGGACAGTAAAAACGCTGAACATTTATTTTCTTTGAAAATACTTCTGTACTTTACAAAAACGTATTTGAAAACAATGTTGGCGCCAAAGAGACGCCATCTTAGTAATTCCATGGACCAATAAAACTATAATTCCTCCATGGTAATTCATAACGTCGCGTCGTGCTTTAATAACTGTTCATCAGTAATTAGTACTTCGATTATGATTATTTACAATTAGAAGTTCATTAACTATTGGGAGAGTCCAGACCTCTTTGAGTGATCCCTGTACTACGCAAAGATTTCAAAACTAAGAATGGGCTATGACGTACATGTGACAGAACAAAACTTCATATAATACTCGTCTATAATATATACATTTATACCTGTGTAAGCTAGGAACTTACACATGCGACTATGAGCTGAGGGAAGTAGGTATATAGGTTAATGTGAGGGCTGGAGAAATCTGGGACTGACCTTATTGTTGAGCTGGTGGTTCTGTATCTGGGCGGAGGTTTCTTCTCACTACACTACACAGCTGTTGAGCGGATTATCGATAGATTTATCGCGGTTCGCCGGCGAATTTGGTATTATATTAACGAGCACAAATAAATATGCGCACACGCGTTCGCGTTCACTAGGTTTCGGGATAAGCTGAAAATGCATCCGACGCGGAAGGGGATCTAAATGCAAGTGTTCGTCACTCTCTGACAGCGCCCTTTCGGTCGGCCATACATCACGTAGTGATGTCCTTTGTGTTTATTCTAAACGTCGCGCTAGTGTTGGCGCGAACATCCTGGGGGGCCCGCACAGGCGGCGAGCTGAGCCACATCCTGAGCAGAATCCAGTGGGAGCCGGGCAATCTTGCCGACAGGCCTCTGCAGCTGGCCTTGAGTCGTGTCCAAGTCCACAACTCTGATGACTCCATCCTTCCCAGGTAGCAGACGTGAGATTCTTCCCATCTTCCATTGTAGAGGAGGCAAACTGTCCTCCTTGAGCAGAACCAGTTCTCCAATTTTGGGTGGAGAGGAAGAGGAAAGCCATTTGGAGCGGATTTGAAGGGTATGGAGGTAGGACTTGGTCCAAAGGTTCCAAAAGCGCTGAGAGAGTGATTGAATGAGCGTTTGAGCGGAGATATTACTCTTTCATCTAGAGTCAGCTCGGGGAGAGCTGTGAGCGGACGGCCAATGAGAAAGTGGCCAGCAGTAAGGGGCTGATAGTCTGTGGGATCGGACGAAAGTGGACTGATGGGCCGAGAGTTTAACACAGCTTCGATTCTAGTGAGCAGAGTTAAGAATTCCTCGAAAGTGAGGTGTTGCTCACCGATAACACGGTATAGAAGTTGCTTTGTGGATTTAACATTAATCTCATGGATACCTCCCATCCATGGGGCTTTAGGCGGATTGAGTAACCAAGTTATATTTTGAGTTGAGAGTTTATGAGAAATGGCGTCGTTATTGTCATTGAGAAATTGTTGTACCTCTAGTAGATGATTCCTAGCTCCTACATAATTTGTGCCACAATCCGAACGTATCAATACCGGAAGTCCGCGACGTGAGCAGAACCTTTGTAATGTTGCAATAAACGCTTCGGCAGTGAGCGATGAGACTGGTTCTAAGTGAACCGCCTTTGTAGTGAGGCAAACAAATATGCAAAAATATCCCTTAATTAACTTAGCATTACGTAATTGACTTGATTTGAGCAGAAACGGTCCGGCGAAATCTGTTGATACGTGACTAAATACGGGCTGAGGTATGACTCTATCAGCTGGCAGGTCAGCCATGATAGGTACTTCGGGCTGAGCGCGGCAACGGAAACATCTTATGCATTTAAACGTTCTGTGCCTTATAATGCGGCGGGCAGATAATATCCAAAATTGCTGACGTAAAATAGCATGTAGCGTGGTGGCCAGGGTGGCAGTGTATGCGATGATAGTGATCTATTATGAGGTCTACGAGCGGACTAGAACTAGGCAAAATGTATGGGTGTTGAGCATCGTATGTGAGTTCCGAACGAGTGAGTCTACCTCCTACTCTGAGGAGACCGTCCTGCGTAAAAGGCGACAGACGTTGTAGTCGTACTGTGCAGATTCTATCGGTTTGCAGGCGGTGAATATCTTCTGCGAATGCATTCTGCTGTACAGAGCGGATCCAGAAGAGTAATGCTTCTCTACGTTCACTTACAGTTAGAGGGCCTAGTTGTCGCGAGTTTGAATTTAGTTTACAGTTACGAATGAATCGCCTCATGTAGGCAGTGACACCAGTTAGTTTTTCTAAAGAGCTGAAGCGAGTGAGCAGATCACTATCGACACCGGGTATCGAGAAATTGCATGGTACGTATTTTGGTTTGAGCCCTGGCAAGTCTTGTCGAGTATGAGCTGAAGGCATCTTGGGCCAGGTATCCTCTGGCAATTTGAGCCAAGGAGGAGACCACCATAAATCATAAGCGGAGAGAGCTTGAGCTGATAATCCTCTGCTTGCACAGTCAGCAGGATTTAATTGGGAAGGTACATGACGCCACTTAAGTGTGAGTGAATTTGAGTTAATTTTTGTTACTCTATTTGATTCAAATGTTTGTAAACGATGGGGCGGAGTTTTTATCCATGCAAGCACTATGGTACTATCTGACCAACAAACGTGATGTGTAATTGTGAGATGGGCAGACAATTGTTGGGAGACACGCAACATGAGCTGAGATAATAGAGTTGCAGCAGACAACTCTAATTTGGGGATTGTGAGTTTATTTTTAATCGGTGCGACTTTAGATTTAGCAATTATGGGGTGAACGTTAACAGATCCGTTGTGAGCTGATTCTTGTAAATATATCACTGCAGCAAAACCGCTTTCCGAAGCATCTGCGAATCCGTGAAGTGAGTATGTTGATTTGAATTTGTGTGGAGCGATATGTCTGGGAAAATGTATATCTGAGATGTGCGGAAGATCATGATAGATGCGCTGCCAATCATCTGTAATATTATTTGGAGTGGGATCGTCCCAGTCCAATTTAGTTAACCATAACCTTTGAAGAAGTATTTTTGCGCGGAATATGACGGGTGTAACCCAACCGTTTGGGTCATAGAGAGAAGCTACTGTGCTAAGAATTGAACGTTTTGTAATGTGGGTAACTGGTGGTAATGAGATGTGATATGTAAATTCATCAGACTGGGGAATCCATCTAATACCCAAAACCTTAATTGATGGAGACTCTGCGCTGATGTCAAAGTCTTTAGGCATTTCGCATTGATCGTCTGGAAATCTTTGCAAGAGCTGAGGTGTGTTTGATGTCCATTTACTAAGTTTAAATCCACCGAGTGATAACAAATCAATGAGCTGAGTTTGGAGTGCTGATGCTTCTTCTATGGTGTCATGGCCGCAAAGTACATCATCCACGAAAACAAATTTACGCAAAATTTCGGCAGCCTGAGGATAGCGATGACCTTCATCTTCAGCTAATTGTAATAATGTGCGGATAGCATGATATGGACTTGAGCGCAATCCGTATGTAACAGTGTTGAGTGCATATGTGAGCAGAGGTCGATCTGGAGACGATCGCCAGAGTATGAGCTGATAGTGTCTTTGGTCTGGTCTTAAGAGAATATTTCTAAACATCATTTTTATGTCAGTGCTGAATACTATACGATGTGCGCGGAATGATATAATAATATCTACAATGTCTCGTTGAAGTGCTGGACCTGTGTGCAGGCAATCGTTTAAACTGACTCCATTGGATGACTTACAACTACCATCAAATACTGTGCGGAGTTTGTCAGTACCTGATTTGAACACGCCATGATGAGGAATATAATAATGAGGTTTATGAGTAAATGTAGACGGATGACACGGTGTCATGTGTCCTAAGTTTATGTATTCGTTCATGAATTCTATATATTTTTGTCGCAGTGTGTGATCGGATCGCAACCGTTTTTCTAGATTGAGAAATCTACGTAGAGCAATAGCATGAGTACTACCTAATACGGGTGCATCTGATAAGAAGGGAAGAGTCACCATGTAACGGCCTGAATCGTCACGAATGGTGGTTGAGCTGAATATGTGTTCACATTGCTCGTGTAGCGGGTTTGAATGAGCAGAACGAGGCTGGGGTTCTTCCGACTCCCAGAATCTTTCCAGGCTTTTGCAAATATCATGAGTAAAATGAGCAGAATGTGTAGAGTGAGCCGACTGAGTATAATGAGTATGAGTAACATGAGCAGAGCCAACTTGAGCTACAGGTGAATCGCATGAGTGCTCAACGAGTCCTATGAGTGCAAAATCAAAAATCGTGCCGAAGGCTATGGGCTTCCCCGGGCCCAAAGCAATCTTAGTACCATCCAAAACGTGACCCAAAACGTCTGAGCCTAAAATGAGATCAATGGGCGCAGGAGTATGATAAGCTTGATCCGCCAATGGAATGAGCTGATGAGCTGAGTCTTGTACAACATCTGGTATTTTTTGCAAAGGTAAATAACCTGTAACGTCTTTGAGAATATGAGCGGTAGTAGTAATAGATGGCGTGTCACGGTGTGTGGGCCTAAATGTTATTGTGACCCAACCTTTAGAATTTTGTATGTGCTGATCACCTAAACCTGTAATTTTTAATGAACATTGTTTTGGTTGCAAATTAAGATTTCTAGTCATGCGCTGAGTTATGAGCGTTATCATGCTACCACAGTCCAATAAAGCCAATCTTTGTGATATTCTCCGCATTTATCAGATATATTTAAAACCACTGTGGGAAGTAACACTGGAGTTTTTAATGGGTTTTCTATGTGCTGAGTTGAATTTACTTGGGCTGATTCTACAGAATATTGGGCTGAACTAGATTTAGATATTTTATGAGCTGAATGTGATGCAGGTGTACTATGAGCTGAATGACATTTTAAATTATTGGGCTGATCTTCTAATTCTATGTGCTCCGTGATTGTAGGTAGTCATTGTTTTTTGTTTTGAGATTGATGAGTTGTAGACGGTGCATGATCAGACGATTGGTTGGGGTCTGATGATGATGATTGATGTGCACGCGTATGTTGTGTGTAGGCCGTGTAGGTATGTGGCTTGTCTTGAGCACGCCGGCGGGGCTGTGCACGTAAATGAGGAGGAAGCAAATGCGCTGACGACACCGGAGAATTTGGAGTTCCGTGACGATGAAGCGAGGTGTGGTGATTTGCACTTCCACACTCTTTGCATGAGTTTGTCGAACGACATTCATTTTCAAAATGTGGATCTAGACATTTACGACATCTGTCGTTGGCTTCTATGAAATCCCAACGACCTTGAGTGGGCTGATGATTATATTTCGGACACGCGACAAGTTTGTGTTCTGTATTCCTACAATAGGGGCAGTAGAATCGCTTGTGTTTATCTGTATTCCGGGCTGAGTACTCGCGCCGCTCTGTTCGGGGGGAGGGGGGCCAGTAGCGTTGAGGGTAATGAGGAACTGGGCTGACGTGATAGCTACTTAAAGTGTGAGCCGATGGCGAGCGCTGAGTATTACGAGGATACGCGGGACTAATTGGTCTAAAGCGTGGACTGCGCGGAGAGTTTGCGGGGGGTGTGTGTTGACGAGAGGGCCCAGTTTGTGGTGAGTAGGTAACACCGCGCGTTGCATTAGAATATTCGGTTTCGATACAGCGCGCGTGCTCCTCTAAAAAAGAAATCAAATCACCTAAGGTGGGCAGAGTGTCCGAGATGCCGTATCTTCTTTCGAACAGGGTGCGGAGCTCGCCTCGTAATTTTCTAACTACAATAGACACAAATACGTAATTACTATCCATAGGTAAACGCAGATTATTTAATGCGCTTTGTGCGGAAATGAGCGGAGTTAAAAACGTCGCGCGTATGCTTGATCGAATATGAATATTAGGTAGGCCGAGTATTATATCAACAAACCCATCTATCAGAACACGGCGGTTTTCATACCTACGTGTGAGTATATCGAGCGCGACGCTGTAATTATCATTTGTGATTTTTAAATGCGCAATCATGCTGAGCGCCTCCCCCGATAGGCAAGACAAAAGATAGTGCAGCTTAACTGCATCTGTAAGTGACGTCATGTCGTCTGTAAGACTCCTAAAAATCGTAATAAACGATGGCCAGTCCTCAACGCGTGAGCTGAATTTTGGCAGTTCAATTTTGGGCAGAACGGCAGAAGTGAGCTGACTTGACTCTGAAGTGGAACTTATATTTTCCGCTGCAGTTAAAATATCATAATATTTGGATAGCGCGTTCTCGTAACCGGCTGTATAAAACTTTTCAATTTCTTCTGTAACACTGCCGTCGTCTAAAATTTCGCAGTATAAATTTTCTAATTTTTGTTTCAAATTTTGTAGGTCTTTAAAACGCGCATTAAACTCCGTTTTGTTAGACTTTGAGTCACCTTTGTGTAATGCCAATGCGATCTCTCTGAGCCGACTAATAGATTTTATAGTTTGCCTAAATATGGCCGCTTGCGATTTTGTAGGCATGTTTAAAAATATATGCGTGTAACTAAGTTAAATATTTAAAAGTAATGAGCGGAAAATACGCGCGCAATTAATTAAAACGCAGAAAATAGATTTTAATAATGTGCCGACAATGTATACAATTTTATCATAAAATGTGTACGAGTTAATTAACAAATGAGCTGACCGATCGCCTGATGCTAATATAGTATTAGTGTATGTTTGATGAGCGGAGATTAATGCGTTAGAAGTCGTCTGTAATATTATATTAATGTCCTGAAGTTTGAATATAAACAAATCTTAGCGGGCGCGTTAGAAACAAAATAACGTAATGAAAACAATGTAAGTAGGTATGAGCAGGTTCAATCTCAATAGTGTGCCGACTTATTCAAAACAGCTGTAACGTAACACCTATAATATATTTGTATAAACACAGAACGTCGATAAGAATTCTTATTTAAAACAGCTGTAACGTAACACCTAATAATATTTTTGTATAGACACAGAACGTAGATAAGATATGAATTCAATGTGAAGGTCACTATTTATTCTATGAAGAATACCTAATTGAGAATGAATGTAACAGCTGTTGTTCGCACGGGCGCCGTGTAGGTACCTATTACCTACAGAATGCACACAAATCAAGTTTTCTGTATCGAAGCGAGCCGACGATGTTAGTATGGGCACTTGAGATGTTATGCAACCCGTAACTATTAAAATAATGCTAAGTTAATTAATATTGTGTTTTAAAATTTGAGAATATGAAGATATAAACTATATATATAGATAAAATAATTCAAACTTAGTAATGCAACGATGATTTACAATTCTGTTATGAGCCGAACGTAATTCACAATACGCACTAGTTATTACTTATTTTATATGCGAATCAAACATTAAAATATTTTGTAAGTAATTAAGAGCTGAGAAAATTATATGAGATATTATTGGCACAAATTATGTATTAGGTACGTTAGGGAAGTTCTGGAATGTTCGAGTTCTTTGTTCGACAATAAGCCGACAACCTACCCACAAATTTTTTTTTATTTATTTTTTTTGGGTTTTTCCTATGAATTTATGGGCCGAAATATGCACAAAATAATTTAAATAATTAACATATACTTAGGTTAATATCAAAGTATAGAATAGGGGTTTAATGTTAAATGTGCCGAATTGATAATGGGAATGGACTGTAACTTGGTTTTAAAATGGCGGGGCGGCCTGGCCAGAATTAATTGGACAAAATATAAATAATCGAGCTGATTTTATGTGCAGATTTGGGCGGAGTGGAACTGTAGGTGCTGGTTCTAATCAGGCCCAACGCCGGTAATAGGGAGAAGGGCTTCACGAAGGCTCGATGGACCAAGAAATGTGTAAGCTAGGAACTTACACATGCGACTATGAGCTGAGGGAAGTAGGTATATAGGTTAATGTGAGGGCTGGAGAAATCTGGGACTGACCTTATTGTTGAGCTGGTGGTTCTGTATCTGGGCGGAGGTTTCTTCTCACTACACTACACAGCTGTTGAGCGGATTATCGATAGATTTATCGCGGTTCGCCGGCGAATTTGGTATTATATTAACGAGCACAAATAAATATGCGCACACGCGTTCGCGTTCACTAGGTTTCGGGATGAGCTGAAAATGCATCCGGCGCGGAAGGGGATCTAAATGCAAGTGTTCGTCACTCTCTGACAGCGCCCCTTTCGGTCGGCCATACATCACGTAGTGATGTCCTTTGTGTTTATTCTAAACGTCGCGCTAGTGTTGGCGCGAACATTACCTCTATGGTTATTTAATAATGTTGTTGCTTTTACTACCCCCAGCCAGTTGCAGCTCCCGGACTACGACCGTCTCTTCGAACTCCATAGTTGCGAATGATGCTTCTAATTCAAAAAAATGTCCGTGCGCGCTAGCCTGGAGTGAAAAAAATTTAACGTTTCTGTTCTAAATTCAAATTCAATAAGAATGTTTCTAATGTGCCAGTGTAAGGTTGAAACGGTTCTAAAAATTGAACAAATATCCAATAATATCTGTTCAATTTTTAGAACCGTTTCAACCTTACACATCACTTTAAAATAACATTACATTTGCTTCTATACAAACATTTATTCAATCTGTAAAGTTATTTATCAAGGAAATCGCGTTACGAGGATGCTGCGGTATGGAAAATATTATATTCCACGGCATGACACGCGCTGACATCCTTTCCACCTTCAGCCCCGCGATTGCACAGCATCGACATACCGTATAGACGTCGCACTCCTTATATTAGGTCCTTACATATGAAATCGGCGTTTTGTCGTACTGGCCACTTTGATCTCAAATATTATATCTTCTTTGGTTAGGAATTCCAATTTCAAATTTATACCGCTATTTACTCATGCATTTGTGTTTCTAAAACCTTAATTCATTTGCTTTTTCCTCTTGTGTGTCGCAAAAGTAAACACAGTGCGTTTTTGGTTCCAACGTTTTCGTTATGGAAATTTCGACCCGCAGAACAAGCCCGTCGACGGCCGGAGACCAAATTTGATAATGAAGAATTAAAGGCTATTGTGGAAACGGATCCATCGCATACACTTGAAGCAAATTGGGAAGGTGAAAAAGCTTGAAAGGTGTTGAACAACTTGAATGAATTTGAATGCAGCAAACCGACAAACGCGCGTCGACTGCTGCGTTACATTACTCAACCGGCACAATAATGAAGGGATTTTAAATGAGTTTAGGGGAGTAAAGGGAGTTTGATGAATAAATGTTATTATTAATAATGTAAGGACAACCGCTTTTGAGCCCCAACCTCCGGGCCTCCAGTATCCATCACTTGGTGAGACACAACGTTATTCCGCGACGGTTTAATTCGAGGCTGGGGGATCTCTCCGGTCGGCCTATTCATGTCGAAGCCTCTCAGCTATTTCTGTGTACGACAGCGACATCTACGAGGATATGGTATGTCAATGCACAAATATTATATTTTCCGTGCCAATTGCTGCACCTCGGGATTTTGCACAAAGAAAATATAGAGGCAAGCATTTACAAGTATTTCCTTTACAAGGTAGTTGATTGTTGGAAATCGGAGTAGGTACTTAAGCTCAAAAATATAGATTATAGCTATATATATTAGCTACTTGTTACACAATGAAATGACCTATCACCTTTACTTGGTGCTTTATTTAGGTCGCGAGAAGTGAAACGTGATGAAGTGCTCCGCAATTTGAACATTCGCAATCAAACGTGCATCTTTTTTTGCAGTAAACAAAGATGAATTTTGAATCGCTATCTAACAAAGTGCGCGCCGCATCGCGACTTAATGTGAACTGACGCTTAATGCTTTACAAAAATTACACGCCTTCATTTTAATCAATGTTGATTTCTAACTTTATATATAACGAGCGGACCCGACAGACGTTGTCCTGCCGGGCTGATTTGTGAATCTAAACCATCCAGGGCGCCACCCAAACGCATACAATAAAATTCATTCAAATCTGTCCAGCCGTTTAGGAGGAGTTCAGTGACACACACACGTACAGTAGAATTATATATATAAAGATATAATAGTATCATACAACATTTCAAGTTTCGACACGCCAGCAATATTTTTTCCCGATTCCTGCCATTTATCTCAAAAAATATGGAAAAGGCAAGTTTCCGCAATAAAGATAACCCACAAAATAATATCGCAATTGCCTGAAAATACAGTGCCAATGAACGCGATCCGCCATTTTGTCGAGCTACGTCGAGGAAATGGCGCAAATTAGTTGGACTTACGCCTCGTCGGATTGTTTACGGTTTGTTAAAGTTATCTCCTTCGTTTTGAAGTTTAATCCAAAATATATTTTTTTATTAGAAAAGTACTTATTGATTTACAAGCACAAAGTTTTAATTTCCATCAAATTCGCATTCAGGAACATAATTAACTACAATTTCTATAAATATAAACTATAACCTCACTACGAAAATCATATATCATAATCATATATTAGCCCGGGTAACATGGGCTATGTTACCCGGGCTAATAATAGGTATTTACCTATGAAATTGCCGTTCTGCAGTACTGGCCTTTTCAAATCAAAATAATTTTTGTTTGGCTAAGAATTCTAATTTCAAATTAATTTTATTTTAAAAACATGGAATTCTTTTTCCAAAAGTAGTCACTTGTTTATTGATTAGTGTTACATTTTCATCGCATTTCAATCTTTTTCGTCATCATGGATACGTTAAAAATTCGAGTAATTATGGAATATGAGTACCGTCGTGGCAGCAACGCGGCACAAGCGGCACGCAACATCAACGACGTTTACGAAGCTACACTACAAACCAACGCACCACCTGTTATTGGATTGCTCGCTTCCGTTCTGGAAATTTCGACCTGAAAAATGAACCTCGCGCTCGTCCGAAGACTGGTCGACAATGACGAATTAAAGGCGATTGTGGAAGCTGATGTTACACAATCTACGGCTGAATTAGCAGCAGCTTTCGACGTTAGCGTCAAAAGAACCCAAAGTTCAAACTTATTTGAATTATTATGGGCGAATTTCAGGCGGCCACAGAGCGACCTCTAATTCTAATAAATATCCCCCTATATTTTCAAGCTGTAAGCGAGCATAATTTGATGATTTAAACAAAAAAACTAGATCAAAATCGGTTCATCCGTTTGGGTGCCACGACAATACAGACAAATTTGATGTTTGTCTAGAATTTTCATCATCATCATCAACTTTTCAACCCCCGACGCACAGAGGAATGTCATAGGTCTGGCGTGTCTATGTGTACACATAAATTCTAGACAAACATCCAACTATGTTATCAAAGCTCTTCATAGCACCAAACGAGACAGCACATAATATTCGTGTTATTAATTAAACATAGTACGAGCGCGGTCTGGCGCGGTGTAGCGGGAGTGGGTACACAGAACGTGATGTTCCGCCGTAATCGAAGTGCTCTCGTTAACTGATATTTAATCAGACATATAGGCCAAGAGCTGGCGGTGAAATGTAGCGGCTATTTAGGAGAATTTTTATTTTGCAACTTAGGTGCCTGCGATGACTAATGCCTCTTTGGTATTTTTATACTAAGACTAGATGTTTCCCGCGACTTCGTACGCTCAAAAGTAAATCACGCGGGAACTGTACATTTTAGCGTGATAAAAAGTCACCTATGTGACTTTCCCCGTAGTATACTCTATATCCGTGCTTTTCATTATTATTGGCCCTGTAGTTTCGGAGCCTTTTCAATGCAAACAAACATCCAAATCGTCTGTCCAAAAACGAAACTTATACTAAGGGTTTAAACGAAACGATACGCGACATGGCGCTGCATTTTTAAGATGGCTATTGAAATTTGAATTTTATTCACAAGGTACACAAAAAATACACGTTTCATATAACATCAGTCATACACTGCATATGCGCGCCATCTTAAAAATGCAGCGCCATGTCAAGTATCGCTTCGTTTCGGTGTGAATTGACCCTTAGTATAAGTGCTTAGTATAAGTGTCGTTTTGGGACAGACGATCTTTTGGCGCAGCGAGCGAGGCGATTAACGATTACAATTTCGATTTCTCACATCACCACATTTTTGCTTTTGCACACACCACAGCTGTGTGCGACTCCTGTATATTTTTAAATAAAGTTCATAATGAAGCGTAAACCTATTAAATAAAATTGTTTATTGGTACCCCAACGCGGTGCGCCAAATCACGTCTGTCTTTTAGCCTGTGACGTGATACTTTGCATACTCGTATTCATACGCTGTTCACACATTCGTTCATTTGCCAAATAATAATTATTATAAAATACACTTCAATCATATTACAAAATGTAATGTATTATACTTGTGTGTGTGTTGTTACTTTGTACGTTGAATAGATCAAATAGATTTTCAAATACTATAATTATAATAAATATATACATGTCCCAGCAATTAAATAATAAATACTAAACCCATATATAATGAACTAGTAAAATACATTAAAAAGTACTTTAATAGGCTAGCGTGGTAAAATACCAAGAACTTTAAGCCCATACAACACGTATATAAAACTTTTCAAAGGAACAAAATAAAGATAGCTTCTAGCTAGAGAATATAAGAAAAAATATATAAAGATACAAAAATATATTTCATCTTCGAAGTGGCACGTCGTGCTTACCGCATTACCCTGGTATTTGTGCAATATGCCAATTTGCTACAATCGCTAAAGCATTCGAAATACAAACAGAAATGTTTTTTATTTGAATGGGAATTTGAATTTCTCGTTATACCTCAATCCTCATATTTCGCATATTATTAACGAACTTCGTTCGCAGGTCCACTTCCTGAGGATGCTCCGGGTTCGGTGCGAAACGCCCTGATGGTGGTGTGGGGCCTGGCACGATCTTGCTGACATTGTTGCTTGTGTGGGTGTGGCGTTAGCACGATCTTGTCTCTGAGTGTACGCATAAGCAGTATGGGAGGAGGGAGGTGCTTTACGCATGCTTACGCGTGCACTCACACATTTGCTTGCAGATTGTGGGGATTTTTTCTCAGGATTAAAATGGTTAATCCGTTTAAGAGCTATGATGCCACAGACAGACACGTCAAACTAATAACACCCCTCTGTATGCGTCGGAGCCACCCCCATATTTGTGCAAAGAGGCTTAGAGGCCTTAATAGAGAAGCATATTTTCTTGTTTCGTAGCTATATTTTACCTAACTTAACTTTTTCAAATTCATCTCCTGGATAAACTCGAAACAAGTATGCGATCGCTGCAGACTTGAAAACTTTACAACGTATTTAAACTCAAGCTACCTTATTACCAGTGGCGTATTTACCCCAGTGCAACGATTTCAAAACTAAGAATGGGCTATGATGAACATTTGACAGTAAATATTTTTATACAAGAAAAAATTTACAATACAAGAGTTCTGGCGGTATATGAATGTGTGCAGTGCGACGTTGTTGTTTTTGTATTTCTTCGATAAATTTGCGTCATTTTGGTTCTTAATGTGTATATTGGTAAAATATTAGCCATTAAAATCAAAAATTCGTTAACGTGCACAAGTATGGGCAAGTGCCACAACTTCAAAAAGCGTGCTTATTTTGTGTTTTCTCCAAAACTTCCAAGGAAGTTTTAATAAAACGTCTACCACTTTAATGAATTGACTCATGCTGTCAGCATTGACGACCTCTGTGGCTCAGTGGATCAACGCGTTGAACTCTCTAGCCGGGGTTCGTATCCCGCCGTAGGAACAAAAAGTTTTTCTGTGTTCCTGGGTCGTGGATGTGTATTAAATATGTGTAAAATATAATTAAAATCTTAAATATATGTATTGTATAAAAGTATTAAATATACTTCCCGTTTTCTGATACCTGTAACACAATTTCTTCCGATACTTAACACGGGGCCAGATTGACGTGGTGTGAAGCGTCCATAGATATTATTATATTTTATTATTATATTGACGTTTTATTTGGACTTTCGGACGTTTTAAAAAAACGACGTTTATAAAACAATCATAAAAAATATATAGATAATAGAATCAGCCGTTACTCTGCGGAAATCTGTAGGATACAATTTAAATAGTAACATATCTAGCAATATACCGCGAAAAAATACCCACAACCTGCAAGCAAATGTGTGAGTGCACGCATACTTATGCGTGCACTCACAGAGTTATGATTCAGAGCAAATTTTTAAATAGATTTAATTCTATAAAATAATCTCTTTTTTTATTCATTAACCCAAAAAATAACATCTTTTACAGTGATTACATAAATCGCCAAACTGTGGAGCAGTTTGTTGGCGGTGGGTGGGAGTATTCTAAAATAAAATAATTACAATTCTATTTTAAACAATTTTCATCAAACGAAATAAAATATATAACAAAATAACAAATATTATTTCTAACATCTAAAGATATTTTTTAATAATTTTGCACTGACCTACAAAATTATACCTCTCATAATCTTATTTTCCCTCTTTATTGCCATTTATTACAAAATAGTAGTACTATTTTGTAATAAATACTAGTATTTTCCAATAAGGAACTTTTCAGCCTTTTATTTAAAGTTGACAAATTTAATTTTATATTTCCTAAGAAATCTATTTTTTTGTATATTAATAGTGTCGAATATCGTCTAGTTCTCTTACCATAATAATTTTTAATATTCGACATTACATATTAACCTTGTGTTACTTTTCTTGTATATGTATATCATATTTTTTTTTTTTTTACTTTTCATCTTTTATCATGCATACGTTTATTAAACTCACTAATACTACAATATGATATACATTTTATCAGTTATGATAACAAAATCAATTGTACCATAAAAGTAGGTAAGTACTAAAAAAATAATAACTACTCCAAAACTTAAAATGCTACAAAAAAAAGAAATCTCCCAGGTCGTCCCCACCAGGCAGAGTACCTAGAAGGCTCAAAGAGTTTCCTCGCTGGATTGCGATACTTATTCTCTGGGCCAGGTAGGTGCCGGCTCTGGGTCTCGGGTGGCCTCAATAAGTTTTTTGGAGATTTCTCCGAAAAGTTTGTGCGCACCCAGACCCCATGTACCTAAGGTTTCAACCCCAAACGGTTCAAATATGAGATCCCCACTAAGGTTCTCATATTATATTTATGTTCTATATTTTCTATATATTTATTTATACTATACTGCTCTAGCGCTATAGTGTAATCAACTTTTGCATGCCCTGGTAGTATCTCATATACTTTAAATAGTTCGTAGTTATGTTTATATTTCACTTTTACTTTATCATTTACCAGATATTTAACGAGTCCCACTTGCAATTGTTTTATCCTGTCTAGTTGTGTTTTGAACATAAGGCCAGCTTATGCCGTATCTAATGAGCGAGTCTGCAAGTGCATAATATATTACATACAGTACTTTTTTAATAACAAACTAACTAAGATGATATAATTTCCCCAGTACTGACTGTAATATATTACACACTTGATTCACCTGTAATTTCCAACTGAGCTTATCATATACTATCAATCTCCTCGCTTATATAATAAATATTACCTAGTACCGATGTTCTGTTTTAGGCTGTTCATTTGTAGGCTGTTAGTTTTTAGTATTATTCCGCAGTTTACTGGGTTTAGGGATTTAAACCCTGAAAACACATACAGATTCATTTTGTATTTAAAAATTTGAAACACATTATAATCTGTAAAATAGGAAAAAATTTGCCTTCCCGCATCGCTCGCGAAAACTTTTGCACACTCGCTAGCATAATATATAATTAAAAATCCGTTATATCCATATTTCCTCTAATTAAAAATGCTTCATGGGGCGGCGAATATTAAATTGGCCATGTGCGCCGAATCTTTAAATACGCCTCTGCTTATTACAGATGACATAACTAGTACAGACTAACTAATAATGAGCTGAGTAACATGTCATTAAAAGTTTCGCGCGCTTCCACACGGATCAAAAACGGTTACCTGAGGTAACTCATAATTATATCAAAACGTTTTCATACCCAAGAAACTCATTAGTGGAAACGGCAAAAATAATGAGGCTACTCCTGGAGCCGTTTCCTCCGAGAAAAAATCTTTTAAATTTTCGTGAAAAGTCGTTATTTTTTATTTGATGTTCACCCGTAAAAATATAATTCTGAAATACCGTATTGCTTAAGATGTAATACAATTTGTAATAACCATGAACAAAGAAATGAATAAATAGAATGAAAATTAGGTGTCAAGAAAACCTAAAACATTTGCGGCCGAATTCTCTAAGGCTTCTGTAGGTAAACCACGAGCTGTGTCTGCTTGGCAGAAAGATAACAAGAGATTTGAGAGCCTCTTAATTATTTAAGTTTGATATTAGGCTTTATCTGTTTAATCTATTATGAGGCTGACAGCCTACTTAATATTATACCCGACCGCGCGACGCAAAGAGTGGTAATGTGTTTATCAGCCTATGTATGTGTGTATAATGTATATGTTTGTCGGGACCCATACAAAATCCGGCTTCCTTATAATGGGGTTCCGATTGTTGAAGTCGTTAGGTTAATATAATGTTTTCGTATTGAATGTATTTACCATGAAACTATATCAATGGTATATTTATTCAATAATATTCGATAACAAAAGCCTCTATTCCTGGACTTGCTTGTTTTTGTTTTTTCTTTTCAGTTTTTACGCAGACGGGTATATATTTTTTTAAATTTTGGTAAGTATCAATTTCTGCAATATTTTTGTAAATTTTGCAGTTTAGAGTATTTATAAGATAACTCGTACAGATAAAAGTAAGTTTTTTTGTCAATTCACACATAAACGAAACGATACGTGACATGGCGCCATATTCTTTGGTGGCACTGCATTTAATGATAGCTATTCAAAATTGAACTTAATACCGACACGTTTTTTTGTGGTCGCGACAGAAACAACTGCACTGTAAATAGAACTCTGCGCTAATACAATAGAGCTGAAAATACAAGTGTCAAATGTCATATTTGACAGCTGTATACGGTAAAAAAGCTTATCCTTAGAGTTCGAAAGCCACGTTGCACCGCGCTGCGCCGTGCATGTGGAGTGTATGACTGATGTGATCTGAAACGTGTGTCTTTTGTGTAGAGAATAAAGTTCAATTTTGATTGGGATTCTTAAAAATGCAGCGGCACTCAGCCTTTAAATACGTCCACAACAATGGTTACTAAAATTAATATGTAAATCAATACAAATAAATAAAATTGAAGTGTCCGTTTGTAATTTTAAATTAACAGCTTTTCACTAAATGCATGTATACACGGTACATTTTTGTCTGTCTGTCTGTCTGTTTGTTCCGGCTAATCTCATTTAAACGGCTAGACCGATTTTAACGGGACTATTCACTGGCAGATAGCTGATGTTACAGGAGTAACTTAGGCTACTTTCAACTCAGGGATCCGTTTAAACAGGGTTCCGTCTCTTCTACGCAAACGAAGTTACGAGGACCAGCTAGTAACACAATAAATAACGTCTCATGTTTTATCTGTAATCCTCATCAGAGCCGGGAGCTCCTCTTCCCCCAGGGAGCCGCTCCACATACCCGCGAACATCATTATATTGATCACAATAAAAATTCAATCTTCCCTCTTGTTAGGGAATATTTTGCTATAATCTGTGTGGTACAAGACTGGAAAAGGAGCCGACTGTCGCCTGATGGTATGTGACATTTTTGCAGCATTAGATCAGAAAACGTGCCGACGAATCACCTGATGGTAAGTGACTATGTACTGCCAACAGGGGCGTAGCTACCGCTGTATTAGCTATATCAATTATATGGGCCCCCGGCAAATTTTTACTCACCACTCGGGCGAGGGGCCCCTAAAACTATTTTTGATACGGGGGGCCCACGTTAGGCTCGCTACGCTACTGACTGCACGTAGATGTGCACTTGCAACACCCAGGTTACAAGTGCGTTCCCTGCTCATTTAAGCCCTTATATCATTTAAGGGAAAGCCCTTAGGCCTCCGATATCCTCTTCCAACGAAATAGTGGAAAACTCCAAAGGGAGATCTCCGACCAAGCGAGATGGTATGCTCGATCAGGCCAAAGCCCACTGTAGTAGACTTTCGGATGTTGTATATATTTCGCCGAACTGTGAAAACTTCGATAGCGCGATTCAGGATCGTGGCGCGAGTAGGTCCGTCACACGTATTTGCACGCCGGTTGTCTATATAACCATGGTATCTCCTCGAGGCGACCTTTAACCGTAGCGACACATCACATGCCACGATCATTATGCCTAGTGTTAAATAAAACATCAGACGATCTTATACTTTAAACATAAAACGAATGCCGGAATCACGGCAACGGCTGCAAGTATAACCATGAAATTTAGTATACAGGTAGTTTGGGGGGAGAAAAATGGATCTAGCTAGGTCTTGTCCTTTCGAAATTGCGCATTTTTAAGCTAAAAGTATATGTTTCTTTTCTTCGTCGTGCAACATATATATCAATAATATCGACTCTGATGTCAGTCTGACTGGCAGTTTGGTATGCGTATGTATAATATTTGCGTTGTTCGGTAATTTGGAACGTGGTAGGTTCGAGTCCCGGTCAGATCAATATTTTTGTGATTTTTCTAATCTACTAGAATTCCTAACGAATCTCGGTTACTTATTATTAAAACAAGAACTAGTAGGTAATCATTGTAATACGCCATTTTTAAGTAAAGTCGATTATCCTCGTCTCGTATTTCTTCCAATCTCTCCCTAAGCTGTATTTATTAACCCGAACCTTCGTAAGCCGTCGAGTACACACAAATCTGACCGCTACGCTGAACACGCCGCGCCCTTAAAAATGTCCCTTAAACTATGTACAATTTAAAAATATCTTCGACTAGGATTTCCTTATTCCCAAGGAAATTGCAGTACGTTCTTGTTAACAGTACACGCTCACTGGCTTTCACAAGTTCAAACTTCGGCTGAGTATTGGGAATATTTGTCCCGAGTCCGTAAGGCCGAGGAAAATTCAGAGCACTGAAAATAGAACTCTGCGATAATACATTGAAGCTGAAAATCGATCACACGAGTGTCGAGTCAAATGTCAATGTCATATATGACAGCTCGACACTCGACACTTCGATTTTCAACTCTTTTGTATCAGCGCAGAGTTCTATTTTCAATGCTCTGAGTTTTCCCTGGACTACCGGATTGCGGATTGTGTAGTCCCCAGCCTTATACAGAAAGTATTTTTATCCAAGTGACAATGGGACCAATTTAGAAGCAAACTACTAATAATAACAATGAAAAAAAATATTAAAATCGGTCTAGGTACTCTGTAAAAAGTTATACGTGGCCATACTTAGAAATGTACGCGTTTACTTGAGAATCTCGTCCATGTTTTTCGTCGGAAGACGATAGCTACTGATACTATATGATCCGGAATCCGGAAGGTCGGAGAAAATTACGAGCGCTGAAAACAAAACTCTGCGTTAATACAATAGAGCTGAAAATGGAACACACAAGTATCAAATCAAATGTCAATGTCATATATGACAGCTTGACACTGGGCACTTCGATTTTCAACTTTATTGTATTAGCGACGAGTTCTAGGTAGGCTAACTAATCCTGGCCCTATAATGACTGTTGTAAAAAACCATTCTGCGCGTCCAACGGGTATATCCAGTTCTCAGTACAAGATGGATAAACAAAAAAAAACTTTGCTAAAGATATTTATAAATCTTATGGACGACACACACTGTGTATTACAAAAATTGATTTCAATTACAATGTCTCGCTAAAACTCGAGAACGGCTGGCCCGAGTTGGGTAATTTTGATCTTGAAACGATTGGGGTAGTTCAAGGAAGGTTTAAACGTTAGGATACATTGGAACAATTGTGAAGAAACAAACTAAAAACGACGATTGCATTTTCCCATACGAATTGTACACAGTGTTATATTTGTCGCTTTATTGTCAAATATTTATAGTTTTAGACAGAACAAACGTGTGTCGGGACAGCTAGTAGCATAAAAAAAGTACCCCGACTTAACTCAAGACAATACATTTTGCCCGCCAATTCGTGTGGAACGCGCGGGGGACAATAGTAACAAAAATATGATGACGATAAATGGTGCATTAACCTCATTATTACTATTAAGAGCATTAATTACTTTACCTTGGCAGTTGGTACCTGTTCCTTCCTAGTGGACAGAGTCCGTTCGGTATTACCTCGGAGTTACTACGAGAGTCGACCTTGTGTCGTGGGCATAAAGGTCCTGTCAGAGGTAGAATAACTCTGAACGGTCTGTGATAATGGGCGTCACAGACAGTGAAGATACGATCATATTTTATGTTAAGATGTCTGGATGTAAAATACTGTCGCACCTTAAGGTATCACACGCGATGTAAGTTACGATAATCCTACTAATATTATAATGTAAAAGATTGTGAGGATGGATGGATGTTTGTTACTCTTTCACGCATAAACTACTAAACGGATTTCGATGAAATTTATATATAATAGTAGTTTAGGCTCTGGATTAAAACAAGGGCTACTTTTTATCCCGAAAAAGTACAGTATTCCCTTGGGATACTATATTTACGAAGGAGTAACAAACGTACATCCATCCATCCATCCATCCTCACAAACTTTAACATTTATAATATTAGTAGAATTAACCGCAGTCTCTCGAAGGCTTGACTAGGGTCACATGTGTATTTCTGCTCTGAATTATATACAGAGAGATCGAATATTATGAATAATAAGGCGATACTATTATATTTGACAGATAGCTCATCAACAGCACATTTTAGGCACCGAAACATTTGAATAGAAAATCATTAAAAATCAGAAAAGACCGCGGTCAATTTCACCTATACGAAGCCTTTCATCAAAAATACTTCAAAAAGTCAAAAGAATTTGAACAAAGAAGATATTAAAAAATATAATACAAATATGCACAAGGATCTTATACAGGTGCGATATATGTATTTCGTGTCTTAAAATAAAATTACTATATCGCTTAATATCATAATATACTTACTGTAATATGAAAATATATATTATCTTCGCCGTCTGTGATGTCCTTAAAAGTACTAGTTGTAGTTAGTTGATCTTGATACATAACCTGATTTACATAACCCGAGAGCGCGGTGCACTGCACACGTTTGAAAGAATAATAATCATAATAATCAAGTGTAACATTGAGTGATAAAATAATAATAAAAGTAATAAGTGTGAGTTGAAAAGGTAAGTTGAAACCCCTCCCACCTATTCATCTAAACTAATATAATAAAGATTTGTTTGTGTGTTTGCATTGAAAGGTATCAAAGCTACTGGACCGATTTTGATGAAATTTTACACAGATATATAGTAGACCACAGAGAAGGTAATTTTTATTGCGGCAGAATGAACGGTTTGTTTGATATTACCCTTTGCGCTAAGTAAAAATGTAGCTCATCGGCAGGCTATATAGATTTTGGTGTAATTTTAGATTTTGCGGATGATAAATCTATAGTTGACTGTCTGTGTTATAATCACATCTTGTTGATTATTTAAAATCTTTAATTGGTTATCTTATAGACTCTTAAAATATACAACTTGGTTACTCTGCAAGTAAATAATTACGTTTAAGTAGATATTCTTATTATATTTTCCTTGATTCATAAAACTCACGATTATAATCTTTAATGCTATGATTGATGATTGAATTCAGTTATGTATTTTAATAGTTAAGGTAATAATAATAACTCCCCACACCGATTTCGGTGACTGTGGCCGGTTTCATTGAAACCAGGCCAGTTACGCAGGAGTAATTTTAAAGTGGCCAAGTGTGTGCGCAGTACACAAGAGCACTCTCTCTTCCTTTACTCTCGTAACCCAATGGGACAGATAACCGATACGACTGGCGAGAGATCGGGCGCAGGTCCGACTTTGAACATGCCCATCCGACGCAGGGATCATCTTTCTTGTCAGACAATCAGGTGATCAGCCTGCATTGTCCTAACCAAACTTGGAAACAACATTTTTTGTTGTTCCAATGCGGGAATCGAACCCACGACCTCCGTGGAGCCGAGAGCCAAGCTCTAGCCACTAGACCATTGTTTAGGCGCCTAGTCATTAAAAGTAACTACAGTTTAGTCATTAAGAAATAGTTTTTTGCTCACACAGCGCAATTTGATAACAATAAATAATGGACGATGTTACGAATTCAATTGTATTAGGCCCACTTGCGCAGAACTTGGTCAAAGTTAACCCTGGGTTAAAATATCATGACTTCTCTTTCATAAATAAGAAGATCGAGAGAGATAAATAATAATACATAATAATTTAAGTTAGCATTTAGTCTGTTGTGTGTGTGTGTCTCAGTGCACATAATACTTAGTCTGGCCATAAATATTGTTACAATTAAAAATAAACAAAATATTACATTTGAATTTGGAATCTGTCATTTTTATATGATTGTTCATTGCGTTTTCTCATTTTGGCGCCAATACATTGTACAATATTTTGCGATATTAAAATGGAGTGGAGTGATAAAGAGAACCGAATCGCTGTTTCATTTTACACAAAGTAGGTATGGAGCCAAATGCAATTTTTAAAACTCTCCATACGCTTGGTATTAGTAAAATGTTTGTGTACCGGGCTATTAATAGGTACAATGAGACCTCCTCTGTTTGTGACAGAAAAAGATCTGGCCGTCCACGTAGTGTTCGTACGAAAAAGGTGGTCAAAGCAGTAAGGGAAAGAATTCGAAGAAATCCTGTCCGAAAGCAAAAGATTTTATCTCGGGAGATGAAGATAGCACCTAGAACCATATCGCATATTTTAAAAGATGACTTAGGACTTGCAGCCTATAAGAGACGTACTGGTCATTTCTTAACTGATCATTTAAAAAAGAATAGAGTGGTAAAATCAAAACAACTACTGAAGCGGTACGCAAAGGGAGATCACAGAAAAATGTTGTTTATGGATGAGTTTTTTTTTACAATTGAGCAACATTTTAACAAAGAAAATGACTGTATTTATGCTTAAATCTCTAAAGAAGCTTCCCAATTAGTCGACAGAGTGCAACGTGGGCACTATCCGACTTCAGTGATGGTTTGGTGGAGTATTAGCTATGAAGGAGTGACTGAACCGTATTTTTGTGAGAAAGGTATCAAAACATCGGCACAAGTGTATCAAGATACCATTCTTGAGAAGGTAGTGAAGCCCCTTAACAACACCATATTCAATAACCAAGAATGGTCCTTCCAGCAAGACTCGGCGCCGGGTCATAAAGTTCGGTCTACGCAGTCTTGGTTGGAAACGAACGTTTCGGACTCATCAGAGCTAAAGACTGGCCGTCGTCTAGTCCCGATCTTAATCCGCTGGATTATTATTTATGGTCAATTTTAGAGAGTACGGCTTGCTCTAAACGCCATGATAAATTGGAGTCCCTAAAACAATCCGTACGATTGGCAGTGAAGAATTTTTCCACGGAAAGAGTGCGTGCTTCTATTGATAACTGGCCTCAACGTTTAAAGGACTGTATTGCAGCCAATGGAGACCACTTCGAATAAGCTTTTTATTGTTATTATTTAGTTTTAATGTATTGTTGTATGTACTTAGTTATATTAGTAGAAATTTGGTAGTTAGAACTTAAGTCGCAGCTTGAATCATTTTTAAGTTCTTAGCTTATAAGTGAAAACTTTTAATTGACTTCCTGGCGTATATATGTGTAAGCTTATTGTGTTTAATCATAAGCTGTTAATCAAAATAAAAAATAACATGATATTTAACCCAGGGTTAACTTTAACCCAGATATGCGCAAGTGGGCCTTATAAATAGTTTGTATTATGATAGCAAACATAAAACATTATTTAACACGCACTTTTATTAGCTTGCTATTTTTGTTTTTCGTAACTGTACTTTGGACGTGGTTTTCACCCACCCACCAGAGTTGTTCAAAATCTAATACGGATATTTTGTGCATAATATGATGAACTACTTAAGTCAAGACGGTATGGCAAAAAACAATTAAAAAATTCGAATAAATAAACACACCGATATTTAGCGGAACACAAAAAAAAGGTCCATAATTAAAAAAATATGGTTTTATTTTAAAATCTACTTACTACACTTCTTTTGTTATTTAAAGTTTCATTTGTTTTACTTAAAATGAGATCACATTAAGAACAGATTTTGCGAGTAAAGGCTATTGATGAAAAATGGTACATTTTTGAACTTTTCATGTAACCGGGAAAAGTGAAAATTAATATTAAAATAACAATTAATTAAATTAGAAAAATGGTGATTAATATCGCGTATTTCCTTCACGTGCTCTTATTAAAGTTTCTACCCGTCTAGGCATACCGAGAATGATGTTATCGATGGTCTCCTGGGATAGTCTCCGCCATTCCTCAACTACGGCGATTCGCAGTTCACCCACGTTGGCAGGAGCTGGAATTCTGGACTTAACTTTTCTTTTCAGCAAGTCCCAAACGTGCTCTATTGGGTTCATATCCGGTGATCTCGCCGGCCACTCCATAACATGACAGTGATATATAACAGTGATATTCATATCATTAAGATAAGCTTGAGTTACCCGAGCGGTATGCGGCCGAGCATTATCCTGCATAAAAACAAAATCATCACCGATATATGGGGCAAACGGTACGAAATTTTCTTCTAAAACTTCTCTGATATAGCGGTCTGCAGTCAGACTCCCTCTGTCAATCACTACCAAGTCTGTGCGAGCTCCCAAACAAATGCCCGCCCAAACTATTATTGATCCACCACCGTATGCAACTGTAGTTTCAAAATTTGCCTGAATGTATCGTTCTCCTTTGCGTCTGTATATTCTTTGCCTGCCGTCAATTTGATTTAAGAGAATTCTGCACTCATCACTAAACAATACCTTACTCCATTGGTCCGCGTTCCAAAGTCGATGTTCCTGAGCAAAAGTTAACCTGTTTCTACGATGATTTACCTCGAGCCTTGGAGCCTTGGCGGGCACAAATGAACCCAAACCAGCTTCTTCGAACCTTCTTCGTACCGTACGCTCACTTACGGTTACACCCCGCACTGCTTCTAACTCATGTCGGGCTTGGACGGTCGTTAAACGGGGGTTCCTACGTACACGAAGCCGAATGAAACGATCATCCCCACTCGAAGTGCGTCTTTTTCTGCCTTGTTCTGCTCTTCTCACATAAGTAAAGGTCTCCCTGAACCGTTGGATACTGCGATGGATCGTTGAAACTGGTCGACGAAGATCTCTCTCTGGATATCACTCTAAAGGTTTGACCATTTCTTCGCATTTCGAGTGCCCTGGCAATCTCCGTTGGGGCTAAGTCAGGAATAATTCAGTCCTCAACTCCAAAAAGATACGCCATTAAAAAAAAACTAACAAAAAACAGTATTTCAATGAAATTTTAAATCAAACTCAGAAGGAAGAAATACTTGAAGTTCGCTCCAGATAAGGTGTATTTGGATAAAATTAAAACAATTGCATAAAATGTGATGTTCAGTTGTTTTCTTAATTTGACAATATTTATTTTTAAATTAAATGACGTATAAACCAGCCAGCAACCTTATAATATGATACTGATATCAAACCTTTATTTTATGTTCCGCTAAATATGCCGGTGTGTGTATTATAATTATAATAAACTAAATAAAAGTACATTGCCGCTCTCTAAGGCGCTAAGGCTATTAAACTCACAGAAATAGGGAATTTAAAGACGGAGCAGACTTTGCCTTAATAACATCAGCTGTGTGAAGTCAATGACCTTAAGGTCAAGCGCCGTAAAGAGCGCAATCTAATTTTAATTCCAATAATTTTTTTTTGAAATCTATGTTGCTATTAACGTCTTGAGATAATTAGTAGAACATATTATGCGCAAAATATCTGTAATTGATTTTGAACAACCTTTTAAGTTAAAGTCAATCAAGCATGTTAAGGCTCACCCCACATTAGGCGTGCGCGTTCCTCGGGCGTGTGAGTAGCGCACGCGGCACTCGCTTCGCGTTCTTACCCCTTCTTCGGTCTTCGCCACTGTTTCGGTCGTCAGTCACAGGGCGGCCAATGCGAGTGCCGAGTGCGCGCCGCGTGGGCGCTGCACACACGCCACACGGCAAGGCGACAACACGCGACGCTCACGCAGCGCCCGCATCGCTCACACGCTGGAGGAACGCGCACGCCCAATGTGTAGTGTGCCTAAAGTCAATCCCTTTTTTTTTCAGAAACATGATAGTCCGAATATTGTCATCGTTTCCAGCGGTACTCTTGTCAGTGTTTGTGTTTTCGTCCTATTGTCAAAACAACCGTAAGTTCTCCTTACTTTTAGTTTTTTTTTGCCACTGCGGTTTCACCCCCTAAAATTACTAGAAATTTGGTGAGAAATATTTTTGAGAGTTGGTAACACTGTACGTTTTCAATAGCTTTCGGGAATCGGAAAACCAGCACCGTGTATCTCTCCGCTAATACAATAGATCTGAAAATAGAACACATAAGTGTCGAGTTGTCAAAATGCTCCGCTCCGTACCGAATCCGATCGTGTGGTTAGTACTTAAAAACTCACGTTAGGGGTAACCCCATATACGGTCCCCATATATGGTCCCGTATTCCTTCAGTACGGCCTGAACGGATGCATAATCGTATCGTCTGTGTGCAAGTTCGAGATCGCATCAGTTGGCCCGATGGACTGAAGTGATTCGTTCCAGTGTTGCCAGCTCTGTTTCTACTCAACTTAGGAATCCCTACAGCCTCCAAAAAACCACTGCATTTTAGGTTTTGTTACATTACATTTTTATTATTTATTGAATTATATTATAAATGTTATCGTTAAATTAAAATATACTACGAAATATAACGTATATAGTAATTAAACGGATAGTTTTAAGCATATTACGGACAAATGATACGATATATTATGTATTATGATAAGGTGTCAATATTTTTTTTGTTTTTTTTGTACTAGGCCATTTTGCATATGATTACTGTCTGGCTGGTTCCTACTAAGACACTACTGACAACTAAATTTCTACTAATTTAGTAGTAAAACTTTGTAAAATAACTAAGTTGGCAACATTAATTCTGGACTGAACGGACCATGTGTGACAAATCGCTTCAGTTCCCGCTAGAGCCGCGGCCGTGCGGTCGTGTATCGTGTATAAGCCTAGTGAGTTTACAATTAATAAACACGACCGTAGCTCGCGGCAAACCAGAACGAACTGATGCGATTTTTCCGTGTGTGTGTGCTCGAATCCGTTCAGGCCGAAACGTCGTCAGTTGGGTCGGATGCGATATTTTTCCGTGTATGTGCTCGAATCCGTTCAGGCCGAACTGACGTCAGTTCTAACTGAAACCATCGGCCTCCCGGCCTTTAAACATACTTAGAAGAATTAGACTCTCCTTTTGGCAGGGGCGTGCGCTCCATATAGGCAGAAATGCAGTGCTTTACTTGTCATTCACAGATATTTTAATAAAACGTTCGTACGTTTTAGATGACTTTAATTAATAGTAAATAAATTTATTTAAAAAATTTAATAACTTTAAAACGCCTAATATTTTATAAATAGCAACACATGCCGGTGCGTGCTGCAGGACAAATCATCGCATGTATGTGTAATTTTCATACTTCGCAAACGCACACACCCATGAATATCATACATGTTTATATAGGCGAACTCATGCGGCATTAGATGGCCTTCGGCTTCGGGCGCCCGTGGCGCGAGCTTGGTACTACAACGAGTTCTATGATTGTCAGTATAATGTTATTTACTAAGAAAACTTACTAGATGGCACTTTACGTGAAAATTATAAATGACACTATTTTCAGAGAATGAACATAACCAAACATAACTAAGTATATTATTATCTACGTACTAACGTAGTATATTATTATCTCTGTGCTATAAAGATAAATTGTTAAATAAGCGCCCATAGCGCCGTCTGCGCGTTGCGTCGTCGTTTTAACTAGGCCGCCATCTATCGTGAATTGACGATATTTAATTTGAAGAGTCCCGTAGTGCCGATGTACTTTATCAGTTCAATTTTAAAAAAGAGGGCGTTGTATGAATAAAATATTGTTATAAATTCATATTTTATTCAGTAACCAGTGAAAATTTTGAAGAATAAAACTAAATAAATCACTGACGTAAAACAAAACAAGTTACATGGCGGTTTAATTGTGATTTTAATGTGATTTACTTTTCCATGGTTCACAATGCTTACTCGTAGCGACATCTTTGCGTACTGAGCATGTACTTCATTAGATGTTAAAAGTTATGAAACGTATAACTGGCTGTGTGGTTGTGTACACACGATTAAATTATATTGTTTTCCTTGCATATTATTTAGTAATTTACAACGGGATATAGTAATCTCAAGTAATCGGAACCTTGAATATGTGAAAATTGAAGCTGACTGACTGGTGAGTAGTTATAATATTTTAAAATATGCTTATTATTTTACTTATTAGAATTTCTTCCGCCGCGACGATCGATCGCTGTTTTGTCTGCGTTGCCGTACATGAATAGTAGTACATCTAAGACTTGCTCTGTTGGCATGATTTCGACTTAGAGATCCGTCGCTTGGCTGTAGCTATGCTAAAAATCTATAAACGAAAAAGTTTTTGTGACCGAGTACTTCGCCGCATACCCAGTGTCATAATCCTGTGCACGCCACTGCCTTTTGGAAGTCGGTTATGAAGTAATGTTCTATCAATTCCAGAAGTATTCATCCCCAACCTCTCAGATGCGTGTTACCGCTGCCTCTGCTACGTGTCCACCAAGTGCGACCAAGGGGCAACGTGCAGGGGCGGCTACTGCGGGCCTTTCAACATCTCCCGGGTATACTGGGTAGATGCCGGCAAGCCTACTTTTCCTGAGGACGACCCTGAGAGGAACCACGGTAAGGGCTTTTAATGGGATTCATTGACATTACGGAACATTTGAAGTTTCAACAAGATATTGGTTCGAGTAAAGTGTAGTATTTTTAGGCTATTGGACATATTATAGTTTTTAACTGACTTCCAAAAAAAGAGACGGTTATATTTTTTTATTAAATGTAAATTCAACTCGACGCGACGTTTTGTCGTGGTTATACGATACGAACTACAGTTCGCCCCTGTCGCTGTGACGAACGAAAAAAAACATATATAGATTAAAATGCGCACTTTCCCAGTGATAAGACCTAGCAAGATCTATTTTTCTGCCCCAAAACTGCCTGCATACCTACTAAATTTCATGGCAATACTTTTCGAGAAACCGATTATATATATACAAGATTGTCTCCTTTAAAGTAAAATATTACAAACATACACTTCAATTTTATCTATTTGTATAGATGTATAGATATAATATTAATTAAGTACAAAAATGTTGTTCCAGCCTGGGAAGATTGCGCCAGGAGCTACGACTGCGCCAAAACTATCATACTTGGGTATTTACAGAAGTTTGGGAAAGTAAGTGCACACTGCATCACAAGTCACAAGTCACAGCCATGAGTCGACTGGTTTATGATCAGTTAATGACCTACTAATATTAGGTCATTACATATGAAATTAACGTTTTGTAAAGGAGGAACATAAAGTCGTTTTTTTAACATAATATATTTATTTAATCAAAGTATATACCATTGCTATCTATGCACTTTTGACATCTCATGGGTAGTCATTGATTCCTTTACTAAAAAAAACCATTCGGACAGGAATCAATAAAATCTTTGAAGGCGCTTTGGACTGCCCCATCGGAGTTGAATTTTTCCCTTGCAAGAAGTTATCCAAATTTTGAAAAAAATGATAATCTATTGGAGCAAGGTCCGGGGAGTACGGTGGATGTCATAGACATTCCAATTGAAGCTCCTCTAATTTGGTAACCGTCTGTTGTGCAGTGTGTGGTCTAGCGTTGTCCTGAAGCAGCAGTGGCCTAGAGCGAATGACCAACCTTGGTTGTTTAGCAGCTAGCTTTTTCATCATGATTTCCAGTTGCTGGCAAAAGAAATCTGCTGTAATCGTCTGGCCAGATTTAAGAAAGTTGTAGTGAACGACACTGGCACTAGTCCACCAAACGCTCACAAGTAAGTTTTTTTGAGTCAATTTTCGCTTGGGGCAGGCTTTGACTGGTTCACCAGGGTTCAGCCATTGTGATGAGCGTTTCCGATTATCGTACAGGATCCACTTTTCAACACAAGTATTGATTCGATTTATAATCCCTGCCAGTTAAGTAATGTAACGCAGCAGTAGTAGTCGAGGCGCGTTTGTCGGTTTGCTGCACTGCTCAACTCATGAGGTTACCTACAGTTTTATCACTAACACCGCAGCCTGCAGCTAACTCGGACGTGGTTTGCGATTGATCCGCTTCCACAATAGCCTTCAATTCTTCATTGTCAACTTTGGTCTCCGGCAGTCCACGGGGCTCGTTCTGCAGGTCGAAATTTCCAGAACGAAAACGTTGGAACCAAAAACGCACTGTGTTTTCTTTTGCGACACCGCCGCCATACACATCATTAATCCTTCGAGCCGTTTCTGCAGCACCGGTGCCATGGTGGAACTCGTACTCGAAAATAATACGATATTTCAAGTTTTCCATTTTGTAAACAGAGTGACGCAAAGAAAAAACCAAAAGAGGAGAAAACAAAAGAATTACGGTTTTCGAAACACAAATGCATGAGTAAATAGCGGTATAAATTTGAAATTGGAATTCCTAACCAACGAAGATATATTTGAGATCAAAGTGGCCAGTACGACAAAACGCCAATTTCATATGTAAGGACCTAATATTATAAATGAGAAAGTTTGTGAGGATGGGTGGATGTTTGTTTCTATTTCACGAAAAAACTACTGATCGGATTTCGATAAAATTAGGTATGGTAGTAGTTTAGGCTCTGGATTAAAACATAATCTAATTTTTATCGCGAAAAAGTGTTTTTACAGTGTTCCCGAGGGATACTGTATTTACGCGGGCGGAACCGCGGGCAACAGCTAGTGGACTATAATAGCTCCCCACACCGATATCGGTGACGGTGGCCGGTTTCATTGAAACCAGACCACGCAGGAGTTAACTTGTAGTTTCCAAGTGTGTGTGCAGTACACAAGAGCACTGACTCTTCCTTTACTCTAGTAGCCCAGTGGGACGGATGACGGACACGACTGGCGAGAGTTCAGGCGCAAGACCGATTTTTTACATGCTCATCCGACGCATGAATCATTTTTCTTGTCAGACAATCAGGTGATCGTCCTGCATTGTCCTAACCAGGCTTGAAATAACATTTTTGTTGTTCGACCTCCGGAATCGAGAGCCATACTCTAAACCACTGGACCACGGTGGTGTTAAGTTGACTATAAACTATAATCCACAGTGTACACATAATATCTCTGGACTGATAGTAGGTCACACATATATGCAATGCTTGACTGTTTAAGGCTCTGTATAACGCCAGTGATCTTGAGCGTCAAGTCCCATGCTAATTTTGTAGGCAACAAGGGCGTATCGCAGCGGCCGGAGAGTATTGAAATCGGATAAAAAATCGCTATAAATATTTGAGACAAAAGCTTAAAAAACTAAAACGGCCTGAGTCTTGTCTCACTTAAAATACTGAAATAATTTTCACACTCGTGTGACTTATAGAAGAAGACGAAAAAGGTTTTAATTTTTAAAAAAAGGGTGGACTTAGCATATTTTTAAATCAATATTCAAATAAAATTTCAATTTATAAAAAGACAGCCGTCGGCTATATATAATCTAAATTAACACATATTTTTTGGTGATTTTTTAATACCACCATGATTAAGAAAAAAGGTTTCAAAGAACTTCAATTTTCTGTTCAATGGAGTTCTATGGAACGCACATCCCCTTAAGCAAGCAGTTGGTTGACTGATAAATTGATAATTCAACACACTAACCTGGAAAAATGTGCTCTAAATCCTTAATTCACAGAAGATTTAGGGTCAGCATACACCGAAACTACACGAGACGTGACGTGGAGCTGCATTTTTAAAATAGTGATTCAAAATTGAACTTTATTCAGTAGGTACGTAAGAAGACAAACGTTTGACTGCAAGAGTTTGATTGTCAAATTAGACCGCTATTTGAATAAATTAAATAAATAAATATTTTTATTAACGCGTGAAACTAATAATAAAATCGTTGGGCGTTGCGTATCTAGAGTTAATATATGATATATTAACTCTAGATACGCAACGCCCAACGATTTTATTATTTGTCTGATCAATACCCCAGATTGATGAGAAGATTGGTGCGATCTGGATGCTAGGACTTACCGAATTATTTTTTAGCTTTTAGTACATAACCTAAATTATTTTTATTGTAATAAAACTGTTTAACATAAAAAAAAAATATTTAATTTATTTTCAAGTTTTTAGTTTTTCAGAATGAGCTCTATTCTACTAATCAAGCCCTTTCATTAGACACCTGTATTGAGGTGATTGTGAATAATCCGCCATTTTGTGGCGGCGACCATCTTGGATTTTATTTTTTCAGAATGAGCTCTATTCTACTAATCAAGCCCTTTCATTAGACACCTATATTGAGGTAGTTGTGGAAAATATGTAATCCGCCATTTTGTGGCGGCGGCCATCTTGAATACTATTTTTTTATAGTAAACTCTATTCTACCAATAAAGCCCTTTCATTTGATATCCATATAGAGGTTGTTGTGAAGTAATATGTAATCCGCCATTTTGTACCGGCGGCCATTTTGGATTTACATTCATAATTTTTTTTATTATTGTATTGTCATCGAGATTAAGAGTGGGTACCAAATATCAGAACGATCTGGTGTCAGGAAGGGGGTAAAATTCCAATTACTAAATTTGACCCAAACAAATAAATAAATAAACTGGCCAAGCTAATTAAAACCGTTTAATTAAAACTGCAACGGGCGCTGTCATGATTTTGACAGATTTTCATACAGTTCTCACAACGATAACGTTACGTTTACGCCGCTATCAAGGGTCACGGTGTAGCTGCCCACGTCAGTGCGTCACCTTATGCCTATTACCGACGATAGTTCTGAGATATCCGAACATTTCCAGGACTGCAACGGCGACGGCGTGACGGACTGCTTCGACTACATGATGGTGAACGGCAACGGCGGGTACGGCTGCACCGCGCCGCTCAACCGCTCGGCCAACGGGAGACGGTGGCTGGACAGATACGAGGAGTGCAGATATTCGCTCAAATAAATCATTTAGATAGGCGGTGTTGTTCATTTCTGAATTCTGAACTGTATAAGCTACTTTTTACTGTGGGCAATGGGCCCACCACACATACCAGTGGCGAAGTTCTCCTTCATAAGGAAGAGACCTAGCCTGTATAATAGGTAGGAATTTGGATGAGGGTCTTCAAAAGGTAAGTGGTAAGTGAAGCCGATAGGAATGGTGTTATAGGAGCCCCACGCCAGTGACACATGCCCACTACTGCAACTCCTGTGTAGCCAGGGCCTTTAGTCAATATGCATTCAATCATTTCGGCAGCGAACATCGAAATCAAAAATGTAAGGTATTTGACATGTCGTCGCTAAGTGGCATATCGCTTGCGAGGCCTTATGTCAAATCCCATACATTTTGTTTTCGAATTTGCCGTCTAAATTATCGAATGCATCTTGACTAAAGGCCCGAGATCGATAGCGGCAACCGACCACAAAAACCTTTGATATGATCCCGAAGAACATACAATATCGAGGGACATGTATAAGCTACTGTGTACTGTATAACAAAATTGGTGAAGCTGGAAAGAATGCTGGTCCTACATACTGATTTAGGCAACGCAGCATTTAGTGGCACCTATTATACAGAACAGGGATGACCGAATAGAGTATAGAGTATAGACGAATAGATGCACTATCAGGGAAAGTAATTCATAAGCAGATAGAGTGTTCTCATAATTTATTTGTATTGTAATGACGACTTGTAGTCACAATACAATCGTCAATGACGTGTAAGTTTGATATCATAATAATATTACGATACGAAGTACGAACATTATGACAACGGTCAACCTGCTTATGAATTAGATTCCCTGAAAGTAGTTACATGACGATTATTCTTGCCAGAGAATTCTCGCACCATAATTTCCTTGCCACCGTATTTTTCACCGACTTAAAAAAGGTGGTTCTCAGTTTGTGTTTGTCCGCGATTTTCTCAAGAACCACTGACGCCATTTGGACGGGGTTTTCACCATTGAATAGCACATTTCCCAGGGAAAGTTATCATTTTCACTAATGGTAAGTGATAATAATGGTAACAGTATACTAGATTTATCAATGAAAGAATATTATGTTAAAATATTATTTCTCCTTATATATTTAATATATTATCAATGAAACAATGTTGTTTTTGTTTCATCATTATTTCACGCAATGCGTGTTGCCAATGCGCCTCAAAAAATCCTCCATGAAATGAAGAGAAAGATATAATTTAAAACATAATGTTTCTTTATTTCAACCATTCTAGGCAGACAGAAATAAAAGTAAAATGCCCGGCTATTTGCAGCATAGCATTTAATGAAAAGAAAATGGCGGCATGAAAAAGTGTGCTTTTAGCGGGAACAAAACGGGCGTGAACGGCGGTAAATTGATTCCGTGGAGTTATCAATAACGATTATAACGTGTGCAGTTGAGGAAGCCATTTCATATCCTGTGGTTATTAGGTGTGCGTTTGAACAGGCGCTTTTGAAATTGGTCTCTATACTTTTGTTTTTTTTTTATCCTTACAATCTTATACTTTAAATTTTCTTGTATATATAATCGTAATCTCGAAAACGGCTACTGCTAAATTTAGTATTCAGGGAGTTTTGGGGAAGAAAAATCTATGGGAAACTACGCATTTTTAAGCTACATATGTTTTTTTCTTTCGTCGTGCACCAATATTATGTCAATTTTGACACTATTATGTCAGTCCGATTGGCTGATTGGTTTTTTGCTTTGTTAGTCGGATTAACAAGTGCCATTTCGTTCAAAACCTAACCTGGATTAACGAAAATTATTATTTTGGTCTCGTTCGGAATGGCATCTAAAACAAAGTATAAAAATTACAAAAGGGGCTGAAAAAAAAATGCTGCATGACTTAAAAATGGTATGGTTTTTTGAAAATATTTCAAAAACTATTTTAGGTTATCGTAATTTGAAAAAAGATCCTTAAAGAGCACAAGAATTCGTAACAGAAAGTTCTACCTCCCGGAACTGCACCGACAATATTTATAATTTTAATTTCGCGGCGAAAATAAGGGTAAATACGCGTGGTACGGCTGCCGCGCGCATCGCCCGAATCTGACACATGAACAAAAATAAATATTGACTAAATGTTAATGAATAAAAATTTGGGTATTTTGCAGTAATATATAAAATAAAATATAAAATATAAATATATAAATAATCCGTCAAAAAAAAAATATTCCATTTTTTTAATTAACTATGCTTTTGTTAATTAGTTGATTTTCACCAATTGAAAGTTAACATAAAAACTATGATTATTATAAAACTAGAAATCTAATTTTTTTTACTTTTTGGAGCTAATCTTAAAAGGATTTAGAAAAGATCCCTGTTAGAAAACTTAAAAACTTAAATATATATATATAACTATAAATTTTATTTGTTTTATTTTTTTAATCATTATTTATCATGTTCTTTCATTTATTTACATAATTATTTTTTTAATGCCTTGGAAGTCGCTTCAACTTCGGTCCATATTTATGTTGCCTTTCGGACAATGTAAGAATATTGCTGATTAAAAAAAAATGCATATGGACTATTAAATAACCTAGCCAAGAGCATGTCAGGACATGTCTAAGGAGGGTTCCGTAACTGCTATCACCGCGTAATAGGTTTTTTTTTGCAAATTACTTCAAAAGCTACTGTCCGATTTCGTTCAAAATAATTTTCCTTGAGAGTTCTTAGCATGATCTATCAGCATGGAAACTTACAAGTTTCTATCTCCTATACTTTAGAAATGCTAGGGGGGGACCAACTTACAAACCACTTTGGAGGACAATTACTCGAAAATGGTCGACTTTGTAAAAAAGTCATGTATGCTTTGCTTTGATTGCATATGCTTTTATTTTATGATGCCAAAACTGATATCTATACACAATCTATAACTATACCAAATATCATCAGTTTACATTCATAATAACAGAAGCTAGAAGCGCGGACAGACCGACGGACGGACGGACAGACAGAGCGAAACTAGAAGGATTTGTGTATTACGGAAGCCAAAAAAATGGTTTTCAGTTAATTCGGTTTACGGACGATAATTTTGCGTGAAACGTCATCACAAGCCGAACGCTTAGGCCGATCGTGCCTCTCTACCGCTTGTTCCGCGCTCTCGCTTGCACGCTCGGCTCCGGTAGAACGTGACAATCAGCCGGAACGTGACAATTTGTCGTGCAACCTGTTGTTCATCGATTCATAAGACATTATCACTTCAAAGAGCTTCATAAATATGTTTAGTTTAGCAAAACCTTACGTACGTAAATACCATTCTTCTAAAACTCCGAAATAATCTTTGTATTTTCTACAAATAAATTAGTACTATGTACATTTACGCCAAAACAAAAGGAAAATAAGAGAGCTTATCTTTTTGTTTCAGCTACGTTGAACAAGTTTACATCATAAAATAATATCGCCATGTAGGGCACTGCAAATAGAAATATAACGCGGTTTTCGCCAGCAAAATACACTGGAATTACTAGCTTTTACGTGGTTTTGTTGGGATTTTATATTGGCGCTAGTCTGAGGGAAAACGACGTTGAGTGATAATACGCCATCAGTAAATTAAAAACAAAATTAAAAAATTTAAGTAACCCCCGAAATGTCAAGTAGTGCGAGTTGACGATGACGAATTATAGCTAAGAAAACTCGATCATGTTAGCTTTTAAACAAAAAAACTAGATCAAATTCGGTTCATCGGATTTGGGCGCTACGATGCCACACACTCTATATTTGCTCCATGACACAAGACAGACAGACACGTGTAACACTATTGGTTGGGAGCGTTCAAATTAAAGACTCTTCCAAGTTAATATAACGTGTGTGTCAAGTAAAACAACAACAACACAAGACAAGTTGTCACACACAAAACAAACTGATAAGACACAAGTCACACTTATAACACCGCTATTTGTTTTTGTCGGGGTTAAAAACATAAATGTGAAATGAGAGCCCAATTCAAAATTTTGATATATCACGCCTTGGCTGTTGTGATATTTATTATATGGGTGCCAACATTACTAACTATTACATCTATGGGTGCCAAGGTCAATGATCTGTCCCGAAATTGATTTAAAACAACAAAAACTATTCTCCAATAAATTTAATGTGGAATAGTTTTTGAGATAAGAGGGAGTCAAAAGAGACTCCAAAGAGCTCGACTAGTAATAGGCCTTTACCTAGGCAATATGGAGGAGCTTGCTCAAGTTATTTATTATTATTACGTTTTCCTAAGCCAAGTACTAAAAGAAATACTCATTCAATGCACAAAATTAAGTATGAGTCAAGTAGCCTATTTTAATAAATTTGAACTGACCTTGACTTTCGATCTTTGCGATGTGGCTGCCTTCCTTGATCCTGTTCCTTCTTCTAAAGTGCCATACTCACCGACCAGCCTGCAAATCCAGCACCGATGCTAATGGCCTTCATAGGCGTCATTAGTGTCAAAAGTGTCAATCTTCTTTTCTCTCAATGAGTGTTTTTAAATTCGTGACATCTGACAGCTTTTTCACACGACAAGGACCGTCGGGCTACCAAGCGCCGCCTGGTGACAGAAAAAGAATCGAAAATTCTTATTGACCGTTTTTGGTACCACTTACGCCACCAGATGACTTTTGTATGCGTTGGGTCTGCCCCCTAACGGCAGAAAAAATATCAAACAACCTGTACGATTTGACTAATCGTACGAAATACCCCTGTATTGGCTCGTCAGCACTCCGTCAAACCCGCCAGTTCCAACGGCTACATGATGACTAACTTACGTCTAATGTCACTGTCGTCTGTGACGTCAATGCACGAGATACAAATACCCACATACACTACATCCCTACTTGATTTTATTTTATTTTGTGTATGTATAAATTCTACTTGCATTCAGTCATAATTAAATTATTAGCAATAATGCCCTATATTAATGATGTAACGTCTTTATTGGTTGTCATTAATTAATCCGCAATTATTAGCATTTAATTAATAAATTATAAAACACAATTAATCTGCTTTAAATTCAAATCAATACATTCACCTTCCTTATAATTTCCACGACTACGCTCTTTATCTTTCTGCCCTATTTCCTTTACACCTTGATCCGACGTGTGTTTTAGCTTTCTCTCTTTGCACTCAAAAATCTTCCCAGTTCCCAAGTGTACTAACTACACTTCGTCTTGGTTCTTTTTTCTATTGAATTATTCCAAACTTCTATATCTCAATTTCATTATTTTCTTTACACTCTTTTGCTTTCCTTTGTGTATGCTCTTTTCAGCTTGGCCGACCTTCAAATAATTAATTTGCCGGTTATCGTGACTTTTGACACTCAACCTTCTATTTATGTGTCTAACAGGGTACGGTAGAAAAGAGTTATGTTCTTCCAACTCCACAGTTATTTTCGATTATATTTTGTTCCTTAACGACTGCATATCTATATTAGTTTTGTATCACGTGTAAACTGGAAATGGTACGTTATTATTTACTTCCCCTATAGACTAACGTAATCCGCCCCAATTAATATAAAAACTCCACCGAGGAAAGGGGATTGCCCACTTTCTATAGACACTTTGGCCATTCGTGAACAGTTCATTAAGCTAATAATCTGATATGAATTAAATACTTCAGATCAGTAAAAATGAGAATATAAACCTAGTTTTGTATCAGACTTATATTTAGTTAGATTTCTATGTGTTATTGGAAAAGGTAAACAATCAAATAAAACAACATATTTGTAATGAATATTTTATTAGTCCGCTTCATAAGTAAGTAATACTTGATCAAGAAACTGGGCAGGGGGATCAATATGATCTTGATACCTTGCCTAGTCTAAAAACCATAAAATAGTCATAATATGAGCGCAGCCACCCACTGTTCTACGGCCCACTGTGCAATTGCAATAATAATGTTTAATTGCTATTTGCTCCTCTCCCTTCAGTAGTCTCATCATAAATAATATAAACAAAATATATTTTTCTGCCTACATGGCGACTTTTTATTTTGCAACGCAATAATAGCAAAATATTTGCGCATTTCTATAGTCTATTAGCAACATTTGTTGCGTATTATAGCTAAAAATATCATAAAACAGAGGCATGACTATAATAAGGATGTCAATTAGTGCATTTCTCGGCGCTTGATAATGGTAACACCGGAACCGTTTGCCGACTCCCGATCATGGAAATTCAAATAAAATATTGTGTTTTTTGGTGTGTTTATTTACACAATTTGTTTTTTACTAAACATTAACAAAAAAAAAATCCATTAATTTACTATTTTCATAACATCGTGTTCACGGATGGCCGAAAGTGGACAGTGCCCTTTCCATTGATGTCTATGTCTAACCCCGTGAGCCGTCGTGTTCGGTGGTTCTCGCCTTTAGTGTATTTGGAGCTACTGGAGCTTTGGAGGATACTAAGAGAGAATATTTTATTCTAATAACTCTGATCTTGTTGCAAACTCTTACTTCAACCCGTATAGATATTCTGTTGAGAAACCGTGTGCTTAGTATGTCAATTTGGATATTTTACAACCATGGAAAAAGTCTTAAAATTCCCTATACACATGTTCGTCTTCTCAATGCCTTATTCCAACTTCTGTCACATGTCTGATCTGTATTGGAATTTGTATTGGGTATACCTTGCTTTACCAACCATACCAACGAAACTCTAAACCATCTTGTTTGTTTCTTTGTTTCTTTCCCTGCTGTCATGACATTCGCTTGCAAAAGTCATGAAGCGTACTTGCCTCGGCTCCCCACGTATCCGGTGACGAAGGCCGGTTTCATTTAAACCAGGCCAGTTACGCATGAGTTATTTTATATCGCCCAAGTGCACAAAAGCACTCTCCCTTCCTTTACTCTCGTAGCCCAGATATACTACACGACTGGTGAGATCAGGCGCAACACCGACTCTTTACATGCCCATCCGATGCATGAATCATCTTTCTTGTCAGACAATCAGGTAATCAGCCTGCATTGTCCTAACCAAATTTGGAAACAGCATTTTTTGTTGTTCCAACGTGGGAATTAAACCCGAGTCGAGAGCCAAACTCTAAAGCACTGGACCACGGAGGCTGTTAATATGAAAACAAATTCATTTTCAAATTTATCAAACAAAAACATTTTCTTTATTTCAGACTATCATGGTCCTTGTATTACATACTTAAAACTTAAAAAATATAGGGTTGGTAATATTAAAGTAAAATACATAAAAAATAAATATCTATTCTTAAACTTATTCCTCTCTATTGTCATGCACCTAAAATAGAACCACGCGCGGACAAAATCTAGAGGAGGTACTGCTCTCATATTCGTTCACTACCCGCACATAGTTCCTCCGTATAGGCGCACGCAGATCATCTGCCACAATCCTCAGGATGCTGTTGTCGCTCCCGCACGCGGTTTATTAGTGACGCTACTTTTTTTCGTATAAGTGCCCGAAATCAGTCCGTTCTTGCCTGAGCCCGTCATGCCCAGGAGACTTGCCCCTGCTCATACGCTTAATTATATCTTACTTCCCTAGAAGTAAACATGATCATGGACTCATTTACCCGCAAGCCAGGCCCAGGTTCTGGTATCCCTTCAGCATAACCAAGCGGAGACCGTACTCTAAAATGTTCCATAAACAATTTATAATGCCCTCCGGGTCATTTCTAGCATTCACACTAGTCGGCAGGCCAGGCTTAACATCCAATTTACTCGTACACTTCCAAAACTTTACAAAAATTTTGTCAGCTCGTAGCTGCGCTAACTTACTCATTTTAATTTGCTCCTCGTTACTTATACACCATTTCAATCGACTTTTAGAAATCTTACGTGATCACGCATCTGCTCAAAAATATTACCAGCAGCAGGTCTATTATCTAAGACCAACGTTTTAAATTTAAGCCTGGCCTCTCGATGAGCATCTTTTACATGTTTATTCCACCCGCAATGAATCTTATGTCTACGAGGTTTAGCACGTACACAATGTTTTGTTTTTATAGCCGCCATTCTCAATACACTAAAAATTTGTCCATATAAACTATCTACTAAGTCTTTGTGATCCGGGTTATCACATAACTCGTGTCCACAACCATTGAGTTCGGGGGGAAAATTGATGTTACGTAACCCTGTGTGACATAAATCATGGTATTTCCTTATTTGTTAATGATGAAGATATTATTGCAGCAATAACTACGAGAGAGGATAGTTAATCATGCTACAGGTCACAATGTCGTCGAAATATGTAAATATTGTGACTTGTGTATAGAGTAATTTACTTTCTCTATGGATTTGTGGCAGATTGGTAAACAGTAACGTGTAATAAAATCTGACCTATCAAACGTACGGTAGTGTGTGTTAATAATAATCTGAGGTATTGTGTGTTGTTGTTTTTCTCCTTAATTGTATGTACTTCTAAGCATTATTTAAAATAATATTAGATTTATTTACACCTTCCTCCACATAAGCCTATTTTACCGGCCAAACTTCATACTCCTCCGTTCACACGGTTGTCGTAAAACTGCACCGAAAGTGATTTCTTTACGTATTAATTAACATCTTCGATAAACAATAATAATTTGTGAAAGTGAAAATAATTGACAAAATTTGTCAGATTTCTTATTCAAGCCTATGAATAAAAATTACGAACATCACAATGTTTGTTTACACTTTACATTTTTTTGTTTTTTTTTATCTTGTTTCCTGTACTCGACTTTACCTAATGTATGTGAATCTCCTATTCGCAGCATCCTTGCTTCTACTCATTTACCCTTCCTTAAATTCAAATCGATTCTTGTGTCCGTAATGTTTTGTTATGTTGCTTGACTAGGTGTACCAGAAACTGAACCAGTTCTGGTTCAAAATACGAATCAAATTTATGAGGCGATTCTTGCGAGTTCTAGCAACCAAAATGTAACAACCATTCATTCATTTTTTCATTAGGTATAGCAACGGACATAAAAGCGTACATAATATTGTATCAAGTTATAGTATGAATGTCATCATAAATAAGCAATTAAACACTGACATCCTTTAACTACTATACACAACATAATAATATTATTATTTACTAAATTATACTATTTTTGATCAGCTGTTATGCTGCTTTTATGTCACCTCTATATCGTTATCAATTTAATGATCAGCTACACTGCTTTTATGTCACTTTTGTGACATTATCAATTTTATGATCAGCTATACTGCTTTTATACATTTAAAAACCGTCATCAATTTATTGATGTGCTGTACTGGTATGTAACTTTCATACCGTTGTCAATTTAATGATCAGTTATGCTGCTGTAATATTACTTTTTCATTTTTGTGATGTTATCAATTTAATGATCAGCAATGCTGCTTTTATACATTTTTTAAACCGTCATAAATTTAATGATGCGCTGTGCGGGTATGTATCTTTCATAACGTTGTCAATTTAATGATCAGTTATACTGTTATAATATCACTTTTTGTGATGTTATCAATTTAATGATCAGCTATGCTGCTTATATTAATTTTATGCCGTTATCAATTGAATGATCAGTCATACTGCTTAAAACCTATATGTCACATTCATGAAGTCACCCATTTAGTAAGTCGAATTGTAGCAAGTAAACAGTAAACTCAGATTATTAATAGCGCCCGGACAAACTGCCCGTTAGATTACCGTACCGGGTGCACTGCGTGTCGCCAGTCAGGGTCACATACACACATCAAAGAATGCACTTCACTGCAGCATGCAGAAGTTTCACTGGCACCTAAACTAGGCTCAGCTATGCCTAGTCATATTTAGATTTCAGTTTTAATATTACTTATATCAAAATCTCAGTTTTATCAGTTTTAATATTACCTATATCAAAATATCAAAGTGACCTTTAGATTGGAATCTTTGCTTACTTACCACTATGTAATGTCGTTGTAAATATAACTCTCGACATAATCTACATTTTGTTTTAATTGTAAATAACGATCAATTTGTATTGAAATTAGTGAAATTGACATGGAATCTTTTATTACACTAACAGCACACTAGAAAAATGGTCATTCCTAATCTTGACCTCGCATTGCAAAATGTAACAGGATAGAGATAACAAGGCAAAAGGGTGGTCTAGTTTGGGTGACAAATTTTAAACAATAACCGATGCGACACCTGCGTGCAACATTCTGCTATATGCCTACATAGGCAATACGAAATTCTTTGTTATAAATAATCTACGAGGTTTTGCACCTACAACTGACTAGTTCCTTCGTTACCGCTCATTTTCGAAGCGGATTTGTAAGATATTATGTTCTTTTTGATATTTTATATTTCACTGCCCTTTTTTCCCTCGTCGCCAGATGTACGATTTGACTAATCGTACGAAATACCCCTGGGTATTTCGTACGATTAGTTAGTAGTTAGAGCCTACGGCTCGTTAGCACTCCCGTCACACCCACCAGTTCCAACGGCTACATGATGACTAACTGACGTCTAATGTCACTGTCATCTGTGACGTCAATGCACGAGATAATACAAATACCCACATACACTACACACCCTCATTCAAATCATTATTTCTGTTCAACTTGCATTTAAGTTTCAGTGTCAGCACATGCTGTCTGTGTGAGTGCGACAACATCGTGCGTGTGTGGGTGGGACAGTATCGTGTGTGCGAGCGCGACACCATCGTGCGTGTGAGACTGCAACAGCTACGTGCGTGTGCGCCTGCGCCAGCCGTGCGTGTGCAACCACAGGCGCGTCTCCTGGGCGTGTTTATTTCGAAACATTACACAAAACATCGAAATATTAGGGCGTGGCTATACACATTTGTGTAGGAATACACAATGTTTTTGTCTTCCGAGACGGACGGTAAACATTCCCCGCGCGGGTAAAGAGGGGAAGGAATGTTTCATTTCTTATCAACTGTTACACGTTACATGACCATTAAACAGAAATGCGGAAGAAATTATTTATCATCAATCCCAAATAGGTCTTTTATTCGTAACTCCTGATAAATAATAAAATTACGGGTCTGTAAATATGACCTAACTCGAGTCTAAAAGTCTGGGGGTCTAAAAAGGCCACTTTAATGTTTCATATATTTTTTTCCATACAAAAGTCGTGAAATGGTAAAATGGCTACATGATTCATCTGATTTCATCAAATTAGAAAACATCAATTTTGACAGTTTTCAATAGAAATGCGTAAAATGGCGCACATAATACGAGTTGAAAAAAAAATCATTTGTGTGGCAAATGGCAATCATGCCAGTGCGATAGCGTCGTGTGTGTGCGAGTGCGATAGCGTCGTACACGTAGCGTGTGTGTGTATGTGTGTCCTTCGGTAGCCTACCCGCCACGTAACCTTTGAACAAAGAAAAATTTACTGATAGGCAAATAAAGTCTGCTTCTGAAATTAATTGTTTTTTATTATTGAGTGTTAGGCAGGTACTAAATTATTCTGATATGAGTTTCCTATAATATTCCGGAACGGCGACTGGTAGCTTAGACACAAAATTTTCCTCAAAATTAATTAGCAAATTGATTCCATAAGCACAGATTACCAAATAGTTACTACGTAACCATAAGTCTATTGGACATTTGAAATCGTATGAAAATTGTGACTGTAGTTAAACATATAGATAACGGTGGCAGTTGGGGAAAAATCAGGTTAGACAATTTTAGGAAAGCAAATGCAACTGACCTTCGGATATTTGAGATTTGATGTGGTTTCCTTAATTCCTTTCTTGCTTCCTACTTGTATGAGATTTATTTACTCATGTCTTTCATTATAGGACAACTAATTTCAATAGATAGTTAAATACAAAATTACTTTTTTGCACGATAACCTACGCGAGTGTGCACGCGCATTGCGAATGGGGAATGTAAGTGGGGAACGAGTACGTGCGCACGTGAACGCGGCTTGCGACTGACTGAGAGCGCGAGGCGCGGGCAGCCAATCCTTTGTTTAAGAATTGAGGGTAGATGAGAATAATATTTGTGCAGCTAAACAAGCGCGTGTGTCGATTGCAAAATGTAATTATTAAATACTTTTTTCAAATTACTCGATAGATACACATGATAACAGACCGGAAACGCTCTTATGTGTTTAGCATAAATGCATTTTTTTTTTCAATGTTCAATCCGATATCGGATAATGCCGCCGATAATGCCAAAGACAGATAGATGTTTCATATGAAAATAAATCCCTTTCTCTCTCATGATGTAATTTAAAGATCCGGTATCCGATATCATGTCGCATTATAATGGGAAAACGTTCTGAATTCGTATCAATCAATCAATCCTTTATTGGCGCGCAAAATATTCTGAACATGCAAGGTGTTAGGCGTGGGAAGTTAAATAACATTTATAAATCTAAGCAACAGATTGGAATTTAATTAATATAGACATACAGTTAATAATTTAGGAATATCAATAATTACTATACATAACAAATTAAATAATAATAATTACATAAATCACTCAAGTTTAGTATTTAGTTATGGAAGTGAATTAAAGATATATGTCACAGCCCATAGGCATTATTAAAAAAAGAAGACAAAACCCAGAAAAAAAAATTCAGTCTTAGGTAGCGACTTAAAATGACTCCACGTTACAATTTATACTTGTTCCAGTAAACGCTATTTTTGCTAAAACGCTACGACGATTGTCACAGACAAGTACGTATTTTGCACATGACTTCTATGATATTTGAAGTCCTAAATACATTAATATATTTTTTTATATAATAACTTTTTAAGTACTACAAAACCACATATGTTCGAAACTTAGCCGCTCTTGATGGAAAATCGGGCATGATTCGCCAGTGTCCTTTTGACATTTCTCGTGTAATTATAGTCCTTCTCCGTCCAAAGACTGAACGGACGTGGACTATAGATAAACTCAGAATCAAAAATATTTTTCATTCATCGTCTGTGACTTCGATAGAAAAACTATGATTGCCGAGGGACATTAAAACGTAGTTGTACCTACTTTTTTTTTATATTATTAAATAAGGGGGCAAGCGAGCAAACGGGTTACCTGATGGTAAGCAACTACCGTCGCCGATGGACACTCGCAACATCAGAAGAGCTGCAGGTGCGTTGCCGGCCTTTTAAGAGGGAATACGCTCTCTTCTTGAAGGTTTGCAGGTCGTATAGGTCCGGAAATACTGCTGGTGACAGTTCGTTCCAGAGTTTTACAGTGCGCGGCAGAAAGTTACGCGAAAAGCGCACGGTGGAAGACTGCCACTCATCAAGGTGATGAGGATGGTATGTTTTTCGCGTGGGACGATGGCATTTGTGTATGTACAGTACAACTAACTTCATAATGTCCATGGAAGTGACAGATGATGTATGAAAAGCGACACAGTATTGATACGAACAAATTAAATGAAAAAAGCAAACTGTTATGAAAAAGAAACTGACTGTGTAGTGTGATGGCCAACAATTCTAAAAAATATATTTATTTATTAATAACAGATAGAACTTGTAACAAACATGGCGAAGTCTGGTATATTTAAGTGATTTTCCTGCACCGATAGACATAGTCATCGCGCCGTTTGACCGTACAGGTCTCATGTGAACAACACATACATATTATAATAACAGCTTAAGGAAAATATTGTGTTTATTTATAAACAGGTAAGATTCTGGTTTTACCAATGTTACTGTTATTAAAATCATCGTTTATGTATCCTCAATTAATCATTTTATTAAAGCTTGTTATTGGATAGAAAGAGTAGCTAAAATTGCATTTTAAAAAATGCAAAGATTTTGGGAATTTACTACGGAACAATTAGCCGCGGTGAAAATTCGGTTGAATGGCGTGATTGCATCTGGAGACTGGATTACAACGGTATAGGTCGCATATCTGCAGGTGGGGTAAATTTTAACTCATTTCGACGAATATTCATATGAAATATGATTAACAATATTTATTATCTGTACTTCTGTATCTGAATTAAATAACTACGGGAAATTAAATCTGAATGAAAATTGTTTAATCTAAAATGGATGGTCTGTTGTATGGTCGCCACATTTTAACGGACTTCCAAAAAGGAGGTTATTTAAACATGTATTTTGTTGCAGGTACTGATTTTTACTCTATAAATATCCGTTTTTATGCTTTTATGTGATTTTGTCATAATTAACCTTCTTTATTATAAGGACAATGATGCCTTGCTAAAACATTTTCGAAGTTATCATTTGTGCTAAATTCGTTTTTCCTGTTTCAAGAAAACTCAGCATGCGTGTAGCCGTGTTCGCTGTGATGCTTTTCTGCTGGGTGTGCGCTTCAGGTAAAAATACCTTTTGTGTTGTGTAACGACTGTGGCGATGCGAAGCCAAAAGGAAGGATAATGATTTTGGCTGTCTATTTGTGTACTATGTATGTATGTGCCACCTTAGCGCCTAAACTACTCGTCCGATTTTATGAATGAGGTGTCAATAGATTCGTAATAGCCCGGGCAACGTAGGCTAAAGTGCGGTCGCAAAGCACGTAGAATTTGTATTAATATTATTCGGAATCTCTCACAGAACTCCGGACTAATACAATATATTTCCAATTCGCACACACGACCGTCGATTTTTTTAAATGGCTGCCGTGTGTTGCCAATTGCCATGTGTTTGAGTGTCAACTCTAATTTATAAGCCCAGTTCTATTTTCATTGCTCTAAATTTTCTCTGGCCGGGGAGATTTTGTACAATAAAGTCTTACTCTATGAAAATATTAAACACTAGCGTTTTCCCGCGGCTCCGTCTGGCGTAAATATAGTGTCGGGCATCCCACGGGAATACTGTACTTTTTCGGGACAAAAAGCTTATGTCTTAATCCAGAGCCTAAACTACTACCATACCAAATTTCATCGAAATACGTTCAGTGGTTTTGCATGAAAGAGTAACAAACATCCACCCAACCTCACAAACTTCCACATTTATAATACTTAGTAGTAGGATTAAGGGTTTTTTTTCCTGTCACGCGGGTTGCCACCCACACGCGGGTCAGTCCGCGCGCGTGGCAACCCGCATGACGGTAAAACGGCCCTAATTTCTCCCCTCAGAAGCAGAAGTAGCCAACCTCACAGAAGCCTGCTTCCGATGCCTGTGCATGGCGCCAACTCGCTGTGCTGCACCTAAGCGCTGTTTTGGTGACTTCTGTGGACCTTTCAACCTGTCCAGGGAATACTGGATAGACGCGGGCCAGCCTACACTAAAAAATTACGACCCTGAGAGGAAGGAAGGTAAGATTTTTCTTGAAATTATTTACTAATGATATCAATGACAATTTGGAGCATGTAAGCGAAATGCGGTAGTCTATAATTAAAATGCTTCCATATTATTTATCTTTCAACATTTTGAGTGGATAAAATGTATATGTAATGGATGCCGAAAAATGATAATTCTAAAAATGTAAAATTGCAGCTAGTACTAAAGAATTTAAAAGTTAAACATGACCTGTAGATACAAATTACACGTGGCAGAAGCTTAGAGCATTAAACCAACCGCAGAAGTGAAAGTTTGTTTATCATTTAAAATTCAAAAATACTCTCAACGTGTCTAAAGTCACTAAATAAAATAATATAAAAATAAAAATGTATACGCTTAGCACCATCTTGTGTATTGAGTCGTACTTTGGAAAGTAAAATTGTTATGTAAGAAGTATAAGTAGCTTCCAGCGGATGGCGTTATATCGATGACGTTATATCCAAAATCGGATAGTGATGCGCGTCGTTACGTGACGCGACCTTGAAATTTCACTCTCAACGCCGCTAATGTAGATTGACTTCAAAAACTGTCTACAGTATACACTAGTCTCTTCTATAATAATTATTGGCGCCTACTTGGACCTAAACAAAGTTTATATTATATTTAGACCCTAGAATTTAGATCGAATGCAAATTAATATAATATAAAAGTATCTGGGAGACCGAGCTTTGCTCGATGTTTCAGTAGAACGATAAAATAATATTCATACACTTCATCTGTCTCGCTCTCTCTTCAACAACTATATTGCCATCTTTTTCACACCTATGACAGTCATGGCCTGCTCGATTGACAGAACGTTCCAGAACGCTAAGAAAAGACGATCAAGACGATAAAATGAAAAAATCGAATATTCGACTTCAATAATTGAACACGTCAACACGTTTTTTTATATTGTAAATAATACGAAGATAATATACGCATTACTGTTATCTTAAGGTATTTATTCGAATCCAATACTAAACAAATGATTTAAAAATAAATAAAAGATATATAAAAGAAAAGAAATAATAATAATCACAAAAATATTTATCTTACCGGGACTCGAACTCACCACATTCCGAATTTTCAAACAATACAAAATCATACGTAGGTAGGTACATACCAAGCTGCCAATCAGACTGACGTAAGAGAGTCGAAATTATTGATATATTGTTGCACGGTGAAATAAAAAACATAATATATTGCACAAAAATGCGCAGTTTCTAAAGGATTAGACTTAACTAGATCGATTTTTCTCCCTCAAAACTACTTGCATACTCAATTTCATTGTAATACCATGGAGAAATTATACTAGTAATACTTGTAGCCGTTGTCGAGATACGGATTATATATATACAAGATCGTCTCGTTTAAAGTATAAGATATAATATGTGTACCCGATATATCCGGTAATCGTAACACAATTTTCTTTTTCCCAACGTTTCGGCTACTTTCCAGCAGCCGTGGTCACGGGAGGACTGAGGTGTCAATTGTCCTATTTGTTGAAGTTGTTCAAACTACCCGAAGATTCTTCAATTACTATTTGTGTTCCGATCCACGCAAAACATACTAACAGTATCTTGAAGCCGCGGTGATTTTAAATTACATTTTATTTTGTTAGTTATTGGATTCCAACTAGATGGCAGCACCCATTCAGCCATCTTTTCGGTTAAAATTAGGGTACTTTTTAATTTCTATAGCCTCGCGTATCATTCTTGGGCCATAACGGTGTTCCTTTGCCAGTACTTGTGGCTTATCAAATCTTATGTAATGGCGAGGTTGATCCAGTGTGTGTTCGCAAATTGCAGATTTATTTTTGCGACGGTGTTTAACATCTGCGATGTGTTCCTTTACGCGGGTGTTGATGGATCTTTTAGTTTGCCCTATATAGGAGAGACCGCAGTCACAGTCGAGCTTGTAGACTCCTGCCTTGAAGGGGAATGTTACATTTCACTGGTGGTAAAAATTGACTTATCTTTTTGGGTGGCTTAAAATATGTTTTTATAGAAGCTTTCCTTAGAATATAGCCAACTTTATCAGTGACTCCTTTCACAAAAGGTAGAACTGCAGGTATTCGTTCGTTCGTTCTAATCCGTAAGTGTTTAAAACAATGAACAATATTCGCGTAAACCTAAGAAATCAATCGTAACACAAGTTAAACTTAGCACGGGAATAGATAGGCGTGGTGTGTATTAATATAATTATGTATTATATTATTATTATGTATATTGTTAATCATATAAAATTATGCGCGTATTGTATAAATATATCACCGTTGTCTGATAACCCGTAACACAAGTTCTACTTAGCACGGCATTACATCGGCGTGATATATATTATTTAACTATGTATTAATAATGTCTTTGTATATATTTTTGTGTGTGTGTGTGTGTGAAAATTTGAATTTTAATATATGGACGCTTCACACCACTCAATCTGGCTCCGTGCTAAGCATCCAAAAACGGACGTATATTTAATACTTTTATACTATAAGTACATATATCTAAGATTTTTATTTTATTGTACACATAATATTTAATACACATCCATGACCCAGGAAAAAAAACCTTTTTGTTCCCTCGGCGGGATTCGAACCCGCGACCTTCGACTAGCTAATGCGCTAACCACTGACCCTCAGAAGTCGTCAAAATATATATTTATTAACAAACAAGTTTGAATTGGAATATGTATTGATTAATCGCTAATGGCGATTTTTTTAATAATATCTATTATACTAGATGTTACCCGCTACTTCGTGCGCGCAAAAAGAAACCCCGTGGGATCCGTAAATTTTACAGCGATATAATATTGATAGAAACGTAGCCTGTCCTTCCCCGTGGTCTATTGTATGTTTGTGTCAAATTTCATTAAAATCGGTCCAATAGTTTCGGAGCATATTCAATGCAAACAAACAAACAAATCTTTCCTCTTCATGACATCATTGTAGAAACTTGAGGTCTGCTTTAGAAGGCGTGTTTTATGCAAATAAACAAAAAATATAATTCCACTTTTAATTTCGTCAATTTTTTAAACTATTTCTCTCCTCAATCTTTATAATTTTGAAATTGGTATCAGCCCAAACAATATCCTGATAAAAAAATCTTATTTAGACCTCACATTTAAGTTGGCAGGTACCGACTTCAATATTATGAAGATGGAGTAGAGAAATAGTTCAAATTTTAGCCGAATTTAAAAGGTGGATTATGTAGAAAATAAGATTTATTTCATACTTTTTAGTGCATTTTTACTTTAGAAGTTGGTTTAATTTTTTGTTTAACAACGCCGAAATTTCCAAACGTGTATCTTTAAAGACCAAACAGGTACTATCCTAGTAATCTAGGGATCCAGGTACTCTTGGTACAAAATTTTACATTTTGATAATAATATACTGATTAACCTCACAAAAGTCAAATTTCTATAGATATCCCTATAAATTTTGAGGAGTTCCCCCGATTCCTCATGGATGCCAACGTCAGGTCTCCACTTAGGTGACTAAAGGACCAATTTCGAATTATACCCTTTACAAAAACAAAAGTATTTTGCAAATAGGTCCACAAACGGCCTGTCGTATGAATATACAATAGTATATATATATATATATATATATATATATATATATATATATATATATATATATATATATATATATATATATATATATATATATATATATATATATATATGTCTATGTATATATAATGAACATTAGTTCAAAAATATTCGTGTCGGTGAAAAATACTATGAGAAGTACCTATTATATCATCATAATGTGATGATATATGGTGTGTAGATGGCAGTGATGATGATGATGATGTTTACTGTAATTCACATCATGGCATATGCTTGCAGGTCTTTAAACAACGCCGAAATTCCCAAACATGTATCTATAAGGAGTCAGGAGTTCTGTACAGTACTTATGTATCCAGGTAATACCTTGGTGCAAAATCTTACTTTTTGGTAGCATATGCTTGGGTTACTCCAGAAAAAGTCAAAATGACTATATGTGACCATATAAATTTCGAGGAGTTCCCTCGATTCCTCATGGATCCCATCATCAGAACACTACTTTGGTGACAACGAAACATTAAAAAAAATATTTTGAAAATCGCTCCACTGACGGCGAAATTATCGTTGAACATACAATATATAATACCAATATATATACTATTATATTATAATACCTACCTATTTCTGTTTTTGTTTATTGCGTAATATCTGTTTTGTTTTTTTTTCTTGTATTATGTTAGTTTGTTTCATGTTATTGTGTCTTACAGAGTAAATCTATGTATGTAATGTAATGTCTATTTTGTCGAATAAATGTTTTATTATTATTATTATTATTATTATTATTATATATATATATAAACAGCCGAATGTATAACCACCTCATTTTTTTGGAAGTCGGTTAATAAAGCCATCTTCGTTGAATGCAAAAAAAGGAATCCCAGCCCCCAGGCATAAGGAAAGATGTATCTAATATTGAATGTGGCTTAATGTGTTAACTGTTGATTAGCCTTACTTCCTTACATATTTTATAAGCGCGAAAGTTTGTAAGAATGTATGCATGTATGTGTGGTTGTGTGGGTGTTTGTTACTCTTTCACGCAATAACTACTTAACGGGTTTTAATGAAAACCACTAAACGGATATCGATGAAAATTGGAATGGTTTAGACTCTGGATTAAAACATAGGCTACTTTTCATTGCATAAAAATGCACGGTTTCCGCGAGATTCCTTTTTGCAAGTATTCTATATTATCACGTGATCAGCATGCGCACATATTTTATTAAACACTAGCTGTTGCCGCGGTTCCCCCCGCCAAAATACAGTATCCCACGGGAATACTGTACTTTTTCGGGATAAAAAGTAGCCTATGTTTTGATCCATCCATCTATCCTCAGAAACTTTCACATTTATAATATTAATGTAGGATTGGATTACTTGTACTAAACGATATAATACTAATATTGGAAGCTCTTCAAATCATTCTCATTTGAGGATAAAATTATCTTTGTGTATTAATATTAAAACAAATACATTTTCTTTGTTTAATTTCAGCGTTCGAGGACTGCGCTAAGGATTACGAGTGCGCCAAAACAATTGTTGAAGGATATTTAGAGAAATATGTTACGGTAAGAATACCTATTGGAATAAGACGAGCTGACAGACCTGATGTTAAGCGAGTCGCATAGAGTTGCGTTGCTTGCATTTAATTTATTTTAATTAATTGCCGCGACTTTATACACCTAAAAGAAAATCTCGCGGCAAATGTACGGTACGTTTGCCGCGATATATAGCCTATTTCCTCCCGCCGTGGTCTCACCTATATCTGTATCAAATCTCATCAAAATCGGTTCAGCATCAAGTTTCTGAGCCAATTAAATGCAAACTAATACTTTATAATATTAGAATAGATAAGTAAGCATTCACTTAGTTCAACTTGAAAAAATATATTGTCACAGAATTTCTTTACAGAGCTTAGACAAAACGAAATTGCTAACATGGTGCAAACTGCAAAGCCATTAATTTTCGCCCGAAAGAGTCAGTTCTATCTATTTTTTATTTTGTTTCCTTTTATTTTATTCGAATTACTTCTGCAACTTTACTTTGAAGCGTTTACACCACTTACCCACAGATAGTGTAACTGGAACGTGCGCGCGGCGCTATGTGTGCGTGCAGTGTGCACTTGTGTAAAGCTTAAATATTATATGTGTCAGTGATACTCGTACGAGCGCAGGCACAGGGGCGACACTGTCGGCCATGTTGACGTACTCCTAAGGTTGACTCCGAATTTTTTTCAAACGTCGCGTCAGACATCTATCATAAATATTACTGCCAATTATGTCACAGTTCGAAATAACCAGCGGCCAGCCTCGCAAACGAAAGTCCTGGCTCGTCGCGCGCACCCTCCCACGTACGCATAGCTGCGAGCTGTCATTCGTGTAAGTCTATTGACGGTTTTTACGTTAGTAATATGTATTCTTTGGTGCTGGTGGGTAACGTATACCATCGCATAGCACCGCGCGCACAAATGAGTTGAACTATATACATATATCACTCACTAACTGAAAAGATATTGTAACTTAGACTATGTCCAGAAAGCGCGTATTCGCCGCGAAATGTTACGCGGCGCTGCATTTTTAAGACAGCGATTCAAAATTGAACTTTATTCACTACATGTAAGATACATGTTTCATTGTAACAGCGGGGCCGCACTACGCAGTCCGGTGCAGCTCGAAATTCTAACTCTTACTTAAAACTGCAGCGCCGCGTCACGTCGTCTCTCGGTATGAACTGAAGCTCGGATGGGTCCATGGAGCAGACAATGAGGATGGATCACACCGCACATGCACACAACCGGACGCGGCAACTCAAAATGTATTAGCGAGGGCGACCAGTTGCGATTAATTGTGGCCCCTATGTGCCGAGCTTAAAATACCTTTGTATGCAGGACTGCAACAGAGACGGCATCATCGACTGCCTCGACCACATGATGGTGAACGCGAACGGCGGCTACGACTGCTCGATCCCACTCGAGACTACCAAGGTCGGCAAGCACTGGCTGGACGCGTACGAGAAGTGCAAGGTGGATCTGTGAATATAAGTTTGGTTGTATGGATGTTTTTTTAATTAAATAACCCTAGTTCCTTGGAACGCTTGCTCCGTCCCATGTCCAGGGCGCCTCGAGCTGTGCGGGCGCGACTACAAACCAAGAGAACCTCAAGATGAGGTTCCTATGACTAACTAACCTATGAGAACCTTAGCGAAGACCTCATATTTGAACCGTTTGAAATATCCAAAAAGCTTACTGAAACCCCCCCGAGCCCCCGGAGCTCGGAACTGGCACAACGGATAGACAACGAGGCAATGCTGTCAGCTTGCTAGCTACTCTGCCAGGTGGAGACGACCTGGAGAAGTTTTTCAATTTATAGGTTCTATACCTATAAATTGAAAAACTTGCAATTTATTATTACAAAAAAAAAATTTCGAAGGCTATAATTTGATCCAGATACAAAAAATCGAGTCCAAAGGAGTCGTTACAAACATACAAGCCCACAGACATACTCGTATAAGTGAAGCTAATTAAAGCGTTACAATGTAAAAAAAGCGTTAAAATGTAAAAAAAGCGTTAAAAAAAAAGTGTTAAAATAGCCAAGTCAGATATTTGTATTCACCCAACTAATAACTATCGGGGCGTATTTACAAGCTCTTAATTCCAGTCAGTTTACGCCATGAAAAAAGCTGGCTTGCATTTTCGTATTACGATCACTTATTGCCAGCCAGTCAGCAGTCATGTGACACTTGACACACTTCTGCATTGAAACTTGCGTGGTATTTTCGTATTATGACAAAACATTTGACATTAGCTGGCTTGTTTTTACGTCAAAACTGTCTTTACAAATCCATTCAGTTTACGCCACAATTCATTAGCTTTTATCATTGTGTTATAATGTAGTACATGGCTTTTATTGCCTTGTTTTGCGTTCTCTTTTAATATTTTGATGTGTATTTTAGTAGCGTAAAATATGTCTAAAATAATTGCGAATATTGATTTATTTTTAAGACGTAGGTTTTATTCATAGGTTCATAGAAATAAACATGTGTGACGACTGACAAGTTAGAAATATTTGAATTTCTAGAAATAATGCTTCCACCAAGCAATTAACCATTCCTAATAATTTCAATCAACAATAATTATTAAGATCATCCTACTAATATTATAAATGTGAAAGTTTGTGAGGATGGATGTATGGATGGATGGATGTTTGTTACTCTTTCACACAAAAACTACTCAACTAATTTCGATGAAATTTGGTATGGTAGTAGTTTAGGCTCTGGATTAAAACATAGGCTACTTTTTATCATGAAAAAGTACAGTAGGTGTTCCCGAGGGATACTATATTTACGCGGGCGGAGCCCAGCAACAGCTAGTAATTTATAAAAGAATTTGCACTTTTCAAATAATCTACAGTCCGGTCAGATTAGTGTTACCACACCGGATTCTTTAAATTTGCCGCCATTTTTAAGATTCATCATTCGCTGGCCAGAATCTATCTATAAAGTAGTTAAATTGGCAAAAACGACAGCTATTTTATTAACATAGACCATTATTTTTTGGGTAGCCTTTAAATTTTTTTTTTTATAACTATTATTATAACTGTACATATTCTATTAATAGTTAAAAATATATTACTTTTAAAATGCCGTTCCAAATATCGCCCCATATCGCATTATTGCATCATCCAAATATCGCATTTTTTATATAGTATAAGTCAATCTTACAGTACAAGTTTTCCGTTCGTAATTAACTCTGTACCTACTAAGGGCATGCCATTAAAAAAACGTACTGTAATTACGTGGAATTTGACGTTTCCGTACGTCACCTTCATGCTCGTCTAAACCAGTCAGCGACAACCAAACCAGGATGAATCCAGTCAGAATGAAATGTCGTTGTAATACGAAAAAGAACTAGGGCCGTATATTGAATTTCCTGGAAACAAGCTGGTTTTATAAAATATCATAATACGGCCCCTGGATGCTAAATTTGAAGTTTCTAGGTTATGGCGATTTTTGGACCTTTGTAACAAAAATACCTGGCGCAGTCAAAAGCGATGGTAACGATTTTGACAGCCCGATTGTTTAAACTCAAAAGCTATCTATGGTTATCAAACAAAAGCCACCGTATCGCTTAAACTACTGATCCGATTTTAATAAATTAGGTTTCAATAGATTCGTAATAATAGCCCGGGTAACATCCTGCTAAAATTCGAAAGTTTGTGAGGATGGGTGGAAGTTTGTTACTCTTTCACGCAAAAACTATTGAACCGATTTCGATGAATTTTGGTATGGTAGTAGTTCAGACTCTGGATTAAAACAAAAGTTTATCCCGAAAAAGTACAGTATTCCCGTTTGATACCCGATAATATAATTACGCGACCGGATTCGCGGGAAAAAGCTACAAGGCTAATTATACAATTGAGTTATAGGAGGTCAAAAGTGGCACCAAATGGTTCGTGTAACGTGTATCTACTCTCCAGAGGCTTTAGCCAAGTTGCCATCGCTAGATACGACAACGAAGTTCAAAATAAAAAGTGTATCAGATTAATTGACATAAGCATCGCTATGTCACAGTTATGCTTATGTCTAATACGTTAAATTTTTGTTTTCAAACTTCGTAATTAGCGAACTTTGTAATTTGCGATGACAACTTGGCTCAAGGTTCAGGTCTGTAAGCTCAAGCTGAACTCTCAATTCCGATGAACCCGCTTTCTTAAAACGAGTTACAATTGATATTATGATTGAAGCATTTCTATTTAAAAAAAATCTCATTTAAAAATTTTAAGTAGCCCTCGAATTGTCAAGCAGTGAGCGAGCTGGCAATGATAAATTATAGCCAAGATGCCACGGGCAGACACACAGACAGAGACGTAAAATTTATACCACCCCTCTGTCTTCTTCGGGGGAAGAAGACAGAGGGGTGGTATAAATTTTACGGGTGGTTAAAAATACTTTACGGGCCATCAAAATATAGTAGTTTAATAAAGTTTATTCTTGTCTTAAATGAATGTTTCTTTAATCAATAAAATGACAGCTTGCATATTACTTATTACACGTCGACATCGGTATAACTTGACGACCTCTGTAGCTCAGTGGTTTAGCATATTGGTGCTTGAGCCGGGGGTCGTGGGTTCAAATCCCGCCGAAGACGAGAGTTGATGTTGAAGAAAGATGAAAGTTTATATGGAAAAACATTATCTCAAAACAGACTTCGGTGAAAATTGAAATTTATGCTCTTATATGCATTTAATTAATTAATACGTGTTTAGGGGTTTATTATTATTTGACCTCAGAGGGTACAAAATACGGGTTGAATATAATAATAATAATAATAATAATAATAATAATAATAATAATAATAATATGGTCTATGGACGCTTCACACCACGTTAATCTGGCCCCGTGCTAAGTATCCGGAGAACTTGTGTTACAGGTACCAGAAAACGGGAAGTATATTTAATACTTTTATACTATACATATATTTAAGATTTTTACTATATTATACACATATTTAATACACATCCATGACCCAGGAACACAGAAAAACTTATTGTTCCTTCGGCGGGTTTTAAACCTGCGACTCCCGGCTTGAGCACCAACGCGCTGAACCACTGAGTCACAGAGGTCGTCTTTGAATGTTTGTATGAAATATATTTCAAATTCCGATTCAAACGAAATGAAAAATAAAGTGAAATAACAACAACCGGACGGATTGCGTTGAATTTTGGCGCATGACGTAAGTAGAATGTAGATAATTAATTACTCTAACGTAGAAATCCGTTAAAAAGGATTTTTCGAAATTCATACCCCACGGGGGTGCAATAGGGTCCCACGCGGGCGAAGTCGCATGCAAAAGCTAGTCCCACACATAGCTTTAGATAAGTTGGGCCTTTAGTCAAAATGCCTTCTTTAATTACAATGACGAAGTTCGAAAATCTAAAGTGGATGGGTATGACATATAAGGTCGGTAAATCACGTCGTTGCTCCCATGCTTTTTAGGGTTGCGACGTATTCAAGGAACCCTTATAGTTTCGCTCTGTCTGCCGCTGTCTGTCCGCTCATCTAGCTTCTGTAATTATTATTATTCTTTAGAAAATGACGAAGGATGAAGATCTTAGGATTTATTTACCCTTTAAGACCGTTATCTTTCTGATGTTGCACTTTGTGTAAGGCCGTCAGGGGATGATGATGATGATGATGATGATGATGTTTTGTCCAATTCCACGTTAATTGAGAGTACAGACAAACCATTACAGATGAACACTGAGCGCGGTCTGTGAGCCTGATTACTTCGTGTTCCTGGATAATTGAACATCGTGTAAAATAGATACATATTCATTATTCACAGTCGAAAGTTGAAAACATGGCAATAATAAACCTCAGATTAGTAACTATAAACGGCCTCTGTGGCTCAGTTTTTTTTTTTTAGTAGCCTATGCTGGGCAAAGGCCTTCCATTCCTCCGTTACTGAGCCACCGTTGGCCAGCCTGGCTGGTATGCATCCATCTCATCGCGCCATCTCTTTCTACGTCGGCCACGACGGCGTCGTCGGTCTTCTGGTACCCAATCTGTGGTAATCTCTGCCCAGCGGTCGGGATGCTTGCGGCTGATGACCCGCCCAATCCCACTTTAGCTCAGCAGCCTTCATACTGAAGTCTGTGACATCCGTTTTGGTGCGCAGCGTGCCGTTTCATATTCGGTCGGTCGAAAATGGTTTACATCATCGTTTCTCAACCATTTTTATGTCGCGACCCACGAAAAAGCCAAAAAGTTAAGTAATAAGTCTTGCGACCCCGTCACTATAAAAATTATAATAATACATATGTACATAGCGCGTTATTTTGATTAGCTATACGTTATATTAGCCTCCACAGGTTCGTTCGTGCGAACGATTTTTTCGTCGTTCGATAGAAAAGGTACAAATGGCCATATAGGTACAAAAAATTCGAAAAACGAATTCTTGTACCTATATGTAGTTTGTATTTATTATTTTTCAACAGACTGCGACCCCCTTTAAAAACAATCTCGACAACCCGCTTGAGAAACGATGGATGGATAGTTTGAAACTTCGGCCTTTAAAATGACTTCCTAAATGAAAATGCACAAAAAATTATGAAATAATTCTTAGTTACTAAATAATTCCCCTTTTAAATGCGGCTAAAATTTTAAGTATTTCTGTACTCAATCTTCATAATTTTGAAGTCGGTATATATACAGCCGAACGTATAACCGCCTCCTTTTTTGGAAGTCGGTTTAAAAGACCTATTCCAAGTGGTCATGGTCGACTTCCAAAATAAATTAGTTTAAAAACCCTGAGGAGGGTAAAATCTCACCCAAACTCATTTTTGTTCCCTCACAAAAATTAATTTATTTAAATTATCCTGTGGCTAGCAAGACAGGAACAGAATAGGTAAGGGTATGCTAACTCGATCCCAGGACTCAGGAGTCAGGAACGAGAGATATCAAATTTCGAGGACTCTGCAGAAACTAAACGTTTTCCGATTTTATTTATATTCCATTTTACCATAATACTGTTATTGCATAATTTGAGAGGTGGCAAAGTACTTGCCGGTAGATGCTTACCAGACAATATACTTTGGCGTTCCCATGTGCGTTGTTTAACATATCTATCGTGCGTTGTTTAACGGATCGTGCCCATATTACGTCTCCCCTCCCCCCTCATCATCATCATCATCCGTTATAGTATAAATATTCCGAGAAGTATATATGCAATTAGAAAGTTCTTATGACGTAGACATCCAACGTAAGTAATACTTTTTTGAAATTCATTCCACATGTATGTACAATTTCCACGGGTCCATGCGTACATAGTCGCGCAAAAGCTAGTTTACTATGTAATAACACTATATATATTAATATATATATAACGCCGGAATCCCCGAACCCATGTATGATCTATAGTTGGAGTTCTGTTCACAAAAAAAATATTTGAAAATTTGGTCCACAGACGGCGGAGTAATCGTTGAACATACAAAAAAAATCATTATATATATACAGCCGAGCGTATAACCGCCGCCCTTTTTGGAAGTCGGTTGAAAATGTGATAAGCGCAAACAGGAAGTTGCACTGCCCGGGAATCAAACCCGGGTCGCAAGAATGGGAATCTTGCATGGTACCACTACACCAGCAGTGCTTGCGACACGATAGGGTCAGTGGTTAACTTAACCCGAGTAAGACCAATATCACTTAGGCTCGTGTTCACCGACATTTAATCAACCGTCTAAAATCTAAATAAATAATCGGCTGTTTTTGTAAAAAATCCTGTTCACCACGTCCTAAACACTGGTTATAGAAGTTAACCGGCCGATTATCTTAACCAAGCCCGAGACCCTTGTTTAACCGTCGATTATAGTGATTTGACAAAGCTTTTGTAGCTTTAAATTTAATAATTTTATTAGAGAGTAAAGACATATTATTAATTTGAGACAAAATGATGCCTTTTAATGTTATAATGGAAGGGGATAGGGGGGATACAATCTCAACATGCTTGAGTATTTGGATGAGATAGAAGTGATGACGAGAAGACCTCGGATTTTTCAAAGTCACCGTAATTTCTGTGAAGTATACGATGAAATTTCATTCAAGACCCGGTTTTGCTTATCATATTTAATTAGCAATTCATATTCTTGGATTAATTGAAGATAAATTAGAATTTGAGTTAAATTCTTCAGCGAGTCGTATCCAACCTGCTACTTTCTGAGAATTTGTAGAGGCGTCAGTCCGTTTATTCCGAATTATAATCTTATATTTCATTACAAGCTCAGATAACACACTCTTTTCATTGTTGCTAAAATTAGTTGTTCGCTTTTTCTTCTCATCTATATTTATTACAAGAAAACAACAACATTTGGTTCACTATAATTTTGTCTACACGATACTATATTGACATAAGGTCTACGTAAATATACGTCCTACTTAAAATGAATTGCTATTTAAACAAAAGAAACAATAAACAACAACTTTCACATTTTGTAGCGTTAAATTTTACGTAACCAAATTAAAATGTCAGAAACATAAATGTCACATTATGTTGTAGCCTTACATTTTTATTTAGTTGTATTACATTTCTCACTAATTTATTCATAAACGGCCAGTTTTGTCTCGATTTACTAATCAGAGAAAGAGAAGCGATGGTGAACATGAAAAAATGACTCCTTGTTTAAAGTCATGTTTTAAACGACCGGTTACAAAATCAATGGTGAAGTTACTTTTGGTGAACTCGAGCCTTACGTATTAAAACGACGTTTAACTCTGAGCTTCGGTTTAAGATATGTGTGTCATATTCTAACATTGAATAACATTATGAGACAGAGAGATCAAATCGGAGTTTAGCGATAAGCTCAAGACACTTCAATTTTATTTATCTGTATAGATGGGACTTATCTTGTTTTCTGTTCTGTGGGACATATCATTGGATCATTGGACCTATTTATATTTAAAATAATACTTAATTTAGTTTTATTTGTATACTTACCCCCTTACTAATAAAAATATTTACACGGAGGATAAGCTATACAATGTTTTGTCCTTATCTTATACGTTGGAAAAGTAGCTTGACAGACAAGGACAAAATATTGTATAGCTTTTACACTGTATAAATATTTTTATTAAGGGGGTTAAAATATCTAAATATGTAAAAGGTGCTAAGCCTAAGGTAGTGAAAATTCTATAACATAATAAAACTCCTAAACAAATAAACCTTATTTGGTACTGAAAATTAAACATATAGCTATGTTTCTAACGTTCCTACAGATTTGAACAGGTCCCTCGGGTTTAGCACCTTTTATATACTTATATACACTTTTATATTGCGAATGAGTCAGAGGTTACTGACTCGCGGCATAGAATAATAAGTAGACGCGACAAATTCCATTTTACGACTCACTTTAGCATAATTTTCCTTCTCAGCGAGTGTCTGAAATATATTTCGAGTGCGAATATGTCTTGCATCTATGTGCTTCGAATAATTAATTAAACAAAATAGAACGTAAAAATTCGCAATACATTTTTTTTTTCTGAAAATAAAATAACTTGTTTCTATACTAATAATAACATCAATCTGGCCCTGTGCTAAGTACCGAAAAACATTGTGTTACGGGGGCCAGACAATGGGAAGTATATTTAATACTTATAGCTTTTGTCCGCGGCTCCGCCCGCGTAAATACAGTTTCCCACAAGTACGTACGCTGTACATTTTTGGGGACAAAAAAGTAGCAATGATAATGCAAAGTACGAGTACAATGTTAAATTTGATCAAAATCTGTTCAGTAGTTTTTACGTAAAAGCTTAACAAACATCCATCCATCCGTCCTCACAAACTTTCATTTATAATAGTAGTGGGCTATACATCACATACATTTAAGATTTTTATTATATTATACACATATTTAATACACATTCATGACCCAGGAACTTCTGTGTTCCTGGGTATTTTTATTCATTGGCGGGATTCGAACCCGCGACCTCTGACTTGAGCACCGACGCGCTTAACCACTCAGTCACAGAGGTTCCTCGTAGGTGATAAAAAAACACATGCTTTTATTATTCATAGACTCTAATGAATAAATGTTTTGCAAAATACTAATTAGCAGAAATCAGGCTGAAATATACGAAAATATATTTAATTAAGTTTCAGCGGCTACGAACTACGCCGTAGAGCGGTCGTAGCGAGCGTCGTAGCAATTCTACGATAAATATCTTATCACACGTGTGACGTGACGTGAAACGACATACCAAGCTACTTTCGGGATAAAATAGAGATAAAGTAGCCTATATTTTAATCCAGAGCCTAAACTACTACCATAACAAATTTCATTGAAATCCGTTGAGTAGTTTTTGCGTGAAAAAGTAAAAACAACCATCCATCCCATCCATCCTCACAAACTTTCATATTTATAATACTTAGTAGGATGCAATGTTAAATCTTTTTTTTTTTTTGCATAGATATTACTTCCGATTATAGAATTGTTGTGCTCAATGATTTAATTACTTTTGTAAAAAAAAATTAAGCATGTCTATATTTTTGCTCGTGTTATATATAAGTTTATACTATATTAGAATACTTTATTAGAATAATAGTATATAAGAAAACATTATTCCTACGCCCTCTGTTATGCAACTGTGTAGCTCACTAACACTAACTAACATACTTATATAAAAACCACCCTGTGAATTCAAGTTGTACTAACAAGACTTGAATCGGCTGGCAACCACATTGCTAAACAGTTTTCCATAGCTGACTTGTGTCCTACGAAGATGGCGCTTTTACAAATTTCCACCTTTATTTTCCACCCAATAGTGTAATATATTAAAGCAGTAGAATTTCTCAGTCCTTAATAACTCAAGCTACAGTTTAATAGGGTATTTATTGTATATTAATAATGTAATATTATATTTTTGGTAATATAAGAAAATATAGTTAAACATTTTGTCCGCTAGGGGCGTCGCTGTCGCGGAAATTCCGCATGCGTATTGAATTTGAGTTTTTTGGTGGAACATGAATGATGCCAGTCCACAATCTGTCTCCACGATAATATTAATTAACATTAGTTCTAAAATGGTTCATCAAAACAACAATAGTCACGTGCCTATTAGATAGTGAACGAAAAATATACTGAAGAAAAAATGTAAGTAATTATTATTATTATTAAATAATACGCTTCATATTTCAATATTAATAAGACAATAGTGTTATTATTTAATAATTAGTTATAGTGATGGGCGAAAACCAAAACTGCGGTAGTTTTATCGATTCCTCACCAGCCTATTTCAGTGTTGATTTATGTAAGACATCAAAATATGTGACCTTCACTAAAACATCTGCAATGGTTTGCGAATATAACTTTTATTTATTTTCATAATAATAATAATAATAATATGAGGCTATAAATCGAATTTATTTATACAGGTCAATGTAACATGTGTTTTGGTTCACACTAAGTCTTACACGTAACAATTCATTTGCTTGTAAAAAGACAAGAAGACTTAGGTATATATAATATAATAATGTTACTCATGTTATATACTAGATGATGCTCACAATAAATCCCGTAGGAACCGTATATTTTGGTGCGATAAAAAGTAGCCAATTTGTTAATCCAGAGTCTACTACGATACCAAATTTCGTGAAAATCTGAGTAGTTAAAAAGAGTAACAAACATCCACACAACCATACATACAAATTATGCTATACCATATTTCAATAGGTATATATTTTAAAAGCTTTCAATATATCGCTTGCGGACTTGCGGTGAAATCTACTATTATTTGTATTATAATTAAAAAATCAAAATTCTTTTGTTATATTGTGGCCAAATTGTGCCACGCAAAAAGGTGTAAAATTACTTAATTTCTACGCTTCTCTAATACTTATAGTAAACTAGCATTAGCCCGCGGCTTCGTCCGCGTAAAAATGGTTTTTAAACGATATCTTTATCATTATAATTTAAAACTTTCATTCCCTATTTTACCCTCCTAGGGGCTGAATTTTAGATAACGCTGAAATACGTAACTCATAATTTTTTTCGTACTCAATTCTTACGAAATATCTTGCAAATATGTCCAAATAAAAATAAAAAGTTTCATACATTATTTTATCCTCTATTTTCCCCCCTTGAGCGTTGAATTTTGAAAAATTATTTCTTAGTAGATGCCTACGTCATTTCCTACTAATACTATGTGAAAGTTTATGAGGATGGATGGATGGATGTATAGATGGATGGATGTTTGTTACTCTTTCATGCAAAAACTACTGAACGGATTTTGAGGAAATTTGGTATGGTAATAGTTTAGGCTAATGGCTAAATAGCCAAAAAAGCCAAAAAGGCTAATGCTAGTTTACTATAATTTTAGTTAATCCAGAGGGATTAAAACATAGGCTACTTTTATACCGAAATAGTACTGGGTTCCCGTGGGATACTGTATTTACGCGGATGGAGCTGCGGGCAAGAGCTAGTGCTTAATATTGAAACCCTTATTTATATTCCAGGAACAATATTCGGCATCGCGAACACTCTCTCGTCTCTGGGCTTTAAAAATATGCTATCTATGCCGTAGCCCTTTTGTAGGAAACAGCTGATTTTTATTTTAAGTAGGAAAGTTGTTAGTAAAATCCTTAGTAAAAGTTGCTTATATTCAACAGTATATTCACTCCTGAAAGTTTGGACGCTGACTGGAAAAAGCATTCTGTACATATTATATTCATTTAATTTTTTTCTTATCCTATTTCATGTATCATATTTAGGTACCAGCTTGAACAATTTACAAGCTTGAAATATTATGACACAGAGAAATTATTTTTAAAAATGTATACTTATTATTAAAAACCATATTAATACATACCTACTCAAAAGTATAAAAGTATCGAAAGAAATGAAGTATCATTTAAACAATCTAAAAATACGCATGTTATTTTAGAACATTTTATATAACAGTTGCCGAAATGGGGGTGAACTTATGAACTTTAAGAGTAGGGTAGCCTTCCAATCTATGCGACTGCGATGCGAGACCGCGACCCGCAATAGCGACCAGCAAACTAGTGAATGTGGGCCTTTAGTCAAGATGCATTCGATGATAATAATTTCGACGGCGAACTTCGAAATCAAAAATGTATGGGATTCGACATACATGGTTTAGTTCTCCATATAAATTCATACTAAGCAGGGGCTCCGCGACCATATTTCGGTCTCGGGTCGCGCGTCGCGTGCATCAGAAGGCTACCTTTAGACAAGTTCAATAGTTGCCTTACGCGTGTCATGTAAAATTATGTTAGGATCGGATTTTGGATGTTGCGCCCGCTGACGTTTGTTTCGGTTTCTGGAGCTAAGGATAACATATTATACTTGTATTATCTACACTAATATTATTATAAAGAGGAAAGATTTGATTGTTTGTTTGTTTGTTTGCACAAGTGCTTTCCAACGATCACACTTTTGTGATGAACGTATTTCGTCATCGGTTGATCGTAGATATGCCATTGCAAAGACAATATTTCCTGGCTTATTATGTACCTACTTTTCGAAAAGCCAGTAAAGAAACTATGCATATCTATATTGTACTGTGACTACATAAAACTACTGAAATATGAGAACGGAATACCTGCTAAATCTTTTAGCAGGTATTTCGTTCTTTTCCCAAAAAAATTGCGGACTACTTTTATCGACACCAGCTGTTTTGCCACAAGTCACAACACTACTAATAACTGCCCTTTTGACATTCCGAGAAAAGCTTATTAATGGCTTAATTTGGTACATAATAAATTAATATTAATTTTCATTTTCCTACAACATTAAAATCACATATGGTATGTCCGCCAACACGGCCGAATATTAAAATAAACGTCACATCGAACTATAATCACTGACAATGGGTCACATCGTGCCTTGTGGTCATTTATTTGTAATCAAGACTTCATGAAAAGTCAACGCCTCTGCCGGCCGTGGACATTTAAAGACAGTAGGTATTTGATAGGTACTTGAAAAAGTCCTAACGTACTATCGAACAAGTTGTCGCTCCTCCAGACATAAAATAAAAAACGCTTAACAGCGCTATTGAATCGAGCGCACGCACACATACGTGTAAATACCTACATATGCCAAATAGGTCTGCATTTGTGTGACATTATCGGTATGGCACTGTTGCACTGCACTGTCGAATGTCTCTGACATTTAAATTTTAATGCTTACATAAGGAGCTACTAAGCAGACTTTAACATACAGTTTCTGTCAAAATCTACAATGTAGTAAATCCACAAGTAAGCAAAATGTCGTTGAGTCGAATCAAATCAAAATCAAAAAGTTTTTATTTCCATATAAGTTACAAGGCAACGCTTATGGAATTGTCCCTACGTGCCTACCACCGGTTCGGGAACTAAAGCGGCGAGAAGAACCGGCGTAATAAACTCGCACGGGGCCATCTTTTAGCAAAAAGATGGAAAAATGTTCTTTTTTTTAAATTATAATATTATTATTATATTAAAATATATTCTTACAATATTATGTAAACTGAGTCTATATATTAGGTCTCTACCTATGAAATTGCCGTTTTGTACGAAAAAATTTAAACTAATTTTTTTCATGTATTTTTTATTTGTATTAATCGAAGTAATCACCCATGCAATCAATGCATCTTTGCCAACGCAGTGGCAGTTTATTGATGCCCTTCTTAAAGAAATCAGCTGGACGGGAGGCAACAAATTCTTCAAAGGCATTTTGTACTGCCTCTCGGGTATTGAATTTTTTTCCCGCCAAGAAGTTATCCAAATTCTGGAAAAAATAGTAGTCTGTAGGTGCAAGGTCTGGTGAGTAGGGCGGATGACGAGAGCTTCCAACCCCAGTTCTTGCAACTTGGAGACCGTCTGCTGTGCAGTATTCGGTCGCGCGTTGTCGTGCAGGAGCAGCGGAGACGAGCGATTGACCAATGCTGGTTGTAGATGTGCCAGTTTCTCCATCATTGTGCTTAGTTCTTCACAGTACACATCTGCAATAATGCTCACCCCGTTTGGTAAGAAGCTGTGATGAATCACACCGGCGCTAGACCACCAAACAGTGACCATCACTTTTCTAGGGGTAAGTTTTCGTTTAGGGCATTGTTTAGGTGCTGAACCAGGATCCAACCAACTTGCTGAGCGCTTGCGGTTATCAAACAGAATCCATTTTTCATCGCAGGTAACAATGCGGTTCAAAATTCCTTAATTTGTGTGTCTGTTGAGCAGTGCAAGGCACGTCTCGACGCGTACTTCGCGCTGGCGATCATTGAGTTTGGGCATGGGCACCCATTTGTCAAGCTTTTTTACCTTGCCAATTTGACGCAAATGGACCAATATTGTTTTGACGCTAACGTCGAAAGCTGCTACTAATTCAGCCGTAGATTGTGTATCATCAGCTTCCACAATCGCCTTTAATTCGTCATTGTTTTTTCGACCAGTCTTCGGACGACCGCGAGGTTCATTTTTCAGGTCGAAATTTCCAGAACGGAAGCGAGCAAACCAATAACAGGTGGTGCATTGGTTTGTAGTGTAGCTTCGTAAACGTCGTTGATGTTGCGTGCCGCTTGTACCGCGTTGCTGCCACGACGGTAGTCATATTCCATAATTACTCGAATTTTTAACGTATCCATGATGACGAAAAAGATTGAAATGCGATGAAAATGTAACACTGATAAATAAACAAATGACTACTTTTGGAAAAAGAATTCCATGTTTTTAAAATAAAATTAATTTGAAATTAGAATTCTTAGCCAAACAAAAATTATTTTGATTTGAAATGGCCAGTACTGCAAAACGGCAATTTCATAGGTAAAGACCTATTAATATTAACAAAAGTCAGATACATATAGTACATAGAAGCAGCCGTGCAAGGTGGCCATCCTATTCCTATAGTGTGCGATCGTCAATAAAATCTTTGATCCTATATTCACCGTTATTTAACTTTTTTTTTAATTTATTAATGGAAAGATTTTGAACATGTTCTGGGATTCTATTGTATAGAATTATACATTAAAGGATTTGCTTACTTTACTTAGTCTGATCACCGGTATATCTAGTTTATGCTTATTTCTAGTGTTTATAAAGTGATTGTCGCTTTTAGTTTTAAAATCACTAATATTATTTTTAATATATAATTCACTATCCAAAAGTATTGAGAAGCGACGGTCAGAATACTTACTTCTTTAAACTTTTCTCACAGAGATTCAAAAGGTACATTTTGTAAATTGAACTATTGCTCGCTTCTGCAGCACAAATATTGTATTAATGTCGGCGGCATTTCCCCATAAAAGGATGCCGTAAGACATTCTACTATGAATGCAACTAAAATAAACTAGTCGCGCCGTTTCTTCGTCAGAAATTTCTCAAATTTTTCTGACTGCATATGCTGCAAAATTGAGCCTATCTGCAAGATTAGCAATGTGAGGAATGTAATGTACTATCTAGTGTACCTAGTGTAAGTACCTAGAAATACAGTTGTGTCCACTAAATTCATTTTCTCATTATTTAATAGTATATTGGTTTGTACTTGCCTAACATTGGGCAAAACATTTTGTTTGTTTTTAGAATTTAAAAGTAAGTTGTTAACATTAATCCAATGTACTATTTTCTAGAGAGCACTATTAACCTCGTCGTAATCTGAATGTTGTCGCTTCACATTAAAAATTAGTGAAATGTCATCGGCAAAAAGTACTATCTCATTATCATTATCTTTAACAAGAGAAGGTAAGTCATTCATATAGATGAGAAAAATAAATGGGCCTAAAATGGATCCCTGTGAGACATCTAATTCTATTTGGTCCCAGTGGACCTTTAATATTTATCTGCACCCTTTGAGTTCTATTTTTAAGGTAAGTACTCAAAAGATTGAGTGCAGAGTCCCGAATACCATAGTGGTGCAATATTCTGAACAATGTAGCATGCTCAACACAATCAAAGGCCTTGGTGAGGTCTCAAAACACACCTAATGCATCCTGTAACCTCTCCCAAGCTTCAAGTAGTATCACAAAGAAGACCTGTAACAGCATCCGTTGTGGTCGACCTTTAGTAAAACCGTATTGATTATTACGTAATCAATTGTTTAAATTAAAGTGCACTAATAACTGTGTTAAAATATTTTTTCAAATATTATACTAAAGGTCGGTAGAATCGATATAGATAAATTTACTTCCAGCTTTGAATAACCTTACTATGCTTCATTAAGTCAGGAAAAACACCACTTTTCGTACATTCATTGAATATTATCGCTAGATAAGGAACTACGATGTCAATTATTGATTTAATAACTTTTGTAGACATGTCCCAGAGATTAGCAGTATTTTTAATACTCAGCAAATTAAATGTGTTGATAATATCTCTGGAGTCAATTTCTTTAAGCTTAAACTTGACATCACATTCCTTTGCATTGTCTCTGAGTAGTTTTGCAGCAGCTGCAGGTGAGGAATTTAATTTTTTTGTAGTTGAGACCGGAATGTTAACAAAAAACTTTTCGAAGACCGTCGCAACTTCTAAATCAGTAGTATTTTTTTTATTTTCAAAACAAAGTTCAAAGTCGGAGCTACAGGTGACGTTTCCAGTCTCATCACCACCTTCCATATAGTTTTAATTTTATTTTTAGAATCTTTAATTTTATTCTTTATATAAAGAGCCTTAACAGCTTTACATACTTTTTTAATAGTTTTGAACATATGTTTTAAATGTTTCATTATTATTAATATAATACCTTTTTCAGCACATAATTCATATAATATTTACCTGCTTATTTTAATTCCTGTAGTTGCCCATTCAATAAAGTTAATTTTTTATCACTATTTCTAACCGTTTTAGAAGTAAATACTGAATAAAATTACTTCTAAATTTCTCAATACATTTTGTATTCACAGGAACAAACACAAGCTCTTCCTTTTGGTTACGGTCACAATTAAAATTAAAAGAAGCTAACTCTCCACAGTTAGCTTCTTTTGAACTGAGCTTATAAATTATTTCTTTTTTACATGGAGTAAGATTAGTAAATATGTTATCGATACAAGTAGCAGTTGTGTCACACACTCTTGTCGATTCAAGAAACAAATTAAAGAGGTTATACGATTTAAATAAGGATGTGAATCTTACAGTTGTGGAGTTTGAATCTAATCAATTTATATTAAAATCGCCACCTTTTTCGAAACGTAAAAATCGAAACAACTCCACTGCAGCGGTGTGTAGTGGAGTTGTTATTGTTATAAAAAGTTGTAAATATAGTAAAAGATTACTAATTAGAACGAAAATTAAACACAATACTCCCCGGGATTAAGCAGTCCTCAGTCAATAATACAGCTCCAATTTGAATTCGTCCAGTCGTTGACAGTTGGCACTTGGCTTGAATTTTTTTTTGTTCAATAGAACGATTTTACGCTAACACTGCCGTTGGTAAATAGAAGAAAACAATTACAAGAGTTATGAGTAACGTTTCTAACACTTATCACTAGTTGTAACTAAAAACATATTTTTTTATCAATACATAGTCGGGCGGGTACAATTGTACGAGTAGCTACAAATGTTGCCAGCACAAAAAAGTGTGTGAGTGTGGCTGTTATTAGTCATAATAATTATTATTATTATTTTATCTGGCGCAGAGTCCCAAAAGATCCATCTAGTGGTCACCAGATGAATCTTTTCCAAATTCGAGGGTAAATAAATTTGTATTCGGAAATGTTACTAGTTTACTGGAGACTCAGTTCACACCGCGACGATACGTGGCGGTGTGAACTGACTGCATTTTTAAGATAGCTGTTCAAAATTGAACTTTATTCACTACACAAAAAGATACACGTTTCATATGACATTATCATACATTCCACAATTCACATGCGCTGTGCTGCGCGGTGCAACCTGACATTCGAACTCTTACAATCAAAAGTGTATCTTCTTGTGTAATGATTCTAATGAATAAAGTTTAATTTTGAATAGTTATCTCACAAATGCAGCGCTGTGTCGCGTATAATTTAGTTTCGGAGTGAATTGACCCTTAGGTACTCGGTGGTTCAACTGGCACAAACTTAACCCGGTCAAGGGTACAGTTAGGCCGAGGAATCTTTTTATGTAGAAAATGTTAAATAATAAATGTTTAAACTGACGTTAGTGATTACTGACACAAAGGGGGCCAATATACCTATATAAACTCCGTCTTCATGATTAGTTAAGAAATGAGTTGTTAAAACGAACAAGGGGGTCGTTTCTGGTAATTAAAAATGCAGTCTCATTTCAGTCTCAGATCATTCTGTCGCTCTTGTACACGCGTCAAATCGTGCTTGTGCGAATTGCGAATGCTACGGCATGAACATGGCCGATACTGATGGCCGATGCCCTTCTATCTGCCAGCCTCCGTGGTCCAGTGGTTTAGAGCTTGGCTCTCGACTCGGAGGTCGTGGGCTTGATTCCCGCATTGGAACAACAAAAAAATGTTGTTTCGAAGTTTGGTTAGGACAACGCAGGCTGATCACCTGATTGTCTGACATGAAAGATGATCCATGCGTCGGATTGGTATGTAAAAAGTCGGACCTGCGCCTGATTTCTCGCCAGTCGTGTCGGTCTGTCCGTCCCTCTGGGTTTCGAGTGTAAAGGAAGAGAGAGTGCTCTTGTGTACTGCGCACACAATTGGGCACTATAAAATAGCTCCTGCGTAGCTGGCCTGGTTTCAATGAAACCGACCACCGTCACCGAAATCGGTGTGGGGAGCTATTATTAACTGTACTTTTTCGGGATAAAAAGTAGTCTGTTTTAATTTAGAGCTCAAGCTACTCCCATACCAAATTTCATCAAAATCCGTCCAGTAGTTTTGCGTTAAAGAGTAACAAACATCCATCCATCCATCCATCCTCACAAACTTTCACATTTTTAATATTATTAGTAGGATATCTATGTTCCTAATGTTCCAATAATATATAACATATAACCGCGCGGTCGATATTGCGCGACGGGCGTGTGACCTTCAAAGCCGGCCCGGCGTAAGGCAGTCCATGTGTACTGCGAGTTGTCAGGAAATATTAATTAAGTTATTTTTCTGTTCTGTAAAGTACGATTTTTTAAGTTATGCATAAGTACTGTCATTACTTATTACTTACGAAATATATTATTTATTTAATCTGAGTACGTAATATTGTAGCCTATTGAGAGGTTAAATATTTTCATTCGATAAAAATATTCCTGTATGGAGCGAATTTTTCAAGTGGACATGGACCATGGTAGTCGAAATTCAAAACTATAAGTACTCGTATAAGCAATGTGGCAAAACGGCGAAAAATATACTTCATTAAGTTTCTACTCGGTTATCAATAATTATCATAATATAATGAGTTCCATATTCAAAAAAATATATTAGTTCGTCTTCTTTCCCAGAAGCGCGCTACTCCTTTGTTCACCTTATAGTTTTTATGTTAAACCACCTTTTAGTTTCAAGCTATTTTCGCTTGGTATGCTCAACTCTACATTACCGGCGTTTAACACGTCATATCCTTTTCTGTTACCAAATCAGTAATATTTATAAACAATACTATGGGCACATACAAAATCTTTATTACTTACGTATAAAATATGTACTTATACACAATGCAGATCATAAAATCAAAAACCATGAAATTGTACTATGTTCAACAAGATAGCTGAATATTAGTAACTTAAAACACACTGAAAACTTTAAAACAAATACAACAGAATTTCAGCAGAATTTTTATGAGATATCAAGTTACTCTTGTTTGTATTTATTTGCGCTGCCACTTTTGTATTATTACGTATTTACAATATTAGTTAACACTTATGAGTCGTGAGTTGTGACACTCTACATTTTCAGTTTTTGAAACAAGTAAAAAAATTTAATTAATTCAACTGAAACGAATAACCGTGCCAAATGCAATTAGAAGTTAAAGTATTCTAAAATCGATTTCAATTCGAATAATGCTGTACCTATTCTTTTTATGTTTTAACATATCCATTAAGCTGATTACATCATTTGAATACAGAATAGTTACATTCAACTAAGCATGGAATGTAAAGATGATTGCCGCGTTTTTTACTAATGTTACTTACATAATATTTTTTAATGTTTATGTTTATCTAAAATGAAAGGAATATTTACGAAAAACATAATATACTAAATAAGAAAAATATATTACGGAAGGGTTTATATACGCATGATGCCTTCTTTCAATGTAGGTACCTACATAAAACTTGTGTTACATCTATTGTATGCTTATGCTTATTATGAAGTAAAAAATTGAAATTAAAAGAAAGAATGGTAGGTAGGTATCGAAAATATTCAGTAAAGTAGTTTATTAGTAGTTATACTGAAAAGAGCAAATGAGCAAATCTACAATTACATTTTTATTTACTAAATATACATAAATTATTGTTATGAACTAGTAATAGGATTACTAGTTCATAACAATAATTATTAATACACCTGATGATGACTTTGTCGAAACCGGTCGTGTAATATATTAAAATTAATGTAAAATATGTAAGTAATTAAGGTGGAAATAGTGCAAGAAGTCCTGTGTGTTATTACTGTGAAACATGAATTTCCACCAAGACTCACAGTACAATCAATAACATAACCAATAATTATCTCTTGTTGAGATTGAAATGTACCCTTATAAAATTTACCCTACCTTAAAAAAAGTTATATAAAACGTGTCGCATTTCTACACGGCACGGTGGGTACTAGCTAAGTCTGGGACTATAATATGATCCGGAATCCGGCAAGCCCGGGAAAATTCAGAGCACTGAAAATAGAACCTTGCGCTAATAAAATAGAGCATCGCTTCACAAATATTTTTAATGTCACGACACACGAAAAAGCCTAATTAAAAAGCTTGCGACCCTGTCGGTACAAAATTATAATAACACATATGTATATGTGCTAGCGCATAGCATAGCGCGCTATTTTTATCAGCTATACGTTACATTAGCCTTCACTGGTCGAACGTTTGAACGATTTTTTCGACGTTCGATACAAAAGATTCGTTCGAAAAACGAATATTTTGTACCTATACGTAGTTTGTATTTATTATTTTTCAACAGACTGCGACCCATATAGTCCCAACCTAATAACTCACTTAAAGTTGTTTTTTGTTACGTAATTTGTGTTTTTCCAGCAACCATCATGTCGAGCAGCCCGTTCCCGTACACGTGCGAGCTCTGCGGTGCCGAGGGGCTGACAGACGAGGGCATGCGGTCACACACGTTGACCCACGTCACTGGCCCCGACTGCCCCTTCTGCGGCACCGCAGTGCCCCAGCCGCAGCTGGCGGGGCACGTGCAGCGAGCCCATCTGCATTACCTGACGCCCGAGAGGGAGTTGATGGCGTTTATTGATGATCAGAGTCCTAGGTAAGGGTAATTTGTACGGCTCCCACAGCGCACTGCACAGTGCACACTCTGCGGCACCGCAGTGCCCCAGCTCCCAGCCCAACGTAATTAGTGGGCTTTCACACGGTCGCGACTACTTATACGGAATCATTATTAGGCTGGGACTATGTGATCCGGAATCCGGCGGGCCCGGGAAAATTCTTCTTCTTATTTTGGTATAGGCATATGCCTAAAGAAGAAAAAGAATTTTCCCGATCCCGCCGGGATAATAAAAGAGCACTGAAAATATAACTACGCAAATACAATAGAGTTGAAAATGGAAATGTCGAGCTGTCATATATGATATTGACATTTGACTCGACACTTGTATGTTCGATTTTTAGCTCTATTGTATTAGCGCCGAGTTCTACTTATTTTCAGTACCTACTCTGAATTTTCCCGGGCCCGCCGGATTTCGGATCATATAGTCCCAGCCTTAGGGTTGTCGCATTCCTAAACAGAGTATAATTACCGTAAATGCCTGTTGTTGACACGCCACGCGGTAAAAGTTAAAACTGTCAAAATATTATTCTGACCCGTCGTCCCCCGTCGACCCTGATATGTTACATACCAGGACAAGAAATGATTTATTTAGTTCTCAAATTCCTTTCCAGATCGTATTTATTAACACTATCTGATGTTACGGTTATGTAGGGTAGACACGCAAGCCTGCAGGTCGTGTGTGACACATCGCACAGTAAATTAATTTCATTTACAGCACTGAAACTCGTGTAACTCAGGACTCTAGTGCTTTCGTAATTATGCATCCCCTAGATTTTAATTGCTTTGAATAAATACTTAGCACGATCAGTGCGTTAGAGGAAAAGAAAAGGGGGTTCTAAGGGATCAGTTACGAGATTTTCAGCCAGTGCGGTGCCAAAAATCGTGTTTTATCCAAAGATTTCAAAATTCAAGATAGGCTATGACGTACATTTGATAGAACAAATCTTCATACAAGAAAAAGTTGCGCCATCTTGGCTTTCACCATACCTCAAATGTCAGCCATCTTGATTTCACCATACTTAAAATGTTAAAATGGCCACAAAAATCTCATAATTGGGCCATTTAACTGGAGACACTTTTTGCCTCAACATGCCTCGTCTATAATATATACGTCTATGGTTTTATCCCTCTGTGCCCGCACGTAATTTCTTTATCTCTGTGCGTGTGACTGAGTCAAATATACATATATGCTTCCTACCTCAAATTTTATTTAAAGGCAAAGAAAAATTGGAGATCGAAGAGGACCTTAACGCAATAAGAAGTGATTATGTACATTCAGAGCGAAAAGAGATCTCTTATATCTCCGAAATCTGAGGCCTCGCAAACGCAAGGAGTAAAGAGCGCTTTGTTTTAGTACTGTTCAAGAGTCGACACTTGCGTGAGACCACGCGTTTGGGTTAAACTTTAGAACTACGCTAAATTACGTATTTATAATACCAAGAGCAGTTGTGTTAATTTTTAAATTATATTAAAATTGATGGTCAAATCATATATTTTAATGGGGTGAAAAAAGGCGTTGCATAGGCTACAGCTCATAGAGCTGTAAGGCGCAACTAATCAATGTATTTAGTTTCCTTCAATGAGAAACACTTTTTAAAAGTAAATACTTTACGTAAATTGATAGTTCTATTGTATCTACTTCGATAAAAGTTTGATTATCGATAACAAATTTAATTTTTAATCCCCTCACTACTATCCACTTTAATTTGCGACGCGCGAATTATTAGATACCTAATTTTTTTCTGTATTTTCTCTTAATCCATTTCTCATACTGGCGTGCTAAGCAACATAGATAGAGTAATTGATGATCTATAATCTACAGAAATTTCATGCTCATATCTTATTTTTTGATCGAGTAATGCTAACTTTAAAAAATTATTTTTAGGGGATATTTTAGGACTCATACGCACTACCGTTAAGCACGGTTACGAGTTCTTATAGGTCTCAAACGCACTGTATGTAAGTCTTCTGAAAATAGCCTCGCACTTAACGTGTTAATGCATACCTACATTATTTTATTTTTATACGATTTAATAAATGTTTATGCTGCTTATCACGTTACACGGTATACTATTATGTGTATTGTCTAATGGCGTTTTCGGCATGTAAAACTGCCCCGGGCCAGTTTTAGGTACTGAAAACGCTTTAAGGTATTTTTTGATTAAATTATTTTTTTTGTTAGGTATGTGAAAAATATCCCTAACGTCAGCACTGAGGGCTCTTGTTTCTCTTCAATGTGAAAAGTGTTATGATAATGCTTAACTTAGTACGCAATATTTATTAATTTATTATTTTTTTCAGTTTCGACGAGGACTCCAAAATGACCAACACTGACAGCTGCAGCTACAACACACCGGGGTCCTTTAACGGTTGGCACAGCCCTGACACATCTTCATCCTACCACAATGGCGCCATCTCTAAAAACTCCTACTACAATGGGTTTCAAGAGAAGGAAACGTTCAATAAAAATGAAAAGGAAGACGAGTATTCGCGTTCGCCAAAAAATATAAATCTCACAAATGGTTTGAAAAATATAAACTTAAACAATACGGAAGTTACTCCTAAAAAGAGTTTGAGTAGAGAAGATTCTGATGAGCGTGATAATATTATAGATAGTTATGAAACAAAAGGTTAGTCTACTTTAAGTTTAAATTAGTAACTACGAAAAGAGCGCCATACTCACCTACAAGCCTGCAAATCCAGCACCCGTACTAATTCCGTAATTGCTGTCAGAAGCTTAGGTCAATAGAGTCAATCATAATTTAATTTTTGCCTACAAGTCCGTTTCATGGCCGCGACGTTTGATTTGCAGGCTGGACCATGAGTATGGCACTTAAACATACTTTTACCTTTTCGTATCATACATAAATATATAATAATCATCACTTTGCAGGTGCCTATTCTAGTCAAAGTAATAATATGAGCAATGGTGATTCTCCGAGTAAAAATAAGGTGATTCTGTTAAATTATTAATTGATGTATCTTCCTTATTTATTGCTAAACATGAATAAACAATAAATTATTTCCCTTCTCTCTTTCAGCTAACAATGGCTAGTGCAGGGCAAGGATCTCCACTAAGATCTCAACTCGCTCTAAAGCTCAAATCAAATACACCAAAAAAATCTGCACCTACTCCTAGCCCGGCTGTGCAGGTAAATAGAACAGGACTTTTAAAAAAAATTATATTTAATTTTTAGTTGTGGCATTGTAAGTAGACGTTTCTTAGATGTAATGAAATACGTTGAAGAAAATAGTATGTCAAATATCAAAATTCATAAAAAAGACGAAGAGAAATTTGTGGTGTCAAAATTCAAAATTGTAGCTGGTGCAAAATTTAACTTCCGAAAATACAGCTTTTTAATTGAAATTAAATACGCTAGTCAATAATAATTAAAGCTAATCAAACATTTAACTGTTTTATTTAACAACTGCTCCATAATACTGAATTTTATTTTAGTGTCTTCTATGCGATTTCAAGTCATCATGTCCACAAAAGTTGGAGGAGCATATAAATCGAGCTCATTTCGATCTCACTTCGCCGTCTGTGATGGGAAACGCGAACGCCAATACCATTGCCACTGATAACGCCACATTGGAGCTAACGAACGCCACATTATCATTTAACCCTACCCTAGCTCTGAGTGCCATGGCAATGTCTCCCGGCCCCCATACTTCGTCTTTCCAATGCCCCATATGCGAAAGAGAGTTCCAGAACGCATCGGAAATAGAAATGCATGTTAACGTGGAACACAAGGACATACTGAGTCCACAGAAAGCGGTAAGCAATATTATGATAAAGCATTACCTTACTCCTTCCAGAAGTCACCCCGAGCATTGTCCTTATATTTTTCTCAAGATACCTACATAAGTAAGGGTAGGGTTCACATTTTAAAAACAATATATGCCCGGTTTCTGAAGAATTTACATAAACCTTAGTTGAACGTGCATGAATCCTTCTAGTGGTCACTAGATGAATCTTTTCAATTTAGATTCTAAAGCTATATTGTTTTGGTATAAATTAGCAATGTAACAATTTTTTTTCATAAATTTTTTATGAAAAAAAAATTTTACTTTGGGAGTAAAATGGCCCTTTAAACTCAATATATGTAAGTAAAATAATAATTCTCTGTAAAGTTTTTTAATTCATTTCTGTATCAGCTCCATCTATCAGTAGTAATGTCAATGTAAATGAAAATGAACCTCATTAGTCGGTTAAGATAAACTTAGTTTATATATTGACACTTTTTTGTTGAGAATTAAGTCTGCTGTAAATCAATTTTTAAACCCCAACAAAAACAGAGTATTAGAAGTTTGATGTGTCTGTCTGTCCATGGCATTGTAGCTCCCAAACAGATGAATTGCTCACTGCTTGACAATTTGAGGGTTACCTAAATATTTTTAATTTATTTCCTATGTTAATTCATTTAATAGAATAACTACTTCAACATTAAATAACCAGTTTTAATTACACTTTAACATAACACTTTCAGGACCAAGTAGACAATGCGTCGTGTGAGGATGTGGTCATGATGGAGGAGAGCCCGGTCAGCAACTGCCCGGTCTGCTGCCAGCCGCTGCCGCTGTCCCAGCATGAGTTGGTAATTTTTCACAACATATGTGCAATCATACAATATGTGCAAGATTTCGAGTAAATATTTATGCATTTAGTGTTAAAAGTTGACAACTAGAAAGACAAAACTAGTAAAAAGTTTTTGTTCTTCAAATTTTCTAATTATTATCATTATATTAGTTATTAATTACTTATTCAATTCAATTAAAAGTGAATTAATTTTGGAAATGTTTGTTTGTGTAATGGTTGTTGTAGTTTTATACTTGATATTCAGATACAACACATAGAAGAGCATTTTGAAAGAGGGGAAGACGGAGGTGCGCTGACTGCGGCAGAGAGAGAGGCACAGAAGAACAGAGAAGAACATGAATTTCAGTTGTTGAGGGTCAGTATATTACAATTTAACATGTGAAACTATCAAAGTCATATTTAGTAAAAATTTCACCTATGCCTGTTAAACTTAATTGTTGATTAGATATCATGTTATCTCTCACGTTCTTCGTATTAATGAAAGAGAAGGCATAATATTTAGACAAACGATTAGCTTTAACAGGCGTTGGTGAAATTGGCACTTAGCATTGCTGTTGAAATTGTACTTTGAAGACCAAACTCAAAGCTTTCATAAGTTTAAAATATTTTAAACAAATGTTGTTAAATACAGTAAAATGGCTAAGTGCCACCTGATTCTTAAAGCATGTCCATAGTGCCTTTACAAATGCGTTGCAGCTCCCGCAGGTTGCGCGGAATTTTACCGCCTGCAATTCGGCAGTCGGCACGCAATCTATACAAATCCTAGTGCAGCGGCCCTGCCGTGGGTGCCGTGGCGCGTGTGTAAAGGCATTAATGTGCAACAAAATAAAAAACTTGATTGACTATGGGCATGGTTTAAGAATCCTGTTTAGGTCTATCCATACAGCTTTATATCGAGTAACCGATTATATAATATATACAAGATTGTCTTATTTAACGTATAAAATTGACACAAAATAAAACCCAACATAATATTTTGCAGGCGCAATACGGTATGGAGGAAGATGAAGAGGGCTACACAAGTCGAGCGGCCAGCAGTCTGAAGCGAGCGGTGTATAGTGGTGCCCTATCGGTTGCAGGCTACTACGAGCGGAGCGTAGGCCTCCGCAGGGCTTCGGTGTCAGGATTAGATACAGGATGTTCCAAAACTAGTGGTGTGTATTTTATCTTACCTAGATGATGCCTACGACTTCGTGCGCGCTAAAGGAAATCCTGTGGGATCCGTACGTTTTGCCAGCGATAAATAGTACCCTATATCCCATAGTCTACTCTATATCTATGCCAAATTGAATCAAAATTTGTCCAGTCGTAGCTTATTCAATCCAAACAAACATACAAACAATTAAATGTTTCCTCTTTATAATATTAGTTTATATAAATTTATTAGTCTACTGGTTTGCTGCTTTGCTTAGCCCTATGTTCTGGTACGAGACACCAATTTGCCAATAACTCAAAAAGTCCAACGATAACCAAGCCGCGAACCGTGTTTAACATCTAGAAATTAGAAATTGCAAAGTATTTCCATGAAATTTAGTGTGCCGTTTCAGAGATTCTAATTATTTATATACATTTTGTTCATTTAAATAAACAGTAATTGTAATATTTTGTAATCAATCAATTTTTCAATCAATTTCCAGGTATTTTAGAAAGGATAGCCCAGCTAAACGCGCAGAACCCGAGCATAGCCAAGACATATCTCTGCAGTGCGGTTGACCATTACGCTAGTACCTATGGAGACAGAGGATGGGGTTGTGGGTACAGGTAAATTAGAAAACAAACCCAATAAACTGTAGATCTACAAACCTTACTAATAAAAATTTATACAGAACTGATAAGTTAATCATTGTTGCTGTCTTTGTTTGTCTAAAAACAGCAACATTGAATAACTAATCAGATGTGTTTAATTTTTTTTATTTGTAGGGGGTACTAACCTATAATAATGTAACTATGATCTTAAGTCAGCAATATAATCAAGATTATATTGAAATCTGTGATTTTTAATAACTCAGCTCAGCTTTATACTTACTAACACATCTCGTTTTCTATTTATTTATCTACATTTTGTCGCGAAATCTATGTATGTTTCACCCTCCTCCCCGCAGGAACATGCAGATGGTTGTCTCCTCTCTGGTCTGCGTGCCCGCGTACGCCGCAATGCTCGGCGGTGGCGTACCATCTATCCCCCGACTCCAGAGGCTGGTGGAACGAGCGTGGAGGCTCGGCTTCGACGCGCCAGGCTCCGAGCAGCTGGGAGCGAGGCTACATAACACGAGGAAGTGGATTGGTGCATGTGAAGTGGTGACTGTGTTGTCTAGTTTACGAATCAGGTCAGTACAAGAATAGTGAGATTAGATAGCTTGGTTGGAAAGGATGATGACGTTGATTAGTTTTTTTTTTTTTTTGTACAATCATAATATTAATCGTCAATGTTTTTGTTTCAAAATTGGTATCAATTATAACATTAAAACAATGTAGATGTAATTTTTCAATTAGAAAAAGAAATACTAGACAGAGTTATGACGTCACACCTCCGTACGTTCAGACGCGTCTATAGAAAATATGTTCGTAAGTCGTTTTTTTATTTATTATACAAAGAAACAAAAATACACAAATAGTGCTAAAAACCCGAGCTGGGTTTGTACAACTTGTTAGCATTTGCGTGAGCGAGTAAACATGCCATCCGGCCGCCATTTTAGGGTTTGCGAGATATGATTTTATCTCGCAGGTGTCAGCTGATCGACTTCCACAAGCCGACGGGCGCGGACGGCAGCCATCCCGCGCTGTTCGACTGGGTGCTGCGATACTTCCAGCGCGACCCCGATGCCTTCAAGGCGCCACTCTACCTGCAGCACCAGGGTAAACACACAGTCATACACCGCAGCCTTACAGGCAAACGGCGGGAAACAGCGCTTGCGATGTGTTTCATCGTGTGAGAGCTATAAAGGATGTAAGAAGAGGCCGGCCCTACTATCATAATAATTACTTTGAGTAATAAGATGAAAATATGAAAAAGATTTTTAAAAGTAATTGTTCCACTTAACATAAGAAATTAATAAAAAAAATATTATTTGCAGGACATTCCAGAACAATAATAGGCTACGAGCGACATAAGGACGGGAAAGCAACGCTGCTGGTACTCGACCCGTCACACTCACCCGCACAAGTGAGTGTATTCATTAATTAAAGTCTACAGAGTTTTAACTTTTTATTTTATGTTCTTTTGGACTAATTTACAAGTTTACAACTTAGTCCGCAAGCACATAAAAGAAAAAGTAAATAAAAATGTGATAATAAACAAATCTACAGCGCTGATGTCAATGACCTCACACTTTCACACAGCTGATTTCAATAAACAAAACGTAAGTCTCTACATAAGCAGCAAATCATGAGCCAAAACTTTCTGTAACCGCACTTTAGTCATATACTGAGACTATACTCTAGCCAATAAAGTATGGAACAGAAATTAAAGAAGAAAGAAATAAAGAAGCTAGCAATATGTCTATTCGCGTGTCGCAGGTACGGCAGGTGGTCTGCGGCAGCACGGCGGCGAGCGGCGCGGCGCTGCGGCTGCTGCGACGCGGCGCGGCGGCGCTGCGGGCGCGCCAGTACCAGCTGCTGTGTGTCAGCGGCCTGATCGCCGATGACGACGAGTACCAGGTGTGCAGTTTACACAAGATAGAAGTGAAAACTTCACAAGTACACTGTATTTAACTAACATGTTACTAACTTTCTGGTCATATTAAAAGAATTTTAAAAAATGGACGTAAGATATCATAGAATGGTATCGCAGAAATGGAAAAAGACAGAAAGGACGCCAGACTATAGACTGGGAGGATTCTTTACCTAATGGATGGAGAAGATAAGCTTGGAATAGAGAAGAATGAAAGACTCGGGGAGGCCTATGTCAAAGGACAACCTGACCAACAAATGGTTGCTGATTAAATATCTATTAAGTTTTTAGTATTTAAGTAAATCTTACTTACCATGTTTTTTTTTTATAATATTATGTTATATAAAATATGTGGTCAGTGAATAAAGGCTTTTATTATTATTTCAACTTACTTGTTCTATATATGTTGTTTTTTTTATTTGAAATCATCGAGTTCCAAATCTCAACTATGCTAAAGAAGTTTTCACTCCAAAATCTTGCATAAATCATGTTACTTTTATGTAGTGTCATCTAGGACTGAGGCGCACTAAAATCAGTTATCGTTTTGTTTCAGGCGAGCAAGGTGCTACAGTCCGTCCGAATCCCGTAGGACTGACGACAGATTCAAATTCACAGGTTGTGTTACTTACATTGTGTTACGGTTTGGGCTTGTATACAACCCGCGGTGGGCATAATTAGCGGATAGATCGACTAGTTGGCTTCGGTAGCGGTCGAGTCTACGTCGAGTGTGACGTCACTATGATGTCATTAGTGAAGTTAGAAAAATATATGATCATGTTAAAAAATGAGCTAAAAATGTTACCAGAGGAATTTAGATTAACTGAAAAGAAACTCTGTTAGTAAAAAATTTAGTTAGATATCACAGATAACATATTAACATATTAGTTATAAACATTTTGAATTATTTTATATTTAAATATACAAGCTCAAACACAATATTCTAGTCTAAATAATTTTAAATAAGTTAATATATTTTCTACAGTATACTTTGTCAATTATTATGTTTGTCAATTTCGCTTGTTCGTGTTGTATGTACGAAATAGGATGTTTGTTACCAGAGAATGTAGAAATCTTTCGCACTGTAGATTAAAAAAATAATTTAAAACATAATTTTGTCGAAATAAAAAAATCAGTACGAACAAGATGGAATGGATAAGGCTGAACAGCGCCATGCAAAAATAATTATTGTGTGTCTGATGACAGAATGCTCATCAAAATGAAATATATATATATATATATATATATATATTTCAGAGAAAGAGCTATAATCATATTATATAGTTCAGAATCAATTACCTACGGATATTTTGGGCATATGATCTACTGCTTACTTAAAGACGTTTAGTCTGAAAAATAATTAAAAATTCCGAAAAAAAAATTATACATAATAAAATTACATTAAGCTCTATACGGCGCTGTTACGGTCATTGACCTCACACGGCATAATTGTATTGATGTTATTTAGACAAAGTATTTGCTTCTTCTTTCAATCGGCTGTTTCTGTGAGGTTAATAGCTTCAGCTCCTTAGAGAGCGCAATGTAATTTAATTTATTAAGTATAGTTGTTTTTCTTTTTTAATAAAACTATCAAACTTTTAGTTATTTTTTTGCCTAAACGTCTTTACATAAGCAGCAGATCATATGCTCATAATATCCGTAATAGATTTTGTGCAATCTTATACAACAAAAGCTATTTAATACATTCCTACTTAGAAAAATTATAGCACCAAATAATAGAGTTTTTTTTTTTCTCGATGATCTGTGCGCGTGTATCGATAGTGCGAAATATTTGTACGAACCCAACAGTTTAGGTATAGTATATAGCATAAAATGCTTCATATCATCGCCTGGTAGTGGCCGCTTGTATGCACCTCAGCAAGTTCTGGGAAGAGACAGATAGCATGTGAGAGAGAGACAGAGAAAATTCTTATGAGATTACAGTGCCCATAGACAAAGAGAATAGACATAGGAAATAACCATTAGACCGTGAAGACTGGAACGTCAATATAATAATATACAGAAGCGGAACTCAGTCGTGTTCTTGAAATTTTTACCTACGATTGAGCGTGGCCGAGCGTGGCGCTAGGTTGCCAACTCTCGAAATATTATTGACTTTAAGAATTTTCAATATCTCAGAAAGGGTACAGAGTAATATCGGAGTGTCGATTGGAACAATTATGGTGCCTAAAATCTGTTTTGAAATGTTAAACGTGTAAGTGTATACAAAAAGTGTAATATTAATGATTGTTATAAATAAAATTTTACTTCCAAGTGATAATGATTTTAACTTTGAATTAACTACATAATAATATTATTATTAATGTTAATTAAAATTAAAAGTATTCTCTTATTTCTGACGATGGTAACACTTTGCATGTGTTTACAGCGTTTTTGGAAGTTTTGAAATCTATTTGCAAATATTTTCTCCAATAGAATCCAAATTTAAGACGCAAAAATTACGAATGAACATAAAATTTATTTGAAGAAATTGCTGTGTTACGTTAGTTGTATTTAAGAGCTAACTTTATTATAGCTTTCAAATATCATCGATATAATAATATAATGTTATTATATCGATGTCTTGATTTTATTGCTTAAATTTTTTTACGTAAGAGAGTCCTAAGAACACCTTTGGTTCTCGAATACACGAGGTGAAGAACAAAAATTATCATTTTTGTTTTATTAGTATCATTGAATCTGTCAATTATTAATAAAAAGTTATATATTTCTGTTATGTTATTATAGTTATAAATATCGACCAATCGTGAATTGTCGTATGACTCGTATGTTAAATTGTTTTGAATGTATTATTAAAATGTAAGTTTCTCGGTGGCGCGATGCTTTAGATCAACGCCATCTAGTGTCAAGATTCTGAAACAGTTACTGTCTTAAGTGTTATGCAATATGGAGATATTATTTAAAATATCTCACGTCTATTTTTTTATTATACTATAAAACATTACGCTTCATACCTCCCACGATTCTAGCAATGATAGTCACAATTTCCTCTGTCCAGTCCCTAACTACATTTAGTAATTTGAATATCTGCATATTGCATAAAGTGGTTCCGAAATTATTATTTTAACAGCACTCTTGTTCCTTGTACAAATTATTGTAACGACGCGTCGCCTCATTAATTTATTCAAGGCCATTAACAGATTAATAGAGCACTATTTTGACAGAATATAGCACTTTGTTTAGCATGTACATAGGGGAATCCCCTTTTTGACAGGTCAAATATGTTTGACCTTTGACAATTTTTCTGTATTTGCTGAACATTTAATATAAATCATGAATTGTGCAAGTATAAATTTAGTTTAAAACGTTTTATTTATATTTACGGATTTTATTATAATACATAATTTAATTAGCTACCTTTTTATTCTTCAAAACAACATTTTTTAATATAACTCAAATTTTTCGACTTAAAAAGATTGACAATATAATGCTTCACGTAACAATTCTTGAATATTAACGCATTTCATTACCACAAAGCTGTGTACATTAACATAATAACGCACTCGTGTGATATTTAAAAATGTAATAATATTGAATTTCCAATCAAGGAATTCAATTTTGTTCTAATCGTAAGTCAATAATAACTGATAGTAAACCTGTGATAGGTGAAGTGTATTCGCTCATGTTCATTGTTTATGGGCTATTTGGAGGTCACAAAAAGTATATTTTTCATTGCCAAGGCACGGTACAGTAGGCGGCCGAAAAGAACGTACATCTTTTGAAGAGATATTCGACTAGTGGCGGGGTCACACCGCGACGATGCGTGACGCTACGCGGCGTTGCATTTTTAAGATAGCTATTTAAAATTGAACTTTATTCACTACACAAAAAGGTACACGTTTTATATGTCATCAGTCATACACTGCACATGCGCAATGTCATATATAACAGCTCGACACGCTACACTTCCATTTTGAACTTTATTCTATTAGCGCAGAGTTCTATTTTCAGTGCTCTGAATTTTCCCGGGACCGCCGGATTTCGGATCATAATATATAGCCCCAGACTAAAACGTGTATCTTCTTGTGTAATGAATGAGGTTCAATTTTGAATATCTTAAAAAGGCAGCGCCATGTCGCGTGTCGTTTCGTTTCGGTGTGCGTTGACCCTTAAATGCGTATTCCACCTCACTAAATTAAGACGTCCTAAATGATTCAGTAACTAAATTCAGTCAAGTGAAATAGCATTTAGGAAGTTAGGATCCTAATTAGCTTTCTTTTTGGGATCCTATATAGGACGTCTGAATTGAGTGCGGTGGGATTCGCGCATTACAAATGTTACATTGTCTACAACGGTGGATGTACAATGTACATGGTTTTCGGCCGGTCACTGCGTTTAGGTTTTTGTGATTTTCAAGTAGCGATTAGTCGGAGCTGTAAGTCACTTGCCTTTTGTAGACGGGAGAGAGCTTTTAGGGGCAGCTAGGCTGTGCTAAAGTGTTTCTTCAATAAAGTACGATAAGTTACATACACGTGTTTGTTTCAATCCTTAATTGGTCATCATCTCCGCGTCATATACTAAAGTATAGGATATAACTTTCTAGTGAACCTTTTTTTTTTTTTCACTACTATTTTACAGCAGTATATGCGGGCTTGATCCAATTTACAGTTCGTTCATATCTTCTTTTATATAAAAATAGATTGCAATTCCAATGTCTCGCGAAAACTCGAGAACGGCTGAAGCGATTTGGCTTATTTTGGTCTTGAAATAATTGTGGAAGTCAGGGAAGGTTTAATTAAACGTTGACAAATATTGAAAAAGATATAGGTGTAGGTTTAGGAGTAAATGTAGGTGTAGTTATTCTATTCATAGTTAAGACATAACGTGTGTCGGGACAGCTAGTACACCATAAATATGCTCTGTCTTGCCAATCCCAGCCCTTTCACGGCCAGTTGTAACTGATCCATTCGGCAGCGTAATGAAGATTGTACTATGGGCAGTATGGTGTATGACGACACTTACTGATATTCAAGTAGAAAGAAATAATTTCTAATGACTTGCCCAGTTTTAAACTCTAGATAAACTAAGTTTAACTGGTACCGATTTTACGAATCCCAAAACATCCATATAAAGGTCACAAGATGAACCTTCTTTACATTCGAGGATAAAGTATTTTGTTTAGCTATAATTCGTCAATGTAACTATTTTGCTGAAACATTTTTATTACTTTGGGAGTAAAATAACTTTCAACTATTTTAACTATGAAAAATAATTATTTGTTTTTCATAGTTCAAATCAAAATGTGAAGTTTATACTTACTTTCTGGGTCGGCGCCATGTATCAGCAGCAATATCAATTACGAGTTATGGAATCGATAAACGGGCCACATTGGTCAGTAAAGTTAAACTTAGTTTATATTGTAACTTTTTATACTATATACTCAACCTAATTTACACACGATAACCAAATTACACTCAGAAACCGCCAACCGGGCATAAGTATCCGGGCATAACCCCTCAATCGGTGGTCTTAACAGGCTGTTAAAAATTTGTGAAAGGTACGCTATTGAACACGGCTTAGAGTATAATGTTGGTAAGTGTGAGTACATGATATTTAAATGCAATAGTAAGATTTTCAATCATCAACATTGTCCACCACCTTTACTTAACGGAGTACCTCTGAGTCGTGTTACAAAATTTAAATACCTCGGTCACGTGGTGACAGATACTCTCAGTGATGAGGAGGATATTGAGAGGGAGCGCAGGGCGCTATCGATCCGCGGTAATATGCTGGCACACAGGTTTGCCAGGTGTACAGCGCCTGTCAAGATAACGCTTTTTAAAGCATTTTGTCAGACGTTTTACGCCTGTGGTCTGTGGGCCAGCTTTACTCAACGGACCTATGGCGCCTTGCGGGTCCTTTACAATAACATATTCAGGTCTCTATTGCGGCTCCCTCGATACTGCAGTGCATCCGGGATGTTTGCCGATGCAGGAGTCGACGATTTCTACGCGATTATGCGGAAAAAGGTAGCGTCAGTAGTGCATAGAGTTCGGGAGAGCCGGAATGGGGTCCTGAAGATGATAGCGGAGCGAATTGACTCTGCACTCCTTCGCAGACTCACTGAGCTACATGTCAGGGTGGCAAGATGAGCTGCATTTTGATTATTTGTGAGTATATTAATATAATTTTACTGTCACAAAATCATTTAAAATATGGACTTCTTTGTCTGAAAATAAATTATTTTTATTTTATTTTTATTTTATAAGTAAAGCCTCAGAAGTTAGATTAAAGTCTGATAACGGACTTGAACAACTATTCGTCATTGCAGCTAGAAAAATTTAGTTAAAAGCATTTCACATTAAAAAAATATATATTTTGTAAAAACTTTATTGGAAAAAACAAATTATTTATTACAAATTCCAGTGACGTTAAGGACACTTTAACAGACTATTACAATTCCAAAAATTATTTAGCTTAAATATTTATTTGAATACAATATAAATTACAATTTCTCATACGGTCATTTTAGGCTCATTTGCTAATTGTATTTTGATAAATATTATATTACAATACTATTTTACCTTACTTTATGAAACATTTTTTCTCAGTTCAGTTGAGTGAATTCAGTAAAATAGAATAACAATATGCCAAAATATTATATTTTTATAGTAAAAATTACATTTACAAGTTTAAACAGCAAGTAACATTAAGGGTCAGTTAACACCGAGAATAGACGTAACGTGCCGCTGCATTTTTCAGATAGCAATTCAAAATTGAATTTTATTCCTTCCACAATGAGATACACGTTTCATTGCAAGTGTTCGAATTTAATGCTGCGTAGCGCGGCGCCGCTCTTGCAATGAAACGTGTATCTTCTTGTATAACGTAATAAAGTTCAATTTTCAATTGCTATCTTAAAAATGCGGGGTGTGAGCTAATCCTTAAGCAAGCTTCTTTATATTTTTGTAGTAATTTAAAAAGCATTTTGATATCAACAAAAAAAATTAGTTGTCATCTCTGTTTGCTCCCGAGTATTGACAAAACGAGCCTGTTAGTTACACACCACAGCATAGACAATGGACTGAGCATTGAACAATATACTTTGAAACTGGCCACTATCTAGAACCAGAAAGAGTCGAAGCGAATGGGCGGCCATTTGTATTTATCGTTATATACTAATTTAAAAGAGACTGGTGATATCTCGCTCCTTTTTAAATTTTCAAAGAACTGTCAACTCGTCAAGGTTGAAGTGAAATCAACATGGTGAGAAAACGCTAGAATCACGTCACCAATGTGGAAGTAGTGGTGGGAGCCCCACAGGGAGATCTCCGACCGAGCGGGTGGTATGCTCGGTCAGGCCGAAGCCCGATTCTAGCGTTTCTCTCACCATGTCGATGTCACCACAAGGTTTGTATGTCAGTCCATTATCTCTGCTTACGTCACAAACATACACACACCTTAATAATATCATAACTTATGCCGTACAACCGTTTATGGTGAATCGATAAAATGTTTACAACGATAGCACACGACACGAAATATCTCCTATAGTTATCGACGCTTCGAACAAAATACTTTGCACACTTGTGCTAGGCCCCAAGGGACAATTTCGTAACCTTCCCTTTGACAGACGGTTAAAAGTTACACAGAATTTGTTAACATAATTTGTAATGAAATTCCTAAATTATTTTATTCCTCAAGACATATTTGTAAAATATATTATTACAATACAACTAACACCCTACTCACTCACATGTTTCTAAACCTGTGGAAAATAATTTTTGACGTCTTTCTGAAGCGAATAGAAACTTGGGGCGAAAAAAATCGAATACTGATAGTAATTTAGGAACTACTATTAACCATTCGAGAAACCAAAGAGATGTGAGCTCCAAAGACAAAGCGACATGCCATAGACAAACCTCTTTATCACAGATGCAGAAATGCAAGTCATTACGGTCGGAACACACGCGGCACGCCACACATTGCAAAACGAGGATTTGTAAGTTGTAGATAAAAGAAAAAAAACTTTGCGGGCCGAGTAATGAAAAAAAAAACGTTTGAATACATGATATACAGTACCCGGCCAAGCAGAGTCCCAACTTTCATAATATACTTTCAATGAATTATAAATGAATCGTCTTGATATCATGAACTGATTTTTGGAGTTTGGACCAATAAAAATGCGTTTGACGTTGGTTTGACGTTTATGAGAATACCATTTTGCTGTTTCAACATAATATCGAGACTGCATCGAAAATGTATTATTATAAGATTTAATTATGAGAATCGACCGAATGTCTATTTCAAAGATCGATGTGCATTCTTTTCGGCGGAGCATTGTACAATATGCATGTAATTAATAGGTAAAAATATTGTCATTATTAATTACAGTGTCATGTATGTTCCGGCCCTAATGCATTGTCCCTAGTAATAAAGCTAAGTGCGAAAATGGCTTAATCTTAATATCTATGTCTTACGGTAGCGAGACTTGTCTATGGACCACGGCGAGACGCCAGTACAAAAATAAATTATACTCTCACCAATACTTAATGTAAAATGTAGTCAATTCGTTTGTCTTTCATACTTGAAATATTTACAAATGTGTTTTTATAACAGTAGGAATTATATGTTCTTTACAATACAAGTATCTTATTAGAATAGTTATAGACATGACGGTCAAGAACTGAGTAACAGGAGCCATACGCTGCCTATCGTCCAATCGCCATGACGCTGCAGGCGTGATGCAACTGCAGTTCGTCCATTTACACCACAAACGTCATGCCAATCCACGTCTATACACATTACACAGTCAGCTCTGACTGATGCGATCGGCAGCGTCATGCTGATTGGACGATAAGCAGTGTATGGCTACTCTCAGGAATTATTTGGTCCCAGCATTACAATACTTAAGTGGCAAATAGCATTTTCGACATGTAGATACATACTAAGATATATTTATTTATATGTAATATCAAAATATATATAATAGGCTACTTGACTCATATTTATTCATACATTGAAGGAGTATTTCCTTTAGTACTTGGCTTAGGAAAACGTATTCTAGCGATATCATAAATTAAAAGCGTAAGATTGATAAATAAAGTTGATTTAAGTGACGACACAAACACAAAATGTCAAAACGTCGAACGGAACGTCACACCGACATTTTACTACTACGGACTATAGCACAGATTACAAATAGTACTAGTATGACGTCACAGCACAGATCTATCAACCAACACGGCGAATAGTGTTTTCGGCGGTTTTCAAAAAGTGTATTTTTAAAATATTTTTTTTGTAGGTTTTTAGGTTTCATAATAATATAAAATTAAAACTTTGTTCAAAAAAATGTGTAATGAAACAATTATGAAGCGTTTAGGACATAAATAAAAACATGGTCAACTAGCCTATTGTACAATATACTGCCTGGAAATTATATATTTTAACAAGTGTACTTTAGATTGTGTACAATTATAAAGACAAACGAAATAATTACTATCATAACCTAAATCGTATCTACGAGTCGGGTTTCGAATCCAAACCATGATGTAGAAATGCGTAAAACAGTACGATGCGATCGTATGATATTAAGTAATTAAGTTTTGGAAAATATATAATTGTAAAATAAACTTTGTACCTAACATTTGTATAAAGGAATTTGAAGTGACAAGAATATAGTGGTTGCTATATTATTGCCTTATTAGGTTTTTCTGAAATGTGGCATATTTTTGTGACAAAAACACTGGCAAACGAGCTAACGTATCGCCCGATGATAACATACTTAATACTAATACTGTTTTGCGCAGTTCTACCCATGTTGTGTTCGCTAGCCGGTCACACGACTTATTTAAATTAAATAAAAAATCTACATAACATTATATTATTATATATCCAAAGGACTTTACAGCAAGAAAATTACAATCAGCCTACATTTTTCAATCAGCCTTAGGCTTAGTACATTACTTGTTTTTTTCATTGAGTTATAATGTACTACGTACTAGAGAAGCTATCTCAAACAAAAGATAGGGCGCGCACTTGATGACGGCGGGGTATGCGCGGGACAAGCGGGGGGTGTTATGTTCTCACGTAAACATGGCCGCCGCCGCGGTGACGCGTTGCAATTGAAAAATTATAATTAAATTAAGCGTGTTTTAAAGATAATAAATGAACTTACTGGTGAAAAGTCACTCCTTGACTTTTACTTATGTTTCTGGAGTTGTTTGAACAGTATCTCAATGCACACGAAGGCATAATTTAAAAAAGAAAACTTCACTCAAACGTGTCACGTTGCAGCAAGCGCTCGGCACAGACTAAGTGAGTTGGAGTGCGCGCGCTCTAACTCGTGTTACAAACAATAGAGTTGAGGCGTCTTCTCTAGTACGTAGTACATTATAACTCAATGGTATTTTTTTCATTTTTATTGTTTTTTAAAGAAGAAGACTAAAAGAATTAGAAACTGTTTTATTATTTGAATATAAATGTAAAAAAATTGTACGTTAGTGGTAGAAAGTATTCTTCAAATAATTATTGTTAATAATAAAAAAATAGTACAAAACTGGTACATTCTTAAGGTTTTAAATATATTTCTACTAATAAATAGAAACTGATTATTGAATTTGTTTGTAAATTAATATATTTTTCTAACTAGCAGACTTAACTAATATTTATATATTTATAAAAGGTTTTGTATAATTTAATGTTCTAACACGTGAGGCAGTCTTCTGTTGCATTATTGGGGTACGTAAGTCCCGTACACATGAAAAGAGTTCCTTGTAGCACCCGAAAAATCAATGTTTATTCTGTATAGATTCGATTTCTTAAGATGTTGAGATTTTACTTTTGAGATAACTTATTACAAACTAAGCCAATAGCCCTGTGTTAAATAATAATTTACAAATTAGGCTTCAGGCTTCACAATTTTGTAAATTATAATTTACTTAAAAGCCTGAACACACTGTTTAAAAAATAACGTAGCATATCGTAGATTACCTACGCTACATTATTTTTTATACAATGTGTTCGAACGCAGAACACACTGTTTAACATAATTTGTAGACCATTTTTTAAATGTAGATTTTATGTAGACTGTATATACCTACGTAATGTCTACAGATATTTGTCTATACTCTATGATGTACAGGGGCAGAGAACGTGTTCATAAACAATAATTAAATTTGTTACTTTTATCACTTTACATTATCAAAATTTGCCTCATAAGTTACAATTTAGGAACCGAAAATAGGTTATCTTTTGTTTATAACTCTAATTTATAAGAGGATGCATAGTTACATTTTTAAAATTGAGGCGACAGTACTGATAATAGTTTTACTAATCTATTAGTTTTGGCCCGTCATACACTTGGGCTTTACATGCTGAAAGCATACCAGTAAAAAGGTATTAAAAATTGTAGTATTCATTACATTTTCGTGAAATATAAGAAAATTTAGCGACAAAAAGCTTGATCATAGCAAATAATATATTACGGGCCGGGATAATACTTTTGTATCTATTTGGCCGGGCTAAAGTGACTTACACGCACAACTGAATACACAAACGAAGATGTCAAAATTTGAGGCCTTCTCTAAGCTAACATTCTAGCCTAAATATCTACGAGTCAAGATTAACTTCGAGCTGAGGGCCTAGCGGGAACATTTGATAGCGGCGAAAACGTGACGTTATCGAATGAAACTTGTATGGGCGCTGTCATGATTTTGACGCATTTTCATACAATTCTCATTCGACAACGTTACGTTTACGCCGCTGTCAAGTGTTCCTGCTAGGCCCGCAGATCATAAATAGTTAACCGTGCGAGTATTCAGTCGTTAGTACTGTGGACATTAGACTACATTTGCCCGGGCCAACTTTCCTGTCCGAGACATCCTGCACCGGCGGCCTAAGCCGAGGCCTTCTCCTCCTTGAGGGGCTCCGCCTCGGGCTGCGGCGGCGGCGGGGCGGAGGCCCAGGGCTGCTGCTCGCCGGAGCCGAGTAGCACAAACACGACCGCGCCGAACGCATACGTCGCAGCCAGTATGAAGAACACAATCTGCCATTGCTCGTATGTGTTCTGAAAAAAATGTGTAATTTGTGAAATTATTTTATACGGGGTGTAGTGTTTGTTAAACTTGCTTTTGCCCGCGGCTCCGCCCGCGTAAATACAGTATCACACGGGAACACTGTACTTTTTCGGGTAGTAGAAATAGTAGAAATGTAGTCTATGTTTTAATCCAGAGCCTAAACTACTACAATTACCAAATTTCATCAAAATCCGATCAGTACTTATTACGTGAAAGAGTAACAAACATCCATCCATCCTCACAAACTTTCACATTTATAATATTATAGTAGGATAGTAAATTAATTATTTTTTCAATATTAAAACAGACGATATGAAAAATTGTTACCGTCTGAAGATCAGAGGTAGAATTTGGGTTACTTGACAGACAAAGACAGCAACATGTCGCCACCGCTACACAAACTTATACATTTTCCCCCTAATTAATAAAAATATTTACACCATGGATACGATAATCCATATTTCTGTCATTGTCTGTCAAGTGACTTCTTTTCCAACGTATCGGACAAAGACAGCAACATGGATTAGCGTATCGGTGGTGTAAATATTTTTATTGATATGAGTAAATATGATAAAAAATAAGACACTTACACGTCCATGCGTAAGTTCCCCAACCATGTATGTGGAAAGCCAGCCGCCCAGAGACGAGAGAGTGTTCGCGATGCCGAAGATTGTTCCTGGAATATAAATAAGGGTTTCAATATTAAGCACTAGCTCTTACCCGCAGCTCCGCCCACGTAAATACGGTACCCCACGAGAACACAGTACTATTTCTATTTAAACTACTACCATACCAAATTTCACCAAAATCTTTTTAGTAGATTTTGCGTGAAAAAGTAACAAACATCCATCCATGCTCACAAACTTTCACATTTATAATACTAGTAGGTCGTAAATTAGGGATACAAGATACTGGAAGAAATTCTAACGAAGTAAGCAGTAACGTTGTAACCTTTTTATGTGATACTAGCTCTTGCCCGCGGCTCCGCCCGCGTAAATACGGGAACACTGTACTATTTCGGGATAAAGGTAGCCTATGTATTAATCAAGAGCCTAAGCTACTACCATACCAAATTTCACCAATATCCGTTCAGTAGTTTTTGTCTGAAAGAGTAACAAAGAAACCCATCCATCCTAACAAACTTTCACATTAATAAAATAGAAGTGGGATGTCTTAATATATGAGGTGTTGTTTGGATCAGTTTTTGTTGTTGTTTGTTTAAATCGCTTAAACTTTGAGAATAACAAGTGGCAAATAACAGAATAAGTATTGATTGTTGCAAAATTACTAACCACACTCAATTTACAACACGCTTCAAACAAATAAAATAATTATTGTATAAACAACACTAATAACAAATCGTGTGCGATTTTATCAATAAAATAACATGGTGCGGATGCAATCTATACGTCGATAAAGTTATGGGAAAACCCGTGAGCAATGTGAGACGACGACAGGTCAAGTATTTGATAAACGTTAAAAATATATCCTTAAGCACAACCCGTGCGCCGGACAGAACTGAAAATTGGAGTTTATTGAGACCTTTTTTTCACAGTCATGGTCGTATTGAAAAAGCCCCGAAAAAATGTATGTTAATCTGCATTATATTAAGCCGAGGACTGTCTTTTTATAAAATAACATTTTTATTTAAATATTGATTTAAAAATATTCTAAGGCTACCCTTTCTTTTTTTTGGTTAAAACCTTTTTTATGCCTATAAGTCACACGAGTGTGACGAACATTAATTCAGTATTTTAAGTGAGACAAGCCTCAGGGGAAGGTCGTTTTAGTTTTTGCAAATTTTGTCTCAAATATTTATAGCGATTTTTTATCCGATTTCAATACTCCGGTCGGCGCGCTACGCCCTTGTCGCCTACAAAATTAGTATGGGACTTGACGCTTGAGGTCACTGGCGTTATACAGAGCCTTAACATTTTATGTGCAATCCAGAAATATCTTAAAATTGCAAAAAACTTTCAATAATTTTTGCTAAATTAGTAAAAATACTAGATCATTTAACTTACATCAGTAACTTAAAACAACGCACAAGTTTAGGAGATATTAGCAATTATGTTCCAGCGACTCAAATATTTCATACACCTTTACCTAGGTGTATTAAATATTTGACGTCACAGTTAATGCGACTTTTGTATGGAGTCTTATTACGAGACTCGCGAAATTCTTTAATCATATTTAGGTCTTTACCTATGAAATTGCCTTTTTGTATGAAAAAATTTAAGCGAATTTTTTTCATGTATTTTTTATTTGTATTAATCGAAATAATCACCCATGCAATCAATGCATCTTTGCCAACGCAGTAGCAGTTTATTGATGCCCTTCTTAAAGAAATCAGCTGGACGGGAGGCAACAAATTCTTCAAAGGCATATTGTACTGCCTCTCGGCTATTGAATTTTTTTCCCGCCAAGAAGTTATCCAAATTCTGGAAAAAGTAGTAGTCTGTAAAATGTAACACTAATCAATAAACAAATGACTACTTTTGAAAAAAAATTCCATGTTTTTTAAATAAAATTAATTTGAAATTAGAATTCTTAGCCAAACAAAAATTATTTTGATTTGAAATGGCCAGTACTGCAGAACGGCAACTTCACAGGTAAAGACCTATTATGTACGTTTGAAAATATTGATTTAATTTATGCAATAAAAAATTAAGTCATCTAGCCTATTGACGTTTTGTTTAGTCGTAAAAATAAACAGGTAACTTTTCATGCAATTTTTTGACCAGGCCCGAATATAAAATAAAGAGTCCAAGCAAACTTTCTCTGTGGCTCAGTGGTTAGCGCATTGGCGCTAAGGCCGGAGGTCGCGGGTTTGAACCTCGCCAGGGAGCAAAAAAGCTTTCTGTGTTCCTGGGTCATGGATGTGTATTAAATATGTGTATAATATAATAAAAATCTTAAATATAAGTATAGTATAAAAAGTATTAAATATATTTTCGTTGTCTGGTACCCGTAACACAAGTTCTTCGGATACTTACCACGGGACCAGACTGACATGGTGTGAAGCGTCCATAGATATTATTATTATTAATATATATGCCTTCATTTTGGATTTAAATGTATTTTACCCAGCGAAGCCAAAAGGAAGGGTAATTTTTTGTTTTGGCAGTCTATCTATGTATGTATATTTGTTTGTTCCACTGTAGCGTCTAAACCACTGGTTCGATTTTAATAAATGACGTGTCAATAGATTCGTAATAATAGCACGGGTAACATAGGCTATATAATTTACGTAATCGGGTCATAGTTTTTTATAAAAATTATTATCCATTCTAATTTGGCTAACCAAACCCGAAACCTACAAGGACCAAGGGTATATCTAAAACTTGCTTATTGCAAATACTAGAAAAACTTATAAAGATTTATAATATCAGTTAAATTACAGATCACTTGACGGGAGTGCATTTCTGTCAAGCGGTGACTATGGCGCCCGCGTGCGCTCGTCGCCACTTCTGTCACTGATAGCCACCGCACCGCTCGCCACGAAATTCGAGGCAGCGGTCTGTAAACAGCTGGGACTCTGTCCTCATCTCTCCTCAATGTTCTAAAGAGGATGTAGCCCGCCACGCTGCCTACTGCGGCATGTACTCACCGCTGAACCTGGGCGCGATGTCCAGCCCGTTGCCGAGGTACCCGGCGGTGACGGCGCCGTTGATGGTGAGGGCCAGTGTGAAGATGGCGATGGACCAGATGCGGTCGTGGCCGAAGAACGCCTCAGCAAGCATCAGTAGACCTGTGGATAGGAAGATTAATTAAAGAAAGACATACAATACAAAGGTCGTATTTCCTATATGGGGAATGGTATCTGGTGCATATTAGATTAGAAGACATAGACTTATTAATGTTTTATTGCCTTCTTATTTCTTTCCTTTCGAAAAGAATTTTCGGTCAAACAAGAGCCAAGCATTCGCACAAATGTGACCCCAAAGAATCTTCAATTTTTGGGGTCCTATTTGTGCGAATGCAGAAAATAACGCCGTGAGTTTGGTTGAACAAGTGAGGGCAAAGCCAGTTTAGTTTAGTTGCTGGCAACACACTTTTGCAATTTAAGTAGCCCGCAAATAGCTGTAGAAGCTTGCCAGCAGACAATCCATTTGCTCTTTTGCCCGTAAGGTAAACGCACCTGGGAGACCAACGGCGAATCCCGTGAACAGCTTCCTGGCGGCTGTGGTGCTGAGTTTCCCGGTGCGGCGCAGTGAATCTGCTAACACTGATGACGCGAGCGCGCAGAGGTACTTGCCTAGGTATGGCAGAGAGGACAGGAGACCATTCTGTAACAAAGAGTTAGTTAGTTAAGAATAATATACACATGTTAATATTATGATTACTGCCCATAATTATATGGGCAGTAGGCAGTGACTATCGATCCCATAAATTGCTAGGCATAGATCACTGAACCCATTAAGAGATAGGCAGAGACAACTGAACCCCTATGCGTTTACCGCCTATCTACACAGAGATTAGCCGGAGTAAACAGACCGACAGACGGACAGATAAAATAATGAATTTTTATTGTAAGCACGCACGCTTCCGTATATACTTTTATATGCATTATTTATGTGAAAAGCTGTTCATTTAAAATTACTAACAGACACTTCAATTTTACATATTTATATTGGTTACCCGGGTAATGATTAATAGGTATTCACATTCCTGCCATTATTAGTATTAATTCAGTGGCAATTCAGGGGCAGCAGGCCGCCCCGTTTCCTGCCGCCCCGGCATAAGAACACAATAATATTGTTTTAAACACTTTCGGATTGTGTCGCGGTGCACTTTTCTTTTCCCGACGTTTAGGCTACTTTCCAGCAGCCGTGGTCACGGGAGGACTGTGGTGTCCTAACGTCGGGAAAAATAAAAGTGCACCGCGACACAATCCGTAAGTGTTTAAAACAATGACCAATATTCGCGTAAACATAAGAAATAATACATCATTAAGTATCGACGTTTGATTTTAGGCTATTGGTTTTACTGTATTTTTTCGAAGTGAACATATTCTGTAAAATACACAAAAACTTTGCTACTTAAAAATAAATCACTACTTAATGGGGCGGCAAAGTTAATACGCGTCTGCTTATTACCATACTCTAGTTTACGTCCAACTCGTAATTACTAGCCCCCTTACTAATAAAAAGATATACATAACGGATAGCTTAAACAACGTTGCTGTCTTTAATCTAATACGTTGTTCAAGTCACTTGACAGTATAACCTACTATAAAGCAGTATGAAAGTTAATAAGGCATTAGGCATAATCCTGCAGCCTTTCACGTGGGGTAAACGTCCAGCTATATGCAGTAAAAAACGGCGTCAGTCTCGGATGCCTATCTATTTTTAGGTTTGACTATTTATAGGCAAGCCCATCTTGATTACCGCAATTACGTCTAGAATTGGTTTGTTAAATCACTTGGTAATGGAGATTGTAAGTTGCTAGTTGCAACATACGTGGTATAATCTGTATATGACACTCGGCCCCAGTGGCGAACCTTTCCACTTGCGGATAGACAGCTAAGGGTCGATTCACACCGAAATGGCAGCGGAGCGGCCAGCAGCAAAATTCTGTCATATAATTTTAAAATTTATCTTCATTACTATAAAACACAGTTTCGCTTGAGACAGACCGCCGCCGCTCACGGCCGCCGATGGCCGCTAGTGACCGCCGGCGGCCGTGAGCGGCTGCGTTCTCAAGTGAAACTGTGTTTTAAATTTATAAAGATAAAGTTTAAAATTATATGACAGAATTATGCTGCTGGCCGCATCCGCGCTCCGCTGCCATTTCGGTGTAAATCGACCCTAAAGCTCATTGTGAACAAGCGACCTACAACGACTAGTGGCCAACATTATATTAATATCTCATACATCTCATAGTCTAGTCAACAAGTTCAAAAACGTGTTAAATATAAATAAAGCTACTAAAAATATGTGCGATAGCTCAATCGATTCGGTATGACGTCTAGAAAAATGTTTTTTACGGGTATATTAGCACATAAAAAATTGCGATTGTTATTAACAAAATAAGATTTTTCGTTAATAACTTTTAAAATAATGATATTTAAGGAATTTTGAAAAAAGATCCTGAAAGAGGAGGAAATTTACAGTAAAAAAGTCCTAACTCCCGGAACTCTATCTATATTATTTAAAAAAAAAATTAACGCTGGAAATAGGGCTCCGCGAGGGCGTTACAGCATAGGCGCGCCGTCTAAAAAGCCGGTATATCACCTAAAATATTTTTTTTTTCAATATTAAATAACAATTTTAAAATTTGATTAAATTATGGTGTAATCTAGACACATGAACCAAAAAATCTCGGTGAAAAAATTTTTTTTGTCGATTTTTCAAAAAGTTACACTATTGTTAATTAACAAATTTTTTTCCAATCTCTGTTTTTATAAATTACGGCATAAAAGTTTAAATAATTGGTCTATAAATTTTTCTACTTTAATTTTCTAATTTAGGTACTTAATAAAGTTATAAAAAAAAATATTAAAGTTTATTATTTTGTTAATTATATTTTTTTTAAATTAACTAAAACTGAAATTTCTAAAAAAATTTACCAAAAATTTTTTGGTAATATCTTATTATTGCTGTTTTCGCATCTAATATAGGTATTAATTAACATTGAAAAAAAAAATACGTCATTTGTTAAGAAATTGTTTATAAAGAAATAGACCATTTTGGGATTTAAAATTTTTTTTTTTTAAATTATCTTATTGCATAGGAGAAATGATTTAAAAAAAAATTCTTAAATAAATTTTTTTATTGTAAATAATTTTTAATTGTTTATTAACTTAACAATTTGTTATAAACAAATAAGTAGTATTAACTGTTATATTTTTTTTCGAAAACTAAAAATTACACAAATTATGATTTTTAAGAATAAAATAATTTCTTAACTTATTATTTAAACAATTGAAATATAAAAAAAAATATTATAAACAATAAAAAATTTATTTAAGAATTTTTTTTTAATAATTTTATTACAGATTATCAATCATGTTGTCAATATTGCTATAAAAATTGTCCTCATATTAAAAAATAAAACTAATCGAAACAGAATAATAACAACAAAAAACCAAGTAAATACGGAGACGAAAAAATATGTATCACTTCGAACGCAATCCAAACAGGAATGAACTTGTTCACAATTGTTTGGCGGACCAAATGACCAAATGTTTCGTGGTACAGAAAAGCGGCCAGTGCCGCAGTTGTCAAACTGCGGCACTGGCCGCTTTCCTGTACCACGAAACACGCTACGACAGCTGTCGTCGACCAACTGACGTCATTATTGCATACGAGTGATAAGGACAGATATAATATTAACTCACTTTCATAATGCAACTCAGTAGCGGTCCGTTTATTTACGTTTTTTATCTCGTCTCGTTGGCCTTACTTTAGACTATCAGGCCAGGACTAATATTGCCCGAATCCGCAAGGCCGGGGAAAAATCAGAGCACTGAAAATAGAACTCTGCGCTGCAGATATAATAGAGCTAAAAATCCAACATGAAGTGTCGAGTCAATGTCATAATATTATACGACAGCTCGACACTCGACACTTAAATTTTCAACTCTATTGTATTAGCACAGAGTTATCATCAGCTCGCTAACCGCTTGATAATTCGGGGGTTACTTAATTTTTTTAATTTAGGTTATGGCTTATGAGTTGCTGCATATTACTTACGTAGTGACTGTTCAGTAATCTGTAATATTACCTTGGGCTAAAATGTACACAATGTCCCTATTGAGTATTGATCCATACAAACGTCCCTCGTTGTGATTTTCCTCGTGTGAATGCATTACATACAGGCTATGCCCACTGGCATAGGGATACAAGCGACGCATTATTTACTATCTCACTTGAGACACGACAGTCTAAAGAGAGTCTATAACATAACAAGATATATGAAGATGCGCACACTTGAAACAAAACATCTCATAGACGAAACTGTCAAGGAGCGACACACCTATCTTAAAACTGTGGGTGTTTTAGTCGTAAGACAGGCTTGTCTATGTGAGACAAAACTTAAAGTCTTAAAGCTGGGACTCTATGATCCGGAATCCGACTGGCCCCGGAAAATTCAGAGCACTGAAAATAGAATACTGCGCCAATACAAAAGAGTTGAAAATCGTAGTGTCGAGTGTCTTAAACATTGACACTTGACACCGTTTCGATTTTCAGCTCGACTGTATTACCGAGAAGTTCTATTTTCAGTGCTCTGAATTTTCCCGGCCTTGCGGATTCCGAACCAATGTTGTTTCACAACTCTTCTGTGTGTGTCTATGTGTTAAATAACAGCAATCAGCATACACTATGAAGCTACGTCTCTAATGGATAATGATTTATACATAAATAAGCCTCAGCAAGGCAATCGCGCTACTGTTTGTCGTTTGAATTCAGGTTCAACTCTGCTTTGGTTGTGATTCAGTTTCGGTTCGGTTCCGATGCGTCTGAACATATTTCAGTATCGCACTGTCCTTCCAAACGTAACTCAACCTCAGACGAAACTCGAACGAAACTTTCGATAGACATAAGGGATGTGAACCTAGTATTTGTGTAAATATATGTGATTTTTCTTGCGTGCTCGCACTAGTTGCTTTGACGTTTGTGGTCTATGGGCGTGTCTTTGATCACCAAGCCCACCATAATTATTAAAAGAAGAAGAAGTTAGTCATACTTCGTAGTTTGTTAAAGTGGCTTGAACGCAAGGTTGGCGGCACGAGGGGTGCCACTTCTTTATTTAAGGCTATTGATAAATGCATTTGAAAGACGCTACCATTTAATGAACAAGCGATTGGATAACGTAAAGGCATTTCTTTTTATGCGATCACTTAAATTTTCGCATCTGTATACAACTCGAGCCATTGACGTATCAAATTCTTTAAAAATATCTAACAATGCTAGATGTGAACTAATTTTTATCCATCTCAACAATTTAACACACCAAAACAAAAAAACGTTTCAGAAACGTGCGAGAAAAAGTAGCGTCGTATCAACTTTTTGTTTTGACAGCGTTTGCGCTTGGGCTGCGGTGCGGCTGCGTTCCAACTATCTGTCAAAACGTTAGCGCGATACCGAACCATTCAAAAAGTCGAGTAACGTTCACGGTTCGTTTGCGGTTCAGCTGAAAAAACTTGGCGCGATTGCCCTGCTGTTGACACCGAGACGGGGCGCGGCGCGCACTTTTTAAGATAGCGATTCAAAATTGAACTCTATTTACTACACAAAAATATCTGCAGTCTGCACGGTTAAAGTAGACCGATGTAGATCATGCGTAATGTACGGTCGCCGACAGATCCCGACTCCAGTGAACATTTCGATTTTACTATTATCGCAACAAGGTCCAAAAGTGGTACACCGGGTTTGTCGGCGACTGTGTCCAGTCTACCGAACAATAAGTTCTTAAAATATTTGGATGATCTTCAGTTTTTTCAATTCGATCCGATTCTATGTAATCTACATGTAAACATTAGCCTAACCTAACCTTTTTTGCCTGAAACACAGGTTCATTCATCCCTAGTTCAGGCGCTATTGTTGACTTTATTTAGATTAAGCAAAGACGTATATATTATAGGCATGTTGAGGCAAATTGTCACCAGGTAAATGGCCCCATTTTTGATATGTTTGGGGCCATTTTGACATTTGACGTATGGTGAAAACAAGATGGCTGACATTTGAAGTATGGTGAAAACCAAGATGGCGTAACTTTATAATGTATGAAGTTTTGTTCTGTCAATAGTACGTCATAGCCTATTTTGAGTTTAAAAATCTTTGAGATTAAGAATAAATTGTTACCTATAAGTACCTACTTCTGACCTACCTGTAATATACCATTTTGTGTTTTTACTAAATAAAATTATTATTATTATTAACAAAGCTCGATATGGGCGGCTATAATGCCTCCAATTTAAATGTCACTTATTCACCGCGCAATCAAGAAACACAATGACATATTAATTTGCACGATTTTTTTTGTTAACTTAGTTAACATTGAATAGGAACGGAGTTTAGTCAATTTTGGCAGTCACTCGTAAACATTACCCATAACCGTTCACTTTTCGCGCGAGTTTACCATAACTTACTGGGTCAATAATTCAATGAGGGTTTTTGATATTTTTTCTGCCGTTAGGGGGGCAGACCCAACGCACATAAAGCGTTATCTGGTGCGTAAGTGGTATCAAAATCACCAGGCGTCGCTTGGTAGACCGACGGTCCTTGTCAAAAAGCTGTCATGTAAATTTCTTCTGCATTCCGACTAATGCGAATGGCTTACTTGGCGCCAGCGGAAAGAGCACGCCTACATAATGTCGGTCGGTCGGCAATTCCTGGGAAGATGATTCACTGCTCAGTGCAATGCGGACGATGCGAGGTCGGACCACCAGGTAAAATAGTTTGTTGCTATGTTAGATAAGTAAACATTTGGTGCTGCGGTTTAAGAAACGAGACGAATAGCGACGCGGCACGGCATTTTTAAGATAGCTATTCAAAATTGAACTTTATTCACTACACAAGAAGATACCTACACGTTTAATTGCAAAAGCTCAAATGACAAACTGCACCGGTCTGCATAGCCCCGCGCCGCACTTGCAATGAAACATGTGCTGTGTAGTGAATAAAGTTCAATTTTAAATCGCTATCTTAAAATAAAAGTGATATGCAAGCGACTATGTACGGGTTCAATCCTCTTTGCTGTTATGCTGATCTGACTTCAATAAAAATTATAAAATTGTAAATGCTAATGGGATGAATAGGACAACGGACTTATCATAATAAAATTCAGTCTGTCGCAACGCAACACCTATCTCACGGCAACTTATCAGATCGGCAGCATCCTGTCATCTTCAATATCCTGTGACCTGGATCTTGGTAAACCAGATACAACCGGTTCAGAGTCTGAACTGCACTGCACAACTTCAGACTGTTGTGTAGTGCAGGTTTCTTTCAAATCGGGATTTTTATTCCGATAATGTCAATGCGGTCGAAAACGTGAAACAACTATAAGATTTATTTGTTTTGATAAGTAGGATGTCAACAAAATCTGTAACAATATGTCAGCGTAAGATTAACACGATGATTCTTAAGATATAAGTTTCCAAGTGGGGTTTTTCAATACCCACCACTAACGGTCAGTTCGTACGAAATAGGCGGGACGCTACGCTGCATTTTTAAGATAGCGATTGAAAATTGAACTTTATTCAGTGCACAAGAAGATACATGTTTCAAATTTCAATCAAAAATTTCATTCAAAAATAAATGTGATAATCATTGTGTAAACACTAGAAATAAGAACAAGTTAGATATGCCAGTGTTCAGACTAAGGAAAGTTAGTAAATCCTTTAAAGGCCAATGTATACGCTTATACAATATAATCCCAGAAAAGGTTCAAAACCTTCCCATTAATAAGTTTAAAAAAGTAGTTAAAGAACGTTTGTGTGCCAAAGCGTATTATAAAATTAATGACTTCATTCAAGACGGCACACCTCGGGAATAAGGTGGCTCCTTATCTTATCTTATTATTTGTTACATAGACATAAGTAAACATTGTAATAATTTTGATTTTAAAAGAATAATTTTCCATCTTTTTGGTAAAAGATGGCCCCAGACGAGTTTCTTGCCGGCTCTTCTCGCTGGGTTAGTTCTCGAACCGGTGGTAGGCATCACGTAGTATCGACGTTCAAAAAGAGTATTTAAAAATACCAATTTTGAATAAATTTTTTTTTGATTTTGATTTTCATTGCCAACGCGGCGCAGCGCAACGCAGCTCGAAGCTCGAACACTCGCAATAAAAAGTGTATCTTCTTGTGTAGTGAATAAAGTTCAATTTTTCATCACGTTCTTAAAAAAATTAATTAGTTATAATGGGACTGACGTGCCTTGTTTGGGAAAATTATCCATTGCCTCTTGATTAAAGATTTTGAAATTGAGAAAAATCTTAATATGCAGCGTCGCGTTGTGTCACGTCGTGAGAACTGACGCTAACAAACACATATGAGACGCTCAAGTCTAAAATTTGCCAAACCAATACCAGGGCCCGGGCGCTCACCTTCCTTTAAAGATAAGGCTATTGTTAACCATGCCGGCCTGTTGCAGCATCCTGGCCCTTTGTTTTGGAAATCGATGAAAATAGGATAGGGGCCGTCCATTAATCGATACGTGACGAGGTTTTGTACTACCCCCTCCCCCGACCTAAGATCACGTGCATTTTTTTGTACACACTAAGTAGGTCAAGAAACCCATAACTTGAAAAACATACACTCGAATAATTTAAGCACTTAAAAACTATACGGAGTCATATTTGTCTTGTAAGTTGGAGTAATATTTAAACAACACTGCGAATCTACAACCCATAAGAATTTCGGTATGCATAGACTAGATTCGAATTCCGAAAATACACGTGATGTCTCCTTAAACCTGATATGATACTGGAATGTAATGGTACTAACAAGGGGAGTCTGAAAAAAATCACTGGATCCTCCCCCCTTTGAACATCACGTGATTAATTATTGTCGGCTCGGTATTTAAAATTAAAGTAAAATTGTTTTTTACATACTTTTTAGTTATAATTTTTTTATAATTTCACCTATGGTGGTCTACAAAATTCATGCTCACTTAAAGTCACTTCAAAATAATGCTGATGATAACGACCACTAATTTGTATATCAAAACGTCGAATCAAGGGAAACTGGATATTGAAATGCTAGTATTAAGCCATTTTATGTCTTCTGAACCGGTCGGATCTGGATTGAAACCAGTAAGAAGCAGATTGGCTATGTCAGTTCCGAACCAGAATGATTCGTACTTTTTTTATAATGTGGCGCTAAACCGGTAATAGAAGGTTGTGTTGAAAGTTGAGATATAATATTATCATTTTAATTTTTTTGGAATATTCATATGAGAAAAACAAATTACTTTCAATGTCAAATAAATATTCAAATATAATAAGAAGTACTATTACTAATCATTGTTCATTATTACCGTACCTATACTAACGTCTAAATATGGGGAGGACCTAATAACAGAATAGCCTTATCAGCCATATGGATGTCATGACCTTTTTAGGCTAATATTATAATTTATTAACACGATGATTCTTAAGATATAAGTTTCCAAGTGGGGTTTTTCAATACCCACCACTAACGGTCAGTTCGTACGAAATAGGCGGGACGCTACGCTGCATTTTTAAGATAGCGATTGAAAATTGAACTTTATTCAGTGCACAAGAAGATACATGTTTCAAATTTCAATCAAAAATTTCATTCAAAAATAAATGTGATAATCATTGTGTAAACACTAGAAATAAGAACAAGTTAGATATGCCAGTGTTCAGACTAAGGAAAGTTAGTAAATCCTTTAAAGGCCAATGTATACGCTTATACAATATAATCCCAGAAAAGGTTCAAAACCTTCCCATTAATAAGTTTAAAAAAGTAGTTAAAGAACGTTTGTGTGCCAAAGCGTATTATAAAATTAATGACTTCATTCAAGACGGCACACCTCGGGAATAAGGTGGCTCCTTATCTTATCTTATTATTTGTTACATAGACATAAGTAAACATTGTAATAATTTTGATTTTAAAAGAATAATTTTCCATCTTTTTGGTAAAAGATGGCCCCAGACGAGTTTCTTGCCGGCTCTTCTCGCTGGGTTAGTTCTCGAACCGGTGGTAGGCATCACGTAGTATCGACGTTCAAAAAGAGTATTTAAAAATACCAATTTTGAATAAATTTTTTTTTGATTTTGATTTTCATTGCCAACGCGGCGCAGCGCAACGCAGCTCGAAGCTCGAACACTCGCAATAAAAAGTGTATCTTCTTGTGTAGTGAATAAAGTTCAATTTTTCATCACGTTCTTAAAAAAATTAATTAGTTATAATGGGACTGACGTGCCTTGTTTGGGAAAATTATCCATTGCCTCTTGATTAAAGATTTTGAAATTGAGAAAAATCTTAATATGCAGCGTCGCGTTGTGTCACGTCGTGAGAACTGACGCTAACAAACACATATGAGACGCTCAAGTCTAAAATTTGCCAAACCAATACCAGGGCCCGGGCGCTCACCTTCCTTTAAAGATAAGGCTATTGTTAACCATGCCGGCCTGTTGCAGCATCCTGGCCCTTTGTTTTGGAAATCGATGAAAATAGGATAGGGGCCGTCCATTAATCGATACGTGACGAGGTTTTGTACTACCCCCTCCCCCGACCTAAGATCACGTGCATTTTTTTGTACACACTAAGTAGGTCAAGAAACCCATAACTTGAAAAACATACACTCGAATAATTTAAGCACTTAAAAACTATACGGAGTCATATTTGTCTTGTAAGTTGGAGTAATATTTAAACAACACTGCGAATCTACAACCCATAAGAATTTCGGTATGCATAGACTAGATTCGAATTCCGAAAATACACGTGATGTCTCCTTAAACCTGATATGATACTGGAATGTAATGGTACTAACAAGGGGAGTCTGAAAAAAATCACTGGATCCTCCCCCCTTTGAACATCACGTGATTAATTATTGTCGGCTCGGTATTTAAAATTAAAGTAAAATTGTTTTTTACATACTTTTTAGTTATAATTTTTTTATAATTTCACCTATGGTGGTCTACAAAATTCATGCTCACTTAAAGTCACTTCAAAATAATGCTGATGATAACGACCACTAATTTGTATATCAAAACGTCGAATCAAGGGAAACTGGATATTGAAATGCTAGTATTAAGCCATTTTATGTCTTCTGAACCGGTCGGATCTGGATTGAAACCAGTAAGAAGCAGATTGGCTATGTCAGTTCCGAACCAGAATGATTCGTACTTTTTTTATAATGTGGCGCTAAACCGGTAATAGAAGGTTGTGTTGAAAGTTGAGATATAATATTATCATTTTAATTTTTTTGGAATATTCATATGAGAAAAACAAATTACTTTCAATGTCAAATAAATATTCAAATATAATAAGAAGTACTATTACTAATCATTGTTCATTATTACCGTACCTATACTAACGTCTAAATATGGGGAGGACCTAATAACAGAATAGCCTTATCAGCCATATGGATGTCATGACCTTTTTAGGCTAATATTTAGTCTCGCCCAGCTGTTTGTTCAGTCCAGTCCAGGTCCAATCAACACAAATGCAGACAAAACATGGAGATAAGGTATTAGTCCAACTAACATATATCTGTTTATTATTACTATATAGGCTACTTGACTCACATTTAATTTCACACATTAAAGGAGTATTTCCTCTAGTACCTGGCTTAAGAAAACGTATTCTAGCGATATCATAAATTAAAAACTTAAGATTGATAAATAAAGTTGATTTAAAAATGATTTTTTTTAAATTTCTACTGATGAAAACACCTCGAAGTAACTTGCGACAAGGATGTGACGACACAAATACACTAAACACATATTATGTAGTAGTGAAAGGGAACGTTTCTGTAAAAAAAAAACCCGACTGCGTCAAATAGTTTTGATGTACCCAGTGTCACTCTCACAGTAAATACGAATCTAAAGACGCCTCTTAAGCTAAACTCCATCGAGCCGTTCAGGCTGCAGAGCGTGCCAAACAATTAAACATACATAATTATACATACTCTCGAAAACAAAACCCTGCTTCTGACGCAGTCAGGTAATAAATAGTTCATGACAATTATTATATTAAATATTAATTATATTATTTATTATTAATATTATATTAATTATTATATTATATATAATAAAGTTATTTATGTCAAAACGTCAAACAGAACCACAGTGTATTTTTTGTACAAAATATTGGCCATGCCGTTTTTATTACTTAATTTTATAAGATTTGTGATTATAAATGCAGGACGAGAACACCCGACTGCCCATTTCATATAGAAGAATGCCAATTAGTACTTGAAAAAAAATTCTATGGTTTCCAGAAAAAACATAAAAACAGTTATAGCTCAAAAGTTTGATATTCTTTTAAAATTTTATTAATTGGTCTAAATAGTGTCTTAAAAGCCCTACGATAGCGAAAAACATCCAGGCTTTATTTGTTCAAGATAACGTATTTATGACTGATTTTGTTTTATGTTTTTTTTTTTTTAACGCCATGTTATTTCATATTTGGATTTGAAACTAAGACTGAAATATTCTTTTTATTGATACTTATAACTCAAAAAAAAAATGGGATCCAAATGAGGCGGGGCATCGGAGTTATTCAATTTTATATTATTTTGGATAGGGTTGTCACCGCATAGTTGAATAATATTTGAAGTAGGTTTTTATATGCTCATTTTTCTAATGAAGTTCGTAACTTCAAGAAAACAAATAGTAATAGTCTTTTTTACTTACTAGCTGCTGCCCGCGACTCCGCCCGCGTGGAGATTCATTATGTAATCCACAGTTTACATTTTCTTTGCGTTATACCTTACTACTCTGCTCCCCTTTGCTTCACTGCTGTTCCACTCTTATATTGAGTTTTGAAGTCAGTGAGATACTGAGAAGCTCAAGGTCACTATTTGGTTTGAACCTTTCTGTTTTTGGTTATTTATGTTTATTATACTGCATATTATATGATGTACCTCCGCCGTGTTCCATATTTGTTAGAAGTATCGATCTAAATATTTAAGTGTACAGATTTATTTCAGCATAAGAAATCTAACATGCCTTGAATATACATAAATAATATAAATAAGTAAAAAATATATTGTCTTGTTCGCATGTACTAGTCGAAACACTGTGTGTTTGGTAGAGTATTATTTCAGGAATTTCAAGTGAAAACAAAGTTTTATTCAATTACCTAGCTGTTGCGCGCGGCTTCGCTCGCGTGACATTCAATTTCTCTGGACCTTCTTAATTTGATCGTTTTGGTATCACAAACAGACACTTATTTTTTTAATACTAAAGATTTATTTTAAGTTCAATGAAAGTCTGATAATTTTTAATATTTTCTATACAAATTATTATCAGGCGTTGTAAATACCTAATATTTTTACAACAAATATGCTGATAATTCGATCTGCCAGTGAAAGTCACGGTTAAAAATTCATGCAGCCATTTCAGAGATTAGTCAAAAGCAAAACAAACAGACAGACGGGCATTCTATTTAAAATCTAATGAAAGGTAATATGTGGTGCAGGGAAGGAGTCCGCCCTCGTTAGGCACCAGCTAAAACCATGCACCGATACATATTTCCTGGAGGAGCGGGGGTGAGGCACCATGGAGCCGCTAAAGACCCATGGCGCCATTTTGCCTCAACAGGACCTGACCCGGCCTGTTGAGGGATGTCTGTCCGGGCTCCGACCGGCTGACTTACTGCAAGGAGGGAGGGCAAATGAGGGCGCCAACCCTCATGTTGGTCCACGAGAGGCAATTGATGAAGCTGTGAATAACGCCACAGCCGGTACTCTTCAACCTCCGGGAGTATTCGCAAGTACACAAGGAGATGTACTTAGCTATGAAGCTGTGGATAACGCCACAGCCAGTACTCTTCAACCTCCGGGAATATTCGCAAGTACGCAAGGAGATGTACTTAGCTATGAAGCTGTGGATAACGCCACAGCCGGTACTCTTCAATCTCCGGGAGTATTCGCAAGTAGGCAAGGAGATGTACTTAGCAGGCTCGATGTTTATAAAATATTTTTTTCCAAATGTGAAGAGATGGGATCGAAAATTCGCCCAACTGACTTAGCTTTACAAGAACGATCAAATCTAATCTTAAATATATTAGGATGTGACGAAGCTGATCTGAATGATGATAAAGGCTTTAAAAGGGCAATAACTAGCTTTACTTTGAAATGTGAGCAACTTTACAAACAATGTAAATATAATATGTTTTTTTTTTGAAAAAAAAACAACACGTGGCTTAAAACATCTATAAAGAATGATTTCTACACCTTTTTCATTAGTGAACGTGTAGTTTTAGATGAATCTCTTTTAGAGTCTGCAGTTGTTTCTAACACTGCATTTAATAATTTTAACTCTGGCAGACATGAACTTGCACCAAATCATTTGGTTCAATGTTCTTTAGACAACCTTCGTACCCACCCAACTGAACCAGCAACAAAAATTATTAAAGCATTGACGAATGTGTTAGAAGTAAAGGCGCAAAAACTAAAAACCAATGCGTCCAAAGATTTACAATATGTAATTAATTCTTGTCTTAAAAGTCCATCACGACCTTCTAAAATAGCAATTAAACTTCGCGAAGACCCCCGTCCTTATTCTCCAGATCAAGCTTTAGCAATATTTATAGACAAAAAATTTACAGTAGAGACATACAACTTTTTGCAGAGAGATTTAAAATCAAAAGTTTTCCAGCATTTCCAACCTATCAGAAAGTGTTTGAAGCAAAACAAAAGTGTTATCCTGATAGTGCAATTCAAGTGACAGAAAGAGAAGCATTTGTTCCGTTAGCTAGTTTACTTTCTCACACTCTTCAAAGGTTAATAAACTCATGCGACGAAATTATATCAGCTTAATGTGAACAAAAAAATACTGTAGATTGTATTTTTGAGGGAAGTTGGGGATTTGATGGCAGTTCAAGTCAATAATTTTATAAACAAATTTCTGATAATGAAGGCCCTGAAAACAGTTTATTTGCTACTACTTTTATCCCATTACGTATAAAAACAAATACAGATTTTGTTCTTTGGTTAAACCCAACTCCTCTATTCCATCCATATCCAATATCGCAAGGAGACGAAAGATTTAATTCTGAATGAAGAGAAGTGGGTAGATAACCAAATTAAAGATTTAACTACACTAGAAGTGACAACGTCTAACAGAAAGAAAATAAAGGCAAAACCCCAACTTTACTTGACATGTATAGATGGAAAAGTACTGAATACCATAACAAATACCTCTTCTCAACTAAAATGTCCATATTGCAAAGCGACCTCAACGCAATTCAATAAATTAGATGTCATTTGTTCTCAGCCAATTGATGTATCAGTTTTTAAATACGGAATAAGCCCCTTGCATGGATGGATTCGCATGTTAGAGTTCCTACTACATTTAGGCTACAAACTTCCTGTAAAGAAATGGAGGGTAAGCAAAGATTCACATGAATCGCGCATTGTTGAGAGAAACGCGTGAAATACAGAGTTCGGCAAGAAATGAAAGTGCTGGTTGATGTTGTGAGACCCAATGGTGGAACAACAAATGGTGGCAACACAGACCGAACAGTTCTTTCTGATAAAAATCGTGCAGTGTTCGCAGAAATATTAAACCTTGATCAGTGGTTATTGAACGATATTCATACGATTCAGGTTACCTTGTCCTGTGGTCTACCTGTAGATGCTGATAAGTTTGGAGAATTTTGTCAAATCGTTATCTAAATATGTGGCAGAATATGGATGGTATCCAATGACCGTTACTCTGCATAAAATTCTTATTCACGGGAAAGTTATTATTACGAGGGCTGCACTAAAAGTATCGGGAATGGAATATTTCCACTGTTCCTGTCATATTAAAATCTTTTTAATTTAAAACTCCTTGGTTTTAAAAATCGAATACCGTTTATTTATTTAAAAAAAGATTCTCGGTCTTGTCACAAGGTCTTGTCAAACTTGTTTAGTCGTTGAGAAAATGGAATTGACTCGAGAAAATTCTAGAGCGATGATTTATTATGACTTTCGAAGTGGTTTAACACAAAAACAGTGTGTTGACCGGATGATTTCTGCATTTGGTAATGAAGCCCCATCCAAAACCACAATTTATCGCTGGTTTGCTGAATTTCAACGTGGACGCGTCAAGCTCAGTGATGATCCCCGTCAAGGTCGTCCAAAAACTGCAATCACCCAAGAAAACGTTGATGCTGTGCGTAAGCTGATTGAGGAAGATCGACATGTGACATACCGCGAAATTCAGGCAACTTTAGACATTGGCATGAGTCAAATACAAATAATCTTGCATGAACAATTAGGTGTAAAAAAGTTGTTTTCCCGATGGATACCGCATTTGCTCTGTGAAGAGCAAAAAGCGGCTCGCGTTACTTGGTGCGTCAGAACTCTCGCAAGATTCCACGCAGGATCCTCAAATGCTGTATACAACTTCGTATCAGGTGACGAATCCTGGTACGAACCCGAAACAAAAAACCAGTCACGAGTTTGGGTGTTCGAAAATGAGTTAAAGCCAACAAAAATTGTTCGTTCACGGAGTGTTGCAAAAAAAATTGTGGCCACGTTTGTCTCCAAAACCGGCCATGTTGCGACTATTCCTCTTGAGAGACAAAGAACGGTTAATGCAGAATGGTATGCTAACTACCTATGCTAACTTGTTTGCCACAGGTCGTTTCTGAACTCCGTAAAGAGAACTGCAACCGCCGCATCATCTTCCATCACGACAATGCGAGTTCTCACACCGCGCACAGAACAAAAGAGTTTTTAGAGCAAGAAATCATAGAATTATTAGACCATCCGCCGTACAGCCCCTACCTAAGCCCTAATGATTTCTATACTTTCCCTAAAATAAAGAATAAATTGCGTCGTCAGAGATTTTCATCGCCTGAAGGAGCTGTGGACGCCTACAAAACGGCCATTTTGGAGACCCCAACTTCCGAATGGAATGGTTGCTTCAATGATTGGTTCCATCGTATGGAAAAATGTGTCAAATTTCGCGGAGAATACTTCGAAAAGCAATAAATACATTTTTAAATAGTAATGTTGTGTCACTTCCTTGATTCCCGAAATTTTCAGTGCCGCCCTCGTAACAGCTCAGCTCTTTCAGTAGGTTTATTATCAGAGTAAGCCGGTGAAGCGCAGAATAAGTTCTGGCGTTACGATAGAGAACATCACAGCCGAAAATCCAACCGCGAAAAAACAATGTTGGACCTATTTGATATGGCACTGGAATCGTCAGATCCAGAAATTTCGTATATTAGGCTACAGAATAGATTAAAGAAACTGAAATCTTTACCATTACCATTAAAGGTAGTGAAATTACTAAAACTGTATGAAATCTCAGAAAAAGACGATTTTATGACAACGGAAAACGACATAAATGTTGTAATTAGCGATATATTAGTCGATAGCGACAATATAACAGATTTTCTTTCATCCGAGCAGGATGAATAATAATAAGGTGACTAAGTACATACACACGGCTACTAGGGCATGCACCTGGTTCTGTCAAATTGTGGCGAGAAATATTTCTGGAAGCAGTTCCAGGGGAAAGCAGGAATGCTAAAAAAACTATTGTTGGACAAAAATATGGTGTTTAATGGGTTTTACCACTAATTTATGATACATATTTATAAAATTCTTAAAGGAAAAATACAGCTTTTGGATATAAGTTTTTTGTTCTTTTAAGTAAATAATTACGTATAGGTTAATACCTATTTTGCCAACTCTGGGTTGATATGATCCCGTATTTTAATTGGCTTATGATCAGTGTTTTAACAATACATCACAAACAATCGATTGGCATCAAAAAAAACATAAAAATGCTATTTTTTACGTGCTGTTTGTATTTCTGGAAAATTTTAACCTTTTTTTCTTTCTTTCCACACGATGTTTTATTTTATTTTCCTTGTTTTAATACGTTACCCAATAAAATTATTTAAAATGTTCATTTTTTTACTTGGAACCCGGATACCCGGTTCACGTGACGTTTTAGAACCAGGTAATAAAATCCGAAACCGGACCCGGTCTGCATCGGCTACCTATTAAACAATAGATTTCTGGTTATAGTTAAACCTATATGAGACCATTTTATACCGGAAATATATAAAAGATTTTAAATGTGTCACCATGTGTACATTAGAAAAGAATTAATTTGTTAAAAAAATTCCAAGTCAGTATTGTAGGATTGACAGGTCAAATTAATATGAATACTGCAAATTTGGTTTTGTAATAGCATATTGCTTTACTTATATTAAAAACTAAAATAAAAAGTAATTGTTTTTTTGTTTCTGCTCAAAAATATTTCACGGCATTAATAAAATATTTTCTCGATTTATCGAGTCACTTTAGTGACTCAATGCAGTTTCTCTAACCTTCTGTTTAAGTATTAGTCAGGAATAAAAAAAAACAAAGTTCAAATGAATAAAAAATTTGGTATAGAAATATTGACAACCCTAAAACCATAGTTACCATAGAAAACTTTAGAAGCCTCTAACTTCGGCGCCCTTTATTATTTGGATCTAATTTTTTTTACACGAATTCTAATACATTTAAGTAACAATTCTGTATAAAAATAAAATCCAAATAATTAGAAATACGTTCATAAAAAATTAAAGAAAAAAAACATAAATCGTAAATAAATATTTAAACACTTATTTAAGAAATATGTAAATCAGGTTAAATTGTGTGTTTTTTGATTATTGTCGATCAGAATAATCAAGAAGACAATTAAGTAAATATTTAAAAAGTTATGGCAATTTTTAATTTTATTGAAAAAAATATATTTTTATCGTTCATAATAAGAAATTAACGCATGTAAATACTAATAAATTATTTACATAACATTTCTGTATGAGATTTCCAAAAAAAAAGGCATGTCCAATTTTTTGGAGAAAAAATACACTGTGGGAACGTAACACCGCCTTTTTACTACTACGGACTATAGCAAAGATTACAAATAGTACTAGTATGACGTCACAGCACAGATATCTATCAACCAACATGGCGGTATTTTCGGCGGTTTTTAAAACATTTTTTGTAGGTTTTTAGGTTTCAAAATAATGTATTTTTTAAACATTGGGGCGTGGCTACACAGTACACACATTTGTGTAGGAATACACAATGTTTTTGTCTTCCGAGATGGACGGAAAACATTCCTCGCGCGGGTAGAGAGAGGGGAAGGTGTTTCTTATCAACTGTTACACCACTCACATGACCATTAAACATAGAAATACGGAAGACATTATTTATCAATTCCAAATCGGTCTTCTATTCGTAAATCCTGATAGGTATGTACTAAAATTACGGGTCAGTAAATATGCCTAACTCGAAGTCTGGGGGTCTAAAAAGGCCACTTTAATATTTCATATATTTTTTTACAGATTCAGATTTAGATTAGAAAACATCAATTTTGAGTTTTCAATAGAAATGCGTAAAATGGCGCACATAATATGAATTGAAAAAAAAATGGAAACACCCGTAGTAGTATTTTTAGACCCCTGTGTTTTCTCCTAGATTCTGCATCTGAAATCGTTAAAACTACGAGTGCTTACGTCTTCCTCATCGGAACTCATGATCTTGTCTACAAAAAATGTTTTTTTTTTTCAATCAAAAACATTTTCTATAGCTGGAGACAGCTTGTGTATGAAAACAAATGTTTTTGTTTCATGTTTCCTGTGTAATGTTTCGAAAAAACATGAGCAGGAGACGCGCTTTTACGCGGCGGACTGCGCCCGCGCCCGCGCTTTACCGTTATGTTGTGGGCCGACTGCAGTGACTGTAGTGTGAGCTAACCACGGACATTATCGGGAGTTTGTAACGTCAATGTATGAACTTTTTAAAATCATTGTTTTTATTCCGTATTTAATCACCATTTTTAAGCTTTATGGGGTCTTGTGAGCGCATTTTTTTTTCATTATATGAAATTAAAAGAAATATTAAGTAATATTTAACAGCTACCCGCAAAAAGCATTTTCCTTATTTTGATGACTTATTGAAATAAGGCGCCTACATTTTGCATTAATTTCGTTTTTATGTCGATGTGCAGTGATTAATTTTGAGTTACTACTCAAATATGTATCTAATTTCTTATAATTAGCTGTATTCAGGTTTCTAAACACCCACCAAATATGTACTTGAATTTGTAAACTTCATTCTGTTATTATTATTATTTTTTTGTAATAAAAAATTACAGTTTTTTTTTTAGTTCATAAAGAATGCGTTAAACATAATATAATAATATAATCTTCAAAAATTTGTATTTATAAAGATGTTAAATTTTACAAACACTAATTTCGTAAATTTTAAAATGATTTTAAGTTACTTTACATTTTATATATTTTTTTACTAGACGAATTACTCTTTTTCGGAAATTAAAATGTTCGATACAATGTTTGGTTACACTTGTGTTGTACTGTTCATGGATAACCTTTGGCTACTGCACTCAGAGATTGAAATACTTTTTCATCTTCTTTAAATGGTTTTATTAACATAAAATAAACCAATTCAAAGTAGCTCAAATTTGAGAAATTTTAGATTATATACCAAGATTATAATAAATACAATAATGAAACTCCGTTTTTTTTTACAGTTAATTTACATTTTGTATTGAATTTATGAAATTATTTTTAGTAAACTGTTAGGAGGAAAAAAGCTGTTTTTAAAAGTGTTGGGTTAAATTGATATTTTTTTCATTTAGGTATGTACTGCTGATGAAACATATTCATCTAGTGTTTTATTATATTCAATAATGTATTTTTATGAACATAATTATATCTATGATATTATTTTTCTTAATTTTAAGTATTTGAAAATATAGTTTAAAATTTATCACTTTTCTAATCTAAAAATAATATTCTTATTATTTCTATCTATAAATATCTGAGACTTATTTGTTTCAAAATATTTAATTAAATGTTTTTTTAATGTTTATTAATTTATTTAATATGTATAATTTATTGCCACAAATATTCTGTCGTTTTACTACCGTTTAAGGTGGAGCAAGCTCCGTTTAATATAAAACCTGAAGTTGTCCACTCTTGGCTGATGCAATAGAAGCAAAGGCTTGCGTGTTGCTTGTTTATGAACATTATCAAAGGAAAATAAGGCATACTCCTATAAACAAAAGGATAAAAATACTTTACATGATATCTAGAAAGTTAAAACTGAGTTATGAAATTTATTTGTGGAAATCACCTTCAGATTTTATTTTATTAATTACTGATAATGTTTATTTTTTATGTGTTTCGTTATTTATAAACTTACACTATTTATAATAGAAAGCTGATATTGATTGATATCTTAAAATAATTTCAAGGGTGATTGACAAGCTATTATTGTATATCTATTTTTTTGTAACAATGTAAATTCAGAACGAGATAATAATATGCCTAGGCTACTTTTCAATTTACAAAGTTTACACGCTACTTATTTCATTTTTTTATTTAAAAGTACAACATTACAAGTAGTTATATAACCAATAATTTATAATAACGATGGCACGTGTAGTAAGTTAACATTGTTGTCGGGCTTTAATTAATGTCGCACTAAGTGATTTATGGTATCTATATAATAAGTATTAATTACTGTAGATAGCAAGATTTTTCTTGAGATTGTTAATTGATTAATGTGTGAACATTTTAATTTATCACTATAAAATAACTGCATTTTTCTAATATAGTGTACGTATATCTATGGTGCAATTTGTTAGTAATGAGGGGGTTACAATATTGGCCACGTAAATTCTATTTAAGGCAATAGCAAAAGTATTGGTTTTTTTTTGTTTATCTCTCTTACTTAATATTTGTGAAAAGTATTAAAATAGTTTTTATGTTATTCTAGGATAAGATATAATGTAAAAAATGTTTTAAAACGCGGATAATAATAATTGAAAAAGTAAATTAAGTACAACGTTAAAAATCTATGTCAAGGTCTATGTGTAAGTAAAAACTAAATTGTTGCAACTGTACAAGAGTTTGTACAGTTGCAACAATTTAGTCCGAAATTTTGCCCTGATATATATATATTTTTAATAAAACAAAGATATTTATATTAAAGGTAGGGTGTAATAAAAAAGTAGTACTAAAGTAAAAAAATAACATTTTAAAACCTTTTATCAAAATATTCGCTAGCTCTTCAAGTATAGTTTGATATAATTTTAATATATTATATCGATGAAGAGTTGACTTTTTTAAATACGTATAGCTTAAATAATTTATGCAAACATTAAAATAAAACAATAAGCAAATTTGTTTTTAAACAATATCTGTATTGATTGACATTGTCACCCTACGAGTGAACTACAGCAAATTGCAAATACATTATATTATTTCGCGTATGAATATGAACCTTATAACTTTTCTATTAAAATATAAAAAAAATAGGGAGGTGTCAAGGGAAACTTTGATGGAACGAAGTTTCTTTCGATTAATTAGTGAAGGAATTGTATTTTTTTTTTTTTTTAAGTTATAATAATATTTTTTTATTATTAACAAATAATATAAACTTAATCAGTAGGCTCAATTTAAGTAATAATTGAGAGAGAGAGAGAGAGAGAGAGACAGACAGAGAAACACGCGCACGCCGCACGGCTTACAACTATATCAAAAAGTGTCCTTACAGTCTTAATTTTTTCCGTCTAGACCCCTTTCGCAACGCGCGATAAGGAACTTCGTTCCAACTGCTAACACTTCTCTTAAATAGAATATACAGCTTATTAAATAATAATAAAAACTTGGTATCAGGCATGCTACCTAAATAAATTAATAAATAGAACAAATATTAATGAATATAGTGATTTAAAAAAAATGGAGACTCATCCGTAAAAATTATAATATTATGTTGAGAAATTGAATTACCAGTTTAAGTGTAAATTCACAAATAATAATACACGCTTACTTTATAATACAATGCGTAGTATAACAATATTACGTTAACATAGTGTCCATAAAAATTACCATCCATGGTCACAGTACTTTTTTGTAATAAATTGTAATAGAGGTAAAAAAAATACATTAACACTTACCTTTGCCAATTTAAATAAGATTTTAATTGCACATTAATTAATAAGGTCATTTATTTCAGAGAGAATATTACAATAGTCTGATCCAGGCCAAGAGAAACGGTCCAATACTGCTTAACGTAAAAATATGACGTAGAAACATAAAAATTCCCTTTTACATTGGCGTGGCGAGGCTGTCATCGCCACGTTACGCCGACGCAACATCTTAGTCTGAGTCTGACATATGAAACGCCTAATGCGGCGGACATAAGATGTTTAATGTCAAAACTTAAGTAATACCTATTATCTAAGATTTACCTTGCCTAGATATTTAATTTTTTCTAAAAATATATCTTAGCTCACGTGTCAAATGTTTGAGAACACTGTCAAACACGTGTCGCAGAAACTAGTCTGCACTCTGCAGCAAGCCATATACCTAAACCTAGAATCTGATTTAAATGTATCAGTTTTAGTACTAAGCTTTTTATATCGATTTATGTCGCAACTAAAAAATATAGAAATTTGCATGTAGGCGGTAGCTAATAATCAATGCAAGTTGTCAGAGCTACGGTGCAATTTTCACATCCAATCTACGGATTTCCTTTTGAAATGTTTACTATTTTAAGTGTTTCTGAAGTCGTTTACCTTAAGTTCAAGGAGATAACTTATCAAGTGGGAAAATAACAACTTTCATTCATAAAATACTCGTAGCAAAATAACCGATTAGACGAACTAGCGAAGCGAGCGAGCATTTTTGTACTATGTTAGCGAGCTTGCTTTGCTTGGTTAGCTTGCGATAAGAACGAGTTTGCAAAATGTGTTGTTTGACAGCGGCCGAGTGCGGACTGACATTTCTTTAGAAATGTTGTATTCATTAAATCCAGACAGTGACCAAATAAACTAAACCTTATTGCCACGCATTAAGATTCATGCATAATAGCAAAACACGTGAAAATCTCGAGGAGACAGAGCTTTTTCAATATAGTTGGATTATTTTTTAGCCAATTTTAAAGTGATTATATCCGCTGTCTTTGGGTAAACAAATAAAATAAGCTATATATATATATATATATATATATATATATATATATATATATATCTATTATCTACATAAGAGCAGAAAAATGATCCAAAATACAACCTCTTTTTGTAAAATTTGGGTGAAGAGGTCTGAAAAATTGTTTTTGCTTTACTAAAAAAATTTAATTTTTTATAACATTTTTAACCAATTTTAGATAAAGTAGTATTCTATTCCTGACGATTGTTTGTATTTTGATTTCAATTGGTCTCTAAATCGACCGAAAACAGCCAATCTATATAAATTTTTTAAACACGTGCTTATGGTAGAACACAAAATGATGTACCTATTTACTATACAGATAGTCTCTCACGTTCCAAAAACTACTGGTTCCTTTTTACTCAGATTTTTTTATTAATTATAATAATATGTACTCACGTGTTTAATATCATAGTGCAGGATGGTGTTGACGTACGTCGGCAGCTGGTTGACGACGGTGAAGTAGCCGAAGACGGACGCGCCGTGCGTCAACACTATCGCCCACACCGGAGCCGAGAGGAGCATGCTGCGCCACGGCACTGGCACGTGCTGCGGAGAGACGGTGAATATCGATAATGGTACAACAGTAGGTCAGTTATGGACAACATTAGGAGAACATATCGGTGGAGTAGCCGAAGAGGGATGCGCCGTGCGTTAACACTATCTGCCACAAGTAGACCATCTTCATAATAGACCGCCCGATTCGGCACACGCACACATACGCGTCATTTACACGGCCGCTAATAAAACCTCAAATAGCAGGAGCATGGAGTGTCACGCCGCGCGGCACACCGCCGCGACGCCAAGACTTGTCGCTGCATTGAACGGGTCTTTACCCGTTTTAGTTTTAGTAAACAGTTAGTTGTGTCGCGACGCTTGCGCACTGTCAACGCTTTCTTTATAGACGTACCAGCCCTAGCGTTCCGCTCGGCCACGCTTAATCGTAGGTAAAATTTTCAATGACAGGGTTGAGTTCCGCTTGCACTTGCTGTGGAGAGATGGTGAATATCGATATGAAGAGTACGACTCTATGGTTACGGACTACACTAGGAGAATAGTTTCGTGAAGTAGGCAAAAAGTTTCATTTTTACACTATTAGAGAAAATAGTTCCGGTTTTCATGAGGCAGAACACCTATTACTTATTAGCCTTTTGTACTCGTACTCGACCAAATTTTGGAAATTTGCATGTGCCAGCATTTCGACGGTTGGTGTAAGGTGTTTCAGCAACGAGAACTGACAAGCCACAGTTACTCCTCTCAATAAGCCTTACGCCCTAATAAAGTCATGTGCATGTGTAGTCTGTGTCCGTGTGTGCAATACGTGTACCCAAGGGGGCGTGTGCTTTTTCTGTCGTGGATTTCCAAAGTATAAGGCTGGGAGTTGGGACTATATTGTATGACCGGGGATAAGTCAGAGCACTGACAACAGAGTTGAAAATCGAACACATTAGCTGTGTTTGGCGGGAAAAGCGCTTGCTAGCGCTGATTTTTTTTACAGTTGTCGGCCAGGACACGTTTACTAACTTCAATAGGGATGACGCAATCCGCCATTTTCCTTATTTATTTTGTTTGTTTTGAAATCAGTTACGTGTTTTGTGCAATTAATTTAATTAAAGTATTATTAAAATTAACAATAATGTCAGCCCAGAAAACAGTGACATGACGCCAGTGTATATTTCGATGTAGCCCGGACCTCAATCCGATAGAACACGCGTGGGACAACCTAAAAAGAGCTGTATTTACAAGAAATCTGGTCCCAACAACAGTGCAGGTGCAACAGGTTGCAGAGCTCAGAGTTGCATTGTCACAAGAATGGGACAATACTCCGCAAGATCTTTTAAAAACACTGATCAGGTCGATGCGAAACCGATTTGAATCAGTTATTAAGGCAAGAGGAGGCAATACACCTTATTCAAAACAAAAAAAAACTTTTCCTTTTCTTATTATTGTAAAATGTTCATAATAAAGCCGTTTTTGTTCTATTCACTGTTTCATTCCAAAAAGCTGCAAAAGGAGTAATTTGATTCTTTTAGTGAGAAAAGTTGACTTATATACATGAATTGATTTTTTATCAGATTAAGAACCAGTCTTATATGTATCATTGAAATAAATCAAAATAGTTTGCACTTTCACTAATTATATTTCATTCAAAGTTATCTTGCACTATGATGCAGTTTATGTGTCCGCCAGTGTATTTGTATATAATATATAAATTGATTTTAATACTTTATAAACATATATTAAGTTAGGTTAGGTTCCCCGGTTAACGCTAACTTAGCGTCCTAGAGGAAAATAACATTTTAGTATTTGACAGCGCTTACAGCTTAGCGTCGCGCTGACAAGCTCATCCGAGCGCTTTTTTTCCGCCAAACACAGCTATTAGTGTCGAGTTGTCATATTTGACTTGACACTCGTGTGTTCGATTTTCAGCTCTATTGTATTAACGCAGAGTTCCATTTTCAGCGCTCTGAATTTTTTCGCCGGCCTTCCGGATTCCGGATATAGTCCAGCCTAAGACTAAGCCAGCAACACGGATTAGCGTATCCGTGGTGTAAATATTTTTATCAATAAGGGTGTCTTTATGAGGGGGGTCGTACGTGGTACTCCAATACTCTACCCCCTCTCTGCCTCTACTCACCACATTGTCGTTGTCCTGCGGCAGCGCCTTGAGCAGGTAGTTGCGCTCCGTCTCCGAGATGCGAGGGTGCTGCGACGGCGAGTCGTACACCGTGGCGAACCAGGCCACGGACCACATCACGCCGATTATGCCTGGTAACATTTATTGATATGTGAGTTTCTTTGTTAGACTTTAGAGCAGCAGTTCCCAACCAGTTGGGTCGCGCCTACCTATGGGGGCGTGTGGAGAGAGATGTCAAGTTTAACATAGCCAACCACAAATTTAACATAGGTTAGATTAGACAAGTTTCGGCTAGTCACAATATTTATTTATCTCCATACGGATCTGTTTATCTTCATATCCAATAGAGATTTGTATATAAATAAATAAATATCGATAAAAATGCCTTTTTCTGCAATAAAATATTTATCTATAACCCAAGAGTGGGGTGCCGAGGAAAAAAAGTTGGCAACCCTGATTCAGTGATTATAGGGACAATCGATCTTTTAGAAAGAGTAACGAATAAAATATTAGACTATCCGCGACGAACTTTTTAACGATACACTCATCAACTGGTGGTATTCTTCTTGCAGCACCTCGAAATGTCGCGAGAAATCGAATTTTCTCTGAAAAAGTATCTGAAAGTACGAAAGTCTACATAAATATGCGGCATTTTTCTGTCGAATTATTTCGCTAGAGTATCAGTAAAAGTAATGAACTCTTACCTGTGAAGTAGAAGGCTGACTCCCATCCGAAGTGGGATATCAGGAACCCACAGATGGGCATCGTGACGGCCGCGCCCAGGGATGAAGCTGAAAATAAACAGATATTAGAAAACGCTTTTCAAGTCTAAAAACTACAAGACTGGGACAGGGTACTATGTGATCCGGAATCCGGTATGCCGGTGAAAATTCAAAGCACTGAAAATAGAACTCTGCGCTAATTAATACAATAGAGTTGAAAATGGAAGTGTCGAGCTGTCATAATATATGACATTGACATTAGTCTCGACACTCGTGTGTTCGATTTTCAACTATATTGTATTAGTCTCGAGTTCTAATTAGCCTGGTTTAGTTAATTACGGAATCATCAACCACTACTCCCAAGACTACTAAGGCACGAGCTGAGATCAACGCCAACCTACCCTACTAGGTTGGCCTAGGTAAATGCCCGGACTAAGTATATTGTCCGGAATCTGTAGGGCCGGAAAAAATTCGGAGCACTGAAAATAGAACTCTGATATATGAATATATGTGCGAGTGAGACAGCGCGCGGACAGTATCAGGATTATCACAAATAGTTACTTTATTCGTTATTGCATTAATGATAGAAGATAATAAAATATCATTTTAATTAAGATTGATTTTAACAAATTATTTTATTACTCAATACTCGCAATGAACACAAGTTTTTAACGACTTTCATAGCAGCTATCTGCACCACCAAAAAAGTACATATAATAATTACATTTCTGCTTCAGACAGTTTTCGTATACTAAAGTTTTACAACTGGGTGTTTCACCTTACAAATTAAACCGAATAACAAAATTTACGACCATTTTCTCATAACAACATTCGCAGTTTGTAAACATTTGACACTGTGAACAATCGTGTGCTCTGTGTTGACTCCTAATAGTACCTAAATTATTAGAATGTTAAAAAAACAATTAACTTTCAGAGCACAATTTATACTATAAGGCTTACGTTTCCACGAGCGTGTTTCAGTGATCGCGACAGAAAAAACAAGCAACAGCGCTGTAAATAGAACTGTGCGCAAATACAATTTACAGTGCAGTTTTTTTTTGTCGCGACCAGAAAAAAATCTTTCGTGGGTACGAGCTCTCATTCTATATGAAAGTAATGTTTTGTTTGCGTAGTAACTATTTATTCATCTGTTGTTTTATGTAAATCATCAGTTAGTAATTAGCAACAATTTCATCGTGCCTTCCCATTGCAGACAGTTTTGTTAATGTGGACTAGTGGCAAACGAATAATTCTTCGCTCATTGAAATGTTGGAAAACGAATTTTTTAACAGCTCTTAATTAAACGTAGTTAAACCCGACGGAGTTTATTTCGCCAGTTTTTCTATGACATTTTTCAGCCTTTTCTATGACATTCCATAAACAAATTTTAGGAAAAAAAAAATACAAAATTGCTTGTCTAAGTCCCAGATCAACACCATAAGCCGCTTGCCATAGGGAAATGGTAATATGACCAATTTCATATCAATCTGTTTAATATTCGATTTCCTCTAACATTTTATCCAGAGTCTCTGTGTTTCAGTGGTTAGCACGGCGCTCAGGCCGGAGGCGGTGGGTATTCCCGCCAGGGAACAAAAAAGTTTTCTGTGTTCCTGGGTCATGGATACATATTATGTGTACAACATTATAAAAATCTCAAATATATGTATAGAAGAATAGTATTAAATATATTTCCGTTGTCTGGTATCGTAACACAACTCACAAGTTCTTCGAGAACTTACTACGGGACCAGATTGACGTGGTGTGAAGGCTTCCTTATATTATATTAATAAAAAAAAGAGTCGCCGTCAAATTTACTCCAAATTGATATTCAATATGTAATTAAAGGTTGGCATTGGCAAAGGCCGAATATTTAGGAAAATTCGCAAGTCAAGGCAACCGATAAAGGTTTTCCTTCCTGCGACCTGTTTTCGTGAGGATAAGTGCAAATTGCTTCCTTGACATCAGAGAGCAATTTATTCAATGACCATAAATAATATGTGAGTATTTTACTAATTATATTTTTTCGCGGGATATTTATATATATTTTTTCGCGGGATATTGATACACTTTTGTCGCGGGATATTGCTAGATATTAATTATTAAATTGTATGCTTTCGGATTTCCGTAGAAATTCGGAATGTGGCGGGTTCGAATCTCGGTAAGATAAATATTTTTGTGATTCTTATTATTTCTTTTTCTTTTATATATATTTTTTAATTATTTTATCGGTCTCCCAGGGTACTTATTATTGATTGTGAAACAGACTAGGACTTAATACGATTTATTACTGAAATGACTCAAATAAATTAAGAATTTAATACGCTGGAAGTTGGAACATACGCACAGTATTTTAAAAACCCAAGAAAGTGACATATACTTTTCTTACAGTTTCGTAAAGATTAGCTCAACATAAATGCGAGAGTCATTTCATTTATTACATAAACAACCTTACCCTCATGGCAAGGTTGTTTATGTCAAGACTCTAACGAGGATTCCGTAACTATCAACGCACAATAAGTTTTCTTTAAATCACTTCAAAACTTATTGTCTTATTTCGATCAAAATAATTTTCCTAAAGAGTTTTTAGCATGGTCTATCGGCATGGAAACTTACAAGATTATATCTCTTACAGTTTAGAAATGAAGGACCAGCTTAAAAACCACTTTGGAGGCCGATTACTCGACGACGTAAACCTTGCCTTTGTTTAAAAAGACCTACTCGTATAAAAATATTTTTCTTCCCCACTTCACATGTATGGACTATGGACTGAAACAACTAAAATATAAAATTATTATTATATTATAATGCAATTAGAGAAGCAGAGAGGCGAACAGACGGACAGACCGAGCGAAACTATAACGGTTCCTTGTAGTAACAACGGAACCCTAAAAATACTTGAATATGTTTAATTTGTCACAATAATGCATTGTCGATGTAGTCTCGACATGTTTAAACAGCAAAATGGTATTCTCATAAACGTTGAACCCAGGTCAAACTCATGTCAAACGCGTTTTGATTGGTCCAAACTCAAAAAATCATTTTATGATATCAAGACGATTCATTTATAATTTATTGGAAGTGAATCGTAGTTAAGTACGATAATTGGGGATCTGCAGGCCTAGCATGCGCACCCTAGAAAACACCGAAGAATCGACAAAATGACAGATTGAAGTAACATTAATACCGTTCGGAGCAAAATAGGTCTTATTGTAAGGCAGCAAGGTCGACGCATCGTCATTATGAGAAACAACATTTCTTTTCTTCCCGAGCATGAGCCTACAAAATGGCCTCTTTTGACAGCTAAAGTAGAAACGTTTTCTTATTTCAATGTCAAATAGTCTTACAATAATGTCAAATACTCCACATCATGGCGGTCCAAGACAAAAAGATTCTATACGTTCAGTCATTTACTTGAATATTTGTATGTTCTTGACAGACGATTTCCCGGCAGCCATTTTAAAAATATGGCTGTTTCGAAATGTTGACTTCTATTAACGACCGTGTTACAGTGGTTTAAGAACTATTTTGCAACGAACTATTTTGGGTAGAATGTTTCGTCTTTAAAATTATTTCTTCGGATCGCCATGCCAAGCCCGCTTGTCTAGACTCTAGACAATTGGTAATTCTACTCCCACTTTTATTTTGATCTAATCTGTACGAAATTATATTAAAAAGTGCATGTAACTTTTCTTGGTCTTGGGACTTGGTCCAAAGGGTGGGTCCAAGATCTCGACGATCAGTGGTGTATACCGTTAATGAGTCCTATTATTTATATGTTTATTTCTATTCTATGTATATTTCCTCTCAGTAGGATGTGAAGCTCAGTATATTAGCGTTCTGCCTGGGTGTATCCGTATTGTCCTATTACTATTCTGCCATATTTCGTATGTAGTCACGTGTTTGACCATATGCCAGACTTCACCTCTGACCCTGACTATAAGAACACTTACTCAATACACTTTATCTCGGTACAAAGATCTTTCCGCTTACAATCGCTGTATGTAAGATGGATCCTTCATGGAAAATTTGTCAGAACTGTTTGGGAATTTTACAAGCGGATTGTACATTCGGTTGTTTGTCTGTTCGTTTATACTATATATATAGATATAGGTCAAAAGTTGTCGTCATATTATCATAGGCCATTCTTTATTATCTACATATAACATAATGCATAACGCATTTACTTACGTATTAGCAAATAATAGATAACGACTAACGCATGATAAAACTGAACACTCACGGTGTGACGTACGTATTAATTCATACATAATAATAATCTCAAACAAAACATCTGTAATTCTGCAATCATACGATTCTGACCCCCAATATACCGGGTGTTTTTCCAGTCAGAGTCCAAACTTTCAGGAGTGAATATACTCTTGAATATAAGCAACTTTTACAAAAAAACTTTTAGAAAAATAAATATCAGCTGTTAAACAAAATGCTATCTATGCCGTAGCCCTTTTGTAGGAAACAGCTGATTATTATTTTCAAGTAGGAAAGTTGATCTCATAGTAAAAGTTGCTTATATTCAAGAGCATATTCACTCCTCAAAGTTTGGATGCTGAATGGAAAAACACCAGATATTATACATATACATATACCAAATTTTAACTATAATACATGGATGATTGAGTTACTAGATTTAGCATCTTCAATTTTTTGGGACAGTCTAGTCTGTGATATCTGAATGCGCAGAATGGCTCTCCCGCGATAGATAGAGGGTGTCTTAAAAATTTACCCTGGCCCTATCTGCGATTACACAGCCGCACAGAAAAACAGCAGCAAATAAGGGTAGGTATTCACTAAGTGGTGTACACTTACAACTGTGCTAATGCCGCGCTGGTCCCATAGGCTACTGGCAAGTAGAGCTGTAGCAAACCTGATGTATTCGGTACTGAGTAACGGGCGCGCCATCTAGTACCGAGTAACTAAACGTTACACATGAATACATTTCGTTACTAGCATTTTTCGTAGTATGGGTTACACCTACACTGTTTCAGTTCACACAAGTAGTGTTGATGCGTGTATTGAAACATTTGCTGATCGTGTGTTTTACGCATGCGCTAGCTTATTCGGTGAATTTAAAAACGTACGTTACAAAGAGCGGTGTTTGTTTATTAAGTGAAGTATAATTTGGAAATTCGTCGTCCAAGTTTTTTACTTACATAAGATAGCATGTTATGAGGTATCAGAAGTAACGAGTAACGTACCGATACTATAGTAACTAGTGCTAATTGCTATAGTAACGAATACATACGAGTGCGCTTTTTTTCGTTACTTTTACGCCTCTACTGGCTAGAGCTGAATCGACTGATTATTTTTTATTGCATATATGAATAGTTCTCTTCAATATGAGTAAGTTCTCAGAAGAAACAGTATACTAAAAACAAATATTTTCAAAAGTACCTACAGCGATTTTTTTTATCAAGTCTCGTGAAATCGCCTCATACAAAAGTTGTATTTTACCTAACTGTGATGTCACTGTGATTAGATAAAAGTGTATGAAATATAAGGCTGCAGGAACATATTTGTAAATATCTCCGAAATTTGAGCGTTTGAGTTCATACTTAGTACTTACTATAATTAATGTTTTTGCACAATATTATGATATACTTACCAAAGTAAACTAATGATGTTGGTTTTTACTAATTTGACAAAAAAAAATTACCTTTTTGTAGTTATTAGACGTAAGTATTTAATAATAAAACTACACATTTCTATAAATTTATAATCAAGTAATTATACCTCAATATTTCTGAATAGATAAATTTAAACTAAATATTTTACATGTAGTCGTCTCCCCTATTCACGTAATAATATCTGTTCAATTTGCAGTATGGCTCCAGTGTCATAGCATGGTGTCGCATTTACACAAGCAGCACAATTTGATGCGTGTGCGTTCGCGTCAGCGCGCGCGACAATTGGCAACGGGTGTCTGTCTGGTAGTGGAATCATGCTCCGAAATCCGAATTTATACTGGTACTATATGATCCGGAATCCGTAAGACCGGGGAAAATTCAGAGCAATGAGAGTAGAGTACTCTGCTCTAGTACAATAGGGTTGAAAATAGAAGTTCGAGCTGTCATAGCACTCATAGCTGACATTGACATTTGACTCGACACTTGTGTGTTCTATTTTCAGCTCTATTGTATTAGAGCAGAGTTCTATTTTCAATGCTCGGAATTTTACCCGGCCTACCGGATTCCGGATCATATAGTCCCGGCCTTAACAGAAATAATTACGGAAATTGGGATACAGGTCACTACCCTACTGGTAAAACTTTTCAATTAACAATAACTTAAGTGAAGCCCCACAGCAACACGGGCGATTTTAAACGTGTGCAAGAATTGGATTTCAGGCTTAGCATGCTCTTCTAACTTTTTTTGCCATAATAGAAGACTATTGAAAGTCTACGTCATATTGTCGAGAAACAGTTGTTACTTGTTTTTCACCAACCGGGACAATTTACGAGTGGGTGTGTTGTTTACACTGTCACAACTCACAACAGACGTGTGCTAGTTCGTTATCGTGCGAGTGCACTGGATCTTTGTAAGTTTCCGATGTCGATAAACTAACCTTTATGCTTTGACGTTGATAAACATCATTGTTTCTACTTTTGACATTTAAACTATCTGATTCCGATGTTGTCTCGTTTAATATGGTCAGTTGTCATCCACAAATAGGTTTCGTTCCTTTTTGGTTACCTATATTGTGTAACTGTCCAAGGACGATATTCTCACTTCTCATACAAACAAATAAAGGGACTAATGGAAATCTAACTTTTCCTTCGTAAGTTGAACAAAGTCCAAAACTAAACAGGTTAAACGGATTCAATTAACTGCCCGGCTCTTAATCCACGAAAGCTACGAATCATGAGCAGTATCTCCTTGGTCAGAGAAAGCTTTACGTTATTATGAGGTACAACAGTATTAGAAAAAGTTAAGTAAGCGTAACTGTATGGTATCCGCTCCGTCGAAAATTAACCTCGGCCTAAATATTCTAGAAACACCTACAGTTTGTGACATACAATCTATGGTAGGTGACGTAGCTAAATATGAACTTGTAGTAGGTAAACGTGTCGAGTTATTAATCGTTAAGAGAAGTTCCCGGGTAACGTTATACGATATCGGCTATCGCAGACCAATCAACAGCACTTCAGAGAAAGTGTTATCTGTATCAATAAATTAAACAGTGTAAACCAGCGACAGTATTCGCGTGTACAAATGTACAAGAAAAATATATACGCGATGCGACGTCATTTGAAAATCGAATTGAAAAAATTCAACCTTGCGTACGCGCCTAAATAACGTGCAAATTGAAATATGGCGCATAGCAACCGTTGCGCAAGGTTGCGTGCGCTCGCTCGGCCAATCAGCGCGCGGTATCGCCGTGACGTCAGCGACCACGCCTGCGCGCGCCCCCGCTAGCGCCATTGTAGCAAAACAATGATAGCGCGAGCCGTTTAAAATTGGAACGTCTCGCTAACGCAAGCAGTTCTCTTATCGGTTCTCGCAACTTTTATGATATTATGCGGCATTCATTTTTGAAGCGCTCGTGATATTATTATATCTTCATACACCATATTAGCCACTAGGAAGGCATTTGCTAAAAGATACTTAGATCAAATCCGGGAGGTTTTGTGTTACTATTAAGTCTGTTGCTGATAAGACGATGAATATGAATAACTGATGACAATAACAAATGCTTTATGCTGCCCGTGGCTTGGCCTACGTGAAATTGGTTTTTTAACGATATTATTACAATAATTTAAAACTTTCATCCATTATTTTATCCTCCTAGGGGCTGAATTTTAGAAAACGCTGAAATACGTAACTTATTTTTTTTTTCTGTACCTACTCATTTCATACTAAATATCATGCAAATATGTTCTAGTAAATTTTTTTTTTTAATTTGGCCTGTGCGTTGATACATCAGTAAATCAGCTTTGCCTTTTATATGTATAGATAGATACATAATATCTATCTTCATGCTAAAGTATAATGATATCGCAATTATTCACAGCGCCGCTATTTCTCAACAATACACAACTAAAAGTCCAATATTATCATGTCCAGTTGTGGCTAGCCGCAGCCCGCAAGCCTAGTTTCAAATATGTGTCATTTTCTGAATTTAATACTGCAGACAAGCTTCTGCAGAAAACAACATCTTATCGCTATAAATACTTTTCGACGCATTACAAATTGCGTCAATTCTTATTCCAATTTAAAATGACGTGACATATGTACGCAAAAATTTAACTAATAACAACAAGGAAGTAGGTTTATACAAATATAACATCAATTACATAACGCACACATCTGTGGTCAAGGATAGGGATGCCAGACGTCCCGTATTATAAGTATTATTTAAAACGTCCCGCCGGGACAAGCGCTGTCCCGTAAATCGAGCGATCTAGAATTAAAAACTAAGCTCATATTTACTATATGTATTTACATATAGACAAATATGAGCTCAGGCACCCTAAAACTTATCAAAAATTCAAAAACTGGCTCGATCATCAGAAAAATATCGAAAAGTCACTAATTCATTAATTTTATTATTTTTTTGACCCGGGTCTGGACCCGGGACCCGAAAAAAACTGAAATCCCGTATTTTTTGGCTTATGTAACCACTCTTATAGGCTAAAAAAAAATTAAACAACCCTATCAAGGAGAGAAGTGCGTCTCAAACTAATTGACCATGTCATCATGTCATGAATTAAAAATAACAATTAAGTACATAACAGATGCTAATCATTTGTAATTGTCAATTGTATTGTTTTCTGGTTCCCTAAATGACTTCCACCTCATCAGTTGACGAATTAATTTAAATTCAGAAGTTTTCAATATACTTACTTCGTTGATAAAAGTTATCTATTCTCTGTTGTTTTCATTATAGACACACGACAAGAAGTCTAGCAAAAAAAGTCTCTGTTCACATTCAAGTCTCTCGACACATCGCATTGCCATAGTCACACTCCGTTAAAAATAACGAGGCAATAGAAAATCCTTTACGGATCATAAAACAACAAAAAACCCCATAAACGTAATTTATTGTTATTGCATGGAGATTATCACAATATAATTTAAAATTAATACCTATTTGTTCATTGTTTAACAGGAATATTATAAGTAGTCAATTGGTCATCCATCCTTGAGAATATAATAAATGCAAAATATTGCCTGCATGAGCGTCTGTCGTTTTAATATTATACACCCGACACCGTATTATATAGAGAACGATTCAGATAACATTAAACACATATAAGAACTCAAAAGCTTTCAACGAGCAAATTACTCCGCCAGAGTATTTTAATCATATATGGTTATTAAACCCCACGTTCACGAATCGACATACTTGATGCAACCATCAGCTAGCTTGCTTGAAGAATCTTCAGAATAAGACAACTATGTTTTGTTGATTATACAGGATTAATGTCGTGGTTGATAACTATGGTAAAAATTTGGCTTATTTCTTAGTAGAGGCTACATAATATATCCTAATGTTCCTCAGGGTTAGGTTAGGTTAGGAGAGTTAGGAGAGTTCAAGGTCTCAGTAGTAGAGCTGGGAAAAAGGATTTTTTTTAGTTAGTTAGTGATTTTAAGAATAAAATAAACTTACCCATCATATTAGACATGAACTTAGATCTATCCATTGGTGGGATCCATTTGGACGCCATGGGCAGTATAGCCGGCCATGTTGCTCCGAGCAGGAAGCCCAGGGCCACTCGCAGAGCTATAAGCCAGTAGTACCCGGCTGCTGCTGCGGCGGGGGAGAGGAGTGTGAGGATACTGGCTATGAGGGTACTGTAGCCGAAGACTCGCCTGGAACAAGAGATACAGTTAAAAAAATTACTTACATTAATAGGTTTTGAGACCTGTGGTCGCACAAACCAGTAGAAAGTCATGAGCATTGAGCAGGGTGCTGTTGCCAAATGCTTTTTACGAGGCCTACCCTTTAGATACGCCCTACTACGGAGTAATATTTTTACCCTGGAATAACCTCACTCTTTATTAGTTATTTTATTAATTTGTCACACTACGAAAATATATACTTCCACGAGTCGCCATACAACCGGTCGGCTCATAATCAGATCAAGGTAAAAAAAATGGAAACAATTTGGCAACGTTTATTTAAGAGAATCATCGAAATGCCCACTCAAATTGTCATATGGCGCCACATGGCGCGGGCGGTATTAGAATGATGCTAACTAAGCAAGGTCGGCAAGGTCTAATTAAATTTTCTTCAAGCAGCAACGATGAAGGGACAAGCATTGTCATTTCGACACTTCAATCAAAAACTTGAAGAAATTCTGGGCAGATATTATTGTATAGTTGAAAATGGGTGAAAGAAAAATATTACAGGCGCAAAAAACTTGGTATCAAAGACCCTTATTAGGTAGGGATATTTTATGGACCCATTCCGACCACTGGGCGATATAATTACAAAAACCGTACAGAAAGATTGATTGTAAAGTAAGAAAAAATTGCATTGATGGTTGGTAGATAAATCCTGCTACTATTAAAAATGTGAAAGTTTGTGAGAATGTATGGAATGATCATGGGTGGATGTTTGTTACTCTTTGACTCAAAAACGACCGAACGGATTTTGATGAAATTTGGTATAGTGGTGGTTTAGACTTTAGACTCTGATTTAATCCATTTTATCCCGAAAAAGTACAATGTTCGTAAAATGTACAAGCCGCGGGCAAAATCTAATGTGTAATATGTAGCCCATTAAGGAAGGATATAAAACATGGCATAGTAAAACGTACTTTACATGGACACAGTCGTTGCCAAATGACCTATGGGCGTCGGGGACTGTCGCAAAACGCAATTTAGTTTAACATCTTACAAACACTATTAAATTGCTATTGAAATCGTAAATAATTTAAACAAATGAACAAATTCCTTGCAAATGTACATAATGTTTTAACTGTAGTATTTTAACTGTAGTATTTTAACTACTACTATTTTAACCACTATCCAATAATGGTTGGTGTAAATAATGGAATATTCTGGCATAGTCTGTTAGTATAATGCGATTTATAATAATGTACACAAATCTTCAACTCTCGGTTGCCGAATCCAAAGCCTTAGGGAGGTCACATCCATATATTTGATGCAAATCTATGTATCTTTGTTTTTGACAAATTATTATCTCAATTCAAATAGTTGAACCACTATCACAGCATTAGAAATTCTAGAATAATTCCACTTAGTAACAACATTAGAAGCCAATGTACATTATGAATCAACAATTATTTGCATTGCTTATTCATAAAATAATAAAATCATTACGTCTCTTCGTATCTCCTAAAACTAGGTTATTATGACTAATATTAAATATTCACAGTTAAACACAAATAAAGATATTTCTTCCATCAATATTGATTTTGGTTTACATAATACCCTCAACATAATCAGAGCAAAAGACGGAAAATAAAACTCGATAGCAAATAAGAACCCACCAATAATAAACAATAAACTACCATAAATAAATTTAACTGAAACAAATCATATTCTGGAACTGGTGATAAAATGAACATGGAATCACTAAACTAGACAGGTACATAGTTATTAGAAACTATTATCTTTCTCATTAACTGTCAAATGTATGAAAGTGACAGTGAAGTATGATGGACGACTATCTTTCCTATCATTAATCTAAACTGGTAAAAAGTGGCCGATAAACGATTAGTAATTAATGTTAAGCCCTACAACAAAATTCACATGGTCTATTGTTAGCCGATTTTAATCCAGCCTTCATTACTCACGTGCCTCCTCAGAAACCAGTCGCGATAACAACTCGTTTCAGTCAAGTGAAACAAAACAAATTGCAATAAAAATGCGAGATGAAATGATTTTGACCTGGCTGTAACGGGTTTAAAGATCATTATCAAGACAAATCGACAAGGCATGACTTTGCCTCAAAAAAAACATCATATGACGAGGAAAATTTCAATCGATAACCAGGAATTTACAAAAGAAAATTTATTCCATTATGACACTCATTTACAATAGTTCCTATTTAACTATAATTTACAATCTTTTCCGGAAAAGAATAGGTGTAGCCTGGGAAATCTAAGAGCTAATAGTTATGATTAGAGATTAAACGACTGTCAAGAATTATTAACATTGTTAACTATGCCCTTAATGGTCGTTTTTATATTAATTGATGGTCTGTAGGTCGCAAATTGGATCTCGTTGACTTCGCGACCCTTCTATTGTCTGATTGATTAAAGTCTCGAAAGTTCTGCGTACAACCTATTAGGCAACTACATTGGAACTGTCATAGCAAATACTCAAGTCCTGACACCAGATGCTGAAAAAGGTAAAGGCATGATGCATCGTCAGGATGAGCTTTTAAGAAAGCAGTGTAATACGAACATGAATGCGCATGAAGAACGCACAAAATAATAAGGTATCGACGATCATGCAAGTGTTGCAACAAAAGGTATCTCTGACGAAGCAGGATTTTCCTTACCCAATCCATATAAGCCTTAACCCAAATTCTAATTCCATTAATAACAGTTTTCACGATAAAGCCGGAATGAAAACTGCTCATCAGTTTTATCAAACTTCAAATAACGCTTTTATAAAAAGGCTAATCGCCAATTACTATAGACCAAGGTGTTTTTTAGCATTAATTTCAAGTGATAACGCATATGTGTGTAGAATTAATGAAATTGAATACTCATTTGCATTTGTCAAACCTGTCTGATTAATGTTATCAACTGTAAATGTCGAGTTCATTTAATTTGGACTAGACATTTTTGACTTGACTAGGTGCCCATTCCTAATCTGTATCTCCGGGCATAAGGAAAGGCGAAATGCCAAGATCAACAAGATGCTTTTAATAAATCAGTTTGTAGAAATATAATAATAGCTTCCGTTAAAATCATCCAAATGCAATAGCTTAGAAATATAAAAGATATATTAAAAAAGATATAGATAGAAGTAATATTTGTTATGTTTATCACGTAACAATCTAGAAAACCTAGCTAATATTTAGGTCCAACATAATGCTTTCAATCTATTACCTCTATTACAACTAACCGACGCCTTACGACCAACATATAGTCAGTTTTTAAAGTATTTTAAAGATTTTTACAGTGGAGAAAGAAATAATTGAATTTTCAGAGGATTTAGAAGAATATAACAGTTTATATTTAAAGAAGATGCAAGTAATTATGCCTTACAAGATTTAGAAGAGAGCTTACCTTGCACCTATGATTTCAGCCAGTCGACCACCCGGCAGTTCTGTGAGTATGTATCCGAAGAAGAAGCACCCTAGTAGATTGTTGGTTTGCTTCGTGTCCCATGCGTATCTCGTTTGCTGAATAGTTTCTGGGTGCTGCAATAAATTATTTATTTAGTTTAAAATAATTATTTATTGAAGCATGCAAAATTGATTTCGTGGGTGGGTAACATATTTTATAATCTCTATACATATGAGAAATTAGTGTCAGCGTATAAATAGACCCATCTTTGTAGGATTTTCCAACTTTTTGTATGAACATAGACCTTTTTTGTTTGGATAATTAATATCTTCATTCTACGCACTTGGCCTTCACTTGTCTATTACACGATATCCATATTAAGTCCATTCAACGTTCGCGCAGTCAAAAGACGACCAAATTAGAATCGCCGCGTCATAGTCACAATGGAATTGTATGAAAATATCTATACACGTGCTGGAACATTCGCGAAAACCTTTGGAGGATCCATAAATTTATGTATTTCGGCAACGCTATGATTGTTAGATTTATGAGCAAGGCACAAGTCTAAAGATGTAAAGAATTTTAAACAAGGATGACTAATTTTGCTAAACGAATAACTCACAGTCTGGTCACTTTTTATATTGGTTTGATCTTGTAGAAGACTATTTTGATCAAATCTATTCTGATCCAACAGTTGAGAATTTGGTTAACCAAGAACAAAATCTGGTACACTGGTTCTTGGATGAAACTTTTACTCTGATCTGAGGCCCTCTTTTAGGTCGCTGAAGGAATTGATGATGTTATGATGATAATGTATCTACAATAGTAGACAGCAATGTATGTTGTATATTAATTGCTGCCAACTAATCACTGAAGTTGAGCGCAAGCATGACATCACGAATATTAATACACCACTTTATTGCAATTTTATTCAGTGTGGATCGTGTTGCGTCGTCAATTGATGCGTAATTGCCACAGGTGATATTGAAGTCTTTCATTTATTAACCGGCGGTTACACATTCGGCTGTATATATATATATATATATATATATATATATATATATATACCTAGTCTTGCCAATTGAAAAAAATAATTTTTCTATTGCAAATAACATTTATTACTTTCACAGTGTCTTAGTTTAATACATAAATATAAAACAATTTAAAATATAAAAAGCTTATTCGAAGTGGTCTCCATTGGCTGTAATACAGTCCTTTAAACGTTGAGGCCAGTTATCAATAGAAGCACGCACTCTTTCCATGGGAAAATTCTTCACTGCCAATCGTACGGATTGTTTTAGGGACTCCAAATTATCATGGCGTTTAGAGCAAGCCGTACTCTCTAAAACTGACCATAAATCATAATCCAGCGGATTAAGATCGGGACTAGACGACGGCCAGTCTTCAGCTCTGATGAAGTCCGAAACGTTCGTTTCCAACCAAGACTGCGTACACCGAGCTTTATGACCCGGCGCCGAGTCTTGCTGGAAGTACCATTCTTGGTTATTGAACATGGTGTTGTTAAGGGGCTTCACTACCTTCACAAGAATGGTATCTTGATACACTTGTGCCGATGTTTTGATACCTTTTTCACAAAAGTATGGCTCAGTCACTCCTTCATAGCTAATACCCCACCAAATCATCACTGAAGTCGGATAGTACCCACGTTGCACTCTGTCGACTAATTGGGAAGCTTCCTTAGAGCTTTGAGCATAAATACGGTCATTTTATTTGTTAAAATGTTGCTCAATTGTAAAAAAAAATTCATCCGTAAACAAAAATTTTCTGTGACCTCCCTTTGCGTACCGCTTCAGTAGTTGTTTCGATTTTACCACCCTATTCTTTTTTAAATTATCAGTTAAGAAATGACCAGTACATCTCTTATAGGCTGCAAGTTTTAAGTCATCTTTTAAAATACGCGACATGTTTCTAGGCGCTATCTTCATCTCCCGAGATAAAATCTTTTGCTTTCGGACAGGATTTCTTCGAATTCTTTCCCTTACTGCTTTGACCACCTTTTTCGTACGAACACTACGTGGACGGCCAGATCTTTTTGTCACAAACAGAGGAGGTCTCACTGTATCTATTTATAGCCCGGTACACAAACATTTTACTAATACCAAGCGTATGGAGAGTTTTAAAAATTGCATTTGGCTCCATACCTACTTTGTGTAATGCAATCACAGCGATTCGCTTCTCTTTATCACCCCACTCCTATTTAATATCGCAAAATATTGTACAATATATTGGCGCCAAAATGAGAAAACTCAATGAACAATCATGTAAAAATTAGAGATGCCAAATTCAAATGAAATATTTTGTTTATTTTTTATTGTAACAGTATTTATGGCCAGACTAAGTATATATATATATATATATATATAGATATATATATACCTTCGGCTATATTAGTATGTTCAACGATTACTCCGCCGTCTGTGGACCGATTTTCAAAATTCTTTTTTTTATGTATAGGGTATAATCCCAAATTGGTCCTTTTGACATCAAAGTAGTGACCTGATGGTGGGATCCATGAGGAATCGAGGGAACTCCTCGAAATTTATATGGACACATGTAGTGATTTAGATTTTTTCTGAAGTAGTCCAAGCATTTGCTACCAAAAAGTAAGATTTTGTTCCAAGGTAAGGTACCCTGGATCCAAAAGTACTGAACAGAACTCCTGACTCCTTATAGATACATGTTTGGGGATTTCAGCGTTATTTAAAAAACTGCAAGCATATGCCACTATGTCAATTAGAGTAATCATCTTCATCCCCACCATCATCACACCATACATCATCACATTATGATGATATTAAAGGTACTTCTTATAGTATTTTACACCGACACGGATATCTTTGAACATTACTTTGCCGTTTATGGACGTATTTGCAAAATTATTTTGTTGCTGTAAAGGGTATATTCGAAATTGGTCCTTTAGTCACTAAAGTGGAAACATGATGATGGGATCCATGAGGAATCGAGGGAACTCCTCGGACACATATAGTGATTTTGACTTTTTCTGAAGTGACACAATCATATGCTACCAAAAAAATAAGATTTTGCACCAAGGTATAACCTGGATCCTAAAGCACTGAACAGAAACTCAGTCTTTAAAGATTGAATGAATTGACGCGTTTGGAAATTTCGGCATTGTTTAAAAAACTGCAAGCATATGCCACTAATTAACTTACAGTAATCATCATTATCATCTGATTTACAATACCTAATGGAAGCTTGGCGCGTATTCAATTATACATATATATTATATTATACATATTCGATCGTTTATTTTTAACGTTCTTAAAATGTATTAATAATAATTTATCAAATATCACTAAAAAGGGAAAAGTTATTATTTTTAAATAAAAATTTAAACCGATTTCCAAAGTAAAAATACACAAAAAAGTATGAAATAAATCTTATTTTCTAAATTTAGGGAAATCCCCTTTAAATTCGGCTAAAATTTTAACTATTTATCTACTCAATCTTCTTAATTTTGAAGTCGGTACCAACAAATTTGAACATGAGTTCTATAAAATATTGTAGGATATATATATTGACATATCATTCTAAATACTCTTTAGGAAAATTATTTTGAAAGGAATCGGTCGGAATATGCCCGGACATCCTCTTGATTATGTTTTGTTACTCCTCGCCAATGTAAATTTTTATTTCACACATTTAACTTTTGTGATTTACCTTTCATTAAAGGCTTTCCGCATTGTTGTTAAGATAGTAAATAGTTTACCGAAAAAAAGTGTGCAGTTTGATATGACGAGTTTATGAAGCTGATTATACTCTTATCCATTTTGAAAATTATTTTAAGTGATGGTCAAAAAACCTGTGCGCTGAATCCCTTGTCATGGTTTTGTTCAACGCTACGTCAGATTTAATGTTTGGAGACGTTAACCTCTTCAGGAGCATTGGCATCATATTATTCTTTATTTTGGAGAAGGATCGTGCAAAAACCTGTGGTTCGGGCTACCTGGCGAGCATTTATATCTGGTACCGTATTTTTGGGAGGTACACTGAGAATATGTTTTTCTCAGGCAAGTGGTTATCGTCAATCGCCATCATTATAGTCATTCACCACCAGTATTGACGAACGGGTCTTTTCTAAAAAATACTGTAAAAGTATAGGTCCTGCCGTAACCTGACGTAGCTAGGGATCGTTGATTACTAAGGTTACCTTACCGTGGGTTGGCGTAACTTATACTGTATCTACGCTAAAGAACTTACTTCTGTGACATTATGTGGGTGCAGTACACCGGCTGTGGTGTTCGTGTCTTTGAACACCATCTCTACGATGGCTATGGTGAGGTTGACACGGAGGGAGTAGTTCAGCATGAAACCCAGTAGCACCATTATGTTCAGCACTTGGACGCATGTTAGACAACCTGCAACAAGCATATTAACATCTTTAGTTTTGCCGTAGAGCTAAGCTTCGGGATAAACGAGTCGGCTAGACCGAAGATAACGCGTATATATCCTGCACGGTTTTCCGTTAGGCTGACTGGAAAACCGCGTGAAATAACGTTTGTGTAGTGTATCACTGAGTTAGTAAAATAACAGATGACCAAAACATGAAAGAGGGGGGTTACAGTATCCATCATGGAAACTATCTGCTCGTTTGCCAGTCTACAAAAGTCAGTTATTGCAATATTTTTAAATTTCAATATTATATTTTATAACTATAGCGATGAGTATACTGTTTAAAACTTAAATACTCATCGCTCTAGTCTATATACTGATATTTTTAGAGTACACACACGAGTTTTTCTAGAGACACAATTGTCAAGGATACTTTAAAAACATCAACTTTTTATTTACGTTGGCGAGTTTTTGTGCATTTGCCAAAATTTTTTGCATTTTTTTCAATTCCGTGGTGCGCATATGTCTCGACCTTGCTTCAGGTTTTATTGCCCTTGCTATTTTGGTGTAGGCTAGTGAAGCAATCTACGACATTTCTAGATCGATAGGAGAAATGTGCTTTATCCTTCTTAACTATTTTTCAGTTTGTAACACGATTTTTGTATAAAATTTTATTTTTATTTCAACACTTTTCTAGGAGTGATGCGTTAGCGCCATAGCATACCGAAGGGCCCAAAAAAGGGTGCAACGGTCCTATAGAAACCTCTTTGATGTTAAAGGTGTCCTTGGGGGTTGGTAAGCTGTCCATCACGTGATCCCTATTTTTTACCCGATTACGGCGAAGTCAAAAGGAAGGGTAATGAATTTGGCAGTCTATGTATGTATGTTTGTTCCCTCGTAGCGTCTAAACTACTGGTCCGATTTTAATTAATGAGGTATCAATAGATTCGTAATGATGCCGCGGGTAACATAGGCTATATATTTTTTTTCAAATTCGAATCTAACGTAAGATTGTAAATATATAATTTTTATATTATACATATTATTTTACCTTCGTAAAATATATTTTATTTTATAAATATTATAATATTATTATCGCTCTTAAAATCTAGACAAATATGTGTCTCGCTCCGCGCTCGTGTAGAAGATATTATTTTTCATTTCAAATGTTTTGATTAGGTACTTATTAATATTACTTATTTCAAAAACATGTTCGATAGGGAAACGGAAAAATACGAGTACGTTATAAAAAAAGGCTGGAACAAGAAAATAATTCAGATAGAAATGCAGAAATGTGTAGGTACAAAAATGATCAAGCTAGAGCCGTGGTAGCACCTACTTTATAAGGTTCGGCACAGGCACATCTAATACCTATCTTGGGGTATAATTCTAGAAGCTTTTCTAGGCCTTAGCGTCTCGGTGTAAACTGCAGCTTAGATGCCATTAGTTGGTGCGACCACGGCACTACGTTGACCATTTTTGTACCTATGCATTTCTGGATTTCTATCTGAATTATTTTCTTGTTTCAGCCTTTTTAATAATCCCAAAGGAAGGGTAACGATTTTGGCAGTCTATGGATGTATGTATATAATATGTAATATGTATGTTTTTGTTCCACCGTAGCGCTATAACTACCGATCCGATTTTAATGAATAGATTCGTAATAATGGCACGTGTAAAATATAATTTAGGTAATCGAGATATAGTTTTTAACATTTTATTATACGTTTGCCGATTAATTGAAATATTATTTTTTATAATCGTAACTTAAAACATCATTACTTGTTCTGCTGTACAATAATATAAACAGCCTCCTCCGTGGTCTAGTGATTAGAGCTTGGCTCTCGACTCGGAGGTCGTGGGTTCGATTCCCGCATTGGAACAACAAAAAATGTCGGTTCAATAGTCAGTTTATTTATTCAAATTGGGTTTTTACAACACTTTTTGACGTCAATTTACAATTTTGCTTTATAATACTTACTTATTATTATTGTAATACTAACATGGTCATAATTCTTATTTATATTTTCGTACATATTATATGTCATTTTCTTATATAATTATTTAATTAACATATTATAATATTAGCATATTATATCATAACAGGTAGCCAGTGTCGTCAGTGTGCAGAAGCAGAGTGCAAATTTAAATTACACCCATACAACTTTGTCATTAATATAATCTTGTATCTTATAATAAGATTTTGATATTAGAACTCCTTTAACATGCTGCCTAAACTTAGTTTTAGTAAGGTTAGTTACTTTCGCTGGTATTTTATTATAAAACCTAACACAGTTACCCATAAATGATTTTTTAGTTTTGTCAAGTTAAGTTATCTATATAAGTTGGAATCTGAAGCTTATTCTTATTTCTAGTGTTCCGATCATGACTGTCACATTTTTTCTTGAAAAGAGTTATGATATTTCTGGTGTACATAATGACCTCATATATGTACAATGATGGTAGGGTGAGTATCTTTACTTTCCTGAATTGTTCTCTAAGAGATTCGCCAGTATTCATTTTAAATATTGCTCGCACTGGCCTTTTTTGCAGAATTAATATTGAACCAAAAGCTGATCCCCATAATAAGAGTCCATAAGACATTACACTATGAAAATATGAGTAATAAACTACTCTGGCTGTATCAACATCTGTGAGTTGACGAATTTTCCGAACGGCATAGGCAGCGGAACTTCATTTATCAGACAGAATCTCAATATGCTGACTCCATTGCAGCCTAGCCATCAAATTTAATTCCCAGAAAAGTTGTCATTTTTTCTAATTCAATTCTAACATTATCTATTTTTACTATAGAATTTACTTGCATAACATTAGGAGACGAGAATTTTATACATTTAGTTTTGTTTGCGTTTAAAACTAGATTATTTGTAGTCCAAGTTTGGTTAGGACAATGCAGGCTGATCACATGATTGTCTGACAAGAAAGATGATCCATGCGTGACGGATGGTCATGTAAAAAGTCGGACCTGCGCCCGATCTCTCGCCAGTCGTGTCGGTGTATCCGTCCCACTGGGTTACGAGAGTAAAGGAAGAGATAGTGCTCTTGTGTACTGCGCACACACTCGGGCACTACAAAAATTACTCTTGCTTAACTGGCCTGGTTTCAATGAAACCGGCCACCGTCACCGAATATAAAATATCTAATTTTATTTCGCGTTCACATGTTTCGAAAACAGTGAATAAATATCAGCTAAGAATAAGACAAAAAATATCCTAAGACGCAATATGGTAAATACTACTATGTTTCTTGGTAATTTGTGTTTTTGTAAAATAATATTTGAATAGCCATCGTAAATACTGCTGGGGCCTCACCTATGAACATTTGTAAGAATGAATGCATGTTTGGTACTCTTACATGCCTGGAATGTTTTCATTCCTATGACCTATCCCAAAGAATAATTCCCGATGGGCTAAATATATTTGTTACTCGTGTGTCTTAATTTCGCCTTTTACAGCGCAACACTAACCTATATATCGTCAAATGTAAAACTCGAGTGACCCGATGGGGCATTCAAAGTAAGGACATTTTAAGCCCGATATTCCTCGTCTCTAATATATAAGGTTTGGAAAAATCAATTACGGAGATTTTGGGCATATCATCTACTGCTTATGTAAAGACGTTTAGGCAGAAAACTATTAAAAATTTCGAAAAAGAAAATACTAATTAAAGTTATGCTATGTTTGTTGCGGCGCTACGGAGGCCTTTGACCTCACACAACTTTGCTTTCGACTTAAATCAGCTGTTTCTGTGAGATTAATAACCTCAGCGCCCTAGAGAGCGCAATGAAATTTTATAAATTATGTAATATATTTTATTCGAAATTTTTAAATTATTTTCTGCCTCAATGTCTTTACATAAGCAATAGATCATATGCCCGAAATATCCGTAATTGATTTTACCAAACCTTATATAAATCTATGGGGTATGGGGTTTGGGTCTCTCCCCAACGTGACGTCTACCACGCTAGCCTACTGGCAAATCAAGTAAATAATTAATTTACACTAAAGATTGTTGATTGACACCAACAGAAGCTCGATTTTCATTAATATTTATAGAAAGCGAGGTTGATATATAACCCATTTAAATACTGGTTTACATGCAGCTCGACTTCATTTGAATACAATATTGTTATGCATAATCAAGATTATTTTTTTAATAACGTAACATGAGAGAAGAGCCGCAATATGTTAATATATTTTATTATCTGCAAAGGTTTATATAAAATACGTGATTAGAATTTTTCATTACTTACAAAAATATTTTAATGTACGAAATTTATTGCAAGACTTGAGACTTTTGACAACATTTTAATGTCTATATTTAAAATATAATTAATATGTGAAAATAATAAATATAATATGACGCGAAATGAGGTATTTACAGTACCTACTTTAATTTTTATGTTAATTAGAGCAGCAGCTAGCAATTAGCAACAAGTAACATTATTCAGTTAGCTACTGGCATTCTACTATTTAAATATTCAGAAAACAGGTCCTTCGAGCACGAGGAGAGTCCGTAATAAACGCCGAAATCCTCAAACATCTATCTATCAGGAGTCAGATCTGTTTAGTAATTTTGGATCCAGGGTGGTTATACCTTGGTGCAAAATCTTACTTTTTGGTAGCATATCCTTAGACTACTTCGAAATCACCATGTGTCCATATAAATTTCGAGGAGTTCCCTCGATGGATCCCATCATCAGGTCACCACTTTCGTAAAAACGGGACAAACTTGGGATTTTACCCTTTTCATCAAAAAAATAATTTTCAAAATCGGTCCACAGACGGCAGAATTATCGTTAAACATACAATCATCATCATCATCATTAACAGCCATAGGACGTCCACTGCTGGACATAGGCCTCCCCCAAAGATTTCCACAACGAACGGTCCTGGGCCACCCGCAACCAACGGCAATACAAACATACAATATATATATATATATATATATATATACACACACTCGAATGCATTACCGCCTAACGGTAACATTGAATCGGAACGGATATAGGGTATATGTATAGGCTGCTGCTATAATCCGGGTCGGGTAAATTCAGAGTACTTAAAATAGAACTCTGCGCTTATACAATAGAGTTGAAAATCGAAGTGTCGAGTGTCGAGCTGTCATAAATGACATTGACATTTGACTCGACACATGTGTGTTCGATGTTCAGCTCTACTGTATTAGCGCAGTGTTCTATTTTCAGTGGTTTGAATTTTACCGGGCCTTCCGGATTCCGGAAAATATAGTCCCAGTCTAAGGACGCGCGCAGGCGGGCACCATAGTCACCGCTTGACAGGAGTTCGACTCTGGCGGGCGCCTGCGCTCGTCGCATTTGCTGTCACTGCTGCTTGCCGCGAAAGTCGAGGCAGCAGCTGGGGTTTCCTCCTCTTGCACCTTCACTTCTTGTAAAAAACGACTATTATTTATGATCAACTGTGTGCATAGATATTAGCCATAATAATAATTATATTATTCAAGGATTTAAATAACTGATCAGCTATCCATCATTAGTAATTTACCATTTATTGACATGTTCCACCATCATTGGTTAATGATTCTCACTACGATGGTCTTCGTGACCTATTGACTAGTTTTAAGGAAATCTATAAACGATTCATGTAAGTAGACATAGTGGCGAAGGCTGGTTCTCCTTCATAAGGAAGCCCTAGCCTGTATAATAGGTAGGGTTTTGGATGAGGGTCTTCAAAAGGTAAGTGGTAAGTGAAGCCGATAAGAATAGAGTTATAGGAACCCCGCACCACTGAAGTAGATCATATTCTGTGCTAAGAGTAATTACTACATCTTCATCTTCATTCATCCATGGCCTATCATGAAAGAGAGGTCTAGCTATTTTTGAAACTATTTAAGTAAACAGCACTGAGCCGAATTAGCAACTTCCTTATGTAACTTGTAACTGACGACAAAGTTCTCGATTTATCTATATAAATGATATATTTTAATACCACAAAAAACATTTTCATATAAAATGATGTTAAGACTGACTCATTGTACACACTAATACTACAATATTATATGTACATTTTATCGTTAAGAATATAAGGGTAGTTCGACGGGCCTGGGATCTCAGTCCATATGGATAAGTCCGCTACTTGGAAGTTAGAACATTTGAAAATTTCGTTCATCAGGTAATTTAAACAATCCAAACCCAAGTTGGGTTCAAAAAATCGACGTAACGCTTCGAGAAAGGGTGGTTTAATAGGTTGGCTCGTCTTGATACCGTACCTCCAGATACATTTAGGTTTATGTGTCAATACATTGAATTATATATTAAGTACCTAACTACATAATGATGTTTTATTTAACAGCTGAAAATTTTCGACACAATCAACACTGGGTTTTCCCTATTAAAATAGTCATTAGACCATACATTTTATTGTTTATCCGTCAACAAAAATGAGCATCACATCACATCACAACATATTCCGGCGGCCCACTGATATCGTTGCTATCTCGGTCGCTATGACATAATGTGGTTTCTGGATTCTGGATCCTTCATCGTTTTGTGGGTTAAGCGACGATATTTAGGGAAGATTTTTTGCTAACCTAGAGAAATATTATGTCAATAGTTAAACAACTGTACTATGAAATATAGAGGAAACTCGGAAAATCGTACTTTTAATTGGTAAGATATTATATACTAAGAATTGAGTTTACTTTGTTGACCCTTGCTTCATACTAGTAAGTTTTAAGTATATATAGGTACTAGATGTGCTAAGAATTAAGATTAAATACACGTATTATACCTTCCTTAAGTTTAGGAAAATTGCCCAAAATAATAAGACCGTGTAAGTCGAGTCAGATATAAAATACATATAAATAAAATTAAAGTGTCTGTTTGTAATTTGAAATTAACAACTTTTCATTGAAAATGAAAATTCAATGCATATGAAAGTATATATACATTTCTTACAAAAAAATATAATTCTGTCTGCCCGTATGTCTGTCTGTTTGTTCCGTCTAAAATCTGAAACGGCTGGACCGATTTTCACTGACAGATAGCTCTATTATGAGGAGTAACTTAGGCTACTAAAATCTCAGGGTTCCGTTACAAAAATAGGATTCCGTTTCCGTGAGTTCTACGCAAACGAAGATGCGCGGGCACCTAGTAATTTTATAAACACGGTAGGTATAGACTAGCTTACATCTATCTGTGAACCTAGCATGTACAAATAGGCACTGTTACCACGGATTAAATAAAGACGAACAGATAAACATCTACATAGTTAGCTTTCGATTTGATTGCACTACTATATACTACAAGCATACGGGTGTGTTCAAGATTGTGTGGAAAAATTGCGGGCCGTTGAGGGGACGTCAAAATTTTCAAATTTGGATCGTTCTATGAAAGCTGTTTCTCTGTACGTATCTAAGTATATATATTTTCTACTCTGTGCTGTCCGCTCAAGTACATGTTTCGAAATAAGAAAATTGCAATATCGTGAGTTGTTGCAATATTTACATGTTGAGAACACGTAGAGGTGCGGAAGTCAACACGTAGTGGTAAAACCAGGGCTTACCAGGGTTGCCAGACTTCACAAATTCCCCAAACAAAGTAACACACGCGCGAGAGTTAAAAGTGGATACCAGCCCTGACAGTAACCTTAGGTCCAATGCTGCAACCTCGGTTGAGTTTATAAGAAATAATGTTCATAACTCATAAGATCTTATAATTAATGGCAAACTCCCTTCCTTCTTGGATCTTGTTTTTATACAAGTGTATCACGACTTGGGTCGCGAGATTGTCTGTATTCATAAAGGTAATTGATCCATCAACACAGCCCATAGTCCCCATTCGAAATGAACGGATAACTCGGAAAAGTGAAATTCTGGACGCAAAGAGTTATCGTGATGAACCAAAATGTAATTCTTGAAGCAAAGATTTGCGGTACAATTCACGTTCTAAGACGGACGGAAGAGACATTAATCAGGCCGGGACTATATTGTTCGAATTCCGGAAGACCCGGAAAAATTTAGAGCTGAAAATAGAACTCTTTAAAGTTGAAAATGGAAGTGTCGAGTGTCGAGCTATCATATTATTAATATGACTTTAACATTTGACTAGACACTTGTGTGTTCGATTTTCAGCTCTATTGTATTAGTGCAGAGTTATATTTGAGCAATTTGAATTTTCCCGGGTTCCGGATTACGAATCATATAGCAGCCTTATCCGGACTATTTTCAGCCGGAAAAAAACAGCGCTGAAAATAGAACTCTGCTCTAATATAACAGAGTTGAAAATCGAACACACGGTCGAGCGTCGAGTTTTTAAATTGCTGTCGCGCGGTATAAGATCCGGATAAGGTAGCCCGAGGCTAAGAATATGAATTCGGGAACAAAAATTGATTATTTTTAAGAAGTAAGATTTAACGCAAAACTTGGATTTATCCACTAACAAGTCAAGACATTAATGATTACACCAATATAACATTTTCCGAGTAGTATCGGCTATAGACATGTAAAAAATAAAAACCGGCCAAGAGCGCGCACGAAGGGATCGCTACAAAACGGCAAAAAAAATCACGTTTGTTGTACGGAAGCCCCACTTAAATATTTATTTTAATATGTTTTTAGCATTTGTTGTTACAGCGGCAACAGAAATACATAATCTGTGACAATTTCAACTATCTAGCTAATTCACGGTTCATAAGATACAGCCTGGTGGACGCAGGCCTGGAGGGGTATGCAATAGTTTAATCGTTTTCACCCTTTGGGTATAACGTACCCCTTAAAAACGTATCGGGTTATTCGAGTCTCAACTCTCAACGTCTTGTGACTTGTCAGTCAAGTATAACCGTTGTCCGTTACCGTATGCTAACTCGCTAACTTGGAGAGCTGCAGTTAACGGTGTTTAACTTAACAGTACCGACTACTGACTATTGACAAATTAAACAGCGGGAAGAAAATATGCGAGATAAAGAAATCATAGCGATCTGTTACAAAGTTGGTAAATTACGTTTAGGCTGGGACTATATTTTTCGGAATCCGGCGGGCCCGGGAAAAATCAGGGCACTGAAAATAGAACTATGCGTCAATACAATAGAGTTGAAAATCGTTGTGTAGGGCTGTCATATGTAACACACAAACTTTCAGCCTTAACACCTCTGTGGCTCAGTGGTTGGCGCTTGGCTGTGTATTAAATATGTGTATTGTATACCAAAAATCTTAAATATAAGTATCTTAGACTTATATCTATAAGTACTATTATAAAGAGAAAAGATGTGTCTGTTTGTATGTTTGTTTGTTTGCATCGAATATGCTCCGAAACTACTGGACCTATTTTGATGAAACTTGGCACAGATATAGAGCAGACCACGGGGAAGCACATAGGCTACTTTTATTGCGGAAAAATGCATGGTTCCCGCGGCATTTCCTTTTGCGCATACGAAGTCGAAGTATAGTATAAAAAGTATTAAATATATTTCCGTTGTCTGGTACCCCCTAAAGTTCTCACGGGACCAGATTTACGTGGTGTGTAAATCACTATGTTTATGAGTAGGGCAACTAGTAATCTTAGTTTTATAGTGAAAGACCCTGTAAATTCCCACATCCAAACCCAAAGATCTTGTAAATCGAAACATAAACGACATCGTAAAACGATGTCTTGAAATCTTGATACATTATGCCTATAGTTTATGGGTCTGGTGATTTATGGACAGTCTCTCACGTGTCCACCCACAACCCTGAACCCATCACCACCCACCTGGAGAAAGTTATTAGGAAACTGTCTAAAATCTAGACGGCTGTTTCCTTGCGCCCGCGCAGCTAAGCAAATGATATTAATGTTATAATCCGATAGCGCCCCACACCTTTATATATACAATAATCAATTCTACCAATCGTAACCTGAATCTCAAAAGATAAAAGTTTTTTTTTGTTAAAGAAAGTTGTTCTTAATGGTACTCAGATACGCCGCGCGGTCTTTAAAAACATGACACTTTTTGCTATAATTATAAGCGCGTCACACCTGGCGCCGGGAGCGGGTTCGAATTTCGGAACAAGTTCACTTTTTATGTACTGTAAAACGAGGTCATACTCTCTAGTAAAAGACAAGTTTTTTTTTTAACTTGGCATCATCTTTTTTTATGAAATAGACCAAGAAACGAGTAGACGGATTGGCTGATGGTAATTGGCAAGCGATTACAGCAGTCCATGGTAACTTGCAACATCAGATGAGTTACACTTGTAATTCCTCTGGTGTTGCGTTGCGCCTAGCGCGTTTGGCAAGCGTTATTTTCACGCCGATTTTCTGTGGTATTTATCCCTACGAACCGGCCCATTCGTGCCGACGCATGTCTCTCCCACGCGACGCCGCGTATCCCTACGGACACATTTACTGGACATACTGTATTTTCAATTCTATATTCAACTAAGCATTAATTAAATTCTGATTTAAATACATAGGTGAAATAAGATAATTATGAATACCAATGATTTCAAAACTTCTGGGGTAACTTGTAAGCAACTTTGGTGACCGATTAGGGGACATATATAAATTACGACACACGTCAAGGGAGTCGTCGTCACACGGGGAGGGAGTCGGTCGATGAAGTGTGACATTGTGCGACAAGGGGCCTTAAATTTCGTGACTTCACATTTAAAAATCTATTTTAATGTAAGTGTTAATTATTAGCTTTGATTGATAGCTATTGCCCCAGTGTCGAGGCATACTTGTTTAAGCGAACATGTGGCATCTGTGGTCTATATTTTGCATCATACAAGACCACTTATCAACACAAGCAATTACATAATATATGAAACAACAAGATGATTTGCCCATCGCGAAGATTCGTCCTCAAAGGATTGCTGCTAAACGTGTCTGAGAAATTCTTTGTTTGGATGAGGACGATAATGCTGTATAGTTCGATGAAAAAGATTTTAAAACAACTAATGTTCCTGACATTAACAACCCAAACGAGAAGGAATTGGCTGTAAAATGTACGTTACTAAGATACGCTTTAATATTATTTTATGCTGCCAAAAGTAAAATCTATCCGCAATCTAAAAGTGTAATAAATATCATTAGTTTATAATTACAAAAGATAGCAGGAGCGGACGGACAGACGGACAGAGCGATACTATAAGAGTTCTTTATTTAAATCGAGAGCCTAAATTACTAGCACACTAAAATCCGTTCAGTAGTTTTTGCGTGAAAGAGTAACAAACATCCATCCATATTCCATACATCCATCCTCACAAACTTTCACATTTATAATAGAAGTAGGATTCTTAATTATACGATCGGTGGTAACTGGTTACTTCTAAATGAGTTCTGATGTATAAGGACACATAAGACAAACGAGCAGAAGGAACTCCAGATGAAACCTTTAGTATCAGTATAATAGCTAATAAGCGCTCCCACGCGCTCGGTGACGGTAACCGGTTTCAATGAAACCAGACCAGCTACGCAGGAGTTATTTTTATAGTGGTCAAGTGTTGCACTACACACAAAAGCACTCTCTCTTCCTTTACTCTCGTAACCCAGTGGGGGGATGTCCGACACGACCGGCGAGAGATGAGGGGCAGGGCCGACGTTTTACATGCCCATCCGACGCTGGAGACGCATATGCGTGGATCTAGAATCGAGATTAAGACCTTGTCCAGACTCCATAAAGGCGAATTACGTGCGTAATGCATATAGCTTCTAGTCATGCAATCTAGTAGGATACGCGCGTTAGTTAAAAAATACGCACGTAGTTTCTGGACGCAATGTAATGGGGGCCTAGTACCTCGACTCGCGCGTCGGCCTTACGTGCGTATGATTTCGCGCTTTCTGGACTTAGTCTAAGCTCTACAGTTTAAACGCGACATTCCTCGTTTCTTTATCAGATATGATAAAAGTAAAACATATAAAGCGGAAATGGGTCCGTTTGTGTTTATTTTCATAATGGCCGCCTGCCAGAACGTCTACGTCAGCGCCCTCTCACGACTGTGCAAGTATCTTATGAATTGACCATGTCATTTGGACGATAGAGTGTATGGCTATCATAACATACTTGCAATATTAATGTCATGTTTTGCACTCTTTACGACACTGACCAGTTGTAAGGTCAGTGAGCACACAGCTGATTTCAAAACAATTTTTATCAATTTAAATCAGCTTTTTCAGCGCCGTATTCATAGTAGCTATTTTTTTATATTTCATTTTTTTTCTGCCTAAACTTCAGGCAATATATCATTTCCCCGAACTTTATGTAATTTTATAAAAACACTAGCATTTTCCCGCGGCTTAGCCCGCGTGAAATTAGGTTTTAAACTTTTTCCCTTCTAGGGGATGAATCTTAGAAAACACTGAAATACGTAACACATTATTTTTCCGTACTCAATTGATACGAAATATCATGCATATATGTTCAAAGAATAAAGTTTCATACAAACATAAATCTCCTATTTTACCCCCTTGGGGGTTGAATTTTGAAAGATCCTTCCTAGTGGATGCCTACGTCATAATATGAGAAATACGTGTACAAAATTTCAAATATCTAGCCTTAAGGGTTTGGGCCTGTGCGTTGATACATCAGTCAAGCTTTGTCGTTTATATATATTATATAATAATAATATATAGCAGATAGATAAATTATTATACAATTCGAAGTAAAATATTTCGTTTATCGTGCTCTTTAAATTCTAAAATTTAAATTTGATAGAAAATATCGTTGGGTCGACTGCCGCGCCGGTCGTCGGTAACGACGGTAACCTTTACGGGCTGTACCGCTCGCAGCCACATTAGAATTTAGATGTTTGAATATTTTCGTAGTATTTCATAATAATAATGTAGGTTCAGATGTTACAATTTACAATAAACATAGTTCTTATAGACGATAGAAAGTTTTGTTTTCATTATATATATTTTTTTTATTATGAAAAGTGTATTTTCGGATTACATTTACTCTGATAATATTTAATTTTTGAAACCGTAAAAATAGCAATTGCTAACTTACTACTACAGGTTACAGACTATTCAATATTCCTATTATTATTTTAGAATAATATTAAAAAAATATATACAACAAGTTTAAATGCAGCAAAGTCCCAGTCCGACAGTTAAAGTTTGAAGCACTCACCCGTAAAGTTTCTCGGAAACGACTTCTCTGCTTTGGCCATGACGATTGAAATATTCTGAAAAAAAAAGTATGTACTTATATTGTTAGGTCAATACCTAAAGTAATATATTTCGTCCAAACAATTTTAAACTATTTGTGCATGCAAATAGAGGTGTAATTAACATATTTATACACTTCAACGCGTCTGCGAGAAAGTATGTGGTAGAATGTTCTGCAAAAAAATTGGGTAACGACGAGATGACATGCCAATAGCTGCTCCAAATACTCACATGTCACATTACACATACCATTTATAAATTTCACTTCATTTAATTAATTTGTCAAATCAATTTTTGTTAGGGGTCCGGTCTCCCTTTTTGCCAAATTTCATACTCCTCCGTTTGTACATTTCTCGTAAATACGTACTCAAAGTTTTTGCTTCACGTATTAATACATGATAATATTATTATGATGATTTCAAATTGTGTGCGTAACAATTGATTTTCAAACTCGACAGGCTAACTTTTATGTTATTCGTACTTCGATTTCGCAAAAGTCCAGGAAAACAGTAATCTAGTGATTTCATGGGTCGATTGTTTGATTATAGAAATAATTTTTTTATACAAGAAGCAAGCAAGCGAGAAGCCAGTAAATAAGTTATGTATTGCGTACTTATTTATCCGATCCTTAAAATCTAAAGTTAATATCAATTTCATACAGCAACTTTGTAATTCTTATCGTATCGCGATCGGCGAATCGGTAGCCAGTTAGCCGCATGTGTACTTACGGTCGCCGACAAGCCAAATTACAACTTGTGAACCTTATCACTATAGTAATAAGGCCGACAAGTGGTACACCGACTTGTCGGCAACCGTACATGCTACATACACGTAGTACGACCTTGGTGGCATCCTACACTAGCCAACTTACAACACAATTTGCAAATAATATTCGGTACCTACTACTTATATTGTACTAGGGTGGGATTTAGAATAGGAGTAGCCTGAATTTGTATATTTTGATGGTTGGGTTTTGTGGGGGGTACTTACCTCATCATTCTGGTACCAATTTTAGGGCGAGGAAATGAGTATTTTAATTTTTATAGCCATTTTTGTGACTACAAATTTATTTTATTTTTTCACGTTTTTTACTTAGTTTACTTACGTCAATCTGTTTTTGTCACTAAAATGTGTAATAATTAATATAATAATGCTGGTTTCTATAAATAATTATATTATATAAATTTCGTTTTATGTGTAAATATATAAAATAAATTAATTGTAAAAAACACGATAACCTCAAAAAAAAACGGCGTGAATTAGTTTGTGTAGTTTTGGGTTACGTTAGGTTAGAACTTTTTTATCACGTTCAAAACGTCTTCGGAGTGGTAGCACGGCCTCACAAAAACCCCGCGTGAAATAACGTTTGTGTAGTTTTGGGTTAGGTTAGGTAAGAACTTTTTTATCACGTTCAAAACGTCTTCGGAGTGGTAGCACGGCCTCGCAAAAACCCGGCGTGAAATAACGTTTGTGTAGTTATGGGTTAGGTTAGGTTAGAACTTTTTAATCCCGCTCATAACGTCTTTAGAGTGGTAACACGGCCTTACAAAAACCCGGTATGAAATAACGTTTGTGTAGTTTTGGGTTAGGTTAGGTTGTTATTATTATTTATAAATTATAACTAAGTACCTCTTTATTTATTATCAAGACTAAAATTTTAGTAACATGTTTTGAAAATACTTTTTAAAATTAATTTAGAGTAAACTTTAGTAAATGTCTTCAAAAACAATTATTTAAACTCCTTAGTTGAAATTAAATTATTATGATTATTTAGGCTGCAGTTCCCGCAGCGCCGGAGACGTGATCCCCCCTATTTAGGCTACCCCTATTCTAAAGCAACCCCCTGTACTATTTTCGAAGAGGGGTTTCAGCATCTTATTCATCCTACTACTATTATAAATGTAAAAGTTTGTGAAGATGGATGGATGGATGTTTGTTACTCTTTCACGCAAAAACCACTGAACTGATTTTGATAAAATTTCGTATGTTAGTAGATTATGCTCTGGATTAAAAGATAGGCTACATTTAATCTTCAAAGGTACAGTGTTCCCGTGGGATAGTGTATTTACGCGAGCGGAACCGCGGGCAATTGCTAGTCATACAATATGATTGTCATTGTCTATACGATTTTGTATCTTTAGATTAATAAAAACAACTAATAAGTAACATAGTATTTTAAACAATATATAACAAATCTGTCTACAAAATACACTGAGTATGAGTTAGTCAGTCTTAAAAAAATTTGAAAGAGCAAACAACATCAAAAATAATTTTGTACTAAGCAAAAATGCTTTAATTTTGTGGGTGCATAATGCATTCAAGCATTGGATCAATAAGACAAATAATAATAAGATAAAAACTTAAACTTTTAATCCCCAACAAAAACCAAGGGGATTTTATTATATAAGTTCTGTTGTATCTGTATGTGTGTCGGTGTCTTTCCCAAAATGGATTAACCGATTTTGATCTAGTTCTTTTTGTTTGAAAGCTGACATGATTGAGAGTGTTCTTAGCTATAATTCATCATCAGCTCGCTCACTGCTTGACAATTACGGAGTTACTTAAAATGTTTAATTTTGTTTCTGCCCTACATGATCAAGAAGTGGACAGAGCGAACATCAAATTTAACATTTCTATAATCTTTTCCACAATGGCTCTAATTAACCTCATATAAAATATATTTTATTCATGAATTTGTTACTTTATAGTTTAGTGTTAGTGGCGTAATGAGAGTCGACAAATCAATGAAATGCAGCAGAGGTCAGCCAAGGTTTGTATCACTGTTTTATGTATTCAGTCCGTAAAAAATATTTTCCCTTTTCTACTACACATATGAACTTTTCACAAAATATGTTTCTATTTTAAATATAATAGCTCCCCACACCGATTTCGGTGACGGTGGCCGGTTTCATTAATTTATTTATTTGAAAATAGTGTAATTAATTTACCTCTTATCTCTTTTGCATTATTTTATATTAGAGTGTCTCATCTTATGGATTTATTTAAAATATAAAGTGTAAACAAATTGAATGGGCCCCCGAGACGATCAAATATTGACGACTGAAATATTATGTGTTTGATGCAACCATTAGACGTTGGTTTAATTGGTTTTTCAAATGGAACTGTTCAGTTTCACTGTCACTTCACTGTCCAACAAAACAAAAATATGTAATTCCATCAAACGAGCTTCAAACCCGTAAACATTTGACAAACTGTTCAAACTAGCTTTGTAGACAATCAAATTAGAGTTCAGTTAATATATAGACAGTTCAGGAATTCAATTTTTAACATAATCAATAATTGCTAAATATGCCACTGTTATTATGAGAAAGTCCAGAACATCAATTGACCATATTATATTATAATATGTAAGTGTAGTATGTAAATGCAAGTAGCTAAGATCATAAAGCTGTCTGATTTAAATTGGATTTGAAACTTAGAGCATTAATCCTATTAATTGGTTGGATTAATGCTCTAAGATTTTAAAAGAGTGATCATGACCTAAGCTGAAAATTTTGCATTTATAATCAATAATACAATATTTTTTTATGGTCCACAAAACAATTATTTGACTAAGCCTTGAAACTTAGGTGTTGCAATTGACTTAGAATTTGGAAATATATTTTTTTAAAGGTTCAGAATGATTTTGGACTCTTGTGTCCATATTAAATTAATGATTTATTCATTATTACTTAATACTTCATTTTAATAAATTAATAATAGAATAAAAAGATGTTACCAAGGTTCTACTAATTTTAAAAGGGAACACTGTGTCAAATCTTTTTTTCATTTAATTTCATTTAAATTTTGACGTGATCGCAAATTTTTTATATCGCATGCTCAAAAGCAACAAACAGATTGTGAACAAAAGGTTTCAGGTTTTGTTTATGTATTTTTATTTTTTACAGTAAAATAATTAATTCTCATAGAACTATTATATCCTATTAAAATGTCATTCGACAAAAAAGTAGCTATTCAATAATCCCCTATTATAAGTCATTACAATTAAAATTCTATCCACAAGCAGACAGCTGCTTGGTAACAAATAACAATGCAAGCAAAAGTTGACTTAAAAAATTACATTGTACTCTGAAGTTCAATAATATTATACAACGAAACGTAAGAAATACAATGTAAATTAACAATAAACCGCTTTTAACATTATACAATTATTGATAAGTAGATATTTAGATAATCTATGATATTAAACAAAATTTAATACCGCGTGTACTTGTGCACGGTCGTCTATAATTTTACACTCTAATAAACTTATTATTATTACAAAATGTTACTAGCATTCAGGTTATTTTTATTACCATGTGGTGTTTTTATTTTAAAATACCTAGAATACAGCCTTAATGAATGTGACAATTGAAAGTGAATACTTAACTGAAACCTAATAACTTTAAATGTATACTCACCGGCAAATATAGTTCTTACTTATTTTCTACAAAACACAGAACATTGATTAATTAAAACACTTATAAACGCTTTTTCTTGCTATTTATACACTAAATATGTAACGCTAAAGCTTTGCTTTCAATAAAACACCAACTTAAATACTAAATTAGCTACGTAAAATCGAGTCGAGAATGCGAACACCCAACACCGGCAAACGAAGAAACCCGACTAATGCGACCTCACGCGGCGCGCGCTCAAAATATATTCCATTAGTTCCGTTTTTTGTTTGAATGGCTTCATTCAAGAAAATACTAGCCATCCATTCGATTGCCAATATTATTAATTAATTTCCGTCTAAAAGCGACAAAATTAATTTCAATTCTCACTTTCATAATATAAAAAAGTACTCTGTGATTCTCACTTGCTTTTTATATAAGATACTTTCATTTCGAATAAAAATCAATTCAACCATGTATACTTATTTTTTTTAGTATTGTAATGTTCACGATTTTTTTAATCACACGTGAATAATATCAAAATATTAAATATTGTATTTAAGTTGTTCTACTTTAAATTATTGTTTTTATGTTTGTTATATCGAGCTATCTCAAAGAGATCGTCCGTCCTCAGGGGCTTCCTGATTGGTGAATTCAAGACGCGCCTCCATATTAAATGATCACGGAGACGAAAAGAAATACCGAAAATACAATAAAATTAAATTGTTTATATGATATTAAGCTCAGACACTAGATAAAAAGAAATTTTGTAATGTTTCTTAGATTGTCTGTAGAATATTTAATTTCACCTATCTACTGAACCAGGGTGTCACAACTGGCGATCGTAAGGGGTCCCATATACTGTCCGGTTTTTCTTCAGTTCGGCCTGAACGGATGCAAAATCGTATCGTCTGTGTGCAATTTCGAGATCGCATCAGTCGGCCGGATGGACTGAAGCGATTCGTTCCAGTGTTGCCAGTTCTGTTTTTGCAAAACTACTAAGCTCGCGTCGATTTCTACTAAAATAATACTGAAACCTATAAAAAAGCTACTAAATGTAGGAATCCGTAAAGCCCCCAAAAAACCACGGCATTTTAGGTTTTGTTATATTAAAAAATATTATATTGAATGTTAGTATGTTGAAGTTATTTTACAAAGTTTTACTACTAAATTAAGTATTTTATTTTCTCCTCAGTAGGAATTTAGTTCTTAGTAGTGTTTTAGTAGGATAGAGCCAGACAGTAAGTAATCACATGCAAAATAAAGGCACAAAAAAAAATAAAAAATTACACCTTACCAATACACCTTATGATATTATTACGTTCGTCCGTAATTTTCCTTATACTACTCCTTTAATTACTATATACGTAATATTTTCTAGTAGTTATATTTTAATTTAACATTAAATTTAAAAATATAATTCAATAAATAATAAAAACAGTGGTTTTTTGGGGACTTTAGGGATTCCTAAGTTGAGTAGCTTTTATGATAGTTTTCAGTATTCTTTTAGTAGTTTTTAACATAAATCTATGCGAGTTTAGTAGTTTCCCAAGAACAAAGCTGGCAACACTGCAACGAATCGCTTCAGTCCATCCGGCCGACTGATGCGATTTCGAAATTGCACACAGACGATACGATTTTGCATCCGTTCAGGCCGAACTGAAGGAAAACGGGACCGTATTTGGGGCCCCTTAGCGTAGAGTTACATTATATTCTATCTATTTCTCAATTTATAGTGCAGTCTTTATAGTGCAGTTTTTTCTGTCGCGCTCGCGACTATATAAAAAAGGTCATGGGAACGTGGCCTTACTTTTGTTTATTTTTTAAAATGCAATGAGAACGATCGAATATTAAGTTGTTTTGTTGTTTTATTTACCATTTTATACTAATAATTATATAAATAATTTGTTAAATTAAATAAAAAAAAAATTAATTGAATAAATTAAATAAAAAAATCTATAATAATAACTTAAGTATATATTTTATTATATATATTTTATTTTTTCAATTTAAGCTTGAATCTTTTGCACTTTTAGACGATAATACGTAAAAATGGTAAAGTAAACCTTCAAAATCCGAAATTCAAATTAATTTCTAACACTTTTTTTATTCGGAGTACTACCGTAGTATGTTACATTCTCTTTGAGCTGCGAACTGAACTTCAAAAAATGTTAAACTACCCTCTATTTTTTATTTCACGCCAGTTGGTTTTGCTAGGATAATTTCAGTCGGGCTCGGGAAGAAAACCTACATAGCTGTTTTAGGTTAACTAAATATTTTAAAAATATTATGTTTTAGTAATTTTTATTATTTTATACATTAATATACATCGATGTTTATTATTTGTATACATTTATGACTTTTTTATTGAATTTTAAATAATCAATTTTAACAATGGCATCTACGAACTATTTAACTACGAAACCACATCTAACAGAATTCAAAAGCAACGCTGACAAGGATACATTAAGTGAGGTAAGCTCTAAATTGATATTAATAAAACTTTAGCTCCGTTTATTCTATCTCAGCAAATCGACGTTCTCCGCCATGTTGGCACTTGGGACAATTAAAAATTTAATCTGTACCTTGCGTTGGAATTAGTTTTGAAAAGAATACCTTCATCAAGCTTAAGCCATTATTTAAATGCAATATGGTATAAGTATCACCTTTTAATAATTTTACCATCCGTGCTACAGGCTTCCGAAAGTGGCACAAGTAATTCAGTGACGTCAGCAGAAGATTTACAGAAGTTAGCGGTTATACTTGGATTGAACAGTGCTGAGGATGTGTACCAAGAGAGATTTAGAGTGGATCGACGTCGTTTGGAAGCCATGCTCGCTGGTAAATAACATTTTTAAAGTTTTTTTTTTAACCTTCCAAACCTCGTTTCCTGTACCTAATTATGACAGTGGAAAGTTGATAAAAATTAACTTATCATTCTAACAATATCTATAATTGTCTAACAAGTATAATGACCCACTATACTGGGTTAATCTTAATACCTTACACCCTTACACCAAGGATTTGAAATAATTTTTATCTTTTACAAGTAATATTAAAAAAATAGTTCTATGCCTTACACTTTTTAATCTTTAAAAGTCTGTTTGCCACTGAGTTTAAAATGACTAAGTAATGAAATTAAATTGTAATTTAAACAATAGTTACAAATGTTTGTTTTAGAAAATTTGGAGGAATCGCAAACGGCTCAAGCTTTTTTTCATCGGGTAAGCGTCAGATTATTATAATTATATTACCTACATACAAATAATAATAATAATAATAATAATATTGATTATTTGTTACTTACAAACAATTACAACATTAACACGTTAACTATAGTTTTTAACATAAAAATATTATTAATACTATACAATATATTAATTAAAAATAATAAAAATATATTGTAACAAAAATTTTACATAATATCGTATTCTATCTACACTTGTGTAGTTCGTAAATGAGTCGTTTAATTGGACTAGTTCACTTCTGTCATGTCGTTCATTCATTCATTCAATTTCATGACCAACACCGGCCCCGTACGGGGCACGCTTGAGAATGCACAAAACGACATAAACTCTTTTGGAGCAAGTAACATTAAAACATTTTGTGAAATTAACGAGAAAAACCAACAAAAAATAACTATTTTGAGGAAGAAAAACTCGAGCTGCTGCCCATTGAAAATAGTGAACCAGTAAAATAGCCCAGTGAACTAGTAACTGAACTACTGAACCAAAAGAGTGATATAGTTGCCGTGATCAAATGATATAAAGATATGTTATCTTTTTAGTGACACATTTTGGTCACCTCTAATTCCATCTAAAGTGCCTTAACTTTTCTAGGTGATGAATGAAACGAATACGCTAATTAATTGGCCAGCGCGACTGAAAATCGGGGCTCGATCAAAAAAAGGTGACTATTTTATTTTAGCTTAAAATTTAGTATTTTTATAATGCTATTAAAAACTATTAATAAAATTATAATGCTTAGAGAATAAAAATATATCATTATCAAATTAAGTTTAAAAACCTTAAAAAATCCTGAATTTGAAACGTAAAACGAAACACGATTTTTCAAAATAACGTTCGTGTCTGAAAAGTAGCGGATGGCGCCAAGTCCGGCGCGCGTCGGCGCCCGCCTGGCGGATTATTTTACAGGTTTTAAAATTTTATTTAGCGCTCATGCGTCCGCGCAACTATTTTAAATTTTTATTGCACTAATGAATTTAAATGTCTACATCAAATGATTGTGATGAATTTGTGTATGATCTAATTAAATATTGGCGAAAAAATCAATATACAGATTTATTACATTGTCAAGGTATTGTTTTGTTTTATTTGTTTGTTGGTGTTTCGTTGGTAGAAAATGTGAGGTGTAAGTTAAATTTATATTTTTAGATCCTCATGTTCGTATCGCTGGACGGGTTGATGGTGTTAAACTTGCAAGAGAGAAAATTATGCAAGTTTTGGATACAAGGGTACGTATATTTTGGTTTGGTAAAGCATTTAAACTGTGGCCTTGGCTGTGGTTTTGGCTGTAGGTACATAATTTCTGTCTTAAGTTTTAAAATGGTTTTTATTATAATTACTAGCTTTTGCCCGCAGCTTCGCTCGCATGGGAGAGTTCGTGGCAAAAACATTTATAGCATATAAGTATACCTACTGAAATATGGTAAATAGTACCTTATAGCACAGATTAAAATATATATCCCCTAGATATAATCTCGTAGATAATGATTAATATTGTATCCGTCTAAAATCTAAATAGCTTCTGAAAATAACACATTATTTGTGATTTTTTTTTAAACTTAGAATGGGTATAGTAAGTAACCTATCCTTAAAAGATAGAGCCCTATTACAAATCTGCACTCTGCGAGATTAGGTATTTGAAGCGTTTCCGACGTTTCGCATTTTGTAGTAATTTTGCTGTTGTATTTATCGTTTTTGTTGAAATGGGTTAAATTCATGCTTTAAAATTATACAATCTTTATTCCTTATGAAGTATAAGTTTTGCTTAATAATATTATCGTAGATAGAAGTAATTCACAGTTAACTTAAAGCGATTTTCGATTTTTTTTGGCTTAGAATAAAATTTATTTCTATATTAAATCAAAGATATAACAAAATTCTAAGGCCGATACTAACTATACGACTATATAGAAGATAACATTCTCATTTTATTATTTCATTTGCTTAGTACAGTAGTTCAATCCAGGAGCTTAAAAAAGTGCCTTCGCGCATTTTATGAAAATCTTTCTCTGAAATTTTGGGTTTGATTAAAAAGTTAAGCAAAATTAACAAAAAGCGAGGGCGCTACGAACTAGGCCAATAGCTATTTTGCACTATTCAATATGTCAAAATTGATAATTTATCTTTGTTTCTGAGATCAAGAACGCCATAATTGGCCATTTTACGCAAAAATCACAGTCGAGATGTAATATGCCTCTTAAAGAACTGCAAGCATATGACACTATGTCAATTAGAGTAATCATCATCATCACCACCATCCATGATGATACCATACATCATCACATTATGATGATATAAAAGGTACTTCTTATAGTATTTTACACTAATATCTTTGAACTTTTTACTTACTACTCTGTCGTTTATGGACCTATTTGAAAAATTTATTTTGTTGTTGTAAAGGGTATAATTCTAAGTTGTCATTTAGTCACTAAAGTGGACACCTGATGATGGGATCGATGAGGAATCGAGGGAACTCCTCGAAATTTATATGGAGACGTATAGTGTATTGTCTTTTTCTGAAGTAACACACGCACATGCTACCAAAAATAAGATTCTGCACCAGTGTATACCCTAGATCCAAAAGCACTGAACAGATCTCCTCAGTATTTAAATATACGCGTTTAAAAATTTCGGCATTGTTTAAAGAACTGCAAGCATATGCCACTATGTAACTTACAGTAATAATCATCATCATCTTATTTACAATACCTATTACCTAATGGAAGCTTGGCGCGTCTTCAATTACACATTCGACCGTTTATTTTAAACGTTCTTAAAATGTATTATTAATAATAATTTAACAAATATCACTAAAAAGGGAAAAAATATTATTTTAAACAAAAAATTATACCGACTTCCAAAGTAAAAATGCACAAAAAAGTATGAAATAAAACTCATTTTCTAAATAATTCCCCTTTTAAATTCGGCTAAAATTATATTTCTCTACTCAATCTTCATAATTTTGAAGTCGGTGCTAGTCCGAACAACATCCTGATAAAACAATATTATATAGAACTTGTGTTCAACTTTGCAACTTTGTGCCGAGGGTGTCTGGATCCAAAAGCGTTCGCTCGCTTTTTTCGATTTATTTTGCAAATCCGACTACGACCTTTTCGGGTAAAAGACGATAAGTCTTTTCCATGGTAGACTTTTCGGGTTAATTAACCGACTTCCAAAAAAGGAGGTGGTTATACGGCTGTGAGTATGTATTTTTTTCTTTTGTATATTCAACGATAACTCCGCCGTCTGTGGTCACCCATCCTAGGTGTATCCATGACCGGCATTGCTAAACATGAGTTTTTACTCCTGGTATTAATATACATCAGTGATTAGTTAGGTATTACCTATATTAAATACCTACGTAACGTTTCAGCCAGTTCAACTAATCACTTGTTCAATAGCATTTTATAAGTACCTATGTTATATTCTTTAGGCTGAAATAATTTTTATATTTATGAACCGATTGTAATGACACAAACACAATTTTTTTAGTGGAGCAAACCAAAACGCATTAGTGAAAACCGCATTCAAATCGGTTAAGCCGTTGATTTTGTGCGAGCAAAAACAAATATCGCGGGAATCGTACATTTTTCCGCAATAAAAAGTAACATATAGGCGTAAGTTATTCAAGAATCCATACCAAATTTCATCAAAATCCGTTCAGTGGATTCTGAGATTAGCGCGTAGAAACGTACAGACAAACATACAAAAATTCTAAATATCATTGTTTTGGATTCTATATCGTTCATAATAACCCCCTGTAGGTTTTCTTATTTATCTTCCACTTACTGACCTAGTGTTTATAAAACCTATTACGGGCTCCTCCGTTATTGCTTGTCATAAAATATCAGGAGCTAAGATAGCCTTTGATGTACTGTCAGGGTATCTTATTCATAAGCAGGTTATTGTTGTCATAGTTTGTTTGTTTTTTTCTACTATATTATGATATGAAAACTTATTATTGTCAATGAGAATTGTATTGTGACTGCGTCATTATAATATAAGTAAATTATGAGAACACTCTACCTGCTCATAAATTACATTCCCTGATAGTACATAAGTACAAAATTAATCAATGCGTTAGTAGTTAATATGAGACGTGATTTAGAGTTTACTATTTAACTTAATGAAATATTAAAAAGATGAGAAATATACAACACATTATTACAAATACGATAGATCACGCAAAAGCCACGACTTATCGCCTTAATTTCCCAATGGTTGTTTTTGCATTTTGATTTATTTCAGAGCAACAGGGTCACTATGAAGATCGACGTAAGCTACACGGATCACTCGCATATTATCGGAAAGGTGAGCTACGTTATACATAATTATTATAAGATACCCTATGTAGAGCCGTGTTTCGACACGAACGGGCACCGCAAGCTTCACCGGAGAAATATAATATCACGGCCTCACAGAGACTGGCGTGAAATAACGCTGATGTTGTTGTTTCGCCCCGTGACTCGTGAGGAAGAGAACCGGTGGGCGGAGGCCCAAGAAAGGCCCAAGAAATTGGGCTTTGTCACGATCGCGATAGCGAACGCACTTCTGGCGGTGCAGATGTTTATAGGCTGTCACAATCGTGTACCATAAGGCGATATTTCTGCTCGTTTCGGACTGGTTTGTTTGCATTGAATAGGTTCCGTAGCTACTGGACCGATTTTGATTAACTTTGATACAGATAGTGTGTAGACCACGGGTAAGGACATAACCTACTTAATATCGCGGGAAAATGTACGATTCCCGAAGGATTTTCTTTTTCGCGCACGCAGTTGCGAGAAACATCAAGTTTCTTATGAAAATGTGGCGGATAGTCTAACAATCTATACATTCACTTTATAATCTACTACGAAGGTTTATTTTCACTTGGTGTATGTTACAGGGTGGTCTCACGATAAAGCGCGTAATGGAGGAAACCGGTTGCCACATCCACTTCCCGGACTCCAACCGTACCAGCACCGTGGAGAAGAGTAACCAGGTGTCCATAGCTGGCGACATGGAGAGAGTGGAGCGCGCCAGGGCCCGCGTCAGGGTAAGATCCATCGTCATCAGCAGCAACAGCACCAGCACCGTGGAGAAGAGAAACCAGGTGTCTTTAGCTGGCGACATAGAGAAGGTAGAGCGCGCCCGGGCCCGCGTCAGGGTAAGATTCATCATCATCAGCAGCAACAGCACCGTGGAGTAGAGCAACCAGGTGTCTATAGCTGGCGACATAGAGAGAGTGGAGCGCGCCAGGGCCCGCGTCAGGGTAAGAACCATCATCATCATTACCCAAAACCTTCATCACCCAAAACTTTAATTTAATGAGGACGTCATCATGATCAGATGCCTAAGGGATGCTAAGGCTTTCATGGTTTACAGGGTAAATATCAAAATAGAGTAAAGTACATGTTTAATTATTTGTATTTATTACCCCTTTATTGAATTTCATAGAAATCAGAGAAGACTTTAAACTTTTACTATACAAACTTTTAACCACTATTTGTACAGCCCAAGACGATTTCCAAAAAACTGTTAAACACGTACTCAATTATTTTATTTATTAGCTCGGATATTAAATTTCATAGAAATCGGTGCCGATTTTAAGTATGTTCCGTACATATTTTCAACCCTTATTTTACACCCTCAAAGGGAAAATTCTAATAAACCCTGAAACACGTATTCAATGAAATGTGTTTAAGAGCGAGAATCTCAAATATTTTTAGAATGAAAGATCAGAATTATAGATTTTCTATACAAACTTTCAACCCCTCTTTCACCCCTTTAAGGGTGGAATTTTCGAAATCCCTTCTTAGTGCGCGTCTACATTGTAAATTAAAACTACTGTCCAAATTTCACGATTCTACCATTAGCGGTGTCGGCTGTGCGAGCGACTATACGTCTGTCAGTGGGAACATCTCCTTTCGTTCCTCCTTTTAATATGTTCGGCTGTATATATTTTTGATTATTATTTTAATTTTTTCAACGATTAATCCGCCGTCTGTGGACCGATTTTCAAAATTCTTTATTTCATGTAAAAGGTATAATCTCAAATTGGTCCTTTTGACATCAATGTGGTGACTTAGTAACTAATTAGTATTATTAGTAAAGTAATTTCAACTTTTTCTGAAGAAATTTTGAAGTCGCTACCAGGCCAAACAATATCCTGATAAAAACAATATTTTATAGAACTCGAGTTCAAGTTTGCTGGTACCGACTTCAAAAATATGTAGATTGAGTAGAGAAATAGTTAAAATATAAGCCGAATTTATAAGGGGAATTATTTAGAAAATAAGTTTTATTTCACACTTTTTTGTGCATTTTTACTTTGGAAGTAGGTTTAATTTAAAAAAAATAATATAGATATACATAGCTTATAAAGATTCACATAAGCATATTTGTGGCAAACCGCAGCAAAACGGCTCACTTGTCAATGTTCTGTACAGGCGCTGACGCCGCTAGTGTTCTGTTTCGAGCTGCCGATTGTGGGGCCGTCGCAGCCACTGCCAGATATCAATTCGCCGTACGTCCAGCAGATTCAAGAGCAGTATAATGTTCAGGTTCGATACTACATATTTTGAAAAATATTATATTAGTCTTTAGTAACAAATATTCAATATGCATTATTTTGAAATAATTCATTTATGTGTATATTTCTTATTGCTGCCTATATCTTGGATTTTTGTAAATATAACATACTCATTCCCAACTATTTCATGTTCATTCATTACCAGCTTTTGTCCGCGGTTCCGCCCGCGTTAATACAACACCCCAGTGAACACTGTACTTTTTCAGTGCATATGTGTTAATCTAGAGCTTAAACTACTACCATACCAAATTTCATCAAAATCCGTTCAGTAACTTATGCTAAAAGAGTATCCATCCTCAGAAACTTTCTCATTTACAATAGAAGTAGGATGTAAATGTCATACGTGTATCACTCTAGCCATGACTAATATTATGATGATTAATATCACTTACTCTACAGATTGTTATTTGATATTTCTACCCTTCTATTTTGTTCAGGTGATGGTCCGCAATCGTCCCAAGTTACACGCAAACCTACTAGTTGTTAAAGGCGTGCAGTGGGAGGTGCAAGCCACCATGGAAGCCACCACGCTGCTCATGAACTATATGTGCGGACAACTCGCGGTGAGTACAATGCTTTCTGCGTCCACAGTGACAATGGTCGTGAAGTTACCCTAAAATGCACTCGAAGTTAGGCTGGGACTATATGATCCGGAATCCGTAAGGCCGGGGAAAATTCAGAGCACTGAAAATAGCACTGTGCGCTAATACAATAGACGTGAAAATCGAACACGAGTGTCGAGTCAAATGTCAATGTCATATATGACAGCTCGAAACTCAACACTTCGATTTTCAACTCTATTGGATAAGCGCAGAGTTCTTATTTTCAGTGCTCGGAATTATATCGGACCCGCCGGATTCCGAATCATACTGTCCCAGCCATAGGCCCTTTGTGCAATGAAAATGTCTAATTATACATATAATGCAACCGGCTGAGTTCATACAGCACTAGATTATTAACACCATTAAGTTATTTTAGTACCTACCTACTTACATATACATATACTTTTAGTACCTACCTATTTACATATACCTACCTACCTACTTACTTATAATGTAAATTCTTTTACCACTTGTATTATTTACCATTTATCTTCTGAAGGACTAGGATTCTATAGGTTTTGAAAATGTTTTATTGGATGCCCTTATGTATCTACCAGTGGCGAAGCGTGAGATCTGCGGACAAATTATTTTTACTGCACTTAGCGCCATCTATTAAGTAATATTCATAAGGGAAGCCTATATGACGTCGAGATGTATACACGCCTCGCTACTGGTATCTACCATTATGTTACAGGTGCAGACGCAAGTCCAGATGACCTTGGAGATTTCACCCATGCACCACGCGGTAGTAGTGGGCCGGTGCGCGGAGCAGCTGAAGCTGATCACGCGCGGCACACACACGCAGATCATGTTCCCCGACGCCGACGACCCCAACGTGCCCGCGCTGCGCCGCAGCTGCGTCACCATCACGGGCCGCATACGCGACGTGTACCTCGCGAGACAGCAGCTAGTTGTGAGTACGCACTAAGGCTGGGACTACTTATATTATTGTCCGGAATCCGGCGGACCCGGGAAAATTCAGAGCACTGAAAACAGAATTCTGCGCTAATACAATAGAGTTGAAAATCGAAGTGTGGAGTGTTGAGCTGTCTTGACATGACATTGACATTTGACTCGACACTAGTGTGATCGATTTTCAGCTCTATTGTATTAGGCCAGACTCCTATTTTCAATGCTCTGAATTTTCCCCGGCCTTACGGATTCCGGACAATATAGTCCCAGCCTAAATACTACGTATGTGGTAAGTGCCGCGTTACCCTACTACCTACCCCACATATGTGTTTGTCTGTCCGAGCATCGTAGCTCTCAAACGGATGAACCGATTTTGTTCTTGTTTTTTTTGAAAGCTGACATGATTGAAAGTTTTCTTAGCTATAATTCATCATCTTTGGTTTGCTCATCGCTTGACAATTCGGGGCTTACTTACGTTTTTTAATTTTGTTTCGCAAACGAACAAACCCTTTTTTATTATTAGTATATACTTACATATAGATGACCATAATATTAAATTTAAAATTCAATATCCAGGGAAGTCTCCCCCTGGTCGTGATATTCGACGTGCCGGAGGAAAGCTGTCGGATGGACAACGACGCGGTGGCCAAGCTGATACAGAAGCATAGCGTGTACATCAGCGTGCGCAGGAAGCCCAAGCAAGGGATCGCTAGTATCGTGATTAAGGGCATCGAACGGTGTGCTGGTAAGTGGCTTAAATAGGTAGATACCTACTGATTTTAATATAAGGTTGCTCAAAATTAATTACTAAGGATATTTTGGGCTTATGATCAAAATGGCGATCGCTAAGCGCTAAGCGCTGCCAACTGCTAAATGCAATTTTCCTCTAGGACGCTAAGTTAGCGTTGACCGGGGAACCTAACCTAACTTAATTACTTATATGTTTATAAAGTATTCAAATCAATTTATGTATTTATTATATACAAATATATTTCGCTATTTTTTGGGCTCACATTATTGTTAATTTTAATAATACTTTAATTATTTTAATTGCACAAAACACTAATATAAACTGATTTCAAAACAAACAAAATAAATAAGCCAAATGGCGGATTGCGTCAGCGCTATTGAAGTTACTAAACGTGTATTTTTTTTTCAGCGCTGGCAAGCGTTGTCAAGCGCTTTTCTCCACCAAACAGCCGAATTTATAATAAATATAGACTAAATTAAATTACAGGTTAAGGTAATTGGCCTCATACAGCTTTATATACAAATACTGGATACTTAGATGATCTGTAAATATTCAGACTTCGGTATTTCCATATATTATCATAGCTGTAGCTTTTGCCTGTAACCAGTGGGACCATAAATTTTGCAAAAAATAAATAAATCAAAAGGTAGCAAGTACTTCGTACAGGCAACAAGGTGTTCGGACGTGTTGTAGTTTAAGCAGTTGTAATAGGCTATTCTAATTTTTTATATATATATATATATATATTATAAAATGTTCGTATCGATTCGTTACTCAACTAGTATTTTTATTATTTCCTGGAAACAATATCTCTTTATATGCAAAGAAAAAATGATTAAAATTTAAACGATAAATGTTTGCGCCAAAACGGCAGCCACCATTATCGTGACGTCATAAGAACAGAAACAAACAAATTTCATATGTGCGTGTGTAGTGCACGAACTTTAGATTTAACTTTCGCTGTTGTTTATTGGATTTGACTCATTCTTATGACGTCACTTACAAGAAAAATATGGCGGCTGGCGTTTTAGGTCACGTGACTACAGTTTTATTTTCGTAATTATAAATAAATCGCATATTTATATAACAAAATAGTGTTGTATTCGTATTTCTCACGATAGAAACTATATAAATAACAAATGTATATCATTTGATTTAGATAGATGAAACTAGCCTATTTTGTTGCTTTTTTTTTCTAAATATGTGATCAGCTGTTAAATAGTTAAAATAGTTACAAACTTACAAATACTTAGATGTCCTTTCTTTTTAATTAGTATTCTAGGCTATGTTTTGTTTTTAAATGGACCGTCCATAGACACTCGCAACACCAGAAGAGGTACACTTTTAACTCCTCTAGTTTTGCGCACTTGCGTTCCTGGGCTCCAATTCTCGTACTTCGAATCTCGGATTCATTCGTATAGGCGTCAAATAATGCGCGCGCGAGCGGGAGAGACTGACAACCGAACCGAGTTTCGGGGAATGAGGCCCCCCTGGCGCTTAAAATCTCTAACCGCTCTTGAGCCTCCGGTAACCTCATTAACTCGGCGAAACAAAACGTAAGCGTTATTTATCGGCGTGGCATTTATTCGGTCGAGCCGGCCCATTCGTAACGAAGCATAGCTCTAACACGTACATTTTTAAACGTTTAAATTTTTTATTTTTTACAGGTGACATCTACGAAGCGCGGCGCGAACTACTCGGCGGCAAGGAGCCGCTTATAACAGCAGAAATACCCGAATCCTACAACATCCCCTCCCTAAACAACGCCATGCCGAACTACGCGTTCAATCCCTTCTCCCCTGGCTCCAATACCAACTCTCCGTGCTCCCCCTTCAACCTTCAGCTGAGCGACTACAACAGCCCCATGTACGCCCATAACCCCCCTACTCCGGGTGGGTATACCCCATTGTCTCCGGTGGCAATCACTCCCCCTGTTTTCCCCAATAACTGGATGGTGCCGTCCCCTCAGCCACGATCAGGACAATTCTTCCCGAACCTGAGCCCGAATCAAGCACCGGTTATGTATAAGAATCAAGCGCCATGGAATCGTAAGTATTGTCTGTTTGTATGTTTTAGCGCGTTAACTTGAAACAGCCATACGGAATACACCACACTGCCTATCGTCCTATCGGCATGAAGCTGCAAGCTTGGTCCAATCTGCAGTTCGTCCATATACACCACAAACGTATCTATCAGTAGGCAACTGTCATGGCAATCCATGCCCCTACGGTCAGACTGTCATTTCCATAGAAAAACGATAATTGCCGATAGACATTAAGTAATGGAAGTTTTTCAGTAACAAAGTAAATCCATACAAATAAATAAGATTAAAGTGTCTGTTTGTAATTTTAAATTAACAGCTTCTCACTTAATGCGTATAACGGGCAATTGGCCCACCTCACTTACCCACCACTGCAACTCCTGTGTAGCCAGGATCTACAACGGTAAACAACTACAAAAACCCTTTAATATGATCTCAGCCCGAGGGACATACAGCATACTAAACCTGTATTGGGACCCGCAACGAAATTAATCAGAAGATTGTAGGAGGAGTAGGAAGTATTCCAGTTTCCCTCCCTAAGAAAAGCTCCCGGAGACAGCAAAAATTGTAGTGACAAAAAAGTCAGAATAAAAATGGGGAATAATATGTTTTTTTTTACTACAAGACTAAATTTTGATGCGTATACACTACACACTAGGCACTACAATAAAAAATCTATTTTTAAATTTTTGTCTGTCTGTCAGTTTGTCACGGCTAATCCCTGAAACGGCTGAAGTCTGACCCGATTTTCACGGGACTTTCACTGGCAGATAGCTGATGTTATAAGGTGTAACATACGCTATTTTATCTTAGGGTTCGGTTCCGTTTAACAAATAGGGTTCCGTTTCCGTTACTTCTACCATGTTCTACGCATACCAAGTGGCGGGCGCTAGCTGGTACTTATTATAATAGAACCTTTTGAAATGCTTACGTTCGTGTTTACAGCAATGACTAACGGCGGAGAGCTGGTGGGCGGGGCGCCGGTGCCGGCACCGCAGCCTTATCTACACGTCGCAGACGGCAGACCTGTGAGTGTGATGACATTACATGGAAATATGTGAATAAATTAAGGAAACAGCCTCCGTGGTCCAGTAGCTTAGAGCTTGGCTCACGACTCGCAGGTGGTGGGTTCGATTCCCGCGTTGGGACAACAATAAGTCGTTTCCAAGTTTGGCTTGGACAGTGCAGACTGATCACCTGTTTGTCTAACAAAAAAGATGATCTATGCAGATGGGCATAAAAAAGTCGGTTCTGCGTCTGATCTCTCGCTATTCGTGTCGGTCATCGGTAGAAAATGCTCTTGTGTACTGGGCACACACTTGGGCACTATAAAATAACTCAATGAAACCGGCGACCGTCCCCGAAATCGGCGTTGGAAGCTATTATTGTTATTATGTATAATGTATAACTTGGATGTGGTTTTATTAAATTGGACAAACAATCCGGAACAGAATGAAAAATGTATCCAACCTTTGTATAAAAATATTTGGTTATTTACCAATATTACCACAAAGTGTAGTACATTCAAAGTGTTGTTTTATTGCTGTTTACTGCTATAATTACTGCTATAATTACTGTTGGTATTGCAGGTGACGCTGAGCCAGCTGCTGAACTCCAGCTCGCAGGCGAGCTCCGGGTACCAGAGCAACTTCACCGGCAGCTCAGTGTCGCTCGACACGCAGAACGTCTCCGGTATGTGTAGAACGAATTACAGATTAAGGTATAATACTAAGCTTACACAATATCGAACAAAAAGCAGATTTAGGATGAGACTATATTGTCCGGAATCCGGTAGGCCGGAGAACATTCGGAGCATTGTAAATAGAATTCTGGACTAATACAATAGAGTTTAAAATCGAATTCGTGAGTATCGAGGTGTCTTATTTGACATTGACATTTGACTTCACACTCGTGTGTTTGATTTTCAGCTCTATTGAATTAGCGCTGAGTTCTATTTTCCCCAACCTTACGGATCACGGACAATATAGTGCAAATGGCGAATGTTGATAGCGCGAGCGTCTCAGAACAACTATCTCGAGAGGCGCGCGACAAGTCACAACCCGCTGTACCTACAGATACAGACGTAAGCTAATGTACTACTAGGCGTAAGCAACTGACTTATGGCTTGTTATCAGGCGCAGAAGTATGTAACGTGGGGTCTCCGTCCGTGTCTCCCATCAGCAAGGCGCACACGCAGAGCCCGACAGCCTCCTCTGAGAATGATCGCTCACAACATGGTAATGTACAAACTATTATCACTGATTAGTGACCTGTGTGTGTCAAATGACCTTTAAAACGAATCAGACAAATACACCAAATTTGAATAGTTAAAACGAATTAAATCAGATTAGGCCTGACTCCTTCCCTTTCAAATTACTTGTGATTCCTCAAGTATGGCGAGTGTATCCATGGGCTGCGATAATTGATAAATAACTTACCATTGAACAATCAGTCTGCTGTTTTGCCTCATATACCTACCGTTAAAACGTTGGTACCTAATTGTATCTGTACAGAAATAGCGTCTATAATATCGGAGCTACCGCTGTCGGAGCGGCGTGCGGTGGGCTGCGAGAAGAAAACGCTGGAGACTCTGGGCAAACTGTCCCCGCGGGCCGACCTGAGGCGCCTGAGGGCTGAGGCTGACAAGGTACCGTATATTCTGTATTCTACTCTTTATTCTGACTTTTTTTAACCTCCCTTGTTGATTGTTATTTTTCTCGCTAGAGAGCTCCGATAAACGCGTGCGTTCGCTGCTAATCTTAGTGCTATAGGGCGAAGCGACCCCCCCCCCCCCCCCCCTTTTAAAATTTATTTTCAGTGTTTCTCTACTATATTATACACGTTATATTATACAAATAAACCTTCCTCTTGAATCACTCCACCTATTAAAAAATCCCGCATCAAAATCCGTTGCGTAGTTTTAAAGATCTACATACATAGGGACAGACAGATAAAGCGTCCTTGTTTTATACTAACTATTTAGTGATATACAAGATTGTTTCATTTAAAGTATAAGATTATGAAAATCCTTGTAATGTGCAGTCAATAACATAATATTATCATTATTTGCAGGCGATGCGCTCGCCCGCCAGCGGGTACCGCGTGCCGACCACGCGCTGGAGCGGACTCTACTTCAGCCACACCTCGCCCGGACCCATCTCTATGCCGGAGAAGGAGGCCGCCACGGTAACTGTACGTTTGTCTCTTGTATCACCTTATTGCTACGGCCATAAGGCTTATGAACTATGTGCTCCTGACTGTACTGTCAGCAACTTAATTATTCCGCAGGCGATGCGCACGTGACAGAACATTTCAGATTATATTTTGCTACCCTAGCCCTACATTTCGTCAAGTTTGTCGCGTTTTGGCATCTTCTCGATCCTCTCACACATACTGGGAATATAGATATCATTACATACAATAATAGCTCCACACACCGATTTAGGTGACGGTGGCCAGTTTCATTGAAACCAGGCCATTTACGCAGGAGTAATTTTATAGTGCCCAAGTGTGTCCGCAGTACACAAGAGCACTCTCTCTTCCTTTGCTCCCATAACCCAGTGGGACGGATAACGGACATAACTGCCGAGAGATCAGGCGCAGGACCGACTTTTTACATGCCCATCCGATGCATGGATCATCTTTCTTGTCACACAATCGGGTGATCAGCCTGCATTGTCCTAATCAAACTTTGAAACAACATGTTTTTTTGTTGTTCCAATGCAGGAATCGAACCCACGACCTCCGAGTCGAGAGCCGAGCTCTAACCACTAGACCAGGGCTGTTACGTAGAAATGTAAGGTTATAGCCATACACCATTTACTGCCTATCGTCAACTCGGCATAACGATGCAGGCTTGATCAAATCTGCAGTTTGCCCGGCATATATACGTAATTCATAACAGAGGTATAAAACTTAACTCGCATTTACAATATTTACTATAATTATTTAATTCAGCCTGAGAAAGGATGGAACAAGTCTGATTTGGTGCGGCCCAACATAGTGGAGCCGGCGCCATCGCCGTCGCCGGGGACGAAGCCGTGCCGGTACCAGCAGCTGTATGATTTGCTGAGAGACGTCGGGCTGCATAAATATATTGGTAAGTACATTACAGTGGCGTAGGCTGGTTCTCCTTCATAAGGAAGCCCTAGCCTGTATAATAGGTAGGTAGGGATTTGACTGAGGGTCTTCAAAAGGTATGTGGTAAGTGAAGCGGATAGGAATGGAGTTACAGGAACCACGCCACATATAAACTAATTACAAAACTTAAATATGCAAGAGTAGGGTCGCGTGACTATCAGCCTCATGCTACTTACATTGAGAAAATGCTCGCACAGCATACCCCTGTACCAGTAGCTTAGGCCAGTAGGAACTACGTTACTAGTCAAATTATAATGACTATGATGAAATAGAAAATAGATTATAGAACCCAAGAGTTTACATCCAAGAGTAACAGCGTTTTTAGTGGTCGCGATAGAAATAACTGCACTTGACACTTCGATTTTCAGCTCTATTGTATTAGCGCAGAGTTCCATTTAGTGTAGTTTTTTGACGCGGCCACTAAAAAACGCTCGTGAGAACGTAGCCTAAGGCTGGGACTATATTATGATCCGGAATCCGGCGGACCCGGGAATCCGGATCAGCCCCAGTCTTAATAGAACTCTAAAAATACAATAGAGCTGAAACTCGAAGTGTCAGATGTCAGGTTTGACAACTACACCATTGTACTATCGCACGGATCTACTAGGGTGACCAGAGTGAAGAGAGAACGGAGCAACTTCAAATACTGCTGGTAGTGTTGTTTTATTAAGCGAAAAACTCGAAGGCCCATAAGGATGAGATTTACTTTGAAATGACCAGCAATGAAATTTACCTCCTTATTTTTGTACACTATCCCTCCCTTACTAATAAAAATATTTATACAGTATATAAGCAATACAATGTTTTGTACTTGTCTTATACGTTGGAAAAGTCGCTTGGCGGACAAGGATAAAGCATTGTATTACTTATCCACTGTATAAATATTTTATTAGTAAGGGGGTTAATGTATATGTCTATCTATACTTCTTTTAACCAGTCTAATATCATACAATCTTGTGTTAACATCGGTCCCTTTGCAGATCTGTTCAAGAAGCACGAGCTAGACATGTCGACGTTCGCGTCGCTCAGCGAGGCGGATCTCGTCGAGATCGGCGTCAGTGCGTTCGGCGCCCGCCGCAAGATGCTCATGCTTATTTCCGGTATGCGTCAAATAAATCACAAAGTCAAAATATAACTTCCGGCATGGTCGTTTAAGTTATTCCTCACAAATTCTCAAGTATATGGTGTTATCAACATAACCTATTACGACTCTTGCACCTAAATATTTCAGAGATGCAAAAGCAAGCGAGCTCGTTCAAGGCCGGCACGCCGAGCGGCAAGAAGCTGATTAACTCGCCACCGTACAACACGGCTGCGCTTGCGCAGGACAAGTGGTAGATGCTAAATATCAATTTAAGGACAGCGCGCGCTTTTGTGACTGAGCATGTCAGGCTTGTATGTGATCCAGTGGTGAAGGATTAATATAAATACCTATAAAATCGTGGGCAAAGACTAGGTAAGTGAAGTTCATAAAGTATAAGTAACACCAAAATATGAAGAGATTTAAAACATTTGGAAATCCACGCCCCTCCACCACAGTTAACTCTATTTTTGTACTGTTAACGTGGTGGAGGGACGTGCATATTTAGAATGGCTTATCACTATCCCGAGATAAACTTTAGACATAAACACTCAAATGAAATTGATGACTCTGAGAAAGAGAGAAAGCGACCGCACGGCCAGTGTCTCTCTTTCTTTTCTTTTCGCAGATAGTTGATGTACTAAAGTACTAGCCGCACAGTTGTGTTGTCTCTTTCTAGAGCTGTCAATAACCTTGAGAGAGAGATAGGATTACACATGGGGCGCTCTGTCTTTGTCATTAGTTGTCTATGGTTAACCCTACGCCACTGGTTGTCTTTTTTGTCACGTACGACGTACGTACTATGAAGTGTACATAAGAAAACCACAAATTCCACAAAATTAAATATAAAAATTAAGTTTTAACTACTTGTATACACTGCATAGTATTTTATTTACTTATGTTTTAGATGTATTTTTATAGATGCACTTTTTATAATGTGTTACAAGCCTTAATATTTTAATTAAATCATGTTACCTTGTGTTACGTCATCTTAGTTGTGTGAGCAAAATGTCCAAATTAAACGGGCTGGCTACCGTTAAAAACGTGCAACAGACATTTTGTAATACTAGATAGTTTTTTATTTCCATGTTTTTCTCTTCCTTGTTTTATTTTCTTTTAAAGATATCGAAACACAGGTGCAAATGAATTCCTACAGTCACATAAGCGTTCTTTGCGTTCTCTAATTAAGTCCGGCAACATTCAATTCGCGACTTTTTGCCTCTTAGGCCCACTTGCGCGCCGATCTAGGTGTAATATCATGTTATCTCTCTCGTTCCTCGTATTTATAAAAGAGAAGGCATGATATTTTAACCCCGGGGTTAGCTTTAGCCCAGATTTGCGCAAGTGGGCTTAAAAGTACATAATATGAAGTCTTTGGTTTGCCTTAATATATTATTCCTTTGCCATCAGTGCTGTTAGTTGTAAGCAACTTGTGAATTAAATGTTAGCACGATCTCGCGTTCAAGACTGATTAATTGACTAAGTTACTGTATCATCAGTTACGATTCGAAATCGACTGAATAAAGAATGATATAGACAGTGTTGCAATATTAAAAACATGTAAATTGTCGGAAATCGTGACAGCGGTGCCCTATTAAAAACACATAGTTGTCGGGAGTCGTGACTGATTGTTAGATTTTATCGATTTTATAGAAAGTTGATTATAATCGAATTTTTTAAATTGTTATTCCTTTTAGATTTTATAGCCTTTATGCATTTCGACGATTTGATCTCTAGTTTAGACCGTACGATTGTTGAAGTAAACATAGATAAGTTTAATTTAGTTAGAGATCGTTTTAGGGGCATGTTTTATTTTTTGATTTTAACTATTTTATTTCTACTAAACATCATCAGCAAAACTAGACTATTTTTGTACAATTATACGAGCAGGTTTTTTTTATTCTTGATTATTATTGTAATTGAAAGTTTTATACATTTTTTATCGGCCAATCGTATCTTTTGATATCATATTATCAATAATATGCTTTTTTAAAGAATAATGTTGGCATATGACAAAATCATCATCAAGAAATTAGACCATTGCACCGTGACTAAATAAAGACGTAAGTTGGGATCTAGAGTAGACAATAGTTCGAGTGGTTGCTGAAGTTTTAATCGATTAACATTTTTTATTGATTTTCGTTTTTGTTCCATATTTTGAGCATTTTTGATTTTAACCGTATTAACATGCAAATTTTTGTGAATGTGTTTATTTTATGTTTAAGTTGGTTGGTGCAAGAATGCCATTAAATTAAATAACACCTGAATTTATTATTGTATCAACTCATTTTCTTTTTATATACTCTTTGAAAGGTCTGTAATGTAATTTTAATCATGAACTTATGATTCAAATCGATTGTTTTAAACTTTGATTATGATAAATGATGTTAACCACTGTAGTTTTGTTTGTGATTATGTGATAGTTTTGTAAGTCGGTTGATGGGTTTCGTATATTAGCCGTTTTCGTTAATATTTTAGTTTAAGTAAGAAGTGTTGCACGTTCGTTTTTAGTTTTTGCTCGAATAAATAATAATTAAAAAATTATTTTTTTTACTATTATTTTCCTGTTCGAAAAATGTAAGGAACAAAAATACAAGCCATGAAAGTAGTTTTTTGCTTTTAAGATAGTCGCGATCGTGCATTAACATATAAGTGCCTAAATCTTTCACTATAATTATTCACGTGGGGTCTTGTTTCCATGTGCATCCATAGATTAAAAAAAATAAAAATAAAATAATAATTCTGCTAATGTATCATTGTAATATTCATCTAAAATTTTATCTAATGTAATTTTAGACATGCAACTGGTCTAACATCCACTATAACCTACTCAATAGTCAATCTTCGTATAAAAATTTAATGGAGTTTTTGGCGCTGATGTGGAAGATGATGTTCTTTTTTTGCATTTCTTGAATAAATTTGTGTTATTTCGATTTATAATGAGTAATATTATGAGAATAGTAAGCATTAAATATTTACGTGTGATATTTTTTGTGGGCACTTGCCCATAAAAATATCACTCTTATTTTTATTTTCTTCAAAACTCCCTAGGATTAGGAAGTTTCAGTAAAGCGTCTTCCACTATACTGAATTGACTGAATCGACTCATTAACTCATGACTGCACTGACAATTTATTTGAACTTTGACTAGGTATACTTTGGACTTGATGATTTAGAAAAACGTGGAAAATTTTATGAAAATTCTATTTCTCTGCATTTTTAACTTGACATTGGGAAAGGTTTTAAGCTGTACTACCATATTTAAAAAAGAATATAATGTCACGGTACTGTCACAAAAATGTGCTCCTTTTGACATTGACATATTATTCGTTTGCAAAGTCGGTGTGAATCGGTACGATTATTACATCATTTTTTGAAAAAATAACCATAAAAATGGGAAATACAAGTGCAAAATCGGTTGACGTAAAAGTGCCGGAGCCTCCTGTGCCTGCTAATGGCGAGAAACCTAAACTGAAACCTTGCTGTGCGTGCCCCGAAACGAAAAGAGTGAGAGATGCTTGGTAAGGACATTATTCTTAAAATTTTAAATGTGACCTTTCTGAAATTCATATTATTAATATAACATAACATAAATAAATAGATAACAAATTAGAATGACGCCTTTGCATTGCACTTATAAGAATGTCACTTTAAAGTTAAATACACTAGGTAGAGTGTCGATTATCCGAACTACCGCTTATCCGAAGTCCGAACTCATAGCGGCCTAATTCGGATATGCCTGCCTCCTCTTGTGAGTACTTTTTGGGTCGATTGTAACTTTTTATTTAATTAGGTACTTTAAGACGTTTAAGACATAAAAAATAGTAAGTATATAAGTATGTTTTTCATTTGCCTAAACACAAAATATGTCAAAGTTCATGCAGTTTCTATCCAAACAAATCCATTACCCGAAGATATCCATTATCCAAACAAATCCATTAACCATACAAATCCATTATGAGAACAACTGTGTTATCTGAACAAATCTGTTATCCAAATACCTATGTCCCCCAATTAATATGGGTAACTGTCATGAATCTACTGTAACAGGTTTGAGGTCATCGATACTGAATAACTGATGCTTTTAATCGTTGCACTTCTTATTCTATCTACAGTAAAGATTCAGTATTTCTGTATTGGTAGAAACACATTACAGAAAAATATTATTTTCTTTTACAGTATAATTGAAAATGGCGAAGAAAACTGTGGGCCATTGATCGAGGAGCACAAAGCTTGCATGAGGAAAATGGGTTTTAATATTTAAACTAACAAGTAAGTCATGGTGTCATGACCATAGTTTTAATATCTGTAGATCATCATTGTCAGGAGTTTCTGTCAACTGCTAGAACACCGAAAGTGTTATAAATTCTAAGAGTAACATAAAATTAATTATGTTACTCTTTTAATTATTATTAACACAAAGATTATCAAATTACTGATATAATATGATATTTTAATTTTGCTACTTATTATGAGAGGAAATCATTCTTCCTTGATATAATTGATTTAATTTTATTTATTTCAAACGATAAACTAACTTCTACATTAATACGGTTATACTTTACCCATAAACAAGAATCTACAGTTTTCTTATTTCAGTACTTACACAAGTACTGTGACAAAAATGCTGCCTAGTGTCTACGTAATGTAATTGAATTCTTGTAAAAATGTTTCATCACTACATAATATTTTAGAAGAGAGTGACATTAGGTTTTGAATAATTAATTTTAGCTTTAAATTATGAGGTTCCTTTTGAGGTACAGAACCCTAAAAGTGCATGCTTTGAGTAACTGACGATTTATATTGTTACTAATAAAAATATAAATTTTTACAACATGGCAAGGCAAATGTACTTGTTGTTTTCAGTATGTAGACTTTTTAAGTTTGTTTTTATTCAATTAGGTATTAGCCAAAGGAGCACCTTAGTCATAAATAGTTTTGGCGAAATTTTCGTTTTTATTAAATTTTATTAAATAAACAGTCAATGTTACGAATGTTGTAAGTTTGTAATTTATTTTTCTTTCTGTGTAAATAAATATCTCCTTAATTCTGTACTTATGTTTTTATTATTCTTCCCACCACTAGATAGGCAATTATTAATACAAATGAAAAATTCTTAATATTGATCTCATCTCATTCATATCATAGTCTCCATGTTGCAAAGACACCTTAGATTGCTAAAGGTTTGTAACTCGTATGCGATCTATTGCTATTTTGTTACTGCAGGCACATTAACTGCTGTTAAAAAAAATTAAATACTTGCCTTATAAAAAAGTTCTATCAATAACTTTACTAAATTCTGAAATAAATTGTGCCAATAAAATGTTATGAAACATTAGCGTATATTCAAAATTCTTTAAATTCAAATTCAAATTTCTTTATTAAACACACATAATAATATACAATAGAATAAAGATGTAATGCCGACTCATGGCGGTTTGCAGGGAGCCTGTAGTCGCCTTCAAGGTCAGGTACCTACTTCTCAGTTGTCATTAATGTACGATAGCGAACGAATGATATTACCTACGTAGCACACACCTAAAATATAAACATCTACTATTGTTATAAGTAGTCTAATTATGCACAATATTATTAAAGATCACAATTAAATGTATAACAAACACTATTTCATCATTTTACAGCGCTATAATATATATGTATTATGTATTATATATTTTCTGTTTGTATTGTTTATCTCGTGATAGTTGCTATGAACAAGTGTGTCAATAGTCGACTAGCCACGCGTGGTCTGCCCCTTGCAACTTAACTATAGTTTATGGGACTAGGGAGGTGTGTGAGGGGAGCGCGGAGGGCGCGGGTGGCGTGACGCTGCATTGTCCATAGCGACTTGCACTGTTGTCTATTGTATTTTGTAACCCTTATTATATATTACTAGCTATTGCTCGCGGCTCCGCCCGCGTAAGTATAGTATCCCTCGGGAACACTACTTTTTCGGGATAAAAAGTAGCCTATGTTTTAATCCAGAGTCTAAACTACTACCATACCGAATTTCATCGAAATCCGTTCATTAGTTTTTGCGTGAAAGCGTAACAAACATCCACGCTTTCACTTTTATAATATTAGTAAGGATTATTATCTCGTTAATCGTTTATGTATGTATATATGTAACTGTTTATTTGCTGTTGCTAAGTGTATTAAATCTGTCCATCAAACGACAACAATATGGAACCGCATAATACCAGGCACTGTGGTGTTCCGCCGCAGTGATATGCCTGAGCTCCTCTCCTCCTGAGACCTGAGCTGTCTCCTTTTTGACAGGCATTACACTACCCACCTTCCTATCCTTATTAGTATCTCTTGCGCACTAGTCCTACGCATGGTACCTACGCATTTTTATGTTTTGAGTTGTTTTTCTGTCCTGTATTTATGATTTTTGTATGTAAGTCTTTGTTTTATTTGTGGTGTGATGTCTCATTGTGTCAAATAAATGTTTAGACTTGTGTTATGGCAATCAGACAGCGGATACACATTTAAAAATTGTATACTATATTACAAACACTCTCACACTACACAAACACACTAAAAATAGTTTATTACGTATTGTCATTTTTCGGCGACGTGTTGCGCGCTTCGTTGGGCAGTCTCCCCCGGAACCTTCGGTGAACTACACCCGACGGCCAGAAACCCTCCACCTCGAGGAGACAAAAGTGGTGACCGCACTCTCACCACAAAGGAACTGAAGTTCACCTTGTGGCGAGACTGCAGACGCTCAACCCTCAAAGTGTAGGTGGTCTTTTCACGGATGTAGCGCACGACGTCTTCGACCTCCATGGATTGCGGGTACTTCACACCGCAGACGGAGCTGCGGACGGCGGGCTTCCTCTTCTTTCTTCTCTATGTATACTATTATGTTATGCTGTTCCGTGCGTGATGGTAGCGTGCGTTTTTATTCTTTTTATTTGTGTGGCAGTGATGCGGCCCATTACCGTACGCTATCATAGTACGTTTCCCACACCTAGCGCCCCGCGTAGTATATGAGTTGAACTATTTATAATACCACTAATAATAATTATTAGTACCTGGGTAACCGAGCTTTGCTCGGAGTTCTGATAAATAAAAATAATCACAAAAAAAATTATCTGACCGGGATTCGAACCCACCACATTCCGAGTTTTTGAACAGAGCAAAAATTATACATACGCGTAGAAAACTGCCAATCAGTCTTGACATAACAAAGCTCAAACTATTGATAGTAATTGTATATTATTGCACGACGAAAGAAAAAAACAAATTACTTAAAAATGAGCAGTTTCTAGGGATAAGACCTAGCTAGATCGATTTTTCTACCCCAAAACTATATATATAGTTTGTCTCGTTTAAAGTATAAGATTGTAAAGTTATTAATCTTTAAGAAAACTATATTTCGATTGTGGTCAATCGCTGTTTTAGTAATAATTATTTATTCTTGCAAATCGGAACCGTTGTTTGCTTTTCACATTTCATATCACAATGTAATTAAAAAAAGTTTATATTGTGCAACAAAAGTATGGATAATCGTTACTGATACCTATTACCTACCATTACTATACCCTAGGGCCTAGCACACCCTAGTGTGCAGTGTGTTCCCTAGGCACATTACAGACTTCAATGTACTATCGAACAAGTGACCGCTCGACCGCATAAGATTAAAATCGCTTAACAGCGCCGTTGAATCGTGCGCACGCACACATAGTGTAAATACATAGTACAACCACGTCTCTAGTCGGTTTGGTCACGTCCTAAATCCAAGAAACTGGTCGAGCCGGTACTTTGTCGATATTGTACAGTGTACTACATATCTAGCAATATTTATTACTACTACGATGTAATAATATTGCCTCTTTCATCATTACGTTAATATAAATAATGTTTGATCCTACGATAGTCAAGACCAATCATTGTCGTCCAGGGAAACCCTTAGAGAGGGAAACCACATGACCTAGGTCCTCGCCCCTAGGTGATAGGTGATAAGGTCTGCTATATAATTATACAGAGTAGTTAAATACAAAATACAAACAAGTTTATAATTTACAAAGTAGGTAAATTTTTTTTTTTAAATATTTGTCATAATATCATAATATTAGTTTTTGCCCGCGGCTCCGCCCGCTTAAATGCATCGTCCCACGGGAAAACTGTACATTTTCGGGATAAAAGTAGCATACGTGTTAATCCAGAGCTCACTCTACAGTCATCACAAACTTCATCAAAATCCGTTCAGTACTTAGTTACAAGTTTTACGTGAATGAGCAACAAACATCCATCCATCCATCCAACCTCACAAACTTTCTCATTTACAATAGTAACTAGTAAGTATAATAATTATAAAATAAATAAATAAAATACGTTTATTTCAGAACCATGAAATAGTCCATAAAAATATTAGTAAATGTGTTAGTGACAAAATAAACTTATTCTATGTTAGTATATTGTTAGTAATGACATTTTTATAATAATAATAAATATTACAGCTACTCTGTGGTAGACATTGTGTTAGTTGATTTAATTTTCTCTAAGGTCCCAGGCGATCAAAGGCGGTGATATAGTTTAAAAATATGGCCCCTTAGTCGGCCCTTAGTGGTTAATGGCCCACTTGTAAATTATTTTGTTACAAAGTGAAAACTCCTATGAAGCATCGTTAGTTTAATGACTATGATAATTGTCTGATTGTTTTTGACATGTCAAAAGGTTAAAACTTAACACTATCTAATGAATTATATTTTTCAGACAAAACTATCATAGTATAATGTTTTATCTTGACGTGATTTCTTTGTATCGAAGTTATCAAGCGTAAAATTATTATTGCTATTAATAGTGGATCACTATGATCATATTTATTTGTCGCATAACGCATTACGTAAAAATCTCGGGTTCACTTACATCGCTTTATCTCGCAAGCAATTCTTGTTTATTTTAACGTAAATATTCATCTGGAACGGAACTCGATGTCGTTTATTTTTTTATGTTCTAAATAATGATATAAAAATTATTTTAAAATGAGAGGAAAAAGAAACAATAAAAGGAACAGTGAGAACGAGTCTGCAGCCAGTTCTTTTCGGTCTACCGACAGTTTTGGGTAAGTTTTTCTACTTTTTATGTGACATCTATTTTCTAGATAAAACAATATTTTATCTATACGATTGTTTTAAAGACGATTATGCGTCTCACGTACGCGCTTATGGATGTTAAAACCAAACAAAGTATTTAAAAAAAGTATTTTAATTAAACTTAAAAATCAAGTCCAACTTGATATTGTTAATAAGGACTCCCAATAACGTTTAAACCCCAAAAAGTTAAACGTAAACTTATATGCATTGTGCAATTCTTTAATTTAAGAGACCTCAGAAGGACATCCTTACCTTAACCTTCCTATAATTGAATTCGATGTAATTTGAATAATTTTGTTCATGACCTCGTCGATAGTGCCAAAAGAAAATGCTATCAATGACATAAAATACGTGTTACGACTATAAATTACTTTAATCACACCAAAAGTATTAGCAACTCACGTTTAAAAGCATGCTTTATTTTATTAAAATACATAAATATATTAAGACTTAAAAGGTCATAACTTGAGGCCTCCACAGACGAGAGGCCGATCGTTTTTTTTTTTATTCCCTCCCCCTAACATGATCAGGGCTTTTTAATCTTTTTTCTCTTTTTTAATTCTTTTTCTATTTCCTTTTTTAATAACCTTACATCTAACTTTTTACAATTTTTCTTTTCCTTTTTATGATTAATTTTACTATTTACAATGGTTATTGCTTCGTCCTTATTTCTGCTATACCATTCTTTTTTATATTACAATGATATATAATATAGTCATAAACGTGAAGTACCATGTACTTGTCAATTTTTACAATATAAAAGTCAGAAGAAGATATGTAAACAATTTTTTAAAATAACCAATAAAATTCCAATAAAAATACAACTCCAATAAAATACCATAAAATACAATAAAGTTCCAATAAAAATAAAATCCAGTAAGATAACATAAAACCCAATTAAAAATTTCCATAAAGTACAATAATATCCAATATAATAATTCCGATTAACAATCCAATAAAATAATATAATACAAAAAGATAAAACTACGGCACACACATTCAACTTAACCCTACTATCACAATTATATACTACATCTAGAGCCTACACTAATATCACACAAGTTTATCACAGTTTCTTTTGTTCACATATACAGTAATTTTATTACAGTACGAGAGGAAAATTTCCCTCTTTTTGCCCCCCAGGATGGAAGGCAGATTCTCACCCGTCACGGATGTGCCCAATTTCTGCTCAATATCATATCTATTGCTATCAAAAATTGGGCACTCCAGTAAGGCAGCGCTTGGGAATAAGAGCTTCGTGACTCCGGCCGTCCCTCCCACTTCGTATCTCCTGTCCCATTCCTCAACCGTATCCTCTCTTAAGATACGCTTGACGAATGAAACAGGACACAGATCGTAGTCAGGTTTCCTTTTCAATCTCAGCGCGGCCTCCTTGGCTAATTCGTCAACCCTCTCATTCCCTCTCAGCCCTGCGTGCGCCTTAGTCCAAAACAGGGAGACCTCCCGCCTCTGCGATGCAGCTTTTCGGAGGGCCTCCCTTGTTTGCACTGCCAGGGGATGAGGGGAACTAAGGGTGACTGCCTGGAGAGCCGATCTGGAATCGCTAAGGATACCGAACTTCGCCATTTCACTCTTGCAGGCTATACTTACTGCTCTCTGGAGCGCTAGAAGCTCGGCCTGGTAGACGGTGCAATACGGAGGCAACGCAAGCTTGAGGGCCTTCGTCTCGGCCTCACCCATCTATACGGAGAGTACGGCTCCGACTCGACCCTCAATCTTGCTGCCGTCCGTATAGATCCTATGGACGTGGCTGTTAACCACGTCTGCATACGAGTCCTCGTCCACCAACCCGAACCTCAGCTCTACCTGCTCTGCCGGATGTGGGTCCTCAATCGCAGGAGCCATTCGCTCCACCTCCCTGTCTCTCAACACCGGGTGCGGTATCCCCTTCTTGATCTCATAGAGCCTCGAAGCTTCGAGTATCCTGAGATCAAGAGGGAGTATCCTAGCCAACAGCATCGCAGAGTTCAGGGAGACGGTTCGATATGCTCTGCAGATCTTCTGGGCAAAACCCCGTTGAACGGAGTTGAGCCTTTTTTGGACCCCCATCTTTTCCACGGTGGGTGCCCACGATGCTGATGCATACAGAATAGTCGGCTCTATTACGGCTATATATATTATCCTAACTATCTGGGGGTTAAGCCCCCATCCTACTCTAGCAGCTTTTGCAAGCTGCTTATAGCGTGCTATAGCCTTCTTGCATATTTCTGTGACGTGGGCATTAAATGTCAGGCCGCTGTCAATCGTTAGCCCTAGTATTTTTATCTTATCATGATATTCCAAATCCACGCCCCCCATCGAGAGTCTTGGCATGTCATATTTTAATTTCCGCGTTGATAATAATGCGCATGTTTTGTGGGGGGCGAATTTCAGCTTGTTCAGCTCCCCCCACTTACTAATTTTCTCCAAGACCCCATTGGCTTTCCTTTCAATCTCGAGAGCCGTTTCTCCCGATTCGTTTCTTCCTCGATCGTTTCAGTTAGAACTGACGTCAGTTCGGCCTGAACGGATTCGTGCACATACACGGAAAAAATCGCATCCGACCCAACTGACGTCAGTTCGGTCTGAACGGATTCGAGCACACACACGGCAAAATCGCATCAGTTCGTTCTGGTTTGCCGCGAGCTACGGTCGTGTTTAATAATTGTGTAATAATTAAACACCTCAAAAATCACTATTACCTTTGTACACGATACACGACCGCACGGCCGTGGCTCTGGCGAGAACTGAAGTGATTAGTCTAGTGTCTACACATAGTCCGTTCAGTCAATAATTAATGTTGCTAACTTAGTTATTTTACAAAGTTTTACTACTAAATTAAGTATTTTATTCCCTCCTTAGTAGAAATTTAGTTGTTAGTAGTGTTTTAGTAGGATAGAGCCAGACAGTAATCACATGCAAAATGATCTATGCTAGGCACCTTATGATAATAAAACATACGTCCGTAATTTGATTAAAACTACTCGTTTAATTACTATATACGTAATATTTCCTAGTATATTTTAATTTAACGGAAAAATTTATAATAAAATTCAATATAATATTTTATTAATATAACAAAACCTAAAATGCCGTGTTTTTTGAGGCCTTTACGGATTCCTAAGTTTAGTAGCTTTTTTATAGTTTTTAGTATTCTTTTAGTAGTTTTCAGTAGAAATCGATGCGAATTTAGTAGATTCGCAAAATCAGAGCTGGCAACACTAGAACGAATCGCTTCAGTCCATCCGGTCTGGTTTTCCTTCAGTTCGGCCTGAGCGGATGCAAAATCGTATCGTCTGTGTGCAATTTAGAGATCGCATCAGTCCGCCGGATGGGCTGAAGCGATTCGTTCCAGTGTTGCCAGCTTTGTTTTTGCGAAACTACTAAACTCACGTCGATTTCTACTAAAACTACTAAAATAATACTGAAAACTACAAAAGATAATAAACGTAGTTAATTATATAATAATATATAAATATATATTATTATATTCTCAACTTATTACAATATAATAAATAGGAAGTCACATTGACGTGCCGCATTTAAGGACGTCACATTTGTACAACTTCATGTCACCGTAAATCTTTTAGCATTGAAACTTATTGCTTCATAGGTACTGGAAACATTTTTTGGTAAGTTTTTGCTCACGCCTCCACCCGCGTTAAATTCGATATGGGATAACACGTTTAGGATATTTACAGGTACAGTTAAGGAAATTGTATCTTTAGCAGTTCGCCATACTTCTGAAGTTAGTCATGCTACTATTGTTGCTATTAGCGGAATTTGAAGGCATGTTGTCATTATAAGGCGAACAAATTAGATTATGAAACTGCTCAAAATTTATTGACTGTAAGAGTCAGTTCACACCGCGAAGATACGCGACGCTACATTTTTCAAACAGCTATTGAAAATTGAACTTTATTCACTACACAAATGGATACACATTTCATATGACATCAGTCCATGTTGCACCGCGCTGCACCGCGCTGCACATGCGCCGTGCAGCGCGGTGCAACATGACAGCGTGTCGTTTCGTTTCGGTTCGATTGACCCTAAGGTCGCCGCTGGATCCAGTGTACTACTTTTCGACCTTATTACCGGGTGATAAGGCTTAAACCATATCAGTACAGGCCAATATTACTCAGTATATGCGTGAGGATCATCTGGTGCACGTCTCGGAACACCGTCCCCACGTTGTCGGTGTCGGTCGCGTTGGTGAAGTGGAAGTAGCACTCCCTCTGTCTGGAAGCTTCTAGAATGACGAAGCGCTCCGCTGCTGCTGACTGCCTCCGGCGGTCGCGGCGGTTCATTGTTATGTCCTAAACAAATAGAAGCCAATAGGTACAATGTCGACAAAGCTCCTGCTCGACCAGTTTCTAAATATTTTCTTTTGCAATGGGCAGTCTCAAAATATTGAAACACAAACGAAGTGACCGCAACGACTGCATACGTGTTTGAACTCCGTATTCTTTAAAATGCCTATGGACGTTTCACGCCACGCCAATCTGCCCCAGTGGTAAGTTTTAGAAAAACTTGTGTTACGGGGACCAGAAAACGGGATTCGGGAAGTGTATTTGATATTTTTACACTATACAGAATATATTTAAGATTTGTATTATATTATATGTCCCTCGGCGAGATTCGCACCCGCGCACCTCCAACTTGAGCGCCGACGCACATACCACTGAGCCACAGAGGCCGTCTTTACACATGAGTATGTGTGCGTGCGCACAATAAAAAGTAGCCTATAACGTGTTAATCCAGAGCCTAAACTACTACCATACCAAAATTGACAAAATCATCCACCTATCCTCACAAACTTTCACATTTATAATAGAAGTAGGTCGTTCTGAGCCTTTTGTCAAGTGTTTCCATGAGATCCTTAAACAACTTTCTAAGTTATTTTACTAAATAATATGCTTAAATTGCAAGTCAGTCTTGAAGTCGCACATTAACAAGAAATAATGAATTATATAAAAAAACGTATCCAAACAAACAAAAATTAGAAAATTTACATACTTAATATCTTCTCAAAAATATTATTAAATATTTAAAAATAAATTATTTTGACAGTCCTTAATTAAACAAGGTAAAAATAAGGCTTTGGAACAACGCACATCATTAACTGCCGCTCTCAAACATTCTTCGGACCACGTAGCCCGTTTTCGTCTTGGAGGAGACACACTGAGATAATCAATCTGTAAATAAACATAATAAATTTAATAAATATAATTTTAAATTTATAGTTCAGAAATAAGGCCTATTTTAAAAGTAGGAAGCATCAAGTAAAGCAGCAGCAACGGGTAAAGCAGGTATTTAAATCGCATATTCTAAAAATTACAATTTAGTCATCCGTATACATTACTTGAAACAAAACTTCAAAGAAGGACATATTAACATTCGATAGAAATCACGACAAATTAATAACGCGCAATGAAAATGTCCGTCCGTCACAAAAAACCGTCACTACCGTCGCGCGTCGCTGTGAGCGTATGGGACCTCTCGCGCACTGTTTGCCGGGTAGCGGGGAATGGGGATGTCGTCTATGCGTGTGTGAAGTATTTTTGATAAATTATATTTTAACCGATTATTTCGCACTACAGGCCTTAATTGAGCATATTATGCCTTATTTGTATTAGGTACCTTATTATGTAGACTTACGAATCACGTGTATGTATAATTATAATTAAACATGAAATTTTATAAAGTACTATATGTTGCCCGCGACTTCGTGCGCGCAAAAGGAAATCTCAAGGGAACTGTACATTTTGCCGCAATGTTAAGTAGCCCATGTCTTTCCCCGTGGTCTTTTTATTCATTATATACATTCAATTCAATACATTATATGTCTGTGCCAAGTTTCATCAAAATCGGTCCTGTAGTTTCGGAGCGTATTCAATACAAACAAACAAACCTTTCCTCTTTGTTATATTAGTAAGTATAGATTGATAAGTAATTAACTGACGAAAGTTATGTCATGAATCATGAATTTGATGCACCCGAACAAAGTCTTCACAGTAAGAGTTCAAGGAGTTTTGTTAAAATAAACAATGTAATTTATGTGCATTCTGAGTTTTACAAGGAAAATGCAATATTTATCTTTCGACCTTCAATTAGATTGTGAGCGTCCCTAATTTCCGAAACATTTAGAATAATGATTTACTTATAGTATATACCTATACATCCATGTTTTTCAGAATTTTTGGGGGCGTCTGCTCAGATCTCTCTGATGGCGAAGATGAAAAACACATTCATGAACAGTATGTAGCCTTTTAGTGATATTTGTTATTGTTAAAAACACAATATAATATCATACATTGCCCCAGCTTCGCATAGACGCAATGTATTATACATAATTATAAACTTTCATCTTGATACTGCACTCTATTTATTGCTCAAAACTGCATTCAAACCCGTTGAGTAGTTTAACAGATCTAAGCGAATAGGAAAGATTGCTACTTCTTTATTAACTGACTTCCAAAAAAAGGAGGCGGTTATACGTTCGGCTGTATATATAGTAGTAAATAAGAAGAACTCTTATTTACTACTATCTGGTGCCTGCAACTTCGTTTGCGTAGAAATAACTGAAACGGAACCCCAAGAAAAAAGTATCCTAAGTTACTCCTTATAACATAAACTATCTGCAAGTGAAGGTCCTGTGAAATTCGGTCCGGCCGACAGACAGACAAAAATAATAAAATTAGATTTTTTATTTCATATACATACCTACTTTCATATGCGTTAAGTGAAAAGCTGGTTATTTAAAATTACAAACAGACACTTCAATTTTATTTATGTGTAAGAAGTGTTTAATATATTTTTTTCTAAATATTTTTTTCAGCACAGACCGAAGTCCGGATAGTCACAAAAGTTTCAAAATACTGGATCGGGAAAAAACACCACTCTTGGAGAATAAGGCCATGCCCATCGTGTACAAAGCCATAAACCGTAACTCTGATGCGCCGGTATGTTTTTTTTACAAATATTTTAGTTGCCAAATCTTATTATAGTCGTACTAGCATCGCGTAATTAAAATGTCCCACGGGAACACTGTACCTTTTTCGGGATAAAAAGTAGTATATGTTTTAATCCAGAGCCTAGACTACTACCATATACCTATATCATATCATATTTCATAAAAATCTGTTCAGTAGTTATTGCGTGATAGAGTAACAAACGTCCTCAAAAACCTTCACGTTTATAATAGTAGTAGGGTAGTACCTGCGAGACCGGTTTTAGTAGAACGATAAAATAATCAAAAATAAATAAAAAATATACGTCTTACAAGAAAAAAAAAACTACAAAAATATTCGTCTGTCCGGGATTCGAACCCGAGTGACCAATTTGCCAACAACGCAAAAAGTCCGACGCTAAACAAGCCGCGAAATCATTTGCATCTTATTACGCAACGAAAGAAATAAAACATATATTTTAAAATGCGCAGTTTCCCAGTGATAAGACCTACCCAGATCGATGTTTCTCCCCCAAAACTTGCAGCCGTTTCATTTATTTTATTAATGTTTGTAATTACATACAACATTTGGGTATTCCTACACTTTCAACAGCTGATTGTCCAGCCATCCAGCTGCAATAAGTAAATATAGTGTTAAGGACAGCGGCCTCGTAACGAAAAACATGAGTGAATTTTAATGTGAACAATAAACGTGTAATTAAAACGGTACGTAAAACTAGAATAGTGAACACTCAGTGACTATATGTATAGATTTATATGGCATCAGTGTGGAAAAATAGTGTTAAAATGGTGTTTTATCAAGTGCGGGTTATTTTGATTATATATTTTTAACTAAAGCTAATTTTAACGTAGCTTCTTTTGATTTATATAAATAAACGTAGTACATAACGTGTAGTATAGCGCTTAAGGTTATATAATAAATGGTTAAGAAATTATTACGAAAACAGTGGTAAAAATGTACAACATTTCATATAAGTTGAACCTTAAAATGTAAATAACTTTTCTATAGAATAAGATGTTTAGTATATAAGGGTTTATATGTCTGGTTATGATAATAAAGTATTTCACACAACGCGTTTTGCTTCACCTGGCTCATGGAAAATGGGGAAAATTATGGAAAATAGCCGTATAGAGAGGTAAAAATGAAATGGAAGATCGGCCCGAAAGAGGCGTACGGGCGGGGCTCTCTATACGGCATTGCCATGAGCCAGGTAAGCAAATCAAAAAAGTGAAAAAACGTTCTCCTCAAATAAGTGTTTTATTATCGCCCCGGCTCTGCCCAAATCGGTGTAACCTTGCTATCTTCGAGTCTAATCTGAGCCGGCGGTTGAACCCCTGTGAATTTATACAGTCCTGTACAGTAGTGCGCGGTCCTTTGGCGAGCCGAATTTCAAGATCGAAGAAAAATTCGAAGTCCATATCAAGTTGAAAATAACGAAGACGGCACTTAGAAAATTTTCGTCAGCTGTTCTGAACATAGAAAAATTTCCGAAGAATCAAGATAGAAATTTTTACGGAAGACTGGACTTAGAAAATTTTCGTCAGCTGTTCTGAACATAGAAAAATTTCCGAAGAATCAAGATAGAAATTTTTACTGAAGACTGGACTTAGAAAATTTTCGTCAGCTGTTCTGAACATAGAAAAATTTCCGAAGAATCAAGATAGAAATTTTTACTGAAGACTGGACTTGAAAATTTTCGTCAGCTGTTCTGAACATAGAAATTTTTTGAAGATTCAAGTCAGAACATTGGAAACTTTATCAAGATTTATCAACGGGAATCAACGCCAGGGATTAGATTGGACTCAGAAGATCGGACTCGAGGATACAAGGATACACCGCTGCGAACGGAAGCAAGGATTCGCAGATTTTTCATCGGAAAAACCTCCCGAAGATTCTTGAAAAGGAAGATTATTATGGAAGATTAACATTGAAGATTAACATTTGAAGATTAACACTGAAGATTAACATTTGAGATTAACATTTGAAGATTAACATTTGAAGATGGTTATAACAAGAAGTCAGAGTGGGGCCGAGGAGAACCAGCAGCAACCACGTCGATTTCCGGATCCGCCACGATCGCCGTCCGCTGCCGCTACGAGCCAGCCGCCGCCGACCGAGGGAAGAGCGGATCTGCTTCAAACTATTTTGAAACCGAGACCAGGTACCAGCAAGGCGCCTGCATCCTCGGAAGTACAAACCCTAGCCAGAAAGAAGGCTATTTCAATTAGATCGCGTCGATCGACAGCAAGTGTCGTCGCGCGTATGCATTACGAGGCGGAGGAGAAACTCGCCGCTCTTCGTAAGAAGGAACTGCAGATCGAAGCAGAACTTATAAAGAAGAAGCTCGCCGCTGACGTCGCCGCTGCAGAAGATGGTAGCAGCCCCGACGACGACGAGCCATCAGAACAGGTGGAGCAACGTGTCCGAGCCTGGCTAAGCGAACAGGGTCCCGAACCCGAAGAGGCTAGACAAGAGCCGACATCAATGGAAGAAAGAGAGACGCCGAAGCCAGAAGACATGCCACCGAAGGGAGCCCAGAAGACGAGGTTCGAGTGGCCGCAGCAACGCCGCCCACGCTCACCCACACCGCCCACGTCTAGGGCTAATGGAGTGGAACAACTTGCCGAAACATTGGATAAACTGCTGAACCAACGCCAGCCGCGCCACACTACGGAGTTGCCCATATTCTCGGGCGCTCCCACTGAATGGTTGCCATTCAAAGCAGCCATGGAAGACACCACTGCGTTCTACAAGCTCAAGCCGATCGAGAACTTAGCTCGTCTGAGAAGCTGCCTACGGGGAGAAGCGAGAGAAGCCGTGGCACCACTGCTGAGCGTCGCGACGCCGCCTGAACAAATTATGAAGACCTTGGAACAATGCTTCGGTCGACCCGAGGTTATGGTCGATCGCATGATGGAAGATCTGAAGAGGATACCGAGGCTCGGAGGTTCGGCGGCAGAACTCAACCGATTTGCAGTGAAGATTCAGAACATGGTAGCCATCCTGAGGAAGCTGAGGCACGGGTATCTCTTTAACCCGTTGCTCACGAGAGACATCCTCGAGAAGCTCAGCCCATACGAGAAGAGCAAGTGGTACGACTACGCAGAAGAGACGTCGCGCTTCAGGAACGAGCCCGATGTCGTCCTTCTCTCTGAATTCTTAATGAGAGAAGCGGACAGGGCGCTGCGCTACGGGTTCAGCACGGCACTGAAGAAGGAAACACCGCGTCCACCTCCTAACAAGAACGAAGCCCGAACGAGGAAGCCAGTCTTCGCGATAGCAGACGAGGGCAGGGATTCGCCGAGTCGCAGCCAGCCAAAGAAAACACGCGAAGAGTCAACGAAGTGCCCGATATGTGCCGAAGATCACGCTCTATTTCGCTGCGCTGCTTTCAAGAAACTGAGCATGCAAAAGAGATGGGACACGGTCAAAAAGGAAGGGCTGTGTTTCCGGTGCATACGAAGCAGGCACAGAAGATACAACTGCAGGGCGAAGCCGTGCGGCGTGAAGGGCTGCAACTTGCCTCATCATGCGCTGCTGCACGAAGACAGGTCCGGCGGCGCCCCACAGACAGAGGACGCCGTGATTACCGCATCGGTCACCTCCGACCGTGCGGTGAAACTTAAGATGAGAAGAATTCAAGTTGTCGGTCCACGGGGCGAAGCGGATATCTTCGCGCTGTTCGACGAGGGCTCGACAGTGACACTACTGGATGAAGACGTCGCGAAGGCTATCGGCGCAGACGGCCCACCGAAGGTGCTGAGAATGCATGGGATCAATGCCGAGAGAAGGGAAGAAAAAAGCCGACTCGTACAACTTGGCGTACGAGGTCACGACGGTACCAGATATGACGTCACTGCGAGAACCGTGGCCGGATTGAACCTACTTACTCAGTCCGTCCCGGAATCGCTGTTTCGACTTGCTCACCTGCACGATCTCAAGAACGAAGAGATATGCTATGAAGACAAGAAACCCCAACTTCTCATCGGCACGGACAACTGGCAGCTCATTGTATCTAGGGAGCTGAGGATCGGCAAGAGAAACCAGCCTGCAGCCTCGAAGACGAAGCTCGGCTGGGTAATCCATGGAAACATTCCCAGACGCCTCGCAAAGCAGGAAAAACACGAGAAAATCCTGCACGTGTCTACGATCGAGACCCGAGGCGAACGACGGGAGGAAATGGTGAAGAAACACTTCGAAACAGACGCACGGGGAATAGCGTCCAAGGCAAAGCTGACCAGAAGATCAGCGAGTCATCGACCTCTTTGGCAGAACGGCCAAACGGATGGAAGAAGGTCGATTCGAAGTGGGGCTCCAGTGGCGCAAAGAGGGCGTCACATTACCCCGGGGTTACAACGGGGGGAGCCGGACAATCTGCAGGGCGGGACCGGGATTCCAGTGGCACGCGGGAGGTGTCACAACCCCAGAGAACGGCGGGGGGAGTCGTGCGGACTGCAGATTGCAAGGAAATGGGGAAGTACGAGTCGTGTTGGCCGCCGCCAAGGCCAAGGTGGCGCCGCTGAAGGCACAGACAATACCAAGGATGGAGCTACAGGCTGCCCTGGTCGGAGCGAGGCTGGGAAACGCAGTCGCAGCAGAACACAGATGGAAAACGGACACGGTTTTCTACTGGATCGACGCACAAGTGGTTCTGTGTTGGATACAGAACGGCAGCCGCAAATACACACCGTACGTCGCGCATCGGCTAGGGGAGATTGCCGAGCTGACGTCCGTTCACCAGTGGAGATGGCTGAGCACGAAGAGCAACGTCGCCGACTTAGCCACCAGAACGGGCTACGTCCCGAAGAGCGACGAGGACCCTTGGTTCCGGGGGCCGGACTTCCTGCGCAGGCCGATGAACGAGTGGCCCGCGGAGAGTCCCGCTAGAATCGAAAATCAAGAAGAATACGTCGCCTTCCACACCACGGAGGCGATCGAGCTGAGCTGTCTACCAGATGTGACGCGCTTTTCAAACTACGAGCGCCTCGTAAGATGCACGGCGATGGTCTTGCTGTTCGTCGAGAGGTGCCGAGATCGTCGGGCCCACCTCGACGTACGACACCTGGAGAGGGCCGAGAGGTTGTGGTATCAAAAATCACAACGAGACAGCTTCGCACAAGAAATCGAGAAGATGGCAAGTGGCAAGACGGTGCCTAGATGGAGCTCCTTGTACCGGCTCAACCCGGTGTACAAGGACGGGCTGCTCGTACTGGACGGAAGGATCAAAGCAGCGCAGGTGCCGGCCGAAATGAAAAACCCTATCATCCTGGATGGAAGACATCGCTTCACAAGGTTACTGGTGGCAAGGGAGCACGCCAGAGCGGGACACGGGAGCCGCGAGAGAGTCGTGAACGACCTCAGGCAGAAATTCTGGATATTGAAGCTGCGGCCGACGGTGCGTACTATCATGAGCCGATGTGCGTTCTGTCGGCTACGACGGGCACACCCGAGGACCCCGCCAACTGGAGACCTGCCAGCCGAGCGCCTGGGGGCGTTCCAGAGACCATTTTCGTACTGTGGTCTCGACTGTTTCGGCCCGATGACGGTCACCATCGGCCGACGTCACGAGAAGAGGTGGGGAGCTCTCTTCACATGTCTGACGACGCGGGCAGTCCACCTGGAGCTGGTGGCTTCGCTGTCGACGGACTCTGCACTGATGGCAATGAGAAGAATGGCTGCGCGGCGAGGATGGCCGGCAGTCATGTACAGCGACAATGGGACGAATTTTAGAGGCGCGGACGTCGAGCTGCGGCAGGCGTACGCCGAGTGGGCGCCGGCTATGGCTCAGCTGGGCCTCACTCATCGGATGCAGTGGAAGTTTACACCGCCCGGGGCGCCGAGTCAAGGAGGTGCCTGGGAAAGAATGGTGAGGTCGGTGAAAACCGCCCTGCTAGCCACGCTGAACGAGAAGTCGCCCAGGGAAGAGGTACTCCAGACACTGATGGCCGAGGCGGAGTACTCGGTGAACGCTCGACCGCTTGTGCACGTATCGGTGGACCCCAACGACCCGGAGGCGATTACACCGAATCATTTCCTCCTCGGGTCGTCCACCGGACTGCCGTACGTCGGACCGTGTGTGCCGGCGGACAAAAAAACATGGAGGGTCGCGCAAGCCCTTGCCGACGAGTTCTGGAGGCGCTGGGTGAAGGAATACCTTCCCACGCTCACACCACGCTACGGGGCCCCGCTGAGCAACCGAGTCCTTGTACCAGGGGACCTGGTTGTCGTGGTCGACCCGACGCTGCCGCGTAATACGTGGCCGCGGGGGGTCGTGCACCGAGTCTACCCCGGCCAGGACGGACAAGTGCGCTGTGCGGACGTTCGCACGCGCAGTGGCGTGTTCCGGAGGCCGACGTCGAAGCTGGCGGTGCTGGAGGAGGCGCCGCAGTCGCAGTTGCGACCGCTGGCGGAGCAGACGGAGCCGGGAGCGGAGCGGACGACGCCGGGGACGGCGCCGGGCGCGGAACGAGCGTCGGAGCAGCCTACAGCGAGCACGGACAGCTCGCAGTCGCCGGAGCGGCCCGCAGCGAGTCCACACAGCTCGCATTCGCCGGAGCAGTCTGTGGCGGGCGCGGACGGCCCGCAGTCGCCGCCGGAGCAGCCTATAGCGAGTCCACACAGCTCGCAGTCACCGGAGCAGTCCACGGCGGGATCGGCGAGCCCGCAGTCACCTGAGGAGGCTGCGTAGACCCTGGCTACTGCGCCGGGGGGAGGATGTTAAGGACAGCGGCCTCGTAACGAAAAACATGAGTGAATTTTAATGTGAACAATAAACGTGTAATTAAAACGGTACGTAAAACTAGAATAATGAACACTCAGTGACTATATGTATAGATTTATATGGCATCAGTGTGGAAAAATAGTGTTAAAATGGTGTTTTATCAAGTGCGGGTTATTTTGATTATATATTTTTAACTAAAGCTAATTTTAACGTAGCTTCTTTTGATTTATATAAATAAACGTAGTACATAACGTGTAGTATAGCGCTTAAGGTTATATAATAAATGGTTAAGAAATTATTACGAAAACAGTGGTAAAAATGTACAACATTTCATATAAGTTGAACCTTAAAATGTAAATAACTTTTCTATAGAATAAGATGTTTAGTATATAAGGGTTTATATGTCTGGTTATGATAATAAAGTATTTCACACAACGCGTTTTGCTTCACCTGGCTCATGGAAAATGGGGAAAATTATGGAAAATAGCCGTATAGAGAGGTAAAAATGAAATGGAAGATCGGCCCGAAAGAGGCGTACGGGCGGGGCTCTCTATACGGCATTGCCATGAGCCAGGTAAGCAAATCAAAAAAGTGAAAAAATGTTCTCCTCAAATAAGTGTTTTATTATCGCCCCGGCTCTGCCCAAATCGGTGTAACCTTGCTATCTTCGAGTCTAATTTGAGCCGGCGGTTGAACCCCTGTGAATTTATACAGTCCTGTACAATAGGTTCGGGAATTTTTTCGAAGTAGGTGTAAAATGCAAGTCACGAATCCTACTAATATTATAAATGTGAAAGTTTGTGGGGATGGATGTGTGTATGGATGGATGTGTGTATGGATGGATGTTTGTCACTCTTTCACGCAAAAACTACTGAACAGATTTCGATAAAATTTGGTGTGGTAGTAGCTTAGGCTCTGGATTAAAACATTTATCCCGAAAACGTACAGTATTACCGTGGGATAGTATAATTTACGCGGGCGGAGCCGCGGGATAAGGCTTGTATTACATAATGCCAGAGAAAACCAAGGATGGGCAGTTATATGGCGTAAAAGTTACGACATCTTGATTTAAATGGAGAATAGAGTAAATGTGTAGGTGTACCATCTCTGCCAGAAAAGCTAAAAAGTGTCTGACAAAAGTAATTAAATAATTCAAAACAGAAATAATTGCGCTAGAGTCAAAAGGGCGTGTGATTTAGCTTTAGAAGTTAGCTATAAGAGATGGAGTGAAGTGAATTGAGTTTAGTTATTAAAGTTTTTGACGATTTTTTCATAAAATTATTAAAAATTCTAATTAAGTACTTGCGTAGTCGAAAATATTTTCATAAATATAACCGAAGAAGATGCGAAGATTTAATTCTACGTTTAAATGCAGCTTTACTAAAGTAGGGCCAACGAGACGAGATAAAAAACGTAAATAAACGGACCGCTACTGAGTTGCATTATGAAAGTGAGTTAATATTATATCTGTCCTTATCACTCGTATGCAATAATGACGTCAGTTGGTCGACGACAGCTGTCGTAGCGTGTTTCGTGGTACAGGAAAGCGGCCAGTGCCGCAGTTGTCAACATTTGGTCCGCCAAACAATTGTGAACAAGTTCATTCCTGTTTGGATTGCGTTCGAAGTGATACATATTTTTTCGTCTCCGTATTTACTTGGTTTTTTGTTGTTATTATTCCGTTTCGGTTAGTTTTATTTTTTAATATGAGGACAATTTTTATAGCAATATTGACAACATGATTGATAATACAATAGATAGTTTTATCATAAACACAGCTGACTCGGACTCTTCCGACGAATCATCTTTGTCTAGTACAGACGACAGCGATTAAAATTCGAACTTTATAATAATTTATTCAAATAAAAATGTTTTGAACCCCTGAAAATTTGTTTACATTATTTATCTCGTCTGGTTGGCCTTACTTTACACCCTTGTGACAGTAGCGCCGCCCCCTATTTAACGATTTTTACGGACGCTTTTTTGCGTATCGGTAGATAGATCGTATTTAACTGTAACTTCTTTACTCTAGTCTCCATGTTGATTTCAAAAGATTTTATCGACAAGTGTCGATGGGCAAAGATAGGATCTATTTTATTTACCAATAGATCATCCGTCTGCTCATTACCTCCTTAGCATGAAAAAGATTTTTTCCTTAATTCTAAATTCAACGTCGCATTTTACACTGTTTTTCCTTCCTTCCTTCAAGCCTTCAAGCCAGTTCAGATTTAGCAGTCAAGTCGTCGCAGTTTCTCACGGGAGCTAAGTATAGATTTTGCTTGTCGCGTGTCGCCTGTCGTCGATAACCTCGCGCGTAGTAACTAAAATGTCGCCAATCTATTTATTGGGCAGCGATAACCCCATTTGGGTGCTCGCAGATGCCATAATTTAGCAATTACACGGTTCATCTGCATTTTATACGTTCGAAATGATATGAACGGTTTATGTATACTACTTTGGAAATCAGAATATGATTCCTCGAATTTGAGTAATTGCCCGTAGAAAACAAAATAATCGTTCCTGTTTATTAGTTGATAATGTAATGATATGCTTACAAATGTAATCATATTTTATATATATATCATATTTAAATTGGATTGTGAAAAATGCGTTGAAATGTAACCGAATTAGTTTACCAGTAAACATGAAAACATAAGTAATACCGTGTTACTAATACAGTAATACCGTGTTATTAATACAATAATACCGTATTACTAATACAGTAATACCGTGTTACTAATACAGTAATACCGTATTACTAATACAGTAATACCGTGTTACTAATACAGTAATACCGTGTTACTAATACAGTAATACCGTGTTACAAATACAATAATACCGTATTACTAATACAGTAATACCGTGTTACTAATACAGTAATACCGTATTACTAATACAGTAATACCATATTACTAATACCGTAATAATTCCATTAAATTTGACAAACTAATAATTAATAAAATAAAAAGTCCTATAAAATAAGCCAGGGGCCAGTACCCACTATTCGCACGAGATTCTCGCGGCGCCGTATATATATATATTTTTTTGCCTCGCATTATCGCCTAATGGTAAGCGATTACCGCCGCCCATGAAAACTCGCAACACCAGAGGAGTTATACTTGTAACTCCTCTGGTGTTGCGACTTGCGTTCCTGGTCCTTAAAATCCCCAATCCCCCCTTGGGCCTCCGGTAACCTCACTCACTCGGCGAAACATAACGCAAGCGTTACTTCACGCCAGTTTTCTGTGAGGTCGTGGTATTTATCCGGTCAAGGCGACCCATTCGTGCCGAAGCGTGGCTCTCCCTCAGTTCTCTAATTGTTATTATATAGGTATTACAATTTGTTACAAAATAAAAAATTACCGTCAAAGTTTGAAGCATACAGCGAATAAATACGATATCTTGCATCTGTATAATCATACTGAAAGTTGCAACGTCCTCAAAACAAACTGACTTCAAACGATGCCTTCAATGACTTCAAAAATTACTTCAATGTAAACTGTGCGGTCATGTGCTCTGTCTATAAGTAAGTATTATATCCTCCTTATATCCTCGCAGTGTGACTCCTAATTCATTAAAATGGTACCTGAAAATCGCTGATATTTAAATGAAAATTTTAAATGATGAAAAAATATGATAGCGTCCTTAATAAGTATTATAAATGTGAAAGTTTGTGAGGATAGATGGATGAATGTTTTGTTACTCTTTCATGCAAAAACTACTGAACGGATTTTGATGAAATTTGATATGGTAGTAGTTTAGGCTCTGGATTAAAACATAGGCTACTTTTTATACCAAAAAAGTGCAGTGTTAATTTTAATACCTGCGACTTCGTTCGCGTAAAATTAAGCTATACCACGGATATCAATGGTGCCATTGTCAGACGGTTTAAGAGTAACGAGCATGGCGAAGTAACGCGTCATCTACAAGTTACAATATCCGCAAACAATGGGCGCGGGAGATCAATCCTAAGGGTCAATTCGCACCGAAACGAAACAATACCTGACATGGCGCTGCATTTTTAAGATAGATTCATTACACAAAAAGATTTTTTGTGTAATGAATCTATTTTATCACGTTTCATTGTCAGAGTTCAAATGTCGAGTTGCACTGCGCTGTATAGCGCATGTGCAATGTATGACTAATGTCATACGAAACGTGTGTCTTTATGTGTAGTGAATAATGTAAAATTTTTAATATCTTAAAAATGCAGCGCCGCGTAGCGTCACGTATCATCGGGGTGTGAAGTGACCCTAAGTGTAACAAGTGTGCCTCTTTTAGACATCTTCTTAACTGTCTCTGTCCGTAGATGGTACAGACTAGTAGCCGTTTTCGGCATCCAAAACTGCCCCGGGGCAGGGCAGCCTAGTGTGTACGGAAATAGCCGAATATCAATGTCAATGTGTAAGCCAGTACTACAACATTGTCTAATATACTTCGTGAATCATCGGTTTCGTTCGACTATTCACGTAGCTATATTCGACTGCCCTGCCCCAGGGGAGATTAGATGACAAAAACGTATTACTTCAATGTGTCACATATTATGTCAGGCTGTGACGGCTCTATATAATAATTATTTCCTGTTTCATTTATAACAGATTCCAGATGACATCTTCGGGAGTCACATACTGACCACACTGAAACGAACCAGCGAAAAATGCAAACAGACTGACCCCAGCAAACAAAGCTCTCTAGTTACCATGTAAGTTAATGATATCTTAGGTAGGTAAGAAAGGTGATCAGATTAAGTAAAGCAAGCAAATCCTTTAAAGGTCAATTTATACGCCTATACAATAGAATCCCAGAACACGGTCAAAATCTCTCCATTAATAAATTAAAAAAGTAGTTAATGAACGTTTGTGGCTAAAGCTTATTATAGGTTCAATGATTTTATTGACGATCGCACACCTTGGGAATAGGATGGCCACAGGCAAGGCTGCTTCTATGTACTATATGTATCTAAATTTTGTTAGTATTAAGTCCTTAAATATTATGAAATTGGCGTTTTGTCGTACTGGCCTCTTTGATCTCAAATATATCTTCTTTGGTTAGGAATTTCAATTTCAAATTTATACCGCTATTTACTCATGCATTTGTGTTTCGAAAACCGTAATTCATTTGTTTTTTCCTATTTTGGTTTTTTCTTTGCGTCACTCTGTTTACAAAATGGAAAACTTGAAATATCGTATTATTTTCGAGTACGAGTTCCACCGTGGCACCAGTGCTGGTGCCACGGTGGCGGTGTCGCAAAAGAAAACACTGCGTTTTTGGTTCCAACGTTTTCGTTCTGGAAATTTCGATCTGCAGAACAAGCCCCGTGGACGGCCGGCGACTAAAGTTGATAATGAAGAATTGAAGACTATTGTGGAAGCGGATCCATCGCAAACCACGTCCGAGTTAGCTGCAGTCTGCGGTGTTAGTGATAAAACTGTTTTAATCCACTTTACTTAAAGGCTTGAAAGGTGGGTACCTCATGAATTGAGTGCAGCAAACCGACAAAGGTGCGTCGACTGCTGCGTTACATTACAGAACCGGCACAATAATGAAGGGATTTTAAATCGAATCAATACCAGTCATGAAAAGTGGATCCTGTACGATAATCGGAAACGCTCATCGCAATGGCTGAACCCTGGCGAACCAGTCAAAGCCTGCCCCAAGCGAAAATTGACTCAAAAAAGGTTACTTGTGAGTGGACTAGTGCTGGTGTCGGTCACTACAGCTTTCTTAAATCTGGCCAGACGATTACGGCAGATGTCTATTGCCAGCAACTGCTAATCATGATGGAAAAGCTAGCTGCCAAATAACCGAGGTTGGTCATTCGCTCTAGGCCACTGCTGCTTCAGGGCAACGCTAGACCACACACTGCACAACAGACGGCTACCAAATTAGAGGAGCATCAATTGGAATGTCTAAGACATATACTGTACTCCCCGGACCTTGCTCCAACAGATTACCATTTTTTTTCGAAATTTGGATAACCTCTTGCAAGGGAAAAAATTCAACTCCGATGGGGCAGTCCAAAGCGCCTTCAAAGATTTTATTGATTCCTGTCCGAATGGTTTTTTTAGTAAAGGAATCAATGAACTACCTATGAGATGGCAAAAGTGCATAGATAGCAATGGTTATATACTTTGATTAAATAAATATATTATGTTTAAAAAAATCGACTTTATGTTCCTCCTTTACAAAACGCCAATTTCATATGTAATGACCTAATATTGTATAGACTAACGCCCGAAAGTAATAACGTAAGTATCTAAAATCTTAGATTGACTTCAATCTCAGATTCTCAAATAAATATATATATATATATATATATATATATATATATATATATATATATATATATATATATATATATATATATATATATATATATATATATATATATATATATATATATATCATCTTTTTAATCTTCATCTTTTTGCTAAAAGATGCACCCACATTACAAAGCCCAAGTTTTAAAAAGGTGACACGCGATCTCTTAAATGTTTCGAGTGCGAGGTATCCAAATGGCCATGGGCAGCAGTCGCATACTATCAGAAGATCCCTCTGCTTCTTTGCCCCATACAAATTCATAATTTATAGCCTACTATACGCCTACGATAAAATAAAAAAGCTTGTAGGTGAAATTTAATTCATCATTCTAGCTTCTCAGTATGGAACACGATAATGGGTTCCTCTCTGCTGACCATCGCGTGGGGCATCGAACGCGCCGGGCTGCCGGTGGCCCTGGTGCTGCTGATGGGCATGGCGGCGCTGTGTCTGTACACCGCGTACCTGCTGATTGAGGTTAACGCGAGACATGGTGAGATTTACTAATCATAATACACTATATCAGGCATGACCAACCTGCGGCCCCTGAGAGGCTGAGCTAATTTAAACCTCGAATCATCTAATCGAATTTGCTATTGTTTGAGAAACATTGATTTATGGAGTTCTGTGGATGAATTGTGGATTTTTAATAGATGTGCGGCCCGTTAAGGTTTTGCTAAAATAAAAAATGGCACGCGATCTTGAAAAGGTCGGTCATGCCTGCACTAGATGTTACGCAAAAAGAAATGAAAGGTCATACTTAGGTATACCTCCTTATTGCGGCTATACATGTTGGCCCAGCGTTGTCGAGTGATGGACAGTGCCAACGTGTTGACAGCCGATTTGCCTTCCCTTGTCATCGCTCGGTAGTCGCTCGTCTAGTTGGCCGAGTGAAGCCCAGCGCCAAAGAATCTAAACCATACGAAATTTCGTTAAAATCTGTTCAGTTGTGTCCGTGAAAAAGTAACAAACACCCAATCACATACAAATTTTCGCGTTTATAATATAATATTATGAAGGATATATCTTTCAACTATAAAGTATCGAGCAGCTGTTTTCACCCGACCACGACGAAACCCAAAAGAAAGGACTGCCAAAATCATTACGATTTTGGTAATCTATGTATGTTTGTTTGCGGCCGCTCAGCTGTGGGCAGCTCGACCAAACCCTCGTCTACATTAGCCGCCTGCATTGGCATTCAAGGGACTTGCCCAACGTGTGGACATAAGCACTTGGCTTGTACCGACGCTCGCATTGGCCTATACTGGGTCAACGTGTATAGCCGATGTGGGAGCCCCAAAGGGCAAAAGGAGATCTTCTATGCTCGGTCAGGCCGAAGCCCACTTGTAAGTTGTAAGCCTTTCAGATGTAGTATATATGGTGCCGAACTGAAAACTTCGATAGCGCGATTTAGGATCGTGGCGCTAATTGGTCCGCCATACCGACTTTATACTATATTAACTCTGCATCAACAGGTAGCTACGGCAGCGAGGTGCCCGCCCTCTGCGGGCTGCTGCTGGGGCGAAGCGCGGCTGCTATCGCTCAGGCCTGCAGTCTGCTGGTCCTGGCCGGCGCCTGCGCATGCTACTGGCTGCTTCTGGCCAACTCCCTGTACTACACTGTTACTGGAATGCTCGGTGAGTACCACGATCTCGCAGAAGACCGATGTGACATACCGCTTGTCTACTCGTGAAGTTCTCACTGGATTCTGGTTATAGAAATCGTGTGTGATTAAGTAGTTAATTTATTGATGCGCCGAAACCTACAATATTATATAGGTACCTACTAGATGTAGCCCGCAACTTAAAAAATCCTGCGGGAACCTTACATTTTACTGCGATAAAATATATCCTATGTGTTAAATACGGAATTTAAACTACTAACATACGAAATTTCGACAAAATCCGTTGAGTTGTGTACGTAAAGGGATACACACACCCAAATATTCATACATACAAATTTTTTGTTTTTATAATATAATATTAAGAAGGATATCGATACCTTTTAATTAAAAAGTATCAAGCAGCTTTTTTCACCCGATCACGGCGAACCCAAAAGAAAGGATTGCCAAAATCATTAAAATTTTGCAATCTATGTATTTTTCTTCCACCGTAGAGCCTACTGGTTTGAATAAATGCTAGGTATCAATAGATCCGATATAATAGCCTGGGGGGGTGACATAGGCAATATAATTTACGTAGTCGGGTTACAGTTTTTATAAAAAAAATATTTGTAGGTAGTAATAGATTTAAAAAAGTAATCATGTAGATATTATATACAATACTTAAATAATACATTTCAACTACGTGCTTAATATCTTTCGAAAAACTTCGTGTTTCGTGCATCGTCGAATAGCTGCTATAGAAATACTATGATTGCCGAGGGACATTAATAACGTACTTCTATTGTATTTTACTATTTTCATGTGTACGCACAATTTCAGACATAACGTCGTCGAACAGCACCTCCAACACGAGCGTGCTCTGCCCGAGCGAGGCGCGAGCGGTGCCCATAGTGGAATCCCCGGCGGTCCCGACCGAGGCCCCGTACTGGGGCCTGCACTCGACGGTGCCCCTGTACGTCGCGGTGCTCGTGTTCCCGCTGCTCAACTTCGCCAATGTGTCCTTCTTTACGAGGTTCAATTCGCTGGGTAAGAAGCATCGCAAAATTTTTGCTAAAAAAATAGAAAGTTAAAAAAACGAATCACTATATGATCGGGGAGGTGTTGTAGCTTCTATCATCTGCATTCAAATTTCAATTCCACCCCTGGATATCTCAATTAATTATTCACGTTAATTGAGGACTACAACGCATCGCGCACTGTGTACGAATTAAAAGTGACTCGAAATGAAACGTATTTCAATACATCGATCGGCGTGTAGTGACGTCACTCCTGTTATGTTAACTTATTTGAGGTTATAAACATGAGTCGCGCGCAACGCGGTTTTTTATCGGAGAATTGGTGGTATTGTTATGATAACCTGATGTTGATGCATATTCCATTTGAAATTTGCTCAAAATATCTTGAAAGTCAAGAAAATTTGCAAAAGTATGAAAGCCACGATCTGGGTACGACCAGTGACAGACAGGTGTGACATCATCAGTTTTCACACTTGAAGTATGTTGAAATCAAGATGGCTGACATTAGAGGTATGGTGAAAACCAAGATGGCGTAACTTTTTCTTGTATGAAGATTTGTTCTGTCAAATGTACGTCATAGCCTATCTTTAGTTTTGAAATCTTTGAGTTATACACTCACTTTTACATTTCCAGGTACCGTCTCAGCTCTGTACCTGGTGACCTTCGTGTTGGTGAAGGGTGCGGTGTGGGGCATCAACCTGCGCGCGCTGCCGCCCCTGCACGTGGGCGCCGACGCGGCGGTGCTGAGCGGCATGCTGGCCATGTCGTTCTACATACACAACATCATTGTTACTATAATGAGCAATAACGCGAGGCAGGAGAAGAACGTGAGTTATTAACCCTCGGCGAAAACAAGCAGTGAGCGAGCTGGTGATGATGAATTATATCTAGGTAGGAACACTCTCGATCATGTCAGCTTTCAAACAAAATGTTTTCGTCAGGGGTATAATATAAGCTATCTGACACTTATCAGTAGATTGCGAAACAGGCCCCTAACGCCCGAAATTAATAATCAATCTCAATCTCATTTTAGCTATCTGAGATCAAGATATCAATACATTTCAACGATCCTAGGATTAACTTCTCGTCATTTTTGTTTGAGAATCTTAGATTGAAGTCTTAAGTTTTGAGATACGTTATTAATTTCGGGTAAGTATACCTTTTATTAATTCTCGAATCTATACATTAACGTGTGTGCGTGTAGTGGAAAAATGCATAAGCAATATAAATATTGCAGGGCCGCGACCTGAGCGTGGCGTTCCTGTTGGTGACGGTCACCTACAGCGTCGTCGGCGCCGTCTTCTACGTGTGCTTCCCGCTGCCCAAGGCGTGTATAGAGGACGTGAGTACTATGTACCAGTAGCGATGGCTGGTTCTCCATCGAAGGGAAGCCAGGCGCGGTCGCCGCCTGAAACTTGGAGGGGGTCACGAATAATAATAGATACAACTAGCTGACCCGTGCCCACTTAGTTGCTCGTTAAACATTTTTTGATGACGATGAGAATAAAAAGTATCCAAAGTTACGCCTTATAACATCAGTTATCTGCCAGTGAAAGTCCCGCGAAAATCGGTCCAGCCGTTCCAGAGATTAGCCAGAACAAACAGATAGACGGACAGACAAAAAATTTAAAATTTGATTTTTTATTATTAACGACTGCAGCATCGGCAGTCGATGCGGTTACTTCCTCTGTGTTAAATATCTTCGAGGTGTCCAAGTAAAAAGGAAAATCACAGCCCCCCCCCCCTTTATTTAAATTAACTACCTACTATATACACTTCGGTTTTGTTCGGGTTTTAAAAATACAATTAAGGATAACAAAATTGGGTACCTATTCCTTTATTCACGACCGACGAACTTCTTATGTCGATAGAAATACTCATTTTCCATAGACGTATAATATATTATCGACGAGGCATGTCGAGGCAAAAAAGTCCCCACTTAAATGGCCCCACTTTTGGGGGATTTCGGGGACATTTTGACATTTGAGGTACGGTGAAATCAAGATGGCGTAACTTTTTCTTGTATGAAGATTTGTTCTGTCAAATGTACGCCATAGCCCATCCTTAGTTTTGAAATCATTGTTATTTGCATTTATTCTAGAACATGTTGAACAACTTCGAAACGCACGACACCATGACTGCGGTCGCCAGAGCAGTATTATTGTTTCAAGTGGGTACATACTTTTTTATTCGACTGAAATGAATGTCTGTGTTGAAATTAAAAAAAAACACTTTGCAAGTAATCTCCGTTTGGGATTTACATGGGTCAAATCGTCCTTGACAAAAATGATTCGGCTAGGTCGCAAAACGATTTTGCCAACAAAAATGACAAGGCGATTTGACACGCCGAATATCGACCCATGTAAATTCTTTCTCATATTATATAAATTTATCATCTTCCCCTTCTACATTATGACGTTAATCACCACTAGGATGTGACAAATGAGTGATTAATAACCATGTTTTTAGGTGGTGACAGTATTCCCGCTCGTGGCGTTCATGCTGCGGCGCGAGGCCATCTCCCTGCTGCCGCTGTCGCTGGGCAAGCGGCGCGGGCTGGTGCCGGCGGTGAACGCGCTGATCGTCGTGCTGTGCGTGCTGGTGGCCTGCTTCTGCCCCAGCATCGGCACCATCATCAGGTGAGCTGCCACTTACTAACGGCACGTAATACAGACCAGCAAGACATTGTTGTCAACCAGTTTTAGATGTAGACACTCGACAGACGCAACTGCGCCTGCCGTTGGTCAGCGTTTGCGGACGACACGTTGATAACAACGCCGACGACACGTTGATACTAGCACTGACGACACGTCGACAGCAACGCCGACGACACGTCGACAGCAACGCCGACGACACGTCGACAGCAACGCTGACCAATGGCGACAGCTACAGCAAAAGTGCGGCGTGCGCGGCCTTGTCAGTTAACTTCAAATCGACCTAGCATTTACAAGCAAGCAAGTAGCTGCCAAACATAGTTATGTAATATCTACGTCCGAATAATGGAATGACAATCAAAATTAAGAGCCCTCCTATTCACAGGTTGTCGCTGTCTCTGCCAGCCGAAACGACAAGGACAGCATGTAACTTGAGCGTCACTTAATTTAACCATCGTTCCAGTATGCTTAGAGCATAGTATGTTGTGCGTTAGTCAGAGAGACTACAGTAACGCTTCACCAATAAGCTGAAATCTATTTCCTTTAACAGTTATTATCAGTAGCCTAGTACTTTGATACCGATGGTACAGTTTTTTTCTTGTCCTCAGGTACACGGGCGCGGCCAGCGGCCTAGTTTACGTGTTCGCGCTCCCGTCCCTCCTCCATATGCGCTCCTTATACCTACGCGGTAACCTGACGACGCTCAACACAGTCGCGCACTCCGCTATAATAATGTTTGGCACAGTCAATCTGTTGATGCAGTTCTTCGTACAGTAGATAGTGGGAACGATTCCCATTTATAAAATATAGGCCCAACCTGCTTATGCAGTTCTTTGTGCAATAACAAAAGTGGTACTTTCGATTGGTTAGTATTCCGTGGAACAAATGGGAGTAAGTCCCATTTTTCTTCAGTCTTCAGTCCTAACAGATACTACGTGTTCGTTCTACAGTCCCTCTAAATTCGTAAAAGCATACATGCTAATATTACAATATAAAGAAGGTACAGTAGCGGAACTCAGCCGTGTTCTTGAAATTTTTACCTGCGATTGAGCGTGGCCGAGCGGAGCGCTAGGGCTGGTACGTCTACAAAGAAGGCGTTGACAGTGCGCAAGCGTCGCGGCACAACTAACTATAACTCGTTAGTCGTTCAATGCAGCGACAAGTCTTGGCGGCGCGGTGACACTACATGCTTCTGCTATTTGAGGTTGCGTTAGCGGCCGTGTAAATGACGCGTATGTGTGCGTATGTCGATTCTGGCGGTCTAGTAAGAAGATGATCTACGGTACATTATTTATAATGTGCTAATACAGTTCTTATCATACTCTAGTGTTCTTATAAAAAGCAGAAAAAACGAACGCTCAATGATTGACTTGTGTTGTGGGCACTATAGGTTGTATGCGAGTTCCAAGTGATGGAGGTGCAAAATTGATTTCTTTATACTTAGGCTACTTACTACTGTTATAAAGGGTGTCTCAGCGCCGATTTTAAACTTTGAAAATTTGTATAAAAAAACAAATTGTATTCATATTTTTATTGTAGTAAATTAAAGTGTATTAGTGCGGATTTTATGTACGGAATATTACATCGTCAAGATGTCTTCCATCACGGCGAATGCACTCTTCAAATCGGACACGCGAATTTGCCGAGACGCGCCGAAGGATGTCCGCTGATATGGCTCTCACTTCTGTCGTTATTTTAGTCTTCAGCTGCTCCAAATTTGTAAGAGGGGTATCAAAAACTCTTGCTCTGAGATAACCCCATAAAAAAGTCAGCGGCGGTTAAATCGGGAGATCTGGGTGGCCACAATATGTCTCCAAAGCGACTTATGATTTTTCCCGGAAATAACGCATTTAGTGTGTCCATGGAGATCCTAGCAGTGTGGGCTGTGGCCCCATCTTGCTGAAACCATACATCAGACTTGTCAATATCCTCTTCTTGCAGCTGAGGTACAAAAAAGTTATTAATCATGTCAATATACCGCTCACTCGTCACTGTAACCGTCGCACCTCGGTCATTCTCGAAGAAAAACGGCCCGATGATTTTCTTCGCCGATATTGCATACCATACAGTGACTTTGGGGCTGTGCAATGCTTTTTGATGTTTTTGTTTTGGATTGCTGGATGACCAGTAACGGCAATTTTGACGATTGACGTACCCTTCGAGGTGAAAATGTGACTCATCACCAAAATAAACGTTGTCCATCCCGTTTTCCTCCGAAAAAATCTCTAACATCTTCTGACAGAAAATTTTTCGCTTGTTGTAGTCTTCTTCTTTAATTTTTTGCACAATTTGGATTTTATACGGATGTAATTTAAATCTAAAGCCAAAATTCTTTGAATGCTTGACCGATGGAGGCTTAAAGAGGCAGCATGTTTTCTAAGTGAGCGTCTTGGATGCTCCGCGACCGCAGCTGCGACGCGGTCGATGTTTTCAATCGATCGCACAGGTCTATTTCGTGGTCCAATTGAATGATTTAGTAAACATCCTGTCGCTCTAAACTTCTCTACCCACGACTTAATTAGTTGAATACTCCGGGCATCACTCAAACGGCGGATTTCATAGCGACTACAAAATTTACGCCGTGCTTCACTCAACGAAAACCCATTGCATAAGTACGCTTCTACTGCGTACGCGCGGTGCGCACCAGACCACTGCGCCATGGCGACTGAAAAATCCGCACTCGTCACCTATCGAACGCTACCACTCCCCTCCCGCTAACCCCGCAGGTTGCCGAGAAATTCGTGTTTAAAGTTTAAAATCGGCGCTGAGACATCCTTTATATTTACAATGTTAACGAACCAAATGTGTAATCTAGTCAATAAAACTACAATTCCAATATAAAATGTTTTATTTCACATAACAAAGATAAAATCTCTTAAGACTTTTTTAAATCTCATATCAATTTATAAATATACAAACAGCTTTAAAAACAGTTTAAATCTTACATCAATAAAAACCACACGACAAAAATACATAAACGTAAATAAAATTTGAGTTTTATATGAACTTCCAAAAACAAAATAGTGATTCAATTTAGTATGTATAATATAGATTATAGGTAATAAATCATTTAAAGTAAGGCCAACCAGACGAGATAAAAAACGTAAATAAACGGACCGCTACTGAGTTGCATTATGAAAGTGAGTTAATATTATATCTGTCCTTATCACTCGTATGCAATAATGACGTCAGTTGGTCGACGACAGCTGTCGTAGCGTGTTTCGTGGTACAGGAAAGCGGCTTACTTTACATATCTAGAATCTAGGCTATATTAAAATCAGACTTCAAAGGGAGGGTTAATTCATTATGCGTTTTATTGTTACAAGTTGATCTAGGTTGAAAAAACTGTCTGGCATTTATCTTGCACATAGACGACAGTCATAAATAAGACATACATATTTAAAGTTTGACCAGAAAAATAAAAAAAACACTACGGATTTGCAGCAAACACTACGAATGGCCGGTATGTGATTGGTTGAATCTCAAGAATTTGACATTTAGTTTTGGCGCCGTGATTTCCCGTAACATGGCGAGGTTGTTTGTTTTCCTTATTGCATAAAAATTTATCTAATTATACAATAAAGTTAATACATAGTCCATATATATTATTTAAACCATATTCCTTATAATAATCTAGGGAACTCTACATTGATGATTGATTCATGATGTACTTTTAGCGATATACGGTATATTCCAAATCAGTAGGTATTTTTAATACCTTAAAAACAGGGACTTGGACAAAATGATATTTCAAATATAAATTTAAGTAATTGACAACGAATTTTCTTACTCGTTATTTGTCTCAGTCCCTGTCTATATTTGAACGAGTTTGATTAATGGTATATAATATCCTTTCAGCAGCTCTAGCACAATTACGCATAAACAAACCTGAAGATAAGTCGCGCCAAGAGACGTAAGCCTGGGGACTATATTATGATGCGGAATCCGGCGGGCCGGGAAAAATTCAGAGCACTGAAAATGGAACTCTGCATCAATACGATAGAGTTGAAAATCGAAGTGTGCAGTGTCGAGCTATCTTATATGACATTGACATTTGACTCGACACTAATATGTGTTCGATTTTCAGCTCTATTGTATTAGAGCAGAGTTCTATTTTCAATGCTCTGAATTTTTCCCGGCCCGCCGGGTTCCGGATCATGTAGTCCCAGCCTAACAGGCTATGCGCGCTGATTGAACCGCCACAAAATTGTTTGACAAATGCTCGAGATTCGCGCAAGACAATAGGCATGTTGACTATTTTTCGTCTATTCAATGTTAGACAACATGATAATAAACAATCTCAAATCCATTTTTGTGATTCCTAAAAAAAACGAAGATACAATTTTAATTTACTATAAGAAAGAGTGATACATCGGTCTGTGACGTCTGTATGGTGCAATGTATGGTGGCAGCAGATTGTGACGTCACAAATCGTTTCGCGAGAAAGAGACGCTTATCATTTTTTATTTGCTTATAATTTTTAATCGAGCCAACATAAATAACTTTTTCTTTTGGATTTATGCATCTCTATTCAACAATTTTAAAATGTAATTTGTAAAATGTGATATAATTTTTAATCGCGTCGACATAAATAACTTTTTCTTGTAGATTTATGTATCTCCATTCGATTATTTTTATATCTAATTCGAAAAAATGTGATATGCGACACTAGGCAACATATCTATTATCGCGGCCTCATTTCGACCTGTCGCCTCTACGTGCAATGAGGATCAATCACTTAGTAGCAAATCTCATTTTTACAAAGTACATCGTATATGTATTAACTTACTGAGCATTTTATATTTTAAATTATTAAAATCCGTCAAGAAATGGTTAATTTATTAAAGTTTTTCTGAATGGCTAGTTTGCAACGCGCGCTTCCGCTGAATTGGTTACAATGACGTCATCTGTCGCAATCCGTGCGACAACGGCTTAATTGCAGGTATTGCATAAGTATTCATTCTCTGATTTTTGACGCTTGTGCCTTACTTTAAATATTAAAGTTGTGTTTAGCGGGGAGGTGACGACGACAGATGACGTCACAGCGACTCGCTTTATTTTCGGGCGCGTTTTTGGAACTAATGCACTAAAATTGCTGTATCTTCGCCATTTTTGGTCCGATTTAAATAATTTATTTACCGTATTTACAGATTTTTTGTCGCCATAAGTCTGCGTACCCCACAAAAAACATGACTGATCCTCATTGTGCTAGCGGAAGTGGGTAGTTTGTATTGCGGTTACGTGATAACAGTGGGCGCGTCGCGGCCGGTGTACTTCTGGAGTTGGGCCAGCTCCAGCGCCAGGTCTACCAGCGGCTTGAGCATCACTTGCGCGTCGCCCAGCACGTCCTTGGCTTCGTACGAGTCTACGTACAGTCTGGAATGAGATTTAGATGATTAACAAAAGTGGTTATTGTTTTTGGCCTCCACTCCGCTTAATACCGCCCTTGGCGGACCATGGGATCGCGTGAGCCTGCATCGCGACTCCGCCGGCGGGCACCTGCACCCGCAAGCCCTTTTTTGATAGGGGCTTTTATAGCCCCCTTCCCCCAGGCCGAGCGAAGCCCCATGCGTAGGAGTACATTTTGCATCGCGACCAACTCGGGTACTCGGTGCAATGGGTGACGCCGTCCCGTCGCCATCCCTAAGAGTTAGGGATGGCGACGTGGGGCTTAGGCGAGAAGTTGCGGTTGTTAAAGAATGAATGAATGAAAAACTCTTTATCGCACCAAAAACAAATAGGACACACAGAACATAGAAAAAGTAAACATAAATAACCACAAAAGGCTGTCTTATCGCTACAAGCGATTTCTGCCAGACAACCTTTATAATCATGACACATGTTTACATGTAATATACTGGTAGGTGGCTTTATAGACAGGCAAAGAGAAAATTATTTTAATACATATTGTAATTTAAGATTTCATAATACTTTTTATAAGATATATACTATTTAGGTACACTACTTTATAATATTTGTTAATACATACACAAATACTTACATATCGTACTATAGAATAAATAAATAAATACTAATAATAAAAGTAGAAATAATGCATACAAATTATGGACTTATAGTAAAGATCACCATATTAATTGTGACAAAAAATGATCCTTAACTCCATTTTTAAATACGTGCAAAGATTGAGCGCGTGAGACTGACTGCACGAGCTGTGAATGAAGAGTCAAAAAATTGTGTATTTCTCGTAGGGGGTTTTAATGATATATTATTATAATTAAGAAATAAATATATAGAAATCGAATGCACTTTTTTTCACTTATTTTGCACCGCTTACACCCAATTAGAATATGGTTGTTTTGCCAGATTTGAGGCTTTATAGACTGGTTGTTACTTCACTGGTGTCGTAGGCAATCTGTCTGCTCGTTTGCGGGTCTTATAGTAAAGATATGTTACCTGACGGTGGCCCCGGAGCTTCCGGTGCCGCTGAGCCGGTACACGACCCGCGACCCGTCAGTAAACACGATGCGGAGACCCTGAACAACAAGTATTTGAAGAATTTGAGCACCTAGTACCTACAATTATAATAAGTACTACAATAGTAAATAACATGCCACAAGCCTAATAAACTGAAACAGATACTGCGCGACGGGCGCGTGACCTTCAAAGCCGGCACGGTTTACGGCAGTATGAGGGTCACCATGCGTAGTACGAGTTGTCAGGAATTGATAATCATGATATTTATCTCTACTAGCTATAATAACATAAATACCATTATACTGACTGAGGGTCTGTCTTAAATATACCTACTTTTGTAAACTTAGAGCCTGTTTCACAATCTTTTAATAAGTCGGATAGCTTGTTCGGAAGTTTTGTCGCTGCTTACTATATATCAAGCGACAGAGACAAATCGTGCAAATAGGCTAACTGACTTTATCAGTAGAATGTAAAACAGGCCTGTTTCACATTCAGCATTTAAGAGTGAGCTAGTCAACGGCTCGAACTCATCGCGGCGCGCGGGGAAACTGCTTGTTATTTCACATAACATCGAAGAAAAAAGGATATACCCATAAAACCCATAAAATAGTAATCTATAGTTATAACAGAAGCATAACACACATTTATACCGCTTTGTAAAGTCTTTTAGAAAAGGCGTCCTCAAATTACGCAAATCGACACTCGGCTCTTGGTGTTTTATATAAATATTTATAATATTATTGTCTGAAGTAAAGTTATCTCAATTGCTGAAGAATCAAACTGTGGCGGTACGTTCTTGTTTTTTTTTTTTCATTTTCCTTCTTCATTTGTTTTTTTTTACGGTCAAAATTGCGTTAAAAATACGATTATTGGAGGCTATTATCTTCTAAACTAATTTAAATTTTAGAAATATAAGCACGCACCGACCTGTACGACGATAAGTATAATAAAAATCGATATCGTATCGTAAGTCTACAATGTTCAAACATTGTAGACCCAGATTTTAGCATAATATCGATTTTTATAGAGTGTATATATATATAGTAAATCACCAAGAGCGTTTATATGGAACCGACTAGTTCTGCCTTAAAAGTAATTTTGAATTTCTATTAAAAATTTTATCACCATTAACAACATATCGATTTGATACATAATATTATATACTGCGATATACTAACAAACTCGTTCCGTAGCCTCTTCACTACATTACCACTTCATAGCTACTACATTACCGCTTCATAGGTACTACATTACCGCTTCATAGCTACTACATTACCGCTTCATAGCTACTACATTACCGCTTCATAGCTACTACGTTACCGCTTTATAAGCTTATACATTACAGCTTCACAGCTACTACATTACCGCTTCATAGCTACTCCATCACCGCTTACATACCTGTTTCATGGCCACGCTGCGGTCCACGGGGTCCATGTAGGAGAAATTGTCGGCCACTTCCACGGTGTAGGTCTTGTCCTCGCTCCTGTGACTTGAGCCCACGAACCCCGGTGACGTCATCCTGCGCTCCAGTTCCGACATCATCTCGTTGCACGGGTCACTTGGACACTCTTCGTAGTCATATCTGTAATAAAGGAACGTTGTAGTAAGTTGCCCTTTGTAATAAGTATGAATACATTATCCCCCTTACTAATAAAAAATTACACACTGCGTATACAGGTGTTCTAAGATTTCTTCTGCTAATAATCATTTTTTTTGACATAAGGCATGTATAGCGACGTTATAATTTCCATACTAATTTAACCAACGCTTAAACAAGGCAAGACCCTTGTTTAAAAGTGGACCCTTGTTTAAAGGTGGTGGATAAGAGTAAGATGGTGGATTTTCAATGCATCAGTTGATTTTATATTCTTTCGAATCTCGTTAGCGTTCAATTTCTGAGTAACTTATGTGTTGCACTACATAAATATTGATTCTTAGGCTAGGAAATTATTCTTGCGCCCGGAAAAATACAAATGCTAAATTTTCCTTCATTTTTGTTATATTTTTTGTAAAAGACAATAACCTAATCTCATCAATTTCAATTCTTTTTTTCTTACTAACGTAAGGGCAGACAGGGCGAAACTAAGTAGGTATAAGGGTTCTTAGTAGTGCTGTGGGATTCAGATGAGGGTATTCAAAAGGTAAGGAGTATGGGTACTACCTTATACCTATAACTACCTACTTATTATACAGACTAGAGCTTCCCCTGAGGGAAATAGAGATATACCTATTGCGACCTATATATTATACAAGCTAGGGCAATCCCCTGAAGAAGAACCAGCCTTGTATTGTTTCTTGTACATAAGGTTTGGTACAGTCAATTATCTTAAAATCAAGGATCTACTGGGCACAATTATTGTGAATATGATCTACTGTTTATGTTAAGATGTTTAAGCAGAAAAATAACAACCTAACCTTAGGTATAGGTGACCCTCCGTTTAGCGCAAACTATTTAAATAATGATTTTTTCCCTCCCCGAGTATAACAATTTTTTTCTACATAAATGTCTTTACAGCAGCAGTAGATCATAATCCCAGAAGGTACATAATTGATTTTACTAAAGCTTTTTATTATAGTAGAACTACGAAATGACAAAAACTGAAATTGTTGAATTTCATTTTTTGAGATTGCAACGACAATCCCTACAATCCTTAAATAGAAAGATGCCCACAAACGTTCGAAGTGTGGCATTATTATGTTTTAAATGCTAGTTGCGATTAATTGATTATAGTGTATACTGTGAACCTTGTAAGCACCATAATCGCAACTTGCATTTTAAGCACAATTGAAATTATGACACATCATGATTTGTATTGAAAGATTGTTGTTGATACCATACTATTTTCATTTTTTACTGAAATCGGGCTCGTCCAACTATTAACTACCTTTTTTGTTGCAATTACAAAAACCACCAATATTAAACTTACTTTTATGAATTAAGCGTCCACTGACATTAATACTTACACAACCATTTATCCATACATACGTTATTAGTGTGTGAGCTTTCTAGCCTGTGTTGACATATCAGTCAATCAGCTTTGCCTTTTATATATATAGATAGATAAAGTGATACAAAACAACAAACATATCTTCATCAGAATTTGTAATAGACAACTACAAACATATATTATGATACGGTACAATCAGTTACTGAGAACAAAGGGAAAATATACACTGCATAACCTATTGTGTATTCTTGGAAACATTTGTTAAAAACCAATGAAATGCATTACTTAATGTTTATTTTTATCAATCGCTTGTTGAATAATAATGTAGTTGGATACTATACTTCAAAGATGTTCGCAGATATCTAAAACAAATTACGCTATTGCTTGTGTTACGAGGGGGGGGATCATCCCCATCAATAGGTATAACTCCATTTCCCTCAGGGGAAGCTCTAGTCTGTATAATAAGTAGGTAGTTATAGGTATTACCCATACTCCTTAGCTTTTGAAGACCCTCATCTGAATCCCACAGCAGTACTAAGAACCCTTATATACCTACTTAGTTTCGCCCTGTCTGCCCTTACGTTATGTTAGTAAGAAAAATTAATTGTACCTAATCATGGATTGAAATTGATGAAATTAGGCCGTCGTCTTTTAAAAAATACAACAAAAATGAATCATCACGATCATTAAACATTTGTATTTTTCCGGGCGCAAGAATAATTTTCTTAAGCCTAAGAATCAATATTAATGTAGTCCCACACATAAGTTACTCAGAAATAGAACACTGACGAGATTTGAAGGAATATAAAATCAGCTGATGTATTGAAAATCCGCCATCTTTCTCTTATCCACACACTATACGACTTTTGAACAAGGGTCTTGCCTTATTTAAGCGTTGGATAAATTAGTATGGAAATTATAACGTCGCTATACAGGCCTTATGTCAAAAAAATGATTACTAGTAGAAGAAATCTTAAAACGCCTGTATACGCAGTGTGTAATTTTTTATTAGTAAGGAGGAATATGTTTAAATGAATAATAAAATAGCATCGCTTCCCCCTTTACCAGGCGCTATTCATCTTTTTACTTCACAATCCTCAATTAGCGGAAGGCTTTGATACTTAAGATTCCACCGCTCTGGTACACACCTGGTAAAGTAGTTGCGGCCGAACTGGCGCCAGTGCTGCTCCAGCAGCTGGCGCACGGAGCCACCGGCCACGGCCAGTACGCTCAGCCAGGCCAGTGCCGCCCAGAGGCCGTCCTTCTCGCGCACGTGGTCGGAGCCGGTGCCGAAGCTCTCCTCGCCGCAGAGCGACAGCCGGCCTGCGTCCATCAGGTTGCCGAAGTACTTCCAGCCTGGGGAAGAGGAATTAGCATTTTTATGAGTGTTATTAGTAATATCCAAAGGAGAATCTAAGCTTCATGCAGTCACTGGATAGCTAAAGTGTCAAGGAACTCATTACGCGAATTGTGACGCAATGCGCGCGGTAAAGAGGGGCACTGTCATTTTAAGGTTATTTTGTAAATATTTTTTATTAATAATAAATTTTTTGACGATAGCCAGAATATAAATTATCATCAGTTTATTAGGCATGCTGCGCGCCCTCATCGTGATCACTCACCCGTCGGCACCTGGAACATCTCTAGCCCCATGGCCTCGGCGACCCTGTCCACGGCGGCCGCGGTGGGCATGCTGCGGGCCAGGCCGCGCACGCCGCCCCGGAAGTACGGGATGTGGTGCAGGTGGTGGGCCAGCACCGCGAGGGAGTCGGACGGGGTCACGAAGAACGCGTCGCGACCGATTATCATGTTGCGGTCGCCTGTGGGAGTAATGATATTACCAGTGCGATCAGTGTGCGGAGTGCGAGTTTTCGTCACCGCTCGCCGTGATGAAGTTAACTACAATTTGTATGGCATCGAAACAACGCCCCTAGTGGAAAACAATGGTAACTAATTCGAAGAAGGTAACTACAATTTGTATGGCATCGAAACAACGCCCCTAGCGGCAAACAATGGTAACTAATTCGAAGAAGTTAACTACAATTTGTATGGCATAGAAACAACGCCCCTAGCGGCAAACAATGGTAACTAATTCGAAGAAGTTAACTACAATTTGTATGGCATCGAAACAACGCCCCTAGCGGCAAACAATGGTAACTAATTCGAAGAAGTTAACTACAATTTGTATGGCATCGAAACAACGCCCCTAGTGGCAAACAATGGTAACTAATTCGAAGAAGTTAACTACAATTTGTATGGCATCGAAACAACGCCCCTAGCGGCAAACAATGGTAACTTATTCGATGCTATACTAATCGTGGCTAACTTCTTCACGGCGAGTAGTGATAAAATCTCGCACTCCGTACACAAAATAAATTAAATCACCTATTCTGTAATTTACATGTCCGAGTTCCGCTAAAATGTATTAAAAACTTTTAAATAGCGTTTTCGAGCAAGCCGAAAATACATGAGTATTATTTGAAAAACAAATATTTTTTAAAACTGACTTCTAAATCTGGATATTTTATAAGATTTTGCTATACACTGCTAATTTTTCAGATCATGATCTGAATTCTTCAGATACAATCTGCAACAAAGGCATCACAAGCGCCCAGCTTTCTACACTCTGCACTTGCTTGACGAGCGTTTAATGCCGGTTTTCGTCGAGGTCATGTCGAGGTCATGTCGAGGTCATGTCGAGGTCATGTCGAGGTCATGGGGCATGCCACTCACCGTCGCCGTCGAAAGCTGCTCCAAAATCATAGTCTCCAGTCTTGACCGTATTAACCAAGTCGGCGGCGTATGTCAGGTTGGGGTCGGGATGAGCTCCGCCGAAGTCCTCGAGCGGTGTCGTGCGAGTTACACTGCCCTCTGAAGCGCCCAGCTCGGTGATGAATATGCGACGCACGTACGGGCCCGTCACTGTAATGTGGAATATGCAATAAAATATTAATAACTAGTGGCCCGACACACGTTGTTTTGTCTTAACTGTGAACTGGAATAACTAAACCACCTTACACATACATCCGCACCTACAACTTAACCTACATTTACAGTCTACACCAGCCATACTCAACCTTTTTCTTATATTTCCACAAACATGTTTCAAGTCATGGTATCGAGGGCCGCAAGCAAAACTCTTAATAGTTTTTGCTTGCGGCCCTCGATACGTAAATTACGTTTTGATTAAAACAATTTAAGCTACCAATGAATTTACTTTATTATTGAAAAAATAAGTTTTTACAAATATGTTTATTAATTATGTTTTAATGGTATTTTTGAAATTTTGAACACTTTTCAAAACTTTATAAAGACTTAAAAAGGGGTACATAATGTCAAATGGCGAAATTGTAAATGTTTAACATAAATTTTTATCTTCAGATAGGCCAATGACAAAGGTCCAGCGGGCCACATGCGGCCCGCAGGCCGCAGGTTGAGTATAGCTGTTCTACACCAACAACGACATCTACGCCTACCTACACCACATGCCTACACCTACAATCCCAACACCAAAGACTGTGTTGCAGTCCAAGCAAACAGATAACTGAACGCACCTACAAATATTTGACTGTCAAATGACAGATTGAGCACAGTGAACAGTTACTGTGGAAAAAGTTTACTGTCGTTTCTAGTATTTTCCTAGCTTTTTTTTCTCCGTTCTCACCATTTAAGCTTTAAACCTTACCTGAACTTCCACAACTATTTCAAGATCAAAATTAGCCAAATCGGTCCAGCCGTCTGCCGTTCTCTAGTTTTGGCGAGACATGGAAACTGTAATCGTATATTATTATGTACTGGATGTAGCCGGCGACTTCGTAGGCGCAAAAAGAAATCCCGCAGGGAGTGAAGAAATGACGGGAGTTTTTTTAGAACGGCATTTTAAGTATATAGTGAATACGCTTTTTCTTGACGGTAGGCAAGTAGTATCTTTTGAGTAAAATTGATTAAAATTATTATCAGTCGGTTGATAAGAGAAGTAATGTGCCGTTATGATGTTAGTTATTTAACAAGGAATTGGTTTTCATTCTGAGTTTTGTACTAATCCTGTATGGTGTTGTCTTATGCTAATGCCCACGATTATGCCCGTTTTTAGGGTTCCGTACCCAAAGGGTAAAAACGGGTCCCTATTACTGAGACTTTGCAGTCCGTCCGTCCGTCTGTCACCAGGCTGGATAGCTATACAGTTGAAGTTTTCACAGATAATGTATTCTTGTATACTAATTCAAAATAATATAAATATTTAAGTAGGGCTAACACAACAACAAAAATACAAAGAACATTATTTTTTGCCGTTTTGTACGGAACCCAGCTTGCGCGAGTCCGCCTCGCACTTTTTTTGTAATGGTATAGCTCAATGGTTCTGTTTTCGCGTAAAAGCGTACACATCTATAATAATAGATTAGAAAAATTAAATGAGACCAATACAAAAACAGTAATTGTTTAAAAATATTGTAGCCTGTGTGAGAAAAAAAAAATTGCAATCACTTCAAGTCCATATAAATTTCGAGTCCTCAAATTTCTCATATATCCCATCACGAGGTCACCACTTTGGTGAAAATAGGACCAGTTTCGGATTATACCCTTTACAGCAAACAAATATTTTCCACAAAAATCAGTCCACACGACGGCGGAGTAATCGAAATATTTACCTACAACCGAACATAATATGATTATATTATGTTCGGCTACTTTTTTTTTAAGTCGGTTAAAAATACACATACCTCCGTTCATGGAATCAATAAGTATCTTGAACGGTGGTCGTTGATCGGAGCCGTGCAATAGACTCTTGATCTTGGGGAAGTCGAATATCTCCTTCATATAGTCCACGTAGTCCTTCACAGGGTCTATTATCTCCACCACAAACTCGCGGTCTTCTACCTGCGACAAGGATTTTTTTTTAATATAGCAGTATAGTATTATACCATTGCCAGTGTAAACATACACACTAGAGTAAATTCCTATAATGTAACAGTTATTAACTATCCCGGTGGTGATATTATATAAGGTCTGGTAAAATCAACAATCATCTACGGATATTTTGGGTATATGATCTACTGCTCATATAAAGACCTTTAGGCAAAAAAATATTGTCATACTCAAAGTAAAAAAATAATCTCATGTATTTATGGGTGAATCTGCACTCAACTTAAACTCGCCCACATTATATAAAACCTTATATAAAAGCCCAAATAAATCGTCAGTGCAGTCAATGAGTCAAGTCAGTCCATTCAGTTAAGTGGTAGACGCTTTACTGAAACTTCCTAGGTAGTTTTGGAGGGAACACAAAATAGCACGCCTTTTGAAGTTGTATCACTTGCCCACACTTGTACACGTTAACGAATATATTATAATGGTCAATATTCTACAAATATTACACATTAAGAACCAAAATAACAGAAATACAAAAACAACGAACACCGCGAAAATGTTTATTTATGGTTATTCTGATGCTGCTGCAAACATTTTCTTATTTGCCATGACTCGAGAGATCTGCCTGTTTTTTTTTAAAGTTATTACATATTCTTTAAAAAAAACACTTAAAAATTTTTCCTAGGCATTTTAATTTATATCCAATGTCCGCGTGCGGCGCGCCACAAGCCACAACTAAGCGTTCTTACGCACACTTGTTTTCATTCATGATTCGTCCAATTTCATTTCACTTAGGATACAAAACGTCCTAAGTACTTTTAGCAGTATAACAAAATAAACCTTAGTAGATGGTTTTCACCGGGTCTACCTCGAGAGTGAAATTCTGGCTTTGCCCCAGATTTTCGGCGTTCGGTGGGCATCGCCGGCTAAAAACAAAGTTTGGTGTCAAATTGAGGGGTTTTGCCCATGCCCGGTCGATTGCGCTAATTCATTTTTCAATATCTTTAACGGTTACCAAGATATAGGTACTTTATCAATTAATAGGCTCATCAGGAATCTATTCATTACTAAATGCGTCATGCAGCGGCAGTTAATGACGGAGCTAAGCCGAGGGTCACTAGTGGTTAAGTGAAACAACGATAGTATTGTAAGTTAGTCATTTTATTGGTTTACAATACCACTGAAATAAACTACATAATTTCAAATCGTTGTGTAAGGTTAGCACTAAAATGTACTAGGAAATCATTATTATATAATATATAATACAGATACATTATACAGTGTTCTCCGCAAACCATGATATAATCATTCTGTACTCTGGCTAATAGCTATATTATATGACCCTACCTATTCTACAATTTCTCTCTAGAAACTTTCAGTCATAACCTCGAGGAGGGCGACCATATGAATCAAAGTATTGTCAAATACGTTGTTTATCACTATGTATGGCAATCCACGGGGAACCTGGTTTATTATCAGTGTCCAAATTGCTCACGATATAGCATGGAACTGGAACACGAATCGGTTAGCTGCGTAAACATTATTTTCAAAGTTTGCAACAATTTTCTTTTAACATTTCTGCATGTCTAAAGTATTCATTAATACTATTTAAGTATGGGGATCTTATCTGCCCTAGCGATTGAGTATTATTGCGCACCATCTTAACCAAACTTAATATAAATCATGTTATTTAAAGTTGATATCATATTTTAATATCTAGGGAAAAAATATCTTATATCTTATTCAACACAGATAAGATGTACAAGGTACAAACATAAATGTATGTCCCGGATCTGTCTAACACAGGACACTCCCCACGACCGGCCGGTCTTCCTCATGAGGGACCGGACTTCCAACTAGAATACTACTATGTTTTTGAGATTCTAATGGATAGAAGATTTGCAGATAGATCAGAAGGCTTACTATCAACGCTTAATACGATTTAATTTGGGGCCTAAATTGAATGGCATTTGATATTTCGTACCATCAACTTCGTTTTACGAACCAATTTAGGTCGACACCTAAACTGGCCTAAACTAAACCGCATTCCAATATCGTTCACTCTTTTTCAAGGTAAATTCGTACCATCACCTTACTTTAACTGACGTTCGAGCCTAAACAAAATCGCTCAGCTGTCAAAACTTGCGATTCAAAACAAGTTAGTAAATTCGATGCTGATTTTGATTCTTTTGTTGTTAGTTTTTAATTTTTACTTGTTTAAAGTCAGAAAAAAGTAGTGAATTTAAGTGTCGTCGCGTAAAAACATAAATTGGTATCAAATAGCATTGATTTCGATAGTTCTACAAAAAGTTTAAAGTGCAGTTTTATTCGTAAGGATGTGTGACGACGAATTAATGCTTTTTGAGTTCTTGGAAGCCGATAGTGAAGAAAACTCCTTGAGGAGAAGGAGACTGGACGCTCGAGCACAATTCGACCCATTCGATTTGGAAGATAATGAATTTATAAAACGTTATCGTCTTTCCAAAGAATTGGTAGTCGGATTATGTGACGAGATAAGACCGGCGATGAAAGCGCCAAGGAGGTCCACAGATATTTCTGTAGAAACAAAGGTAAGGACTAAAATATGCAGTATGTATGTCACACAATTAGTTGCTTTATATGCTTCCTTTTTCTCACTTTGATACTTACGTAAGAACTTGGTGTTATAATATATGTAATATCTATAAACCAGTAAGTAATAATTTTTTACAGGTTTTAACAGCGTTATCATTCTACGCAACCGGCTCCTACCAAAGACCCGTAGGAGATATAAGTGCACACTCAATGGCACAACAGACAGTTTCATCGGTGATTGCTCAAGTGACTGCGTGCATAGATTCTACTGAAATGCGAAAAAAAAACATCACTTTCCCAAAGAGCAATGATGAAAGAAACGAAATAAGAGTAAGGTAAGTAAAAGTAAATAATTAGAAATTTTATGAAATATGTCGTAATTTTCATTTCATATTAACTAACACTATATTCAATTTTACAGGTTTTATCACAAATTCGGCATACCAGGTGTTGTGGGATGCATTGACTGCACACAAATTGCAATAGTCAGGCCCAATAGAAATGAGGAGCGTTATTTTTGTAGAAAACACTATCATTCCCTTAATGTCCAACTTGTAAGTGATGCCATAATATCCATAAAATATTTTCTTTCATATTATAATAAAATAACAGGAACAAAACTTAATCACACATCACTTACACTTATGTTTTATATTCTATTAAAAAACTATTGCACCTAGTCTAGTTTCAACTTAAAAAGAAAACAAACAAGAAAACATCTTAAGATAATATTGAATAAGTACATAAAAAATCTTAAAGTTCACTTAGATCTATAATAATAGTTTAAATTTTTTTTAAGTTCACTTACCTATAATTTAAATCTATAATAATACTTTGTATAATAAAACTTTAAATAATTTCAGACCAATTAGTAAAATTATCAATTAAAAAAACAATTTCCTACTTAAAAAATCTTACACAGGAACATAGGAACAAAAACTCAACAATATATACAAGACGTTCTACAACTCAAAACTTTATAAAAACTGCTTTACCCTACTAGCTTTCCGCCCGGAATTTCATAAGGAACCCTTAACATTTTGGTGATAAAAACCAGCCGTTCAGCCGTTTTGGCGTTAAAACGCAGCATACAATTTGACACACTTTTACATTTACAATACTATTGTATAGTATTAGTTTGTCAGTGTCGTAGAACCTCATCTAATAAAAACCTTTTAATTAAGTATTTTTGTTTGAATTACAGATTTGTGATGCAGATATGCAAATTATAAGTGTGGACGATAGTTTCGGTGGAGCTACACACGATTCTTTCATTTGGAATGACCACCCTATAAAACACCATCTTGAGAATTTACAAGAATCAACTTGGTTACTAGGTAGGTAAGAAATAGATTATGAAACAATTTATGTGACATTTGATAGATATGTACTTAATATGTATTACATAATTATAAATATTATATTTTCAGGTGATTCTGGATATCCCCTAAGGAAATATTTGATGACCCCAACCGTCAATGCTATCCCGAACACGCCTGAAAGCCACTACACGGAATTGCATGTTCGGGCTCGGAATGTCATAGAGAGGACTATCGGTCTTCTAAAAGCACGCTTTCGCTGCCTTCTGGTGCATAGAGTTCTCCATTACAAGCCACAGGTTGCTGCCTCTATTGTAAATGCTTGTGTTATATTACACAACATTTGTAATAGAGCCAATCTTCCTGCACCACAACTGAGTACTAGGGAAATAATGGAGGAATCACAGATGCAATTAGGTGTCCCATTTGAAGATCAGCCAAATACCAATAGCAATAACCAGGCACTTCAACAAGGAGTCGCTACTAGGAATCAGTTAATTCTTCGGTTGTGGGAAGCTCGCCGTTCCTGAAATATAAAATTATAATTTATTTTTAAATATAGTTTTTATTTAGGTATATTTATATAGTTTTAGTTTTTAAATGTAATTATAAATAAAGAACACCAGATTATTTTTTCTACTACCTAAACAATTTTAAATATTACCGTGATCGCAAAACTTCTTTTATTTCTCTGAGCTCCCGCACCACTTGCTCCAGCAAAGTGCTCCTACGCTCCTCCATTTCTGCTCGTCTATTTGAAATTTGCACAAGCAAACGACGAGCTGCTTGCTGCGTCATAGGTGGCTCCGCAGGCACCCTCCGGCGGCGGGGGGAGAAGACTCTCCGCGGGGGGCGGGTGGTGCGCTCGCGGCGCGCGGTGGGCGACCCGCGCGGAGGAGTCTGTGGCACGCCAGCCGAGGGCGACTCCTCGGCCTGCACTGCACCCGTTGCGTGTGCTGCACTTTCAGGACCGGGAGCATCATTCGGTGGAGGCGTTATTCTGCTGGATGGTCCTGGCACAGGTTCTGGCATTAAAATGCTCTGAGACACCTCTGAACTTTCTACAGCCTGTATTATTAGCAAAGGTGTTTCTTCAGCAACCTGAAAGTTATTGTTTTTTAATAAATAGATCAACAACAATCAAATCTAATTAATCTGATAAGTATGTTGGTACCTTCATTAACACAATTTAAAAAAATATATTTTATTTAATAATTATAATAAATAACAATAACTACACAAAAAAGTTGGATGTAATTATATTATGTATTTGTTGCCACTTGCCACACATTTGCTGTTATGGTGCACGGTGTAAATAAAAATAATAAATATAGGTAAAATTTTATACCTCTTCAAATGGCTCCACTCTTGCTCCTGGTACACCTTGACCAAAGTCTTCTCCCAACAAGTTTAAAAATTTTTTTTCAATCGCATTCATTTCCCTGACTTGGGATGGGCCACCTCCGGTCCGCTGCTGAAACCCTCAGCGCTGCTGACATTTTTTTCAATTTTGATTTGTAATCATTCCAATACTGAAAATTAAACATAAAATTAGTATATATTAATTATTAATTATTTATATACCATAATAATAAAATAACAATATCACTTTTACAAAATACTTTATGTTTTCCTCTTCTTCGGAATAGTTAAAGTTGGTAAAGTAGGTAATTTTAAATAAGTAATTTAAAACCTATATGTATGTACATAGGTACCTATAGGTACTTAGTAAAATACTTACTTTGCACCATCCTTTCCAGTCTTTTATAGCTCCATCTCCATGAGAATTTAATGTTTGTGTTACCTCCTCCCACATTCTCTTAGAGAATTCCCTAGCTTGAGCAGTTTTATTAAAACCTGTGGCAATATGCCTATTTCTATTTAGGAATTCCCACAACTGCTCAAGCTGGGCGTATGTAACTCTGCGACGCGAAGGAATTCCACTGTAAAAAAAAACACTTCAACCACTTGAAAACAACCCAGTCCGCAGTCGGTATGCAGTCCGCTTGAAAAAGTTTTGATAAGAACTATACTGTAAATGCGTTATGTCTCATTTATTGTATTAAACACATGAAATCGCAGTTTATAAATAACTAAATATATTTTAATAACTTACGCCATTATTATTTCAATCTTTGTTGAATCTTTAACACGAACAATCACAACTTATATACTTTGCTGTTTACAAAATTTCGAAGCCGCCGCCACTCGCTTGTGTTCTCATCTGTGGCCGCCACACTCACGTCCAGGGTTGCCAGGTTTTCAAATAAATACTGAACAAACATAAATCGGCCAAGTGCGAGTCGGACTCACGAACGAAGGTTTCCGTATGCCAAATATTATGTTTAATTTGAATTAAAGTACATTTACATACAATTGATTATTAAAGTACATAATTTGTATAATTAAGGCCTTTGTGAAAATTTTACCTTATTATTATTACTGATATAGAACAAAAAAGCAAAAAAATCACGTTCGCTGCATGGGAGCCCCCTGTTAAATATTTATTTTATTTTATTTTTAGTATATTTTGTTGTTTTAGGGGCAACAAATATACACAATTTGTGAAAATTTCAGAAGTCTAGCTATAGCGGTTCTTGAGATACAGGTTGGAGAACGACAGACGGACAGACACGAAGTCTTAGTAATACCCTTTGGGTCCGTACCCATGAAATGAAACCTTAAAAAAGAGTTAAATAATAATTTATTTACATTTATTATAACTTATAATACAAAAATACCCAACCGTTCGGTAGAATACCGAACACCTGGCAACCCTGCTAACGTCACGAACTGTCACATAACACACGTTCGAAAACTTGATAAAATTTTGTGTCCGATACAAGAACTATAAATAAAATACTTTTTTCATACTAAGTACATATCATTAGAAAATTAGTGTTACTTTTTAACTATAATTTATAAAATAATACCAACTAGATGCAGTATTATGAAGACGATACAAAGTTGTAGAACGCGGCATTCGAATCAAGAGAAACAGCCTATTCATTATTCGTATAACGTTGTCTCTTTCCCACTTCGACCCTGGGATTGCGGTTCAGAGACAAATGTGTTTTTTTTTACGACTTCATTCGTTCTTTTCGGCTCCGTAACGTTTCAATTGAGGCGCGGTTTTATTAAGGTGATGGTACGAATATTAGCGATTTTGTTTAGGAACCCAAATTAAACTGCTCTGAATTTGAGTCGTCTTTTAAAAGTTGATAGTAGGCCAGCAGGTGTTAAATCGAACGCTAGCAAACTGTTCTCTGGATATTCGATTGCCATCCATATGAAAATGTATGCCTGTCCCTGATAATAATGTATGATAGGCCGTGGCAAAAAGACTAAAGAGTTTAGTGAGACTACCATTGAATGCTACATTATTCACAAAAATCAACTACATATATACCTTTTAGGTACTTGCCCCTGGAAAATGTTATCAAGAGTTTTACCCTAGACACCGGATGGCATGGTTAATAGTTAATACTTTAACTTCGGCTCCTGTGATAGGATATTCATAGACATTTAGCTGTAGGTACTAGATGTCAAAACTTGTTGAGGTGCGAGTAAGACAGTTGGATTGATTCGCTCTCTACGTACTATTAAAGCTGCATCCGTAATACTAACTTTTAACTTAAGATCAGTTGAAGAAGCCATGAGGTTAAAATTTTCCCTACACCGAACTAATGTTTACACACATATCAACACCATTAATGAAAAAACGTTTCCTGGTTCAATACATCACCATGAAGATGTCCTGATCATTTCTATTTCTCTGCTTTCGCTGGCCAAGTTCTTTTCTTTTATTAAACTTTTCGATGTGCAAGTTCTTACTTGCTCTACAGATACAAATGTGTTATCATTAGAATGTTGTTGACGAAATAATATCTAGTGATAGTTAGGAATGGAATGTGTGCCTCCATTAATCTAACGATAATAGTTGTGATGAAATGCAATTAGCATTCATTTTTGTATATAATGGTCGAAATTATTAAGTATTGTAACAGTCGGTCATCGTGTGGTGGAAGTTATTATCTATTGTGTAACTTTGTGTGATGAGTGCTTACAACTACTATGGAGGTGAGTGTTACAACATTATTTTCTTTGTTTAATTTTTTGTTTTTCAAAATTCTTTATTCAACACACCATACAATTGGATAGGCACAATTATATAGAAACATTTCTTTTTATTTACAGGCTGAGTGCACTTCTTAAAGCTATCTGCATGATTTATATTTAATTAATTTTATTTCAATGATTTATAGGAATAAAACTAAACTTGTTTACATGCGGTCTTACTCGTAAATGCTTAGTTAGCGGATCATATTATGTTAGCGGTCCTTGTTTATTTTGTTTATTTATGGATGTTTGTTACTCTTTCACGCAAAAATAACTGAACGTATTTCGATGAAATTTGGTATGGTAGTAGTTCAAGCTCTGGATTAAAACATAGTATACTTTTTATCCCGAAAATCCCGTGGGATACTGTATTTACGCGGGCAGAGCCGCGGGCAACAGCTTCTTATAATATATAATATGTATACTAAGCGTTTGTTATTGTTCTTGCAGGCTTCATTTAACACCGAAGAAAATACTTTTAAACATTATTATTATTCGTTTTCTAACGATGAAGCAAGTCAAGACAACGAAACTCATAAAACCAAAAACTTTAAAAAGAGCTGGAACAGAAGACAACCTAGACGCGCTTTTTGAAATCAAAAAGTTTAAACAGACAAAAAAGATATCATCGATGGTACCGCGAGCTCACAAAGATGGCAATATTTACATTTTTACTAACTTAATACTGACGATAACTTACATGAAACTCACATTATAAAATTGAGATATATTTAATTTGAGTAAAATATAAAAAATCCCAAAGGAACAACAATGGAAAATGCCGATTACAAACTAAAATACTACACTAATGAAGCTAATGACAGTTACAAATAAACTAAGAAACATGTTTATAACATAACAAAAGAAATCGCAAGCGCAGAGAATTGTAAAAAATACAATTTAAAAAACGATCAACGAGTCACATTCAAATTGTCATTAGTGTTATAATGTAAGCCTATTTTTAAATTATGTAGTACCTGCTCTACTTATATTTAAGCCTGCATAAAAGTGTGAAGGACATCATTCGACTTTTCACATTGTAACTGGTTGTTACCCTATTCTAAATCAACGAAGGAGAACAGCGAAGTTTGTGTCGGTACTTTCTTTTCCACTACTGTTGACGCAGTCAATGAGTGACAACTTTGAAGACGAACTGTGCAAAATCTGCAAAAAAGTAGAGACATCAGCTACTGCGTTTGATGATTCATTCAACGAAGATCTCTACAACTTATGTGAAAATTTTGAAACAGGTATGAAGTAAGTGTCATCGTAATATGTTACTTTAAAATATTATTATCTACTAAGTATCAATACTCATTGTTAGAGTTCACCCCAAAGTCCAAAGTTATAGAAAATATTCTGTCTTTCCAGTGAATCTACTCTTCAGACCCGAGGAGTATTAAAGAGAAGAATGCATCAGGAAAACGCTATCAACGCAAAAAAGCAAGATATGAAGATGGAGCATCTACATCGCCAACAGGATCTAAAAGTATGCTGTGTGAGTGACGAAATGATGAGCTGTTCTTTCTGCCAAATTTTAGCTCGTATAAGGTATTTCGCAATCCATTTAAAAAGTAATATTCATAAAAGTAAAGGTACAAAATCGCATAGTACTTTAGAAAATGTAAAGAGTCGTTGAATCAACTTTTGGTAATAGAATAATGTCGAATAAAATCAATATTTAGTATTAATTTTATACGACATATTTAAACAAAAGTATGAATGGTTGTGGTCTCTAATTTTGGTCGGTATTTCTGTCAACTTTTAAAATGTAAAAAGTTATTATTGTGACATAACGATAATAGTTGGACATATTGTATCGCGAAGTTTTTTGTAGATATTGATATGTTCTTTAATATTGTAGAAAATACTTTTGTTATATCATCAATAGTTTCCGCAGCGCATGCGACGAAAGACGTTTTAGGGCAGTATTTTTACATCTTGGGTTATGTTACTTAAGTTTTAGTAAGGATCCCTAATCTTTTCTAGCAATAAATATAGCCTATGTCACTCAGAGTCAATATGGCTTTCCAATGGTGAAGGAATTTTTGAAATCGGCACATTAGTTTTTGAGTTTATTCATTACAAACATACACACACACAAAAATACAAATATTTCCTCTTTATAATATTAGTGTAGATATAGTGGTCCAAATTGTGCACAAGTATTTATGGATCGGTTGTGTGAAGACAAAAAATATTGTGTACAAAAACAATTTTGCTAAAAATCAGAAATGTCTAAGCGCATCTTATTTGTGATAAACACAATTCAAAATGTTTTTTTTTTTGTTTTTTTTTTTACAATTTCAATTCAGTCATTATATAATATTAAAATTATTCGGACAGATCAAAAATCTCTAGAAAATCAGTGATGATTTTCCCCCCTTGGTTTATTATCGAATAAAAGGAAATAAAAGAAAATGATATTCCAATAGTAATTTTTTTTAAAGTATATTCTTTACTTAACTAAAATATTAAAACAAATTACCACTATCACAATACGATGTTTTTGGACAGAGTACATTTTTAAAGCATATATCTTTTTGTGTGAACACGATTCAAAACGTTATTTTCTTTTATTGTATTTCCACAATAATCATTATAATACATAAGTAAAAATTTCAGCCAACCCTTTTCTCCTAAATCTCTTTAATCCGAACCCCTTCTTAACCGACCACCTCTGTAAGCCGAACATCCTACCACTGCTCGCTTCTTCCCTCGTCGTCTCGCTCGTCTCGTCAGTTGCTCACCAAAAGTTGAGTAGGTGTAGTGTGCGTTTGTTTTTGTTACTCGTCCGCTATTTTGTGTTGCTATTGCTTCGCTCGTGCATCTCGACAATTACATTCTTTTAAACCATGGCATATAGATTATCCCCATAGATTCTTTGTACTATAATCCGAACGGGGGGTGAGTTTTCGGAGTTCAGTTAAAGAGGTCCTGCTGAATTTCAGTCTTGACATATTCAAATAATATTTAATAATATCTTTCCTTCCGCTCAATCTTTTCCAATCCTTTGGTTAGTATTTTTTTACCGCTTTAGTATGGAACAGTGGTCCTTTGAAATTCACGATAGTCAAAAAAACCTTCACTCCAACGTAGCCTCGATTTTTTTTCAACCATCGAACTTGCTACATTTTTTTATCTGTAAGATTATTTATATGAAAGGATACATTACAAAAGTCAGCGTCTGCGTCTTTGGTTGCTATTGAAAATTCTTTAACGACAAATTTATTTTTGAAATCCTTAAATCCTTGAAGGTCAAAAGATAACTTGTATCGTTATTCATGATATCTTCTTTACAATATTGCTATATCACAATATATCACAATGATATTTATAAGAACAGGACGGAGTCCTAATGACTTGTATACAAAACAAAGTCCTGTGAGAAAAGTATACATTACATAATGCCATGGACTTTGGTAAATGATATACATACTAAAGACGACATTGATATAAAATAGAAATAGAAAAGGGAATATTGTACATGATGTATAATATGGAATAGAATATAAGTAACTGTACCTAAGCTATGTATAGGGGTGCGATATATAACACCTCCCGCCTTACAATAAGGATTGAGTGTTTGCGTCCAATTTTTCCGAAGATTTTGTAGTCTGCGCCTACGTCTTGCAGGGATGGAAATCGCCCGAAACAGTTGTTAAATATTTGTATTGCACCATGTGGATTCTCGTTATGATGCAGAGGAGGTCTTCTGAAGATGCTGGGACATCGAAGGCAGCATTTGAACATAATAATGATCATCAATATTGTGCCGATAGCGAGGTTCATCCAAGAGAATCTTGATGTTTGTTTTACGATGTAGGAGTCTTCTTTAAATTTATTTACCTGCTCAGAATGTTTATCTAGGTGATACTTGATTTGCTTCAGAGAGTCTAAAGGTACATCGTTGATCGAAATAGGGATGAGAGATGTGGTGTTTCCACTTGCTTTATATCTTTAAAACAATCTTCATTTCTCATGTCTGGCACTAGATTTGGATACGACTACGAGACATTTACTTCTGACAATATGTGGTAGGCGGCAAGTTACTGTAACCCGTGTGAAGCTTGCAACCATCAGGCAATGTCAAAATCCCTGCTCCTTGTAACTTCTCGTGAGTTATTTTATTTTGGCATTGTAAAACTGATAGTGCTGTCGCTCAGTATGTAGCAATTTTTGCCAGCCATTTGTTGTTTTCGATGCTCTGGAACGTGTTTATTTTTGTAGCAAACGTGGATGGATGCAACTATGGATGATGGAAGCAAGGATGAAGAAACGCTGAATAACATTTGTAATTCGCAGACGGGACGCGCTGCGCCATCGTAGACCACGAAGTCGGTGCAGATCCTCTTCTTGGTAGAGTACATCTTACAGGTGTCTAATGATCTCGTAGACTCTTGTCCACTTGGATTTGTAGCCAAATATACATGCTGAGAGAATGGTTGTGTAATAGGTGGAATTTGGATGTTGGATAGGTATGGAGAAGAAAGGGTAGAAGTTTAAAGGTTCATTTTGAACTAAAGGAAATTCTATTACATAAACTAAACGATTGCTAGTACGTATATGGTTAGAGAGTAAAAGTTCATCGTAAATTTTATTTAAACTAATAATAGATGAGTGAATTTTATTTGATTTAGCGAATAAAATACTTGTTAAGCAATCATTTATTTCATTCTCTAGTCTATGACTAATATGAAAAAAAAATTTAGAGAAAGTAGAGGATACTTCTTCTGATATTTGAATATTGAAAATGATTTCTTCGGTTTTATTGAAATAAGATTCTAACCGGTTTAGGTTTTCATTTATTATTTGTTCATCGAATGTTATTTTGAAAATTGTATTGTATAAATTTTTAACTGTAGACAAGGTTATTTGAACTTGTTGTTTCAAGAGAGCATGAAGCTCAAATGCGCGACGTTCAATTATATCTATACATTCGCCATAACGTTTCGCATATGTAGCGTCGGGAGTTCCGATAAGCCATTTTAAAAGCGAGTCAAGACCGTCCAGTAACTTTCTTTTCTGTTGGAGATTTTACTGAATTTTTTGAATTTGAAGAGGTCCAGCTGAATTTCAGTCTTGACATATTCAAATAATATTTAATAATATCTTTCCATCTCCTCAATCTTTTCCAATCCTTTTGTTAGTATTTTTTTACCGCTTTAGTATGGAACAGTGGTCCTTTGAAATTCACTATAGCCAATAAATCCTTCACTCCAACGTAGCCTCGATTTTTTTCCAACCATCGAACTTGCTACTTTTTTTTTATCTGTAAGATTATTTATATGAAAGGATACATTACAAAAGTCAGCGTCTGCGTCTTTGGTTGCTATTGAAAATTCTTTAACGATAAATTTATTTTTGAAATCCTTAAATCCTTGAAGGTCAAAAGATAACTTGTATCGTTATTCATGATATCTTCTTTACAATATTGCTATATCACAATATATCACAATGATATTTATAAGAACAGGACGGAATCCTAATGACTTGTATACAAAACGAAGTCCTGTGAGAAAAGTATACATTACATAATGCCATGGACTTTGGTAAATGATATACATACTAAAGACGACATTGATATAAAATAGAAATAGAAAAGGGAATATTGTACATGATGTATAATATGGAATAGAATATAAGTAACTGTACCTAAGCTATGTATAGGGGTGCGATATATAACACCTCCCGCCTTACAATAAGGATTGAGTGTTTGCGTCCAATTTTTCCGAAGATTTTGTAGTCTGCGCCTACGTCTTGCAGGGATGGAAATCGCCCGAAACAGTTGTTAAATATTTGTATTGCACCATGTGGATTCTCGTTATGATGCAGAGGAGGTCTTCTGAAGATGCTGGGACATCGAAGGCAGCATTTGAACATAATAATGATCATCAATATTGTGCCGATAGCGAGGTTCATCCAAGAGAATCTTGATGTTTGTTTTACGATGTAGGAGTCTTCTTTAAATTTATTTACCTGCTCAGAATGTTTATCTAGGTGATACTTGATTTGCTTCAGAGAGTCTAAAGGTACATCGTTGATCGAAATAGGGATGAGAGATGTGGTGTTTCCACTTGCTTTATATCTTTAAAACAATCTTCATTTCTCATGTCTGGCACTAGATTTGGATACGACTACGAGACATTTACTTCTGACAATATGTGGTAGGCGGCAAGTTACTGTAACCCGTGTGAAGCTTGCAACCATCAGGCAATGTCAAAATCCCTGCTCCTTGTAACTTCTCGTGAGTTATTTTATTTTGGCATTGTAAAACTGATAGTGCTGTCGCTCAGTATGTAGCAATTTTTGCCAGCCATTTGTTGTTTTCGATGCTCTGGAACGTGTTTATTTTTGTAGCAAACGTGGATGGATGCAACTATGGATGATGGAAGCAAGGATGAAGAAACGCTGAATAACATTTGTAATTCGCAGACGGGACGCGCTGCGCCATCGTAGACCACGAAGTCGGTGCAGATCCTCTTCTTGGTAGAGTACATCTTACAGGTGTCTAATGATCTCGTAGACTCTTGTCCACTTGGATTTGTAGCCAAATATACATGCTGAGAGAATGGTTGTGTAATAGGTGGAATTTGGATGTTGGATAGGTATGGAGAAGAAAGGGTAGAAGTTTAAAGGTTCATTTTGAACTAAAGGAAATTCTATTACATAAACTAAACGATTGCTAGTACGTATATGGTTAGAGAGTAAAAGTTCATCGTAAATTTTATTTAAACTAATAATAGATGAGTGAATTTTATTTGATTTAGCGAATAAAATACTTGTTAAGCAATCATTTATTTCATTCTCTAGTCTATGACTAATATGAAAAAAAAATTTAGAGAAAGTAGAGGATACTTCTTCTGATATTTGAATATTGAAAATGATTTCTTCGGTTTTATTGAAATAGGATTCTAACCGGTTTAGGTTTTCATTTATTATTTGTTCATCGAATGTTATTTTGAAAATTGTATTGTATAAATTTTTAACTGTAGACAAGGTTATTTGAACTTGTTGTTTCAAGAGAGCATGAAGCTCAAATGCGCGACGTTCAATTATATCTATACATTCGCCATAACGTTTCGCATATGTAGCGTCGGGAGTTCCGATAAGCCATTTTAAAAGCGAGTCAAGACCGTCCAGTAACTTTCTTTTCTGTTGGAGATTTTACTGAATTTTTTGAATTTGAAGAGGTCCAGCTGAATTTCAGTCTTGACATATTCAAATAATATTTAATAATATCTTTCCATCTCCTCAATCTTTTCCAATCCTTTTGTTAGTATTTTTTTACCGCTTTAGTATGGAACAGTGGTCCTTTGAAATTCACTATAGCCAATAAATCCTTCACTCCAACGTAGCCTCGATTTTTTTCCAACCATCGAACTTGCTACTTTTTTTTTATCTGTAAGATTATTTATATGAAAGGATACATTACAAAAGTCAGCGTCTGCGTCTTTGGTTGCTATTGAAAATTCTTTAACGATAAATTTATTTTTGAAATCCTTAAATCCTTGAAGGTCAAAAGATAACTTGTATCGTTATTCATGATATCTTCTTTACAATATTGCTATATCACAATATATCACAATGATATTTATAAGAACAGGACGGAATCCTAATGACTTGTATACAAAACGAAGTCCTGTGAGAAAAGTATACATTACATAATGCCATGGACTTTGGTAAATGATATACATACTAAAGACGACATTGATATAAAATAGAAATAGAAAAGGGAATATTGTACATGATGTATAATATGGAATAGAATATAAGTAACTGTACCTAAGCTATGTATAGGGGTGCGATATATAACACCTCCCGCCTTACAATAATGATTGAGTGTTTGCGTCCAATTTTTCCGAAGATTTTGTAGTCTGCGCCTACGTCTTGTAGGTAGTCCGTAGTAGCCCCGTGGATCGATTCATCGGGATGGAAATCGCCCGAAACAGTTGTTAAATATTTGTATTGCACCATTTGGATTCTCGTTATGATGCAGAGTAGGTCTTCTGAAGATGCTGCGACATCGGCGGCAGAATTTGAACATAATAATGATCTTCAATATTGTGCCGATAGCGAGGTTCATCCAAGAGAATCTTGATGTTTGTTTTACGATGTAGGAGTCTTCTTTAAATTTATTTACCTGCTCAGAATGTTGATCTTGGTGATGCTTGATTTGCTTCAGAGAGTCTAAAGGTACATCGTTGATCGAAATAGGGATGAGAGATGAGGTGTTTCCACTTGCTTTATATCTTTAAAACAATCTTCATTTCTTATGTCTGGCACTAGATTTGGATAAGACTACGAGACATTTACTTCTGACAATATGTGGTAGGCGGCTAAGTTACTGTAACCCGTGTGAAGCTTGAAACCATCAGGCAATGTCAAAATCCCTGCTCCTTGTAACTTCTCGTGAGTTATTTTATTTTGGCATTGTAAAACTGATAGTGCTGTCGCTCAGTATGTAGCCATTTTTGCCAGCCATTTGTTGTTTTCGATGCTCTGGAACGTGTTTATTTTTGCAGCAAACGTGGATGGATGCAAGCATGGATGATGGAAGCAAGGATGAAGAAACGCTGAATAACATTTGTAATTTGCAGACGGGACGCGCTGCGCCATCGTAGACCACGAAGTCGGTGCAGATCCTCTTCTTGGTAGAGTACATCTTACAGGTGTTTAATGATCTCGTAGACAAGAGTCACAAAAGATTGTCCACTTAGATTTGTCGCCAAATATACATGCTCAGAGAGAATGGTTGTTTAATAGGTGGAATTTGGATGTTGGATTGATATGGAGAGGAAAGGGTAGAAGTTTAAAGGTTCATTTTGAACTAAAGGAAATTCTATTATATAAACTAAACGATTGCTAGTACGTATATGGTTAGGGAGTAAAAGTTCCTTGTATATTTTATTTAAACTAATAATAGATGAGTGAATTTTATTTGATTTAGCGAATAAAATACTTGTTAAGCAATCATTTATTTCATTCCCTAGTCTATGACTAATTTGAAAAAAATTTGAAACGAAGTAGAGGATTATTCTTCTGATATTTGAATATTGAAAATGATTTCTTCGGTTTTATTGAAATAGGATTCTAACCGGTTTAGGTTTTCATTTATTATTTGTTCATCGAATGTTATTTTGAAAATTGTATTGTATAAATTTTTAACTGTAGACAAGGTTATTTGAACTTGTTGTTTCAAGAGAGCATGAAGCTCAAATGCGCGACGTTCAATTATATCTATACATTCGCCATAACGTTTCGCATATGTAGCGTCGGGAGTTCCGATAAGCCATTTTAAAAGCGAGTCAAGACCGTCCAGTAACTTTCTTTTCTGACTGTTGGAGATATAAGTTTATTTCTGCCAACCTGTTATTTATTTTGTTTAGATTCGCTTTTAGTAATGATAAGGTAGATTGAACATTGGGAATAAAATACTTTGTTGAAAAACTGTTAAATTTGATAGCTAATCTTTCGAGTGATTCTTTAGCAATAAAAAGTGATTTCAAATACTTGTAGATGACAAGTTTCTATGATTCGTCCGAAGGATACCTTCATCTTTAAAATATAATGAGCCGGAATAAGAAGGAATATTTTCAGTTATTTTTAGACAGTGGATATGTTGGGTTGGGATAACCCTGAAACAGACGAGAACAACTTCTTAGACTTGTTGTTTTTCATCTTGGTAAAAGTGTACATTTTGAATATTATCAATGAAGTATCTTACATCATTCAGAACGTTTTGGCAAGAAATGATTAAAATTGCACATTTGATAAAATAGTTTATAATATTGATTTTGGACTCTATTGTTTTCGACTTTATATAGATTTTCACATTGAACCTAGTCATGAAATCGTTACCTAGGATTCCTTCAGACTCGATATTCAGGTTTGCTATATGAAAAAGATGTTATGGAAGTCGATCTAAGCGAGAATCTAATTAATAAGCGAGGTTTCGTATGTTTGAATATTAGAACTGCCATTACATACACCGATTATTGACACTGTGTTAGAAGTATCGATAGGGCTGTTCCCTATTTTGTTTTTATTTATTACAGATATAGCAGCTCTGGTGTCTACTAGAAGAGTGGCGGGCTGCTCGTCTTTGAAGAATCTACAATGAAGGAGGTTTTCAGTGTGGGCTAGAATTAGAGTTTCAGTTGATGTAGATTTAGAATTAGTTATACTCTGAGTTTGGGACTGGCTACCCTGTTCGAGAGTCTTAACGATATTATGCTCTATAGTTTGAGTGCAAGCATCTTTCGTTAATTGTCTACGATAGACTGGAATGTTTTGTTTGCACTGACTATCACTATTATTAACTTAACGTATTACTACATTGTCTCCGATAGACTGGTTGATATTGATGTTGTACGTTTTTCTGTGAACTTATTGATTTTGAATATTTTCGAATGCGTGGTCTTGGTCTAGAGATTGAGGAATCTCGGTACCTACAGCGGGATACCTCGAGCTTTGATAAGCGGTTCCCGACGAGGAGCTCATCTCGTTGGCCGCGTAAGAGATTAAATAGGAATGGGAATTTAGGATTATTTTCCTTACTAAATTGTTTATAAGGAGGAGTTTGCTTTTTATTGTTGTACGCGTTTTCGACATTCTGATATAAGATGACCGGCGTTTTTGCAGTATGTACAGATTTTAGGCAATGTAGAATTAGAGGGATGTAACCTATATGTGGATTTAAAATTTAAATTTATTGTTATCTTCAGGATTTTTATGATATAAGGCCTGCCTACATTTATTCATATTTCTTTTTTCCTCTTCTTGAAATGCAAAATTAGCGGCGTCCGATAACGTATAAAAATTTCGTAACATTATTCCTATATCGGATGTTAAACCGTTAAGCGCTGTTTCCTGTCAAGTCGCGACGACCTGTTAAGCTTTCGTCCGTTACCTCTGTAACTTTTGATCTACATAAATCGACGCAGATTCGCTTACACTTTCTTTATCATTTTGAAAAATTCGTTGTAGTTTCAAAAATAGATGACCTAGAGTTTTGGTTTTAGAATACTTTTGAATTAGGGATGCTTTAAGGTCACTCCAAGTCGTAAGTTTTCTTATGTGTACGTCGAACGATTCCGGTCCGATAATTTTATTCAATGTATAAGTTAATAAAGGCTCATTCGAAGGAACTCAAGCCAAGGAAAACACGGAATCGCATGATCGAATGTACTTGATTACTTTGAGTTGTATAGTCCAATACAATAGCTGTATTTGAGGACGTTACATTGCCTTCGTTTTGTATTTTGTTTAATATTAATAGATTTTAGAGAAAAAAAAATGGATTTGTATTACGATTTGGTTTTGGTTTATTTTGAGAAAAATATTTTTTGATTACGATTTTGATTTAAAAAAAAAAATGATTCGGATAACGATTTTGAAGAATAAGTATTGGAAGGGAAAGAGCATATAATTTTTGAGCCTCTTACCAGAGTAACAAAATGTTGATATGCATGGTCCGGCAAAGATGATTAAAGTTCTTCGAGCACCGTGTTTAGGCGATTTTGTCCTCTTCACACGTTGATCCCCGTCTTTTTGCAAATCCTACCGACTGCGCCAAATTTGTTACGTGGCGAAATATAAACTCTTTAAAAAAAAAAAAAAAACACTATTTCGAAGATACAACACTTTAAGGATGTTACCATGACTAAAGTCAGAATGGAATAGAATATAAGTAACTGTACCTAAGCTATGTATAGGGGTGCGATGTATAACACACTGATACTAAACCAGGTTCCCATTGGATTGCCATACATATTGATAAAGAACGTATTGGACAATTCTTTGATTTATATGGTCGCCATCTACGAGGTTATCACCGAAAGTTTCTAGAGAGAAATTGTAGAATATGGTCATATAATATAGCTAGAGTACAAACTGATGGTTTGTGGAGAATACTGTATAATGTAATATATTTTAGTGCTAATTCTTTACACAATCATTTTAAATTATGTAGTTTATTAGAGTATTATTTTACCAATATAATGACTAACTTACAATACTATCGTTGTTTCACTTCACACTAATGACCCTTAGGCTTAGCTTATACATTTGAAACTTACGTACTGATATAACATCCTAGTTTTTACTTAAATATGAACGATCAACAAACGAATTATGTGTGTGTAAAGTAAGGCCAACGAGACGAGATAAAAAACGTAAATAAACGGACCGCTACTGAGCTGCATTATGAAAGTGAGTTAATATTATCTGTCCTTATCACTCGTATGCAATAATGACGTCAGTTGGTCGACGACAGCTGTCGTAGCGTGTTTCGTGGTACAGGAAAGCGGCCAGTGCCGCAGTTGTCAACATTTGGTCCGCCAAACAATTGTGAACAAGTTCATTCCTGTTTGGATTGCGTTCGAAGTGATACTTCGTCGTCGTATTTACTTGGTTTTTTGTTGTTATTATTCCGTTTCGGTTAGTTTTATTTTTATAGAAAAAACACCCACCAGAGCATGGAGAAAAGCAAGTATTCAAGAATGGCTGCGTAATAAAGAACTAAGCTATGATGAAAAAGACGTAAAGGCAGAACTTTTAAAGAAAGTGAATGACGTAAAGGCGAACCAAAGATACGCTGTAGATGAGCTCGCCATAAACACAGCTGGACTCGGACTCTTCCGACGAATCATCTTTGTCTAAAGTAAGGCCAACGAGACGAGATAAAGAATGTAAACAAATTTTCAGGGGTTCAAAACCTTTTTATTTGAATAAATTATTATAAAGTTCGAATTTTAATCGCTGTCGTCTGTACTAGACAAAGATGATTCGTCGGAAGAGTCCGAGTCAGCTGTGTTTATGATAAAACTATCTATTGTATTATCAATCATGTTGTCAATATTGCTATAAAAATTGTCCTCGACTTTTGTTACCGCCAGGCTGTGATTCCATAATTAAAATCAACAACTAAGCACTCACAATAACAGCAAAAATTAAAAAATAAAACTAACCGAAACGGAATAATAACAACAAAAAACCAAGTAAATACGGAGACGAAAAAATATGTATCACTTCGAACGCAATCCAAACAGGAATGAACTTGTTCACAATTGTTTGGCGGACCAAATGTTGACAACTGCGGCACTGGCCGCTTTCCTGTACCACGAAACACGCTACGACAGCTGTCGTCGACCAACTGTCGTCATTATTGCATACGAGTGATAAGGACAGATATAATATTAACTCACTTTCATAATGCAACTTAGTAGCGGTCTGTTTATTTACGTTTTTTATCTCGTCTCGTTGGCCTTACTTTAGTACAGACGACAGCGATTAAAATTCGAACTTTATAATAATTTATTCAAATAAAAATGTTTTGAACCCCTGAAAATTTGTTTACATTTACTTACTTTAGTGCGATGTATGATTATTATTGGCGTACTTGTGTGAGTTTGGCGACAACAACTTCCATACTAATTATGTCATATTCCACTTCCACATGTTTTCTGTTGCATTATAATATCTGATAAGTAGTTTTTGGTTAACCACAACCACTAGAACTGATTGCAATATTTTAGCACTGATGTGTTTTAGTACTTATATTAATGTGAACACTGAACACTAAAGTGATTATTAGTATTTTTATATCCCATAGACTGTAGATATATATTATACACAAAGACATACCATTGCATACATTTAGCCAAAAAAAAACAAGGAAATAGTGTCGCTAGCTATTGAAAACAGATCGTACTATGATGTAAGCCAGTATTTCCTAAAGTGGGCGATAACGCCCCATTGTAGGCACTGGAGGCCTAGAGGCGGTAAGGGGCCCAAAAAAAATTGGGGGGCGCTGATGTGATTTAAGGAGGCGATGGGTGATTTGTAAGTTCAGCTACTTTATATTTCAAAATTCATTGAAATTAAAATCTACACAACATCCATTTATTCATTTAGAAATTATTATGAAATACTTTATATTAAATCCTTACATATGAAATTGGCGTTTTGTCGTACTGGCCATTTTGATCTCAAATATATCTTCTTTGGTTAGGAATTCCAATTTCAAATTTATACCGCTATTTACTCATGCATTTGTGTTTCGAAAACCGTAATTCATTTGTTTTTTCCTCTTTTGGTTTTTTCTTTGCGTCACTCTGTTTACAAAATGGAAAACTTGAAATATCGTATTATTTTCGAGTACGAGTTCCACCGTGGCACCAGTGCTGCAGAAACGGCTCGAAGGATTAATGATGTGTATGGCAGCGGTGTCGCAAAAGATAACATTGTGTTTTTGGTTCAAACGTTTTTGTTCTCGAAATTTCGACCTGCAGAACAAGCCCCGTGGGTGGCCGGTGATCAAAGTTGATAATAAAGAATTAAAGGCGATTGTCGAAGCGGATCCATCGCTAACCACGTCCGAGATAGCTGCAGGCTTCGGTGTTAGTTATAAAACTGTTTTAATTCCTCATGAATTGAGTGCAGCAAACCGACAAACGCGTGTCGTCTGCTGCATTACATTACTCACCCGGCACAATAATGAAGGGATTTTAAATCCAATCATTACCTGTGATGAAAAGTGGATCATATACGATAATCGAAAACGCTCATCGCAATGGCTGAATCCTGGCGAACCAGTCAAAGCCAGCCTCCAGCGAAAATTGACTCAAAAAAAGTTACTTGTGAGCGTTTGGTGGACTAGTGCCGGTGTCGTTCACTACAGCTTTCTTAAATCACATTCCTAAGAATGTAAAGTCAAATGTCAATGTCAAAACTAGAAATAAAGTAGAAAATCGAACCTAAGTTCGATTTTCTTTTTAAATTAATAATCTAGAATTATATTTTCAATGCTCAGAGTTTTCTGCGTCCTTCCGGATTCCGGATATTAAAGTCCCTGAATATAGAACTCTGGACTAATACCCTCAAATACAATAGAGATAAAAATCGAAGACATGAGTATAGTCAGTTTTGACATTGACATTTGACTTGACATTCTTAGGTTAGATTTTCTGCTTAAAATTAATGTACTAATCTGGAATTATATTTTCAATGCTCAAAGTTTTCTTCGGCCTTCCGGATTCCGGACAATATAATCCCAGCTTAAAGTTTAAATGTAAATCTGAATAAAGGCTTATTTTATTTATTATTGAATGAATTTCAACATACCTTAAACTTCTGCACACCAACATTTCTAATATCACATGCTATATCCGGCACAATTTTATACTGTTTGACGGCTGTGGATATTTCGTAGATGCGGTTTGTGGTGCCGTCTGGTGCGGGTCCACCATTAGCGCAGTTGAACTTGATGCCGAAGTCATTGTTGATGCCTCCGGGGTTGTGAGATGCAGTTAGGATTATACCACCTGGAAATTAGAAAGTGGTAGAACAAATTAAGTTACCAGGGTGCTTATACATAGTACAATATGACCTTAATCTGTTTAGGTTACCAGGGTGCAACAAATGAACAAACTACAATATGGAAAGCATAAGGCAGTTAGAAAATAATAAAATGAATTGGATAAATAGTATGATTTAGCAAGGAAATAAGTCAATCCCATACATTAAAAATGTATTATAGTTTTTATATAGGTAATTACTTTCGTAGTGCAGTCTGTGGTGATAAATTAATGAAATGGTTATAACTAATATGAAAATTGGAGCCTATAAATTCTTATATTCAGATTTCAGACCATGCAATGCTCTCTTTTGTTCACCTGACTATGGCGGAGCCAAAAGGAAGGGTAATGATTTTTGTAGTCTATTTAATATGTACGTAGTTATGTACTTATGTACCACAGATCCGATTTTAATGAATAGGGTGTCAATAGATTCGCTATAGTAGCATGGGTAACATAGGCTATGTAAATGGCTTGAATAAATGTAAATGATTGTCATTTGTAAAAAAATTAAGTCTTAAGTATTAAGTAACTAATAAATTTCAGGTTTTGTAGATTGCCAAACAGGTATTTCATAATATTGTAATTTGTACAACATTACTGGGGGTCTAAAAAGGCCGCTTTAGGTGTTTAATTAATTTTTTTTCATACGAAAATTGTGAAATTGTAAAATCGCTACATGGGTCATATGCCTAAAATGGCGAACATAATAATAAGAGTTGAAAAAATATATGAAAAACCTAAAGTGGTATTTTTAGACCCTAGGTGTCCAATAAGCAAGTCATGACAAAACAATGACTTAGCAGTGAGGATACTTTTTTACATGGACGATGCAACAAAGATAAGATAGACAACTATCTTATCTTTGTTATCTATATATATCTTATCATATAAAAAAAACAGATCTTATTAGGAAATATTAGTTATTATGATTAAATTGTAACAGACATACCTACTTATAACGTTATGCAAAATAAATTATGGAAATTGTGGGCATATGATCAGTAGATCATATGCCCACAATTTCCAGCATCCCACATTTTACGCAGTAGCGTATGTACAGATATTTAGGCAGACAAATAATTTAAAAATTTAAAGAAAAAAAAACACATTGCACACTATAAGGTGCTGAGGTTATTAACCTCACAGAAACAGCCTTTTTTATAGCAAAAGTAAACTTTGCCTTTATCTAAATAAAATCAATACACTCAGCTGTGTGAGTCAATAACCTTATTAGCACCATTAGGAGCGTTTTATTATTTTTTATATATAAGTATATATTTTTTATTTATTAGTATTTTTTTTCTAAATTCATAATTATTTATATGCCAAAGTGTCTTAACATATGCAGTTATTTTATAAAAAAATACAGTTATGGCTTGAATAAATGTAAATGTTTATGTCATTTGTAAAACAATTATGTTAAAGTAACTAATACATTTCAGGTTTTGTAGATTGCCAAACAGGTATTTCATAATGATCACATGCCTAAAATATCCATTATCCGTATTTGATTTTTATAACATTACATTTTCTCTTTTATCTAGTTAGTTGAGACAGCTTGGCTATCATTTTCCTAAGACCAAAAATCCGAGTATATTACTAGTTATTGTCAAAACTAATTATTTGAACCAAAAATATAAGTATTTTCATACAATGATAGTTGTGCTTGTTTTTCATTATGATGTTTTTAATGATTTAACAACATTTATTATTAAAAGTTGATAGTGTTCACACACAAAAAACCTTTCTAATAACAGCTTCATGTAAATAAGTACATAATTATGTATAATTTTAACTATAATTTGCAACAATACAAATACAATCAATGTATATTTAGAATACCTGTTTAGTCACCCAGCAATATAAGCTAACAATGTACTTTACTTGCGACACAAAGAATATCGATTCTTTTTCGTAAAGAGAAAGTAAAATAGTTAATAAAAGCACAAAAGCCTTATAATTATATAGGACCATTATTTTTTTTGTAAATTCTTAAATGTAACAAAAATTTTATTTACTTACTTCTTTTTTGGCTTTTTAAATTTTAAGGTTTACATACTGATAACTTTGTATTTGAAGGATGTAAAATTCAAACTGAATCTTGGTGACCTGCAGCAAGAGTCAGGACAGACTAAGCCGAGTGCCGGGGCCAATGTTACACAAAATTACTGATTCTAGGTAAATCTTGATGTGAGTACACCTGTACAGTGTCACAGGTACACTCTCTACAAATGACAGCTCAAGCACCAGCAAATGTCCGCAATGTTGACTTAAGCCTAAGATTGACTCTACAATAATTTTAGACGTTGTGTCGCCAGACAAATCTATCATAAATATTAATAATTTTTATTTTAAATTATGTCAAATCACGAAACAATCAGCGGCCAGCCCTGTGAACGAAATGCCTGGCTGGAAAAAACTCACGCCCCGCCCGCCCCTGAATTCGCCTAGACATGCACACAGACACGAGCTGTCATTCGTGTGAATCGGTGGCATGATGATTGTTTACGTTAGTAACATATTATATTCATTGACAGTGTACTGTGGGCCTAGCAGGAACATTTGACAGTGGCGTAAACGTAACATTATCGAATGAGAATTGTATAAAAATATCAAAATTATGACAGCGCCCATACAAGTTTAATTCTATAATGTTATGTTTATGCCGCTGTAAAATGTTCCTGCTAGGCCCTTAGAACATTATTACATTACAGAATATGTAGAGCTTCGCAAATAGAATTATTCTTATTCTTAAATTTTAGGAAGACAATGTTGTTATGAATGAGGGTTTGTTAATGAAAATGTTAAGGTTTAACAATGAAAATTGATATTTACCTAAAGTTTTATATTTTCTGATTAAATGTGAGACAGCTGGAGTTGACAAAATGCCGTTTTGACCAACCATAAGCTTAGCAACCTGTTAAAGAACAAAATAAAACAAATCATAAAGAACACAATTAACTTTTTATAATTTCAAAGCTTCTTTCCCCGTCATAATATACAAGGAAATTGAAATAAAGGGAGTCAAAGTGGTATGCTATTCTCACAGATTTTAACAAATAAAAAGAAAGTATTTAAATTTCTTACCCCATTCCCAGCTGAAATTTTTATAATTTTATCCACTACTTCTTTGACTAGATATCTTCCGTCGCCACCTACTACTAGGGTAGATCCTATTAGCGAATCATTATTAGCATCTAAAATGCTTTGAATAAAATTTTCTGTGTAATTTTCTTGGAGAAAAACTTTAACTTTTTTTCTTAGACCACTGGTACCCGGTTTTTGGCCCTCGTAGGGGTTTGTATTGACTGTGACGACACTAGACATTTTTATTTAGTTATATAGTTAATGGTGATTTCTAGCTGCTGATTGAAGTTATCAGAAAGTACTAAACGTAAAAATAAAATTGATATCGCTAATCGCAGTTCGTAAGGTCAATCAGCCCGGTTCAATTCCTTCTCAACTGTCAACACAATGTCAAAGAAGGTCGACAAATAACTCAACGTTCCGTTACACACGGTACACATGAAGTTGGGTAATTTTAACATAGTCTCAATAATAACAACAATATAATAGGTCTGTAAAAAAATAATAACTACTCCAAAACTTAAAATGCTACAAAAAAAAGAAATCTCCCAGGTCATAGGTCTGTTAATTTGTATAAACTCCAAAAATAATGTTAATTTAACGCATCATATTCGTAATGTTTATTAAAACTTTGTTATTAATAGCACATTTATTTTATTGTTTTAGCGTCGAATGGACGTAAACGTTCCATTCGATGCTAAAATCATAGATAATAAGTAGTACTACTGAAGTAGATAAACAACTTCCCCTGTTTGACGGTTCAACAATGAAGGTTTGATGTAGCTCCTAGCGCCACCTGGTCAAGATGCAGTTGCACTACATACCTATATATAGGTATATGTATATTTAAAGGTATAGATTTCAATACGAAATCTACGGGATTTGTGTTAGAATTTTATGTTTCAAAGACCTTGATTTTCATAAGAACAGTGTTTATTTGTTAAGTTTCCTTAGCAAATACACAATTCTCACAAAAATAAAACCTTTGAAACATAAAAATCCGACAATAAAACAAAACGAAACAAAATTTAACCAAAAAGGTAAAATATTTTATTTTCACATATGAAAATGGAAAATGATTATTGTTTAAACACGTTATACTACTTATACTCTGTTTAGATCCAATTTAATTTAAACGTAAGCGAATACTTATAAAGCTACTTATTCAAATGTCACTTGTTTTCCGTGCAATAAAGAAATACACACAATGATTTGGTGGAATTTAAACATTTTGCTTACGTTTAGATTAAATGGGGGTCTGAACTGAGTTTACAACTTTATATTCTTAACACTATTGAATAAATTATATGCAATAAAATAAATTAAGCCGTAAATATTTTTGTTTTATCAGTAAATAAAAATGTCATTTTACTGCTGAGAATAAAAAAAAACATAAGTTAAACATGAGAACATTACGATCAATAAAGATTTAAGTTTTGTTACTACAAAACTTAAATCTACGTTACTACAAAAAAAATTATTTAAATTTTATATAATTTTTGAATACACTCCAAGTTTTAAACTATCTTTAACTCATAAACATACTAAAACCATGCGACCAATGTCAAATTCCTGTAACATGTGACTAGGAATTTACATAAAGAGTTGATAATATTGAATAAATCTTGTCAGATATAATTTCATATAACATTATCACCAATAATTAATATATACAACGTGTTCCTTTTGATTTCCCATATTTAACTTAGCTAAATATTAGGACTATATTACGAAAACATTCAATGTAACCATTAAATCCAAATCGAATTATGTATCAATATTTGGAGCACTACATAATATCATTACCATTATACTTAATAATTTAATTTTATTATCTTTAAAACTGCTTTTTAGAACCCCATGGGAAATGAAAAATCATGTATTTATAAAGAACATGAGTTTGGCAAAAGGAGGAGGATCTCCATCTTGATTATCTATCTAAAATATAAATCAATAAAATAAATTAGGGCCTAACCAGGAATATAAAAAAACCTGACCGTGTTTAATTTTTTATTGCAGGAACACTACAAAAAGTTGACAAGTGTTCGGCTTAATCTCGAAGATCTGATATTAATTATTATATTTTTAATTTAATTTAGTGCATATGGCCAAGTTTTGTATATTCCCGCTCAAGCTACAAAAACAATACTTTATAGTTTATACATAACATTAATTAATTGTAACTATCACTAAGTAGTAGCAGTAGGCTAAGCTGGTGCTGACGATCAGCGAAACTCTCAAACCAGATTTTTTCTATAAGTTTTTTTAAGGGGTATCATAGATGGCATAGATAATTTGATATTTTATGTTTAGATACAATATCGCTTGCTGTCCAGCTTGTATGAACTATCACAGATGGCGAAGATAGTATATATTTTCAACTTGGTGATAGCGCGCCCGCGCTATCAGATATTACATTACACTTAATATAAATCTTAAGACATCTTATATCACAGTATCTTCATCATCTGAGACGCCTTTAATGCACTTAAAAATAGAATACATATCAATAATCAATATTGATCTAAGATCAGATATATAGAATATTATTATTAATAATATCCTTATTCATATGAGTTATTCATTTGCTATAAGTTTTATATTAAAGATAATAATCAAATTAATACATTGCAAATAGGCTGCGTATTTTAATTACGTGCGGATAATATTAATATACATATGCAATTCTAATTAGATTTTTATCTATCATATAAAACTTATCGTAAATTAATAACAAATAAAGATATAATATATTCCTTATAACGTAGCTCGTACCATACAGGGATATAGGTTAAGTCAAAGTTTATCCTTTAAAGGGATAAAGTTCCCTTTAAAGGATAAACTTTTTTTAACTTTAAAGGATAACTTTTTTGTATTTTCTACAAAAAACTAAAGATATTTTTACAATAATAGCGGCATTACTAGCATTAATAGATTTCATTGTAGACAATATTGGAAATGATGGTAAATACAACCTTTTAAAGGATCAACATCGACTTAACTGGTAACTCTTAATATTATGCTTTCTATTATTGGACCAAGGCCTCCCCCAATGACCTCGTTCCCGCGCCATCCCAAGCCTGATTGCAGTGCATCTTGCACAACGGAACATCTCTTTCTAAGGGCGGCCACGGCGTCTTCGTCCATTCTCCCAACCAATGCTTATGTTTCTCCCATATTCGGGATTCAATTCTTGCTTTGGCTTTGTTAATGCTCGTTTTAGTGCCCAGAATTTCATAGATTTATTGACATGTTGAATTCATAATACTGAAAAATAAAAAGCAGTGGTTTAGTGTACGAACTATTAAGTAACTTTATGGTTTTATGAAATGATACCTAATCTTGAAGTTCAGGGATTCACAAAATAATTTGAACTGTTTAAACCCAGCCTAAACTAATATAAGTATTACCTATTAAGTAGTTGTAGTTTTAGTAGCCTTATACAGAGTGTATGCAGAGCAGTCCTGATAACTTCGTCGGCTTATAATAGGGCATGAGATATATCCATTGGTAAAAGTCAAATGACTTTAAATATTTGATAAAATTAAAATATCCTGCTTACCAAAATTTTTATTTTATTTTCAATATTATTATGACTATTCAGTCACAACTCACAAGTAATAAGGGATATTTCTTCTTTGACACTGAAAAATGAGAAATTAAACGTTAGAAATGATAAGTATTTAAAAGATTATTATTTATTTTGATAATAATGTAAAAAATTAAGGCTCCGTTTGTTTTACCCAAACAAATTGCAGGCAACAGCTAATCTTTACTAGGTATATTGCCTATTACAACTAATAAGTACTAATATTAAATTGCACTAATATAAATTGCAATAGTAATAAAATACCGTTAGGATCAGTCGAGCCGTTATGGAGAACTTTTATTGACAGATTAAAGATATTTCAAATAAACAGTTTGCTCACCTTCAACGGTTGTTCTTGTTTATTTTATAGGCTAAATTCCAGTAAATTATTATATTGCTCTTTGTACACAATTTGTAAATTGCAGTCAAGTATCAAACAATAATATGAAATATGCATAGACGTATATATTATAGACGAGGCATTTTGAGGCAAAAAGTGTCTCCAGTTAAGTGGCCCCACTTTTGATATTTTTGGGGCCATTTTGTCATTTGTATGGTGAAAACAAGATGGCTGACATTTGAAGTATGGTGAAAACCAAGATTGTGTAACTTTTTATTGTACATGGTTTATAGTTTTGTTCTGTCCAATGTACGTCATAGGTCTTGAGTTTTGAAATCTTTGGAAATATGTACTTACATACAGCTTGGCAAAAAAGTCCTGGTGGCGTTGACAGATGAAAATAAAAACATTTTCAACTGTATGATCATAAAGCCATGATAAATTAGCATAACATTTATACTACGTATTTGTTTATTATATTAAATCATACATTCCACTAAAATATTATACTAATTTAATAAGCATAAAGGCTGACACAATAATTGAAAAAGTTTTTAGTTCCACCTGTCACCGACACCAGGACTTTTTTGGCAAGCTGTACAAGTTAGATAAACAAGTTACAACAAGGAGTTTCGCCAGGGGAATTCAATTGGTGACGTGGTGTGGGCAAGTGGTATAACTTCAAAAAACCTATTTTTGTTCCCTCCAAAACTCCCTAGAAACTTTCAGTAAAGCTTCTACCACTTTACTGAATCAACTGACTTGACTCATTGACTGCACTGACTATTTATTTGGATTTTGACTAGACTTTAGACTTGACGATTTAGGAATACGGTGTTGAAAATTGAAACGAAAATTCTATTTCCCGCCTTTTTAACTTGACACTGGCAAATGCTTTTAAGCCGACGCCTTAAAATTAAAAAAAAGTTACAACAAGTATTATTAATGCATACAAAATAAAAATATTCCTAGTGCCTCCAACGTATGAATAGCAAAATCTCTAATAGACAAGGTACAGGCTAGGGTAAAAGGGGTAATATCATACAAATCGTATCAATCATACAATATCGTTCAAAGACATGCACGTCAGCATCAATCTTTAATTTCGTCCCCTGGGGGTGTAAAATAGGGGTTAAAAGTTTTTATAGTAAGGAGTTAGAAGTTTTTAAGTAAATTTTAAAGAAAGAATTAAACTGTCTTCCAAAGTAAAAATGCTCAAAAAAGGATGAAATAAATCTATTTTCTAAATAAATCCCCTTTTAAATTCGGCAAAATTGCTAACTACTTCTCCACTCAATCTTCATAATTTTGAAGTCGCTACCAGCCCAAACAATATCCAGATAAAACAATATTTTAAACAACTCACATGTAAGTTGACTGGTACCGACTTCATAATTATGAAGATTGAGTAGAGAAATAGTAAGCTAATTTTACAAGTTAGGCCTCTATTATTTCCAACTAACAATGTTATCTAAGCCGTTATAACTTTCCTTCAAAGTGATGAACATCAAACATGGACTACCATCATGATTCTTTTAAAATTTTTGAACCAGCTCATTAGCTTTTAGAGTGGGGGGAGGGGGTTATTTAACAAAAAATACGTTTTAATATTGAATATCTCGCAACGGATTCCTAAATCAAAAAATCGACTTAGAAACCTCTCAATGTTTCTAAAAGACCTATCTAATGATACCCCACACTATGGGGTAGACGCGTGAAAAAAACATCCCCACTTTACATATATATATTACGTATAATATTGTATAGATTTTATTGTGTAAAAGTAACGAAGAAAAGCGTACCCGTATGTATTCGTTACTATAGCAATGAGCTAGATGAGTGTGATTATTTTATAATGTATAAAAATCAAACATAAAATCTAAAAAATATTAGTGAAAGAATTTTTTTGCTATCTCAAAAATTGAATTTTCTATTAATATTCAAAGTTGGATCTTTTTAAAATCAGTGTGAGCTTGACCGCTCAACGCGTGACGTCACTTCGCCGGCTATGATCGCCGGGATGTCATTGCTCGTTCGCGCTAAGGAACTCGTGCAGTAATTTTGAAGTTTTATTGATTTTTTTGTATTTTTGGAGAAAAAAATACCATACAGATATTGTATGTACTAATACAACGGTTAGCTCTTCAGAAAAATACTTTTTTCATGTGCCCAACGACAAAAAGCTGAGAAATAAGTGGTGTAAACGGATGAGAAGGGAGAAAGTTTTATCTACAAAAACCAGTCGACATTGTTGCGAAGATCATTTGAATATGCTAAGAATGAATTAAGCATTTTAGTGACAATTTATTTTAAACAGTGGGCAAAAACATAGAGAAATAAAACACGAGGCACGCAAATGTGTTACTTAAAAGTCCATTGAATCCATTGAATGAAACTTAAAAGACGAATTATGACAATACTAAAGCTCCCTACCTACTATTTCCCTTGTTTATGACTATGTTTTATGGTGATAGTGTTGTCACTTGTTTGAGTTATCGACATAAAATCTTTACGAACTAAATGTCATAGATTGATTATTTTACTTTAGTAGGCAGGTCAGAAGTTATTTTTTGTATGTTCAACAATAATTCCGCCGTCTGTGGACCGATTTTCAAATATATTTTTTTTATGTAAAGGGTTGTAAAAGGTTGTATAATCCAAAGTTGGTCCCGTTGACACTTAGTGGTGGCCTGATGATGGGATCCATGAGGAATCGAGGGAACTGCTCGAAATTTATATTGACACATACAGGGTGGCCAAAAAGTCGTGGATCAAACGAAACAGGGAGATAAAGGAGGTAATTTCCAACAAAAAATCTTTCTCCAGTATGGCTATAACTTCATTGCACGAAAAGATATGAACTATTTTTGTTTCTTCAATGAAAGTACCGAGTTTTTTTACAATTTAATCAGTAAAAAGTTAAAATGATTAAAAATAATTAAAAAAAAGCTGTTGTATTATGACTCGATTTTGTATCAATACTACAAAAAATGTATTGCAGCTCTTGGTATCAAACTTAACGAGCAATTAATGTTTTTCCGTAAATTTTGATGCGTTTCAAAAAATTACTTCTCACTTTAAGAGCACCATTTGAAAAAAAAAACGTATTACGGAAAGGTGACCCTGTATTATAAAAACTTGCCGGTTTAATGCTGATTAAAATGAGGTACAACACTTTACTTTTTGATCTTTAGTTTTGGTTTTATGATCGTTTTTTCATACCAAGGTGCAAATTTCATTAAATGAGCCTTATTTTTAAATTTAACGATTTACTCTTTTCTAGGAAACGAAAGGGTTATACAATACAAACAACTCTGTAAAAACACTCGATACAAAGGAATTGTGCCTCTCTTTCACACTAACCATTTAATCCTTTGTCGAAAAAGGTCAGAATACCCGTCTTAGTTCAGGTAGTAGAATGCCGGGCGAAGCAACGCAGGAGGGGTGGAAGCGCGTGAGTATCTTTCTTTGTTTAGTGTCTCACTCACTTTCTGGATGTGACTACGCACACTTATTATTTTGCACGGTATTTTTTGTGATTAGTTGTGACCCGCGCTTCGTTTCTGGACTTGTGATTGATTGCCTACCTGTGACCTACGCTTTGTTTATGGACTTGTGATATTGCCTACCTGTGACCAGCGCTGTGTGAATCGGATTTTGTGATCACTTCGGATTGGCTAGATAAGCTAAAATGGCTGCTGCGAGGAGAGCACACACCCAACGGGAGTATGCAGAAATGCATTACCTCTATGGTTTTTGCGACGGTAATGCTCGCGCTGCTGCCAGAGAATATCGACAATGTTACCCTAACCGAGACCGTTTCCCGGACTACAGGGTCTTTATGCGCGTGCATAATGCGTACATGGAGGGAACCTTACCCGGGGAGCATGCTGCGAGAACAGGAAGACCAGTAGTACGATTTGATAATGAAGAGCAAATACTGAGACAGTTAAGATTTGACCCTGGTATTAGCCAACGCCAAATATAACGAAATCTCGGGATCCCACGATCGACGGTGCAGCTTATCATTAAAAGAAATAAATTTCACGCTTACCACGTGCAAAGGGTGCAAGCTTTACTGCCAGCTGACTATGAACCTAGAGTGAGGTTTTGTAGAGAGATGCTTAGAAGACACAGAGAGGATCCGCAGTTCTTCAACAAAGTGTTATGGACTGATGAGTCAAATTTTATAAGAATGGGAGTTTTTAACATCCACAATTTACATTATTACTCCAGAGTGAACCCACATATCATCAGAAATGATCGATTCCAGCATCTGTTTGGGATAAACATGTGGGGTGGAATAATTGACCAGCAGCTTGTGCTACATGAAATGCCACCAAGGCTGAATGGTGCTATGTATTTGAATTTTTTACAAAATAGTTTGAACCAAATACTGAACGAAGCTGAGATTCCTGAAGATAGAGTGGCAGAAATGTGGCTGCAACAAGACGGCGCCCCGCCTCATTACACTAGAGCAGTTCGAGAACATTTGAACGAGCGTTTCCCTAACCGGTGGATTGGTCGAGGTGGACCTATTGCATGGCCACCCCGGTCGCCCGACCTTAATCCCATGGACTTTTTTGTTTGGGGCTATTTTAAAGAAATAGTGTATCATGGAGAGAATAACACCGAACAAGAACTACAACAAAAGCTCGAGTTTGCTAAGTTACAAATTCAAAATAACAGAGGTGCATTCCGCCGATTACGAGCAAATTTTCTTAGGCGGTGCAGATTGTGCGTTATGGTCAGAGGTAGGACTTTGAACATTTAATGTAAAAATTTGTATTTAATAAAAGTACTAAGGCACAATCGTTGTTTTTATTTCATAATTTTATTTCATAAAAAAAATCTAATTTTTCCTTTGAATTTATCATTTTATGAAATTTGCACCTTGATATGAAAAAAGATTATAAAACCAAAACTAAAGATCAAAAAGTAAAGTGTTGTACCTCATTTTAATCAGCATTAAACCGGCAAGTTTTTATAATACAGGGTCACCTTTCCGTAATACGTTTTTTTTTTCAAATGGTGCTCTTAAAGTGAGAAGTAATTTTTTGAAACGCATCAAAATTTACGGAAAAACATTAATTGCTCGTTAAGTTTGATACCAAGAGCTGCAATACATTTTTTGTAGTATTGATACAAAATCGAGTCATAATACAACAGCTTTTTTTTAATTATTTTTAATCATTTTAACTTTTTACTGATTAAATTGTAAAAAAACTCGGTACTTTCATTGAAAAAACAAAAATAGTTCATATCTTTTCGTGCAATGAAGTTATAGCCATGCTGGAGAAAGATTTTTTGTTGGAAATTACCTCCTTTATCTCCCTGTTTCGTTTGATCCACGACTTTTTGGCCACCCTGTATAGTGATTTTTGATTTTTTCTGAAGTAACCCAAGCATATACCAAAAAGTAAGATTTTGCATCAAGGTATACCCTGGATCCAAAAGCACTGAACAGAACTCCTCAGTCTTTAAAGATACACGTTTAGAGATTTCGGCATTGTTTAAAGAACTGCAAGCATATGCTAATATATAGCCATTATCAAACTTACAGTTATCATCATCATCATCTTATACACAATATCTAATGGAAACTTGACGCTTATTCAATTATACATTTGAACACATATTTTAAATTTTCTTAAAATGTGTTAATATTAATGTAATAAATATGACTAAAAAGGGAAAAATTATTATTTTTAAACAAAAATAAAAACCGACTTCCAAAGTAAAAACGAACAAAAAATTATAAAATAAATCTTATTTTCTAAATAATTCCCCTTTTAAATTCGGCTAAAATTTTAACTATTTCTCTACTCAATCTTCATAATTTTAAAGTCGGTACCATTCATTAATTCATTCGGTTGCTGTTAATCACAAACAAATGTACAATGATATGCTGTAGCTCGAACTTTGTGCTCAGGTGTAACTCTTGCTTTTACCGTGCACTGCGGATATAGTCTTTTCACCTGAACATTATCATTATCTCTGCATTATCTCCATAACTATCGCGTCCAGCTCTGTAAAAAGAAAACTTATATAAAACTGACATAATTTATTGGTGGGTATTATTTTTTATCGATAATCCACAGCATTCTGACAGCACTAGTAGTAACTGACACTGATTAAACTATGACTGTACCTATGCATAAAATATCAATATTACCTTATCCTAGACTAGCATACGGGCGCGACTTCGTCCGCGTGGATCCCCATTCTACCCCCGTGGGGTAAGTATTTCAAAAATCCATTTTTAACGGATTTCTACGTCGTAATAACCATCTGCGTGACCAGCTGTTGATACTTCACTATACAAACATTGAACCCCCATATCACCCCTTTAGGGGGCGAATTTAAAAAACTCTAATATACGCACTCAAAAATATTTATTTATTAGCTCGGATATTATATTTCATGGAAATCGGTGCAGATTTAAAGATTTTTCATACAAACTTTCAACCAATATTCAACCTCTTTAAGGGTAAAAATTTTCGAAATACCTTCTTACTGCTCGTCTACATTGTAAATTAAAACTACTGTCCAAATTTCACGCTTCTACTATTAGCGGTCACGGCTGTGCGAGCGTCTATATACGTCTGTCAGTCAGTGGGAACATCTGACATCTCCTTTTAGATTAAACCAGGATTGATGATAAGTCTGCTTACGTGTATATTTTCATTGCCATAAGTTCTGTCACTCCAGTATTATAAAACCTAAATCTATTCTTAAATTAAGGTTAAGAAATAAGTCTGAAACCGGCCCCTACCTACTTTACCTATATCCCTTCTTACTTTTATAATATTTTTAATTGTCATTATATTTCTAAATATATTTTACTTATAATTTAGTTTATAAGAATCTTACTAACCTTAATTATAACCTAATAAGTAATAAATTACTTTACTTACTTTATATTGCTAACCTACCCTTTATTATTACTAACCTATTACTAATTTTTTTTGTAATTAGTTTATTAAATCGAACTATCTGTGGAGGCTTGTAATTGGCTTTTTGTATCCTGTCTTACAGTATACTGTTATACTGATAGCTGTAAGCCACACAAATAACATAATATAAAATAAATAAATAAAATATTATTAACCTACCTCCTACAAATAACCAGGGGCGTGCGCTCCATATAGACAGAAATGCAGTGCTTTACTTGTCACTCACAGATATTTTAATAAAACGTTCGTACGTTTTAGATGACTTTAATTAATGGTAAATAAATTAATTAAAAAAATATAATAACTTAAAAACGCCTAATATTTTATAAATAGCAACACATCTCATGCCGTTACGTTCTGCAGGACATATCATCGCATGTATGTGTAATTTTCATACTTCGCAAACGCACACACCCTTGAATATCGACATGATTATATAGCGCAAACTCCCGCGGCAGGCGATGGCTCTCGGCTATCCGAACGCTTCCGAAAACCGCCGAACTGGCTTGTTGGAAATTATTCGTTGTCTATAATCCGAGTAAAAATAATAGACGGAAATCTAATAAATCAAGTATGCGCATTATGCATTTTTGTTTAGTAAGGTTTTATTTGTTTAAATACAAGAAACGTTTTGTGTATCGCGGGGGCCATATTGCATATTTCATGTGATAATCATTGTTTACAATTTAATCGCTCCAGTTTATTTATAGTTTTCTTAAAAGATTTTTCATTTTAACATTTGAAAGTGTGTACATTTAACATTGTATTACTGAGTTTCTATAATAATAGTAGTGATTTGCTTTTACTAGTGCGTTTATTGATTTTTTAAAAATGTTATTTGATTGTGAGGTTGGTGTTGAAAATGTGTGTTTATTAATAATTAAAAATAACAAGTTCTCACAATTGTCATTCAGTGAAAAGATTCAAATTCTGTCTAAAGGTAGGTGTGTACCTGAGTTACAACAATTAAACCAGCAAAAAAATAATGTAACTCGAAAATTTCATGTTAAAAGTTATGAAACGTATAACTAGCTGTGTGGTTGTGTACACACGATTAAATTATATTGTTTTCCTTGCATATTATTTAGTAATTTACATCGGGATATAGTAATCTCAAGTAACCGGAACCTTGAATATGTGAAAATTGAAGCTGACTGACTGGTGAGTAGTTATAATATTTTAAAATATGCTTATTATTTTACTTATTAGAATTTCTTCCGCCGCGACGATCGATCGCTGTTTTGTCTGCGTTACCGTAGAAACTGTACCTACATGAATAGTAGTACATCTAAGACTTGCTCTGTTGGCATGGTTTCGACTTAGAGATCCGTCGCTTGGCTGTAGCTATGCTAAAAATCTATAAACGAAAAAGTTTTTGTGACCGAGTACTTCGCCGCATACCCAGTGTCATAATCCTGTGCACGCCACTCCAAATAACGTACCGCATATGATGTAACTTACCTTGCAAGTTTTTGCCCTCGGATTTCTGCGCTAATATACTTTGCATGGTTTGTGAAATAATCCGCAACCATAAGTAAATCGACTTTCGGAATCGAAATGAACGAAAGTAAATTTACAGAGCGCGTGTCAATTACATACTGAATGCATACTCGCTAAGCCACCGCCCGCGCGCCGCCCATCGCACAACCGGCGACGTGACGTCACACCCATTACTCGACGGGCGCATTAAGTTTTCGCGCGTTCCCTTATTGCTTATAAAAAATTCAATTTTCGTGATATCAACACAATTTTTTCACAGTTAGTCTTATTATTGCTTAAAGTTTTTGGTAGGGCTGAAAAAGAGGAATAAATTTTGATTTACATCTTCCTCATTATAGTACTCGTTACTATAGTAACGTAACGTTACTCCTTACTTCTGATACATCTTAACATGCTATGTTATACACACACCGGCATATTTAGCGGAACATAAAATAAAGGTTGCTGGCTGGTTTATATACGTCATTTAATTTAAAAAGAAATATTTTCAAATTAAGAAAACAACTGAACATCACATTTTATGCAATTGTTTTAATTTTATTCAAATACACCTTATCTGGAGCGAACTTCGAGTATTTCTTCCTTCTGAGTTTGATTTAAAATTTCATTGAAAAACTGTTTTTTGTTAGTTTTTTTTAATCGCGTATCTTTTTGGAGTTGAGGACTGAATTATGCCTGACTTAGTCCCAACGGAGATTGCCAGGGCACTCGAAATGCGAAGAAATGGTCAAACCTACAGAGTGATATCCAGAGATCTTCGTCGACCAGTTTCAACGATCCATCGCAGTATCCAACGGTTCAGGGAGACCGATACTTATGTGAGAAGAGCAGGACAAGGCAGAAAAAGACGCACTTCGAGTAGGGATGATCGTTTCATTCGGCTTCGTGTACGTAGGAACCCCCGTTTCACGGCCGTCCAAGCCCGACATGAGTTAGAAGCAGTGCGGGGTGTAACCGTAAGTGAGCGTACGGTACAAAGAAAGTTCTAAGAAGCTGGTTTGGGTTCATTTGTGCCCGCCAAGGCTCCAAGGCTCGAGGTAAATCATCGTAGAAACAGGTTAACTTTTGCTCAGGAACATCGACTTTGGAACGCGGACCAATGTAGTAAGGTATTGTTTAGTGATGAGTGCAGAATTCTCTTAAATCAATTTGACGGCAGGCAAAGAATATACAGACGCAAAGGAGGACGATACATTCAGACAAATTTTGAAACTACAGTTGCATACAGTGGTGGATCAATAATGGTTTGGGCGGGCATTTGTTTGGGAGCTCGCACAGACTTGGTAGTGATTGACAGAGGGAGTCTGACTGCAGACCGCTATATCAGAGAATTTTTAGAAGAGAATGTCGTACCGTTTGCCCCATATATCGGTGACGATTTTGTTTTTATGCAGGATAATGCTCGGCCGCATACCGCTCGGGTAACTCAAGCTTATCTTAATGATATGAATATCACTGTTATGGAGTGGCCGGCGAGATCACCGGAAATACAGAATACAAGTTAAATACAGAATTCCAGCTCCTGCCAATGTGGGTGAACTGCGAATCGCCGTAGTTGAGGAATGGCGGAGACTATCCCAGGAGACCATCGATAACATCATTTTCAGTATGCCTAGACGGGTAGAAACTTTAATAAGAGCACGTGGAGGAAATACGCGATATTAATCACCATTTTTCTAATTTAATTATTTGTTATTTTAATATTAATTTTCACTTTTTTTTACACTTTTTTTTTACACTTTACACTTTTTCACAAAAAGCCTTTACTCGCAAAATCTGTTCTTAATGTGATCTCATTTTAAGTAAAAAAAAAGAAACTTTAAATAACAAAAGAAGTGTAGTAAGTAGATTTTAAAATAAAACCATATTTTTTTAATTATGGTCCTTTTTTTTGTTCCGCTAAATACGCCGGTGTGTTTATTAGAGACTAGATCAGTGGTTCCCAGACTCTTTTGTTTCATATACCACTTTCAATATTTAGCTGGATCCGGTGGACCCCCTGCATCTACATTCTACATTACTACCAATTTCTAAATCTTGAAAAAAAAGTGAAGATTAGATCTATCTCTATTGTATAGATAAGATTATATCTATGGAAACTTGCGTTGTGGCTGAGTTTCAACGACGAATTAACAGTTTTCAAAAAAAAAAAGGTTAGAATTGATTGCTTGATAGGGTTAATTATTTGATAATAAAGTAGGTAGACTAAACAAATTTTCAATTAAACTTTAATTCCTTGTGTTGTGAGTGGATGTCAAAAAAGCAAGGTTGACCAATCGAAAAAGTGACTCCATCCAACTTTACCTTTTTGAAATCTACAGTGACTCAGCACAAGGACCAATCAATTCTCACTAATTTTATTTAGAAAACGTCCCATTCGGAGTGGTAAAAAGAAATATAGTATGTTTCCTTGTGTTGTAGGCATATATATTATATATTCAAATATATAAATTATTACACTAATAATTATTATTGTTTTAACAGACGTAATATAATCAAAATTAAACGCTTATTTATAACGTAATGTAACTTCTACAATAGTAATTACAAAAAAATAATTTTAATGAGATGGATATACTTGATGGATTGACAGCAAATATTTGGCTTGAGTTTTGTAAGGAATAACCGCAAATCTCCCCGTTCTGTGATATTCAATCTGTTCCTTTTTTTGGTAATAAGTTTGTAACGGCACTAAAACTTTTTTCGACGAGATATGACGAGGGAAACGCTATCTACACTATCGAAGCTTTCGCGCGATTCCCCACAGTCCAGGATATTTTTCAGGTATTTCTGCCTGCAACCAAAATTTTTGATACCCTCTTTTAATTGTCACTTTCAGCTCCTCATTAGTGCTAAATTCGAGTAGCTCCTCTTGTAATATTACATTCTCCACTTTTGTTTCATCAAATGAATTTATGATCCATGGTGATCCATCCATTTCCATCGACAGAATGTCTTCAAATCTGGTTTTAAAATCATCATGCAAGGCAATCAAATGTTAAACGTATGTCTGAATATCTTCATCAAGGCATTCTATCTGCGATAAGTTTAAAAACTGTAAAAATTCGCGCCGACCAATATTTTCATTCATAAATTTCAATTTACCAATAAAAGCTGAAATTACACTCTTTGTTTTTATTAAATTAAGGTTGTCCCCTGTAATTGTAAGTTGAGGCCATTAATTTTTTTTAACAAATCTGTCAAATACGCAATGTCTGCTTTAAAATTGATTAGTTTTTTTTTATCAGGATCTTTACTTTCCAGAAATTCTAAAACTGAGTCAAAAAGTGAATAAAATGTTGATAAACATGCACCTTTTGACAACCAGCGTACTTCGGTATGTAACAGCAATCGTTGGAAGTTTTCATCATTTTCATCGCACAATTGTGCAAATAGGCGCGTATTCAATGCATTGCTTCTAATTTTGTTAACTGCATTAATCACAAATTGAAGCGATTGGTGCAATCTATCACTCAAATTTTTCGCTACTAGATGTTGTCGGTGGATAACACAGTGAATTGCAGTTACCTCTGGTATAATTATTTTAAGATGGCCTATAAACCCACGATATCGCCCGACCATGGCAGGAGCTCCACTGTTGCCACCGAAACAACGTTTGTAAATGAAATCGATTTTTCTTTAAAAAAATCACTTAGGACTTAAATATTGATTCACCTTTAGTGCCCGTCTTCAAAGTTTTCGCGAATATTAGCTCTTCATTAAATTTCTTCCCCCATAACAAATCGAACAATATTATATGCCAATAATAATGCTTCATTGCCAGGTAATGTTGACTCGTCCAGTTGAATAGAAAAATGAGTTATATGCAGAAAATCACACAAAAAGCTTTCAACATCAGAGCTCATTTCATCAATACGCCTTTGTACAGTATTGTTACTCAAAGTAATTCTTTTGAGTATGTCAATAATATTGAAAATATTTTAAATTTTTACCTATTTTATCAGGATGACATCTTCTTAGGTGGTCTTCCAGCTTTGATGGTTTCATAGAGTCATTGCTCAAAACTTTGTTGCATAAAAGGCATGAGCGCAATCGTTTATCTGCCTGTGATGGAAGAAAACAAAATTTTAAATATTCAAAACTGTACTGACGACACTTCTTCTTAGATTACCTACCTGTAAATAATAAATAAAAAAATTCAAGTTGTAATACTAATGTTGAAAATTGCGCCATTTTAGTATTAGGCACGCGATATTATATTATATAGGCAGGTAGGTAGGTATACAAATAGGCAGGTAGGTACTTACTTTTCCGACACTGGTAATCACTAATATCGATTCACTTTTCTTTATGAAATTTCGGAAACAAATGAGTAACGTTTATCCTTGACATTCGTATTTATATTGGTGAAGAATTAATATTACCTATTCAACGATGAATCTCATGTAACTTTATCGGAATAGGGCCAATTAAGGTTTTCGAATAAATAAGGGCTGCATAATGCATTTGATAATAATGCATCTTGCCTCATACCTTGGCCGCTCCTCTACAAATCCCGGCCCGAAAATGCAGCACATTTTCGGGCCGGGATTATAATATAATGTCTGCTCATAGTAACGGGAAAGAAAAACTGATATTTTGTTTATGTTTTAGAACTGTTTATTTTTATTTATGTATTGTGTTCCGGGAAAGAAATAAAGTATTAAAAACGCCCCTTCCAATGATATATGGCTTGTTTGTATTGAGTAGGTGGACAAGCATCACATACATATTTGCCCATTCTCCTTTCCTATTAACTTAAACTTACGGCCAAGTCCCCGATCTTACGGCCTTTTCTTTGCCGGTGAGCGCGGTGGGTCTCCGGGAGTGCATGGAGCAACGCCTGAGGGATGAGACTCTTGGAGGTCCTCCTCTTAAACCTCTCGCTCTTCGTCCTCAGCGTCGTCAAATTGCCCCCGGGGCACCACAGGGAGTCCAGGGACAGCATGATGCACAGGCCACGTACACGATTCCATGTTTAACAATATTTGGACACGGCGAGGGAAGGTTGCGAAATGTACCAAGGCCAACACGTTCGCCCGCGAACTACGGGTGCGACCGACTGACGGAGTTATACCCGCGACGGATAGAGATAGTGGTGATAGGTGAAGTGAATAGCTGAGTAGAAGCGACACTGCGAATATGATTGGCATGTAATAGACATGATGAATATAGTAAAGTAATACTAAAAATTATGTTGTTTATTTACTATTAAAGTATAATTAATATATATTCAGAATTCAGATATTATATTTATTAATGTTTTTATATAGAAAACGCTCATTCACCGATATATGACGGCAACGCTATCCTAGGCAAACAGCTTTAGGTTAGAGGAGGAAGATAAAAAAATTAAGCATTATTCTGTTTGCGGCTTAAAAAAGGATTTTGAATCCTTGTAAAAGAGTTCACACCGAGACGCGGCGCGGTGCTGCGTTTTAAAGGTAGCGATTTCAATATTCAAGGTTTAATCACTACACATAAAGATACACGTTTCATTGCAATTTGCAAGAGTTTGAATTTCGAGCTGCACGAGACCGCATCGCGCAGCGCCGCTCTTAGGCCCGTATTAATAAACCGTTCTCAAACTTGTTCTCAAGACCTTTCTTGGCTGAGACAGTCTCAAGTAACGATTAGCTTTCTCAAGACGGTCTTTAATTCATAGTATGATCTCAAGACCTTCTCAGTTGATAACGTTATTGTATACTCAACTTACACTTACTCAACAACTATACAATATACTCAACTTTTAAGCGTCATCTACACGACAAAGAACGAATAAAATAACGTTTCGTTTACACTTCTACAAAGAACGGATTTATTGAATAAATATTCCTTCAATATTTCTTTTTAAAAATGTAATATTTAATAATATAAATACCAAAAAAAGTTTAGTCTGTATACTTTATATGGAAAAAACAGATTTTTATTAATTTTTACGTAGATATTAATATTTATTATTGTCTAGCTTAAACACGTTCATACAAGATTGCAAGTACATACACCACAAGTCGTATTAATTTGCACGTTTGAACACGCATTGCAGACGGGACGGCGGCGGCCGGCGCGGCAACAAGTCTCGACGCGTTGTACTGAATATGGAATATGCAAGTTTTTACATGTAACAGTCGCTGAGCTTCTTAAAATATTATCTGCCTATATTAATAGGAGATAATTGTCTTATTGAGAAGGTTTAATTTAGGTATCATATTGTTTTTGTTGTATTACCGTATAATGGACGGTGTGGCTCAATAAGATAAAAATTAAATTGAAAAAGGAAAGTGGCATAGGGCCGGATAGCTCAATTGGTAGAGCACTCGGCGCGATACCGATATGTTCTGGGTTCGACTCCCAGTTCGGAACTATCCATTTTTTTCTCAATTTATTTATAAATTGTCTTATTGAGAAGGTTTAATTTAGGTATCATATTATTTAAAATAACAAGCCAACATTTTAGTTCTTCACTATCGAAACCAAATTAATTTTCATGCACACCTGCTTACGATTGTAGACCCCAATTTTTTACGTTGAACCCCCCGTCGAGTCTCCGTGGACGCCTGGGGGTCCAACTGGAATTGGGAATTGCTGGGCTAAAGCAACGAATCAAGTCTCGTAAAAAAGGTAAAGGTAAGTCGTAAGTAAAATACTTGGACGACGAATTTCCGAATTATACTTCACTTAATCGCATCAACTGTTATGAAATGTATTCGCACTTTAGATTAACAGGCAGTACTACTTCCATCTAGCAGTAACTAAAATGGTACAACGCGTACATACGATATTCCGAAACTTAGTAAGACTTAGTTGATAGTTCTAAATTTATGCCCCATCCAAACTGCTCGAAAAGTATCTCTATATAATATACTGTATTAGCTATGGCCAAGTAGGCTGAGGTTGGCCGAATAAGACAGTGCAGTGTGGGCACGCACTTCACTTCACCTCGGGCAACCTCGCCTCGCTTCGTCCAACTTCCGATGATTGTCGGTATAATAAGTGCCCGAGTCAAAGGCTTCGAAGTAAGGCGAACACTGCTCGGCCTACTTCAGTCGCACGTACGGTTGCCGATAGATCCGGTGGGCATAAATTTAAACTTGCGACAAAACAATCAAATTTTGGATGTGAAAAACCGAATATGGAATACTAAATTACCAAGTTGGGCGAAAAATATAAGGAACAAAAAATTCCAAATCTGGAGACTAATTGATACTAGTTTTGTTCACTGAATATTCCAAACTGACAGACAGATATTATTTTGGCGAACAAATAACCATCTTGACAACAATTTGAGAGTACACATTTAATTTAAGAAAAGGCACATATATTTTCCCTAATATAGGTAATTCAAAAAACATAGTAAACAGCAAAACGACATAAAAAAAACGTAATGAACCCCCCGAAACCGAGAAAAAATAAAAATAGGCATTTTGTACGCTACTACAAAATTCTCATTTTTAATGATGTTGATGGGGTGTTGATTACAAAAAAGTCATTTATTTTGAAATTTCAAATTCATTCAATGATATGGGTATTCAAACAATCATAAAAAATAATGAAAATTATCTCCCCTTAGTAACTCAGCAACCACATATTTTCTTCATGATGGGAGAAAAAAAATTTAAAAATCCTGAATTTTTCAACATTTCTATAGCCTTATACATCGCTCAGATCTCAAAGTAGACCATTGCCAATTTTTTTCTCTATAATTCCAAAATTTCTATAGCTTTAACATAGCTACATAGCATATTGTGATAATAATCATCAATCCTAATCAGCATCCCCAAGAACTTTTAAATTAGTACTCATGTAATTTTTACGAAGAATGAAATTTTAAAAATTTAAATTGGTAAACAATTTTATTATCAGCACCCTCAGAAACCTGGAAAGGACACCCATATTAATTTTAAATAAAAAATGTACGCTATTTTAGAATTTCAAAATAGTTTTAATTTTAATTTTATTCAGCACCCCCAAAAACCTTGAAAACGACACCCATGACAAAGGAAAACAAACTCCAACAGTATCCAAAAATGTGATTTTCCGTAGCCTGCAAATTGAATTTTTAGCAGCCATTAATTTATCAGCTCAATATGGTTTTATAGCTGCTTACATCGTTTAATGGTCGTCAATTCGCAAATATAGCCGCCAACTTATGAATTTCAAGCCAGTTTGGATTAAATTTGGCCACCTATTATCTGCCGATTTTTGTATTTTTTGTGCGAGTGAATTTTAAACTTGGCGCGTTTATTGAACTTGAAGTGGAAAGGGAATCGGTTGAGGTCTGTACCACGCGTAAAACATTTGAGTTTCAGTGTTTTGATTTGAAAGCGGTGGTTTAAAAAAGATAAACTATAGAGTCCTGCATACATATCAATATTACAATAATTAATATGATTTATTTATTTATAATAAACATTATCCTAAAAAGTACGATATTTTCGATCCATGTGCGATAATTTTACGCTTCTGCCGGCCCCTGGTACGATAGTCAGTCCGCACTCCGCTTCAAGTTGCTAACGCTGCTACCTAGTATACGAGTATATCTGTTTAATCATGTTAGTGAATTTCTATCCGGTGTACGCGTAGGGCGTTTCGTTCGTTCGGACTTTATACAGCAAATTAATAATTTATGCCGAACTGGTAAATAACTACGTAAGTAAGTATTTAAATATTTATTATCACTACTGTTATAATGTGAGAATGTTTTTATTAGCTGGTTTTATTTCATTCGTGAACAGTTTTATACTTATATTTTTATTTTAATATAAAATTTTAAATTTAAAAAAAACCATAACGAGAGATATAATACAAGGACATAATATTATCATAAATAGCGAAATCGTTTTTCGTTACAACTAAGTATCCCATGAAAAATCGGCAGAATAAACTCAAAAAAGTAACTCAACTGCGCATTAGTACTTACTCCAACAATAGGTACTTAGGTACTGCATTATACTTTTTCATTAAAATTTACATTCATTTATAATTACTTAATTCATTTGTTAACATAGTAATTACCTAACTTGTTAATTTTGTTATTCTATATATTTTAATTTTGTTAGTTTTTACCCGACTACTAGGCGAAGCCAAAAGGAAGCTGTAATGATTTTGGCAGTCTATGTATGAATGCATGTATGTATGTTTGTTCCACCGTAACGCTTATACTACTGGTCCGATTTTTTAATAAATGAGGTGTAAATAGATTCGTAATAATGGCCCCAGTAACATAGGCTATAGGCTAACCGCACACACAATATTATTGGCAATAATGCTCATATTGACAATATTATACCATGTGTTGCAGTATTGTACAATATAGAATCGACAGAAACGCTCTAAACGTTACATTACAAAATGACAATATACTAAATTACATACACATAACCTATAAATTACATAATATCTGTAACCATAGTTTTGTTTTTGTTTGCTTTTTTATTTAATAAACTAATCCTTACACAATACAACTTTTTTCTTTTTGTCCATACTTCTCATCATTCTGATTTCCTATTTAAATTTCCGCGCAGTTAGAGGAAATGTACTTGTCTGAGACTTTATTAAAACAAAAAAAAATGTCAATAAAATTGTGGTGTATGCGGGGAGGGATTGTGGGACCTTTTATTGTTGAAGAAATTGACAAAATATCTATTGTGGCAATAATATTACATGTGTGCGGCTAGCCATATGTATAGGTAGTTTTCGTAGTCGGGTTATAGTTTTTTTAAACGACTACGGCGAAGCCAAAAGGAAGGGCAATGATTTTGGCAGTCTATGTACGTATGTATGTATGTTTGTTCCCTCGTAGCGTCTAAACTACTGGTTAAAAAACTATAACCCGACTACATTATAAAAAAGGGGTCTAAAAAAACTATAACCCGACGACGTAACGTCTAAAAATGCCGAAACAAGAAAATAATTCAGATTGAAATCCAGAAATGCATACGTAAAAAAATGGTCAAGATAGAGCCGTAGTCGCACCTAGTTTATATGGTTCGGGACAGTCAATGTCAAATCGCAGCCGTCTGTATCTATGTGTCTGTATCTGTATCAGTAGTTCGTTTACGAGTATTACTTCAGTCGTGTAGTCTAAAGCACACTCGTTTATTAGTTTACTCGTTTATTTAATTAAGTAAAAGACAATATTTCTTTAAATAGCAGTAAAAATATCAGTGATTCGAATTTCATCTGAAAAAAAAAACAAACAAACAAATCATTTCTCTTTATAATATTAGTACTTATAGAAGTATAGAAATACTTCTATACATGATTATAAAGATGTAAGATTTGTTTGTTTGTTTGCTGGTTACTCAATGGTTGGCCGAAACTACTGGAACGATTTTTATAATATTTAGTTTAGAGCTAGAGTAAACATAGGGTACTTTTTATCGCGAAATGTGTACGGTTCCTGCAGAATTTCCTTTTGCGCACACGAAGTCGCGGGCAACATTTAGTTCAGTTATATGATCAGCGAGTGAAAGTTTTATGAGGTTATTGAACTTCTTTATGGTTTTGTCCAAGCGAATTGCATAAGTTGAACGAACCATAAGTGATTAACAAACAGTAAAAACTTTTTTGTTTTTTTTACCCAAAACTTTGTTGAAAAAAGCGGTAAAAACGGTAGCTCTATTGTATTAGCGCAGAGTTCTATTTTCAATGCTCTGAATTCTCCACGGCCCACCGGATTCCGGATCATATAGTCCCAGCCTTAGTGCCACTGACCACTAGGACTCCAGTGGCGCTAAAAGTTAAATGTAACAGATTGGTGTCTCCAATAATTATAATCTGCTACGGATACGGCGTATTATAAAATACGAGTCGTCAGTAAGAGGCTTTCCTAAACAGTAGACACGTTGCCTGATCTATACCAATATTATAAAGAGGAAAAGTTTGTTTGTTTGCATTGAATATGTTCCGAAACTAATGGATCGATTTTGATGAAATTTAGCACAGATATAGACTACAGCGCGGTAGTAAGCGGCTCCTTAGTGATTCGCCAATGTGTTGTGTTGACGAAAACCCTGCCTTATGAGTGGGTTTTATGAATAAACAAGGGCACGGTGTACAGGAGGAAGTCTGTTGAATAATCTAAAACCTAGAACAGACAAATTTAGGGCCAGTACCACAGCATGTACATAAAGTTTTAGTAAAAGGAGTATTTACAAAACACAGAACAGATTTAAGGTTGATAGGGCGAGGAATTGTAGGAGGATTTGACACAGGACATATAATGAGGATTGTTTTTTGGGCAGCGAAAAAAAGATCTGCTGTCAATTTTAAAATCAAGACACTTTTGTTTTGACTTTATTGAGTGCTAATAATATATGTATATCAAATAGGTAATTCGTTTAATGTAAATAAATAAATAAAATCGAAAATATTTCTATAAATACTCGACACTGGCATAATGGTGCAAAACCTTTGCAGCCACGATTGCCAAAAAAAGCAGAAGAATAAGTATCAACAAGCGTCTTTTTATAACTTTATTTTGTGTTGAGTATGTAGAGTAAATTCTGAGTTTGTTTAATCATAAGTATTTAGATTTTAATTTACATAATTGTAACACAACCAAAAACACAATAAATTATATTGTTCTGTATCCCAAGTCTCGTACTCAAGTCATGATTTGACTGTACCCACGAAACCGCGTCTCAAGTAACAGTTTGACAGCAATGACAGCGTACTTGAGTAACGAGTCTCGTTTATTAATACGTTCGCACTCACTTGTTACGCCGTATCTACAGCTGTACATAAGTACGGTCTATTAATTAAAACAACATCTTCAAGTACTTTCTTGAGAATTGTCTTAGAGATAAGAAGGCTTTATTAATACGGGCCTTAATATCAAAATGAAACAAATATATTGTATAATATTTTAAATAAGATCAAATTAGGTAATGACTCATCCAGGCTCGTTATGATGTAAATGTTACACGAGTGGTTCCTACGTAACTGTAGGAAGTATTTTATTGTCCGTCACGCACTTGTGGTTTTACGTAAACCAGTATTTGAGGACCTTTCTTTTTCTCTTATGCACTATTTTGCTTCGAGATTGTAACCTAATTTTTTTGTCAGTTTGAAACCGCTTACCTAATACCTACCTATATTACCTAAACTGGGATTTACATAATTTTATCACCTATTTTAAACATATTTAATGATCACAGGAAATTTTTAAAAAAAAAAAAAAAGCCTAATGGGCCTATAGCTCGCTACGCCTCTGCATATCAACTTACCAAAAAAATTAACAGTTGTATCCAAACGGTAAACGCTGATGCTGATATGAATTATTTGACAACAAACCATAGATGTATTATATAAAATGGAACAAATGAATTGCGCTAACAGTGTTTATGTAGCTGCCTATTAAAACAAAAAAACTTATTTGAACTCAGCCACCTATTAAATCATTCTTGCTGAATTTACATGGATCGATTTTCGGCTTGATAAATTGCCTCGTCTTTGCTGGGGCGTGCGCTCCATATAGGCAGAAATGCAGTGCTTTACTTGTCATTCACAGATATTTTAATAAAACGTTCGTACGTTTTAGATGACTTTAATTAATAGTAAATAAATTAATTAAAAAAATATAATAACTTTAAAACGCCTAATATTTTATAAATAGCAACTCATGCGGTTGCTTTGTGCAGGACAAATCATCGCATGTATGTGTAATTTTCATACTTCGCAAACGCACACACCCATGAATATCGACATGATTATATAGCGAAACTCCCGCGGCAGGCGATGGCTCTCGGCTTCGGTTCGGCTATCCGATCGCTTCCGAAAACCGCCGAACTGGCTTGTCGGAAATTATTCGTTGCCTATAATCCGAGTAAAAAGAATAGTCGGAAATCTAATAAATGACGTATGCACATTATGCATTTTTGTTTAGTAAGGTTTTATTTGTTTAAATAGAAGAAACGTTTTGTGTATCGCGGGGGCCATATTGCATATTTCATGTGATAAGCATTGTTTACAATTTAATAGCTCCAGTTTATTTATAGTTTTCTTAAAAGATTTTTCATTTTAACATTTGAAAGTGTGTACATTTAACAGTTTATTACTGAGTTTCTATAATAATTGTAGTGATTTGCTTTTACTAGTGAGTTAGTTGATTTTTTTAAAATGTTATTTGACTGCGAGGTTTGTGTTGAAAATGTGTGTTTATTAAAAATTAAAAATAACAAGTTCTCACAATTGTCATTCAGTGAAAAGATTCAAATTCTGTCTAAAGGTAGGTGTGTACCCGAGTTACAACAATTAAACCAGCAAAAAAATAATGAATCTCGAAAATTTCATGTTAAAAGTTATGAAACGTATAACTGGCTGTGTGGTTGTGTACACACGATTAAATTATATTGTTTTTCTTGTATATTATTTAGTAATTCTAGTACAGTGTGGACTGATTCGGAATATTCAGATTTAAATAATTTCTATTCCGCGGCCAAGAAGCATGACCATACAGAAAAACATCTGGAGGCCTGCTTAAAATTAAACACTTTTGGTAAATCTCGTATTGAAATGAGTATCAATAGTCAGTTACGATTAGCATATTATTTAGTAATTTACATCGGGATATAGTAATCTCAAGTAACCGGAACCTTGAATATGTGAAAATTGAAGCTGACTGACTGGTGAGTAGTTATAATATTTTAAAATATGCTTATTATTTTACTTATTAGAATTTCTTCCGCCGCGACGATCGATCGCTGTTTTGTCTGCGTTGCCGTAGAAGATGTACATGAATAGTAGTACATCTAAGACATGCTCTGTTGGCAGGGTTTCGATTTAGAGATCCGTCGCTTGGCTGTAGCTATGCTAAAAATCTATAAACGAAAAAATTTTTGTGACCAAGTACTTCGCCGCATACCCAGTGTCATAATTCCTGTGCACGCCACTGTGTCTTTGCCTTGCGATTGCAACCATGGAGCTAGTCAAAAGCACTAACTAGCTCATGACTAGATCCATGATTGCAACCTAGCCGAATTGTTATTTACACGGTTGATTTTCCCTATATGGCGGAAATCGCCCCATGTAAATCCCCCATAAGAGCATAAATTATCCTGGACCCATTATGTTTCTTCATTTTTGCAGATTAAATCGAAATGTCGTTTCTCAAACAGGCGGGAAAATGCCTGCGCATGTTTCTGGATATGGTCATAGACTTCTTCTTCTCCTTGTATTGGGACTGCCACAAGGACGTTGTGCCGGACCTCGATAAAAACCACGCTCTGCTATCGGAGAGCGCCACTGCTTTGGCCAACAAGATCAAAGGACGAGAACTGAAATCTGAGGATGTTGTACGGGCTTACATTGATAGGATTAAGGAAGTAAGTTATACTTATATCTTATAGTATACTAGCTTTTTCCCGCGACTTCGCCCGCATAAATATAGTTGTTAACGAGCGAGTGGACTGTATTTAAATGAGGCTAAGATGATGAAAATATACATTACTAAATACTAAACTACGAAGTTAGAGATGTTCTGCAGCGGCAACTGTATAATGTATTGCGAGCCTAATCACTGCCACGAGATGGTGACGCTGCACGGCTACCTAATCTAACCTAACAAAAACATATCATTGTATAAAAAATACATTTAAATTTAAAATAGTAAAGGTATAAAAACATAAGTCTATCCAGCCACTCGACAACAATAGTATTCCAATTCCCACGGGAATACTGTACGGATAAAAAGTAGCCTAAATATATAAATATATATAATATATCGAAATCCGTTCAGTAGTTTTTGCGTGAAAGAGTATTAAACATCCATCCGTCCATCCATCCCCACAAACTTCTCATTTATAATAGTAGTAGAATGTATAGTTAGTACGTGCTAAGTACATAGAGGAATATTCATTCGGAACACCAACAAGACAATATACAAATGTTTGGTTTGTGAGGGGAGTAGATGGTAAATTCTTTCAAGGCAGTGACGACAGGGCTAACATAAGCCCTCTTTAGAAAAACAACTTGGAAAGTTATATTTTAAATATACCTCTTCAGTCAAGACAGGTTCAAAAGAAAACTATGTAACATTCATGAAATTGAGTTGTAAACAATATAATGTGGCATAGAGTTAGATGTCGCAATAAGTAAGTACATGTGATTCTCTTTTGTTACCAGGTTAATCCCTTTCTCAACGCCATAGCTGCCGATCGATATATCGAAGCATTGGACGAAGCAAGAGAGCTTGATAAAAGAATTGCTGATGGCACTGAAGATTTGGATAAACCATTCTTAGGTAGGTTAGTTTTCTAGATTCCAACTTTTGCTATGAAGACTCTTAAGAAATTGCTTTCACAGCCGGTAGCAGTCTAAGGCTGGGACCATATGATCCGGAATTTGTAAGGCCGGGGAAAATTCCGAGCGTTGAAAATAGAACTCTACGTTTATACAAAACGTAGAGTTCTATTTTTAACGCAATAGAGCTGAAAAGCGAACACACATACATCGAGTCAAATGTTAATGGCATAAAGGACAGCTCGACACTTGACACTTCGATTTTTAACTCTATTGTATTAGCGCAGAGTTCTATTTTTAATGATCTGAATTTTCGCGGGACCGCCGGATTCCGGATCATATAGTGGGCCTTAAATCTGAAAAAAAAAACAGCGCGGTAGAGAAGAACCGCCGCAATTTTGGCCCATAACACAGCCGTCAGCCACTCGCAATCTTTTTATTTGACTTTCTTCAAACATAAAGATCTTTCCTTCAAGTGAAGAAGTAACTTAATATGGATGCTATTTCTTACAGGTGTACCTTTCACCACAAAGGAGAGTCAGGCTATAAAGGGCATGCCCCTCACCATGGGACTCTGGTGTCGTCGCAACAAGAGAGCTGAAGAAGACAGTGAGGCAGTCATCAGGCTGAAGAATGCTGGAGCCATACCCTTGGCCAGCACAAATCTACCTGAACTGCTCATTTGGTGAGGTTTTTGCTTTAAAAAAATTAAGTGACAACGAGCATAAAGGTTTTCTGTTCATAGTTACCCGGATCTTCAACGAAGATTGATATATCGTTGCCTTCTTCTTTGTGAATACTGTAGGACCTGTAGGTATTTATCTAAAACAGTCAGATTATATTCCGAATACTAGCTTGTGCATGTGGCTTCCCCTGCGTGATAGTATTTTACACCGACACGGATAACTTTGAACATTAGTCATTACTTTTCCGTATGTGAACTTATTTGCAAAATTGTTTTGTTGTTGTAAAGGCTATAAGTCGAATAAAAGACTCGAGCATATGCCATCAAAAAGTGAAGTGTTGTGCCAAGGTATACCCAAAATCCAAAAGCACTGAACGGCATTTCCGAACTGTTTAAGTATATAACAGCAAGCATAATAATATGTCACTATTAAATAATTATCATCACCACCATACCATCATGACAACATACATCATGATAATAAGTTGATATAGGTATTTCCCATATTCTTTTACGCCGATGTCGATTTCTTTGAACACTCACAGCTACCAAAAAGTGAAATGTGCCCACCTTGGATCCAAAAGGACTGAACAGAACTCCTCAGTCTTTATAGATACACGTTTGGAAATTTCAACATTGTTTAAAGATGCAAGCATATTATGTCACTATTAAATAATCATCATCACTACCACCATCATCACACCATACATCATGATATTATGGTGATATAAGTATTTCTCATAGTCTTTTACACCGAAATCGTTTTCTTTAACATTCACAACTACCAAAAAGTGAAATGTTGTGACAAGGTATACCTTGGATCCAAAAGGTCTGAACAGAACTTCTCAGTCTTTAAGGATACACGTTTCGAAATATTAGCATTGTTTAAACTTTAAAGAACTGCAAGCATATTATGTTACTATTAAATAATCATCATCACCACCACCATCATCATAATTCCTTAGTCTTTTACACCTTTGAACATTCGCTAGTCCCATCATCATGTGTGTCAACTGGTTCATCATTTCCGACGGCCACTTCATTTTTTAGGTAACCTAAATAAAGTATATGCTACCAAAAAGTTACATTATTTCAAGGTATACCCTGGTTCCAAAAGCACTGAACGGAACTTGTCAGTCTTTAAAGATACACGTTTGGAAATTTTGGAATTGTTTAAAGAGCTGTTGTGAAGATGTATGTGAATAGTTTTCTTCCAAAGTCTTCTTGGATAATATTTGAAGTCTAAACGTCCAACGGGGAGATCTTTTTCAAAAAGTTTGTGCAGCTGTGGAAAGTGATTTTCAGGAACAAGAAAGTCAATCATTGTCATTCATCACCCGTGGTGCAGGAAGTGGAAAGTCCTTCGTTTTGAAATTTCTCGTGGAACATATCAAATGGTGTTATGCACCTACAGTTGACGTATACTAATGCTAGATTTGTTGAAATGGAATATTTAATAGGAGTAGCTGCATGTCAAATACAAGACAATAGACAAAATTTATATGGACGTGTCTGTTGAAAACGCGTCTCCAAGAATACAAAAAAAAACTCTTATTAGAAAAGTTAATAGTAATCGTTAAGTTTTCTTACACATTGTAAATTTCCGCGCAACTTTTCCTGTCAACACAACACTCCAGAAAAGATGAATGAAAATTGATCCAGCAGTTAATGCAATTAATGACCAAGGAAAAAGGGGATTAATAATTTTTGTTTAATTAAAGAAGATGTTCGCGCCAACACTAGCGCGACGTTTAGAATAAACACAAAGGACATTAAATTCGGCCAATCACAACGCGAGTATGGCCGACCGACTCAGGGGCGCTGTCAGAGAGTGACGTACACTTGCATTTAGATCCCCTTCCGCGCCGGATGCATTTTCAGCTCATCCCGAAACCTAGTGAACGCAAACGCGTGTGCGCATATTTATTTGTGCTCGTTAATATAATACCAAATTTGCCGGCGAACCGCGATAAATCTATCGATAATCCGCTCAACAGCTGTGTAGTGTAGTGAGAAGAAACCTCCGCCCAGATACAGAACCACCAGCTCAACAATAAGGTCAGTCCCAGATTTCTCCAGCCCTCACATTAACCTATATACCTACTTCCCTCAGCTCAAAGTCGTATGTGTAAGTTCCTAGCTTACACATTTCTTGGTCCATGGAGCCTTCGTGAAGCCCTTCCCCCTATTACCGGCGTTGGGCCTCATTAGAACCAGCACCTACAGTTCCACTCCGCCCAAATCTGCACATAAAATCAGCTCGATTATTTATATTTTGTCCAATTAATTCTGGCCAGGCCGCCCCGCCATTTTAAAACCAAGTTACAGTCCATTCCCATTATCAATTCGGCACATTTAACATTAAACCCCTATTCTGTACTTTGATATTAACCTATATGTTAATTATTTAAATTATTTTGTGCATATTTCGGCCCATAAATTCATAGGAAAAACCCAAAAAAAAATAAAAATAAAAAATAGTGGGTAGGTTGTCGGCTTATTGTCGAACAAAGAACTCGAACATTCCAGAACTTCCCTAACGTACCTAATACATAATTTGTGCCAATAATATCTCATATAATTTTCTCAGCTCTTAATTACTTACAAAATATTTTAATGTTTGATTCGCATATAAAATAAGTAATAACTAGTGCGTATTGTGAATTACGTTCGGCTCATAACAGAATTGTAAATCGTCGTTGCATTACTAAGTTTGAATTATTTTATCTATATATAACGTTTATATCTTCATATTCTCAAATTTTAAAACACAATATTAATTAACTTAGCATTATTTTAATAGTTACGGGTTGCATAACATCTCAAGTGCCCATACTAACATCGTCGGCTCGCTTCGATACAGAAAACTTGATTTGTGTGCATTCTGTAGGTAATAGGTACCTACACGGCGCCCGTGCGAACAACAGCTGTTACATTCATTCTCAATTAGGTATTCTTCATAGAATAAATAGTGACCTTCACATTGAATTCATATCTTATCTACGTTCTGTGTCTATACAAAAATATTATTAGGTATTACGTTACAGCTGTTTTAAATAAGAATTCTTATCGACGTTCTGTGTTTATACAAATATATTATAGGTGTTACGTTACAGCTGTTTTGAATAAGTCGGCACACTATTGAGATTGAACCTGCTCATACCTACTTACATTGTTTTCATTACGTTATTTTGTTTCTAACGCGCCCGCTAAGATTTGTTTATATTCAAACTTCAGGACATTAATATAATATTACAGACGACTTCTAACGCATTAATCTCCGCTCATCAAACATACACTAATACTATATTAGCATCAGGCGATCGGTCAGTTAATTAACTCGTACACATTTTATGATAAAATTGTATACATTGTCGGCACATTATTAAAATCTATTTTCTGCGTTTTAATTAATTGCGCGCGTATTTTCCGCTCATTACTTTTAAATATTTAACTTAGTTACACGCATATATTTTTAAACATGCCTACAAAATCGCAAGCGGCCATATTTAGGCAAACTATAAAATCTATTAGTCGGCTCAGAGAGATCGCATCGGCATTACACAAAGGTGACTCAAAGTCTAACAAAACGGAGTTTAATGCGCGTTTTAAAGACCTACAAAATTTGAAACAAAAATTAGAAAATTTATACTGCGAAATTTTAGACGACGGCAGTGTTACAGAAGAAATTGAAAAGTTTTATACAGCCGGTTACGAGAACGCGCTATCCGAATATTATGATATTTTAACTGCAGCGGAAAATATAAGTCCCACTTCAGAGTCAAGTCAGCTCACTTCTGCCGTTCTGCCCAAAATTGAACTGCCAAAATTCAGCTCACGCGTTGAGGACTGGCCATCGTTTATTACGATTTTTAGGAGTCTTACAGACGACATGACGTCACTTACAGATGCAGTTAAGCTGCACTATCTTTTGTCTTGCCTATAGGGGGAGGCGCTCAGCATGATTGCGCATTTAAAAATCACAAATGATAATTACAGCGTCGCGCTCGATATACTCACACGTAGGTATGAAAACCGCCGTGTTCTGATAGATGGGTTTGTTGATATAATACTCGGCCTACCTAATATTCATATTCGATCAAGCATACGCGCGACGTTTTTAACTCCGCTCATCTCCGCACAAAGCGCATTAAATAATCTGCGTTTACCTATGGATAGTAATTACGTATTTGTGTCTATTGTAGTTAGAAAATTACGAGGCGAGCTCCGCACCCTGTTCGAAAGAAGATACGGCATCTCGGACACTCTGCCCACCTTAGGTGATTTGATTTCTTTTTTAGAGGAGCACGCGCGCTGTATCGAAACCGAGTATTCTAATGCAACGCGCGGTGTTACCTACTCACCACAAACTGGGCCCTCTCGTCAACACACACCCCCCGCAAACTCTCCGCGCAGTCCACGCTTTAGACCAATTAGTCCCGCGTATCCTCGTAATACTCAGCGCTCGCCATCGGCTCACACTTTAAGTAGCTATCACGTCAGCCCAGTTCCTCATTACCCTCAACGCTACTGGCCCCCCTCCCCCCGAACAGAGCGGCGCGAGTACTCAGACCGGAATACAGATAAACACAAGCGATTCTAGTGCCCCTATTGTAGGAATACAGAACACAAACTTATCGCGTGTCCGAAATATAATCATCAGCCCACTCAAGGTCGTTGGGATTTCATAGAAGCCAACGACAGATGTCGTAAATGTCTAGGTCGGCATTTTGAAAATGAATGTCGTTCGACAAACTCATGCAAAGAGTGTGGAAGTGCAAATCACCACACCTCGCTTCATCGTCACGGAACTCCAAATTCTCCGGTGTCGTCAGCGCATTTGCTTCCTCCTCATTTACGTGCACAGCCCCGCCGGCGTGCTCAAGACAAGCCACATACCTACACGGCCTACACACAACATACGCGTGCACATCAATCATCATCATCAGACCCCAACCAATCGTCTGATCATGCACCGTCTACAACTCATCAATATCAAAACAAAAAACAATGACTACCTACAATCACGGAGCACATAGAATTAGAAGATCAACCCAATAATTTAAAATGTCATTCAGCTCATAGTACACCTGCATCACATTCAGCTCATAAAATATCTAAATCTAGTTCAGCCCAATATTCTGTAGAATCAGCCCAAGTAAATTCAACTCAGCACATAGAAAACCCATTAAAAACTCCAGTGTTACTTCCCACAGTCGTTTTAAATATATCTGATAAATGCGGAGAATATCACAAAGCTCGGGCTTTATTGGACTGTGGTAGCATGATTACGCTCATAACTCAGCGCATGACTAGAAATCTAAATTTGCAACCAAAACAATGTTCATTAAAAATTACAGGTGTAGGTGATCAGCACATACAAAATTCTAAAGGTTGGGTCACAATAACATTTAGGCCCACACACCGTGACACGCCATCTATTACTACTACCGCTCATATTCTCAAAGACGTTACAGGTTATTTACCTTTGCAAAAAATACCAGATTTTATACAAGACTCAGCTCATCAGCTCATTCCATTGGCGGATCAAGCTTATCATACTCCTGCGCCCATTGATCTCATTTTAGGCTCAGACGTTTTGGGTCACGTTTTGGATGGTACTAAGATCCGCTCGTAGACCCCGGGGAAGCCCATAGCCTTCGGCACGATTTTTGATTTTGCACTCATAGGACTCGTTGAGCACTCATGCGATTCACCTGTAGCTCAAGTTGGCTCTGCTCATGTTACTCATACTCATTATACTCAGTCGGCTCACTCTACACATTCTGCTCATTCTACTCATGATATTTGCAAAAGCCTGGAAAGATTCTGGGAGTCGGAAGAACCCCAGCCTCGTTCTGCTCATTCAAACCCGCTACACGAGCAATGTGAACACATATTCAGCTCAACCACCATTCGTGACGATTCAGGCCGTTACATGGTGACTCTTCCCTTCTTATCAGATGCACCCGTATTAGGTAGTACTCATGCTATTGCTCTACGTAGATTTCTCAATCTAGAAAAACGGTTGCAATCCGATCACACACTGCGACAAAAATATATACAATTCATGAACGAATACATAAACTTAGGACACATGACACCGTGTCATCCGTCTACATTTACTCATAAACCTCATTATTATATTCCTCATCATGGCGTGTTCAAATCAGGTACTGACAAACTCCGCACAGTATTTGATGGCAGTTGTAAGTCATCCAATGGAGTCAGTTTAAACGATTGCCTGCACACAGGTCCAGTACTTCAACGAGACATTGTAGATATTATTATATCATTCCGCGTACATCGTATAGTATTCAGCACTGACATAAAAATGATGTTTAGAAATATTCTCTTAAGACCAGACCAAAGACACTATCAGCTCATACTCTGGCGATCGTCTCCAGATCGACCTCTGCTCACATATGCACTCAACACTGTTACATACGGATTGCGCTCAAGTCCATATCATGCTATCCGCACATTATTACAATTAGCTGAAGATGAAGGTCATCGCTATCCTCAGGCTGCCGAAATTTTGCGTAAATTTGTTTTCGTGGATGATGTACTTTGCGGCCATGACACCATAGAAGAAGCATCAGCACTCCAAACTCAGCTCATTGATTTGTTATCACTCGGTGGATTTAAACTTAGTAAATGGACATCAAACACACCTCAGCTCTTGCAAAGATTTCCAGATTTCCATACATTTTCCCAGACATATCGCTCTACACAAATTCAAATCAACATACTCACTTCACGGATTCGCAGATGCTTCGGAAATTGGTTTTGCTGCAGTGATATATTTACAAGAATCAGCTCACAACGGATCTGTTAACGTTCACCTCATGATTGCTAAATCTAAAGTCGCACCGATTAAAAATAAACTCACAATCCCCAAATTAGAGTTGTCTGCTGCAACTCTATTATCTCAGCTCATGTTGCGTGTCTCCCAACAATTGTCTGCTCATCTCACAATTACACATCACGTTTGTTGGTCAGATAGTACCATAGTGCTTGCATGGATAAAAACTCCGCCCCATCGTTTACAAACATTTGAATCAAATAGAGTAACAAAAATTAACTCAAATTCACTCACACTTAAGTGGCGTCATGTACCTTCCAAATTAAATCCTGCTGACTGTGCAAGCAGAGGATTATCAGCTCAAGCTCTCTCCGCTCATGATTTATGGTGGTCTCCTCCTTGGCTCAAATTGCCAGAGGATACCTGGCCCAAGATGCCTTCAGCTCATACTCGACAAGACTTGCCAGGGCTCAAACCAAAATACGTACCATGCAATTTCTCGATACCCGGTGTCGATAGTGATCTGCTCACTCGCTTCAGCTCTTTAGAAAAACTAACTGGTGTCACTGCCTACATGAGGCGATTCATTCGTAACTGTAAACTAAATTCAATCTCGCGACAACTAGGCCCTCTAACTGTAAATGAACGTAGAGAAGCATTACTTTTCTGGATCCGCTCTGTACAGCAAAATGCATTCGCAGAAGATATTCACCGCCTGCAAACCGATAGAATCTGCACAGTACGACTACAACGTCTGTCGCCTTTTACGCAGGACGGTCTCCTCAGAGTAGGAGGTAGACTCACTCGTTCGGAACTCACATACGATGCTCAACACCCATACATTTTGCCTAGTTCTAGTCCGCTCGTAGACCTCATAATAGATGACTATCATCGCATACACTGCCACCCTGGCACGGACACGCTACATGCTATTTTACGTCAGCAATTTTGGATATTATCTGCCCGCCGCATTATAAGGCACAGAACGTTTAAATGCATAAGATGTTTCCGTTGCCGCGCTCAGCCCGAAGTACCTATCATGGCTGACCTGCCAGCTGATAGAGTCATACCTCAGCCCGTATTTAGTCACGTATCAACAGATTTCGCCGGACCGTTTCTGCTCAAATCAAGTCAATTACGTAATGCTAAGTTAATTAAGGGATATTTTTGCATATTTGTTTGCCTCACTACAAAGGCGGTTCACTTAGAACCAGTCTCATCGCTCACTGCCGAAGCGTTTATTGCAACATTATAAAGGTTCTGCTCACGTCGCGGACTTCCGGTATTGATACGTTCGGATTGTGGCACAAATTATGTAGGAGCTAGGAATCATCTACTAGAGGTACAACAATTTCTCAATGACAATAACGACGCCATTTCTCATAAACTCTCAACTCAAAATATAACTTGGTTACTCAATCCGCCTAAAGCCCCATGGATGGGAGGTATCCATGAGATTAATGTTAAATCCACAAAGCAACTTCTATGCCGTGTTATCGGTGAGCAACACCTCACTTTCGAGGAATTCTTAACTCTGCTCACTAGAATCGAAGCTGTGTTAAACTCTCGGCCCATCAGTCCACTTTCGTCCGATCCCACGGACTATCAGCCCCTTACTGCTGGCCACTTTCTCATTGGCCGTCCGCTCACAGCTCTCCCCGAGCTGACTCTAGATGAAAGAGTAATATCTCCGCTCAAACGCTTTCAGCTCATTCAATCACTCTCTCAGCGCTTTTGGAACCTTTGGACCAAGTCCTACCTCCATACCCTTCAAATCCGCTCCAAATGGTTTTCCTCTTCCTCTCCACCCAAAATTGGAGAACTGGTTCTGCTCAAGGAGGACAATTTGCCTCCTCTACAATGGAAGATGGGAAGAATCTCACATCTGCTACCTGGGAAGGATGGAGTCATCAGAGTTGTGGACTTGGACACCACTCAAGGCCAGCTGCGGAGGCCTGTCGGCAAGATTGCCCGGCTCCCACTGGATTCTGCTCAAGATGGGGCCCAGCTCGCCGCCTGTGCGGGCCCCCCAGGATGTTCGCGCCAACACTAGCGCGACGTTTAGAATAAACACAAAGGACATTAAATTCGGCCAATCACAACGCGAGTATGGCCGACCGACTCAGGGGCGCTGTCAGAGAGTGACGTACACTTGCATTTAGATTCCCCTTCCCCTTCCGCGCCGGATGCATTTTCAGCTCATCCCGAAACCTAGTGAACGCGAACGCGTGTGCGCATATTTATTTGTGCTCGTTAATATAATACCAAATTCGCCGGCGAACCGCGATAAATCTATCGATAATCCGCTCAACAGCTGTGTAGTGTAGTGAGAAGAAACCTCCGCCCAGATACAGAACCACCAGCTCAACAATAAGGTCAGTCCCAGATTTCTCCAGCCCTCACATTAACCTATATACCTACTTCCCTCAGCTCAAAGTCGTATGTGTAAGTTCCTAGCTTACACAGAAGATAATCACTAACTACGAACAAATCTGAGACACGGGACCAGCCGATTCAACGTTAGGCACTTTTGACTAAAGATTTCATTTTTGAAATCGTGAGTGTGCTCCTCATGCTCCAACTAACTTCATGGAGGTATTTTGTGCATAACTGCTTAAAATCGACGCGACGCTGACACACATTTTTTTATTATACTAGACGTTGCCTGCGAACCGTACATTTCGCCGCGATAAAAGTAGCCTCAGCTGGATCCGGATGTTAGAATGGTAATTTGTGCGTTGTATACGAATTGGTCTCGGGTTCGAATCCCGATTCTTCCTTTTACATTTTTCATTTATTTTTAAATATTTTATCGTTCTACTAAAACTCCGAGCAAATCTCGGTCTTCCAGGTACTAGGTGATAATATTATAATATCACTAAAAATAAAAAAATATATATAAACCGACTTCCAAGGTAAAAACAATAACATTCTTAAACATCACTTAAAAGTATGAAATAATTCTTAGTGTCGAAATATTTCGCCTTTTAAATTCTGCTAAAATTTAACTATTTCTCTACTCAATCTTTTTATTTTTGAAGTCGGTATAGTAGTATAGTTGATCACAAACTATTGTATAACGAGCACATATACTGTGTAGTTAGGAAGGCCTCGAGAGCTCTTGGGTGTATTATTAGGTCTTGCAAAGACTTAAGATCACTCAAACCTATAAAAGTATTGTATTGCTCTTTCGTACGTTGTATACTTGAGTATTGCTCTGAAGTCTGGAACCCTGCATATGATATTTATTTAGATAGGATTGAATCAATTCAGAAAAGATTTCTTAGATACTTGCAGTATAAATGTGGCGATGATCTAATTAACTACGAAACCAGATGTAAAAAATATAATTTCCTCCCCTTAAGAGTTCGTCGTAAAATTTCGGATATAGTTTATTTAAAGAAAATCATAAATAATCTCTTAGATTCTCCTGGTTTGCACAATATAATTAAGATTAATGTACCCACTAGGTTCTTCCGCACTTTTGTCCCATTTTATATTCCAACATGTAGTACAAATTATCGTCGAAATTCGTTTATTTGTAGATCGACTACTCGATTTAACGACTTTCTACGTGTTCATTATGATGCTGATCCTTTCTTAATCAAACCTTCTTCTATCAGGCGGCTTGAAACTACGGAATATTTCTCGATTAGGTTAGGTTACGGTTAGGTTAATATTAATTGTGTGTATGGTTCTGCGATCCAGCGGTTCTCTTCTTTTTTCTTTCTTTTTATATGCTTGTTACGTAATGGTTTATTATTATTATTGCTTTTTTCATCTCATTAGTTCATGGTTACTGCTAAATTATAGCACACACCTTAATTGTTACAAATCTGTAAAAACTTTTAAAAGGCTTTTTGTTTCTATTTTGTTATGATATTGTTATATCATGTATAGCTGTAAGTTTTTCTGTACAAATAAAATAAAAATAAAAAATAAAAATACAAGTAACTAGGTGATAGGAATTGCCTAGTGTGGAATATCACATTTTTATAAATTAAAATTTTAAATTGTTGACGAAAGATACATAAATCGAAAAGAAATAGGTACTTATTTAGATTGACGCGATTAAAAATAATAAGCAAATAAAAAATATTGCCCATCTCTTTCTCGCATAACGATTTGTTACGTCACAAGTTGCTATTTATTTGTTAGGTTCTGGCAGAAAATGCTATAAGAATTAAGACCGCCTTTTTGTACAGTTCCTTTATTTAATTATTGTTGTGTGTGTGTATGCTTTTTGTGCAAATAAAGAGTTTTCTATTCTTTTCTACCGCCAATTCCAAATCATACATTTTGTAATGATAAATGCATGGCGGGTGCAACTCTTGACGTAACAGGCCGATATATATCGCTCTATTATTGTTAACTTAAATTGTTTGTATCTTCGTTATTTTTTAAGATATACGAAAATGGGTTCTAGACTATGAATTATCATGTTGTCTAACATCGAATAGACGAAAAAAATTTTTTAGGCAACATGCCTATTATGTTTGTATTTCACAAGGTAATGCATCAGGTCTTGTAGTATAAATTTAAAGATAAAAAACGTATTTAAAGTATGAAAACCGGATTTCTGAGTCCATAGAACATGTAATTACTTTAGCCATGACCTTATCTACACTTGCAGACTGTCTGACTATTGTTCATGAATGTCTCATAATTTAAAGCTCAAACAATGGAAATTTTAAGCGACTAGCTGTCCATCAGCATAAATATTTGTATCAATTATTAAAATGGAAACGTATGGTAACAATCAAGTTACATCTGAAGCTTTTTACTGCAATCTATGCAGGCTTTACTTAGGTCTCAACACTCACTGAAAATATTACACGTAATAATGCTGCGCATAACAAGTTTTTTGACCTCACACTTAATTATTTTAAACGTTGCTCAGAAAACAATGCTATATTAGTAGGTATAGTCATTAGTCCATTGTCAGATTCTTTGAAAATTATTAAAGTCACAGCTATGTGACTTCTTTACGTAACTATATTGTAAGCAAAAAATATGTAATGTTCTTGCACTTTAAAATATTGTATATATGTTATATTATGTAATATTCTGTAAAACTTCTACTTAAAAGTCAGCAAAATATTTGTGTATTAAATGAATATTGTAAAAATTTTACAAGATTCATAATAATCCAATATTTATGACACATAAAAAAAATAACCTGAGGCCACATAAGCTTAGGTGGCCTTGGGTAGGGGTACCCAAGGGCAATCGAAGCCTTTGACCAATGCTTCGAAAATCTTTAATATTTTAATTGAGATTAGCGTGGTGTAAATATTTTGGAATATTCTCAGGTCGGAGACGCGTAACCCGGTGTACGGCATGTGCAACAACCCGCACCACACAGGCCGCTCGCCCGGGGGTTCCAGTGGCGCCGAGGCTGCGCTCACGGCTAGCTACGCCACTGCGATCAGCTTGTGTAAGTTGCAAAAAAAAACGGCTACAAACGGTCGCTATTTATTGACCTATGACAGGGCATTTATGCGAACGCGATGACATAAGGCTGGGACTATATGACCCGGAATCCGGACAAACCCGGACCCGGGAAAATTTAGAGTACTGAAAATAAAACTCTGCGATAAAACAATAGACTTGAAAATCGAAGTGTCGAGTTGTCATATATGACATTGACATTTGGTTCGAAACTTTTGTGCTCGATTTTCAGCTTTATTGTATTAGCGCAGAATTCTATTTTCAATGCTCTGACTTTTCTCCGGCCTAACGGATTCCGGACAATACGGTTCCAGCCTAAGGATCACTCTCGTAGAAACTTCGAGGAAAATAACCCTGAACGGACTGTAGTTTAATAATTATTTTTGTAAAGGAGAAAAAAATATGACAGGAAAACTAAAATATTAAAAAAACGAGGAAAAAAAGTGTTACAGAAAGTTTTGTTTTAGGTTCGGACATAGGCGGATCGACGCGGATGCCAGCGTTCTACACCGGCATGTTCGGACACCATCCCACAGCTGGGACAACCAATACTAAAGGTATATTCTTAATTGTATAAAAGTAAGTATACAGTATTTAATATCCTACAAAAATATACCTACTAAATAAACGCTCTTCTAGGATCGTTCTACCGCAGCGGCGATGAGGAGTCTATGTACTGTCTAGGATTCATATCCAAAAGTGTGGAAGACCTGGCTCCCCTCACCAAGATCATTGCCGGAGACAAGGCCAGCCTGCTGAAATTGGACAGAAATGTCGATATGAAGGTAAGGGTCTTATGGGAACGCATTTCAGTGGAATAATTATATTTTTTGAAAGCTCAGAAAGAGTGAACTTAATCTGTAACTTTTGTCCTTAGGATATTAAATTCTACTATTTGGAAGAAGGCAACGACTGCCTGGTAAGCCCCCTGCGCTCAGATGTGAAGGCAGCCATGCACAAGTAACTGATTTTTTTTTACCTAATTAATATATTTTTAACCAACTACGGCTAAGCCAAAGGGAAGGGTCTTTTGTCAGTCTATGTATGTACTATGTATGTATGTTTGTTCCACCATAGCGCCTAAACTACTGGTCCAATTTCAATAAATGAGGTGTCAATAGATTTATAATAATAGCAGTAAGATAGGATATATAATTTACGTAGTCGGGCTATAGTTTTTTTAATAATAATTGTTAGTTTTTTAAATTTTATGTAGATGACTTTTATATGATTCTATTTTTAAAATAATATTTAGTTACCTAACTCACCAGTATCACTAAATGCGTTATGTTAATTTCAAGTATTACTTTGCAGGGTGATAAAGAAAATCAGCGACGAGCATAAAACAGTGGTGGAGCCATACACCCACGAGGCGCTGGGCTACATGTACAAGCTATGGTCGTACTGGATGGGCCGCGAGCCGGGCGACTACGCCAGCATGTTGACTGATGGGAAAAGAGAACTGAACGGTTTCGCCGAGCTTGGTAGAAAGGTAAATCAAAAATATTTTAGGTAAATCAGAAAATGAGGTAGATTATGGCCGGGCGCATAAGAGGTTTCCTGATCCGGAATTCAGATTCAGAAACCTGAATGCTCCATTTACATACAAAATGTTCAACAAGGCGCACACGTCCTTATTTCCAAACGGAAAAAAAACCGACGTTCGTTTTGGAATTCATTCCGTGCGTTCGGGTAGTCAGAATGGAAAAAACCTAATGGCATCACCCCGAACGCATCGCTTACATTCATTTCGTACTCGTCCTCGTAACTATGCTCTTTTGAGATAGTATTGATTCTCCGTTAATCTCTGAATGTTGAACGGATGTATCCAGTAACGACGTTTTCTCTTCTTGTCTTGCGCCAGTAAAAGTGCAATAGCAATCAATTCATCGTCGTCGTCCATTTTTGTTTTCCCAGAAGCGTCTCTATTCGAACTGACTGTGTAAATTCTTAATACAAAAAAACTAATGGTTTGCGTTAGGCTCGCGGAATTCAGGATCTGAATTCTTGATCAGGAAACCGAGCGTATGCGCCTGGCCTATAATAGAGTTATAGGGATTGTCGATACAAGTGAATTTTTTGAATATTTTGGCGAATTATTTAAATATTATATCTTTTTTAATTTTTTTAGCTGATCGGCATAAGCAAACACTGCCTTTTCGTGATACTGCGGGTTCTGGAGATGAAACTGATGCCTAAAGCCGACAAAGAGTGGGCAGAAAAGACTACAAAGGAGCTGAAAGATGATATTATTGTAAGTATTGTAGTGATCTGTGATCATGGCAACTTTAAATATAATCTGTGTCACTAGTAATGTCATTGGAGTTTTGTCACTTGGAATAACGCTGAACTACGAATATAATGGTCGACACATAGTCTGCAGTTAATCATTTATTATCTCGCTCATCCCGCTCTGCCAATCCTGAAATATAACAAGAAACCAATAGATGGTGTCCGAAGTGGGATGTTAGTGAAAATGTAAAGGAAAATTGTCAAGTCGAAATAGATTTTCAAGAACTAGTCAAGAAAATAATGATAATTTTCAGTCACCCTCAAGTGAAGGTATGTCAAGTCCAATTGATATTCAATCACCAATTTTTGTTCAAGTAGAAGAACATTATAATGAAAATTTATTCTTGTCAGAAAATGAAAGTAATTTATGTAATGTAGAACAATTGCCAGAAATGTGTGATATGTCAATTCCGAGTAATACGTCTCAAATAAGATATAGTTCTCGTGGAAGGAGATTAAAACCTCCTGATAGACTAAGTTTATAATTAAGTTTTAGTCAAGTAAATAATTTAATTGTACTGGTCAATAGATAACTCCATGCACCTCAAGTCAAGCCTGATAAGAGTCGAAATTAGTCATTTAATTATTTTTTTCAAAATTCCTATAAAAGGGGGCATGTAGTGATCTGTAATCATGGCAACTTTATACATAATCTGTGTCACTAGTAATGTCATTGGAGTTTTGTCACTTGGAATAACGCTGAACTACGAATACAATGGTCGACACATAGTCTGCAGTTAATCATTTATTATCTCGCCCATCCCGCTCTGCCAATCCTGAAATATAACAAGAAACCAATAGAAGTATAATACATATGACTTGTATTAATAAGTGCTGTAGGGATTGGTTGTACAAATTGTAGGTAAAAAAATTATTATAAATTAAGTATACCAATTGCTTTCAGAACAAGCTGGGCGACAACGGAGTGCTGATCCTACCCAGTGCGCCGCATCCGGCGCCCTACCACTACTCGTTCTACCTGCGCCCCTACAACTTTGCATACTTCGCCCTTGTGAACACGCTCAAGTGCCCCGCCACCCAGGTTAGATACGCCACTGACTTGGGTACACTGCAATTGTGCGGAGTGCTTCTAGTTTAAGGCTGGGACTATATAATCCGGAATTTGGCGGACCCGGGAAAATTCACAGATTATAGAAGTGTCTAGTAAAATGTAAATCTCAACAACTACCTATAACAGCTCGACACTCCACACCTCGATTTTCAGCTCTATTGTATTAGCGCAGAATTCTATTTTCAATGTTTTTCCCTGGTCTTCCGGATCATATAGTCCCAGCATAATAGTCTACAGCAAAAACGTACTTCCAAGGCAATTGCACACTTATCAATAAGTATTTGACTTTTAAAACGGTAGTTTCAATTTGTGAGTATCTTTTAATGAACAATATAATATATTTTTCAATTATTTCAGCTTCTAAATGTGCATTGTATTTCCAGGTACCACTAGGACGGGATTCGCATGGCCTTCCTTTGGGTGTCCAAGTAATGGCGGCCCCCTACAACGACGCGCTCTGCCTCACAGTCGCTAAATATCTGGAGAAAGAGTTTGGAGGTGCCATCATGGCATGCAAAGCTAAATAAATTTAAAAATATATTGTTAAGTAGTTGTTATTAATTGTATTTGCATAAGAGAAATGTTTCGTTTGATGTATGAAATATATTTTTTATAATTCTTTTTAATTGTTATTTTATATTTAAAACTAACACCAGGGTAAACCTTAAAACCTTCTTTCTAATAAGAAAGCCGTACAGTGGACGCAGTGCAAAAAGTAATCGGTTTTGTCAAGGCCGATAGGCCGTTTTGTCAGATAGAGTCGGCGCCTACAACATTTAATACATTATACAGGTAGCGGCACGAAACTCTAGCGCTGACCGTTATTGCGCAGAAGTCAAAAATTAGGTCTCTCAGGGGGGCTAGAGGGACGAAGGGTGCTCGTGCGTAGCGCCGATTGGCTAGCCAGTCGTACTCCGTCCCCCGCCGTGATACGACGCTCCGCGGTCTTCTGACTGTACAGTCGCGTTCTAAAATCTATTGTTATTGCCGTTCATTGTTATTGTTTTTTGTTAAGTTTGAGTTCGATTGTTATTGTTAGTTTTTATTATTAAATTTGTTTGTGACTTTCAACAGTGAACATGCCTAGAAGAAATACTGTTTTGAAAAGACAGGCACGAAAAATGGTGTAGGTATGACGTGCATTGTTTTGTTAAAAAGAAACCAATGAATTGATTGATTCTTTAAAGCAAATAATAAGTGAGATTGACGAAGCAACGAGTATTTTGCTCATTCATTCGAATGACAGCACGATAAGACAAACTTCAGACGTTATTAAGACGGGGAACATGAAAATAAATGATATAATCAGTTGTTTGGGTAAAATCCAAAAAAGGACAGCAGAGGCCACAAATACATCTGTTGCAACGGTAAGAAACATCACCACTCAAGCCAATAGCTCCGATTTGATAACAGTTTTCAGAACACCTGGTAAAAAACGATCCAGACCAAAAACGGTCACAGAAATTGATAACTTCGACCAAGGCGTGATTAAGAGGTGCATACACAACTATCACACGTTAAATAATGAGCTTCCCACCGTCGGCAAGCTAAAACAAAAGCTAGAAGAAGACATAAACTTCAAAGGCTCAGAACGAAGTCTTCGAAGAATAATCAAGAGTTTGGGGTTTCGATGGAAAAAAAAAAAAAATAAATAAAAAAATGTAAACAATCGAAAAGTGCTGATTGAGACTTCAAATATACGTTTGCAACGTATTGAATATTTACAAAAAATTAAGAAATATCACCAAGAGGAACGGCCTATTATCTATACGGACGAATCGTACGTAGATTCATCGCACTCTACGCCAAAAGCCTGGACCGACGGTAGTACAAAGGGCCTAAAAAAACCCATTTCAAAAGGACAGCGAGTTGTAATTGTCCACGCAGGGTCTGAGACTGGGTTTGTACCGAATGCGTTACTGACTTTTAAAGCGGGTACCAAATCAGGCGACTACCACGATAACATGAATTTTGAGAATTATGAAAAATGGCTCAGAACTCAATTGATGCCCAATTTACCAACTAATTCCGTCGTGGTAGTCGACAACGCGTCCTATCACAATAAACAGTGGGGCGCACCAAGCTCAAATTCTAAGAAAGCTGACATGCAGGCTTGGCTAACCGAAAAAGGCATACATTACGATGAAACGCTACTGAAACCTCAGTTATACAATTTGATCACGGCAAACAAGGAAAGATTCAAAACATTTTCGATTGACCGAATCCTAGCCAAACAAGGCCATGAAGTTCTGAGATTACCACCATACCACCCAGATCTTAATCCAATCGAGATGGCATGGTCTGATATAAAACAATATGTAGCCAGCAAAAATGTGAAATGGAATGTTACTAAATGTATAGACCTAATTCAAGAAAAAAATTTACTGATGGGTGCATGGGATTGGCAAAAGTTATGCGGGTGCATGGGATTGGCAAAAGTTATGCAAAAAAGTGAAGAATATAAAAGGGGAATATGCAAAGAGTGACCATGTCGTGGATATGGTAACAGAAGAGTTCATTATTCGCGTTGACGCAGATAGCTCAGAGGATGACCTTGGAGATTCTGATGATGATGACGCTGCTAGTGACGATGACCGGAGCAGCCCTGAGTCCGAGCCTTCAAGGAGCAAAAGGCTCTGTCGAGACAGCTCCATTGTGACACACGATGATTTAATGGAAGGCGTGACACCATTACGTAAGAGTGAGAAAAGTACTTACTTTTGTTAAGTGCCACGAACGTAACGCTTATATTCATAGACAGCACACAACGTAACATGTATACATGTTAATAAAATATTATGATTGACTCTTAAAGTCGTTAACCATTTTGGACTTTAATAAACTTTAATTATGGATTTGTTTAGTGTGCGGCCGATTTTCTAGAAAATCGCCAGTACCGGATTAGCCTAGTAGCGGATGCAGCAAATGTTACGGGCCCCGCGCTTTAGTGGAGCCCCGCGCTCCAACGTCTTTGACAGCGACGACTACGGCGGGAGCGTAAAAATATTGTTCTCGCACATGACAGTAATTAAAAAATCGACGCTTGTGAGTTCGATTTTCAGCTCTATTGTATTGAGCTGAGCTGAAAATCAATTGTATTACTCAATAGCAATATACAGGCTGCCGTGAGTTCGATTCGATTTTTATCTCTATTGCTTTACTAACAAAGGTACCTGAAAAGCTAAAACTCAATTTCATCACCTTAAATCTCAAGTGAAATTAATAATTTACATTTTTTATATATTATTATATATACAGGCTGTATTCTGACCAGACCCATTAACTTCGTGGGCTTATATCCATGAGATGGATCCATTGGTACTAGGTCATTTGCTTTTAATCGATTGTTTTTGTAAAAGTAAAAATTTTCAATATGCAATGTACAACGCACATAGTACACAATAGTACACGCGCAAACACGTCCCCCGCGCCCGCGCAGGTGCGAATAGAGAAAATCAGCTGATACTAGCAGCTATACCGTATGTAGTAAATAAACCACGAAAATTGCATAGATTAATAACAATCTTACTTAAAGCTAGATAGCTCCGTGGCCTAGTGGGTAGACAGTTTGATTCGCACTCGAGAGAGTGCAGGTTCGATTCCCAGGTTGTGGCGTGCACCAATGAGACTTTTTCAGATCTCAAGTACATTATACGGACGCTCTAACGGTAAAGGAAAACATCGTGAGGAAATCCGCACATGGTTGGCCCCAAACGTATTAACTAGTCATTCCTCTGGACTGACTGACTATGCTGTGAGAATGCCGTATGTGCTTGGGCAACCATACGACATTTCAAACCAACTATCCCAGGCACTACAGTATTTCAAGAGTGGTTATTTCGCTCGGAGAATACTGTATAAATCATCCAATAACGGATGAAAAGGCCACGGTTTATTTAAAGTTCTAATAACATTCAAGTACCTATTTACTAACTTTTGTTAAGTTAACATTTAATTACTTTTTTACTATTTTTGTTCTGATTAAGAAAAATAAGCATCCTTGCCGTCTATAATGCCCCTTAGAAATAATACTTATTAGCTTAAAACGTTTGTCGCGCACTCATTATAATAAAACACAGTTTTTAAGTAGATGGAGAGCTACTAGAAAAAGGTTTAAAATTTTAGCCGAATTTAAAAGGGTAATCCTACTACTATTATAAATGTGAAAGTTTGTGAGGATGGATGGATGAATGTTTGTTACTCTTTCGCACAACGTGGCAGGAGCTGGAATTCTGGACTTAACTTTTCTTTTCAGCAAGTCCCAAACGTGCTCTATTGGGTTCATATCCGGTGATCTCGCCGGCCACTCCATAACAGTGATATTCATATCATTAAGATAAGCTTGAGTTACCCGAGCGGTATGCGGCCGATCATTATCCTGCATAAAAACAAAATCGTCACCGATATATGGGGCAAACGGTACGACATTTTCTTCTAAAACTTCTCTGATATAGCGGTCTGCAGTCAGACTCCCTCTGTCAATCACTACCAAGTCTGTGCGAGCTCCCAAACAAATGCCCGCCCAAACCATTATTGATCCACCACCGTATGCAACTGTAGTTTCAAAATTTGTCTGAATGTATCGTTCTCCTTTGCGTCTGTATATTCTTTGCCTGCCGTCAATTTGATTTAAGAGAATTCTGCACTCATCACTAAACAATACCTTACTCCATTGGTCCGCGTTCCAAAGTCGATGTTCCTGAGCAAAAGTTAACCTGTTTCTACGCTGATTTACCTCGAGCCTTGGAGCTTTGGCGGGCACAAATTAACCCAAACCAGCTTCTTCGAACCTTCTTCGTACCGTACGCTCACTTACGGTTACACCCCGCACTGCTTCTAACTCATGTCGGGCTTGGACGGCCGTCAAACGGGGGTTCCTACGTACACGAAGCCGAATGAAACGATCATCCCTACTCGAAGTGCGTCTTTTTCTGCCTTGTCCTGCTCTTCTCACATAAGTACCGGTCACCCTGAACCGTTGGATACTGCGATGGATCGTTGAAACTGGTCGACGCAGATCTCTGGATATCACTCTGTAGGTTTGACCATTTCTTCGAATTTCGAGTGCCCTGGCAATCTCCGTTGGGGCTAAGTCAGGCATAATTCAGTCCTCAACTCCAAAAAGATACGCGATTAAAAAAAAACTAACAAAGAACAGTATTTCAATGAAATTTTAAATCAAAGTCAGAAGGAAGAAATACTCGAAGTTCGCTCCAGTTAAGGTGTATTTGAATAAAATTAAAACAATTGCATAAAATGTGATGTTCAGTTGTTTTCTTAATTTGAAAATATTTCTTTTTAAATTAAATGACGTATAAACCAGCCAGCAACCTTATATGATACTGATATCAAACCTTTATTTTATGTTCCGCTAAATATGCCGGTGTGTGTATTTTGTCCACCATGGAAAGTACCCTATTATTATTCGCCGAACTCATCGATATTTAAATATCGATAGTGTTAAGCACTAGTGTTGCTTGAATAAAAATGTCATTTGTCGTACACTGACAGATTGCCGGGGCAGCCGGGGAATTCAATTGGTGACGCTGTGGTTTTTGTATTTGTGTTCCTCCAAAACTCCCTAGGAACTTTTAGTAAAGCTTTTACCACTTTACTGAATCGACTGACTTGGCTCATTGACTGTACTGACTATTTATTTAGACTTTGACTAGACTTTAGACTTGACGATTTAGGAATATGGTTTTTTTTCCCGCCTTTTTAAGTTGACACTGGTAAATGGTTTTTCGGCCATAAATTTAAATTAAAAAATAAATATATTTTGTCATCCTAAAATATAATACGTCCAGTATTATATGCATCCCAATCGAAAGTCAAAAAATTTTTTTTTTTTTTTTTTTGGAGTTTTGCCGGGGAGTTCAATGGGTGACGTTGTGGAATTTGTTAGATTACATAAATTTGTGTTATCTCGGTTCTTAATGTGTAATATTGGTAGAATATTAACCATTAAATATTCTTAATGTGTACAAGTGTGGGCAAGTGGTACAACTTCAAAAAACGTGCTATTCTGTGTTTCCCGCCAAAACTCCCTAAAAACTTTCAGTAAAGCGTCTACCACTTTACTGAATCGACTGAAATGACTCATTGACTGTACCGACTATTTATTTGGACTTTGACTAGACTTTAGACTTGACGATTTAGGAATACAGTGTTGAAAATTGAAACGAAAGTTCTATTTCCCGCCTTTTTTTACTTGACACTGGCAAATGGTTTTAAGTTAAGCCGACGCCATATATTAAAAAAAAACTCTTTTTAATTTTATGTCAAATGAGTTTTATTCGTAGTATCTCTAAGTAGTCTGTGGTTTTATTATTTTTATTGATGTACATAGGTGCCAGAAGGTCTTATTTGATTGACAAATACTGTCTGAAATTAGCCAGCAGAGATAATGTTGTTGTTAGCAGGCTTTTAGAAAATTTTCAATATCCGAAGGATAATTTATTTACATTATCTGCACGTACTTCTTTGAGCCATTCTGTAGCTTCCCTGAATTCAGAATTTCAAGATATATTGGTCAAATTTATTACCATGTTTTAGTAACGTATTGGCACCAATAATCGACATGTTAAGGAGGTTATGTGCTTAAAAAAGAAATATAAAAAATATTTTCATACTTAGAAAAGCAATGACGAGTGAAAATGATTAAATATGCCCTTGAGAAATGATATGCTGATTATTGTTAATTACAAATATATAGTTTTTGAGAAAAAACCGAAAAAATAAAAATATTTAAAATCTCCAATAATCGACATGAAAACTCCAGTAACCAACACCCAGTTATCGACAGTTACCAGTTATCGTTACCCAATTATCGACTGATTGCCAGCAATGTGTACCTACCTGCCAGGCCAGCCATAATATCATGTAATTTGCGTCAGCAATGCGACAAGCGAAAATTGTACAATATCTGCTGTCTGGTTTGATACTGAGTCCGTAAATTAAAAGTAACAATTCAAAAAATATTCATTTATTTGTATAGAAAAGTCTAAATTATAAAAATCAATTACATAAAAAAAACTCTGAAGGACTTAACTTTTTTTAAATTCTAAAAAGTCTTTTGGTATTAATCATATCTTTATCATACATTACTTATTTGGAAACATTGCTTTGGAATGATATACTTAATAACTAGTTGACAATTCAGTCATGTTTGTAACAAACTAGGAATGTTTTCTTGTAACAATAAAACTTAAAGTACCTAATCTTTATATCAAATATATTTATATATTGGGTTGACGTTGACGTTTAATACATTTTTTAGTTCCTCGATTGTTCGTTAGAGCGTGAACCGTCACTTGTCGCTGTCGCATTGCTATCGCAAATTACAGAATCAGGGGGCCAATCACTGATAATAATTCTTCTTAATTTAAAGGTAGATATTGGGTAAATATTTATCCATTTCTGGTATTCTGTAAAATCCTCTCTTATTTAGACATATAGGCTCATTAATTTCTTCAATTATTTCACTATGGCCATATAACATTATATCAGGTGGATAGGGCCATTTGAAAGTATTTCCTGTAGTGAAAGTCATTGTACTTATTTCGAATTCGGTATTTACCAAGTTTTCAATCTTACCTGGAAAATACTCCCCTTCATACTTAATTATTACGAAACTTCCTATCGAAAACTTCTTCTGTAATTTAGTAAACTTTGAAGATGGAAGTTTCTTTATAGGATAATTTTCCAAGTCTGAGTTTAAAGAATCAGGCTCATCATAGCTATTATCACTTTCAGCGTAGGAAATATCCATATCTGAATCTGAAGTCAATTCTTTTTGAATGCTCATCTTTCTTTTAACTTTTGTCTTAGCTGTTTTCTTCTTCTTATCGTTGGCTAACTGTTCCTTCAATTTCTTCTTTTCTATTGTCTGTTTTGCTCTTTCGTCTTTTTCTCGTTGTTTTTTATTTTTCTCATCTTCTTTCTTCTCGTAATACTCTTTCCAAGCTTTACTTGTCACTGTTGAAGGAATCTTTTCTCGCTTTGTCTTCTTTTTGTTACTATCCAAATTATCGGGCCAAAACAGACTCCTCTTAAAAGGAGATGGTACTATTACTCCCAAAACGGTTTCCATAGAGTTCTTCTGTGGTGTTGTGTCCTGTAGTACCATAGTACTAATTATAGGTTCTTGAGATATGCGGTCTTCTATTATTTTAGGCAAATCGGAAGAAGATAATGACTCCGGTAGTGGTAGTGCTTGGTCAATTAATGTATCAATATTGGTGTTAATGTTGGGTGCTTCGATTAGAAGATCTCTTGTCACTTCAGGTAAAGTTGGAAAAGAAAGTAATGGTAGAGGAAGAGGTTGGTTGGGTTGAACAGTAACACTTTCTATGACTGCGTCTTTTGATGAATTATCAGTCTGCACGCTGTTTTCAGTTTCTGTTAGCACAGTGAGACCAGCATCTGACGAAAAAAAACATGTTCTTCGGTTAAAACTTCGTTTATCTGGGCAGTGGTTATATTATTTGAGACATTGTTTGTCTCTTCCAATGTGTCTGACGTTAAAGCAGCATCCGACGAATTTGAATGACACCCGGATTCGGATTTATTTTTGGCCCAAATGACATATAAAGCCACGTCTTCGTTGGGTATGTTACTTTCCAGTGTATTTTCTATTTTCAAAGTATAATTTATTAAATAAGTGTAACTTTTGAGCTGAAAAAATATTTATGATTTCCTTTTCTAAATATTTCATGAACTCCTTCTGCACTGGATTAGTTTTAGGAGTGGTGTCTTTTTCGGTTTGTCTAATTTTAGACATGTCAATATAATCAGGCCCGAATGAAAAAAGGCCTCCCGCTCTGAACCCATTTTTGACGCAATCTTTCGTTATATTTGTGAGTGCTTTTTGGAGTACTGGGGCAAAATTCTCTTTACGGAGATTTTGACCAAGGTTCTCCATTTTCCATTGCATCACGGCTTTTCTCCAATGTGCTTTTGCAATTTGCAATTGAGGGGTCTGAATACTGATAAGTCCATCGGTTGTAATAAATGTGTTGAGTTTGGATATAAGGCAAAGATTTCAATATCATTTTGAGTGCAAAAATTCGATAAATGAAGCGTGAGATGCGATTTGTGGCCATCAACGAATAATAAAATCGGTTTTTCAATATTGTTTTGCTCTAGCCAAGGGTTGAAGACATTAGTAATATATTCAAAGAAGGTACTGCTGCACATCCACCCACTCTCCGACTTAACTATTGCCCATTCTTCGGGAACACTTGCAGCAATAGATGCAGGTATCCGTTCATAATTAAATACAATCATTGGAGGGGCTAGGTCTCCGGCTGCATTTCCCGTTATAAGGACCGTAAGATTGTCCTTGTCATCGCCACAACTACTATATGGTGTTTGTCTCCTTTCTTTACTATTACACGATTAGGTTTGGGTGACAAGAAAAACGCACTTTCGTCTGTGTTGAATAGCCTGTGTGGGTTGTTTAGAACAGTTTTTAAATTTTGTTCGTCCAAATAACTTTCAACTTCATTAAACCAGGTCCTGATGTTATTCTCAGACACGTTATCTCGAGCTCTCGACAAGTTGTCTGGTACCCTTTCTGACAAGATTGGATGTCTTTTCATAAACGACTGAAACCATTTCTTACCAGGCCTGTTATTAGTAAAAGGATTTGGCCTGTTGTGATTCATTATTATTTTTTGGACACTGTCCAATAGAGAATCTTTAGTCGGTGGTACATGTTTTTCAGATAACTTTAACAACCATCTTTCCAAAATGTCTTCTTCTGATTTTGTTAATATAGTATTTGGCCCCATAGCGCAACCGATTAGAGTTTTTCCTGATAATTTGTCGTGTAGAGTAATCCTTGGTACTCCAAAAAGTTTCGCAGCAACTGCAATCTTTTTTCTTCCATTCTTTACAGCCTCAACCGCTTTTTCTATCTGGTCGGGAGTGTAGTTTTTTCTCGGAGCCATCTGAAACCAATTATCGACACATTTAAATTCCATTAATCGACGTGGTGTCGATTACTGGTAACTCTACTTTGATCAACCTATTTTAAATATCTACCAATTCTGCAAAGAAAAGACGACCGTATTCCTTTGTAAAATAAAAAAGTTAAAAAAAATAATATTTTCGACACTTGTCGATAATTGAAGAAACTCAATTTTAGAGAACCAGTAATCGACACCAGCAAAAACCTTTAAAAAAGTAACCTCCAAACTTCTGTTATAATTTATATTGATACTATAATTCCCATAATACACCGTAAAACACTTAGAAAAAAAAAAGGTTAATAATACACCAAGGTAACGATCAAACATTGTACTTACTTTGTTATAGATTTCGCTTAGAATTGTCTTTGTTTTGGAAGGAACACTAGCCGGTCACAGTTCTCACGCCGCCATTTTTAGACGAAATGACGGATTACAATCAAATATCACTGGATGACAGTAGAAAGCGTACATATCAGTGTACAGTGTAGCCATATTAAAAAATCGGATTCTCACTCTTATTTCCTTTAATTACAGAAAAAAATGTCGATCATTGGTTCTTGTCGATTATTGGTGCCAATACGTTAATACCTATTGGAGTATTTTTAGTAAAATAGACATAAATATAACTAGATATGAAAATAAATATGAATTTTTTCAATTTTTGGAAACTAAATCGGAATTTGTCAAAATTTACACAGATGGTTCAAAATGTAATGATAAGACTAGTTTCGCTTATTACGACACCGGATCAAAAATTGGAAAAGTATACGAATGTCATAATAACTTTTCAATATTTTCTGCAGAATGTCTCGCTATACTGTATGCATTAAAACACATCGTAAAGTCAAAAGATTTAATTAGGAAGCAGTACATAATAATTTCAGATGCCATGAGTGTATTAAGAGCTTTGAAAGAAAATGTAATGACAGCATCTACAAACTACTTAATTTATGAAATAAAATTCTTTGTCTACTATCTTTCTAATTTAAAATGTAAAATAGAATTTTCTTGGGTTCCTAGTCACTCAGGAATATTTGGTAATGAGCTAGTTGATAAAATGGCGAGATTTTCGCATACTGTAAATAAAACTAGTTACAAAGTTCCATTTTCCGATTTACATGTATACTTAAAACAAAATATGTTAAATCGTTGGTTTTACAATTTAGATAATACTAGAAAAACTAAAGGAAAATGGCTAGCTGAAATACAAACACATCCATCTAAAAAGGCATGGTTTGAGAAATATAAATTGTATACCCATCGACATTTTATAACAACAATGTGTAGGCTAAGGATTGGGCATGGAAGGTTTCCAACCCATCTTTATAGATTAAAATTAACTGAAACCTCGATATGTAAATTTTGTAACCTTGAAGATTGTGATTTGGATCATATAATATTTAAATGTTCTAAATTTGCTATTGAAAGATTACTTTTTATCTGTGAATGTCAAGATATTTTAAAAACCTCAGATGTACCGCAAAATACTAAAGATTTATTAAAACATACTCAACTTTATTCTCTAATATATGAATTTTTAATGTGCACAAATATTGAAATTTAATTTGTTAATTTAATTGATGATTAATGTTTTTATAATTGTTTTCTTTAATTATTATTTTTTCTTTTGAAGAATATGAAATGTTATTTTGTTTTGTTTATGATTTGTTACATTGTAGTTAGCAATCTTGTGTTAAAAGTTAGATAAGTATATTATAACTGCCTCGTGGCTCATAGTTTGTAACTAATGCCTTAAATAAAAAAAAAAAAAATGTACATAGGTGCTTTTACTAATAAGTTGAACAGGTATTGACTGTTAAATATTTTAATAGTTCTAACAATACCCATATTTTAATAAGTTTAGTGAGTAACAAGAAAAAAGTAGCGGTATTAAACTATTTAAATTATAAAGGCAAGTAGGCTCTACTTATTAACTCTTAAAATTTATGTTGGTGGAATAGGTATTTAGCTACTCAGCAATACGTTCACTTGGCCAACTTAATTTGAAAATTGTGTTTTGTAAAAGATAGATAGTCTGTACTAATACTATTATTATATTATTAATAATAAAAAATGGTAAAGTTTGTGAGGGTGTAGGGGGTAATCTCTGATTCTACTGAACCGATTTTGAAAATTATTTTACCAATAGAAGGCTGCGTTATTTGTGAGTGACATAGGCTATATTAACCCGAAAAATGAAAAGACTTCGTGGTAGCCGGTTTTGCAAAGTAAGTCAGAGAAAAAACGGTCGAACGAAAGCGTTCATTCAAGCTCGTTGCCATCGGTAAGGCAGCGTTCGTAAGAAATATTATATGATTAAGTCCTAGAGAAAAGTTGTAGAGCTTGATAATGCCTACAAAAAAGTCAGTAACAGCATATGTCTTAAAAGTAGTTTTTTATATTTTAAAAATAATTTAAATCGTTAGGTCATACATAATAAAAATGTCGGTATTAAGGTTGATTTTTAAACCGCACTTAAAGTACATGATTTTAGATAAGTTTAGATTAAAACCATACTAACACATTTTTTATCGCATATTAATATCAAATTGTCAGTCATATTTATGAGTCATTTGTGTAAATCTTAAGCTCAGACCATTATTGGTCTGAGATCTTAAGTTGTTGAGTAGCTGGTAGCCAAACCGTCATAAATGTAAATGTTTAAAAATTATATCAATGGAGCAATGGTTCCAATTTCTTTTGTCAAATGATGGTCTTTTTTTATTTTTCGCGCCATAGGACATTTACATAGCGTATTGATAAGCAAATATTAATGGATTGTATGCTGGACGTCCAGTCAGGATGTACATTTAATTAATATCTAAATTATCAAAAGTAGATGTAATATAACCAGCAGTTAAAATATTTACATATTTAAAATAATAACTTACTAGTTATGTGCACTGTTTAAATTATTTACCTAGCGAGGCCATATTTCAAGTTATTTTCATTCCACACTGCGTAATATTTTTTTTTGTAGAAACCTAAAAACCTAAATCTCAGCTTGCCTAGTATTCCTATAAGATTGTTTGTGTGTGAGCTTTTGTCAAAGAATATTATATATATTACTAATGTACTTTTGTGGAGCTTATGATAATAAATAAAATTTATCGTGAAAATAAGGTAAAGTACTGATTTATTTCCCACTTAATATCTTCAGAATGAATGTACCTGTGAATTACTTGTCACAAAAAGTCATTCATTAGATCTCATTAATTAATTGTTCCATTACTTTTTGCACTCGAAAGAAAAAACATTCCTGGGCTATGTGATAATATAATGCATTTGAAATTAATGTTTTTCCCTTTAAAACTTTATTACTTACTAGCTGTTTCACGCAGCTCCACCCGTGTAAATATAATATCGGGTATCCCGCAGGAATACTGTTCTTTTCCGGGATAAAAAGTAGCCTGTTTTGTACCAGAGCCTAAACTACTACCATACCAAATATCATCAAAATCCATTCAGTAGTTTTTGCGCGAAAGAGTAGCAAACGTCTATCCGTCCATACAAAGTTTCACATTTATAATATTAGTAGGATTAACTTGTTCTTGGATCCTCAGGTGATTTTTTAAAACTTAATTAAAAATACTTGCAGAATATTAAATAAGAATGGCAACAGAAAAGTTTATAAAGCCTAAAAGAGAAAAGTCCAAGGTATTTTATAAAAATTGTTAATGGCATGCTCCTTACTTTTTTGCTTTTATTTTTCTTTTATTGCATATTACTAACATGTTTAAAAAATAGTTATGGGCTTTACATAAATATTTCTTCTACACTAAATAAACAATGCTTACTTTGAGATTGTAATCAATAAAATAACACAATTTACTATTAAAATAATACTTAGGGCCTGTTTCACAATCTTCTATCTGCATCCATATATATTGTAATAAGGAATGACAACAGCACTGACCAGTTCAAAGTGTTTACTGTCATTAAAATATAGTTATGTTTACACAATTTTTATACCATTTGTATGGTCAGCAGTTATGGTGAACAAGCATTTATGTACAACTCTGCTTGTTAAATGGAAGCTTAAATGGAAGTTTTGTTGTTACTTAATTTATATCAGCTATCTAATACTTATCAGTAGGCAATGCATCAGGCCCTTATCATTATAGGGAATGGTAAATAATTTGATATGACTAAAATTGCATGAGGTATTGTACAAACCAAATATTGTAATATTATTTTGTCCATCAAATATGTTTAGTTCCAAATTATATTAAAACTTTCTTTTCAGCATCGAGAAAATAAATCAAGTAGAATTTGTAAAGGTGTGATGATGAATATCCTGAAAAACATATATCTCTTTTTACGCATTTACATTGAAAAACTTATTGACTATGCATTTTCTTGGTACTGGGATACTGAAAAAAACAAGAGTATACCAGACCTGTCTAATAGACATGAAATCTTGAAGGAGAGTGCCATCTCACTAGCAGCTAAGATTCGAAACAAGCAGCTTAAGTCTGAGGATTTAGTTCGGACTTGCATTGAAAGGATAAAAGAGGTACGTATGCTTAAAACAATTAGCGTTTTATATCAAATGTGTCTTAGTCTGTAGAAATAAAATAAATATAATATACATTATACATAATAATAAAAAAATTGAGAAGTTAGACTGTAGAAAGATCATACATAAATAATGGTAGTATTCAAAGGTTCTCATGCAATATGTTGACTTAAGTTAGTTTATTACAAGCACTTCTATAGTTAAAATTATTGAAAGGTGCTTAAAATTAATAAATTTTCACTTCTGTACAAATATATCCATAGTATGACATCTATATTCTAATTGTTATAATGGTAGGTAAATAATAATTAATGTACTTGGTAACCTTTCACCTAAGGATTATATTGTAAATGTAGGGACACACTAGCATATTTAATACTATCACAAATAAATGTTTCATACTTATTTAGTACAAGTTAAATATCATACACCTTAATAATTAGTTTTGTTACTTTCTTACTTTATGTCAGGTGATACATACAAAACTTAAGCTTATGCCGATACTCATCAGCAGATTGTGAAACATGCCTATATAAGGTTTGGTAAAATTAATGACGGATATTTTGGGTATATGATCTACTGCTTATGTTAAGACAGAAAAATTGTTTACAAAAAAAACTAAATACTAAATAAAATTACATTATGTTCTTTATGGCGCTACAGTGGTCTGATAAAATTGATATTATTTAGGTAAAACCTTTGCTTTCACTTTAAAGTACAGCTGACTTTAAAGCTTCTGTGAGCATAATGACCTTAGCGCCTTAGAGCTTTTACCGAACCTTATATACTACTATTACATCCAATCTAAACGTATTATAGAAAGAAACAATAGTGTCCTTTTATGCTAACAATCTAAATGTCACTTATTTACTGTGCAATCTACTACTGTTATAAATGTGAAAGCTTATGAGGATGGATGTATGGATGAATGGACAGATGGATGTTTGTTAGTCTTTCACGCTAAACTACTGAACAGATTTCGATGAAATTTAGTATGGTAGTATTTTAAGCTCTGGATTAAAACATATGCTTCTTTTTATCCCGAAAAAAAAAGAATGTTCCTGTGGGAACCTTAATTTACATGGGCGGAGCCACAGACAAAAGCTAGTAAATAAATACAATGTCACATTAATTTGTTTGAATTTAATCTTTCTATTACTGCAGCATATACTATTTGGTGTTCATTTACAGGTAAACCCAATTATAAATTCAGTAACAGATGAAAGATTTGAACAAGCTATCAAAGAGGCCAAGGAGATAGATGAAAGCATCGAGAAAGGTTTTCCTTTAGAGTATTTCAAAGAGAAACCATTCTTAGGTAAGTGTTAAAAGTATAAAAAAAACACTGGTTGTGAATATTATAATTATATATTATATTTTATGTACAAAGGAAGACTTAAGATATCTTATTATGTTATAATATTAAACCGAAATTGACTGAAATATAATCTTGAAACTATATAACTTGAAAAAATATTTATGGACTATGTTGGTCTGAAAATAATGTATATTATTTTAATTATTTATTTGAAATAGTATATTGATTGCTTATTAACACCTAAAAAGTCCGGCGCAGCTTTCTGCTGTAATGCTGGGAGTATATACTCCGGAATCCGGAAGGCCATAGAAAGTTCTGTGCATTGAAAATAGAACTCTGCGCTAATACAATAGAGTTGAAAATCGGACACACGAGTGTAGAGTCAAATGTCAATGTCATATATTATGACAGCTTGAACCTCGAAACTACCATTTTCACCTTTATTGTATTAGCGCAGGCCGCAGAATTATATTTTCAGTGCTCTGAACTTTCACCAGCGTTCCGGATTTCTAAGCATATCGTCACAGCCTAAGGCCAAGAAACTGGTAAACTGAAATCCGAAATAATTTTTTTCTGTGGTAGAGAAATAAATAATTATGTATATCTATCTGCTTTCTTGCCTACTATAAACATTTATTAAATACCCAACATTATCTCGCAGGAGTACCGTTCACAACAAAGGAGAGTATAGCTGTCTCCGGTCTGCACAACACGCTCGCTACCCTAGCCCGGCGGCACACGCGCGCGGACTCGGACGCGGCGTGCGTGCGTCTACTGCGTGCAGCTGGTGCGATACCGCTGGCCGTCACCAACGTCCCCGAGATCAACAAGTGGTAAGTGACGTCGCGACGTAACTAGCAGCAGCTAGGTGACGCTTGCAACTTCTGATCTTCGGTCTATGGAGTGACTGCCAGTGACAAGTGACTTGTACAAAAAAATCCTTGCACGGCATCAGCATCTGACATACTGTTGTTAATATATTTTTTTAACTATCAAAAGTGACCAGTGAAATCATATAACAGGCAGGAGACCAACAATCTAATCTTCGGTCGAACCAACAATCCGTATCACGTGGGGCGTGGCGCGGGCGGCTCCAGCGGCGGGGAGGCGGCGCTCATGGCCAGCCTCGCCACGCCCATCTCGCTCTGTGAGTCACTACATCCCACTACTGACCACTACATCCTTCTACTGACTCCTATATCCTACTACTGACCACTACACCCAACTACATCCTACTACTGACCACTACACCCCACTACATCATTCCTTCTACTGACTACTACACCTTACTACATCCTACTACTGACCACTACAACACCCCACTACATCCTACTACTGACCACACACCCCACTACATAATACAACTGACCACTACACCCCACCACATCATACTACTGACCACTAAATGTTACTACTGAACACTACACCCTAACACATCCTACTATTGACTACTACACCCAGTGGTGGATTTACACTAGGGGCGGCAGTCAGGGCTAGTGCCCAGGGCGACAAAATTTGAAAAGTAAAAAAATATTTTTGGAATTATTTTTTTACAATTATCAAAATTGCACATTATAATAATTAACTTAACATTTTTTATTTCTTGTTTGTAACGAGTTAAAAACTACTTACGTTTTACAATGACTGCAAATAGTCTCAAAAGATTGGCATTCTATGCATAGAATATGTACGTCTACTTTAACGTTTAGATTGTGAAGATTTAATCGACCAATTTACTAAGTCAGGTGTGTTAGCCTGACAAACAAATGTAATACGAGGGCTGATTGATAAGTTTCCGAAACGACAAAGAAAAACTTCAAAAATCTATTTAAAATAAATTTATTTCTCAACGTAGTTTCCTTCTACCTCGATGCATTTAGTCCAGCGCTTCTCCTATGCCGTTACACCAGTTTGATAAAATGTTTTCTCCAACCCCTCAAAATACTCGTCCACGGCAACAATGACTTCTTCATTTGATGAAAATCTCTGGCCACCTAACCATTTCTTCAGGTTTGGGAATAAGTGGAAGTCGCACGGGGCCAGATCCGGAAAATAGGGTGGATGCGGTAGCAATTCGAACCGCAATTCATGGAGTTTGGCGACTGCAACCATTGACGTGTGTGCAGGTGCGTTGTCATGGTGGAACAACATTTTTTTCTTGGACAAATGTGGTCGTTTCAGCTGGATTTCTTCACTTAATTTTTGCAGCAAGCTTGCGTAGTACTCTCCATTTATTGTTTTTCCTTTTTGCAGATAATCCACTAAAATAATCCCTCGAGCATCCCAAAAAACAGTCGCCATCACTTGGCCGGCCTTTTGCCGGCCGACAAAACCGTTTTTGCTTTCTTCGGCGCCGGTTTTCCGCTCTCAGTCCACTGCTTAGATTGTTCTTTTGTCTCGGGAGTATAATGATGTATCCAGGTTTCATCGACTGTTACATAACGCCGCAAAAACTCATTAGGATCTCGGTTAAACAGCGCCAAACACTCCGATGAATCGTCCACTCGACGTTGCTTTTGGTCTACAGTGAGCAAACGCGGCACCCATCGCACGCAAAGCTTTTTCATTCCCAAATGTTGGTGCAAAATATTAAAAACGCGTTCAGATGAAATGCTCACCATCTCTGCTATCTCTCGCAACTTTAAGCGCCGATCATTCAATACAATTTTGTGAATTTTTTTGATCATGTCCGGATTCGTGACTTCATTTGGACGGCCAGACCTGTGGGCGTCTTCGCAGCTCTGTCTTCCACGTTTAAAATCAGTTACCCAGGTGTGAATTGTACTCAATGCAGGAGCAGAATTACCTAAAACACTGTCTAGCTTGGTTTTAATCTGGGTTGCTGTTTTCTCTTTTAAAACGTAAAACTTTATCACCGCACGAATTTCGTTTCTTTCCATTGTTAAGAAAATTTACGACAGAGAAAGTTCTACGTCCTCTCAAACAAATTCCATCAGTTCGATTAAATTCAAATTTGGCGTTCTATTTTCAAAAAGATGCCAGAAATCTTTTTGAAAATAGAACGCCAAAAAATTTAGCGTATCATTTTTTTAAGTTTGTGTTTCGGCCAGTTATCAATCAGCCCAGGTACAATCATAACTTATCGTTAGTGCAAAATTCATGATTCTTACAAAGATATATGATTGGCTTCGCTGGGCGCTCGATCAATGATTTGTCTATGGATTCTTGGAACAAAAACAAATATTTTTTTATATTATTGAAGTATATAATATATAATAAAATTTATGCAATGAGTAAGCAATTAGTAATTCTATTAAAAAAAAAAAGATATAAAAACTATAATTTGAAGTAAAATTTCTGTGATAGGGCGGCATATTCTTCAGTGTCCAGGGCGGCACTAATTTTAAATCCGGCCCTGACACTACACCCCACTACATCATTCCTTCTACTGACTACTACACCTTACTACATCCTACTACATTAAACTAAGTCTTATCCTTGGGAAACCGCGCATAAAGTTATATAATATGTTAAATGTTTTTTCTTTTCATATTTAAGATATGAGTAATTTCGATTCCTGAATTTGCCAAATCCGTTTGGCGGCTTGGTTACGGACTTTTTGCTTTGTTGGCAAATTAGTTCTCGGGTTCGAATCTCGGTCAGACGAATATTTTTTGTGATTATTTTTATTTCTTTTATATATATACCTAGTCTTGCCAAAAATAAACAAAAAAAAAATGTCTATTGCAAATAACATTTATTACTTTTACAGTGTGTTAGTTTAATGCATAAATATAAAACAATTTAAAATATACAGTCATTTAAACGTTGAGGCCAGTTATCGATCAGTTATCAATAGAAGCACGCACTCTTTCCATGGGAAAATTCTTTACTGCCAATCGTACGGATTATTTTAGGGACTCCAAATTATCATGGCGTTTAGAGCAAGCCGTACTATCTAAAATTGACCATAAATCATAATCCAGCAGATTAAGATCGGGACTAGACGGCCAGTCTTCAGCTCTGATGAAGTCCGAAACGTTCGTTTCCAACCAAGACTGAGTAGACCGAGCTTTATGAGTCGGCGCCGAGTCTTGCTGGAAAGACCATTCTTGGTTATTGAACATGGTGTTGTTAAGGGGCTTCACTACCTTCTCAAGAATGATATCTTAATACACTTGTGCCGATGTTTTAAAACCGTTTTCACAAAAGTATGGCTCAGTCACTCCTTCATAGCTAATATCCCACCAAACCATCACTGAAGTCGGATAGTGCCCACGTTGCACTCTATTGGGAAGCTTCCTTAGAGCTTTGAGCATAAATACGGTAATTTTGTTTGTTAAAATGTTGCTCAATTGTAAAAAAAAATCTCATCCGTAAACAAAATTTTTCTGTTACCTCCCTTTGCGTACCGCTTCAGTAGTTGTTTCGATTCTACCACCCTATTCTTTTTTAAATTATCAGTTAAGAAATGACCAGTACGTCTCTTATAGGCTGCAAGTCCAGTCATTTTTTAAAATACGCGACATGGTTCTATGTGCTATCTTCATCTCCCGAGATAAAATCTTTTGCTTTCGGACAGGATTTCTTCGAATTCTTTCCCTTACCGCTTTGACCACCTTTTTCGTACGAACACTACGTGGACGGCCAGATCTTTTTCTATAATTATAAATATTATTATATTATAAAATGTCGGTCACCCAGGGACTTGACTATAATGTCAGTAACACGCGCAGGTTCGGACATCGGCGGGTCGACGCGCATGCCGGCGTTCTACTGCGGCCTGTTCGGGTACAACCCCACCGCCGGACACACCAGTTTGGAAGGTAAAACTAATCTTGTGTATAAAACTCTGGTGTCACAGTGTTTGTTGAACTCTTCCGAAAGGGCTTGACCGATTTCTATGAAATTTACAATTCTATTCGGATAGCATGAGAATAGGTGCACTCTCTCGTACTTATCAATAATTGTCAAGAGAAGCCATGTTCTTACCTTATATACCAAGGCCTCACAGAAAACGGACGTTGTTTTCGCCGAGTAAAGTTGCAAGTGCCTCAACGCTCAACAGTCTATTGAAGACCTAACATGTGATTAAAACTGGCGACGGTATTACCGTTTACCCCCTATGTGATAAAGAAAATCATATGATTATTTCAGGAAACGCGCTGCGCACGGGCAAGGAGCCGACCATGGCGTCCATAGGTTTCGTCGCCCGGCACGCCGAAGACCTGGCGCCGTTGACAAACATAGTCGCCGCCGAGAAGGCGCCGCTCCTGCAGCTTGACAGGCCGGTCGATATTAAGGTACCGATCTTAGTACCGATCTATTAAGGTACAATCTTAACATTCCATATTATTATTGCATAAAAATATATTCAGTAAGTTACAAATAAAAGAGTTAAGTACGGTTTTATTATTTAATAATAGCTTCCACACCGATTTCGGTGGCGGTGGCCGGTTTCATTGAAACCATCCGGCTACGCAGGAGTTATTTTATCGTGCCCAACTGTGTGCGCAGTACCCAGGAGCACTCTCGTTTCTTTTACTCTCGTAACCCAGTGAGACGGATGACCGACACGACTGGCGTGAGATCAGGCTAAGCACCTACTTTTTACATGCCCATCCGACGCATGATCCATGCGTCGGATGGGCAGATCCGACGCATGATCCGACGCATCCGATCTTTCTTGTCAGACAATCAGATGATCAGCCTGCATTGTCCTAACCAAACTTGAAAACAACATTTTTGTTGTTCCAACGCTAATTATAAAATATTTGTTTTATTTCAGGATGTTAAAGTGTTCTACATGGAGACATCCAATGACCTGCTCCTGAGTCCCGTGTGCGACGACCTGCGACAGGTTATGAAGAGGTTAGATTTGTGTCCAAGTTTTGTGTCATGTTCCATATATCCATATTATGATAGTGACATATTTCCATATATCCATATTATGATTTAATTTAATTAATTAAAAGTACAATATGTGTGCCGACGTATAACGCACGTATACGTGAAATTTTGATTTACTATTTAAAGTAATTTTGACGACTTATATCAAAGCTGCATTAATAAAATAAATATGTCAAAAACTTAGTGTTCAAATATGCAGTATTTTACTTACTACTTAATTTACAGTATATTATATAATATATTGAATCTTCTTATATATAAAATTCTCATGTCACAGTGTTTGTAAGCAAACTCCATCGAAACGGCTGGACCGATTTCATATATATTTTTTGTGTATATTCATTGGGTCTGAGCTGAACGGCCGAACATCGTTTGCGGGGTCAGCTAGTAACTTATAAATATGAATTGCAGAGTGATAGCCAAACTGTCCGAAGACACGTCATCACCCCAGCCGTTCTACCACCGCGGCTTCAACTCCATGTACCGGCTGTGGAAGCACGGCATGGCGCAGGAGGCAGAGGACTTCGCCGCCATACTGAAGGATCACAGGGGGCGGGCTAACGGGGTCGTGGAGTTGGTTCGGAAGGTAGGTTAAAGTTTTGTTGGTAAATACTTAGAATGCTTATACACATACCGATTTGGTTTGGAGCAGACCATTATGACGGCACGACACTCGTGTGTTTGATTTTCAGCTCTATTATATCAGCACAGAGTACTATTTACAGTGCATTCCGATTTTTGTGCAGTGCTCCAACTCTCAAAAATATTTCTCCCCAAACTCAAATAAACTGATAAATAAAAAGTTCTGTAATATTATTCTGTCATTAAAATATATTTCCAAAGGTTCATTTTCAACAGGTTGACTTTTTAAATCGCTTGTTTATAACAGTTCAATAGCATAATTTAATAATAATAAAAAAAAAAGAAAATACTAACGTCTAAAAATAACACTACAAAATCCTTATTTCTTCCAAATTTTATGAAGGAACTCCCAAGTTGGCAACCAAATCCGTGGCCTGCTCCGGACTTTTATATGCACATCTTTAATATGCAATTACACAGCCGCACATTTTAACGGAGGAAAAGTATCTCATGAGAGTGACACTCACCTAACGCGACGCGTGGCCGTCCTCATTTAGCGTAATAAAGTCTATGATTCTTTAACTATTCCGTCTTCTATTTGATTTTTATACTGATAGTTTTGACGGAAATGTGGCTGCAGAACAAAAATATAATAATTACTAAATATTGCCCGCAGCTTCGTACACGCAAAACGAAATATATAAATGAATAGTACTCTTAAATATTCAGCAACTTCTCAGAAGAAACAGTATATGATAAGTCAATATTTTCAAAGGTACAGCGATTAGTATACAAAATTTCGCAAGTCTCGTGAAAACGCTCCATACTAAAGTCGTACCTAGCTGTGACGTCACGCCTAGGTAAAAGTGTAATACGGCCGCAGAAACATATTTGTAAATATCTCCGATATTTTTGCGTTTAAGTACATACTAAAGTTTTTGTATATGATGTAAGTAAACTAATGATGTAGGTTTTGTTTACTAATATAGCAAAAAAAAAAAATCTTTTGTAATTTTTAGATGTATCTAATTACTAAAGTACTCATAAAATATTATATTTTTTTACATTCACCAAGTGGTAATGTCTCAATATATCTGAGTATATTAATAAAACTAAATATTTTAGATGTAGTCATCATTCCTATTATCTTACCTAGATTGTCTGAGTTTTGTTAAGTAGTTTTAATGGCATCTTCCTTGGGCTCTACTGTGGAGTTGGCAGGTGTGTCTGGATCGGTGGAGGATTTGTTGAGTATTTCGACCAAAGCTTTCAAAACTCAAGATAGGCTATTACGTACATTTGACAGAACAAACCTTCATACAGTAAAAAGTTACGCCATCTTGATTTCACCATACTTCAAATGTCAAAATGGCCTCAAAAATCTCAAAAGTGGGGCCATTTAACTGGAGATACTTTTTGCCTCAACATGCCTCGTCTATAATATATATATATATATATATATATATATATATATGTGTGTGTATATGATTTCTTGTGTTAACCTAAATTAAACATAATATGATACACACACACATTCTAATATTGTCACACATGCACCCTAGTGGTGAACAATACACTGATCCCAAGACCTTGGTCGTAGGGCTAGGGTGCTCAACCCACACACATGCACACAAACACAGTTTTAATCTGTGGATAATGGTGTTGGTGTCTTTAAATAATATGATAAATGTAAGCACTCTAGTTTTTAAGTTTTATTGTGAACACTGTTGTCCCTAATAAAGAAAATAAAAATGAAAGTGTAGTTCTCATGGTTCTGTTATCATGGTTCTTCCAGCTGCTCGGCATGGGTCAACACACACTGGCGGCCATCCTGCGGCTGCTGGAGCTGCAGCTGCTGCCGGCCGTACCCGCGGCGTGGGCCGACAGCCTCACCCAAGAGACCGCCGACGAGATCACGGTGAGTAAATACAAAACCACGTGTACTAATAATCTATACATAGTTACAAATAAATTAAATTGAAATGTCTGTTTGTAAAAACAAATTAACAGCTTTGCTCTAAATGCATAGATAATGTAAGGTACCTAAGCCAAAAAATCAATTACAAAAAAAAAATCTGTCTTGTTTGTTTCGGCTAATCTCTGAAACGGCTGGACCGATTTTCACGAGACTTCGACTGGCAGATAGCTGATATTATTATAAGGAGTAACTTTGGCTACTTTTATCTTAGAGTTCCGTTTAAAAAATTGGGTTCCGTTTCCGATTGTTCTACGCAAACGAAGTTGCGGGCACCAGCTAGTAATATATTTAATCAATGATCATCAGTCACAATGCTGTCAAAATTAAAATAATTCTAACTTTCTAAAAATTCTAAAATCAACCCAAAGTAACATACGAGTCATTCGAAACTAATAAGCAATTTTACTTGGCCGGATTATATTGCAGCGTCTGTCACTTTCAAGCATCGATGCGGCGCCATTTTTAAGCAAAAGATTGGACATTTTTAACCGCATCTTAAAAAATAAAAAAATCGCGACCACAAACCAAGATACTATTATATTGTACAATTTTCATTTACATTTCATATTAGGTTGTACAATTTTCATTCGAGAAGTGGAGATAATCAATTAATTGCTAATCATATTATTATGAATATTGGTTGCAATGAGTTAAAACTTAAAATATCACAACATTACCGCACCTCCTGCAGATAAATGTAATCCAGATGCAATTACGCTCATCTAACATGTAACCTAATTTTATCTTTGGTCGCCGTGTGTAATTGTTGCATAGTAAAATCCCAATGACCTATAACAGTTTTTTTTATTCAAGTCTATGACTGAAGTGGCGAAAATTCAATTTGATCTAAAAGTTGCGAACCCTTTAATTAACCTTGAAAATAGAGAGGCTATTTTATTGAGAGGGATTATAAGTTTGACGTGTCTGTCTGTGTGTTTGTCTGTCCGTGGCATCGTAGCGCCCAAACGGATGAAGCGATTTTGATCTAGTCGTTTTTATTTGAAATCTGACATGATCGAAACATGAACACTCGTAGCTATAATTCCCATTCATCAGCTCGCTCACTGCTTGACATTTCGGGGGTTACTTAAATTTTGTTTAGGTTTTTCTTCTCTGGTGAACTCGACTTCATATAGCCCTGTTACACTGTCCCACAGCGCGTGCTCGGCACTGACGGCGTGCTAATACTGCCCAGCGCGCCGCAGCCCGCGCCGCACCACCATGCGCTGTACCTACGGCCGTACAACTTCGGCTACTGGGCGATATTGAATGCATTGAAAATACCCGCTGTACAGGTATGACTACGTAAATCTGTCTTTGGATCGCGTGTTGGTAAGTTTTTGCTGACCAAAATGTACGGATCCTTAGACACGTACTTGAATGCCCTAAATAAGGGCATATTTTCTAAGGTTAATCTGTCGGTAGTTTTATCTATTCATTAGCGCTATTGGGTCGATAACGGTTTTTTGAACTGAAAGTGATAATTGTTCGCGCCAACACTAGCGCGACGTTTAGAATAAACACAAAGGACATCACTACGTGATGTATGGCCGACCGAAAGGGGCGCTGTCAGAGAGTGACGAACACTTGCAATTAGAACCCCTTCCGCGCCGGATGCATTTTCAGCTCATCCCGAAACCTAGTGAACGCGAACGCGTGTGCGCATATTTATTTGTGCTCGTTAATATAATACCAAATTCGCCGGCGAACCGCGATAAATCTATCGATAATCCGCTCAACAGCTGTGTAGTGTAGTGAGAAGAAACCTCCGCCCAGATACAGAACCACCAGCTCAACAATAAGGTCAGTCCCAGATTTCTCCAGCCCTCACATTAACCTATATACCTACTTCCCTCAGCTCAAAGTCGTATGTGTAAGTTCCTAGCTTACACATTTCTTGGTCCATCGAGCCTTCGTGAAGCCCTTCTCCCTATTACCGGCGTTGGGCCTCATTAGAACCAGCACCTACAGTTCCACTCCGCCCAATTCTGCACATAAAATCAGCTCGATTATTTATATTTTGTCCAATTAATTCTGGCCAGGCCGCCCCGCCATTTTAAAACCAAGTTACAGTCCATTCCCATTATCAATTCGGCACATTTAACATTAAAACCCTATTCTGTACTTTGATATTAACCTATATGTTAATTATTTAAATTATTTTGTGCATATTTCGGCCCATAAATTCATAGGAAAAACCCAAAAAAAAAAATAAAAAAAAATAGTGGGTAGGTTGTCGGCTTATTGTCGAACAAAGAACTCGAACATTCCAGAACTTCCCTAACGTACCTAATACATAATTTGTGCCAATAATATCTCATATAATTTTCTCAGCTCTTAATTACTTACTTACTCGCATATAAAATAAGTAATAACTAGTGCGTATTGTGAATTACGTTCGGCTCATAACAGAATTGTAAATCGTCGTTGCATTACTAAGTATTTTATCTATATATAACGTTTATATCTTCATATTCTCAATTTTTAAAACACAATATTAATTAACTTAGCATTATTTTAATAGTTACGGGTTGCATAACATCTCAAGTGCCCATACTAACATCGTCGGCTCGCTTCGATACAGAAAACTTGATTTGTGTACCTACACGGCGCCCGTGCGAACAACAGCTGTTACATTCATTCTCAATTAGGTATTCTTCATAGAATAAATAGTGACCTTCACATTGAATTCATATCTTATCTACGTTCTGTGTCTATACAAAAATATTATTAGGTGTTACGTTACAGCTGTTTTAAATAAGAATTCTTATCGACGTTCTGTGTTTATACAAATATATTATAGGTGTTACGTTACAGCTGTTTTGAATAAGTCGGCACACTATTGAGATTGAACCTGCTCATACCTACTTACATTGTTTTCATTACGTTATTTTGTTTCTAACGCGCCCGCTAAGATTTGTTTATATTCAAACTTCAGGACATTAATATAATATTACAGACGACTTCTAACGCATTAATCTCCGCTCATCAAACATACACTAATACTATATTAGCATCAGGCGATCGGTCAGCTCATTTGTTAATTAACTCGTACACATTTTATGATAAAATTGTATACATTGTCGGCACATTATTAAAATCTATTTTCTGCGTTTTAATTAATTGCGCGCGTATTTTCCGCTCATTACTTTTAAATATTTAACTTAGTTACACGCATATATTTTTAAACATGCCTACAAAATCGCAAGCGGCCATATTTAGGCAAACTATAAAATCTATTAGTCGGCTCAGAGAGATCGCATTGGCATTACACAAAGGTGACTCAAAGTCTAACAAAACGGAGTTTAATGCGCGTTTTAAAGATCTACAAAATTTGAAACAAAAATTAGAAAATTTATACTGCGAAATTTTAGACGACGGCAGTGTTACAGAAGAAATTGAAAAGTTTTATACAGCCGGTTACGAGAACGCGCTATCCGAATATTATGATATTTTAACTGCAGCGGAAAATATAAGTTCCACTTCAGAGTCAAGTCAGCTCACTTCTGCCGTTCTGCCCAAAATTGAACTGCCAAAATTCAGCTCACACGTTGAGGACTGGCCATCGTTTATTACGATTTTTAGGAGTCTTACAGACGACATGACGTCACTTACAGATGCAGTTAAGCTGCACTATCTTTTGTCTTGCCTATCGGGGGAGGCGCTCAGCATGATTGCGCATTTAAAAATCACAAATGATAATTACAGCGTCGCGCTCGATATACTCACACGTAGGTATGAAAACCGCCGTGTTCTGATAGATGGGTTTGTTGATATAATACTCGGCCTACCTAATATTCATATTCGATCAAGCATACGCGCGACGTTTTTAACTCCGCTCATTTCCGCACAAAGCGCATTAAATAATCTGCGTTTACCTATGGATAGTAATTACGTATTTGTGTCTATTGTAGTTAGAAAATTACGAGGCGAGCTCCGCACCCTGTTCGAAAGAAGATACGGCATCTCGGACACTCTGCCCACCTTAGGTGATTTGATTTCTTTTTTAGAGGAGCACGCGCGCTGTATCGAAACCGAATATTCTAATGCAACCCGCGGTGTTACCTACTCACCACAAACTGGGCCCTCTCGTCAACACACACCCCCCGCAAACTCTCCGCGCAGTCCACGCTTAAGACGCAAAAGACGCGGGACTACCGCGTATTCTCGTAATACTCAGCGCTCGCCATCGGCTCACACTTTAAGTAGCTATCACGTCAGCCCAGTTCCTCATTACCCTCAACGCTACTGGCCCCCCTCCCCCCGAACAGAGCGGCGCGAGTACTCAGCCCGGAATACAGATAAACGCAAGCGATTCTACTGCCCCTATTGTAGGAATACAGAACACAAACTTATCGCGTGTCCGAAATATAATCATCAGCCCACTCAAGGTCGTTGGGATTTCATAGAAGCCAACGACAGATGTCGTAAATGTCTAGGTCCGCATTTTGAAAATGAATGTCGTTCGACAAACTCATGCAAAGAGTGTGGAAGTGCAAATCACCACACCTCGCTTCATCGTCACGGAACTCCAAATTCTCCGGTGTCGTCAGCGCGTTTGTTTCCTCCTCATTTACGTGCACAGCCCCGCCGGCGTGCTCAAGACAAGCCACATACCTACACGGCCTACACACAACATACGCGTGCACATCAATCATCATCATCAGACCCCAACCAATCGTCTGATCATGCACCGTCTACAACTCATCAATCTCAAAACAAAAAACAATGACTACCTACAATCACGGAGCACATAGAATTAGAAGATCAACCCAATAATTTAAAATGTCATTCAGCTCATAGTACACCTGCATCACATTCAGCTCATAAAATATCTAAATCTAGTTCAGCCCAATATTCTGTAGAATCAGCCCAAGTAAATTCAACTCAGCACATAGAAAACCCATTAAAAACTCCAGTGTTACTTCCCACAGTCGTTTTAAATATATCTGATAAATGCGGAGAATATCACAAAGCTCGGGCTTTATTGGACTGTGGTAGCATGATAACGCTCATAACTCAGCGCATGACTAGAAATCTTAATTTGCAACCAAAACAATGTTCATTAAAAATTACAGGTGTAGGTGATCAGCACATACAAAATTCTAAAGGTTGGGTCACAATAACATTTAGGCCCACACACCGTGACACGCCATCTATTACTACTACCGCTCATATTCTCAAAGACGTTACAGGTTATTTACCTTTGCAAAAAATACCAGATGTTGTACAAGACTCAGCTCATCAGCTCATTCCATTGGCGGATCAAGCTTATCATACTCCTGCGCCCATTGATCTCATTTTAGGCTCAGACGTTTTGGGTCACGTTTTGGATGGTACTAAGATTGCTTTGGGCCCGGGGAAGCCCATAGCCTTCGGCAAGATTTTTGATTTTGCACTCATAGGACTCGTTGAACACTCATGCGATTCACCTGTAGCTCAAGTTAACTCTGCTCATATTACTCATACTCATTATACTCAGTCGGCTCACTCTACACATTCTGCTCATTCTACTCATGATATTTGCAAAAGCCTGGAAAGATTCTGGGAGTCGGAAGAACCCCAGCCTCGTTCTGCTCATTCAAACCCGCTACACGAGCAATGTGAACACATATTCAGCTCAACCACCATTCGTGACGATTCAGGCCGTTACATGGTGACTCTTCCCTTCTTATCAGATGCACCCGTATTAGGTAGTACTCATGCTATTGCTCTACGTAGATTTCTCAATCTAGAAAAACGGTTGCAATCCGATCACACACTGCGACAAAAATATATAGAATTCATGAACGAATACATAAACTTAGGACACATGACACCGTGTCATCCGTCTACATTTACTCATAAACCTCATTATTATATTCCTCATCATGGCGTGTTCAAATCAGGTACTGACAAACTCCGCACAGTATTTGATGGCAGTTGTAAGTCATCCAATGGAGTCAGTTTAAACGATTGCCTGCACACAGGTCCAGCACTTCAACGAGACATTGTAGATATTATTATATCATTCCGCGCACATCGTATAGTATTCAGCACTGACATAAAAATGATGTTTAGAAATATTCTCTTAAGACCAGACCAAAGACACTATCAGCTCATACTCTGGCGATCGTCTCCAGATCGACCTCTGCTCACACATGCACTCAACACTGTTACATACGGATTGCGCTCAAGTCCATATCATGCTATCCGCACATTATTACAATTAGCTGAAGATGAAGGTCATCGCTATCCTCAGGCTGCCGAAATTTTGCGTAAATTTGTTTTCGTGGATGATGTACTTTGCGGCCATGACACCATAGAAGAAGCATCAGCACTCCAAACTCAGCTCATTGATTTGTTATCACTCGATGGATTTAAACTTAGTAAATGGACATCAAACACACCTCAGCTCTTGCAAAGATTTCCAGACGATCAATGCGAAATGCCTAAAGACTTTGACATCAGCACAGAGTCTCCATCAATTAAGGTTTTGGGTATTAGATGGATTCCCCGGTCTGATGAATTTACATATCACATCTCATTACCACCAGTTACCCACATTACAAAACGTTCAATTCTTAGCACAGTAGCTTCTCTCTATGACCCAAACGGTTGGGTTACACCCGTCATATTCCGCGCAAAAATACTTCTTCAAAGGTTATGGTTAACTAAATTGGACTGGGACGATCCCACTCCAAATAATATTACAGATGATTGGCAGCGCATCTATCATGATCTTCCGCACATCTCAGATATACATTTTCCCAGACATATCGCTCCACACAAATTCAAATCAACATACTCACTTCACGGATTCGCAGATGCTTCGGAAAGCGGTTTTGCTGCAGTGATATATTTACAAGAATCAGCTCACAACGGATCTGTTAACGTTCACCTCATAATTGCTAAATCTAAAGTCGCACCGATTAAAAATAAACTCACAATCCCCAAATTAGAGTTGTCTGCTGCAACTCTATTATCTCAGCTCATGTTGCGTGTCTCCCAACAATTGTCTGATCATCTCACAATTACACATCACGTTTGTTGGTCAGATAGTACCATAGTGCTTGCATGGATAAAAAGTCCGCCCCATCGTTTACAAACATTTGAATCAAATAGAGTAACAAAAATTAACTCAAATTCACTCACACTTAAGTGGCGTCATGTACCTTCCCAATTAAATCCTGCTGACTGTGCAAGCAGAGGATTATCAGCTCAAGCTCTCTCCGCTCATGATTTATGGTGGTCTCCTCCTTGGCTCAAATTGCCAGAGGATATATGGCCCAAGATGCCCTCAGCTCATACTCGACAAGACTTGCCAGGGCTCAAACCAAAATACGTACCATGCAATTTCTCGATACCCGGTGTCGATAGTGATCTGCTCACTCGCTTCAGCTCTTTAGAAAAACTAACTGGTGTCACTGCCTACATGAGGCGATTCATTCGTAACTGTAAACTAAATTCAAACTCGCGACAACTAGGCCCTCTAACTGTAAGTGAACGTAGAGAAGCATTACTCTTCTGGATTCGCTCTGTACAGCAGAATGCATTCGCAGAAGATATTCATCGCCTGCAAACCGATAGAATCTGCACAGTACGACTACAACGTCTGTCGCCTTTTACGCAGGACGGTCTCCTCAGAGTAGGAGGTAGACTCACTCGTTCGGAACTCACATACGATGCTCAACACCCATTCATTTTGCCTAGTTCTAGTCCGCTCGTAGACCTCATAATAGATCACTATCATCGCATACACTGCCACCCTGGCACGAACACGCTACATGCTATTTTACGTCAGCAATTTTGGATATTATCTGCCCGCCGCATTATAAGGCACAGAACGTTTAAATGCATAAGATGTTTCCGTTGCCGCGCTCAGCCCGAAGTACCTATCATGGCTGACCTGCCAGCTGATAGAGTCATACCTCAGCCCGTATTTAGTCACGTATCAACAGATTTCGCCGGACCGTTTCTGCTCAAATCAAGTCAATTACGTAATGCTAAGTTAATTAAGGGATATTTTTGCATATTTGTTTGCCTCACTACAAAGGCGGTTCACTTAGAACCAGTCTCATCGCTCACTGCCGAAGCGTTTATTGCAACATTACAAAGGTTCTGCTCACGTCGCGGACTTCCGGTATTGATACGTTCGGATTGTGGCACAAATTATGTAGGAGCTAGGAATCATCTACTAGAGGTACAACAATTTCTCAATGACAATAACGACGCCATTTCTCATAAACTCTCAACTCAAAATATAACTTGGTTACTCAATCCGCCTAAAGCCCCATGGATGGGAGGGTATCCATGAGATTAATGTTAAATCCACAAAGCAACTTCTATACCGTGTTATCGGTGAGCAACACCTCACTTTCGAGGAATTCTTAACTCTGCTCACTAGAATCGAAGCTGTGTTAAACTCTCGGCCCATCAGTCCACTTTCGTCCGATCCCACGGACTATCAGCCCCTTACTGCTGGCCACTTTCTCATTGGCCGTCCGCTCACAGCTCTCCCCGAGCTGACTCTAGATGAAAGAGTAATATCTCCGCTCAAACGCTTTCAGCTCATTCAATCACTCTCTCAGCGCTTTTGGAATCTTTGGACCAAGTCCTACCTCCATACCCTTCAAATCCGCTCCAAATGGCTTTCCTCTTCCTCTCCACCCAAAATTGGAGAACTGGTTCTGCTCAAGGAGGACAATTTGCCTCCTCTACAATGGAAGATGGGAAGAATCTCACGTCTGCTACCTGGGAAGGATGGAGTCATCAGAGTTGTGGACTTGGACACGACTCAAGGCCAGCTGCGGAGGCCTGTCGGCAAGATTGCCCGGCTCCCACTGGATTCTGCTCAAGATGGGGCTCAGCTCGCCGCCTGTGCGGGCCCCCCAGGATGTTCGCGCCAACACTAGCGCGACGTTTAGAATAAACACAAAGGACATCACTACGTGATGTATGGCCGACCGACACTTGCAATTGCGCCGGATGCATTTTCAGCTCATCCCGAAACCTAGTGAACGCGAACGCGTGTGCGCATATTTATTTGTGCTCGTTAATATAATACCAAATTCGCCGGCGAACCGCGATAAATCTATCGATAATCCGCTCAACAGCTGTGTAGTGTAGTGAGAAGAAACCTCCGCCCAGATACAGAACCACCAGCTCAACAATAAGGTCAGTCCCAGATTTCTCCAGCCCTCACATTAACCTATATACCTACTTCCCTCAGCTCAAAGTCGTATGTGTAAGTTCCTAGCTTACACAATAATAGAATATAAACTAAGTTAAACTGTAAGTGACCAATGAGGTCCGTTTATCGATTTCATAACTCATAATTGATGACTACTGATAGATGGCGCTGATACAGAAAGGAATAAAATAAAATAATATTCCTGATTAAGTAAACAACTCTGCCGGACGCTAAAATTTCGTATTGCACAAAAAACTTACCGTCATTATCTTGAACAAAATATATTTTCTTGGACACATTCACCCTTTAAAAACTTGGGCCTTTTTATCCGTTATTGGATGATTTATACAGTATTCCTAGAGCGAAGTAACCACTCTTGAAATACTGTAGTCTGTAGTGCCTGAGACAGGTTTTTAAATGTCGTATGGTTGCCCAGCACATACAACTACAATTGTCACAACACAGTCAGCCTAGTCCAGAGGAATGACTGGTCAATACGTCTGGGGCCAACCATGTGCGGTTTTCCTTCACCGTTAGTGCAGGAGCACACGATGCGTTACGGCGCCGCACCGCAAAGATTTCACCGACGCGGCGGGCACACGAGCGGAGCGGCGCCGCAACGTTGATATGTCGCAGCGACGCCGCCGGCGCCGCAGCAGCGTCAGTAATAAAACTGGATCGAAAAAGACGTCTGTTGTTGGCCCTATTATTACGCCACCGCCTGTCCCTTTATTGAACAATGATGGACAGTTCTTTCTCCAAGAATATAAAGAGCTGCTGTTAGACGAAAAAAGATTTTACAATTTCTTTCGAATGAGTGTGTCCAGTTTCGAATGTTTTTTGAAATCTTTAGAACCACATATACGAAAACAGTAATTGATGATGAATTTTACTCATTTACAACCACAAGATGAAGAAATGACAGCAACAAATTTTATTAGCAGTGGCGTGCACAGGATTATGACACTGGGTATGCGGCGAAGTACTCGGTCACAAAACTTTTTCGTTTATAGATTTTTAGCATAGCTACAGCCAAGCGACGGATCTCTAAGTCGAAACCATGCCAACAGAGCAAGTCTTAAATGTACTACTATTCATGTACATCTTCTACGGCAACGCAGACAAAACAGCGATCGATCGTCGCGGCGGAAGAAATTCTAATAAGTAAAATAATAAGCATATTTTAAAATATTATAACTACTCACCAGTCAGTCAGCTTCAATTTTCACATATTCAAGGTTCCGGTTACTTGAGATTACTATATCCCGATGTAAATTACTAAATAATATGCAAGGAAAACAATATAATTTAATCGTGTGTACACAACCACACAGCCAGTTATACGTTTCATAACTTTTAACATGAAATTTTCGAGTTACATTATTTTTTTGCTGGTTTAATTGTTGTAACTCGGTTACACACCTACCTTTAGACAGAATTTGAATCTTTTCACTGAATGACAATTGTGAGAACTTGTTATTTTTAATTTTTAATAAACACACATTTTCAACACAAACCTCACAGTCAAATAACATTTAAAAAAATCAACTAACTCACTAGTAAAAGCAAATCACTACAATTATTATAGAAACTCAGTAATAAACTGTTAAATGTACACACTTTCAAATGTTAAAATGAAAAATCTTTTAAGAAAACTATAAATAAACTGGAGCTATTAAATTGTAAACAATGCTTATCACATGAAATATGCAATATGGCCCCCGCGAAACACGAAACGTTTCTTCTATTTAAACAAATAAAACCTTACTAAACAAAAATGCATAATGTGCATACGTGATTTATTAGATTTCCGACTATTCTTTTTACTCGGATTATAGGCAACGAATAATTTCCGACAAGCCAGTTCGGCGGTTTTCGGAAGCGATCGGATAGCCGAGATCGGAGAGCCTGCTGCGGGACTTGCCGCGCTATATAATCATGTCGATATTCATGGGTGTGCGTTTGCGAAGTATGAAAATTACACATACATGCGATGATTTGTCCTGCAGAACGCAACGGCATGAGATGAGTTGCTATTTATAAAATATTAGGCGTTTTTAAGTTATTATATTTTTTTAATTAATTTATTTACTATTAATTAATTATTAATGTCATCTAAAACGTACGAACGTTTTATTAAAATATCTGTGAATGACAAGTAAAGCACTGAATTTCTACCTATATGGAGCGCACGCCCCTGTTTATTAGAGATCAATTCGCAAGCTATTTTATGAGCAACAGAGGGTCACTACAATGGCAGTTACAGAAGATTTAATCATCATTAAAACAATAAATAATTACTCACCAATTTGGTTCTTTTTATAACGAGAAAAAATATTATAGTCGGGCAATAATTTTTTTGCAATTTGCTCCCATGCTATTGTTTTCAAATTTTTATTTTTAAAGTGCACATTGGACTTATCCAATAGATTTTCGCTTTTCCTGAACTAATGTAATAAAGTAGTCCATATCAACATCTTCGTTTATACTAATTTTTTAAAACCTGAATCAAATCAACAAAAAACTAAGAAAAAAAAAACGACTGAGCATGTCGCTTTCCTTGTGACACATTAACAACTGAGCGGTGCCGCTCCGACGTCGCAACGTATTCACCCCCCCTCCCCGCCTCGTCTCGGCGTTTGCAAGTCAGGTGCGGCGCCGCACCGCATCGTGTGACATGCTACAGACACTTAAAGTAAGACAACGCAGCGACATCGGTCCGTCGCTGCGCCGCCGCCGCAACGCATCGTGTGCCTCAGCACTTAGAGCGTCCGTATAATGTTCATGAGATCTGAAAAAGTCTCATTGGTAGACGCCACAACCTGGGAATCAAACTGTCTATCCACTAGGCCACGGACCTCTCTGACACAAAACCCCTTACTAATAAAAATATTTACACAATGGATAAGCTTGTTGTTGTCAACACAATGTTTTGCCCTTGTCTGATACTTTAAAAAATTCGCTTGACAGACAAGGACAAAACATTGCATTGCTTATCCATTGTGTAAATATTATTATTGGCAAATATGTATTTGCAGGTCCCCCTCGGCCTCAACGCATCCGGTTTACCGGTGGGCGTGCAGGTGGCGGCGGCGCGCGGACAGGACGCGCTGTGTCTCGCCGTAGCGCGACACCTCGAGCGCACGTTTGGTGGATACGTGCCGCCGTGTAAAGTTCCCGAGTAGTATCGGATAGTCAGTAAGGGCGAGCGCTCACTTGAGTAGCCACAGATGTTTGCCTTATAAAGTGAAAATGCGCACACTTGAAAATTTATTTTTTGAAGATTTAATGGCCTGGTAATGAGAGCTTTAATCCAAGTCTTGTTTCGAGGTACTTCTTTTAATGCACATTTGAAACAAAACGTCTCATAGACAAAACTAGAGCTGTAGCATACCGGTAGTATTCGGTACTAAGCAACGGGGGCGACGCAGCTTGGGTAATGTATAAGTATGTTTGTATACGCGTACGCAATACGACTTGATTCGTTGCTCTAGCCTCTAACATAACATAGCATGTTATGACGTATCAGAAGTAACGAGTAACATAACGATACTATAGTAACGAGTACTAATTGTTATAGTAACGAATACAAATATGGCGTACCCACGGGTACGCTATTTTTTCGTTACTTTTAACACTTCTAGACAAAACTGTCAAACTGCGACAGACTTGTCTATGTGGGACAAGTCTGTCGTAGGACTGTCGTGACTCAAGTGAGCGCTCGCCCTAATTGTTGATATGTTTAGGCAAATATGTCGTAAAACTGAGTAGCTTTGGAGGACTCAAAGCGCTTTAAAATTCATCTCCAAACTGTTTTCAAACTCTCCAGACTCCAGCTACTGTTAGTAGTTAATAACTTGATGAATTATTATATAAACGCCTACATTTATATAATAGTGAGCTATAGGTACTATGATATTATATTACTAAAATTTTGTGATATACATTTTTCTGTTGACTTTTGACTGATATATATGTGGTATTGTTATACATTTTTATTACATTGAGAATCTTATATTATATTTTGTATTCATGTTGGTTATGAAATGTTAAAGACTGTTTAATTAGGTGAAGGTTTACAATAAATAAATATTTTTCTATACTATATACGTTTGTTTATTTATTTTTCCAATCTGACTTGAATCATGCCCGGTTTCTAAGGATTTTGACGTCAATTTAATGTTGATCTATTCAATAGCACATTTTATTGGTTAAGCGTTTGCGTCATCTAATCAAAAGAGCTATTAAATAGATAAACTGCCGACAAAAAACCTCTGAAACCTAAAAGCAAAATAGTTACTTTAACTTGTTAAACACAATAGACCGCGTGACGGAGCTGTTAAAAAATTGTAAGTTAAAATGTTAATCTGCAAATATTTAAGAAGACTTGATTTGAATGCTATTGAAAAATAATTATTTTAATTACGAAAATTAAAAGGGTAAAAAAAACGTAATAATATGAAGAAATTTTATTAGATTTTAAATCTTCGTACAATCTATCGCTGCTGGTCGGTCCACGCCTGCTGGCATGGCCCCGCGCTTGTGCCCTCGTGGCCTTGCCGCTTGGCCCTTAAACTAATATGGCCCACATGGGCTCGAATGACGCAACACTTTGGGCCCGAACTGGCCTACCACGTGGCACCTCACGCGGCTTACTACTATCCCCATGCACACAATACCTCTGCCACAATTTTCAACTTTCATTCTTTTCCCGGCTATATTCTACGTGTTATTCGCAACAAATTGACCAATATACTATACATCTTTTATTTTACATTCAAGTCGCTACTATATGTTTTACTATCGACATTGGAAGAATCACATTTACAAAATCTACGCCAGTTAAAGCAATATTCAGAAGCGTTTTGGATATATTACCATTTACATTAGAATTACATAATACTTTTTAATTACATTACAGTTACACTATTTCCATTTTGGAGATACACATAATGTACATTTGACTGTCAATTCATTGCGAAAATACAACGACAATACTACAGACTAAGATAAATATTATCACTTTAGGATCACTCATAGTGGAATGGTTTAATCACATAGATCGGCACCCTGCGCTAAGTCTTATTTACATCACATTTAAATTTAGTTTGTACATACATTTCGTACGAGATAGGTCTGCCCGTCGGACTTATGCTACTCCAGTCTATATCTAGGGGACATGACATCTAATATTATGGATTAAGCTAGAAACGCGTAGCAAAATATTCGTATAAACATCTATTCTTAAACACAATTAACGGGTGCCGGATTGAGAATGTCTACTTGGAATTTATTTATTGGTTTAAAGAGATATGCGACTCCAAAATTGGAAACATCTGTGACGGAATATCAACTTACGATTGTTCAACGTAGCCGGTAAAAAATAACTGCATGGTCATGGCTGTAGAAGAGTTACTTTGGCTACTCGGTCATAAAAAATAAAATGTCAACCGGCGTGGCTGTTGCAAGGTCGTTGCCGTGCTACTCGGGCGTAAAAAAAATCAATTCCTTGGCTTTTGCCGTGGACATAAAAAAAGTGTGTGTGGTTCAGGCGGCGGCGCGCAGGCGGCAGCGGCACAGCAGGCGCAGGGCGCGGCGCAGCAGCGTGCGGCGCTCTCAGCTCGGGAACTTGGCGTACAGCGCGTAGTGGAGTGAGTAGCCGGCGAAGCGGCAGTTCTGCTCATCTCGCGCCGCGTAGTCCGGGGGCGCGGCGGGCGCGGGGGCGGGGGCCGCAGGCGCGGTGGTGGACGCGAAGACGGTGAGCACGAAGCGGCCGGGCCGGAACGTGCGGAGGACGCGCGATAGGAGCGCGTCATAGCTGCGGACGGGCGCGTTGGACTCGAACGACACGTACGAACACGCCGCCTCCGGCGTGATGTGGATCGTCATGTACACACCCTGTAAACGACATAAGAGGGTTCAGTTTTTGAATACGAATAGGCGATTACCGGACGCGTAGAAAGAAAAAAATAGTAATTTGTAGTACCGGTGGTAAAATATATTGTACAGCTTTGCAAATTAAACAAAAAATTAAAACCGACTTCCAAAGTAAAAATGCACAAAAAAGTATGAAATAAAACTTATTTCCTAAATAATTCCCCTTTTAAATTCGGATAAAATTTTAACCATTTCTCTACTCAATCTTCATAGTTTTGAAGTCGGTACCAGCCAACTTGAACGTGAGTTGTATAAAATATTGTCTCATCAGGATGTTGTTCGGGCTTCCACTCCCACTTGGAAGTGGAGACCTGATGGTCTCCACTTCGGTGAGTAAGGGACAAATTTCGAATTACAACAACAAAACTATTTTGTAAAATAGGTTCAGGTACGGCAAAGTAATGACTAATGTTCAAAGATATCCGTGTCGGTGTAAAATACTATAAGAAGTACCTTTTATATTATCATAATGTGATGATGTATGGTGTGATAATGGTGTTGATGATGATGATTACCGTAATTGACAAAGTGGCAAAGGCTTGCAGTTCTTTAAACAACGCCGAAATCCCTAAACATGTATCTATAAAGAGTCAGGAGTTCTGTTCTGGGGGTGTATTATGAGGTCTTGTAGCAGTTAACTTTAACATTACTTTTGAATTTCATATAAGCAAACATGATCTCTATTTATATAGACAAAAATATATTTTTAATTTGCGCGAAATCTAAAAGTAATGTTAAAGTAATACTGCTACAAGACCTCATAATACACCCCCAGTACTTTTGGATCCAGGGTATAATATCTTGTTGCAAAATCTTACTTTTTGGTAGCATAGCTACCAAAAAGTAGTCTAACTACTTTAGAAAAAGTTGAAATCACCATATCTGTTCATATAAATTTTGATGATGCGGTGATAGCATGAACTAAAAACATCCTACGGACAAGATGATACGACTGTATCATTTTGTCCTTAATAGATTGGAATGATATTTAATTTAAAAATATTATAATATATAAAACAAAGAAATATAATAAATTTCATTCCAATGCTGTCACCGCGTCATACTCTTTTTGCCAAGCTGTACTTGGTTGAAATGTTCATTGGAAAGTTAATACCATATACTTATACATTGTAATATGCAGTCTCATACAATAATTTTTTATCATCAATCCTTCATTATCATATTGCGAAACTTACATTTGGTATATCCTTATCTCCCTTCAGAGAGCACAAACAAAATATGCAATCGTTTTACTTTAAAACATTTACTAATCTATCATAGAGTATAAACTTATTTTAATAACTTCATATTATGTTCATTCAGTAACATGTAATTGCTTGCATTTTAACTATAAAGCTTATGAATTGTCAAACAATTATTAAACACCAATTTCATCGCACGGCTTGACTACAAATTGGATAAGTGAAGCAACTCACATCTTTCGCGACGCCGTTCATGGAGTAGCCGCAGGGGTCGAACAGGTAGTCGTCGATCACCATGCCCGGGATGAGCTTGTCAATGCCCGACACCTGAAATGATAAAATTAAATTCAAATACTTCTTCTGATTTTGAAGAAAATCCAATGTATAAACAAGGGCATGTCTAAGGAGGGTTGCGTAATAAGTAGGATAAGTGAAATTTAGCCCACACGATGGGGTAGAATATAAAAATATTTTTCATCCCCACTTCACAATGTATGAAGAGCCACCCCTAAAATATACAATTATTATCATTTTATGATGCCAAAACCGAGATCTATACATAATTTTTTAACTATGTAAATAAGAAGGTTGCGTGTTCATATCATATTGGGGTCATCAACATAAAGGTGTGCCCTATTGGGAGATAAATTAAAAGGTTTATATTGTGGACTTAATTTATTATTAATAGCGCGCGCACACAGGTGCCGGCAGAACTGTCAACTGTCATATATGTACGATGACCACACAATTCAGCTCGCGAAAATGGCTTATTGAATTCACCCAAAAATTATTATAATTTTAAAACATTTTTTCCAGCCTAATGGATAATATTTTGGATGTGTTGTATATATATTTGGTTATGTTATAACCAGTAGAAACGTTTAAAAAAATACATGCATATTCCCTATTGCTTATGCTGCCAGTTACAACTATGTATAGCAAATTTCATCCAATTATATTCATAATTATAGAAGCTAGAGGGGCGGACTGAGAGACAGAGCGAAACTATAAGGGGAACTCTCATATTGAGTATTACGGAAACCTAATAGGAAATATGCATGTATTTTTTCTCACGCTTCTACTGGTTATAACACTACCAAATATATACATAACACATCCAAAATATTATCCATTAGGCTGGAAAAAATGTTTTAAAGTCAAAAAAATTTGGGCGATTTAAAAACGCCATTTTCGCGCGCTTGAGTTGTGATGTAAACAAACAACGAAGATATAAAAATAAGTGATAAAATCAAGTTATTACCATGGAAAAACCAGCACAGCAACCCATATTATAAATATTGTGTCGTCCCTATGTGCGAAAATAACATGAAAACGGCACCTCACAAAGTTTATTTTTGTATGCCGAAAGGTGCAAGTATGTAAGAAAAAGTTGTGCAAGGCGATGAGAAGAGACAATTTATAGTTTTTATTTTTTTTATTTTCTAATGAAAATATGTTTTTTATATAATTCGTATAATGATAATTCATTATACGAATTATATAAAAAAAACATAACATAAACATCCAGATTTCACTACTCTTAGATTTATTACGCTGGGACTATATCACCCGGAATCCGCCTGGCCCTGAACAGAGTTCTATTTTCAGTGCACTGAAAATAGAACTCTGCGCTAATACAATAGAGTTGAAAATGGAAGTTACGAGTGTCGAGCTGTCATATATGACATTGCCATTTGTCTCAACACTCATGTGTTCGATTTTCAACTCTATTGTATTAGCGCAGAGTTCTATTTTCAATGCTCAGAATTTTCTTCGGCATTCCGGATTATAATATTATAGTCCCAGCCTTAGACGAAAATTCTGTTTCACTTGACACAATGAAAATTGACACTGGCAATGGTTTAACACCATCCACCTTAAATATATATAAAAAAAAAGAGTTTAGAAAGTTGATACACGATGACGTCACGTTTCGTTCCGCCAGTACATATTCTTTTTTGAAATTTGCGCTGGATTTTCATAAAAGCCACTTTTTGATGATTTTTTACTATTAATTCACGATAAATTTAAAAAAACATTTGTACAGGCGTGTTTTTTTAGCGATAAAGATTACAAATAAAAATATTTTATCCCTTTTGGTGTCACATGCATATTCCCTATTGTTAAAAATGATATAGCATAGAAGCATAGCATGGAAGTTATAATATTGTGTAGAGACAGTCTTCGGTACTCCGGGCCACTGAGACCAGAGTGAGCAAAGCCCCAAACTAAACCAGGATTTAAAAGAGCCGTGTTTGGCGAGTGCCGCTAAACAAAAGGACAAAGACCCTTCACGTTTTTTTTTAACAGACTTATGATTACTAGGTTGTGAATATTGGGGAACCCCGAACACGATGCCACGATCCTCCTGGCCTCATGAATTCTTAAATCATTTTCTATCCAGCGCGTGTACTTTTCTCCGAGGAGAGGATTGAGGATGATTTCTCACCTTGGTGGTCTCTACTTTTCTCCCTGTGACTCCTGTATTAGTCACTGGGGAGGATTGAGGATGACCTCTCACCTTGGTGGCCTCTGCGGCATCGGCGGAGGCGGCGCGGGTGAAGATGTCCATGACCTCGGGGTCGAGGTCGGACATGAGGATCTCGATGGTCTGGTCCGGCTCGCAGCACTCCGAGCTGCTGTCTTGCTCCTTCTCCAGCGCGTCCACTGTGCCTATGGAGAGGAATGAAGTTTTAATTTATATTCTCATATTATACTTAAACACATTGTAGCTGGAGGCCGCTGCCTCGAATTTCGCGGTGAGCGAAGCGGTGGCGGATAGGATACTAGAGGCTCAAAATATAATGCCGGTTTAAGCTTGTAACTCTGATTATTATCAATTGCATGGGCCATAAAAAAAAACTATTATGAAGTTCCATTTCTAAAATTTCTAAGTTGCATCATCAAGGCCTCGTCCTCGAATTTCGCGGAGAGCGGCGCAGCGCCATAGTCACCGCTTGACAGAAGTCCTGTCAAGCGGTGACTATGGCCTAGGAAGAAGAATAAAACATGTAAAGAGTAATAAAATCGAAGCCGTAAGCAGAAAATAAATTATGTCTCACAAAACATCAATGACAATAACCCATAAGAGTGAAAGAGAAAGCATATTTTTCTTAGGTCAACTTTGGAATTGCGACTTTATGGCACTCATTATAAGTTGAAGCATGCAGGATAAGGAACTGTATATATGTTTCTTCTCTTACCAATAGCCGGGTTTTATTTTATGCTATGCTATTTTATTTTGTTAGGAAGACCAACAGCTATCAGTAATAACAATATAAAACTATTCTAATCATTAGAAAGCCAATTACAGGTCCTCACATGTAGAAACTGAATAGGTTAACAGGAATTAAACATAGTGTACACTAATACACGCATGATGATTTCACGATTTGACACAGTTTATAAATTATAAAGAAAGAAACAGTCACAAGTGTACAATCAACTATCAAGTGGTTAGCTTATATATAGCAATAGTACATTTAGGATAAAAGTTAAAAAAAAATATTTAGACCCATAAAGTACAAATATAGTAAAAGTCAGCACTACGTTACTGGAGCAAATATTGGTAAAGTAATGCCTTAGCTGTCGCTGTGCCAGTTGTGAATAAATCCAAGTCCACAGATTTTATTAATATTGTATAGTTTGTTATGACTACTGGTAGAAAAATAAGGGGTTCAGATGTAAAGATTCTTATAGGTGTATTTAAGTTGAGTTTTTCTACAAGTTCAGGCGAATCGATTTTATTGGAAGCTATCTTAAGTAAGAAGACTAAGTCAGCAACATCACGTCGGATCCTTAACGGGACCAGGTGATTCCTCTTACACAGTTCTAAATAATTTTCTGAGTTATAGTCCATTTTTAATCTATAGCAAAGATATCGAACAAATTTCTTTTGAATATTTTCGATGCGATCTATGTATTCTTTGTACCTAGGATTCCAAACTTGAGAGGCATACTCCAAGTGAGGGCGCACACAGGTACAGTATAATGTTTTTATTGTTTTGATGTCCTTGAATGATGCCGCACATCTTAGAACAAAACCAAGCGCTTTGATACTATTTTATGTATGTGTGTGTCAAATAGTCATATATAGTTATATATGGCGCCCGTCTGCGCTGCCGCCTGCCGCCCGCCGCGTAGAGGCAGAAGCAAACTATTATTTGCAAGATACATAAAATCTGATAGTGTTGTACCTTCTAACGGCAACAGCGTGTAGAGATACCAGCAATCCTTCTCCGGACCCATGATGTAGGCTCGTCCGTCCCCAAAGTACGAGTCCAGTAGCTCCACCTGGAAATTAAAAAATTAAATCTAAACTCCTGACTGATTTATCGATACAAATAATATGCCATCAATGTTTCGTGATATACACTGGCGGACACATAAACTGTATCATAGTGCCAGATAACTTTCAATGAAATATAATTGTATTTCATTTTCATTGACATTTCAGAAAGTGCAAACTATTTTGATTTATTTCAATGATAATGCTAAGACTGGTTCTTAATCTGATAAAAAAATCAATTCATGTGTGTATAAGTAAGTCAACTTTTCTCACTAAAAGAATCAAATTACTCCTTTTGCAGCATTTTGAAATGAAACAGTGAATAGAACAAAAACGGCTTTATTATGAAAATTTTGCAATACTAAGAAAAGAAAAAGTTTTTTTTTTGTTTTTAATAAGGTGTATTACTTCATCTTGCCCTAATAACTGATTCAAGTCGGTTTCGCATCGACCTGATCAGTGTTTTTAAAACATCTATGCGGAGTATTGTGCCATTCTTGTGACAATGCAACTCTGAGCACCGCAACCGTTGTTGGGACCGGATTTCTTGTAAATACAGCTCTTTTTAGGTTGCCCCACACGTGTTCTATCGGCTACGTGCTGGCCAATCCATGTAACGAATCTCAACCTGAGTAAAGTATTGCTCAACCTATCTCGCTGCGTGCGGACGAGCATTATCCTGCATCAGAATGAAGTTATCGACTGTAAATCCGCTAAAAGGTACCACATGAGGGTCCAATATCTCCGTTATATAGTGATGTGATGTTAAACCACGGTTACCACGGCCATGTGTGTCTGCGTCAATAAACACAAGTTCAGTTGGAGCATCCATCGATATGCCGCCCCAAACCATACAAGACCCGCCTTCAAATGGAACCCTCTCCTCAATGCAATTTTGAGCATATCGCTCTCCTCGCCTAGGGTAGACTAGTCTGCGACCATCAGCACCGTACAAACAAGTCCTACACTCATCAGTGAATAATACGGATGCCCATTGCTCTTCAGTCCAATTTAAGTGTTCACGAGCAAACCTTAGTCGAGCTTGCCTGTGAGCTGCAGACATTTGCGGGTCTGAAAGGTGTGACATCATGCTCTTTTAGCCTTCTTCTTATGGTTCGTGCACTAACTGCTACGTCACGTACCTCGTGGAGCTAATTTTTTAATGCTTATAGACGTTAAAAACCGATTTCGCAAGGAAGTTTTCACAATAAACCTGTCGTCACGAGACGTTGTCCCCCGAGTTCCGCCGGTTCCACGTCTTATTTTGAATGTACCTGTCTCCATAAACCTTCTGTAAACTCGGGAAACCGTAGACTGGTTTACATTTAAATCTGCAGCAATTGTTCGTTGGTTTAGGCCTTCCTGCATTAGAGCAACAATTTGTGCGACCTTTTCGGACGGTACGTCCATATTCGTGAGAGAAAAACGTGTTTAAAATGAAAACAGACTAGCAATTAAACAATTAGTAACGATAATTCAACATGTAACAAAACAAAAAAAAAATAACCATCAATCACAAAATTAACGTAACAACGAGTTAATCTTTAGTAAATTGACAATATTTCTTCTATAGAATATTTTCTTTCTTTTGTGACAATGACTTATTTAAATTTGATTTCGTTTTTGTGTATAAAAACCAGCCTTTATTTTCCAATATCAATAAATGTAAAAAGTTTGCATATTTCGTAATAAAATTTGTTTGAATGTGTTCTTGCACTATGATGCAGTTTATGTGTCCGCCAGTGTATATTGTCTCTGCACACCCGTAGAAGGTAGCACGATGGCCTTATAATATAAAATACGTAAGGTCAGTTACAGTATAATATTATATATATACTAATATTAACAAGAGGAAATATAAGTTTGTTTGTATGTCCAAAGTACACTACTGAACCGATTTTGGTGAAATTTGGCACAAATACTAAAATCAATAACGGATATTTTGTGCATATGATCTACTGCTTAAGTAAAGACGTTTAGGCAGAAAAATAAATTTAAAAAATCGAAAAAAACTTATTAAAATTACATTACGTTCTTTACGACGCTACGGAGGTCATTGACCTCACACAGCCGATCGAATTGATATAACTTAGGTAAAGACGGCTTTCGCTTTAAAGTCAGCTGTTTCTGTTAGGTAATGACCTCAGCGCCTTAAGAGAGAACAATGTTAACTTTATTTAGTATAATATATTGTATTTCGGAATTTTTAAATTATTTTTCTGTCTAAACGTCTTCACACAAGCAGTAGATCATATGCCCAAAATATCCGTAATTGATTTTTACGAACCTTATATAGAATGGAGCACGGGGAGACGCCGGCTACTTTTTATGGTAGGCATGGTACGTAGGTATACGAAGTCACGGGCAACATCTTGGTATGTAGTAAAAAGTAAAAACAATTATTTTTTGGTGTACTGGTAGTCAATATCGGCTACAACAGATGTATAATGGTTTTTGTGATGAGAATGGTATGTTAAGCATTGCAACATTGCTTATTTAAATTTCTGCATAAGTACGGTAAATTATTCCTTAATGTAATGACTTATGATTACTAAGGTTTGGAGATACCTTGCTGTCCATATCTTAGGTTAGAACCTTGTTCTTAAATGATAAAACATAAGATTACTTCGAGAACAAATTCGGTCCCTCAATTTTTTTTATGTTGTAAATTATCTTTTATAGTACAATTTACAAACGAGCATTTGACCTCATGAGATACGGTTTTTAAAGATCGTTTTGCGATAACCCCGTCATATGGATCATTGAGATGGCTCGTCAGTTCGTCACTTGTGCAAAAAATTATAAAAAAGGCAATTAAAAATTAATCAAATATTAAAATAATTAATTGAGCTGACGTCACGCTTCAAATTATCAGATGCATTTCGTTCAGCTTAGTAACAACCAAATTTTAGTAGCACTGAAAATATTACATATAATCTTCCTGACAAAAAATGTATGGTGTGCTTTAAATTATAGTGTGCTTTAAATTGAACTAATTTAGAAAGCTAGTGAATAATTTGGAAAGTCCCTATTACTTACAAAATTATACATTCCAACCACATACTATTATAGTGGTACATATTCCATTTAAAGTTTTCCTAATGAAATAAAGCAACGTACTGCGAGAAGATTTGCGGCCTGTGTGTGGACATATGGCTCGGCCATTTGATTAACATAACATAAATCACAATGTTGATTTTACTAGCGTGATATATGTCGTCTCGCGCTACTAATGCAATGGACAGCAGACCATCGGTCAAGGATAGTAGCAGCTGACTAGATTGAGCACATATACAAGAGACGTGTGTTGAAAGACTTAGGCCCGCCCACTTGCGCATATCTGGGTTAAAGTTAACTGTGGGTTAAATATCATGTTTTCTTTCTCGTTCTTCGTATTTATGAAAGAGAAGATCCAGGGGTAACTTTAACCCACATATGCGCAAATGGGAATCAGGAGCGTTAAGAGTGATTTTGTTCTCCTGAGTGACTCTTGACATCAGTCCTCTGGCAACAAAACCTCAGAGGACTGACTCTTAACATCAGTCCTTTCACAAAAACTAACCTCGGAGTCGAAGTTGTCGTGCGGCGCTCGCTGCGCGTGCGGGCGCGCGAACTGGCGGCGCGAGTAGAACACGTTGTGTACGCGCGCGTGGCCCGCGTCGGTGGCGAGCGCGAGCACGGCGCGCACACACCGCAACGGCGTGGTGCGGCCGCACGTCTTGAGGATCCAGCGCCGGCGGGATACGAACATGCTGCTCTCACTGTTGAAACAAAAAAGATTGTATTAGTATATTTTATAAACTAGTCTACTCGCGAACTGAAGAACCCTTATAATTTCACTCTGCCCGTCCGTCTGTCTGTCTTTATGTCCGCCGCTCTGCTAGCTTCTGTAAAAACTTTGACAATAACTTTTGAAGTAATTCAAAGAAAACCTAATGCGCGTTGATGGTTACGGTCCCTCGTTAGACATGTCGTGAAATGCTCTTGTTTAGTTATGGCTATTATTTTATTTATTTTTTGTATTTTGCTGCAACTGTAGTCACGCTATCGACGAAACCGAATTATTGTGTCATATATTTTTCCAGTAATATGTTATAGAAATCATTTCTCTTTGTTTTATAGTAATAATAGTCTTTAGATTTTATCAACCATAGTGGCTCTTAAGTTTTAAATACTTTAATGAACTCTAATAAATATTGTTATTCTTTAGACCACGTGCCATTTTTAGGGTTCCGTACCTAAAGGTTAAAAACGGTACCCTATTACTGAGACTTTGCTGTTCATCCGTCTGTCGCCAGGCTGTATCTTAACCTTCTTATACCGTGATAGCTTGACAGTTGAAATTTTTACAAATGATGTAGGTATTTCTATTGCCGTTATAATAACAAATACTAAAAACAGAATAAAATAAAAATTTGAGGCTCACATACAACCAACCGACTTCAAAATTAGGAAGATTGAGTAACTAGAGAAATAGTTAAAATTTTAGCCGAATTTAAAAGGGGAATTATTTAGAAAATAAGTTTTATATCATACTTTTTTGTGCATTTTTACTCTGGAAGTCGGTTTTGATTTAAAAAAATAATAATTATGTAATTAAATTTTAAAATTGTCTACCAATGTACGCTTAAGCCATAAACGATGAAGTATAGAGCATCGTGAGAAAACGTGCGTGTAAAGAGATCCAACTAACAGTAGGATACCTAATCCTCGTCACAATAATTAGATGGGCCAGTATTACCACATTTCAGAGGTGAGTCGTAAGCTTTTTGCTGCGGTGGGGTCTCATAACCGTTGGAAGAATCTACTTCCCGTGAAGACAAAAGTCGAACTTGCGCATACTTTACTACTACCTATCCTCGACTATGCAGATCAGTAATTCCCAGTGGTCCAGGTGGACCCCCAGGGCTCCACGGGAGAATCGACGGGGGTCTACGTTGGACGTGACAAAAAATGGGGGTCTACAATCGTAAGCAGGGGTGCATGAAAATTAATTTAGTTTCGATAGTGAAGAACTAAAATGTTGGCTTGTTATTTTAAATAATATGATGCCTAAATTAAACCTTCTCAATAAAATAATTTATAAATAAATTGAGAAAAAAAATGGATAGTTCCGAACTGGGAGCCGAACCCAGACCATGTCGGTATCGCGCCGAGTGCTCTACCAGTTGAGCTATCCGACCCTATGCCACTTTCCTTTTTCAATTTCATTTATAATTTATTGAGCCACACCGTCCATCAACAACAATATGATACCTAAATTAAACCTTCCCAATAAGACTATTATCTCCTATCAATATAGGCAGTTAATATTTTAAGAAGCTCAGCGACTGTTACTTGTAAAAACTTGCATAATATTCCATATTCAGTACAACGCGTCGAGACTTGTTGCCGCGCCGGCCGCCGCCGTCCCGTCTGCAATGCGTGTTTAAACTTTCAAATTAATACGACTTGTGGTGTATGTACTTGCAATCTTGTATGAACGTGTTTAATTCTTCACCAATATAAATACGAATGTCAAGGATAAACGTTACTCATTTGTTTCCGAAATTTCATAAAGAAAAATGAATCGATATTAGTGATTACCAGTGTCGGAAAGGTAAGTACCTACCTGCCTATTTGTATACCTACCTACCTGCCTATTTATATAAAAGGGCGCATTTTTCAACATTTTCTATTAAAACTTGAATTTTTTTAATTATTATTTACAGGTAGGTAATTGATGCGAAACATGACCATGAATCTAAGTAGTGTCGTCAGTACAGTGTTGTATATTTAAAATTTGGTTTTCTTCCATCACAGGCCGATAAACGATTGCCCACATGCCTTTTATGCAACAAATTTTTGAGGAATGAAACATTTTTCATTCATAGAGATGAAACCATCAAATCTGGAAGACCACCTAAGAAGGTGGAACTAATATCTTAACCACTTTATCATCCTGATAAAATAGGTAAAGATTTAAAATATTTTCAAACATTAAAGGAAAAATATGAAAAGAGACCCACCGTGCACAGTATGTTCGCTTCAACGTCTGAAAGCAACGATGATGGCTTGCGGGCATCTTACAATATCTCATTACTTATAGCAAAATCTGGAAAACCGCACACCATTGGAGAACAGTTAATTTTACCCGCTGTTGAAGAGGTTTAAAAAACTGTTCTGCACAAATCTTCATTTGACATACTTAAAAGAATTCCTTTGAGTAACAACACTGTACAAAGACGTATTGATGAAATGAGCTCTGATGTTGAAAGTTTCTTGTGTGATTATCTGCATACAACTCATTTTTCTATTCAACTGGACGAGTCAACATTACCTGGCAATGAAGCATTATTATTGCATATGTTCGATTTGTTATGGGGGAAGAAATTTAATGAAGAGCTAATATTCGCGAAATATTTAAGTCCTAAGTTAATTTTTTTAAAGAAAAATCGATTCCATTTACAAACGTTGTTTCGGTGGCAACAGATGGAGCTCCTGCCATGGTCGGGCGATATCGTGGGTTTATAGGCCATCTTAAAAGAATTATACCAGAGGTAACTGCAATTCACTGTGTTATTCACCGACAACATCTAGTAGCGAAAAATTTGAGTCATAGATTGCACCAATCGCTTAAATTTGTGATTGATGCAGTTAACACAATTAGAAGCAACGCATTGAATACGCGCTTATTTGCACAATTATTGTGCGATGAAAAAGATGAAAACTTCCAACGATTGCTGTTACATACCGAAGTACGCTGGTTGTCGAAAGGTGCATGTTTATCAAGATTTCATTCACTTTTTGACTCAGTTTTAGAATTTCTGGAGTCTTTACTTTTCAAAAATTGATTAGGTTTTTTAATATTACTTATAGGATTAGGTTTAAAAAAATCATCAATCAATCAATTTTAAAGCAGACATCGCGTATTTGACATATTTGTTCAAAAAATTTAATGAACTCAACTTACATTTACAAGGAGACAGCCTTAATTTAATAAAAACAAAGAGTGTAATTCAGCTTTCATTGGTAAATTGAAAATTATGAAGGAAAATATTGGTCGGCGCAAATTTTCACAGTTTTCAAACTTATCGGAGGTAGAATGCCTCGATGAAGATATTCAGACAAACGTTCAATATTTGATTGCCCTGCATGATGATTTTAAAATCAGATTTGAAGACATTCTGTCGATGGAAATACCACCATGGATCATAAATCCATTTGATGAAACGGAAGTGGAGAATGTAATATTACAAGAGGAGGTACTCGAGCTTAGCACTAATGAAGAGCTGAAAGTGACATTTAAAAGAGGCAGATCACAGGCAGAAATACCTGAAAAATATCCTAGACTGTGGGGAATCGCGCAAAAGCTTCTGATAGCGTTTCCCTCGTCATATCTCGTCGAAAAAAGTTTTAGTGCCGTTACAAATTGAATTGAATATCACAGAACGGGGAGATTTGCGGTTATTCCTTACAAAACTCAAGCCAAATATTGATAATTTGCTGTCAATCCATCAAGTACATCCATCTCATTAATTTTTTTTTTGTAATTACCATTGTAGAAGTTACAAATTTACGTCATAAATAAGTGTTTAATTTTGATAATATTACGACAAAACAATTCAAATTGCAAGCTTTTGCTCATTATAATTTACGATTTAACAATTATTAGTCTTGCAATGACTTGTTTATATTATCCTCGTCTTTTTTTCTTATTACCCAGCTATTTGTTTACTTAATTTACCTCTCCTATCCTGCAGGGTTGCCTGGAAGAGATCGCTTATAGCGATAAGGCCGCCCTTGCCCACATATGTATCACATATGTACCAACTTTAATGTGAGCAGTAAAGTGTTTATCTATCTATCTATCTAGTATAGACGTTAGTGGGTGATGCTGATGATTAACATCAGCAGAACCAACTCATGTATTGCATTTCCCTCCCATGATAACTCGTTATCGGCCACAAAGGTTACGATATTTTCCTTAGACAATCACAAATGTAATCGTTAAGTATAAATTATAATTGGGCACAGTTATCTTAGTATAAACAAAACGGTTCCCTAATCATCAGCGTATATGTATATCTATACGTGAAGCGAAATCTTCTTACAGCTTTTTACGAAAATTATGCTAAGAATGGTTTGCAGAAAATATTTTTTAATATAGCTAATATTTTTTTAAATTATGTTTAAAAATACATAAAATAATAGTTAAGTTACACAACTACCTCAGATTAATAACTCGCCCTACCATGCGTTCGTACATTAACGTACTGTTAATGTAATGTTAATGTTGGTTGGACACAATATTATTGTGCCAAGGCAAAAGAACCCTAATAAAATTGAAATTTAAAATATGAATTATAGTCGAATATCGACCACTAGGTAACCTCTAGTTATAATTTATTATGTCTGATTTCTCTAATTCCCGTAACTATAAATTTTCTCAACTGCATAACATTATGAGGACGAAAGCTATGGTGGCCGAGTCAGATACGCCTTGGTCAGACAGCGGTATTTCAGGTGTCAGGTGTCGTAGTAGGTATTAGATTACGTAGTAGGTGTAGGGCAGTAGGTACAGATCACAGGACGTGCTGCTTCGCGCAACCGCGGCGCGGCGGATCGATACACCTCAGTCGTTCAGTACGTCACAACTCACAGGACCACGCGCGGTCTTCCTAAACACGGAAAAAAATAGTAAGCTATCACGTAGCCGTGGCGACGCGTTACTCGACATGTCGAATGTTTGAAAGAACACAGCCTTTTATTTTTTCAATTACATTATATTTTTATATTTAGAAACCAAGTTATTATGTACTTATTACATAATTTTATAAGGCCCAGTCAGACGCGGACTTAACCTAGGGAGCAGGGCCGTGCGTGCGCCTATACGCGCGTAATTTAGGGCCACTTTGTTTATCTATATTCGAGAGTAAAAATTTGCCAAATCTGCTTCGGATTGAAATAATACATTTTAAAGTTCTAATCCTGTTCTACTACAATATAATATAATAATTTGTGTCATCGATGTTTACACTATATAGGTATTACATATTCCTTTACCTTATGAGTAAAGATATTCATAACAATGGCACTCTATATTTATTTTTCGTTATCAACATGGCCATCAAGGCATTTAATCCCATTCGCGGCTGTAGCTGTGTTCAGAAAGTAGCGAAACGAGTTCTTAAGACCCTGACAGAACAAAGAATGCATTCGTCTTGTCAAATATCAGGTTCCTTTATGCGTATGTAGGCCTTTATTTATTCGGTTCTATATTTATTGGTTTTTCTTTTAATTATTTGCAAATTAACGTCTTCTGTTTCCTATTGGAAAACCAATAATCTTCCCTATAAATTCTCACATAAGGTTCAAATCATATCTTGAGAAAATAAGCAGATTATAGTAGGATCTGCGTTGAAAGTTCACTGTAAACAACTAATAGATCAAAATAGGTGACTCGAGACGTGTAACCGCATAAATATTATAATTCGTAGACAACGCTGTAGGGTGCATCAGGCGGTGCTATTAATACACACACGTGCACTGCCACGCGGTCTGCCGAAGATAATAAATGTAAGATAAATTATTTTTAAACAAAATAATGAAAACCGACTTCCAAAGTAAAAATACTTATATGGTTTTCTCATGGACGCCAGTTAGAATTGGACCAAAACGAAATGGGACCACGCGGGCTGCACCAGCTTAAAAAAAAAGGATCATCAAAACCGGTTCACCCGGTCGAAAGTTCTGAGGTAACAAACAAAAAAATACAGTCGTATTGAGAACCTCCTCTTTTTTCGAAGTCGGTTAAAACTGCAGTAAATGATTACTACAGTAAATAGGAATCTACTGCAACGACCTAAAGTGGGTTTGGAGACGCAGGTGGCGCGCAACCAACTACTAAATGGTTGGGCCGCTAGACATTTTAAAAGGAAGGCTCCTGGGGCTTGGACGATAAGCTATTGGATATGTCCAATGTGGGTGTTTTATATTTTTTCTGCCACTAGGGGGCAGACCCAACTCACACAAAGCGTCATCTGGTGGCGTAAGTGGTATCAAAAACGGTCAATACGAATTTTCGATGCTTTTTCTGTCACCAGGCGGCGCTTGGTAGCCCGACGGTCCTTGTCTCAAAAAGCTGTCAGATGTCACGAATTTTAGGCCCGTATTAATAAACCGTTTTCAAACTCGTTCTCAAGACCATTCTTGGCTGAGACAGTCTCAAGTAACGATTAGCTTCTCAAGACGGTCTTTAATTCATAGTATGATCTCAAGACCGTCTCAGTTGATAATGTTATTGAGATCACTTACTCAACTTTTAAGCGTCATCTACACGACAAAGAACGAATAAAATAACGTTTCATTTACTTTTACAAAGAACGGATTTATTGATTATACATTCCTTCAATATTTCTTTTTAAAAATGTAATATTTAATAATACAAATACCAAAAAAAGTTTAGTCTGTATTTTTATATTGAAAAAAAAGATTTTCATTAATTTTTACGCAGATATTAATATTTATTATTGTCTAGCATAATAATATCAAATAACTATTTTTTAACAACTACGTAAAACGGAATGCGGATCATTGCCATTCGAAAAAAGTTCTTCTTCTTCTTTTCTTTAAAGTTGCTCCTTAGTGATTCGCCAATATGTTGTGTTGATGAAACCTCTGCCTTATGAGTGGGTTTTATGAATAAACAAGGGCACGGTGTACAGGAGGAAGTCTGTTGAATAATCTAAAACCTAGAACAGACTAATTTAGGGCCAGTACCACAGTATGTACATAAAGTTTCAGTAAAAGGAGTATTTACAAAACACATAACAGATTTGAGGTTGATAGGGCGAGGAATTGTAGGAGGGAGGGATCATATAATGAGGATTGTTTTTTGGGCAGCGAAAAAAGTTCTGCTGTCAAGTGTCAAATGTCAGTTAATATAAATCAAATAGGTAATTCGTTTAATATAAATAAATAAATATATATATGTAAATAAAATCGCAAATATTTCTACAAATACTCGACACTGGCAGAATGGTGCAAAACCTTTGCAACTGCGATTACCAAAAAAAAAGAAGAATAAGTATCAATAAGCGTCTTTTTTTATGACTTTATTTTGTGTTGAGTATGTAGTGTAAATTCTGAGTTTGTTTAATCATAAGTATTAAGATTTTAATTTACATAATTGTAACACACCCAAAAACACCACAAATAATAATGTACTGTATCCCAATTTCCAAGCAAGCCGTTCTCAAGTCAAGGTTTGACTGTACCCATGAAACCGCGTCTCAAGTAACAGTTTGACAGCAATGACAGCGTACTTGAGTAACGAGTCTCGTTTATTAATACGTTCGGACCTACAGCTGTACTTAAGTACGGTCTATTAATTAAAACAACGTCTTAAGTACTTTCTTGAGAATTGTCTTAGAGATAAGAACCCTTTATTAATACGGGCCTTAATATCCTCATTCGATGAATTGAGGAGCTCTGCTATAGCTCCTAGCTGGTGGACCGGGGAGTTTAAATTTGAGATAATCACTCGAAATCCACATTAAAACCGTCGCAGAGTCGGTCCAGAATACTGCGACGAATTTAATGGCTTTATGTGCATTTGCAAAATACGCGAACAACTTGGGAATATGACTCGAAGGAATGACTCGAATAATGGGACAGATTGTGAAGTTACGTTTGTAAACTCTATCTAGCTATTACCCATCAAACTGAACAGGTTTGAATGGTCTGAGGTCTCACAGGTATTATTGTAAAACTTATTTTAATTTATTTAATCAATAATTGTAGAAGTTCAGGGAAGGATTAAATGGTGATAATATTGAAAAAATTGCGGAGAAAATATTAAAAACGTCGATTGTTCACTGTGTTCAATTTGTCACTTGGCTGTCAAATATTAATATAAATTTTGGTTTAAGTATTTCCAAAAAATTGCCCCAGTAGGTGTAGTAATTTATTAAAACCAGTTCATAGTTGAACAGAACAACGTGTGTCCGGATAGCTAGTCTAAATAAAAAAAATACTTAAGATAAAAAATGTGCCTAATGGCTATACATATAACAATCAGGAACTCGGCAGCAAAACTGGACCAGAGACATGCTACATTATTGAGATACGATGATGATTTCCCGGTTCTGAGAACGTATTACATTACAGTCATGTCAGTGTTATTGCAAAACATCCAAACATTCCCACAGACGAAAGGACAAAGAAAGACCTACATGGTTTTATTCTTGACGTTGCCAAATGAAACTTTACCGCATATGTAATAAGCGTTACCATTGTCAAGGTGAACCGGTGTCGCGGTCGTAACCAGCAGCCATTACATAATTTAATTATTTCGTTTGAATCTTGTGATATAAATAGATCTACAGCATTAATTATTACGCATGCATTATCATCAGAATGTAAAGTCTCTACGTCTCATAGTTTAGAAATGCCTGAGGGAGGACCAACTTATAAACCCCTTTGAGACCGATTACTCGAAAATGGTCGATTTTGTAAAAAAGTCATGTATGAAACGTTATTTTTACTTTAAAAGACCTATTCAACGATACACCACACTATGGGGCAGAATGAAAAAATATTTTTCATCCCCACTTCACATGTATGGGGGAGCCACCCCTAAAATATAAAAGTATTGTTATTTTATGATTCCAAAACCAAGAATCTATACACAGTCTAACGATACCAAATTACATTCATTTATATTTATAATTACAGAAGCTAGAAGCGCGGGCAGACATACAGACAGAGAGACAGACAGACGGACGGACAGAGCGAGACTATAAGTGAGTTTACGTTTAGTTAGTACCTTGAGTATTACGGAACCCTAAAAAGTGAAACCACCCCTTACAGTGTCTTAAACTAAGCCGTAAAATAAATATTTCTGTTTCGCTCGCACTACAATCGTATACGGGCATTGACATATGAAGGTGACAGCAATAATTATATCATAAGAGAAAGAGAGACGGTGACAAAGAGTCAATGTACGATTTCCCTTTGCTTCACAACGGGAGAGTCAAAACGCAACATTATGTATGTTGATTGTTGTATGATTGCAAAATAACTTTAATTAGTTACTTTGTTTTTTTAGTTTTAAAATTACTAAGATTTCTGTTTTCTACCCTCTAGACTTAGTACATCAAGATTCTTTACCTTTCAATTCAAATTTATAACCTTGTCTATCAATATTGTGTCGGGGTCTACACTATCTATTTTTTGCAAGCACTTTTTGTTTACCAATCGTGGAGGTTGGTTTGCGAAACATTACGTGTTTAATTGTTCAAACTCATTTCAATAATTTTTTATCTTCTAATTTAGACAAGTGAAGTGATGTCATATTTAGTTACTTCAGCACGTATGCATCAGAGATGGCGGTATCAATTTTTGGAAATGATGTCTTAAGGTACGTTTAACCAGACAATTGTTAGGACTATAAGACAAAAACTGTGGGTAACAATAATTTTTTATTAGAGGGCTATGGGCTGTACTCGTGACGATGTTACCAAATTGCGACTCACAATCTGATTATAGAGTAAATGCGAGGAATGGCAAAAATAGTTCAGTTCTGCAGACGCGACGTCATGAAAAGATCGTCAATACATATTCAAGGCAAAACTCTGTGCCTTGTTTTTGTTGCATTTGCGACAAAATCTTATTCTATCTGATTTAGATTTTTTACATACTTCTTATTACATCACAGAATTCGCATTTAATTGATCGTCTAGAAAACCGCATAATATAAATACATTTATATAATTATTATATTATGCGAATGTATATTAAACAAGGTTAAAACCGAAGTTAGAATTAGGCGCAAGAATTTTTTTTTACATCGAACACCGTAAATTTCATTGTGTTATTGTTAAATTTGTGGTGCATAGAGCATGCGCGGTCTCCACCTTGACCTTACCATCTAGCACCCCCAACACCCCTACATCCGGGGGGAAGCTCTACCGTAACATAAATCAATAGTGCAACGACATATTACACACGTTTATTTATATAACAGTTGATATGCAATTTAGTTTGGTGATAGCATCGGTAGGGTTTAAGCTTAAGTCGGATACGTTACTAGACATCTAGGTATTGCAATCACAAAATGCGTTTCGAAGATGAAACAAATTCGAAAGTTATACCAGAACTTTAAGTTTCACAAAGTAAGTATCAGATAACTTATTTGCATGTTTTGTCTCTGAGGCTCGAAATTAAGCAGCGAAAAAACTTGCGAAAAAACTTCCGAATAAGCTATCCGACACTATTAGAAGATTGTGAAACTTACGACTTTCAAGATACAATGAAATATAAATGAATCGTCTTGATATCTGTGTGCTGAGTGCGAGTTTTTGTCACGACTCGCCATGAAGAAGTTAACTACAATTTGTATGGCATCGAATTGATTACCAATTTGGCGTTGTTTCGATGCTATACAAATTGTAGTTAAATTTTTAACAAATTGTAGTTAACTTAGGGAACCATAAACATTATACATTTACTTTATTACCCGTGAATATGTAAACATTAGACAAATGCCATGACGGAGTTTGCTACAGGCCCGGCGCTGGCTTAATCCGGCAGTGGGGTAGAGGCCCAAACAGTATTTAGGTCAAGGAGTCTCCAATACATTTAAAACCAATAAAGATATCGCAAAACAAATTAACTTAATGGAATCATAATCTAAATGTGTCAGGGACTAATTTACATATTAGGTAAGCTTCTAAATCACAAATTTTTAAGTCTGAGAACCTAATAAAATAACGTCATCTTAATCATAAAAAATAAAAAGAGCCATCGTAAAGAACATAAATCATTGTCCTGCAATTTTTAAGTCTCACCGAATAACAAGTAAAATTAACAGTGGTAAAAAAAAACAAAAATAAAATCGATGGATGAAACTCGGCAAAAATCGGCCAAGTTTGGGTCGAACTCGTATGCTTATGCTAAGAGTTCTGTAGAGAACGGCAAAAAAATCACATTTGTTGTATGAGAACTGGGAACCCCATACAACAAATGTGATTTATTATGCAATATCACGGTTCATGAGATACAGCCTATTGATAGACGGAACCCTAAAAATGTAGCAAAATATCGACAAGTTTAATTTTAAATAACAAATAGGATTTGCTGTTGTAGTGACGTTAGTCGTTGGCTTTATTTACTTGGATTAGCGCATGCGACAGAAATGCAGTGTGTATCGTACAGTGTTGTTACTATGTCAACAGAATTACGTAATTTTGTATACAACAGCTGGTGTAGGCTGTAGCAATAGTTTTTTTTTTAATGAAATGGAGCAGGAAACGAGCATGCGTTATTTCACGCCGGTTTTCTGTGAGGCCGTGGTATTTATCCGGCCGAGCCGGCCTCCCCACGTTTAAACGTTTTATTTTTAGGTACTATGATCAACTATGATATTGTAAACTCTAATAGATCAAAGGTGACAAGTTTACTTCGTCGGGGGTATTCTAAACTTTATAATAAAATCGAAACGAGAATGATGTACATGCCTAAAAATTTTATTATTATATTCAAGCTGTTGACAAACATACGTCACATCAAAAATAACCATAAAAATATACGGGCCCTAAATGGGCCCCCCAATAAGTTAGTTAAGTCCGCCCCTGACAAAGAAAAACGACAAATTCTTGATGATTGCAAACTGTAGGTGAATCCAAAGTTAGTTTCTAATTTATTTTATTTAAAGCCGTAAATCAGGTAAGGTTTATTTTCAGGTAAATTATGAACGTTGAAAATAACATTATCTGTTTAGTGTTAATATTTTGTACGGCTTTGTACAATGTATTGCTGAATAAAATATGAAGATTACCTACATAAGTTATCTATAGAACATAAAATTTATCTATCAGTTTATTTATCAAAGTACGTAGACTCTTTCTTTCGTAGTTCCGAAAACTTTTCATATACAGTAATACCCCGACTTACGCTACCCCGTTTTACGCGAATTCGGAGATACGCGATTTTTCATTTTGAATGCCGCGCGCATCGGCTCTCTCGCTCCGCCCTCTAAGTGTTCAGTTTGCGACATGTTTAAGCGTGTTCCGCGTGTTTTGTTTGAAATATGATGAAATGTAATAATGATGACGTTCAAGAATTGCTAGATTCATACAATCAAGAGCTAACAATTGACAAGGTTATAGAAAAGCGTAAGTATGAGCAAGACATTGAAGAAACCTGATTCGCTAGACCGAGTTGAATCGGTAAATCAAATGACAATTGCAAACTCAACAGAAGGACTCAATTCAGTTGAAAAGGGGTTACAAATTTTAGAAAAAATAGATTCTAATGACGAACGCGTTTCTACTACAAAAAGGGGAATAAAAAAATTACTGGTATGCTACGAGAAAATTTTGCGTGAAAAGAAGAAAAACTTAACTTGTCAGGCAACATTGTTAGAATATATTATGAAGCCTTCGACATCAAAATAACTTCGGTTTAGGTTACTTTATTCATAACAATGTAAATTGTTTTATTATCTTACACTTTATTAAACATTTTTCTTCTAAATTATTGTTTTCTTTAAACTCTGGTCCCGATTAAACATATTTTATATGTATTTATATGCAAAGTTGAACCCCGACTTACGCGAATTCGACTTACACGGCAATCGCTCGGACCCACCTACCGCGTAAGCCCGTAAATAATTACTGTACATATTTTTTACTAGCTGGTGATCGCAACTTCGTTTTCGTGGAACTATTAATGGAAACGAATCAATTTTTTTAAAACGGAGCCCTAAGAAAAAAGTAGCCTATGTTACTAATTACTTCTTAAAACATCAGCTGTCTGCCCGGTAATTCCGGTCAAAATCGGTTCGACCGGACATTAGCCGCAACAAACATACATACAAAATTTAAAAAAAAACTTGGTGTAGGTATAATATACCTACTATATGCATATATAATAAATGCATTATGTGCAAAGCTGTTTATTTAAAATTACAAACACACTTAAATTTTATTTATATATAATTTTATTTATGCATAGATTTATTAAATAATACACATACACATATAAACTTATCGATAAATTAGAATTTAGATTAGTCTTACAAAATTGCTTTCCCATTTTTGTATATTTGCGTTTCCTCGTGTTTCGATAGTCAATTATGTAAGCGTGATATCGGTGGGATTAGCAGGAATTTATAAATACACGTATTCATTACGCTATCGAAAGAGAGTTGTATTAAAATTATGACAGCGCTCATACAATTAACATTCGATAACGTTACGAATACGTAATTGTCAATAGTTCTTGTGCTTGGGTTACATAAATGATATCAACTTCACGCTGCCTACAGACGCGTGGGACCTCAGGCCCCGGCCGTTCCACGAGTATTGATCTAGTGGAGATAAGTTTTGGAACTTGTTCCCTGCGTCACAAAGCCAAAGGTCCATTATATAAGAGATAAGTGGACACGCAGCATCACCGTGGACTTTATCGAGGGTCATGTGTAGATTAGACATCGGCTTTCCTACCGTTTAAGTTTAAGTTTGTGAAATAATTTAAATAAATTAATTACAAACAGATTTTATTTATTTGTATAGATATACAAACAAATAAAATCTGTTTGTAATTTCAAATTAACATCTTTCAACACAATGCATATGATGGTATACAATACATGTATTTACTACATACCATACTACACACCAAAAATCAATTTTTAAAATTTTTGTCTGTTTGTTCCGGCTAATCTCTGAAACGGCGTGATCGATTTTGACTGGACTTTCACTTGTGCTTCAGCTTGTTATAAAGAGTGATTTTGGCTATTTTTATCTTGGGGTTCCGTTAAAAAAAGTAGGATTCCTTTTTCTTTAATAAATCCACGCAAAAGAAGTTGCGGGCACCGGCTAGTCATAACTAATATTGAAATTGGGAAAGTATTAGCATCTTTTATGTCGCTTTCTTGTCATTACTACATGCAAGAAAGATGAGATTCAATCATGACTGATTTTACAAGAATAACACGTGTTACTAAATCTGTAGTTTATTATACAGTACTGTAAGTGTATTATAATAACTACAATTTTTATGTAAAAAAAACTATAACCCGACTACGCAAATTATATAGCCTATGTTATCCGGGTTCTTATTACGAATCTATTGATACCTCGATTATAAAAATAGGACCAGTAGATTAGGCGCCACGGTAGAACAAACATACATACATAGACTGCAAAAATCATTACCCTTCCTTTTGGCATCGCCGTAGGCGGGTAACAAAATAGTCAAATAAGTAAAGTGAACTTTAATATTATATCCCTATAGGTATAGTTAACAAAAGTAGGTATATTATTAAACAAAAGCCACTAGTTATTGACTACGACGTATCATGCAGCTCGCAGAACAGTAATTGAAAGAGTGCCAATTTTCAACGTCGACTATAGCTATCATTAAATAAAACACGTCGGTGAAAAACGTCCGAGTATACGTTTTACGTTGAGGCTACACTAACGTTTAACGTCATTGGTCGTTACCCGACATTGACTCGATGACGTAGCCGTGGTTTAAGTTTATAACTTTCTATCAACACTTGAAATTTACACACACAGGCAGGGCGTCAAAGTTATAAAATCAATATTTCAGCGTATTCGCGAGTAGCAAGGCTAAATCTATACAATTATGTATATAAAATTAAATTAACACCTTTTCACTAAATGCATATGAAAGAATATACTATGAATGAATGAATGAAAAACTCTTTATTGCACCAAAAACAAATAGGACACACAGAACATAAATAAATAAGCACAAAAGGCGGCCTTATCAGCTACAAGCGATTTAATCTAATAGTGTATTGACAATAAAAAAAAATATATTTTTGCCTGTCCGTCAGTCTGTTTGTAGGCAGAAACGGCTGTACCTATTTTCACGGGACTTCCACTAGCAGATAGCTGATGTTTTAAGGTGTAACATAGGCTACTTTATCCTAGGGTTCCGTTTAAAAATATAGGGTTCCGTATTCGTTAGTTATAATAAATAGAAGTTGCGGGCATCAGCTAGTATTATATAATATCTGGTGACGGTTCGCGCATAATAATCTCGTAAGGAATTTTAATTTACTTCTTCATAATCATCTTTAAAGCTCAACTTTAAACTCACGAAACCTTTCGAGTAATTTGTATTTTGTATGTAACACTGATAACATTTGCCGAGTAGCAGTGAGAATTTATCAATTAAATGAATTATTATTACGTAGTAGTGGGGTTATACTTTTTTATAAAAAAAATAGTTATTATAATACACTTTACCTAATTGTATATTAATCTACAGATTTAGTAACACGTGTTATTCTTGTAAAATCAGTCATGATTGAATCTCATCCTTCTTGCGTGTAGTAATGACAAATAACCTAACCAAGAGCATGTCAGGTCATGTCTAAGGAGCGTTCCGTAATTATAGTTAAGTAAGAGCGTAAGAGGTTTTTTTTTTCTTCAAATTACTTCCAAAGTTACTGTCCGATTTCGATAAAAATAATTTTCCTCAAGAGTTTTTACAATGATCTATCAGTATAGAAAATTGAAAGTTTCTAAGTCTTATAGTTTAGAAATGCCAGGGGTGGGTTCAACTTATGAACCACTTCGGAGGCCGATTACACGTAAATGGTTGACTTTGTAAAAAAATAAAGTATAAAACCATGCCTTTATTTTAAAAGACTTATTCAACGATTTTTTTTTTGCATACATGTGAAGTGGGGATGAAAAAATAATAATAAATTATTATTATTTTTTCATCCCCACTTCACATGTACGCAACTTCTAAAATATAAAATTATTATTATTTTTTCATCCCCACTTCACATGTACGCAACCCCTAAAATATAAAATTACTATTATTTTTTCATCCCCACTTCACATGTACGCAACCCCTAAAATATAAAATTATTATTATTTTTTCATCCCCACTTCACATGTACGCAACCCCTAAAATATAAAATTATTATTATTTTATGATGCTCAAACCGAGACCTATACACAATCTATGACTATACCAAATTTCATCCATTTATATTCATAATTACAGAAGCTAGAAGCGCGGACAGACTGACAGATTGACGGACGGACAGAGCGAAACTATAAGAGTTCCTTATGTATTACGTAACCCAAAAAACTGACATAAAAGATGCTAATACTTTTCCAATTTCAATATTATTATTTGAAATAGCAAAATTTGGTAATAATCCACCTGGGAATGAAAAACCAGCCAAGTGTAAGTCGGACTTGCGCACGAAGGGTTCCGTACAAATATGCAAAAAAATATTTTTGTATGGCTCATACCTATATATAAAATTTCAACTGTCTAGCTATCACTGTTCATGAGATACACGTTGGTTTAACGTTTACGAGAATACTGGTTTGACAGTTTTAGCTTATCGGGACTTGATTGTAATTGTATCAATGCAGGTTTTATTTAGAAGAATTGACCCTCTGATGATGAGATCCATGAGGAATCGAGGGAACTCTTCGAAATTTATATGAACACATATAGTGATTTTGACTTTTTCTGAAGTAACACAAGCATACACTACCAAAAAATAAGATTTTGCACCAAGGTATACCCTGAATTCAAAAGCACTGAACAGAACTCCTCAGTCTTTAAAGATACGCGTTTGGAAATTTCGGAATTGTTTAAAGAACTGCAAGCATATGCCACTTTTTAACTTACAGTAATCATCATCATCATCGTCTTATTTACAATACTTAAAGGAATCATGTCGCGTATTCTATTATACATTCGATCGTTCATTTTAAACGTTCTTAAAATGTATAAATAATAATTTAATAAATATCACTAAAAAGAAAAAAATATTAATTTTAAACAAAAAATTATGAAGATTGTGTAGAGAAATAGTTAAAAAATTTGCCGAATTTAAGAGTGGAATTATTTAGAAAATAAGATTTATTTCATACTTTTTTTGTATATTTTTACTTTGGAAGTCGGTTTATAATCCTTCGGGTACGAAAGCCTAAAAATGGTTTCAAAGGTTCTCTGGAAAGTGAAAACATTTATTTAAATTGTGAAATAATATTTTTTTTAACAAATTACTTCAAAAGTTACTATCCGATTTCGTTCCAATAATTTTCCTAAAGAGTATTTAGCATGATCTATCAGTGTGGAAAATTGCAAGTTTCTAAGTCTCATAGTTTAGAAATGCGAAAAGGGAGACCTCCAAAGAGGACCGCATTTACTTGGGGGAGATTACTCGAAAATGGTTTATATTATATAAAGTCATGTATGGAACCTTGCCTTTACTTAAAAAGACCTTTTCAACGATGCCTGATGGGATGGGGAAAAAATCATCCTCAATTCACATGTATTGGGAGCTACCCCTAAAATACAAAATTGTAAGTATTATATACGGCCAAAAATAAAGTCTGCATTGCAATCTATAACTATAAAAAATGTTGTCCATTTATATTCATAATTACCGAAGTTATCAAGGGAGGACAGACGGACGGACAGAGCGAAACTATAAAGGTTCTTTGAAGTTACTACGAAACCCCAATATTGTTGACTAAAAAGTCAGATAGTACAACTTTTTATGTAGTTTTTTTTATTACCAATTGATAACCTTACGTGTGATTTAACCACTTTACTAGTGGATGATTAATACGTGTTTATATAGGAACGTTTAATTTAGTGAATAAGCACAAGAAGCGATGAACTCGCTAGGAAGTCGAGTGATAAACTGATAACTCTTTCTCGAGGAAACTGTGGCACGTTTTACGATTTCATATTGTGATACAATAAAATTGAAACTCACTTAATTTTTTCTTATTAGAACTTCACGCAAATTATTTTCTCATTCGGTTTTTAAAAATGTATTGCTTTATTATTTAAACGTGGCAATATAAATAAAGACGTTATAGTTTTCGGTTGTGTACGGCCCAGGGCCCGCTAGTCGTTACGCAGGGCGCAGACTGAGTACGCCCCTGCATATAATTTGAATTGCGATACGTTTTATCACCAGACTAGTCTTTTTGGCCTCCAAAAACCTTCTTAGATGATTGTCGAGTTCACCCTTCCTAATAATTAATTTAGAAATTTGTTTTAATTGATTCATCTCATTTTTATTTTCGTTATGAGCTTTTGTAGTTTTATGTCATTTACTTTTTGTTTTTTTTTTTCTTCTGGTGCTCACTGAAACAGCGTTGCAATTTTCGCAACAAATACGCTGTGAGCACCGATTTGGTAAAAATAGGAACTTGAATTTTCATTTATTTTATGTATGTTTTGATTATTTTTATCAAATAAATAATACATAATGGGTGTACTCTATTATAAACAATTTTTCGCGCCACATATTTTCACGAAAAGCTAAGTGTGCCGATTCATTGATTCACCGAAATGTTTACATTACGTCATGGAGATAAAGACCGACGAAATGTCAATAACACTTAGATCCACTTCCCGTGCACTTTGAAACATTATTCTTGGTAGTTGTTAGTAACCTATGTATAAATAATATTGTACATACTTTGTAGAGTTGACTTGTAAGGCTGGGACAGTATGATCCGGAATCCCGAATTTTCGAGGAAATGGAAGTTTCGAGTGTCAAGCTGTCATACATGTCCCGTAAATCGTCGTCAAGCCGTAAACCCGTGATAGGCCAAGTTACAATAGTTATCAGAAAAATTAAAAAAAAAATCCAAGTAATGTGTCTCAAAAAATACAAAGCTTTTAAAAAAATTCGAAAAATCGACATCTTTTGGTGGTTTTTTAGTTCCCGGCACTACAAATTTCTACTTTTTTTGTATGTAATCCTGAATAATGCTTTAGTAAACTGGTGCCTAAGATTTAAATCAAACGACTCCGACTTGAAAGGAAATGAGGTTTTTTGCCCAAAACAATGATTCGAATTTAATAGTTTCCTCGACTTTAACTGACTGTACTGGAAAAAAAATGTACTACGCTTGTTTGGCAGGTAATTTTAAAAGTTGGCGCAATTAATAAGGATTCCAAAATGGTATGACACTTGCTAGATTGTTTCTTAAAATTTTGGACAATATTGATTTTTGTAAAGGAAGTCAGTTTTCGACAATTTTTTCTTACTTACTTAAAATGATTCAAGTGTACCCAGGACTTTCTTCTAAGTGATATTCTGATTTGGATGAGACGGAGAGAAACATTCAATGAGTGTAAGAGAGACAGATATTGACGCCACAAGTACGCGAGACGGGTAGACACAATGCTACTAGTGTGAGCGAGACAATGTCGCTATTGTGCATGTTCCCGACGTATAGCACACAAAATACAATAGATCAGTACGTTACTCTACTTCGTTTACTGCGCACACCGTATTCGTTCGTCTTGATTTCGTACATACGACTTTTTGCTTTGTTTATTGGACTCGATTGCTTGTAATTTGGATTTGGACTGTTTAGTTTCTCTTTCAACGACCTTTGCTTTCTCCTGGACTATCGTTGATCGTGTGATTGTGTAGTACCACCATGTCGGTGTACACCGCACAGGAATATGCCAACATGCATCTCATTTATGGTGAATGTCGATGCAATGCTAGTGCCGCAGCTAGGCTTTACCGCCAAAGATACCCAAACGCTGCTCGTCATCCCGATCATCGAGTTTTTGTGAATGTGCACCGTTCACTCTCAGAGGGACGATTCCCAAGCCAAGTACACAGTGAACGAAGAAGTCGCTTGCCTTACGATGACATCGTACTACAAGCAGTCGCAGAAGATCCAAGTACTTCAGTACGACAAATCGAAGAAAGCACAGGAGTGCCCATAAGTGTAGCCCATCGAATCATGAAAAGTCATGAGCTCCACCCATACCACGTCATGCGAGTACAAACTTTACTACCCCGGGACTATCTCCCAAGAGTTACGTTTTGTGAAACGATGTTACAAAGACACCGGGAAGATCCACGATTCATAGACAAAATTTTATGGCACATATGTAGATTACACAACTTACACGAGTGGCATGTAGATAATCCACATTTGATGAGAGAGGATAGATCCCAGTATCGATTCAAAATAAACATGTGGACCGGGATTCTAAACGGGAGAATCATCGGACCTTTTGAACTGCCAGATACCTTGAATGGCGACATTTATTTGGACTTTTTAAGAAATCATTTACCAAATTTATTGGAAGACGTGCCTCTGCACATTTACAGAGACATGTGGTTCCAGCAAGACGGCTGCCCGGCGCACTATGCCCGTTCAGTGCGAGATTATTTAGATTTACCGCATTACATTACCGCCCTGGATATTCATTATCCAGGGCGGTAATGAATATCATAGGGCGGTCTGGTACCATTTCATGGCCAGCCCGTTAACCTGATTTAAATCTGCTAGATTTTTTTTACTGGGGAGCTGTGAAAGAAAAAGTGTATACAAAGCCAATTGAAAAAGTAGTTGAACTACGACGACAATTAACGCAAGCAGCTGAATTAGTTAATAACGGCAGATTTGCCCGTCTGATAAAGCGGTCTTTTTTAAAAAGATTTCGAGCTTGCATTTATGCTGGTGGGAGGCAGTTTGAACATTTGTTATAATGTAATAAAATATTTTCGACTCCAAAAATTTGTTTCAATTAAAAGCTTCCTAAAAAACACCTTTCCTAAAGTTAAAAGTAATGAGACACTATGGCCCCCGTAGCCCGTGATATTCTTTTACTTCTTGGATTTTGTCTCTCATACACTCGTTGAATGTTTCTCTCCGTCTCATCCAAACCAGAATATCACTTAGAAGAAAGTCCTGGGTACACTTGAATCCTTTTAAGTAAGTAAGAAAAAATTGTCGAAAACTGACTTCCTTTACAAAAATCAATATTGTCCAAAATTTAAGAAACAATCTAGCAAAGTGTCATACCATTTTGGAATCCTTATTAACTGCGCCAACTTTTAAAATTACCTACCAAACAAGCGTAGTACATTTTTTTCCCAGTACAGTCAGTTAAAGTCGAGCAAACTATTAAATTCGAATCATTGTTTTGGGCAAAAAGCCTCATTTCCTTTCAAGTCGGAGTCGTTTGATTTAAATTTTAGGCACCAGTTTACTAAAGCATTATTCAGGATTACATATAAAAAAAAATTACAAAAAAAGTAGAAATTTGTAGTGCCGGGAACTAAAAAACCACCACAAGATGTCGATTTTTCGATTTTTTTTTTAAAGCTTTGTATTTTTTGAGACACATTACTTGGATTTTTTTTTTCTGATAACTATTGTAACTTGGCCTATCACGGGTTTACGGCTTGACGTCGCTTTACGGTACACCTGTATATGACATTAACATTTGGCTCGACACTTGTGTGTTCGATTTTCAAATCTATTGTATTAGCGCAGAGTTCTATTTCAGTGCTCTGAATTTTCACCGGCGTTCCGGATTCCAGAGCATATAGTCCCAGCCTAAGGCCTTTAGTTTAGCCACAGATAACTAAACAGTTACTAATACTTACGTAAGCACACAATTTAAACAGTCTTAGGCATTTTTATCGTATTTTATTTTACTTAAAATAGGTAGTTATGTTCAAACGATCGCATATTACAACTATTATCTACATAATATTATTGTCAACCGCTAATATGACTGTAATTTGTAATTCCAGCAACATATCGCCACGAACTTCCGTCGCGCTAATGGTTATTGGTTAGCCAGCCTAGCATAAGAACCACTACCTTTATAGTTTGCTGTTTCATGACTGTGACATACTTAGTGGTTACTGGCACCTACTGGATTTATTCATTGTACATGAAATGACTCACCTTAATACATAGGCGTCAACTTGCTCACTCTGAGTAAACGATATAATCTCACAGCCAACTATCTTCAGCACGTTGTCCCACTGTTGTCTGGAACAAAATAATTAAACATTTCATACCAACCCACAGCAGCCTAGTGTCGTAGGCTTTTATTGAGAAGAGCCCAGTATAGAGTAAATCAGGCATTGAAGTTTTATGCAGTTGCACAACAAATATAGTGGAGCATCGCGGTAATGTAAAATCTCGGAATCCAGAACCAGTTAAAAGCTCAAATAAAAAGTTTGTGAAATTTGATAAATATTCTGTTATAATATTGCTATGAAATTTGTTTAGTTAATAAAATCAAAAAGTTTAGTTAAATTGTGCAATCAAACTCAATAGGATAGGTTTAGCTTTTGATTGTGTTTTACTGGGTAATATAGTTAGAATAATCGTTGGTTACAATATCATAGAATACACTTTATTGGCACACTCGTAATTAAACCACATAATAACAATTATAAAACTACAATAGGAACTGTACAAATTGGTATATTGCTTACAGAAGTCTCTTCCAGACAACCTTGTGAGGTTAATAAAATAAACGATAAATGACTTTATACTACACATTTACACTTTACACATATTATAATAAAAAATATATTACTATGTTAACTAATTTTACATAGTAATATATTTTACACCTAGTCAAGACTTATTTAATTTGTGTCTTTATGAATGAACAATTAAGCAATGGTTTTGTAATATTATGTAAATACTTTTCAGTTTTCTCTTTTTGTAAAAACTATGTACTTAATAAAAAATAATAATATGGTGTAGGTAATCACAAACTTTTTTGCTTATCCTGAAGGAAGCTTCATAATATATTATTTAAATTCATTTTCAAACAATTTACTAATTGGATTTAACTAATAATTATTAGTACTTGGGTAACCGAACTTTGCTCAAAGCTCAATTGATTAAAAAAAAGTATCACGAAAATATTTATCTGACCGGGATTCGAACCTTACGCACCACATTCCGAATTTTCGAACGAAGCAAAAATTATGCATGCAATCGGACTGACATAATAGGAGTCGAAATTATTAATATATTGTTGCACGACGAAAAAAAAACATATGTAGCTAAAAAATGCGCAGTTTCCAGGGATAACACGTAGCTAGATCGATTTTTCTCCTCCAAAACTCCCTTTATACAAAATTTCATGGTTATACTTGCGAGCCGTTTTCGAGAAACTGATTATATATATACAAGATTGCCTCGTTTAAAATGATAATAATGACGACCGTTGAAGTGTTTCAGTTGGAAACATTAATTATAAAGAGTTTCAACTTTCAGTGTGTTTCCAAAAAAGTAATCTTTTAGGAACAAGTTTTGTAATTTCGCTCCCGTTGTTCGTTACCAGTTTTTAACGGACTTCCAAAAAAGGAGGCGGTTATACGTTGTTATATTATTATATATATAGGCTGTATGTTTTTTTTTTGTTTTTTGTGACTTTTAAGTAACAAGACACGAACATAAGGTAATGTGGTAAACTACTTGTGGGTTGGAACATAATTTGGTTTTTTGTTAATCTATACGAGAAATGGGTTTTGGTGATGAATTACACACATCGAATAAAGCGCGTCTACGGCAGGAAAAATCAATGTGGATTGTGGACCAAATGGCTTCAGAGTCCCGGCCAATCAACAGCCGGCATCCACCTGCCTGAGTACCGGCGACGACGACGGGGAACTGGGAAATCAGCTGATTCTAGAAGCTTCGACAACAAGACGTAAACTGCACACCTGCACCAATAAATTTATCTTTCCGTTGGGCACCAAGTTTATGTAATAATATTGAGAAAATCGATTATGAGAATGAATTTGTATAAACAATTCTATGCTTAATTATAAAGTTATTGAAATTTGCCGATATATAATCGCCTACACGCGTAAAGATTTGATAAAAGTTTTAATTAATAATTTAAAAATTTAAGCATACCTCGTAATTTTTCTTAGGTCCGCATTTTTTTCAGGCGTGAACCAAATTTCAATTAACTTTTCGACACCTTCAAAGAATTGATCATTATTCTCACTATTTGATATTATTTCCGTTTCAGCCATAGCGATTTTTTTCTTTGTATATTGGATTTAACTTGTTTACTGTGCGAATAATTCAACTACAACACACGAGCTTCGCAAGAGAACTGAAGACTAATAAGTTATACTCCGAAGTCCGAATGAACTATGAAGTGAACATGATCGTTGAACATTGTGTCGGTGACAAGCATGACAAATGACTTAGTGTCATATTATGACGTTTTTGCTGCCTCTTGACAGCTGACCGTTTTCAGTAGATTTATAATCTATGTTATTAATTGCTACTTTTGATCCAGTCATGTTCCAACTTCCAGTGCTAATTTTGTACCATCTTTTTGCGAGGTATGGCGTATGTTAATGAAATATATTAAATTTATTAGTCAGAATTCATCCTATCTCTAGTTTTTTTTTTCTAATACAAGTAGAGTCTGACTAGCGAAAGATGAGACTGGAAAAGGCGGTAAATTCAAAAAATCTACGTATGGCAACCTTGTCTGTAGTCGGAATTATAGGTCTTTTGGCGGGAAGTCGAAAAGAGCGGGTGTTTAAATTTTTCACTGTTTTGTAAAATATAATTTTCTAGTTTATATTACTGTAACATTGTTGTAAATAGTAGTTTTTAATTGAATTAAATATAATAAAATAAAAATGAGTGAAGATAGCGACGGGGGTCCGCCCCCTGGAGATACTTCCAAAAAACGAAAATTGGAGGAAAGTACGGTGGACTTCAGAATGTTCACAAAAACTAATTACAAAAGACAATTCCCAGAAAATTATAGTGGAGATTGTGTCGTATATGTGGAATCGATGAATAATGAAAAATTGGGAAACAAAAATCCCATTACTTTAACAAAATTATTTACAGAAAATGTAAAGGGTATAGTAGGAGTACATCGAGTGAATGCATATAAAGTTGGTGTAACTTTTAAGAAGCCTGCGCCAGCTAATTGTTTTTTGAAAATGGACCATTTCCTTATTAAAAATAAACTAAAAGCTTTTGTACTAGCCCACCAGTCGGAGATTACAGGAGTTATTAAATATGTACCGAAAGATCTCTCAAATGAAGTTATATACAAAAATATTACATGTGACACAGAAGTTATTTCAATTAAAAGATTTTTTAAGAAAGTTGAAGGAAAACTTACACCGTTGGGTACAATAGCAGTTACTTTTGCTGGTACAATTTTGCCTCAACATGCCTATATACAAATGTTTAGGTATCCTGTACATTTATACATACCACCATTACTACAATGTTTCAAATGCCTTAAATTCAACCATTCTGCAAAAGTTTGTCGTGGAGAGCAAATGTGCTCCTCATGCGCTGGACGCCATTCCTACAAAGAATGTGACGTAGAAGAAATTGTATGCATTAATTGTAGCGGTAATCACTTGGCCATCTCGAGGGACTGTCCAGTGAAGCAGAAGAAAATGCAAGAAAAGAGGAAAAAATATGAAAATTTTAACCATAGTTATGCCACTGTGGTGAGTAGTGTCCCATTGCTCACTGACCCCAAATCTTTTCCAACTATTTCACGACCAGTTAATGTACCACCTGTTAGTAATACCAAAACAACTTTTAATGTAGAACAAATCATAAACAATGATATTATATTGAATGCTTTAGTAAAGTCTCTTGTAACCCTCGGAAATGACAATAGCAATAGTCCAGTAACAAATAAAAGAATTAAAGATATATTATGAGCCAATTTAATCAATTAATGGATACATATCTTAATATAACACAGTTTAATATACAACGCTTGCAGAATAAGAGAGCCTTATTAAAAACATTTTTTGTGAACATAATATAGACATATGTTTGTTGAATGAGACATGGCTTAGGAGCTCAAGTTTAATTCCAGATTTTACACCATACAATTTTATACGTAAGGATTCAGTTAATTCACATAACGGTGTAGGTATATTAATTAAACAAAACTTGAAATATAACATTATAAATACAAGTTTTTATGAAACAATCCAAAATCTTTGTATATCCATAGAAACTTCGATGGGAACAATATACATTCTTTGTGTATATTGTCCACCTAATAACTGGTTTGATACAAATAAATTAAAAAAGGTATTACTTGAAACACCTAAACCATGCCTCATCATGGGAGATTTTAACGCACATCACTTATTATTTGGTTGTCACTCGAATAATAATAGAGGTAACAGTTTGTTCAAAATTATAGATGAATTTGACATGTGTATATTAAACGATGGGAGTGCCACCACTATTCAGGTTCCAAATAGAAATCCCTCTGCAATTGATATAGCTCTTGTTAGCCCCACATTGGCTCCACTCTGCGAATGGCGTGTCCATGATGATCCAATGGGCAGTTACCACTATCCAACTCAGGTAACCCTTAATGTGAAGCCGTCAATATATGAAGTACGTCCTGTGGAAGAAAAATATATTTATAGTAAAACAGATTGGACTAAATATAGTAAGTTATCAGAAACTTATTTTTCACAATTAAATATAGATTGTAATAATTTGAAACCACTCGAATTATATGATAATTTTATCAGTATTTTAAATAATCTAAGAACAGTAACAGTCCCCAAACAAAATCCGAAAACAGTTTCAAAACCAATGAGGAAACCAGCTCCTTGGTGGAACCGAATATGTGATGATGCAGTTCGAAAGTCCAAGGAAGCTTTAGTTAATTATCGAACTACACCCAGCATTAATAACTTTATTCATTATAAAAACATAGACGCTCAAAAGAAAAGAATATTAAAAGAGGAAAGGGTCAACTCATGGCATGATTTGTGTAGTAGTTTTAATAGAATGACACCTGTTTCTAGAATATGGGGATATATTAAAAGATTTAAAAGAATAGGTACTTCTCATAATAGATTTTTAAATGATGAATGGGTACCACGTTTTTTCGATAAGATATCAGATTCATCTCAGATTTATCTCAGCAATTTAAATAATATATTGAGCCATGCCATTGAAAATAATAGTAACTCCTTTATAAATAGACCATTTACACTGAGCGAATTGTACATATCTCTAAAAAGTAGGAAAGATACAACACCAGGTTTGGATAATATACCATACATTTTAATTAAGAAACTACACCCTTATGTTTTAGAAATACTTTTAAATATTTATAATAGGTTATGGAATAGTTTAGTTATACCTGAGTCATGGAAAACTCAATGTGTCATTCCCATCTTAAAACCAAATAAATCTGCTAATAACCCATCCTCATATAGACCTATTTCCCTATCATCATGTTTGGGTAAACTTTTCGAGAATATGCTAAAACTGCGGTTAGATTATTTTGCTGAATCACAACAAAAGTTACCAGATATTCAATTCGGATTCAGAAGAGGCAAAAGTTGTTCTGGAAGCTTTGTATCCTTTATACACAATTTAAAAAAGGCAAAACTTAGTCACTGTAATGTTATAAGTGTATTTTTAGATGTAAAAGGTGCCTTTGATAATGTAAACATTGAACCATTAATTAAGGTTTTACAAGAAATGGGATTTCCGATGAAAACTTTAAAATGGATTTTTAAATTTTTAAATAATAGAACAATTTATGTTAGATATAATAATAAATTATATGGGCCCAAACAGGCCAATAAAGGCATAATGCAAGGTGCTACACTCTCGCCGTCATTGTACAACTTTTATACATCTCAAATCCATAATTTTGTAAATATACCTGGAGTAAAGATTTTGCAATTTGCCGATGACTTGTATAGTGTAAATCAAAACTTAAATATGGCAGTCAATCATATAAACAGTGCATTACATCAATTACAACATTATTATAATAATATTTTAAAATTAGAAATCAGTACAGAGAAAAGTTCAGTGTTAATATTTAGTAAAGATCAATCCATAGAGCCTGTTAACATAACTTATAATAACAACATAATTCCTATTGTGAATCATCACAAATTTTTAGGGGTTATAATAGACCATAAACTTAAATTTGATAAACACATAAATTACATATGTCAGAATGCCATGAAGAGCATAAATATAATGAGAAGTTTAGCAGGAACATTCTGGGGCTCTGACCCAAAAACTCTTAACATGTTATACAAAAGCATAGTCAGAAGTCATTTTGATTATAGTTCGTTAGCTTACATGAATGCAAACACAACATTACTAAGAAAATTGGATGTTATACAGAATATGGGTTTGAGAATTATAAGTGGAGCCATGCGCACCACTCCTATTGTGTCCATGGAAGTTGAAAATTGCATACCTCCACTGTCCTTGCGCCGCCTACAACTGGCTGAGAGATTTTGTCTTAAGGAATTGTCTTGTGATGATAATTTTATTGTTGATAAAATTTTACATTCTACAGAAATTGTACAGTCAGCTGCAACATCCAACATCACACCTAATAACCTCATTTCTGCTTCCTTACCTGAAATATCAATATTAATGTTATCAACAAAAAATCTTACCAAAAATATGTATACTAGTAAAAAGTGGCCCATATGAAACTATTCTTAACTATATTGATGTTGTGTCATTTAAATTCTGTTACAAATAAGTTTGACTTTTTACAATTTTTACAACATAAAAGGGATTTTTACACATTATATACTGATGGTTCCAAAAGCGAGCATGTTAAAGCTGCCTACTATGACCCACAAATGAAAGTAAGTAAATGTTTTAAAATCCCGCATAATTGCAGTATTTTTACAGCAGAGGCTTGGGCAGTATTAGCTGCTTTAACTTATATACATACCAGTGTAAATAATGTAAATATTTTAATTATAAGTGATTCTAAAAGTGTTCTATGTTCTATAATATGTAATAATACTTTTTCCTATAAACAAAATTATATTGTGTTTAGAATAAGATATATGTTATCAAAGCTGATAGAAAAGAAAATAGAATTTGTATGGGTTCCCTTCCACAGTGGCATACTGGGAAATGAAGTAGTAGACCAGGTCACCCGTAGAGACCAAGATGTGGATCTTCTAGACAGTTTTAAAGTGCCTTTTACCGACTTCTATCAACAATTTAAATCTTCAAAAAAAATGTTATGGACAGAATATTGGAAGACTGTCGCAGCTGAAAAGGGAAGATGGTACGCGGATATTCAAAGGGACTTGCCAACAACACCATGGTACTATAGATTTGAGTACGTTAACAGGAAGTTCATAGTTTGCATCAACCGCTTGCGATCAGGCCATTGCCTAGTTGCGGCGCATCTCCACAGAATGAATATTTTTTATGGACGATAGTAGATGTAGACATTGTTTTGGAGATGACGAGAACATTAATCATCTGATGTTTGAGTGTCCAACGTTTGCCATACAAAGGTTGTTGTTAGACAATGCGATTAGTGGTATAGCAGAAGAAAACTCACTAAGTGTCCCCCGCCACATTGAAGGATTATTAAAAAATTCTGTTTATTTTGTTCCCATTTTTAAATATATTGTCAATACTGTTGGAAAGGTTTAGATCTTTGGTTTAGATAAACACATTGTGTAAATTATAGGTTATATTTAATGTCATTTTGTAAAATTTTATACTTCTCCTACTTCAGTTAATAATGTTTTATATGTCAAAACTCAAAATGTATCCGACTGAAGGACTTTGTATCCATGGTCATGAATAAATAAAAAAAAAAAAAAAATCGGAATTATAGCCGACTGAAGGACTTTGTATCCATGGTCATGAATAAATTAATAAAAAAAATCGAAATTATAGTTTTGATTCTTGATTATTTATGAACATATTTACGTAGTAACTAATTCTCAATCTGTGTTTATGAAAATAATATTATATTTTGTTAGGGACAACTCATTTCAAGAAAATGAAGTTTATTGTTGTTGTTTACTTAAATATTATTTTGCAATATATTTTATGATGAATTAAACGCATGCAAGACTCGTGTATGTTTTTGTCGCAGTATTAAAACTTCTTCTTTAATACATCATGAAATATATTACAAAATAAAATTTAACCAAACAATTATCTTCATTTTCTTAAACTAAATTGTCCCTACTGTTTTTACTACTGTTACTAAGTTTAAATATAAATTAATTTAAATGTTAAAGTATTTCCTATATTATATTATGCAATTAAAAGTGTATTAGCTCGCAAGCATCATATGTATATTTATTATATATTTGTACATGCCTACAGGTAACAGTTGAAACTAATAACACCCCTTGCAAGTTGATTAAAAACCAAGGATTAAGTGGAGATGAAAAAACAACACAGAAAGTCAAAATATACAATTGTTTTTATTGTTTAATCACTTCAGTCAAAATCTGATTCTAAAAACTCTTATCTCAAGTGAGGAATCCGAATCCGAACTGCTAATATCGTCTCTGACCCTAATTATAAACTGTTCCATGTCTGCAGTGATCCTGTCTCGTCTTTTATACTGCTCCTCAACATGCATCACATGGTCCGTATTTTTTTCCACTCTTCAGCTGTTATACTGTTAAATGACTCGTGAATTAATCTTGCCATATCTTCTGCAGACAAACCAATATTTTTGCTGGCAGTTCTACGTTTTGCCAAACTCCATATTAACTCTATGGGGTTTAAATCGCAGTGGTATGGCGGTAGTCTAAGGATTTCATGCCCATGCTGCTTTATAAGTTCATCTGCTTGGTACACTGGAGCTTGCCGATGTTCCTTTGTCAAAACTAATAGCTCTTCCCGTGTTAGGCATTCCTCATAAGGAATGCCATTTGACGAGAGCCATGCTTGAATGTCAGATTTCTTGGAATTAGTCGTTGGACCCAAATTTGAGATGAATTAATTTGGAGAATTTTGGAAAATGAATTAATTTGGAGATTAATAATAATCTGTACACAGTGATAGCTAGCATTGTCCATCACGATAACACTTGATTTTCTTAAATTCGGTAATAGTTTTTCAGATATCCATTTCATTAAATTTTGAGAATTCATGTCGTAATGATAGTCTGCATTTTTTGATTTTGTACTAAACACAAGAAAAGCGTTTGGCACAAAACCTCTTTCTGAGCCGGCATGAACTATAATATATATCTTGCCTGAAGAGATATTTGTTTACACGCCTTTATTTGACCTTCTTTTTTAATCCTTTTTAGGGTACAACTACTGACATCTGGAAATATGTTAATAAATAAAGTAAGCATTGAATAACAAGGTTGCTTCCAGGTATTTAAAATAACGTTAGGGTCTTACTGGTCAAAGAAGAAATCTCATCAAGGAACTGATTTTGTGTCTTTAAACACTCTTCTTGGAATACATCTCTTAATTTATTTATGCTTGATATTATAACTTGCATAACTGAATCCTTTGCATCATCCATGTTACCTGCAAAACAATAAATTCAAATACATGATAAATAATAATGATTTTTAATTAATTGTAATTGAAAGTATCAACATCTTTTACCCGTACTTACCAATGCACTGGGATATTTCATGTAAACAAAAGATTGTTTACATGAAATGTCCCAGTGCATTTACAGTCACAGACTACTTAGAAGAACTAACGCATGCACTTTACAGTGCATTACAAAAAAGAAGTGAAAGGGATGCCATTTTTAAACAAAAACAAGTTTGTTTAAAAATGACATCCCTTTCACTTCTTTTTTGTTCGTATTTACTAATCATAGCAAAAAGCAGCTTTCGCAAATCTCTTTTCAAAGTTTTCGTCATGTTTAAATTAGAAAATCACGTAAACCACAAAAATATTTTTCACTTTGACACATAAACAACACATGCTATAAGTGACAATGACGTTAGTGACAGTGTTACCATAATCATTTTTGGAATAAAAAGCCAGTCTCATCTTTCAGTAGCCAGACTCTAACAGACTTCAAATACATTTGAACACAAGTTCTCAGATTAATACGAACTGACAAGGTTTCTGAACGTGAACTGTCAACTGACATCTGTTTTGAACGGTTTGCTCTCTTCTGCCGAGGCTAGATTTGTCACGTGTGTTTTAACAAAATATTGTAATTTAATGTACTTATACAATAAATACATCTACAACAATTGGTTTTAGTTGCTGAACAACTTAACATTAGGTACCTATAGAAAACTTTCGACGAATCGAAATGGTATTCAATTAAAATAATTTAAAATACGAAGAAAGAATTGGCAACATCAAATAATAATAAGCTAAGTACAGGTGCTAACAATATTATTTTCATTATCTCATTGGGTTCGGTCGTTTTCTTTTTTATTTAAGAAACTACATGATAGATGGCGACACCTCTGAATATGTAGGTTTTTTAAATGAAGTTATCGAATATACGAATACTTACTTATAATTTTAGTTAAGCTGGGATTGAGATTCAGATCATTGAAAATAGAGCTCTGCGCTAATACGATAGAGTTAATAATCGAAGTGTCGAGTATCGAGCTGTCATATATGACATTGACATTTGACTCAACACTAATCGTGTGTTCGATTTTCAGCTCTATTAAAAAGCGCAAAGTTCTATTTTCAGTGCTTAAATTTTCCCCGGCCTTACGGATTCCGGACAATAATAAAGTATTCTTCTTCTTTGAAATGAGTCCTTAGTGATTCGCCAATATCAGAATGTGTTGAAGAAAACTCTGCCTAATAATAAAGGGCATATATTTAAACTTGCGACAAAACAATCTCATTTTGGGTGTGAAAAAACCGAATATGGGATACTAAATTACCAAGTAGGCGAAAGACTGTAAGGAACAAAAAATTCCAAATCTGGCGACTGATTGATAAGTACGAGTTTTGTTCACTGAATATTCCAAACTGGAAGACAGATATTATTTTGGCGAATAAATAACCATCTTGGCAACTATTTGAGAGTACACATTTAATTTAAGAATAGGCACTGTGGCGGACCAATTAGCGCCACAATCCTGAATCGCGCTATCGATGTTTTCTACGTTCGGCACTATATATAAGACATCTGAATTGCATACAAGTAGGCAATTGCGTACATCGGGATCGTCCTGTCTCCGTTAGTGCGCGCGCGTTCCCAGTTGCTCCGTATTCGCTACGTCGTAGCCCTGCCTACGCGCCACTACGTGCCGACCCGCCGACCCGCCTTTAGTGCAGTTATAAACTCCTGATAGCGATCGCAAATTCACACCTTATTCATTAGAATAAGTTGTGGATTTGCGCCTTGCTGGGGAGTTGCCCTGCTCCTGGCCTCCCGTTGAGTCTCGGCTCAACGTTGGGTCACGAGGAGACAGCCCCCCTAAGTGTGTGTACCGTCCTGTGTGCGTACACTTAGTGTATCGTCCGCCCACGTTAAGTGTGAGTACCTTTTGTTCTTGTGATACGTACACTTGTTGCCGTTACTGTTGTGTGACTTGTGTGTTTTATGTTATGTGTATTACGTAACGTGTCGAAACATGACCCGCGGCGTCGCCGCGATCACCCAAACTCTCGTACGGACTCCGATTCGTCGTACAGCCCGGCTTCATCGAGGTCCAGCTCACGCTCGACCCAGGGCCGCACTCACCACCGCCCGCTCACCGAACCTAGCTTGTGCGGGCAGGACACCGCCCGCCCCGGGTCGCCTTCGGCATTCTCGCGGGGGTGTACTGGTACCCCCCTGCCCCAATGCCTCCCGACGGCGGCCTGCGACGAGTCTTGGCCCCCGCCCCGCACAGCCGATCAGGGTTCGGCCAATCCTAGGCACGCCTCGCGCCGTACTGCGCACGCTGGCGACCCTCGCCAGCCTGCGGCCCACCCTGGACGCTACAACGTCCTTCAAGCGGACACACCCCGCACCACCGCGGGCTCAGTCCGCCTCTCGCCGGCTCCTCAGCCGCGACACCCACACCAGCCCACCGCGAGCTCTCCGCGCTCGCCTGACGCTTCGCCGGCCCCACAGCCGTGCGACAACCGCGAGCCGCACCTAGTGCGGCCACAGAAACTTGCCCAAGCTCGCAGTTTCGATACCACCCGCCTTCCCGACACCACTTATAGATTTACTTACACCACGGTCGGCCAGGTATTCCGACCGTCAGCTGTCATACGCCGAGGTGAGTGCTTCCAGCCCACATGTAGGCATCCACAGCCCCCCCTCTCTGGCGTCGTTGATAAGTAAGATGCCGCCAACCTCTACTGCCTCTCGCTACCCGCCCCTGATCGCCGAGAGAATCGACGATTGGGTGCGCCATTTCCGTCGTCTTCGAGACATCCTGGGGCATCCACCAAATGCAAAGTACAACGGCCGTGGGATCTGCTTTTCGCCCCAAAGCGAATCAGAGTACAGGGTCGTCAAGAGCTTCTTAACGGACCTGGAGAAGCACGGACAAGCCTCCTGGTTCTGTTACGCATTGCCTCAACAACGGACATTCAAGGTAGGTATCAGGGGCCTACCTTCCTCTACGGACACCGGAGAGATCAGGGAGGGTCTCGCCGAACTGGGATTCGTGGCGGAGCACGTCTCCCTGGTTCAGGCGAGGTCTGATCCCAGCGCCTGTATATTCTTCGCCCTGATCGCTAGGGCCCCGGACGTCGTACCCGGCATATACAAGGTATGTGAACCGGCCCGGCCCAATGCCACCGATGCCACCAATTCCGGCACTCCAGCCAAAACTGCCACCGGAAGGTGGCCTGTGTCAGGTGTGCTGAGGAACACTCTGTTCGGGACTGCCCCCGCCCCCCCTTCGAGACGCCCACTTGCGTAAACTGCAGGGGGGCCCACCCTGCAAACAGCAGACAGTGCCCAGTTTACCATAGGGCTGCACGGATACTGCGAGCTGACAATGCCCGCACTCCCCCCCCCCCCCTAAGTACCCGACGACTCGCCTCCCCCTGTGCAAGAGGCCCCTCCTCCTCCGCCGACTCCTACTTCATTGATGGCGGAGGCAAACGACCATACTTCCAGGTATGTCACTCCCTCGGCTCCCGACTCCCCTGCGCAGCCTTCCAGGAGGAAAAAGAAGCCGAGCACCAGGAGGAAAGATGCCGCATCCCCTGCGGCGACCCCCTGCGACGCCGCCTCTACCGTTGCCAGCACTCAGCTGGAGCTGGAGCCACCCACGCTCGCACCACTGCAGCTGGACCTCACGCGGGCCACTCGACGCCCCCCGCGTCCCCCAAGCTCACCTAGGAACACCTCGCAGGCCACCACAGCCGTGGAAATAGCCTCCGCCTCGGAGCCCGCAAACCATGCGGCCGCTCCGCACTCACAGCCTCCAGTGCTCGCTCCGCCGCCCCAAGAGTCGGTGCAAAGCGAGGCCCCTGCATCGACTGCAGAGCTTCTGCAGTCTCTTCTCTCCCTGGCCGTGAACTGCGTCCAGAAGCTTATGGCCGGGGAGGAAGTCTTCCTCCCCGGCCTACCATCATGCAGGCCCTCCTAAATGGCGCCTCCACCATTGCAGCCCTTATAAAAATCTGGCTCCCCAGGCCCTAGCTCGGACCCGCGCCTAGATATCTCCGGCATCCAGAAGCTCCTAACAGAGGAGCCGACTGTGACTGCCGGAGATCTACGACTCGCGTCCTGGACTCGGGACACTCGTGTGCTACGCACCCCCCCCCCCCCCCCCCCCGCGTTCCCCCGAACGTAAATAATTTTTGCTTTAATTTGCAGGATCGCCAAATCTCTCCGAGCGAGCGGAAGCCACGTGCCCGGTCAATATGCCGACCCGCTTCCGTGCCATGCCCGCTCGCCAAACGGCACCCGCTCAGCTGTCACCAGACGCAGGGAGCATCCCGGAGCCACGCTGCCGAGACGCCCCCCTGCGCGGTGCGCCCCCCTACAATGCACCGTTGAATCGTTGCCCCCCCCCCCCCCCCTTACCCCGCATCGGTAATAAAACCGGCGCACATACTTCTAGTGCGCCCGGAGTCTCCCCCAGGGTCTTCCTCAAAAACTGGTTGTATGCGCTCAGTACTCGTACTGGGCGCGCCATCCCACCCCAATTAGAAGGGCTATGCCCCTGGTATTGGTTCCCCGCCCAAGGCCCTTTTCGGGGGCCCGGCGCGAGAAGACGTACTCACAATACAAGTGGGCTTCGGCCTGACCGAGCATAGCACCTCGCTCGATCGGAGATCTCCCTTTGGGGCATCCACTCATCCCACATTGGTGACCCCGACGTGATACGCCACCTTCTGGGTATCATCACTCCCCACCCCTCCACGACTCCCCACCACGCCGAGGCTGAAGCTGGCCTTCAGCCTCGTCGGGTAACTCGACCACCACCAGCCTCAACGCAACGCGGCCTGGTCGAACCCTCATCGGCTTCAACGGGTTCACTCACTACAACGACCGGTCAGCAAGCAGAGCACATCTCTCCTGGTCAGCACGTAGCATCGGCCCCGCACGGCAGCACAGTTCCGACACACTGGGACTCTCTGGCACTGGCGACTCAAGCAAGACGACTCAAGATTCGACCTCAGGTTTTCGGGGGGGAGTGATGTGGCGGACCAATTAGCGCCACAATCCTGAATCGCGCTATCGAAGTTTTCCACGATCGACACTATATATACGACATCTGAATTGCATACAAGTGGGCTTCAGTCTGACCGAGCATAGCACCTCGCTCGGTCGGAGATCTCTCAATGGGGCATCCACTCATCCCACAGGCACATATATTTTCCCTGATGTAGGTAATTAAAAAAACATAATAAGCAGCAAAACGAGCGCATATACAAATAACGTAAAGGAGCGTACAAAATTCCGCGGGGTGTTGATAACAAAAAATCTTTAATTTTGAAATTTCTAAATGGCGGATACTTATTATTCGTAAAATTGATATGGGTGTAGTTTACCATTTTGGAGGTGCTGGATACGAAAAGGACATTCATTATGAAATTCCATGATGCCGCGACATATTTCATTTTATAAAAATTAATATACCCATATTAATTTTTAATGCAGATGGGTCAACTCAGGGTTTAAAAAAAAACAATTTCGAAAGGACAACGTGTAGTTATTGTTCACGCGAGTTCCAAAGGTGGCTTCGTTCCGAATGCTCTTCTTTTATTCAAAGCGGGCACAAAATCCGGTGATTATCATGATAACATGAACTTCAATATTTATGCGAAATGGGTTCGTTGCCAATTGCTACCAAATCTGCCACCGAATTCGGTAGTCGTTGAGGATAACGCTTCCTACCACAATAAGCAATCTGACGCTGCTCCGACTTCTAGTACCAAAAAGGAAGATATGCAAAAGTGGCTACAAGAAAAGGGCATTAATTACTGCGACAATATGTTAAAACCTCAGCTTAATTAAAGGCTTAAAATTTAATCAGCACCCCCAGAAACCTATAATAGGACACCCATCCTTTTATAGGTTTCTGGGGGTGATGATTACAAAAAATTCATTCATTTTGAAATTTCAAAATTTTCCAACATATCTATAGCTTTATACATCGCTCGTATCTCAAAGTAGAGCATTACCATATTTATTTTCTATAATCGCTTCTATCTCGGAAACGGTGCATCCTACTGAAAAAATAATGTAAATTTCCTCCCCCTTTGTAACTCCGCAACAATATAGTTTCTTCATGATGGGAGAGAAAAGCATTTCAAAATCCAGAATTTTCCAACATATCTATAGCTTTATACATCGCTCGTATCTCAAAGTAGAGCATTACCATATTTATTTTCTATAATCGCTTCTATCTCGGAAACGGTGCATCCTACTGAAAAAATAATGTAAATTTCCTCCCCCTTTGTAACTCCGCAAAAATATAGTTTCTTCATGATGGGAGAGAAAAGCATTTCAAAATCCAGAATTTTCCAACATATCTATAGCTTTATACATCGCTCGTATCTCAAAGTAGAGCATTACCATACTTATTTTCTATAATCGCTTCTATCTCGAAAACGGTGCATCTTACTGAAAAAATAATGAAAATTTCCTCCCCCTTAGTAACTCCGCAACAATATAGTTTCTTCATGATAGGAGAAAAAGAAATTTCAAAATCCAGAATTTTCCAACATTTCTATAGTTTTATACATCGCTCATATCTCAAAGTAGAGCATTGCCATATTTTTTATCTATAATAATTTCTATATCGGAAACGGGGCATCCTACTGAACATTTCCTCGCCCTCGCCACGTATTTTCTTTATGATAAGATTTTTTTAAATCCTGAATTTCCAAAACAAGCTTTATCATAGATAATCATCAATCCTAAACAGCATCCTCAAGAACTTTTAACACTAGGGGGCGCCCGAGAGGTTAATGAGTACTCATGTAATTTTTACAAAGAATAAAAATTCTCCACTTTGGAAATTGAAATTGGAATCCAATTTTGTAATCAGCACCCCCAGAAACCAAAAAGGGACACCCATATTAATTTTAAATAAAAAAATCTTAATTTTCATATTATTCAGCACCCCCAAAAACCTTGAAAACGTTTTCCATAACAAAGGAAAACAAACTCCAACAGTATCCAAATATGCGATTTTCCATTGCCTGTAAATTGAATTTTTAGCAGCCATTAATTTATGAACCCAATCTGGTTTTATAGCTGCTTACATCGTTTTATGGTCGCCAACTCGGAAATTAAAGTCACCAACTTATAAATTTCGGTGCCAGTTTGGATTAATTTCGCTACCTTATATCTGCCGATTTCTTTATTTTTCGTCGCCCGAGTGCTTTCGCCAGTTTAGTGATTTAGTCGCCAACATATTAATTCGTTTCCATATTAAGTAATACAGTATGGTAATGTGCATTCACCAACTTATTTTTTGTTCGCAAGATTAATTATTATATCCCATATTAAAGTCCCAGCCTATCGAACGATTCGAACACATGAGTGTCCAGTCAAATGTCAATGTCATATATGACTGCTCGAAACTTCCAGTGCAGAGTTCTATTTTCAAAGCTCTGAATTTTCTACGGCCTTCCGGCTTCCGGATCATAATAAAGTTCCAGCCTTATGGTATTACTTTACGTTATCGAACATTCCGCCATCTAGCAAATATAAGATGCAAACTGCTGGAAAACAATCAATTCTTAAAACATTTTAAATTGCGCCATCTGTGTTCAAGTAGGTGCACCATTATATATACATACAGGCATATGTTACATTGTTACATATAGTCTGACATATCCAGTGTCCCAGTTTAAACCTTGCATTGTTGCCAAGAAATAAGGTTTGTAATATATACCAGATCTGACAGCAACAACCTACATTTTTTAAAATCCATTTTGATAAAATAACAAAACTAAGAAAAATCATACATTTATTAAATTACACTATTATATAATACATATATTTTACGGTCGCACTCATCTGTTAATGCTTACATTATGAAAAAAGGACTTTATTTCAATATCTCTAATAAGTACCTCCATAAGTAAGTATAAATTGTCCCTGAGTGCAGCCAATAAAGAATAAAATTTAATAACCAAATGTCATAAACTTTCAAAACTTGCAACAAGTTTGTGCAGTTCACCATTTTCTATTGGACGGACTCTGTTGATTTTTGGTTTCAGTATTTGTATATCTGGGAGCACATCGCTAACTTTTTCAACATTGCAGAAGTCTTCTATGTTTGGTTCAAGGTCTCTTTTTGGAGTAATCTTTGTTTTTGAAGGTCTTTTGTTTATTTTAAGAGGTTTCTCAACACTTGTATTTAATTCTACTAAATTCTTGTATATTCTATCATTAAAGTGAAAATTCAGTTTTTTTGTTATCTGAAACAAAAGAACACATATAAAAATTAAAAATATTTTGGGACAGTTAACCTGAAAGTACATACTTACATAAAATACAAAACATGCAGGTGGGAAAAAAAAAGTCTTTCTTTATTTTAAGGAGACTACAATAGTAATTTTAAATGTACACTGTCTTACCTGAGTGCACAGTTCATCTTTATCCTTCTCTAAATCCTGTTTATGTGGTGGTGGCAAATTGTTTTTGGTATGATATAAATAATTTTCTAACATCTCACTAGAACAGAGTGTTGGTTGGTCTAGGTTCCAGTCTTTTTCATGAGTTGTTTTTCTATAACTTGTCTTCGAACTACTTGGAAGACTATCAAATGCAGCTAAATTATTATCTTTTGTAACTGGTTTTTCATAGTTCCTTAAAAGTGTCTTTTTCACAGTCGGATCCTTACCAAACTTTTTCATGACAGTTTATTCACTTTAAATATCTGAAATCCGGGGACTTAGAGCCTTTTAATATTTAGAAACTAGTTAGTAAATAAACTAAACAAAGATCACAACCGATCACAACAAACCAAATTTAAAAACAACGGCGATAAAATATGACAAATGAGATTTGACGTTTATTTTTTTTATGTGTGGGCAAGCGGTATCTCGTACAACTTTATAAAGCGTACTATTTTGTGTTTTCTCTAAAACTCCCTTGGATGTTTTAGTAAAGCTTCTTCTAGGTGCTTTTATTTGGACTTTCCTGCATTTTTAACTTTTTACGGCTTAATGCCGTATCGCTATTTAAAATACATGTTATTTTTATTTAGAATGTCAAACTTTGGAGTTTTGCCGGGGAATTCAATGGGTGACGTTGTGTTATTTGTATATCCCTAAAAAATTTTGTGTTATTCCAGTTCTTAATGTGTAATGTTAGTAGAATAATAACCATTAAATATTCGTTAACGTGCACAAGTGTGGGCAAGTGGTACAACTTCTAAAGACGTTCTATTTTGTGTTCCTCCAAAACTCCCTAGAAACTTTCAGTAAAGTGGTAGAAGCTTTACTGAAAGTTTCTATCGATAATATAATCGACTGACTTGACTCATTGACTGCAGTGACTATCTATTTGGCCTTTGACTACACTTTAGACTTGACGATTTAGGAATGCGGTGTTGAAAATTGAAACAAAAATTCTATTTCTCGCCTTTTTAACTTGACACTGGCAAATAGTTTAAGCCTGACGCCATATATTTAAATAAAAAAAGTCATTGTTTGTCACCTAATTGTCAACTGTCAAATTCCTTCTTTAACTCGTTTTTTGGTTACTGTGATTTTTTTATTTTACTATCCCTTATTTATAATTAATTACTTCTAGTTTTTCTTGCAGTATTTCAAACGTGTAGGCTACCTAATTATCAGACCTTTATGTGATTGAATTTATACTTGCTTCATCTTTAAAATATTTAATTCAAAACATGGAAAGTCAAAGCAACGAATTCAGTGTTAGTTTTCAAATGTATACGTGTAAATAATTAATGTGTATTGCAGTATGCAAACCCTTGTTCCATATACATTATGTTACAATTGAAATTTCATGAAAATGTCTCTTCTCGTTCCAGAACCCAGATTACCTTCCTTCCGAGAGTATAACATTACTTGTATCAGATTCAGGTGTTGTACGAAATGTAAATGCTATTGTAAGTACTTACCTATTTTATGAGAACAACTTTTTTCTTTATAGCTTTGTATGATACTAGATTTAGACTAAAGCCTCAAATTGTTTTCTCACGATAACATTAGGCCTTCAGAAGTTTTTCTTATTATAAAACTAGATGTTTAAAACGAGTTGTTCTTGTTGCCCGCAACTTTGTGCGCGCGGAAGAAGATGCCCCGATAACTGTACATCTTGCCGCGACAAAAAGTAGCCTGTGCTGCATGTAATGTACATAGTAGCCATTTCCCATGATCTACCAATGATCTACTCTACATCTCTGTCGAATTTTATCAAAAATGGCTGGATAGGTCCTGCCATTTTTGAGGATAAAATTTTTTATGTGTTTTCAAGTGGATTCGAGAATAGTTTTGATTTAGAATTTGATCCACTGGATGATGTTTTATTAATTAACTTTTATAACAAAAATTTACAAGTAAAAATGTTTTATGCCCAACAAAGTGTGCACAGGACATCTATACATATTATATTAAAACCTTCCTTTTGAATCACTGCACCTATTGCTGAAACTGCATTAAAATTTGTTAAAAGATCTAAGAGTACAGAAAAGGCAGCAACTTTTTTTTTATTTTATACTACCTATGTAAATATTTCCCTTTTACAAAACAAATGTTATCCAAATGGATAACATTTGTTTGGGTAAATACAATTATTTTATAATGTTCATCCTAGATTTTTTTTTATTTCAAGGACCCGTATTGGGTGGATAAAAAGGAGTTGATATACTATGAAAGGCCTCCGGCAGGCAGTGACTTAGTGTTTGGTGCCATTGACAATTGGAAATCAAAAATGGAACCTTATTTAGAATATTTACAAGGTTTACTGCAAATGGAGCATCACAGGTATTTAAAAGTTAAAAAAACATGATAAGCACAGAGTACACAACAGTGATAGAAGTGAAACTTCATTGAATTTAAAATCCAAAAATACTATCATCATGCCTAAAGCACATTATTCCAAAAAAAGAATAGAAAAAGTAAAATTTATACACCTAGCGGCATCTGTGTAGTGAGCTGTAATTTGGAAAGTTAAGTTGCTATGATATAAGGATAAGTAGCTTCTGAGAGTTGGCGTAACATTCAACATGGGATCTTGAAATTTCACTCTCAACAATACTAAAAAAATTAACTATATATAATAAAACTTAAAAAAATCACACCTTATAATATCTCATATCTTTTATTAGGGTTCCGTAATAATTAAGGAACCCTTATAGTTTCGATCTGTCTGTTGTATGTCTGTATGTCGGCGCTTCTAGCTCCTGTAATTATGAATATAAACTGATGAAATTTGGTAAAGTTAAAGATTATGTATAGATCTCGGTTCCGGCATCATAAAATAATAATAAGTTTACATTTATGGGGTGGCTCTCCATACATGTGAAGTGGGGATGAAAAATATTTTTTTGTTGTATTTCCCCATCGTGTGTTATCGTCGAAAAGGTCTTTTGAAATAAAGGCAAGGTTTCATAAATGATTTATATACAAAGTCAACCATTTTCGAGTAATCGGTCTACAAAGTGGTTTATAAGTTGGTCTTCCCCCCTGGCATTTCTAAACTATAGGAGATAGAAACTTGTAAGTTTCCATGGTTATAGATCATACTAAAAACTCTAGGAAAATTATTTTGAGCGAAATCGGACAATAACTTTGATGTAATTCAAGGAAAACATGTTGTGCGTTGATAGTTACGGAACCCTCCATAGACATGTCCTAACATGCTCCTTGTTAGGTTATTACTTATTATGTATATCAAAAATATCATATAAGAAATGTAAAAAAAAGTAATCAATTAAAATGGTCTTATATAAAAACCACTTCTCCTTTCTCTCAAAAATTCTAGCAATCATTAATAGCAATGAGGGTGTTAGATATTTTTTCAAGCACAAAAAGTGTCAGCTGGTGGCGTAAGTGGTATCAGAAATGGTCAATGAGAATTTTCGATTCTTTTTCTGTCACCAGGCGGCGCTTGGTAGCCCGACGGTCCTTGTAGTGTCAAAAAGCTGTCAGATGTCACGAATTTAAAGACCCTCATTGCACAATATTATGTTTTGAATTATGTAACTTACAAACTAATAAAGTTAAAACTAATTACATTTTTTAAGTTTTCATATGCATATGAACTCTTGTGGAGTTCAGACATAACATTCTCAAATACATTAGTTTCAAAATCTAATTGTTACATAATTTTAGAAAAACAACTAACTTTAATAACAACAGTTCAAGTTAAACAATTACATACTTAAAATTTAATTACAATAGTTTTTAAGTAATAGGGGAAATGACTACATCTAAAATATTTAGTTTCATTAATATCAGAAATATTGAGGCATAACTACTTGGTAAATGTAAAAAAATGGTAAATCTAAAAAGTACAAAACAGTTTAATTCTTTTTGCTAAATTAGTAAACAAACCCTACATCATTAGCTTACTTCCATCATATTCAAATACATTCAATATAGTAAGTATGAACTTAAATGCACAAATATCGGAGATATTTACAAACATGTTCCTGCGGCCATATACTTCATACACTTTAGCCTAGGCGTGATGTCACAGCTAAATACGACTTTAGTATGGAGCGTTTTCACGAAACTTGCGAAAATTTATAAACAAATCGCTGTACTTTTGAAAATATTGACTTTTGATATACTGTTTCTTCTGAGAAGTTACTTATATTTAAGAGTACAATTCATTTAAGCAATAAAAAAAATCAGTTATCTAGCCTATTCTGTAGAATAGATATTCCTATGTCTATTCTACAGACTAGGCTAGACGTACCTATGTAATGCAGTAATAACAAAACAAACAAACAGCTAATAAAACTAATCTGATGAGTTGTCTGTAAGTTGAATCTTATTTTGTGCAAAGATTTTCATCAAATCTTTGGCATGTGTTTTGTTTCAGTTATGTTTCTTTTTACCAAGTTATTTTCTTCCTCCATTCTTGTAATTATAAGCATGTTTTGCATATTTCATCTCTACCTAAAACCTTCCAGATTTTGGAGCACAATAATATACCACGAACGGTGTGTGGACACATTGATATCATTCATACAGGAAGCAAATCCGCCCTATGTCCCACCGCACGAAAGTACCGAAGTACAGAAAGTGTATGAGGAAATACGAAGAAATATACTAGTAGTGTTTAGTAGGCTAGTTACTAATAAAGAAAGTAAGGTAGGATTATGTAAACTAATAATAATTAAGTTTAATTTCATTGATATGTCTTTGTGCGAAATTTCATCAACATCAGTCCAGTAGTTTTGGAGCCTATTCAAATTCCAAAAAACAAACATACACGAATATAGAGTAGACGTAGATATAGGTTACTTTTTACCACGGCAAGATGTACGGTTCAGGCGAGATTTTTTTTTCGTGCACAAAGTCGCGGGCAACATCTATGTAGTTACCTTCTTTTTCTTCATTCAATTACAATAACTCTCGAGTCTCATAAGTCTCTTTTTTTAATTTATTATATTATACAATATATTTGACAAGGCTTATGCTGCACTTGGCATCTATGTCAGCCTCATAGTTTTATTCAAATTAATAATAAGTTAGATAAGACATAATAAGTTATTCATGTGCGACCCTTCACAGACTACTATAAAACTGAAAACTGGTTTCGTCAAAACGATGTACTGTGTTGTATACAATATCATAGACGATCTAGTACAAACACTTGTCATATAATATATCTTATTTATATAATAATAACAGCAAATTTCTACATAATATCAGCAAAGTTATCGGCATATAATTTTAGAACAATTAATCTTACTCACTTAATATACCACTGTTAGAAATGTTATCGCAACAATCCATCGCAAGTCAATGGGCATGCCCTTTGGTGTGATGTTGACTACTCGCTCACCGTCAGTGCCGACACTAAAATCAGCTCTAAGTGACAATTTCACCGATGCTTGTTAAAAGTTAACTGTTGATTATATACCATGTTCTCTATCTCTTTCTTCATAATATTAATGAAAGCGAAGGCATGATATTTAAACAAATGGATAACCCTAACTAAATAGTGTACGTCTTGGTCATCACCACAACACCCACTTCTATATTTTAACTGTTCGTTTATCAATCAATTGGTTTTTTTCAGTCACAATGGTTAACTAAAGAATACATGGGGGAGATAATTTACGAGAAGTTTATATTCACCATCCCAGTTCTGTGGGACATCTGCTTGACATACGGCTGTGATAACCCCAAACATGTGTCCAGACTCCTGCAGACAGTGTTCGAGCTGCAGCCGCAGTATAAGGCAGATGTGGGTCATGCATTGTCATTTGTTAAAGAGGTAATTGATCACACTTTTATATACATAATATATAATTCAATCCTATGTGAATGAGAATTAGGGATAAATCTGTGCTCCGAGCATGTTAATGGTTACTGATGCAGATGAAGACAATTCCATAATATGTGTTACTACTGTTGATTATATAAGTAATACTGATATAAGGATAAGTGGAAGTCCCAGAGGGAGATTTCCAACCGAGCGAGGTGGTATTCTCGCTCAGTCCGAAGCCCACTTGTAAGCGTTTCAGATGTTGTATATGTCACCGTAAAATTGTAAATACGGTTTGATTGTAATATAACTAGGGAGATTATAAAATATCGACAGATTGTGAAATAAACATTCTGCTTGCAATCTTACGCATTAGTTTTCGTTATGTTATAATTTAACGAACTGAAACTCGTCAAATTGCGCGCGAGTTGCGTTCCGTTTTACAATTTAATGAGTTTAAATTACATATATATTGCGTCGCTGAAAACTAGTACAGCGGGCTTCGGGCTGACCGAGCAGTGAGCATAACACCCACTCGGTCAGAGATCTCGCTATGGTGATCAGCATTATCCCAACAATATGAATAATTAGATAATTATTTTCATAAATATAAGTAACCAGAATGTTTGTTAACAAATTATAACATATTATATACTTTTACTTTTATTTTAGGCTTTCAAATACATAATACTACAAGTGAACAAAACATACGAAAGTGAAGAACCGCCTAACCTGCCTGAAACATTTAAAGGCTTCGGAGAAATAAAACGACCGACAGACACCAAGGCCGAGACAATATCATTCGCGACTCTTAGAGATCTTGTATTACATCTATTAGACACGGCCATGACGTTACGGATATTTGTAGAAGTTTATCCAGAAAGTGTGGAATTGTTTAAGAAAACTAATTTTGTGTTGAGGTGAGCTTACATTTTGACTTGAATATGTCCTTAAAATTAAGTTATTTTTAAGTAATATTCTTGCGTATTCACGGGAAAGACACGTTAGTTTCCATAACAGAACCACAACCCAATGTTTTGCGATTGAACAATGTTTGCGTGTGCACAAGACTTAATTATTATAAACGACTACAGTAAAACTACACTCTCAATGTCGTTCAGGAAATTATATTTATAACAATGTTTTCTATACATTGTCTGTCACTGCCATACGATGATTACCGAAGTACATTATGACACGAGCATGACTATGTGGGTACATGAAGAAAGCAGTTGTACTGTAAATATATTTTTCTTTGTCGAAATCTAGGCCTGTTACTTTATACTTAAGGCTGGTCTAATCAGAGCGTTAATAGACATTTGCCTGGATTTTTGGACTTAAATCCTAGCCAAACCCGGCTATATTTTATCATAAGGCTGCCAAATATACGTAATAACACAATCCCATATTTTCAGTATAGTCCAGCTCTACGAGTACGGTATACCAAATCTCTGCACCACACTGCAGGCAGTTGGTGACCGAACCAGTGTGGTGTATACCGAAGTGGAAGGCTACCTGGAACTGGCCCGGGCAGAGCTCATAGATCTGTTCAAGGAGATACTAGCTGTGTATAAGAATGCCATATTTAGTGGGGAGTGAGTATTGTGTTTTTGCTACTATGCTACTTTATACATTAGTAGAAAATACCAGCCATGTGATCAGGGCACCATACTGAAATCACATTTGTTATATTCCCATTTAATTATTTATTTTAATTATTTAATTTCCATTCCACTGCCCACGTAATTATTTATTTTAATCTGTTTTTAGTATTTGTTGTTATAGCAGCAACAGAAATACATAATTTGTGAAAATTTCAACTGTCTAGCTATCACGGTTCATGAGATACAGCCTGGTGACAGGCAGACAGATGGACAGCAGAGTCTTAACAATACGGTTCCCATTTTTACCCTTTGAGTACGGATCCCTATAAAACAGACTTGGAATAAAAAAATCAATAAAATGTTTTTTTTTTAATTATTCTTAAAATAGTTAAGAATAATTTTTTCGTATTTGTCAAGAACAAAACTGTGCAAAATTATGCTATTTAGAAGTTTTATACGTAAAAGCGCCATCTATTATGTAGAGAAAATAATAGATTGCGGTTTTTCGGTTGATTTGTATGAATACGCCATGGGATATATTTTTTTCATACTTGCATAAGCAGTGTTTCAATAGATAGTTTCAATTTCTTATGTATTCTACCTTGTTTTCTCAGAGGCAACATATTAACCACAGTGGAGTCGTACCTATCTGTGATGCTGGAGGCGCTGTCGGAGCGTTTGTTCGTGGCGGACTACCACGCGTGCTGGCCGGTGACTGACGACATAGAAATGCTGAAACAGGCCTATCCGGACATGTATCCTTTGTCAATAAAGCAAATATAACACCCCCCCCCATTTGCTTGGGGGGTTCAAAAATAATATTATTTTTATACAAAAATGAATAAAAATGTCAATTAGTATGTGTATTTCAAAATACGTTTGCGAGAGATATGACCACATATAGATTTCGAATTCCGAGATTTTTAGGGTGCCATAGTAACTACAAGAAACCCTCATGGTTTCGCTCTGTCTGTCAGTCCGTCTGTCTTCCCATGCTAACTTCGTTAATTTCTAATTATGAATATAAATAGACATTTTGAGAAGTTATTTTATTCTAATAAACAGTAAATGGGTACCGAGCTTTGAAAAAAAAAAAGAATCACTATTTTTTTTTACTGGGGTTCGAACCCACCACATTTCGAATTTTAACGCAAACGCAAAATTTAACCAAATTGCCAATCGGACTGACATTATAGAGTCGAATTATTGATATGTTGTTGCACGGCGAAATAAAAAACATATATAACTTAAAAATGCGCAGTTTTCCAGGGATAAAACCTAGCTAGACCGATTTTTCTCCCCCATAACTCCTTGCATACTAAATTTCATGTAAATACTTGTAGCTGTTACCGAGATTATGAATATATATATATACAAGATTGACTCATTTAAAGTATAAGATGTGCATTTAGGCACTCCAGATTGCTATCTATAGTAGGGTATTGTTTGCCAGAAAAGTTAAAGCGACCCAGCGCAATTCAAAATAATAAACACAATTACTATAGCTTATTAAAAAAAAAAAATTAAACGCATTTCATTTACAAAATAAAATTCTTAACCTAAAACCAGAGATCCAGTAAAGACTGATTTTATACTGCAAGCGATATATTCGAATATTGACGAGCCAGTCCGTGAAGAGACCATAGTCAATACAAACGCACTGCCCAACGGCCATGTTGAAACCAAAGACACGCCTGGACCGTCGAAAGACAACGAAATACCCGATAATATTAGAGAGGAATCGTTAATAAGCGAAGTGAAAGATATTTTGCCACATTTGGGTGACGGATTCATACTGAAATGCTTGCAACACTACGGCTTCAATGCGGAGAGAGTTATAAATAGTGTTCTCGAAGATACGTTGGCGGATTCTCTTAGAGGTAAGGTTTTACTTTTATAGCATGAGAGCTGCACGCATTTTATTCTAACTTTAACTTACACAAAACCTTATTTAATAATTTTGTCTCGTGGCTATAGTTGCCATTATATTTGCGTGTCAAATCTCAGCGCAAACCTTTTAGTGGGTGACAGATCAGTTAACTTTTATAAAAATTATCTATACTAATTTATAACAGGTAAAGTTTGAGAAGTTGTTGGGGTAATGGTAAGCCGCGTAACGCTTAGCGCTATCTATTAGGAATTAAAATGAGTACTTTTTAGTACGCCTAATGTACCCCGCGCGCATAGAGCGCTCGCGGTCAACGCGATCATGCCATTGTAAATTTAACTTTTTGAGTAAGAAAATAAAATCACTTATATTTTGTTGTAGTAGTAGACATGCTACTGTTAGCGAGTATATACAGGGAGTAACTTTGCGCAAATATGAACCTTACTCACATTGAAATAAAGAAAAACAAATTATTATGTAATTTTTAATTTGCTTTAATTTCAATCAAGATACCTGGGCTGATTGATAACTGGCCGAAACGACGAACTTAAAAAAATGATACGCAAAAAAGGACTATTACATTATATTCTGGCATCTTTTTGAAAATAGAACGCCAAATTTGAATTTAATCGAACTGATGGAATTTGTTTGAGAGGACGTAGAACTTTCTCTGTCGTAAATTTTTTTAACAATGGAAAGAAACGAAATTCGTGCGGCTTATCACCGCACGAATTTCGTTTTTTTAGTTTTAGTTTTACGTTTTAAAAGAGAAAACAGCAACCCAGATTAAAACCAAGCTAGACAGTGTTTTAGGTAATTCTGCTCCTGCATTAAGTACAATTCACACCTGGGTAACTGATTTTAAACGTGGAAGACAGAGCTGCGAAGACGCCCACAGGTCTGGCCGTCCAAATGAAGTCACGAATCCGGACATGATCAAAAAAATTCACAAAATTGTATTGAATGATCGGCGCTTAAAGTTGCGAGAGATAGCAGAGATGGTGAGCATTTCATCTGAACGTGTTTTTAATATTTTGCACCAACATTTGGGAATGAAAAAGCTTTGCGCGCGATGGGTGCCGCGTTTGCTCACTGTAGACCAAAAGCAACGTCGAGCGGACGATTCATCGGAGTGTTTGGCGCTGTTTACCCGAGATCCTAATGAGTTTTTGCGGCGTTATGTAACAGTCGATGAAACCTGGATACATCATTATACTACCGAGACAAAAGAACAATCTAAGCAGTGGACTGAGAACGGAAAACCTGCGCCGAAGAAAGCAAAAACGGTTTGTCGGCCGGAAAAGTGATGGCGACTGTTTTTTGGGATGCTCGAGGGATTATTTTAGTGGATTATCTGCAAAAAGGAAAAACAATAAATGGAGAGTACTACGCAAGCTTGCTGCAAAAATCTAAGTGAAGAAATCCAGAAGAAACGACCACATTTGGCCAAGAAAAAAATTTTGTTCCACCATGACAACGCACCTGCACACACGTCAATGGTTGCAGTCGCCAAACTCCATGAATTGCGGTTCGAATTGCTACCGCATCCACCCTATTCCCCGGATCTGGCCCCGTGCGACTTCCACTTATTCCCAAACCTGAAGAAATGGTTAGGTGGCCAGAGATTTTCATCAAATGAAGAAGTCATTGTTGCCGTGGACGAGTATTTTGAGGGGTTGGAGAAAACATTTTATCAAACTGGTGTAACGGCATTGGAGAAGCGCTGGACTAAATGCATCGAGGTAGAAAGAAACTACGTTGAGAAATAAATTTATTTTAAATAGATTTTTGAAGTTTTTCTTTGTCGTTTCGGAAACTTATCAATCAGCCCTCGTAAGTTTAATTTTAACCATACAAGTCGGCAAATACATAACTTTATATAAATGTGACATTTTGTTTATTAATTACGGCACGTCTCGCTCTCTCACGTACATCGAATAGGATTGTTTCGTCACGTATAATCGTTTTATTTTAGTGTTATTAGTAGTTAAAAAAATAATAATTTAAACTTAGATAAGTAATACACATAAGGGACGAATAATTTAAACTTAGATAAGTAATACACATAAGGGACGAATAATTTAAACTTAGATAAGTAATACACATAAGGGACGAATAATTTAAACTTAGATAAGTAATACACATAAGGGACGAATAATTTAAACTTAGATAAGTAATACACATAAGGAACGAATAATTTAAACTTAGATAAGTAATACACATAAGGGACGCCGTAATGACGTCGAGAATAAACTCCTCGCTACTGAAACTGCTGAACACATTTACCGTGCCAATAGAAAGCTTCATTATTTGTGATTGTCAAAGGCTATAAATCATAAAGATATCGTGTAAACTCAATTTGCTGCGGACGAAGCCGTGGGCAAAAGCTAGTTTATTAATATAGAAGAACTTTATAAACATGTAACTGCTTTCAAAATCATGTTATTCATAATGTATTTTTCTTACAGCCCTAGACATAAATCTTCCTATAGTACCCGAAGACCCACTAGATAACCACTTCTTGGAGACTGGAGTGCAAAGACTAAACGTTTTCGACGGAGATCAATTCGACATAATGACGAGAGACGACGTGGATCTCAGTAAAGTACACATTGGCAAGCGGAAAGACAAGTACAAAACTGTCAGTGATCTATTGGACGATAAAGCGGAGGTTAAGAGTCGGATAGACATATACAGTAAATACAAGTAAGTATTTTATATCTTACTCTATTATAAATGTGAAAGTTTGTGAGGATGGATGTATGATGATTTCACGCAAATTGATTGATGTCACGCAAAAACTACTGACCACATTTTAATGAAATTTGGTATTGTAGTACTTTAGGCTCTGGACTAAAACAAAGGCTACTTTTTATCCCGAAAAGTAGCCTATGTTTTAGTTATGTTGTATCAATATTTAGGTCTAAAAAACTCATTTTATGAACCAGCTATGTAAAGGCAGCGGTTGAAACTTAAATGTGGTAACTACTTTAATGAGCTTTCTAATAATTATAAATGGGTACTTTACTGTAATTTTTTTTATTACATGTATAAGTAGTGCTCTGAAAAATGAGCAAGTTTGCAACGGGTATAGTATACTAAAAATCAATATTTCTAAAGAAACTGCGGATTGTTTGAAGCATTTTTGAGACTTTTACAAAAGTCACTGCGATTGTGACGTCACATTTCGTAAGTTGCTACGAAATGTATGGTTACATGCAAAAACATTTATAATATCTCCGAAGATTGTGCGTCTATGTTCATACTAACCATAGTATTTTTTTTTGTATTTGATGTAAGTAAACTAATTATGTAGGTTTTTTACACTAAATATGTAAACAAATAATTCAACTTTTTTGTAACTTTGGAATGCACGTAATTTCAAAACTACACATATAATATTATTCTTTTTACGGTTCCGTAATACTCAAGGAACCCTTATAGTTTCGCTCTGTCCGCCCGTCTGTCCGTCTATCCGTCTGTCCGTCCGTCTGTCCGTCTGTCTGTCCGTCTGTCTGCCCGCGCTTCTAGCTTCTGTAATTATGAATATAAATGGATGAAATTGGGTACAGTTAACGACTTTATATAGATCTGGGTTTTCGAATCATAAAATAATAATAATTTTACATTTTAGGGGTGTCTCTCCATAAATGTGAAGTGGGGATGAAAAATATTTTTTCATTCTACCACATCGTGTTGGGTATCGTCGAATAGTTATTTTTAAATAAAGACATGATTTCGTACATGACTTTTTTACAAAGTCAACCATTTTCGAGTAATCGGCCTCCAAAGTGGTTTATAAGGTCTCCTGCTGTCATTTCTAAACTATCTCAAAGTTAAGTCTAAGTCTAAGAAGCTTGCAATTTTCCATGGTGATAGATCATGCTGAATAATTTTTAGGAAAATTATTTTGAACGAAATCGGACAGTAACTATTGAAGTAATTTGAAAAAAAAAACCTATTACGCGTTGATAGTTACGGAACCCTCCTTGACGTGCTCTTGGTTAAGTTATTTAGTTATCAAGTTGTAATGCCTCATTATATTTGAATGTATTAAAAAAAAAACATGATGTCAAATACCCAAATATTGTTCATGAGTGCGTTTACCGTCAACAATCTCCACGTTTACTGTCACCAAACAAGTCCGTTACTTTCCAGCCTGGTGTGCGACGACACGGCGATGTACTCGGACGAGTACGACGACACATACGACAACGACGGCGCGGAGCCCCCCTCAGCTACTGCCGCAGACCCCGACGAAGTGCGCCGCCCGTTCGTCACGCCGAGAGCTCTGGCGCAGTACAACAGACAGGTACGTCACTAACTACAGCTTGGCAAAAAAGATTATGACACGGTGACAACAGGAACTAAAAACATTTTCTATTGTAACATCTTTTGTCTTTGATAGATTGGAATAAATATATATTACATTTATTTATTATAACATTTTAAATTTAAATGAAATATGTAATTCCAATCTAATAAGGATAAAAGACGATACAGTCGGAAATGTTTTTAGTTCCTGCTGTCACCGTGTCATACTCTTTTTTGCCAAGCTGCACGTATATTACAGCCTTGTGTGCGACGACACGGCGATGTTCTCGGACGAGTACGACGATACGGTTGTAATTCGACGAGTACGACGACAAATACGACAGTGACTGACGAACTAAATAGAATGCGTTACTCATTATACACATTTTTAAAACGGAGAAAGTATTTAAAAATATACTAATTATTAGTAGTAAAGCATTTTTATGCATTTCTCTTTAAAGCCAGAATCCATGTAGGATTCTGGCTTTACACATATCATTATTTTTATCGATTAACAAAGTAAATGAATAAAGTAAGCCTAATTTATTTTTCAAGGTGGAGTCTGAAGTGGAATCGTCAGAGGAAGAGGTCCAGAAGCCAGAGACGAGTAGAAACAGGATGAATTTCTGCACCAACCCCGAGGAGTTGCGGGCGCGGAGGGCGCAGGCCTACAGGCCAAGGGGAAACGCCCCCAGGCCCCAGCAGTCCAGGTAAATACTGAATCTGTCTTAACTATGCACTGGAATAAGTAAATAACTACCTACATAGATATGTTATTGATTGTACTGTAGGTTCTTGGTGGAAATTCATGTTTCACAGTAATAACACAACACACACCTACTGCCTACTCTAAGACTACACCTACAAAGTACATATACGAGGGGCGACTGAAAAGTTTTGAGCCTAAGGTATTAAAAATGCTGATAAAAATGTACAAAAAATTTATTTTTCAATATAGTTCCCTGTATTTCAATGCACTTCTTACATTTATTGTAAGGAGCTTTTAACCCAATGAAAAAATATTCGCCGTTTTTGTCTTCAAAATGTTCATCTACGGCCATCTTCATTTCTTCGTCATTGGAAAATCTCCATCCCCGTAGGTCTTTTTTCAAATTTGAAAAAAGATAATAGTCACTAGGAGCCAGGTCAGGACTGTAGGGTGGGTGGTTGATTTCCTCAAATCCTGTCTCGGCGAGGGCACGCCTTGCAACTCGCGCAGTGTGGACGGGCGTGTTGTCTTGCAAAAACAGGACTCCTTTTGTCAGTTTGCCTCTCCGTTTCTCAACAACCACTTGACGTAACTTGGTCAGCAATGCGGCATAGTAGTCTCCGTTCATTGTAGTATTTTTCGGAAGGTAATCAATAAACAAAATACCTTCACAATCCCAAAAAACAGTGGCCATGAGCTTGGACGCTGATCTTTCCACTTTGAATTTCCGTGGCGGCTTTTCTCCCTTTTCTATCCACTGCATTGACTCCTGTTTTGACTCCGGATCGTACTGTCGAATCCAGGTTTCATCAACAGTAATAAGGCGAGAAAAAACGTCGTCTGGATTATCGCCACAGATGTCCAAAAACTCCTGTGAAGTTGTGACTCGACGTTGCTTGTCCAGCGTCGTCAGCATTTTCGGCACCCATCGCGCGCAGACCTTTTTCATGTGCAGGTGATCATGCAAAATATTTCCGATTCGTTCCTTGCTAATGCCCATGGCTTCAGCTATCTAGCCACAACTTGATTCGCCGATCTTCCAGAACAAGTTTTTTTACTTTTTCAATGTTTTCTTCGGTAACAGCGGTGTTTGGGCGTCCTGACCTGGGGTCATCTTCGAGTGACTCCCTGCCAAGTTTAAACTGTCGGTTCCAACGTTTGACGGTAGCAAATGAAGGTGCAGACTCCCCATAAACAGCTGTCACCTCTTCAAATATTTCCGTCGGTGTTTTATTCTTCTTTGTTAAGAATTTTATCACAGCTCTGTACTCCAATTTCGTGCAAAGTGCGGAAGACTCAGACATTGTGACGTTTACGATTCAATTACTAAAAGCGTAATGATGGAAATGACATGAAATTTGACATTTATGTTTCTAAGGATACCCGCAATTAGTGGTATGATGCGCGAGTAATTAGTTGTACTTTAAGGTACTTAGGCTCAAAACTTTTCAGCCGCCCCTCGTACTTACATCTACAACTGCCTACACTAACCTACACCTACTACCAAGACTTACAACCTACACCTACTACCTACAAATACTACCTACACCTACACCGACTACCTACAACTACACCGACTACCTACAACTACTACCTACACCTACACCGACTACCTACAACTATTACCTACACCTACACCGACTACCTACAACTATTACCTACACCTACACCGACTACCTACAACTATTACCTACACCTACACCGACTACCTACAACTACTACCTACACCTACACCGACTACCTACAACTATTACCTACACCTACACCGACTACCTACAACTACTACCTACACCTACACCGACTACCTACAACTACTACCTACACCGACTACCTACAACTACTACCTACACCTACTACCTACAACTACTACCTACACCTACTACCTACATACTACAGATAATGTGTGAAAGAGTTATGAACCACTGAGGGTTGAAGATTGTTACAGTACTAATATCTCTATTAAAGGAGGAAGGTGGTGTGAAAATTAATATACACCCGTATATGTATTTTTAATACCAAATCATAAAATTATTAAAAAAAATGTGGTGGGAGGGCGTTGTATTTTTAAGATACACGTTTCATATGACATCAGTCATACACTGCAGCTGCACATGCGCTGTGCAGCGCGGTGCAACCAGACATGTGAACTCTTACAATGAAATGTGTATCTTCTTGTGTAATTAATAAAGTTCAATTTTGAATAGGTATTCTTAATAACCGGTTCCTTTTTGAAAGTAGTTTTAAAAATGAAGCGCTACGTCGCGTATCGTTCCGTTTCAGTGTCAATTGACCGTAACAAACATTGTGACAGTTTTATATGAATTTGATACGTTAATACTATAACACGTTGTCTTTCGTGTTCCATACACTGTTTGTTTGTGCTGTTTTTAAATGTAGGATTTGAGATAAATTAAATTTTATAAGCGATCAACGAATGAAAGACTTCGTTTTTCTCAATCCGTCTTTATTGAAAAGTATGGATATTTTTGTATGGAGCGTGTCTGTCCTTCAAGAATCTTAATTTTATAGTCTGTCTCTCGTTAACGATTTACCGATGATACGCCATTGTGGGCCGTTCACATATTATGTCACACAAAACATGTACTGTACGTTTGGTATAATCCCCTTTATCTATGACGTAATATGTGTATGACCCCTTGTAAGGTTTTAAGGTGTGTTTTTTCCGAAAAGCCAATAGATAATACGTTTTGTGTTTGTTACATTCATTTTCCTTGAACGATCAAGGTTCAATAATTGTTTTTTTTTTAGTAGAGACGTAATCGGCAAGCCCAAGGGCCAAGGGCAGGAGAAGGAGATCCTCGCCAACAGGGACAAGAAGGAAAAGCACAAGGGATCGCGAGCCAACCACAACAGGCGGCAGGGCGCGCAGTGGAAGCGGAGCCAAGGGATGATGCCTTCGTAGGACTAGAAGGCGTCCTAGGGCTAGTGGGGATACTTTTTACCCGACTACGGCGAAGCCAAAGGAAAGGGTTATGTTTTTGGCAGACTGTGTATGTATGTACATGTATGTTTGTTCCACCGTAGCGTCTAAATTACTGGTCCAATTTTAATAAATGACGTGCCAATAGATTCGTAATAATAGCCCGAATATCATAGGCTATAATATAATTTACGTAGTCGGATTATAGTTTTTTTTTAATAAGAATTGTAGTTATTTAAATTTCAGGAACAAATATTACGGGCGATTTAAAAAGATAGTAAAAGTACGTTGTACTATAAAAATCAGTTTTCATTGTAACAACGTCGATGCACAGTAAAAATCGTAAACAAATTTGATACGTATACGTACGATACGTACGACGTACTTGTGTTTACGCCGGTGTTTGGCGATGGCTTTCAACCAGGCGATCCATATGCTCGTTTATTCTTTATGACGTTGACTATTATTTATTATTACCAACATAACTTATTTTATCTGTGACAAATTTTTGATTTTTGCGGAAAATACAGTTGAAAAAAAGCCTCAAAACAGTCTGCAATTTTAAGAGTTAACACTTAAATGAGCTAACACGGTACCAACGTACGATTTTAATTATGATGTGAAATAAGAATGTAACGTTATTTTCGCACATAGCCACTAGTCCGTACTGGCCAATATCAACATTTTTGTTACAGCTTTCCTTTGTCTATTTATTGAACCGTTAACATAAAGTAACCTATTGTTATTTTAACTATTTTATCATATATACAAACTTAATAAAATTAATTTGTTATTTATTAAACATATCTTTTCCTTATTTTACCCAGTACCTATATTGTATGAAGCTGTTTGGTCGTCCTCATATTGTTGGTATTATGTACAACGATGTGATATCGTCATGAACTCATGACTTATATAGCAACTCATAAGTCATGATTTCATGACGATATCACGACAATATTGTCATGATCATATGTCATGAATTTTAGTGTAAAGTGGGAGGTTCCATGGAATATAGATACGACGACTATAGATACATATTATATTTTTACCATCACTTATAAAACTTGCATACATTTTTTAATGCAATAAGCGAGGTTCTAGTATCCTGCTGCAGCATCAGGTGCAGACGATCACCATCTATATACATCCTATTCATTGGAGCCTTAGGAATGAGCCCAAACACGATACGTCTGCTGTACGTTAGTGAACAGTTGGAATTTTTCCATGAGAGAAGAGAATCCAAGTAATACTGCATCATCAGGTGCAAATGATCACTATTTATCTATGCCCTATTCATTGAGTTGGGTTTCCTACAGATTCCAGGTGATGCTGCATCATCAGCTTAACGTTGCCAAGTGTAGGGAATATTGTTAAAGTGCCAGGATACAGGATATATTGAACCGATCAGACCAGTGGAAGTTGCTTACAACCTTTCATCAACTAGAAAACCCCCGTATTGTCAGGCAGTGAGCGAGCTGATGATGATGAATTATAACTAGGATCATTCTCGATCATGTCAGCTTTCATACAAAAAAACCACACCTAAATCAGATCATTCGTTAAGAACTAGGGAGCTACTATGCCACGGATAGACACAGACAGACACGTCAAACTTATAACACCCCCCTTTTGCGTCGGGAGTATAAAAGTGGCACAAAGTTATTTACTTTGTGTCACATTTTTACATTTTACATTTACAAATCAAATGAGTACATCAGTACATAGAAGCAGCATTTATGTAAGGATATATTTTTACCCGACTACGGCGAAACCAAAAGAAAGGGTAATTAATGATTTTGGCAGTCTATGTATGTATGTATGTTTGTTCCACTGTAGCAACTAAACTACTGATCCGATTTTAATGACTGATGTGACAATAGATATTAGATTTGTAACAATGGTCATAGGTAACATAGGATTGTACTATCATGTATTCTGTGCATAGGATATACATGATGTTTTTTTTACTACTTTTACTATGAAATCAAATTTCCCACTTGAAAAAAAAATCAGCTGTTTCCTACAAAATGCTATCTATGCCGAAGCCCTTTTGTATGAATAAGCTGTTTTTTTTTTCAAGAAGGAAAATTGATCCCATTGCAAAAGTTGCTCATATTCTGATTAAATTACTCTGTGCTTTAAAGTGTGCAATCATTGACAAAATCATTTACCTGTCCTAAAATAAATTAAATCAAACATAAGTATCTATTTTGTCTTAATTTATTAATGGAATTTTGAAAGTTGTCATCAAATGTATTATGTAGGTATTACAAGTTACAAAAGAGACAAAAGCTTCGCAATAATTGTAAGTGCAGCAACACGGCGGTCGCTATGAATAGCGGCGCGTGAGCGGAATTACAATCGCTCATGTTAGATGCGCCCGCGCCGCGCGCCGCAGTCATGCATGCGTGATGCGGCATGAGCGTAGCGGAGAGTAGAGCGAGTAGCGATTTTCATTAAGACTGATCATTGGCGCCGATTTTTTGATACAAGTCTTCTTACTAAGACTTTAGGAGTGAGAGCGTCCATTCTTAAATAAAATGTATTCTCTCAAGTTGTTGCCAATATGGTAAGATTTGTTCGTCAAAATAATGTCTTTCTGCCGGTTTGGAATATTCATAATTCATATAACAAAACTGGTATTATTTAATCGCTGGAATTGTTTTGATTTTTGTGCCAATTCAGTGTGCCATATTCGGTTTTTTCGCACCCAAAATTTTTATGTTTTTCGCAAGTTTAAATACTTACATGTTTTTTCAATTTACCCTCAAAATATGTATATTAATTATATCTTTAATTAAAAAATGCTTAGTATTGGTTAGTGATACTAGAATTTTATTTTGTGTTGTGTAATAAATATAATGACCTAAAAATTAATAATTTAGTACCGGCCGCGCTCGCCGCTTTGTAATTATTATGATATTTCTCTCAATGTAAGTACCTAAGGGATTATATTCTTCTTTGAGGAATAAAATGTGATCACCTGTAGTTTCTAACAATTACTGTGACTTGCAGGTGCGTTGCAGAACAGAACCGCGAAAACATAGGCCGCATTTTCAAAGAGGTATTGTCATGCGCATATATGACTCTTCCGATACCGCAGTTGGTGAGTTTTGAATATTTCTACATGCATCTCATATTATTTATCCAAGAGAACTCTGTGCTAATATAATAGCTCTATTGTATAAGCACAGAGTTCTATTTTCAGTGCTCTTAATTTTCCCCTGCCTTACGGATTGCCTGACAATACAGAATGCTCGGTTAACAAAAATATATATTCAAGGAGCGCCCGTACTGCTCGCCGAGCGTGTGACCTTGAAGCCGGCGGCGTTGTACAACAGTGTGATGGTGTCCATGCGTAGTGCGTATTTTTTTTTTTTTTTTTTCCTCCCCCTAACTTGATCAGGGCTGTTTTTTAGTCATTTTTAATTCTTTTTCTTTTTCAATCTTATTTCTAGAGTACAATTTACAATTACATCTTATTTCTAAAGTAATAACAATTGTTGAGAAATGTTCAATTTAAATAATAATTCTAATAAAATAATTCAATAATAATAATTCAATAAAATTCAACTACAATAGTTACAACTAATAAAATGACAACAATAATACGACGACACAAGGTAAAATACTAGCCTAATATCACACAGAACGAAATACAAGTAGAGCCTAACTAAATCACACTAAGATATCACAGTTTATTTTGCATACTGCAACCACAATCTTTGTACAGTAATTGAGGAAAATATCCCTCTTTTTTCCCCCCAGGATGGAAGACAGGCTCTCACCCGTAATCGATATGCCCAATTTTTGCTCAGTATCGTATCTACTGTTAGCAAAAATCGGGCACTCGAGTAACAGGTGAGGAACCGTCTCCTCAACTCCTGGCTGCCATGAACACGACGGGTCCTCCTTCAACTTGAATCTGTTCAAGTAGAAGGCGAACCCACCGTGTCCAGTCAGAATCTGTGTGGTGTAGTGTGTTATGTCTAATTTATTGACTATTTTGTATGCAGCAGCAGCGCTTGGGAAAAAGAGCTTCGTGGTTCCGGCCGTCCCTCCCACCTCGTATCTCCTGTCCCATTCCCCAACCGTATCCTCTCTTAAGATACGCTTGACGAATGAAACAGGACACAGATCAGTCGGGTTTCCTTTTCGATCCCAGCGCGGCCTCCTTGGCTAGTTCGTCAACCCTCTCATTCCCTCTCAACCCTGCGTGCGCCTTAATCCAAAACAGGGAGACCTCCCGCCTCTGCGATGCAGTTTTTCGGAGGGCCGCCCTTGTTTGCACTGCCAGGGGATGAGGGGAACTAAGGTTGACCCCCAACCTACTCTAGCGGCTTTGGCTAGCTGCTTATACCTGTCTATTGCCTTTTTACATACATTGCCTACATGGGCATTAAAAGTAAGACCACGATCTATCGTCAAGCCTAAAACCCTTATTTCGTCGTAATACTTCAAGAATGCACCCCCCATAGAGAGTCGAGGCACGTCGTGTTTCAATCTACGCGTCGTTAGTAGTGCGCATGTCTTTTGGGGGGCAAATTTCAGCTTATTAAGCTCCCCCCACTTACTAATTTTTTCTAATGTCGCGTTGGCCTTTTGCTCAATCTACAGAGCTGTGTCCCCCTCGAACACAAGCACTACGTCGTCGGCAAAAGCCTGGCAAAAAACATTCATTTCATCTAACATCCATAGCAGGGGGTCCAACAAGAGGTCCCACAGGATCGGTCCACCTATGGACCCCTGCACGCACCCCTTGTTGGTCTCCCTGCTCACTTCCATACCAGCATACCTTACATTCACTCCTCTTTCGCTCAGGTAGCTGCTGATCACCCGCCTCAGGTTCCCCGGACACCCAACCTCAGCTAACCTAACCTTTATGGCCGGCCACCAAGCACTGTCGAAGGCCCCCTCTATGTCCAGTGACACCACGACAGAAATTTTCTTCTCCTCCCTCTGTTTTCTGACGTGGTTCACCAACCTATAGAGGGCGTCCTCGGTGCTCCTTTGGGTCATAAAACCATACTGGTTAGGGCTAATCTTGGGCAACAGGTAGAATCTAAGTCGGGCGACCAGCATCTTTTCGAAGATTTTGCCGAGAACAGGCAAGAGGCCGATCGGACGATAGGCTTTTGGTACCCGGTACGATTCCTTGCCCGGCTTCCTTAGCACCACCACAGTCGCCCGCTTCCACTGTTTGGGGAAGCAGGCGACGGTGAGGCACCTATTCAGCAGAGCAAGGAACCATTCCGGGTCACATTCTACAGCGCGTTGGCAGATGTCCGACGTGAGTCCATCCGCCCCGGGGGCCTTTTTGGGGTTGAAGGACCTTACGGCTCTCTTCAACTCCTCCATGATGAAAGGAGGGTCGTCCGGACCCGCCGACGGTTCGGCGTCCAAGGACTCCGCCCGCCGGCGCGTCCGCCGATGTTCCTCGCTTTCATCACTTTCCTGGTCCTCGGGGTAGAAGGTCTCCGCCAGCCATTCTGCGGAGCTTCGGGCGTCGAGGGTTTCACCGTCCCTTGTAAGGGGCAGATCCTCCTCCCTCCCTCTGACTCTGCTCAACACCCTGTAGATGCCCTCCCAGACCCCCTCCCTATCCTGTTTCCGGCAAAACTCCTTCCAACTCTCAGTCTGTGCATCTTTTACTGCCTTTTCATACTTCTCTTTCGCTTCCAGGTACAGTCCAACCACGCGGTCTCTGCGATCAGGCGCCGCGTTACGGATCCTGCGTTTCCTCGTGGCGACCTCCTTCTTCAGCTGCACGAGCTCATCATTCCACCACGACAAGGTGAATCTCTGTGTGTGTTTTTTGGTTGGCATTGTGTCTCTGCATGTCTGTGTTATGACTTCCGTGTATCTGTCTATTACTTCTTCTATTTGTTGTGTGCTGTGTATTGTGTCTATGTCCTGTACAGTCAATTGTCTGTCTGACATCAGCTGAGTCAGTTTCTCACGAAACTGAGCCCAGTTTGCCTTCCGTGTGTTAAACATGCGTGTGGTACGTATTATGTTTGTGGCTGTGGATTTCTGTTGTCTGATGCCAAATGATATGCCGTTGTGGTCCGAGCTCGTCAGACCCTCATCAATCCTCCAGTCGCCCACTCGGTCCAGCAGGTCGTCGGAGCACGCTGTCACATCCACGTAGCTGGAGTACCTTTTTCCCCCTCTGACAGTGTCGAAAGTTGGGGTATCTCCAGTGTTGAGTATATGTAAGCTCATTGCTTCCAGTACAGCAGACACATCCCTTCCACGCGGGTCTTCCGCGTCGCCACCCCACCACGGGCTTTTAGCGTTCGCGTCGCCACCTATGACCATCTTATCGGATCCCAACTCTCTCCCTATCCGCATAAGATGGTCCAGGTAGGGCCCTACAGGCTTATCGGGCTCGAAGTAGAAGGACACTACAACCGTCTCCCAGGCTTTGGTTCGGAGGGTGGTCACAACTATGTTGTTGTTGCTGAGGCGTGTGTGTAGCTCGACGTCCAATGTATCGTCGAATACCACAACACACGCCTTGACAACACCACCCCCTTCCCCATCGCTCTGGTAGACCCTCACTCCGTTGTATGTCCTCATACTCCGCGCCCCACCTATGTAGGGCTCCTGCAGCAACGCTACGCTAACCTTACGCTTGGTGGCCTCGAGTAATAACTCCCTTGTGGCGATTTGGCTCCGCTGAAGGTTGGCCTGCAATACTCGGTACTGGAAGTACTCACCGGAGACAACCTTAGCAATACGACACCGCCGATCTAGCCAGAGCGTCCCACCTCTTCCTCTCTGCACACTCTCTGTCGAGGGCACTGTGCTCCGCGCTACCTCTCTTGGCCTTAGTGCAGTTTATGCACTGAGGCACTTCTCTCCGCAGCCACTTTTCGCAAACGGTCCTCATATGAGGACCTGCGCAGTGGCTGCATCGGTCCGTTTCCTCCCTACACACTCTCTTTGTGTGCCCATACCCGAGGCAGCGGAAGCACTGCACCAGCGGACTATAGTCCTCCACTCTCACTCTGCATATGCCTATATGGGCATATCCTACATTCACGCACCTCTTCCATACATGTGGGCTAACTCTAACTACGAGGTGGTTCTGCAGGGGGTTCCTTGCTCTCATCCCGTATACTACTTCCACCTTCCTCTCTTCCCCCTTAAGGCCCTCAAGAATGGCCGCGTTCTGGTTATTGAACGCGGTGATGAAGTCGGCATTGTCGTTCTTCATTACATCCTTGAAGACCAGAAGGGGGTTTTTATTCTTCACATCTTCCACTACCAATCCCTCATTCTTTCTCAATCTTTCCTTCACCTTATTTCTTTCGTCCTCACTCACACAGCCGACGACAACCCTTCTGTTTTTGACTTTCCTCGTTCTTTCGACCTTTACCCACCCATCCTTAGCATCTACCGTCTTTCTAATTTTCTCCATCAATTCGTCTCCCGTGTCCTGCGTATCCTTGGAGGACACCACGACCGAATGCAGTGCCCTTGTCTCGGGGATTCGCTCAGCGACTCCTCTCGAGACAATGCTCGCATAGCTCACCGATTTGGTGGCGGCTGTGGTGCTCTCCAAGAGCGCATTCAGTTTATCCATTCTCACTCTACTCTCTTCCATGCATCCCTTCATCTCATCCATCTTCTTCATCATCTCTTTCATTCCCTCATTCATACTTTGCTCTATTAATATATTTTTCCCTTTCAGGTCCACTACCATCGCTCCATCTGCCGTACTCATCGTGTTCACGGGTGGCTGGGGGGGATGTAAAGGGTCCTTCCCAGCCCTCCGCCGGTTCCTGCCTTCACACTGGTGAGTTCGGTCTCTAGCTGTTTTATAATTTGGTAGAGCCTCTCTATAGCGGCGAAGGCCTGCTCCTTATATTCCGTTTTCAAATTTTTGGAGCTATTAATGCTAGCCTTTGCTCGCTCTAGGCCTACCTTCTGCAGTCCTGGGTCTATTTGGGGTTACTGGACTTTCGGGTTTCGTTATTGTAATTAGTTTTTTGGCCTTGGGTTTGAGCGTTGATGACTCATTCTGCTTAATTTGTTTAGGGGGGGTTATAGTTTGTAGACTTAAGGCTTCGAATTTGTCTATGCTCTTTCTCATTTCCGAGGCTTGTTGGGGCTGCGAGAGCGCTTTGTCTTCATTGGTCTTATTCCTTTTTGGTGGAGAAACGACGAACGTGTCGCTCCTTCGGGGGGTGCGTATCATGTTGTTGTTTTTTAGGGGGGGTTCGTCAAATTAATATAAATTAAAACGCAATAAAATAAAATACCGTTGTAAATTAACTGAAATTCAGTTACAATTACAAAATGTCAATAAAATTCAATAATAAAATAATATCAATTAATAAATGTCAATAATAAAATGTCAATAAAAGCCTAATCTAACAGTTACCCCAATAGGGGGTTAACTGACCTACCCTAATTACCTAAAATCTAATAATAAATGTCAATTAAAATTCCTACACTAACAGTTCCCCAATAGGGGGGTAACTTACCTACTCTAGCTAAATAAATAATGTGTAATGTAAGGGGTTCCCTAGGCACACATATACATTTATATTTATGTACATTTATAGTTATGCGTACTGCCGTTACTATGTAATATTGTGGCCATATATTGGGTTAAATATTTCATTCGGGTAAACAAGCATGCTGTATAGTCCCAGGCTTAAGAATCGTTCTCGCTATCTCCCCCAACAAGTCCTAGGTCTCGCCACAAAGCCAGGCCGAAGCTATAAAGGCGGCCATAACTTTATGCCTACGTCTTCATAGACACGGACATCAATAATTCTCATGTCGCGGGATTGCAATTGTTATTCATATTTCATAATATTGTTTATGATACTGGGAACTGTAAAGAATATGGCGACGTTTTCAATCAGAATCTATGTGTGGTTTGCTCGGCGGTTGTAGTTTGTGGTCGGCTCACACCGAAACGAGACGTTACGCGACGCTGCGCTGCATTTTCAGGATTCCGTAGTTCACGTCTTGGAACCCTTATGATTTCGTCATGTCCGTCAGTCCGGTTCGGCTTACCGTCCAGTTAGAGCTAGAAATATGTAACTTCGCATGGAGCTATGTGCTACCTATCAGTAGATTGTAAAACAGACCCATAATGATCCAAAGTGTGTTATTTAACAGGCCAGGATAATTACTTCTTAAAAACCTGATAAAAAAGTAGCCTAAAATTACAGTGAGCCAACTATCAAAGAAGGAGCTAAAGTAGCTCTTTCCATTCAGCTTCAATTACCTACGAATACATGGGCACTTTGTTACAAAAAAACCAGCCAAGTGAGAGACGGACTCGCGCACGAGGGCTACGAAACGGCAAAAAAATCATGTTTTTGTTGTATGGGAGCGTCACTTAATTATTAATTTTAGTATTTGTCTCAGAAATTTCAAGCTGTGATAGCTTGAGAGAAGAGGTTAAGGAGATACAGCCTGTTGACAGACAGACGGACAGCCAGCGAAGTCACAGTAATAGGGTCCCGTTTTTACCCTTTGGTTACGGAACCCTAAAGAGTATTGAGTAAATTTTTAATTCCTTTTTTACTTTATGAAAACCATAGACATATTTTTTAAAGCACTACGGAAAATAATGTGTATTTAATGTGCCGCGCGCATCGATCATGGCATTTTATTATATTGCCCGTAATGGCGGGCATTAGGGCGGGGCGGAAGGATTTAATAAGCGAGCGGCGAGCTGCGTGCGCGACGCTCCGGGCGGGGTAGTGATGTTCTGTAATGTCGATAGATTTGTGAAACATTAAAGACGAAGTTAATTAACATCGGCAGGTCGAAATAGCCACAATAGCGCCCTGCACACATAGAGTTCAGACCGCGGAACGGAATGGATCTGTACGGTTCGGACTACGGTTCGAAGTATAGTGCTAATTACGTCTTAAAATGCGTCACGGGTTGGGCTGCTGAGTGCCGGTGTCTTACATAATAGTAATACGGCAAAATACGTCATAACGCTTAAACTGTGAAAAATGCGCTGTCATTGACATGCCAGATCGGACTGTCGGCTCCGCGCAATAACATGTGCTGTTCGGAGTGCGGGTTGGAACTGAGCATGCTTTTTCCTGCGGTCAGAATCTACGTGTGAAGGGCGCTGTCAAGTGAATCGTCAACAAATACAACAGCATTAAGAATTGAAACACCCTAAAATAAGTGGCCCTTTTAAGACCTCCTGAGCGTTAAATAGAGTTGTTTAATATTAAGAGAGCTATTTAATGCGATCTAAACAAAGTCCTTCAGTAATATTTAAAATCGTACGTAATAGTAGCGTACTAGCGTTTGTTTTAACAATGTGAAACACATACACCTATTCATCATCAAATATGTATGTTTTTTATAGTTCTCTACTGCATTTAAACTCTATTAAATCGAGAATAGGGATTGGAGCTTTATACTTTTGGTATCCCTAATAAATTATGTGTATCTTCAAAAATGTATGCCTTCTTGAGTCTATTACTTATTTGCGTAAAATTTGGTAAATATTTCGTAAGTACGACAAATACAAGTAGACAAATTGCAAATGTCGTCATTTACTCAAACAAGTTGTAAAACGATAACGTGATAACGCGACACGGTTCAACAAAACTTCTACAGCAAAAATATCGATTTTATCGATAAAAATCCGATCCCATCCCTTAGCCCGACGGGTATAATTTATTTCACATTGAGTCTACTTGCGCCGGTCATTATTATTGTTCTTTGAAACCGCACTGCGCGCCTGCGCCTGCGCAGTATACAGGTTGTATTCGAAACAAAAATGGATATTCAGCGTGAGTCAGTAACTCATTCGATGATTTCGTAAACTTCGATGTCCGTTCCTAAAAGAAATATAAAATGAGACCTCAAATTTTCACTAAATTATACAATCAATCTATCTGTCTTCTATATATGTATAACGTCTCCGAAAATCAATTACGGATACTTCGGGTACATGATTCACTGCTTGTGTAAAGACGTTTAGGCAAAAAAATATTTGTTATATTCAAAGTAAAAAATCATCTCATGTATGGCTGACTCTCCGCTAAACGCAAACTCGCCCATATAAAGAAATAATATTTTTTTCGAGTAGTAGTATAATTAATTATTTTTCTGCCTAAACGTCTTCACTAAAGCAATAAATCATGTGGCCTAAATATCCGTAATTGATTTTTACCTTAGATATATAAAATGCAAAGCTGATTGACTGATGTATCAACGGACATGCCAAGCCCTTAAGGTTAGAAATTTGAAATTTTGCACACGTATTTCTCATATGACGTAGGCGTCTACTAAGGAAGGATTTTTCAAAATTCAACCCCCCAAGGTGGTAAAATAGGGGATAAAAGTTTGTATGAATCTTTTTATAACGTAAAATAATAAACGTCGAGTGAGACTTGTAGGAAAGTTTAGTTATTCATGTTATTTCTCTGAAAATTACGAGAATTTTTTGTTATGCATAAGTCCTTTCATTACTTACGTAATATTGTAGCCTATTTTTGGGTAAAATATATCAGTCGGATAAAAATACATCCTGTATATCATATGCATATTACTGAATAACAAAAGCCCAAAAAGTATATCAGTTGAAATTTTTTTCGACAGATATTTCATATTGTCCTGGCATATTCTGTGGCCTCGATATTTGGTTGCTAATTTGGTGAAACTTTTGACCAAAGGCAAAAGACTTATTTACCATTTAAATAAATTATTAAACACTAATGTGTAAAACTAAGGCACATTTAGGTTTTATGTTTTGTTTTTTTTTTGTCGAATTTTCTTCTAAGAAAAAGAAGGTAGGCACTTACTAGAAAACCAGTGAAAAATATGAAATACCTATGTCATCAATTGAATGAGTTTAGTAGACCAGTAGAAAGATAGATCAATTATTAAAAAACCGGTCAAGAGCGAGTTGGTCTCGCGCACGAAGGGTTCCGTACAAAACGGAAAAAACTTTTTTTGTATGGGAACGCCCTTAAATATTTATTTTATTCCGTTTTTAGCTCTTTCAGTATTTGTTGTGATAATATCAACTGTGCAGCCTGCACGGTTAAGAGACAGACGGACAGACAGCGAAGTCTCAGTGATAGGGTCCCGTTTTTACTTTTTGGGTTGGGAAACCTAAAAGATTATTCTAGATGTCTTTAGCAAGAGGCGACCCTAATCTGCAATCCTCTATGTTAAGGACAGCGGCCTCGTAACGAAAAACATGAGTGAATTTTAATGTGAACAATAAACGTGTAATTAAAACGGTACGTAAAACTAGAATAGTGGACACTCAGTGACTATATGTATAGATTTATATGGCATCAGTGTGGAAAAATAGTGTTAAAATGGTGTTTTATCAAGTGCGGGTTATTTTGATTATATATTTTTAACTAAAGCTAATTTTAACGTAGCTTCTTTTGATTTATATAAATAAACGTAGTACATAACGTGTAGTATAGCGCTTAAGGTTATATAATAAATGGTTAAGAAATTATTACGAAAACAGTGGTAAAAATGTACAACATTTCATATAAGTTGAACCTTAAAATGTAAATAACTTTTCTATAGAATAAGATGTTTAGTATATAAGGGTTTATATGTCTGGTTATGATAATAAAGTATTTCACACAACGCGTTTTGCTTCACCTGGCTCATGGAAAATGGGGAAAATTATGGAAAATAGCCGTATAGAGAGGTAAAAATGAAATGGAAGATCGGCCCGAAAGAGGCGTACGGGCGGGGCTCTCTATACGGCATTGCCATGAGCCAGGTAAGCGAATCGAAAAAGTGAAAAAACGTTCTCCTCAAATAAGTGTTTTATTATCGCCCCGGCTCTGCCCAAATCGGTGTAACCTTGCTATCTTCGAGTCTAATCTGAGCCGGCGGTTGAACCCCTGTGAATTTATACAGTCCTGTACAGTAGTGCGCGGTCCTTTGGCGAGCCGAATTTCAAGATCGAAGAAAAATTTGAAGTCCATATCAAGTTGAAAATAACGAAGACGGCACTTAGAAAATTTTCGTCAGCTGTTCTGAACATAGAAAAATTTCCGAAGAATCAAGATAGAAATTTTTACTGAAGACTGGACTTAGAAAATTTTCGTCAGCTGTTCTGAACATAGAAAAATTTCCGAAGAATCAAAATAGAAATTTTTACTGAAGACTGGACTTAGAAAATTTTCGTCAGCTGTTCTGAACATAGAAAAATTACCGAAGAATCAAGATAGAAATTTTTACTGAAGACTGGACTTGAAAATTTTCGTCAGCTGTTCTGAACATAGAAATTTTTTGAAGATTTAAGTCAGAACATTGGAAACTTTATCTAGATTTATCAACGGGAATCAACGCCAGGGATTAGATTGGACTCAGAAGATCGGACTCGAGGATACAAGGATACACCGCTGCGAACGGAAGCAAGGATTCGCAGATTTTTCATCGGAAAAACCTCCCGAAGATTCTTGAAAAGGAAGATTATTATGGAAGATTAACATTGAAGATTAACATTGAAGATTAACATTTGAGATTAACATTTGAAGATGGTTATAACAAGAAGTCAGAGTGGGGCCGAGGAGAACCAGCAGCAACCACATCGATTTCCGGATCCGCCACGATCGCCGTCCGCTGCCGCTACAAGCCAGCCGCCGCCGACCGAGGGAAGAGCGGATCTGCTTCAAACTATTTTGAAACCGAGACCAGGTACCAGCAAGGCGCCTGCATCCTCGGAAGTACGAACCCTAGCCAGAAAGAAGGCTATTTCAATTAGATCGCGTCGATCGACAGCAAGTGTCGTCGCGCGTATGCATTACGAGGCGGAGGAGAAACTCGCCGCTCTTCGTAAGAAGGAACTGCAGATCGAAGCAGAACTTATAAAGAAGAAGCTCGCCGCTGACGTCGCCGCTGCAGAAGATGGTAGCAGCCCCGACGACGACGAGCCATCAGAACAGGTGGAGCAACGTGTCCGAGCCTGGCTAAGCGAACAGGGTCCCGAACCCGAAGAGGCTAGACAAGAGCCGACATCAATGGAAGAAAGAGAGACGCCGAAGCCAGAAGACATGCCACCGAAGGGAGCCCAGAAGACGAGGTTCGAGTGGCCGCAGCAACGCCGCCCACGCTCACCCACACCGCCCACGTCTAGGGCTAATGGAGTGGAACAACTTGCCGAAACATTGGATAAACTGCTGAACCAACGCCAGCCGCGCCACACTACGGAGTTGCCCATATTCTCGGGCGCTCCCACTGAATGGTTGCCATTCAAAGCAGCCATGGAAGACACCACTGCGTTCTACAAGCTCAAGCCGATCGAGAACTTAGCTCGTCTGAGAAGCTGCCTACGGGGAGAAGCGAGAGAAGCCGTGGCACCACTGCTGAGCGTCGCGACGCCGCCTGAACAAATTATGAAGACCTTGGAACAATGCTTCGGTCGACCCGAGGTTATGGTCGATCGCATGATGGAAGATCTGAAGAAGATACCGAGGCTCGGAGGTTCGGCGGCAGAACTCAACCAATTTGCAGTGAAGATTCAGAACATGGTAACCATCCTGAGGAAGCTGAGGCACGGGTATCTCTTTAACCCGTTGCTCACGAGAGACATCCTCGAGAAGCTCAGCCCATACGAGAAGAGCAAGTGGTACGACTACGCAGAAGAGACGTCGCGCTTCAGGAACGAGCCCGATGTCGTCCTTCTCTCTGAATTCTTAATGAGAGAAGCGGACAGGGCGCTGCGCTACGGGTTCAGCACGGCACTGAAGAAGGAAACACCGCGTCCACCTCCTAACAAGAACGAAGCCCGAACGAGGAAGCCAGTCTTCGCGATAGCAGACGAGGGCAGGGATTCGCCGAGTCGCAGCCAGCCAAAGAGAATACGCGAGGAGTCAACGAAGTGCCCGATATGTGCCGAAGATCACGCTCTATTTCGCTGCGCTGCTTTCAAGAAACTGAGCATGCAAAAGAGATGGGACACGGTCAAAAAGGAAGGGCTGTGTTTCCGGTGCATACGAAGCAGGCACAGAAGATACAACTGCAGGGCGAAGCCGTGCGGCGTGAAGGGCTGCAACTTGCCTCATCATGCGCTGCTGCACGAAGACAGGTCCGGCGGCGCCCCACAGACAGAGGACGCCGTGATTACCGCATCGGTCACCTCCGACCGTGCGGTGAAACTTAAGATGAGAAGAATTCAAGTTGTCGGTCCACGGGGCGAAGCGGATATCTTCGCGCTGTTCGACGAGGGCTCGACAGTGACACTACTGGATGAAGACGTCGCGAAGGCTATCGGCGCAGACGGCCCACCGAAGGTGCTGAGAATGCATGGGATCAATGCCGAGAGAAGGGAAGAAAAAAGCCGACTCGTACAACTTGGCGTACGGGGTCACGACGGTACCAGATATGACGTCACTGCGAGAACCGTGGCCGGATTGAACCTACTTACTCAGTCCGTCCCGGAATCACTGTTTCGACTTGCTCACCTGCATGATCTCAAGAACGAAGAGATATGCTATGAAGACAAGAAACCCCAACTTCTCATCGGCACGGACAACTGGCAGCTCATTGTATCCAGGGAGCTGAGGATCGGCAAGAGAAACCAGCCTGCAGCCTCGAAGACGAAGCTTGGCTGGGTAATCCATGGAAGCATCCCCAGACGCCTCATAAAGCAGGAAGAACACGAGAACATCCTGCACGTGTCTACGATCGAGACCCGAGGCGAACGACTGCAGGAAATGGTGAAGAAACACTTCGAAATAGACGCACTGGGAATAGCGTCCAAGGCAAAGCTGACCAGAAGATCAGCGAGTCATCGACCTCTTTGGCAGAACGGCCAAACGGATGGAAGAAGGTCGATTCGAAGTGGGGCTCCAGTGGCGCAAAGAGGGCGTCACATTACCCCGGGGTTACAACGGGGGGAGCCGGACAATCTGCAGGGCGGGACCGGGATTCCAGTGGCACGCGGGAGGTGTCACAACCCCAGAGAACGGCGGGGGGAGTCGTGCGGACTGCAGATTGCAAGGAAATGGGGAAGTACGAGTCGTGTTGGCCGCCGCCAAGGCCAAGGTGGCGCCGCTGAAGGCACAGACAATACCAAGGATGGAGCTACAGGCTGCCCTGGTCGGAGCGAGGCTGGGAAACGCAGTCGCAGCAGAACACAGGTGGAAAACGGACACGGTTTTCTACTGGATCGACGCACAAGTGGTTCTGTGTTGGATACAGAACGGCAGCCGCAAATACACACCGTACGTCGCGCATCGGCTAGGGGAGATTGCCGAGCTGACGTCCGTTCACCAGTGGAGATGGCTGAGCACGAAGAGCAACGTCGCCGACTTAGCCACCAGAACGGGCTACGTTCCGAAGAGCGACGAGGACCCTTGGTTCCGGGGGCCGGACTTCCTGCGCAGGCCGATGAACGAGTGGCCCGCGGAGAGTCCCGCTAGAATCGAAAATCAAGAAGAATACGTCGCCTTCCACACCACGGAGGCGAGCGAGCTGAGCTGTCTACCAGATGTGACGCGCTTTTCAAACTACGAGCGCCTCGTAAGATGCACGGCGATGGTCTTGCTGTTCGTCGAGAAGTGCCGAGATCGTCGGGCCCACCTCGACGTACGACACCTGGAGAGGGCCGAGAGGTTGTGGTATCAAAAATCACAACGAGACAGCTTCGCACAAGAAATCGAGAAGATGGCAAGTGGCAAGACGGTGCCTAGATGGAGCTCCTTGTACCGGCTCAACCCGGTGTACAAGGACGGGCTGCTCGTACTAGACGGAAGGATCAAAGCGGCGCAGGTGCCGGCCGAAATGAAAAACCCTATCATCCTGGATGGAAGACATCGCTTCACAAGGTTACTGGTGGCAAGGGAGCACGCCAGAGCGGGACACGGGAGCCGCGAGAGAGTCGTGAACGACCTCAGGCAGAAATTCTGGATATTGAAGGTGTGGCCGACGGTGCGTACTATCATGAGCCGATGTGCGTTCTGTCGGCTACGACGGGCACACCCGAGGACCCCGCCAACTGGAGACCTGCCAGCCGAGCGCCTGGGGGCGTTCCAGAGACCATTTTCGTACTGTGGTCTCGACTGTTTCGGCCCGATGACGGTCACCATCGGCCGACGTCACGAGAAGAGGTGGGGAGCTCTCTTCACATGTCTGACGACGCGGGCAGTCCACCTGGAGCTGGTGGCTTCGCTGTCGACGGACTCTGCACTGATGGCAATGAGAAGAATGGCTGCGCGGCGAGGATGGCCGGCAGTCATGTACAGCGACAATGGGACAAATTTTAGAGGCGCGGACGTCGAGCTGCGGCAGGCGTACGCCGAGTGGGCGCCGGCTATGGCTCAGCTGGGCCTCACTCATCGGATGCAGTGGAAGTTTACACCGCCCGGGGCGCCGAGTCAAGGAGGTGCCTGGGAAAGACTGGTGAGGTCGGTGAAAACCGCCCTGCTAGCCACGCTGAACGAGAAGTCGCCCAGGGAAGAGGTACTCCAGACACTGATGGCCGAGGCGGAGTACTCAGTGAACGCTCGACCGCTTGTGCACGTATCGGTGGACCCCAACGACCCGGAGGCGATTACACCGAATCATTTCCTCCTCGGGTCGTCCACCGGACTGCCGTACGTCGGACCGTGTGTGCCGGCGGACAAAAAAACATGGAGGGTCGCGCAAGCCCTTGCCGACGAGTTCTGGAGGCGCTGGGTGAAGGAATACCTTCCCACGCTCACACCACGCTACGGGGCCCCACTGAGCAACCGAGTCCTTGTACCAGGGGACCTGGTTGTCGTGGTCGACCCGACGCTGCCGCGTAATACGTGGCCGCGGGGGGTCGTGCACCGAGTCTACCCCGGCCAGGACGGACAAGTGCGCTGTGCGGACGTTCGCACGCGCAGTGGCGTGTTCCGGAGGCCGACGTCGAAGCTGGCGGTGCTGGAGGAGGCGCCACAGTCGCAGTTGCGACCGCTGGCGGAGCAGACGGAGCCGGGAGCGGAGCGGACGACGCCGGGAACGGCGCCGGGCGCGGAACGAGCGTCGGAGCAGCCTACAGCGAGCACGGACAGCTCGCAGTCGCCGGAGCGGCCCGCAGCGAGTTCACACAGCTCGCATTCGCCGGAGCAGTCTGCGGCGGGCGCGGACGGCCCGCAGTCGCCGCCGGAGCAGCCTACAGCGAGCACGAGCAGCTCGCAGTCACCGGAGCAGTCCACGGCGGGATCGGCGAGCCCGCAGTCACCTGAGGAGGCTGCGTAGACCCTGGCTACTGCGCCGGGGGGAGGATGTTAAGGACAGCGGCCTCGTAACGAAAAACATGAGTGAATTTTAATGTGAACAATAAACGTGTAATTAAAACGGTACGTAAAACTAGAATAGTGGACACTCAGTGACTATATGTATAGATTTATATGGCATCAGTGTGGAAAAATAGTGTTAAAATGGTGTTTTATCAAGTGCGGGTTATTTTGATTATATATTTTTAACTAAAGCTAATTTTAACGTAGCTTCTTTTGATTTATATAAATAAACGTAGTACATAACGTGTAGTATAGCGCTTAAGGTTATATAATAAATGGTTAAGAAATTATTACGAAAACAGTGGTAAAAATGTACAACATTTCATATAAGTTGAACCTTAAAATGTAAATAACTTTTCTATAGAATAAGATGTTTAGTATATAAGGGTTTATATGTCTGGTTATGATAATAAAGTATTTCACACAACGCGTTTTGCTTCACCTGGCTCATGGAAAATGGGGAAAATTATGGAAAATAGCCGTATAGAGAGGTAAAAATGAAATGGAAGATCGGCCCGAAAGAGGCGTACGGGCGGGGCTCTCTATACGGCATTGCCATGAGCCAGGTAAGCGAATCGAAAAAGTGAAAAAACGTTCTCCTCAAATAAGTGTTTTATTATCGCCCCGGCTCTGCCCAAATCGGTGTAACCTTGCTATCTTCGAGTCTAATCTGAGCCGGCGGTTGAACCCCTGTGAATTTATACAGTCCTGTACACTCTATCTATTGTTTATCTCATTGACATTTATTAAGATTTAATTGAGCGAATTGGCTGCTTTCTATATTTTATCGGCCCAACTCCGGCCCGGCGCCGGTAGCGGCAACCGGGGTTCAACAAACCAAGTTCGCTGTCCGTCTGTCTGTCACCAGGCTGTATCTCTTGAACCATGAAAGCTAGACAGTTTAAAGTTGAACATTTGTTATAGCGGCAACAAAACAGGGCTCCGATATGACAGACAACTTTTTTTTGCCGTAACAGGTAGACACTTGAAGAATTCACTAAATATTGAGATGTATATTATATTATATAAGAAAAATTTATATTTAATAGGTGTTCACTAGAAAAATCTTGATTTTTTAGCTGTTTTTTTCTCTCGATATTAGTTTTCTATAGTACTGCCTGCACCCTTCGTGCGTGAGTCCGACTCAGATTTGGCCGGTTTTTTTTCACTTACCGGCCCGGCAGCGGCACGTCACGGCACGGCGCGTCGACGACTTCACCTTGCACACCCGCCCGGCCGGTAAGTGAAAAAATTGCGATATAGTATTGATCGACTTATTGTGGAACGAATTAATAAGTTGCAATTAAGACTTCATGAGAAAACCAATTAAAACCATCGATTAGAACCAGTTGTTTAATACGGGATTAAGGACACCGCTGAAATAAATAGGTACCTACTAGGGTACTACAATCTACATACCTGTGCAAATATTTATTGTTATTTTTACTTATTTTCTGTATAACATTTTATGTAGGCATATAAAATCTTTGATATAGGGGAAACTGGGGACACTTGTTCCCCTTTTGTTTTCCCCTTATTTCCTATATGTGAGTCTTATTTGGATAAAATGGCACTTGAATACGTGGAATTTATCTGGCTACTGCAACAACCAACTGAACATCTGTAAAAAAATACTAATTTATCTACTAAAACTTAGGACAGGAAATTTTCCATGTGTGATGTGTCCCATGTGTATGGGAGCCTCGGATATCATATCATAATATTATCGTCCATATTACTATGCTACTTAAAAAAAGCAATTAAAAACGTTGATTAAACCTCACATTTTGTTGCTTTTTTTACGCCAGGAAATACGTTACGTATACCCCGCGATGGTCGGGGGGACATCTCGGGGTTTACCCACACCCACACCGAGCTTACCCACTAAAACCTGGCGATGCCCGAGCCGATGATGAGCTTGCCTCCACGACCCCGCGTCCGGCCCTCTTCTTCGCGGCGGCTACTTCGTACGCCGCTGCCTGCCTCACCGAGAGCTCCCCATAGGGCATAGGGGAGCTTATCTCCTTGGGACCCATCGTGTAAGCGGCGATCCCCCGATCACCGCTCACGGGTCTAGGCATCCAGCTCCATGGCGGAGGCGCATGGTTCCACCCTTGCCGCCTTTGACCTTTGGCTTTTGCCGGACCGTCGATGCCGGTGCCTTACTCTTCCTCTTTGTGTTGGATGGCGGCTTCGCTGTTATGCAGCCGCTGCTCCCCAACATGTGGTATCGCCTCACACACGGGGCAATTGGGTACCCTCGGCACCCCGGGCACTCGGGCGCCTTGAGACCCGGCTTCCCACAGCGGAAACAACTCCCACTGAGGTCCACCGGGCACAAACACTTAACCGCCAAATGGCCAGTGTCCAGACAACGGTAGCACCGTCTTGGCATCGTGGCCAGCAGCACTACCCTCGCCTGGACCCAGCCGATCTGCAGCCGCCCAGAGCTGATGAGCATCTTGGCGGTCGCGGTTGGTAAGCCGAGCCAAAGGCTTCTGGCACCCCTGGGGCCCATCACAATTCTGCCCGACCGAATGTCGGCGGCCGGGCAGCTACCTTCTCTTGCGGCCGTCGTCGAATCGTCCAGCCCGGTGGCGAGAACTTCTGCTCTTTTCACCGGGCGGGCTATTCGCATGACACCATGGTCTAGGACCACCCTCATCTTCTCGGCCAGGGTGTCCGCCTTCTCTTGGGCCCCCTCTCCAGATATCTGGAGGACCCGGGCGCCCGTTTCAGCTAGGCGGAAGTCGTCCTTTGTTATGCCGAGTTTCGCTGGGCTGATCTTCCTCTTGGCCTCCTTAAGGATGGAGGTGTATGTCGCCCTCCCTTCCTCGAGCAGCCCCGCCTCCAGGGTGAGGGTAATCGCAGCCGTTTTGGGGGTTCTCAACTTCGCCTTTTTCCTCTTGAGAGGTGCCGTTTTGGCAGCAGCTCCCTTGTTTTTCCTCTTCTTATTTCGTCCGCGAGTCCCGACTGTGGTCCACGGGGCGGCCTCTCGAGCGGCAAGAGGCTTTTTCGTCTTGCCTTTCTTCTTCTTCTTGGGAGACGCAGGTGCAGTGGGAGCCTGTGTTAGCACCACCGTGCCTGCCGCTACCCCACTCCTCTCCCCGGGCGCTGCCTTTTTCAGCTTTGGCCGCTCCCTCTCCTTCGGCGTCTCGACGCTCGGCGCAGGTGCCAGGGCCATGTCACCCCGGGCCATGCACGCCGCAAGCAGAGGCCTCCTTCGGGGCTCCGGCAGGAGACGGTCCTCCAGACCGGCCAGCCTAGCGTTGAGCATATTGCCGAAGGTCTCTATGATTGCACGAGACACCTCCGCCAACAGCTCACGCATGTCATTGTCCTTGGGGCGGGAGAACTGTTTGTCCAGGTCGTCGAGCTCCTGGCGCAATTTGGCCATTTGCTCTTCGAGGCGCTTGTTATGGGTCTCCAGCTTTGTAACCTCCTCTGTCGCGGTGCGACATCATACCTCGTTGAAGGCCGACGCGATAGTCGCCACTGCCTCCTTTAGGTACCTTTGATAGGTACCTACTAGGATACTACAATCTACATAGCTGTGCAAATACTTATTGTTATTTTTTATTTATTTATATGTTATACAGAACATTTTATGTACACATCAAATCTTTGATATAGGGGAAAATGGGGACACTTGTACCCCTTTTGTTTTTAACCCTTCTTTCCTATATGTAAGTCTTATTTGGAAAAAAATGGCACTCGAATACGTGGAATTTATCTGGCTACTGCAATAATAAACTGAATATCAGTAAATAAATACTAATTTATCTACTAAAACTTAAGACAGGGAATTTTCCATGTGTCCAATGTGTATGGACATGCCTCGGATATCATATCATAATAATATTATCGTCCATATTACTATGCTACTTAAAAAGATTTTAAAAACGTTGATTAAACCTCACATTTTGTTGCTTTATAGACCACTAAAAGCTTAAGATACTATAACAGTATTCACATGCGACGTTTTAGCATTAATTTCACCAAAACATTTTTCGCTCAATTTTTTTATGGTTCCGTACCCTTTCTTGTAAAGTTCTATTCTTTTTTATAACTTAGGAATAGTCCTAAGGTATAAAAAAAATTCATCAATATGTAATTAAAAATATTGATTAAGAGGCACTTGATCCAGGGGATCCCTGGATCAAGTCTACCCGAATAGTTTAGTACCCGGGAGTAGTTTTATGCTATTAGCAAATTTATTATAAAAGTAGAATTGAATTAACATTTTTATTTTATACTTTAAACGAGACGATCTTGTTTATATATAATCGAAATCTCGGAAACGGCTGTAAGTATTTCCAATAAATTTAGTAGGTGTGCAGAGAGTTTTGGGGTAGAAAAAATCGATCTAGCTAGGTCTTATCCTTGAGAAACTGCGCATTTTAGGCAATATGTATAATATGTATTTCTTTTCGTCGTGCAACAATATATCAATAATTTCCACTACATAAAAGTCAGTCCGATTGGCAGAATGGCATGCATAAGTATAATTTTTGCTTTGTTCGGAAATTGGGATTGTGTGGGTTCGAATCCCAGTCAGATAAATATATTTTTTAAATCTAATAGAAATATACCCAGGTACTTTTAATTAATCGAAAGACATACATATAGATTATAGGTAAGCCGTAAGGATTCGCTTAACATATATTCATGAAGCATAGACTTACATATATTGTAGACGAGGCATGTCAAGGCAAAAAGTGTCCACATTTAAACTACTTTTGGGGTTGTTTGGGGCAGTCGAGGTTTGACATATTTTGTTACCTTGTCATTTTGACATTTGCTTTCCGTAGTATAATCAGTCCGCATTTATATTTTCCAAATCTCCTGAAATCAAGATGGCTGACATTTGAGGTGTGGTGAAATCAAGATGGCGTAACTTTTTCTTGTATCAATATTTTTACTCAAAATGTACGTCCTTATCCCAAATATCCTTGTTTAGAAATCATTGGATGAAAGTAAATCCTACTTCCTACTGCCCTACTACTATTATTGATGACGTGAAAGTTTGTGAGGATGTGGATGGATGGACGTTTGTTACTCTTTTACGCAAAAACTACTGAACGGATTGAGATGAAATTTAGTATGGTACTAGTTTAAGGTCTGGGATAAAACATAGAATTTTTTTTATCCCGAAAAGTACAGCGTTCCTGTGGTATGCTGTATTAACGCGGACGGAGCCGCGGGAAAAAGCTAGTCTTTGAATAGTCTTTGATGAGATTGTAATCGGGCCTTGGATGTGGAAGGCTGTCAACGCTCGTCACGGGCTGCGGGCTGCTGCACACAAATAGCCCCAAATGACCTGTTACACCGCCTACACCTTCTCCAAGACAGGGCTGTCGCTTTTTTGATTTTTTTAAATGTTGACAAAATTAATTACAATTTTTAAGTTTTTGGAGTTCTGTTCCTAAGCTGAAATAGGAAAATACCGAACCCTCATAAGATCACTTTATTCATCGCCCGTCCGTCCGTCCGTCCATCTTATCTTTATTATGGGTACGAAAAATGACAAAAAAAGCTTCTTCAAACAAACTGTGAGACTCTATTCCTGAACTATTCATAATGTTCCTACATTGTACGGAACCCTAGGTGGGCGAGTCTGACTCGCAAATTTTTGGGGTTCCGTAGTTCACGTCTCGGAACCATTATAATTTCGCCACGAAGTCCGTCCGTCGGTCTTCCGCTTACCGTCCAAACGGCAAGTGCTAGAAAGATGAAACTTTGCATGGATTTTGGGGTATGAAATCCCGTAAACTGGGAATGACTTTTTTCTCGCGTTTACCCCATAGGATGTTATTAGATACGTCTTTTAAAAACATTTAAGAGGTTGCTAAGACGATTTTTTGATTTAGGTATCCGTTTGCGACATAAGATTATATAAAAGGGAGCCCTTTTTTCTAACAAACTCTCCTCTAAAAGCTAAACGGCTAGTTTAAAAAAATCCGAAAAAATTAATGATGGTAGTCCATGTGATTGATGAACTTGAAAGGAAAATTAAAACGGCTTATATAATTTTGTTAGTTTAGGAGTTATAGATGCCTAACTTGTAAAATGCGCTTACTTGGAAAACTTCGTATAAAAACAAGGAAATAATAAATACCTGAACATGTAAAATACATTGGTATAATGGTACGGAACTCTACGTACTCGAATGCGACTCGCACTTAGCCGGTTTTTACTTTTATGGCCCTTTTAGGATTAATCTACTGCACTCTACTTGAGGTTTGGTATTTTGTGGATAAACTGTTTGCTATAACATATTATTTGAATCACAACAATATCATCATCATAGGTATAGAAGTTTGGTGGTAAGTATAATGAAGATTTTGTGATCTGGACCAGTTTCTTTCTCCCTCGCATCATCCATCTATTTCCTTCCAAGTCTTATAATATTATTTTTGGCAGCCCTAAGTTCAAAGTACTCGCCGATAGCCGCGCTGTCACCTTTGTGCTGTCTCTCAACAACTCGTGCGTGACAATATTTGTACCGTGTACGTGAAGACAGACCGTCCACTGGAACATTTCACATTTATTTTTCTACAAAGGCACAAAAATAGTTTTATTAATCGGCATTTACGTTACAGGCAATAGGCAAGCATTAGATTTAAAAAAAAAATGGACGTTGAATTTGGAACGATTTTAAAAATTCAGTTTAGTTTTGCCGGGGAATTCAATGTGTTACCTTTGTGGATTTTGTATTTCCTCATAAATTTGTGTTATTTCGGTTCTTAATGTGTAATATTGGTAGAATATTAACCATTAAATATTCGTTAACGTGCACAAGTGTGGGCAAGTGGTACAGCTTCTAAAAACGTGCTATTTTGTGTTTCCCTCCAAAACTCCCTAGGAACTTTCAGTAAAGCTTTTACCACTTTACTGAATCGACTGAAATGACCCATTGAGTGCACTGACTATTTATTTGGACTTTGACTAGACTTTAGACTTGACGATTTAGGAATACGGTGCTAAAAATTGAAACGAAAGTTTTATTTCCCACCTTTTTAACTTGACATTAGCAAATGGTTATAAGCCGATGCCATATATTAAAAAAAAACAGTTTTTGATTTTTTCTTTCTTTAAATTATAATTGACCAGCCAGTATTTTCGAAATAACTTACACCATTAGAAAGATAGAGGTAATTTAGCTTCGTAATTATGAATTGAATCAAATTTAAATGCTTTGAACCAAGACTGCTATGGTTTCAAATATTTATTTTTTTAATAGTTGAAATTGCTTCCGAATCCAATTCTGAGGGGCATTAAAACGAACGTCATTAAAGCACAAAAACGTCGCCAAGGACTGGCGTTTAGTCGGAAACGGTGGCAAAAACATGTTCCTTTGCTTTGCCGAATCAACACTAAATGATATAAATATACAGGGGACGGATACGACACGATCTACAAGAAAAATATTGGTAAAGTTATCGGACGAATCTGCCTTTGCAGTCACGAAAGTCTATCAATTCAAGATTGTCATTATTTTTAGGTCAAATAGGCAAGCCTATTCGTATGTACAGATAGAGTGTGACGTTGAGAGATTGAACCAAATTTTTATAAAAGCATCTAGGTACGTACCGAAGCCCTTGTACCTGCGTATTTACTGAGCTTACACAGCACAAAGCCACTTTTATTGCCTATACGGTAAAAATACCTGTTACGTCATAGGTACATACAACTTTACATTTTCCTATGTGTAATGTGCCGTTTACACTTTTTTGAGAATTTGTCGCGTATAATATTGCCCTATGTTAATGATAGTGACTGTAAAAATGCCATATCGCATCGTATGGTGTAAATAAATGTGTGTTAATTGTAGGACGTCTGTAAGTCTAATTACTTTTTTATACCGTCCAAGTTTAATGTCAACTTGATAGCACATAATAACAGTAAAATATTTGATCGCGTCCTCATATTTATTTAGAGATGTGGTCCAAACGTGCAGTTTTATCGTCATTTTAAGTTTAACCGACTGAAAGGAAGGTTTATTTTTTCATGTATTGAAAATATTCAAAAACTGAGGCCTATAGGAATGGAGTTATAGGAACCCACGCCACTGCTGACTAGGTACCAGTGACTTGACATGACTCTACACTCTGCAGACCCAATTCGATATTAAATTCGAATAAATTAATAATTCTATTTCTTTATTGCACGGTAAACTGGTAGCATTTAGCAGCCTCCGTGATTCACTAGTGGTTTAGAGCTTGGCTCTCGACTTGGAACAAAAAAAAAACAAGTTTTGTTTGCACAATGCAGGCATATCACCTGATTGTCTGACAAGAAAGATGATCCATGCGTCGGATGGGCATGTGAAAAGTCGAACCTGCGCCCGATCTCTCGCTAGTCGTGTCGGTTGTCTGTGCTACTAGGTTGTGAGAGCAAAGGAAGAGAGCAGTGGCTTGGGGTTCCTATAACTCCATTCCTATCGCCTTCACTTACTACTTACCTTTTGAAGACCCTCATCCAAATCCCTACGTATTATACAGGCTAGGGCCTCCCTATGAAGGAGAACCAGCCTTCGCCATTGGAAGAGCGAGTGCTCTTGTATACTGCGCACACACTTGGGTACTATAAAATAACTACTGCGTAGCTGGCCTGGTTTCGATGAAACTGGCCACCGTCACTGAAATTGGTGTTGGGAGCTATTTTATAGCATAATAGCCTTCTATTGCCTTTTTGCTTACAAAAATATAAAAATTCAATAGGACCTGAGTCCTGAATAGCCAATAATTTACTTAACTCAAAGCAAATCTCATTCTTCGGAGAGCGTAATCTTATACTTTAAACGGGACAATCTTGTATATACCGGATGTTTTTCCAGTCAGTGTCCAAACTTTCAGGAGTGAATATACTCTTGAATATAAGCAACTTTTACTATGGGATCAACTTTCCTACTTGAAAAAAAAATCTGCTGCGTCATACAAAAGAGCTACGGCATAGATAGCATAGTTGACTGGAAAAACACCCAGTATATTTATTATATAATCGGTTTCTCGAAGACGGCTGCAAGTATTATCATGGAATTTAGTATGCAGGGAGTTTTGGGGGAGAAAAGTCGATCTAGTTAGGTCTTATCCCTGAGAAACTGCGCATTTTTAAGCTACATAATTATGTCTTATCTTTCGTCGTGCAACAATATATCAATAATTTCGACTCTATTATGTCAGTCCGATTGGGAGTATGGCATTCGTAGGTTTAATTTTGACGACCTCTGTGGCTCAGTGGTTGAGCGTGTTGGTGCTCAAGCCGGGGGTCGCGGGTTCGAATCCCGCCGAAGGAACAAAAAGTTTTTCTGTGTTCCTGTGTCATGGATGTGTATTAAATATGTATAATATAATAAAAATCTTAGATATATGTATAGTATAAAAAGTATTAAATATATTTCCGGTGTCTGGTACCCGTAACACAAGTTCTTCGAGAACTTACCACGGGACCAGTGACGTGGTGTGAAGCGTCCATAGATATTATAATATTATTATTATTAATTTTGCTTTTGTTCGAAAATTCGAAATGTGGTCGGTTCGAATCCCGGTTAGATAAATATTTTTAGTTAGATTTATGTTAGATTATTTTTTTATTTTATCAGAACTCCGAGCAAAGCTCGGTTGCCCAGGTAGTAGGTACATGAATGAATGCTATATCGTGTAGATATTAAAAGGCAATATCTGGTACATTAACGTCCCGACGGGAGCTCTAATGACTTGTAATTACGCCGATGCCGAGGTACAGTCCGTTCAGAGTCATTCGTACCTCTGACAGGACCTTTATGTCCACAGCATAAGGATTACTCTCATGAAACTCGGAGGTAAAATAACTCTGAACGGATCGTAATGGACTCTGGTAATGGCCACAAAGATGCCTCCATTTTGTTTTTGGTTTTTTTTCTTATCTGTGTTTCGCGCCAGTGCGTTTAATTCTCCTAGTAAAATGCGGCAAGGAGATTGAATATTCAGCCGTAATTTCATGAGATAATTATGATATGTTAATTGACATTTAATTGGTAATAAAATTAATCCTTTATGCTAAGGTTTGTCGTTCCTTTAAGTGATTAGTGGGTAAATTTTCTATTTTTATTTTGTACTTACCTACTTACTTATAAGTACTTTCTTAATAATATCACACAACTTATTATACACTTTTCTACTTTATTATTAACTTATCATCAGCTATCAGGTGTACACCTGCGGATGAGTTACACGAAACCGGTCGTGTTTATATGTACATATTATATAAATTATTGTAAAAACCTAAATAAAGTGGAAAAGAGTATAAAATGTTGTGTGATATTAATAAGAACATGAATTTCCACCAAGAACCAACAGTACACTCAATCAGTTAGATTATAGATACTTTCTGCATCTTGCTGCATTTAGGGTTCAGCCGTTTGAACAGATATTTCATTTTTTGTACGCACATACGGGCTCCGTGTCTAATTACTCTTTCGTTCGTTTCGTTATTCTTTCGTTTGAATTTGGAACAGAAGTTCGATTCTGCCAATTAAATCCTGCAATAATACAGTTACGAATACGATCCAGTCCCGATATGGTATTCTCAAAAACGTCAAACCAACGTAGAACCCGTTTTGATTGGTCCAAACTCGCAAAGATCAGTTTATAATATCAAGACGATTCATTTATAATACAATAAAATTAAAATGTAAGTTATTTACGAGAATTGCGGTTCGGGTGTACCAAATTCAAACGCAATAGCAAATAATGTAATATTTTATATTACTAACATAGCAAGAGCGTAGCAAAAAAAAATATACAATCATACAAAACAGAAAGAGCCGCGTTTCCTTTGCCCGGGATCGGTGGAGTCGGACGATGATTTTGATATTTTTTGTGGGCAATTTGATTACGGTGCGCGGTTGATTGCCGCCTTCCTCGGAACTGAGGGTCTATCGCATTATCTGTGGGCCACACTGTGGTATAAAAACACGATCCATTATTGGGTCTCTCTAGTTTGGAAATCGTAATGTAAACTTTTAGAACGGTTTAAACTTATGTTTAAACCTAACTGGCTTAGGTAATTTTCATCATGTAAGTCTGTATTGATCCATCCAATTGAATCTTTTTGCAAACAAAAATAATAAATTCGGTCAAAATGTCATTGTGTTTCTTTATTTCTTGGTAAATAAGTGACATTTAAATTAGTAGATTTTTATTTTATAGTGCACTGATGTCTTTAGTTTGCAAAAATATCAAATTGTATTCTTCTCTGACGAATCACGTTCAGTTCTTGTTATGAATTACTCCAAAGATCGTAAAACGGCCACTTGACCGCGAATTCATAATTTGATTATGGTACAATTGTTATAAGCAGAAATACACTCATTTGACAATTTTCTATGAAAATCCCTAATCATATGAAGAATTGTTCTAGTGTCAAATAGTGTCAAATAGCGGATTCATAAAAAGTTACTCGCGAGGAACATCTCGCAATACATATTTTGTGTTTTATATAAATACAATGAATTTAGAACTGTATGAAAACTTTTGAGAGCCTTTTTAATCACTGAACAAGTGCGTATTTTCGTAATGTGTAATGTGTTGTAAAGTGCATAATGATTACGAAATTTAGAAGTCTGAATTTGTTGGATTATTTTGCCTCAATAAAGGCTTGTGTCGCTCATATAAGAGTTGAAACCTGGAAGTATTGCCTGCAAAGTAAGTAAAAGTTTGATAAATGAGTACACTATCTTACGATATGTATCTACTTATTACGATTTTATAATTACGATAATTTCAATTTAATAAGTATAACCATCGCTGTTTTCAAGACATTTTTATAAAATTACCATTTTATAAAAATGGTAACCAATTTGTAATTAGTTATTTATTTTTGTTTAAGGTATTCTACCCATTTGACCTTAAAAGCGATTTGTTTTCGATGGCTCCATTGTTTTCAAACAAACGTGAAACGTCAAACAAAACTCGGCGTAACCATACGTGTTCTGTGGCGTAACGTCAACGAGTTGCCAGTCGAAGAACAAGAAAATAACACGAAATTTTTATACTTTACCGATTACCTTAAATATAAATATATTAATGGACTTATTGGTAATTTTTATTTACAAATGGCAAGTACTAAAATAGTTCTTCAAGATTAACCTCTAAGACTTAGTATTTTTTACTCAAATACAGAATATACGGTTATTCGGTTGGTTACAGTTAAATATTTTTTTCACGTGGCAACATAACCGACAAATATTATTCTGCTAATGAAATGAATTTCTGCAATGTTGCTATAAAACGTGACAATATTGCGAACTTTTAGCAATATTGCACACGCCCTATTTAGGCCTGTAGCATCTCATTATATGTCTAAGAGAACAGAACACGGAACACGGAGGCTGTTTAACAGCCTCCGTGGTCTAGTGGTTTAGAGCTTGGCTCTCGACTCGGAGGTCGTGGGTTCGATTCCCGCATTGGAACAACAAAAAATCTTGTTTCCAAGTTTGGTTAGGACAATGCAGGCTGATCACCTGATTGTCTGACAAGAAAGATGATCCATGCATCGGATGGGCATGTAAAAAGTCGGAGTTGCGCCTGATATCTCACCAGTCGTGTCGGTTATTCGTCCCACTGGGTTACGAGAGTAAAGGAAGAGAGAGTGCTCTTGTGTACTGCGCACACACTTGGGCACTATAAAATAACTCCTGCGTAGCTGGCCTGGTTTCAATTAAACCGGCCACCGTCACTGAAATCAGTGTGGGGAGCTATTATATGTCTAAAATGGACACATGAAGTGAATCGTACTATGAAACATCAACTTCTGAAGAAGTCGATCTTTCAGTAACTTCTCCGGAATCTCTCCGACCGGAGAATATTCTGAGCATTGAAAATATAACTCTGGACTAATACAATAGTGTTGAAAATCGAACTCACGAGTGTGGAGTCAAATGTCAATGTCAAATGTGACAGTTGTCAAATCGTGTGTTCAATTTTCAGCTCTTCTATTACAATAAAACTGAAATTCGAGAGTTCTATTTCTCTGAATTTTCTGAAGAAATTTCTTGAATTTCTTGAAAAAGAATTTTCTTGAGAAATTCTGGTAATATAGTTCCAAGCCCCAGCCTAATATTATACTGTTAATTGAAAACTAAGCGGTTCTTACATTTTTTGTCTTGACATGCCTCGTCTATAATATCAGGGCTACTGCCATTTAAACATGGTAATTTCCCCGCCATATTTGAGAAACGCCATATTCATGTTTTTAGATGTTTCATGTTGTTGAAACTCGTGAACATATTCTTAACTAAAAATGTATGTAAATTGTCATTAGTCACTATAAAACGTCGCGTCGTAGCCAAACCGGTCATCACTGCGATTAAAACCATGAAATTTGAAGCCATGGTACTAATGGTAGAGTCCTTTGTGTAGTCGTCATCGACTAAAATCTTCGGTATTTTTGGTCCGATTTAAATAATTTCTTTACAGTATTTACTGGTTTGTTTTGTCGCCACAAGTCTGCATACCCCGCAAAAAAAATGACTGATCCTCATTGCAACGAAATACAATAAAAACGATGTCTAATATCTGTTAATGAAATCTCACGAGTTCGATATTAATAATTACTTTCACTTAGTGGTATCGCTACAGATATAACGCTTACGTCACTACGTCCTACTAGCAATTCATGGATGCGGCAAGAATATTTATGTCCGGATCAAAGATTTCAAAACTAAAGATGGACTATGACGTAAATTTGACAGAACAAATCTTCATACAAGAATAATTTACGCCATACTGGTTTTCACCATACTTCAAATGTCAGCCATCTTGGTTTCACCATATCTCAAATGTCAAAATGGCCCAAAAATCTCCAAAAGTGGGACTATTTAAGTGGGGACAGTTTTCACCTCAACATATCCCTCGTCTATAACATATACGTCTATGGTCCGGATAATACTTTCTACATAATATTATATGTTTTAGTAGCCTTAAAAATGCATGGCGACGCGTTACATATTCACATTATGAAGAATTTAATGAGAAATCCCGTGCGCAATGCACTCGTTATTAAACATTATTATTTTAAACAAAAAAGAAAACCGACTACCAAAGTAAACATACACATTTATGTATAAAATAATTCTTACTTTCTAAATAATTACCCTTTTAATTTGGCTAGAATTTAACTATTTCTCTACTCAATCTCCATAATTTCAATACTTTGTCTGAGTCGCTGCGCCGTGCCGCGTTGAAATCTAACCCAGCGCACTACGCATTAGGCTGGAACTTTTTTTGTACGGCCTCCCGGATTCCGGATTATATACTCTCAGCCTTAGTTTAAAGTTTTTTGTAGGGTTCTTCTTTTTCTCAAACAAAGGTCAAATACATTTCAGACACAAAATATGCATGTTGTATAATATTACCTAAAGCCAGGAATATTATTTATTTAAATAATGTACCATCATAAAAAGTAATTTGTACATAACCCTTTTTACTGCAGGTAGGTAATACTTTTTTTAAACCCTTGAACATTTTTAACATTGTTCTGTTTGCCGCATCCATTCTTTTTACTGTATGTTATCAACAAAAAACTAACGTTCATTAGTTGGTATTCAAAGCTTACTTCCATTTTGTTTCTTTTTTTTTTTTTAGATCGACGTAATTATTCTTATACATTCAGATAGTCTCTGCCGGTACTTTGATCTATTTACTTTTTTATGTTTTTTTCTTTGTTTGTACTTTGTAAGTTGGTATTAACTTTTGTAGAACTCTTGTCATTTTTATGGAGCCTAGCTTATGCTATTGTATTACAACTTTGAAATTTGTAATTCTTTCTTTTACAACTTGCGATGTTTTATCAGGTTATTTACAGGTTACTTACATTTATTATTCACAGGTTTTATCTACCCCACGGGATGTTTCACTTTTATTTGTTTTTAAGACTTAATGCTAAACTTTAAAAAACAATAGCAAATCGATGTAACGAGCTACATAAAAATATTTAATCGATTACCATTTGATTATCGAATATTGTCTTTTTGCAGTGAAGCGGCGGTAAAAACCTTTTAATCAGAAATGCCCTACGCCGTGCATTCGTTACTAAAAAAAACCTCATTCGGTGTCGTTGCGTTCTGATAAGTTTTAAAATGTTTCCAAGATATTTCATTAGCATATTATCTACTTAATTATGAACCCTTATTTAATACTTTATATTCAGCTAAAAGCCAGTTAAAGACTTATTAAAGACTTTATATTCGGTTAAAAGCCGTTTTTTGAGATACTGAATATATCTGTGATCACAAAAAACATTAAAAAGTAGAGAAGAACAATGAAACTATTACTTTTTGAGTCTGTCGGTCTTATAACACTTTAACGATCACAATTTTTTTTAAAAACCCTTTTCGCATTAAAAAACTGTTTATATAAAAGCTGTAGATATAAAGCTCAGTAGTCAAGTCATCTCAATTTATATCAAAAACACCGCTTCTAAATTGCTTGTATTAATCTTTTTTGTAAGCAATTCGCTCGAGTCGAGGCAGTGTGTCCAATCGATTCGGAGCCAACTTCGCGGTGTCGGGCTTAATTTATTTTATTATTCTTTATTCGAAGCTCGAATTATGTCAATGGAATTTATGATTTACTGATAGTTATTTTGATGTAATAACAAATTTAAGATCGAAATAAATGCAAATACCTGCTATTTTTTAGGTATTAGAACTCGGAGACCATAATTTTTAAAACAGCTGTTCTGTGATCTTCGTATTGCAGATGTCTTTATTAGTCACGCGCGCCGTTTAATGTTGCAGGACTCTTGTCCCTTCGCATATCATTGATATATGTAATATATAGGTCTATGCATTGGCATAGACGTATACAGACGAGGCATGTCGAGGCAAAAAGTGTCCACAGTTAATTCCCAATTCAGGGGTTGTTTCGGGCTATTTGTCATCTTGACATTTTCACTTCTGCTTTCCGCTGATTAATCAGTCCGTATATTTAACAAAATCTTCTGAAATACAGATGGTCATGGCGTAACTTTTTCTTGTATGAAGATTTTTCCTGTTAAATGTACTTCATTTCATCAAGTTTTGAAATCATTGTATGAATGGCAAATACGATTATGTTGTTTCACTTCTGCCGTAGTCATTTTATTATAATATGCATAGAAAAAAAGGTTGTGGCGACGCGTTACTTCGCCATGTCGCCCAGTAGCGTAGCGAGCCTTAACCCCCGTATCAAAAATAGAGTGGTGAGTAAAAAATTGATACGGCTGATACAGCGGTAGCTACGCCCCTGATGTCGCCAAAACAGACGCGGACGGTTTGACGACTTACGCCCCAAATTAAAAACGTATCTAAAATCTTAATCTAAAAGATCTATTTAAAATATTTACAAACTATAAAAGTAGGTAAGTACAAAAAAAGTACAGGGAGTTAATCCTAGGATCGTTGAAATGTAATGAAATCTTGATCTCAGATAGCTAAAATGAAATTAAGATTATTTATTAATTTCGGGCGTTAATGTTTCTCCGTTCCCAAATTTAGATTCACATCCAAAGTATCATCATCGGATATTAAGTCTACAAAATATCACCTTCAAAGTAATTGCCCCATATTATGTCATGAGTCTGGGTCTTGGGAGTCGGGAACCGAGCCCGTGATCACCACGCCCCCTGGCGCCGTCTAATGATAGCCCTCGACTTACGGACGAACTGTGTATACTGTCAGCTTTCACTATGCTAGTGTAACATTAACTTTCGTGTCTCTATTGCGGTGTTGCAGCTATGATTCATTGATGATTTTACTTTCTTTGGGGCATACTTCAATGGTGATCATACTGTGTGTGTTCCACTGTCCAGCCACTCCCAAATTAACATAATATCAAGCTCAATATTATGTATAGCTTTTGCCCGCGGTTCCGCCCGCGTAACTACAGTATCCCACAGGAACATTGCAGTTTTTCGGAATAAAAAGTAGCCTATCTGTTAATCCAGAGCTTATATTCTTTTGATTACATGATAAGCTATCTGACACTTACCAGTAAATTGTGAAATATGCCCTTAGCATCGTAGGTCTATATTTTGTTAATGGCATAGACGTATATGTATATTATAGACGAGGCATGTCTAGGCAAAACCTGTCACCACTTAATTGGCCCCACTTTTGAGGTTTATCGGGCCATTTTGACATTTGAGGCATGGTGAAATCAAGATGGCTGACATTTGAGGCATGGTAACATCAAGATGGCGTAACTTTTTCTTGTATGAAGTTTTGTTCTGTCTAATGTACGTCATAGCCAATCCTTAGTTTTGAAATCTTTGGTGAACGGCCTCAAACTCTCTATGTTTTGTCTACAAAAAATTATTTTGTAGTTTTAATATGCAAAAATAACTACTTAAATGTACTTAAATTATAATAGTAGGTATTATTATAATTTTAAGTGCTAAGTTCAGAAGCTAGCCAAGTCACTTCACTCTACTGGGAGCTATTAAGAACAATTCAGTCGTCTGCTGTCTCGTCATAATCATACTAATTGTGGTCCTCATCTAGACGTCACTCTACTGGGAGCTATTAAGAACAATTCAGTCGTCTGCTGTCTCGTCATAATCATACTAATTGTGGTCCTCATCTAGACGTTTTAATTACATTGCAATTCTTAAATACTTACTAGATACTTATCGCTGTCCGTTCGTCTGTCCGTCTGTCTGTGTGTCACCACTGATAGCCTCAGTGGTGGCAAAGGCAGTGGTGCCTCACTCAGGCAAAGGCCTCCCGCACGGTCTGTCCGTTATGAAATAAGATTAAATTAAATAACGTTAATTTCGGCCCATATTATATCTTACAAACTAACATACATATGATTTTTCTTTGCTTAAAAACTTCACTTTATCTTGCTAGGCTGGCACTATATGATCTGGAATCCGGAAGACGGGAAAAAATTCAGAGCGCCGAAAATAAAACTCTGCGCTAATACAATAGAGCTGATTAAATACAATTGTTAAGTGTGGTTCCGGAGTCTCCCCCGGAATATTCGGTAGAGCGCACCCGTCGGTCAGAACTCCTTCATCGAATCCTCGCACTATGGGTTAGCAGCATCTACTTTTATGGTAGTAAAATATATTTCTGATACTATTTATATTAGCGCTTGCTGCGGTACCTTATGTGAAATAGACCAGGAATATTAGGGGTTACACCTCGGAATAAGAGAAAGTCACCTACAAACTTGTATAACCCTTTGTTTTGGCACCCTAAAGCTTGTTTCAAAACCTTCTTATCGTAGGGTGTCCGCAACTATAGGTATCAAGGTCAAAAGTGAAAAAAAAACGATTTTTTTTACACATTTATCGCAAATATGTCGTTTCCTATTAGATACTATAGGACTACAGTAAGTACTTCTCTGTAATATTACTAACAGCTAATACAACTTTCTCTAATATTTAATATTCTTTAGTTTTAACACTTTTCGCCTACGGGCAATTTTGATTAGTGACGTAACGATATGCCAATTCGATTCGAAATCGATTGCTTTGCAACTTTCATGTAATTTTTCATTTATCAAGAGATACCGTATCTCTTTGAAGCGATGTAGAGTTTTGGTTAAGTTATACAGTGTGTGTCGTCTCGAATTTAAGATACTTTAACAGCAGATAATAGGTTTAATTTTATCGAGAAAACACCCTTCTTTTGGGGGTCGCAACCCTCAACCCCCTGAACTGTAGCTTGGCTACGGAGCTGTGGTCCGTCATCCGCGCCATTAAGGTTTGTGATACGTTTATTTTCGTTAAAGAAAATTTTCGTGACAAATATTTTCAATTTGCTGTCAGTAAAATTCTTAAGTCTATCAGACTCAAGTCTATAGATTAAGTTGCGTGAAACAATCCACATTCTCCACGTACAGACAATTTCACAGTAATTTATTGTGTACAATGTGAGACATTCTTCGCGACTGTACCGGGCACAATAATTGAAAATAAGGGTCAGTTCACGCCAAGACCAGATGCGGCGCGGCATGTTTAAATAAAATCGATTTTTTAATTCACTAAAAATACACGTTTCATTGCAAGACCGGTGTTTATATGACACGAAAGCCGAGCACCTGTTTTCGTTCATAGCAAATTGAGCTTTAACGACTAGGCCACAGCATATAGATGTTTTAGTCTGGGACTATATGTTCCGGAATCCGACGGGCCCGGGAAAATTCAGAGCACTGAAAATAGATCTCTGCGCTAATACAATAGAGTTGAAAATCGAAGAGTCGAGACTCGAGTGTCGAGCTGTCATATGTACCATTAACATTTTACTCCACACTAGTGTGTTAACAACAACCGCTCGGCCGCCGCGCAGTATTACGATAAAACGTTAGGTATGTAGCGAGCATTAGTGACAGCTGCACAAGTACAGTCGTAGACACAAGGGTTAACTTTTCTTGTAAATTGACACTCATAAAGTGAGTTTTTATACCATAGACGTATATACATATTATAGACGAGGCATAGGCTGAGTAAAAAACTGTCCCCCACTTAAATGGCCCCACTTTTGGCGATTTGGGGCCATTTTGACATTTGAGGTATGGTGAAAACCAAGATGGCGTAACTTTGTCTTGTATGAAGATAGGTTCTGTCAAAATGTACGTCATATACCCTATATTTAGTTTTAAAATCTTTGTTTTATACTCATAAGTCATAAAATGGGGATAATGGAATAAATTTAGACGTGTAATGTTTCTGCTGACAAATCCTCTTAAATCCTAGTTGCATATTTTAACCCAGGCTTTTAAATAAATTAAAAATTAACCAAGCAATAGCTTAGTGAAATTTTGTTTATAATCCTTTGAATATTAAAATAAATCGTGTTTAACGAATTTTATTCGTGGCTGTACGCGCACAATTCACAATAGCTCCACGCACGCGGCACTTCAAAGCAATTTACTCGTCTATCAGAAGATTCACTTAATTAAACCCCCCCCCCCCCCCTCGCGCGTCCAAGCCCGTCAGACTCGCGCACGAAGGGTTCCGTACAAAACAGCAAGAAAATTACATTTGTTCTATGGGTAATTTTTTTTTTGGGTTTTTAGTATATGTTGTAACAAAAATATATTCATCATCTGTGAAAATTTTCACTGTCTGTCTGACTGTCACTGACCACGGTTAAGGAGATACATCCTGGTGATAGACGGACAGATGGACAGACAAACGGACGGACGGAATGACGGACAGACAGACGGACGGACAGATTTCAGTATCTTAATGGTTTCCAAGAAAAAGGCTAAACGGCAACACCCATGACCCAATCCATTTTCTATGTCATGACGTCTATGCTAGTCTCATCTTAGGGGACTATTCAACACGGGGGGACTCCCCTCTCCCACTTCCCCTCCTCGCGTGCGCAGGCGCAGCGTGCGTGGCAAATTGCCGCCTCCGACAATATGCCTAATGATAGCTTAATTGCGTGTAGTCCATTATAAAGATGGGAGGAATTATCTTTATATGTTAATAACAATAATTCTGATGTAAACCTAGGTTGTGTAGATCAATTATTGGACAGCTGGCATTTAAATGTGAGCGGTAAGGTCTATAATGGTACGGTACCTACTTACCTATAAAATCGGCGGTATTTTTGTATGTTGTTTAGTTGTAATAGCCAGTCGGAATATTTAAGGCAAAATATACGTCAATGCTGGGACTACATTGTCCGGAATCCGTAAGGCCGGGGGAAATTAAGAGCACTTAAAATAGAACTCTGCGCTAATACAATAGAGCTGAAAATCGAACACACAAGTGTCGAGTCAAATGTCAATGTCATATATGACAACTCGGCACTCGACACATCGATTTTCAACTCTATTGTAGGTATTAGCGCAGAGTTCTATTTTCAGTGCTCTGAATTTCCCCGGGCCTGCCGGATGCCGGATAATATAGTCCCAGCCTTAGTGGGATTGCGTCAAAAAAGGTTGAGGTGATTGAATACCTTCTATTTTAGTATTTCGTACCTCAAAAATACTAAAAATTAATAAAGCAACCAAATACTGAATTTTTCTTTTTGTCTGACTGCCTTTATTTGAACCTAGACCTAACTATAATAATCACAGTATCACGGTTAAATGCTATTTTCCGCTCTTTCCCTTATCAATGTAATGAACCCCTTTGACGACCTCTGTGGCTCAGTGGTTCAGCGCGTCGGTGCTCAAGCCGGGGGTCGCGGGTTCGAATCCCGTCGTATGGGTCATGGATGTGTATTAAATATGTGTATAATATTAGAAAAATCTTAAATATACTTCCCGTTTTCTGGTACCTGTAACACAAGTTCTTCGGATACTTACCACGGGGCCAGACTGACGTGGTGTGATGCGTCCATAGATATTATTATTATTAAGCCCTATAATTACTGTACAATACTCATGGAGTCTCTCACGTACACGGTACAGTGCTTCTCAAAACTTATTACAGCTAAACGTTTTGCGGGCAATTGCCAATTAATTCACAGCGTAATTGGCGGAAACGGCATTTTTAATAATTATCCACTGTTGACTTTTACATGCGACTGTACTTTAATTTGTGGAGTTGTAGTTGAGACTTCAAGAGTAAAGATGTATCGAATTTCAATATAGAATCATTTTGTTTGCAGATTCGTCATTTCGTATCATAATGTACATGCATACTTCTGGCAATCGTGGTCAACTATTTCATACATTTTACCAAAGTTCACACTTCACAGGTAATTTTTGAAAATTCAAAGGAGGTTTTACAAAACTTTTAGGTATTCTAATAAAAAAGCCGGCCAAGTGCGAGTAGGAGTCGCGCACGAAGGGATTCGTACGGTTATACGAATATTTTACATAAGTGAATTTATTATTTCATTATATTGTAAAAAAAAAGAAACAGTTTCCATAATTTACTTTAGCACTTTGTCGGCGTGGTAAATACATGCAGAGTTTCATCTTTATAGCATATGGTTTTGAAGGTACCTAAGCTGAAGACGGACAGACGGACGGACGGACATAACGTTCACCGTGAACTACGGAACCCTAAAACACTGAGTTTTTACTAACTCTCGTCTTGGATCTGTTAGTATTGGTATCCGTTTTCCCCTTTTCATTTTCAGTTATGCTAATAGAATATTTAAGGTTAAATTTTGGATGAACCAAATTGGAATTACGGCACCATTGTAATTAGTGTTTAAACTAATATCCCTAGTTTATGAGCTGTAAGAACTGCTCGCCAGGAAACTATTAAGTGCCCTAAAACGTGGACTGGCTCTACTAGCGAACGATATATGCGCTAAATGTGGGTGCAGGTTTGTTACGTACCCTATAAAACCCGGGTGGGCAGTGGGCGTAAATTTTTTGCAACTTAAATAACTTTGTTAGTTCAGGCAGGAGTTATAGATACATAACTTGTAAAATGCGCTTACTTGGAAAACTTCGTACAAAACTAACGAAATAGTAAGTAAACATGTATAATATTGGTGTAATGGCACGGAACCCTACGTGCGCGAGTCCGACTCGCACTTGGCCGGTTTTTTACTTAATCAAGAGAAGTAATATTCATACTTGGGACGCAGGTTTGTATGTACGCCTCGCCCGCGCCAGTCGCCTGTGATAGGTATTACATAGCTACAAATATATGTATATTCTATGACTGTAGTCTGTGTCTGTAGACACAAATATATCCCTTATCAGCGCACACAGTGTTATCGAACAGTTAACCCCGAGTGTGGGCCGCCGTGTAAAATAAAGATGGCCGACTTCAAACGCGCCGCCAATCCTTTGCCGCGCCCGCGCCGCCCGCCGCCATTGTCTCCCACCAGTCCCACGTGTTGTTTCAACTCTTATTACTGTGTTGTCATGTAAAAACTTTATTATACACCCTTTAAACCCACCCCATTACATTCTAAACCTTACAGCAGTTGCTTAAAGTTTAAATTAGGTTTGCTACTGTTGTATAACTATTAAACCATTTTGGATACGTTTTATGAACGGAAGTGAGTAAGAGGATAGATTTCGCTTTGATCTTCGTGTCACGTATAGCGTATAAAAGGGAATTAGTTATTTAATTATGCATCTGAGGAGTATAAAAAGTATGAATAACCGACTAGCTACTGACAACGGCTTAAAATGGTTGTAACTTGTGTCTTGTAGTTGTAACCGGCACAAAATGAAGTGAACCTCTCTTTTTACCCGACTACGGCGAACTCGCCGAAGCCAAAAGAAAGGGTAATGATTTTGGCAGTCTATGTATGTATCTATGTTACATGAATGATACAAACAAAGATGTTTGTTCCACCGTAGCGCCTGAACTACTTGTCCGATTTTAATAAATGAGGTATCAATAGATTCGTAATAACAGTCCGGGTAACATCTAAGGCTATACAAGTGTACATAATACAACTAACGTAGTCGGGTTATAGTTTTTTTATAAATTTAGCTATTGTCGATAAGCAAAAGACAAAGTTTCCTAGTTTTGTAAAACCCATATCCTAATTATTTTCTCTTTCTAAAAAGAGTGGCACTTATTGGTACCCAAAAAATATAATGTGCTGTAAGATTTAACAAATAAAAACATTTAGGTACCTTATGTTATTTACTTTACCATCGGTTTTCTTTGAATATTCGAAACTTCTAAACTCTTAACACTTTACAAAGTGTCAAATTTTACACATCCTACGTCTGGCGTTGTGAAAATTGTTACTTGCCTCATGCCTATACGTGTTATTTACACAACTTTGACACAACAAAAAGACCATAAACTCGCCTTTATAAACACTAAAATACTAGCATTGTGGTGTTAATTCAATTAATAGTCTTGTGCTGTGTAGCGGCGTTTTTGAAACTTAAAAATTTTAGTTTAGCAAAAAAAAAAAGGTTTAGTAGAAGGGTCAGCTAATTAATTTTATTTAAATAATAAATTTTGATAAAATAACTGAATTTAGGTAATTAAAACTTTCGCGATATCACTTAGTGCGTTATACTTTTCTTTACAACATTACTTTTAAATTTTCGTTATAATTTTTGGAGTAAAAAAATATACCTACATACCTAATGAAAATACGCAAAAGATTGCATTCGGTCAATCATGATGTTAAACTTAATCTAACTACTTACCGCCTTACTAATAAAAATATTGACAAAACGTCAAGTGACTTTTCCAACGTATCAGACAAAGACAGCAATATTAAATGCGTATCCAATGTGTAAATATTTTTATTAGTAAGGAGAAGAAAAAGAGCAGTTTTTTTTTAATAACCCTAAACTGCTTACTGGAAGTCACAGGCACTCGACGGCAACTGGCAAGTGTAAAGTGGCCACAGGCCACAATAGTTTAGTATTCCAATGACGTCTCCCGGAGCGCCGCGCCGCGCGCCGCCGCATGAATAATGTCATCACGACTAGCTGCTGTACGCGGCGTTACACGTTAAAATTGGGTAAAATATTATGGCGTCATAACATGTTCATTTTTGAGAAAAAAATACCAAAAAATATGTATTTTATGTGCCACTTAAAGCGTGATATGCTCACGCTAGTGTCCCATAAAGGCTAAGGAGGTCCGGTGAAAATTCAGAGCGCTGAATATAGAACTCTGCGCTAATACAATAGAGTTGAAAATCTAAGTATCGACAAATGGCAACATAATAATTTGACTCGACATTTGTGTGTTCGATTATCAGGTCTATTGTAATAACGCAGAGTTCTATTTTCAATGCTCTGAATTTTGCCCGGCCCGTCGGACTCCGGATAATATAGTCCCAGCCTAAGGCCTTTAAAGCCAAAGGTGAAGAGACTACTAACTAGCGAAGACAAGATTAATCTCTATTTATTGCGATCGTAACATACTTTCGCGTCATACACATTCTTAAGTTCTTAACCCTTTCATGCATTCTCTATTAGGCGATCCTGAGTGACGTGACCTTTTTCCTGAATTTCATTAATTTGGTCATGTAGTAAATACCTTACGCTTAGTGAAGCTTAAGTTATTTACTACAAGACCAAATTAATGAAAATACCAATAGTGCAGTGACACGTGACAATTTTATGTCTTTGAACCAAATATTGTTTGACTAAATAAAATACTATGTTAACTAAATATAGTCACTCTCTGCGCAGGGGGTCTAAAAAGGCCACTTTAGGTGTTTCATATTATGATTCATATATTTTTTTCAACTCGTATTATATGCGCCATTTTACGCATTTCTATTGAAAACTGTCAAAATTGATGTTTTCTAATATGATGAAGTCAGATGAATCATGTAGCCATTTTACAATTTCGCGATCTTTGTATGGAAAAAAATATATGAAACATAATTTGAAACACCTAAAATGGCCTTTTTAGACCCCCTGAACACTTTACAATCCTACTACTATTATAAATGTGAAAGTTTATGAGGATGGATGGATGTTACTGACGGATTTCGATGAAATTTGGTATGATATTAGCTTAGGCTCTGGATTAAAACTATTTAAAACATAGACTACTTTGATCCCGGTAAAGTACAGAATTCTCAGAGTAAACTATATTTAAGCGGGCAAAAGCTAGTTTATGTAATAAAAATTACGATACGGAATTATAAATTAAAGTATTAACATTTTGCAATAATTCACAAATCACAAGTAAAACTAAAATAACAACAGCTAAAGTTGCCGCAAAAGGTTGTCGGGAGTATTTTCGGCTTTAAACACCACAGCGGGAGGCCGCGTTAACACCTTATCGCCCGCCATGGGGCCGCGGCTTTTTGTACCCCACCACGATCTTTATCACCAATGTGATCTACAAACTGTGATTTTATATGATTTACGGGTTATAATAGTATTATTATCTATACTAATATTATAAAGAGGAAAAGTTTGTTTGTTTGCATTGAGTAGGCTCCGAAACTGCTGGACTGATTTTGATGAAATTTGGCTCATATATAGAGTAGACTACGGGGATTGACACAGGCTACTTTTTATTGCGACAAAATGTACGGTTCTCACGAGATTTCCTTTTGCGCGCACATAGTCGCGGGCAACATCGTAGGCGTATTAGATAAAATTTGTATTTTTCATACAATAACCTAACAAGACTAGCATAGAAATGCGTTTTGTCTACACACGAATAGGCATACTGACATATAATATGGACAAAATGACAGCTTTTTTCTTTTGTCAATCTCTCATTTTGTCTATTCTTCCGTAGAAAGGAACCTTTTTTACGGTGGTTATGCTACGCGTGCAGATAACTTTATTTACAATGGAAGTCAATATTATAGTTTCGACGTGTGCCAACATTTTACATGAAAATAAGCTACCACGTTCCAGAAAATTCTACAATCTGCGGTCACATAATATGTCCCTCATAATGAGGATAATAAATAATCTTTCCATCCAATTTGGTCGGTAAAAACGTTTGAGATGAGTTTGCGTCCGTCATAGTTTTTGCGGCACTGCGTTTTGTCCCGCCGCGCCGGCATGGGCATTCCGCGCAAATTATAGTGGGAGTATAGTGGCCAGGCTTTGGGTTTTAGGAAGACATCTGATATAATATTTCTTTCTTTCTATTTATCTAATTTGATTGTGTGGCGTGTACCATTATGTACTGACTAAAACATAAGTAGAATAACTTGGAACACCCATGGAGCATGGGCCATGTCCCATTGGCAATATTATAAACAAAAAATGTACAGGTACCTACATGTAGTTGACTATGTATCAGACTATGTATATACTTCATGAAACTACATATAATCTGTAGCATTGATCTCTGTTTGATTAAACAGAAGTCAATGCAACATATTAAATGTTCAACAGACAAGATTTGGTAGCGCCAGCCATTTGTTGCCACACAATTTAGGCAAAATACGAAATCAATCAAATACTTTCAAAAGTTTTTTCAAAAACCCCAAGCTATTATTATATTCATAATAATTTAAATATGTATCAATATAATATCAGATCATGTGCATTAGCTTAAAAATAGTCCTTTAAATATAGGGACGTGAAGACATCCGACACAGGCGTGTAGGCTTTTTATGTGCTGGCAAATTTAGCTAATTGTGTCTACGACCCCGGACCATGCGAAGAGCGCTAATTAAGCCGCCATCTTTTCGGTTACCGGTGTGTTCTAATAGGAAATGGTTATGATATTATGTGGTGAGTGGTGACCATTTTAGTCTATGGCGGTTTCCAAAACAAAAGTATTACGAAAGTTGTCAAGTGTGTGTAATAGTATATGGTCTTACTGTGGTATTACCCCTTGCGAAACAAAAGTTGAAAATTTGAAGTGGCGTGGGTGATTTGTTAAATAGTGAACTAGACGCGCGCCTTGAGCCTACTGTCCGCGCGCGCGTTGCATGCCATCGGTGTCTGAGGTGAGGGGTCCTCAGCCGCAACGCCCGCGCACCATGTTTATATCGTTTCCTTATTAGCCTTTAGTCAAGATGCATTCGATAATTTCGACGGCGAAGATCGAAAACAAAATGTATGGGATTTGACATAAGGCATCGCAAGCGACATGTCACTTAACAACGACTTATGTCAAGTCCCATACATTATCGAATGCATCTTGACTAAAGGCCCTTGGTCCCTTGATAGCTATTCCTTTAATAATATGCATAATGCATTCAACTCTCGCGCGGACAGCAGCGCGATAGAGCTAGTTTCGATTTAGTTTTTCAAGCCACTCTTCACTGGTCACCAACATTATAAGGTACTAGCTTTCCCGCTATAAAGTATCCCACGGGAACACTATACTTTTTCGGAATAAAAGGTAGCCTATGTTTTAATCGAGAGCCTAAACTACTACCATACCAATCATTCATCAATTCATCGAAATCCGTTCGGTACTTTTTGCGTGAAAGAGTAAGAAACATCCATCCATCCATCCACAAACTTTCACATTTATAATAGTAGTAGGATACACCACCACAAGAGTTTTTATATAATATCTAGTATACAAGGTTCCAGTGGCTAAGGCTGGTTCTCCTTCATAGGGAAGTCCTAGTCTGTATAATACGTAGGGATTTGGATGAGGGTCTTCAAAAGGTAAGTGGTAAGTGAAGGCGATAGGAATGGAGTTATAGGAACTCCACGCCACTGCAAGGTTGCTGTCCTTAGTGACCTTACCCTTAGTTCTACTTCAGTTCTATGAAAGTAATAATTTATAGTGTGGCGTAAATGTTTGGAATAGAGTTATCATTGCTTCCAGAGTCGGAGCCAGCATCAATCTTATATAAGCCATTAACCGGATATTTGCGAGACGCACTGTAATGTCACTTTGTATACAGTTCGCAGAATATGCTACTTATAGACAAAGGACGAAGGGGCAGTTCACACTGAGACGATACGCGACGTGGCGCTGCATTTTTAAGATAGCTATTCAAGATTCACTACACAAAAAGATACTCGTTTCATATGACATCAGTCACATACTGTTCAATTTTGAATTTCTATATTTAAAAATACAGCGCCGCCTCGCGTATTGTTTCGTTTCGGCGTGAAATGCCCCAAGCAATAGCGACGTTATATAGCAATCAATTACTATAGGGGAGCCTGTTGTACCTTTTCAGTTACTCGTTATTTATTCCAATTTGACTTAGTGCACATAAGCCATGTTTGTATGTTTTGGAAGGTCGTTTAGTTGGGTGTACTTCGCAGTTATAAATAAAAAAGCTTTGTTACAAATTTTTTTGGCTTTTCCAAAGCGGGGATTGAACTCACGACCTTCGAGTCGAGAGCCAACCTCTAAACCACTGGACCACGGAGGCTGTCACTTTTTGTTTTGTGATTACTATAATGCTAACAATTTAAATACACATCCTTCCAACCCACAAATTCACTCATAAAGATGACGGATATTATTGCGTGTTGGCGTGACATTTGCCATCAATTGTGTCTACATCAGAACCCATATCTGACGTTTTAATTACAATTCCTTGCTCAATTATCGGGTGTGGACCAAAAGCTGTTACTGCCACAGTCACAAGCCACGTCTCCTTTAATTACAATTATTATGTGGCATAATGTGTTTACCAGTGAGTAGTGGTATGCTAATTGATTTAAATGATACGAGCAATTGTGAAAAAAATGCCTTTGGTTGATGTAACTCTAACAGCATGTGTACCTAATGTCAATTTTGTAGGCGCTGTCAAATTTTTTATACAATTCTCTTTCGAGAACGTTACGAATACGTGCGTGTCAATTGTTCCTGCTAGCCCATTTAGCTAGGATTTAGAATTGGTCAGTACTTTATATCTAGAATATCTTCATTACTTGCACGTAAAAAAATCGTTGTCCCTTAATATAATATTAGTTACTTGAAAGTTATACATTCTTTTGTTTTTTTTTTATTCATAATAAATATATTTTTCTAAACTTTTCAGTTGTACCACACACCACACCCCAAAGTCCACGCATGCGTCCTTAATTAGGCATTCCGCTCTCGTCCGGCCTGCGTACGCGCAGCTCCGGCGGCGCCTTTGACAGCCGCTCGCCCCGTCCCGCTCGCACAATACAGCTATTCATGCCGCCGGCCAGCGTAACGTGGCCCATTCTCCCCTTTCATCATAAAACACTGCAGCTTAGATCGTTGTTCCCACTTATATTGGTCATAATAAGCAAAATGTACATGCACTCTGCTTTTCAAATTTAGAGGTTACGGCTGTAGAAATACGGTTTATGTTCTGTTGCAGGCTTATCCATCTTAAAGGTGTTATTTGAGTGATGTAATGAAGGGGCCTAATTGTATATTCTACTTGGGATGTCCGCGATAAAAGAGTAAGCGATAAAGGCCCTCTGTTATCTTACTTGCACATCAGAAACGCAAAAAAGGGAATGAGCACGAGGGTTTTTTAAATGTAATTTCCGTAAATTACATAAAATATGTACACCCACTTGCAATGTGCTGCATTTAATTTGGGTGTTGTAATTATTTTGTCCTGATTATAATATACCTACTTAGTACATACTAGGGTAAAGTAAACAATTGTTGGTCCCCAAAGTCCTAAGTCCTAACCCAAATATTGGCTATTTATCATTTATTGGCAAATATGCCCTTATCGTATAATATACGGGTTGCGTATTTTTTTCGTTATTTATGTTCGTTATATATTTATGATAAGTGGGATGTTTTTTAAGCACTACTAATATTGTAAGACTCGAACTCTACCCTCTACAATCCACATTCACTAGTACGAGTATGTAGTACCTATAATATCATTATATTTCTCAACCCTAGTAGGTACTTAAACATATATCTGTATAATCTATGCCTCAACCTCTATATCATTGAAAAGAGGCAATTTCACAAAAAATCAAATCTTCTCCACGAAGAGATGGTAATTTAACATGCTTCATCGACTTTCTAACAAATAACAATTTATATGGCCGTAGAAAATTGCTCCTCAGATTTGGATGAGCGACGCACGAATGAGGCTGCATTTTTACAGACCGTTATAAATTATTTTACCTCTAACAGGACCATTATGCCGACGACATAAGGGTCACTCTCATAGTAACTTCGAGGTAAAATAACTCTGAATGGACTGTACATTCACATCCAACTTCACATAATAAATTCATATAATATGGGCATTCAGCGGTGTGGCAGAACGCTTCACCGGCTGCTCGGCTGACCGGTTTCATTCCTTTGCCTTTGAAGCGCCGCGCCACGTTCGAAATTCGAAAATTTGAATCAGTCTGTTTTGAGTACTGTCGCTGTGAGGACGCGCTTAAATATAATGCGCTTAAAACATTTTACGTAGCTAGTGTTGATGTGAAATATGTTTATATTTGTGTGCCGACTTTCGTAACTGTGGAAATGATTGCCAGGATTTTATGTGTGGCATTTCTGTCCTGGTCAGTCCTCGCTGACCAGGAAGAAGTGGAGGGTGGCAAGTGTGAGAGGATAACGCTATCTCAATGCCAGGATCTGAAGTACAATTGGACAGCCATGCCTAACCTCTTAGGCCACTCTGACCAGAAGGAAGCTGAAGAAGCGGTAAGTTTAATGTCCAACATCTATAAGTAGCAATTTGTTTACTTCTCAGCTGAACAGTATTTTTCGGCTACAACTAGTTTTTTGGCTGAAGTTATTTATTATTCGACAATGAGCCTTAATTTTCTGCTGAAAATGTATATTCGATAGCAACTCAATTTTTTTTTTGCTAAAATAGTACCTATACTCGACTGTAACACAATTTTTTGTCCGAAATTCTATACTCATTTTATCGACTGGATTATTTTTTCGGCTGAAGTAGTATATTTTCAGCTAAAATTGTATGTTCGGCAGCAGTATTTTTATCTGCAGTTGTGTTATTCTCCTTCATAACATAAAATCATTCTAAACCCATAACAGGGAAGTGTTATTGAAGCGACCTTACATTGTTCTGTTGGCATTCTAAATTCGAATAAAAACATCGTGAGAATATTTGTAGTGCAACTTTAATAAGGCATTAATTAATTTGACAACCCAAACCGTGGCATTCTAAGGGTCACTTTACAGCGAGATGCGACGAGGCGCGCTCTTTTTTTTTTTAGACAGTGATTGAAAATTGAACTTTATGTACTACACAAAAATATACCTACATGTTTCGTTGCACAAACATTTTTTATTTCAAATATTTCGGTGTCAGCTTATAAGTAACTTTCAATTGTCTTTATACATTAATATCGTCCAAGATTCCTCAATATTTCTATGAAAACTATTTTTTAATCCAAAATATCTTTTTAGGTTTTTTTCTGGTCTAGGCTACATTCCGTTTTTCAGAAGGGGCGGGCCTAGTATTTGTCTATTGTCATGTCAACAATAGATAGCAAATAGCAATTGATACTGGCTGATAAATGATAAGTCGGCGTCTTTGCTGTTTATCAGGATTAGCAGCAACAGCAGCAAGTGGCTGGATCAGACATTGTTTAACTACTAGTCTTATTGCATAATGTAGGACGGTTTCCGGATAATCAAAGGCATAGAGAGTAGCAAAATGTTTTAACAGAACTCTACCTACTCTACTGCTTGTTTAATTGCCACAGACTTTAAAAAATATTTAAAAAACCGGTCAAGTGCGTGTGGGACTCGCGCACGAAAAGTTCCGTACCATTTTTAAAAACGAGCAAACCACGTTTATTGTATGGGAGCCCCCTTTAATATTTTATTTTATTGTGTTTTTTAGTATTGGTTGTTATAGCGGCAACAGAAATACATCTGTGAAAATTTCAATTATCTAACTGTCACGGTTCATGAGATACAGCCTGGTGACAGACGGGCAGACAGTCAGACGGACAGCGGAGTCCTACCTACTCTCAAATAAGCAGGAACGGCAGGAATTCAGAAGCTTTTTTAAAGTTTAAAAAAAATCAACAGGACTCAACTCCAAGAATTGTGTAAATGCTATTAAAGACTTAAAAAAGAAGGAACACGAAAAAGAAATATACGAAAGGCGTTGAAGTAGAAAGAAGGCGAAAGGAGTTGAAAAACTTTTTAGTACAGAACGATATTGACCCTAACTTGTGAATTTTCTATAGATAGACTTGTTTTTTTTGTAAGCCTTTGACTAAAGTATCTTCATTTATTAGATTAGTTCTTATTCGCTAGAATGAGTAGGTATCAGATTGGAATAGTGGGTACATTCCTAGAATTGTTATCCACTGATACTCTTTTCTAATGCTAGCCTTGCACGTGACGTTTTAACTGAGAGGTTTGCCTGTACAGGTAAACCGAAGCGTGTATGTTACACAAGTGTGCTTTCCACACAGTATCAGCTCAAGCTTACCTGAGGTAACTGTGTAGGCAAACCTGTCCGGTACACCCTTACGTGTACGGCTAGCCTAAAGATATTATGTTTCTAGTGTCATGTCACAGATATTACTAGAATTTCTGCAACGGCATTGTGAAATCCGACCTTTACAACAGTAGTATTCATTTTACTGCATTAAGGGTACTTTTATGACGGGGGGAGGGGGGTATGATTGTATGACTACCGATAACTTATGTTTTGGGGTAGATAGCTACTGTTTTTAAACGGTTTTATTTAGCTTGGCCAGTTTATTTATTTATTTGTTTGGGTCAAATTTAGTAATTGGAATTTTACCCCCTTCCTGACACCAGATCGATCTGATATTTGGTACCCACTCTTAATCTTGATGACAATACAATAATAATAAAAAAATATGATTGTAAATCCAAAATGGCCGCCGATACAAAATGGCGGATTACATATTACTTCACAACAACCTCTATATGGGTATCAAATGAAAGGGCTTTATTGGTAGAATAGAGCTCACTATAAAAAAATGAAATTCAAGATGGCCGCCGCCACAAAATGGCGGATTACATATTTTCCACAACTACCTCAATATAGGTGTCTAATGAAAGGGCTTGATTAGTAGAATAGAGCTCAGAGAATAGAGCAGCAACAACAAAACTAAAAACTTGAAAATAAATTAAATAAAAAACTATTTTTATATTAAACGGTTTTATTACAATAACAATAATGTAGGTAATGAACTAAAAGCTAAAAAGCTAAAAAGGGGGGTTATGATTGTACGACTACCGATAGTCAATCGACACCGAAACGAAACGATGGCGCTGCATTTTTAAGAAAGCTATTCAGAATTGAACTTCTTCGAATGTTGCAGGTTACACCGCGCTGCAGTGTATGACTGATGTCGTATAAAAGGCGTGTAGTGAATACAGTTCAATTTTCAATAGCTATTTTAAAAATGCAACGCCACGTATCGTCGCGGTGTAAACCCTTAGACAGATATTGATGTATGTTTTTAGTAAGGGTTGCCAGATTTTTTTCAGCCTATAAGGGACAAATGCTTACATAAGCCAAAAATACGGGATTTCAGTTTTTTACCCGGGACAAAAAAAGGACAACATTAATTGCGAACATTTTAAATATTCTTAAATTTAAGCGACAAATTTTAAATATTCTTCTGAGGATCGAGCTAGTTTTTGCATTTTTGATTAGTTTTTTGGGTGCCTGAGCTCATATTTATTTATATGGGATACTTTTTAGTTTTTAATCCGAGATCGCTCGATTTACGGGACAGCGCTTGTCCCGGCGGGACGTTTTAAATAATACTTAAAATACGGGACGTCTGGCATCCCTGCCTTGTTACCGCTATTTTCGTGCTCACTCATTAACTCCGAAAAAGAGGTTTTGTAGAGAACTGACAGCAATTTACTACACTTGCGTAAATTGGATTTAAGCGCGTGTTTGCGAATGTAAAGTTAAACTCTGTATTATATTTTCCACATGATCAATTCAATTTCTTTTTTGTTCGATATCTATCTTAATTAGTTTATCCATTTACTAAAAAAAACGGGTATGTCTGAAAATGTTGAGCTAAGTATAAGGCTGGAACTATATGGTCCGGAATCCGGAACGTCTCCGCCGATGAAAATTCAGAGCAATAAAGATAGAACTCTGCGCTAGTAGTTGAAAATGGAAGATTCGAGTTTCGAGCTGTCATATATTATGATATTGACATTTGACTCGACACTCGTTTGTTCGATTTTCGACTCATTTGTATTAGCATAGAGTTTTTATTTTCAATACTCAGAATTTTCTACGGCCTTCCGGATTGCGGATCATATTATAGTCCCCAGCCTTACAGTCTATTTTGTAATTTCTATCAGCTTCGTAGATCTATGCTCATGGGAGGTAGATATTATGTTTTGCTGTTGTTAATGCAATTTGTTGTAACGAGCTTGTTTTTGTTGTCGGTTAGTCCCAAGTCCTAACTCCTAATGGCCTTGGTTCTTAGCATGTGTTATAACAAGGCTAAACTTGACAGAGAAGTTAAAGTTCAAGGAAAAAATTACGCCTAATATTAATTGATGGCTAGACTGTTAATTGAATGGCATATTAAATGATTAAATGAAATATTCACGAAATTCATTACATACATTCTCATTTACATACTAAACAGTGCGTTCAGTGTTATTTTACCTCGGAGTTTCATGAGAGTGATCCTAATGTCGTGGTCATAAAGGTCCTGTCGGAGGTAAGATAACTCTAAATCTTATGTTACTTTTTAAAAGTTTACAGCATAGAGCTCGATTTAATACTCCGATAGTCGATGCATAATATATTATATAACAGTGTACATATAAAAAATAGTGATCCATTGCTACCTTCGTGTACTTGCATTAGTGTTTGTAGACCAAGGCGCGACTATGTTGTCCAGAATCCGTAAGGCCGGGGAAAATTCAGAGCATTGAAAATAGAACTCTACGCAAATACAATAGAGCTGAAAATCTAAGACATAAGTGTCGTGTCATATGTCAATGTCAGATATGACAGCTCGACACTCGACACTTCTATTCTATTTTTAGTGCTCTGAATTTTCGTGCGTGCCCGTCGGATTCCGGATCTTATAGTCCCAGCCTTAAGTTTAAATTATATATATCTGAGAACTCTACTTTTTCTCTATAATATAAGCTTTAAATTCACTTATCTGTATCCACTTTATCGCGGAATAAACGTTATTCTGTATTATACATGTATCTGTGAAAACGTTGCAGTAAAGTATATTTTATATCATGGCCACACAAGGCAAACGGGTTTCGTATCTTGTGGATCGCCGGCGCGGCTTCTTTGACTCGCCTTAATAGCTGGCTCTTATCGCTCGCGATTACTAAACGATAGTTGATTTCTACATTTAATGGTCTTATAATCAACGTTTGAAACGTCCCGATTAAAACTTTTTAAAGAACGTTCGATTAAAATGTTTTTTTTAAATTGTTCATTTGAAGCGCCCTAGGCTAAAAATAAAAGTATGACCATTGCATAGATTGCTTACGTTTATATTATCGTGTCAGTATTCAGTACTTGTATATCGATTAATTAGAATATGGGTTAAAAATTAGTATTCCATCAAATATAAACAACTTGAACGTGAGTTCTATAAAATATTGTTTCATCAGAATATTGTTTGGGCTGGTACCGACTTCAAAATTATGAAGATTGAGTAGAGGATTTTTTTTTATAATTCTTTATTTTAAGGATTTTAGTACATGAAATGACTATGCCAATCCTATTGTACTCTTAACAGCTAACACAAAACATTTATTTAAAAAAAATAACGAACTTACATAATAACACTAATTACATATTAAAACTTTTGCATATTGACAAAAGTAAGTGTCAATGTCATTTTTGACATTGACAGATGTCATGAAGTAAAGCCTATTTAGTAGTTTAGTTTTATTTTAGATAAGTAAAAGGCTATTCTCAGTGTAGACTAATATTTATGTTAGACATATCTCATTTGTAATACGTATCTGTGATAAGCACCAATAAAGGAGAATATAAGAATTGCTGCTGTATTATTATCATCACCACTCAAGCGTAAGAAGGACTTACATATCAAGAGGTCGTAGCTCGCTACAAAAACTAGTATAAAAACTATGCACTAACATCGAAGGCTACCAGCTCTAGTATAGACGCTTCAGAGTCTGGTTCGGCTAGAATGTTGTGTAGAGCACCAACATTAAATAAATTTATATTAAATGTAGTAAGCAGTCGATCTCTTTTGTCACTGTTCCTGGTACATTTCATCAAGCGACGATATAAGTCATCTCTCTTATTACATTGCTATCAAATGGGAGAATCAGCTATTCTCATCAAAAATAAAAAACTTCTACTAGGAACGTGGCCAGATCTACATAAAGAAACAATTTGCTGCCTGTTAAACCTAGAAACGTAAAACCACCACGCAAAATCTGTGTTAATTTTTAACCGACTTCCAAAAAAAGGAGGCGGTTATACGTTTAGCTGAATTTTTTAATTTTTTTTGTATGTTCAACGATAACTCCGCCGTCTGTTGATCGATTTCAAAATTCTTTTTTTGATGTCGTAAAAGTACAGTGGCGTGCACAGGATTATGACACTGGGTATGCGGCGAAGTACTCGGTCACAAAAACTTTTTCGTTTATAGATTTTTAGCATAGCTACAGCCAAGCGACGGATCTCTAAGTCGAAACCATGCCAACAGAGCAAGTCTTAGATGTACTACTATTCATGTACATCTTCTACGGCAACGCAGACAAAACAGCGATCGATCGTCGCGGCGGAAGAAATTCTAATAAGTAAAATAATAAGCATATTTTAAAACATTATAACTACTCACCAGTCAGTCAGCTTCAATTTTCACATATTCAAGGTTCCGGTTACTTGAGATTACTATATCCCGATGTAAATTACTAAATAATATCCAAGGAAAACAATATAATTTAATCGTGTACACAACCACACAGCCAGTTATACGTTTCATAACTTTTAACATGAAATTTTCGAGTTACATTATTTTTTTGCTGGTTTAATTGTTGTAACTCAGTAATAAACTGTTAAATGTACACACTTTCAAATGTTAAAATGAAAAATCTTTTAAGAAGACTATAAATAAACTGGAGCGATTAAATTGTAAACATTGCTTATCACATGAAATATGCAATATGGCCCCCGCGAAACACAAAACGTTTCTTCTATTTAAACAAATAAAACCTTACTAAACAAAAATGCATAATGTGCATACGTACGTGATTTATTAGATTTCCGACTATTATTTTTACTCGGATTATAGGCAACGAATAATTTCCGACAAGCCAGTTTTCGGAAGCGATCGGCTAGCCGAGGCCCGAGAGCCATCGCCTGCCGCGGGAGTTGCCGGTATATAATCATGTCGATATTCATGGGTGTGTGCGTTTGCGAAGTATGAAAATTACACATACATGCGATGATTTGTCCTGCAGCACGCACCTGCATGAGATGAGTTGCTATTTATAAAATATTAGGCGTTTTTAAGTTATTATATTTTTTTAATTAATTTATTTACTATTAATTAATTATTAAAGTCATCTAAAACGTACGAACGTTGTATTAAAATATCTGTGAATGACAAGTAAAGCACTGCATTTCTGTCTATATGGAGCGCACGCCCCTGTAAAGGTATATATATATTATATATTATACTCAGTCACAGTCACAGTCATCATCATCATCATCTTATATACAATACCTAATGGAAGCTTGGCTTGTATTCAATTATACATTCGATCGTTTATTTTAAACGTTAGTAAACATCACTAAAAACTGAAAAAATATTTTTTTTAACAAAAAATTAAACCGACTTCCAAAGTAGAAATGCACAAATAGTATGAAATAAAACTTATTTTCTAAATAATCCCCCTTTTAAATTTGGCTAAAATTTTAACTATTTCTCTACTCAATCTTCAAAATTTTGAAGTCGGTACCAGCCAACTTGAACGTGAGTTTTATTAAAATATTGTTTTATCAGGATGTTGTTCGGGCTGGTACCGACTCCAAAATTATGAAGATTGGGTAGTGAAATAGTTAAAATTTTAGCCAATTTTAGACTGGAAATTATTTAGAAATTAAGATTAATTTCATACTTTTGTTGTGCATTTTTACTTTGGAAGTCGGATTAATCTGTTTAATTTGGCGTTTTTTTGTTATCATTTTTTTATTATATTTTCTACTTTGCGTTTTATAGAAAGTATTTTAGAACATACATAGGAGTCTGTTATCAGCCGATAGCGCGTATTAAACGATACGGATCGGCATTCGGCACTTAGCCGGTATCTGATAAGGCACAAATAAAAATAAACTCTGTGAACTCGCCGCCCGCGCCAACCGCGCCGTATCTCGCGCCGCAGGCTTATTACTTATTAGCCTACTGACATTTTTATACTATGCCTCGGAGTTTAGACTATAGAATTTCATACTATGCCTCGGACTATATAATTATACTTTTTATTCCGTTTCGATAGAAACAGGATACAATAGGTACATGCAATAGAGTACTTACTGCCAAGTTACCTACCACAAATTAGATAACAGTGAATTACATAAGTGTTAGTTGTTACACTTTATATAAAATGGCGAAATAACAATTAGAAGTTACATGCATATGTAACAAGAACAGAAACCAAAATTATATTGGATAACATTGTAGGTCGATAGCTTCGATACGCACGTATACTGTCATAAGTCATAACGAAGAAGTTGCCATAAGAAGTCGCCATATTCTAATATCTAGTATCTACTCAAAGAGTCTTCTAGAATATAATAATATAGTAATATCTATGGACGCTTCACACCACGTCAATCTTGCCCCGTGTTAAGTAATTGAAGAACTTGTGTTACGGGGGCCACACAACGGGAAGTAGGTATATTTACATTTTTTATAGTATACAGAAGTAGGTATATTTAAAACTTTTATAGTATATAGTACACAGGCGAGGCGTGCTTACAAACCGGCTTCCCTTATGTATATTATATAATATATATATTTTTTTAAATACGGTACTATATACAAAATAATATTTCGCGCAATGCACCCAAAAAATTATGCTAACACTATGTGACGAACCAATTATATATATTTAAAAATTAATATATATTAAATAATAGATTCAAAGTAATATTCATAAGTGAAGCCGGCTTGTATGCACGCCTCGCCTGTAGTATACAGAGAGGTCGTCAATATAACTTAGACCTATCATCAGAAAATTGCAAGATCATTTATTAGCTTAGGCAATCATTCTTTTAAGGCCAAATGCTTTTAAAGTTAAGAAGCTCTCAATTCACACATTGTTCTTGTTACTCTGCTCCACAGACAACAAGCGAACACTGAGTAGAGTCAGTAGATCAATTGTACTAATTAAATCTTAAAATCCAGACTCCAAAATCAGTTTATGTTATTAAGACGATTATAATTCATTGAAAGAAAATTGAAAGTCTTAATTAAATACGAGAATTGGGTTTAAGGTCTCTGATATTATATACACTTATTAACCCCCTAGTAATAAGTAGTAAGTAATAAAAATATTTATACAGTGAATAAGCTATACAATGTTTTGTCCATATATGTCAAGCTATGTTTTCGACGTATTCGACAAGGAAAAACATTGTATAGCTTATACGGTGTATAAATATTTTGATTAGTAAGGCTATTATTATCTGACGTATAAGGTTATCTGACGGGGTAAAGATATATATAGAGCCCTCAACTTTAAGAATCGTTCTTTTACTATTATTTAGTTATATAGAGATCCAAGCGCCATCTTAGTAACCTCCACTATTGAGTAATACTTTTACCGTTAGTCAAAAGTAAAGGGAAAGCCGAGAGCTCGCAGATAATCTTATCTCGCGGCCGTGGTGAGTTTAAAATTGGAACAACACGTTTTTTTCTTTATAAGACTGGGGGAAACGGCCAACTATGTCAAAATAAATGTTGTAGAGCCGTTCTTAGCCGACTTCCAGAAAAAGGAGGCGGTTCATGTACTGATGTATATATATAATATATATATATATATATATATATATATATATATATATATATATATATATATATATATATATATATATATATAATATTCCGCCGTCTGTAGACCGATTTTCAAAATTATTTTTTTGATGTAAAGGGTATATTTCGAAGTTGGTCCCGTTTTCACCAAAGTGGTGACCTGATGATGGGATCCAAGAGGAATAGAGGGAACTCCTCGAAATTTATATGGACACATATATAGTGATTTTGACTTTTTCTGAAGTAACCCAAGTAAATGCTACCAAAAAGTAAGACTTTTCATCAAGGTATACCCTGGACCCAAAAGTACTGAACATAACTTCTGACTATTTATAGATACATGTTTGGGGATTTCGGCGTTGTTTAAAGAACTACTAGCATATGCCACTATGTCAATTACATTAATCATCATCATTACCACTATCATCACACCATACATCATCACATTATTCTCATAGTATTTTACACCGACACGGATATCTTTGAATATTACTCTGCCGTATGTGGACCTATTTGCAAAATTATTTTGTTTCTGTAAAGGGTATAATTCGAAATTGGTCCTTTATTCACTAAAGTTCCATGATGCATCGAGGGAACTCTTCGAAATTTATATGAACACATAATATATTGAGTGATTTCTACTTTTTCTGAAGTAGTCAGAGCATATGCTACCAAAAAGTAAGCCTTTGTACCAAGGTATACCCCTGGATCCAAAAGTACTGAACAGAACTCCTGATTCCTTACAGATATGTGTTAAGGGATTGTGGCGTTGTTTATAGAACTGGAAGCATATGCCATCATACCACTTTTACAGTTATCATCATTGTCATCACCACCATCTTCACACGAAATACCAACATATTATTACAATGACTACTCATCATAGTTTTGTACACAGATATCAATGTCATTGAAATTTTGCTATTGCCAAAATTATATTCGTTATCATCATCATCACTACAATATATTTAATGCTTACTGCTACATTTTTTCCGCCGACTACTACAATAGATAATTATTATTTAATAATACAGTGTCATCATTATCATCATTGGTGATTGTTGTAGAACCACAAATCGGTAATGCTTATTTTGGGGAAATAGCACGGCCTCTCAGAAGACTGGCATAAAATAACGCTTGAGATTGTTTAACGAAGGAGTGAGAATACCCGGAGGCTTTTTTGTATATATAATTTCTTAAAATGTGTTAATAATAATATAATAACTAGAACTAATAAAAAGGGAAAATCCATTATTTTTAAACAAAACATTAAAACCGACTTCCATATTAAAAGTGCACAAAAAAGTATGAAATAAAACTCATTTTTTAAATAATTCCTCTTTTAAATTCATGAATTATTTAGAAAACTACTTTTATTTCATACTTTTTTTGTGTCGGTAAAAACGGAACTGTCTATCACCCAGGCAGTTAGTCGGATAGTTTGATAGTTAGACAGTTTGATGTATTTCTGTTGACGCTATAACAGCAAATAACTAAAAACAGAATAAAATTAATACTTAAGTGGGACTCCCATACAAGAAACAAAAAAAAAATTACTTCGCTGACTGATGACAAATTACTATCATCATTAATTTGAACACATTCCAGAATTCTAGGTCAACAACTATCTATGAAACTGTAATCGGTAAATATTCCAATTTCCACGAACATATTAAAAACGATATAATTTCGATAGTTGTTGCATAATTGAATAATACTTTACAATTATTATTTAATAGGGTTTTTTCTTATCATAGACATTCTTACACTATAATCTATATTTAATATTTCATATCTCTGCTCCATCGAAAAAAAACCTCCGCCGCCTCCGGAGCCCATAACATAATTAGTTTTGTACCTTTGTCGGTACCACCCTTCAATAAAAAAAATACTCGCCATTGTGTTTAAAACTACCCTATTATTAAAAAACTTTTGTTACACTTTCGTAATTCGTTAAAAAAAATAGGTGTGCCGTATAATTTAATTACCCTTTAAAATTATTTTGTTTTGTGTATTTTTTGTTTTAGACGTAAAAAGTGGATATTAATTTATTGTAATTTATGTAAAAAAGAGTTTTGTGTGATAATTCAAAAGTTAAGTAATATATACCTGGGCTGATTGATAACTGGCCGAAACGGCGAACTTAAAAAAATGATACGCAAAAAAGGAATATTACATTATATTCTGGCATCTTTTTGAAAATAGAACGCCAAATTTGAATTTAATCGAACTGATGTAATTTGTTTGAGAGGACGTAGAACTTTCTCTGTCGTAAATTTTCTTAACAATGGAAAGAAACGAAATTCGTGCGGTGATAAAGTTTTACGTTTTAAAAGAGAAAACAGCAACCCAGATTAAAATCAAGCTAGACAGTGTTTTAGGTAATTCTGCTCCTGCATTGAGTACAATTCACACCTGGGTAACTGATTTTAAACGTGGAAGACAGAGCTGCGAAGACGCCCACAGGTCTGGCCGTCCAAATGAAGTTACATGATCAAAAAAATTCACAAAATAGTATTGAATGATCGGCGCTTAAAGTTGCGAGAGATAGCAGAGATGGTGAGCATTTCATCTGAACGCGTTTTTAATATTTTGCACCAACATTTGGGAATGAAAAAGCTTTGCGCGCGATGGGTGCCGCGTTTGCTCACTGTAGACCAAAATCAACGTCGAGTGGACGATTCATCGGAGTGTTTGGCGCTGTTTAACCGAGATCCTAATGAGTTTTTGCGGCGTTATGTAACAGTCGATGAAACCTGGATACATCATACTCCCGAGACAAAAGAACAATCTAAGCAGTAGACTGAGAGCGGAAAACCTGCGCCGAAGAAAGCAAAAACGGTTTTGTCGGCCGGCAAAGTGATGGCGACTGTTTTTTGGGATGCTCGAGGGATTATTTTAGTGGATTATCTGCAAAAAGGAAAAACAATAAATGGAGAGTACTACGCAAGCTTGCTGCAAAAATTAAGTGAAGAAATCCAGAAGAAACGACCACATTTGGCCAAGAAAAAAATTTTGTTCCACCATGACAACGCACCTGCACACACGTCAATGGTTGCAGTCGCCAAACTCCATTAATTGCGGTTCGAATTGCTACCGCATCCACCCTATTCCCCGGATCTGGCCCCGTGCGACTTCCACTTATTCTCAAACCTGAAGAAATGGTTAGGTGGCCAGAGATTTTCATCAAATGAAGAAGTCATTGTTGCCGTGGACGAGTATTTTGAGGGGTTGGAGAAAACATTTTATCAAACTGGTGTAACGGCATTGGAGAAGCGCTGGACTAAATGCATCGAGGTAGAAGAAAACTACGTTGAGAAATAAATTTATTTTAAATAGATTTTTGAAGTTTTTCTTTGTCGTTTCGGAAACTTATCGATCAGCCCTCGTATATATATATATATATATTTATTTCAATTATTAAAATGCAATATAGAACCAAATAATAAACTAAAAATTAATACTAAATAAACCTAACCAAGAACATGTCAGGACATGCCTAAGAAGGGTTTCGTAACTATAAACGCGTAGGTTTTTTCAAATTACTTCAAAAGTTGCTGTCCGATTTCGTTCAAAATAATTTTCCTTATTTAGCATAATCTATCAGCACGAAAAATTGCAATTTTCTAAGTCTCATAGTTTAAAAATGTCACGGGGGGACCAACTTATAAACCACTTTGGAGGTCGATTACTCGAAAATGGTAGACTTTGTAATAGAAAGTCATGTAAAAACCTTGCCTTTATTTTAAAAGACCTACGATATCCCACACGATGTGGCAGAATGAAAAAATATTTTTCATCCCCACTTCACATGTATAGAGCCACCCCAAAAATGTAAAATTATTATTATTTTATGATGCCAAAACCGAAATCTATACACAATCTATGACTATACAAAATTTCATCTATTTATATTCATAATTACAGAAGCTAGAGGCGCGGACAGACAGACACAGTCACGGACACAGTGAAACTATAATGGTTCCTTGTGTATTAGGGAACCCTAAAAAGAGTTGCACCGTAAAAATAGGAGATTTATGCCCGTTTTCACCAACTGATTCCTAAACAACTCTTATGTAAGTGACCGTTTGGATAGGTGGTCGCCTAAAATCGGCACCTACCTAATTTCATTTTCTCAAGCTGGGTAACACTTAGCTATGGAACTCCTAGTTAAGTGACTGTATTTTTTTTGTTCTAATTTGCGCTCATACTATTGATAATTTATCGATAAATGTAACATTGCAAATTCTAGTATAAATAATTCACAGATAAATAATATAACATAAACAAATCCAAGTTAGCGCAAGTGTACTTTTGTATGCTTTGATAAATTATTCAGCATTTTTAATAACTAAATTAGTAAGACGATGACGTACAGCATGTTTAAAAATGTACTGTGCTGTAAATTAAATAGTAATAATGTCAGTTTCACTGATGAGTGACAGACGAGTCATTTGATGTTGTTTATTTACAATTCACAACCACGTTTACTGTCTCACAACCTCCAAATTGTTCGTTTATTCTTTTGTGGTTAATTATTATATCATTTTTGATTAGATTAATTAAAAATATTTTCCATTAAATATGTTTCGCTGCCTGCTACTTGTGGCATACCTATTTGTATGAAATTGTATCAGAGACGTCCAAATAGGCAATGGTACAGGTAAATACATATTAAAAGAACAATCGCTGCTTTTGATTTCGACATGATATTCAAGTATCATTAGAAAATTATGAATTCCATTGGTAAAGGAGTATGTAGGTAAGTACGAGAAAAGTACCTAAATGTAAAATGTAAATGAATAAATATAAAATACACTTACCTGTCTTTATACTCAAGAAGATGTTCAATTTTTTTAAATAAAAATATTACCCTTGTTTTGTTAACCTATATCGGATGAGTATCATATTTATCAAAATGTTCCACTCTTTGGCGATATAAACGGGTTATTTTTGGTAACAAGTCATTAGAAAATAATTCAAGCACTTCAACAGCCTCTAAAGTTACCAATAACTTAGATCGTCTTCCATTTCAAGGGATTCACGTATTTTCAATCACAATGTAATGTTAAGTGACAGTTAAGGCGCGAAATATCGGGCCCCTAAAGTTAGAGGCCCCCCTAAGGTCTTAGGTGACACCTAAGCGTTGGTGAAAACAATTTTTTTTAAGAGGCGCCCTAAATGGCCGCTAAGGGATACTTAAAATTAGGAGTCAGTTGGTGAAAACGGGCATTACTTCCTGCAATAAATGTAAAATACCTACAACGGGCAGGTGGAGAAATGGAGATTGACTATAAAAATAGCATCAAAAGTGGAGTATATAATATGTTAGTTTATAAGTTCATTGTTTTAAACACTTACGGATAGTGTCGCGGTGCACTTTTCTTTTTCCCGACGTTTCGGCGACTTTCCAGCAGCCGTGGTCACGGGAGGACTGAGGTGTCAATTGTCCTCCCGTGACCACGGCCGCTGGAAAGTGACACCAGTGCACCGTGACACAATCCGTAAGTGTTTAAAACAATGAACAATATTCGCGTAAACATATGAGACCAATAGTTTATAAGTTTTTTTTTTTAATTTTGTGTCTTGTAATTTAAAAGTACTTACCTACCTAATATTTTACTCCTACATCTAAATATTATTATTCCAGTCACATATTCTTGCCTATAAATAGGTATGAACCTAAGGGCCTTTAGCCAAGTTGCCATCGCTGATTACGACGGCGATGTTCGAAAACAAAAATGCATGGGATTTGAGTTTTGACTTAAGCATCGCTAAGCGACCAGCATATTCCGTCTCTGTCGCTCGATATAGAGTGCGCTGAAACAAAACTTCCGAACAGGCTATCGACGCTTATTGGAATATTTTGAATCAGGCTTAAGAAGTGTACAAATTGAGTAGGGAATAGTTATATAAAAAACCACACTGTCGTAGAAACGAAATCCTCTCGATTGAAGAGCTTTTCGTGCGAACCTCACAAATTATAGATCCGTCGGTGTAAATCAGAAAAATCCAGAAACCCATTACGAATTTCGAACTCGCGGGGCGGCCGGCGGTATGAAATAAAGGTTCCAAATTGCCCACCCTAATTGCAGGTAGGAGAACAAAAACGTGTTAATTCCAGAACTGGTTCCTCAATAGAACCTTTTCTTGAACCGAACGAGACTCTGTATCTTAATATTTTCATTTGTACTTTCACATTACCTATTTATGAAATAACTGCTATATCTGAAGTAAAATTTAAATAACCTCGAATTGTGAAGCAGCGAGCGAGCTGATGATGAATTGATGAATGAAACGGTAAGAAGACTCTCGAACATGTCAGCTTTTAAACAAAAAAAAACTACATCAAAATCGGTTCGTCCGTTTGGGAGCTGTGATGCCACGGACAGACAAACACAGACAGACACGTCAAACTTATAATAACACTCGGCCCTCTGTTTTCGTTGGGGGTTGAAAATGTAAGTTATGGGAGATCAGAGGTTTACTTCTTTGTGTTGGTTTATGAATGGAACCAAAAAAGTATTAATTTCTATTATGTAGCTTAAATCCCTCTTAAATTCTTGAAGTATTAATGCGTTTCTTACTAAACCCAATTAATCTCCAACAAATACACGAATGCTGTTATTTTATATATAAATAATATAAAATATGTAACATTATGAACAAACAACCGTTGGGGGCCATTACAAAGGCGGGCCACAAACACTGCACACACGCATAATACGATTATTTATTGCACTTTGTTTCTCAGAATGTGAAGGTGCAGAATGATAGTCGGTTTAGTGATGTGCGGTGATAAAATACTTTGTATATCGATAAATAGTATAATTTTATTGATGTTCTATTTGAAAAAGTTTTATGTCTGCTCAGAACATTTAAAATAAAAGTCCCGCATAAAGTGCATTTTATGCGCTAGAATTTCTTAATCTTTCATAACTCACTAACAAGAATGTAGGTACATGTCTAAACATACTATAAAATGTTTAGACATGTACCTACATTTAGTTATCTAAACTGAGTCAACCAACGTTGTGCGAACAATAATTATAGTCATCACGATATATCATAAACTCTAAACGAGAGAATCTTGTATACAATCGGATTCTGGAAAACATGCAATGGATGGATGCAAGTATTACCATGAAATTACCATTTTACCATGAAGTATGCAGGGAATTTTGGGTGAGAAAAATCTATCTAGTCTAGCTAGGTCCTGAGAAAATGCTCATTTTAAGCTATATATTTTTTTATTTCGTCGTGCAACAATATATTATCAATAATTTCGACTATTGCGTCACTGTCTCAATGGCAGTTTGGTATGCGTATCTTATACTTTAAATAAACGAGACGATCTTTGTATATATTATAATCTTGTATATTAATACCGATTATAATAATCGGTATCACGGCAATGCGCGGCTACAAGTTTACCATGAAATGTAGTATGCACTATGCAGGGAGTTTTGGAGGAGAAGAATCGATCTAGCTCTATGTCTTATCCATTAGACACTGCGTATTTTTAAGCAATATTTATATGCTTTTTTTTATTTCGTCGTGCAACAATATATCAATAATTTCGATTCTCTTACGTCAGTCTGATTGGCAGCTTGGTACGCGTACCTACGTATAATTTTTGCATTGTTTGGAAATTCGGAATGTGGTGGGTCCGAATCCCGGTAAGATAAATATTTTTGTGATTATTATTATATCTTTTCTTTTATATTTATTTTTTTATTTTATAATATAAATATAAATCACAGGTACTGTATAATTTATGCTTTGCATTGTTTGAAAATTTGGTATGTAGTGGGTTCGAATCCCGGTCAGAAAAATATTTTTGTGATCCTTTTTATTTTTGATGTGTAACATTAGTCATCTTTCCTCTCGCTTTCTTGCAATTTGTGGGAGTGATTTCGTGAATGGGACGGAAGCGTGTAACAGGAGTCGCAGAAGCGCACGCGCGAAGAATTGATTTGACGAATGAGCGCGCCGTGGTAGAGTTGGCCGTCAGATTCGAATAAAATATTTCAGTATTTAGCTTTTTTAAATATTAACTTTGATTTCTGTCACTGCTTTATGGAAAAGTTTCCGTATTTTTTTATCATATTAGAAATGTGTTTTTTGAAATATTTTCATAAAATGTTACACATCATATGCGACTACTGTTAGGCTCGCACTTTTTTTTAATTTATCAGAACTCCGAGCAAAGCTCGGTTACCCAGGCACTCGATAAATTATACACGGAGTCTTTACAGCACTATTAGCGCATCAAAGGGCGCCGCGGTTATCGGACCAACGACCCGGAGCTTATTTATAATGAAAACCATTCATTATTTAAAGATATGTTGTAATTACAGATAACGATAAGTCGTACTGATAAAAACATTATGATGACTTCATACATTAATTGATCAATTTACGTTAGCATACATGTGCTCTCAACGCGAAATTATACGAGTATTTTGATTTTAAAATAAAATTAGAAAAGCTGTTTCAAAAATAGTTAAAAGTTCTTAAATATTAAGAAGTTCTTAAATATTAAGAACTTAAGTTTTCAATGTGGGTTTCCATAACTACTTTCCTATGTTTAATTACATTATGGGATAAGGTTATTATAAGCTTTTTTAGTTCATCGCAAAAGAACGAAAAAGGTTGTGCCGTAAAAGGCATCGTATGCACATTCAAAACATGTTGAACTTATAAATAAAAAAAAACACTATCGGGCGGATGACAGCGCGCGCCCGTACACTTGTCAATTACTCGCCCGCCATTGAAGCCTGAATAGCGGTCTTTTTGTTGCTCGCCTCACAAAACCGCGGGCACAATCGACCACCTAAAATGGTGGATGTTGTCGTCAATCATTATGAGAATTTTTGAGGTTAATAATTGGGCAAAAAAAAACTTGATTATTAGGTTATCAGTTATTTGAGTGTGGCAGAATTCAAGCCTGCTTCCAGTAGGGTATTTAAAAAATAATTAATATTTTTGTCTAAGAATATTTTTGATGCATGTCGACATGTCCTTTTGATAGACGGCCCATGTGTTAAGTACTTAAGTACTAAGTTAAGAAATAGAAAGGTACTAGGCGCCATATTATCTGATAATTGATAACACAAGTAGTACACTTTGTTTTGGAGTCAGGAATTTTAAGTCGCCACGTATAAGTACCACAGCTGGTAAAAATTTAAGTTTTTGAAGTGTAGGTAGGTAGAAAAATATGAACCGATTTGCCACAGTTGTATAAAAGGTGAGTTCATTCCTCTGCATAACAAATCAATCCTCATAGTTAAAAAAAAGAAGTTAGCTTTTAATTTTGAACGTTAACTTCAGTGTTTTTTTTTTTATTAAAATTAGTTTTACTTGTTACACTTACCTACTTATTGCCGTAAATTATATTATTTACTGTGTTGTCTACAGCCTTGTTTTCTGTTATGTGTCAGTACTCAGTACAGTCACCTTAGATTACTTTTTTTAGATTAGTCTTTTTAATTTAATATATCTAAGACAGTAACAGTTTAGGCGACGATAATTATTTTATTATGACACTTAAAAGATTTAACAGAAGCTACCGTGATGAGGTGTATCAGTTGTTTGCGGAGCTCAAGATAACCTCGGTATGTCTGTTTGTGTTTAACACTATTACGTGCCTGATTTTTTCGTTGCGAGTTGAGTAAACTACGCAACTCGCACGAAAGACAATGATTTTCTCATTTCATAACTTTAATAATACCCATATTAAGTTTTTTATGGCCTACGGATATTACAATGAGGCCTACTTGCGCGGATCTGGGTTAAAGTCAACCCTGGGTTAAAATTTTATGCCTTCTCTTTACTAAATAACTAAATACGAGATAACATGATATTTAACCTGGGATCTGCGCAAGTGAGCCTAAAAGTACAATACGAAAGCAGCGCATGAATTCGGCCGTTCGCGGAACATTGCTCAATAAAGCTTCCATTATATTATTATCCAATATCCTTAATTTTAAATTATTATCATTCGCCTCATTTTATTACAAAAATCCGCGAACATTTGCTCGATCAAAGCACATTCAGAATCAGAATTACTAGGTGCCACAGGCAACTTAAATGGGGCAAGCTTACACAATAAAAATTTATTCGTTTTTTACCTGCAGTTATTTTATCTTCATTTCATGAGAGCTGAAGTCTTTTGCTAATATTTATACTTTCTCCTCTTCTCCCGCAGCTTTTTAATGCTTGAGAGTTGGACATAAGTCTATTGCTCTCTCTCTCTTATAATAGATCTCATCATCACGTCTTTTAGGCCGCACATTTTTTATTTTTTCATAGCTGGACACGGGTCTTTTGCCGAGCCGCTGTCGATGGCACGGTCAATTAAGTCCACCTGCGTCGGTATCGGAATGTACGAGAACGAATGGACCACGACACCGCGTCTAATTCATAATGGCGCAGTGACCACACTGTCGCTGTTGCTAGGACAATCAATTTTGTGGGTTACTTTTGGATGCTGTGACTTTTTAATATTTTCTGTTATAAATATTTATTATTTACTAAAATAAAAACAGGTTGTAAATAAAAAAAAAAACGATTTATACTTTTAATCAGATAACAGAGCACATTATTATCATAGCTATCCCACAGTCAAATTAACTGTGAAATCATCGTAAATAGTTAGTAAAGTAATAAAGATTATTATTCTTCGTGAAATTTAAATGAATTTAAGATAATATATATTATATGAATATATTAATTTTGAACAATTAAGCAAAATATTTAATTGGATTTGCTAGTGAAAACTATAAGTGATTTATGAACACGTTTCGGCATTTTTAACGTGTACGAGTTATCAATAGGTACATATTAAATAATAATTAATTGCCAAAAAACTTCATCAGTGTGGGAATCCTACAGAGATCTTTTTGATTGGATAATGCAACTACACGCAAATTGAGCTTTAAATCATAGAGTATAGGGTATATTTAACATTATTGTATCATTTGCTTGTATTTATATCTTATTGCCATGGGATAGAGTTCACTTCGGGACTGTGTTATTGTATATGATAGTGGAGACGTGGACGGTGTCTTATAATACCGTAGAATGGAGCGATGATGAAGTTTCTCATTCAAAATCCGAACTATGGTATAACTAATATTATTTTAAGGTAAAGGAGATAGAAGCTTGTAAGTATCCATGCTGATAGATCGTGCTTAAAACTCTTTAGGAAAATTATTTTCAGCAAAATCGGACTTTTGGAGGTCCGTTTTTGCTCAAATCTGATGATCTTGCTTCCGGTTTACCTTAAAATAATAATAGTTATACCATAGTTCAGATTTTGAATGAGAAAGTTCATCATCGCTCCATTCTACGGTAATAACCGTAATAATCTTTTGCAGTAATTCAAAGAAAGTCTATTGCGCGTTGATAGTTACGAAACCACTCTCCTCAGACATGTCGTGACATGCTCTTGGTTTAGTTTTTATTCTAGAATCTAATACCAGAGTTTAATGTTTAAGTTTTTAAGTTTATGTCGTGTTTTTATTTTTTTAACGTTTTCCAATTTACTTTTACACTGGTCTGGCGAGGTTAAAGCCCCGAATAATGACCTGGCTTTTCTTTCCTCAACTCCTTTAAACACTATATCAAAATTTCAAATTGCCTCAAACATGTTTTTGGGGGATTAAAAAAAACACTTTTTAAAAATTTGTATATTGATTTAGCTCCGCTTCTGACCAGCCAGACCGGCAGTCTCGTGTTGAGGTAAAATAGGAGAAGTACAAGACAAGGCCTCAAACACCTGCTCTAAATTTCCTAGTAGCTCTTGGGCTATTAGACGAATCGTTGAAATGATATTATGTATTATACTAAAAAACCTAAAAAAAACACGCTTTTATAGAAAATCTAACTAAAAAATAAAAAATAAAATTTAATATTTTTGGATTAAGAATAGTGTAAATGAAAAATAAATGTTTATTATTGTAAAAAAGCGTGGGGTGCAGTGTCTTCACCTGTACGTTTGTTTGTATGTAACCGACTCCAGTGGATTTGATTTTGATCCACTTCAAACGGTCACATTTCGTTTAAAGTGATTTTTAAGATATTATCAAAGTGAAGATCCTCATATCTGCCAATAAAATGTTTATAACTATTGACACTATGCAACCCACGCTTTTTTACAATAATAAACATTTATTTTTCATTTACACTATTCTTAATCCAAATTTATTAAATTTTATTTTTTATTTTTTAGTTAGATTTTCTATAAAAGCGTGTTTTTTTAGTTTTTTTAAACTACAATTTATTTTTTCCTTTTTAGTACGATTTGCCAAAGAGTAAGCCTGGAACTGAACGCATGCGTAGTTCGCGCACTAGTTCTATCTCTCTTACTCTCATGCAAAGGATGCGGAAAGAAATTGATGAATCCTGGCGAATTTAATCAGGATAATCGGATATTTTAATCGAATTATTGCATTGTCATCGGTCTTTGACAGGTGTGCAAAGTTTGAATTAAATCTGATCGTTCAAAGTAGGACAAAAGCCCAAAGGAGTCGGTTACAAACAAACAAACAAGCAAGCAAGCAAACATACAGGTGAAACTAATAAAAGCGTTATAATATACTATAAAAACACCTGTAGGCTGTATATATACTATACAGGAGGTTTTTCCAGTCAGTGTTCAAACTTTCAGGAGTAAATATACTCTTGAATATAAACAACTTTTACTATGGATCAACTTTACTACTTGAAAAAAAAAACTCAGCTGTTTCCTACAAAATGCTATCTATGCCGTAGCCTTTTTGTATGAAACAGCTGTTATTTTTTTCAAGTAGGAAAGTTGATCCCATAGTAAAAGTTGCTTATATTCAAGAGTATATTCAGTCCTGAAAGTTTGGACACTGACTGGAAAAACACTCCGTATAGCTACTTAAAATATATACCTAATTTAGTATTATTTAATTAAAAAATAGTGAAACTATTTTAAAACTTGTCGCCTTCAGCCGGACTAATAGGTATAGTATGTTGGTGCGTATCTTTAAGTCCGATGTAATATTATGTGTAGGTACGAGGTAGGCTCTTACACAATCATAGTCCTTACGTAATATGTAACTAAACTTAGCGCACAAATAACGTGGGCCTTAACATATCGTGGCGTGGCTAATCCTTCACGGCCGCTCTCCAGTTCAAATACAAACACTGTTAAACCATCATTCCATAAATACCAACAGTATTTGCTGTCGCAGGGCTGTCTCAAAATATTTGCTAACAGTGAATTACTCGTTATAACGAACTCTAAACTTTATATCGTAGAAGAAAACGGTTGTCGATAGAGTGGATGATATCCAGTAAGGAGGATGCCAGAAATGTTTGAACGCTCGTCTAACTACCTACTTACTTACAATACAATACGAATGAGTTATATGCCGTTGGATAGGGCATTTTATGTACATTATTTCCTTCATTGACAACATACTTGTAAATTACGGGGTTTTTGTGTAACACGTCAAAGACAAACAAGAAAAATCCTGTATGATATATATTATTCTACATGTATATTTGAATAGTATTTGCGGAAGAGGGGGCGAGGAGTGTGACGAGGACTAAATGTGACCTATACATAATGCATAATTCATTATTATTTTGTAAACCCTGCTTTATGTAAGTTTAATTGAAAGAGTTCTAATCGCAAGTTGCACCGCGCTGCAGAACACATGAGCAGTGTATGACTGTCGACTGATGTCATATCAAGTATCGTTTCGTGAAGTGAATAAAGTTTAATTTTGAATAGCTATCTTAAACATGCTACGTCGCGTCGCGTCGCGTATCGTCGTGTAATCTGACCCTTAGATTAATTAGATAGAAGACACCCTAGACCACGGGCTCGCGTCAACTCTGTCGCGCTTAAAGACGGGCGGTACGGTAACGCGGGGCGTCCGTGTATAAGCGGACACACACAGGGCGATCTTTTCCTTACTGAAGTTCGACATATCGCGTCGGTAATATACCTTAAAAGTATATTAAAATAAATTGGAGATCGCCATCTAAATGTGACCACAAGAACCTACTCCTCTACCTACCTACTACTCCATAGACCTATGGAACGTGAAAGTTAAGTAAAATTAAGTCATACCGAGTTACCGACGCCTACTGTTATTATACAAACGCATGGTAGTGTGTGAAACTTTTTAGGGTTTCGTAATATTCAAGAAACTCTTATAGTTCCGCTCTGTCCGTCCGTCTGTCCGTCCGCGACTTTAGATTCTGTAGTCATGAATATAAATAGATGAAATTTAGTACAGTTACAGACTGTATAGATCTCGGTAGTGTATGGCATTATAAAATAATAATAATTTTACATTTTAGGGGTGGCTCTCCATTCATGTGAAGTGGGGATGAAAAATATTTTTTCATTCAACCCCATCGTGTGGGGTATCGTTGAATAGGTCTTTTTAAATAAAGATAAAATTTCATGCATGACTATTTTACAAAGTCAACCATTTTCGAGGGATCGGCCTCCATAGTGGCTTATAAGTTCCTCCACTAACTAAATAAACTTTAACCTCGCCAAATACTCCTCCGCTCGCACAATTGTCTTAAAACTGCACCTACTTAAAAGTTTTTTCTTCACGTGTTACCTATTAATATACATGATGATGATGATGATATACTGCCGTGTGTCAGCCCTACACAACAAACGTCGGCACTTTAATCTCAATTCGCACACGCCGTGTAAACAACTCTAACACGACGTTAGACGCACACCCGGCTTTGATGCGCCGCCACCGCCGCGCCGCCAGCCGATTTGATCGCAGATAATATGATATTACGCTGCTTTACATGTTTTTGTTACTTGATATGTGGCATTAGATATATAATGTACGTGGATTGTGCGCTGTGGGCTGTGGCACAAGACAGATCGCAATATAGATTCTAGACTAGAGATTCTAGACCTGTCTAGATATTTTTTATGATACTTCTTATAGTCGTCAATTTATACATATGGTAAACCGATAAACGATGTGATGTTTTCGCGGTACGGCACTTTTGTATTTTAATTGTTTTATTTTTAAGTTTATTGAATAAATGATTAAAAAGTCAAATGTGAAAAATCTGTCAAATCTGTCTGTCTGTCCGCGCTTCTAGCTTCTGTAATTATGAATAAAAATTGATGAAATTTGGTATAGTTAAAGATTGTGTATAGATTTCGGTTTCGGCATCATAAAATAATAATAATTTTACTTTTTAGGGGTGGCTCTCCATACATATGCATTGGGGATGAAAAATTATTTTTTTGTTCTACCCCACCGTGTGGGGTATCGTTGAATAGGACTTTTAAAATAAAGGCAAGGTTTCATGCATGATTTTTTAACAAAGTCAACCATTTTCGAGTAATGGGCCTCCAAAGTGATATAAAAGTTGGTCCCCCCGGCATTTCTAAACTATAGAAGATAGAAACTTGGTAGTTTCCATGCTGATAGATCATGCTAAAAACTCTTTAAAAAAAATTAAGCGAAATAAGCGAGGAGAATAACTTTTAAAGTAATTCAAAGAAAACCTTTTGCATGGTAACGGAACCCTCCTTAGACATGTCATGACATGCTCTTGGTTAGGTAATATTTTTTAGTATTACCTAACCAAGTTTTTAGTATTACCTAACCAAGTTTTTAGTATTACCTAATATTTTTTTCCAATTTAATTGGAATGTGACATTTAAATTGGTAGCATAATGCATTATATTCTATTTGTTTCCGTGTGAACAGAGCAGATATAAGAAGTAATTAGTATTTAGTAGTCAAGAGCTAAAAATATTTACAATTGTAATTAATAGAATTAATTGAAGCGGACATCCTTCTAGGACACGGGCTGATGATGTTTTATGTTCGGGTATATCGGCCGTAAACACTTCACATCAAAAGGGTTCAAGCTCGTTCCGCGTGAATACACACAGTAATGAGCCGGGGCGAAAACTTGAATTTTACGACTTTAATTATAGATGAGTGAAAAATAACTAAGTATACTTATATAATATGTATTACATTTGTGTAAAAGTGTGCAGTGAGTGATAGTGTTAATGCTAAAATACTTCAATTGGTTCATTTGAACATGACTTAACCGTCATTGGTCAATTTTGACATTTGAACTGACGACCCACTGCAATCTTATCGCGAATAGACTGTTCCTAATCGTTTTTTTTTTAATAACCCAGGAAACGAGCAGGCGGATCGCCTGATGGTAAGCGAATACCGCCGCCCATGTACACTCGCAACATCATAGGAGGTACACTTGTAACTCCTCTGGTATTACGATTTGCGTTCCCTGTCCTTAAAATCCCCAACTCCCCTTCGAATTAGATTACATTCACATCACATAGTATATAATTCGTAGGACCTTACTTCGAAGCCGGCGTGGAAATTATTAATCTATAAAAAAACTCGTAAGTCATAACACTTTAATTTGATCAAGAGTGGGATCAAAGTTAAAAAGATTTTGACTAAACCAATCACAGATGGTTTGACACAGAAAGACAGGCGACCTTTGATTTGGGCTCCGAATTCTGCGCAAAAACTCCGCCATGAACGGAGCCACATTGGCAAGGACGCGACGCGACGGTTTTTTGCGCACGCGGCAGACTCACACGAGCAACGGATGTCAAGGCATCGCATCGCTCTCTGCTAAATTATTTTTGGGGGTTCATTACTAAGGTTAAGATTTAAGAGTTTATCCTTGGTTTACTTCCTAGTATAATAATTATGAAAGTGTGTGAGGATGGATGGATGAATGTTTGTTACTCTTTCACGCAAAAACTACTAAACGGATTTCCATGAAATTCGGTATGGTAGTAGTATAAGCTCCGGAATCCGGGTTAAAACATAGGCTACTTTTTATCCCGAAAAAGCTCAGCATTCCCGTGGGATACTGTATTTACGCGGGTGGAGCCGCGGTAGTAGTTTAGACTCTGGATTTACACAAAGGCTACATTTTATCGCAGCAAAATGTACGGTTCCCGCGATTTTGCGCGTTCTAAATTACGGGCAACATCTAGTTCTAGTAGTTAATAATACTTACATTATAGCTTGAATTGCTGGCACCAGAGTACAAAAACATAAAAATACAAATAAACATATAAGTAAATAAACTTATGACTGAACGAAAATTAGAAAACTTATAACTGATGCCTTCTTTAAATCTTAATTACTTGTAAAATACCATTTGCTGTGAGTATGTGTGACGTGTTCTTTGATTTTATTATGATATTAATACAATAATAGCCTTTTCTTGTAGTTTAAGCATTGATTATGCTGATTATTATTATTATTATTGATTTTAGTTTTACTTGTAGTGGGTCTAAGTTATGTAATGTCATGATCAGATGCTTAACATGTGCTTTATTTTAATTTGTTTTACACCAGTGAACACTTGTTATTGGAATTTCGCTTTTATATATATATATATATATATATATATATATATATATATATATATATATATATATATATATATATATATATATATATATATATATATATATTTATTTATTTATTTATTGTTATTTTTATATGCTGTAAGTTTTCCGACCAAAATAAATAAAGGGAACATAATTAATGGTGGTCGACTCGAGTTGAAGCGATAGCTACTTAGGTACTTATGTATGTTACATACTTAAGTAGCTATCGCTACAACAAATCAGACACACAATTTAATAACTAATTATTATCTAAAGTATTAATACTACCTACGTAAATATCTATTACCGCACTACTTACATACTAGTTAGCGACTAAACAACACATCTATCATTAGTAATAAATAGGAAACCCAAAGTGTGTTACGTACACGTAAATCAAAGAAATCTTGATTTTTATTGATAAATATAAAATAGGTACTATCATGTACTATTGAACAAGTTGCCGCTCGTTCAGGCTTACGATGAAAATCGCATAACAGCGCCGTTGAATCGTGCGCACGCACACATGCTCACGTGCTTTTTGTTTAAATATTTCAAGGCGTGCTAGTGCAAAGAAAAATGTTGGTCGAGCAGGAACTTTGTCAATATTGTACATATTAGTTAGGTAATATTGTGATTTGTGGCTGGTTTGCCGCGTACGTACATTCTATCTTTCTTAACATTACATCTCCCTACATTCAGGTACTTACTAATCTTTTAAAACATCAATCAGTAGCCAAATCAACATGAACTCTTTTCAAAACCACTTTTTATCTGTTCGGGCATAACCTGGACTTGGCCTAAATCCTGTTAGAGGTTGCCGTTAGTTTTTAGTCCGCCGGCCGACAATAGTCAGCAAACACCGATGTTTGCGTTCCAAAATGGTTTTGTGTGTTGATGAGTTAAGGCGAAGTTATTAGAAAAAATAGTTTTTCTGGGATTTCTGATACCCTGGTCATACTGGGCTTATAGCGTGATTTTAGACGGTGAAAGAAAATTGCAAAGCTAAACGTTGCAAATTGCAAAGCTTTGGGCTGGGACTATATTGTCCGGAATCCGTAAGGCCGGGGAAAATTCAGAGCACTGGAAATAGAACTCTGCGCTAATACAGTAGAGCTGAAAATCGAACACACGAGTGTCAAGTCAAATGTCAATGCCATCATATGACAGCTCGATACTCGACACTTAGATTTTCAACTCTATTGGTATTAGCTCAGAGTTCTATTTTCAGTGCTTCAAATTTTCCCGGTCCCGCCGGATACCGGATCATATAATCCCAGCCTAAACGTTGCAAGTTGCAATGTTAGCAGTTGTAGTGCGATCTGCGGACAATCACAACTGTCAACAATATTATCTATCAATCACGCGGACAACTGCCAAGCAACGGTATATCCCCGTAGTCAAAGAATATGTTATATTACCTTTTTCTTTCTTCTCTATACTCGGAATTATAATTCGATTCCACATTTGACATTAGCTACTGTCATTTTGTAAAATAATGATACCACATATAATAGTGTAGTGATGAACACAAAAATCGATAAACAATTGCGATTTATGTTTATGTAATCATAATATTGGTGTGTCAATGAAAGACTAAATTATTGATTTATATTTAAATAAATACATACTTATTCATAATAATTATTTATTAATTAGTAACCACTGCTTTATTTTATAAAAAGTTAATATTTTTGTTTTTTATATTAAAAACAAAACTTATAATAAAAGCGCCTAGATAGATAGTTTTCTGTATTGGCAACCCGTGCGCGCTCGTGCAGTTATCGCCATTTTGTTTATCTTGTCATTCGGCTTCATTCTCCCAGTCTGACTGCACGAATATCTTGTTTCATTGCGAATCGATATTTTGTTATTTTGTTGGGTTTTTGTTAAAGTTTTGTTATGTTGTGTTTGTTGTTAACTTTGAGTGAATCTATTTGTTTTGGTTTTCCATCAAAATGGATCCTCAGCCAAGTACATCACAAAAAGACGTGGATGTCTTGTCCCCAAGAAAAGAACGTCCACGAAAAGCTTTCACTGTTACTGAAAAAGTAATGATCCGCAACGCCTACAAGTACGTGAAAAATGAAACTTCTGCGCAATTGGAGGCCTTTGAAGTTGTGGAAGAAAATAAATGTATGAGCAAAGTTGCTGACATATTGGGAATAACCTCACGCTCTGTTTGTAACGTTTTGAAGGAAGTAAATAAAGGTGCGCCGCCAACGCCTCCTAAAAAAACTGGACCAAAGCGAAGTTTCAAAGATAAAATTGATGAATTTACATTCTCCGCAATACGAAGAATTGTTCATCAGTTCTTTTACCGAAATGAACCTCCAACCATTGCAAAGGTTAGTCAATCAGTCAGACAGTATTATTTTATACCTACATCTTTTATATATAAGTAATGATTCCAAACTATTATACAATTTACTATTTTAGATTTTACATGTGATGAACGATGATCCAGAAATGCCTAAGGTTTCCAAAGACACCCTCAGAACATTTTTGAAGCATCTTAATTTTAAATTTGTTGCACGGTCACGTAAGAGCACACTTATTGATCGAAATGATATAATAACATGGCGCCAGCGTTACTTGCGATTTATATGTCAGTTTCGACGAGAAGGGAGACATATTATATATTATCAAGATGAAACTTGGGTTAACGCAGGTAAGGCTAACATTTTGAATTTATATACATTTTACATTAAATTTAATAGTAATATTGAATGTTCATGTACTATATTTGTTTAAGGTCATACTGTAAAAAAACTTGGGTGGACAAGAAAGTCACATCATCTCGGCAAGCGTTTTTGGAGGGACTGACCACTGGATTAAATTAACCATACTAAAGCTACGCTTTTAGAACTGATTCCACATAACGAGTCTTTTAATAAGTACGCTGTAGACGAAACGGCAGCACAACATGAGATCACGGTTTTAAGACTGCCCCCTTACCATTGCGAGCTGAACCCTATTGATAATTGAATTGATATGGGCGCAGGTAAAGGGTAAAAAAGGTAGCTCAAAATAATAAAACCTTCAAATTGACAGACGTGAGAAATTTATTTGAGGAAGGCGTTCAAAAAATTACGGCTACCGAATGGTCTAAATGCGTATCCCATGTTGTCAAAGAAGAGGAAAAAATGAGTAGGCTAGATATGTTAATTGAGAACATCACAGACACATTTATAATAAATGTTACAGAAAGTGACAGCGATAGCGATAGCGATGACGGCGACGATTTATAAAATAAAATATTACCATAATACATCTATTTGTTTTATTTCTCATGTTCCTTCATGATCAAATTTTTTTATTTATTTCACATACAATTATTAAAGAAAACTCTCAGATCCATGATAAAATTAATCGTCATAACTAAATCCGTTCAGAAATTTTTTATTTTCTGATATACTTAGTTTCTATTAAAGTAGTTGTTGTTTAGATATACTACTATAAACGAGAGGAATCGATCCGGAAATATTCCATTTCCGTATCGAATAATTTCGCAACGTCACTATTTAGTACTTGTCATAACGTTGCAACACTGAAATTGTCAAATCTGGAATCGAATTAAAATTCCGAGTATAGTCTTATTATACCTACGACATTTTAATGTCTGTGAATATCTTCGATCATTATTTCGTCGAATTCTATTTTCGGTCATTTAATTGGTCGATGAAATAAGTCTTGAATAAAAATAAATGCACAAAATATGCGAAGCTTAAAATTCTAAAAACGTGGAACATCCCTTTTAAGACTCAGTCATGCGCGCAGTCTTTTGAAGTCCACATCACATGCAATGGATAAAACAAACACCAGTACTTTGAATTTCAACTTTTTCTTCTGGTAGTAAGGTTCAGAATGCATCGGATTTTTTAAATAGCCGTGTTTGTATACTTAAAATTTTAAAACGTTGTCCATTGACTCTATTCCGAGCACTTGGTAATATTTATTTGCTCGGATAAACATGATATTGAGCCGAATTGGTTCGTATTGTTTGTCAAACTCAAATAACATAAGAGCATTCATTACATTCCATTGGAGGTATCGAGTAGCAGGGAATGTTATTCTTTTGTACCTAATCCGAGGAGCTCCTTTGTAGAGAAACGGATAAGAGATTATCTGTGTATTTCCGATTTTTTTATAAGTTTGAAATTGCCTTTGTACTTGAAGGGTATTGCAGACGGTAGAATAAATCGCTCGGGGCATAATGCTTTTTGCAACATCGAAAAATAATAGGTTTAAAAAAATAGTCGAGCAGGAAGGTACTTTTCAGTCGTATGACCCACTCGAACAATCTATATAAACAATCAACAATCAAACACCAATCCTCAATAACACCTGCTTTCACCCAAAAAAAATTATAACAGTCATATTTTCTTGTTTCAGATGTCGGCGTTCTCGGGTCTGCTGATGAGCGAGTGCTCCCCCCACGCGCGGTTTCTGCTCTGCTCGGCCTTCGCCCCGCTGTGCAGCGCGCAGGTTGCGGGCAGCGTGAGCGCCTGCCGCGCACTGTGCGAGCGCGTGGTCGCCGACTGCCGCGCGCAGCTGCGCCTGCTGCCGGCGCCGCTCGACTGCGCCACGTTCCCGCAGCGGCCCGGCCGCCGCCTGTGCATGCGGCCCCCGGACGCCGGCGAGCCCGAGCCCTTGCCCGCGCCGCCACCGCACTGGCCCTTCGAGCCGCGAGCCTGCCCGCCCGGCCACGCGCGCGCTCCTAGCGGCGCCTGCTGGCCAGCGTGCGGGCAGCCTGCACGCTACTCCGCAGCCGACAAACGCGCCGCCGAGCTATGGACGACGGGGCTCGCCTGGCTGGCGCTTGGCAGCACGGCGCTGGCGCTGCTGACGTTCTGCGCGGAGCCGGCGCGCTACCGCTACCCCGAGCGGCCGGCGGTGTGGCTGGCGGCCTGCAACGCGGTCGTTGCGCTGGCGCACGTGGCGCGCGGCTGGCTCGGCGCCGAGGCGGTGTCGTGCGCGGGCGCCACGCTAGCGGTGGACGGGCTGGCGTCGCCTGCGTGCTCGGCGTACTTCGCGGTGACGTACTACTGCACGCTGGCGGCGGACGCGTGGCTGGCGGGCGCGGGCGTGGCGTGGTACCTGACGGCGGCGTGCGAGTGGTCGACGGAGGCGCTGGAGCGCGCGGCGGCGTACCTGCACGCGGCTGCGTGGGGCTGGGCGGGCGCGTGGACGGCGGCGGCGCTGGCGCTTCGGCGCGTGGCAGCGGACGAGCTGACGGGCGCGTGCGGGGTGGCGGACGCGGCGGCGGCGGCGCTGGAGGGGGTGCCGCGCGGCGCGCTACTGCTGGCGGCGGCGGCGCTGGCGGCGGGTGCGGGGCCCGGCATCGTGCGCGTGCGGCGCGCGCTGGACCCGCGCGGCGCAAGGCGCGTGGGTCGCCTGGCGTTCCGCGCGGCGGCCGGGGGTCTGCTGTACCTGGCGCTGGCGGCGCTGGCGGTGGGGTTCCGCGTCTGGGAGGCGCGCGCCCGGGAGGCGCAGAGCGGCGTGGCGCTGCTGGCCGCGCTGGAGTCGGGCGAGGCGGAGGCGGACGCGGGCGCGGGTGCGGCGGCATCGGCGTGCCTGCGGCTGGCGGGCGGGGTGGCGGCGGGTGCGTGGGCGTGGTCCCGCAAGTCGGCAGCGGTGTGGCGGCGGGTGCTCTGCCCCCCGCGCAAGACGCCCTGTTGTGCGCCGCCGCTGCTGACGCCGCCCCACCCCTATTATAAGAGACCGCTCCACGTGTCTAGAGTGTAGTGTCCGAGACCTTCAGTGACGAAAGTGACCTGTGCCTTCTGTGAAGGCTCTCTCGATGTATACAAATACTGTAAATAGCGCTTATTGTTAGTACAATTATTATATTGATAAATATTTTTAGATAAATATACTGTTGATTTTGTATTTATGCAGTTTCTTTTTTTTTTAACCTTAAAGCCACCGAAAATACTTTAAATACAATCATATAAAACAATAACCAAGTAACCTAAGTCTTAATACCTAATTTCATAGCAATCTATTGGACAGTACTTAGGTCGCATTTTGTTCTTAAATCTCGTACAATTTTGCTACGACGTTTTGCTTAAAAATCTCGTTTACATGAAAAACGACATTCACCAGATCATGAAGTTTATAGACTCGTGATTTCACTATTGCTATTGAACAGTAGATGGCATTGCTCATCACCATTTATGAATGTTCTAATTATACTGTCAACGTCATTCACAAGTGCACAAGTGCATTGCGAGCTCCTGCTAAAACAATATTAATTCGCGTGTTCAAAATCGTCTAAGTGCTAAAATTTTGTGCTCAAATTTCGGACAAAGTGTCAATCTATCGTGAATCAAAATATTTTTCTCGAAAATCTCTGAAGTTGGCTGTTTTTTCAAGCAATTTGTGTTATTAATTGCGGAACAATAACTGATATAAAGGGTAGTTATCAAACTTCATCAACAACTACGATGTCAACTGTTAACTAGCTGTCAACCACTGTGACGCGGGCGCCGTACTAGCCTAGCGGTCCAAGCGCAAGTCGTCTCTGCGTGGGAGCTATAGAGCCTGAGTTCAAACCCAAGGAGATACTTTTTGGTTTTTTCGTTTGTTTTATTTATTACTTTTTTTTTTTTCTTCTAAAAATAACATGACACTTACCTGTGGTGGCTGCAATAAGGAGGTGAAGCGTGGAAATAAAATGTTAATCAACTGCTCCAAATGTCGTAAAACATTCCATAACACATGTGTTAACTACCAGAGTAACGCTGCCTTATCACCAAAATTCAATGATGGATGGACCTGTCCCGACTGTTCTGCCAAGATAAAACGAGGCGGTGACAACTCCAACACTCCGATTAAGTCAGCTTTATCACCAGCTCTATGTGAAGATATCACAAACGAGCTTCACTCACCTGATATAGGTGCTTCTCAGGGATCTTCGTACAAAGACGAAATAATAAGCGCTCTGAAAATAGAGTTACTGATTGAAACTGATTCGCGAACAATTGGCTGCGGTCATAACACCTTTAGAAAACTTGTTAAAGGATCTGCAAACTTCTGTAGCTTTTCTTAGCGACAAATACGACGAGTTCAGTCCTCGGATGGATAAACTTGTCTCTGACAGCGATCGCCACGAAAAATTAATCACCCAGAACACCGATGATTTGCATAAACTAAATGAAAAAAATAAACCTTCTTGAACAACAATTAAGAGACTGCAATATTGAGATACATGGTGTGAGCGAATCGAGATCTGAAAATTTATGCAATATTATCAAAAAAATTGCTGAAACGACTTCATATTCACTCAGCGATAATGATATCGTGAAAGTAACAAGAGTCGCTAAATTTAATAAGGATAGCAAAAAACCGCGCACTATTGTTGCCAAATTGATTAGTCCAAGGCGTCGTGACGAGTTCATTTCATCTGTATCCCGCTACAACAAATCAAATCCTAACAACAAAATCAGTACAAGTATTCTGGGATACCCAAGCGAAAACACCCCAATTTACGTCGCTGAACACTTGTCTCCGGCTAATAAAGCACTTTATTATGCTGCTCGACTAAAGGCCAAAGAAATGAAGTACAAATTTGTTTGGGTTAGAGATGGACAGATTTTCGTGCGTAAAGATGAGAACTCTAGGTTCATACTCATTAAGTCCCAACACTCTCTAGAGAAAATCGTTTAAGTTATTACCGTAGAATGCAATAGTTAGCAATTTAAATATTTTTAAAATATGTATAGTAATATACACCTTAAAGTATACGTACAAAATATACGAGGTTCAAAATCAAAATGTCTTGAAATATATACTTCTTTGCTCTGTTGTGACTATGATATTATATGCTTTATTGAGACTTGGCTTACTGATTCTGTGTTGTCATCTGAGCTTTTTGACGATAGATATCGAGTTATAAGAAGAGACAGGACGACTAATTTCCAAAAACTATATGGTAAAAATCACGGAGGTGGAGTGTTAATAGCACTAAAAAAGGACATAGATTTTGAAGTTTTAAATTTAGAAAGTGACATAGAGCATGTATGTATTCGCATTATTTTTTACAAAAATTACCTCATAAACGTGTGTCTAGCTTATATACCATCATACATCTCCCTAGAGATCTTTAAAAATTTTCTTGACCTATGTAGTCAAACTATTACATCATGCCCAAAAAATAAAACATTGATAATGGGCGATTTCAATATTCCCGATACGTCATGGCTCGGTCCACAAACGAATACCTCGACTAAAAACTGCGAGAGACTTTCATTATTAAACGAGTTCATTTTGAAAAATAATCTTAATCAGTTTAACATAATTTCTAACTGCTGCAATAACGTACTAGAACTAATACTATCGGACCTAAATGTGACAAATGTTTCTCAAACTCTCCCATTAAGCAAAATTTATAAGTTCCATCCCCCACTCGATTTTACAATCGAGTCATATAAATCTTTAAAAGAAAATACATCATTGCAAAAATGGAATTTTCGAAAAACTGATTACACGAAATGTTACGCTAAAAGTATAGACAATGTTAATGATTACTTACAATTTTTTTAAAACAAAATGTTCGACATTATTCACAAATGCACACCTCTTTCAACTTACAAAAATAGTCGCTACCCGTCATGGTTTTCTAAACCACTAATAAAAGCCCTAAAAGAACAAAACAAGTACCATCATAAATTCAAAACTTACCGTAATCCCCGCGATTATGACTCGTATTCCCTGCTCAGAACGCGCACAAAATGTATGATATATAAATGTTTTGCAAAGTACATATCAAGCATAGAAGAAGATTTAGCCAAAAATGTCAAAGCCTTCTGGCGTTATACCAAGGCTAAACGCATGACTAACGAGTCGCTTGAAGGTTAGCGAAAGTGATGTCTATAAACGTATATGCGAAATCGACATTACGAAAGGGAGTGGCCCGGACGGTACCTTTTTTCGTACGGATGTGCGGTTCAGCTCTGAGTACCCCCTTGAGTATAATCTTTAACAAATCGCTTAGCCAAGGCACTTTCCCCGATTTATGGAAAATAGCAAAAATAACACCCATTTATAAATCCGGTGACAAAAATGATGTCACAAATTACAGGCCTATTAGCATCCTCAATTGCTTAGCTAAGATCTTTGAGGGATTGATATATGATTCACTCTACAACCATATACTTCACTGTCTCAGCCCAAAACAACACGGTTTCATATCAGGTAAGTCAACACTTTCTAATTTGCTGGTATACTCAAATTTCCTATGTCAGTCTTTTAATAAAAAATCCCAAGTAGACTCAATATATTTGGATTTTTCCAAGGCATTCGACCGCGTCAATCACAATGTACTTTTAATCAAACTTCAACATCTTGGAATTCATGGTGATCTTCATCGATGGTTTCATTTATATCTTATTAATCGCACCCAAATAGTTGCCCTGTACGGTTTTGACTCAATACCTTTCGAGCCACTGTCAGGCGTTCCACAAGGCTCTAACTTAGGTCCTCTCCTTTTTTTAATACATATAAACGATTTACTCGACAAATTTACATATCCATGTCTAGCTTATGCTGATGACATAAAATTGTTCAACGAAATAGCAAATATCAATGACTGTGTTCTTCTTCAGCATAACATTAATATTGTATATTACTGGTGTTTATCAAATGACATGAACCTTAATGTAAAAAAATGCCAATATATAACTTTCACAAAAAAAAAGAAACCATTACAATACTATTATACTATAGCTGGATCGCATCTGACTCGAGTTAATCTAGTGACCTAGGTGTCTGGTATGATTCCTCATTAAATTTTAAATTTCATTATCAAACTATGATCACAGCAGCAAAAAGAATGTCTATTTTGTATTACGAACTGCAAAACCTTTTAAAAATACTGAGTCACTTAAGGTGCTGTACACCGCTCTGGTCAGATCACAATTAGAATATTGCTCACCTATATGGTCACCCATATATAAAATTGATAGCGAAAGTATAGAGTCAACACAGCGAAAATTTCTTAGATACCTAAGCAACAAAGATCACCTAAGAAATACTCTACCTGAATATGAGGATCGCCTTCTCCATTACCGTCTTACCAGTTTAGGGCAACGTCGCAATATTGCAGACTTATGTGCACTCCATAAGATTGTCAATGGTGTGCTCAGTGATGAATTGCTTGCAAACATCAATTTATCTATTAGTAAACGCCCTAAACGGAAGCCAGTGCTCTTTGACATTCCACCTTTTAGCAATAACGTTGGACGGAATAATCCGCTACATCGTATGTGTCAGTCCTATAATGACATATTTTGTTCAAAGGCCGATGTAAATATCGATATCTTTCATCAAAAAATTTCTGCTTACAAGAAGTCTTTGCTTGATTGTAATAAACTATTATAGACCTTAATTAGTTATACTTAATGCACCTTAAAGTTTTTCAATGTTAATATTTTCCTAAATTAAGACGTTGATTGTCAATGTAATTTCTCTTTTTTTACTAACAAAGGCTGTGTACAATATTTAGATTAATGAATTCACCAATGTATTAACTTACTAACCTAATTTGTAAAGACTTAGTTCATTAATTATTTTTGTACCTTGATTAAATAAAAATAAAAAAAAAAATAAAAAAAAATACTAGTAGAGGATGAGAATACTAAACAACACATTTTGAAAACATTTTATTAATAAAAATCTAAACATACAGACTCCATATATCTCTATACAAATAAACATTAATTACACAATTTACACTAACTAGACCCGAACGTTAGTAACCCTGGTTATGTCATACATGTTAGTTACAGATACTTCACACTAAAGTTTAGAGCCAAAATGACGATATAAAATGCTCTAAAACAATAAAATGCACCCGAACTTTCATTTTGATCTTTTTTTAAAAAGAAACTCCAAACTATGCATCGCCATCTATCGGAAATCGTGTATTATTGAATATCATTTCACCAGTAGATGGCGTGACTTTTTTGTAGAAAATAATAATTACATTCCACAATTGTTGTGGCATGTAATTATTATTCTAATCATAATAAATAATCTCATATTTAATTAATACAGGCATGATAAGAACTATTAAGAATTTAAAGACAAGATAAGAGTCTACAAAATATTAGTATCAAATGCAATCAAGCAAGTTTTCGTTATACAAACCATTTTGGGCTCCATCTTTTGAAGTAGAATAATACAATGTAATGGAATGTCGTATATTAGTGAGTCACTAATAGTGACTATAAAAGTTAGGTAAAGAGGCGTTATTCACGTAAATACATTATTTAGGAATCTTAATTGGATTCAAACTTGCGCACCCTGTTGACGCGCACGGGCATTTATGACCGGTTTCTGAAAATTTTACATAAACTCTATATAAACTAAGTTTAACTGGTGCAGATCCATCTAGTGCCGACTAGATGACTCTTTTTCAAATTCGAGGATATAGTTATTTTGTTTTAATGTATTTCTGCAATATAACTAGTTTTATGAAAACATTTGTCATTTTGGGAGTGAAATGGAGTTTTAAACTATTTTGACTAATATAAAAACAATGGTTCAGCGCGTTGGTGTTCAAGTCGGTAGTCGCGGGTTCGAATCCCGCCGAAGGAACAAAAATAGTTTTTCTGTGTTTCCTGGGTCATGGATGTGTATTAAATATGTGTATAATATAATAAAAATCTTAAATATATGTACAGTATTAAAGTATTAAATACTTCCTACTTCCCGTTTTCTGGTACCTGTAACACAAACTCTTCGGATACTTAGCACGGGGCCAGATTGACGTGGTGTGAAGCGTCCGTAGATATTATTATTATAAAGTTTTTTTCCCATTCCTTTCTGTATCAGTGCCATCTATCGGCAGTAATGTCAATTACACGTTATGGAATGTTAAATGGTCCTCATTAGTCTTTTAGGTTAAACTTAGTTTATATAATGTCACGTAATCATGTTTTTGTCATGTAATCGTTATCGAACCAATAGCGCTAATTAATAGATAAACTACCGACAAATTCGCCTCAGATACCGGACTTGTAATTCAACCGAGATTATAAATTGTTTACGTGTATTGGGCCTCGTGACTCTTAGCGAGAATCCTCGAGAAACGTGAATGTGGACACAATCTCGCCTCCCCCTCCTCATTCTTGCGCAGATACTTCTCTCGAGACTTCTCGCCTTGAGTCTGGATGCCGTATAAGAACAGTGAAGCACAGATTTTGTCTGAAATCTTATATGTAAATTAACATCCATTTCAACTGTACATTTTTGTCGTAACATTAAGATACTATGTAAAATGTACACGGTGAACAAGTGCAGTGAAGACTATTATTTAGGTAAACTGTTGTAAACGGATTTAGAACAAAAGAAGTAAAAACACTACAGTTGCCGTTTTGAACTTTAAAAATTATATAAAGAAGAGTTTATTATTTACTATCTGCACTCCAAATGACAACTTTCGCTCATCATCATTAAATATTAAGGACCTATTTCACAATCTTGTAATAAGTCATAACTGGGTAATTGGCGCGACAACCAACAAGTAACATTAAGCTCCGTGTTAAAATTACCTCAAAAATAGCAAAAGTTGTTTAAATCAGTGAAAAAGTTACAAAACCGGTTGCATATTGCGTGGACCCTACGTGAAAGTGTTCTCTAAAAAAACTGCTGCCTATTATTCAAATTAAGGACACTTATAACTCTTGATTTCTCAGTGGTGAAATAACATAATCTACCTAAAGTTTCTACAAAGTAACCAGTGCAGCAATACCACAAGTGATTAGACTAAAAGTTTTACGAAGATATTCAGTGTTAATTGAGAGTTTAGTAAAAATCACCAAATAATTTGAATTGCACGATCATTTTAACGGACCGCCTCGCTGCTGCCATCTAGCGGGCTACAACGGAACTACGATACAAGCTCATTCACTACGATCGATTCTTAAGTTAACTCTCATAAATCACCGGCAGAGGGCGCAACAACCCTAAAAATATAACCATGTCAAATAAGAAGTGTTCAGGCTGTGGTAACAACATAAAGGACCGTGAGTTTCTTTCATGCTTTACATGTAAGCTAAATTTTGATTTACTATGCGCCAACGTAAGCGAGAAAAATTACAAAAGCATGAGCAAAGAACAAAAAAAATCCTGGATTTGTCAAATATGCCGCTGCAAACAGCCGAAATCTGGTAACAGCAATACACCAATTCGCCCACTCAATAATCCTGTGCATAATTCTCCAATCTCCGACAGCGAGAGTATGGATCAGTCCTCTAACATTACCTTTCGTACCAAAACATCCAGTAACATCGATCCAACATTAAAATCTGACTTGGATCCAGCCCTATTACAAATAATAAAACAAGAAATACAAATTGCTATTAAGGACTCGCTAAAGTCAGCTTGGACTCATTCTTTTCCAAAGAGTTCAATCAAATTAAATCCGAGCTTAAGAAATTAAATGATCTCAAAGAATCAGTAGACTACCTCAGTGCCGAATATGACCGCCTTCAATCTAATCTAAAAGAGTCAGATGAACAGATAAAACAATTAAAAAAAGAAAATTCAACCCTCTCGAAGACCGTTGAGTCGTTATCGTCCAGGATTAACCTTATAGAGCAACACTCTCGTGAAAGCAACATAGAGATCCACGGAGTCCCAGAATCAAAATCAGAGAATCTCTACACCGTCATTAATCAACTGGGCAGTGTTATCTCTCAACCCATCATGGAAACTGACATCTTGTCCTGTACTCGTGTTAGGAAACTTGACGACTCTACAAAGAGACCGCGCACCATCATAGTAAAATTAAGAAATACTAAGGTTCGAGAGACAATAATAGCGTCAGTTCAAAAATTCAACAAAAACAAGGCTAATGAAAGACTGAGCACGAGTCACTTAGGCTACGGCACTACTAAATCATACGTATATGTCTCTGAACATCTTGCTCCATATTACAAGGCTCTCCATGCTCGGACTCGTCAAATAGCTAAAGAAAAGGGCATCAAATACGTCTGGATAAGGAACGGTCGCATATACGTGAGAAGAGACGATCAATCTCCTGCTAAACATATAAAGTGTTACGACTCCTTGAACAATATTTAATTTTTTAATAAGCCACCTATCTCGGACATACATGTTATTTATCTGAAATCATCATGGTCAACATTTACTACCAAAATTTCCGAGGAATGAAGTCAAAACTCAGCGATATTAGACTAGCGACTCTACAATGCAATTACGAACTAATAGCTGCAACTGAAACTTGGCTTGACCAGACAATTCTCGACAGCGAACTTTTTTCTAACAAATATAATATATATAGAAGAGATCGCCACTCGACGGACTCATCATCGAAGGCTGGGGGAGGTGTCTTGCTCGACGTTTCCAAAGATCTTGAATCTTATCGTGTTGAACACTACGAAAGTGGTTTCGAAGACTTATGGATTAATGTTAAGGTAGGAAAAAAGTGTTTATTGATCTGTATACTCTACCTACCTCCTCCTATATCTCCTATTGCTCTGAACACTTTATTAGATAACATTAACTGTAATTTACAATCTTAAAATGGGAACGTCATGGTGCTGGGCGACTTAAACTTAGGCTTTATTAAATGGATACCAGACGGTAATGACACTTACCATTTATCTCCGATTAACTATAACAACACCCTTGGCTTTTCACTGGTTGACTTCATGTCTCTAAACAATCTCACACAGTTTAACTGCATACCTAACCAGAATGGTCGCATACTACATCTTGTCCTAACTAATTTCCCTCACATCAAGGTAAGTAACTCTACTGAGTTACTTAGTAAGCTAGATCCTCACCATCCTTCATTAGATATCGAACTCCCTGTTGAACCTGAATATCAGTTATTGAATAAGAAATTATTCGCCACACACAACTTTAGAAAGGGTGACTATAACGAAGTCAATCACAAGCTGCGTTTAATAGTCTGGCGTCGCGAACTAGAGAATTGCACACACGTCAACGAAATGGTGTATACTTCATTAACCTTCCCTGTTCAACCAACTAAGGTTTTTTAAATCTTTGATACTTATAGCGGCAATAACGCTATTAAGAAGAAAATATTGGAAACGATGGGAGCTAAAACCCCTTCAAGTATCAACATCGACTTAACCTATAACCCATACATTTTCTAGTCCATAGATATTTTCTAACAAGACGTGTATTCAAAGATTTAATTTGAATGAATTTTCTCGTTATAGTGAACGACACCAGACCACAGCAGACTTTACCCAGTCACTTGCAGCCGTCCATACCCATGATCTCCATTCTCCACCATCGTACCGCCGATTATATTATATATATATATATATATATATATATCGATTATATTATATATCGTAGGATGAGGGGGTTCCCTCATCCTACCTTCCCAAAACCAACCCCAGAGATCCACGGTCCAAACCCCTAATATATTAGTGGGGATGGTAGCCCAGTCATCTGGGGCGGTTCGTACTATGCCCCAGATTCCTACAACCCAACGGGTCCAAATTTCCCCACAAATTCCGGTTTTTCAACAATTTCCAATCCCTCAGTAAATTCCCACTTCCCAAAAAGCTCCCATTTCCCAACAAATTCCTACTAACCAACAACAAAATTCCTACTTACCAACAAGTTCCCAATCCCCCTCAAATTCCTACTGCCCAACAAGTACCCAGACCACCCACATCCAATATTCCCAATTCCACACAAATTCTCCCACCACCCAGGGGCGTGCGCTCCATATAGGCAGAAATGCAGTGCTTTACTTGTCATTCACAGATATTTTCATAAAACGTTCGTACGTTTTAGATGACTTTAATTAATAGTAAATAAATTAATTAAAAAAATATAATAACTTAAAACGCCTAATATTTTATAAATAGCAACTCATCTCATGCCGTTGCGTTTTGCAGGACATATCATCGCATGTATGTGTAATTTTCATACTTCGCAAACGCACAAGCCCATGAATATCGACATGATTATATAGCGGTAAGTCCCGCGGCAGGCTCTCCGATCTCGGCTATCCGATCGCTTCCGAAAACGGCCGAACTGGCTTGTCGGAAATTATTCGTTGCCTATAATCCGAGTAAAAAGAATAGTCGGAAATCTAATAACTCACGTATGCACATTATGCATTTTTGTTTAGTAAGGTTTTATTTGTTTAATTAGAAGAAACGTTTTGTGTTTCGCGGGAGCCATATTGCATATTTCATGTGATAAGCATTGTTTACAATTTAATCGCTCCAGTTTATTTATGGTTTTCTTAAAAGATTTTTCATTTTAACATTTGAAAGTGTGTACATTTAACAGTTTATTACTGAGTTTCTATAATAATTGTAGTGATTTGCTTTTACCAGTGCGTTTGTTGATTTTTTTAAAATGTTATTTGATTGTGAGGTTTGTGTTGAAAATGTGTGTTTATTAAAAATTAAAAATAACAAGTTCTCACAATTGTCATTCAGTGAAAAGATTCAAATTCTGTCTAAAGGTAGGTGTGTACCCGAGTTACAACAATTAAACCAGCAAAAAATAATGTAACTCGAAAATTTCATGTTAAAAGTTATGAAACGTATAACTGGCTGTGTGGTTGTGTACACACGATTAAATTATATTGTTTTCCTTGCATATTATTTGGTAATTTACATCGGGATATAGTAATCTCAAGTAACCGGAACCTTGAATATGTGAAAACTGAAGCTGACTGACTGGTGAGTAGTTATAATATTTTAAAATATGCTTATTATTTTACTTATTAGAATTTCTTCCGCCGCGACGATCGATCGCTGTTTTGTCTGCGTTGCCGTAGAAGATGTACATGAATACATCTAAGTACATACATCTAAGACTTGCTCTGTTGGCATGGTTTCGAATTAGAGATCCGTCGCTTGGCTGAGTGATTCGCCAATGTATTGTGTTGACGAAAACTCTGTATAAAAACACAGTATGTACATAAAGTTTCAGTAAAAGGAGTATTTACAATACACAGAACAGATTTAAGGTTGATAGGGCGAGGAATTGTAGGAGGGAGGGATCATATAATGAGGATTGTTTTTTGGGCAGCGAAAAAAGTTTTGCTGTCAAGTGTCAAATCAAGTCAATTAATAAAAATGAAATAGGTAATATAAATTTTTATAACTTTATTCTGTGTTGAGTATGTAGTGTAAATTCTGAGTTTGTTTAATCATAAGTATTTAGATTTTAATTTACATAATTGTAACACACCCAAAAACACCACAAATAATAATTGGAACCAAAAACGGACTGTGTTTTCTTTTGCGACACCGCCGCCATACACATCATTAATCCTTCGAGCCGCACTTTCTGCAGCACTGGTGCTACGGTGAAACTCGTACTCGAAAATAATACGATATTTCAAGTTTTCCATTTTGTAAACAGAGTGACGCACATAAAAACCAAAAGAGGAAAAAACAAATGAATTACGGTTTTCGAAACACAAATGCATTAGTAAATAGCGGTACAAATTTGACATTGGAATTCCTACCCAAAGAAGATATATTTGAGATCAAAGTGGCCAATACGACAAAACGCCAATTTCATATGTAAGGACCTAATAGTTTTAAATTATAGCATAGTATTAGAATAGTACTAGCACATCATTATTAACTTTACATCTAATAATCTCGGTTCCCCAAATAAGGCGGACCGGGAGTACCGTAAGTTTATTAGTTGATGTATTTCAGACTTTATTATTATTAAATATAAATTGGAAGAAAGTAGACGTTTTTCTTTAACCAGTTAATTTTTTTTTTCTTTAATCAGTTCAGAAGTCTTAAATAGGCATGTTGCCTAAAAAATTTTTTTTCTTCTTTTCGATGTTAGACAACATGTTAATAAACTATCTGGAGCCTATTTCCGTACATCTTAAAAAATAACGAAGATACAAACAATTTTAATTTACAATAAGAAACAGAGCGATATATCGGCATGTGACGTCACAAGTTGCGCCCGCCATACATTTGGCATTGCAAAATGTATGTCGGTAGCAACTTGTGACGTTACAAATCGTTTTGCGGGTAAGAGATGGGCAATATTTTTTATTTGCTTATAATTTTTAATCACCTCAATCTAAATACCTATTTCTTTTAGATTTATGTACTTATCTTTAATCAACAATTAAAAAAAAAGTGATCTTTCACACTAGGCAACATCCCTATTCATTTACGCAATTAAACAAAAGAGTAGGTTCTCAGAAGAAACAGTACCTATATTAAAAATCAATATTTTAAAATTTACAGCGATTTGTGTATTTGCGATTTGGAATTTCGGAAGTGTCGTGAAAACACTCTATACAAAAGTCTGACATCAAGCGTTCCTGCAGGTGTATGAAATACATAGGTCGCAAGAACATATTTGCTAATATCTCCTAAAGTTTACAAATACTATAATGAATATGTTGCTCAGTGGTACGACCTCTGTGGCTTAGTGGTTAGCGCGTTGGCACTCAAGCCGGAGGTCGCAGGTTCGAATTCCGCCAGGGAACAGGAGGTTTTCTGTGTTCCTGGGTCGTGGATGTGTATTAAATATATGTATTATATAATAAAAATCATAAATATAAGTATAGTATAAAAGTATTAAATATATTTAATACTTTTATACTATACTGTATGTACTGTATTTATTATTTCAGCAGATATAAACTAAATATTTTACATGTAGTCAACTACCATATTGTGAAAAGCTACAGAGAATCTCTCTGCAGCTTTTCACTAGAAATGACTTGACGGGGATCGATCCCGAAAATACTGGTGCGTACATGCGTACCTAATCATCATTAATCGACTTAGAAAGCCAAGAAAACTCGATCGAAAACTTTTCAAAAACAGCGTTCGGAAAAACCAAGACTAATCCCCGAAAACACATTAATTAGATCGTATTTTTTAATAATCTGCTAATCGTTGAATTAGGTTTTCGCGGCAATTACCGATGTTATCGCTCAATGTCTTTTACGTCAGGAATTAATTATTATTCGTCATTGGCCGTTATCAATGTAAGCCGGTCGAGTGCGAGTCGGGCCACGCAGTTGTTGGGTTCTGTATATACTAGGTCATTGCATATGAAATTGGCATTTTGTAAAGGAGGAACATAAAGTCGATTTTTTTAAACATAATATATTTATTTAATCAACGTAATATAGCATTGCTAGATAGCAATTGCAATTGCATAGATATGCACTTTTGCCATCTCATAGGTAGTTCATTGATTCCTTTACTAAAAAAACCCATTCGGACAGGAATCAATAAAATCTTTGAGGGCGCTTTGGACTGCCCCATCGGAGTTGAATTTTTTCCTTTGCAAGAAGTTATCAAAATTTCGAAAAAAATGGTAATCTGTTGGAGCAAGGTCCGGGGAGTACGGTGGATGTCTTAGACATTCCAATTGAAGCTCCTCTAATTTGGTAGCCGTCTGTTGTGCAGTGTGTGGTCTAGCGTTGTCCTGAAGCAGCAATGGCCTAGAGCGAATGACCAACCTCTATTGTTTAGCAGCTAGCTTTTCCATCATGATTTGCTGTTGCTGGCAATAGACATCTGCCGTAATCGTCTGGCCAGATTTAAGAAACCTGTAGTGAACGACACCGGCACTAGTCCACCAAACGCTCACAACTAACTTTTATTGAGTCAATTTTCGCTTGGGGCAGGCTTTGGCTGGTTCGCCAGGGTTCAGCCATTACGATGAGCATTTTCGATTATCGTACAGTATCCACTTTTCATCACAGGTAATGATTTGATTTAAAATCCCTTCATTATTGTGCCGGTTGAGTAATGTAAAACGCAGCAGTCGACGTGCGTTTGTCGGTTTGCTGCACTCAGTTCATGAGGTTTCAAGCCACCCATCCTTCAAGCTTTTTCACCTTCCCAATTTGGTTCAAGTGGATTAAAACAGTTTTATCACTAACACCGCAACCTTCAGCTAACCTGCACACACTGCAGCTAACTCGGACGTGGTTTGCGGTGGATCCGCCTCCACAATAGCCTTCAATTCTTCATTATTAACTTTGTTCTCCGGCCGTCCACGGGGCTTGTTCTGCAGGTCAAAATTTTCAGAACGAAAACGTTGGAGCCAAAAACTCTGTGTTTTCTTTTGCAACACCGCCGCCATGCACATCATTAATCCTACGAGACGTTTATGCAGCACTGGTGCTACGGTGGAACTCGTACTCGAAAATAATACGATATTTCAAGTTTTCCATTTTGTAAACAGAGTGACGCAAAGAAAAAACCAAAAGAGGAAAAAACAAATGAAATACGGTTTTCGAAACACAAATGCATGAGTAAATAGACCAAAGAAGACATATTTGAGATCAAAGTTGCACGACGAAACGCCAATTTCATATATAAGGACCTAATATAATATAGAGTCTGGCAAACGAAAGTTAAACCTTGGTTATTTGCAAACTTTTAACTTGACAGTTTAAACCAAGCTTGACAAACATTTAGTGGTTTTTGCTTGAAAGAGTAGAAAACATTTATTTCACATTTTATTTATCGTGTTAGTTAATTAATTAATTATCAAGTAACTCGTCAGGTTATTTAATATATTTTTATAAGAATTTGAATGTTGCTACCCTTAGATTTTTTAAATATGCCGCCATTTCTCAGGTACAACTTTAGTTTTCCTGACTCTACATTATTTGATTTTTGTCGCAAGAGGAGAGGATTTAAGAGGGAAATCCTAACCATCCAGGCTGCAAATCCAGCGCCATTAGGGACAAATGGCCGTCATTAGTATCTATCGTGTCAATCATTTTTTATTTTTGTCTACTAGTCCGCTTTAATTTGACGCTATAAGCAGACTGCTGGATTTGCAGGCTGGATGGCCAGGATGCCCCTTTCATCATCATCATCATCATTAACAGCCTTAGGACGTCCACTGCTGGACATAGGCCTCCCCCAAAGATTTTCACAACGAACGGTCCTGGGCCACTCGCAACCAACGGCGGCCCGCGACCTTCATATGGTCATCGGTCCACCTAGAGGGAGGCCGTCCAACGCTGCGCTTTCCAGTTCGTGGTCTCCACTCTAGAACCTTTACTCCCCAGCGGTTATCAGTTCTACGAGCGATGTGGCCTGCCCATTGCCACTTCAACTTGCTGATTCCTGGCGCCCCTTTAACTTTTGTCAATATGGCTTTCACATTCAATAGACAACATTTACATTTTTAATTTCGTTTCTAAGAGGCAAAGGAACTCTAATAAATTTCAAACTGTTTCGACCTCTGCGGCCCAGTGGTTAAGAGGTCTGAACCCGCGGTTCAAGCCGAAGGTCACGGGTTCGAAACCCTACTACCCTACTGTTGCTCTAGTGCAGAAAGGCCTAGACTAACGAACAATTGCTGCAGATTTAAATGTAAACCAGTCTACGGTTTCCCGAGCTTACAGAAGGTTTATGGAGACAGGTTCATTCAAAAGAAGACGTGGAACCGGCAGAATTCGGGTGACAACGTCTCGTGACGACAGTTTTATTGTGACAACTTCCTTGCGAAATCGGTTTTTAACGTCTATAAGCATTATAAATGAGCTCCACCAGGTACGTGACGTAGCAGTTAGTGCACGAACCAAAAAAAGAAGGCTAAAAGAGCGTAATATCACACCTTTCAGACCCGCAAATGGACCAAAATTGTCTGCAGCCATTTTAGCCAATTTTAGTCAAGCTTGCCTGTAAGCAAGCTTGACTAAAATTTGCTCGTGAACATTTAAATTGGAATGAAGAGCAATGGGCTTCCGTATTATTCACTGATAAGTGTTGGACTTTTTTGTACGGCGCTGATGGTCGCAGACTAGTCTACCGTAGACGAGAAGAGCGATATGCTCAATATTGCATTGAGGAGAGGGTTCCATTTGGGGGCGGTTCTTGTATGGTTTGGGGCGGCATATCGATAGATGGTCGAACTGAACTTGAGTTTATTGATGCAGACACACATAGCCATGGTAATACCGTGGTTTAACATCACATCGCTATATAACGGAGATATTAGACCCCCATGTGGTACCTTTGAGCGGATTTATAGGCGAAAACTTCATTCTGATGCAGGATAATGCTCGTCCGCACGCAGCGAGACAAGTTGAGCAATACTTTACCCAGGTTGAGACTCGTGCCGTGGATTGGCCAGCACGTAGCCCGGAACTCAATCCGATAGAACACGTGTGGGACAACCTAAAAAAAGCTGTATTTACAAGAAATCCGGTCCCAACAACGGTTGCGGAGCTCAGAGTTGCATTGTCACAAGAATGGGACAATACTCCGCAAGATCTTTTAAAAACACTGATGAAAAGGAGTAATTTGATTCTTTTAGTGAGAAAAGTTGACCCATACACACATGAATTGATTTTTTTATCAGATTAAGAACCAGTCTTAGCATTATCATGAAACAAATCAAAATAGTTTGCACTTTCACTAATTATATTTCATTGAAAGTTATCTTGCACTATGATGCAGTTTATGTGTTCGCCAGTGTATATTATAAATCGTCTAAATATCAGAAACTGATTTTTTGGAGTTTGGACCAATTAACATGGGTTTGACGATGGTTAGACGTTTATGAGAATACCATTTTGCAGTTTTAAGAAAGCTAGGACCAGATAAACAGCTACATAAGTTTACTTTCGATTAGATTGCACTACTACAAGCATACGACGTGTGTACAATTCTCGCGTACAATCGCGTACACGGCAATAGTGTCAAAAATCCGTCAAGATTGTGTGCCGTCAAAGGGACGTCTAAATTTTCAAATTTCGTGTTTGAGTTTTTATGTCATGTGAAATGGAGAATTGCGATGTGACAATGAATGTTTAATTTAATTTATATAAAATATTAAATACAAATAATATCAAACAAAAAAGTGGACTATGTGTATGAAAAAAAAAATAGAATAAATAAATATACTTTTTATTTTACCTATCAAATATTTCAATTTCTAAGAGATGTCTTGCTTTTTTATAATAGCGTCCATGACCTAGTGAATAGACCCCCTGAGTCACACGCGTGATCGTGCAGGTTCGATTCGACAACCCGGGTTGTGGTGTGTACCAATAAGACTTTCTTAATAACCGTATACTGCCGCTAGATTTAGTTTAATTTACCCCCATCTGACAAAATTTGGATCGTTCTATTAAAGATCTTACTTTAAGTATATATTTTTACTCTGTGGCTTTAACATATCGGGACTGGATAGTAATTGTATTATTGCAGAATCTTTTTGCCTTTTTTTTGCCAGCGGCTTCGCCCACGGTAAATTGGGTTTTACACGATATCTATTATCTTTATAATTTATAAGCTATGACACTCAAAAGTAATGTAGCTTTCTAGTGATAAAAGAATTTTCAAAATTGGAGTAGATCTCGAGATTACCCCTTATCTATAATAATAATATCTATGGACGCTTCACACCACGTCAATCTGATTCCGTGGTAAGTTTTCGAAGAACTTATGTTAAGGTACCAGACAACGGAAATATATTTAATATTTTGTATTATACACAAATTTAAGCTTTTTATTATATTATACACATACTTAATACACATCCATGACCCAGGAACACGGAAAAACTTTTTACTCCTTCACCGTTGCCCATGGACACCCGCAACATCAGAGGAGTTGCAAGTGCGTTGCCGGCCTTTTAGGAGGGAATACGCTCCCTTCTTGAAGGTTTGCAGGTCGTAATGGTTCAGAAATACCGCTGGTGACAGTTCATTCCAGAGTTTTACTGTGCGCGGCAGAAAGCTTCGGTTAAAGCGCACGGTGGAGGACTGCCACTCATCATTTATCATCCTCATCACCTATCGTCTATTAATTTTAACTAATCATTTTATGAAGTTTGGTAAATATAAATGCACATATTTTAACATTCTAGCCACATATTTCACAAATACCTACGTTTGTACGAGAATAATTGACAAAATGTGTGTTGTTGTTTGTGTGTTAGTACACCTTGATTGTATATATAAAATTTCATTATTTGACTACGCCAATTCATATAACATAGTTAAATAACTATGTTATATAATAGATAATAATCGTTAGATAATGCAAATAAATGTAACAATATATTTTGATTCCGATGTACCGGAAGGACATTTTGATGAGTGACTATCGAATCGACGCACTTTACGATAAGGTAAACTACAAATAAATAAATTAAAATGTCTGTTTGCACATGGCGAAGATAATATAATATTTTATGTTTAGATAAAATACAGTTTGTGTGAACTATCACAGACGGCTAAGACATTATTTTCATATTACGTACTAAAATCCTACTAATATTATAAATGCGTAAGTTTGTGAGAATGGATGTATGATGTATGGATGGATGTTTGTTACTCTTTCAAGCAAAAACTACTGAACGGGTTTTTGATGAAATTTGGTATAGTAGTATTTAGGCTTTGGATTAAAACATAGTGTTACATTTTATCCCAAAAAAGTACAGTATTCCCGCCGGGATACTTGATAGTATGTTTACACGGGTGGAGCCGCGGGAAACTGCTAGTATGAAATATTTCCAGGCATCTTGAGATGAAATCTTCGCCGTCTGTGACGCGCTTAAATGCATATGATAGGTATATACGGTAGGGTAATAATATATATTTTTTAATTTTTGTCTGTTTGTTTAGAGCAATCTCCGAAACGGCCAGACCGATTTTGACTGTTTTTTGAATGAGCTACGAATGTCTACGACTATAGTAAAATCGACTGAGAACAGATTAAAATTCATTTGGGTAAAGTTTTATTTTTAATCCCCGGCAATAACAGAGGGTTTTATAAGTTTGACGTGTCTGTCTGTCTGTAGTGTGTGTGTCTGTCCGTGGCATCATAGCTCCCAAACGAATGAACCGATTTTGATTTAGTTTTTCTATTTAGAAAGCCGACGTGATCGAGAGTGTTCTTAGCTACAATTCATCATCATCAGCTCGCTTACTGCTTGCACAATGGTACGGAGGTAACATCTGTGACTCAGTGGTTGAGCGCGTCGATGCTCAGGCCCGGGGTTCTAATCCCGGCAATGGAACATAAAAGTTTTTAATGTTCCTGGATCATGGATGTTTATTAAATATGTCTATTATATAATAAAAATCTTAAATATAATATGCATAGTATAAAAGTATTAAATATATTTCCGTTATCTGGTACCCGTAACACAAGTTCTTCGAGAACTTAGCACGGGACTCACAGGTGAAAACGTCCACACATATTATATTTGGAATTTGGAAACATGGCGCCAGTTAAACTTAGTTTATCTAAAGTTTATGTAAAACATTTAGAAAGCGGGCAAAGATCACTGGGTCTTCCCAAATTAACGTTATGATAAGATACCATTGACTCATATCATACTCATATCATCTATGGTGCTTACATTTGAACGGGCCTTACAAAATGAAAATATTGTCGCTCTTCATAATCTCAACCTTCTACCGAGATATTGAATTCATGAGAGAAAGATAAAGAAAGAGAAAATGCCAAATAGATATGACATTGTCTTAATCATTTAAGACAGATGAAGAAGGCTATGCTAGCCTCCTTCTTGTAGCAGCAAGTTGCAACTATTTGACAAAAGATTGAAAAAGACAGAAAGCCAACATGAAAGGAAACATGGAATAGAAATTCAAGACCTGAAGATGGAAGAAAAAAGACAGCTGCAGTGGGTAATTATAGTGTGTGACGTGTGTCGAGGTTAAGAAATTTTAACAGCAGGCTTCTGTTTTCATCGACAAAACACTCCACTTTTGGGGGTCGCATCCCAAACCCCCAAGCAATTGAATATTTTATGTGATGGTAACCTTAGGTTGAGTAAACCTAAACTAATAATTTTATTTCTGACCAACACACAACAGAAAGGGCCTCATTTCATTTGTCATAATATTTTTTCCATTATTAAATTATTTATGTCATTACTTGCTTAGAAAAAAAAAACATTTGAACCTAATAAAAAAAAAACATATATCATAAATAGTTTCTAATCGTCCTTCTTCCTTCTACTGACAATCAGCTGTTGAAAGTATAGGAGATTTGGAATACCAGGTTCTGATTATTGTATTGATCGTTTAAAGTATGATATGAAATTTACTATGGAATATGAAATTAGGTTTTGTCTATGAGTCAATTATACTGACCTACCTAAACAACTATGCGGCACTGATGAACTGATGAACTGACGACACGACACGGATAACAAACATAAGAATTTATAGCGCTTTAATGTACTACCTTAAAAATTAAACACAGTTAAAAAATAAAAATCAGATGATACTCTTATTAATCTGATCCTCTGATAATTATTAGTAAAACAGTTATATTTTAACTAGAACTTTGATCTTACTTATGAAATAGCAGTAAACTCTAGTTGCCAAGTTGCTTTTTAGTTCATCATCATCTTATCACATCATGTTTTGTTTCCTTGCTCAGTTATAATCATTGAGTGTAGTTATAGTCTCAATATTTGCATAAATTATGGAAAATTGTACAAAATTTTGTTTTTAATAAAATTTCAATTAAAATACAATCACATTAATCCAAATCATCGATCATATGTAAAACGATGTAATTAAGAGATTGTAATAGCTACGATAAGATTGCTAGAATAGTATAAAAACTGTTGAAGTTTTTGGCCCAGCACCTGTCAAAGGAGTCATGATGAATCTTTTCCTGTTCGTCGTCGGTCTGTTCGTGGCTGTAGCAGCCCATGAGCCCATTAGTCTCAACTACCATGAGACCGTCGGTATTCCAGAGGCTACACGCATCAAGAATGCCGAAGCAGCTATGGACTTCGACGGCGCCAGGATTGTCGGTGGAACACCGTCCCAACTCGGTGCCTTCCCGTACTTGGTAAGTTCAGTTTAACTATTTATATAGAACGTAAAATGTAATGCCTAAACGTTTCTAACTACGATAAGTAGGAGTAGTAGAGATAAGGAGTAGAAACATAATTCATTCGGGCTCGGTAAATTCAAGAAATGTATACAGACAAACCATCACTTCAAAATCCACTTTAATTTTGTGAATTTCCAAATATTACGTCGATTGTGTCCCTTTTCTAACGATTTGTAGATATAACAATTACGATATTTTCTATTTTTCCTCAGGGAGGCTTAGTCATTACCTTGACAAGTGGTTCCACCTCAGTATGCGGTTCCTCAATGCTCAGTAACACCAAGTTTGTAACAGCAGCTCACTGCTGGTTCGACGGTTGGAACCAGGCCCGTCAGTTCGTCGTGGTTGTCGGATCAATCACCCTCTTCGCTGGAGGCACCCGTATGACGACCAGAAACGTTGTCATGCACGAAGGCTACAACACCAACAACCTCAACAACGACATCGCTATCATCACCACCAACTGGATCGGCTACACCAGTAAGTTATCAAGTTTTGATATCATTTTGGTTGTTATTTCTCATTTTATGAAGTTCTAGTGATTTAAAACCTCTCTTATTGCTGCAGACAATATCAACCGTATTGCTTTGGCTTCTGGAAGCAACAACTACGCTGGCACCTGGGCTACTGCTGCCGGATACGGACGAACCAGTGACAGTAAGTAACTCATTACTTATGACACATTACATGTATTGTATGTTTAAAATAACACCATTTTGTACAGAAATCGGAAGGGAGTTATAATTTGTAGTGGAAATGTAGTAAATCATTATCTAAATTAAAATCTGTTATTGCATAACCCACTCGTAAAGTGGGTTATGCAATAACAGATTTTAATGCACGACCGTTGCGACTTCAGTAACAAATAAATGTTTTTGGTTACGACAGTATCGAGATATTTTTTCGATTCGTTGGTATTTAAATTGATGTCTTCTTAGGTGCTGGAATCTCGACCAACCAAGGTATGAGCCATGTCAACCTCCAAGTCATCACCAATGCCGTGTGCACCGCCACTTTCGGCACCAACGTGATCGTCCAATCCACCCTTTGCGTTAGCGGTGCTGGTGGTCAGAGCACCTGCGGTGGTGACTCTGGTGGCCCTCTCGCTACAAACAAAACATTGGTTAGTAATCTTATTTTTGATTATAATCATTTTAATGTAGACAAACCACGGTTTTTCCTCAACAGTAGCAATAATTGTAAATTCTATGTTTCAAAATATTCATTACAATAACATAATACTGGTAGCAAACTTAAAAGATTATTGCAACAGTTGTTTTGGAAAGTTACGTAATCTACTACTACTACCAACTTTGGCTACAACAATAATCCTGATACTGTTATCTCTTTCTTTCTTGGTTTCTATTTTATTAATTCCATCTTTTCTGTACAGATCGGTATCACATCGTTCGGCTCAGCTGCCGGTTGTCAGCGCGGCTTACCGGCCGGTTTCGTCAGGGTCACCTCCTTCTACGCCTGGATCAGCGCCCGCCTCTAATTTCTCATATATTATGTGATAAATATATTATTAAGCCTATTCATTCTCTTGTTATTGATATACCCATAGACGTATATATTATAGACGAGGCATGTTGAGGGACAAAGTCTACACCAAACATGGGGTTGTTTGGGGCATTTATAATCACTACATAGTATAAAACAAAGTCGCTTTTTCTGTCCCTATATCCCTATGTAAGCTTTAATCTTTAAAACTACGCAACGGATTTTGATGCGGTTTTTTTTAATAGATAGAGTGATTGAAGAGGAAGGTTTATATGTATAATAACATTCATTAAATAGTGGAGAAATATTGTTCTTTTTGAGGTTTCTAATGTGATGTCGTAAATAATTACATTTTTTCCGCTTACATTGCAAACGGTGGCTGAACCCTACGAGATAGATCAAAATAATGTACTACAGTTTTGTTCATCATAAAAAAGCTTACAAAAAAGTCCGCGATAGCATATATCTATCTCTTAGGGATAACCCACAATAACCATTTTTTTATCCTTTACTTTGATTTAAATTTAATAGCTTATTTACGAAGCGACTTTAAGCAATACAGCATTAATCCTTATCCAATTTAGTACCTTAAATACATTGTGCATTTAATATAGATCAATATAGCCCTGTATAGCATGTAATTTAAATGAATATTTTCGAAGATATTACAGATTTAAAATGCAGGGACATGTCTCGGCGGCACTCGCGAGTCGCGACTCGGTGCTCGCTCAACGGATATTCTGTACTGCAGTTCTTATGGAATATCCATAGAGGTAGTTGGCCAGTTTTGTTGGAATGTCAAATTATATTTGAATGGCAAATTAAATGATTATTCACTACGTAGTATAAAACAAGTCGCTTTATCTTGCTGTCCTTATGTACCTATATTGTATGCTTAGATCTTTAAATCTACGCAACGGATTTTGATGCTGTTTTTTTAAATAGTCTTTTTATACTCAAGCGCGATAGATATAATAATATAATGTATATCAAGCAGTCGCGCATGTCGCGTCGAGGTGATAGGGTTCCATTTTTAACCATTTGCATTGGGCAAACCTATAAACATTTTCAATATTGTATCAGAAGTAGGTATATTGCTGTAAATAGAGAGTTATTCGTCGAAGTAGTTTTTTCTCCAAGAACACTATACTACGCGGACGAAGCCGCGGGCAAAAGCTAGTGTAATAATAATATCATGTTTATGAACGCTTCACACCACGTCAATCTGGCCCTGTGCTAAGTATCCGAAGAACTTGTGATACAGATACCAGACAACTGGAAGTATATTTAATACTTTTGTGCTATACGTATATTTAATATTTTTATTATATTATACACATATTTAATACACATACATGACCCATACGACGGGATTCGAACCCGCGACCCCCGTCTTGAGCACCGACGCGCTGAACCACTGAGCCACAGAGGTCGTCAAAATTTAGGTTTGACATTTGTCATTTTGACATTTGCTTTCCGCACTATATTCAGTCCTCTGAAATCAATTTTTCTTGTATTCGAATTTTTTTTCTCTCAAATGTACGTCATCTTTGGTTTTGAAATTTTTGGATATACCAAAATAACTGCCTATGTGGGAAATATGCTCTGTTCCGTTAAACACTTATTACGTTAGAAAGAGTGGACAGTGTAACTGTCTTACGCCCGAAATTAATAACGTATCTAAAATTAGATTCACTTCAATCTCATATTCTCAAACAAAAATTGAAATCTTTATCTCAGATAGCTGAAATGTGATTAAGATTGATTATTACTTTCGGGCGTAAGAAACCAATCATGCTGATGTTAACTCTGATAGCCATATTATCATCCGATCGTTACTTTATATTCGTTTTATGTAGCCCCATAAAACTTTACTACCTATAATAGTCAACATTATAAAAATCAATTATATAGATAAATTTTCTATCTCATTTAAACAGGCCACGCGGAAATTGTAAATTGATAACAATTTAATCAAGTATTTTTTTGTAGTTTGCACCCCAAGAGGGCCAATTTGGGTCACAAGTACTATAGTTCAAGGTTTTTTATATTAGTTAAGCAGTTTTTTAATTTTTGTATATAGTTTATCCTATTATATAAGTTATCATTTATAGTTTATCTTTACAACCTATGACAAGCAGCCAGGATGCAGGGACCTCCACTAATATTTTGACCGTGTCCTTTGGAAATCTGCTGCAATGCTCCCACTGTTCCCGATATTTTAAAAGCCAGCGGGGCTTGAACATCCACGTAGGCAAATGCCACAAACAGCTTCCAATATTCATTCCCCCAATAACCAATTCACTTCCGAACCCAATCTATCAAACAAATTTCTGGCAAGAAATATCTAAATTTAAAGTTTTTGTACCAGTTCTAAGACGGATCCCTAGGGGTGCCAGAGTGACTGTAGCCAAGAAGCTTGCCGAGACAATACGCCACACAGTGCTGGAGAACTCGAGGCAAGCATGGGAAAATCTACTCACCTTTCCCTACCGATTTCTGCATATCACTAGAGATCCGCTCAATAATGCCTCCCTCACTTCAAGAATCAAAAAGAATTGTGTTTCGGACATTAACCTCAAACCAAATTTTTCTTCACATTCCTCGGTCAAACATAACATCGTGAAAACTCTGGAAAATAAAATAAGCGAGGGAGACATTAAGGGTGCAGCGCGGCTCCTCCAATGACACGGTCGCCCCCGACTGCCCAGAAACCCTCATCGCCCTGCAAAACAAACATCCATCACAATCCAATCCTTTCACAGTTACCAATGACGCATTACCACCACTACAAACGTCGACAGACAAAGTACGCGGAGCCATCTTGTCCTTTCTTCCAGGTTCAGCTGGCGGCCTCGACGGTCTCACCCCTCAGAATCTGAAGGACCTCACCAGCGGTTGCTGCTGGGAGGCCAGCGGGAAGCTCCTGCATGAACTTACGAATCTGTGCAACCTGATGCTACGTGGAGGGTTCGCATCAGATATCGTAGACATTCTGTATGGAGCTAACCTCTGCGCTTTGAGGAAGAGAGATGGTGGCATTCGTCCGATTGCTGTCGGCTCCACATACCGGCGCCTTACAGCCAAACTAGCTTGCAAATCGGTCACTTCCCTCGCGTCATACTTCCAGCCAAAACAGCTCGGTTTTGCCTGCAAAGGGGGTTGTGAGGCCGCCGTTCTCTCTTTCAGGACAGCTCCACGGATGTCGGATCCACAATCAAGGCGATGATGTGTTTCTGAAGGTCGATGTCAAAAACGCTCCTAGCTGCGGAGAAGTGGGAGTCGGGCCTTTGACTACAAGCATTACCGTCACCCAATACGGGCACATTGCTGAATCGAACAGCTTTCCGGTTAGCAACTTCCCTGCGTCTTGGCACCCCCCACGTCGTCCCCCATAGCTGTGTTTGTGGTGCAAACGTGGACAGCCTCACCACGGGCTGTCCTGTCAACGAAGCGCCGGCCGCATCTACCGACATCACTGCCTAAACGATTCATCCGTCGGGCTCTTGTCACCGCCGGAGTGCCAGCTGTGCTTGAACCCTCTGGTTTGGCGCGCGAAGATGGCAAGAGACCAGACGGTATGACCCTGGTCCCTTAGAGAGTGGGACGGGCTCTTGTGTGGGACGCTACTTGCGTCGATACACTTGCTCCGTCCCATGTCCAGGGCACCTCGAGTTCTGCAGGTGCGGCCGCCAATCAGGCGGAAAACCTGAAGCGGCGCAAGTATGAGAACATTAGTGGGGATCTCATATTTGAACCGTTTGGGGTTGAAACCCTAGGTACATGGGGTCTGGGTGCGCACAAACTTTTCAGAGAAATCTCCAAAAAACTCGTTGAGGCCACCCGAGACCCCAGAGCCGGCACCTACCTGGCCCAGAGAATAAGTATCGCAATCCAGCGAGGAAACTCTTTGAGCCTTCTAGGTACTCTGCCTGGTTGGGACGACCTGGGAGATTTCTTTGTTTTGTAGCATTTTAATTTTTGAAGTAGTCATTATTTTTTAGTACTTACCTACTTTTATAATTTGTAAATATTTTAAATAGATTTTAGTTAATTTTAGTTTTTAACATTTTATTTAATTTAATTTAATCAAGTATTAAATTACATTATCATTGCTACACGTGATACTTCGCCTAGTTTTTATACTTAAATGTACAAAAAGCATTCACATCCTTGCTCATAATAATCTTAAAAATAAATAACCTAACCTTAGCAAAAGCATGTCAGGACATGTCTAAGGAGGGTTCCGTAACTATAAACTTGTAATATGTTTTTTCAAATTACTTCAAAAGTTACTGTCCGATTTCATTCAAAATTATTTTCCAAAAGAGTATTTAGCATGATCTATCAGCATTAAAAAGTGCATGTCTCTAAGACTCATATTTTAGAAATGCCCGGGGGGAGGGGGGGCATCTTATAAACCACTTTGGAGGCCGATTACTCGAAAATAGTTGACTTTGTAAAAAAGCCATGTATGAAACCTTGCTTTTATTTTAAAAGACCTATTCAACGATATCCCACACGATGGGGTGGAATGAAAAAATATTTTCTATCCCCACTTCACATGTATGGAGAGCCACCCCTAAAATGTAAAATTATAATTATTTTATGATGCCAAAACCGAGATCTATACCTATTATATAACTATACCAAATTTCATCTATTTATATTCATAATCACAAAAGCTAGAGTCGCGGACAGACAGACAGACGGAAGCACTGAGCGAAAGTATAAGGGTTCCTTGAGTATTACGGAACCCTAAAAATGAGTTCCTAATATATAATGGCTTCCTATAGAATGTTTTTTTTTGTTTCAATTTGACAAAAATCAAATAAATACTGTTTTATTTTTAGCCGCAATTCACAACATTGTACTCCTGTAAGTTCCCCATAGGACAGGCGACGCCCAGTTTGGGGAACGTTACTTCTTTTAATTTTTGCTTATGTTTATTGGAAATAAACTATTTGTATAGTTAGTGTAAGTTGGTGCAGAAGAATAAGAAGACAGTCTGGTTACAAAAAAGGATGCATTTGAGAGAATTCACCATGTGTAGTCCCAAATTTCCAAAACGCATCGCGGAAACAAAGGGTCAAAAACTTGGCTAATTGTATAAATAAACTAAAACCCTAACAAGCATCTTATCACCGATATCTAATCTGACTTCATTAAAAAACATTGTGTCGAAATGAAAATTATGTAACAATGACGAATTTTAACCCCGACGCAAATATGGGGGTATTATAAGTTAGACGTGTCTGTCTGTGTGCCTGTCCGTGGCATCGTAGCTCCCAAATGGATGAACCAATTTTGATCTAGTTTTTTTTGTTCGAAAGCTGATATGATCAGAGTGTTCTTAGCTATAATTCATCAGCATCAGCTCGCTCACTGTTTGACAATTCGAATGTTACTTAATTTTTAAAATGACGATTATCTAATATCCATGTAGAGGAGTTTCATATATGTTACCTTAAGTTCCAATTACAGCAACGCCTGTTAATGTTAATCGTTTGTCAAAATATGCCTTCTCTTTCGTTAATACGAAGAACGAGACGGATAACATGATATTTCATTAACGATTTACTTTAACAGGCGTTGGTGAAATTAGCACTTAATCTTGTTAATATGCAGACAGGTGTTTAATTTTCCTAATGCGTTACGCGACAAAGCTACGTCACAGAGAACTTTTGAAATACCAGAAACCCGTACTACAACACAAACGACGGAAGTCACGCTTGATATTATGATTATATGCCCTGATAATATTTCTTATCTTTTTCTATTTATTAATTGTTTTCAAATACTGAATATTAATGTTTTTAAAAATATCACCTACATTTGTATCAATTTGATCAGACAAATATAATAAACTTGTTTATGAACGGTGACGCATTGATGATGGTGTTACGGGGGAAATTAAAATAAAAAGCGATTTCCCGTAACAATATATATATTAAAAAAGAAATAGGGGTCGTGGGCAGAAGGCCGTATGTATCTGGTTTAGCCTCTAGTGTCTTTAGAGATTGGTGGGGCTTTTAAACCACACGGCACACGGAATATTATAATTTTATAAACGACTACATCTTGCGTTTACAGAAAATTTCATTCTAAAAAGGAAACGTCATTCGAAAAAGTGCTATATATACCTCCGTCGTCTTTTTTTAAACTTTTGACAACTATGAAACTAAAGCGTAAAGAGAAAAAAATCCAGAAACCAAAATAAAGTATTATATATTAAAAATCAATATATTATGTAATATAATAATACAAATGTACTGTATTTTCATTATTAATCAAAATTTAATAATTATTTTTATTATTAAAGATGGAAGTAAAATCGATCTATGAATCAAATATTAAAGGAAGGCTAACGCCATTTTAGTAAGGACGTGCGCCGATAGATGGCGCCTAAAGCCTCTAAATGACAAATAATTAAGCAAACAAATCATAGATGACGGTGATTTTACGGAAAGGAAATGTAACTACGTTACAATGGGGCCGAAGGGGTATGCCGGAGTTGCTCCTGCACGATTTTTTCATAGAAAACCGCCTCGAAATGGAAGAGGCGTCTGCGGCAAAACATTTTTTTATAGAATTATTTTATTTTAATTGGGTATCTTTTCATTTCAATGTAGATCCTACGGTCAAATGGCAAAAGTCATTTTGTAGGACTAGTTTAATAAAGTGATAAGTTTTTAGGTTATAAATAATAATAAATAAACTAACAAATTTATAAATTTGGGAACTTAAATCGGTCCCGAATGTCGGCATAAAAGGAAAATCTATTTTCATAGATGTCTTGTTTTGAGTTATATACGTTTCTCAATTGTATTATACTGCAGCTAAACAAAGATCTAAGAGGCCATGCATCCCTACACAAAATTTTATTTTCGTAGCTTTCATAATAATTGATCAGAAAAAAGCCACCAAAATCTCTCATATGTCCTCTTAAGTCTTATCATCGTGAAAACGTAGGTACGTATACTTATTGTTATTCATTACAACAAAGTAAATATGACCGCCTCATATATGTAAACATTACACAAAAAGATGAAAAGGTTTCAAAAAATACATCAACAAAGTAGAATTGAATACGAACCAACATGTTTATCTATACATATGAAATACTTTTTCCTGAATGACTGACAGACTGACGGATCAACGCACAGCCTAAACCGCTGATCGTAGAGACCTAAAATTTGAAGGGTTATGCTCTTTCTATGACGTAGGCATCCGATAAGAACGGATTTCCCGAAATTCGACTCCTATGGGAGTGAAAAAGGGGGGAAAAGTTTGTATGGGGCAACGTTATTCCTTGGTCCAATCTACTTTCAATTTTGCATAAACATTATTTAACAGAACTGATGGAATACGTGTATCGTAATTTATTGAAAATTCGTCCCCTAACGGGGTTAAAAAGGGAAAGAAAGTTATTTGGGAGTGATTTGCTTTAAAGTTGATATCAATACTCCTTAGTTCTTTTGATTTAAAGCCCTCCACTCACAAATGATCGATAAATTTTGTCCTTACAAACAAACTGAAAATATTTAATGGTTATTTATTCGTAGTTCCAAGTAAATCGGTTTAGATGAACAATAAAGTATAGCCTGAGTTCCGAGGCCCGCATCTACACTTACATACAAGTGTATACAATTTTTTCGTACTTTTGGCGCCCATCGCAGGAACAGCAGAACTTAGGGTACACACTAAAAATTTCGTGTAATAAGTCCGTCGTCAACAATTTACCTTCAACTATGAATTGATTTCGAATTTGACCGTAACAATCGTTTTCCTGTGAGTGGGGGCTATTATTTTTATTTTGTTTTGACACATATTGAAAATATCATCATGTTGAAAAATCTGATTAAAGAAGACGATTAGAATTCGAAAATTTTATTTGTTCTTGGACATCTTTTGATGGAAATCTACCTCTTTCATTACGTCTCTATTAAAATATTTTCAATTGCTGCATTTAATTTGTTTATAAGTTCATTTTTACCCGACTACGGCAAAGCGACAAGGATGGTTATGATTTTGGCAGTCTATGTCTGTATGAATGCTTGTTCCACCGTGCCGCTTAAGCTACTGATCCGTTTATTTAATTGAATGAGGTTCATATTATCAGGCCGGGTAACATGGCCAACTCTCGTAGACGGGTTATAGTTTTGTTATAAATATTGTAGATATCACTGTTCCATTAGAATATTTTAAGTGTAGTTCATTTAATTCTTTTTTCCTTCATGTTAGAATAATTAATTTCTTTGTGTTCGATTTGTTAGTGTATAATATGGTTTTTAGTTTTAATTGTAAAAAGTAACTTTATTTGTTGTGTATATGTGTCTACACATATACATAATATAATAAAATCGTAACTGGTCGCTGTGTGTTCATGGAAGATTTAGTAGAAAAACTATTACAGGATGATTACAGAGGGCTAAACCAATTGAACCTCGGTTTTCACTAATGCGTTTTGGATCATAGTGATCAAGCAAATCATAGCTGGGGCCTTTAAATTAAATATCTGATGTACTGAATTACTTTATTTGACAACCGCTTAAGTTGGCGAGGGGCAGACGACTCACTCTCGTAGGAGTTATATATTATTGCCACGTACATATACATAACATAACAACGTAAGCTGACTCTACATTCTACGATTACTGAAAATTCTTCACCCCCTTCTAAAAAAAAAAATGATTTACATAATTGACAATAAAACAAAAATTTTGAATTTAGCAAACATTAACATTTGGGAGTTTGTTTTGCGACAAAACACTTAAATTAGTTCCTTGATTACAATTGAACTCCTTCCTTAACATTTTCCTTACACTTGTAACACAAACTTTGTATATAATAATACCTAGCACAAAACACAAAAAGGATGACTGCCATAACAGTCACTGTGATGCTCAACACTTCCAATTTATAATTAGCATTAGATGCTGTTAAATATCTCAGTGTCTAAAGATAAAGGTCTTTGAACAGTGCGTGTTGCCAGTGATGTCTTATGGATGTGAAACGTGGTCCCTCACTGTTGGTCTCTTAAATAAGCTCAAAGTTACTCAAAGAGCGATGGAGAGAGCTATGATCGGGGTTTCTCTGCGTGACAGAATCCGCAACGAGGAGATTCGCAGACGAACTGGAGTAACCGACATAGCTCGCAGAATCAGCAAGTTGAAGTGGCAATGGGCAGGCCACATCGCTCATAGAACTGATAACCGCTGGGGAGTAAAGGTTCTAGAGTGGAGACCACGAGCTGGAAAGCGCAGCGTTGGACGGCCTCCCTCTAGGTGGACCGATGACCTTATGAAGGCCGCGGGCCGCCGTTGGTTGTGGGTGGCCCAGGACCGTTCGTTGTGGAAATCTTTGGAGGAGGCCTATGTCCAGCAGTGGACGTCCTATGGCTGTTAATGATGATGATGATGATTAGATGCTGTTGCATGATTTGCTCCATTCTGAGCGATAACAATTTCTTCATCTTTCTTTTCTACCGAATATGTTTATCCCATTTTGTTAAATATAATTTAACTTTTAATACTCTCAACTTTAAACCTGGTGAATTGAGCTTGATAATCAAATTTATATAATAATATATATAATTAACTTGTTGAGCCGACACTAAAATAAAATGAATGGAAATATTCATAACTAAAACTTATAACAATTAGTATGTGCTGAGGTGACATTACGCAATTTTCGCGTACTTACTTGCTAACAAAAATGCCAATGTACTGTTAACCTAGTTACAGTCCAAAAACCTTGCAGGTCTTTTGATTTTTCTGCCACTACGTGCCGATTGCTGTAAAGGCCTCTCTATGCTGATCTAAGCTACTGTCATGTCTGACTTCATTTTCTTCTAAAATATACGCGGGCATTTATTATAAAATATTCGTCTATCGATCGAAACATTACATTCTCTATTATCAATTAATATTTTAAAAACTTTACTAGCTCTTTCTAAAACTTTATGTGGTCCGCTGTACGGAGGCGTTAGCGGTCTCCGTACCGCGTCCACTCTTAGCAAAACATGTGAACAGGACTTTAGATCAGCATGCACAAAAGTACTATTACTATCTTTAAATGCCCTTTTTATGGGCTTAATTTTGCTCAAAGTATCTCTTAACTTTATTATAAATGAAAGTGGGTTATCAATTTTCACAGTTTTATCAGAACAAAATTCTCCCGGCAACCTTAAACAATGACCCAGAGCAAATTCCGCAGCATTAACATTATCATTGTCCACTTGACAAACAGCTCTTAATCCTAACATGACCGTGGGTAGTTCTACTAACCATGATAGATTATTATTCAATCTAGCCGTCAACGCCGATTTTAAAGACCTATAGACCTAGACCTAAGACCTAGACCTAAGACCTAGACCTAAGACCTAGACCTAAGACCTAGACCTAAGACCTAGACCTAAGACCTAGACCTAAGACCACCTTTCTATCTTACCATTACACTGTGGGTGGTATGGAGTAGTCCGCGTTTTTTGAATACCTAATAATTTCATTAAATCTGTGAATAATTCGCTTTCAAACTGTCTACCTTGGTCAGTGGTAATAATTTTAGGACAACCGAAACGACATATCCATCCCTCATAAACTGCTCTAGCTACCGACTCCGCGGTCATGTCCTTCACAGGGCAAATCTCAGGCCATCGTGTTAGTCTATCGATCATAGTGACGCAATAACGGAAACCGTGCTCGGTTTCCGGTAAAGGTCCATCAAATCTACGTGCAAATGTTCGAAACGCTCGCTATGATTAAAATCGCTAAGTTTCGAAACTGTGTGCCGAATAACCTTACTTTTCTGACACCTCACACACGTCTTGGCCCAGGTCCCTATGTTTTTATTCATAGCTGGCCAAAAAACTTTTTTACTAATTAACGTACGCGATGCTCTAACTCCGGGATGAGAAACATCGTGAAATTTATGAAAAATACTTTTCCTAAACTGAGATGATATATACGGCCTAATATTCTGAGCTGATGTTTCGCAATATATTTAATATTCTCCCCTCTACTCTCCCCCCGCGATCTTCGTACGGCTAACACCGTCTGACGTGCGCTCCGGGAAATAATTTTTTTTCAGTGGTTTAAAATCAACAAATACGTGCTGAGTGTGTGTAATAAGCTAGGTAAAGGTGTGAGCAACGTTTACTGTAAGTTTTTGAAACACATTTGTCCGTAGTTTGTTGGATTTAATTCGGTAAGTTGATTTCTTTGATTGACTTGTTCACTTTTATTGTTGTCAACAAGTAGGTAGGCAAAATTTTTTTACTGTCGGTAGCTCTGGCGCAGCGCCGGCCGCTCTGTTCGAACAGCTATTAGTTATTTACCTATTCAATCTTTATTTTGGCCATTGTTTTTCTATTGCATATTGAAGTGTAGTATTTAAATCTTTTTAGTAAGTACCTAGCCAGAATGTCGAGTCATAATATACCACCGGATAAAGATACTAATCCGTTTTTGAAAAATGACAAAATTCCCCGCTCACCGCCAACTTCTTCAGGTACTAAACGTTTACTGTCACAATTATCGCCCTCTTCTCTGTCACCTGATGAAAAGCGCCACCAGCCCACAAGGGACGATCAACCGCCCCCCGTAATTTCGTTATAGGATACAAGCCTTGGCCCCGACGATACGTGCAATTATTACGAGCTAGTTCGCGAGGCCTCTTCATACTTATCTAAAATAAATGAGTTCGCTAACGACACAGTATCTCGTCGCAATAACTTCGCTAACAAAGCAGAAATAATGAACATGACACAAAAATTAACGGCCATCTCACTTCTGGCACTTAAAAATTCGTCATTAGAAACTAAAGTCGCAAATTTGGAAAAGGATTTGCTGACCGCCAAAACTACTATTCAGGTTGAGCAACCGGCCGCCTCAGCGCCGCCATTTTCTTATTCTGACGCGCTTAAACTCAGACTCGCGAAGTCGGTGCCACCTATTGAAACGCGTAGACCGCTCCCGTGCGTAATAGCTTATCCGACGCAAGACAAATCCGCGGAATTAAAATCCTCAGACGAGACCAAACAGGCATTAATGAAAGCGATCAACCCATCTGACGGAAAAAAAAAAAAAAAAAAAAAAAAAAAAAAAAAAAAAAAAAAAAAAAAAAAAAAAAAAAAAAAAAAAAAAAAAAAAAGTTTGGTATCAAATTGGGGGTTTTTGCCCATGCCCGATCGATTGCGCTTATCCGCTTTTCAATATCTCTAACGGTTACAAAGATAGACTTTTGCAATCACTAGGTTCATTAAGCTCTGTTCATTACTAATTACGTCATGCAGCGGTAAACAATGGACGGTGATAAGCTTAGGGCCATTAGTGGTTAAGTGTAACAACAATGGTATTGTAAGTGAGTCATTTTATTAGTAAAATAACACAATTTCAAATCGTTGTTTTGTCAGGAATCGAGCAGATGGATCGTCTAATGTTAAGCGATTTCCGTCGCTCATGGAAACTCGCAACACCCTACTCTGGTGTTGTAACCTGCGTTCCCAGTCATAAAAATCCCCAACCCCTCTTGGACCTACGGTAAATCCGCACTCACACAGCGATACACAACGCAAGCGTTATTTCATATCTGGCCAGTTCTAAACATTTTCAGTGTCACCCACGTATTAGGAACCACTACACTGGTTTTTAAAAAGTGGATCTATAAGGAATAAAGGTGAACTTTTTTTCAAAGTGTATCTACGAGGAATAATTCTTTAGCAGAACCTCATAAAATCTCCAGTTTTAAAAGAAAATTAAATAGAAAATTTATATATTTTAAAGCAAACCTCATGTATATTTGACGACCTCTGTAGCTCAGTGGCCAATAGTTGCAAAGTGGAGGCGGTGCGAGTTTTCTATGTTCTTAGGTCGTGGATATGTATTCAATACTAGTATTAATTGCCCGAGACTTCGCCCGTGTGAAATTAGGTTTTAAACTTTAATCACCTATTTTACTCACCTAGGGACTGAATTTTAGAAAACGCTGAAATACGTGAATAATTTTTTTTTTCGTTCTCAATTCATATGAAGTATCATGTAAATATGTCCAAGGAATAAGAAGATTTATACAGGGATAAAAATTTTACCCCCTTGAGTGTTTAATTTAGAAAAATCCATCCTTAGTGGTTGCATACGCTATACCAGAAATACGTGTGCAAAATTTCAAATTTCTAGTCTTAAAGGTTTGGCCTGTGCATTGATACATCAGTCAATGAACTTTTCTTTATTAAACTTTTCGATGTGCAGGTCCTTACTGGCCCTACAGATACAAATGTAATATTATCGATAGGATGTTGTTGCCGAAATAATTTCCAGTGATAGTTAGGAATGGAATTGGTGTCCCCATTAATCTAATGATAATAGTCGTGATGAAATACAATTAACATTCTCTAAGTTTTGTTGTTATAAATAGTATTCTCCACTAACCACGGTATATTCATTTTGTACTCTCAAGATTTCAACAGTTTATTCACGGTCACCGAGCGAAGCCGGTGATGTACTAATATTAATACTAAAGTACTAAATAATTTAGATAGAAATAAATGTTAAAGGATATCGTCGTGGGAGTAGAAATCGAAAGGGACCAAGAGATTCCGAATCAGAGAGCTGCATATTTTCTCATACTGAACAACTGTATATTTGAATATAAGCCTTTGAACAATATTGTAAATAAGACATCATGAATAGCGATACAGTTATCGTTGACCTTCAAGGATTTAAGGATATCAAAAATAAATTTATCGTAAAAGAATTTTCAATTGCAACCAAAGACTACACAGAGACGTTTGTAATTAAACCACCATATCCTTATAATAATCTTACAAGTGAAGAAAAGAAGCAAGTTCGATGGTTAGAACAAAATCGTGGACTACGTTGGAGTGAAGTATTCATTGACTATCGTGAATTTCAAAGGACGATTATTCCCTACTTAAGCGGTAAAAAAATACTAACAAAAGGAATGGAAAAGATTAAGTGGATTCATGAGCTATGTCAAGACTGTGAAATAATAGAATTAGGGGAAAAGGGTTGTCCAAAATTTTTAATATTGTATTATAAAGAATATTTTGAGAAAACAAAGAAAAAAGAAAATGACATATCGAATTGTGTTCATCGCAAAAATATATGTGCTTTTAAAAATGTACTCTGTCTGAAAACATGGTATTGTGAAAATGCTAATTTGTTTTAATATTTTTATCAAATAAAAAATTTACTTTCTTAATAAAATATGTCTATTAGAATATAATTTTCTTTAATTTCCATTTATTCTGTTATAATAAATTAAACCAAGGGAAAAAATCTACACTATTTAGTTTTTTTTATTTGTTCAAAATTTTTTATATTATATTATACTAGCTTTTGCCGGCGGCTTCGCCCGCGTGAAATAAAAGCAAATAAAAGAAAATTATATTCCAATAGACATTTATTAAAAAGTAAAATTTTGATTTGATAAAACTTTCTAAAACAAATTAGCATTATAACAATACCGTGGTTGTAGTCAGAGTACATTTTTAAAACACATATCTTTTTGTGATGAACACAATTCAAAATATTATTTGCTTTTTTGTTTTTCACAATAGCCAGTATAATATAATATCAAAAATTTTTAACAAATAAACAATCTCTAAGACAATCGGTGTCGATTTTTTTTACCCTTGGTTTATTTATTATTATAGAGTAAAAGGAAATAAAATGATACTCCAATTACATAGACATTCATTTAGAAGTAAAATTTTGACAAAAAATTTTGAACAAATAAATATTCTCTAAAAAATATCGGTGTTGATTTTTCGCCTCGCTTTATTTATTATAGAGTAAAATGAATTAAAGTAAAATGATACTTCAAATATACACATCAGAAAGTAAATTTTTTACTAAAGATTTTAAGCCAATAAAAAAATCTCTAAAAAATATCGATGTCGATTTGATCCCCTTGGTTTAATTATTATTATACAGTAGAAGGAAATGATATAAAATGATACTTCAATATACATTTTTTTTAAAAGTGAAATTTTTACTTGACAAAATTTTTAAAACAAATTACCATTATTATAATTATAGAGAAAAAGGAATTAAACTAAAATGATATTCAAAATATACACTTATTAAAAAGTAAAATTTTTACTAAAGATTTTAAGCAAATAAAAATCTCGAAAAAATGTCAATGTCGATTTGTTCTTTTGGTTTAATTATTATTATAGAGTGGAAGGAAATGAAATAAAATTATATTTCAATACACATTTATTAAAAAGTGAAATTTTTACTTGATGAAATTTTTAAAACAAATTAGCATTATCACAATACCATGTTTTCAGAGAGAGTACATTTTTAAACGCATATCTTTTCGTGATGGACACAATTCAAAACGTTATTTTCTTTTCTTCTTTCTTTACTATAGTCGGTATAATCATTATCATTACATAGTATATTACAAAGTTTTTTTTTTTTGTCTATCCCTATGTATGCTTAAATCTTTACAACTACGCAACGGATTATGATGTGGGTTTTTTAAAATAGTCTTTAATATGTATTAAGATATCGTAAAATTTATATTCAAGCGCGATAAATGTATATCAAACGATCGCGCATGTCGTATCGATGTGATAGGGCCCCATTTTAAACCATCTGCATTGGGTAAACTTAAAAACATTTTCAATATTGTATCAGAAGTATATTGCTGTAAGTAGAGAGTTATTCGCCGAAGTAGATTTTCTCCAACAATACTATTTCACGCGGGCGAAGCCGCCGGCAAAAATTAGTATAATATAATATAAAAAATTTTGAACAAATAAAAAAAACTAAATAGTGTAGATTTTTTCTCCTTGGTTTAATTTATTATCTATATTATAATAAATCTGTAGAGAGGTCAATTCTGTACATGAAATATTTTTAAAAAATAACTATCAGGGGGTGATTAGGGATCGCTACTGATGTCAAAAATGCAATCAGTAAAATTTTTACTGATTGCATTTTTGGGGGGGGGGGGGGGGTCCGCGTGCGAACTGGATCGTCCTGTCTCTCGCGTGTGGTAGTGCTCTCTCTGTTACTCCGCGTTTTCGTGCCGTCCCGTTCTATCCGAGTCGTAGTGACTCGCTCACTCCGCGGTAGTGCCGTTTCGCTCGGAATCGTGTCGAGTGACTCGCTCACTCCACGCTCGTGCCGACCCGCCCCTAAGTGCAGTGCCGTTATACCCCATTCGCGATCGTCAATCTTCTCGTTATTCGTAAGAATAGCGAGCGGATTGCCGCCTTGCTGAGGGGTTGCACTGCCTTTGGCCTCCCGTTGGAAACTTGTTTCCAACGTCGGGTCACGGGGAGACAGCCTCTCTTTTTCCACCGTGCAAGTACGTACACTTATAGTGACTGCTTAGACACTGAATACGTGTTGTGTGTTTAGTGTTACCTGTGTTGTGTGAAGACCTTTCGTGTGACTGTGAGTACTTTATTATTATCTGTTTTGAATACGTGTACATTTATGTCTAGTGCTGTGACATTATAGACATTACAAACATGTCTCTTAAGTACGGTGGACGCTAAAATAGTGCCCCGTCACCATGGCCGATCGTGGTTCGCGGCCACATAGCCGCGACCGCCCGAGCCACTCCCGCGCCAGCTCTGGTGCGTCGCGTAGCGCCACCTCATCGAGGTCTAGCTCGCGCACGTCCGAGCGCGCATACCTGTCCGCCACCGAGCCCAGCTTGAGCGGCAAGGATACCGCTCGCCCCGGGCCGTCCTCGGCATTCTCGCGGGGGTGTACTGACACCCCCCCGCCCCAATGCCTTCCGACGGCGACCCGCCGCGAGTCTGGGCCCCCGCACCGCTCAGCCGATAAGGGTTCGGCCTCTCCGCCGCGCCCTGTGCGCCGCACCGAGGAGGTGAGCGCCCCGCGCCCACCGCCTACAACATCTACTGCGAGCCCACAGCTCGCCCTCCCCTCGCCGGCCTCCCCGCCGGAAGAGGACCAAAGAGGGGTAAGTGTTCCTGCTCCGAGGGCCCCTGTACCGGCCCCCTCGGCGAGCACCATGCCCCCGCCCCCCGCCCCGCCCGTGCAGGTAACCAAGAGGCAGCGGCAGGAGGTGTCCTCTGATGTCTCGCCGCCTGCCAAACGCGCTGACCGCCCGGCGACCTACGCAGCAGTGACCACTGCTGCCCCAACCGGAACTCCATCGGCCCCAACCTCGAGGGCCGCATCGCCGATGGACACAACCACGGCAACAACCGCGACACTCACGCGGAATGTGTCTTCGCCACCGCCTCCCCTCGCACCCCGCTGCCCGCCACTCATCGTGGAAAAGCTGGAGGACTGGGTGAGGCATTTCAGCAACCTTGCGGAGCTCCTCGGCCACCCCCCCAACGCGAAGCCGCTGGGTCTAGGGGTCAAATTCACCCCTGGAGGTGAAAAAGAATATCGCGTCGTTCAAAAATACTTGGACGACCTAAGCACGTAAGTTGGTATTCTTACGCGCTACCGCAGGACCGTGGACTTAAGGTAGGGATCCGCGGACCCCCACCGATGCCATAGCCGCCGCACTGGGAAAACAGGGCTACGAAGTAGAATATGTGTCCCGGATCCTGGCTAGGAAGGACCGCCCCGGCTGCGTGTACTTCGTGCTGCTGAAGCGTACCCCGGACCTGCTGCCCGGGATCTACCAATTGACGGAGCTGCTAAACATGCCAGGTATTAGGGTGGAAGCCTGGCGTGGTAAGGACGGCCCCGCCCAATGCCACCGCTGCCAGCAGTTCCGGCACTCTAGCCGGAACTGCCATCGTAGGCTGGCGTGCGTCAGGTGCGGCGAAGAGCACCGCGCAGCTGACTGCCCCCGCCCACACACCGAGCAGCCCACCTGCGTCAATTGCCAAGGGGCCCACCCGGCTAATAGTAAACTCTGCCCGGTTTATAAACGGGAGTCCCGGAACCGCCGTGCAGGACCTACTGCCCGCACCTATCGCGCTCCCCGGGTAAGTCATGACCCTCCCATTACGGAGAAAGAGGTCCCCCCCTCCACCGCCTACGGCCACATCCCTTATGGTCGAGGCAAACGCCCCCACCCCTCGTCCCGCGTCATCCACAGTCCCCACCCCTTCTGAAGAAGAGGATCAGAATGAGGACGAAGAAGAAGGGCCCCAAGTCCGGAGCCACCTCTGCGGCAGCAACGGACTCGGAATACGAGCCCCTCGAGCTTCCGCTCCCTAAGGTCGATGCCACCTTGTAGCCCCCCCCCCCCCCAACCCCAGCGCGTCCCGCGCCCCCCGCGCACCTCTCGTGCCTCGCGCAAGGTTCCGGCGGCCACTACAACTACCGAAGTGGCCGAGGTCGTTACCGAGCCCGCCAATCCAGCAGCAGCTGCCGCCACCCTGCCAGCAATTGCCCCACCGCCTTCTCAGCGTCGCCCCAGGAGAGAGGCCCCCGAGGCCCCTGAATCCACCGCCGAGCTAATTCGCGCTCTCTTCTCCCTGGCCATGGATATATTTTCCAAAATTCAGGCCGGGGAAGACATTTTTACTACCCTTTTGTCGGCCCTCCCTGAAGGGGCCTCCCTCGCCACGAAATTAATTTCTAAATGGCTTCCCACGCCCCATCCTCGTTAAAGATTATCCACTGGAACGTCCGAGGGGTCCGCAGAAAAGTGGCTCCGATTCGTCATCTCCTCAGGGAACAGGAGATTGACATCGCGCTCTTAAGCGAAACCCATCTCTCCCCCTCGGACCGATTTCATGCTCCTGGGTATATCATATACCGCCAGGATTACCTCGGAGGAGAAGTAGCGTGTAGAGGCCTTGCTGTCTTGGTCGGCAGGAGGATCCTCCACCAACTCCTCCCAACCCCCTCGGTGTCTTCCCTTTATGCGCTGGGCATCGAAGTGGCACTCGGCACCCACCGCACCCGCATATTCGCGTGCTACAAGCCCCCGGGGTCACATTTAGATATCTCCGACATCCACAGGCTCATATCAGATGAGCCGACTGTGATTGCCGGAGATCTAAATTGTAAGCACCCCGAGTGGGGCTCCCGCGCGCCAAACGCGGACGGCAGACGATTGCTTGCCGACTCCAAACGAGTTGGGTACACGGTGGTGGGTACATACACCCCCACCCATTACCCTGAGAGCCCCTCGTATTCCCCTGACGTCCTGGACGTTGCAATCGTCCATCGTATCGCAGGTGACCTTCATCAGGAGGTACTCCACGTGGCCCATGGCTCTGACCATCTCCCGGTCTTGGCCACCATTCGAGAGCCTCCCCGGTTAGTGTCCCTCCCCTCCCCTCCTACCCAGTCCGTGACTGGGACGTCTTTTCCCTGCAGCTGCACGAGAACACGCCAAATTTCCCGGTGAACTCTGCTGAAACCGTCGAAGCCATGACGGAGCAGCTCACCGGGGCGATTGCAGCTGCTATGGATGCGGCTACCCAGCCGCCCACCCACCGCCAATACAAGCGGCCCCCTTTACCTCGCCACTTAGCGAACCTGATCGCCGACAAGAGGCGCTTGCGACGACGATGGCAGCTCACCCGATGCCCAGCGTTAAAGACGCAGCTCAACCGCCTCACCGCTGAGGTAAGATCTCAGTTAGAGCTCCTCAGTGCGGAAAAATGGACCCGACGCATCCAGGAGGCGGGTGAGGACTGGCCCTCTCTACACCGTTTTTGCCGCAGTCTCACCAGAGCCACTGTCCCTGTTTACCCCCTGCTCCACCCGGATGGTAACTTAAGGTACCGTGCAGAGGATAGAGCAGAAATTCATGCTGAACACCTCGAGCGCCAATTTTCTCCACTGCCAACGACCGCAACGGACCACGCCCGAACGGTTTCCGAGGAGGTAAAGGTATTCCTACTCTCTCCCTCCTCCCCCCCTTCCTTCTCTTTCTCTCCGAGGGAAGTGCAGAAGGTCATCGCACGCCTCAAACCCAAGAAGGCCCCCGGAGCAGATAGTATTCCCAACTCTGAACTTCGTCATCTCCCCTTCAGGACGGTTGTAACGTAGTTACATTTCCTTTCCGTAAGATCACCGTCATCTATGATTTGTTTGCTTAATTATTTGTCATTTAGAGGCTTTAGGCGCCATCTATCGGCGCACGTCCTTACTAAAATGGCGTTAGCCTTCCTTTAATATTTGATTCATAGATCGATTTTACTTCCATCTTTAATGATAAAAATAATTATTAAATTTTGATTAATATCGAAAATACAGTACATTTGTATTATTATAGTACATAATATATTGATTATTAATATAATATACTTTATTTTGGTTTCTGGATTTTTTCTCTTTACGCTTTAGTTTCATAGTTGTCAAAAGTTTAAAAAAAGACGACGGAGGAGGGTATGTATAGCACTTCTTCGAATGACGTTTCCTTTTTAGAATAAAATTTTCTATAAACGCAAGATGTAGTCGTTTATAAAATTATAATATTTTAACCCCGTGTAAGGGTGAGTAATTTGAAATATCTGTGTTGTGAATGTTTGGTAAATCACGCTTGTAATTAAAACACATTATTTTTCCTGTGAATTAGCACCATTGTAGAATTTGTTGGCAAACCTTTTGATTGGCCACGTGCTCAATTTTTCATTGTTTCATTTTTCCGATCTTGCATTGTTAGATATTATTAGGATGTTTGTATCAAATTAATTGTCCTTTATATCATTTTATCTTTTATCTTTTTTTTTCGCTTATCCCTTATTTTGTGATGGATACACAGCCCATGGTTGGATCGTTAGGGGCTAGAACCATGGCTGCTGTGGTCCACACTCTTCACACGCTGGTATGAATGTTTCCAGGGAACTACGGTACGGGTACAAGCACCGCTATCTACATCCTATAGACGGATGACTATCTGGCCTGTGCCACGGACTGTCCGCTCCTAGGCGACCACGTCGTGACGAGTTCCTGACCCGAACACAGGACCCGAAAGCGCCACGTGTTGTCATACCTTACCGTCGACAGATCCAGCTAAGTGCCGTGTGGTTTAAAAGCCCCACCAATCTCTAAAGACACTAGAGGCTAAACCAGATACATACGGCCTTCTGCCCACGACCCCTATTTCTTTTTTAATATATATATTGTCACGGGAAATCTCTTTTTATTTTAATTTCCCCCGTAACAATTGGCGCCCATAAACGTGGTTTAGTCTGGTTTGGCATCTGGTGTCTTTTCCTGGGTTTGTGTGTCCAGTATTTGGTGTTTGTCTTGTGCCGTCCTTAATATCCAACTCTCTCAGTACTCTAACCCGTCTGGGCCCGGGGTAGAATTGGTTCAGGTTACGTAACGGACACGTGTAAGAGGCAGGTAACGTTACAGCACACACCTACTGTTTTTTTTTAGGGTTCCGTAATACATAAGGAACCCTGTGTTTTTTTTTTCACAGTGGACATAATATTAAATTTATTCCTTATTATTAAATATATTTATTATTTTTCTTTTTTTTGTCCTGTCATTTTTGGCAGGATATTAGTCATTTTTTGTTTTTTTTTTTTATATTGTAGATTATTTATTTTAATATACATATTTATTTTACACATACCCACACACTATACATGCACACACATCAGCATCATCTTCAATGATGTTTATGTGATTTTTGGCTTTAACTTTGTTTTATTTTATTATAATTTAACTTTTACTTCTTCAACATTATTTAATTACAAATATTTACATATAACTTTAAATGCGTATTCTAAATTATTTTGCTATTAACTTATCACTTTAACTTTAACATAACTTTATTTTAATATTAACTTACTATGAGCGTTGGATATACTTAGTGTAGTAACTAGTACCTTATTGTAGTAGTGTAAAGTTTTAAAATTGTTAATAAACTTTATACTGTTTGTTTTTTTTTCATCTTGTTGTATATGGTCTGTACCATATTATAGTCTCTAGAACTTCTTTTTGTAGTTAGTTAACTTATATAGCACTGATTACAAATTATATTTCTTTTGTGTATTTTTTAGAGAATACATCTGATTATTCTTGTATTTTCTCAACACAGATATACTCACCGTTAGGATTGTGAATATTTTTCTTGAATTTACTTGGTAGTTTAACTTTTAAAATTGAATTTAACTTCTGATAAATTCATTAATTGATTTATTTTGGAAAAACTTAATTTCTTTTTAAACTTTAGAATTTACTTAGTTACTTAACTTCTTAATAAATTTTACTTTTGACAACTTACTTAACTTACTTAAAAATCTTTAATTTTTTTTTTAAATTCATTTCTCAATGTCTGGAAAAATAAAATTTGTTTTACTTAAAATGACTGAATTGGAGTATGGAGTTTTGATTAGGAATATTATACCAGCTCTCACTGTTAAGGAGTTGTGTAGGTGTATACTTTAGTTAGGCAGCACTTTATCCATCTCGGGATATTTGGATTCTTTCTATTATAAAGGGTCTTTCTTTTGCTGCCAATACTATTTTGCTACTTTAGATTGGCTGCTCTCTATCCACCTAGGATATTTTTTTTGGATTCTTTTCTTTAATAAGGGGTCTTTCTTATGCAGCCAATACTATTAAAGTGGTATGTTACTTTGTTGGAAGGCTAGTAGTTTCGCGTTTTTGCTGTTCGTTATCTCTAATAACGTTTAGCTTCGACATGTGTTGTTCTACCTCTATTACGGAGAACAATACTCGTGTGTTAGGGCGTCTCGAGTCACACTAATTATGACCAGATGCATTGTAAAAGTTGAAGTATGTATGTGATGTGCAATTTGTATGTATGATGACGTATGAATATATGTGAATGTGGTATGGTGTGAATAGGTTGTCGGTTTTATGCGTGTAAACACTAGACTAGCACTATCTTCCAGTTCTAAATTTTTTTTTTATTTTCCTAATTCTTCATTTTGATAATTTGGTGAATTTTATTTTTCCAAAGGCCTAAAGTATTTTTTTTATATAACTTAATAGCTATTTCAGGATTTTTCCTTAGAGCACTCAAAATCCTTCGGTAACAGGGGGGGATATGTAACGTAGTTACATTTCCTTTCCGTAAAATCACCGTCATCTATGATTTGTTTGCTTAATTATTTGTCATTTAGAGGCTTTAGGCGCCATCTATCGGCGCACGTCCTTACTAAAATGGCGTTAGCCTTCCTTTAATATTTGATTCATAGATCGATTTTACTTCCATCTTTAATGATAAAAATAATTATTAAATTTTGATTAATAATGAAAATACAGTACATTTGTATTATTATATTACATAATATATTGATTATTAATATAATATACTTTATTTTGGTTTCTGGATTTTTTCTCTTTACGCTTTAGTTTCATAGTTGTCAAAAGTTTAAAAAAAGACGACGGAGGAGGGTATATATAGCACTTCTTCGAATGACGTTTCCTTTTTAGAATAAAATTTTCTATAAACGCAAGATGTAGTCGTTTATAAAATTATAATATTTTAACCCCGTGTAAGGGTGAGTAATTTGAAATATCTGTGTTGTGAATGTTTGGTAAATCACGCTTGTAATTAAAACACATTATTTTTCCTGTGAATTAGCACCATTGTAGAATTTGTTGGCAAACCTTTTGATTGGCCACGTGCTCAATTTTTCATTGTTTCATTTTTCCGATCTTGCATTGTTAGATATTATTAGGATGTTTGTATCAAATTAATTGTCCTTTATATCATTTTATCTTTTATCTTTTTTTTCGCTTATCCCTTATTTTGTGATGGATACACAGCCCATGGTTGGATCGTTAGGGGCTAGAACCATGGCTGCTGTGGTCCACACTCTTCACACGCTGGTATGAATGTTTCCAGGGAACTACGGTACGGGTACAAGCACCGCTATCTACATCCTATAGACGGATGACTATCTGGCCTGTGCCACGGACTGTCCGCTCCTAGGCGACCACGTCGTGACGAGTTCCTGACCCGAACACAGGACCCGAAAGCGCCACGTGTTGTCATACCTTACCGTCGACAGATCCAGCTAAGTGCCGTGTGGTTTAAAAGCCCCACCAATCTCTAAAGACACTAGAGGCTAAACCAGATACATACGGCCTTCTGCCCACGACCCCTATTTCTTTTTTAATATATATATTGTCACGGGAAATCTCTTTTTATTTTAATTTCCCCCGTAACACGGTGGCCGCCCTGACCCGCCTGTTCAACGGAATCGTCAGGACCGGCCACTTTCCCACCCACTGGAAGTTGGGGATAATCACCACCATCCCCAAACCCCACAAAAACCTGAGAAGGGCAGAGGGCTACCGCCCCATAATTCGCGTCCGCGGTCCGGTAAACGCGGCGCGTGAGGGAGTGGAACCACACACGTTTCCCGGCCCCCGGGTCGGGACCCCCACGCGCCGCTTGGAGCCGATCGCCGGTTTCGGTTGGGCCTGGATTGGCATGTCATCGACTCCCTTGGTTTTTGCTGGCTGCCCCCCCCATGGGTTTCCCCCGCGTTCTGCCGCGGGGGGTCTTCCCTCAAAACCAAAGACTCATGCGCCCAGTATTCGTACTGGGCGCGTCATCCCCACCCCAAATAGAGGGGCTATGCCCCTGGGTTTGGTAATCCGCCGTAAGGCCCTTTTCAGGGGCCCGGCGTCGAGCGAGAAGAGTCTCCTTTTCTCACGCGTGCGAACTTCATACAATATTTGGCTGTTGAAGCGATAGGACGTTCAGATTGTTCGACCTTATTGACAGACAATTATAGTTATTAGTGCTTATCAGCGCGATTTTTAGTTTTTGAATAGGTTATTATTAGATTTGTTTTGTTGTCTTTATTTTATGAAATAGGTATAGAGGTTTTGTTAGTATTAGTAGTTTAGTTATTTTAGTTTTTTAGTTATTTTGGTAGTGTTAAATATTTCGAAAGTAGAATTATTTAGTTTTAGTAGGTACCTATAATTTTCACATTTTATAGGTTCATATAGATAATAGTCTCCTTATTTAAATTACTTTTAGATTAATTATAAGTTAACATTTATTTAGCAGTAGTTTTAAATAGGTACTTAGGTGTCAAATAGGTTATAACATACGTATATTAAACGTAGTTTAGGTAGATACTTAGGTATTTAAGTAAGCATTTAGATTTCATAAGTGTAAGGTAGCTTCTGTTACCGTCGATTAAAATTCACAATGCCTCCTAAAAAACGACCATCTTTATCTCGAAATTCGAGAGATGCTAAGAGGATGAGAAATACGCGTTCTCAAGAATCGGCAGAGGAAAGAGCGCATCGGTTAAACTCTATGAGAGTTAGTGCCTCAACTTCTCGAGCCAATGAAAGCTCTCCTGAGAGAGAGGTGCGATTAGCAGCTGACAGAGCGAGACATGCTACATCACGGGCGTCTCAAAGCTTTTCTCAGCGAGAGCTGAGTCTTACCAATGACCGAGAACAACATGTGTTATCCCGAGAAGCTGAAACTGCTGCACAACGAGAATTGCGTCTCACAGCTGATCGCAAACGACATACATTTTCTCGCGAGTCAGAAACCTTTACTGAGAGGGAATTGCGTCTCACAGCTGACCGCGAACGTCATACATTTTCTCGCGAGTCAGAAACTTTTACTGAGAGGACATTGCGTCTAACAGCTGACCGCGAACGGCATATTTTATCTCGCGAGTCAGAAACTTTTACTGAGAGGGAATTGCGCCTCACAGCTGACCGCGAACAGCATATTTTATCTCGAGAATCTGAAACTTTTACTCAATATGAAGACCGTTTAACAAATGATAGGGTGCACCATAATATTATTCGATCTCTCGAAGATGAACATGAGCATGAACAACGATTAGAGTCGGTACGCGAACATTACAATTCTTTGAGACACGAACGATCAATAAGTCTGTCTAATAAGTATAGGCTCTATTATTTTATTGTGATATTAGGTTAGTCTCTACACTGTGCCGTCGTTTTATTGTTATATTTTAAATGGTTGTGATATTTTAGCAAAATTTTATTATTTTATTTTATTGTATTTTATTGAGCTATTATTTTAATTGATTAATTTTGTTGGAACTCTATTTTAAATTGAAAAAATTTTAAATGTATAGTATTATTTTAGATGTTATAAAAAATTTGACAAGTACGTTGTACTTAACATTTAATGACGGAATTACTATTGTAATAAGGAGATCAGTCAATCACTGAAACTAAAAATAAGAATTGTAAAAAACTAGAATTAAGTACCATAATAAGTTTGTAATAGAAATAAGAAGGGAAAAATTATAATAGTCAAACAAACAGCCCTGATGATGTTAGGGGGAGGAAAAAAAAAAAAAAAAAAAAAAAAAAAAAAAAAAAAAAAAAAAAATATTATTCGATCTCTCGAAGATGAACATGAGCATGAACAACGATTAGAGTCGGTACGCGAACATTACAATTCTTTGAGACACGAACGATCAATAAGTCTGTCTAATGAGAGATTAAGAATCGAAAATATTCGGTCTCTTGAAACGGACGAACAGCGAGAGGCCCGTCTTACTGCAGATAGATTTCGACATAGTCTTAATAACTTAGATGTATACATAGAAGATCAATTTAGAAATTCGGTGGCGTGGTCCGACAAATATAAAAGTGGGTTTGCTTATAACCTCACAATTGATTACAGATCATCTTCTGTAATAGGCGATATGAACGTGGTATGGTTCTTTTTGTAATGCTTCAAAGTGGAGTAAGGAGTCGGCTGGTTTCTGTTGTTCTGGAGGTAAAATAAATTTGCCTTTATTCGAAGACCCACCGGAACCTTTAAAATCACTACTTTTAGGTGAACATGTGCAATCGAAATAGTTTTTAGACAATATTCGCACTTATAATAGTGCGTTTCAAATGACATCCTTTGGTGCTCAACAAATCTCAGAAGGTCCTTTCATGCCTACTTTTAAGATACAAGGTCAGGTTTACCATTTGATAGGATCCCTTTTGCCTGAAGACCAACCTAAATTTCTTCAAATATATTTTGTATCCGACTACAACGAACAGTCGAATATAAGAAATCAATATTTCCCGAATTTAAATACTGAACTCATTTCACAACTTCAGAACATGTTGCATCAGGTTAATTCGTATGTATGCAGTTTTAAATCGGCTTTAGAAGCTCTTCCTCGAGAAGATAATAACAATTATAAAATTGTTATAAATGCCGATAGGCGTCCAACTCGGGAACACCCTGGGCTATATAATGCTCCATCCACGAATGAAGTTGCTGTGGTATTGGTCGACCAGGAATGTGATAGGCATGATATCGTTATCCGTTCCAGAGACAATCGTTTGCAACGTATTTACGAAACCCACAGGGCTTACGACAGTTTGCAATATCCTTTGATATACTGTCGAGGAGAAGATGGTTACAATTTTGCTTTATACCAAACTGATCCGCGTACAGGCGCACCTACTTATAATAAAAAGATTTCATGCCTTCAATTTTACTGTTACCACTTGCAAGTAAGACGGAATAGGTTTGTATACTTTCAACGTTTTCGTGGCTTATTCAATCAGTTTATTGTAGATATGTACGCAAAAATTGAAACCGAAAGATTAGTTTATATACGATCTAATCAAAGGCAGCTGCGCGCTGAAGAATACGTGCACCTTCGCGACGCCATGCAGCAAGATAATGATACGGTGAATATGGGCCGTTTAGTTATTTTGCCCTCTTCTTTTACTGGTGGTCCGCACTACATGCACGAACGTACTCAAGATGCTTTTTGTTACGTAAGAAAATATGGACGTCCCGACTTATTTATTACTGTGACTACCAATCCTAAGTGGGATGAAATCACTCGGGAGCTTCTTGAGGGTCAAGCACCCCATGATCGCCATGATATCATCGCAAGAGTTTTTCATTTAAAATTAAAATCAATGATAGATCTACTTACCAAATATAACATTTTTGGAGAAGTATTGTGTTATATGTATAGTGTTGAATGGCAAAAACGCGGCTTACCTCACGCACATTTCCTGCTTTGGTTAAAAGATAAGGTTCGACCTAATGATGTAGACAGTTTAATCAGTGCTGAAATTCCAAGTCCGATTGCAGATCCCGTGTTATACGACATTGTTAAAACTCATATGATATATGGTCCATGTGGTGTATTTAACGGGAATTCTCCTTGCATGCAAGACGGTCGTTGCACTAAAAGATATCCAAAAGCCTTAGTGGATGAAACTGTAACAGGACTCGATGGATACCCATTATATCGTCGCCGTTCGAGAGACAATGGTGGTTTTACTGTTGAAAAGCGAGTGTCTGGACAACAGGTTACTTTAGATAATAGGTGGGTCATTCCGCATTCTCCTGTGTTGTCCAGAGCATTTCAAGCTCACATAAATGTTGAAATGTGTAATAGTGTAGAGTCAATAAAATATATTTGTAAGTACATCAATAAGGGCAGTGACCAAGCTACATTTGCTTTGAGAAATGAACATGATGAAGTTACACGTTTTCAGTCAGGCAGATATATAAGTTCTTCAGAAGCTGTATGGCGGATCTTAAGTTTCAACATTCACGAAAGATATCCTACCTGATAGATAGATACCTGTGACTCATCTGGATGTTCATCTTGAAGGCGGTCAACGGATATATTTCAACGCCGAAAATGTCACAGAACGGTTAGAGAACCCTAGACAAACCACTTTATTAGCATTCTTTCGACTTTGCCAAACTGAAGATTTTGCAAAATCTCTTATGTATGAGGAAGTTCCATTGTTTTATACCTTCGATAAGCAACGAGGTGTCTTCAATCGAAGACGCCGTGGTAGGCCTGTAGATGGCGAGTCAGGTATTTTCAAAGAACATGTCCTTGGTAGAGTGTACACAGTTCATCCTGACAACGCTGAGTGTTTCTATTTGCGATTATTATTACATACCGTGCGAGGACCAACCTCATTTAGAGATTTAAGAAAAGTGGACGATGTTGTTTATCCCTCTTATCATGCAGCTTGCCAAGCGCGTCATTTGCTTGAAAATGATCAGCATTGGGATGACGCTTTAGCAGAATCCTGTGTTAGTGATAATCCACGACGGTTACGCCATTTATTTGTAACATTACTCACATTTTGTAATTTATCAGATGCTGTACAGTTATGGGAAAAATATAAAGAAAAATTTGCAGAAGACTTTCTTAGAAAGATTTCTAACAATGATGAAGGCACTACTACTGACCATTTCCGTGATCTTGCCATAAATCAGTGCTTATTAGCTCTTCAGGATGATTTAACAGCAGTAGGCGGTAAATCACTCTGTGAATATGGTTTGCCAACACCAACCTCAGTCGGAGAGGTAACTAATAGGGAATATTCCGCAGAAATTGGTTACAACTTAATGGAACTGCAGACAACATTAGAAAACGGTGTCCCAATGATGACTGCAGAACAACGTTCAGCTTATGATCGCGTGTGCGAAAGTGTTCAAAATAATTTGGGAACAATATGGTTTTTAGATGCACCTGGAGGAACAGGGAAAACCTTTTTGACTAAATTAATATTGGCTTTTGTTCGAAATCAGCGTAAAATAGCTCTTGCCGTAGCTTCATCAGGGATAGCTGCAACATTACTACCAGGAGGTAAAACTGCTCATACTACGTTTAAAATACCAATTGATTTAGATCGCACGGAAAGTCCAAGTATTTCAAGAAATCGAAAAGGAGTAGAAGCGGTAGACAGAACATTAAGGGATATAAGGCAAAATGATCGACCAATGGGCGGTATCACGGTTTTATTTTGTGGTGATTTCCGACAAACCTTACCGGTAATACCACGGGGAACCCGAGCTGGTGAGGTTAGGGCTTGCCTGAAAAGCTCTTATTTGTAGCGTGATATACAATTGGTGCATTTGACTATTAACATGCGAGTGAGAACTGGAGATAACCCGGATGATAGTCAATTTTCTGATACATTATTAAAGATTGGTGAAGGTACCTATCCACAACTACACCAAGGAAAACTTATTCTGACGCCTGAATTATGTTGTATAGTGCAATCTCAACCACATCTTATATCGTCGGCTTACGGTGATGTAACAAATATATTAAATAGGGACAATTCTTGGCTATGCGAAAGATCTATTTTAACTCCTCGCAATGACCTGGCATCTGAGATTAATAACAAAATACTGTCGAATATACAGGGGGAAAGCAAAGTTTATAGATCGATAAATAGAATGGTCGATGAACAAGAAGCCACTAATTACCCGATAGAATTTTTAAATTCTTTAAATATGCCCGGACTTCCTTCTCATGAAATTTGTTTAAAAATTGGCATTCCGATTATTCTGCTCCGAAATGTAAGACCACCACAACTTTGCAATGGAACTCGACTCAAAGTAACCCAGTTGCAACAAAATATAATCGAGGCTCAAATTTTAACAGGTTGCGGTGCAGGAGAAACCGTTTTTATTCCCAGAATACCCTTAATACCAAATAATTTTCCATTCCAATTTAAAAGGACGCAATTCCCAGTATCGGTGTGTTATGCAATGACAATTAATAAGGCTCAAGGGCAGACTTTTCGTGTTGCCGGAGTAGATCTCGGTGTCAGTTGTTTCTCGCACGGTCAGTTATACGTTGCTCTTTCCCGTGTTAGCAGTTCTAGAAATCTTTATGTTCACGTGCCGGACGGGAACTTTCAATATAGTTTACCAGGAAGCTTTGCGCTAAAGTATTTTCGTTCTATAGGTACTTTAGCCTCATGTGAATGTGAATACATTAACTTAATCTAAACAATATTACCAATACATTAACTTATTCTCAGCTATCTATACTTTTCTGCCGGAAGTCACTATTCCACGCGGACGAAGTCGCGGGCAAAAGCTAGTATCAGAATAAAAGGAAATTAAAGAAAATTATATTCTAATAGACATATTTTATTAAGAAAGTAAATTTTTTATTTGATAAAAATATTAAAAAAAATTAGCATTTTCACAATACCATGTTTTCAGACAGAGTACATTTTTAAAAGCACATATATTTTTGTGATGAACACAATTCGATATGTCATTTTCTTTTTTCTTTGTTTTCTCAAAATATTCTTTATAATACAATATTAAAAATTTTGGACAACCCTTTTCCCCTAATTCTATTATTTCACAGTCTTGACATAGCTCATGAATCCACTTAATCTTTTCCATTCCTTTTGTTAGTATTTTTTTACCGCTTAAGTAGGGAATAATCGTCCTTTGAAATTCACGATAGTCAATGAATACTTCACTCCAACGTAGTCTACGATTTTTTTCTAACCATCGAACTTGCTTCTTTTCTTCACTTGTAAGATTATTATAAGGATATGGTGGTTTAATTACAAACGTCTCTGTGTAGTCTTTGGTTGCAATTGAAAATTCTTTTACGATAAATTTATTTTTGATATCCTTAAATCCTTGAAGGTCAACGATAACTGTATCGCTATTCATGATGTCTTATTTACAATATTGTTCAAAGGCTTATATTCAAATATACAGTTGTTCAGTATGAGAAAATATGCAGCTCTCTGATTCGGAATCTCTTGGTCCCTTTCGATTTCTACTCCCACGACGATATCCTTTAACATTTATTTCTATCTAAATTATTTAGTACTTTAGTATTAATATTAGTACATCACCGGCTTCGCTCGGTGACCGTGAATAAACTGTTGAAGTCTTGAGAGTACAAAATGAATATACCGTGGTTAGTGGAGAATACTATTTATAACAACAAAACTTAGAGAATGTTAATTGTATTTCATCACGACTATTATCATTAGATTAATGGGGACACCAATTCCATTCCTAACTATCACTGGAAATTATTTCGGCAACAACATCCTATCGATAATAATACATTTGTATCTGTAGGGCCAGTAAGGACCTGCACATCGAAAAGTTTAATAAAGAAAAGTTCATTGACTGATGTATCAATGCACAGGCCAAACCTTTAAGACTAGAAATTTGAAATTTTGCACACGTATTTCTGGTATAGCGTATGCAACCACTAAGGATGGATTTTTCTAAATTAAACACTCAAGGGGGTAAAATTTTTATTCCTGTATAAATCTTCTTATTCCTTGGACATATTTACATGATACTTCATATGAATTGAGAACGAAAAAAAAAATTAGTCACGTATTTCAGCGTTTTCTAAAATTCAGTCCCTAGGTGAGTAAAATAGGTGATGAAAGTTTAAAACCTAATTTCACACGGGCGAAGTCTCGGGCAATTAATACTAGTATTGAATACATATCCACGACCTAAGAACATAGAAAACTCGCACCGCCTCCACTTTGCAACTATTGGCCACTGAGCTACAGAGGTCGTCAAATATACATGAGGTTTGCTTTAAAATATATAAATTTTCTATTTAATTTTCTCTTAAAACTGGAGATTTTATGAGGTTCTGCTAAAGAATTATTCCTCGTAGATACACTTTGAAAAAAAGTTCACCTTTATTCCTTATAGATCCACTTTTTAAAAACCAGTGTAGTGCTTCCTAATACGTGGGTGACACTGAAAATGTTTAGAACTGGCCAGATAGAAACATTGCTAATGAATTATTTTTTTTTAATTTCAATTTTAGAACTCTTTGGTAACCTAATGTATTTAGTATATTGCATTCATTTGTCATTTGTTTTTATGAATTGGCGGCAAATCTAAAACTCTTGTTATACGTGAAAATGAACCTAACGCGAAAAAATGTTCGGTCAATGATTTATTATGACTTTCGTGTGGGCTTACTCAACAACAAAGCTATGATAGACCGCGATTAGAATTTCTTAATGAAGCCTCATCTCGTGCCACTATTTACAGTTACTGCAGACTGGTATGTCAATCGCTGTTTACCTGTTGTCTTGGAAAAAATTCGACAGCAGTGCCCTCGAAGCAGGATCCTCCCTCACCACGACAATGCTTCAGCACACTCCGCAAAACGGACTGTTGAATATTTGACTATGGCAGGTGTCGAGATAATGAGTCATCCACCATACAGCCCTAACCTTGCACCCTGTGACTCATTTATTCCCAAGAACTAAAGATAAAATTCGAGGTATTCGCTTTACGAGCCCTGAAGATGCGGTGAAAGAGTACGAAAATACCATAGAAGAGACCCCTAAGGAATAATGGGTCCACTGCTTTTTTCAGTGGTTCCATCAAATGCGACGATGTGTAGAGAGGAACGGAGATTACTTCGAAAAACAATAAAAGTATTGACAACTTACAACATTAAGCCGTTTTTCATTTTCTAAACATTTTCAGTGTTACCTAGGTAGATACACTTTAGGGTACAGGTGTGTAAACAAAAGTGTAATGACGACCTCTGTGGCTCAGTTGATTAAATGTGTTGGTGCCCAAGCCGGGGGTCGCGGGTTCGAATCCCGCCGAAGGAACACAAAGTTTTTCTGTGTTCCTGGTCATGGATTACGCTTCAGCATGAATGGGCCGGCTCGGCCCATTCCCATTCCCATTCCCATCGGGTAAATACCACGGCCACACAGAAAACCGATATGAAATAACGCTTGCGTTGTGTATCGCTGTGTGAGTGCGGATTTACCGTAGGTCCAAGAGGGGTTGGGGATTTTTATGACTGTGAACGCAGGTTACAACACCAGAGTAGGGTGTTGCGACGGAAATCGCTTAACATTAGACGATCCATCTGCTCGATTCCTGACAAAACAACGATTTGAAATTGTGTTATTTTACTAATAAAATGACTCACTTACAATACCATTGTTGTTACACTTAACCACTAATGGCCCTAAGCTTATCACCGTCCATTGTTTACCGCTGCATGACGTAATTAGTAATGAACAGAGCTTAATGAACCTAGTGATTGCAAAAGTCTATCTTTGTAACCGTTAGAGATATTGAAAAGCGGATAAGCGCAATCGATCGGGCATGGGCAAAAACCCCCAATTTGATACCAAACTTTTTTTTTTTTTTAGCTGGTGATGCCCATCGAACGCCGAAAATCTGGAGCAAACCGGGTTTCCCCGGGTCTGCCTTCGAGCCAGACCCGGTGAAAACCTACTATTGAGGGCGTAACCCGCGTATTCTAATTAAAGATGTCCCGCAAAATATTACGGACGAAAATTTCCTTTTATCGCTTTATAACCAAAATATTAAGGGCGAAATTAATGTGACACAAGAACATTTTATGAACTCGACAAAAATTATTAGACGGCGCATAAATAATAACTACAATCGAAAATGGATGGGCCTAGAGTTAGACCCAAAGATTCGGAAACATCTCATTGAAACTAAACAAAAACTTTTTATTGACTGGGCAATGTGTCGGTTCATCGATGACGTCGAACTTGTACGCTGCGCTAATTGTCAACAATACGGTCACATTGCTAAATTCTGCCGCGATTCAGACCCGTGCTGTTGTCACTGCGCTGATAAACATACCTCAATTAACTGTCCCAAAAAAGACTTAAGAGATTTCAAACCGGTGTGCGGAAGCGGGTTTTCCTGACTGCCCAACATACAAGGCAAAAATGGAGCAATTAATTTTAACAACTCGCTATGGATAAGTTAGTTATAGGACAGTTGAACCTACATAACAATAAGCACGCGACGATTGAATTAGAAAAATTGGTGTCGGATTATAATTTAGACTTAGTTCTCATACAAGAGCAATATCAATCCGCGTCGCTAAGGTCGAAAGTCGTACAAGTTAACAACCTAGCGCGCGCCGGCATTTACACACCTCAGTCTAAATTTTCAATTACGGCCCTTACAAATCTGTCAACGTCTCACTGTGCGGTAGCGGAGGTTTCGTGTCTTCACTTTAGATTGTACGTCAGTTAGGTCCTCACTTACACCAACTACGTCATGTCCTACAATGTCTTGCGGGGAATAAAATTGTTATTGGTGCCGACGTAAATGCTTCTTCACCCTTATGGCATGGGGAACTTAGATACACTGACCGCGACCGTCGTAGCTCAGTGGAAGACTTCATAGCAGAGTTCAACCTGCAAATTCATAACACTCCCAATGCACCACCTACATTTAGCAGCCCCTCTGGTGAATCTTCCATCGACGTCACGCTTTCCAGCGCGTACGTCCATAATAAATTGGCGCGTCATTCCTGATGCGTCATGCAGCGACCATCGTTTAATTGTCTTTGAGTTTATTCGCGCACCCTCGAGTTGTTCCTTGATTGAGTCGAAAGATTATAAATATAATGTTAAAAATGGTAATTGGAATTTATTCCGGTCTCTTATGTTCGCTCATTCCAGAGATTTCACTCGTCCAGACTTGAATTCAAATGATAGTGCGGAAATAATGACCAACACCTTTGTCTACTGTGCCGACACCGCCCTGGGCCGAAGGCCGCTTAAAACAGAAAATAAGTGTAATTGGTGGCACGATAATTTATATAACTTGCGTCGGGAGTTTAGGAGAGCCAGACGGAAAATTAATTATGCACGTAGACAGGGACTCGGTCTATTGGACGATAATTACGTATCGTACCTAACTGACCTTAGGGCTTCAAGGTCGCGTTATCGCGCCGCCGTCACCTTAGCAAAAATAATATGTTGAGAAATGCAGCCGTTAGACTGGATAAGGAGGGACCATGGTCTTCTTTATACCATGAACTCAAACCAAATAATACCACTGCTCCACAGTATTTTTCAAATATCAAGATTAATAAATCGTATACTCATAGTTTAAGAGACACGGCGAAGACGTACCTCGACGTACTAATTCCAGACGACAAGCCGGACTTGGACAATGATTTCCACCGCGAGATAAGGTTCAGAATGTTAGACCCCATCAATACGCCGGTATCTGACTTACCTACACTTGATGAGTTCACTTCAACAGTTAATTTGTTACCTACGAAAAAGTCAGCAGGCAAGGATAAAATATCTAATATTATGATTAAGCAGGCGTGTCTAGCGGTAGGCTCATCTATATTACAGGTTTTTAATAAATGTATTGCAGAAGGCACTTTTCCAAAAATCTGGCGAATCGGCACAATAAAATTAATTCCAAAAGCCGGTGATAAACCACCAGACGATCCGAAATCCTACCGTCCTATAACGCTATTATCATGCTTAGGTAAATTATTAGAACGTCGTATTGTTCCCCGCTTGCTACCCGGTGGCCCGAAATTTAATAATCAGCAATTTGGATTTACCGCCGGGAAGTCTACAGTGGATGCAGCAATCGAGGTCAGAAAAACTGTAAATCTATCGGAGTGTAAATATGTAGTAGGTATATCTCTGGATATCGCGGGTGCCTTCGATAATGCCTGGTGGCCAATGCTACTACTGAAGTTAAGAAACAGAGGCTGCTATCGTAATATTTATTATTTAATTTACTCGTATTTTTGCAACGGCGTAACAAAACTCCAACTCGGCCATTACACACATTCCAAAAACTTAACGCGCGGCTGCCCTCAAGTATTAGTACTATCGCCGCACTTGTGGAAAATACGTTTTGATGATTTATTATGTGTTCCCTTACCTCCTCTGTGCTCTCTGATAGGTTATGCTGACGATGGTTTTCTTATTATTCAAGCCAATTCGCGATCTGAAATTGAAAACAAGGCCAACAAGTGCCTGAACGTAATATCGAGTTGGGGCCACAGAAATCGATTAGAATTTGCAGCACATAAAACCTTTCAAGTACTTTTAAAAGGTTCATTAATATCAACTCCTTGCATTAAGCTGAACAACATCAATGTGAAACGTAAACAGTCACTTTGTTACCTAGGACTTATTTTAGAAAATAAATTTACATTCCTGGAACATATAATACAGACCGGTGAGAAAGCTAAAAGGAATTTCTATTGTTTCACAAAAATATCAACGTCGACATGGGGCCTTTCATTTAAAACATTAAAAATAATTTTTAATGCGACGTACCTCGGCAGCATATGCTATGGCGCACCGGCGTGGGCAGATAGGGCTACAATAGGAGCGGCCCGTCGTAAACTTTTGCAAAGCCAACGTCTCGCCTTAATATTTTTATGTAAGGCATACCGTACCGTAAGTACTGAAGCACTCCCAGTCTTAGCCGGAGTCCTACCAGTAGATTTAGAGATACAGCGTCGTGCAGCACTATATTATAAAAAAAAAAATGACTAACCCTGAGTTTTTAAGCGCGAAAGAGAGTAATAAGATAACTAGATTATTCGAGCCATTAGATATTTCTATACATAACCTAATTTCTGAGTGGCAGGAACGGTGGGACAACACTATCAAAGGGCGTCACCTATATAATTTCTTCCCTTCGGTACGCGATAGACTCTCGAAGCAATGGATAGAAATAGACCACTACGTCGCTCAATTTTTGACAGGACACGGAAACTTTAAAGCGAAACTATTTGGATTTATATTAGTCTCGTCTCCGCTATGCGAGTGTTCGACCGAAGGTAGCCCTTATGAACAAACTGCTCATCACATACTCTGGGAGTGTGATCTCTGGTATGACGAAAGAATCGAAATGTTGAACAGCGTCCATTGTGTTTCTAGGGTTGTGTACTATGAAGATCTCGTGGGCTGTGCGAAGAACTTCCGAGCTTTCAAACGTTTTTGTTATAAGTACTATTGGAAACAATGCAACACTTTTTTGTCATTATAAATGCATTGTAATCAACTGTCATATTATAAATTAAAACATTTAATTACATTCTGTCTTGTAGTCATAAAAAAAAACATGTTATTCCCGTGGTGCTTCCCCTTTAATTCTGACTTTTTGTCATCACAATTTTTGCTGTCTCCCGCTTTTTCTTGGGGAGGGAAACTGGAATACTTCCTACTCCTCCTACAATCTTCTGATTAATTTCGATGCGGGTTCCAAGACAGATTTAGCATATCCCCCGGGCACCCCTGAGATCATATCAAAGGGTTTTTGCGGTTGGTTACCACTGTCGATCCTGGCTACACAGGAGTTGCAGTGGTGGGTAAGTGTGGTGGGCCAATTGCCCGTTTAAAAATATATTTAATATATTTTTATATATTTTAATATTCTCGTTATTATCGAGCGACAAATGTTTCCATTGCAATTTATCATTTGTTTTCATTAAATCCGCGAGCTCAGTGTCTGTCGCCTGTGCTCGTGCACTTCCACGTATTCGCTCGAACTAGTACATATGATACTCTCGATTCTCGATAAGGCGTCGGCAACCTGATTTTCAGTGCCTTGTATATGTTGTATGTCGCTCGTAAATTCGCTAATATACAACAATTGACGCGCTCGCCTAGGTAACTCTTTATTAGAACTTAATTTACTTAAAGCAAATGTGAGAGTTTTATGGTCTGTGTAAATTGTTAAATTTCTACCTTCGACTAAATCCCTAAAGTATACTATTCCCGAATAAATCGCCATAAGTTCCTTGTCATACGTTGAGTACTTCTTTTGTGGTTCTGATAATCTTTTTGAAAAATATCCTAAAGGTTTCCAAGAATTTCCTTCCCACTGATTTAAAACTGCCCCTATACTAAAATCTGACGCGTCAGTCATTGAACCTAATTTAGCATTCGATATCGGGTGCGAAATAGTGACGGCATTTTTTAAATTTTTTTACATACTTCAAATGCACTATTCGCCTTGTCGGTCCAATCTATACGCGTCTTATCTCGTTTCTTAGCCCCATGTAAATATCTATCTAAAACCCCCTGAACTCGAGCAGCGTTAGGAATATGATTTCTATAAAAAAATAGCATGCCAAAAAATCTACGTAATTGCTCTATTGTTTCCGGTTTCGGGTATGACTCGATAGCTTTAACTTTATCCGGCATCGGACTTATGCCTTTTTCTGAAACTAAATAGCCTAAAAATTCTATAGAGGATTGTCCAAAAACACATTTACTTAAATTAATAGACATTTTATATTTACTTAACCTTTCAAATATTAACCGCAAATGTTCTCTATGTATATGCGGGTTATCCGATCCTACTATTACGTCATCTATGTACCCGAACACGACTGACTGCACTTCGCCCCCTGTACAGTCGCCGACATAATTCAATTGCTCTATACCTGATAAAACTGTATTATTAATAAATCTTTAAAATGTTTAACATAAAAAAAAACAATGGCTGTTTTTTTTATGTCATCTGGATTAATACCTATAAAATGATAAGCTCTACAAATATCTAATTTTGAAAAAAAATTCTTATTATGTAACCCATACGTAAAATCTTGTACTCTAGGTATAGGATAACGATCTGGCTTCGTAATTGAATTTAACATCCTATAATCCCCGCAGGGTCGGATACCGCCGTCTTTCTTAGGTACTACATGTAGAAGACTGGCCCACTCACTGTTTGACGGTCTACATATGCCTAGCTCTTGCATCAACTGGAATTCTTTTTTAACCCTATCGTATCTGTCCGCCGGTAACCTCCTAGAACGCGCGTGGACAGGTGGTCTGGTTGTCTCGATATGATGATAAACGGAATGTTCTGGGACATCCTTGAAGGCTGGCGGTCGCGTGATGTCCTGGAATTGTTCCAGTAAATCCGCGTAAGGATGGTTGCTATTTATACTTTTAATAGTGTCGAAAAAATTTGTACTTTTTAGTCCACAAACATTTAAGCTGGAAACTGTATCAATTAACTTGTTATTATACAAATCCACATTTAATTTAAAATTCTTCAAAAAATCGGCACCTATTATAGGCTGCTTTACATCACATACGACAAAAGGCCATTTAAATGATCGTCTTAGGCCTAACGATAATTCTAAATTACATATACCATAACATTTAATCTCGCTGTCATTAGCGGAATACAACTTTAGATCGCATTTCTCAATAGGCTTTCTAACACACCACTTTGGAATGACGGAAATGTTAGCGCCTGTATCGATCAAAAAATTACATTTTGTTAATTTATCCCTAATTAATAAACGATGGCTTTTATTTACCTGACCTTGAGTACATCCGACCACCGAGCCCGCGTGTACTCCAACTAGTTTCCCGACTGCTTGGCTCGCCTCGCGCAGGGTTGCTCACAGCGGTTAGCTCTCGTTTTGAACCGGAAGTGAAAACGGCACAGCCAGTCTGGGTCCCCAGGTACTCTTCTAGGCCGCGATGTTGATCTTCTCCTAAAGTCGGTCGATCTGTTGTTGCTCCTAGCGCACTCGCGGCCCCTCAATTCGGCGCGCAGCGCTGCAACCTCTAGCTCCAATCTACTCATCTGCTCGTTCGGCTGTCCATCTTCTTCTCTCTTGCTTGATACTGCTGCAACATCCCCGGCGTTGGTGTATTCTGTTATTTTATCCGCATTGCCGCCAGTTTGTCCAAAGTCTGGTCTTCACACACCGCCATAACTGCTCGAACCGATGATGGCATCTTCGATAACCACAAGCTCTTGAGTGTGGTGTCTGCGATTTGTGCGCTGCGACCCAGATCCTTCATTTTTCTTAAGAACTGGGAGGGTCTTTTCGAACCCAACTCCAGCTCCGACACGAACTTCTGCATTTGTCTTTCGGCACTCTCTTCGTAAACCTGCAGCAGTCTCACTTTAAGCGCCGTATACTTGTCCTGCGCGGGTGGTGACATCACCAGGTCGCTCACCTGCTGGATGGCTTCTTTTCCAAGTTTTGAGATGACCATGTTGAATTTGGTCTCTTCGCCCTGCTTCTGTGGGGCCATCACAGCCTCGAACTGTGCGAACTGTTATATCCCGCATCTGTACCCAATCATGCTCACCCTAGCTTTCCGACATTGCTGATCCCGCATTTCTCCTATCGTCCTACGCTTCAGTCCAGACCCCTTCGGGGTATTCCATCTCCGACTCTTGACCAGGACAGTTGTCTCAATTCTAATTTCTTTGTTTTATTAAAGTACTATTTCAGTTGATTATAATAAATCTTTTTTTAAAAAGGGAAAATAGTAATCCCGTATAACAAATTGGTGGGCGGCGGGATTTTTAACAGCGGTGGGATTTTTAAAAAATAATCCCGGGTACGCCTCACGAACTGTAAATAAATCGAATTCCAATATTCTAAATCCTAAACAAATCGAAAGTGTAACGAGTCCGCGGTTCCCGAGTTCCTGTTCGGTACATCAATTTCGCCGGGTCCAGCGCGCCGAGTTCCACGAAGTCCAGCAGCCGACGCCGTCCGCACGCCGCACGGATGTTTATACAAGCCCTTATCGCCGCATTCCTGTGAGTCGTTCATTTATTCTACTTTGGTCATTGCAATTTCCTTTGTGTTTTTGTATCTTTATTATTTGTAGTGTTTTGTATAAAGTTAAAATGTCGGAATCTAGAGCGCCTAGTCCTAAATTTGAAGTAAATATTAATGAACCCGAGGACGAAACAGTCCCATCCTCTCAACCTGGGCCTCTCACCAGGTCCAAAAAGAAAACGCAGACCATTACTTCGCCAAAAGTGGAGTTAGATCTCTCTACCTTACTTAAATTCATCAAACCCTACGATGGCGCTAGGGAATCGTTGAATTCTTTTCTTGTTAATTGCAGCAACGCCCACGATTTAGCTTCCGAACAACAAAAAGATATCGTTTTTAAATATATCCTATGTCAACTACAGGGTAGAGCCCAAACGACCTGCTCAATAAAAGAATTTGTAAACTGGTCACAATTAAAAGATTTTCTTAAAATACAATTTAGTGAACGGAAACACTACGCACATTTGCTAACAGACTTGCAAGAATGCAAACAGCAAATAAACGAATCTGTTAGTCAATATGCCCTAAGAGTCGAAACATGTTTGTCACAATTACTAACAGAAGTTTCAATTGCACACGGTAGCAAAAGTAGAGAAATGATAGGTCGCACTGCAGCAATGGAAGAGCTAGCTCTCCATCACTTTCAAATGGGACTTGTACCTCGTATATCAAACGTAGTGAGGTGCAAGTCTCCTAAAACATTAAACGAAGCAATAAATATAGCCATTTCCGAAGAGAAAATTCAGCAATTTTTATACAAACAAAATCCCCAACCTAAATCGCTTTCTTCCAGGCCTAGTTTTAACGCCAACCGCCGATTTCAAAATCAAAATCCTAATAATTATAATAATCGCTTCCCAAATCCCAATATGCGGTACAATAATAATAATAGCAACCGCGTTCCAAATCAGAGTGGCGCTAGCTCACCCCCGGTTTGCCGTTATTGTAAGAATGTTGGTCACACGATTGATGTGTGTAGGAAACGGGAGTACAATAATAATAGGAATCAAAATTTTAATAGACCAAATTACCAACGAGTTAATTTTACATCTTTTAACGACGAAAATCCTCGTGAACAAATTAATGCCGAAGAAGGTTATGATACCGTCGACGACGTCCCAAAAAACTAACTAAGTCCCGTCCCGGTGTCGTGCGGGACAAGTTCAATCTAAAACCGACACCTTACCAAATCAACGCACAAGTGGTGCAATTACTAAATCTACGCAACCCCGCTACATGGGCAAGTTGCATAAATCCACTGTATCGAGTTCAAAATCCACTGTATCGAGTTCAAAACCCACTGTATCGAGTTCAAAATCCACTGTATCGAGTTCAAAATCCACTGTATCGAGTGTATCGAGTTCAAAACCCACTGTATCGAGTTCAAAATCCACTGTATCGAGTTCAAAATCCACTGTATCGAGTTCAAAACCTACTGTATCGAGTTCAAAATCCACTGTATCAAGTTCAAAATCCACTGTATGAAGTTCAAAATCCACTGTATCGAGTTCAAAATCCACTGTATCGAGTTCAAAATCCACTGTATCGAGTTCAAAATCCACTGTGTCAAATCCTAATTCCACTGTATCTATTAATCCTAAATCCTCTGAATCCAAATCAAATATTTTTGAGATAATTAATGATCCTACAAAAACACTCCTACCATATGTCCTGGTTGACTCCCCTGTTTCAGGATTCCCACTTACCTTATTAGTAGACTCTGGATCCTCTGTAAGCCTAATAAAAAAATCATGCCTATCCAATTTCCCTAAACTCACTAAAGAATTTATTAACTTAAAAGGAATAGATTCCTCAGTCGATTCCATACAAACTCTGGGACATTTTAATCTTAAAATCAAGTTAGCTAAATCCGGTATTACTCACCAATTCCATGTTATTGAAAATATACACTTACCATACGATGGCATAATAGGGTCGGACATGCTAAATTCTAATAACTGCAAAATCGATTATAATAAAAATTTATTGTTATTCACAAAAATGTCTCTTCCACTATATTTCCGAGATCCAGCCTACATTATTCCTGCTAGAAGTGAAACCGTCGTTGAATGTTCCGTCATAAACCCTGAAATCAAAGAAGGATTAATTTTAGACCAGCACATTTCAAATAATTTATTAGTAGCAAACTGCTTAGTAAGAGTCAAATCAAATAATCGCATTAATATAACAATAGTTAATACTTCCGAAGAATCAGCTACAATTAACTCAAATTTAAAATTAAAATTGACACCATTTGATACAAGAGACTTTGACAAAAATCCCACTGTTTCTGTAAATAAAATTGATAGAACACAACCTACGGATAATTTAAGACGGACAACCCGAGTTCTTAATCAACTTAGAGTATCACACTTAAATAACGAAGAAAAATCTGCTCTTTTTAACCTCTGTGCTACTTTCTCTGACATTTTTCACTTACCTGACGAAAACTTGACACATACTAATGCCCTGAAACACGAAATCAAAACGACTTCTGACATACCAATACATACTAAGTCTTACCGATTCCCTGAAGTCCACAAAGCTGAAGTTCGTAAACAAATTGAAAAAATGCTAGAACAGAATATCATTGAACCCTCCGATTCACCTTGGTCTTCGCCCATATGGGTGGTTCCAAAAAAATTAGATGCATCTAACGAACAAAAATGGAGAGTTGTTATTGACTACCGTAAATTAAATGATGTAACAATAGGAGATACTTACCCGCTTCCTCAAATTGCAGAAATCCTATATCAACTTGGTAATAGTAAATATTTTTCCACAATGGACTTAGCTTCCGGATTCCACCAAATCCCTTTAAATGAATCAGATAAACCAAAGACCGCTTTCAACGTTCCAGAGGGACACTACCAATTCCTTAGAATGCCTTTCGGGCTGAAAAACGCGCCTGCTACTTTCCAAAGGCTTATGAACACTATTCTATCAGGACTTCAGGGTATTCGCTGCTATGTATTTCTTGATGACATTGTTTCCTATTCATATGACCTTGACTCACACATCGAGAATTTGACTGCTATATTCCAAAGACTACGTAAATTCAATCTGAAACTCCAACCAGACAAATGTGAATTTCTAAGACGAGAAGTAGGCTACCTAGGACATATAATAACTGAAAAGGGAGTAAAACCAAATCCTGACAAGGTCAAAGCTGTTACAAACTTTCCTGTTCCCAAGTGTCCAAAAGACATAAAATCCTTCCTAGGCTTAGTCTCATATTATCGCCGATTCATCCCTGAATTATCTACTATTTCCAAACCACTTACAAATTTACTAAAAAAGAATGTCCCTTTTAATTGGGAGAATCAACAACAATTATCCTTTGAGACACTGAAATCCAAACTTACTACTGCTCCTCTTCTAGCCTATCCTAATTTCACACAACCTTTTATACTAACCTGTGATGCGTCGAATTATGCAATAGGTGCTGTCTTGTCCCAAGGACAGGTTGGTAAGGACCAACCAATAGCCTTTGCGTCTCGAACCTTGAATAAAAGTGAGTGTAATTACAGTACCACAGAAAAAGAATTGCTCGCCATTCTTTTTGGCTGCAAAACATTTAGACCCTATCTTTTTGGACGTAAATTTCAGATAGTGACTGATCATAGACCATTAAAATGGTTATTCAATCATAAAGATCCTAGCAGTAAACTGCAAAGATGGAGATTAAAATTAGAAGAATTTGAATATGAAATTGTTTATAGAAAAGGTAAATTAAATTCAGCAGCGGACGCACTCTCAAGGTACCCTGTTAATCCAATTTATCCTGAAAACAAAGAACTTACCAATCCTAGCAATGACCCTCAACTATTGTCCACTCCGCCAAATCCAACATCTCCTGCTGATGTACCTGATGTATCTATGTCTCCTATCGATTTTAATGTTGATTTTCCAGAATTTCAATATGACATACTTGATTACTTACCCATGACTGATGAACTGGTAACAGACACTGAAAATCCCATTCCCTACACTGACTCTAATAATGCAAATCCTAACTCAGACACTGATCCTAATAATAAAAATGTAAATACTCACCCTGATCCAGGAACTTCAGCACAACCGGAATCTTCTATACCTGTTGATATTCCTATTCCTGATAACATTGATGAAAACGTATCTACTTACCCCGAACCAGGATCTTCAATACCACTGGAATCTCCTACGTCTAACTTACCTGTGATCGTCGATAAACCTCCTACGCCTGACTTACCCGTCGTCGATGAAAATTATTCTAAATTCTTAAAATCACCTACTAGATCTTACAATACAATAATCAATGAACACAATGAAACTCTTCTAAAGTCATCGCAAAAATTATTAATTGTACCTACTTCAATAGACTTAGACGAGTCGGTACCATATGTACAAGATTTATTAAGTCATTGTTCAAATCCTATTGTCGAAGAATTTCTGAAAATGGAAAGAGAATTGTATACTTTTAACCCTTTAGTTATTGAAGATAAAATTTACCTCTTTTTATATTTTAAAGTGAATCATTTCGATGAATGTACTTACCCTGACTTATTCAAAGCTCTGAAGTATACACGTGATCAGATAATTATGTCATACCCTACATCACATCAAGTCGCTGTAACTGACTTTAAAGGTCCCTTTGATAAGTTCTCTTTTGTTAAAATATATAATATGTTAGGATATCTTTTCGATTCCACAAATATTCAATTACACATATATCATAATAGCATTATGTATCCGTCGTTAAGCGAAATAAAAAAGATATTAAAAGATAATCACGATCTACCGATTGCCGGTCATTTAGGATCAAACAGAATGTATGACAGAATAAAAGAAAAGTATTATTGGAAACATATGCGAGCTGACGTCGAACATTACGTTAAATCATGCACCCTTTGTCAAGAAAACAAAGCTTTCAGACAAATAAATAGAGCACCGATGCAAATTACTACAACTTCTACCGCACCGTTTCAACGCATATCTCTTGACATTGTGGGACCCTTACCGGAAGTAGGTACCGCAAAAATAAAATTTATTATGACTCTACAGGACGATCTTACGAAATATTCAGTCGCGTATCCCATAAGAACAATAACAGCTGAAGAGACCAGCGAATGTTTACTTCATTTTATTTCACTATTCGGAATTCCAAAAACGATACTTACCGATCAAGGCACAAATTTTACTGCTGATTTATTCAAAAAGACTTGCAACTTTCTGAAAATAAAACAAATTTGGTCAACTCCTTACCATCCTCAAACTCAAGGAGCACTTGAGCGTAGTCACTCTACACTCAAGGAGTATCTCAAATCCTTCGTAAATGAAAATCAAGATAATTGGTCCCGATATGTATACACAGCTATGCTATCTTATAATACGGCTGTTCATACCACTACAAAATTCACACCTTACGAACTCGTATTTGGCCATAAGCCATATCTTCCAGATTCAGTTTATAATTCAAACATCAATGACGCCACGTATCCAGAATATGTCAAAATGTTACAACATCAATTAAAACATGCTCGGGGGAAAGCGATTGAGAACATCATTAAGTCAAAACAAAATTCAAAAACTTATTATGATAACAAAGCAAGACCCGTGTCTTATAAGGTTGGAGATTTGGTTTATTTAAAAAATCATTTACGCTTAAGAAAGGCCTTATCCCCTCAATGGAAAGGTCCGTAAAAAATTGTTAAAGTTCATGGCTACAATACTGTTTCTCTGCTCATTAACCGTAGACATGTTAAACATCATGTTGATCAAATCAAACCAGCATCGGTTCAATCTTTATAGTAAAGAATAAAATAAAATTTAAAGTAAAATAATTTTAAGTAAATTTCTTTCTATTTCAGCATTTCAGCCTCAGTGGCTCAAGACTCTATTCAACAAATAAATTCAAGTCCGGGAATTTACTTTGATCCAATAGGACAGTTAAAAATATGTTCAGATTATTTAGATGTTGTCACTCCAGTAGACATATCGCATTTTCAATCGCATATAACCAATATAAATTCAATTCTTGGCACATTACGATTCTTATGCAACAAAGTAGAAATAGAATTTGACGATACCCTAGAATGTCATAATGTATTACAACCACTTACCATTAGAAATGACGAGTTGGTAGAAGATTATAATTCCATATCACATTTAATTGATCACAGATTCCGTAGATCTGCATGGTTTGGTGGTGTAGGTTCTGCTTTTAAAACCATTTTTGGTACTCTTGATGAAAATGACGCCATCAAATACGATGAAGCTATACGAAATGTACAATCAAATCAAAAAGAGTTGGCTTCATTAATCAAAGATAATATTCTCATAACAACTACTATTTTAACAAATATTAACGTTATTTTAAGAAAAATAAAAGTTAATGAAGACAACCTTAATGAAGCTATCGACAACCTCTCTAACAAAATAAATAATATATCTACGATGTCTAAAAGCCTAATAATGAAAACTAATATGATTACTATATTAAATAGTCTATAAGCAAGTATTATAACTTTATCATTTCAAATAGAGGATATTGTTAATGCAATTATGTTTAGTAGCCAGAATATACTACATCCAGCTATATTACCGCCTAGTCATTTATACCAGGAGCTTGTCGATAACTTTCGTCACTTACCTGTTGATGCGAAATTACCTGTAAACCTAGAATTAAATGAAATGTTTACTCTCATTAATGTCTCTAGTGTATTTAGTTATAGTGTTAGCGATAAAGTTGTGTTTATCCTTAGAATTCCTCTTGTATCCTTAAAAGAATATAATCTATATCATAATATTGCTCTTCCGACACCACATGATGTATCTAAACCTAGTTATTATACTTATGTTGTACCTAGTAGTAAATATATTGCAATGACCAATGACAAAAGTGCATATTGTAACTTAGACTCGCTACGGGAATGCAAAGCGATGAATGCCCGAACCTATATCTGCGACGTGACCACGATCTTCTCCACCAGCGAGTATCCGAGTTGTGAAAGTGAATTACTAGTGAATACTATAAAAGCTCTACCAGTGCAGTGCAAAACCGGAAGTGTTAACGGCCAAATCGATATTTGGAAATCTATCTCGAACAATAAATGGATATTTGTACAATCCATTTACACTAAAGTGTTAATTGAATGTCATAACAAAACAAATGTTGATCTAAATGTAATAGGTACAGGAATTGTTTATGTACCCAATAATTGTATTGGTTATTCTAAACATACAAAATTAATACCTAAATCTCAAGCTGTGAAATTTAGAGTAAATAAGATATTTTCTAATGTCAATATAATAAATGATTCATGTTGTAATTTTAAGATAAACGATGGAGAGAATAGTGAGTTTCATACTATAGATTTACAAAATTTCGATCTAGACACGATTAGTAACGGAAATATATTAAAGTTCAAATCATTAACAAAAGAAACTGACAAAATCATTAATCAACACAGTTTCATTAAATATGAAGCACATTATTCTTCCACTCTTGTAGTTATTTCTTTGATTATTTTTGGATTTTGTGTTTTTAAATGTTTAGTTTTAATAAAAGAGTACAACTGTCGTCATCCTTACATCCTTCCACGATTTTCCCAACCTCCTTCCGTCAATACATCTCCAACACAGGAAACCCAAGATGAATCTTCTTCTTCTTCTTCTTCTGGCTCCTCTCCTCCTTCCATTCCTCTTCAAGGCCTATCTAAAGACAAAGCTAAACCTAAACCTATTCCTACTCCCAGCCTTAGAATCCATGTTTAAATTCCTTTATTTCGATTTCCATAAACTTCGACCCCGAAGTTTAGTCTACCCCGGGGAGGTGTTATATCCCGCATCTGTACCCAATCATGCTCACCCTAGCTTTCCGACATTGCTGATCCCGCATTTCTCCTATCGTCCTACGCTTCAGTCCAGACCCCTTCGGGGTATTCCATCTCCGACTCTTGACCAGGACAGTTGTCTCAATTCTAATTTCTTTGTTTTATTAAAGTACTATTTCAGTTGATTATAATAAATCTTTTTTTAAAAAGGGAAAATAGTAATCCCGTATAACAGAACCATAACCTTGGCAAGTCTGTCCAAAAATCCGGCAGCTTTGTGGACACGCTTATAGATGCCAACGCTGCGCCTGACGCCTCTTCCTTACACCCCGTATCTGCTCCTGCGTTCATTTTCTTGAAAAAGTTGAGCTGATGAGTTGATGAGCCGCCTGCCGTTGTACTCGCCACGTGCCGCCGCGTGTTCTTCTATTGCGTCACGCTTGCTTTCTGTCGCCGCGTTGAATTCGATCTCAAACAAAACGTACCCCTCAGCCAATGTCACTCTGTACGGCGATTTCCTTCACTAGTATCACGTGGGGGTCACCAGTTTAGTGATCAATGGCTGGGGCCTTTAAATTAAATATCTGATGTACTGAATTACTTTATTTGACAACCGGTTAAGTTGGCGAGGGGCAGACGACTCACTCTCGTAGGAGTTATATATTATTGCCACGTACATATGTAACATAACATAACAACGTAAGCTGACTCTACATTCTACGATTATTGAAAATTATTATATACACTACAGCTCCACTTAAAATTGAGTGTATTTCGTTTCAATCGGTTCGAAAAAAAAAATGTTATATCTATCTAAAGCAGGAGTTCTAACCAGAGGGGCGCGCCACCCTAGGGGGGCGTAGAGAGATGTCAACAAAAAATGTCGATTAACGACGCCACGTCAGTCGCGACCGATGCAGGTGCTCCGTGCACCCATATTAGGAGTAGGTACATCAGAATTACGAATATAGACTATAAATTATTATTACAAAGATATTATTTATTAAAACCCAATTTCACGCGGACGGAGCCGCGGGAAAAAGCTAGTAAATAATATTATAAAACACACTACCGTCAAAACCATCGCTCGCTCGCCCGGATGGTTATGCACATCTGCCTCATTTGCAAGAAATCGCTCTATTAAAGATATTTGTAAGTATAGTTTCAGTAAGTCAGACAATAAAATCGAACCGCTTCATAAACTTCACATAAGAAATCGTTTTCTACAAATACTCAATAAAGATATTAGCAGTAAAGAAATATTGACTTATTTTATTATACTTAATAAAATAAGTCAATATATATTTATTAAGTATAATAAAATAATAACGATAAATAAAATAAAGGAGATTAGCTTCTTCGAAAAATATGTAGGTACTAACAATGAACATATTAGTATTATCAATAATGCATTATTATCGGTTCAAAGATAGATTTTTGAAATTAAAGTGATAAAAGCAAATTTTATCTACATTGCGCGCTCTATACTGCATAACTTTAAGCAAATTTTTGAATAAAAAAATTAAATTAAATAAATAATAACTTCCGAATTCAAAATTATGAAGATTGAGTAGAGAAATGGTTAAAATTTTATCCGAATTTATAAACGAAATATAATTTGCAAATGGGCTAAAAAATAAAATCCCGTCTGCTAATTTAAAAGAGGAATTATTTAGGAAATACGTTTTATTTGATACTAGCTGGTGCTCGCGGCTCCGCCCGCGTAAATATAGTATCCTTCGGGAAAACTTTCCGGGATAAAAAGTAGCCTATGTTTTAATCCAGAGCCTTAACTACTAGAATACAAAATTTCATCGAAATCCGTTTAGTAGTTTTTGCGTGAAAGAGTAACAAACATCCATCCATCCTTACAAACTTTCACATTTATAATATTAGTAGGATTTTTTGTGCATTTTCATTTTGGAAGTCGGTTTTAATTTTTCTTTTCTTAGTTATATTTATTATTAACACATTTTAAGAATGTTATAAATACAAAAAATCCTCCGCTATTCCTCACTCTCTCGGCAAAAAAAACTCAAGCGTTATTTTATGCCAGTTTTCTGAGAGGCCGTGGTATTTCTCCAAATAATAAAAAAGGTAATGCACCGATCTGTGGCCTACTAAACAATTACCAGTGATGATAATGATTAGATACTACATTATTAAATAATTATTACTATCTATTGTAGTAGTCGGCGGAAAAAATGAAGCAGTAACCATTAAATATATTGTGTAGTGATGATGATGATCATGAATATAATTTTGGCAATAGAAAAATTTCAAAGACATTGATATCGGTGTTCAAAACTCTGATGAGTAGTGAGTATCTATGTCATCATAATAATATGTTGGTGTTTCGTGTGAATATGATGGTAATGATGATTACTGTAAGTGGTATGATGGCATATGCTTGCAGTTCTTTAAACAATGCCGGAATCCTCAAACATATTTCTGTAAGGACTCAGGAGTTCTGTTCAGTACTTTTGGATCCAGGGTATACCTTAGTTCAAAAGCTTAATTTTTTGGTAGCATATGCTTGGACTACTTCAGAAAAAGTCGAAATCACTATATATAAATTTCGAAGAGTTCCCTCGATTCATCATGGATCCCATCATCATGTCACTACTTTGGTGACTAAGGGACAAATTTCGAATTATAAACTTTACAACAACAAAAGAATTCTGCAAATAGGTTCACAAACGGCAAAGTAATGTTCAAAGATATCCGTGTCGGTGCAAAATACTATGAGAAGTGCCTATTATATCATCATAATGTGATGATGTATGGTGTGATGATGGTGGTGATGATGATGATTACTGTAATTGACATAGTGGCATATGCTTGCAGTTCTTTAAACAACGCCGAATTCCCCAAACATGTATCTATAAGGAGCCAGGAGTTATGTTCAGTACTTTTGGATCCAGGGTATACCTGGAAGCAAAATCTTACTTTTTGGTAGCATATGCTTGGGTTACTTCAGAAAAAGTCAAAATCACTATATTATGTGTCCGTATAAATTTCGAGGAGTTCCCTCGATTCCTCATGGATCCCATCATCAGGTTACCACTTTGCTGACAACGGGACCAACTTCTTTGCTTACGTATGTTTTTTTGCAGTCGGGTTTTTTGTAATTTTGTAAATTATTTATTTTATTTTAGATTTTTTAGTTTATCCAACACACACTTGGTCGATAGGACTGTTTGAATACATTGATTCGAATTATTCATTAAAACGGTTGTAACATTCCTGATTAAATTGAAATAAATGACATGTATATTTCCAAAATCTCATTTTAATTTCTTTTATTTTGATTTTCCTTTTCGATAGGTTTGGTTAAAAAAAATGATCTACTTACAATTGGCGCCAAAATCGGCCAATTATTTTTTTTCTGAATGAATATTACTCTTAAATATAAGTAACTTCTCAGAAGAAACAGTATATCAAAAGTCAATATTTTTAAAGGTCGCTGTGATTTGTATACAAAATTTCACAAGTCTCGTGAAAACGCTCCAAACTAAAGTCGTACCTAGCTGTGACGTCACGCCTAGATTAAAGTGTATGAAGTATATGGCCGCAGGAACATATTTGTAAATATCTCCGATATTTGTGCGTTTAAGTTCATACTTAGCATAATGAATGTTTTTGTATATGATGTAAGTAAACTAATGACGTAGGTTTTGTGTACTAATTTAGGAAAAACTATTTTTTTAGATGTATCGAATTAAAAAAACAATAATTATATATTATTAATAATTAAATATACAACAATAATATATTATTTTTTTACATTTATCAAGTAGTTATGCCTCAATATTTCTGAGTATATTAATGAAACTAAATATTTAAGATGTTGTCATCTCCCCTATTGTAGAAATACATCCGTTTGTTAGTTACGCGGGAATAAAGGAATTTACAAACAAACATACATCAAGATACGCGCGAAAAACATAAACCAGTCGGGTAAAAAAAGTGGTACATCTTACAGTCTCGTATTTTATTACCATGATGATGATCAGCTCCAGTTATTGCCGTGTTTCTCAGCACGCTAGCTTAACCTACGTAGAAATGATTTCTCTCTACTAAATAATAAACAAAATGACAGATTGACAAAGGGAAGCTGACATTTTGTCCATATGATCTGTCAGTATGTCTACTCTTGTGGAGCCAAAACGCATTTATAATACGGTGGCCATGTAAAAAGATAAAAGGCTTACATAAATATTCGCGACTAAAGATACGAGTACAAATTTAAAATTAATTTTTTTTTTTTTATATAAGTTATTATTTTCAATAAATGAAGTATGGTTTTCTGATTTGAAATTTCGTGACACAAGAAAATATTCAGAGATTCAGAGGACGTCTATCACTACACAATGGCAAAGTATATTTGATTATTATAAACAACTAGCTATTGCATGCGTAAAAGTACCGTAAGTAAGTAATAGTTTTGTACCGTAAATACAGTATCCCACGGGAACAATGTACTTTTTCGGCATAAAATATAGCCTATAAGTTAATCCAGAGCTTAAACTACTACCATACCAAATTTCATCAAAATCCGTTCATTCTTTTTGCGTGAAAGAGTAACAAACACCCATCCATACTTCCATCCTCACAAACTTTCACATTTATAAGTAAAATATTAGTAGGATAATAGGACAATTACGCTACCGTGGAATAGTACCCTATATTCCTTTTAACCCCAGAGCGTAAACGCATCGGCGCCCCTTCCACGCCAAGCCACAAATTCAGCTCAAATAGCTACAAAAAAAAAGGGATTCCACCATTTTAACGATAAGTTATCGATAACTAATTGATTCATTACTTTTAGTTACAAATTTTTTTAATAAAATATTACTCTTTGCATTATTCTTTTGTTTAATTTGACACCATTTAGTACCCAATAGGTATCATACTATCATTACACAACACCAGTTACAAAGTTCTAAACAACCGAAAAGCAGACATTAGAACTACAAACGAATAAATCAAATAATATTAAGGTACATCACTAATCTCGTTCGTGACGTCATCCGCTGTCGGGAAGACCCGACTCTGGCGTGGCTGGCACGACTTTTGACAACTTCCTCGCATGCGAGTAGGGATGTGATAATGTAGGATATGGTAAATGATAATCATATAGTATTTATAACAATTTACTTATAATTATTACTCTGATTCTTCTCGTAACTTGGCAAACTTATGTCATCCAAGTCCTTTTGCTGTCGATCTATGGATATCAATTATGATTTTTTTCACAATTTTATAAATATTGTGCATTAGGAATATTCAGATACGAATAGTTGTCATTAAAAAATAATTTTCGATGTAATAATAAGCTACTTTTATAAAACTAAAATATGGGTAGTCATTTTCTGGTGCGACAGGTTTCCTCATAAATTTTGATTTCTCGCCACTGCACTTTGTACATGAAAACATTATTTTGCTATAAATAATGTTATACTTAACTAATATAAAATTGCATATAGGTAAAAATTATCTGACCGCTTAATCCAAAGCGATGAGACATATTCACTGATAATGATAAAATATTTGATATAAATAACTAATAATTGACCAGATGGACATTCTGTGTGCAAAATGAAGACCATCTTGGCTGCAGCTACGCTTTAGCCCTCGCTGTTGCAGCTGAGGTGCCCATAAATACCAACTACCACGAAACAGTTGGTATCCCGAAGGCAGCCCAGATCAAAGCCGCAGAGGAAGCCCAAGATTTCGATGGCGGCAGGATTGTCGGTGGTCAACCGTCAGGCCTTGGAGCTATCCCACACGTTGTATGTAAATTTTTTTAAAATCAAATAATTTATTTGCCATTAATATGGCACAAGAAGATGTTAATATTTTACGTTTCCACATAATATTTTGATTGGTGTTCTATTTTCGTCCAAATTTTAAGCCGTCATATCTCTTTATTTTCCAATATTAAAACAAATCAAATTACTGGTTGTAAGCACGTCGAGCGCAAGGTTGGGTGTAATACAACCGTGTTTAAATAAAAAACGATACTTTCGTTAATTCCGTAAATAGAGACTAAAAAATATTTGTTTATAATTGTTATGTATATTGTTGTTGTCATGTATATGTATATTAATTAAAATGTAATCAAATTTAGTAAATAAAAACATAAATCAAATATTATGAACACATTAAAATGTCTAGTACACTACATGGGTGTGCTGCACCCACCTTACGCTCGATGTTTCACATACCTTGCGCTCGCCGGGTAAGATTTGGATTGCATTATTCAACTAAAATGAAATTAACCTATACGGAAATAAAACTTTTTTTAATTGGAACTCTTCTTTTTTCTATTTTTCTACCAGGGTGGACTGGTCATTAGCCTGACATCAGGCGCGACTTCAGTATGCGGTTCCTCTCTGCTCTCAAACACCAAGCTCATCACCGCCGCTCACTGTTGGAGGACCGGGAACAGCCAGGCGCGTCAGTTCGTGGTGGTCCTTGGATCTATCCGTCTGTTCTCAGGTGGCATCCGCTTGACTACCACCAATGTTGTGGTGCACGCCAACTATAATATGAACAACCTCAACAACGATGTCGCGATCATCACCGTCGGCTGGGTCAACTTCTCAAGTAAGGAAAGTTATAGTAAAAACGCTTGCATGTCACATAAATTTGAAGCAATGAGCCGAAAAACCACAATTTGATTTTAAAATATGAAAAGCACACAAATGCATCAAGGTAGTTAGTTGAGTACAGGTAAAATATTTATTTATATATTTTGTAATATTGAGGTTTTTTTTATAAATGAAAAAAATATAAAATTTTATGTGTAGTTTTATATTAGATGTTGATTCTAAACGCTTTCTCAGGGTATAAACTATAATTTTAAAAATAGTGTTAAGTGAATTAAACCATTTTTCAACCAACCAACCAACCAACCAAACAAACTGATAAAAACTTTTGACACATAGGTAGTTGAAATTCTCTATATAAGTAATAAATTTAACTAAACACGATATTTTCAAAACGGCGATCTAGAGGGTTGACACATTATTGCTTAACAGCGTCCAATTAGGTGCATTTCAAAGTTAAAAACCTAATACATGTAAAAAACATAATCCGTGTTAAAACTTAAATAATTAGTACTTAATACTTACATGAAATACAAAAACATTCATTACAGTAATTATAAACAGAAACGCAATAATTTGGAGATATTTACAAATATGTTCATGAAATCGTTATATTTCATACAACTGCAGGAACGCGTGACGTCAGACTTGTATGGAGCGTTTTCATGAGATTTGCCAAATTCTGTATTATAAATTGCTGTACCTTTAAAAATATTGATTTTTAATTTACTGTGTCTTCTGAGAAGTTACTAATATTTAGGAGTATTATTTATTTATGCAATAAAAAATCAGTCAACTAGCCTCTGATGCAACGGCTCTTTAACTGAATGGTTATTATTGTATTTCGTCTTTAATATAATGTCTACTTTCAGACACAATCAACCGCATCAACCTTGCAACTGGTAGCAGCAGCTACGCTGGCTCCTGGGCCACAGCTGCTGGTTTTGGAGCAATTGGTGACAGTAAGTTATCTTCTGCCCCTAAAATAATATAGTTCCTGAAGATACTATAAAATTTTATCTTAAGATGTTTGGGATAATATCCTGCATACGAAAATATATAGTATGTTAGCCGTCTGTGATACATACATACATACATACATACATACATACATACATACATACTACATACATGCAAGCGACATTTTATCTGAACATAAAATATTATAGTATCATTCCCGTCTGTGATGCCCCTTAGAAAACTTCAAGAATCTTGTTTGAAAGTTGTGCAAATAGATTTGTGTGTTTAATGTGCCTATCACATTAAGATTTTATTGAAACTAATAATAATAATATTCAATCAGAGACAATATGATAACATCTGGAAAGCAGTATTCTCAACAAAAAAAATTCTTAGATATCGGCATCTCCAACAACCAGGCCTTGAGCCACGTCAACCTCCAAGTCATCACCAATAACGTGTGCGCCAATACCTACGGAACATCGGCCATCATCGCCTCTACCCTCTGCGTCAGCGGTGCTGGGGGTCGGAGCACCTGCGGCGGAGACTCCGGTGGCCCATTGGCTATTGGGAGCACATTGGTAAAAACCCTTTTTTAAGCCTTCATATTCTTCTTGGTTATGACTTTCAGCGTTAAAACAACGATTATATTGCCGTTTACCTTATAAATTTTCAGATATCATGATCACATACACCTTTTATTTATTTATTTTATTCTTATAAATTACGACTTTCAGCCTTGCAGCACATATTGATTCTCACAACATTTTTCTTATCAATTTTTAGATCGGTATCACATCTTTTGGCTCCATCTCGGGTTGCCAGCGTGGATTCCCTGCCGGTTTCGCCCGAGTTACCTCCTTCGCTTCCTGGATCCAGGCCCGCCTATAAGCTACTGTGTTATATGAAAAGATACAAAATGAAATCAACTAACTACCTTGATGCATTTGTGTGCTTTTCATATTTTAAAATCAAATTGTGATTTTTCGGCTCATTGCTTCAAATTTATGTGACATGCAAGCGTTTTTACTATAACTGTTTCCTTACTTGAGAAGTTGACCCAGCCGACGGTGATGATCGCGACATCGTTGTTGAGGTTGTTCATATTATAGTTGGCGTGCACCACAACATTGGTGGTAGTCAAGCGGATGCCACCTGAGAACAGACGGATAGATCCAAGGACCACCACGAACTGACGCGCCTGGCTGTTCCCGGTCCTCCAGCAGTGAGCGGCGGTGACGAGCTTGGTGTTTGAGAGCAGAGAGGAACCGCATACTGAAGTCGCGCCTGATGTCAGGCTAATGACTAGTCCACCCTGGTAGAAAAATAGAAAAAAGAAGAGTTCCAATTAAAAAAAGTTTTATTTCCGTATAGGTTAATTTCATTTTAGTTGAATAATGCAATCCAAATCTTACCCGGCGAGCGCAAGGTATGTGAAACATCGAGCGTAAGGTGGGTGCAGCACACCCATGTAGTGTACTAGACATTTTAATGTGTTCATAATGCCACCTGAGAACAGACGGATAGATCCAAGGACCACCACGAACTGACGCGCCTACATAGCTTTAATAACTTTTTTAAACAAGAATATTGATAGAATTTTCTTAATCTGTTTTGTTTAGGCCCACAAGCAATTAGAAAGCCTGAATGTAACATAATAATTTTAAAAAAATCTCCAAACTTATGATTTAAATATTTTTGCTTATAAATTATTTTAATATCCTCAAAAACAATGTATAATCTTATTACTCATATATATTAATTAATATATATGTGTGGCAAAGGGTGGTTTTACTTCAGAGAGAAGCCCTAGTCGCTACGTGAATTGTCCAAGTTTCAAATCAAATCAAATCAAATCAAAAATTTTTTATTCAAAATTGGTATTTTTAAATACTCTTTTTGAACGTCGATACTACGTGATGCCTACCACCGGTTCGAGAACTAACCCAGCGAGAAGAGCCGGCAAGAAACTCGTCTGGGGCCATCTTTTACCAAAAAGATGGAAAATTATTCTTTTAAAATCAAAATTATTACAATGTTTACTTATGTCTATGTAACAAATAATAAGATAAGATGAGGAGCCACCTTATTCCCAAGGTGTGCCGTCTTGAATAAAGTCATTAATTTTATAATACGCTTTGGCACACAAACGCTCTTTAACTACTTTTTTAAACTTATTAATGGGAAAGTTTTGAACCTTTTCTGGGATTATATTGTATAAGCGTATACATTGGCCTTTAAAGGATTTACTAACTTTGCTTAGTCTGAACACTGGCATATCTAACTTGTTCTTATTTCTAGTGTTTACACAATGAACACAACACACACACACAATGAACACAACAAACACAATTTACACAGTTTTCTTAGAAAGTAAATTTAGCACTATATTATGTATGATGGTCAAGGTCGTTACAAGCGTGTAGAGTTGTGTCGTGTCCGAGAGAAATTGTAAATACTTAGGTAACTATTCTTATAGTTATAACTACGCTTCCTATTTCTATAGTTATATATAGGGTATTCTTATGCCTACAATTAGGTATATTTCAAAATACAAAATAGGTACTTAATAATAAAAGGTTTTTCTGTGTATTAATCAACCTATTGTAAGATAATCATAATATTAAAATACTTCCACGATACTGCCGCTAATTAAATAATAATATATAATATTATAATCGTCTATTATTATGGTAACTACAAATTACAATTGTTAGTAGGTACGTATCCAACTTTCCGCTTACCGTAAAAGTAAACTTATTCAAACGATTTATCACCAACAATAAACACAACACAAGTACTAAGTAGTCTCGCATTTAATATTCACATATAAGTACAAAAACACGTATTAGTTAAATTTTAAGACGAATTATATTTATCACTTCTCAGTGCTCAATATAATTTCAAAAGTAATAGTTGACCAATAATTATTATGAACGTAATGTAATAATATGATTTTACATCCAAGGACGCGCCGGTTGAGGTAGTGCCGAGCTACTTTTAAACATTCATTCGTCTCATGACGCACGTGATATTATCTAATAACGGGTCCTAATTGGTGAAAGCTACAAAATAGCGGGATAATGTCACAGAAAAATAGCCCTTATTCCTTCGAACTGTCATCGGACAAATCATATTAATAATATTGTTCTTTAGTTGGCCAGCCGGCTATTAAAAACAAGTTTGAATTTCAGCTTTATTTCTAACGAGATAAGGTTTCTATGATCTCCCACCATAACTCCGAATATATCGGGTTTTAAAGAGATCTGTGATTACAAAATTCGTGTCAAAGTTGTAACGTGCAGCGCATAGATGTCGCTTGAGTCGGTCTACATCGCACTATCGCTTGTCCGACCTGACTTGTATAAGATATTATTGTTTTCCATATACTAGTTTAGCTTGAGGTCTTCATGAGGTGATCTGAAAGGGAAGCCGATAAGAATGGAGTTCTTTAGACTCCTCCCTTTCCCTCGATTTATCATGGATCATCAGGTCTCCACTTTGGTGACTCAGGACCAAATTTCGAATTATAGCCTTTACAGTAACAAAGCAATTTTGAAGATCGGTCCACAGACGGCGGAATTATCGTTGAACATACAAAATGTATACTTAGTCTGGCCATAAATACTGTTACAATTAAAAATAAACAAAATATTAGGTCTTTACCTATGAAATTGCCGTTTTGTATGAAAAAATTTAAACGAATTTTTGACGTGATAACGTCTTATAATTCGATGGAGCCGGCTGCACGCACGAAAAAACATGACTCATGCCGTTACCGGCATTACCGGCGTTACCTCGCTAAGCATGACGTTGTCACGTTCAACTATCGTCGGTAAATCGACTTTACAAACAACCGATTTTTTTTCATGTATCTTTTATTTGTATTAATCGAAGTAATCACCCATGCAATCAATGCATCTTTGCCAACGCAGTGGCAGTTTATTGATGCCCTTCTTAAAGAAATCAGCTGGACGGGAGGCAACAAATTCTTCAAAGGCATTTTGTACTGCCTCTCGGGATCGAATTTTTTTCCCGCCAAGAAGTTATCCAAATTCTGAAAAAGTAGTAGTCTGTAGGCGCAAGGTCTGGTGAGTAGGGCGGATGACGGAGAGCTTCCAACCCCAGTTCATGCAACTTGGAGACCATCTGCTGTGCAGCAGGAGGTCGCGCGTTGTCGTGCAGGAGCAGCGGAGACCAATGATTTTTTTTTTTTTTTGAACAAATTGACCAATGCTGGTTGGAGATGTGCCAGCTTCTCCATCATTGTGTTCAGTTCTTCACAGTACACATCTGCAGTAATGCTCACCCCGTTTGGTAAGAAGCTGTGATGAATCACACCGGCGCTAACAACCAAACCATGGCCACGCGGGCCACCTTTCTCTGACGTTTAGCGAATAATCTCTCTTCGATATTTTTGTGGACTGTATTTCAGAAGGTATCTGGCGTCGCCAGGTGAATATGCAGTAATAATTAGATAAAATGGGAAGGTGGAAAGGAGATACGCTTACCGAATTAGCTACGGAGAAGGGCGTCTTGCAGCTGGAGTTTTCGTCACTTCCTTCTGTTCACAACACTCTAGTCTTCCCAGAACTCTTATCACATGCGTTCCTATAGGAATATATCTCACTTTCGTGGGCGGGAATTAGTAGCGGAAAAGTCTAATAACACATGCGGTGTCGGCCATCGCACACGCTCTCTCGACGCCGCCACCAAACAGTGACCATGACTTTTCTAAGGGTAAGTTTTCGCTTAGGGCATTGTTTAGGTGCTGAACCAGGATCCAACCAACTTGCTGAGCGCTTGCAGTTATCAAACAGAATCCATTTTTCATCGCAGGTAACAATGCGGTTCAAAATTCCTACATTTCTGTATCTGTTGAGCAGTGCAAGGCACATCTCGACGCATACTTCGCGCTGGCGATCATTGAGTTCATGGGGCACCCATTTGTCAAGCTTTTTTACCTTGCCAATTTAACGCAAATGAACCAATATTGTTTTGACGCTAACGTAGAAAGCTGCTTCTAATTCAGCCGTAGATTGTGTATCATCAGCTTCCACAATCGCCTTTAATTCGTCATTGTCGACCAAAGTCTTCGGACGACCGCGAGGTTCATTTTTCAGGTCGAAATTTCCAGAACGGAAGCGAGCAAACCAATAACAGGTGGTGCGTTGGTTTGTAGTGTTAGCTCCGTAAACGTCGTTGATGTTGCGTGCCGCTTGTGCCGTGTTGCTGCCACGACGGTACTCATATTCCATAATTACTCGAATTTTTAACGTATCCATGATGACGAAAAAGATTGAAATGCGATGAAAATGTAACACTAATCAATAAACAAATGACTACTTTTGGAAAAAGAATTCCATGTTTATGAAATAAAATTAATTTGAAATTAGAATTCTTAACCAAACAAAAATTATTTTGATTTGAAATGGCCAGTACTGCAGAACGGCAATTTCATAGGTAAAGACCTATTATTACATTTGAATTTGGAATCTGTCATTTTTATATGATTGTATATTGTGTTTTCTTATTTTGGCGCCAATACATTGTACAATATTTTGCGATATTAAAATGGAGTGGGGTGATAAAGTGAACCGAATAGCTGTAATTGCATTACACAAAGTAGGTATGGAGCCAAATACAATTTTTAAAACTCTCCATACGTTTGGTATTAGTAAAATGTTTGTGTACCGGGCTATTAATAGGTACAATGAGACCTCCTCTGTTTGTGACAGAAAAAGATCTGGCCGTCCACGTAGTGTTCGTACGAAAATGGTGGTCAAAGCAGTAAGGGAAAGAATTCGAAGAAATCCGGTCCGAAAGCAAAAGATTTTATCTCGGGAGATGAAGATAGCACCTAGAACCATGTCGCGTATTTTAAAAGATGACTTAGGACTTGCAGCCTATAAGAGACGTACTAGTCATTTCTTAACTGATAATTTAAAAAAGAATAGGGTGGTAAAATCGAAACTACTAATGAAGCGATACGCAAAGGGAGGTCACAGAAAAATTTTGTTTACGGATGAGAATTTTTTTACAATTGAGCAACATTTTAACAAACAAAATTACCGTATTTATGCTCAAAGCTCTAAGAAAGCTTCCCAATTAGTCGACAGATGCAACGTGGGCACTATCCGACTTCAGTGATGGTTTGGTGGGGTATTAGCTATGAAGGAGTGACTGAGCCATACTTTTGTGAAAAAGGTATCAAAACATTAGGCACAAGTGTATCAAGATACCATTCTTGAGAAGGTAGTAAAGCCCCTTAACAACACCATGTTCAATAACCAAGAATAGTCCTTCCAGCAAGACTCGGCGCCGGGTCATAAAGCTCGGTCTACGCAGACTTGGTTGGAAACGAACGTTTCGGACTTCATCAGAGCTGAAGACTGGCCGTCGTCTAGTCCCGATCTTAATCCGCTGGATTATGATTTATGGTCAGTTTTAGATAGTACAGCTTGCTCTAAACGCCATGATAATTTGGAGTCTCTAAAACAATTCGTACGATTGGCAGTAAAGAATTTTCCCATGGAAAGAGTGCGTGCTTCTATTGATAACTGGCCTCAACGTTTAAAGGACTGTATTACAGCCAATGGAGACCACTTCGAATAAGCTTTTTATATTTTAATTTTTTTTATATTTATGTATAAATGTTATTTGCAATAGAACATTTTTTTTTCTTTGTTTCAGTATTTATGGCAAGGCTAGGTATATACAGCCTAATGTATAACCGCCTCCTTTTTTGGAAGATGGTTAAAAAAGTTTCCGCTATTCTCTCTCTCGGCAAATAACGCTTGAGTTTCAAGCGTTATATCATGCGAGTTTTCTGAGAGGTCGTGGTATTTAAGCATTACCGATACCGAAAAAAGGTAATGCACTGATCTCTGGGCCTACTAAACAATCACCAGTCATGATAATGATTAGATACTATATTAGATACTCAGAAATATCAAAACTCATACTTATTAATCATAATGCGATTACAATATTCATATAATTTATTTAATATTTGTAATAATAATATAGCAGTAAGGTATGAAAAAATGACTTTGAAATAGTACTTCAGCACTCGACTTTGGCTAATTAATAAACTTATCTTAATTACGATATGATTGCAAATTCTTAAATCTCAGAATATTGGATCGCAGTTCTTTTTGAGTCGCTTTAGTTATTTTATTTAATACACGTAAAATACTATTGGCATTATCAATAGGTATCCAACATTTTTAACACAAATTATGATGCTACTACAGGTTGCCCGCGACTTCGCGCGCGCAATTTAATCTAATCTTATAAATAATAAATTACTTTAATTTAATCTTGCTGAAACCGTACATTTACCACTATAAAAATACCATATATCCTTCCCCGTGGCCTTCTCTATATCTCTGCCAAATTTCATAAAAATCGGTCCAGTAGATTCGGAGCCTATCCAATGCAAAAAAATAAACAAATATACAAAAAAATACAGTAATAGTATATATAGTGCCCCAATTACTACGCGGATAAATATATATATATATATATATATATATATATATATATATATATATATATATATATATATATATATATTTATCCGTCAAAAGTTCCGTTCCGTTCCGTTAAGTCAAAATCACCATGTGTCCATATAAATTTCGAGGAATTCACTCGGTTCGTCATGGATTTCATGGGACCAACTTGGTATTATACCATTTACATCAAAAAAATAATTTTGAAGATCGGTCCACCGACGGCGGAGTAATCGTTAAGCCAAAAAAAAAATGTATATATAATATATATACAGGGTGGCCAAAAAGTCGTGGATCAAACGAAACAGGGAGATAAAGGAGGTAATTTCCAACAAAAAATCTTTCTCCAGCATGGCTATAACTTCATTGCACGAAAAGATATGAACTATTTTTGTTTTTTCAATGAAAGTACCGAGTTTTTTTATAATTTAATCAGTAAAAAGTTAAAATGATTAAAAATAATTAAAAAAAAGCTGTTGTATTATGACTCGATTTTGTATCAATACTACAAAAAATGTATTGCAGCTCTTGGAATCGTGTTTGGAGCTATTTTAAAGAAATAGTGTATCATGGAGAGAATAACACCGAACAAGAACTACGACAAAAGCTCGAGTTTGCTAAGTTACAAATTCAAAATAACAGAGGTGCATTCCGCCGATTACGAGCAAATTTTATTAGGCGGTGCAGATTGTTTGTTATGGTCAGAGGTAGGAACTTTGAACATTTAATGTAAAAATTTGTATTTAATAAAAGTACTAAGGCACAATCGTTGTTTTTATTTCACAATGGCTTCTGAAATTACTATGTAATATGTATGAGAAAAAATCTAATTTTTCCTTTGAATTTATCATTTTATGAAATTTGCACCTTGGTATGAAAAAACGATCATAAAACCAAAACTAAAGATCAAAAAGTAAAGTGTTTTACCTCATTTTAATCAGCATTAAACCGGCAAGTTTTTATAATACAGGGTCACCTTTACGTAATACGTTTTTTTTCAAATGGTGCTCTTAAAGTGAGAAGTAATTTTTTGAAACGCATCAAAATTTACGGAAAAACATTAATTGCTCGTTAAGTTTGATACCAAGAGCTGCAATACATTTTTTGTAGTATTGATACAAAATCGAGTCATAATACAACAGCTTTTTTTTAATTATTTTTAATCATTTTAACTTTTTACTGATTAAATTGTAAAAAAACTCGGTACTTTCATTGAAAAAACAAAAATAGTTCATATCTTTTCGTGCAATGAAGTTATAGCCATGCTGGAGAAAGATTTTTTGTTGGAAATTACCTCCTTTATCTCCCTGTTTCGTTTGATCCACGACTTTTTGGCCATCCTGTATATATATATATATATATATATATTTTTACTTAACGATTACTCCGCCGTCGGTGGACCGATCTTCAAAATTATTTTTTTGATGTAAATGGTATAATACCAAGTTGGTCGCATGAAATCCATGACGAACCGAGTGAACTCCTCGAAATTTATATGGACACATGGTGATTTTGACTTTTCTGAAGTAGTCTAAGCATATTATGCTACCAAAAAGTAAGATTTTGCACCAAGGTATACCCTGGATCCTAAAGTACAGAACAGAACTCCTTATAAATACATGTTTGGGGATTTCGGCGTTGTTTAAAGAACTGCAAGCATATGCCATCATACCTTTTTTTACACAGTAATCATCATCATCATCACCACCATCTTCACAAGAAACACCAACATATTATTATGATGACATAGGTACTTACTACTCATCAGAGTTTAGTGCACCGATATCAATGTACTTGAAATTTTGCCATTGTCAAAATTATATTCGTGATCATCATCATTATATAATTTTATAATATAATTTTATTTAATGCTTACTGCTAACTTTTTTCCGTCGATTATTACAATAGATAATAATAATAATTTAATAATCTATATAATCTAAATAGTATCTAATCAATATCATCATTGGTGATTGTTTAGTAGGTCCACAGATCGGTAATGCTTATTTGGGGAAATACCACGGCCTATCAGAAAACTGGCATAAAATAACGCTTGAGTTTGTTTTGCCGAGAGAGTAAGAATAACGGAGGCTTTTTGTATTTACATATTTCTTAAAATGTGGTAATAATAATATAACTAAAAAGAGAAAAATTCTTATTATTAAAAAAAAATTAAAACTGACTTCCAAACTAAAAATGCACAAAAAAGTATGAAATAAAACTTATTTTCTAAGTAATTCCCCTTTTAAATTCGTCTAAAATTTTAACTACACACACCGGCATATTTAGCGGAACATAAAATAAAGGTTTGATATCAGTCTCATATAAGGTTGCTGGCTGGTTTATACGTCATTCAATTTAAAAAGAAATATTTTCAAATTAAGAAAACAACTGAACATCACATTTTATGCAATTGTTTTAATTTTATTTAAATACACCTTATTTAGAGCGAACTTCGAGTATTTCTTCCTTCTGAGTTTGATTTAAAATTTCATTGAAATACTGTTTTTTGTTAGTTTTTTTTAATCGCGTATCTTTTTGGAGTTGAGGACTGAATTATGCCTGACTTAGCCCCAACGGAGATTGCCAGGGCAATCGAAATGCGAAGAAATGGTTAAACCTACAGAGTGATATCCAGAGATCTTCGTCGACCAGTTTCAACGATCCATCGCAGTATCCAACGGTTCAGGGAGACCGGTACTTATGTGAGAAGAGCAGGACAAGGCAGAAAAAGACGCACTTCGAGTAGGGATGATCGTTTCATTCGGCTTCGTGTACGTAGGAACCCCCGTTTGACGGTCGTCCAAGCCCGACATGAGTTAGAAGCAGTGCGGGGTGTAACCGTAAGTGAGCGTACGGTACGAAGAAGGTTCGAAAAAGCTGGTTTGGGTTAATTTGTTCCAAGGCTCAAGGTAAATCATCGTAGAAACAGGTTAACTTTTGCTCAGGAACATCGACTTTGGAACGCGGACCAATGGAGTAAGGTATTGTTTAGTGATGAGTGCAGAATTCTCTTAAATCAAATTGACGGCAGGCAAAGAATATACAGACGCAAAGGAGAACGGTACATTCAGACAAATTTTGAAACTACAGTTGCATACGGTGGTGGATCAATAATGGTTTGGGCGGGCATTTGTTTGGGAGCTCGCACAGACTTGGTAGTGATTGACAGAGGGAGTCTGACTGCAGACCGCTATATCAGAGAAGTTTTAGAAGAAAATGTCTTACCGTTTGCCCCATATATCGGTGATAGTATAGTTCATAGATAAAGTATTGGGTGACTATATAAATTGTCAAATTATGTTCTAACGCACATACTATCGTCAACATGAAGACTGTTCTGGTTGTACTCGCCTTGGCTCTTGCCGTTGCTGCCGTACCTTCGGTACCAATTAACAACGACTACCATGAGAGCATTGGTATCCCTGAGACAGCCAGGATCAAGGCCGCTGAAGAAGCTCAGGACTTCGATGGAGCTAGAATCGTCGGAGGAGTACAATCAGCCCTGGGAGCTTTCCCTTACTTGGTACGTGTTCTTACCTAGAGTCTGGTATTTGTTCCATATGTTATGTTTCTAGTAAGAAGTTGTTCTTATTGTCATCGTAATTTTCAGGGAGGATTAGTCATTACTCTCGCAAGTGGATCCATTTCCGTGTGCGGATAAACCTTGCTCTCTAACACCAAGGTCGTCACCGCCGCTCACTGCGGGTGACCAGCAATCAAGCAATCAAGCGCGTCAATTCACTGTTGTCTTTGGCTCCATTTAATTGTTCTTCGGCGGTACTCGTATCACAACCACCAATGTCAACGTACACGCCAACTACAACTGGGACAACCTAAACAACGATGTCGCCAGTATCACAATCAGCTGGGTCAACTACTCTAGTAAGTTTAAAATCACATCTGTTTTTTTTCCATAATGTGCAAAAAATTGTTAGAGATACCTACATTTTAAGTTAAATTGATTTAAACTAGCTTAGCTTCTACTAACAAGTAATTTATTTGCAGACACCACCAGGAACATTCCTATCGCCACTGGCAGCAACAACTACGCAGGCTCCTGGGCCACAGCCGCCGGATTCGGAGCTACCGGTGAGTAAGTTATTTATTTCATACTTGGTCATTCAATTACATACTTAATTTGAATTGACCATCTTGTTAAGAATTCACTGCGGGTATTAATAATTATTATTATTATCATTACATCATAGGTAACTAACGAAACCTCGAAAATTAATGTTTTCTCAAAAAAGTGAGGTTTTGTCATTTAATTCTTCTTTATTTAAATTCATCTTAATAATTTAAAATTCTTCTCCTTTAGATGTCGGCATCTCTACCAACCAAGTGATGAGACACGTCAATCTCCAAGTCATCACCAACACCGTGTGCGCTGCCACATACGGGACCTCAACCATTGTCGCCTCTACCCTCTGCGTCAGCGGTGCTGGTGGTCAGAGCACCTGCGGCGGAGACTCCGGCGGTCCTCTCGTCAACAACAACCAACTGGTAAGAGTTCTTACAATATCATCTTATCTGAGTTCCCTTGAATATAGCAACCTGAGTGAAGCTCATGTGTTGATTTAAAAAAATATATACAATTTAATTTATTTACAGATCGGTATCACATCTTTCGGCTCCATCTTTGGTTGCCAGCGCGGATACCCTGCCCGATTCGCCCGAGTTACCTCCTTCGCTTCCTGGATCCAAGCCCGCCTTTAAATTATTGTAAATGATGAATTTATATAGATTATTATAAATAAAATAAGAAAAGATCTTTTTTAACAGACCTAATCGCACATGATTTAAAATTGCAAATTAAATCGTAATATAATCAAATAAGTAATAAAACTTTTTAAAGTATTTCAACATAGTATCAGAAAAAAAAAACAAAATTAAAAATTATAAGTAACCCCCGAATTGTCAAGCAGTGAGCGAGCGAGATGATGAATTATAGCTAAGAACACTCTCGATCATGTCAGTTGTCAAACAAAAAAAAACTAGCTACGGTTGAGAGCTTGGATACCACGGACACAGACACCACGGACACGTCAAACTTATAACATCCCCCTGTTTTCGTTGGGGTAAAAGAGCTAAAATATACAACGAAACTGACTACTAGGGTCCCCTGGATACTGACTACTAGACAGACTTATAGCACAGAGTATAAATATATACTTACGTACAGAGGAACACCTTTCATGGAACGATCCAAATTTTGTCAGGGTTGTCACAGAAGATGGACGTAAATTAAACTAAGTCTAGCGGCAGTATCGCATATTGAGAAAGTCTAATTGGGAATTTGCAAAAAAAATATTGTTTTTTTATGTATTTTAAAACTTTATTATTAATAATATTGATATTTAATGCGAAAAATTTTAAAAAATGTTTTTTAAATTAATTATAAACAATTAAAACTTTGTTAAAATTTAATAATAAATCACGTGACTATGAACGCGCAACGATTGTCACCATAGTTGTGACGTCGTAATGTTAAAGCTACTTAATAACAAGCTACTTAATACTAATCTGTGTTTAATATCTCAGTAGTACTACTTAGCGATGTGTGATAAAGGATTTATAAAGGCGAAGTCTGATAATATTTCGGTGACGGTGGCCGGTTTCATTGAAACCAGGCCGACTACGCAGGAGTTATTTTATAGTGATCAAGTGTGTGCGCAGTGCACAAGAGCACTCTGTCCTCCTTTTACTCTCGTAACCCAGTGGGACGTAACCGACACGACTGCCGAGAGATCAGGCGCAGGTCCGACTTTTTACACGCCCATCCGACGCATGTATCATCTTTCTTGTCAGACAATCCAGATTGTCTGACAAGAAAGAAAAATCTGATCTGGTGATCAGCCTGCATTGTCTCTAACCAAACTTGGAAACAACATTTTTGCTTGGAAACAACAAACCCCAATGCGGGGATCGAACTCACCACCTCCGAGTCGAGAGCCAAGCTCTAACCACTAGACCGCGGAGGCTGTTATTTTACATTATATTAAAGCTCCTATTTGAAAATATATGATTTCACAGCAGATAGCACCCCGTCAGATATTAATTATAATATTAGTAATATAAATATTATATTAGTACTCTAACTATACTATATTTAGTTTTTAAAAATATATCATAAAATAATACTCAAGTATTATAAATCATATAAAAACAAAATATATTTTTTTAATATATCATTTATTTTATTTGGTTTTTAGTTGCCAAAAACAACATAACTCTGTCACACTTGTTGGAGAAGGACTAACAGCAGTATCACGGTCTACTGTCGAACGGGACCCAGTAGCAGCAAGCAACAAGCCGTGGGAGAGCCATGCTTCGGCACGAATGGGCCGGCTCGACCGGAGAAATACCACGGGCTCACAGAAAACCGGCGTGAAACAGCGCTTGCGCTGCGTTTCGCCGAGTGAGTGCGTTTACCGGAGGCCCAATCCCCTACCCCCCTAGAAATGCCGCAGTTGAAAAGCAATTTGTTACCCCAGGAGGGTACCAACTGCGTTGGAGAATCCCTCTCTGGACGTCCATGCTCAGGAACCCCTGGAACTGAACGTGGACGTCCAGGCTGCCCCTCGTATTCTGGGGAGGGCAAAACTGCGCTCCAATCTGCTCAGGGCAAGAGCAAACGCACAAAGGCACCCCCCTCGATATTAAACATGGACTTTTGTAATATCAGGGGAAAGGCAAAGCCGGCTTTGCTCTTTTTAACCGAGACGCAGATATCATGTCCGAGTGACACATCATACCTTTCCCACCCAGGGTATTCTCTCGAGCACTCCTTTCTGCCCAAAGCTGGAGTGTGTGTGTATATCAGAGATGATATCAGCTCTCGCCGCCTCAGCAATCTTGAGGACAGGGACCTGTCAACGTTATGGCTCCGCATAGATTGCGACGACCACCCTCGCGTCTATGCGTGCCTATATAGGTCCCATAGTGGTGACCCCGAGACGGACCGACTCTTGGAACACCTGCAAGCTGCTTCAGATTTTGTGCAGCGGCAGATCCCATCCGCAGAGATCATAATACTTGGCGACTTTAATGCCCACCACGCCGACTGGCTCAATTCCAGTAAAACTGATCATGCGGGGAGATCTGTCTGCAACTTTGCCCTTGCGAACGACTTGACACAACTGGTTACTACGCCTATGCGAATCCCAGATGTGGATGGTCAGAATCCTTCCTTGTTGGACCTTCTGCTGACTTCAAATCCTGACGGCTACCAAATATCCGTAATCGCACCACTTGGTTCATCGGATCATTGCCTTGTTAGGAGTTCTGTGCCACTTACGACGGTGTTACGACAGCGTGCTGTTAAATACCGTCGTGTGTGGCACTACAAGTCAGCAGACTGAGATGGGATGCGGTCGTTTTTTGCATCCTATCCTTGGGGGAACGTGTGCTTCTCGCCGGATGATCCCGACAACACTGCCAACTCTGTTGCCGATCTGAACTTTTCATTCCGTCCTCTGTAGTGCCAACTGGCGGCAGATTTCGTCCCTGGTTTGGTTCATCCCCCAAAAAAGCTTCTCGCCGGAAGCAGGAGGCTTACGAATCCTGGGCCAATGCAGTGTCTGCTCGGGATTTAAATACCAGCACATATAAAAAGGAGCACAACCTTGCCTCTAGGTCCCTCAAGAAAGAGATCACTCGGGCAAAGAAACAGCACGTCAATAGAATTGGTAAGAGACTTGAGCGCCTCCCCTCAGGAACCCGTGCATTCTGGTCTCTGGCCAAAGCTATTGAAGGAAATTTCTGCAAGCCAACCCTACCATCCCTACGCGTAGGAAATGGATCGTTGGCCCAGGGCGCAAAGGACAAAGCCGATCTTCTGGGCAAGCTCTTTGCGTCAAACTCGACCCTGGATGACGGGGGGCAGAAACCGCCGACCATACCGCGATGCACGAGCATCATGTCTGATATTCGGTTTCATCAGCGCTCAGTGCGAAAAGCCCTCCGTTCCCTTGATATCCAAAAGTCGAGTTGGCCTGACGGAATCCCTCCTATTGTGTTGAAAAAGTGTGCTCCAGAGTTGGCTCCGGTCTTGACGCGTCTTTTTCGGTTCTCCTACTCTTCTGGCATCGTCCCGGCTTCTTGGAAGACAGCCTTGGTGCACCCGATCCCCAAAAAAGGTGATCGCTCAAATCCTTCCAACTACAGACCAATCGCTATAACCTCTCTCTTCTCGAAGATAATGGAATCCATTATCAATAGCCAGCTTCTTCGATACTTGGACGGCCAGGGATTACTAAGCGACAAACAATACGGGTTCCGTAAGGGTCGCTCGGCTGGTGATCTCTTGGCGTACCTAACTCATCGTTGGGTATCAGGCAATTGAGTCGAAGGGAGAGGCATTGGCTGTTAGTTTGGACATTGCGAAGGCATTTGATCGGGTTTGGCATAAAGCGCTGCTATCAAAGCTTCCATCATACGGGCTACCCGAGAAATTATGTAAGTGGGTCACTAGTTTCTTAGCAGATAGAAGGATAAAGGTCGTAGTTGACGGCGAATGCTCGGAAACTCAGTCTGTTGATGCTGGTGTCCCTCAGGGCTGTGTGCTATCGCCTACCCTATTCATACTGCATATCAATGACATGTTACAGACCAACGGCATTCATTGCTATGCGGATGATAGTACAGGTGATGCTGTATATATCGGCTCCCCCAATATTTCTCGGCTAAATGTCATTGAGAGTCGAAACAAACTTGTGTCTTAAATAGAGAATTCATTGGAGAAAGTCTCTGAATGGGGTAGACGTAACTTAGTCCAATTCAACCCCGCCAAGACACAAGTCTGCGCGTTCACCACTAAAAAGTCACCAATGGTCGTATATCCTCGTTTTGAGGGCACGTCTTTAACCATCTCCCCTAGCATTGAGATACTTGGCGTCAGCATATCGAGCGAAGTCCAGTTCCGATATCATCTAGAGGGTAAGGCCAAGTTAGCCTCGAAGAAGCTTGGTGTTCTTAACAGAGCGAGACAGTACTTCAGTCCGGACCAACGCCTACAACTCTACAAGGCGCAGGTTCGGCCTCATATGGAATATTGTTCTCATCTCTGGGCAGGGGCGCCAAAATACCAACTGCTCCCTCTGGATCGTATCCAACGAAGGGCCGCTCGAATTGTTGACTGCCATAGTGTTTCAAACAGCTTGGACCCCTTGGAATTACGCCGAGATGTAGCTTCACTCTGCATCCTCTATCGGTTGTATCACGGGGAGTGCTCTGAGGAATTGTTCGGAATCATACCACCTGCAACTTTTCGCCATCGTCCCACGCGAAAAACATACCATCCTCATCACCTTGATGAGTGGCAGTCTTCCACCGTGCGCTTTTCGCGTAACTTTCTGCCGCGCACTGTAAAACTCTGGAACGAACTGTCACCAGCAGTATTTCCGGACCTATACGACCTGCAAACCTTCAAGAAGAGAGCGTATTCCCTCTTAAAAGGCCGGCAACGCACCTGCAGCTCTTCTGATGTTGCGAGTGTCCATGGGCGACGGTAGTTGCTTACCATCAGGTAACCCGTTTGCTCGCTTGCCCCCTTATTTAATAAAAAAAAAAGCAGTCCTCAGGAGGTATCAAAACCTCACAAGAAGAAGGGAGCTGCTCGGATATAATATCTAGTAACGATATATTTTTGCGAAACTGTATCCGAGCACCAATCACACAAGGCCAGTGTTTTTTCCCTGGGTGCAATGGAACTGAAACATGTTTAATACCATATTACCAATACCATAATACCAATTATTTACAAATTTTAGGATCGGTTCCTATCACTTGAGCAGTAACTCATGGGAATTACTTTTAGAATCTATATCTTGATATATATATATCCTTGATATAAATATATATCAAGGATATATATATATATATATATATATATATATATATATATATATATATATCCTCCTAAACTTCAAATATTTTCTTCTTGATTGGGATGTGGAACACATAACCACCAGTCCTTATTGGTCCAGGTCTAATGGCCAGGCTGAAAGTGGAGTTAAAATTGTCAAAAACATATTAAGAAAGTGCAAGGAAGATGGCTCGGATGTACTTAGCGCTGTTAAATTACCGCAACGCTGCTAAGGGAGATTTTCCCAGTCCGGCCGCATTATTAATGTCTAGAAACTTGCGAGTAAATTTATCAATTCTAAACAAAAAACTTAAACCTAAACTTGTAAAATTTTCGACAAAAATGTCATAGACAAAGCAGAGACAAAATGTCTTTTTATTTTGACAGGAATGCGAAGCAAACATCTTATGATTTTCAGCCTGGAGATGACATCAAAAAAATCCTAAATCCTTTTGGTCTCCGGGAATAATTAAAGAGAAATTAGGATGTGGTAGATCTTATTATGTTGTGGATCCAAATGGTGTTGTGTATAGGAGGAATAGGGGACACATTAGACCTAGAAAAAGGAATTTAAAAGATATAAATCAAAAAACAAATCCTCCACCTTCTTTTTATGGTAACAGCAGCACTGACAATATGCCTCCCATGCAGGACTGTGTAGATCCCATGAGTTCGGCACAACTCGGAAAAGGTCCTGTTCCAATTGCATTATCGATGATAACTGTGTTCCTGTGGAGAGTCTAGAAAATACCGGTTCCGTAACCAGGTCCGGTAGAAGTGTAAGACGTCCTAAATTGTTTATACATGAGAAATTTGAGTAGATAAGTTATGTATTGTTATTAGTTATGTACTTATAATATTAGTTTGCTTTTTTCTCGAAAAGGGAGATGTTGCAAATGACAACAGTAGTTTTGAGAGACGTAATTGTCAATGTCATATTGACAGATGTCACGAGTAAAGCCTATTTAGTTATATTTTAGATAAGTAAAAGGCTATTCTCAGTGTAGACTGTAGACGTATTTGTGTAAGACATAACTCATATGTAATATACGTATCTGTGGTAAGCACCAATAAAGGAGAAGAATTGTTGCTGTATTATTATCATCACCACTCAAACGTAAGAAGGACATACAAATCAAGAGGTCGTAGCCCGCTACAAAATTGGCCAAAATGGTGGGCCCAAAATTACTATATTGAGACTTGGCATGCCCCTTTGAGTGTTTTACAATGCCAACAGAAATAAATAGATCAAAACACTACTTAATATTATTATTTCTGTGTAAATTGCAACGAGTGACAACCAACAATATGATGTCACACGCGCTCGAGTTTGTTCGGAAGATGTCGGCGTGTCTTCGTTACTGGATTCAAGAATTAATTTTTATTTTGATATAACTTTTGAATTATTGCGAAAAATAAAAATAGTTTTGTTATAAAACTTATACATATAATCTTTCCATTTATCACAAAAAATAATTCATTCAAATTCCCAATTGGTAAACACCACAACCCGGCGTCGATCCTGCACGATCACGCGTGTGACTCAGGGGCTCTATTCACTAGGTCATGGACGCTCTTATAATAAAGCAAGACATTTCCTAGAAAATTAAATATTTGATAGATAAAATAAGTGTTTTTATAAATATCATTATTTATCATAAATACAGTACAATACATGCCAACTTTTTTGTTTGATATTATTCGTATTTAATATTGTTATATTATAAATTTTAAACATTAATTGAACACAAATTTAATATTTTATAAAAGTTGTTATTTGTCGTCATGAAAACCAACAACACGTCACAACTCTCAATCTCATATGATATAAAAAGTCACCACGAAATTAAAAAAATTTAGACGTGCCTTCGACGGCACACAATCATAACCGGATTTTTCCATTATTGCTGTGTACGCGATAGGAGAATTGTGGACACAACGTATGCAATCTAACGTAGTCAGTTGTAGTAGTGCAATCTAATCGAAAGATTACTATGTAGCTGTTTGTCTGATGCTATGTTTCTTTAATCTGTGCTTCTAGAGATGACGACCTCTGTGAATCATTTGTGCGCGTCAGTGCTCAAGCCGAAGATCGCAGGTTCAAATCCCGCCAAAGTAACAAAATAGTTTTCTATGTTCCTGGGTATAATAAAAAAACTTAAATATGTGTATAGCAGTGGCGAAGGGTATAAATAACTCCATTCTTATCGGCTTCTCTTTTACATTACCTCATGAAGACCTCCAGCCAAAACTAGTATACGGAAAACAATAATATCTTATACGTAAGTATATAAGTCAGGTTGGACAAGCGATAACGCGATGTAGACTGACATCTATGTGCTGCACGTTGCAACTTAACACGAATATTACAGATCTCTTTAAAACCCGATATATTCAAAGTTATGTTATAATTATTAGTTATAATTATGGTGGGAGATCATAGGAACCTTATTTCGTTAGTGGTAGCGCCATCTATGAGTGTCGAACGCCACTATGAATGGCATCTCATAATATTAATAAATAAGCAGTATTTCCCTCCCCTCCCCGCTCCGACGCAAACCGAAGAAGTACGAAGATACGCGAAGGGGCAGATTGCAAGAGTCGTCGCGTGGAAGGGCGTGTGCGATGGCTGACGCCGCTTGTTATTAGACTTTTCCGCTACTAATTCCCGCCCACGAAAGTGAGATATATTCCTATAGAAATGCGATAAGAATTCTGGAAAGACTAAAGTGTTGTGAACAGAAGAAAAAGACGAAAACTCCAACTGCAGACGCCCTTCACCGAAGCTGGTTCGGTAAGCGTATCTTCCCTCCATCTTTCCATTTTATCTAATTATTACTGCATATTCACCTGGCGACGCCAGATACCTTCTGAAATACAGTCCACAAAAATATCGAAGAGAATTACTCGCTAATCGCCAGACAAGGTGGCCCGCGTGGCCATTGTTTGGTCCATTCGAGCCGGACCACATTTGATTCGGATTTTAATCTATTTCCATCACGGATATATATCCAGATTTCATTTAATTTCCCGCATATGTAGCTCCTAAAAGTGCCTAACTAGGCAGTGGTAATACACATTTACGCTTCTATAAACCCATTACTTGGGAAACTGCATTGCCGTAGGTAATACACGATATAACGTGGCTACCTACAGAGATTCCTTATTGGAATTATTATTCGAACTATCATAGTTCTATTATAAATCTCATACTTCAAACGCTATTATATATTTCAAAAGTAGCTTTAAAGTCGTTGCCTATAGGAATAAATAATTAAACCGCATATAACCGCATATATTCTTAGGTATTCTATTTGTAAATTAGTAAATAGATACTTAGATGTAATATAAATATCGCATAACTTACGTATATTATAAATACTTAGGTATATAATTCGCATAGTATTTTGAATATTATAATAAATCTAATCCACAATGGCGGAGGATCCAGAGTTAGCCATTCTAGTCGCTAAACGTAATATTTTGTTCGAACGTGTTCAAAATATATATAAACGTTCGCAAACTGCCGAGTCATCCGAAGCAGATAAGGAATTATTTCTCAGTCAATGTATGACAATAGGTAATATTCGAATAGATTTTCATAACTTGTTAGATGCCTACAACGCGAAGTTGCTTTCTATCAATCCGAAAACTCCGCCTAGTTTTCAAGCATATACTTCATTCGAGGACCTATATTGCGTTATTAAACGCATTCAATCTCGTCTTGAAACTGTGGAACCCGAGGTTAAAACTGAGGTTTATACAACTGCTCGAACGCCGAGGTTGCCTGCGATTGAGATAATGTATTTTGATGGTGACATACGAAATTGGCCACTATTCTATGCCAGTTTTAAATCAACGATACATGATAATAGTTCGTTGACCGATGCCGACAAGTTATATTATTTAATATGTAAGTTGGCGCCAAGGGCTCAATCAGTAGTCGCTGGCGTCACCCCCTATGCTGAGAACTATCAGTTAATATTTCAGTCGCTGGTGGACAGGTATCAAGATACTCGTATTGTCGCGTCCACATATTTTGACCAAGCCTTAAATTTAAAATTGAATGTTTCCGCATCTGTTTCGAATTTTCAGTCATTTATAAATAATTTCGTAACAGTTAATTCGCTTAAAAACTTAAATTTAGAAAATCTTTCCGATTTTATTTTATTACAACTCGCTTTGAAAAAATTCGATTCAGAAACTATTCGCGCCTTTGAAATGACGGTACGTAATAAGAAAATTCCTACACTGGACAGTTTTATCTCATTCATTAAAGATCAGTGTAGAATATTTAGAAATACGCAGCCTAGTTCATCTAGCTCGTCCAGTAATATTAATAAACAAAAGGTTGATTAAACACCGAAATAATAACACCGCGCCTAATCCGCAGTCTTATGTAGCGCGTTCGGATTCTAGTAATAATAATTATAACCCGCTCAGATGTATGTCCAATTACATTAACATTGCGCATGAACATCTTTACAAATGTCCCGCGTTCAATGATTTGGCCCCGTTGACTCGTTTTAATTATGTAAAAGGAAATAAAGCTTGCGTAAATTGCTTAAGCATAAAACATAAATCGAACTCTTGTCTTAGTAAGTCTAAATGCCGCATTTGTGACCGACGCCATCATACACTATTGCATTCTGATAAGATCCCGCAGTCAGCTGTCACGCGTGACCTTGAACTCGATAATAATAGTTCTCGCCGTCCGATGCCAACGCCACAAGCCGATCATGAGTACTTACGAGTACAGGTGTTCGAGTCGAACATAACAGCGAAGTATCGCTGTGCTCGACGTCGCTCGCACGCAAACAAACGATTTTGTTAGCTACCGCCCAGTTTATTGTTTACGATGTAAATAACAAACCCATAGTCGTGCGATGTTTACTAGACAGTGCCACACAAAGTAGTTTCATTACATCGGAATGTTATAATCGTCTAGGGCTTTTGAATAAATTTAAAAATACTAATTTGATAGTTAAAGGAATTGGGGGTTCGGAAAAATCATGTAAGGGTTCCGTGGATATTGTCTTATACTCGCGCTTAAATAAAAATATTAGTTTTAATATTTCTCCGCTTATCGTGGAACGTATTACCGATAAGTTACCGAACGCTAAGGTAGACGTGTCTTTGTTAACGCACCTGAAAGCCCTCCCGCTAGCAGATACTGACTTTTCGCGCCCGGGTGATGTGGATATTCTGATTGGGGCTTCAGTATTCCCGCATTTGCTATTACCTAATATAGTACGTAGTTATCAATATGATTTACCTCCCGCTATTGAGACGGTGTTTGGATTTGTGATTATGGGTTCGGTACCTACGTCGCATACGTCTCATTATACTACATCATGTTGCTCTGTGCTTCAAGAAAATAATATTTATTCTCTCGTCCAGCGATTTTGGGACCTTGAGGAATTGACGGTCCCGCTATCGCTTCCGCGCCCGCTATCGCTATCGCACCCGCTACCGCTATCGGGCGCGCTCCCGCTATCGCTACCGCTCCCGCTATCGCTACCGCTCTCGCTATCGCTACCGCGCCCGCTGCCGCTACCGCACCCTCTATCGCTACCGCGCCAGATATCGATACCGCACCCGCTACCGCTACCGGGCGCGCTACCGCTATCGCTACCGCACCCGCTACCGCTACTGGGCGCGCTCCTGCTCTCGCTACCGCTACCGCGCGCGCACCCGAACCCGCTGCCGCTACCGCTCGCGCTCCCGCTCTCGCTACCGCGCTCGCTACCACTACCGCGCTCGTTTCCGATACCGCTCCTCCTTCCGCTCTATTCATGGATGACATTGTTTGTAGCGTCATGAACGTTCCGCTCGCAGTTTCGCATTGTGAAGAGCTTATTCAGCTTTTCAAGCGAGGCCAATTTGACCTTGTCAAATGGACAAGTAACTCTCAAGACGTTCTAGCACGAATACCTGAGTCGCACAAGGCTTCTACAGACATTGAGTTTGAGAAGTCTTTACCGCATAAGGTTCTTCGCTTACGCTGGGACAGAGCCTGTGATAGTTTTCGGTTCGACGTCGCGACACCTAATGGTAAGTGCACTAAATGCACTATGTTGTCCACAGTGGCTCGACCATGAGACATAATGGGTTTCGTGGCTCCCACCAGTTTGTACGCCAAGCTCTTAATAAAGGGCTTTGGCTATCTAATCGCGAGTGGGATGATGCAACACCCGATCACATAGTCGCAGCTTGGAAGTTACGTGCGCCCTGTCATACGTCTCTGCCCACTGCCAACGCAGTGAGGTTTAGCTAAGGCTGGATCTCCTTCAGTTTAGGCATCTAGGTAATAAGATTAGTTGTTATTACTTCGCTTTAGTTAATTAATAATACCGCTGTCTTAGTCTATGGATAGGTTATGCGATAATGGATACACCCAACATAGCTAAATTATTATTATTTTTTATATTTTTAAAGGCAACCCTTTAAGGCCGGGAGGAAATGGTAGCGCCATCTATGAGCGTCAAACGCCACTATGAATGGCATCTCATAATATTAATAAATAAGCAGTATTTCCCTCCCCTCCCCGCTCCGACGCAAACCAAAGAAGTACGAAGATACGCGAAGGGGCAGGGGCAGTCGTGTGCGATGGCCGACACCGCTTGTTATTAGACTTTTCCGCTACTAATTCCCGCCCACGAAAGTGAGATATATTCCTATAGAAACGCGATAAGAATTCTGGAAAGACTAAAGTGTTGGGAACAGAAGAAAGAGACGAAAACTCCAGCTGCAGACGCCCTTCACCGAAGCTGGTTCGGTAAGCATACTCGTATCTTCCCTTCACCTTTCCATTTCATCTAATTATTACTGCATATTCACCTGGCGATGCCAGATACCTTCTGAAATACAGTCCACAAAAATATCGAAGAGAATTACTCGCTAATCGCCAGACAAGGTGGCCCGCGTGGCCAGTTAGAAATAAAGTTGAAATTCAAACTTGTTTTTAATAGCCAGCTGGCCAACTAAAGAACAATATTATTAATATGATTTGTGCGATGACAGTTCGAAGTAATTAAGGGCTATTTTTCTGTGACATTAACCCGCTATTTTGTAGCTTTAACTAATGAGGAGCCGTTATTAGATCATGAGACGAATGAATTTTTAAAAGTAGTTCGGCGCGTCCTTGGATTTAAAATCATGATATTACGTTAAAAATAATTATTATTCAACTATTATTTTTGAAATTACATATATTGAGCAGTGAGAAGTGATAAATATAATTCGTCTTATAGTTTAAACTAATACGTGTTTATGTACTTATGTGTGAATATTGAATGTGAGACTACTTAGTACTTGTGTTGTGTTTATTGTTGGTGATAATTCGTTTTAATAAATTGACTTTTACGGTAAGCGGAAAGTTGGATACGTACCTACAATCAATTGTAATTTGTAGTTATCATAATAATAGACGATCATAATATTATATATTATTATTTAATAGGCGGCAGTACCGTGGAAGTATTTTAATATTATGATTATCTTACAATAGTTAATTAACTATTGTAGGAATAGGAACCGTATTTATAACTATAAGAATAGTTACCTAAATAACTATTCTTATAGTTATAATATTTCTCTCGGACACGACACAACTCTACACGTTTGTAATGACCTTGACCATCATACATAATATGGTGTTAAATTTCCTTTCAAAGAAACTTTCACAACTCACGTCTAGCGACTAGGGTTTCCCTCTGAAATAAAACCACCCTTCGCCACTGGTGTATAGTATAAAAGTATGAAATATATTTCCTTTGTCTGGTACCCGTAACACAATTTCTTTAAGACTTAACACGGGACCAGATTGACGATGTTTGGAATCGTCTGTATTAGTAGTAGAAGCAGAAAGTATAAGTACAAACTATTAATAAATTTACGCACACCAGCGAGACTGGTCACTGGTTCATTTTTCTCATAAATAATGTGGCTTCCTAGTGTCAAGAGAATTTTTAAAATTGTTTAAGTAGATCCAGAGACTGCCTCCTACAACCTCACAAATATATTCACTATATATTCACTATATATATACAGAGTGACCTGAAATTCGATACATTCCTTTGAAAGACAGAAAGTAGACCTCATTTACAGTAATATTTTTCATGGCATCCCCTATCCGAAAGTTGATATTTACAAAGTTATTGAAATTTCAAAAATTTATGTATTTTAACCGTCAATGAGTCAAATATTATTTTTAAGGAATAAATAGGGACAAACTAAGCGAGAATTTTTCATTATGAGACATGAAACAGAAATTTCTTTTAAGAAAATGCACATTTTTCTTAAAAACAGGTGATTTTCTTAAAAAAATGTATGATACAATGCGTACAAATATTCTAAATAACTTCCTTATATCATTAGCTTTCCAAAAAGGTGCAAATGTCTACATAAAAATATGACGTTGTAGTAAACATATTAGAAGTAAAATGAAATAATGTCTGAATCGATTTATTTGCGATAAGGTTAAAATAAAAGGAAAAACTTGAATTTAATTACGTTTATTGTGTTTAAAAAACATCAATGTTTAATTAAATTTAATAATAAATATTCTACTTTAGGTCTTGTTCAAAATGCGAACCTCTGTTTCTGATACAGGCCCGTAGTCTTATCCGTACCTCTGTTTTGATTATTCTGGTAGTAAGACTAGTTTTGATTTCTTCTGCTGCATTTCTTATGCGGCTTCTGAGCTCCTCTACAGTAGTTATGGGTGTAGTATACACCAAAGCCTTCATATGACCCCAAAGATAAAAATCACACGGGGTCAAATCGGGACACCGTGCTGGCCAAGGAATTGGCCCGCCTCGACCTATCCAGCGATGTGGGTAAGTTTGGTCTAGCCACTGGCGTACGCCGAGGCGGAAGTGGGCCGGGCAACCATCATGCTGGAAAATCATATTACGACGAGTTGCTATTGGCGCATCTTCCATTAAACCAGTAATCTCCTCTCTTAGGAAATGTTCGTACATTTCACCATTTAAATTTTGAGGAAAAAAATGAGGTCCAACTAAATTATTATTAATTATACCCATCCAGACATTTAGACTGAATCTGGTTTGATGGGCCCTTTCTTTTTTCATCCTGGGGTTTTCTCCTTTTGGTGCCCAGTAATGTGTGTTGTGGAAATTGTTTATCCCGTCACGGTCAAATTTCGATTCATCCGTCCACAATATTCTTGAGAAGAAATTGCGATCCTCCATGTCTGCATTTATCATAAAACGGCAGAATTCCATTCTTCTAACCGGGTCTCCCTCTTCCAACGCTTGGACAGGTGTGTAGTGAAATGGATGTAGACGCGCTGTGTGTACTGTAAACCACACCTTCCATTGACTCAATCCAAGTCTTCTAGCTGCCGCTCTTGTAGAAATAGAAGGATCATTTTGAAAAAGCGTTAAAATTTCTTCTTCTTCTTCTGCAGCATACAAACGAGGTCTGCCTGAATCGCCACGTCTTCTATCAACACGGCCGCTTTCCCGAATTCGTCGAAATGTTGTTGAAAACACTCTAACGTTTGGCACTCGTCGATTCGGAAAACGTTCAACGTATGTTCTTCGTGCAGCAGCAGCATTACCATTACAAAGTCCGTAACAAAACAAGATGTCAGCGTATTCATCGTACTCAAAAGCAGCCATCGCGATACAAAAAAATCACAAGTAGAAGTAAGGGTGTAGTTTAAAGCAACAATACGTCCGTACACGGCAATAGCTGACTTAAAACTAATATTAGCTACTAAATTTGCTCTCTAAACCAGTCGGTAACTCATTGACAAAGGGCCGCGACGACAGTAGCCGAAACATCCCGAAGTTTGAACAAAGGAAACAATTGAAAAAAAAGGTCGCCTCAGGTAGAGTAATTCTTGAGATAACGTTACCTGATGATTGTTTTGTCTTTGTTTATTACATGTTCATATTTTTATGTACATATTTGTACCTTTTTTGGAAGCTTATGAGGTAAGAAAGTTATTTAAGGTATTTGTACGCATTGTATCATACATTTTTTTAAGAAAATCACCTGTTTTTAAGAAAAATGTGCATTTTTCTTAAAAGAAAATTCTGTTTCATGTCTCATAATGAAAAATTCTCGCTTAGTTTGTCCCTATTTATTCCTTAAAAATAATATTTGACTCATTGACGGTTAAAATACATAAAAAAATCACTAAAAAGACAAACATTTTTAAAAATACGTCATGTCAAAGTCAAAAAGTCGAAAATAAAGAAAAAATTTTTGAAATTTCAATAACTTTGTAAATATCAACTTTCGGATAGGGGATGCCATGAAAAATATTACTGTAAATGAGGTCTTCTTTCTGTCTTTCAAAGGAATGTATCGAATTTCAGGTCATCCTGTATATATATATAGTGAATAAACATTACACATTCTAAATACTACATTTACTACTTCACAATATCTGGCGACGAGGATGTCTACGGATCTAAAGAAATAGAAGAGGATTCGTGCCTCTCTACGCGCTCAACATACAAGGTTAGGAAATTACTTGAATACGAACAAAATTCCATCATATGCAGAAACTCAGACAAGACTACAATGCTTACGTGAAAACTTACAAACATTTCGAGAGTTACAACAAAACATAGAATTCGAAATATCAGACGAAGAATTAGAGAACGAAATAGATACAAGATACGACATGGAAGAAAAATTTACATTAATCAAAATTAAACTCTTAAATTTGGAAGACCAAACCGAACATAATTTTACATCAGTACAAATTTTAAAATTTCATCTACATACAGTTTATAAAGTTAATTCTACACAGAGAGAGGACAAAAGTACATACTGCGATACGTGCGAGCAATACATACATACACTTCACAGAAAAGGTGACAACAGAAAAATAGATTCAACGTACAGAACGGAGGAAACATTCAAAAATGAACGGAATATACAGTCCACGGAAAATATTAAAGAAGCACTTAACAGTACATCAAGAGATGCTGGCGCAGTCTACCGTCGGCACTTGGAGCAGCTCCTACCTGCTCCAGGCGAATAGCGGCGGAGGACTGATATATATTATCTGTGCGACTATGACACGGTTGTCATGGTAGCAACATTGTTAGTTTACAAATGGGAAAATTAATAAAGATTACACATTCTAAATACTACATTAATTATAAATTGTTAGTTTTTCCTCAACTTCTCATTCAGTAATCAACATGAAGACCATCCTGGTTGAACTCGCTCTGGCCCTCGCCGTCGCGGCTATACCTGCAACGATCGAACAATATTTCGATGGAGCTAGAATCACCGGTGGAGTACAATCGGCCTTCGGAGCTTTCCCTTACTTGGTGCGTGTTCCTTTCATGAGTCTGTATTTGTTACATATTGTTATGTTTCTTGTAACCAACTTCTTATTGTCATCGTAATTTTCAAGGAGGATTATTAGTAATTTCTTTCACAAGTGGAGCCACTTCCGTGTGCCGCTCACTGCTCGGTGACCAGGACCAGTCAAGCGCGTCAATTCACTGTTGTCCTTGGCTCCATCCAATTGTTCTTCAGCGGTAATCGTATCACAACCACCAATGTCGACGTACACGCCAACTACAACTGGACCGCCCTCAACAACGACAACAACATTCCTATCGCCACTGGCAGCAACAACTACGCAGGCTCCTGGGCCACAGCCGCCGGATTCGGAACTAACGGTGACAGTAAGTTATTAATTTCAGGAAACCTAAAATGGGATACGTTTAGGTTTTCCTTGTTTTAGCTTCTATTGCAATAAGTATTCATTTAACAAATTTCTCTATTTGGCTTCTTTTTTTCTCTAGACCAAAGTATCACCACCATCCAAGTGATGAGCCACGTCAACCTCCCAGTCATCACCAACGCCGTGTAATAATAATAATAATAATAATATCTATGGACGCTTCACACCACGTCAGTCTGGTCCCGTGGTAAGTATCCGAAGAACTTGTGTTACGGGTACCAGACAACGGAAATATATTTAATACGTTTTATACTATGTGTGCGCTGCCACATACGGGACCTCAGCCATTGTCGCCTCTACCCTCTGCGTCAGTGGTGCTGGTGGTCAGAGCACCTGCGGCGGAGACTAGATATTTTACAATATCAGTCCTTGTTCAATTGTTCAGCACATTAAATTCCTTATCTAATGTCATGTCAGTGATGTCTATAAGTAGATCGAGTTTTTTAAGCAATTCAATTTCTTCAGATCGGTATCACATCTTTCGGTTTCGTCTGGAGTTGTCAGATCGGCTTCCCTATCAGATTTACCAGAGTTACCTCCTTTGTTTCCTGGATCCAGGCCCGTCATTAAGAAGTTTCCGCTGAATTCGTATATCGAACTTCATTGATAATTATTTTAGTAATGTGTGAATCAGTGATTTTATTAAAATTAAATAAATTGTTTGTTGCTATATTTCTCTCCATTTCATAATTATTTCCATCATATTATTTTGCTTGCTTTAAAATAACAAAACCGTTATTTTCTAAACTATATTCAAAATTCTAGTACGAACTAAATATATTACGTTACGTGTTCCAAACAAAAAAAAAACAGAAGGTTCGGACACATATCGGCTATTATTTCCCGAGAGGACTACTCAATGTAAACGAACTCTGTGGTCTCAAATATTCTGTGAGTATTTTACTTAATAAATATGATGCATCGTTGTAGAGCAGTGACTTCTCATACGTATTTAAACAATAGTACCTGGGTAACCGAAGTTTGCTCGGAGCTCTAGTAGATTAGAAAAAAAAGAATCACAAAATTATTTTACCGGGGTACGAATTCACCACATTCCGAATTTCCGAGCAACGCAAAAATTAACTATTAACTAAACTGCCAATCGGACTGACATAATAGAGTCGAAGTTATTTATATATTGGTGCACGACGAAAGAAAAAACATATATAGCTTAAAATGCGCTGTTTCCCAGGGATAAAACCTAGCTTGACCGATTTTTTTCCACCAAAACTCCCTGCATACTAAATTTCATGTAAATACTTGTATCCGTTGCCGATATTACGATTATATATATATATATACAAAATGTTCTCGTTTAAAGTAAATTATTTATATTAGGTCCTTACATGTGAAATTGGTATTTTGTCGTACTGGCCACTTTGATCTCAAATATATCTTCTTTGGTTAGGAATTCCAATTTCAAATTTATACCGCTATTTACTCATGCATTTGTTTTGGTAACCGTAATTCATTTGTTTTTTCCTCTTTTGGTTTTTTCTTTGCGTCACTCTGTTTACAAAATGGACTACTTGAAATATCGTATTATTTTCGAATACTAGTTTCACCGTGGCACCAGTGCTGCAGAAACGGCTCGAAGGATTTATGATGTGCATGGCGGCGGTGTCGCAAAATAAAACACAGTGCGTTTTGGTTCCAACGTTTTCGTTTTGGAAATTTCGACCTGCAGAACAAGCCCCATGAACGGCCGGAGACCAAAGTTGATAATGACGAATTGAAGGCTATTGTGGAAGCGGATCCATCGCAAACCACGTCCGAGTTAGCTGCAAGCTGCGGTGTTAGTGATAATTTGTTTTAATCCACTTGAAGCCTCATGAATTGAGTGCAGCAAACCGACAAACGCGCGTCGACGACTGCGTTACATTACTCAACCGGCACATTAATGAAGGGGTTTAAAATCGAATCAATACTTGTGATGAAAAGTGGATCCTGTACGATAATCGGAAACGCTCATCGCAATGGCTGAACCCTGGCGAACCAGCCAAAGCCTGCCCCAAGCGAAAAAAAGTTATTTGTGAGCGTTTAGTGGACTAGTGCCGGTGTCGTTCACTACATCTTTCTTAAATGTAGCCAGACAATTACGGCAGATGTCTATTGCCAGCAACTGCAAATGACGATGGAAAAGCTAGCTGCTAAACAACCGAGGTTGGTCATTCGCTCTAGGCCACTGCTACTTCAGGATAACGCTAGACCACACACTGCACAACAGACGGCAAACAAATTAGAGGGGCTTTAATTGGAATGTCTAACCTGTCTTGACATCCACCGCACTCTTCGGAACTTGCTCCAACAGATTACCATTTTTTTTTCGAAATTTGGATAACTTCTTGCAAGGGAAAAACTTCAACTCCGATTGGGCAGTCCAAAGCGCCTTCAAAGATTTTATTGATTCTTGTCCGAATGGTTTTTTTAGTAAAGGAATCAATGAACTACTTATGAGACGACAAAGAATCACAAAAGTGCTTCAAACAATCTGCAGTTATAGTATTGTTTTAAACAATACTATAACATAAATCATAGATGATCAGAGATAGATGGATTTTCCGCGCTACATACAACTGTTTTTTTTAAATCGAATAAACGACTACAAGATTAATCGTGGATCAAACAATGGGGGGTATCGAGTCTGCGCTATCTGACAGTTATTTGGACCTGACACATGCGCCGTCTGGTGGCAGAAGTAGTATCGAAAACCCTCATTTGCAGTTGCACCGCAACCTACAATCTACACTGACCTGAGGTGACGTCGCCGTTGGCGGGCCGCGGAGTAGTTAGTGATTCGCTGGTTCTGCCTCATCGCCTCAACCTTTGGTAAAATGGGTATTTCGATGACCATTCGCTAAAAACAAAAAATGTTGGTGTCAAATTGGGGGTTTTTGCCCATGCCCGATGGATTGCGCTTATCCGTTTTTCAATATCTCTTGCGGTTCCAAAGTTACGTTTTGCATTTACCCCTCATTATCTACTATTTCCGGACTCTATTGTTCGTTATCTAATGTTCGCCTCGGCGTCCTATTGTTCCCAATGAGGGTCCCCGAATCACTATCTGCTTATCACTTACGTCACCTCACTTTCTCACGACATGAGTAAAACAATATAAGTGAGTCATTTTATTGATAAAATAACACAATTTCAAATCGTTGTTTCGTTATGAAACGAACCAGGAAAAATGGATCGTCTAATGTTAAGCGATTTCCGCCACTCATGGACACTCGCAACACCCTACTCTGGTATTGTAACCTGCGTTCCCAGTCATAAAAATCCCCAACCCCTCTTGGACCTACGGTAAATCCGCACTCACACAGCGATACACAACGCAAGCGTTATTTCATACCGGTTTTCTGTGTGGCCGTGGTATTTACCCGATCGAGCCGGCCCATTCATGCTGAAGTGTAATCCATGGCCAGGAACACAGAAAAACTTTTTGTTCCTTCGGCGGGATTCGAACCCGCGACCCCCGGCTTGGGCACCAACACGCTCAATCAACTGAGCCACAGAGGTCGACATTACACTTTTGTTTACACGCCTGTACCCTAAAGTGTATCTACCTAGGTAACACTGAAAATGTTTAGAAAATGAAAAAACGGTTTAATGTAGAAAGTTGCCAACACTTTTATTGTTTTTCGAAGTAATCTCGTTTGTAATTAAACCACCATTTCCTTATAATATCCTTACAAGTGAAGAAAAGAAGCAAGTTCGATGGTTAGAAAAAAATCGTGGACTACGTTGGAGTGAAGGATTCATTGACTATCGTGAATTTCAAAGAACGATTATGCTCTACTTAAGCGGTAAAAAAATACTAACAAAAGGAATGGAAAAGATTAAGTGGATTCATGAGCTATGTCAAGACTGTGAAATAATAGAATTAGGGGAAAAGGGTTTTCCTAAGTTTTTAAAATTGTATTATAAAGAATATTTTGAGAAAACAAAGAAAAAAGAAAATGGCATCTCGAATTGTGTTCATCACAAAAATATATTATGTGCTATAAAAAATATACTGTGTCTGAAAACATGGTATTGTGAAAATTCTAATTTGTTTTAATATTTTTATCATAAAAAAAAATACTTTCTTAATAAAATATGTCTGTTAGAATATAATTTTCTTTAATTTCCTTTTATTCTGTAATAATAAATTTAACCAAGGAGAAAAAATCGACACTGAGTATTTAGTTTTTTTATTTGTTCAAATTTTTTTAGCATTAGTAAGAATCCTTTCAATTTTGAAAATTATGGTATGAATTCATTTTGTTAATACGAGGGCTGCACTAAAAGTATCGGGAATGGAATATTTCCACTGTTCCTGTCATATTAAAATCTTTTTAATTTAAAACTCCTTGGTTTTAAAAATCGAATACCGTTTATTTATTTAAAAAAAGATTCTCGGTCTTGTCACAAGGTCTTGTCAAACTTGTTTAGTCGTTGAGAAAATGGAATTGACTCGAGAAAATTCTAGAGCGATGATTTATTATGACTTTCGAAGTGGTTTAACACAAAAACAGTGTGTTGACTGGATGATTTCTGCATTTGGTGATGAAGCCCCATCGAAAACCACAATTTATCGCTGGTTTGCTGAATTTCAACGTGGACGTGTGAAGCTCAGTGATGATCCCCGTCAAGGTCGTCCAAAAACTGCAGTCATCCAAGAAAACGTTGATACTGTGCGTAAGCTGATTGAGGAAGATCGACATGTGATATACCGCGAAATTCAGGCAACTTTAGACATTGGCATGAGTCAAATACAAATAATCTTGCATGAACAATTAGGTGTAAAAAAGTTGTTTTCCCGATGGATACCGCATTTGCTCTGTGAAGAGCAAAAAGCGGCTCGCGTTACTTGGTGCGTCAGAACTCTCGAAAGATTCCACGCAGGATCCTCAAATGCTGTATACAACATCGTATCAGGTGAAGAATCCTGGATATACGCGTACGAACCCGAAACAAAAAATCAGTCACGAGTTTGGGTGTTCGAAAATGAGTTAAAGCCAACAAAAATTGTTCATTCACACGGAGTGTTGCAAAAAAATGGTGGCCACGTTTGTCTCCCAAACCGGCCATGTTACGACTATTCCTCTTGAGGTACAAAGAACGGTTAATGCAGAATGGTATGCTAACATTTGTTTGCCACAGGTCGTTTCTGAACTCCGTAAAGAGAACTGCAACCGCCGCATCATCCTCCATCACGACAATGCGAGTTCTCACACCGCGCACAGAACAAAAGAGTTTTTAGAGCAAGAAATCATAGAATTATGAGACCATCCGCCGTACAGCCCCGACCTAAGCCCTAATGATTTCTATACTTGCCCTAAAATAAATAATAAATTGCGTGGTCAGAGATTTTCATCACCTGAAGAAGCTGTGGACGCCTACAAAACGGCCATTTTGGAGACCCCAACTTCCGAATGGAATGGTTGCTTCAATGATTGGTTCCATCGTATGGAAAAATGTGTCAAATTTCGCGGAGAATACTTCGAAAAGCAATAAATACATTTTTAAATAGTAATGTTGTGTCACTTCCTTGATTCCCGAAATTTTCAGTGCCGCCCTCGTACATAGATGGACGACAAGTGCCTTCAAAAACCCTACAACCATCCTTCAATGGTAATATGTTCACTTCAGCCTATCATACATTATTTTCCGGCACTGGTAAAATTTCCTTAATGAAGGAAATGGGATATTAAGAGAAAAATATGCAAATGGTTATTTTCTATTAGCATTTGATTTAACCCCTGATCTATCATCAAACACGAACAGTCATTAGAATCTGATAAGACATGGTAGTGTAAGGTTAGAGGTTCGATTTGATTCTAGTCTCTCTCAAAGGATTAACTGTATTGTATATGCAGTTTGATAATGTTATAGAAATAGATAAAAACCGTAATGTAACTGTAGGCTATAGTAGCTAAGAAAAGTTACATGTATGATCTATTTAAGTTATAATGTGTAACGTGTGTGTATTATGAAATAAAATGATTGTACCAAATTAATGTTTCTTTTATTTATTCATTCGGACTTTTGAATATTTGACTATGGCAGGTGTCGAGATAATGAGTCATCCACCATACAGTCCTGACCTGGCGCCCTGCGACTTTCATTTATTCCCAAGAACTAAAGATAAAATTCGAGGTATTTGCTTTACGAGCCCTGAAGATGCGGTGAAAGCGTACGAATATGCCATAGAAGAGACCCCTAAGGAAGAATGGACCCTCTGCTTTTTTCAGTGGTTTCATCGAATGCGACGATGTGTAGAAAGGAACGGAAATTACTTCGAAAAATAATAAAAGTATTGGCAACTTCCTACATTAAACCGTTTTTCATTTTCTAAACATTTTCAGTGTTACCTAGGTAGATACACTTTAGGGTACAGGTGTGTAAACAAAAGTGTAATGACGACCTCTGTGGCTCAGTTGATTGAGCGTGTTGGTGCCTAAGCCGGGGGTCGCGGGTTCGAATCCCGCCGAAGGAACAAAAAGTTTTTCTGTGTTCCTGGCCATGGATTACACTTCAGCATGAATGGGCCGGCTCGATCGGGTAAATACCACGGCCACACAGAAAACCGGTATGAAATAACGCTTGCGTTGTGTATCGCTGTGTGAGTGCGGATTTACCGTAGGTCCAAGAGGGGTTGGGGATTTTTATGACTGGGAACGCAGGTTACAACACCAGAGTAGGGTGTTGCGAGTGTCCATGAGTGACGGAAATCGCTTAACATTAGACGATCCATCTGCTCGTTTCCTGGTTCGTTTCATAACAAAACAACGATTTGAAATTGTGTTATTTTATCAATAAAATGACTCACTTATTTTGTTTTACTAATGTCGTGAGAAAGTGAGGTGACGTAAGTGATAAGCTGATAGTGATTCTGGGACCCTCATTAGGAACAATAGGACGCCGAGGTGAGCATTAGATAACGAACAATAGAGCCCGGAAATAGTAGATAATAAGGGGTAAATGCAAAACGTAACTTTGGAACCGCAAGAGATATTGAAAAACGGATAAGCGCAATCGATCGGGCATGGGCACAAACCCAATTTGAAACTTTTTTTTTTCGAATGGTCATCGAAATACCCATTTTACCAGAGGCTGAGGCGATGAGGCAGAACCAGCGAATCCCTAACTACTCCGCGGCCACGCGCTGGCGCCGGCCGCCGCCAGCACACCCAGCAGTGTCGCCCACTCGCCCGCGCTGTGCACATTCTGTGCTGACGTCTTGACCAGCTCGTAGAGACCGCAGGAGATCTGAAGGAGAGTGCGACAATTTTATGCGCGTGTTAGGAAAGAAACAGTGGGGAGAGTGATGTAGAAACTTGTTAGGAAGATAGGCGCTTTGACGTGAAATGTATACTTAAGTTTTGGATAAATTTTAGATGTTGAAAGGAAGTCACAACGACCCGTTTCGACCGTGGGCTTCCTTCCGCACTTTTATTGAAAATTGGCTTCAAACAGTTCACACGTTACTAATTGGTAAAAGACATCGTTTTTATAACTTATAGATATCAATTCATCAGTCATTTTTATTGAACGATACGGAACTGGAACGATAGTTAAATTAAGTGACACTCAAGTCACATGCTGTCCTTGTCATTTTGGCTAGCAGAGACAGCGACAGCCGGTGAATAGGAGTACTCTTAATTTGATTAGCGTTCCAGTATTCGGCCGTGAGTGTATTTAAAATTTCTTCTTAAAACGTTGTCCATTGACTCTATTCCGAGCACTTGGTATTATTTATTTGCTCGGATAAACATGATATTGAGCCTAATTGGTTCGTATGGTTTGTCAAACTCAAATAACATAAGCCCATTCATTACATTTCATTGAAGGTATCCAGTAGCAGGGAATGTTATTCTTTTGTACCTAATCCGAGGAGCTCCTTTGTAGAGAAACGGATAAGAGATTATCTGTGTATTTCCGATTTTTTTATAAGTTTGAAATTGCCTTTGTACTTGAAGGGTATTGCAGACGGTAGAATAAATCGCTCGGGGCATAATGCTTTTTGCAATATCGAAAAAGATTAGGTTTAAAAAAATAGCCGAGCAGGAAGGTACTTTTCAGTCGTATGACCCACTCGAACACTCAATATTTAATATACAATTAAACAATCAAACAACAATCCTCAATAACACCTGCCTTCACCTGAAAAAATATTGTAATAGTCATATTTTCTTGTTTCAGATGTCGGCGTTCTCGGGTCTGCTGGTGAGCGAGTGCTCCCCGCACGCGCGGTTTCTGCTCTGCTCGGCCTTCGCCCCGCTGTATAGCGCGCAGGTTGCGGGCAGCGTGAGCGCCTGCCGCGCACTGTGCAAGCGCGTGGTCGCTGACTGCCGCGCGCAGCTGCGCCTACTATGGGCGCCGCTCGACTGCGCCACGTTCCCGCAGCGGCCCGGCCGCTGTGGGAATGTGCATGCGGCCCGAGCCCTTGCCTGCGCCGCCATCGCACTGGCCCTTCGAGCCGCGAGGCTGCCCGCCCGGCCACACGCGCGCGCCCAGCGGCGCCTGCTGGCCAGCGTGTGGGCAGCCTGCACGCTACTCTGCAGCCGACAAACGCGCCGCCGAGCTATGGACGACGGGGCTCGCCTGGCTGGCGCTTCTGAGCACGGCGCTGGCGCTGCTGACGATCTGCGCGGAGCCGGCGCGCTGCCGCTACCCAGAGCGGCCGGCGGTGTGGCTGGCGGCGCGCAACGCGGTCGTCGCGCTGGCGCACGTGGCGCGCGGCTGGCTCGGCGCCGAGGCGCGGGCGCCACGCTAGCGGTGGTCAGGCTGACGTCGCCCGCTCGCTCGGCGTACTTCGCGGTGACGTACTACTGCACGCTGGCGACGGACGCGTGGCTGGCAGGCGCGGGCGTGGCGTGGTACCTGACGGCGGCGTGCGAGTGGTCGACGAAGGCGCTGGAGCGCGCAGCGGCGTACCTTCACGCGGCGGCGTGGGGCTGGGCGGGCGCGTGGACTGCGGTGGCGCTGGCGCTGCGGTGCGTGGCAGCGGACGAGGTGACGGGCGCATGCGGGGTGACGGACGCGGCGGCGGCGGCACTGGAGGGGGTGTCGTGCGGCGCGCTACTGCTGGCGGCGGCGGCGCTGGCGGCGGGTGCGGGGCCCGGCATCGTGCGCGTGCCGCGCGAGTCCATGCGTGGGTCGCCTGGCGTTCCGCGCGGCGGCCGGGGGTCTGCTGTACCTGGCGCTGGCGGCGCTGGCGGTGGGGTTCCGCGTCTGGGAGGCGCGCACCTGTGAAGCGTAGAGCGGCGTGGCGCTGCTGGCCGCGCTGGAGTCGGGTGAAGCGGAGGCGGACGCGGGCGCGGGTGCGGCGGCATCGGCGTGTCTGCGGCTGGCGGCCGGCAGTAGTAAGGGATTCGCTGGTTCTGCCTCATCGCCTCAGCCTCTATGTGGAGTATAATGGGTAAAATGGGTATTTCGATGACCATTCAATAAAAATGTTAGATATGTACAAAGCCTACATATCTAACATTGAAAATAATATACTGAGATCTCCTAAAGCGTTCTGGTCCTACGTAAAACTAAAAAAGCAAAATTATTCGTATCCATCAACCTTTAAATTTCAAAATAGCCAGACTAGCAACGGCGAGGATGTCTGCAACATGTTCAGTGATTACTTCCAATCAAATTTTCTCACAAACTCTGCCGTGACCCAGGACCGAGTCGTATCGCCCGCTAACGATGTCTGCTCGGACATACACTCAGTTGAAATACGGGAGCGAGAAGTTAAACAACTCCTTAAGGCAGTCGACATAAATAAAACGGCAGGCCCCGATAAAATACCGCCTATCTTAGTACGTCATTGTGCCGAGGGTCTAACGGTTCCACTTTCCATATACGAGGGCTGATTGATAAGATTCCGAAACGACAAAGAAAAACTTCAAAAATCTATTTAAAATAAATTTATTTCTCAACGTAGTTTCCTTCTACTTCGATGCATTTAGTCCAGCGATTCTCCAATGCCGTTACACCAGTTTGATAAAATGTTTTCTCCAACCCCTCAAAATACTCGTCCATGGCAACAATGACTTCTTCATTTGATGAAAATCTCTGGCCACCTAACCATTTCTTCAGGTTTGGGAATAAGTGGAAGTCGCACGGGGCCAGATCCAGGGAATAGGGTGGATGCGGTAGCAATTCGAACCGCAGTTCATGGAGTTTGGCGACTACAACCATTGACGTGTGTGCAGGTGCGTTGTCATGGTGGAACAAAATTTTTTTCTTGGCCAAATGTGGTCGTTTCTTCTGGATTTCTTCACTTAATTTTTGCAGCAAGCTTGCGTAGTACTCTCCATTTATTGTTTTTCCTTTTTGCAGATAATCCACTAAAATAATCCCTCGAGCATCCCAAAAAATAGTCGCCATCACTTTGCCGGCCGACAAAACCGTTTTTGCTTTCTTCGGCGCAGGTTTTCCGCTCTCAGTCCACTGCTTAGATTGTTCTTTTGTCTCGGGAGTATAATGATGTATCCAGGTTTCATCGACTGTTACATAACGTCGCAAAAACTCATTAGGATCTCGGTTAAACAGCGCCAGACACTCCGATGAATCGTCCACTCGACGTTGCTTTTGGTCTACAGTGAGCAAACGCGGCACCCATCGCGCGCAAAGCTTTTTCATTCCCAAATGTTGGTGCAAAATATTAAAAACGCGTTCAGATGAAATGCTCACCATCTCTGCTATCTCTCGCAACTTTAAGCGCCGATCATTCAATACTATTTTGTGAATTTTTTTGATCATGTAACTTCATTTGGACGGCCAGACCTGTGGGCGTCTTCGCAGCTCTGTCTTCCACGTTTAAAATGCAGGAGCAGAATTACCTAAAACACTGTCTAGCTTGGTTTTAATCTGGGTTGCTATTTTCTCTTTAAAAAACGTAAAACTTTATCACCGCACGAATTTCGTTTTTTTTCCATTGTTAAGAAAATTTACGACAGAGATAGTTCTACGTCCTCTCAAACAAATTCCATCAGTTCGATTAAATTCAAATTTGGCGTTCTATTTTCAAAAAGATGCCAGAATATAATGTAATATTCCTTTTTTACGTATCATTTTTTTAAGTCCGTCGTTTCGGGCAGTTATCAATCAGCCCAGGTAGTTCAGACGCCCGCTCAAGGACGGCATTATGCCTACATTGTGGAAGGCGGCATTTATTACCCCGGTTCACAAGAATGGACATGTTCACATTCCACATCTTCACATGTTCACATCTTTAGGATGTGGTCGAGAATTATAGACCTATCTCCAAGCTATGTATATTTTCTAAAATATGTGAGAAAATTATCTATAGACAACTATATGCCGCATTAAAACATAGCTTCTGCGAACAACAACATGGCTTTTTATCCGGTAGGTCGACCACAACAAATTTGACGATCTGCGCCGATTACTTGTCCGACTGCATGTCGCAGCCTGCACAGGTGGACGTCATATACACCGACTATAGCAAGTGTTTTGACAGCCTCGATCACACCGTACTACTCCGCAAGCTATCGGCCGTCGGTATCAGGGGCGACTTGTACAGATGGTTTACCTCCTACGTTCACAACAGATGCCAAACGGTGGTACTTAACGGTTACTCTTCTAGGCACACACATATCCCCTCGGGTATACCTCAAGGATCCCTTTTGGAACCTTTATTATTCAACATTTTCATCAACGATGTGTTTTCCAGCTTTTCTTTCTGCAGGGTGCTTCTCTTTGCTGATGATTTGAAGATCCTATGTTTAGTTAAAAGTATTGTTGACGCTGTAAATATTCAAAAAGATGTAGATAGTTTTCACCGTTACTGTGTCACAAACAAGCGAGATTTAAATGTGTTAAAGTGCTATGTATGTTCTATACCCGTAAACTCAACATAATAACGTATCCATACAAGCTATCTAATACTATTTTAATAAGAGTCAATACTATTAGGGATCTAGGTGTCACTTTCGATGCTAAACTTTTATTCGACTCGCATATTGACAACATTATAAAAAAAGCCTCTAAATCGTTGGGTTTCATATTTAGATTATCTTCCGATTTCAAGCGCATCAAAACAATTAAAATTATTTACTGTGCTTTTGTACGCAGCCACTTAGAATACTGCTCGCCCATATGGAATCCTAACTACGCTACCTATATTGATCGCATTGATAATATTCAAAAAAAGTTTTTAAAATATATCCAGTTCAAGTCTAGGACCTACTTACCTAATTACTTCGAAAGATGCAAAAAATTCCATATGCTACTGCTCGAAGAACGGCGTAACATTGCCGATTTGTCGCTCCTTTTTAAGATATACAATGGTTCAATCGATTGCTTAGAACTAGTAAGCAAGTTCGAGTTTAGAGTACCTACCGGCTCGCTTAGTAAATACCAACCCCTTCACGTTCCGTTTGCTTCCACCACCTACCGTCAGAACTCGTACATCGTGCGAGCTAGCAGAGCATACAATGCAGCGTCTCGGATTACCGAGATAGATTTATTCAACACCAGTGTGAAAAATGTAAGAAAAACTCTTACATACCATTTCTTTAATAGTAATTGCTAATACTGTATTTACAATTAAGTCAAATCTTTTTCCTTTTGCTCGTCCTTTGAATGTCTACCTTAATTTCAACATTATAATTATTAGTTAATCGTGAAAACTTGTAATTGGCCCTTTACTGTTACTCTGTAAATAGTCTTGCACTGTCTAGCTGTAAGTTTTCCTTGAAACTAAAAAAAAATAAAAAAATAGAAAGGTTTTGGGGGTCGCTGATTCGATCCCTGTGGTCCGTTTCTTTGTATCTCTTGCGGTTCCAAAGTTACGTTTTGCATTTACCCCTCATTATCTACTATCTCCAGGCTCTATTGTTCCCAATCTAATGCTCGCCTCGGCGTCCTATTATTCCTAATGATCCCCGAATCACTACCTGCTTATCACTTACGTCCCGTCACTTTCTTACGACATGAGTAAAACAAAACAATTTTTCATTACATTTCTTTTATTTCATTCATTTAAACATGTATTGAACATACTGTATAATATTTTATCATTACATAAAGTGTTGCTACTAAATAACTTTTATATATTTATTTATTGTAATACAAATACATTAAACTATACTCTCCACAAACTGATGTGAAATAATTTTGTAATCTACACGTGTTAAAACCCCATCTCTTGCAGTTTCGTCCCATAAAAGCCTTGTGATATCGCATGGGACCACGTCCGAAAGAGTCAAAGTATTGTCCGAAGCCATTTTCATTGATGTGTATGGCTATCCAGTGGGATCTAGGTTTACTATCAGGGTCTAAGTTGCTAATAATGTATGTAGGGGTTTGAACATATATAGGTAGACGATTCGCGGCGTATACATTATCTTCTAAGCCTTCACAAATTCTTCTCAAATAATTGCGGATCTCTATTGTGTTCATACTGAATTATTACAGAACCGATCTGGTCTATGGATCTTGTATTTATGTCACATATCCGTATTATGTTACGTTTATGTATTTACTAAGAGGGGTATTACATATGAAAATAATGAATGAATAAATAAAAGAAACATAAATTTGGTACAATAATTTTATTTCATAACACACACACCCACACACACACACACACACTAATAGGTACACACACGTTACACATTATAACTTAAATAGATCATACATGTGACTTTTCTTAGCTACTATAGTCTACAGTTACATTACGGTTTTATCTATTTCTATAACATTATCAAACTCTGCATATACAATATAGTTAATCGTTTGAGAGAGACTAGAATCAAATCGAACCTCTAACCTTACACTACCATGTCTTATCAGATTCCAATGACTGTCCGTGTTTGATGATAAATCAGGGGTTAAATCAAATGCTAATAGACAATAACCATTTGCATATTTTTCTCTTAATATCCCATTTCCTTCATTAAGGAAATGTATATCAATGCCGTAAAATAATGTATGATAGGCTGAAGTGAACATATTACCATAGAAGGATGGTTGTAGGGTTTTTGAAGGCACTTGTTGTCCATCTATGTATAAACAAAATGAATTCATACCATAATTTTCAAAATTGATAGGATTCTTACTAATGCTACCATTAAATGCTGCGTTATTTACAAATCCATCATCATATGATACATCTTTTGGGTACTTGCCCCAGGAATATATTATCAAACGTTTTTTTTCTCATCAGTGGAATGTTGTAATATTACAAACCATTATTCTCAATCATTGAGCCATACTTAACATCCTTTTCCTTTTAGTGATAAAGCATACAATAGATACACTTTCACATTCTTTACTAATTATTCCTGTGAGTCGTCGTCAGAACAGGATAACTTAATGGTTGGGGCATTAGATAAGATTGCAAAACCGCATTCCTAACCATTCAAATTTTTACCATATAAGCCCTCTGTTTTCTCATTGTGGATACCAATACTGTGCGAGTAAGTAAGTGGGTGAAATCAGTCTAGTGATTAGTTAGAATTGTTATAATAGATTAGCTTTCCATTGTTGCAGAATTCATTCAATTTAATTGTCAACGAAGAAAATACTTTTAAGCATTATTATTACCCACAATCCCCGACTGATGTGGAAAGTAATGATTGTGTACCTAACGAAAAACATACCACTAAAAGGAAACGAGGTGAAAGTCTTGATGAATTTTTTGACACTGCACCAAAAAACAGCAAAAGAAACAATCCTCAAATGTTTCAAGACCCAACGGGGATGGTGGAATGTGTTACATATCTACTAATGTAGATGATGAAAATACAGCAACCCATTTAATAAAAATCGAGATATATGACCTCAAAAAATTTGAAAAGATCTCTCAATCGGAACATTGGAAACATGCTTACTCTAGGACAAAGTACTATACAAACGAAAATAATAATATCTATAAATTAACAAAAGAGTCAATTTATAAAATAACGAAGGAAATTGCAGGAAAAACTACCTGTAAAGATAAAGATATTCTTCGAAAATTAGTACGAAAAGGGAAAAGTAAAATATTAAGAATAAAAATTATAATTCAAAAAGGGGGTGCATTTTTACCCATAATTCTTGGTTCTATTTTGAGTGCATTGATAAATTACCTTGTTTAAGATAGAAAATACTAAAAAAATGTTATTAATTGAACCAAGTCTTATTGAAAAGTTAAAACAACCTAGTAGTGTGGAAAATCCCTTATCTCGGCTAGATACTGAAATGCAAAACATTTTGAAAAGTAACGTAGAAGATCGTAAAAAATGAATTTTATACTTACAAACGTTGCAGAGATATTTGCATTTTACAGAACAAGAACGTCAACCATATGAATTACCTATACATTCTAATATTCAGAGTGAACCTACAACTATTGATAAAAATCATGATACGAGCCGTAAAGAATCAGTTACTCCTTGGGCGTCAACTGAAGACGTAAGTGAACAGGATATAACTGTTAATAATAATCCTATATACACATCAAAGCAAATATTAAGTTTAATACCCAAATCATATTCAAGAAAGGGTGAGTTATTATTAAACTTAATTTCTATGAGTCAAAATAAAATTAATTGGAACGATTCCTGTACAGTAACTATAGATAATAAACAAATTCCTGGGAGTAACATTATTGACTTGATAAACGATTCTCTAAGATCTTTAAAAAGAAGTGATCCTATAGGATGAGAAACATTTGCTATGGCACTAAAATAAATTAAAATACCTCTTACTTACATTGGACACCCAAAAAGAAGTGAATACATAAATAACCTTCATATAAAAGATATCGGAGAGTGTGCATCAACTGAAGCAGTGTTTCCAACAACAACTGGTGGAGAAAAGTATAGCGGGAAAGTTAGAAAAAAGTTAGACTGGGAAAAATGGACCCCTTATTAGAAATGCATAACATTTATTATGACCCATCACACCCTGCTGGTTATAGTGGCATTGATAAACTTGCAAATACAGTGATGGGTAAAATTAAAAAAAAAAGATGTAAAGAAGTGGTTACAGTCACAAGAAACGTATACATTACATAGACCAGTTCATAGAAGGTTTTCTAGAAACAAGTATATTTTATCAAACTTCAATGAGTTGTGGCAGGTAGATTTAAGTGATATGAGAACTTATTCTAAATATAACGATGGTTTTAATTACATATTGTGTGTTATTGATGTTTTTTCTAAATATGCATATACAAGACCCATGAATCATAAAAACTCTGAAACCACTAAACTATGTTTTGAAAGTGTATTTAATGAAGCTAAAGTTACCCCAACACACATACAATCTGACAAAGGGACCGAGTTCATTTCGAAAGATTTGCTACGGTTTTTCAAAAGTAAAAATATTAACTATTATACAACGAATAACCCTGATATTAAAGCAAGTGTTGTTGAAAGGTTTCAGAGAACACTTAAAATGAAAATGTGGCGTTATTTTACTCATAACAATCGCTACAGATATATAGATATTTTACAAGACTTGATTTACTCTTATAACAATAGTAAACACTCAAGTATCAAGATGGCTCCATGTGATGTGAATTCCAACAATATTATGACTGTTTGGAATAACCTATATGGTAGTGTTATAGTCACATCATCATCAAATTGTCAAACACCTAAATTTCATGTGTTATTCTAACGTAATCAACGTTAGAATAACTAAATACAAACACATATTTCAAAAAGGCTATGAATCGAACTGGAGTGATTAAATATTTGTTATATCTTCAATTACAGATTGATCACCCTGGGTTATGTATACATTAAAAGACTTGCAAAGAGAGTTTAAGATATAACTGGTACTTTCTATGAAAAGGAGTTGCAAAAAGTGTTTTATGACCCCTCTTCTAGTTATAAGATAGATAAAATAATTGGTACTCGATATTCAGGTAACAGAAAGCAAGTGTTAGTTAGGTGGAAAGGTTATTCAGACAAATTTAATAGTTGGGTTTTATTTTCTGATTTGAAAAAAATATGACTAAAGAAAGTTTTTATTTAACACTACAAAGTAATAGTTCCATGGAATATTTTCCTGATAATTTAACAACATTATTTTCAACAAAGTTACCAAAACCCATCAAACTGGAAGGAGAATGGTTTGTGGGGTTGTTGAATTTCAGTATCCCTGTACAATGTTCACAGTACAAGAACATGAAAATGTTATTTACATTGCAAAATATATAGTAATGCCGAACGAAGAAAAACCTTCTTTGGTTTATTATAAAACATATATACCAGCAACAAGCTATGATGACATTAATCAAATTTTAACAGCACTGAATAGTATTAGAGAAAATATAAAGTTTCGTTATAATGAAATATCAAAGTTCGTAACGGTTACAGTGATGGACAAAGCACTTGTATCAGTGAGATTATCAACCAGGTTATGTCTTCAACTGGGCCTCGAACCAAATCGAAATTTAGTGGAAAAGGGTATTGGTAAATGTCCTGCAAACTTACACATGGAGTTACCATCTCTGTTATTTGTTTATTGTTTATTGTTGAACCACAGATAGTTGGTGATGTTATGACATCATTATTAAAATTATTCCACTTGATCCGTCTAAATACATTTATGGTGCTAATAAAATGCACACATTCTCACCGCCTCACTGCTTACCTGTAATGCGCAGGGAGTTTGATACTATCGAGATAGATATAAGATCAAGCACCGGACAAAAAATACCATTTCAGTTTGGTACCGTGTGCATTAAACTTCACTTCCAAAAATTATAATCAGCTCTCGTAGTAGTCATAAAATGATTTGTCCTTATGAACATTATTATTCCCATCAGGCTGGATCAGGAATCGATGTCATATACAGTATTGGCGCCGATTAATAATTGGTTGCATTCACTATTCAACCAGCTTGATGTTTATTTAAATCAAAAATTAGTGTCACCACAAAATAATACATATGCCTATCGTGCATATGTGGAAAACCTGTTGAACTACGCCTCAGCAGCTAAAAAGTCTCATCTTATTTGTGGGCTTTGGTATGAATATACTGCTAAGGAAATGAATTCCACTGATGAGAAAAATGAGGGGTTCATTAAGCGTAAAGAAATAGCGAGTGAGTGTAAAGAAATAGAAATGCTTGGTCACTTACATGGTGATATATTTAATCAAGAAAAATTTCTTATTAATGGTGTTGAGATGTCCGTTAAATTAGTCCGTTCTAGAGAATCTTTTAATTTGATAGGTTCAACGGATTTAAAATTTAAAGTATGCATTACAGACGCAACCTTAATTGTTCGTAGAGCGAAATTTAATCCAACACTTTTTGATATGCGAGTAACACTGAAGTTACTCGCACATCAAAAAGTGTTGGCTTCTACTACAGCCAAATATCCGATCACTAGAGCTGAGGTTAAAGTGTTAACAATGCCATCGAGGGTACAGGGTAAAACGCTTGATAATATATTCCTGGGGCAAGTACCCAAAAGATGTATCATAGGATTTGTAAATAACGCAGCAATTAATGGTAGCATTAGTAAGAATCCTTTCAATTTTGAAAATTATGGTATGAATTCATTTTGTTTATACATAGATGGACTACAAGTGCCTTCAAAAACCCTACAACCATCCTTCAATGGTAATATGTTCACTTCAGCCTATCATACATTATTTTCCGGCACTGGTATACATTTCCTTAATGATGGAAATGGGATATCAAGAGAAAAATATGCAAATGGTTATTGTCCATTAGCATTTGATTTAACCCCTGATTTATAGTTACAGTCATTTGAATCTGATAAGACATGGTAGTGTGAGGTTAGAGGTTCGATTTGATTCTAGTCTCTCTCAAACGATTAACTGTATTGTATATGCAGTTTGATAATGTTATAGAAATAGATACAAACCGTAATGTAACTATAGACTATAGTAGCTAAGAAAAGTCACATGTATGATCTATAGTTATAATGTGTAACGTGTGTGTACCTATTAGTGTGTGCGTGTGTGTGTATTATGAAATAAAATTATTATACCAAATTTATGTTTCTTTTATTTATTCATTCATTATTTTCATATGTAATACCCCTCTTAGTAAATACATAAACGTAACATAATACGGATATGTGACATAAATACAAGATCCATAGACCAGATCGGTTCTGTAATAATACAGTATGAACACAATAGAGATCCGTAATTATTTGAGAAGAATTTGTGAAGGCTTAGAAGATAATGTATACGCCGCGAATCGTCTACTATATATGTTCAAACCCCTACATACATTATTAGCAACTTAGACCCTGATTAGTAAACCTAGATCCCACTGGATAGCCATACACATCAATGAAAATGGCTTCGGACAATACTTTGACTCTTTCGGACGTGGTCCCATGCGATATCACAAGGCTTTTATGGGACGAAATTGCAAGAGATGGGGTTTTAACACGTGTAGATTACAAAATTATTTCACATCAGTTTGTGGAGAGTATAGTTTAATGTATTTGTATTACAATAAATAAATATATAAAAGTTATTTAGTAGCAACACTTTATGTAATGATATAATATTATACAGTATGTTCAATACATGTTTAAATGAATGAAATAAAAGAAATGTAATGAAAAATTGTTTTGTTTTACTCATGTCGTAAGAAAGTGAGGGGACTTAAGTGATAAGCAGGTAGTGATTCGGGGACCCTCATTAGGAACAATAGGACGCCGAGGCGAGCATTAGATTGCGAACAATAGAGCCTGGAGATAGTAGATAATGAGGGGTAAATGCAAAACGTAACTTTGGAACCGCAAGAGATACAAAGAAACGGACCACAGGGATCGAATCAGCGACCCCCAAAACCTTTTTTTTATTGAATGGTCATCGAAATTACCATTTTACCCATTATACTCCACATAGAGGCTGAGGCGATGAGGCAGAACCAGCGAATCCCTAACTACTGGCGGCGTGGCGGCGGGCGCGTGAGCGTGGTCCCGCAAGTCGGCAGCGGTGTGGCGGCGGGTGCTCTGCCCCCCGCGCAAGACACCCGCGCTTCTTGTGCGCCGCCGCTACTGGCGCCGCCCCACCCCTATTATAAGAGACCGCTCCACGTGTCGAGAGTGTAGTGTCCGAGACCTTCTGTGAAGAAAGTGACCTGTGCCTTCTGTGAAGGCTCTCTCGATGTATACAAATACTGTAAATAGCGCTGATTGTTAGTACAATTATATTGATAAATATTTTTAGATAAATATACTGTTGATTTTATATTTATGCAGTTTCTTTTCTTTTAACCTTAAAACCACGGAAAATACTTTAAACACAATCATATAAAACAATAACCAAGTAACCTAAGTCTTAATACCTAATTTCATAGCAATCTATTGGACAGTACTTAGGTCGCGTTAAGTTCTTAAATCTTGTACAATCGTGAAATCGGTTAGGAGGTACTAGGGGGTACCTTTAAAGAGACTCTTCAATTGACTATTGCTATTGAACGGTAGATGGCGTTTTACTTAAAATATCATTTACATGAAAAACAACATTCAAGTACCAGAAGATCATAACCTTTAAAGAGACTCCTAAAACTATTTCTATTGGACGGTAGATGACGTTTTGCTTTAAAATCTCGTTTACATGAAAAACTACATTCACCAGATCATGACGTTTATAGACTCGTGATTTCACTATTGCTATTGAACAGTAGATGGCATTGCTCATCACCATTTATGAATGTTCTAATTATAATACTAGAGGATGAGAATACTAAACAACACATTTTGAAAACATTTTATTAATAAAAATCTAAACATACAGACTCCATATATCTCTATACAAATAAACATTAATTACACAATTTACACTAACTAGACCCGAACGTTAGTAACCCTGGTTATGTCATACATGTTACTTACAGATACTTCACACTAAAGTTTAGAGCCAAAATGACGATATAAAATACTCTAAAACAATTAAATGCACCCGAACTTTCATTTTGACCTTTTTTGAAAAAGAAATCCAAACTATGCATCGCCATCTATCGGAAATCGTGTATTATTGAATATCATTTCACCGGTAGATGACGTGACTTTTTTGTAGAAAATAATTACATTCCACAAAAATATCTCATATTTCATTAATACAGGCATGATAACTATTAAGAATTTAAAAACAAGATAAGAGTACAAAATATTAGTATCAAATGCAATCAAGCAAGTTTTCGTTATACAAACCATTTTGGGCTCCATCATTTGAAGTAGAATAATACAATGTAATGGAATGTCGTATATTAGTGAGTCACTAATAGTGACTATAAACGTTAGGTAAAGAGGCGTTATTCACGTAAATACATTATTTAGGAATCTTAATTGGATTCAAACTTGCGCACCCTGTTGACGCGCACGGGCATTTATGACCGGTTTTTGGAAATTTTACATAAACTCTATATAAACTAAGTTTAACTGGTGCACATCCATCTAGTGCCGACTAGACGAATCTTTTTCAAATTCGAGGATAAATTTATTTTGTTTTAATGTATTTCTGCAATATAACTAGTTTTATGAAAACATTTGTCATTTTGGGAGTGAAATGGAGTTTTAAACTATTTTGACTAATATAAAAACAATGGTTCAGCGCGTTGGTGTTCAAGTCGGTAGTCGCGGGTTCGAATCCCGCCGAAGGAACAAAAATAGTTTTTCTGTGTTCCTGGGTCATGGATGTGTATTAATTAAAAAAAAAAATTAAATATGTGTATAATATAATAAAAATCTTAAATATATGTACAGTATTAAATACTTCCTACTTCCCGTTTTCTGGTACCTGTAACACAAACTCTTCGGATACTTAGCACGGGGCCTGATTTCTGTATCAGCGCCATCTATCGGCAGTAATGTCAATTACACGTTATGGAATTGTTAAATTGACCTCATTAGTCTTTTAGGTTAAACTTAGTTTATATAATGTCACGTAATCATGTTTTTGTCATGTAATCGTTACCGAACCAATAGCGCTAATTAATAGATAAACTACCGACAAATTCGCCTCAGATACCGGACTTGTAATTCAACCGAGATTATAAATTGTTTACGTGTATTGGGCCTCGTGACTCTTAGCGAGAATCCTCGAGAAACGTGAATGTGGACACAATCTCGCCTCCCCCTCCTCATTCTTGCGCAGATACTTCTCTCGAGACTTCTCGCCTTGAGTCTAGATGCCGTATAAGAACAGTGAAGGACAGATTTTGTCTGAAATCTTATATGTACATTAACATCCATTTCAACTATACATTTTTGTCGTAACATTAAGATACTATTTAAAATGTACACGGTGAACAAGTGCAGTGAAGACTATTATTTAGGTAAACTGTTGTAAACGAAAACAAAAGAAGTAAAAACACTACAGTTGCCGTTTTGAACTTTAAAAATTATATAAAGAAGAGTTTATTATTTACTATCTGCACTCCAAATCACAACTTTCGCTCATCATCATTAGATATTAAGGGCCTGTTTCACAATCTTGTAATAAGTGTCGGATAGCTTCTATATACTAACTTTATGTCGAGCGACATAGACAAAACATGCAAACCAGCTATCTGACACTTATCAGAAGATTGTGCAACAGAGCCTAAACAAAATATTAAAATAGAATATTTAAATGACAAAAGAAGAAAAATAAATATAAAAAACAAGTATATTTGCTAAAACATCAATATATTAATTTTAGCTGAATACTGCCAAAATGTTGTAGCTACGAATTTTTGGAATTTTTTAATTTAATTACTTTAAAGATAAAATTATATCAATAAATTATATATAGATTATAAATAAACATTTGATATTTTTTTTATATGTTGCCTAAATTATATTTAAATATATTTAACTAAAACATGACACTATTAAATACGGCGAAAAGACATTTTATGTGATCTTAGTTAAGTAACAGTACAGACGAGGACAATTTTGCATAATACTCAGGTGGTAAAAACGACATTACTGGAAAATTTAAGTACTGTTTATCACTATTGACCTATAAACAATGTGATATAACGGATACAAATGCTTTACAAATATAGTATTTTTCTACATGTGTCAAAGGAAGTTTAGTATAGTATATTGTACCTTCTTTGAACAAGTGTGTTTAATGGGCGATTTCACCAATCACAGTTAATCGTTTTATAAAAAATTATTTTTCACTAAACGCGTTCATGCGTTGATGTCAATCTCGTTTTACGTCAAACGGGTTTCACCATATTTAAGCTAATCGTGATAACGAAAACTGACTTTAAATAAAATAGATAGAAGTGCGATTTGTGAGAGCTATTTAATGCTAAATTATACACAAATTAATACTGAATTTATAAATACAAACGTCACAAGTGCCATCTCATGATATTTCGTACGTCACATCTCTTGAACGCGTTCAACGAAATTAAACCGACGAAATCTGGAGTAAAGAGCTTAAACTCAGCTTAGCTAGAAACGTGTTTAGTTTATGTAGGTGAAATGGAATTTGGATTTTTAAACGCGTAAAGCTAGTTTTGAGTATACTGATCGAGTTCAATTTCATTGGTGAAATCAGCCCTAAGATCATGTTAAAACACAAACAAACACACTTTCACCTTAATATTTTGTCTAACGTGAATATTTGTCCTTGTCTAACAACTGTGTAATATGGTCTGTCCTTGTCTTAAGTTCATGAAACAAATATGTCTGATTTGCCATACTTCTCTTCAACACATATTATGTCTGTCCTTGTCTTACAACCACGTGCCCATGTCTCGGTCTAGCAGCTATCCCTCTTGGGTCGACATCAATGCCTCAAACGCTTCCGAGCCCTGGTCTTGCATATTGGACCCGAAGTACGTCGCGAAGTTGAAAATACTAGAATCCTGTCGTATATTGTCCGTCGAGCCAAATTGAGCTTTACTACTGCTATGCATAGGGGTGACATTCGCACTGTACGACTTCTGAGGCAGCGAGGGTTTGGATTCCAGGTCTTTTATGTCTTTGATATTGTAGGGGTTGGATATGTACTCGTCGTATATTTCCTGTGAGCGGTCTTCTATCGCTGGTGTCTCCTCAGCTCTGTATATTTGTGGCTGCTGGGTTTGTATCGATATTTGTGTTGTTATCATCTGCAATATACAGTTAGACGCGTTTTGTCTAATGCTTATTAATAATAAGCATTTGAACAACTTTCAACATACGCTTTTATGAATACTAAGATACGAGTATGTGATATGTCAGTTTGAGAGCAACTTTTTGAAAAGTGCAAGTAAAAAAATCGTAAGTTATCTGTTATATGCAGAATAATTTTCCTAATTTTAATTCAAGATTTTTGAAGTCGGCGCCTCCATATGCAGAAGTATAATTTAGTTCCTAAATTACTCAAGAGATGACGCCATACGCCGAGGCACCGACTACAAAGTGAATTTAAAAAAATTATACCCTTTCTGAGCAAAAAGATTAATCAAAATTTACTCATAAACAAAAATGTTAATTACGATCATTTTAGCAGTCGCGCGACACTTGGTGTTAGTTGTTGAAGATTTCCAGATTTATCTCCGAAAATCTTCATCAGTTAATTCCAGTCAGGTACAAATTTTGAATCTAGTTTCTGCATCAAACCTACCTCATTCAATGGCTGCAGTAAGACAGATGAAGTCAGCCCCGACTGGTCGTACAACGGGTTCCGTATTGGCACCATCCCACTGACGGGTGCCGTGGGCGTGGGCATAGCCCCCGGCGTAGGACTCGTGGGGTTAACTGGTATAGGTGCCACTATTCCCGCGGGGACTGGTGGGTGATTCAGCACTTGGGGCGGACTGGGAATCTGGGGTGGTGAGAGAATTTGTGTGGAATTGGGAATATTGGATGTGGGTGGTCTGGGAACTTGTTGGTAAGTAGAAATTTGTTGTTGGTTAGTAGGAATTTTTTGGGAAATGGGAGCTTTTTGGGAAGTGGGAATTTGCTGAGGGATTGGAACTTGTTGAAAAACCGGAATTTGTGGGGAAATTTGGACCTGTTGGGTTGTAGGAACCTGGGGCATAGTAGGAACCGCCCCGGATGACTGGGCTACCGTCCCCACTAGTATATTAGGGGATTGGACCGTGGGTCTCTGGGGTTGGTTTTGGGAAGGTAGGATGAGGGGGTTGCTCGGTGGTACGATGGTGGGGACCATGGGTATGGACGGCTGCAAGTGACTGGGTAAAGTCTGCTGTGGTCTGGTGTCGTTCACTACAACGAGAAAATTCATTAAAATTAAATCTTTGAATACACGTCTTGTTAGAAAATATCTATAGACTAGAAAATGTATGGGTTATAGGTTAAGTCGATGTTGATACTTGAAGGGGTTTTAGCTCCCATCGTTTCCAATATTTTCTTCTTAATAGCGTTATTGCCGCTATAAGTATCAAAGATTTAAAAAATCTTAGTTGGTCGAACAGGGAAGGTTAATGAACTATCTTAACTGACCATCAGGGAACAGCTCCTGTTTTAGGTTCGGGAGGAACTCCCCTATGATGTCCCATGTGAGATACCACAGATCGTTGTACTCGTCACCAGTGGTGAAGATCTGGAAATAGCATATTATATTCAAACCGTGTGTGTCGTTTCAAAGTTCAGAGATTTTAACAGCAGATGTTTGATATTTAGGGGTCGCAACTGGCTGTTGTGAGCTGCGACGTCTTGGTTCTTACAGATCCTTCTTACGCTTGAGTGGTGATAATAATAATACAGCAACAATTGTGATATTCTCCTTTATTGATGAGAAGAGAGAAAGATGCTTAACACAGATACGTCTACACTATATTTTGCCTAACTGAAATAAACTAACTAGATAAGCTGTGCTTGTGACATCTGTCAATAAGACATTGATACTTTTACTTTTTATTACTGCTATATTATGCAACACTGGCAACCCTCACCGGTTGCGACCCTCAATTGCCTTGACCTGAAAACCCCTTTTTACTAAAAGGATTTAAATCTTAAAAATGAATACTCTTATACAAATTATAACATAATACCTTGACGGAGTGCATGACCAGCAGCATGTTCTTCAGCGACTCGGTGGCGGCCTCCCGCAGCGGCTCGTGCGGCGCGGCCAGCGGGCCCGCCTGCGCGCGCGCCACCCGCGCCCACAGCGCCGCGAACTGGCCCGCGTCGCCGCCGGTCGAGGAGAGCGCGCCCACGTGTTGCAGAAACACCTGTCAACAGACATAGTCTAGTTTTATTATCACGAGTAAAGAATAGATTTTAAAAAAACAAGTGTTCTATTTAATTACAGTAAAACGAATGACAAGACTAAGAATAAGATATTTCACCTATCGAAGGCCTTGGTCCGAAATCGATTCAGAATCGACAGAAACGAAATTGTAGCCAATGTGATCACTTTCAATCATATTTAATCAAAAGGGCAATCTCAAAAAAACGCCGGGTATAGAAGTTACGAGCAAGAATGAAAAACAGTTTTTGTATGGGAATGACAGACATGAGACGATGTATAAAATACTAAGATTCCCGAAAGACATTAAAAACGTGGTTGTAATGTATATATTGTTCGTAGTCGGTAGTAGGTGTATATTGTGTAGTTTTTGCTGTTGACATTTTAGGTATACTCGTACATACATTAAGTAACAAAGAAAATATTAAAAAAATCTTATTGTTTACCTTTCCTTACATCAAATTATCAAATAATAAACTGCCGCACGAGACTAAAGAAAATTATATTAGGTTTAAATTGAACAGCCTACTGTGTAGTGCTACTAATCAAAATTGTTTAGTTTTAAATAAAACTTTACCACAAATCGATGTGGTTGACTTTAATAATATTTTTATCTCTAGGTTAAATAATCTAACATATGATAAGTATTACTTATCTAAATTTTTTACACGATATTTAGCTAAATGGCTATATAATTTTTTAGTTTTAAGACAAGCCAAAAAATTGGCTAAGCCGACCACTGCTTTTATTGAGCAGTGTTCTTATACTGACAATTTTATTAGTAAAAACTTGGAATATGTTCCAAATAATTTAAATTAGATTATAGGACAACAGAGGCTCACTCTAGCAATTTCTTAGCTGGAAATATTTATACTGATGCCTCCTACGAAGGGCCTAGTAAGAACTCTGGGAAAAACTGTAATTTTAATATAAACTTGGTGCATCAAAATTTACAAGGCATAATAGGGAAAGAATTAGAACTTGAGTTATTTTTAAATGAATTTAAAATTGACATTATATGCGTAACAGAACATTGGTTAAAAAATCATGAATTAATATTTAACTATTGTGATCACCAAGTAGGGAGCTCTTTCTGTCGAGAAAATGTCATTAGGGGTGGCTCCTTAATTTTGATTAATAATAAATTGAAATGTAAAGAACGTAAAGATATTGTAAAACTGTCTAGTGAACGAATTATTGAGTTGGCTTGTATTGAGTTGAGCCACCTTATTATTGTATGTGTATACAGGTCTCCATCAAGCTTATACGATTCTTTTGAACAAATAATGGATCAAGTGCTGACGAAAGTATGTGTCTCTAATAAGAAGATTATTGTATGTGGTGATTTTAATATTAATTTATTAGACTCTAACTCCACCACTGTTAGATTCACATCTTTGTTCAAATCGTATAATCTAATTAATTTATTTTATGAACCAACAAGAATATGTGAAACAACAGCTACTTGTATAGATAATATTTTCACAAATGTCACTCCTTTTAGGAAAGACATAATTAATGTACTTAACTCTGATCACTGTGGACAGCTAGCATCATTTGATCTTAAATGTGATAATAATCCGATAGAAAATATTGAGTTTATTCCTGTAAACACAAAACGTATTGAGAAATTTAGAAGTAAATTACTTTCAAGTTTTCAATGTTTGAATGAGTCAATTAATCCAAATGAAACTTTTAATAATTTATTTAAAGTAGTAAAAAACCAATTTGACTCTGTATTTACTTCTAAATCGGTCAGATTTAGTAATAAAAGAAATAATTTTAGTAACTGGGCAACTGCAGGTATTATTGTTAGTAGACAAAGATTGTATGACTTGTATAACGAGAAGTCAATGAACAGGAGTGAAGCTTTTAAACTATATGTCAAGAAATACTCGAAGATTTTCAAGAAGGTATGTCAAGCGGCGAAGGTTCTTCACATCAAAGAAAAAATTAAGAACTCTAAAAACAAAGTGAAAACCATCTGGAAAATAATTGCAGATGAGACTGGAAGAGTCGCCAGTCGCAACTCTAAATTTGAACTTTATATTAATGATAAAAAAGTTAGTTCTGACATTGAAGTTGCGACAGTATTTGAGAAGTTTTTTGCAGACATTCCGATCTCAACTACAAAAAACTTAAATTCATCACCTACAGTTGCCGAAAAATTACTTAGAGATAATGTGAAGGAATGTGATGTAAATTTTATTTTCAAAGAAATAGACTCTAGAGACATTATCAAGGCATTTAAATTACTTAATATTAAAAGTACAACTGATCTCTGGGGTATGTCCACAAAAGTTATAAAACCAGTAATTGACATCATTGCCCCTCACCTAGCATTAGTTTTTAATAATTGTATTAAAAGTGGCGTGTTCCCTGACTTGATGAAGCACAGCAAGGTGATGCCTCTCTTTAAAGCTGGGAATAAATCAGACCCAGCTAACTATAGACCAATATCCATATTACCGACTTTAAGTAAAATTTTTGAGAAAATTATTCTAAATCAATTACTTTTTCACTTCAACTCGAATAAATTGTTACATAGTAATCAGTTTGGTTTTACTAAAGGTCGGTCCACAACAGATGCAGGCATCAGTCTTCTGTGCAGTATATTTGAAGCTTGGGAGAGGTCACAGGATGCACTTGGTATATTCTGTGATTTATCCAAAGCATTTGACTGTGTGGAGCATGATACGCTGTTCAGGAAATTATACCATTATGGTGTAAGGGGCACGGCACTAAATCTTCTAAGCTCTTATCTAATAAATAGAACACAGATTGTAGAAGTTAATTCCAAAAGGTCTAATGGTACTAAAATTAAACTAGGAGTACCACAGGGGTCTATTTTGGGCCCTTTTCTATTTCTCATCTATATAAATGATCTACCTTATCTAGTTAATGATAAGCATGAGATAGTACTTTTTGCTGATGACACTTCACTAATTTTTAATGTGAAGCGACGACAATCTAACAATGACGAGGTAAATAGTGCTCTCTCAAAAATAGTACATTGGTTTAATGCTAATAATTTACTGTTGAATTCTAATAAAACAAAATGTTTAAAGTTCAGCTTGCCAAATGTTACGCAGGCACAAACCAATATACTATTAAATAATGAGAAAATTAAATTAGTAGACACCACTGTATTTCTAGGTATAACATTAGATAGTAAGTTACAGTGGGGACCACATATTGCTAAATTGGCAGATAAGCTGAGTTCTGCAGCATACGCTGTTAAAAAAATTAGAGAAATTACCGACATAGAGACCGCGCGATTAGTTTACTTTAGCTATTTTCATAGCATAATGTCGTACGGCATCCTTTTGTGGGGAAACGCTGCGGACATTAATACAATATTTGTGCTGCAGAAACGTGCTATACGTTCTATTTATAAGATGTCGACTATTGAATCTCTAAGGGAAAAGTTTAAAGAAATAAAAGTTCTGACCGTCGCATCTCAATACATTTTGGAAAATGTGTTATATGTAAGAAAGAATCTAAAAAACTTTAAAAAGAAATGTGATAATCATTGTGTAAACACTAGAAATAAGAACAAGTTAGATATGCCAGTGTTCAGACTAAGCAAAGTTAGTAAATCCTTTAAAGGCCAATGTATACGCTTATACAATATAATCCCAGAAAAGGTTCAAAACTTTCCCATTAATAAGTTTAAAAAAGTAGTTAAAGAGCGTTTGTGTGCCAAAGCGTATTATAAAATTAATGACTTTATTCAAGACGGCACACCTTGGGAATAAGGTGGCTCCTTATCTTATCTTATTATTTGTTACATAGACATAAGTAAACATTGTAATAATTTTGATTTTAAAAGAATAATTTTCCATCTTTTTGGTAAAAGATGGCCCCAGACGAGTTTCTTGCCGGCTCTTCTCGCTGGGTTAGTTCTCGAACCGGTGGTAGGCATCACGTAGTATCGACGTTCAAAAAGAGTATTTAAAAATACCAATTTTGAATAAAAAATTTTTGATTTGATTTGATTTGATACATAAGCCTACAATTTCAATTTACGGAGGTACGATTTCTTGCGGAAGCACCGCAGTTGTGGAAGTGGAAATGAAGCTCCGTTACAACTGTAACCTGTACCCATACCATCCCACTTACAAAAGCAGCTTAACTTCTTACTCCTCTAGTTCATACACCAAGAAATTGATCTACACCTACATCTCTACCTACTATGATTTTAGATTTTATTCTTGCTCACAACTTCTATACCCAGCATTTTCTGGGAGTGCCCATTTAGTGACATCACATATCATTTAAAGTGAACCCATTGGCAACCATTTCATTGATGTCGATTCTGGGTTTTTTTAGTATGAATTTTGGGCTCAAGCCCTTTATTCCTCAAATAGTAAACAAAAAGCGCATACGCGTACTTGACGTATCACGCTAGTGTGACGTACTCGCGTACGTGACGTATTACGCTAGTGTGACGTACTCGCGTACGTGACGTATTACGCTAGTGTGACGTACACGAGTACGTGACGTATTAACGCTAGTGTGACGTACTCGCGTACGTGACGTATTACGCTAGTGTGACGTACTCACGTACGTGACGTATTACGCTAGTGTGACGTACACGCGTACGTGACGTATTACGCTAGTATGACGTACACGCGCACTTGACGTATTACGCTAGTGTTACGTACACGCGTACGTGACGTATTACGCTAGTGTTACGTACACGCGTACGTGACGTATTACGCTAGTATGACGTACACGCGCACTTGATGTATTACGCTAGTGTGACGTACACGCGCACTTGACGTATTACGCTAGTGTTACGTACACGCGTACGTGACGTATTACGCTAGTGCGACGTACACGCGTACGTGACGTATTACGTTAGTGTGACGTACACGCGTACGTGACGTATTACGCTAGTGTGACGTACACACGTACGTGACGTATTACGCTAGTGTGACGTACACGCGTACGTGACGTATTACGCTAGTGTGACGTACACACTTACGTGACGTATTACGCTAGTGCGACGTACACGCGTACGTGACGTATTACGCAAGTGTGACGTATACGCGTACGTGACGTATTACGCTAGTATAACGTATACGCGTACGTGACGTATTACGTTAGTGTGACGTACACGCGTACGTGACGTATTACGCTAGTGTGACGTACACGCGTACGTGACGTATCACGCTAGTGCGACGTACACGCGTACGTTACGTATTACGCTAGTGCGACGTACACGCGTACGTGACGTATTACGCTAGTGTGACGTACACGCGTACGTGACGTATTACGCAAGTGTGACATACACTCGTACGTGACGTATTACGCTAGTGAGACGTACACGCGTACGTGACGTATTACGCTAGTGTGACGTATACGCGTACGTGACGTATTACGTTAGTGTGACGTACACGCGTACGTGACGTATTACTCTAGTGTGACGTACACGCGTACGTGACGTATTACGCTAGGGAGACGTACACGCGTACGTGACGTATTACCATAGTGAGACGTACACGCGTACGTGACGTATTACGCTAGTGCGACGTACACGCGTACGTGACGTATTACGCTAGTGTGACGTACACGCGTACGTGACGTATTACGCTAGTGTGACGTACACGCGTACGTGACGTATTACGCTAGTATGACGTACACGCGCATTTGACGTATTACGCTAGTATGACGTACACTTTACGTATTACGCTAGTGTTACGTACACACGTACGTGACGTATTACGCTAGTGCGACGTACACGCGTACGTGACGTATTACGCTAGTGTGACGTACACGCGTACGTGACGTTTTACGCTAGTGTGACGTACATGCGTACGTGACGTATTACGCTAGTGCGACGGACACGCGTACGTGACGTATTACGCTAGTGTGACGTACACGCGTACATGACGTATTACGCTAGTGTGACATACACGCGTACGTGACGTGTTACGCTAGTGTGACGTACACACGTACGTGACGTATTACGCTAGTGTGACGTACACGCGTACGTGACGTATTACGCTAGTGTGACGTACACACTTACGTGACGTATTACGCTAGTGCGACGTACACGCGTACGTGACGTATTACGCTAGTGTGACGTACACGCGTACGTGACGTATTACGCAAGTGTGACGTACACGCGTACGTGACGTATTACGCTAGTGTGACGTACACGCGTACGTGACGTATTACGCTAGTGTGACGTATTACGCTAGTGTGACGTACACGCGTACGTGACGTATTACGCTAGTGTGACGTACACGCGTATGTGACGAATTACGCTAGTGTTACGTACACGCGTACGTGACGTATTACGCTAGTGTGACGTACACGCGTACGTGACGTATTACGCTAGTGTGACGTACACGCGTATGTGACGCATACGCTTGTGCGACCTTTACAAGTAACTCTTCAATCGTCGTAATGATTACATAGGGGAGACCGCATGTAAAATATTTTTTTTTATTTATATACTTCAAATATGGAGGTATTACTACTACATAAACGTAAAAAAATATTATATTATAGTATATATTATAATATATTATAAAATGTATAAAAATATTATAGTAATAAGATTCATCTAAAAATACAAAAAAGTTATTTTTATTTTGTTAAATTAGTAAAAAAGTGGTAAGTCGCAGGTAGTTACGAGCAACAATATAGTCAGTATATAATCATCATAATAATATAATCAATATAAGCATCAGTAGCAGGTAGCTAGAGCAGCGACAGCACTTTGAGCGTGTAGCCGAGTACAGTACCTTGCAAGTGAGCGTGTGCGCGCGTGCGGCGGTGTCGGCGCGCGCGGGCGGCGCGGCCAGCAGCGGCAGAAGCACGCGCTCGACGCACGCGCGCCAGCCCGCGCCACCCAGCGCGCTCAGCCCGGGAGCTAGTAGAGCGCGCTGCAGGTACGCGATACCGCTGTTCGCCACCTGGAAATACCGACAAAAATAAATGTTACTACTTGAACCTGGCTACGTGAAAATCAAAATAATAGAAAAAGAACTGGGGGCCTAGCAGGAACAGTTGTCAGCGGCATAAGCGTAGCTAACGTTATCGAATGAAATTTGTATGGGCGCTGTCATGGTTTAGACATATTTTCATACAATTCTCATTCGATAACGTTACGCTTACGCCGCTGTTCGTTCTAGGCCCAGAGCATGCTTCCAATTTACTGACGGAATTAGGGGGAGGTAAATTGTTCCTTTCGTCGGTTTTCTCGTAAAAAAGAAACGTAATATATAAGTACTTGACTTTATAGCAATATCTGAGAGAATTACCATATTAAAAATAAAAATATATGATAAGCTCTACAGCCTAATCCAAGCCTATGCTCCTACTGCCACATCTTTGAGGGGAGAAATAGAAAACATGTATTCCGACCTAGAGAGAGCAATGAGTAAATGTACAAAGAATATAATATTTATGGGAGATATGAATGCGAAAATCGGGTATCCAAAGAAAAATGAACAAGTTGTTATGGGAAACTATGGTTACGGTGGTCCTCTTTTATTTCTTTTACCGTAACTTACCGTAAAAGAAATAAAAGAGGAGAGATGTTAATAAATTTTTGTCTACAATACAAACTTAAAATTGCTAATACTATGTTCATAAAATTAGACAAACTAAGATGGACTTGGATGTCACCAAATGGAAAAGTAGGAACGAAATAGATTTTATCGCCACAAACCAACCGAAGAACATACAAAACCTAGAAGTTATAAGTAAACTACAACACCCGAGTGACCATAGATTGGTCAGACTAACTATCATAACTAATAACAACAAAAAATCGCGAAGATCATATAAAAGCATACTAAACCCTATTACACAAAACATTCATACAACGCACTCCACTTTTTCATTTTCAAGTTTTAAAGAAAACATACAAACCCTTAATAAAAAAATTGAGATATTATTAATCAATAACTCAACAAAACAGAACACGAAATGCAGACGACAAAAAATTATTACGTCAGAAATTGAAGAACTAATAAAACAGAAATATGATCTAAAACACAAGGAAAATAAATGAAAAGAAGAAAAACTAAAATTAAGCAAGTTATATAGAGTATTACACAAGAAAATAAAGGAAAATATTAAGAACAATAGACTAGACACGCTAAGCAAATACCTAGAAGAAAAAGGAGGCGTAAGAAAAGCATATAGAAAGATAGACAATACCAAACAGCAATTGACACAACTTACAGACATCTCAGGAAATACTATTACACACAGACGGGACATAATAACCAACTTCTACAAAAGTTTATATACAGAAGACTCGGTTGCACCTTTCATAGACAGCGAAGTAGAGCTATCAATAATAACGCTTAAAACCGGTAAAAGCCCGGGACCCGACGGGGTCACAAATGAAATGATAAAAGCGAACAATGACTACCTTGTCAAACCCTTAACAAAATTATTTAATCTCAACTTAGTAAAGAAAGAAATATGTCAGAGTCTTGGACAATTTCAGAGATAGCGCTCCTGTATAAAAAGGGGGACCCAAAGTTAATTACAAATTACAGACCGATCAGTTTGATATCTTGTATTTATAAAGTGTTCTCTTCAACTCTACTTAGACGCTTAACCAAAGCTATAGACGAAAAGCAACCGATCGAACAAGCAGGGTTTATGAAAAATTTCTCAACAATCTCACATACACACACTAAAACTTATAATAGAAAAATATACAGAACATGATCTTCCAATTTATATAGCTTATATTGATTACTCAAAAGTCTTCGACTCTATATGGCACCACTCTATCTGGCAGGCACTCACAAATCAAGGCATTGAAAGTGACTATATAGAGTTGATTAAAACTATATATACAGAAAGCAGGACAAGAGTACGACTAGAGACAAAAGGACCGATATTTCATATAGAGCGAGGCGTAAAACACGGCGACCCTTTATCGCCTAAGCTGTTCATCGCAGTTTTACGAGTCCATATTCCAAAATCTAGACTGGGAAGACATTGGTATAAATTTGAATGGAAAATACTTATCACATCTGAGATTCGCAGATGATATTGTGCTCTTATCCGAAAGCCCGGAGCAACTGCAATACATGCTAAACTCTCTCTGTCACCATAGTGAGGCTGTTGGACTACTAGTTAACATAGACAAGACAAAGATTATGACGAACAGATATAAAAAACAAATGTCCATTGGGTCAGAGCCAGTAGAATATGTAGAGGACTATGTGTACCTTGGTCATATAATTTCTTTTAAATCCTGCACAGAAAAAGAAATAGAGCGGAGAATAAAGATTACATGGAATAAATATTAGTCAATGAAGGAACTCTTTAAAGGAAAAATACCGATAAAACTAAAAACAAAAGCTATGAACATATGCCTAACACCCTGTTTAACATATGGGAGTCAAACTTGGCCGCTCAAAAAGTCACATCTTAATAAAATAAAATCATGTCAAAGAGGCATTGAAAGAATCTACATGGGTGTAAAATTAAAAGACAAGATTAAGAGCACATACATCACAAAAACAACAAAGGCCAGAGATGCTGTTAAACAAATATTAACACTAAAATGGAAATGGGCCGGTCATATTCAAAGAACAACAGATGAAAGATGGTCGCAAGCTGTCACCAACTGGAGCCCTATTTACAAAACTAGAAGGAGAGGCAGACCAGCCAAAAGATGGAGCGATGACATTGCAGAAGTAGCTGGAGCACTTTGGACGAGACTATCTAGCGATAGAAAAAGCTGGCAACATCTGGAGGAGGCTTTTACCGCCAGAGGCGGCCCTTATATAGGGTGAAATAATGTTATAAATAATTAGATTTAACAGTACTAATGTAAATTAAGTAAAATAATAATAATAATACTAACACATAAATTTAAACTGCTGTGTTAAGGGATAATAATTCTTTTTAATTTTAATTTTTTAATTTTAATTTAAAATTGTTCCTTTAAATGTTTATATATTTTTGAGGTTATACGTATTATTATGCTTTTCGCTTACCTGTTTTCTCTTGTCAGTACAAAATTCCGCAATGCCCTTCAGTAGCGGCTCCCACGCTACCTCCCATAAGTCGTATTCTTCTGCGCCTGCAAAGATTTCAAAACTAAAGATAAGCTATGACGTACATTTGACAAAATAAATCTTCATACAAGAAAAAGTTACGCCATCTTGTTTTTTAACATAATATGTCAAATGTCAGCCATCTTGATTTCACCATACTTCAAATGTCAAAATGCACCCAAAAAACTCCAAAAGTGGGGCCAATTAAATGGAGACAGTTTTTGTCTCAACATGCCTCGTTTATAATATATACGTCTATGTGCGCCTGAAAAGTTTTACATGTATCTTTGACATAAGATTAAATGCGTTGTGTGTGTATATTGTGTGTGTTAAAGATAGTAAATAATGATTTAGAATCAATTTTATCTCCAGTTCCCTTACAATATGCAAACGAACTTATGTCATCTTTTATATAATCTATATTATAATATTATAAAAAGAGAAAAAAAAATGTTTGTTTGCATTAAATAGGATCCGAAACTATTGGACCGATAGTAGACCATGGGGAAGGACATAGGCTACTCTTTCTCGCGGAAAAACATACGGTTCCCTTTAGCGCGGTTCGCAACATCTAGTTAATATTAAACATATTGTTTAATACATAATTAGTATACCTTGATTCTGATCAGCCTCGTCTCTCCACCACTTGAATATCTGAGCCGTGCGGCTGTGCAGAGTGTGCATCAGGTCTAGAAGCTGAAAATACAAAATATATTTGAAGTGGAATCCCAAAAAGAGCACATTAATTTCTACGACAAAAAATTCAAGCAAACTGGGCTGGCTATTGGTTTTTTTTTATCTTTATAAAGGACTTGGTTCACAAACAGAGAGCGACCGTGTCGTCCTTATAAGGCTTACAACATTGAATAGTCTTAACAAATTAGTATTAAAAAAATTCTTACATCTAGCCCAAACTTAACCAATCTATACAAAATTATTGCGTCACTAGACATAGGGTCCGATAACGCAATATTACATCCTCCCACACTATTGAACATAGATTTATTAGGTATACATTCCTAAATGATGCCATCTAAGGCTTTTTTTTTAATTTTTGTTAGTAAATACTTGTTCCCTATAGTAGACACTCTGCGCTAATACAATAAGAGCTGAAAATCGAACACACAAGAGGTGAGTCAAATGTCAATGTCATATAGTGTCGAGTGTCAATTCAATTGTATTAGCGCAGAGTTCTATTTTCAGTGCTCTGAATTTTCCCCGGCCTTACGGATTCCAGGGGGTCTAAAAAGGCCACTTTAGGTGTTTCATATTATGTTTCATATATTTTTTTCCATACAAAAATCGTGAAATGGTAAAATGACTACATGATTAATCAGATTTCATTATATGAGAAAACATACATTTTGACAGTTTTAAATTGAAATGCGTAAAATGGCGCACATAATGAGTGGAAAAAATATATGAAACACGTAAAGTGGCCATTTTAGACCCCCTGATTATATAGTCCCAGCCTAAGTTGTGTTTTCTGGTTTTGCTAGTGTTAGTCCGCCAATATATATGTCTTTGTTTAACTGCCTTTAAACTAAAGTTACTGTAAGAGCAAGTGAAAGTCTCCCTGTTGATTATTTGATGCTGAAGTTAGGAAAGACTGACATAGCCCCTGATTTTAGACCAGTGGGCCTAGCAGGAACATTTGACAGCGGCGTAAACGTAACGTTATCGAATGAGAATTGTATGACAATCTGTCATAATCATGACAGCGCCCATACAAATTTTATTCGATGATGTTACATTTACACCGCTGTCAATAGTTTCTGCTAGGCCTCCTGACTACCAGCTGTAGACTTATACACCCACCACCTATTGCCTGGGTTCCACGGCTTCCACCCTACCTGAATGCTGACCATGTGCGAGGAGTCGAGCTCCTCGTCGCTGGACTCGTCGTAGCCCCGTCGGCGGGCAGAGCTCGGCCTGGACTTGCGGCCCTCACGGGACTTGCTGGATTTGCCTGCAACAGGGGAATACATCATGTTTTAACTTATTTTACGTTTGTGATTTTAATTATAGTCATTTCATGTGACCTCTGTGTCTTAGCGCGTCGGTGCTCGAGCCAAAGCTCGCGGGTTCGAATCCGGCCGAGGGAACAAAAAGTTTTCTCTGTTCCTGGGTCATGGATGTATATTAAATATGTGTGTTACATAATAAAAATCTTAAATATATGTATAGTATAAAAGTATTAAATATACTTCCCGCTGTCTGGTCCCCGTAACACAAGTTCGACCTCAGGTACTTACCACGGGGCCAGACTGACGTTGTGTGAAGCGTCCATAGATATTATTATATTATTTGTCTCATGTGGGACTTATTGGGCAGTTGGTTACAATGCTGTAATGTATCCTGGTTGTAAGTGGTTACTGACAACCACTGGAACCTAACAGGAACCTAATCATATGCGAGCAATGAGAGGTCCTCAAGAGTCCTTTATTCTGTTCCTATATGGATCAGTGACTTATAGTGGCTATCCATCAGTGGCGTGGGGTTCCTATAACTCCATTTCTATCGGCTTCACTTAATTACCACTTACCCTCATCCAAATCCCTACCTATTATACAGGCTAGGGCTGCCCTTGGCTACATATCAAGAGCCCCAGCGACGCATCATCATCGGCACACTCACCGGACGCGAGCGCGGCCTTGGCCAGCAGGCGCAGGCAGCGCACGACGGCGGCGCAGTTGTGCGGTGTGACGTGCGCCACGTCGCGGATGACCAGCGCCAGGGCCTCCGTGCAGCGCGCGAGGGCGGAGCCCCGGTGCGGCCGAAGCCATACCGCGTCGATCGCCTGATCCACGGTCTCTAGTGCAGCGTCTGAGTCGTTCTTCACCTATGAAAAAGAGAGAATAAACTTTAGGCTTGTGTTTTAGAGTCCAATTTAGATCATACAGTTACGCCCGAAATTAATAACGTATCTAAAATCTTAGATTGACTTCAATCTTAGATTCTCAAACAAAAACTGACGTAAATTGACGTGAAGTTAATCCTTGGATCACTGAAATGTATTGTAATCTTGATATCAGTTAGCTGAAATGAGATTAACATTGATCATTAATTTCGGGCGTAAACCGGCTTATGAGTACCAATTGATTGGGCAAAAAGTTGACAACATTTAACGTAGCTATAGATTCTGCAGTCTGAAATAGTGTAAATGATATAATATTTCCCAGATAAATGTCAGATTACTTAATTTGTACTTACTAGGCTTAACCTAGTACTTACTAGAAATAAAAATAGTACGCCGATTTTTATACTTAGTACCTACGTAGCTTTGCGTGCAGTGTAAAGCTACACATTCGAAGTTTTTAAACGATTGGTTGTAAAGCTACATATTAAAAGGAACAACAATAAACGGCTAGTGGACTGATTTTTTAAATTGTGTCAATGAATAGTAGTGAAGTGTGTTAATAATATATTAGGTCATTACATATGAAATTGGCGTTTTGTAAAGGAGGAACATATAGTCGATTTTTTTAAACATAATATATTTATTTAATCAAAGTATATACCAATGCTATCTATGCACTTTTGCCATCTCATAGGTAGTTCATTGATTCCTTTACTAAAAAAACCATTCGGACAGGAATCAATAAAATCTTTGAAGGCGCTTTGGACTGCGCCATCGGAATTGAATTTTTTCCCTTGCAAGAAGTTATCCAAATTTAAAAAAAAAGTAAAATGTTGGAGCAAGGTCCGGGGAGTGCGGTGGATGTCTTAGACATTCGTTCATTACATAGTAAGTACGTTCAAGCTTTTTTACCTTTTTATTGGTTTTACCCAATTATTTGGTTCAAGTGGATCAAAACAGTTTTATCACTAACACCGCAGCCTGCAGCTAACTCGGACATGGTTTGCGATTGATCCGCTTCCACAATAGCCTTCAATTCTTCATTATCAACTTTGTTGTCTGTCCGTCCACGGGGCTTGTTCTGCAGGTCGAAATTTTCAGAACGAAAACGTTGGAACCAACAACGCACTGTGTTTTCTTTTGCGACACCGCCACCATACACATCATTAATCCTTCGAGCCGTTTATGCAGCACTGGTGCAACGGTGGAACTCGTACTCGAAAATAATACGATATTTCAAGTTTTACGTTTTGTAAAAAGAGTGACGCAAAGAAAAAACCAAAAGAGGAAAAAACAAATGAAATACGGTTTTCGAAACACAAATGCATAAGTAAATAGCGGTATAAATTTGAAATTGGAATTCCTAACCAAAGAAGATATATTTGAGATCAAAGTTGCACGACGAAACGTCAATTTCATATGTAAGGACCTAATATAATATAGATTCTGGCAAACGAAAGTTGAACCTTGGTTATTTGCAAACTTTTAACTTGGCAGTTTAAACCAAACTTGACAAACATTTAGTGGTTTTTGCTTGAAACAGTAGAAAACATTTATTTCACATTTTATTTATCGTGTTAGTTAATTAATCAATTATCAAGTAATTCGCCAGGTTATATTATATATTTTTATAAGAATTTGAATGTTGCTACCCTTCGATTTTTTAAATATGCCGCCATTTCTCAGGTACAACTTTTTACGGTACGGTTTTACTGACTCTATATTATTTGATTTTTGTCGCTTGATAAGTGGGAAATCCTGACCATCCAGGCAGCAAATCCAGCGCCAGTGGAGGTTTATGGCCGTCATTAGTATCTATCGTATCAATCATTTTTTTTATTTTTGCCTACTAGTCCGCTTTAATTTGACGCTATAAGCAGACTGCTGGATTTGCAGGCTGGATGGCCAGGATGCCCCCTGTTTCGACCTCTGTGGCTCAGTGGTTGAGCGCGTCTGTTCTCGCTGCTCAAGCCGAAGGTCACGGGTTCGAAACCCGCCAAAGGAACCAAAACGTTTTCAGTGTTCCTAAGTCATGGATGTATATTAAATATGTGTATAGTATAATAAAATCTTTAATATATATAATATGTATAGTATAAAAGTATTAAATATATTTCCGTTGTCTGGTACCCGTAATACAAGTTCTCCGATAACTTAGCACGAGACCAGATTGACGTTGTATGAAAGGGTCCATAGATTATTATTAAAAATGAAATTAATTATAGTCAAATTTCGACCACAAGGCGACCAGCAGCTACTATTGTTGTATACTAGCTGTTGCCTGCGGCTCCGCCCACGTAAATACAGTATCCCAAGGTAACACCACTTTTACGGGATAAAAAGTATCCTATGTTTTAATCCAGACCAAATTTCATCGAAATCCGTTCAGTAGTTTTTACGTGAAAGAGTAACAAACATTCATCCATCCATTCATGATTCTGTAAAGATCCAAATTAATCAAAACGTAAACAAGTAGATAAAATCAATATATCTTTATCATTGTATGTCTTTCGCACACGATAAATAAGTGATATTTGTTATCTATATTATAATTTTTGTTTACGTCTAATCTAAATTGCATCTGAAGGCTAATTATCCTAATTAAAAATGTTTCATTCGCAGTATAATTCCAGTCTCAGTATAATCCCAGTCTCAGTATATGTTGTCTCACTCATACGCGCACGATATGACGCGTGTAATAATGCGACCGCTTTACTTAAGACTGAAGCCGTACTCTGATTTGAATATTTTTGATTGCGATTGTGTCGGACCAATTAGCGCCAAAATCCTGAATCGCGCTATTGAACTTTCTGTAGTTAGGCGCTATATATACAACAGCTGAAATGACTACACTATTCCCACATGATTGACGATAATTATTAGCCTTATGAATAAACAGCTCCGTGACCTAGTGGGTTTATTCGCACTCGAGAAAGTGCAGATTCGATTCCCAGGTTGTGACGTGTACCAATGAGACTTATTCAGATCTCAAGTACATTATACGGACGCTCTAACGGTGAAGGAAAACATCGTGAGGAAACCCGCACATGGTTGGCCCCAGACGTATTGACCAGTCATTTCTCTGGACTAGGCTGACTGTGTTGTGAGAATGCCGTATGTGCTTGGGCAACCATACGACATTAAAAAACCAACTGTCCCTGGCACTACAGTATTTCTAGAGTGGTTACTTTGCTCGGAGAATACTGTATAAATCATCCAATAACGGATGAAAAGGCCTAAGTTTTATGAATAAAGTATAAGACATAGATATTCTATACTCACAAATATCCATCCCTGTGCCTGAGGTGAATTGGACAGTTCACTCTCGGATGAAACACTGGTGGGTCGTCTCTCGAACTCATCTTCTGAACCCTCAGATCGACTGGAGGCAGCTATGGACAAAAACATAACTTATCTATTTATTGCACATTCTAGCTGTAAGTTTTCCTTGAAAATAAAAATAAAAAAACTAACATACACTTTCATTTTACTATTATTAAATACACTGGCGCACACATAAATTGCATCATAGTGCAAGAACACATTCAATCAAATTTTATTACGAAATATGTAAACTTTTTACATTTATTGGTATTGGAAAATAAAGGCTGGTTTATAAACACAAAAACAAAATCAAATTTAAATATGGAACTGTCACAAAAGAAAGAAAATATTCTATAGAAGAAATCTTGTCAATTTACTAAAGATTAACTCGTTGTTATGTTAATGTTGTGATATCAATCAAAATTATTTATTTTTTTGTTTTGTTACATGTTGAATTATCGTGACATATTGTTTTAATTGCTAGTCTGTTTTCATTTGAAACACGTTTTTCTCTCACGAATATGGACGTATCAAACAAAAATAGTTTTTTTTGTTCGAAAGCTGATATGATCAGTGTTCTTAGCTATAATTCATCAGCATCAGCTCGCTCACTGCTTGGCAATTCGAATGTTACTTAATTTTTAAAATGACGATTATCTAATATCCATGTGGAGGAGTTTCATATGTGTTACCTTAAGTTCCAATTACAGCAACGCCTGTTAATGTTAATCGTTTGTCAAAATATGCCTTCTCTTTCGTTAATACGAAGAACGAGATGGATAACATGATATTTCATTAACGATTTACTTTAACAGGCGATGGTGAAATTAGCACTTAATCTTGTTAATATGCAGACAGGTGTTTAATTTTCCTAATGCGTTACGCGACAACGCTACGTCACAGAGAACTTTTGAAATACCAGAAACCCGTACCTTCTAACTTACTACAACACAAACGACGGAAGTCACGCTTGATATTATGACTATATGCCCTGATATTATTTCTTATCTTTTTCTATTTATTAAATGTTTTCAAATACTGCATATTTATGTTTTTAAAAATATCACCTACATTTGTATCAATTTGATCAGACAAATATGATAAAGTTGTTTATGAACGGTGACGCATTGATGATGGGGCCGGAGGGGTATGCCGGAGTTGCTCCTGCACGATTTTTTCATAGAAAACCGCCTCAAAATGGAAGAGGCGTCTGCGGCAAAACATTTTTTTATAGAATTATTTTATTTTAATTGGGTATCTTTTCATTTCAATGTAGATCCTACGGTCAAATGGCAAAAGCCATTTTGTAGGACTAGTTTAATAAAGTGATAAGTTTTTAGGTTATAAATAATAATAAATAAACTAACAAATTTATAAATTTGGGAACTTAAATCGGTCCCGAATGTCGGCAAAAAAGGAAAATCTATTTTCATAGATGTCTTGTCGATTTATTATTTTGAGTTATATACGTTTCTCAATTGTATTATACTGCAGCTAAACAAAGTTCTAAGAGGTCATGCATCCCTACACAAAATTTTATTTTCGTAGCTTTGATTAATAATTGATCAGAAAAAAGCCACCAAAATCTCTCGTGTGTCCTCTTAAGTGTCAACGTGAAAACGTAGGTACGTATACTGATTGTTATTCATTACAACAAAGTAAATATGACCGCCTCATATATGTAAACATTACACAAAAGATGAAAAGGTTTCAAAAAATACATCAACAAAGTAGAATTGAATACGAACCAACATGTTTATCTATACATATAAAATGCTTCATCCTGAATGACTGACAGACTGACGGATCAACGCACAGCCTAAACCGCTGATCGTAGAGACCTAAAATTTGAAGGGTTATGCTCTTTCTATGACGTAGGCATCCGATAAGAACGGATTTCCCGAAATTCGACTCCTATGGGAGTGAAAAAGGGGGGAAAAGTTTGTATGGGGCAACGTGATTCCTTGGTCCAATCTACATATTTTGCATAAACATTCTTTAACAGAACTGATGGAATACGTGTATCTATGTATATATTTTATTGAAAATTCGTCCCCTAACGGGGTTAAAAAGGTAAAGAAAGTTATTTGGGAGCGATTTGCTTTAAAGTTGATATCAATACTCCCTAGTTCTTTTGATTTAAAGCCCTCCACTCACAAATGATCGATAAATGTTGTCTTTACAAACAAACTGAAAATATTTAATGGTTATTTATTCGTAGTTCCAAGTAAATCGGTTTAGATGAACAATAAAGTATAGCCTGAGATCCGAGGCCCGCATCTACACTTACATACAAGTAAATACAATTTTTTCGTACTTTTGGCGCCCATCGCAGGAACAGCAGAACTTAGGGTACACACTAAAAATTTCGTGTAATAAGTCCGTCGTCAACAATTTACCTTCAACTATGAATTGATTTCCAATTTGACCGTAACAATCGTTTTCCTGTGAGTGGGGGCTATTATTTTTATTTTGTTTTGACACATATTGAAAATATAGTTCTTGGACATCTTTTGATGGAAATCTACCTCTTTCATTACGTCTCTATTAAAATATTTTCAATTGCTGCATTTAATTTGTTTATAAGTTCATTTTTACCCGACTACGGCAAAGCGACAAGGGCGGTTATGATTTTGGCAGTCTATGTCTGTATGAATGCTTGTTCCACCGTGCCGCTTAAGCTACTAATCCGTTTATTTAATGAATGAGGTGTCAATACATTCATATTATCAGGCCGGGTAACATGGCCAACTCTCGTAGACGGGTTATAGTTTTGTTATAAATATTGTAGATATCACTGTTCCACCGTGCCGCTTAAGCTACTGATCCGTTTATTTAATGAATGAGGTGTCAATACATTCATATTATCAGGCCGGGTTGCATGGCCAACTCTCGTAGACGGGTTATAGTTTTGTTATAAATATTGTAGATGTCACTGTTCCACCGTGCCGCTCAAGCTACTGATCCGTTTATTTAATGAATGAGGTGTCTATACATTCATATTATCAGGCCGGGTAACATGGCCAACTCTCGTAGACGGGTTATAGTTTTGTTATAAATATTGTAGATATCACTGTTCCACCGTGCCGCTTAAGCTACTGATCCGTTTATTTAATGAATGAGGTGTCAATACATTCATATTATCAGGCCGGGTAACATGGCCAACTCTCGTAGACGGGTTATAGTTTTGTTATAAATATTGTAGATATCACTGTTCCACCGTGCCGCTTAAGCTACTGATCCGTTTATTTAATGAATGAGGTGTCAATACATTCATATTATCAGGCCGGGTAACATGGCCAACTCTCGTAGACGGGTTATAGTTTTGTTATAAATATTGTAGATATCACTGTTCCATTAGAATATTTTAAGTGTAGTTCATTTAATTCAGTTTTCCTTCTTGTTAGAATAATTAATTTCTTTGTGTTTGATTTGTTAGTGTATAATATCGTTTTTAGTTTTAATTGTAAAAAATAACTTTATTTGTTGTGTCTACACATATACATGATATAATAAAATCGTAACTGGTCGCTGTGTGTACATGGAAGATTTAGTAGAAAAACTATTACAGGTGATTACAGGGGGCTAAACCAATTAAAATTCGGCTTTCACTAATGCGTTTTGGATAGCTCCACTTAAAATTGAGTGTATTTCATTTCAATCGGTTCGAAAAAAAGAAATGTTATATCTATCTAAAGCAGGAGTTCCTAACCAGAGGGGCGCGCCACCCTAGGGGGGCGTAGAGATGTCAACAAAAAAAGTCGATTAACGACGCCACGTCAGTCGCGACCGATGCTGGTGCTACGTGCACCCATATTAGGAGGATATAGACTATAAATTATTATTACAAGATATCATTTATTAAAACCCAATTTCACGCGGACGGACCCGCGGGCAAAAGCTAGTAAATAATATTATAAAACACACTACCGTCAAAACCATCGCTCGCTAGCCCGGATGGTTATGCACATCTGCCTCATTTGCAAGAAATCGCTCTATTAAAGATATTTGTAAATATAATTTCAGTAAATCAGACAATAAAATCGAATCGCTTCATAAACTTAACATAAGAAATCATTTTCTACAAATACTCAATAATGATATTAGCAGTAAAAAAATATTGACTTATTTTATTATACTTAATAAAATAAGTCAATATATATTTATTAAGTATAATAAAATAATAACGATAAATAAAATAAAGGAGATTAGCTTCTTCGACAAATATGTAGGTACTAACCAATGAACATAATATTAGTGTTATAAATAATGCATTATTATCGGTTTAAAGATAGATTTTTGAAATTAAAGTTATAAAAGCAAATTTTATCTACATTGCGCGCTCTATACTGCATAACTTTAAGCAAATTTTTGAATTAAAAAATTAAATTAAATAAATAATAACTTCCGAGTTCAAAATTATGAAAATTGAGTAGAGAAATGGTTAAAATTTTATCCGAATTTATAAACGATTTATAGTTTGCAAATGATCTAAAAAATAAAATCCCGTCTGCTAATTTAAAAGAGGAATTATTTAGGAAATACGTTTTATTTGATACTAGCTGTTGCTCGTGGCTCCGCCCGCGTAAATATAGTATCCCTCGGGAAAACTTTCCGGGATAAAAAGTAGCCTATGTTTTAATCCAGAGCCTAAACTACTAGAATACAAAATTTCATCGAAATCCGTTCAGTAGTTTTTGCGTGAAAGAGCAACAAACATCCATCCATCCTTACAAACTTTCACATTTATAATATTAGTACGATTTTTCATTTTTGAAGTCGGTTTTAATTTTTCTTTAGTTATATTTCTTTTTTTTATTAACACATTTTAAGAATGTTATAAATACAAAAAATCCTCCGCTATTCCTCACTCTCTCAGCAAAACAAACTCAAGCGTTATTTTATGCCAGTTTTCTGAGAGGCCGTGGTATTTCCCCAAATAATAAAAAAGTTAATGCACCGATCTGTGGTCTACTAAACAATTACCAGTGATGATAATGATTAGATACTACATTATTAAATAATTATTACTATCTATTGTAGTAGTCGGCGGAAAAAATGTAGCAGTAACCATTAAATATATTGTGTAGTGATGATGATGATCATGAATATAATTTTGGCAATAGAAAAATTTCAAAGACATTGATATCGGTGTTCAAAACTCTGATGAGTAGTGAGTATCTATGTCATCATAATAATATGTTGGTGTTTCGTGTGAATATGATGGTAATGATGATTACTGTAAGTGGTATGATGGCATATGCTTGCAGTTCTTTAAACAACGCCGGAATCCCCAAGCATGTTTCTGTAAGGACTCAGGAGTTCTGTTCAGTACTTTTGGATCCAGGGTATACCTTAGTTCAAAAGCTTAATTTTTTGGTAGCATATGCTTGGACTACTTCAGAAAAAGTCGAAATCACTATATATAAATTTCGAAGAGTTCCCTCGATTCATCATGGATCCCATCATCATGTCACTACTTTGGTGACTAAGGGACAAATTTCGAATTATAAACTTTACAACAACAAAAGAATTCTGCAAATAGGTTCACAAACGGCAAAGTAATGTTCAAAGATATCCGTGTCGGTGTAAAATGCTATGAGAAGTGCATATTATATCATCATAATGTGATGATGTATGGTGTGATGATGGTGATGATGATGATTACTGTAATTGACATAGTGGCATATGCTTGCAGTTCTTTAAACAACGCCGAAATCCCCAAACATGTATCTATAAGGAGTCAGGAGTTATGTTCAGTACTTTTGGATCCAGGGTATACCTGGAAGCAAAATCTTACTTTTGGTAGCATATGCTTGGGTTACTTCAGAAAAAGTCAAAATCACTACATTATATGTCCATACAAATTTCGAGGAGTTCCCTCGATTCCTCATGGATCCCATCATCAGGTTACCACTTTGGTGACAACGGGACCAACTTCTTTGCTTACGTATGTTTTTTTTTGCAGTCGGGTTTTTTGGAATTTTTTAAATTATTTATTTTATTTTAGATTTTTTACTTTATCCAACACACACTTGGTCGATAGGACTGTTTGAATGCATTGATTCGAATTATTCATTAAAACGGTTGTAACCATTCCTGATTAAATTGAAATAAATGACATGTATATTTCCAAAATCTCATTTTAATTTCTTTTATTCTGATATCCTTTTCGATAGGTTTGGTTAAAAAAAAATGATCTACTTACAATTAGCGCCAAAATCCGCCAATTATTTTTTTCTGACACTTGGATTTTTGAGACAAATCTAACGATGCTAGATGAGTGATTTTTTTTATTACATAAATGAATGTTACTCTTAAATATAAGTAATAATAAGTAATCTTAAATATCAGAAGAAACAGTATATCAAAAGTCAATATTTTTAAAGGTCGCTGTGAATTGTATACAAAATTTCGCAAGTCGCGTGAAAACGCTCCAAACTAAAGTCGTACCTAGCTGTGACGTCACGCCTAGATTAAAGTGTATGAAGTATATGGCCGCAGGAACATATTTGTAAATATCTCCGATATTTGTGCGTTTAAGTTCATACTTAGCATAATGAATGTTTTTGTATATAATGTAAGTAAACTAATGACGTAGGTTTTGTTTACTAATTTAGGAAATACTATTTTTTTTTAGATGTATCGAATTAAAAAAACAATAATTATTTATTATTAATAATTAAATATACAACAATAATATATTTTTTTACATTTACCAAGTAGTTATGCCTCAATATTTCTGAGTATATTAATGACTAAATATTTTAGATGTAGTCATCTCCCCTATTGTAGAAATCCATCCGTTTGTTAGATACGCGGGAATAAAGGAATTTACAAACAAACATACATACATACAAGATACGCGCGAAAAGCATAAACCAGTGGGGTAAAACAACACAACACCAGTTACAAAGTTCTAAACAACCGAAAAGCAGACATTAGAACTACAAACGAATAAATCAAATAATATTAAGGTACATCACTAATCTCGTTCGTGACGTCATCCGCTGTCGGGAAGACCCGACTCTGGCGTGGCTGGCACGACTTTTGACAGCTTCCTCGCATGCGAGTAGGGATGTGATAATGTAGGATATGATAAATAATAATCATATAGTATTTATAACAATTTACTTATAATTATTACTCTGATTCTTCTCGTAACTTGGCAAACTTATGTCGTCCAAGTCCTTTTGCTGTCGATCTATGGATATCAATTATGATTATTCCCACAATTTTATAAATATTGTGAATTAGGAATATTCAGATACGAATAGTTGTCATTAAAAAATAATTTTCGATGTAACAGTAAGCTACTTTTATAAAACTAAAATATGAGTAATCATTTTCTGGTGCGACAGGTCTCCTCATAAATTTTGATTTATCGCCACTGCACTTTGTACATGAAAACATTATTTTGCTATAAATATTTTTAAAAATTATCTGACCGCTTAATCCAAAGCGATGAGACATATTCAATGATAATGATAAAATATTTGATATAAATAACTAATAATTGACCAGATGGACATTCTGTGTGCAAAATGAAGACCATCTTGGCTGTCGTAGCTTTAGCCCTCGCTGTTGCAGCTGAGGTGCCCATAAATACCAACTACCACGAAACAGTTGGTATCCCGAAAGCAGCCCAGATCAAAGCCGCAGAGGAGGCCCAAGATTTCGATGGCGGCAGGATTGTCGGTGGTCAACCGTCAGGCCTTGGAGCTATCCCATACGTTGTATGTAAATTTTTTTCAAATCAAATAATTTATTTGCCATTAATATGGCACAAGAAGATGTTAACATTTTACGTTTCCACATAATATTTTGATTGGTATTCTATTTTCGTCCAAATTTTAAGCCGTCATATCTCTTTATTTTCCAGTATTAAAACAAATCAAATTACTGGTTGTGAGCCCGTCGAGCGCAAGGTTGGGTGTAACACAACCATGTTTAAATAAAAAACCGATGCTTTCGTTAATTTCGTAATAGAGACTAAAAAATATTTGTTTATAATTGTTATGTCTATTGTTGTTGTTATGTATATGACGGCGCACTTCTAGCGCCATCTATATAACTGCGTTGGGACCAGACCGGAAGTTATAATTTAATTATTTTTTTTACGTATAACTTAACTACTTCCTGTAACTTAATAATTTGTGAACTTCCGATAAATTGAAGTGCGCGGAAAACCAGCACTTCTTATCAGAACGGCAGCCACGCCGGGTGACCGACGAATCGCTCTTGTTCCACGCAATCTTAGTGATTTTATTTAAAGTTATTATTATAATTAAAATTACGGTTTTTTCTGTGACCGTATCTTGATTTTTGTAAATTACTTAAATTATCATTAAAGCAAAGTGATTTTAAGTTCTGCACTTTTCTTGTACTTTGTACTGCCCAAATACCCACGTAAAACCGTTATGGCCGATCCTGACAGAGGTGGTACTTATCCTACATATATTAATTAAAATGTAATCAAATTTAGTAAATAAAAACATAAACCAAATATTATGAACACTTTAAAATCTCTAGTTCACTACATGGGTGTGCTGCACACCCACCTTACGCTCGATGTAACACATACCTTGCGCTCGCCGGGTAAGATTTGGATTGCATTATTCAACTAAAATTAAATTAACCTATATGGAAATAAAACTTTTTAAATTGGAATTCTTCCTTTTTCTACTTTTCTACCAGGGTGGACTGGTCATTACCCTGACATCAGGCGCTACTTCAGTATGCGGTTCCACTCTGCTCTCAAACACCAAGCTCGTCACCGCCGCTCACTGCTGGAGGACCGGGAACCTCCAGGCGCATCATTTCGAGGTGGTCCTTGGATCTATCCGTCTGTTCTCAGGTGGCAACCGCTTGACTACCACCAATGTTGTAGTGCACGAAAACTACAATATGAACAACTTCAACAACGATATCGCTATCATCACCGTCGGCTGGGTCAACTTCTCAAGTAAGGAAACAGTTATAGTAAAAACGCTTGACATGTCACATAAATTTAAGCAATGAACCGAAATTAAACCACAATTAGATTTTAAAATATGAAAAAAAATATGTGTAGTTTTATAATAGATGTTGATACTAATCGCTTTGTCAGGCGATAAACTATAATTTTCAAAATAGTGTTAAGTGAATTAAATCATTTTAGTAATGAAAAACTGATAAAAACTTTTGACACATAGTTGAAATTAAATTTATAATAAATTTAACTAAACACGTTTTTTGTTCAAAAACAATTTTTTCATAACGGAGATCTAGAGGGTTGACACATTATTGCTTAACAGCGTCCAATTAGGTGCATTTCAAAGTTAAAAACCTAATACATGTAAAACACATAATCCGTGTAAAACTTAATACTCACATGAAATGCAAAAACATTCATTACAGTAACTTTAAACATAAACGCAATAATTTCGGTATAAGATATTTACAAATATGTTCTTGAAACCGTTATATTTCATACAACTGCAGGAACGCGTGACGTCAGACTTGTATGGAGCGTTTTCATGAGACTTGCCAAATTCTGTATTACAAACCTTTAAAAAAATATTGATTTTTAATTTACTGTGTCTTCTGAGAAGTTACTAATATTTAGGAGTACTATTCATTTATGATGATGCAACGGCTCGTTAACTGTATGGTTATTATTGTATTTTGTCTTTAACATATTGTCTACTTTCAGACACAATCAACCGCATCAAACTTGCGACTATTAGCATCAGCTACGCTGGCTTCTGGGCCACAGCTGCTGGTTTTGGAGCAAATGGTGATAGTAAGTTATCTTCTGCCCCTAAAATAATATAGTATCTGAAGATACTATAATAAGATATAGATATAGATATATAGAGAGATAATAAGATTTTACCTTAAGATGTTTGGGATAATATCCTGCATACGAAAATACATAGTATGTTAGCCGTCTGTGATAGTTCATACAAACTATATTGCAAGCGACATTTTATCTGAACATAAAATATTATAGTATCATTCCCGCCTGTGATGCCCCTTAGAAAACTTCAAGAATCTTGTTTGAAAGTTGTGCCAATCACATTAAGATTTTATTGAAACTAATAATAATATTCAATCAGAGACAATATGATAACACCTAGAAAGTAGTATTCTCAACTAAAAAATTTCTTAGATGTCGGCATCCCCAACAACCAGACCTTGAGCCACGTCAACCTCCAAGTCATCACCAATAACGTGTGCGCCAATACCTACGGAACATCGGCCATCATCGCCTCTACCCTCTGCGTCAGCGGTGCTGGTGGTCGAAGCACCTGCCGCGGAGACTCCGGTGGCCCATTGGCTATTGGGAAAAGATTGGTAAAAATCTTTTTTAAGCCTTCATATTCTTCTTGGCCGTTTACGATTATATTGCCGTTTACCTTATAAATTTTCAGATATCATGATCACATACATCTTTTATTTATTTATTTTATTCTTATAAATTACGACTTTCAGCCTTGCAGCACATATTGATTCTCACAACATTTTTCTTATCAATTTTTAGATCGGTATCACATCTTTTGGCTCCAACACGGGTTGCCAGCGTGGATTCCCTGTCGGTTTCGCCCGAGTTACCTCCTTCGCTTCCTGGATCCAGGCCCGCCTATAAGCTACTGTGTTATATGAAAAGATACAAAATGAAATTAATATAATTTTTAATAAACTAATTTGTCATTTTCTTTAAAGATATGTTTCAGTTACATTAGTTTACAACTTAAACGAATAATAGAACATAGCTTTAATAACTTTTTTAAACAAGAAGATTGATAGAATTTTCTTAATCTGTTTTGTTTAGGCCCACAAGCAATTAGAAAGCCTGAATGTAACATAATAATTTTAAAAAAATCTCCAAACTTTTGATTTAAATATTTTTGCTTATAAATTATTTTAAGATTCTCAAAAACAATTTATAATCTTATTACTAATATATATTAATTAATATATATCTGTGGCAAAGGGTGGTTTTACTTCAGAGAGAAGCCCTAGTCGCTACGTGAATTGTGCAAGTTTTCTTAGAAAGTAAATTTAGCACTATATTATGTATGATTGTCAAGGTCGTTACAAGCGTGTAGAGTTGTGTCGTGTTCGAGAGAAATTTTAAATACTTAGTTAACTATTGTTATAGTTATACCTAGCTTCCTATTTTTATTGTTATAGGGTTTTCTTATGCCTACAATTAGGTATATTTCAAAATACAAAATAGGTACTTAATAACAAAACGTTTTTCTGTGTATTAATCAACCTATTGTAAGATAATCATAATATTAAAATACTTCCACGGTACTGCCGCTAATTAAATAATAATATATAATATTATAATCGTCTATTATTATGGTAACTACAAATTACAATTGACAGTAGGTACGTATCCAACTTTCCGCTTACCGTAAAAGTAAACTTATTCAAACGATTTATCACCAACAATAAACACAACACAAGTACTAAGTAGTCTCACATTTAATATTCACATATAAGTACAAAAACACGTATTACTTAAATTTTAAGACGAATTATATTTATCACTGCTCTGAACTCACTGCTCTGCTTATTAGTTCTCAATATAATTTCAAAAATAATAGTTGACCAATAATTATTATGAACGTAATGTAATAATATGATTTTACATCCAAGGACGCGCCGGTTGAGGTATTGCCGAGCTACTTTTAAACATTCATTCGTCTCATGACGCACGTGATATTATCTAATAACGGGTCCTAATTGGTGATAGCTACAAAATAGGGGGATAATGTCACAGAAAAATAGCCCTTAATTCCTTCGAACTGTCATCGGACAAATCATATTAATAATATTGTTCTTTAGTTGGCCAGCCGGCTATTAAAAACAAGTTTGAATTTCAGCTTTATTTCTAATGAGATAAGGTTTCTATGATCTCCCACCATAACTCCGAATATATCGGGTTTTAAAGAGATCTGTGATTCCAATATTCGTGTCAAAGTTCCAACGTGCAGCGCATAGATGTCGTTTGAGTCGGTCTACATCGCACTATCGCTTGTATAAGATATTATTGTTTTCCATATACTAGTTACCAAAACGACTGCTAAATGGCAGTCACTAGACCGACTAAGCTAAGAGGGCTTAAAGCCATTAGCGTAGACCCATTCGAAAAAAAAAAAAAAAACATATACTAGTTTAGCTTGAGGTCTTCATGAGGTGATCTGAAAGGGAAGCCGATAAGAATGGAGTTCTTTAGACCCCTCCCTTTCCCTCGATTTATCATGGATCATCAGGTGTCCACTTTGGTGACTCAGGACCAAATTTCGAATTATAGCCTTTACAGCAACAAAACAATTTTGAAGATCGGTCCACAGACGGCGGAATTATCGTTGAACATACAAAATGTATACTTAGTCTGGCCATAAATACTGATACAATTAAAAATAAACAAAATATTAGGTCTTTACCTATGAAATTGCCGCTTTGTATGAAAAAATTTAAACGAATTTTTGACGTGATAACGTCTTATAATTCGATGGAGCCGGCTGCACACACGAAAAAACATGACTCATGCCGTTACCGGCATTACCTCGCTAAGCATGACGTTGTCACGTTCAACTATCGTCGGTAAATCGACTTTACAAACAACCGATTTTTTTTCATGTATCTTTTATTTGTATTAATCGAAGTAATCACCCATGCAATCAATGCATCTTTGCCAACGCAGTGGCAGTTTATGGATGCTTTTCTTAAAGAAATCAGCTGGACGGGTGGCAACAAATTCTTCAAAGGCATTTTGTACTGCCTCTCGGGATCGAATTTTTTTCCCGCCAAGAAGTTATCCAAATTCTGGAAAAAGTAGTAGTCTGTAGGCGCAAGGTCTGGTGAGCAGGGCGGATGACGGAGAGCTTCTAACCCCAGTTCTTGCAACTTGGAGACCGTCTGCTGTGCAGCATGAGGTTGCGCGTTGTCGTGCAGGAGCAGCGGAGACGAGCGATTGACCAATGCTGGTTGGAGATGTGCCAGCTTCTCCATCATTGTGTTCAGTTCTTCACAGTACACATCAGCAGTAACGCTCACCCTGTGCTGAAGCTGTGATGAATCACACCGGCGCTAACAACCAAACAATGGCCACGCGGGCCACCTTTCTCTGGCGTTTAGCGAATAATCTCTCTTCGATATTTTTGTGGACTGTATTTTAGAAGGTATCTGGCGTCGCCAGGTGAATATGCAGTAATAATTAGATGAAATGGGAAGGTGGAAAAGAGATACACTTACCGAATTAGCTTCGGAGAAGGGCGTCTTGCAGCTGGAGTTTTCGTCACTTCCTTCTGTTCACAACACTCTAGTCTTCCCAGAACTCTTATCACATGCGTTCCTATAGGAATATATCTCACTTTCGTGGGCGGGAATTAGTAGCGGAAAAGTCTAATAACACATGCGGTGTCGCTCATCGCACACGCACTCTCGACGCAGCCACCAAACAGTGACCATGACTTTTCTAAGGGTAAGTTTTCGTTTAGGGCATTGTTTAGGTGCTGAACCAGGATCCAACCAACTTGCTGAGCGCTTGCGGTTATCAAACAGAATCCATTTTTCATCGCAGGTAACAATGCGGTTAAAAATTCTTACATTTGTGCGTCTGTTGAGCAGTGCAAGGCACGTCTCGACGCGTACTTCGCGCTGGCGATCATTGAGTTCGTGGGGCACCCATTTGTCAAGCTTTTTTACCTTGCCAATTTAACGCAAATGGACCAATATTGTTTTGACGCTAACGTCGAAAGCTGATGCTAATTCAGCCGTAGATTGTGTATCTTCCACAATACCCCACAATAGCTTCCACAATCGCCTTTAATTCGTCATTGTCGACCAAAGTCTTCGGACGACCGCGAGGTTCATTTTTCAAGTCATAATTTCCAGAACGGAAACGAGCAAACCAATAACAGGTGGTGCGTTGGTTTGTAGTGTTAGCTCCGTAAACGTCGTTGATGTTGCGTGCCGCTTGTGCCGTGTTGCTGCCTCGACAGTACTCATATTCCATAATTACTCGAATTTTTAACGTATCAATGATGACGAAAAAGATTGAAATGCTATGAAAATGTAACACTAATCAATAAACAAATGACTTCTTTTGGAAAAAGAATTCCATGTTTTTAAAATAGAATAATTTGAAATTAGAATTCTTAGCCAAACAAAAATTATTTTGATTTGTAATGGCCAGTACTGCAAAACGCCAATTTCATAGGTTTTATACAGAGTGTGCCAAAATTAGCACGTCACGCTGACACCGGAGGTAGATGAACCCAAGACGCATTGAACAAGCCTAACATACCCATAGAAAAGTTTCGTGGGTTTTGAGTTATGACCAGTTTTAGTCATTTTTTAAAAATCACCATTTTTTTTGTAATGTTCGTATCAGATAATTTTTAAAATGCACTTTATTTTACTTTTTTTTTATGTGTACTAGTTACTAGACAAGATGATGATGTCAAGACTAGTTACTTATTATGAAACAAACAATACTTAGTCGATAAGGAATGTGAAATAACGACAGTTGATAGTCAATCTCGATTTTATTCTCACATAAAAATAATAGTTTCGACTTTGAGCAGCCACCGTGAAAAAAAATTACTTCAAACATAATGAACAAATACCTTTAACAACTTTCCTATGCCATGCCGATTCCAAACTGGTGTAACACTTCTATTGTATATTATTGATAAATTATCAAATTTTTATTAGATGATAGCATACTTGCTATGAGAGTAAGAGACGTTGGGATTCGCCATCGTGCCCGTTTCACAAAATTCCCAAGAAAATCAGAGTCCGGTTGAGCGCTGAGTCGTCGTTTCCACTTTACAATAGTTCAAATTCACAAGCAAAACAGAGTCCAGTAGAAAAGCCAAAAACACGTTGAAAATCACAAAACAAAATACAGAGGCGCAGAGAACACTTTTTGATAGCACGAAACGCAAGGAAAGGAACTGGCTTGACTGGCTGGGGCTGGTCTGGCTGGCTGGTCACTTGGTCGAGTATCTGCTATCGCCGTCTCTTTCTTTTTAAAACTTGTTTTATAGCGTTTCTTTTGTTATTCAGAACCCGTGTTGGGCCGCCCAGGCAAATGGCAGGTAAAATGTGTATCTTCGCCTCAACAGCTTTATTCCCACTCTCACGTATTGTGTAAAGAATTAAAGTGCAAGTGTTGCACCATTTTGGAATCGGCATGGCATAGGGAAATTTTTAAAGGTATTTTAAGGTTCATTATGTTTGAAGTAATTTTTTTCACGGTGGCTGCTCAAAGTCGAAACTATTATTTTTATGTGAGAATAAAATTGAGATTGACTATCAACTGTCGTTATTTCACATTACTTATCGACTAATTATTGTTTGTTTTATAATAAGTAACTAGTCTTGAGGGAGTACACATAAAAAAAGTAAAATGAAGTGCATTTTAAAAAGTCTCTGATACGAACATTACAAAAAAATTGTGATTTTAAAAAAATTACTAAAACTGGTCATAACTCAAAACCCACGTAACTTTTCTATGGGCATGTTAGGCTTGTTCAATGCGTCTTGGGTTCATCTAGCTCAGGTGTCAGTGTGACGTGCTAATTTTGGGACATCCTGTATGATTGTACATTGTGTTTTCTTATTTTGGCGCCAATACATTGTACAATATTTTGCGATATTAAAATGGAGTGGGGTGATAAAGAGAACCGAATCGCTGTGATTGCGTTACTAGATTGCGTTAGTTTTAAAAATTGCATTTGGCTCCATACATACTTTGATGTATGGAGCCAAATGCAATTTTTAAAATTCTCCATACGTTTGGTATTAGTAAAATGTTTGTGTACCGGGCTATTAATAGGTACAATGAGACCTCCTCTGTTTGTGACAGAAAAAGATCTGGCCGTCCACGTAGTGTTCGTACGAAAAGGGTGGTCAAAGCAGTAAGGGAAAGAATTCGAAGAAATCCGGTCCGAAAGCAAAAGATTTTATCTCGGGAGATGAAGATAGCACCTAGAACCATGTCGGGTATTTTAAAAGATGACTTAGGACTTGAAGCCTATAAGAGACGTACTAGTCATTTCTTAACTGATAATTTAAAAAGAATAGGGTGGTAAAATCGAAACTACTACTGAAGCGATACGCAAAGGGAGGTCACAGAGGAATTTTTTACAATTGAGCAACATTTTAACAAACAAAATGACCGTATTTATGCTTAAAGCTCTAAGAAAGCTTCCCAATTAGTCGACAGATGCATCGTGGGCACTATCCGACTCAGTGATGGTTTGGTGGAGTATTAGCTATGAAGGAGTGACTGAGCCATACTTTTGTGAAAAAGGTATCAAAACATCGGCACTAGTGTATCATGATACCATTCTTGAGAAGGTAGTAAAGCCCCTTGGAAGGACCATTCTTGGTTATTGAACATGGTGTATGTTCAATAACCAAGAATGGTCCTTCCAGCAAGACTCGGCGCCGGGTCATAAAGCTCGGTCTACGCAGACTTGGTTGGAAACGAACGTTTCGGACTTCATCAGAGCTGAAGACTGGCCGTCGTCTAGTCCCGATCTTAATCCGCTGGATTATGATTTATGGTCAGTTTTAGATAGTACTTTTAGGCTTGCTCTAAACGCCATGATAATTTGGAGTCCCTAAAACAATCCGTACGATTGGCAGTAAAGAATTTTCCCATGGAAAGAGTGCGTGCTTCTATTGATAACTGGCCTCAAAATGGTTAGGTGGCTGGTTTAAAGGACTGTATTACAGCCAATGGAGACCACTTCGAATAAGCTTTTTATATTTTAAATTGTTTTATATTTATGTATAAATGTTATTTGCAATAGAACAATTTTTCCTTGTTTCAGTATTTATGGCAAGGCTAGGTATATACAGCCTAATGTATAACCGCCTCCTTTTTTTGGAAGTCGGTTAAAGAAGTTTCCGCTATTCTCTCTCTCTCGGCAAATAACGCTCGAGTTTCAAGCATTATTTCATGCGAGTTTTCTGATAGGTCGTGGTATTTAAGCATTACCGATACCGAAAAAAGGTAATGCACCGATCTCTGGGCCTACTAAACAATCACCAGTCATGATAATGATTAGATACTATATTAGATACTAAGAAATATCAAAACTAATACTTATTAATCATAATACGATTGCAATATTCATATAATTTATTTAATATTTGTAATAATAATATAGCAGTATGAAATATAAGGTATGAAAAAATGACGTTGAAATAGTACTTCAGCACTCTACTTTGGCTAATTAATAATCTTATCCTAATTACGATATGATTGCAAATTCTTAAATCTCAGAATATTGGATCGCAGTTCTTTTTGAGTCGCTTTAGTTATTTTATTTAAAACAAGTAAAATACTATTGGCATTATCGATAGGTATCCAACATATTTGACACAAATTATGATGCTACTAGAGGTTGCCCGCTTAAATCTCAGAATATTGGATTGCAGTTCTTTTTGAGTCGCTTTAGTTATTTTATTTAAAACAAGTAAAATACTATTGGCATTATCGATAGGTATCCAACATTTTTGACACAAATTATGATGCTACTAGAGGTTGCCCGCGACTTCGCGCGCGCAAAAGTTAGTTAAGTAATCTTGTTGAAACCGTACATTTTCCACTATAAAAATACCATATATCCTTCCCCGTGGCCTTCTCTATATCTCTGCCAAATTTCATAAAAATCGGTCCAGTAGATTCGGAGCCTATCCAATGCAAAAAAAAAAAACAAATATACAAACAAATATAGTAATAGTATATATAGTGCCTCAATTACTACGCGGATTTAAAGGTTTTTCAATAAATTCAAACAAAATAAACTTTTAAAAGTATGTTAAGAATAAGAAAACCTTTTGCATGACATGAGCATTTAAGTTCCTATAACCGGATAGGCACAATCATGAAATAGCATAAGCAACTATAATGAAAATTTATATTTTTAACCGACTTCCAAAAAAAGGAGGCGGTTATGCATTCAGCTGTATATACATACATTTTTTTTGCTTAACGATTATTCCGCCGTCGGTGGACCTATCTTCAAAATTATTTTTTTGATGTAAATGGTATAATACCAAGTTGGTCCCATGAAATCCATGACGAACCGAGTGAACTCCTCGAAATTTATATGGACACATGGTGATTTTGACTTTTCTGAAGTAGTCTAAGCATATTATGCTACCAAAAAGTAAGATTTTGCACCAAGGTATACCCTGGATCCTAAAGTACAGGACAGAACTCCTTATAGATACATATTTGGGGATTCCGGCGTTGTTTAAAGAACTGCAAGCATATGCCATCATACCTTTTTTTTTACACAGTAATTATCATCATCATCACCACCATCTTCACAAGAAACACCAACATATTATTATGATGGCATAGGTACTCACTACTCCTCAGAGTTTTGTGCACCGATATCAATGTCTTTGAAATTTTGCTATTGTCAAAATTATATTCGTGATCATCATCATCACTATAATATAATTTTATTTAATGCTTACTGCTAAATTTTTTCCGTCGATTATTACAATAGATAATAATAATAATTTAATAATATAGTATCTAATCAATATCATCATTAGTGATTGTTTAGTAGGTTCACAGATCGGTAATGCTTATTTGGGGAAATACCACGGCCTCTCAGAAAACTGGCATAAAATAACGCTTGAGTTTGTTTTGCCGAGAGAGTAAGAATAGCGGAAGCTTTTTTTGTATTTACATATTTTCTTAAAATGTATAACTAAAAAGAAAAAAAATCTTATTATTAAACAAAAAATTAAAAACGACTTCCAAACTAAAAATGCACAAAAAGTATGAAATAAAACTTATTTTCTAAATAATTCCCCTTATAAATTCGTCAAAATTTTAACTATTTCTCTACTCAATATTCATAATTTTGAAGTCGGTACCAGCCAACTTAAACGTGAGTTTTATAAAATATTGTCTTATCAGGATGTTGTTCGGGCTGGTACCGACTTTAGAAGTCGGTTTTAATTTTTTGTTTAATGTACACGCGGTAACTATAATCATGAATAAAAGTACTGTGAGAAATACTGAAGACTCCGTCAAGGAGTCTTTTGACTCTCATCAGAGTAAGCGGAATAATTATTTCAAAACTCATTTTATAAATATGTCATATTTTTAAACAAACGGACAGAATACCCATGGTGATCAATATTATTATACAATCCGTAACGTTTTAGTTGATAAGAGTATTGTTCATAGATAAAGTATTGGGTGACTATATAAATTGTCAAATTATGTTCTAACGCACATACTATCGTCAACATGAAGACTGTTCTGGTTGTACTCGCCTTGGCTCTTGCCGTTGCTGCCGTACCTTCGGTACCAATCAACAACGACTACCATGAGACAATTGGTATCCCTGAGACAGCCAGGATCAAGGCCGCTGAAGAAGCTCAGGACTTCGATGGAGCTAGAATCGTCGGAGGAGTACAATCAGCCCTGGGAGCTTTCCCTTACTCGGTACGTGTTCTTATCTAGTCTGGTATTTGTTCCATATGTTATGTTTCTAGTAAGAAGTTGTTCTTATTGTCATCGTAATTTTCAGGGAGGATTAGTCATTACTCTCACAAGTGGAGCCACTTCCGTGTGCGGATCAACCTTGATCTCTAACACCAAGGTCGTCACCGCCGCTCACTGCTGGGTGACCAGGAGCAATCAAGCGCGTCAATTCACCGTTGTCTTTGGCTCCATTTAACTGTTCTTCGGCGGTACTCGTATCACAACCACCAATGTCAACGTACACGCCAACTAAAACTGGGACAACCTCAACAACGATGTCGCCATCATCACAATCAGCTGGGTCAACTACTCTAGTAAGTTTAAAATCACATCTGTTTTTTTTCCATAACGTACAAAAAATTGTTACAGACACCTACATTTTAAATTAAATTGATTTAAACTAGCTTAGCTTCTACTAACAAGTAATTTATTTGCAGACACCACCAGGAACATTCCTATCGCCACTGGCAGCAACAACTACGCAGGCTCCTGGGCCACAGCCGCCGGATTCGGAGCTACCGGTGACAGTAAGTTATTTATTTCATACTTGGTCATTCCATTACATACTTAATTTGAATTGACCATCTTGTTAAGAATTTACTTACGCAGTGTAATAATAATTATTATTATCATTACATCATAGGTAACTAACGAAACCTCGAAAATTAATGTTTTCTCAAAAAAGTGAGGTTTTGTCATTTAATTCTTCTTTATTTAAATTCATCTTAATAATTTAAAATTCTTCTCCTTTAGATGTCGGCATCTCTACCAACCAAGTGATGAGACACGTCAACCTCCAAGTCATCACCAACGCCGTGTGCGCTGCCACATACGGGAACTCAACCATTGTCGCCTCTACCCTCTGCGTCAGCGGTGCTGGTGGTCAGAGCACCTGCGGCGGAGACTCCGGCGGTCCTCTCGTCAGCAACAACCAACTGGTAAGAGTTCTTACAATATCATCTTATCTGAGTTCCTTTGAATATAGCAACCTGAGTGAAGCTCATCATGTGTTGATTTAAAAAAATATATACAATTCAAAATATCACATCTTTCGGCGCCAGCTGGGGTTGCCAGCGCGGATTCCCTGCCGGATTCGCCCGAGTTACCTCCTTCGCTTCCTGGACCCAAGCCCGCCTTTAAATTATTGTAATTGATGAATTTATATAGATTATTATAAATAAAATAAGAAAAGATTTTTTTTAACAGACCTAATCGCAAATCATTTAAAATTGCAAATTAAATCGTAATATAATCAAATAAGTAATAAAACTTGAAGTATTTCAACATATTATCAGAAAAAAAAACAAAATTAAAAATTATAAGTAACCCCCGAATTGTCAAGCAGTGAGCGAGCGAGATGATGAATTATAGCTAAGAACACTCTCGATCATGTCAGTTGTCAAACAAAAAAAAACTAGATACGGTTGAGAGCTTGGATACCACGGACACACAGACACGTCAAACTTATAACATCCCCCTGTTTTGGTTGGGGGTAAAAGAGCTAAAATAATATACAACGATACTGACTACTAGGGTTCCAGATACTGACTACTAGACAGACTTCTAGCACAGAGTATAAATATATACTTACGTACAGAGGAACACCTTTCATAGAACGATCCAAATTTTGTCAGGGTTGTCACAGAAAATGGAGGTAATCCCGAATCCCGAATTAAGAGATTTCCCACAATTAAATTACGACGAGCTACTTTTATTTACCTTGGGAATATACCATTTGAAACTGGCCAAATCTTATTGCCACGAACACATGCGGCCAAACGGAGTGTGTATAATGGAATTATAACATCGCAGAGAGTTGGTAGAGAATAAAATATTAATACGAGGCAGAATACAGTCCCGTCACATAAGAGCAAAACGCTATTATACATATATACTAATAAATCTGGCATTGCAGGGAAGACAAAGCCTTTAGGGGTATTACTGTTCCTGTATACACGGCCGCCGCACTGTTGGGAGTTGCGCGCACATCGCCAGTGTGGTATACTTTTTATCTTGGGATGTACATCAAGATGAATTTCACGCACCTGCGGCGTTTTTAGACGAAACTATTTTAGATTTGGATGCAGCAGAATAAAAGTTATGAGAAAAATGTTTTTTTTTTATATTATTTTAGATTCTTTTTTTCCTCTTTAATTATTGCCCATAAAAAAAAACTTAAAATACTATTCAATAAACGCAATAAAGATCATTCAACATTCATTCATTTCACCAATGCAATTATATCACTTAATAACTTTTAATCTTATACAATAATAATTGTAGTGGAATATATCATAAGCTTCTCAACACAACGATACCGCGATTTAGAAAATTTTAAGACTCGTATAGTGACATCTATCGAACGAGTGAGTAATAAAAGTGCTAGTAATTGATTTCATCTTCATTTTCTTATTAAAATCGGATGAACCAATTAACCGATTTTGATCTAATTTTTTTTGTTTGAAAGCTGACATAATTAAGAGTGGTCTTAGCTATAATTCATCATCATCAGCTCGTTCACTGCTTGACAATATAGGTGTTATTTAATTTTTTTAATTTATGTATTGCCTGTAAAAAATTATATTTATAAAATAAAATATATTGTTATGAAGGCACATAATATATAAATTATATATTTATAGTCTTATTATACGTTATGTTAGAGAATTGGACAAATATTGTACAAATTGTATTTTAAACGTATCTTTTGACTTAAACAATATGATATAACACAAATTATGTAAATATTTGTAGTGTGCTTGCCAAGACCTTTCTTTTGATACCAAACATGTGATAATTATCTCGATTTAATTTTTTTAGATGTTAGAATCTGAGGTTTAATTTTCGAAGTACATAATTTTGAAAAAAATTATATAGCCTATGTTACCCGCGGCATCACTACGAATCTATTGACACCTCATTTATTAAAATCGGACCGGTAGTTTAGACGCTACGAGGGAACAAACATACATACATACATACATACATACATACATACATACATACATACATAGACTGCCAAAATCATTACCCTTCCTTTTGGCTTCGCCGTAGTCGGGTAAAAAGGTAGAGCCGTCATATTATCTCCCGCATCATGGAGTAATAAAAGCTGACTCCACAACAACGAAATTGCGAACGGTATTCAACGCGTCGGCTAAAACTTCATCGGGTTACAGTTTAAATGATTTAATGCTTCAAGACCAATTTACAAAGCGATTTACATAGTATAATTTTATCATGGCGTAAACAAAAAAGAGTCATTACAGCTGATTTGGAGAAAATGTTTAGACAAACATCATTTTTCATCATCAGAGAATCTGATCAGCATCTGCAGAGAATTGTATGGCGAGACACCTTGTTGAACGTGAAAACGGGCTCATCGCCGTCACAAGGATTGCTGCAAGAATATCAGTTAACAACAATCACATACGGAACCAAAGCCGCTCCGTATCTTGCCATGCGGATTCTAAAACTGCTAGCGATAGATAATAAGGTTGATTTTACACTAGCAGCACATGTGATTATGACGTCATTCTACACGGACGATCTCCTTACAGGCGAAAGTTCTATAGAGAGAGCTAGGGAGTTGCAGAAACAATTTATTGATATTTTTAAGACAGCAGGTATGAACATTCGCAAATGGTCTAGTAACAGCACAGAGTTAACACAAAACTTGGCACCAGAACAGTTGGATATTTCGTTAGATTTCAAATGTGTTGAATCACGAAAAACGTTAGGGTTACGTTGGAGTCCTAGAACAGACTCGTTTACATTTCAGAACAAATTCCTAGATTTAGACAGCGAAGATCATCTTACAAAACGTCAACTACTTTCTAACATTTCAAAGATTTTTGATCCGCTGGGCTGGCTCTCATCACTTACAATCCGAGCTAAGGTTTTATTTCAAAGAACTTGGTCGGAACAAAACATTACCTGGGATGATGAGCTGCCTCAGCAGATAATTTGTGACTGGAAAACATTAAAACAGGATTTTCAACAATTAGACAGATTTGAATTAACAAGGCACTTAGGTGATACACATAAATATATTATACACGGGTTTTGTGACGCCTCGGAAAAAGCTTACACTAGCGTGGTGTAGATTACCACTACAAACAGTAAAGGCGATTGCACAACGAGGCTACTTACGGCAAAAACAAAACTTGCTCCTCTAAAGAATAAGTTAACATTACCTAAGCTTGAATTACGTAGCGCATATCTTTTGGGCATGTCTTTTGAACAAGGTTCTGGCTACGATGACAGACGTTCAGTATGAAGTTCGTTGCTGGAGTGATTCTATGATCGTATTGGCCTGGATTCAAGGTGACATTAACAGATGGCAAAAATTTGTATCCACCAGAGTGCAAAAAATTATAGATATCGTGGAACCTTCTCGTTGGCATCATGTGAGCACAGACCAAAATGCAGCGAATTGTGCTAAAAGAGGATTAACAGTATCTCAACTAGCATCACATACATTATGGTGGGGACCAGAACGGCTCAACAATTTAGACGTTAGTTCAATCAAAAACATTACTCATTTAGCGACATGCGACGTAGAAAGTAAACCCAGTGTGAACGTTACCTTATCAACAATTATAAAACAAAGGACCTTAGTATTACAATTATTTAATGCATACAGTTCAATGACACGTGTCGCAACAACAGTGGCATGGCTATCGCGTTACATACAGTGGCTTCGCAACAAACAGAATGTGCCACATCAGTCATATTTGTCAGCTGTTGAAACGGAAAACGCTTATTGTATTATAATTAAAACAGTACAATCGATAGAGTTTAAGGAAGAAATTAATTGTTTAAAACAGAATAAGAAATTACCTAGGAATAGTAAAATATTATGCTTAAATTCGTTTATTAGTCAGGATGATGGATTACTGAGGGTTGGTGGGCGACTTTGTAAATTTCATTTGGATGGTTGAGCGAAAAATCCAATCATTTTGTCAAGTCATAGTCGTCTCACTGATCTCAATATACAACAAGCTCATATTTTAACATTACATGGCGGACCCAGACTTACCTTATCACACATTAGATACAAGTACTGGATACTTAGTGGGCTCCGTACAGTCAAAAGAGAATTACGTAAGTGTGTTAAATGCAGGCGTTACAGTCACCAGAATCATCAACAGATCATAGCTGATCTGCCAGAACCACGCGTTACACCGTCTCGTCCATTTAGCCATACAGGTGTGGACTTCACAGGTCACTTTGACATTAAGGCACAAAAGGGACGCGGAATAAAAACAATGAAAGGATACGTTGCCTTCTTCGTATGCTTATCGACCAAGGCCGTGCACTTAGAACTCGTGTCAGACCTCAGCACCCCTGGATTTCTTGCCGCCTTTCGTCGGTTTTGTGCCCGGCGGGGCACCCCTAGTCATATGTATAGTGACAATGGGACAAATTTTAAGGGCGCTACCAGAATGCTGACAAAGGAATACAAGGAGATTTTGGCAACTATCGACAGAAATTTCTTCGCGAACATAAACAGTTTTAACATTAAATGGATTCAAACGCACCTTCATTCCCTTCTGCAGGAGGATTATGGGAAGTCGCCGTCAAATCTCTCAAATGTCATCTTCGACGAGTAATTGGCGGGCAGCGACTTACCTACGAAGAGTTTAGCACACTGTTACAGCAGATAGAAGCATGCCTTAACACTCGACCTTTAGTTGCGTTGATAGAGAGTCCTGATGACGATTACCTGACTCTAGGACATTTCCTTATAGGGGAGCCTTTGCTGTCTCGACCGCAGACTGAGCCTGGAACATTTAAACCTTAACACCAGATGGCACATGGTACAGGCCATGAACAAGAATTTCTGGAAGAGATGGTCTTCGGAGTATCTTCAGCAGCTCCAAGCGCGATCTAAATGGCAGAGTCCGTCGAGGAACATTGAAGTTGACGACATAGTTCTTGTCAAAGACGATAACTTACCCCCAGGGAAATGGGCTTTAGGTAGGAGAGTCGAGGTACATCCAGGTAAGGATGGATACGTGAGAGTGGTATCGGTTTAAACTAAAAATGGTGTGATTAAAAGGCCAATTTTCACGGCTTCCAGTCAAAGAGAGCGATACCATCCAGGTCAACAGTAGCTCTAGTGATCATCACCAACATAACGTGACTCCTGAAACAACGAGCAGAGTACATACAGAAGGCCAACCGAACCAGCTAACGCCATCTCGACGTCGACCTCGTAGAAACAATTTATGTAATTTCATATTAACTTCACTTCTTATGTTTTTTGTTTCACAGGGTACCTACAATGTGACATATTTTAACTCGAGCCAAAGCCTTTATTTTGACAAACAATTTGATATGAACTTAATCAGAGATGAGTGGAAATTAGTTGTTTACTACAATATGTCAACGTACTGGACAAGTTTGGCTTATTTACAGAAATACGTAAAACATATACAGAAAGATACATCGCAACTTTCACCACAGTATATCAGTATAACAGAACAACTGGAACATGTACAACACAACACACTATTGGAGCTCGAACATTATAATGGATTGTTGCAATTTAATAATAAGAAACGACAGAAGGGAGGCCTAATAAACGGTGTGGGTTATGTTGCTAATGCATTATTCGGAGTTCTTGATGACCGGTTCCTGAAACAATATGAAAAGGACATAGAGAAGATTTCATACGATTCCAATCATCTACGAAGCTTTCTGAAAAATCAAACAAGCGTTACTGAGGTACAGTCTAACATTTTACGCAGAAATGAAGATATAATGAATAAGCAATTTAGTATGGTACAGTCACATTTACAAAACTTCACTTCTATGTTAAATCGAGTACAGTCAGACAATGAACATCAACTTAATACTATTACATCAATTTTGTCCACACAGATTTTAATATCGAATCTGAGGCGTATACAAGATAATCTAATCGAAACAGTAACTGATTTATCTCATGGTCACTTATACCCACATTTAATACCTTTAGAACAGTTACAAGAGCAGATGCATGTTATTTCAAGTCAATTAAGAGATGACATAACTTTACCGATAAATTAAGAAAATATACAGGAATTATATAAGGTCATGATGATAAGCTCAAAAGTCGGAAGGTCATTTTTAGTCATAAGAATAAAAATACCTTTAATTGCTAAGGAATCATTCGAATTAGACAAGATATACAATATACCTTAGAATAGTTATATCATAGAAACAATTACATCTTACATAGCTTTTAATTTACAAAAAGAAATATTTATCTTATTAGCTGAAGAAGACACTCATTTTGTCATGCATTTATCGTCGGGAAAAGTTTTATGTGCCTTCGATAAACCTATATATGATAAACAAATAAGTCGTTCCTTCTGTAACATAAATACAAACAATAAAACATTATGTACAACTAAAACAATTAAGTGCGAAGTGCGGTGGATCAAATTACGTGCTAATAACAGGTGGTTATTCTCGTGCTGCGAGAATCGTCTAGTGCGACTTTTCTGCTCGGATACAATGGAAATGATTAACCTACAAGGAAATGGACTCAGGGACATAGCGCAGGGATGTGTCTTAAAGAGTAAACTCGTAACAATTTACGGACACACTAATTATCTTACAAAACTATCTACAAACCCTAACATAGTCACAATACAAGAATTTTCCTAAATCCTAAATCATATTTTAAATTTAACTCTACCTGAAAATTACATACCGGACAACCACAGTCATACTTGGAGTGAGATGAAGATGCAATAAGAGAACATAAAACAGGAGCTGATGTGGTTTACTCTCCCGTCAGCGTACACGATGTACACCACTATACTGCTATTTACGTTACGCTGCTCTGATAATCCTAGCGGGGAGCATTTACGCCGTCCGTCGTGCTCGTAAGATAAGCAAACAGCAGTTCAGAGTATCTCCAGCAGTAGTTGGAACCGCGCCGGTGGTTCTGCGGGCCGTGGAGGCCGGCCGAGAGTTCCACGGCAACGTGGAACTCTCGCAACTGGCTACAACGCAGCAGCCATCAATATCATTGGGGGTGGCTCCTCCGAGCACCAGTACGCAGTTTTGTGTGAACAAAAGTGGAAAGTGTGAATCTGTGCGATTGTCGGTTCCCCAAATTTGTGATAGTGAAATTAGTGATTAATTTAACATTGACTCAAGTGGTTTAAGTTGAACATTTTATGGACATTAAGTTTTAGTAATTTACATGTAGACAACATTCTTTTCCCTGAGTCCCAGGATGTACAAAGTACAAGATAATTAGGTTAAACGTCGATCGCCGTATGCTGTGTCAGCATATACATTCCACATTGTTCGATTATATTAATTAATAAATCAGTGTACAAACAGCACTCGTTGGGTTTGGTCATTTATCATCCCTTCTATTAACTGTAGAAACACTACATATTGCAATAAGTATTCATTATAAAATTTCTCTATTTGGTTTCTTTTTTTTTTCTCTAGACCAAAGTATCACCACCAGCCAAGTGATGAGCCACATCAACCTCCAAGTCATCACCAACGCCGTGTAATACTAATAATAATAATATTTGGAACATATGGACGCTTCACTCCACGTCATTCTGGTCCCGTGGTAAGTATCCGAAGAACTTTTGTAACAGGTACCAGACAACGGAAATATATTTAATACTTTTTATACTACGTGTGCGCTGCCACATACGGGACCTCAACCATTGTCGCCTCTACCCTCTGCGTCAGTGGTGCTGGTGGTCAGAGCACCTGCGGCGGAGACTAGATATTTTACAATATCAGTCCTTGTTCAATTGTTCAGCACATTAAATTCCTTATCTAATGTTATGTCAGTGATGCCTATAAGTAGATCGGGTTTTTTAAGCAATTCAATTTATTTCAGATCGGTATCACATCTTTCAGTTCCGTCTGGGGTTGTCAGATCGGCTTCCCTGTCGGATTTGCCAGAGTTACCTCCTTTGCTTCCTGGATCCAGGCCCGTCTTTAAAGTTTCCGCTGATTTCGATATAACTTCATTGATAATTATTTTAGTAATGTGTGAATCAGTGATTTTATTAAAATTAAATAAATTGTTTGTTGCTATATTTCTCTCCATTTCATAATTATTTCCATCATATTATTTTGCTTGCCTTAAAATAACAAAACCGTTATTTTCTAAACTATATTCAAAATTCTAGTACGAACTAAATATATTACGTTAAGTGTTCTAAACAAAAATAAACAGAAGGTTCGGACACATATCGGCTATTATTTCCCGAGAGGACTACTTAATGTAAACGAACTCTGTCGGCTCAAATATTCTGTGAGTATTTTACTTAATAAAGATGATGCATCGTTGTAGAGCAGTGAGTTCTCATGTGTTTAAACAATAGTACCTGGGTAACCGAAGTTTGCTCGGAGCTCTAGTAGATTAGAAAAAAAAGAATCACAAAATTATTTTACCGGGGTACGAACTCACCACATTCCGAATTTCCGAGCAACGCAAAAATTAACTATAAACTAAACTGCCAATCGGACTGACATAATAGAGTCGAAGTTATTGATATATTGGTGCACGACGAAAGAAAAAACATATATAGCTTAAAATGCGCAGTTTCCAGGGATAAAACCTAGCTAGATCGATTTTTCTCCACCAAAACTCCCTGCATACTAAATTCCATGTAAATACTTGTAGCCGTTGCCGATATTACGATTATATATATACAAAATTGTCTCGTTTAAAGTAAATTATTTATATTAGGTCCTTACATAATATGAAATTGGCTTTTTGTCGTACTGGCCACTTTGATCTCAAATATATCTTCTTTGGTTAGGAATTCCAATTTCGAATTTATACCGTGTTTGTGTTTCGAAAACCGTAAATCATTTCTTTTTTTCCTCTTTTGTTTTTTCTTTACGTCACTCTATTTACAAAATGGAAAACTTGAAATATCGTATTTTCGAGTACGAGTTCCACCGTGGCACCAGTGCTGCAGAAACGGCTCGAAGGATTAATGATGTGTATGGCGGCGGTGTCGCAAAAGAAAACACAGTGCGTTTTTGGTTCCAACGTTTTCGTTCTGGAAATTTCGACCTGCAGAACAAGCCCCATGGACGGCCGGAGACCAAAGTTGATAATGACGAATTGAAGGCTATTGTGGAAGCGGATCCATCGCAAACCTCGTCCGAGTTAGCTGCAGGCTGCGGTGTTAGTGATAAAACTGTTTTAATCCACTTGAAGCCTCATTAATTGAGTGCAGCAAACCGACAAACGCGCGTCGACTGCTGCGTTACATTACTCAACCGGCACATTAATGTAGGGATTTTAAATCGAATCAATACCTGTGATGAAAAGTGGATCCTGTACGATAATCGGAAACGCTCATCGCAATGGCTGAACAATGCCGAACAAGCCAAAGCCTGCCCCAAGCAAAAAAAAGTTACTTGTGAGCGTTTGGTGGACTAGTGCCGGTGTCGTTCACTACATCTTTCTTAAATCTGGCCAGACGATTACGGCAGATGTCTATTGCCCGCAGCTGAAAATCATGATGGAAAAGCTAGCTGCTAAACAACCGTGGTTGGTCATTCGCTCTAGGTCACTGCTACTTCAGGACAACGCTAGACCACACACTGCACAATAGACGGCTACCAAATTAGAGGGGGCTTTAATTGGAATATCTAAGACATCCACCGCACTCCTCGGAATTTGCTCCAACAGATTACCATTTTTTTTCGAAATTTGGATAACTTCCTGCAAGGGAAAAAATTCAACTCCAATGGGGCAGTCCAAGGCGCCTTCAAAGATTTTATTGATTCCTGTCCGAATGGTTTTTTTAGTAAAGGAATCAATGAACTACTTATGAGATGACAAAAGTGCATAGATAGCAATGGTATATACTTTGATTAAATAAATATATTACGTTTAAAAAAAAACTAAGTACTTTATGTTCCTCCTTTACAAAACGCCAATTTCATATGTAATGACCTAATATTATAATTATTAGTATTATAAAAATTATATAGTATTCTACAAAATTAAGATTATAATATGTATAATTTTGTAATTCGATGTATTTGTAAGTTACAAAAAAGTTTGAATATTTTTACCAATATTAGGTTAAAACCTACTTAAATTACCTTAGTTACATATTTTATTTAGTTACAATACACGAAGTTTTACTACGGTAAGTATGAACATAAACGCACAAACTTCACTGATATTACAAATTTAATGCTTGTGACCATACATTTTGTTTGTAGCAACTCACGAGCGTGTGACGTCACAATGCGGCACGTCTTCTGTATGAGGCGTTATCACAAGAATCACAAAAGTGCTTCAAACAATCTGCAGTTTTTTTTTGAAAATATTGATTTATGTTATAGTAAACAATAAACAATACTATAACTATAACAGAAATCATTGATGATCAGAGATAGATGGATTTTCCGCGCTACATACAACTGTTTTTTTTAATAGAATAAACGACTACAAGATGAATCGTGGATCAAACAATGGGGGGTAACGAGTCTGCGCTATCTGACAGTTATTTGGACCTGACACATGCGCCGTCTGGTGGCGGAAAAAGTATCGAAAACCCTCATTTGCAGTTGAGCCTACAAGTACAAGCTACACTGACCTGAGGTGACGTCGCCGTTGGCGGGCCGCGGCCACGCGCCGGCGCCGGCCGCCGCCAGCACACCCAGCAGTGTCGCCCATTCGCCCGCGCTGTGCACATTCTGTGCTGACGTCTTGACCAGCTCGTAGAGACCGCAGGAGATCTGAAGGAGTGCTACAATTTTATGCGCGTGTTAGGAAAGAAACAGTGGGGAGAGTGATGTAAAAAACTTGTTAGGAAGATAGGCGCTTTGTCGTGAAATGTATACTTATGTTTTGGATTAATTTTAGATGTCGAAAGGAAGTCACGACGACCCGTTTCGACCGTGGGCTTCCTTCCACACTTTTATTGAAAATTGGTTTCAAACAGTTCACACGTTACTCATTGGTAAAAGACATCGTTTGTATAACTTCTAGATATCAATTCATCAGGCATTTTTATTGAACGATACGGAACTGGAACGATAGTTAAATTAAGTGACACTCAAGTCACATGCTGTCCTTGTCATTTCGGCTAGCAGAGACAGCGACAGCCGGTGAATAGGAGTACTCTTAATTTGATTAGCGTTTCAGTATTCGGCTGTGAGTGTATTTAAAATTTCTTCTTAACACACATCTTTAATCTATGTGTGTAGCGTACCCACCAGGTCGGCGTGCTGGTAAAACAGCTTGTAGGGCAGGCGGTAGAGCAGACGTAGGTGACGCAGCACGGGCGCGGCGCACGGCTCGCAGCGCATTAGGCGCGCGGCCGTGCGCAGCAGCGCGGTCAGGGCGCGCGCGCTGGCGTGCGGCGCGCCAAGCCCCGCCCACAACACCACGCGCTCGTAGTGCGGCCCCGCCTCTGACCATACGGATAATACTCGATCGCTGGAGATCATATAAACAATAATTGATGTAAAACCGCTTTTCTTTCGATTTCTTGATATCTGTATAATTTCGTGAAATGGGACATAAGTGTTTCACCCACGTTGTGTTGTGCACGGATACGAACGACACGCGACGAATTTTTGCGAAGTAAAAATTTATTAAGCGTTATCCGTCCAGCGGTTTAGGCGTAAAATAGTAAGAAACACACATCTAGCCTCACATTCTCATTTATGCGTAGAAACAGTGCCAGCTTACCGATTCTGAATTAAAGTTTGTCCGAGTAGCTCTAAGAAGAATATTGTAATGTCTTCCAACTGTGGATTGAGCTGTAGACTGTCCGTGTCGGGAGGCGTCCCTGCCGCTATGGTGGCGCGAATCAACTCCTAAAGACAAATTAACATTTGTTTAGAAATATAATATTTAGGGACTGTTTCATAATATACTGATAAGTGTCAGATAGATTATTTGCATGTTTTGTCTCTGTCTCTCGATATAAAGTAGCGACAAAACTTACAAATAAGCTATCCAACACTTTTTAGAAGATTGTGAAACAGTTTATTAAATAAATATAATAAAATAAAAATAAATTATTAAATAATAATTAAATAAATAGATAAGTGTTGGAATACGTCGTGTTTGTAATTGTTTTAGATACATTTTTGTTTACATTTTTATCATAATATAGAGGTCCGTTTAATTCATAAATTTTCTATACATAATTTTTCATCTATGACTCAATTCTTAATGAAAAGCGAAAAAATTAAAAACTACGTTTCTAGTCTTTAGAAATTACAATCCAAAACACTGAACTTAATCTTTATAAAACTCATAATTATTCTAAATGTAGAAATGACCTGTAAACTTTCCAGCTGTAGGAACTTAGTTTCAGTGATCAGTAGTCCGGGGAAGTTGCATTTGGCGACGCACTCAGTGGCGATGTCTATCAAGCTCTTCTCGTGGGGCGTTGGCGCTCTCATGCCTAGAGGAAACAGAGACAATGTGTGGGATATTTATGTAGGTATAACGCATTTACATCCTACTTACTCCTTTTACATTTTAAATTTTTAATAATAAATGTAAAAGCTTGTGAAAAGCTTTAAAATTAAGAGCTTTTAAAGTTTTTGTCTCTCTGTCTGTTTGTTCCGGCTAATTTCTGAAAGGCTGGAACGATTTTCACGGGAATTTTACTGGCAGATAGCTGATGATATAAGCTACAACATAGGCTACTTTATCTTAGGGTTCCGTTAAAAAACAGGGTTCCGTTTCCGTTAGTTCTACACAAATGAAGTTGCACCAGCACCAGCTAGTAAAAATATATTACTTGAGATGATAATGGCCCTGAGAAAAATGTATTTAAACGAATAGATCGCTCTCAGCCTTTTGACCAGCGGGCTTAGCATGTCGATTCGAAGAAATAAATTTTAAGAAGAAATATTCCATCCAAATAGTTCGTTGCAAAATAGTTCTTAATCCATGGTAACAAGGTCGTCAATAGAAGTCAACATTTCTAAACACCCATATTTTTTAAATTGCTGCCGGGAAATCTGTCAAAAACGAACAAATTTTCAAGTAAGTGACTGAACGTAAACTATTTGTCTTGGACCGCCATGATGTGGAGTAGGTGACATTAATGTAGATATTAGAAAATTCAATAAAGAAAACGTTTCTACTTTAGCTATCAAAAGAGGCCATTTTGGGAGCTCATGCTCGGGAAGAAAAGAAATATTGTTTTTCATAACGACGATGTATCGACCTTGCAATAAGACCTATTTTGCTCCGAATGGTATTAATGTTTCTTCAATCTGTCATTTTATCGATTCTTCGGTGTTTCTAGGGTGCGCATGCTAAGCCTAGAGGGAGGTTTTATTTCATGCGTTGATATTCCGATTAAGTAGTGCACATCATTTTTTCAACACGCTTACAGGCTTTTGTTTTAATTGACGCATATCACGGTTGATTAACTTGTATGTAAATCTTTGTTTTAAACAAAGATTTTTGTAGGTAGGTTTGTCTAAGCATTTTTCATCAATCAAGTTATCCCAAAGTGTAAAGTGGTAGTTTCTAAGTAAGAACATAAAAATTCAGTAAAAGATGAAAGAAATATTTACCGCTTTCTCCGAGTGCTATGTAAGAGTATATACTGGAGAGCAGGCCACTGTCGGCGCCTCGGGCCGCCTCGCGAATGAGCGATACTTTACCGCCCGGGGCCAGGTAGTCTTCCGCTTCAGCTAACAACTGTAATGAGCAAATCATATATATACTACTACTGCCCACATCGATTTCGGTGACGGTGGCCGGTTTCGCATTACGCAGAAGTAATTTTGTAGTGACCAAGTGTGTGCGAGCACTCTCTCTTTCCTTTACTGTCGTAACCCAGCGGAACGGATAACCGACACGACTGGCGGGGAGATCAGGCGCAGGTCCGACTTTTTACATGCCCATCCGACGCATGGATCATCTTTCTTGTCAGACAATCAGGTGATCATGGGCCTGCATTGTCCTAACCACACTTGGAAACAACAGTTTTTGTTGTTCCAATGCGGGAATTGAACCCACGATCTCCGAGTCGAGAGCCAAGCTCCAACCACTAGACCACGGAGGCTGTTAAGCAAATCATACTACTATTACAAATTTGAAAGTTTGTGAGGATGGATGGGTGGTTAGATGTTTGTTACTCTTTCACGCAAAAACTAAGTAACGCGGATTTTGATGTAATTTGGTATGGTAGTAGTTTATATTTCTCTGGATTAAAACACAGAAAAAGTACAGTATTTCCGTGGGAATATTGTATTTACGCGGGCAGAGCTGCGGGCAAATACTAGTATTGTCATAATTAGAGTTTTTTAAAAGAAAGTCACGTAAAATGCTAACAATTTCGAGCACGCATATTTTGAAAATTTACTTAGCGTGCTATTTTATATACTTTGATTTTTACATGCGTATTTATAAGTGATAAGTATGCACCATTCAAATCCAATTGAAATTTTTTGTAAACAAAAGACTAGAACACTATAATGCTACCAATTCATATGTCACTTATTTACCGTGCAACAAAGAATAGGATATCAAATTAATTTGATCGAGTTGAATGGTGTTGAACAGAGCATAGATATAGTTATACTACTCACAGCAGGCAGCAGCCGCCCCAGGTACAGTGTGGTGAGTATCTCCAGCAGATGTCGCCACGCAGCGCGCACGCTGTCCGCCAGCCGCGCCGCCACCGCGCACGCGCGGCGGAGCGCGCAGCGGGCCTTACCCGACTGCCCGAGCGCCACGCCTGTTGTACGCAAATTAGATGAGCAGTAGAAGGACTGTCGTTTTTTGTCTCACCAGGTGGCGCCACTGTAGAGCGAGGTCCTAAAGTACGGCTGTCAAAGTTTGTTATTACGGGCGCAAAAAAATACATATAAATCATACTTAATGCAATAAAAGAGTAGTGTAAGCGTATTGGCCACGCCACAGTGTTGCGCAGTCCCAATTTCTCGAAAAAAAAGAGGCGATTTTTTCTTAATTCCGCTTCTACTAAATTCATTGATCCGTAACTTTGCCATAATTAATCTAACATATTGCTTAATATTCGCAACATTAATATAAATAGAAATAAACCCGCGAAGCCAACCCGCAAAGAGTAACATTTGATATTTCGGAGACCTCACGGTACACAAGCGTACACGTAGCGGCGAAACCATACGCGAGAGCCCTCATTAAAGCGGAGTATAATCATGCTCCGCCCGTCTAAACGCTAACGCAACGAGCTTTCAAATCTAAAACGTATCTTTTTCTTCTTCTACTTAACTTACCCACAGCGATGTAGTTGGGGTGCTGCGGCGCTAATAAACCGGTGAACTTGCACAGCGTGAGCAGTAGCGTGTCAACCGTAATTTCGGCGGCCGGCAGCCGCGCTATGAGCGCCGCGCACCGCTCGAGCCCGTCTAGCGTGGCGAGCGCGGGGCAGTCACGAATATTGTTGGACGCAATCTCTTCGGGCGTAGGCTGCGGCGACCGCTCGAACATTGCTGATAGGGCTGTCACCTGTATGATAAAGGAAAATACAATTGATATAAATACATAAATGACTACTATAACAACTTATTTATGTTACAACGAATGCTCTGTTTTTAAATACTGTGGATCGGTTGACGAAGCACAACATAAACGACGGTTTTCAGTAAGGTAGTACGCGAACGCTGACCCTAACTTACAGGACTGTCGCAGTCTAAGTAATCAAACTAAGGTACTTACCGCGGGCGGGCACGCGGCCGGCAGCAGCGCGGCGTGGTGCGGCGCGGCGGCCGCGTTCGGCGGCGCGGCGACATAGTGGGCGGCAGGCGTGCGGCCGCGCCGCTGCAGCACGCGCCACAGGTATGCGTCGCGCACCGGACCAACACGCTCTGCGGGCATCACCATCTCCTCGTTCCTGAAAAAATATAAATATATACGGAATAAACAAAAATGAAAACAAAGCGCGATAAAATTCGGTAAAGTAGTATTACATATTTGCAAAAACAACATTTAATAGAAATGAATGAACTGAAAAAAAGGACCAACAGAATGCTAGAGTCTAGACTGAGGAGGCAAAAAGCTTCGTCATATGACAGCAGCTAGATTATGTATTTGCATTATATTTAATCAAATCAGACCAAGTATTACAGCGTGTCAAAAGCATAGGTTGATCTGTATCTGAATAAAACTGTTGGCTAACGTAAAATTAGTTGATTTTGTGACGTAATATGGCCTTTAGATTTTTAACCAGTCCATTATAACTCACTTGATAGAATGGAATATAGCCTCAAGCATGGCCTGGTCGAAGTCTCCGGAGCCGTTGCACCCGCGTAGGTTCCGCACGAAGTCCTCCACCGTCATGGGCACGTTCAGTTTCTTGGCATTGTGGTTGTGCTGGTCCATGTTGAGCATTATCACCGCGTACGCCAGGCGGAACGCGGCGTCTGTGTTGGCGAACGGCGAGCCGTTTGTTGTCTGTACATTGAATTTATTATAATATTCATGATACCCACTTGTTTTATATACTTACGTATGTTCATACGTATACAAAACGGGCGTTATGTTTCTTTATAGGATGAATATCGAAAAAGCCGTTCTTAGTGGATGCTCACGTCACAAATTCCGTACCAAATAAATTAGCAATCTATTCAGAGTTTTGAGATATTTTAATGGATCAATCTGTAAGGGTTTTGATATACACAGATATATAAAAACCAACACTCACATGCCACCACTCAGAAATATGAGCGGCGCTACCCGGGTAACCGGAACGCCTCCAGGTACAGCCGTAGCGCCTGGTCGATGCGCAGGCCGGCGTAGTCGAAGCTGTCCCCGGAACGCCTCTGTATACACAGACATACTCACATGCACCGCTCCGCGAACTTCTCCATGACGAGAAATATGAGCGGGGCTTCCCCGGGCAGCCGGAACGCCTCGAGGTACAGCCGTAGCGCCTGGTCGATTTGCAAGCCGGCGTAGTCGAAGCTGTCCGCAAACGCCTCTGTATACACAGACATACTCACATGCCACCGCTCCGCGAACTTCTCCATGACGAGGAATATGAGCGGGTCTTCCCCGGGCAGCCGGAACGCCTCGAGGTACAGCCATAGCGCCTGGTCGATTTGCAAGCCGGCGTAGTCGAAGCTGTCCGCAAACGCCTCTGTATACACAGACATACTCACATGCCACCGCTCCGCGAACTTCTCCATGACGAGGAATATGAGCGGGGCTTCCCCGGGCAGCCGGAACGCCTCGAGGTACAGCCGCAGCGCCTGGTCGATTCGCAAGCCGGCGTAGTCGAAGCTGTCCGCGAACGCGCCGAGTACGTTCGCGCCGGGGGACTCCCCGTCGTCCGCCTCGCCGCGGGACGACCGCTTGCAGATGTACTCGCCTGTATAAAGAACAAATGTTTGAATATAAAAGTATATTATTGCAAGTTAAAATATTATAAATATACTTGTCTATCGTATTAGGTAAATGTAGATTTAAGCTTGGATAGTAAATAAATAAATATTGATGGAAATACGGAAACCAGTAGACGTATTACGTGATTACATGCAATCAATAATGGGGAGCTTTAAGCCCATCGCCTTGAGTCTTTAATAATTTTTAAGGCTTTGGTACCATTCCGACTATATCAACCATAACTTTCTATGACACCTTGATACCACTTAGGCTGTCACCCCACCATTTCCTTAACCAGTCCATGGTGTTCTTGTATACTATATCTACTGCGGTGTGACGTCACTCACCGATCATCTTCTTGTCCAGGTCAGGATTCTCGCGGAGGAAAGCGGCGACCTGCTGCGGGTCGGTGGGCGTGGCCAGCACGTTATGCTCCTGGAGGAATTCTATCCCGCGCTCTGGCTTCTGGTTGAAGATCTCCGTGCCTTGGGTCACCCACTGGGACGATATGAATATTGATGATGTATATACACATTAATCCCACTTTATTGAAATGAGATACGGAAGTCTAACAGTTGACATTGATGACAGTTTTTACACATCTTAATTCAGAAGGCTAGTTTTTTTAATAATCACATGTAAATTCAAGTACACACCAAATTCTACGTAATAATTTTTATGTGGGTCCTGGGACAACTATAACATGTCCATAGGTATTCTGAGACATAATATGAGAGGCTTGTTGATTTGCTGGCTATTGATACTAACAGAAATAGAGATAATTAATGTGTGGTCCAATACCCGTTAAAATCTGTTATGACATTACAATATGATTTTAAATAAAATTGATTATACATAATACATAAAATATTTTACAATATTTGTCATTTTCAATCTCAATAAAATATATATTTTCAATCTATGGGCGATACACGGAGAGAGTAAGATTATTGAGTGAAGTATATTTACAAAGTATAAAATAAAGTCACTTCCTTTCCCGTTCGCTTAGATCTTTAAGCTACTCAACGGATTTTAATGCAGTTTTCAGCGATAGATAGAGTGGTTCAAGTGGAAGGTTTATATTATGTATAGCTTCTGCGCGCCACTTCGTCCGCATGGATCTCCATTGCATCGCGTGGAGTATGTATATCGAAAAATCTTTTTTTAGTGGATTTCTACGTCATAAATCATCTACTACTACTATCTGGGTGCCAAAATCCAACGCCATTCGTTCAGTCGTTGATATTTCACTATATAAACTTATGACCTCCATTTAACCCTTGTAGGCGACGTATTACAAAAAACTATAAAAAAGGTACTCAATCTTTTTTATTTATGAGACCCTGAAACACATACATAATGAAATGTACTTAAGAGCATGAATCTCAAATTTCGTCGAAATCGGCGCAGATTCAAAGATTTTCCATACAAACTTTTAACCCCTATTTTACACCTCCAAGGCACGAATTTCACAAAACTATGAAACACGTACTCAATCATTTTTATTTATTAGCTCGGATATTAAATTCCATGGAAATCGGAGCAGATTTTAAATATTTTCCACACAAACATTCAACCCTTTTTTTACACCCTCAAAGGGTGAATTCTAATAAACCCTGTAAGGACGTATTTAATAGCAATAATCTCAAATTTCATCGAAATCGGTGCAGATTTAAAGATTTTTCATACAAACTTTCAACCCCTATTTCCCCCTTTTAAGGATGGAATTTTTACAAATCCCTTCTTAGTGCGCGTCTACGTTGTAAATTAAAACTACTGTCCAAATTATACGTTTCTATTATTAGCGAGTGCGACTGTGCGAGCGTCTGTACTTCAGTGAGTCAGTCAGTGGGGACATCTACTTTTATATATATAGATAATACATTGTAACTTTTAACTTGACTTTTAAATACTAATTTATAGCTCACCTTCTTCATATTCCTAATCGCTTCCAAATCTGCCACTTTGGGCAAATCCGCGGTCGGCTTCAGTCGCTCCGCGCGCACGTACTGACTGATATCGTGGGTCACGTGGTCGCTGACCACGGAGTCATCCAGCCCGCCCAGCTCCAGGGTCACGTGACCTCCGCGACCAGACTCCGGGACGACCTCGGAAATCTCTTCCGACACCTTTTGCGTGCCCATTTCTATCGCTTCGATGATCGTCATTAACACTTCTAGGGAGAGTGTATGTATGTTGTATGTAGTAGAGGAAACTACGTTTTTCGATAGAAGTTTAGTTACTTCTTCGAATACGTTTATACAGTAGATATCGCAGTCGAAATTAATATATAGCTCCGTACAGAGACCGGGTATTCGGAATATTTGTGACAACCCCTCCAACGATACATGGTGTATCTCTTTCAACTCGTACGTGGCTTTGGTATTGTCCGCGGAGGTTATTTCTATGATTTTCTTGAAGAACGCCTCCATTTGATACTTTAGGTGTGGTCTAAGCGCTTCGAACAAAAGGAACCAGATTTGCAGGTCGAGAGCGAATATTGAAATTCTCTCCGTGTCCAGCAACTGAAATTAAATTGCTTTTTGATATAAGTATAACTTTGATTGTAAATAGCTGTTTATACAACATAGGCGACAGGTGCGCGCAGGCAAATTGTTCGCTGTGGGCACCTGTCACACCAACAGTAGTGAACGCTCTCCAATACTACGAACGGTCAAGACGTGTAACACCGACTTCGAACACATTGATATTTGTGCATGCTCTTTGTCAAGATTCCGATTGTATTTACACGATACACTTAATAACAGCATAATTTAAACCCATGTTATAATAATTTTAACACATACATTTATGATTTTGTATACATATCGATGGTGGAAATGTCAAAGGGCTTAAAGGACAGTTATATTTAGGGTATTATATTTTTATATTTTAGGGTCTATCGATTGGTATAATTAAAATTTTGCTACGACATATAATGACGCTAGAATTGCCAAGAAAAAAAATTGGGTTTTTTAATGTTTGGTCTTAAAACCCTGTTTTTTATATATTAGCTTACTTGACCGTTCTTAAACTTTACAATTCACGACTTATAGGACATATCAACTTAAGGTAAGTAATTAAGACCTCCCATCATAAACTTAAAATTCATTCTTATTTGGCTTAAAGGACACTAAGTTATTAACATGAGATTTAACACCCCTTACAAAAGATTACATCAAAAAGAAGAGTCCTAAAACTCATTTTAAAATTAAGTATGTAATTACAACCTACATTGACTTTCATTGGATTATATTTATAAAGCTTAAAGGTCACATAACTAACGAAAATAACCGACAGTACTGGACAGATAGACGATAGAGAGGTTCATTTACCTAATTCTGATGCTGTAAGATATGATGTGAATCTCAACAAGGAAAGTTTAAATGTTTTGTCCGAATCTAATTTAGATTTTAGTATTGGTTTGAATGATGTTAACGAGTTGAGGGATGTGTTCCATGGCATTGATTTACCTAGCATTAATATAAATGATTCAACATCTGTTGAAAATAATGAAAAATCGGAGGAAACCACAAGAAAACGCCAAAAAGAAAGAGTAGAGAGGTATTTAAAAACTCCTGATTTGATTTTATATCGGATAATGAAGATTTTTCTTCAGGCAGCTCTGACCGTTGGTCTCCTTGTGAATCGGAAGTATCGGAATCAGAAAATATTGCGGAAAATAAACGAAAAAACAAATCGAAAAAAAAGAAATCAACTGAAAGAACGCAACAAGAATCCATAAATGATAAAATACTCTCAAGATTGAAAGTTCATCGTGAAAATAAACGCAAATCTCAGAAAGAGTCAAAAAATGCTGGCAAAGCGTATGAAAACAGGACAGGAAAAATTAAAGAAGCAAAGTCGATGAAACAGAATCCTTGTGTGCCAGGTGTTTGTGCAAGAAAATGTTACGAGATATCTGATGAGCGACGACAAAGTATTTTCGACCATTATTGGACATTAGATTATTAACGTCAACGTGACTGGATTGTTTTTCACTCGAAGCTTACTGACGTTCGAAGGAAAAAAACAAAGTTAGATGTGAGTAGAAGACAAAAAACTATCGAATATTTTATAAACGATGGTGAAGATCAGCGGAAACTCTGTCAAAAATTTTTGATTAACACTCTGGATGTAAGCCAAAAGCTACTGCAATACACTACTAACCATGCAGAGGATGGAATGGCTCTTTCAGATAAACGGTCATTTAATGGAATATTGAAGTATATTGAAGACGTAAAAAATTTGCAAGAGAATTCATAGATAAATTACCAGCAGTTAGCTCCCATTACTGCAGGCGTGACAGTAAAAAATTATATTTACCACAAGAATTAAAAAATATCAGTAATTTGTAACGATTATACGCAGAAGATTGTAAATCAGGATCTATAGAAAGGATAAGCGAAAAGATGTTCCGTCCAATATTCACTGAAGAATATAATCTCTCATTTCACGTACAAAAGAAAGATAAATGTGCACAATGTGTGAAATCAGAAAACGGAAATGACTTAACTACAATAGAAAGAGAGCAATTACGTGACCATCTAGAATCTAAAGGCATCTTATAATAGGTTTAAAATACATCAAACTTTGCAATGTGAAGACACTGTTGTAACAAGTTTCGATCTCCAAAAGGTATTGAATACTCCCTACGGTGAATCGATGCTACTGTATTATTCAAGAGAGTACAGTATGTATAATCTGACTTTTTATGAAAGTCAAACTCAGAATGGGTTTTGTTATCTTTGGGGAGAACAGGTTATTGAAATTAAATACTATATGAAAGATGGCGCTGAAACAAAGGAGGTAGAAATTTTTCAAAGTCCTGCATCGAAAAAAGGAAAAGGCAGAGGTAAAGACAAAGCTCCAAAAACCGCCGCCACTTCTAGTCTTTGTGTGGAAAATATTTATGATAACATCTCTTTAGAACCCCTATACAGGCAAAAACAAACGATATCTCAGGCAAAGTATAATGATTTAAAGAAACTTTGTACTAACGGCACCATTCCTAAAAGAATTAATTCAGAGTATTTAAATTTGCCAACTTCAGTTCAAACGCGAGATAATCTTCCAGAAACAGATGAAGATGAGGAACTCTGAATACTTATTTTATAGCTCAAAATTAATTGACCTTTTTTAAGATTACGATTACCTCATGTATCTTTCATATTTTTTAATAGTTACCTTAATTACGATTGCGATTACTCAAAGATAGTACGCATGGTTCATATTTTTTGTTTGATTCATAATAATTACTTATAAATATATATTAAAACTTTCTTATTGTCACTTAGATATCTATTAGGCAAAAATGCTCTATAGGAATAATTTAAGGAGGTTTTCAGTGTAAGGAATAGATAACACAGTATGTTTATTGTAGATCGTTTCTCTGAAGAATATTAATATTATGTACGTTAAGTATGCAACTTTTCTGTGCAACTCTAATCCTTACTTTCATTTCTATTATTTAAAATGTAAAGAAGCTTATATATAGTTTTTTTTCTAAATTGATTCTAGTAAGCACCTTGTAATTAATGTCTAATTTCAATATCAGCTTACTCTTTCATTTAGATGCGACTAAGTAACTTTTTGTTATTTTAATGTTTTTCTTTTAGATAGTATAAGGCACTTAAGTAATTATATACATTTTACATTATAATCAAAATATAACACTGAAACTTAAAGAAAAAGAAGCAATATAAATTATAAACACTGTGACAGGCTAAACTGATTGACAAAAGTGTTATAAAATTTGAAATAAAAAACAATTTAACGTACCTACATATTCTGTTTTATTTTTATCATTAACAGACATTTGAGCCATTGTTTAATAAGCTTTATTTTTAACACGAGCTAACCAGTTGCCAATTACAGTTTAATGGACAAACTTTTGGATATCCAGAATGTAGTTGTCCTTTAAGGCCTAGCGTCATTGTTAAAAATTTATTTAGGCTCTAACGATTTTATTTTGTATTTTCTGATTTGGTTTTAAAGGACACTTTCCAAATATCACAGAACTTAAAGGACACTTATCTCGTTGACTACGCTAGATAGACCAAGTTGAATGGTTGGATCCAGTTAAGCACAAAAAAATATAAAAAATGGTCTTTAAGCCAAAACTGTAGCTCAAAAAACCACAAAGTTATGTGTGTTTTTCTATAAGAAAAGTTTTTCGGCTGTCCTGTAAAATCGAGATTTGTCCTTTAAGCCCTTTGACATGTCCACCATCGATATAGCTTACTCTTCTCTACTTTATTTCTTACTTTACTTTTATAAGTTTTATTTATAAAGCTATAATTATTTATATAACTAAATATTTATTACTTAAATTATCTAGGGCATGAATAGTAATCATCTACGCTTGTAATAATGTAAACATTTTTTTGGTAATCTGTGTACAGCGCTGTGGGCTACACTATTATTATTGTAACTTACATTTAAGATTGTGTTATTTAAGTGCATAGTGTAGCTGTTTACTGTTCCTCTTAACAAAAATAAAAATATCAAAATCAAATAATTTATACTTATTTATATTTTAGCTAACTTATTTAACTAAGTTTGTGAAGACAAAAGGATGTATGATTGCTTAATTTTTCACGCAAATCCGCTAAACAGATTTTAATGAAATTGGGCATACATATAGTGTGTTTGATTAACACTTAAGCATTTTATATTTCTACGCAAACGAAGTCGAATATCTTGTATTATAGTAACTTACACTTAGCAAATTCCTGCACAGCGCATCCTTGACTAGATACAGAAGGGAAGGACACTTGGCTATTTGGTCCGCGCCCACCTCCAGAGCTGTGCCTACGAGAGTCAGCCCCAGGTGGACCATGGCTGATGTGTTCTGCGAGTCCAGGGGGTTGCAGAGGGATATTAGGAACCTGGAAAAAAAAGTTATAAACTGTGGCTGATAATATAATATGAAATTGATGATGATGATGACTGACTAGGTATACATCTAAGAGGCAGCAGCGCTGCAATCGCTGGTGTGAAAAATCCGTAATATTCATTATTAAATAAATATAAATTCGAACGTGGGATAGGCATTATTGGCGCAAATGAGCCAGCTTGACTATAGTGATACCATGGCTTGAAAGGTAATCGACGTGAAACAACACTTGCGATGTGTTCAATAAACGTGGGTGTCGTCATACTTAGACAGTAGACACACACATACATGTACGCACGCACACATACTCGCACTTGTATACGTAATTACAAACACACGCATATTCACACGCACACCAAAAGAGCTTTTGGTACGGCGGATGTTCTAAGCCCAGTCCTCTAATTCCCCTAGTCATTACCTGAACAGCTCCCTAACACATGCGAGGCCGTATGGGCGCAGCTCCTGCGCCTGCTCCTGCGGCGTGAATCGGATGCCACGCACGTTCACGTACTCCTCCAGCTTCTCGCCGGGAGTGTCCGGCTCGGCCTGATGCTCGGGTTGGACTTCTGGAAAGAAATCGTATTATAAGCAAACAGCTTCTTGGAAGACAAAACATTTAAGCCTAAGTTATTTTTAAGTTATAAGTTATTTAAGCCTAAATTTGTAAGCCTAAGGGGCCCCATATACGGTTCAGTTTTCCTTCATTTCGGCCTGAATGGATGCAAAATCGCATCGTGTGTGTGCAATTTCGAGATCGCATGAGTCGGCTGGATGGACTGAAGCGATTCGTTCCAGTGTTGCCCGCTCTGTTCTTGCGAAACTACTAAACTCGCGTAGATTTCTACTATAAACTACTAAAAGAATACTGAAAACTATCAAAAAAGCTACTCAACTTAGAATTTCCCAAAAGCCCCCAAAAAACCACTGCATTTTAGGTTTTGTAATGTCATTATATTATAAATTTTATCGTTAAATTAAAATATACTAGGAAATATTACGTATTTATAATATTACGTAATTAAACGGGTAGTTTTAAGAAAATTACGGAAGAATGCTACGATGTATTATTATGATAAAGTGTCAAATTTTTTTTTTTTTTTTTGTGCCTAACCTAGGCCATTTTGCATATGATTACTGTCTGGGCTCTTTCCTACTAAAACACTACTAACAATTAAATTCCTACTAAGGAGGGAATAAAATACTTAATTTAGTAGTAAAACTTTGTAAAATAACTAAGTTGGCAACATTAATTCTGGACTGTACGGATGGACTGAACGGACCATGTGTGACGAATCGCTTCAGTTCTCGCCAGAGCCGCGACCGTGCGGGCGTGTATCGTGTATAAAAGTAGTGAGTTTACAATTAATAAACACGACCGTAGCTCGCGGCAAACCACAACGAACTGATGCGATTTTTCCGTGTGCTCAAATCCGTTCAGGCCAAACTGACGTCAGTTCTATCTATATAAAATTCTATCGATCGGCCTCTCGTCTGTGAGGGCCTCAAGTAAGATATATACGATGCGATTTGCCGGGGATGCCCGGGGAGGTTACATGTACAGGTTGCCTACATATGACAACCGACGTCAGAACATGTATTACTATGGAGACGTTCCGATTGACCAGTGCTGTCTTCAGCTCTTCTTGCGATGGTGTCTATTGAACACGATGACGCGGTGTCATTTTTAGGCCTTTTGTGTGCCATCAACTGACGCGTCTTGCACAGGCGACCGGAGTACACGCACACATGCACATGACGTACAACGTACGGTGTCAGAGAGAATTGATTGAAAAAGAACGCGAAGACAAAGAATTGATCTTTGATCTTGCGGATCTTCGGTCACCTACGCAAATTCAAAAAACTGCACAGGTCTATTCTAGGTCTGCGTATCGTGTATGGCCAGCATCAGCAACTTGAACGCCTTTTTTACATTATTACTAGTTTTCTATAGCATCAGAAATTGGAACCATTTATGGCCGGTTTCTGAATTATTGACATAAACTCCTGCGCCAGTCACAGAGTTTTCGAATCCACCTAGTGGTTACTAAATGAATATTTTAAAAATTCGAGGATAAAATTATTTTGGTTTGCTATAATTTGTCAATGTAACTAGTTTTATGAAAAACATTTGTTACTTTGGGAATGAAAAAGAGCTTTAAACTACACTGGCGGACACATAAACTGCATCATAGTGCAAGATAGCTTTCAATAAAATATAATTAATGAAAGTGCAAACTATTTTGATTTATTTCTATGATAATGCTAAGACTGGTTCTTAATCTGATAAAAAAATCAATTCATGTTGTATAGGTGAACTTTTCTCACTAAAAGAATCAAATGACTCCTATTGCAGCTTTTTGGAATGAAACAATGAATAGAACAAAAACGGCATTATTATGTAAATTTTTCAATACTAAGAAAACAAAAAGTTTTTTTTGTTTTTAATAAGGTGTATTACCTCTTGCCCTAATAACTGATTCAAGTCGGTTTCGCATCGACCTGATCAGTATTTTTAAAAGATCTTGGGGAGTATTGTCCCATTCTTGTGACAATGCAACTCTGAGCTCCGCAACCGTTGTTGGGACCGGATTTTTGTAAATACAGCTCTTTTTAGGTCCGGGCTACGTGCTGGCCAATCCATGGCACGAATCTCAACCTGGGTAAAGTATTGCTCAACTTGTCTCGCTGCGTGCGGACGAGCATTATCCTTCATCAGAATGAAGTTTTCGCCTATAAATCCGCTAAAAGGTACCACATGAGGGTCCAATAACTCCGTTATATAGCGATGTGATGATAAACCACGGTTACCATACCATGGCCATGTGTGTCTGCGTCAATAAACACAAGTTCAGTTCGAGCATCCATCGATATGCCGCCCCAAACCATACAAGACCGCCTCCAAATGGAACCCTCTCCTCAATGCAATTTTGAGCATATCGCTCTCCTCGTCTACGGTAGACTAGTCTAGTAGTAGTAGGCGACCATCAGCACCGTACAAAAAGTCCTACACTCATCAGTGAATAGTACGGAAGCCCATTGCTCTTCAGTCCAATTTAAGTGTTCACGAGCAAATCTTAGAGCTTGCCTGTGAGCTGCGGACAATTTTGGTCCATTTGCGGGTCTGAAAGGTGTGATATCACGCTCTTTTAGCCTTCTTCTTATGGTTCGTGCACTAACTGCTACGTCACGTATCTGGTGGAGCTCATTTCTATTGCTTATAGACGTTAAAAACCGATTTGTCAAGGAAGTTGTCACAATAAACCTGTCGTCCGAGACGTTGTCACCCGAGTTCTGCCGGTTCCACGTCTTCTTTTGAATTAACCTGTCTCCATAAACCTTCTGTAAACTCGGGAAACCGTAGACTGGTTTACATTTAAATCTGCAGCAATTGTTCGTTAGTCTAGGCCTTGCTGCACTAGAGCAACAATTTGTGCGGCTTTTTCGGACGATACGTCCATATTCGTGAGAGAAAAACTGAGTGTTTAAAATGAAAACAGACCAGCAATTAAACAATTAGTAACGATAATGCAACATGCAACAAAACAAACAAAAATTACCATCAATCACAACATTAACGTACGAGGGCTGCACTAAAAGTATCGGGAATGGAATATTTCCACTGTTCCTGTCATATTAAAATCTTTTTAATTTAAAACTCCTTGGTTTCAAAAATCGAATACCGTTTATTTATTTAAAAACAGATTATCGGTCTTGTCACAACAAGGTCAACTTGTTTAGTCGTTGAGAAAATGGAATTGACTCGAGAAAATTCTAGAGCGATGATTTATTATGACTTTCGAAGTGGTTTAACACAAAAATAGTGTGTTGACCGGATGATTTCTACATTTGGTGATGAAGCTTCATCCAAAACCACAATTTATCGCTGCTTTGCTGAATTTCAACGTGGACGTGTCAAGCTCAGTGATGATCCCCGTCAAGGTCGTCCAAAAACTGCAGTCACCCAAGAAAACGTTGATGCTGTGCGTAAGCTGATTTAGGAAGATCGACATGTGACATACCGCGAAATTCAGGCAACTTTAGACATTGGCATGAGTCAAATACAAATAATCTTGCATGAACAATTAGGTGTAAAAAAGTTGTTTTCCCGATGGATACCGCATTTGCTCTGTGAAGAGCAAAAAGCGGCTCGCGTTACTTGGTGCGTCAGAACTCTCGAAAGATTCCACGCAGGATCCACAAATGCTGTATACAACTTCGTATCAGGTGACGAATCCTGGATATACGCGTACGAACCCGAAACAAAAAACCGGTCACGAGTTTGGGTGTTCGAAAATGAGTTAAAGCCAACAAAAATTGTTCGTTCACGGAGTGTTGCAAAAAAAATGGTGGCCACGTTTGTCTCCAAAACCGGCCATGTTGCGACTATTCCTCTTGAGGGACAAAGAACGGTTAATGCAGAATGGTATGCTAACATTTGTTTGCCACAGGTCGTTTCTGAACTCCGTAAAGATAACTGCAACCGCCGCATCATCCTCCATCACGACAATGCGAGTTCTCACACCGCGCACAGAACAAAAGAGTTTAGAGCAAGAAATCATAGAATTATTAGACCATCCGCCGTACAGCCCCGACCTAAGCCCTAATGATTTCTATACTTTCCCTAAAATAAAGAATAAATTGCGTCGTCAGAGATTTTCATCACCTGAAGAAGCTGTGGACGCCTACAAAACGGCCATTTTGGAGACCCCAACTTCCGAATGGAATGGTTGCTTCAATGATTGGTTCCATCGTATGGAAAAATGTGTCAAATTTCGCGGAGAATACTTCGAAAAGCAATAAATACATTTTTAAATAGTAATGTTGTGTCACTTCCTTGATTCCCGAAATTTCCAGTGCCGCCCTCGTAACAACGAGTTAATCTTTAGTAAATTGACAAGATTTCTTCTATAGAATATTTTCTTTCTTTTGTGACAGTACCATGTTTAAATTTGATTTTGTTTTTGTGTTTATAAACCAGCCTTTTTTTTCCAATACCAATAAATGTAAAAAGTTTGCATATTTCGTAATAACATTTGATTGAATGTGTTCTTGCACTATGATGCAGTTTATGTGTCCGCCAGTGTATGCAAGCTAAGAAAATCATTTTCTATAAAGTTTTTTCATTCCTTTCTGTGTCAACACCATCAGTAGCAATATCAATTACGAGTTATGGAATCCATCAACGGACCACATTTTATGAAACAGAGGGCAATCGTGCAGACGAACTCCTGATGGAAAGCTATTACCGTCGCTCACCACATACGAGCAGTTTAACAAGGAGTACGCCCTTTTCTTGAAGGTTTAAAGGGCGTAGTGGTCCGAAAACAATTCACTCCAGACGCATTTATTGTGCGCGGCAGAAAACTCCGGGAACGGAGTTTTTGTCGCGTGGAACGGTGGCGAGAAGTTGCAGCCGTTTCCGAACCGGTGGTAGGCATCATGTAGGACAATTCTATTAAAGTTACTCAGTAACGTACATGGAAATAAAAAATTTGAGTTTGATAGAAGATGCAGAGTGAGGCTACATCTCTACTTTATAGTGCCAAGGAATCGAACCCATTTTAAAATATTTGGAAGACGACACTTATGTTAAACTTAGTTTATTGTTCGCGCCAAAAAGCGCGACGCACAGAATGATGGCCCTCTATGGTATAGGGCATTCAAATCGGTGCAGGTATGGCCGATCGACTGAAATCGCTTTCAGAGAGTGACGTGTGACTTGCATTTTGAACCTCTCCAGCGCCGGAAGTTTCAGCCCATAACCGAGTGACGCGAAAACGTGTGCACACAAATTTGCGCCCGTTAATATCAACCCAAATTCGCCGGCTAACCGCGATAAATCTATCGATAATCCGCTCATCTACGTAGTGTATTGAGGAGAAAACCTCCGCGCGTCTTTCACCCAGAGAAAGCTGCTCAGCAAAAGGTCAGTACCAGCAATCTTCAAATCCACACCACCCATCTATAACTTAACTGCCCACTTTTGTGCACCCCCAAGGTGTACTTCTACCTATAGTCGCGTATGTATGCGTTGTCCTTGTGACTACATTTATACGTCACTTTTTATTTCACATACGCAACACAAGAAACATGAGCGAACAATAACAAAAACACAAGAAATATCGAAACAATAGCGCTAACGAATAGATAAACTACCGACAAGATCACCTCAAAACCGGGCATTAGTAGACTATAACTATTCAGTAAAGGAGCATATTACGAAATATCACTCCGACTATAACCAACCTTCAACAACCGTTTCATTCTCTATCTTCTCGATCTCTGCTATCTTCTCGCTATCTTCTGTCTCTTTCCCCTCTTTCTCTCCCTCTGTCTCGGCACTAACACACTTCTCCAGCAGCTGTGTCATGGAGGATTCGTTGGCCAGGTCCATGGAGGAGTGGCGAGCGTGCTTCTTGGGCATTTGGTCTACTGGCTCAATGGTTATTTCTGCTTCGTTTATTAGGTTCTTGTCTTGACTGAAAATAATTTATAAGAAATAACTAAACATCCACTAAGATAGTTTTAGCATGGACTGGATATTTAGGACATGACGAAAGAAACATAGCTCAATCATATATCAATATGTGAAGCAAAAACTTTCAGTACAGTTTAACGAGAATTTACGAACGGAGGAGTATGATATTTGGAACAGTTAAAGTTTACGCGGAGGAAGGTGCGCGGAAAGTTAATATATTTTAAATAATGTTTAGAAATACAGAAATCTAATAAAAAACAACACACACTACCTCAAATTATAATATACTACCATACGTTTATAGATAGAATTTTGTTACACGTTGACGTTTGTCAATCTGTCACAACATTTACATTTTTTTTTCTATCTAAGAGGCCAAAAACTTATAAAGTTAAAACTTTAAAAATTATATTAATTATTTTAGGCGAATTTTGACCACAGAGCGACCTCTAGAATGTTTAAAAAATTGTAACACAGACAATGTTTTATCTAACTTTATCCAGTATATCTAACTAGACACGATGTTTAGAACAGAAATAGTTCCCGCCATTCACAGTGATAATTACAAAACCCTATTGCCTTTGCATGATATGCTTCACAACTTACTTTTTGTAATACACATGCTAACAGTACTTACTGGTGTGTAATGCTGTGCCGTTTTCCGGTCTCTTCGGCAGTGGGCGTATTTAGTTCAGTTGGTGACATTACTCGCTCCAATGAGTTTGTACCTTTAAAAACAATAGTGAAATGAAAGTAAATCTCACTCAGTAAAATAAGGGAAAAAATATTCTGTCTCTACTTCCTAACAGAAGGAAAAAGTCCAAAAAGATTCAATTCGTCGCGAAACGGTACGCGCGTATTGTGGAAATACCAGGCCGCCATATATTGCATCCAGGTGCTACGCGCGTAGTCGTCGCGAATTTGCCGCTATTTATGCGCGTAATTAGCTCTTTCTGTAAAAGGGCTACGAGAGGTGAATCAGATTGTAAATAGTAGTATAGGAATAAGATTTGTATGCAGTAACGCAACATAAAATAATAATTATTTAGCTTTCAATAAAAAATAATACATACTATGAGCAGCCACTAGTTTCTTCTTGGCGTTTTTATCTCTCCTTTTCAGTGATAATCCAACAGTGTTGAAAGCTGGTGTGGAGTCTTCTGGTGGAAATTGCGGTAACCTCATAAATATCAACTGAGTCATATCCCTCAGACATTGCTCTGCATTACGACGAAGTAATTCTGGTGAGAAATAAAGGAATAGGCATGATGACAAATTGTTTTATTGCATAAATGAATAGTACTCTTAAATATGAGTAACTTCTCAGAAGAAACAGTATATCAAAAGTCAATATTTTCAAAGGTACCGCATTTTGTAAACAAAATTTCGCAAGTCTCGTGAAAACGCTCCATACTAAAGTCGCACCTAGCTGTGACGTCACGCTTAGGTGAAAGTGTATGAAGTCTACGGCTGCAGGAAGATATTTGTACATATCTCCGATATTTGTGTGTTTAAATTTATACTTACCATAATTAATGTTTTTCTATATGATGTAAGTAAACTAATGATGTAGGTTTTATTTGATTGAGCAAAAAAAAATTTTTTTTTTGCACTTTTTATATGTATCTTATTACTAGACTACACATAAAATATTATTGTTTTTTTACATTTACCAAGTAGTAATGCCATCTACTTATAAATATATCTGAGTATATGAAATTAAATAGTTTAGAATTTAGATGTAGTCATCATTACTATTGTTACATTATAAAAACCTTTTATACTTAATACTCACCTAATTATCCACACAGCACATCATTTACACTCTACATTATTATTCACACAGTTTGTTGTTAAACAAAGATAAAAAATAACCTAAGATTATGCCAGGACATGTCTAAGGACAGTTCCGTAGCTATCAAAGCCCAATAGGCTTTCTTTAAATTACTCTAAAAGTTACTGTCCAATTATGCTTAAAATAATTTTCCTAAAGAGTTTTAAGCATGGAAGGTTATAAGTTCTTTAACTCTTATCTATACACAATCTACAACTATACCAAATTATATCCAATTTTATTCATTCAATTACAGAAGTTAGAAGGGAGGATAGACACAAACTGACAGATAGACAGATGAACGGACAGAGCTAAACTATCAGGGTTCCTTGAGTACTAACGGAACCCTAAAAATATTCTGACTTGAAAGTTGAGAAAAAATATTTGTAGTAACAATTTACCGGTCAATCTAGTTTCAAAGCACGTTCGGAAACAGCTCAGCATAATTTCACAGACACTCTCATCTGTGAGCATGGCACCCTCAGGACTGAGCATAAGTGTCCTCAACACCTGGAAAATTAATAGATTTTACTATTTCAAATATTCATGTAACCAAGATACAAATTTTGTATATCACATTGGTAATAAAAAAACTGGACATTTTAATGTAATTTTTAATGAAATGTGTTTAAACATTAATTTGACAAACTGTTACGTGCCTACAAAACAACTTGTTCCTACATAATAACAGTAGGTATCAATCAACATCCACAAATACAGGCAAACCCCTAAATTGTCTAGCAGTGAGCGAGCTGATGAATAGATAGCTAGAAACCATCTCGATTATGTCAGCTTTCAAACAAAATAAAATGCATCTAAATCTGACCTATCTTTTATCATCTACAATGCCACAGACAGACAGACACATAAAACTTATAACTCTCTTTTTGCATTGGGGGTTAATAAAACAATTGTGCTTTGTAATAAAACAATTGGTATCATGTACACATACTTGCAAAATCTTTAACAATACAATGCCATCAGATGAGTGATCTGTTCCAACAAATCTGGCATGGGTGACAGCATCTGCAATGTCTTCCACCGTGGCTGGCACGCTGGGGTGGGTTGGATCTAGAAGACACAGACAAACATTAAATTAACTAAGAAATAAATATGAGTTCATACTTAAAAAAAATGTTATTGTGTATGTTTATGGAAAGTTTTATACTTCTTACAAATTATCTGTATTATTGCTTAATTAATACTGTGTAGGTTATAAAAATCAAATTATAGTGTATACATATTGCCTAGAAGGCAAAATATTGCTAAAAATGTTGAAAATGATATACCTATTAGGCCATAAGATAAAAATTTATGTATAGCTGATAAGGCTAGACTAGTGACAGGTCCAGTTGTTTCTTTGCTCCGAATGACTTCAAGGAACGGGCTGAGGTACGTCGCAGGGTCTAACTCTCGCAAATCAGCCACTTGATAAAGAATTGTTTTAAGATCTTGGAAGGTGCGCATAAGAACATCGTATTCTTCATTTGGGAATGTGTGCAAGCCCCAGCGAGTGCTTCGCCTCATGGCAGTGACGAGAATTGCCATCTCCCCTTGCACCACAAAGATTCCATTGCCCGGTAAAGACATTTTTACAAATTTTTAGTTTTTATTATAGAGACATCCACAGACTTTGGTTTTATATTTCTCCAAGATTTCACACTGACTACATATTTCTATCGCTGTGAGCTGAATCACAAGGAAACTGTACACTCTTTTAATGCCTTAATTAGTGTAAAAATAATTTATATTATATTATTTTCTTGAATTTAATTCGACGATAGACATTAGGGCTTAGGACCTGTTGACGTTTCTAAATTTTGACGTTTGCTGTCACTTAACTCTAATGACTACGTCACTATTAACAACTTCCTCTTTTATAATAACAAAAACATTTTTGTTAGCCGAGTTATAAAGCAAAACCACCACCTAAAAATGCTTTCGGCAAGAGAGAATCTGTATTATTATAGCCACAAGAATGTTTTAATGTATTTATGATAACCTCATAATAAATCAATATTTTACAATAAAGATTTCATAAAGGGTGAAAAAAAACTGAAAAACCTACCTACTTCGCACTTTCACCCAAAAGATAAAATTAAAATAGGGCAACATTTTTAAAATGTCGGACGAATGTGGTTTATCTTAGTGACAAGTTTTAGATTTTAGTAATTCAATCATAATTTCTTTAATTTTGTTAAATTTCTTAGCTTCTTATGTAATTGTAAGTGTAATTCTTCTGTTTTTGTTCATTATTTTAATTCATATTAATTGTGGACTAGGAGCTCATAATAATTTGCGTTGTCACGCGTGCCATGGCAATCGACACAGATTTGTCAAATTCTTCTTTTTGTGTTCTCGTAGTTATTCTTATATAGTGTATCTAATTACATTTCAGGCGGCGCCTATTCATAGTGAACGATACAATGGTTAAGAAAAAGAGACAAAACGACCCTAGCGAAAATGAGGACGATTCAACCGAGTCCTGTGATGAGACAGTAAAGTCTGCATGCCCTCATGTCGCTAAAACCGTAGATCTGAATCGGTTAAAGAAAGCATTAAAATCTGGAGGCTTCGTAAAGGAGTGTTCAGAGTGCAAGAAAAATCCGACGATTGAAATAGTAGACTCAAATTATGAGGAAGACCTGACACTATGGATGTGTCTAAAATGTGGGACGCAGTTGTGTGGCAGAGCGCGTAACAAGCACGCCCTGAACCATTTTAACACTCCTCATTCCGACAGCCATGCTTTGACTGCCAACACCACAACATGGGAGATTTACTGCTACTGCTGCAATAATGAAGTGCACCCATCCAGCTCCAAAAGACTCCACGAGTGTATAGAATATCTAAAGAAGCAGGCCAACAACAATCATAAATCACCCACAGTAGATAATTCTGAATCACAATTACCAAAGACATTGGAAATTTCAATGCCACTAGATATGATAAAAAATGACAAAGGCAAAGATAAAGCAATAGGTTTCAACCTGCCCCGTGTGCGGGGTCTCACTAACTTAGGAAACACATGCTTTTTCAATTCTGTTATGCAATGTTTAGTTCAGACACCATATTTGTTAAATGTGTTGCAAGAGATGGCTACACCTGGGGAGAAATTTACTCTGCCGGGTGGCAAGTTGAAAATGAAACCAGAACAAGCCGGAGAGGAGGGAAAAGAGGTGGAGCTCCCGCCAATAACGGGACAGCTGGGAGAGTGGGGAACACTGACAAGGACACTGGCCGAGACACTTGCAGAATTGCAAGCAGGTAAATTAGTTTGTTTTACTAAAATTTGAATATGCCATGGGAATTTAAATTACATAAATTGTATCCTATGTGATTAGAGTTTCCTTAAGATCTAAACAGATCTTGGAGTTTACAGTTTTGTGTTGTGTGTTGTGTTTGATGTGTTTTTTGATTTATAGACAAATTATGGATGCAAAACTTTATTAGGATAGCTAATTTTTATTAACAACATAATAATAAGCTAATAATAGACAAATATTATGTGTGTTTCTACTTTAACATACATTTCTAATTTAATGTGATATTTTGCATATTAGGACTAACAAACTCAGGCAACTAAATAAAAACTAATAAATGCTTGACCTACTTTTAAATGCCAAAAATTATTTTTGTTGCCTTCAGCACGTTTATCAAACAAAGACTTATGAATCACTGCATGTTAATATAATTATTATTGTAATTATAAGGTTTTTCTTTAATAAACTTGTTTGTTTTTCCTAAGTTTTTAAACCCCAATGAAAACAGGGGTGTTATAAGTTTGATGTGTCTGTCTGTGGCATTGTAGCTCCCAAAGGGATGAACAAATTTTGATCTAGTTTTTTTTTGTTTGAAAGCTGGTCAGCTGATCAAGAGTGTTCTTAGCTATAATTCATCATCAGCACCTGCCTGACTGCTTGACGATTTTTTTTTATTAGACGATTAAAAAGCATTTTATAAACACCAACATACTAAGTTTGCATGATTTCATTGTTGGACATCTACGAAGTGTAATAAATACTAAAAGACCGCTTCGTGAGGGTGAACGGTATTTTAAAGTGGAATGTTATTGTGTGTTGGTGTAAATGAACAAAAATTGGAAGAAGATAGGTGTGTTTTATTGTACAAACTTCTGGTTGAAAGCAATCTAATTCTGTGAAATGTTGTGAGCAAACTCACATGTATTTTGAAGCAGGTTTCCCTAATTTTAGGGCGTTTTCCCAACGTTTTCGTAACTTTTCGTCAATAGGAAAAAAATTTTTTTACACTTAGGAACATTTAGGAACACAACAGTATGTTCCTTTTTTTATTATCTTTTGTGGTCATTTAAAAATGAAATTCATAGCACAGTTTATTTTATATTCTTGAAGAATTCCAAATTATTTTTAAAATCATATGTCTAACCTACTTTTATCTGTCATACATTAGTTCTGCTATTTTCCGCTGCTCGTCGCCAATAGATACCACAGATATTTAATATACAGGTTGTCCCGTAAATCGACGTCAAGCCGTAAACCCGTGATAGGCCAAGTTACAATAGTTATCAGAAAAAATAAAAAAAAAATCCAAGTAATGTGTCTCAAAAAATACAAAGCTTTTAAAAAAAATCGAAAAATTGACATCTTGTGGTGGTTTTTTAGTTCCCGGCACTACAAATTTCTACTTTTTTTGTATGTAATCCTGAATAATGCTTTAGTAAACTGGTGCCTAAAATTTAAATCAAACGACTCCGATTCGAAAGGAAATGAGGCTTTTTGCCCAAAACAATGATTCAAATTTAATAGTTTGCTCGACTTTAACTGACTGTACTGGCAAAAAAATGTACTACGCTTGTTTGGCAAGTAATTTTAAAAGTTGGCGCAGTTAATAAGGATTCAAAAATGGTATGACACTTGCTAGATTGTTTCTTAAATTTTGGACAATATTGATTTTTGTAAAAGAAGTCAGTTTTCGACAATTTTTTCTTACTTACTTAAAAGAATTCAAGTGTACCCAGGACTTTCTTCTAAGTGATACATGATCACATTCAACGAGTGTAAAAGAGACAAAATCCAAGAAGTAAAAGAATATCACGGGCCACGGGGGCCATAGTGTCTCATTACTTTTAACTTTAGGAAAGGTGTTTTTAGGAAGCTTTTAATTGAAACAAATTTTTGGAGTCTAAAATATTTTATTACATTATAACAAATGTTCAACTACCTCCCACCAGCATAAATGCAAACTCGACATCTTTTTAAAAAAGACCGCTTTATCAGACGGGCAAATCTGCCGTTATTTACTAATTCAGCTGCTTGCATTAATTTTCGTCGTTGTTCAGCTACATTTTCAATTGGCTTTGCATACACTTTTTCTTTCACAGCTCCCCAGTAAAAAAAATCTAGCGGATTTAAATCAGGTGAACGGGCTCTCTATCCACCTTTCTGGATATTCATTATCTAAATAATCTCGCACTGAACGGGCATAGTGCGCCGGGCAGCCGTCTTGCTGGAACCACATGTCTCTGTAAATGTGCAGAGGTACGTCTTCCAATAAATTTGGTAAATGATTTCTTAAAAAGTCCAAATAAATGTCGCCATTCAAGGTCTCTGGCAGTTCAAAAGGTCCGATGATTCTCCCGTTTAGAATCCCGGTCCACATGTTTATTTGAATCGATACTGGGATCTATCCTCTCTCATCAAATGTGGATTATCTACATGCCACTCGTGTAAGTTGTGTAGATTCATGTACCCATCTTTTTTAAAAGTGGACTCATCGGACCATAAAATTTTGTCTATGAACCTTGGATCTTCCCGGTGTCTTTGTAACATCGTTTCACAAAACGTAACTCTTGGGAGATAGTCCTGGGGTAGTAAAGTTTGTACTCGCGTGACGTGGTATGGGTGGAGTTCATGACTTTTCATGATTCGATGGGCTACACTTTTGGGCACTCCTGTGCTTTCTTCGATTTGTCGTACTGAAGTACTTGGATCTTCTGCGACTACTTGTAGTACGATGTCATCGTAAGGCAAGCGACTTCTTCCTTCACTGTGTACTTGGCTTGGGAATCGTCCCTCTGAGAGTGAACGGTGCACATTCACAAAAACTCGATGATCGGGATGACGAGCAGTGTTTGGGTATCTTTGGCGGTAAAGCCTAGCTGCAGCACTAGCATTGCATCGGCATTCACCATAAATGAGATGCATGTTGGCATATTCCTGTGCGGTGTACACCGACATGGTGGTACTACACAATCACACGATCAACAATAGTCCAGGAGAAAGCAAAGGTCGTTGAAAGAGAAACTAAACAGTCCAAATCCAAATCACAAGCAATCGAGTCCAATAAACAAAGCAAAAAGTGGTATGTACGAAATCAAGACGAACGAATACGGTGTGCGCAGTAAACAAAGTAGAGTAACGTACTGATCTATTGTATTTTGTGTGCTGTACGTCGGGAACATGGACAATAGCGACATTGTCTCGCTCACACTAGTAGCATTGTGTTTACCCGTCTCGCGTACTTGTGGCGTCAATATCTGTCTCTTACACTCATTGAATGTTTCTCTCCGTCTCATCCAAATCAGAATATCACTTAGAAGAAAGTTCTGGGTACACTTGAATCATTTTAAGTAAGTAAGAAAATATTGTCGAAAACTTACTTCCTTTACAAAAATCAATATTGTCCAAAATTTAAGAAACAATCTAGCAAGTGTCATACCATTTTGGAATCCTTATTAACTGCGCCAACTTTTAAAATTACCTGCCAAACAAGCGTAGTACATTTTTTTTCCAGTACAGTCAGTTAAAGTCGAGCAAACTATTAAATTCGAATCATTGTTTTGGGCAAAAAGCCTAATTTCCTTTCAAATCGGAGTCGTTTGATTTAAATCTTAGGCACCAGTTTACTAAAGCATTATTCAGGATTACATACAAAAAAAGTAGAAATTTGTAGTGCCGGGAACTAAAAAACCACCACAAGATGTCGATTTTTCGATTTTTTTTAAATGCTTTGTATTTTTTGAGACATTACTTGGATATTTTTTTTCTGATAACTATTGTAACTTGGCCTATCACGGGTTTACGGCTTGACGTCGATTTACGGGACACTCTGTATATACTTATGTACAGAGAAACTGCTTTCATAGTACGATCAAAATTTGAATATTTTGACATCCCCTTCAATGGCTCACGATTTTTCCACACTATCGTAGACACACCGTATCTTTGTAGTAGCAATCAAATTGAAAACTATGTAGCTGTTTATCTATTCAACTTTCTTTAATCTGTGTACCTACTGTCTGATAAGCCTCCAATTCACCTAAGACTCTTAAGTGACTTCCTCTGTTTTAGGTGAAGGTGCTGTTTACACTCCACGTAAGCTCCTGTCTGCCCTGGTTAACAAGTTACCACAGTTTGGTGGCGGAGACCAACATGATTCTCATGAGCTGCTTAGGCATTTACTGGAAGCTGTCAGGTATGTGCATTTTTTTTAAATGTCATGTATCTAAACTTGCTACAAAAAATTCAGATATTGGGTGTAAAAAACCAAATATGGTATGCTAAATTATTAAGTTGGCGAAAGAATGTTAGGAACAAAAAATTCCAAATCCGGTGACTAAATAATACCAGTTACGTTCACTGAATATTCCAAACTGGCAGACAGATATTATTTTGGCGAACATTTTCAAGAATAGGCACATATTTTTTCCCTAATTTAGGTAATTCAAAAAACATGATAAGCAGTGAACCAATGGTGCATCAAAACATCGTAAAGGAGCGTACAAATTTCCATTTTTTTATTGCCAAGATTGCGGATGATTTTTTAATAACACGAATTTATAGATGCCCTTTTCTAGGTTTCTGGGGGTGTAAAAATCATTCATTTTGAAATTTCAAAATGGCGGATATTTGTTTTTGTAAAATTGATATGGGTACACCACACCCATTTTCAAGTTTTGGGTGTGCTGAATACGAAAATTACTTCTTGTATTCAGCGCCCTCCAAAAACCTGAAAAAACGACGCATATATCAATTTTACCGTAACAAAATCTGCCATTTTGAAATGAATGCATTTTTTGTAATCTACACACCAGAAACCTAACCACCTATATTCATTTCATTACAAAAAAAAATTATAATCAGTTCCGCGAAAACTTACTCCGTACTACGTACTCCCAGAACACCTTCAGAACGACTCCCATATTAATTTAAATTAAAAAAAGTACGCCATTTTGTATTTTGAAAATTTTAATTTTATTTTCGTATTTAATTTATTTCGTAATTAATTTTTCGGATTCAGCACCCACAAAAACCTTGACATCAACACCCATACGAAAGGAATTAACAAACCACAATAGTATCCAAAAATAGCGATGTTTCGTAGCCTATTAATTGAGTTTTTAGCAGCCATTCATTTATAAACCAAATCTGGTTTTATAGCTGCTTAAATCGGATAACGGTCGCCAACGTATAAATTTCTATGCCAATTTGTATTAATATGGGGCCTTTTATCTGCCGATTTTGTATTTTTTTTCGCCAGTTTAGTAATTTAATCGCCAACATATTAATTCGCTACCTTTAGTAATACATAATGAAACTGATTTCTATCGACGCTTTCATACCACGTTAATCTGGTCCCGTGGTTAGTTCTCGAAGAACTTGTGTTACGGGTACCAAACAACGGAAATATATTTAATGCTTTTATACCATACTTACATTTAAGGTTTTTTATTATATGATACACATCCATGACCCAGGAACACAGAAAACTTTTTGTCTCCTGGCGGGATTCGAACACGCGACCTCCGGCTTGAGCGCCAACGTGCTAACCACTGAGCCACAGAGGTCGTCGTCGAGATATGTTTGATTTAACAAATCGTCATGAAAACATTGTGTTTTAGGTCTGAAGACTTGCGCCGATATCAGTCAGTGATTCTGAGTAGCCTCGGTGTGAGCTCTAAAGCGGACCCCGCCAAGGTAAATGGAGAAGTGAAGCAAAAGGTCAAGTTTTATGGACAACAGGCATCAGATACTATGTTGAGACCGGAACAGGTAATTATATTAATGTTCAACCACTAAGTACCTGGGTATCTGAGCTTTGCTCAGACTTCTAGGAGATTTTAAGAAATAAAATGAATCACTTTATTTTATTTGTTGTACGACTATATTACATAAAAAATGGACCCCTATTTCTCCTGGCCACGCTATAACTTAAATTTACACGCTAATTTTGTTCTTGAAATAATTGTGGAAGTTCAGGGAATGCTTAAACTGAATCTGGTGAGAAATATTGGAAATGTTGCAGGGAGGATACTAACAACGACAATTGAATTTTCCCAACTAACTGTTCACTGTGTTCAATTTGTCACTTAACTATCAAATATTTATAGGTGTGTTCAGTTTACCTGTTTTATTTATTACAACAAAAATTGACCGGCCCCAGTATGTTATAGTTAAGACAGAACAATGCTTGTCAGGACAGCAAGTATTATATAATTTTTTTTGTAGGTTTTCCGCGGCTTTCTCGTGTCTACGCTAGAGTGCCAGGAATGTTTCCATCACTCGGATAGAGCAGAATATTTCCTTGACTTGTCCTTACCTGTCGCCGCTAGCAGACCCCAACCCCCGGCTCTTGTACGTAGAAAAAATGGTAAGTTCTCTAGTACATACATAATATTACTCGTTGCACTATTTTTATGTAAATAATTATTTTATAATAATAATCTAACTTTAATAATTGTAATGAATTATTTCTTGAAACTTAGAGTGTCACAGGCGGCGAAGATACTATAATATTTTATCTTAAGATGCCTGAATTTAAATTATTACATATATTAAGTGATACCATAAGACACGATTTTATTACTAGATAAGTTACGATTATATTAACTGCTCAAATCTTTCTATCAAAGGCTCTACACTGATTTTATATACAGGTTGATCTCATATGAATAATAATAAGCCTTAGTATTAGATTTACTAGATAGCTCATCAGATGATAATTCTGATTTCGAATATGCCTCGAAGACCTGTACCGCATATTCTAGGTGCCGAACAATTTTGGTAGAAAATTATACCCGAATTCTGCTTTCGATCATCACGTGTGGAAAAAGTTACATGATTTTTCCACTACTATACAGACAGATTACTTGAAATATATACTGATTCAGGATCAGTATATGAATCAAGCAATCGAGCGGTGTTTATGAGAATAAAAATAGAGCTTCAAAACTTAATCACTGTGAGAAAAATCGCATGTTGTTGCAGTCGCAACTTGCACACCTGTATAAGGATATTCGAAATATTTTGTATCTTAAGTAGCATGTTATGACATTTCGTATCGCCCAGGCATCTTAAGAAAAAATTACTATATCGCTCGGTATTTTAAGATGACTAAGATAGTATTATGAAAATATAAGTTTTAAGTATGTCTTAGTTGTATGTGATAGCTAGTTCAAACTGCATAGTCAGTGGTATTTTATCTTAAGAAAAAATATTACAGTGTATTCGCTGTCTGTGGCGCCCCTTACTAAGCGTGTAAGCTATTTTTTTTTTAATATATTTTTTTTTTAATAATTTGAATGTTTTGTTGTTCCCTGTACTAAACTCCTCTAAGACCTAACCTCTTAAATGATGTTAATTTCCAGAAGACAATTCATATAATGCTCAAGAAGAAACTAAACCATCCAAACATCAACTTAAAAAGGAACAAATGGCAAAAAGGAAAGCAGCACGAAAAAATAAAGGTAATTTATTAGTTTCCAGCGTATTGTGGTATTACCTGTGTTCAGATAATATTTGGATGAAATTTTCATTAATAATAATTGTAAATGGGAACTTTAAAAAATAAAATACATTATTATATCATGTTTGCGACATTGTAATGTTTTTTTTAATTAGGTAATACAGCTTCTAAAGACAACAGTCCAGAAATTAATGGTAAGAAGGAAGATGGAAAATCGTCCTCGGAACAATCGGATGCCGATGTAGAAGACAATTTAGAAGATGCCCCGCGGCCAGCCCAGGTGTCCACCCACAGTTCAAACAATGCGCAGGCCGGCGCACACACTGCTGCTAATTTTGCTGCCTACCATATGGAGTCAGGCTACAACTCAGAAAAAGTGATCAGTTCAGATTCCATCCGAACCAGCCCAGTCGATCTGGATAAAGAGAAAACTGATAATACTCCTGAAACAACAGATAAGGACAAGGAGTTCCCAGACACAGTGTCATCAAATGTAGCCATACCCCTTGACTACAAACCACTCATCTCCCTTGATAACTTTTCCAACCCAGATTCCGGCGTCGCCAGTCCAGAAGCGACGAAACATAATTCAACCGAAACAGTTGATAATGTTGAATCTCCCAATGGTAAAGATTTAGGTAGTCATAGCTCATTATCCAGCGAGGTTAACCTAGACCTTTCTGGGTTAAACAAGCTTTCGCCCGTCAAAAGCGACTACGAGAGGCCAGTGTCTCGAATTTCGTTTGCTCCCGAATACTCCAATGAAGTTGTGTCCAGAGGAATCAGCGCTCAAGCTTGTAGGGATATATTGGAGCAGAGTTGGGAGTTCAATAACACCAACAACCAAGAGGCGCCGCCGAGTGATCCATACGTAAACCAGGCCGTGCCTAATAAACTGGATAACCTCAAACTAGATATCGAAGACGGAAAATCTAAACCGACGCTACCCTCGCCCAATCCGATAGAATACTCCACAGATGCGCCCCCGGCTGCTCCGAGACCGAAGGCGTCCTACGACAATATGGACAAACTAGTGCAAAGAGACTACCTGACCTTGGAGCGGCCGAGTCCCCTCTCACCCCGCTATGTGTGTGATGAGGACGAGTGCAGCATACAGTCCTGTCTGAGCCAATTTACAGCACTCGAATTATTAACTGGTAACAACAAGGTGGGATGCGAAACTTGCACAGAACGAATAAACGGCAAAGATGGAAAGACAGTTTACACCAACGCCACGAAGCGCTTTCTGGTGTCGAGCCCGCCGGCCATCCTAATCCTCCATTTGAAGAGGTTCCAGCTGGGTCCGAGATGCATGTTCAGGAAAATGTCCAAACACGTAGACTTCCCTACGATTTTAAACCTCGCGCCGTTCTGCGCCATGGATAAACTGAAGAAGCTTCCAAACGTAGCTAAGGGTCAAAACGAGTTGCTGTACTCCTTGTATGGCGTGGTCGAGCATTCGGGAGGCATGCACGGGGGACACTACGTTGCCTACGTGAAAGTGCGACAGCCGGTGAAGCCGGGTGATCCTCGTTGGTGGTTCCTACCGAAGAGCGCCAACATACCGGCCTCAGGAAACAGTGATGGGGATATCGAATCCGATTCTGACCTGTCAGGCTACGAGTCAGGGGAGAGCCCGACCAACGCGCCTGTGGTCCCGTCCGGACGCTGGTACTACGTGTCCGATAGCATGGTGTCGGAAGTGAGCGAGGACAAGGTGTTGCGCGCGCAAGCCTACCTCCTGTTCTACGAGAGGATCCTGTGAGGAGGGCCAGCGGCACTAGGTGGCATTTATGTGGAAGACTGATGGCTAGCGACAGTCGCGGTTCCCGTTTGTACGCTGTATATAGCTTTCGTTTATTGGCTTTCCAAACCCGACCGCTATGTAATCGATATTTATTAAATAACGCTCTGTAAAATACTGCAATATTTATATGAATTATGGTTTTAATCGCTGCGTATTGGCGAGGGCGCCCCTCTGAGGTTAATTGTTCCTGTTGTCGTTGATGGAATCTAATGTTTACTGTCAAATATGGTCTTAATGTGCGAAATAGTCGATAGATATTATAATTACCAATGACCAGTAGTTACAATTAGAATACTCTGCGGTGCGCGTTCAATACGATAAGGAATTGTTACAGGTTTTTATAAATTTTCACGACATTGATCGGCACTTCTTTAACGTGTCCCGAGTTGACACTCATTTCTAAAGTAAGCTTCTGTCAGGTCAGGTTAAAAGATCAGAATGGAATAGTTGGTATGATGTAAAGAACTTGACGATTAAATGCAAACGAAACCTACCTCGTATTTTAATTAAGGTAGTTATAATTCTCGAACTACCCTCTTTCTACTATGCAAGGTAGACTTTATTTGCATTTCATTCTTGATTCTACTTTTATTTCGGCTTGAAATATGTAGTAATTCGTTAAAATATTACGTTTTTATATTCATTGTTTGTTTGTCCATCTCACTGTCTTCCTTTCTATTGTTGATACTTATTAATTCTTTCTTAAGTCATCCAATGCAGGGATACACAAGGAATTGCAAATGTAGAAAATATAATACTGATTCAATATGATAGTATTAGCCAATCAGTAAGCTAGAGAATTAGTTTTCAATGATAATAATGCATTGCATAAATGCAATTACTTTAATTACAATAGGTTCTTTCATATTTGAATAAAGTTTTGTTAGTACTCAGTACTTGCATTCTTGCAGCTTTATGATTTTCAATTTTTATTATTTTTATTAACCGAGTTGAAATTTAAACACTTTTCACACAACTATTCAAATATTGCAATAAGATAAAAAAATTCTGTTCGTTGTATCATTTCAACACATTCAAAATTATGTTTTACTTATGCCAATTTGAGCTATTTTTGTTTGTGTTGCTAAATTAACTAATTAATATTTTTTTTATTTGCCAATAAAGCTTTGAGTGACATTCACTTTTGAAATTATAAATTTTTACTTGTAAACTATACAGGATGTCCCGTAAATCGACGTCAAGCCGTAAACCCGTGATAGACCAAGTTACAATAGTTATCAGAAAAATTAAAAAAAAATCCAAGTAATGTGTCTCAAAAAATACAAAGCTTTTAAAAAGATCGAAAAGTCGATATCTTGTGGTGGTTTTTTAGTTCCCGGCACTACAAATTTCTACGTTTTTTGTAATTATTTTTTTTTGTATGTAATCCTGAATAATACTTTAGTAAACTGGTGCCTAAAATTTAAATCAAACGACTCCGACTTAAAAGGAAATGAGGCTTTTTGCCCAAAACAATGATTCGAATTTAATAGTTTGCTCGACTTTAACTGACTGTACTGGAAAAAAAATGTACTACGCTTGTTTGGCAGGTAATTTTGAAAGTTGGCGCAGTTAATAAGGATTCCAAAATGGTATGACACTTGCTAGATTGTTTCTTAAATTTTGGACAATATTGATTTTTGTAAAGGAAGTCAGTTTTCGACAATTTTTTCTTACTTACTTAAAAGGATTCAAGTGTACCCAGGACATTCTTCTAAGTGATATTCTGATTTGGATGACACGGAGAGAAACATTCAACGAGTGTAAGGGAGACAAAATCCAAGAAGTAAAAGAATATCACGGGCCACGGGGGCCATAGTGTCTCATTACTTTTAACTTTAGGAAAGGTGTTTTTTAGGAAGCTTTTAATTGAAACAAATTTTTGGAGTCTAAAATATTTTATTACATTATAACAAATGTTCAAACTGCCTACCACCCAAATGTTCAAACTGCCTACCACCAGCATAAATGCAAGCTCGACATCTTTTTAAAAAAGACCGTGTAGGCTACTTACCTACTTATTATAGTGTATTAGCACAATTACACATTTACAATAATTTTATATTTATAATGTCAGTTGGACATATCGACAATAGTTATCGATATGACTCTCGCACTATAGTGCGGGACCGGTTCTTTGGTGTGCGCCTGCGCAGAGTGCTGAATGAAAGAGAATGCCAGTCGATATCATACCTTGACGCGATACGTATATTGTACATTCGATTTATCGCTTTCGCTAAATAATTTTATGTTTGATAATTGTTATCGTTCCGTTTATGTACTTTAGTGCTGTGCTTTACTGTGTTCGTATATAACATTCCTTCTGTTCCTTCTGACTTTCAAATCGTGTGCGTATGACTGGTGTACTAATAAATTAGGTGAGTAGAACTTTTATTTCACTGACTGTGCTGTGTGCGACACCTATTTTTACTCCTCACACTAAACTGGTGACCCCGACGTGATTCTGTCCTTTCTCATCATATATTCGATGGCTCGTTGCTGGTCTTCGAGCAGATGTTTTTTTGATGAGAATAGTTTTTTCATTGTAGTATCATCTTTCTCTAACAGCATATCCATTAAAAAGAATCCTGAGCTTCTGAGTGATTCTCTCATATGATGTGGAAATGGTTGAACTTTGATCCGATACCGACAAATGATGACCATAAACTGTCCAGATTTGCTCAATAGCTCCCATGTGCGTGATCCATTTAAGAAGATTGTTCCTAAATGCTCGTCAACACATGATCCTTCGGTGAAGCACTTATGATTTATTGTTGTGGTCATCATGTCTGTGTATAGATCATGTCTCAAAGATACATATATGGACTCCCGAATGGTTTGTGTCATATTTTTCCAAAGATATTGCCCTAAATGGTGAAGTCTTATATATTTTTGTAAGATGTCTGTCAACAGAGACATGATTGCCACATCTATAAGTTTTTTGATCCAGTCAGGGTGAATTTTCCCCTCAATAGTGAGTTGTAGTTGATACATGACCATGGCCGGTTGAAGGATTGTCTGATACTCAGGGGGGGCCTCTGAGGATGGTTTGGGAGATTTCAAAAGATATAGTAGCCTGTCTAATGATAACATCTTAAATGCTGGATTGTAGTATTTTTTTTTTTTTTTTTTTTTTTTATTAGCAGCTCAGATCATATCTTCCTCCAGATCAGTTTTAAAAGGAGCGGAAGGGGGAGTAGGTAGAGTCACCACTTTATGAGAATGATTGGTGATTTTTATTTGGGTCCCAGATGTGGTGTAGGCTACTTACCTACTTATTATAGTGTATTAGCACAATTACACATTTACAATAATTTTATATTTATAATGTCAGTTGGACATATCGACAATAGTTATCGATATGACTCTCGCACTATAGTGCGGGACCGGTTCTTTGGTGTGCGCCTGCGCAGAGTGCTCGCGATACCTATAATGCACTCGTGCGCCGTGCCAGTCGATATCATACCTTGACGCGATACGTATATTGTACATTCGATTTATCGCTTTCGCTAAATAATTTTATGTTTGATAATTGTTATCGTTCCGTTTATGTACTTTAGTGCTGTGCTTTACTGTGTTCGTATATAACATTCCTTCTGTTCCTTCTGACTTTTAAATCGTGTGCGTATGACTGGTGTACTAATAAATACCGTACCTAATGTGAGTAGAACTTTTATTTCACTGACTGTGCTGTGTGCGACACCTATTTTTACTCCTCACACTAAAACCGCTTTATCGGACGGGCAAATCTGCCGTTATTAACTATTTCAGCTGCTTGCGTTAATTGTCGTCGTAGTTCAACTACATTTTCAATTGAATTTGTATACACTTTTTCTTTCACAGCTCTCCAGTAAAAAAAACTAGCGGATTTAAATCAGGTGAACGGGCTGGCCACGAAATGGTACCAGACCGCCCTATCCACCTTTCTGGATATTCATTATCTAAATAATCTCGCACTGAACGGGCATATTGCGCCGGGCAGCCGTCTTGCTGGAACCACATGTCTCTGTAAATGTGCAGAGGTACGTCTTCCAATAAATTTGGTAAATGATTTCTTAAAAAGTCCAAATAAATGTCGCCATTCAAGGTCTCTGGCAGTTCAAAAGGTCCGATGATTCTCCCGTTTAGAGTCCCGGTCCACATGTTTATTTTGAATCGATACTGGGATCTATCCTCTCTCATCAAATGTGGATTATCTATCTACATGCCACTCGTGTAAGTTGTGTAGATTCATGTACCCATCTCTTTTAAAAGTGGACTCATCGGACCATAAAATTTTGTCTATGAATCGTGGATCTTCCCGGTGTCTTTGTAACATCGTTTCACAAAACGTAACTCTTGGGAGAAAGTCCCGGGGTAGTAAAGTTTGTACTCGCGTGACGTGGTATGGGTAGAGTTCATGACTTTTCATGATTCGATGGGCTACACTTTTGGGCACTCCTGTGCTTTCTTCGATTTGTCGTACTGAAGTACTTAGATCTTCTGCGAATTCACAAAAACTCGATGATCGGGATGACGAGCAGCGTTTGGGTATCTTTGGCGGTAAAGCCTAGCTGGAGCACTAGCATTGCATCGGCATTTACCATAAATGAGATGCATGTTGGCATATTCCTGTGCGGTGTACACCGACATGGTAGTACTACACAATCACACGATCAACGATAGTCCAGGAGAAAGCAAAGGTCGTTGAAAGAGAAACTAAACAGTCCAAATTCAGATCACAAACAATCGAGTCCAATAAACAAAGCAAAAAGTGGTATGTACGAAATCAAGACGAACGAATACGGTGTGCGCAGTTAACGAAGTAGAGTAACGTACTGATCTATTGTATTTTGTGTGCTGTACGTCGGGAACATGGACAATAGCGACATTGTCTCGCTCACACTAGTAGCATTGTGTTTACCCGTCTCGCGTACTTGTTGCGTCAATATCTGTCTCTCTTACACTCATTGAATGTTTCTCTCCGTCTCATCCAAATCAGAATATCACTTAGAAGAAAGTCCTGGGTACACTTGAATCATTTAAGTAAGTAAGAAAAAATTGACGAAAACTGACTTCCTTTACAAAAATCAATATTATCCAAAATTTAAGAAACAATCTAGCAAGTGACATACCATTTTGGAATCCTTATTAACTGTGCCAACTTTTAAAATTACCTGCCAAACAAGCGTAGTACATTTTTTTTCCAGTACAGTCAGTTAAAGTCGAGCTAACTATTAAATTCGAATCATTGTTTTGGGCAAAAAGCCTCATTTCCTTTCAAGTCGGAGTCGTTTAATTTAAATCTTAGGCACCAGTTTACTAAAGCATTATTCAGGATTACATACAAGAAAAAATTACAAAAAAAGTAGAAATTTGTAGTGCCGGGAACTAAAAAACCACCACAAGATGTTGATTTTTCGATTTTTTTTAAAGCTTTGTATTTTTTGAGACACATTACTTGAATATTTTTTTTAATTTTTCTGATAAATATTGTAACTTGGCCTATCACGTGTCGGCTTGACGTCGATTTACGGGACACCTGTATATATTTTTTAAGACAAGCATCTTGCTTATTATGTAATAAAATGGTGTTTTATTTTGTTTCTGCTTTTATTTTAATACAGTAGTAAGTAGAGATACTAAATTTTTATTGACCTATGCAGATAATTAAAATTTAAATGTTACTCAAAGCTTTATATTTTAAGTTTTGTCAGACTGAGATACTGTACTGTTTCTCCCACAGATATATATTGACTAGATAACACAAGTCTCATCGTCTGTATAGAAACCAAACGTGCCATTATTGTTCTACCTACTGTGACGTCAGACGAGCGATTTAATCCATGGAACTCCCTGTCCCCGAGTAAACGTGATTCAAAGGCCGTCGCTACGCGCCGCCCCGCCGCATTTTTTAGTTTTCGTTTGACGTTTGGCGCCGGGAACGTTCGAGAGGAAATGGCGCTGACGGAAGTAATTTTTACTCCTCTATTACATGCGAAGTTACACAGAAGTAGACACTTGAGTGGTCTAGTCAATAGATGCTGTGGTTTCTCCTGTGTTCAATTATGTTATTGTATATCCAATTATTGTATATTATCTACCATGATATTGTGTTATAAACAACTGTAATAAAATATAGTTTTTAACTGCAAACAACCGTATTTGTTTTCTTTGACCAAAGTAGGAATAAAAATATAATTTACAAGAAATAGTAAAATATGGGTAAAATGCTATAGTTGTGGGAACTGTTAAGTAATTTATTTATATTTATAACTTTTTATCTAGACTACAAAAATTTTTGATCATCGGTATTCTTCTAAGGGTGTAAACTTAGTTATTATCGGCCGATCCATCATAGTCAGCTCTATAATACATTGCACTTGTAATGTGTCCTTCGCCTTTTGCAGGGCCTAAAACAGGTACAAAATGTATTTCAATAATTAAATTGAAGACATTAAATTGACATTGATTTCTTAAGTTTACGTGAATATTATTCATTGTTTTAAACATTTACGGATTCTGTCGCGTGCACTTTTCTCATTCCCGACGTTTCGGTTACTTTCCAGCAGCCGTGGTCACGGGAGGACTGAAGTGACAGTTGTCCTATTTGTTGAAGTTGCTAGTACCCGAAGATTCTTGAATTATTATTTGTATTTCGATCCACACAAAACACACTATATCAATAATATCCTGAAGCCGCTGTGTATTTAACAAAAATTTTATTTTATTTATTACTGGATCCCAACTAGATGGCAGCACCCAGCCATCTTCTCGGTTAAAATTAGGGTACTTTTTAATTTCTATAGCCTTGCGTATCATTCTTGGGCGATAACGGTGTTTTTTGCCAGTACTTGTGGCTTATGAAATCAAATGTAATGGCGAGGTTGATCCAGCAGGAAAGTAGCCGAAACGTCGGGTAAAAGAAAAGAGCATAGCGTCGCAATCCGCAAGTGTTTAAAACAATTTGAAAGAGTATTTTATATTACGAAAAAACACAAACACCTATTTTATAGAGGAGTAAAAAGTAATGGTAGTATAATGCATTTGGTAACGAAAGGTTATAAGCAATAAAAAAAATTACACCCGCATCGATGCAAAAAGAGGCAGTGTCTGTCAGTGGCATCATAGCTCCTAAAGGAAAGGCCCGATTAAGATGCTGTTTTTTTTGTTTGAAAGCTGACGTGATCGAGTGTTCTTAATTATAATTCATCATCATCATCATCAGCTCGCTCACTGCTTGACAATTTGGGGGTTACTTAAAATTTTGTTTAAGACTTACCAAAACAGCCTTCTCCTTCAATTCAGGTTGTGTGGACATCTGTTTTTTAATTTGATTCATTTCCTGTGGCGTATATCCTACTACTTCCGACAGAACTTCACTAGTGAATTCTACATCTATACTACTATTATCATCACTCTCATCTACTATTGTACATTTTAAGCTCCACCCATCTTTACCTACTGACAATTTGGATAACAACTTCATTATCTGTCCCCTAATTTTGTACACACTTCCTTTTCTTCTTTCCTCCGGTAAAGTAATAATTTCTTTTACTTGTACAAACGGATTTATTGTTGCTATAGGTCCTTCAGTAATCAAATCAGCTTCCATTTTCCTGAAATAGTCATCTTCATCTTGAAATACATCATCATCAGTTGGATAATCTTCAACTGTGTTTACTGGTTCAGGGTTAAATTTTAACTTCTTTTCTGGATTTGGATTGTCATCAGCCATAGGTCTTTTAACTGGATTTACAATAAGTTGTGCTTCAATTGCCTCAAGCTGCTCAAAATCTATATCATCATCTCCAAAATTTGTTGCTGGAGCCAAATTAACTGATGGAATAGAATGAGAATTGTTTTGAGTAATGTCATTCATTCTTGGTGCTTGTGTGTGTGGTGGTGGAATGTTAGGGTTTCTTATTTCAATATTTATTACAGTATTATCGGATTCTGAAATAATAATATATATCTATATATGGTTATGACGTATTTTACCATACATTCTACATAAGTTAAATGCTATGAGACTGAATTTGGTACATAGGAAAATGGGAATACACCGTTTACAGCCAAAGTATTACCTGGAAGATTCAGTGATCCAAACTTAGCAGCCAGAATGCCGTGAAGTGAGTTGCTCCTGACTATATCATCAACCTCGCCACCCAGCAACTCAATATTAGCCTCAGTTAAGAGAATCACACCACGCCGACACTCCACAGGGCCTAGAAAAACACACATAAACATGGCTTAGTCTTTATTGTAGTAGATTACTAACAAAGTAGAAAGAATTGACATCTGTTGATATTCCTATCACATATTATTTTATTATGAGTGGAAGTTATTGTGCTTATGTTTAACCCAGTTTTTTACCTTTTATCATAACTTTACAGCCAGGTGTTATGTCACAGCCTAAATTCCTCATTGGTTTGTATTCAATGCCAGAAACCTCTTGTTTTCCATCTGTCATGTATAATTTTATCATTCTGAAACAATAATTGAGATCAACATCCAAATTATAAAAGCTAATTTTCATTGTTATCCTACTACCATTGTAAATGTGAAAGTTTGTGAGGATGGATGGATCATTGTTACTCTTTCACGCAAAAAGTACTGAACAGATTTCGGCGTAATTTGGTATGGTAGTAGTTTAGGGTCTGGATTCATCTCGAAAAATTACAGTATTCCCTCGGGATACCCAAAATTATATTAAAGCGGGCAGAGCCGCGGGGAACAGCTAGTGTTTTTTTAAAATGCTAAACAAACAAGCCAATGTGCAGAGGACTAGAATTTGACACTTCCCACATTAAGGAGACACCCCAGGTCTGGTATGTTTAAGAAGATTCTCATGATGCAATTTTTAATAGGCCTGATGCACAAACAGATTAACTAGTTTACAATATCTAGAATTTTATATTCTAATAATAGCCTTTAAATCGTACATTAAGCAATAACCAGTAAGGTAAAAAAAGACACATTACCTATGACCGGGAACTTTTTCTTCAAATTTAATAGTGGCTTCAACATTGTCCATATTAACCTTCTTCAATTTTAAATACTGTTGGTATGCGGGGGTACCTATGTTCATTTATTGATATAATTTGAGATGTAATGTAACAATTTACTTATTCAACAACTTTACCATCATTTTCACCTTATATAATTGTTGGAAAATGATATTAGAAACAGTTAATGATATTAGTAATAGTTTTACATTTGGCCAAATTTGCAGTCTCAAGTTGATTGTTTGTATTATATGAATTTGTTTATTTTTATTATTGTTATGTTATGTTATTTTGTTTGGGTTTGAATTATTCTAGTTAACTAAAAATATTATTATCATACCAATATCAACAGCAGCGTTGATCTGAAGTACAAATTTTCCGTTCAGGACACATTTATGTTGGTTGATTATATTTTGTGGCAGTGATCCTGGACATATATCACTCAAGTTATTTAATAGCCACTGTTCTCTAGCACAGTTCTGTATCTCTGTTATATTGCCGGTACCATTTTCTTCAGTAAAATATTCAATAAATCTAAAAAAGCAGTTTTATAAATTATGATTAATTCTGTAATTGTTTGACTCGGAATTTTGGTCCAGTGTATTATATATAAAAATAAATTGGCATATTAAACTTATTCATTCCTCTTTTTAGATCTAATAATATTTATCATAAACAACAAAAATCCTTACCCTGATAGCCAATCTTCAACAACAAACATATGATGAGAAGCTAAATAGTTTCGAACAGAATCAGTCAAACCAATCGACATATTGATAAATCAAAAACTCAGTAAGCTATACGATATTAAAATTTAAAGGTTTATTAAAATAAAAATATAACCGGTTTGTGTATAACACTAGAATAAGCCAATGTTGACAAAATTGAAGTGACCATAGATCACACATAGATTTTATTTTTTTAATTTATATTTGGCATCGGCTTATAAAGATTTCCGGTGTCAAGTTAAAAAGGCGGCAAAAGAACTTTCGTTTCAATTTTCAACACCGTATTCCTAAATCGTCAAGTCTAAAGTCTAATAAAAGTCCAAATAAATAGTCAGTGCCGTCTATGAGTCATGTTAGTCGATTCAGTAAAGTGGTAGAACCTTTACTGAAAGTTCCTAGGGAGTTTTGGAGGTAAACTCAAAATAGCACGTTTTTAGAAGTTGTACCACTTGCCCACACTTGTGCACGTAACGAATATTTAATGGATTTATTTCTACCAATATTACACATTAAGAACCGAAATAACACAAATTTATTAAGAATATGCAAAATCGACAACGTCACCCATTGAATTTCCCGGCAAAACTCAGTGCGAAATGTCAGGTGTCAAAAGTGATCTTTCCTTCTTCTATTCGCTTTAACAACTTTCCACTGAGTTTTTGTCGCATAATCCTTTTAAGCCTGCATTGCATGGTCATTTGAACGCCAGACAAAACCGTAAATCAATCATGATAATCATGATTCATACATCATGAATTGATTGAAAGTAATTCACGAATGTTGATTCATTTTAAAACTTTCACAAAACCAATGTTCAGCTATTGTACATGCAGTACAAAAGAATACCTAGGTAGATACCTACTCATTCTTATAAAAAATCTAGGTACCGTATAATGGGGGGATTTGGGACACTTTCGAAGTTTGACAGCAATTTTTATTGCTTTTTCTGCTCTATATCTAATTAAATCTTATTCGATTGCTTCCGGTAGTCTGTATTTTTTACAACGCATTATAATGTAAGTTTTAAATATAAAATATACAAAAAGTTAAAAAAACTACCTGGACCCGATTCACCTTCGCTCTGGAGTTAATTGGGTCGTGTTTGGGGATAATCGAGTTTTTTACAGGGCTGGCACTTACTTGAAACAACAAATCTATTCAAAGAATCCTCATAATAATATAAACTTTATGAAATTTACATGTATGTTACGCGGCGAAGCTAACATAATATTTTATATAATTTACCTACTTAATATTGCTCAAAATATACAATTTCTTTACAGCAAAACCATTCTGCTAATAGCGCTTGACAATCTTCGTTTTTCTATGACATCTGACGATGTATGAAAAACGACTATTGCCGAGGACTATTAACAACATGGTCACGTACAATAAATTACCTTCACAATTTATGAATCGCGACAACCCTATCTATAAAAACCCAATTTGCCCACAGTCCTGACTTATACAAATTTGGTCCCAACTGACCCCATTCCTGAGCCAATCCCCCACTCATTTGACCCTTTACACCCCGTAATTCGACCCATTTAGCCAAATTTTTTCTTAAAATTTCCTCAGAGATAATTTGTTCAGTTATTAAAAAAGAAAACTACCAAACCAAGTCAAGTCACCAAGCTGTATCTCATTATTCATGAACCGTGATAGCTCGACAGTTGAAATTTTCATAAATCGTGTAGGTATGTCTGTAATGCCGCTAGAACCACAAATACTAAAAACAGAGTAAAATTAAAATTTTATGAGGATCCCATCAACAGACGTGATTTTTTTTTTGTTTTCTGTTCGATATTAATAACGGCAAAAGGTAGACGCTTGAAATATTTACTGAATATTGAGTTATTAGTTTAACTAATCCATTAAATCATTAACCGAAATTGTAAATTTTGCACAATATAAAGTAGGTAAATTATATAAAATATTATGTTAGCTTCGCCGCGTAACATACATGTAAATTTCATAAAGTTTATATTATTATGAGGATTCTTTGAATAGATTTGTTGTTTCAAGTAAGTGCCAGCCCTGTAAAAAAACTCGATTATCCCCAAACACGACCCAATTAACTCCAGAGCGAAGGTGAATCGGGTCAAGGTAGTTTTTTTAACTTTTTGTAGATTTTCTGTTTAAAACTTACATTATAATGCGTTGTAAATAAACAATTAAATAAGATTTTTATTTGATATAGAGCAGAAAAAACAATAAAAAATTATGTCAAACTTCGAAAGTGTCCCGATACCCCCTTTTACGGTACCTACCTAGTATCTATCTAATCTAACCATTTGAAAATTTAAAACGTCTGAAAATATTATTCTTCGTATGGTGTAATGTTGAAATGTTCACGTAGCTAAATAATAAGCCTAAAAATATTTCGATGAAAATAATATTTTTTATAAACCAAGTGACAACATTAGACTTTGAGTATATTAGCAACACTTTTATTTGTGAGTGAACGCAAAAGGAGTTTGGTGATATATCATCTCCCTCGTAAATTTTTGGACATAGGCCGATTGACAACAAAGTGGTTTCGTGCGAAACATTATTATTTTAAATGATTACATATAAAGTGTTGAAAACGGAAAGCCTGTTACTGATATAATCACAGTGGAGGAAAAGAATATGAAGAGACGAAATGCCGAATCTGGCAAGATGCGGCGCCCTATGAAGCGCACCAAAATCACCGAAGGAATGTATGGAAAGTGAGTGAAAACAGATTTAACTCTTTATCTATTTCACGTAAACATCTTGTGATTGTTTAATAACTGAAAAAAATATCCGTATTCTGTACGAAAGTGAGGGCCAACTGATGAAAGTAAAATAAATGTGTGGGCAGGAAGAACCATCTGGCGATTTTCGCTGACTTTTAGTTCCACTTCTGAATAAACAAAAGAAAAAAACTTACCACATGTGTTGCTCATGATAAAACAAATGTTATACATTCTCACAAATCCTATTGTTATGCTGTGGTCACAAACTAAAATTTTTACTTCTTATTCTATGATCGGAGTGGACCTCTCTTTAATGAATATTGGAATAGTTAAAAACCTAACGAAGAGCACGTCAGGACATGTCTAAGGAGGGTTCCGTAATTGTCAACATGTAAAAGGTTTTCTTTAAATTACTTCAAAAGTTATTGTGCAATTACGCTCAAAATATTTTCCTAAAGATTTTATAGCATGGTCTATCAGCATGGAAACTTACAAGTTTCTATCTCTTATAGTTTAGTAATGCTAGATGGGAAGACTAGAATATAGCAACTTATAACCACTTTGGAGGCTGATTCCTCAAAAATAGTTAACTTTGTAAAAAGTCATGTACGAAACCTTAATTTAAAAATACCTATTTGTATTTATTAATACTGTCGCGATTATGTCATTGTGTGAAGTAGAATTAAAAAATATTTTTCATCCTCACATGTAAGGAGAGCCACCCCTAAAATTTAAAACTAATCTTATTTTATGACGTGAAAACCGAGATCTATACACAATCTATTACTACACAAAATTTCATTCATTTATATTCATAATTACAGAAGTTAGAATAGTGGACAAACAGAGCAATCAACATACTTTCGAGTTTCAGGAAATAGTTGAAATGCCTCTATTACTCATAACATGCCACTAATTTGAACAGCAATAATTTTCATATAAAACACAATATGCATGCATTTAAAACATTATGAATTATGCAAAAATGATCCATGATTAGTAGCCATGTCATTTTAAGATGAAATTAATTGGGATAATAATGAAACAGTACCTTTTTGTAAGAAAATATGTTAGGCATACTTTTAATAGTTTTTAGGTGTCTTTCACATTAGGCGTGCACATTCCTCGGGCGTGTGAGCGTCGCGTGTAGCCGCCGTGTGGCGTGTGTGCAGCGCGTTAAACTTTTCTCTTTATAAATTGAATGTATTGCTCGCTTCTGCAGCACAAATGTTGTATTAATATCTGCAGCATTTCCCCATAAAAGGATGCCGTAAGACATTATACTATAAAAATAACTAAAATAAACTAGTCTTCTTTTCTTCATCACAAATTTATCAATTTTTTCTGACTGCATATGCTGCAGAACTGAGCCTATCTGCAGGATTAGCAATATGCGGACCCCAATGTAATTTGATATCTAGGTTTATACCTAGAAACACAGTGGTGTCCACTAAGTTCATTTTCTCATCATTTAATAGTTTATTGTTTTGTGCTTGCCTAACATTGGGCAATGTAAACTAAAGGTTTTTTTTTTTTCGAATTTAAAAGTATGTTATTAACTTTAAACCAATGTACTATTTTCGAGAGAGTTCTATGACTGGCGACAGAACCAGTGGGCAAAGAGGTAAGAACGCGACGCGTGCGCGCTGCAAACACGCCACACGGCGGCAAAACGCGACGCGAGCGTCGCTCACACGCCCGAGGAACGCGCACGCCTAATGTGGGGTCAGCCTTAATATTTAGACTTGTGACCATGAAAATTAGAAATAATATTGAAACGAAAATGAAAATGAATTACAAAATGTAATGTTTATTATAATCACAAAATGTAATATAACCACGAAATTAGAGTGATGGAGTATTTAAATACAATAAAATTAAAAATATTCTGTCTCGACTTGCAGTATTGAATTGATAAAGTTATTAAATAACCTGTCTTTATTTTTTTTAAAGTTCTATGTGTTACCTGAAGTTTGTAATGCTTTGGGCGACCGTGGTCATGGCGGACAACATGCTGGAGTTCAGATTTGAGTTTCTCTGGCCGTTTTGGATGATGCTCAGATCAGTGTATGACTCATTCAAATATCATGGTATTGTAAGTATTACATCATACCACATAAAAAATTGGTTGTTGATGATGATGAAATGATGCTCTAATATATAGCAATGTAGTTAATAATTCTTTGTTGAACAATGTGCACACAATAGACCTTGGTAGGCACTTTTCCATTCTCTAATTATAAGTAAAATTTATAACTTACTAGCTTTTACCGCGGCTCTGCCGTACTTTTAGGGATGAAAAGTAGCCTATGTTTTAATCCAGAGCCTAAACTACTACTATACCAAATATCTAAATCCGTTCAGTAATTTTTGTGTGAAAGAGAAACAAACATCCATCCATCCATACATCCTCACAAACTTTCACATTTACAATAGTAGTAGGATAGTAAATTTAAGGTATGTTAGTATGTAAACTATATTTTTGAAGTAATTTTGATTCTCACTGGCAAAAGCCTCTTATGCCTAGTTTCTGAGGGTTTTTTTGTCAGTATTTATCTATTCAATAGCCTTTCGTTTGGTTAAACTGTTTGATTTATCCAATTAAAAGTGCCATTAAATATATAAACTACCGACAAAAAACCTCAGGGTTTATGGTATTAGTTAATTAAATTAAAAAATAATGGGTTTAAACATACATACCTACCAAGATATCTATTGTAGTAAAATACTTCTTGAAATGATAAATATGAATTTCTATCATTAATATTATTGTATAGCCAATATTAAATGTGATAATATTTGTTGCAGGCATTCTCAGTGTTCTTCATCTGCATAGCCATGACTTCAGATATGCTATGTTTTTTCTTCATACCAATACAGTATATATTTTTTGCCGCCAGTACATATGTGTGGGTACAATATGTATGGTACACATGTGAGTATATCTTATACTTTAAACGAGGTAATCTAGTATATTTAATAGATTCGTAATCTCGGTAACGGCTGCAAGTATTTCCATGTAATTTAGTATGAAGGAATTAGGGGGGGGATCGATCTAGCTAGATCTTATCCCCACTAAACCGCACATTTTTAAGCTAAATATGTTTTTTCTTAAGTCGAGCAACAATATATCAATAATTTCGACTGTAGTATGTCATTAATTATGTATCTTTTGGCAGTTTCGTATGCATATGTATAATTTTTGCTTTGTTCGAAAATTCGGAATGTGGTAGGTTTGAATCTTGGTCAGATGAATATTTTTGTGATTCTTTTTATTTTTTAAATCTACTAGAACTCCAAGCAAAGCTTGGTTACCCAGGTACTTTGTTTATACATAATCTTGATTATCATGAACCCCCCGCCCATGGCATGGATGCCGGCATCGAATATTATACATTTGATTATACATATAAACATGTCTATTGCTGAAATTTAAAATCCTTTGAGTAGTTTAAAAGTTCTAAACGAATAGACAAGGCGGAAGTCACTTCATTTTACACTTCGCACTATGTAAAGACTTTATTTCCATTGAGGGAATCAAACAAGTGATCACTGGCTTAGCACTTTTAATAAGCTGGCTATGAAGGAGCCTAAGCCAGAATCAGCTTCAGTCTTTTTTTGTATATTTTTGACAAAGATATTACATTTTAATTCATAGACATATATTATTGACATGTTGAGGCAAAAAGTGTCTCCAGTTAAATGGCCAAAACTCTTGATGTTTTTGGGGCCATTTTAACATTTGAAGTATGGTGAAAACCAAGATGGCGTAACTTTTTATTATATGAAGGTTTGTTCCGTCAAATGTACGTCATAACTCATAGCCTATCTTGAGTTTTGAAATCTTTGTTTTAATTACTTTTTCTTTGTCACTAAGGAACAAACGTGTTTTCTATTCCTTTTTCAAATCTGCCAGACGGCCGCTTTTTTTTTTTAACCAAAGTATTTATTATTGCCTCGTTTCAGTCGCTGAGCGCGGCGTGTGCCTACCGACGGTAGCACTTTGCTGCCTAGTGGTGTACGCGGAGGGTGCGGTGCGCGGCCGCGTGGGCGCGCTGGAACTGTGGCGGCCGCTGGCGGCGCACTGCGTCGGCTACCCGGCGCTGTCGCTCGGCTTCGGCGTCAAGGTAACTGGTGGAGCCGGCCGGCCAATGCCAAGTTATTAATCGGGAATCCAATCTTAAAATAACTTGGCATTGGCATATGTATATATTTTTTGGATATGCCTAAATCTCAATATTTTACTACGAGGGCTGCACTAAAAGTATCGGGAATGGAATATTTCCACTGTTCCTGTCATATTAAAATCTTTTTAATTGAAAACTCCTTGGTTTTAAAAATCGAATACCGTTTATTTATTTAAAAAAAGATTCTCGGTCTTGTCACAAGGTCTTGTCAAACTTGTTTAGACGTTGAGAAAATGGAATTGACTCGAGAAAATTCTAGAGCGATGATTTATTATGACTTTCGAAGTGGTTTAACACAAAAACAGTGTGTTGACCGAATGATTTCTGCATTTGGTGATGAAGCCCCATCCAAAACCACAATTTATCGCTGGTTTGCTGAATTTCAACGTGGACGTGTCAAGCTCAGTGATGATTCCCGTCAAGGTCGTCCAAAAACTGCAGTCACCCAAGAAAACGTTGATGCTGTGCGTAAGCTGATTGAGGAAGATCGACATGTGACATACCGCGAAATTCAGGCAACTTTAGACATTGGCATGAGTCAAATACAAATAATCTTGCATGAACAATTAGGTGTAAAAAAGTTGTTTTCCCGATGGATACCGCATTTGCTCTGTGAAGAGCAAAAAGCGGCTCGCGTTACTTGGTGCGTCAGAACTCTCGAAAGATTCCACGCAGGATACTCAAATGCTGTATACAACATCGTATCAGGTGACGAAACCTGGATATACGCGTACGAACCCGAAACAAAAAACCAGTAACGAGTTTGGGTGTTCGAAAATAAGTTAAAGCCAACAAAAATTGTTCGTTCACGGAGTGTTGCAAAAAAAAAATGGTGGCCACGTTTGTCTCCAAAACCGGCCATGTTGCGACTATTCCTCTTGAGGGACAAAGAACGGTTAATGCAGAATGGTATGCTAACATTTCTTTGCCACAGGTCGTTTCTGAACTCTGTAAAGAGAACTCCGCCGCCGCATCATCCTCCATCACGACAATGCGAGTTCTCACACCGCGCACAGAACAAAAGAGTTTTTAGAGCAAGAAATCATAGAATTATTAGACCATCCGCCGTACAGCCCCGGCCTAAGCCCTAATGATTTCTATACTTTCCCTAAAATAAAGAATAAATTGCGTGGTCAGAGATTTTCATCACCTGAAGAAGCTGTAGAAGGACGCCTACAAAACGGCCATTTTGGAGACCCCAACTTCCGAATGGAATGGTTGCTTCAATGATTGGTTCCATCGTATGGAAAAATGTGTCAAATTTCGCGGAGAATACTTCGAAAAGCAATAAATACATTTTTAAATAGTAATGTTGTGTCACTTCCTTGATTCCCGAAATTTTCAGTGCCGCCCTCGTACGACTTGGTTATCATAGTAAACAACTCATTAGCTACATAAAAAACTATAAAATCAAATGCAACAGAGCACAAGTTTTGAAAAAATTGGAGAAGGGAGTAAAAAATATATTTTTATAAAAAACTTAAAAGGCCGAAATCTCGTAAAATAATAGTTTTGGAATATGGATTTAATTGTAGAAAATATTGTCTACACATGATTTCTAATAAATCCAATATTAACTACTTACAAAGGATCAACTTCGAATATATATTATTTCATACTCATAAAAAAAATGCTTATTGCTTACTTGTTATTTGTATGTTTAGGACTAACTTCTTAGAATGCTTACATACGTGTGTTTGATTTTCAGCTCTATTGTATTAGCACAGAGTACTATTTACAGTGCATTTCGTTTTTGGTGCAGTGTTCCAACTCTCAAAAATGCTTCGTCCAAAACTTAAATAAAGTGATAAACAAATAATAAAAAAATAATGTTCGGTAATATTATTCTGTCTTTTACACAATAAAATATACTTCCAAAAGTTTATTTTCACAGGTTGACTTTTCAAATCGCTTGTCGATGTTATATCGATCAATAGCTTAATTTAATTAAAAGAAGAAAATACAAACCTCTAAAAATAACCTTAAAAATCCTCTCCCCTCTAGAGTTTTTTGTTCCTGATTGTAGGGAGTACCAACCCTAAGTTGGTAACCAAGTCAAACTTTTCTACGATAGTCTTTTTATGTTTTTAGGCGTACGTGGGTCAGCGGCTGCGGCAACGGCGGCAGCGGCAAGTGAGAGCAGAGAACGAGTTCTACTTCCAGCTCATGCGCGACGCGCTGCCGGAGAGCGCGCTGGAGCAGGTCAGTACCACAGCCTCGCTGAAACTCGGCGTGGAATAACGGCAGGTGCGAGCGGAGAACGAGTTCTACTTCTAGCAGTATACTATAACTATCGCACACTTGTCGGACCGCATTTTCACCTACTCCTATTAGGAGCGCGAATGAAAGCGTAAATATTAAACTTTGTTTTGAAATTACAGAATAAAGACGAGCGCGCGTCGGCGAGTGGCGTGAGTGATACCGGGAGGCCCGCAGGTGCGAGCGCGGACGACGAGTCGCCGGACGCGCGACACATGAACGGATCGCTGCGGCGGCGGCGTGACCACAGCGACGCGCCCGACGACCACATACACGTTAAGGTGCGGCACATTTATAGCTCGCTGCGGCAGCGCCATCACAGCGACGCGCCCGACGACCATACACGTTCCGGCGCAACAGGACACAGTACCAACTGGACGTAATCTCAAGAGGACGTATTTGCAAGAAGACACAATCGCTCGTGGACAGAAATGTACAGTACATGATATAAATAAAGTGCGTGAATTTGGAACTTGGTTTCAAATGTTCAGATGTGTAAGTATGATATAACATTTGCAATATAAACACTTTGATAACAACAAATTGAAAATTAAACGCATATCTGAGTCATGACTTACATAATAGTACTTAAACGTAGGATCATATTTTATGATGGGTAACTGGTCCAAAGAAACCCAATTTAACGTCGGCGAAGTCGCGTGATAATAAACTTAATATTTTGACGACTGTTCTTCTGTCTATTAGCGATTGTGTCTTCTTGCGATATGTCCTCTTGAGATAACGCCCTGTTGCTACAGTGTCCAGTTGCGCCGGAGGGATTCAACATCGATCTGCTTTGATTGAAATGTAAATTTCTCGTTTACAGTTAGATAAGTTAGAGAAGCACCTGGCGCAGCAGACGGCGGCGCGCGAGCGTGACAAGTCCGCTCAGGGCACTGCCACGCCCAAAGCCAACGGACAAGTATGAAACTTATACATTAATAATAGCACGCCATAATTTGAGCGCTCCGTGGCCTAGTGGGTGACCGTTTGATTAGCACTCGAGAGAGTGCAGGTTCGATTACCAGGTTGTGGCGTGTACCAGTGAGAGTTTTTCAGATCTCAATAGACATAATATGTACGCTCTAACGGTGAAGGAAAACATCGTACGGAAATCCGCACATGGTTGGCCCCAGACGTATTGACCAGTCATTCCTCTGGACCTGGCCGACTGTGTTGTGAGAATGTCGTGTGTGCTTGGACAACCATACGACATTTACATCCCCCTAAAAAAAAAATGAGTCTCAGGCACTACAGTATTTCAAGAGTGGTTACTCGTTTTTTGTTTATGTCTAGATGAAATTAAATTTGAAAACAGTAATATATAAACAAAATAATGTTTCTTCACATATAAATGCTCTGTTAGTTTTTAGGTAATACTTATTATGATAAATTTTATTGGTCAAACACGTCAGAAACATAACATTCCTGAGTGTCTGCAATCAAGTTCACAATTTACAACACTGCCCTGGAATTGAATTCTGAATTCTTTAATATTAAACACACAGTAATAAACAATATAATAAGCATGTAATATACATCACATCAATCAAATCCCATGCTAAGTTAAGACTTGTGTCATGGCAATCAGGTCATGGCAATATATTATACACACACTCGCACACTACACAAACACTCTTAAAATAGTTTATCACGTAGGTATTGTCTCTTTCGGCGACGTGATGCACGCTTCATTGAGGTGTCTCCCCCGAATATAATTATAATATATTAATTCGTCGTTACATAAAGCTTATATTTTACTGTTATTAGAAGACTTTATTATGAAATATCTAATTTGTTTAGGCAAGTTCTAATGGCGCCACAAATGCGCCCGCGTCAACGCCGCACGCGCATACCAACGGCGCAGCCAGCGGGCCCGGCGCGCCGACAGATGACAAGCACGACACTAAAGGTGAATGAACGATGACTTATTTTTGATTAGTAAAATGACTGCCGAATATAGCTCTATGTCTGTCAACTGACAAATAAAGAAATCCAGATAAATCACTGAATAAAAATGTAATTTAACTTGCATTCTGATCAGATTCAACACAGAGTATAGTAATTTGCTTAAAAAATTCTTTGAGTATTGTTGTCACTTAAAACCCGATAAAAGGAAAAAGCGACAGTAAAAAATTACAGCTAATCCTACTTCTACTATGTATTATCAATGTGTAAGTTTGTGAGGATGGATGCATGTTTGTTACTCTTTCACGCAGAAACTACTGAACGGATTTCGATGAAATTTGGTATGGTAGTAGTTTAGGCTCTGGATTAAAACATTGACTATATTTTATACCGATAAAGGACAGTGTTCCCGTAGGATACTGTATTTAAGCAAGCCGCGGACAAGCTAGTAGTGGGTATATTTTAAAGTGTTACTATCGTGTCTAAACTACACATTTCTAATGTCATAAGATCGGCAAACTCCAACATGAAAGAATGAATAACATCCATCATGAAAGACCAGCCAAAATGAGTCCGGCCGTTTCAGAGATTAGCCGGAACAAACAGACAGACATTCATTATTTTTTTGTGTAGGTGCCGAAATACTATATATGATAGTATTTCGGTACCCACAATACAAAGCATTTAGTGCAAAGCTGTTAATTTAAAATTACAAACAGACACTTAAATTTTATTAATTTATTATTATTTATATATATATATATATATATATATATATATATATATATATATATATATATATATATATATATATATATATATATATGGTGTCATGTTACAGGTGCAGGGAAGTCATCGAAACATGAAAAGAAAGAGGCTAATAGTGTAAGAGAAGAGAAGAGAAAAAACAAAAATAGAGATAAGGATAAGGAGAACACTGATAGTAATAAGTGTACAGAACAGAGTAAGTTACATTTCTTATTATTTAACATTCATAAGCCGTTACTTAGAACTCAGTACAAATTCACCTTCGGTTTTACATAAGGCTCAGGTTACAGCTTGGCAAAAAAGAGTATGACGCGGTGACAGCAGGAACTAAAACATTTTAGACTGTATCGTCTTTCATCCTTATTAGATTGGAATGACATATTTAATTTAAATATATTATAAATAACAAGTAAATATAATAAATTAGAAAATATTTTTAGTACCTGCTGTCATCGCATCATACTCTTTTTTGTCAAGCTGTACATGAATACAGAATAATTCCGGCCGAAAAAATAAGGGTTCCGGACTAACTATGAGTCAATCTGTCTTTCAGAAAATCATAAAAATATTTCCTACTTTGACTACATACTATCGGGGGCCATCCATTCCGGAACTTTTTAAGAACGCAACCGGGATACGTTCTGGTTTAATATTGTATGTAGTTATATGATGCTTCCGGAAAATTAAAAAAAAACTATTTTCTGTGGTCCAATTATTAACGGCTACAGTTAAATACAAAACTTCAACTGGAACAGATATACAGACATATAATGTACTACAGATATACAATGCAAATATTTGAACTTTGAATAAATAAAATACAACGTTACGGCGCAAATGTACACAGATTTTTTCTCTGGATTCCAACCGGATGCGTGTAGTCGATGGCGTGCCGTCAACTGAATTTTCTCGGCCCAGATGAATGTAATCCCAGCCTAAACACTGTTATTTAAAGACTATATTTACACAATTTTTTTTTGTAAGACTAAATAAATCTCAATCAGGATTACCTGAGATGTGACTGTGCAGAAAATTTATTTATTTTATTGGTTAGAAACATAACCCTCTTAATTATTGAAAATATTTTTAGTTAATATGTAATCATAAAAATACTTAAAAATGTTTTCAGATAAGGAATTTATAATTAAGGAAGTAGAAAGTACAAAAGAAAATCAAAAATGTAATAAAGATATAAATAATTACAAAGAAAAAGAGAGGGAGAGAAAAGAGGAAAAAGAGAGGGAGCTAAGAGAAAAAGAAGCTAGAGAAAAGAGAGAAGAGAAGGAGAGAGAGGCGAGAGAACGAGAGCAGAAGGAGAAAGAACAGGTAAGTAACTATCATGCGAGTAAAATGCTTAGAAAAACTTTAATATATATATATATATATATATATATATATATTCACGTCACATTTTTTACATTCCAGAGGGTGAAGGAGAGCAAGTGTTTTACCGAGGAGCTGCGGCGGGTGCGCGTGGAGCTCGCGGCGGCGCGGAGCGGCGAGGCCGAGGCGAGACGAGCGCTCGCCGCCGCCGCCGCCGCCGACCGCCGCCGTGCCGCAGACCTCGCGCATCTAAGGCATGCGCACGTGCAGCTGCAGAACAAGTTAGTTTTACGCGTTCAAATAATAGCATGGTCTAGAATTTGATTTCTCCTATTGAGAAATCGGCGTGATTATGTTTTGCAAATCTAATATCTCATGATTCGCGATTAATCTATTTGAAGAACACGGAAATCGGCTTCATCGTTTTTATCCGGACTTGCAATAATTTGATTAAGGGCTGATTTTTCAATCGTCAGATAACTTTTATCTAAGGAATAATTATGTGACTGACAGATTTTGTATGACAAATCTGTCGAAAGTAACAGGTAAAAGTTATCTGACGATTCAAAAATCAGCCCTAAGAGATACAAAATATTACTCAATAATATTGTACTCATTTACAACTCGCTCCATTGCTTTTAAACGAGGATTTAATGTACCAACGTTTTGTAATCAATAAATAACACTTTCGACAGAGTGACATCGCTGCGCAACGGCGAGCGCGCAGCGTTAGAGCGGCGGCTGAGCGAGGAACGTCGCGCGCGTACCGCCGCCGAGCAGCTGCTGCGAGCGAGGCCGCAGGAGTGAGTGTTGTCCCTTTCCCGCGCGTTTCTGCGTTATACAGCCTGTGACACCAAAAGGGATAAAATATTTTTATTTGTAATGTTTATCGCTAAAAAACATATCTGTACAAATATTTTTAATATTTATCGTGAATTAATAGTGAAATTTAATCATTATAAAGTGGCTTTTTTTTTAAATTTTAAAAACGCATATGTACTGGCGGAACAAAACGTGACGTCATCGTACACGAACGTGTATCAACTTTCAAAACTCATTTTTTATATATTTAAGGCGAAAGGTGTTAAACCATTGCCAGTGTCAATTTTCATTGTGTCAAGTGAAACAGAATTTTCGTATCCCAGCCAGGGTCCACATTATGATTTATGATCCGGAATCCGGAAGGCTAAACAAAATTCTGATCATTGAAAATAGAACTCTGCGCTAATACAATAGAGTTGATAATCGAAAACATGAGTGTCGAGACAAATATCAATGTCATATAGGACAGCTCGACACTCGTAACTTCCATTTTCAACTCTATTGTATTAGCGCAGAGTTCTATTTTCAGTGCACTGAATTTTCCAGGGCCAGGCGGATTCCGGGTGAAATAGTCCCAGCGTAATAAATCTAAAAGTAGACAAATCTCACAATTTATGTTTTTTTTACAATTCGTATAATGATTATGTAATTAAATAAAATCGAAAAAAATCTATAAATTCTCGACACTGGCAGAATGGTGGAAAACTTTTGTTGTTTGTTTACATCGATCTCGTGTATGACTGTATGTCAAAGTCAAACAATGATTTTAACTGTCAACTGTGTTTTATATGTACGATGACGTCACAACTCAAGCGCGCGAAAATGGCGTGTTTAAACCGCCCAAAAATTTTTGTGATTTTAAAACATTTTTCCAGCCTAATGAATAATATTTTGTATGTTTCATATATATATTTGGTAATGGTACAACTAGTAGAAACGTTTAAAAAATACATGCATATTCCCTATTGCTGCGAGCGAGATTTTTCATTACTCAAAAGCTTATTTCTTACGTATTTTCAGCGGTGAATGTGATAACGAGTGGTGCAAGTCGCGGCGGGGCGCGCAGGAGGGCGAGGTGACGTCAATGCGCCGCGAGCTGCAGCGAGCGCGTGACCGGGCCGCGGCGCTGCAGCGGGACCTCGCCACCGCCACCGAGCAGGTACCTTACTATGTTTATAACTTGACTGAAGAGTATTTTTACTAAATGGAACTTATGAAAGGGTGTATAAGTGACCTTAACATGGCACTACATTTACCTCTCGCAATGCGTCACAGCTCTTGCATAATGTAATGATTTCTTTGCACTTGTGTAAATAAATTTAGCATGGAAATATTAGAATTATAGATTTAAAATATATTTTCTGATATGCCTTTCACTGTAGAACAATTTTAAAGACTTGTTCGCATCAAAATATGGATTGACAATATGAAACGTGACTTCTATTCGCAGGTGCGTGGCGGTTGCAACGAGAGCGGGTCGTGCGCGGCGCTGCGCGAGCGCGCGACGTATCTCGAGCGCTCGCTGTCGGCTGAGACGCGCGTAAAGCTTGACCTTCTGTCCGCGCTCGGCGACGCCAAGCGGCACATGCAAATACAGGAGGGTGAGTGCTCTGGATATACCCTTTTTGTCGTCATCATCATCATCATCGAACGAATTTACGATACTGAGTAAGTCGTTGACACCACACTTTCAGGTTTGTGACAGGGTGAGGTCAACGACCTTCTCAGTATCGTAGATTGGATTCATAATAGGTTGGTATATATAATTTTTTTTGAGCTTCGAATTATTTTTCTGCTTAAACGTCTTTATATAAGCAGTCTGAAGTAAATCATGTGCAGGAGTAAGGGCACTCTGGTCTACCTACTCAATACATACACACAGGCTATAATATGACAGTAAAAAGGTCTCTTTCTACGATTTTTGCAAATACTGTCAAATATACACAAGATAAATGCTAAGTTAAAAGTTAGCTTATAGTAAAGGGGAGAAAAATCCAGATTTTTTAATTCGCTCTTGACGTGTTTCACAAAAATCCCATTATTTACATATATGTGGTCAATCAAGGAAATATTTTACTTACAAGATGCCCTTTCCAATGAGTAGTTAGACCAGCGTTCATACATTTCTGCTCATCCTCCTTTCCATAATTAATTTTGCGAAACGTTTTATTAGAAAGCATGTGTTTATTCTGCCTTTATCAATGCATAACCTTCGCTTTCAGCTTTAATATCGAGACAAGAGAAGGAGATAGAGGAACTAAAAGCTCAAATGTTGGCAGTGATGCCATCAGAATACATGACCCCCGTGAACAATTCAGTGTCCAAAGTGTCCAAGCTGAGGCTATCTGATGGCTCACCGCTGGACCCCAACGCTTCAGTCTACACCCCCAAGCTACAGCAGCTCTGCTCGGATGCCTAAACCTCCATCATCAGCCTCCAGGTGAGCTAATGAGCTTCTAACCACATTCACACAATACGGATCTTGCTGCAAGTGCTCTGATCTCATTTTCTCTTCGACTAAATCTAAAACTGCTCTTGTTTAGGGGTCCGCGTTGTGTGCTCCGGACTATTTTTAATGAGTGATGATACAGAGTGATTATTTTTTCATTGTAACTTTTATCCGTTGAGACAGTAAGGTTAAATATTTCGTCGTTCTTGGGTAAACTCGCATAATATGGTCTGTGATTTTTTTGTTGTTTCTGACATTCTTTCTTTATTGAGGAGATGTGACATTTTTAAAGCTGTGTTGTGTTGTTTAGATTTAAAGTTATTTTGAATTTGAAATACAGTAAATACTCAAATGTAATTAATATTTTCCGTAACTTGAATTTGTTCAAGAACAAAAATTCAAATTTAATGGCAAACTTTATTGAAAATCCTAGTAGTACAAAAAGTTAATAGAAAAGTTTGCCAAATACAATTTTTTAATTACTTTACAAATTTAGACAAGAAACCAAAGTGTGTGTGTATTTTTTATATGTTTAATATAGATAGTGCCAATATCACCATCTCCTGTTAATGTTAACCTTGCGCTTCGCTTTTCTCGTCTTTGCGGAGGAGAGATAACATGATATAAAATATCATGTTAGCTCTCTCGTTCTTCTCGTTCTATTATTAATGAAAAAGAAGGCATGATATTTAGACAAACGATGAACACTAGCAGGCTCTGGTGAAATTGCGACTATAAGGGCCTGTTTCACAATCTTCTATTAAGCGTCGGATAGCTTATTCGGAAGTATTGTTGCTGCTTACTTAGAGAGACTGGGACTAAACATCCAAATACGCTATCTGACACGTATCAGTAGGTAGATTGTGCAACAAACCCTTGTTGCACAATCTCTTAAAGCATTTACTTAAACTCCTAATCCTTTAACAAGTGTCCGAAGACAATTTCAACCGGCGTAGTCCTTCCAAACGCGCTATTTGACATTTATTTGAATTTATGTGATATATTGTACAAAAGATCTGACTTTCGTAGTTAGACAAATGTTATGGGCGCAGAGTTTTGACAAGAAAGTAACATTTGTATGAAACAATATGACATTGATACGTATCTAAAGTTTTATCCTCAAAAGGGCCTAATGGCTTTTTCGGCATGTAAAACTATCCCGGGGCAGGGTAGCCAAATGTCAATGTCTAAATCCAGTGTAAATTTATAAGAAGAAGGTGGAAATGTAGTGCTTCGTGAATTATCGGTTTTGTTCGACTATTTCTGTAGCTACTAAACTGCCCTGCCCCAAGGCAGTTTTAGATGCCGAAAACGCTATAAGAATGTAAACCTTATAGATTTGTTTTAGTTTTGACTTAAAATTTAATATGTAGTGTCATTATTAATTTTAAAAAATCAACTAAGTATATTATTTGATATTGTGACTAAGTGCATTTTCATATTATCCGATAACAGATATTGGATCGGACAATAGGAAAATGCTCCATGGGTTTTTGTTTAGAACAAGTAAAAAGATACAAGACGCAAAACCATGACAATTCAGTTCTTTTTCAATTATGTAATTTTTATTCACTTTTCAATACAATAATTGTGTGGCAAGATAAACATAAAATCCAGATAGAAATCTGTTGTATTTGCAGTGTTCAAATTGTGTAAAAACCCTTTCAATTCCCAAAACCTAGACAAGTAGCATAAAGGATAATCGACAGAAACAAAATAAAATATTACCAACATGTTTTTTTTGTATTTGTTAATAATGTTACTTCAATAACAGTGTCCTAAACAACCAGCTGTGTAAAAAATAATAAAGACATCCTACTTACTAATAAAATTATTTACACAACAGATCAATTAAAAAATTAAATTTATAAATTGATCAATCTCTATATCTGTCAAGTTACTTTTCCAACGTATCAGACAAAGACAGCAACATTGCATAGCTTTATCAGTTGTGCAAGTAATTTTATTCAAAAAATTGGTGTTATTTGTTTAGCTTCTAATGGCGGCAGATGTTTCATATTGTGTTTTTTTTAATTTATAGTAGGGAAATTTTATCAAACTTGACATACATAAAAAATATTGGAAAAGTGGAATATAAATTTGACAATATGATACAAAATGTTTAAAATATCTATTTTCTTATTTTACTGTTATAATTTATTTCATTCTCTTATTGTTAAATAGTTAATGTTGATTTGCCTTTCAACCAATAAAATAAATTTACTAGAATGGTGAAGTAGCAAAGATAACACAATTTTTTTCTAATTTTTTATTGTGAAGCCATATGCTTTCTGGTTGTGTTTATACTGATATATTTGTTAACTTAGAAACATTGTTTGTTTGTTGAGGATATGCAGTCAGATCAGATATAATAAGCATTTGAATTTATTCAAATATTCAATAAAATATCAGCAGTATGTATCTTTTGAGATTAAAATAATTTAAGGTTGTGGGATTTCCGACAAAAAATGATGTGAGAAATTATTGTATTTTTTTTTTTTTATTATTATTACTGTTATAGTTTTACATTTCACTTGCATTTAAAATTTATATAATCTGATGCTGACTACATCTTCTGTATAAAATGATTTAAATCAAATGCTTCCCTTCTCCTTCCATTATTCAAGTTTCATTTGTAATTCTTGTTAGTATTTGAAGAAATGGAAACGGTTTACTGCTAAAATTTTTTACTGTCTTTTTTTTTTACAATTAACAAAGTTAAGATTATTTGAAGCACAGAACAGTGAAGAACAATTTACTTATACATAATTTATTTTCTATGCAACAACAATCTGACTAGAATCTCACCTTCAAGACAAGCAGGTGAAATATTACTTTGATTGTCATTAAACTTAAAACTATGGAACAATACATCACAAAAATCGTTGACAAAACATGTTGACTATGGCAAAAGTGCCAATAAAAATATGTTTGCGTTGGTTATTTTACAATGGTCGATCCCGGCAGCGAGATTGTGTCCGCCGTTTTAGGGTCAACTTACAAACTGGGATCTGTACATTGCGACACAACTAGCGTTCAACCCTTCCTTCACGTGCACTGGCCTAAATGTATTATTTGAGATAGACTCTGCCTACTCTAGTCTAAGGCGAGTCTGCACAATCCGTGCGGACGGACCTCAATATTATAAGTTTTTTTTTTTAAAGTATGCACCGCCTTTTGAGTCGGTTACTTTTAAGCAGCCAATTTAATACCGTGTACTTAACTAGATATATAGATTTGGATGTGGTTTACCTTACTGACTTTTTCAGCGGTGTAAACTCTTATTTTTTCATGGAACTCAATACAAAATTTTTGTGTTAATGTGAATGGACCTGAATTTTTCACTAGCAACAACTTAAGAGATGTTTGTTTGTATAAACAGATGCTGGTACAGCAATAAAAAAATCACACGTGTTTTGACTTTTTCTTACCCCTCTCATGATGATAGGTATTTAAGTTTTATACAAAAGTTACAATAATATAAAAAGTTACAATAAATAGACAGATGATGCCACAATGAGGATCAACCACTTAGTAGCAAATTTGATTTATACTAAGCACATCGTATGTGTTTTAACTTACTGAGCATTTTATTTTTTAAATAATTAAAATCCGATAAGAAATGGTGGATTTTTTAAAGTTATGTTCAGTCAATGCTCTACTTTGAGATACAACCAATGTATAAAGCTATACCAATGATGAAAAATTCAGGATTTTCAAATCCTATCATGAAGAGAATAATATGTGGTTGCGGGGTTACTAAGGGGGAGGAAATTTTTATTATTTTTTCAGTATGATGCACCGTTTCCGAGATAGAAGCTAATATCGAAAATAAAAATATGGTAATGCTCTACTTTGAGATACGAGCGTTCTATAAATCTACAGAGATGTTGGAAAATGCAGGATTTTCAAATTTCTTTTTCTCCCATCATGAAGAAAATATGTGGAAGCGGAGTTGCTAAGGGGGAGGAAATCTCGTTATTTTTTCAGTAGGATGCACCGTTTCCGAGATAGAAGCGATTATAGAAAAAAATATGGCAATGATTACTTTGAGATAAGAGCGATATTTAAAGCAATAGAAATGTTGGAAAATTTACGATTTAAAAAAAAAATCTCTCATCATGATGAAAATATGTGGTTGGGGGTTACAAAGGGAGAGAAAATTTTCACTATTTTATCAGTAGAACGCACCATTTTTCAGATGGAATAATTTGACAGAAATAAAAATTTTATCCGCCATTTTGAAATTTCTAAATATATATATTTTTTTAAATAACACCCCTAAACCTAGAACAAGGACACCTAGATTCATTTTATTAAAAAAAAGTGTCCGCTATCTTTGAAATTCAAAATGGATATCATTTTTGTATTCAGCACCCTTAAATACCTCGAAGATGACACCCGTATCAATTTTACAAAAAAAATATATTCGCCATTTTGAAATATCAAAATGAATGAATTTTTGTAATTAGTAACTCCAGAAACCTAGAAAAAGACACCTATATCCATTTTTTTAATGTCTACTATGTTGGAAATTCAAAATAGATTACTTTTTGTAATCAGCACCCCCAGAAACCTACAAAACGACTCCCATATTAATTTTACGAAAAATAATATACTTAATATCCGAATATATATTATAAAATAATATACGCTATTTTTTAAATTTCATAATGAATCTACACAATATGTAGGTACATGCCCCAGTTTGGAGTATTCAGTGAAAAAAACTGGTATTAATTAGTCACCAGATTTGAAATTTTTTGTTCCTTGTACCAACTTAGTAATTTAATATTCAATATTCGGTTTTTTCACACCCAAAATTTAATTGTTTTGTTGCAAGTTAAATACATGCCATATAAAATTACATTAAACCTATGCAACTCGCTTTTAATCATTCCCGATATTGTCTCAGTTCTTCTATTCTCGCTTCACTAACAAGCCCTTGTATTTGTAATTTGATTTTTAAAGCCTTCTTTAAATCTAATGTTCGTAGTTGTGATGCTATGTATTTTCCATAGATATCGAATTCATCTTCTACTCCTATATCCGTGTTTGAGACCATAAGACCGTCTATAAATGACTGATCTGTACTTGGACTGTGTCGTTTCAGTTTTTTATGTCGCGTTTTAAATGTGCAATCTGTATTCTCTGTTTTCACTTGAACTTTATCAATATCAATGTCAGTGAAGAATTTATTCTGTGGCATAAAATTATCGGATTCATTGTCACCCTCGTTTCCAGACATATTAGGTACCCATACTTTCTGTCCATCATTGGAGTCTGATTCCTGTAATGCAAGTTATTAATTACATTATGTAATCCATAATTAATAGAATTATGTAGTTAAAATATGATAATATTAATTAAAATGTGATCCAAGGAAGATTTATGGCCGATTTCTTCACTCGTAGTTATCCTATGATTAGAGTTATCCGTTAGTTATCGTGAGTTAACTGGAGATTTCCTTTTCTTTACACCAGTTTAAGAAATAACCCCTGAATATTTTTGTCCTAAGGATAAATATTTGGCTGACTTTATACCTGGCAGTTAACTTACTGATGTCAGTGTGTGTAAAAACTCTACAGTGTAGAGTTTACATGGTACTGTACATGCTTGTACAACGATTCTTCGAATATCAAATATAAAATGAATAATATTTCCTTCCCACTTGTGAAAATTTTGATTGTTTTAAACAAATAGAGTTGAATTTAATTATATATTAGGGTGGCCCAAAAAACCATCAATTTTTTTTTTCGTTCTCCCATAAAAATGTCGGAAAAAAAAAAAAATATACTTATATTGAAAAAAAACTAGATAATTTAGCGTAAACAAATAATAAGTAACAAACTTTCATTAGAAAGGAGAAGTAGGTAGTAAATATTTTTTAAGTACACACATTAAATTTAGGTCTAGAGGACCCCTAGGGTAGGTATATAGCTCACAGTCACACATACATGACCATAGGATAGCTAACCCGTCGGTCTGTTGAAGACAACCATCGAAATTTTAACCCTGGAATAAGTATATCTGCCGAATAACAAACTCTAGTTTACCTCTCTCATGAAGAAATCGGCCATAAGAGATCCCCTTGAACTACTGTGTTACTATTTTTGGTATGTGGCAAGTGACTAAGCAATTTTGTTATATTCAAAATACAATTAGCAAGTACAGTTTTAAATATTCAAAGTAATAACCATATTAATTATGTCAGTATCCCATTCTCCTTCAACTAAATCTTCATGAGGCAGTGAATTCTGAAATTAATTAATAGAAAATGTATGGAAATTGTGATTTGTTTACAGGCTGTTGTATAATATTGTTAGTATAAGTCTTGCATATCAGTCTCAACTTCTTATTATGTATAGCAACTAGCTGACAAAAAAATTGCCATATAAAAAAGCCATACATACACCTATTTTCAAAACTGATAAAAATGTCATAAAATTGGGAAACACTGTTTCAGAGGAGTTCTAAAATAAACACTGGTACATTTATTAAATTATGTTAGATTTTAACTTACAATAAGTGTGAGATCCACATTCTTGGGTTTAACAACATTTCTGAGGCATTCATGCATATCACTGAACCATTTTATTCTAGTTCTGTATGTTGATCCACTGCGGGCTCGCTTAGCTATCTTTCCCATTTCTAACACATATGTACATCTTAATACTTTTATTTTGCTGGTCAGCTCACTAATTGTCAGGGTGATACCTAAAAATATTTCAAAGGCTACAAGAGGCTTTCGCTGCTTAAAATAATATCACACTATATAAACCGCAAGCCTGTACTTGGTATTTGTTTACTTCAAAGTTACAAACCTGTAGCAGCTTTAAATTCCAATATCATTTCCCTGTAAGATTTTAATCTTTCTTCCCTTACTTTGTGATGTAAGGATTGTGGATTCCATAGGTTTTCGTGCTTAGCGTAAATTTTCACAAATTTTGCAGTTTCCACTTCACCCCACCGCATTTTAAGTTACAACGCAAAAATTACAAGAAATAAACAAAAAATAATAGTATCAACATTAAAAGAAACAGTCAGTTATCCAATTTCTTTTCAAAGGGTTAACTCATAACTACAAAATTTACATCTCCGCTTTATCTGCACGACTCAAACCTCAGATAAATATAATAATTATTACAGAAACCGAAAGAATACTTTTTCAGATTTCTCCCAAAATCTTCAAAAAATCCCAATTTCGTCTTGACAAATGACACAAAATGATTTTTTCTTTTATATATATATTATATATGGCGTCGGTTTAAAATCATTTGCCAGTCTCAAGTTAAGAATGCGGAAATAGATTTTTCGATTCAATTTTCAACACCGTATTCCTAAATCGTTAAGTCTAAAGTCTAGTCAAAGTCCAAATAAATAGTCAGTGCAGTCAATGAGTCAAGTCAGTTGATTCAGTAAAGGAGTAAAAGCTTTACTGAAAGTTCCTAGGGAGTTTTGGAGGGACACAAAATAGCACGTTTTTTGAAGTTGTACCACTTGCCCACACTTGTGCACGTTAACGAATATTTAATGGTTAATATTCTACCAATATTACACATTAAGAACCGAAATAAAAAAAATATGAGGAAATACAAAACCTCAATGTCACCAAATGAATTCCCCTGCAAAACTCTCCAACATTGACAATTAAAGTCATATATTTTTTATATAATTATTTTATTATGGGAGTATATCAGGAAACCATTGCCAGTTTCAAGTTAAAAATATGGAAAAATAGAATGTTTTCAATACCGTTTTTTTTAAATCGTCAAGTCTAAAAGCGCGTATTCCACCTCATTAAATTCAGGCGTCCTAAATGATTCAGTTACTGAATTCAGTCAAGTAAAATAGGATTTGGGAAGTTGAATATGCGCATCAGTCTAATCGTTAGTGAAGTCAATGTGTTAAGTCAATGGATTCAGTAATAACTGGAAAAGACGCTTTACTGAAACTTTGGAGTTTTAGAGAGAACACAAATATGACAGCATCATTATTTTTTTGCAGTTGTATTAGGTACTTTCCCGTTGGTTTAATCCTCTAATTACCTACCTACAGTGGAGTCATTTTAATGACGGTGTTTTACCTGTAAATAAAACACATATTAAATACTTACCTTACTTGAAGCTTACTGATATGAGATGGCGCTAGCGTGCTCGACCTCGTCTTGTGTCTTTCCTTCTCGTACCCTCTCGCTCGCACAGCTAACTTGAGAACCCCACCATGGCGACGCCACAAGCAGTGGCCTAATTTAATTTCAAATCATTGAGTCGAATGTCACCAGGCAGTATTAAAAATGTAAGCTTCAAGTAAGGTAAGTATTTAATATGTGTTTTATTTACAGTTAAAACACCGTCATTAAATACTGTACGAATACTTGAAGCTTACTGATATGAGACCTGTTTGTTATCGCCTGGTGGGAAAAAGACGCCAATGTGAAGGCATATTAAACATTAGAAGAGCTTAGAGAATAGGAATGTAAAAAATACCTTACTAAGATCAATAGATTTATTGATTTGTACTAATTAATAAAGTATAAATTAATTACAGAATAAAGTATAAGTAAATATAAAATCAGTTTGTAGGGCTAAATAATTGAGCCAAACTTGTTGATTTACCTGTGCGAGACGACTTTACTTCTCTGCGATAAAAACGCGAGAAAGTATTACTTGATCGCCAATTTTCTTTGGCCAATATTTGATCAAGAGGTAAATTATCAACCCAGTTTTTAGACGCTATGGCAGAGCGAATACTTCCTGGAGGGGCAGTAATACCTGCTTCACGAAATACAGTTTTTACCCAACCAGCAATAACCGTTCTGGAGGCCGGCTTAGGGTTTCTTCTTAGATTAATGAAAAAATTATGTAAATTACATTCTTTCCGTTTTTCTTTTAATAAACCAATGGTCCGCTTAACCCAAAAAACAGGATCTAAATTTCTAGAACTATTGTTTGAAAATATCTTCCATCCCGGCTGTAGTTCGCACTATCAGTTTTAGATCCGTAAAGAGGCCAAAAACAAATCGAGTCTTCATTTACAGTGAAGTGTTCTGAATCAACCGCTAATAATGTCAAGTCATGGACTCTCCGGCCTGAACATAAAAGGAGCAAGGTGGCTGTATGTCGACAAGCTTGGAAAACATTGTTTTTATCGATAATTTGCTTTTCCAAATGCTTCATTAGATCGTCTATATCCCATACACTTGTTTTTCTAGAGACTGGTTTATTTACAGCGATCGACTTAAGCATATGATTTACCAGAACATGTGAAGATAATTTGCCCGCATCTTCAACACTGCACAATGTCGACACGACCGACTTGTGTCTTTGTAAGCTTTAACAGCCTCCGTGGTCTAGTGATTTAGAGCTTGGCTCTCGACTCGGAGGTCGTGGGTTCGATTCCCGCATTGGAACAACAAAAAATCTTGTTTCCAAGTTTGGTTAGGACAATGCAGGCTGATCACCTGATTGTCTGACAAGAAAGATGATCCATGCGTCGGATGGGCATGTAAAAAGTCGGACCTGCGCCTGATATCTCACCAGTCGTGTCGGTTATTCGTCCCACTGGGTTACGAGAGTAAAGGAAGAGAGAGTGCTCTTGTGTACTGCGCACACACTTGGGCACTATAAAATAACTCCTGCGTACCTGGCCTGTTTTCAATTAAAACCGGCCACCGTCACTGAAATCAGTGTGGGGAGCTAGTAAGCTAGACCATCAATAAGATGAAGATCAGCTAAATATTTTACCAGAACAGATCCCGACGGATGAGTGGCATTTTCTTTATTAGTGCGGCACCATCTGCCAGCCAGCCAGCCAGCGGTTCCACGCTACTTTGTAAGTCTTTAGTGTCGATGGACGCCAAGAGTTTTTTAGGAGATTAAGGCGGTTTATATTCCAGTCCTTTAGCTCCTCTGTACCCCCCCACCCCATTTCCACACCTGCAATTCCATGTCTTGGGTTCCTGCTGGGAGATGACCTGTCGCAATGTCTATGTAGATTCTGTATGGTGAACGGGTCTGCTACTGCTTGGGGACTTAGGTCCGCCCTCCAAAATACTCGTTCCCATCTCGGGACTACCAACAGATAGAACCCTGTTCAAGTGCATGAGCATCTTGGGAACTAGATAAGGTGGCGGGAACACCCAAGCGAGGGGATAATTCCAGGTTCGGGAGAACGCATCGTGATATATCGCCTCCTGATCCGTTTGATCCAGACTCACATAATTGGAAACTGCTTTCGACGTTTCGCTTGCAAAGAGATCGATCATCGGTGTTCCGAATTTCTTGAACAGGTTCTCTGTGCAATGAGGCAGTAAATGCCATTCCGGAAGGCTCAGATTTCGTGATAAATGATCTGCATGACTGTTGTACCTTCCCGGTAAGTGGTGTACCTGTAGTTCTTTGTGGTGTAAGTCTAAATGGTGAAATATTTCTTTTGTCAACTGGAGCAACGGTAATGACCTGGTCCCCCCCTCGTTTTATATGACACTCTCGTTTAAATAAGACACAACAGACTTGCTGTCGCACTGTAGAAGGACTTTGGATTTCTTTAACACCGCTAACATTTCTTTTTGGTTACTGTGCAAATTTTATTCTGGATCTGTCCACATTCCACTCAAAGATATTTTCTCCAATTGGGCTCCCCAAGCTACGTCCGAGGCGTCCGTAGTTAAGAATTTTGTTGGAGATGGAAAATGAATTTGTGACGACAGGTCGCAATTGGCCATCCACCACTGCAGTTCCATTTCTACTGTGTTTGGCAACTGATGCACGGCAGTAAGCGGGCTCTTCATGGCAACGTTTAAGGACATGAGAGTGTCTCGAAAGTGTAGTCGTCCCCTCGGAATCACAAACCGAGCAAAATTGAGGAGTCCGACAAGATTTTGCAACTCTTTTAGGTGTATTTTTTGAGTTTGAAGGATTACGGAAATCTTTCTTTTTAGGTTTATCACCTTCTCTAATGGAAGAGATTTTACATTGCGCCATGGGTCCCATTGAAAACCCAGAAAGGTCAGACGGAGTCGGACGGACGGAGTCAGCGTTGACTTTTCGAAATTGATTTGAAGGATATTGAATATTTTCCACTACAATATGGATATGTGATTTTAGTATATGGTAATTTTGATTGACCACCAAGAAATCGTCTAGGTATACTATGACGCGTATAATCTGTTCCCTTAGAATTTGAGCAATCCAATTGCTTAAACAGGCAAAGACGCTTAGGGCCGTGCTGAGGCCAAAGGGAAGACACGTCATTTTAAGAATTTCCTTGTCGTAAATCAGGCGTAGAAATCGTCTGTGAGAACGAGCGATTGGTAGATTGAAGTAGGCCTGGGACAAATCCACTTTGCACAACCAATCGTTCGGTTTTAGGAAGTCTGGGACCCTGTTCGCATTTATTAACCTGAATGGTTCAGTTAGTACATATTCGTTCAACTTGCTCAAGTTGAACACTGGACGGTGCGAGCCGTCTGTTTTCGGAACGAGAAACATGCTCGAAATGAAGCTGGGGGAAGATCGAACTACTTCGAGAACTTTCTCGTCCTTCATCTTTTGAATTGCCTTTGACATTGCTTTGCACTTTCTTGTCACTAGGCAGGTGCGTGTCATGTCTGGGAGGCGAAGAGGAGGTTTCTTGTAAAAGGGTATGCGATAACCTTTTATTATTTTTAAAAGAAAACGTGGTGCCTTCAACGCCCTCTAATGACTGTGATACGCACAAAGTCGGCCCGCTTGGAATCTCGAGTCAGAATCTTCTTCTCTTACCTGAGATGGATTCTCTATTAATAGGCCGTTTTCTATTGTCCTTCGCATGCTCAAGCCGTACCGCTGGCTGCCGGTCGACTCGTTGTCGAAAGGAACTACGGTTAGCTTTATTGCTACGCCATGCGTTAGAGTTTTCGTGAGAAACCTGCGAGGGATAACTTGTGTACCTTCCCTGCGAGGGTTGGTAATTCTGTAACGGTCGTGTGTGTTGAGAGCCACAGCAGTCTTGAGATGTGCCCTGCGAGGGCGCATGACTATTTCTCTGCGGGGGATGATTAGAGTCACTATTAACTACCTGCGAGGTAGTTCCAAAACTTTTTAGTTTTATCAAAGGCATAAAAGCTTTCTTAACGCCACCTGCCTTATCAAGAACTTCCGATTCACATGACTCCCGAGCAATTCAGAATTAAAAAAGTTTTTATTTGAAGGAGGGATTTTGCGTAAATATGATTTGGTTATTGGATCACGTGCATATTTTATGATCCCATCTCGGCGCATCTGTATCATCTCAGCTCTGTGACCACAAACGAGCTGTAAGAGGCCGGCCGAAACAGACGCATAATTGCCGCTTGTAAATAATTCCTTAACCTTCGTATGCAAAGAGTCGACATTTAGGTTTACCTCATCTTCAGCCCAAGATAAAAGTAAGTTTAGAGTCTGTTGCAGAGCATCGCGCTGTTTTAGCAAACAAAAGGTAATACCGGCGTAAGCTTTATCTGCGTAAGCTAAATGACGTAGACTATCATAAGCTTTAATCTCATCGTTAGCTTCTAAATCAGTAAAACCTGGCGTATGATTATACCGCTTTTGCACTTCTGCATAGCGAACTTAGCTCCATTCATCTTTATCAAAATGTTGAATTTGTTGCAGCAAATTAAGAAACTTTTCAGGTGCCTTTGGTACCGAAGGCTCCTTTAATTTAACTTCAATATCAAAATTAAAATCTAACTCGGCATTATTAGTATGTTCTTCATCATAAAGACTACCACTGACTTGATCGTCAATAATATTATCGCTATAATAGTCTCTGTCGAGGTCTACATTATCAATAACTAAAGGCGAATAGCTTTTATCTACGTGATCGTGGTTGTATCTAAGATGCCTTTTAAGTTCGCCTACTTCCTGTGTCAATTTTTTCAAAACTATCCTTGCGTTTACGGTGGCGCTGTCGCCGTTTCTTCCTACAAGAAGATGAGGAAGAGGAAAATGAAGAATCCGAGCTAGTCTCGTAGTTGGCGGTACTCGGGCCCGGTTTATCTACGACCGGGTCAACTTCATCATTAGTTTTTTCCATGCTAAAAACGAAACCTAATATTAGGATTCCATGTAAAAAGCTTGAAAATGTAAGATATGAACGACAAACAAAAGTATTCCTTGACGGTAGTTAAAAATATTTGAAAACCATAGAAAGATTTGTGTTTTACTAAAAATACGTTCTTAAAACTAAAAAGCACGAACGTAAAAAGCATTACCACTATGCATTATATTATAAATAGTTCTAATTATAAAGAAATCTAAAAAAAAATAAGTACAAAAAAGGCTATCTGAAGGTAGACAAAAATTTCTAGATAAGTGGTAAAATTTTCTTATAAAATTATTGAATTCCTTTAGAGGGTAGCGTATATAACTTAATTATTATAGATTCTATAAAAATAATGATCTATTTATAGAAATATTTTCAATACGAACGGTAAAAACCGTTAGTTAGTTGTATTCACTTTGTAAGGAAAATAAAAATGAGCACTAACATGAATAGCTGCTATATCAGGCTCACACTTATAAAATAGAATAAAAACTTAAGCACTTATCACAAAATGAACTGTTGGTAAGTGCAGACGGGTCGAAAATTCAGACGCGAATGATTTGAAATTAAATTAGGCCACTGCTTGTGGCGTCGCCATGGTGGGGTTCTCAAGGTAGCTGTGCGAGCGAGAGGGTACGAGAAGGAAAGAGACAAGACTAGATCGAGCACGCTAGCGCCATCTCATATCAGTAAGCTTCAAGTATGCGTACAGTATTTAATAAGTAACATTTGACGTCTGCCAGTTTTATCTTCATAGTGATGCGACCTGCTTAAAAACATCGATTAAAGTGAATGAATCGATACGGACTAGAAACATGTCATGTCCCATTATTATTTTTTCTTTCGTAAATTTAAGGAACAAAATAAGACAAGTACATAATTTAACAAAAAAATTACAACATTGTAACGACGCTCAGTTCTTTAGATCAGAAATTGTTTATTATGTTTAGAATGGTTTATTAGTGAAAGCAAATCGTAAAATTACTCGTATCGGTCACTATTACAATAAATATGTAATCGTAATTGAAAAAAGATAAGCAATTGTGAAGTTCTAACAAAACGAAAAAATATATTATTATATGCCCGCCGTTACAAGGTTACGTTGTTGAATTTTGATAAATTGTCAAATGTTACCTATTAAAATGACTCCACTTTATTATAATAAAGAGAAGCATGGATGGTACTCCTTTACATTCACCATGGTTTTTTTTTGGCACTGATAGTCACAGATTAAACCGATTTATCTGATAGGAGTTTTTTGCCGAGAATGTAAATGTGCGACATTGTTGTTTTTATAATTCCTCCAAAATTTGTATTAATTCGGTTCTTAATGTGTAATATTGGTAAAATATTAGCCATTAGATATTCGTTGATGTGCACAAGTGTGGGCAAGTGGTACAACTAAGAGCGTGCTATTTTGTGTTGTGTGTGTGACTCCCTAGGAACTTTCAGTAAAGCTTCTACCACTTTACTGAATCGACTGACTTGACTCATGGACTGCACTGACTATTTATTTGGACTATAACTAGACTTTTGACTTGACGATTTGGGAATACGGTGTTCAAAATAGAAACGAAAGTTCTATTTCCCGATTTTTAACTTGACATTGGCAAATGGTTATAAGCCGATGCCATTTATTAAAATAAAACTGACAGTGGTCAGTGACACATGATACGTCATATGTTGCCAAATACTGGTAATCTTAAATCTATGGTGCTAAGTGCTCTTTATTATGAATTCCAAGTTTTATAAATATTGTGCTGTGCCACAGTGTGTAAGTACTACAATCAAAACACCTGAAAAGCTATTTATTCATGTTCCTCGTTCGAAAAAGAGCAGGAATATGTGGCTTCAGCTTGCCCGCAGGGATCCGGCGCTTGTAGCTACACAATCTAAAATGTATTTTTGTGAAGATCATTTCGATGTAAGTTCTGATACTAGTTTTCATTATGTATCAAATTTTCAAAGAACAAATTTAAGTAAATAATGTATAAAATTAATGAAAGTTAGAAATAAACAATGTTGAAAATGCTTGTGCTTGTTTTAGTTACCGAATGATATGGAGAACTATACTAAATATCGGTTGATGGGGTCAGTATCTCAGATACGAATGATAGCAGGTTGTTTGCCTTCAAAATTTGGGTGCCAATTTGAAGGGAAAAGACGAATGGATAGTCAAACAACTCGACCATTAGCAATCAAAAGGCAAAGATTGGAAACAAAAGTAGAATGTAAAAGAGAAATAGAACAAGCACACTGTAGTATTTCTATGGCCGAGATTGAACCCGGTCCAAGCTCAGGTGTGTACCTATACAATTTATATAATTACTATATTTTATTTATTTGCTACAAAAGACAAAACAATTAATGGACAGTGCTACATACACATGTATCACATATAGGACTGCCAGGTGTCCTGATTTACATTGGATGTCCCTATGTGAATTTGAATCCCGATTTGCACCTGATTGAGATGCTAAGTGTCCCCATAAATCATAATGATCAAATTATCAAATGTGGCAACAGAAAGGGTATTTTACCGGGCTATCTTTTACAATTACCCTTGGACTCTTGTACAATTATACAGTACAGTACATGTCAACGTGGAAATTCAAATAGAATGTAACTACCAATGGTGAAGGCCAGTTCTTCTTCATAGGGAAGCCCTAGCCTGTATAATAGGTAGGGATTAAGATGAGGGTCTTCAAAAGGTAAGTGGTAAGTGAAGCTGATAGGAATGGAGTTATAGGAATCCCATGCCACTGGTAACTACATATATTATAGCATGATGTGGTGCAGCATTAGTGGATTTAGTGGTAGGCTGAGTAGACTGGAGCCTTCAGCCATAGTAATCTGTTGTAATAGTTGTTTTTTTTATGCTAAGCATAAAAATTATCAAATCTTAATCTGTGTAAAAATGTATCAGATCTGCTGGAAGAAATTCCAATTTGGAAGAAGCAGCACCTTTGTACAAAACAATTGTCTGTTTTTTTTGTGTCAATGTCAATGTAAAACATGTGTACATAAATTATTAAATAAATAAATAAAAAATTGCTTACTCGTTCGGTTCACTCCTATTTAACATGCAAGATTTACTATAATATTATTATTATTTTAGCATGTGCTGTGTGTTTATTAAGTAATTGTCCAAATATTATAAATAATTTAAACTTAGCTTATAGTAAACTGTAAAGTGTTGTTTGTTTTTAATGTGTTACACAAAAACCCCATTATTTATTTACATATATGTGGTCAATGATGGACATAAAACTCATTTGTATTGAGCAGATAGACATAGTTTGCATACATTTCTGCCCGTCCTCCTTTAGATATGTACTTATACAACCTTTTACAATAAACTGTGAAATAATAAGAAAACTTTTATTTTCAGATGTTTTTCAGCCAGTAGAATATAAACCAATTATTACAACAGACAAAGCAGTACAAGTATCCATACATCCTAAATTCAGAAGTAAAAGCACACAGACTCAAACATTATTTTTTAAACATATAGAAGTATCACCAATGAAAAAACATGATACATCTATTTCAACTTCTTCATAAAGGACAATGGGAACTTTTACTATGAAACAATTACCCACAGCAACCAAAGATATAATTAGGTTAGATGTAAGCATAATTGCATCAGGATTACATCATAGGTCACATGTGTGCAGGAGGTGGGGTAAATGCTGTGATATTTTAAGTTTTAACTCATTGCAACAAATATTTATGATAACTCCACTTCTCCATAGATCTGAATTACAGTAATTATGGATAATGAAATGTGTATGGAAATTGTATGATCTGATAGTAATTTGTTTAATCTGAGGTTTTCCACATGTATTTCATGTTGTAAACATAAACAATTATAACTGAATTACTTGAGTCGTTTTCATTTTCTTAACTTTTAGATAAATATAATTTTAATTAAATTATAATGTCTTGTATCACCACAATAATAAATAAATATCTATGGACGCTTCAAACCACGTCAATCTTTCCCAGTGCTAAGTATCCGAAGAACTTGTGTTACAGGTACCAGAAAACGGGAAGTATATTTAATACTTTTATACTATATTTAAGATTTTTATTATATTATACACATATTTAATACACATCCATGACCCAGGAACACAGAAAAACTTTTTGTTCCTTCGGTGGGATTCAATCCCGCGACCTCCGGCTTGAGCACCAACACGCTGAACCACTAAGCCACAGAGGTTGTCAATGTTATGTTATTCATTGTGTTATTGTTGTTATTTTTGTGTTATTCATTGTTATTTTTTATGAATCTTGAATATGATTATCAAGTATGCCATAACTCGTATGTTATTTTGCAAAGATATTAGGGTACTGTTATAAATAGGCTGAGTAATTTACATGATAGCAAATTGGTCTTTTATCATGTATTGGCTCAGATAGGTAAAATTGCTATTTTCTTGCATGGATTTTGGCATAATTTTAAATGGTGCCCTTGTAAGTGCTTATTACTATTAATTATGTAGTCTTGTCATGATTTATGAATCACAATTGATTTTAAATGACTATTTCTAGAGACCTTAATTCATTCATACCCGAAGGCGCCCCATCAACCTACCCCACGACTTTATGAAGATTCATCTATATCCCGAATCTATTTGTAGGTTGTTTAATATTAATAAACTAAAAACTTGTGATGAAGGGAAACAATGTTAGTTACGCTATTTCTTATATTTTCCGATGAGTATAATATAATTAAAATAAATAGATACTAAACTAACTTATGCAATAATTAACAACTATGTATACATGTTTGAGATCCTAGCTTCACTTAAAATTCTTTGTATTTCAAGTTGAATCTGTAAAGCTCTTTTTAAATTCATTTTTCTGAGTTGTTCAGCAATATATTTGCCATAAATGTCAAATTCATCTTCTAAAGTGGAAATATTTAAGCTCTTGTACTCTGTGGTCTGTTTTTTAATGTTTTTTTTTTTATTTTTTTTATGTGAACTTAATTTCTTACTTTTGTGAACATGACTGGCCTTAGATTCTTCATAGTCATTTTCAGATTGAGCTGAAAGGGGGTCTTCATGTGAGTTGTTGGGGTTCTTATCTATCCATATTTGTGACGATAGGTCAACCTCAGATGTTTCTTGTGCCTGCAGATATTATTTTATAATAAAAAATATGTGATAATGAGAACATAATATGTGTTGTAATAAAATAATTCTACTGTAATAAAGTTATCAGTAGGATGGTTCTGCTAATTAAATCTTACAATAATAGTTTCCATACAGTCTCAATATTTTAAATAGCAAAATGGTATTACTACTACTACTATTAAACATCAAACCAACATCAAATCCATTTTGATTGGTCCAAATTCCAAAATCAGTTTATGATATCAAGAATTCATTTATAATTTGTTGAAAGTAAATTGAAAGTCTAAGTTAAATAGGAGAATTGGGGTTCTGAATTAACAGCAACTAAAAATATTTAAGTATGACATTTTATTTTATTTAAAACATATATTAAGTAAGTATAATAAGCAATAAATGGTTAGACAAAAATAATTATAAAATTATACAAACCATGGAATGTGATAAATGTCTATTCGATACATTTTTTAAACATCTATCCATTTCATTAAACCAAACCAGAGTAGGCTCAAAAATGCAATCGGGATTCGATTTTTGCAATATCTTTTGAATCTGCTGTTGGTATGTGGTTCTCAAGTTTCTAATTTTTGTTTTAACTTCAGGAATTGTAAGTGATTTTGATGCCGCCGCTTTGAATCTAGCTTGAATATTGGTGTAGGCCTTCTCTCTATGTTTTCTTGATCTATAGTACACATGACTAGGGTTCCATAAAACATCATGATCTAAATAGATTTTAACGAATTTAAGAGTCACAGCTTCAGACCACCTCATTTGAATTATTTCTAAATTATAAATACATACATTTGATTAGTTTATTTATATTTACGTTAATAATACAAACTGATGATTTTGTTTTGACTTTTGTCATGTCACGCAGTGTTACCAACTTTAAAAAACATTTCACCCCAAACTTAGGTTAAAAGCCCCCAAAATCGCAACATCACTTGAAAATCCCCCTAATTTATTTTTTATGACTAAGAATTTGTACTATAAATACTACAAAAATCTATAATGACAAACAAATAATAAAAATTAATGTTCTGTAATGTTATTCAGTATTCTGTCCAACTTTATATTAAGTATATTGAGAAAAAGAAGTTAAGGAATAATATATTATTATTATTATTATGTTCTCTATTATTAAACTCACTAATACTACAATATGATATACATTTTATCAGTTATGATAACAAAATCAATTGTACCATAAAAGTAGGTAAGTACTAAAAAAAAAAACTACTCCAAAACTTAAAATGCTACAAAAAAAAAATCTCCCAGGTCATCCCCACCAGGCAGAGTACCTAGAAGGCTCAAAGAGTTTCCTCGCTGGCCTGGCCCAGAGAATAAGTATCGCAATACTTATTCTCTGGGCCAGGTAGGTGCCGGCTCTGGGGTCTCGGGTTTCTCCGAAAAGTTTGTGCGCACCCAGACCCCATGTGCCTAAGGTTTCAACCCCAAACGGTTCAAATATGAGATCCCCACTAAGGTTCTCATATTTGCGCCGCTTGAGGTTTTCCGCCTGATTGGCGGCCGCACCTGCAGAACTCGAGGTGCCCTGGACATGGGACGGAGCAAGTGTATCGACGCAAGTAGCGTCCCATACAAGAGCCCGTCCCACTCTCCAAGGGACCAGGGTCATACCGTCTGGTCTCTTGCTATCGTCGCGCGCCAAACCAGAGGGTTCCAGCACAGCTGGCACTCCGGCGGTGACAAGAGCCCGACGGATGAGATCGTTCAGACAGTGATGTCGGGAGATGCGGCCGGCGCTTCGTTGACAGGACAGCCCGTGGTGTCCGAGGCTGTCCACATTTGCACCACAAACACAGCGATGGGGGACGACGTGGGGGGTGCCAAGACGCAGGGAAGTAGCTAACCGGAAAGCTGTTCGATCCAGCAATGTGCCCGTATTGGGAAACGGTAATGCTTGTAGCCAAAGGCCCGACTCCCACTTCTCCGCAGCTAAGAGGCGAGCCTGCTCCACAGGACTGGAGGACGTATTAAGAAGATTATTCCGTACCAGTCTGCAGAGTGGCTCGTCCCAGAGCCTTTGGGAAAAAGTATTGTCAGGCAATTCGCTACAAGCACTAGTTACGCTCCAGGAGTCCTTGGCCTCGTCCAGAAAGGTAACTGTATTGGAGTAGGATGGGTGATGTAGTATTTTGGAGATAAGACTATGGTTCGCGTGGACTGAGGACAAGAAGGCCGGAAGCGATATGTCAGAGGGCTTTCGAACACCCAGGCCACCGAACCTAACTGGAAGCGTTGCCTGAGTCCATGCGCGGTCATCGAAATTTGTATTCAAAATAGTGGAGAGCGTTTGTCTTATGGTATCATCCAACTGTTTGAGAAGTTGAGGGAACTTCCACAGTTGACAACACCGTAAGACATATGTCAATTTAGGTACGAAAATGCAAAAACGGATTAGGGTAAAGGCCATGTGACAGTTAATTTGGAGGAGGCGGTCTAAAGTTTCATTAAAATTTTGTAATTTGTTATCTAAGAAGTCCGGGAGAGATTCGTCTAAAATAGGTGAGCCCAAAAGGAAGAGCGAATCCTTGTCAATGACAGACAGTTGTGGAGCTATTTCTTTAAAGCTGGATATAATCGCGTTTCTATCCCCACAACTGTCTGGCACAAAAAGTTCGCACTTACCTAGGTACAGCTGCAGACCTATTTTTTGGAACTCGCGGATCAGAGTGCGGAAGTCTGATAGTACAGTGGGTGCATCGCTTCCAAGGGTCCCATCATCCAAATACCAAACATTAAATTTTGAATCTAGAAGCTCGATGACCGGGTGTATAGCAAGGCTGAAGATTGCTGGACCTAGAGGGTCGCCCTGTTGGCAGCCCACTTCGGATGAGATGAGGTGGTCTTTGTAAATGAGTTTGGTGGGGTCGTTGTAACACTGAAGCATAAATGGTAAAATGGCAGGTGCTTTAGATTTAATTTGGGCCAACAAGGCGCCTCGGTCAACTGAGTTGAAAGCGTTTTTGATATCGACCTTCAGAAACACATCATCGCCTTGATTGTGGATAGCTGTCCTGAAAGAGTGAACGGCGGCCTCACAACCTCCTTTGCAGGCAAAACCGAGCTGTTTTGGCTGGAAGTATGACGCGAGGGAAGTTACCGATTTGCAAGCTAGTTTGGCTGTAAGGCGCCGGTATGTGGAGCATAGCATATATTTAAGTATATTAAAATATACTTCCAAAAGTTAATTTTCTACAGGTTGACTTTTCGAATCACTTTTCGATATTTCACCTTGTCGCTTGTACACCAGGTGTACAAGCGACAAGGTGAAATATCGAAAAAAGAAACCTGAAATTTTTCTTGTAGTCAGCCCATCGTTTGGAACAACTTTTACAATGGAACAAAAGTTGTATTTTCAAAAAAAAATATGAAAACGATTTCATGCGAATTATTTAGAGAGCTAAACAATTTATATTAATATGGGCATGTCGAATTCTTTTTGGCTATATAACTTGCTTTTTAGGGTTAACAACAAATACTAAAAATAAAATAAATTAAAACCCTATGTGAGTCTGACTCGCACTTGGCCGATTTTTTAGTATTAAATTTGTTAATGATGAGGGGTGATCCTTTAAAGATCAGGAAGGGGTTTCTTAGCATATTGTTATAAATAATTATTTAATTGATATTTTTTCACCATTGTGTAACAAGACTTATGTCCTGTATGTTTTACTATTTAGTTACAATTCAGAACTATTTCGTAACAATATTTCGTAACGACATTTTCGTTACGTACAATTATTTTGACAAATACTCATATAAAAATCTATGAGAGTATTTGTCAATGTTTTCATTTTTTATAGTCTTTTTTTTATATCCAGTGCTATCTTCTATCTCATTAATATTTCCTTTTTCAGTCTGTTCATATTTATTATCAAATTCTTCAAAACTTAAATCTTTATTAACTACTACGTCAGTGTCATTTTGTATTTTTGTATCCAAGAAAATTACAGGCAACGAAGTGATATCATTTATTGATTGTTCTATCTCATAAAATTCTGTTTCGTTATTTCGTTCAGTTTCCATATTATCTGTTTGTAATACATCTATGCTATTTATTGTAAAATCTTCTTTTTCTTTATATTGTTCTTTTTCTATGTATTGTGCAGAGTCCTGAAAAATACAATAAAATAAATTTTTCAATTTAAAAATATATACTAAAAATGTTGATCGATATTCACTTTACCTGTTCATGATCTTTATTTATAAAATATTGTGGAAAATTAAGAAAAACTTTGAAAATCGGTTCACAAACGGCGGAGTAATCGTTGAACATAAAAAACTAATATAACACCTCCCCCATTTTGGAAGTCGGTTAAAATTTTAGCCTATGTGTCATTCTGATGTATAAGCTATATTATTATTGTAAAGTTTCATTAAAATCCATTCAGTAAGTTTTGCGTGAAAGAGTAACAAACATCAATACATTCAATCGTTATAGATTGCCATCCAAACAAAAAAATACGATACAACCTTTCGCAAGTATATTACGCATCATTAGGATAATTATATTAGAGTAATTTATATTCCTATGAATATTTTAATTGTTGTTTCAACTCATTGTAAACTCAGCTTTAGGACCTACTTTTTCGTAACGTAACGAAATAGTAATCTAAAATAAGCAAAACAAAGTTCGCAATTGTAAATGGCTTATTATATACTAGAACAGAGAATACATACGCATTTCATACATTCTTTGCAAATGTAATTCAAAAAGAAACATAGATTTCAACTTACCGTTTTTCCAAAATAGCCTGAAGTATCTCCTGTCTCGAAAAAGTAGTTCCACTATCGAAACACGTCCACATTGATTTCAGTGTTACCAACTCTCAGAAATATTTATCCCTAAAGCTTGTGTCAAAAACCCCTAAAATCGCCTTAATTATTTAGTTGTCCCCCTAAAAATATATAAATTTAAATATAAATTCATAATGATTTAGAAATAATATGCTGTAATATGTTTCAAAAGTCTTTTTATTATAAGTTATTTAATACATAAAATATTTCTTCTTCATCTGAAGATTCAGATTTTTTGGAATCATACATGTTAACATTGAATAAATTTAACATTTTATTAGATGGATTAAATGTTGTACAAGATCCACCATTTCCATTTAATGTAAATCGGACTATCATGATGCTTTGCAACATTTTAATAGATAATCTATTCCGCAATTTATTTTTAATGACATTATAAACTGAGAATGCACGTTCGACACTCGCGTTTGAAAATGGAACAGTGGCAAATGCTAATCCGAATTTTGAAATATTTTCAAAACGTTTACAGCCAGCTGCGTCACAATCATTATAAACTTCAAAATAAAAATCAGTTGAAGAAGAGGTATTCGTCCATATTTTATTACTTAATTGGTGCCACTCAGACTCGATGTCATTTTTCTGGCCATATATATGAGTTCGCTGAATGTGATTCAATAATGGTTTTATATCGGGTTTGACTTGAGATGTAGCAACCCTTGGGTGCAAATCAGCAACCGTTTTCAACAGTGATAAATTATCTGGAAGCCTTTTCTGAATCTGCTCGGCCAGAGAACATAAAAAGTTCTTGCATCGTTCCCTGACATCCAACAGATCCTTTTCTTCAAGTTGTTGTGATATGGTATGAAAGTCAAAACCAAAATACATTGATGCTTTATGCATCAGATGTTCCCGGAAATTAAATTCTATCAGTTCAGAGTCCACCAATTTTTCTAACTGTGAAGGTACAACAAGTCGTATTAGCAAATTTTTGTATAACAAAAACAAATCTTCAAACAATTTAATAGGTTCAACATTGTTACTTTGAAAAAGTAAGTTTAATTGTGTCACATGTTTTAATTCATTTCGTAGAAAAATCAATAAAGCTTTAAAAGGAAGCCTCCGCATGATATCATAAAGCTGTTCCGCCATGTAACATTTGTCATCAGATTTAGCAATAGAAAAAAGCAGCTTTAATTCCTCCCACTGCTCCAATATTGTGTTAATAGCTTGATAACGAGCGAGTCAGCGAGTTCCGCTAAGTCCTTGGATTTTTTTCGGATCAGTGTTATTATTCATGGTTTCATACAATGTTCTGTAATAGTCCAAACGTTTAGGGCTGTATGAAAACCAGTTATGGATTTCTCTTACAAGAAATTCTAATTGGCGTGGTAATGATTCAGCCGCCTTTTCCGCGCATAAATGCAAAGAATGGCAAACACATTTGACAACAATTAAATCAGGCAGTTCTCTTTTTAAAATAGCAGTCACCGAATTATGTTTACCAACCATAACGTTTGCTCCATCAATGCCAATTCCGATCATATTTTTATGCCATCCTCTTTAAGTTGATTGACAATTGCTTCATGCACACTTTTTGCATCACATTCTGTTATCTGTATTATTCGGTAAAAAGTTGTAACAACTTGCTTTTCCTTGTGAGAAAGAAAGCGAATCATAATGCATAACACTTTTTGTGTCGAAAGATCAGTACTTTCATCTATTATAATAGAGTACGGAAAATCTCCTATATCTTCAACCAAAGCTTCGAGCATCGATGGACCAAGAACATTTTTTATTAGCATTGAACACTTAGTTCGATGAATTTTTAGGTTTTTTAGAGCATCTGATGAAGGATCTAATTGAGGGAGTATACTAATCAAATGATCTACAGTTAACAGGGAACAGTGCTCGGCAATAAAGGCAGCGATTTTTAACTCGGCAATTTTCGTGCTTTCTGACAAGACTGGTTTATATACTTCAGTAATAGGTTTATATGCTTTTGCTGATTTTTCCCAGGCTGTGGCTTTTTTATGTTTTTCAGTTTTGGCGTGACTAACCAAGTCTTTTTTATGAGCTTTTAACACAACACGGCAATATTTACAGGTCGCCAATGTCTCACTCGTAACATCTGGTGCAAGCCAATCTGCAATAAAAACATAAATTGTAAATAATTGTAAGTTTAGTTGGGAAATATAATCACAACATGCTTTAATTTTCGTGAAAAAATAGGGAAACATTCAACCATGGCAACACCAACACCACTCAATTAATTTCTCAAAAAGTCAAATCAGTCAGAACATAAATGGTTTAAAAAAAAACAATCAATTTTTATAAATATTGTTTAAGTATGCATTATGTCCAAATCCGAAATAAACTTTGAAAAAGCTATAACATATCAAACATCACCCACTGACCGACTTATCCACTGCAACAACTACCTATATACCTAAATAAAAATACCTTTTATAAATTTGATTGAAGAACGAGTACTGCCGTAGTTAGATGACGCCGATGATACTATTGTAAAATAAAAAATCATAAATATTGAATTGAATTGTTTGTCTTGATCATTTATAAATTACAAAAATGCAATAAAATCTATTTACCTTTTAGATCTGGATCTGTTTCCCAAATCTTCGTGTACTTCTGACTGTACGTTTTTTTATTTTTATTTTCCTTCGGCATCATTAACACATTTCTTGTCGACACACAGTACAAATCAAAATCGAAATAACAATTGTCGTAAGAATATTCTTAATCTATTTTTTAAAGTTAAACATACGTTCAAGTACAAAAATATAGACTTATACACAACAATAATCGCTATATGCACAGACAATAAAATGACCGCCAGTGGCGCCAGTATAGCCGCCAGTCACTACAGAGTGGTTGTAGAATTACATACTAGATGTCATTATAAGTCGCTAGATCAAGAAATAAATATTAATATTATCAGTTTAAAAATATTAAAGAGTAAAAAAATCCCTGAAAATACCCCTAAAAATTTCAGACCCCTAAAAAAATCCCATTTCACTTATTTACCCCCTGAATCTGGGGGGTAAACCCCTAAGTTGGTAACAGTGATTGATTTTAACATAAAAAGAAATGGCGGAGGCGTCAGACAAACATCCAATAAGCGACAAGTTAGTGTTGCCATTAATAAAATTTTACGGATGCGTTCTGTACTTTAATCGAATTTAATATAAAACGTAACTAAAGAGTCATAACGAAAATGTTTATGTATCCGACTCACTCTTTTTTTTGCGTTTAAGTAGGTTTTTTATAAGAGAATCTCACATTAAGATGTTTTTAATAAAAACAACATGAAATCATTCTAAATATTACCCACAAATAAATAATTTTAATGGGACAAATTAAATTTTATGAAGTCTTAAAACATACAAAAAAAAACATACAAAAAAACGTTTAATATATTAAATAAAAAAAAATACGATTTAGTTTATTTTAATTTTCGAAGAGAAATAGTTTTCCTTTACAGTTATATTTTTTTTCTTTGTATTACAGGCTAAAACATTCAAAACTATTTGATTGTTTCGAGGCACTTATCTTTTAGTCAGATGTACAATTATTTTGACAAATACTCATATAATATTATTAGTTTCATCTAGTAAAAATTTACATGAGACTCGAATGTCGAGGTCGAAGAAAACATTTCAGAATATCTGTAACACCAGACGGCAGAAATATTTTGGAAAAAATGCCATCCTCGCTTAGAAAATCGCAAAAGTTTATGTGGACTTCTACGAAGCTGCGTTTATAACCGTCAAGAAACCTCTCATACGCAACGCATAAAAGTGACACTGAAATAATAAAAGTAAAATAAACAAAAACAATCGTACCTATATAAAACTCTTCCATATATTATCTGTTTATTAGGCCCGGCCGTTAATTTGAATGCAAGTACTGGGGTACTTGGCCTCAAATGCAATGAGGCCAAGCTTTGCTTCCTCATTTTTGGTCCGATTTAAATAATTTCTTTACCGTATTTACAGTTTTTTTTGTCGCCATAAGTCTACCACATACATACCCTACAAAAAACACTGACTGATCCTCATTGTATTACAAAAATATATTACAATATATTATGGCTAAACTGAATTATACTACTAACAACAACTCTGTTGTATAAGCGCAGAGTTCTATTTTCAATGCTCAGATTTTTTTACGGCCTTCTGGATTTCGGATCATATAGTCCCAGCCTTAGAGCATCCAATTTCTATGCGAATAATCCTGCCAATTTCTGCGGGGGCGACGAGGAACGCAACAAATAGTGATTACACACTAATTCATTTTTAATCACGTCGTTACGCACGCACACGAAAATATTGTCAAACACAAACATAAACTTGAGAAATTGTCTGCCGCCTACGCCTGTCAGTGTACGACAATTGTCATTTTTATTCTAGCAATGCTAGCGCTTAACACTATCGATATTTAAATATCGATGAGTTTGGCGAATAACAATAGGATGTATTCCATGGTGAACAAAATAGTACGAAATGTGATGAATATAAGAAATTATACAGAAATAAACATAAATACATATATTAATTTTAAGTGATTTTTTTGTAATTGTTTGAATTAATTGATTGATTGATTTTATTTAATTAAAATTGATTGAAAATATGCAATATATGTGATTTAATATGAATTTTATAGTCATGTTGATTTAATGCATAAATAGTTGTGTTGATTTATAGCATGTAGATGTACCATGAAAGTTTTAATTTCATTGAAATCTGTTCAGTAGTTGAAGTGAAAGAGTAACGTGAAAGAGTAGCGTGAAAGAGTAACAAACATTCATGATCCATCCATCCATCCTCACAAACTTTCACATTTATAAGAGTAGTAGGATTCCCCTTTTAAATTCGGCTAAAATTTTAACCATTTCCTAGTAGCTCTCCATCTACTTAAAAACTGTGTTTTATTATAATGAGTGCGTGACAAACATTTTAAGCTATTATATTATTTCTAAGGGGCATTACAGACGGCGAGGATACTATAATATTTTATGTTAAGATAAAAAAAGATCGCTTGCTATACAGTTTGTTTGAACTATCACAGATGGCAAGAAACTACACATTTTCATATAATGTACTATAATAATAATTATGAAATAAATATCCAGGCATCTTAAGATAAAAAATTATATTATCTTCGACGTCTGTGACGTCCTTTAGTCAGCAGAAATATTGTAACAAGTTAAACTGAAAAACTTCTTAAAATCTTTAATTAAAATGTATTAAAAAAAAATATGTACATAAATAATGATTTTTGAAGTTTTCTTTTGAGACAAATAATATAAACAGATTTTTATTTTACTACAATATTCAATTTACAATTTCGCTTAGTATGCTATAGTAAATACGTATTAAAATATCTCCTCTTGTTGTCCGCTTTTACTATAAAACATAAAGCTTTAAAATTATGTGAGCAAATTGTTCTCGTATGTTTAGTCCACGAAACATGATTTGCACAACCTCGAATCCAAACATCCCGAATCATGGTATCTGGGTCTGTGGTCATGGTATATAGAAAATCTGAAAAATTAATAGTCAGAATAACATACCTACTGATAATGTCGATATCGATATTTTTTGTTCTGTCGCAGCCCTAATTATTTCTGCAGTGTGACTTGTATATAGATTAAAAATGCATAGTTTCAAGATAAGTATCCGTATCCGATATATAGTTATCCACACATATTTTATTGTAATAAAGAATAACGAATTTAAACAAAAGTTTGGTAATATAATTGAATAATTATTTTTTAATAATTTGCTAATTTTTAATGTGTAAGTGACATAATATTAGAAGAAAATCAAAATTACACACACACATAAACTGCATCATAGTGCAAGATAACTTTCAATTAAATATAATTACTTAGTGAAAGTATTTTGATTTATTTCAATGATAATGCTAAGACTGGTTCTTAATCTGATAAAAAAATCAATTCATGTATGTAAGTATAGGTCAACTTTTCTCACTAAAAGAATCAAATTACTCCTTTTGCAGCTTTTTGGAATGAAACAGTGAATAGAACAAAACCGGCTTTATTATGAAAATTTTACAATACTTACTAAGAAAAGAAAAAGTTTTTTTTTTTTTTTAATAAGGTGTATTACCTCCTCTTGCCCTAATAACTGATTCAAGTCGGTTTCGCATCAACCTGATCAGTGTTTTTAAAAGATCTTGCGGAGTATTGCCCCATTCTTGTGACAATGCAACTCTAAGCTCCGCAACCGGATTTCTTCTAAATACAGCTCTTTTTAGGTTGTCCCACACGTGTTCTATCGGATTGAGGTCCGGGCTACGTGCTGGCCAATACATGGAACGAATTTCAACCTGGGTAAAGTATTGCACAACTTGTCTCGCTGCGTGCGGACGAGCATTATCCTGCATCATAATTAAGTTTTCGCCTATAAATCCGCTAAAAGGTACCACGTGAGGGTCCAATATCTCCGTTATATAGTGATGTGATGTTAAACCACGGTTACCACGGCCATGTGTGTCTGCTTCAATAAAGTTCAGTTCGAGCATCCATCGATATGCCGCCCCAAACTATACAAGACTCCAAGAACCCTCTCCTCAATGCGATTTTGAGCATATCGCTCTCCTCGTCTACGGTAGACTAGTCTGCGGCCATCAGCACTGTACAAACAAGTCCTACACTCATCAGTGAATAATACGGAAGCCAATGGGCTTAATAAAGAGCAATGGCTCTTCAGTCCAATTTAAGTGTTCACGAGCAAATCTTAGTCAAGCTTGCCTCTGAGCTGCAGACAATTTTGGTCCATTTGCGGGTCTGAAACGTGTGATATCACGCTATTTTAGCCTTCTTATTATGGGTCGTACACTAACTGCTACGTCACGTACCTGGTGGAGCTCATTTTGAATGCTTATAGACGTTAAAAACCGATTTCGCAAGGAAGTTGTCACAAGAAACCTGTCGTCACGAGACGTTGTCGCCCGAGTTCTGCCGGTTCCACGTCTTCTTTTGAATGAACCTGTCTCCATAAACCTTCTGTAAACTCGGGAAATCGTAGACTGGTTTACTGTTTAAATCAGCAGCAATTGTTCGTTGGTCTAGGTCTTGCTGCACTAGAGCAACAATTTGTGCGGCTTTTTCGGACGATACGTCATGGACGTAAACACGTTTTTCTTTCACGAATCCATATTCGATTCGATCCATATTATTCGAAAAACGTGTTTAAAATGAAAACAGACTAACAATTATACAATTAGTATCAATAATAATTATATATCGAATATTGAATATTGTAACAAAACAAAAAAAATAACCATCAATCACAACATTAACGTAACAACGAGTTAATCTTTTGTCAAGATTTCTTATATAGAATATTTTCTTTGTTTTGTGACAGTACCATATTTAAATTTGATTTTGTTTTTGTGTTTATAAACCAGCCTTTATTTTCTAATACCAATAAATGTAAAAAGTTTGCATATTTCGTAATAAATTGATTGATTTGATTGAATGTGTTATTGCACTATGATGCAGTTTATGTGTCCGCCAGTGTAGTATAGGTACTAATTAATTAGTTATATTTCTTCATTTTGAAACAGTAATAACAAGAATGAATATGAAATAGAAGTTTTTATAAATTTGCTTATAAATTAAAAATGAATAATTTCAAGATAAGTTTATCCGCACATATTTTATTTTTTATATAACCGGTATGACTATTCAGTTTTTGCCCCTCCCCCCAAACTTCGTTCTCAAAATTACTATTCTTATAATAATCAAGAGTACAACTAGTTTTTTACTGGAAATTTATACCAAATAGCTATTTGAAAGTGTGTATTCTTTAGATAAAACAACAGCGCAAAATTCATTATAATGATGATATTATGTTTTGTACGTTGAAAGCGAGCGAGTGGAGCGAGCGTACAAACATTTAATTTTGCAGGATAAAATAGGATGAATCATTTTTTTTTCTATTGTACTCGTTTAATTTGTAACAAATACCTATCTGAAATCTTAGAACATTAATCCACCCGGAGTAGCCATTGTCAGGCGTTCCCCGCTGCCAAAGGTACGAGACCGCCGGTCATACCGGTTATATGGGCGGCAAATATTATAGACAAATTTACATATTTTTATTGCGTATCTAAGAGACCCTTAAAATTTTTACTATGAATTATGGTCGAATTTCCATCACAGGGCGATCTCTAGTATATTTTAATCCCCGTGATCAAAGATTAATTAATATATAATAATTGCCAAGCAGAATAATTAATAATTTAACCAACGCTAAGAGATTTCTAGAACAATTATAATAAATTTAGTTTATATTTACCTTCACATGAAATGTAATGTCCTCCATAGCATCAGAACGATGATGCTATGGAGGACATTACATGATATGATATCGAATTCGATTCGATGATATCGAAATCATAGAGGTGTGCACAGTACGAACCACGGAATATAAAACACAAACTTTTGTTTTATATTCCGTGGTACGAACGCTGACAGTACATTAATTTAGGCCACACCCATTGTGATTACGTTATATTATATAACGTAATCACAATGGGTGACTATAACTTATATATATAATTATAATAAAATAAGAACGCTCTTTCTCATTTTTTCTGGCTGGAGGCTATTTCGTACAAAAAAAAACTAAGAACTTAATCCCTACTAAAGAGATCAAAAACCACTATATTTAGTTGTTAAGCGTAAGCGCGGGAACGTTCGGTGCGACTGCTTTGGCGGGCGTGCGGCGGCTCTTTGTCTATTGTATCGTGAGAGATACGCCGAGCGGTAGGCAAATAACGCGTGTCCGTATTCTACCCCATCGTGTGGGGTATCGTGGAATAGTTTTTTTTTTAATAAAGGCATGGTTTCATACATGATTTTTTTACAAAGCCAACCATTTTCGAGTAATCGGCCTCCAAAGTGGTTTATAAGTTGGTGTTATATAAGGGCCTCCTAGCATTTCTAATCTTGTAAGTTTCCATGCTGATAGAAAATGCTAAAAACTCTTTAGAACAAATATTTTGATCGAAATCGGACAATATATTGAAGTGAATTCAAAGAAAACCTATTGAGCGTGGATGGTTCTGTAACTATCAAAGTTACAGAACCCTTAGACATATTGTCCTGTCAATAAAAGTAGGTAGAATTCGAAAGGGGGTGGATATAACATTCCAATTTTTATTAAAGTAGGTACTTTATTATCCTCTAGTTAGGTCTTATAGCAATAAATTTGTAAAATTCTTTTGCCACCATTTCTTTAATATGCATATCCGCGTAAGAGCTTGCAATGACTTTGTTGTTTCTGGTAATATTACAATAAATTCGTCCTTGTTTAAATGGAAATCCTTTCAAGAATGGCCCGAAGAGGGTCGTCATGTTGTCCAAGCGGTATTCTCCCTATTGGAAACGTCAAATATTTTGAAATGAATAATATATCAAATGCAGTCATTTAAATTATTGCACTCAACTCGTACGCCGTGAATATTATAGGTATATATTTTTATGGCTGTATACTTAAGTTATACAATTCTTCTCAGAAATCTGTATCATGATGAATATTTAAGAATTTATCTACATTTATCACGTCAGTACGTAAGTAAGTAAGTACACGTCGAAAAAAAACTTACCGGTGGTAGTGGACTCAATGTCCACTACATGTTAGCTGATTTTATAGATCGCGAAAAAATGTTATCTTTGCTCATAAAATCACAGTAATTAGCATGTACTTCTATGAAAGTACGCCTACACGTGTTAGATAACAGTTCATATAATATGTAAAAATTAAACTGAAATAAAGAAAAAAAAATTACTTATTCGAATATATTTTAAGTACGCTAATATTTTACTTTCGACTAAAGTCACACAGAGCTACAAAGTGTACCTACTGATAATAGTACACTTTGTGGCTCTGTGCGTGTGTGTGAATTTTCTAAACCATTCAGCAAAAGATAAATAAAAAATAACTGATTTAGTACAAATTATTAATGTGAAAACTTCACTTCTGATTTCTGCCTCGATGTGTTCAAGTACACTTCTTACTTCTTTCGGATAGGAGAGTTTTTTAACACCCTGCAGTTATATTTTGTTACGTCATGCTGAATGGCGCATATTTTCACATGAAGTGGACAAAAAGAAAGTAAAAATGTACAAAAAAGTATGCGGTGACTTAGAACCGCGTACACACACAAAAGTGACGGAAAGATAAGATAAGATAAGGTTCCAATTTTGGTACTCGGACCTCTGACCTAGTTAATGCCCTAGTCCGGATTTTTGCCAACTACCAAATAAAGATCCTAATTTCATAATTTCAAATAATTTTGGCGGAACGTTGATGACCATTCGACGGAACCCACTTTGGAAATTCCTGCTCTACACCGTACACTGTGTTCGTAAATACCACGCACAAAAATGTTGCTTGATAAGTAACAAAACCAGTGTACAGTGCAACTAAATTCTTAATGTCCAACGGCAATCTTCGCTTTTCTATCGAAATTACATACGGTGTGTGAAAAACGACAATAACCGAAAGATTTAACGTGCTTGAACTGTAGGTAACAATGAAACCATGTAGCTATAAAAGGGTGCCCGAAGTCGCATTGGTAAATTATTTTTAATCATAATAAGTTACATACGTAAGTATCACCGATCGTATTATGTAACACTATGGCTTATGGCTATTTACTTACGTGACAGAAGTATTGAGTTGGTACTGAATAACTGCTAGTAGGTACCAACACTACTCGTCTCGTAGTATTAAGTTCAGGGGCTCACGGAATCCATTAACCATCAGGTGACCGCGGCAAGGTGTCGCGTTAAAAGTTAAAGTTGTTAGAAAGTATTTTTGTTGCGAGTACCATCAGTCAAAACTCAAAACACCTATCACGTAAAAATTTAACAACACAACAATACGTTTTTAACCCGACAACCTTTTATATCGAGAAAAAAACGGCAACTAAATTAGAAAATCTATTTTAAAACTAAATAGTTCTTTTATCGACTTCGGCAAAATTCAAACGACGCAATGCCGACGCTAAATAATTCTCTGAAAGATATTATTTTCTACTTGCGGCTAAATTCAAAAGAAATTGCCGACAACAAGTGCACGTGCTAATGTAAGCTCAGACTGTACGTAATTATTTAAAATTAAACAGTTGACTTTATTTTAACCCCGGTTTGTCTACAATTGGAATCCGTCAAAGTATATCGAATTTATTGCAAATGAACAGCTGTTGTTATTAGTGTTTAAATCATATCGAATGAAAAGACATCGATTAATTCGTTTATTTTCTCGTATATTAATTTGTTTTAAATCCGAAATGGGCATAACTGTTCTGCAACTGATTCGTCAAATCTTTAGAGCCATAACACAAATACTTTGGAGCTTACTCTGAGTAAAATTCAATAAAATTAGATATAATATATAATATATAGATATAACTAATACGTGTTAATTTTTAAATTAATAATTGAATTTAAATTATGTTCTTTGAGAAATCCGATAACAGTAATGAATAAAGTATTAAACGGCACACAATTTAAAATGTTATTAGATTTGATTAGATTCTTAAGATCTGTGACGGTGGCAGCCTTGTTTCTTTGTGTTTGTGTGTGATTTTTTTACTTTAAAATAAATGCCTTCCATGCCATTAGAAAGGCCGAATAGGCCCATTCAGCGTTCAGCGTCTGGCGGTGGGCGGCAACTGGACATTAATATCGAGGAGATTTTAGACGTGGTGCCCCGGAATCCTCGTCTTAGAACCCGCAGTGCGTTTAAAATGCTAAGACGTCGGCAGGGTAGGCCAGTTGCATACAACTGTACATAACATTTTACGGTGGAACAGAATGCGTCCTTATAAAATACATCGTGAGGAGGCGTCACTAATCAGGCACGTACTTTGGACGGACGAGTCCACATTCACGAGAAATGGAATGTGGAACAGAAGGAACGTCCATGTTTGGGCTGAGAATAACACACGGGCGTGTCAAGAAACTGGCCAGCAAACACGTTGGTCAGTTAATGTATGGGGCGACATTTACAATAATTTAATATTGGGGCCCATTTATTTAGCCCCACGGATGATCGGTGTGTCGTATCTGGATTTTTTAAATAACCAGCTTACAGAAGAACTGGACGACAATATACCGGTGGCCGATTATCCGCGAATGTGGTTCCAGCAGGATGGTGCACCTCCACACGTGTCGCGGCTTGTTCGTCAGCGTCTGAATGAAATGTTCGGCGATCGCTGGATCGGACGAATGGGACCCCACGCCTGGCCACCTCGATCCCCTGATTTGTCCCCACTCGACTTTTTCCTTTGGGGTTACGTCAAGGAAAGGGTATTAAACCAGTCCTGTGACAGTGCTCGTGATATGAAGCTTCGAATTAAATACGTTTTTGGTGAGTTGCCGCACATTTTTTTGTCAACACACAGTTGACATTGCCGCGAAGATCCCACGTTTGCTTCTCGTCTACACGAAGAGATCAAGAGATGTGCAGAACTGTGCGTTGAATTGGAAGGGCACAGTTTGAACCCCATCTCATAAGACCGCGACCACAAATAAACTAATTAGGTTAATCACATTATGTGCGGGCGGAGGTAACCTCTCTCCTCGTGCCAGTCCTCTCCCGCTTCCGCCCATGTCGTTGTGTACGTTGTACATTGCGTGTTGAAAGTTTTAACTTTTACAAAAACTCTCGATTAAAAGCAAATGACTAGACAAATGGATCTATCTCATGCCCTACTATAAGCCCACGAAGTTAACGGGACTGGTCTAAATACACCTGTATATACCACCTCCTTTTTGGAAGTCGGTTAAAAATGGTCAGTTAATTTTTTACAATATGTTTACTTATTATTTCTTTATTTTTGTACGAAGTTTTCCAAGTAGGTAAGCTCGTTTTACAAGTTAAGTACCTATCTATAAGTAAGTATTTTTAACAAAGTTATATAAGCCGATAAAGTTGCCCTTCAAAAGTTCATCATATGGACTTGGTACCATTTAGTTTTGAAATCTTTGGTACCATCATGAATTGTTTGTTTTTTCGAGCCAACCGTTAGCTTTCACAGGGGGACGCCTTATTCTGAAAACGGATACCTAAATCAAATAATCGTTTTAAGCGGGTATTTCACTATACAGTATTCAGGGCCCGGTAGTCAGCGTGGGCGTGGCCCCTTGCAAGGGCGTCGATTATTACACTGCACCATACTGCACTGAATAACGGAACAATAGGATGCACAAAACTCTTGTTTTGTGCATCCTATTGTTATACACTGTATGGCTGATAAAGTAATGAGATTTGTGGTATTTGAAGCTATTTATAATTTAGCGGCGATACCATCCCAGGCCATTAGGATTTTTATATCTGCATTGTAATACATTTAATAACTTTGCAATGTTTAAATTATAATTTAACCTAATCATTGTTTGGCACAATAAAATTATACTACTTACCTTTATTACGTTAGTGTTAAATTCAGTGAATCATATACATGCCAAAATACACTCACTGCAAACCTAGTTCTAATTGCAAAGCAACAGCTATAGTTATGTTACTAATATAATATATTCTTTTAGTTGTCTTTAGGTGTAGTTTAATAAAAATAAGAAAATTTTGTAACTTATTTATTTATAAATGCATTTTATGTATACAAAAGCAAATAAACAAATTACTTTTTTATCGTGCTGAGACTGAGACCTGCCAGACTCGGATGATGTTGTCGGAATAACCAGCGAATAAAGTCTGTCCGTCTGTAGACCAAGCCAGGGACAGGCAGTTTGGTGGCTCTGGGTTGTCCGATTGGTTCTGTTTGATAATTTCAGGCTTGAGCTCCTCAACCATTTCCTTGCTTTCAAGATCCTGTGAAAAAATATATAAACGCAAAATAAGTATATATATATACATTTTTATTAGTAACTGCTAGCAAGCTCTTGTAGACTCAGAAGAGAATGTTTTTCTCTTTGACCACACTTTGTCATTAATGGGACGGCTCGACCGGGTAAATACCACGGCCTCACAGAAAACCGGCGTGAAATAACGTTTGCGTTGTGTTTCGCCGAGTATGTGAGGTTACCAGAGGCCCAAGGGGGTTGGGGATTTTAAGGACAGGGAACGCAAGTCACAAGACCAGAGGAGTTAGTTACCTCTGGTGTTCCTGGTAAATTTCATACAAAATAATAATTAAGGACCATATTAATAAACTGCTCTTATCGCAAAGATCAAACTTACTGCTACTTGAGACACTGTTATGTGAGTGCAGTCTAACATTGACTCGAGTACAGCTTGGGATACAGTACAATATTGTTTGTTGTGTTTTAGGTTGTGTTATAAATAGATCAGTGGTTTTTTAATTAGAAAAATTGATAATTATGATTATCTTGATGACCAGATACCATTAGTATTCCGAAAACGTATATAAAGTATGCCACTAATCCATTCAAGATGCATGTTGAAAAATTTAACTAAACTCAAAATAAAGTTATAATTAAATGACGCAGTAAAAGACGCTTTTTGGTGTAACTAAAAAATATGTTAAAAGAATGTTTATCCAACAAAGCCATTCTTTTTTAAAAGTGTAAATGAAACCTTATTTCATTCCTTTTTTGTAGTGTAGATGACTCGATAAAGTCTAGTGGTTATGTGAGTCATCTACACGACTTACTTGGTATAACTGATACACTATTGAAATCATACTATTAATTAAAGACTATCTTGAGAAGCTAATCATAACTTGAGACCGTCTCCACGAAGATTGGTCTTGAGAATGGTTTAATAATACGGGCCTAAGACTCAAAACTGGGAACATTTGGTACATAATACAAAAAATTATAATAGTTCTCTAATTAATCAATACCATCAAAGTTTTAGAGTAATTGCAATAAACACAACTATAAACATACCCAAATTCTGATATTGGGTCCGAATGCAGCACAGAGCCAGTATCTGTTGGGTGAGAAACAGAGGGCAGTGATGATGTCGTTGTGGTCGAGGGTGTGCAGGTGCTTGCCATCATTGAGGTCCCAGAGCATGGCCTTCATGTCCTTACCACCGGACGCACACAAAGAGCCATCAGGGGAGACCGTCACTGTGTTCAGGTAGCCAGAGTGACCCAGGTGGTTAGTCTTCAGCTTGCAGTTGGTCAAGTGCCAGACCTGAAAAACAGAACAATAAAATTAAAAAGAATTTCAGTTTTATTATGTTCATATTTTGAGCTTTGTAAATTCATTTCTTTAGCCCAATTATATCATAAAGTGTGAATTTTATTCTATATAATAACCTTGACAGCTCGGTCCCAGCCAGCAGACACAATAATGGGATTGGCCTGGTTTGGTGAGAAGCGCACACAGGACACCCAGTCAGAGTGACCATCGTCCTGGATGGTGTACTTGCACTCGGCCAATGTGTTCCACAGCTTGATGGTCTTGTCCCGGGAGCCCGACACAATCTGACGGTTGTCCACGGAGAATGCCACAGACAACACATCCTAGATAAAATAAAGTTATCAAACAGCTATTCATAAGAATCAGATTTTCTAAAAGTAGTCATTTCTGTTAAGCACTTTTTGTGATATTGCTAAACTTAAAATGTAATTTATAATACACTGATAACAATAGTTGAGGCAAGAAGATATATTTCAACGTAACAAATATATTGACTTGTTATGACACTAAATTCACTCATGTTAAAGTGTGGTTGCAGAGAACGTAGAATTTCAAACATGCCTGTTTCACTCGCACACAAATATATTGCTATCAGGTGCCTGTGTAAACATGATAACAATATATCCGTGCACGAGTGAAAGAGACAAGTAGCGATGAGTCAATGTACGAAATTCTACGTGCTCCGCGACTGCACTGTAGTAAAATGTAGCCGTTGACTACTTACGGTAGTACATGCATGGCCACTAATCCTCTGTCACAAACAATTCTTCTGCCTCGCAAAGGCACAAATTAACTATCTTCTGCCGCGCATCGGCACTTCTCACAAAACACATAACCTATAAGTTCTGTCACACCTTAGTATGGTCTTCGAAACGCCTTGTGGTCTTTCCTGCAGCAAGATCCCAGAGACGCAGGGTCTTGTCCCACGAGCCGGACAGGGCGTAGTTGCCGTCGCTGGACAGCACCACGTCCGAGATGAAGTGGGAGTGACCGTACAGACGTTTTTGAGGAACACCGTAACCAGTCTCGTCCCTAGTAAGCTTCCATACAATGAGGGTCTTGTCTGAAAAGAGGGTTAATTCTATTAGTGATGTGATATTGTTTATTTTTTGTAGCACATTTTTACTTAGCCAAAGTCAGCCCCATATCCGCTTGCCGCTCAGAATTCGCGAGGCAAAGATATTTTCATCATAATTTATCATATCTATAAATAAAAATATAGACACAATCTTTTGCTCAAAATGTCATTGATGCTAATGTAATACATATTTTGCATTTTTTTTAAAGAAACAACGTGATGAATATAGATAAATAACAAAGCAAAATAAAGGTATCACAGTGAATACATACCTCTTGAAGATGATAGAATCATATCAGGGTATTTCGGGTTAGTTGCAATTTGCGTAACCCACCCATTATGTCCGATAAGCACTCCTCTTACTTTTAAAGTTTCAGTCATTTTTATTAATTATGACATACAACCTCCAAAACGACACACTCGCCGCCGAGTTTTGAGCAAAAAAGGAAGAACCTGAAATTGGACAGAATACCATAGACAACTGTCAGTTGTCTATGATATTCTGTGTTTTGTGTAATTGACAGCTGTCTATGGTATCTGACAGTTGTCTATTTGTTCTGTCAAATTTTGGCATTCGAACGCGCATACGGACAACTCTACGCGATACTGCTACTCTACATCTGCTACATCACTCTTAGACGGCCTTCCGGATTCCGGATCGTATAGTCCCAGCCTTATGTCGTCGATAAAAGATAGTTTTCCCAATAACCAAGCGAATAACCAAGCAGATGTTGTTTCGATAGATCATGTAGGTAATTACTACTTGACCTTGTTTTTTGACGTGATAACGTCTTATAAATCGATGGAGCCGGCTGCACACACGAAAAAACATGACTCTTGCGTTACCTGTTACCCGTTATCGTTACCAAGTACCGTTACCAGCGTAACCTCGCATTGCCTTTACCTAATTATTATTATTATTGTTGTTGTTGTTGTTGACGTTGTCACGTTCAACTATTGTCAGTTAACCGACTTTACAGACAACCGGTATTTTTTTATTTATTTATATATGGCATCGGCTTATAACCATTTGCCAGTGTTAAATGTTAAAAAAAGGCGGGAAATAGAACTTTCGTTTCAATTTTCAACACCGTATTCCTAAATCGTCAAGTCTAAAGGGTAGTCAAAGTCCAAATAAATAGTCAGTGCAGTCCATGACTTCCATGAGTTATGTCAGTCGAATCAGTTGTGGGAATATGGTGGCAAGCCCCAAAGGCAGATATCCGACCGAGCGAGGTGCTATGCTCGGTCAGGCCGAAGCCCGCTTGTATGAATTTCAGATGTCGTATATATAGTGCCTATCATAGAAAACTTCGATAGCGCGATTCAGGATTGTGGCGCTAATTGTTCCGCCACATCACTCCCCCCCGAAGACCTGAGGTCGAATCTTGAGTCGTCTTGCTTGAGTCGCCAGTGCTAGAGAGTCCCAGTGAGTCGGAACTGTGCTGCTGCTGCACGGGCTCCAGTGAGTCGGAGTGCTGCCGTGCGGGGCCGATGCTACGTGCTGACCAGGAGAGATGTGCTCTGCTTGCTGACCGGTCGTTGTAGTGAGAGTGCCCGTTGAAGCCGATGAGGGTTCGACCAGGCCGCTGTGCGTTGAGACTGGTGGTCGAGGTACCCGATGAGGCTGAAGCTGGCTGGCGTGGTGCGGAGGGGTGGGGAATGATGATGATGATGTCCAGAAGGAGGCGTGTTCTGTCGAGGGTCACCAATGTGGGAATAGTGGATGCCCTAAATGATCTCCGACCGAACGAGGTGCTTATGCTCAGTCAGGCCGAAGCCTGCTTGTATAAATTTCAGATGTCGTATATATAGTGCCTATCATAGAAAACTTCGATAGCGCGATTCAGGATTGTGGCGCTAATTGTTCCGCCACACAGTAAAGCGGTAGAAGCTTTACTGAAAGTTCCTAGGGAGTTTTGGAGGGAAACTCAAAATAGCAGGTTTTTAGAAGTTGTACCACTTGCCCACACTTGTGCACGTTAACGAATATTTAATGGTTAATATTCTACCAATATTACACATTGAGAACCGAAATAACACAAATTTATGAAAGAAATGCGAAATCCACAACGTCACCAATTGAATCCCGGCAAATTTTTATTTATGTCCTAAACGTTTCTTAATACAAAATTATTAATTTATTTTGTATTAGCACAAAATTCTATTTTCAGTGCTCTGAATTCTTACCGGCGCACCGGATTCCGGAGCATATAGTCACAGCCTAACGTTCCGTTTGACGTTTGGACATAAATAACTTTTTAAGATGTCATGAACTATTTATTTACAGAAAGGTTCCGTTTCACTACTACATATTATGTGTTTGTGTCGTCACATCCTTGCCGGAAGTTACTTCGAGGTGTTTTCATCAGTAGAAATTAAAAAACAAAAATACGTATTTTTAAATCATCTTTGCATAACAATCTTATGTTTTAATTTATGATATCGAGTTTTGCCGGGGAATTCAATGGACGTTTGGATTTTGCATTTCTTTCATAAAGTGTTATTTCGGTTCTTAATGTGTAATATTGGTAGAATATTAACCATTAACTATTCGTTATCGTGCACAAGTGTGGGCAAGTGGTACAACTTCTAAAAACGTGCTATGAAATGAGTTCCCTCCAAAACTCCCTAGGAACTTTCAGTAAAGTTTCTACCACTTTACTGAATCGAATGACATGACTCATGGACTGCACTGACTATTTATTTGGACTTTAACTAGACTTTAGATTTGATGATTTAGAAATACGGTGTTGAAAATTGAAACGAATGTTTTGTTTCCCGCCTTTTTAACTTGACACTGGCAAATGGTTATAAGCCGAGGCCATATATAAATAAATAAAAAAATGATATCGCTAGAATACGTTGTCCTAAGCCAAGTGCTAAAGGAAATACTTCTTCAATGTATGAAATTAAATATTAGTCAAGTGGCTACTTACTAACTTAAATAATAATAATCAATTATGTCTCAAAATATATTATCAAACTAAAGCGCCTTAAGGTAATATTAATTACGGCCCATCCAGCAAATCCGGGACCGGTACTAATAACGGCCATTAATATCAATCATTTTTTTTACATTTTGCCTACATGTCCGCGGCCTTGGGCTTGCAGGCTGGATGGTCAGTATGGCCCTTTACTCACGGTCCAGCCTTCAAATCCAACTTTTATGTGTTTTTAATAACATGTTTCATTTTAGATTTATAATATTGTAGTTCTTTCGATGTTTCACAATATTGAATTTGTTTGACACAGTAAAATATTATTGTCACCCTAATAGAAAGAGACACACGGTCTCCTAGCTTGCCTCTCGCTAGGCTCGTTTTTTCGCACAGAGTACTCAGTCCTATTATTATTATTAAATACTACATCCATGGCGCTGACCGATCACCGAACCACAGACAAAATATTTTATTTCAAATTGTTGAATGTAAATTCCATAGAAAATAATATGTATTAACTTTTTATCTTTAATGATTTACATTTTGCAAGATATTAGTTTAATATTTCATATACATAGGTAAAGCTATTATAAAAAAACATCGAGAGTATATTTGTAAAACAACTTGAAAGTTGAAACCTACGGTTGAATCATTGACACAGTATAGTACTAAAAAAATCCGCTAGAGTTATATCGTCGCTTTTTCGAGCTAAATTGACGTCACGCAAGTATTACCTACGCCATTTTGTAAGTGTCTAATAAAGTCAGTATTTCTGGTGAAATAGTAAAATACAAATTTCGCATGGTTTTGTGCAAATCTAATAGATAAAATACATTAAAACAGCATTAACGTCTCGTACGTTAATACTACAGACACTAAGCATGGAGGACAAAGCTTCACTAAAGGAACTGGATCAATGGATTGAACAACTAAACGAATGCAAGCAATTGACAGAAAATCAAGTAAAAACGTTATGCGATAAGGTAATTCATCCTTTATTTCCTAATATATCTATTTTTAATAGGTTCAAGAAGTCTAACATGTAATTCTTATTTGCCGAAAATTTATACCTATGTTGTGTGAATCATATATTTCATAGACGAAGTTAGGATACTCATAGTGTGTGGGATTAGTTTTGACCGCTTACTTAAATCTAGGTATGCAATTCCCCGTAATAACATTATCGATTGGCAGACTCAAGCCGAAATAAACAACTTCTTGCTTATGTTATGGATTTTTCTCCCGTCCGTCGATCGCGTTTCGTATAACATCGTTAGTAGGCAAATTAAATGATATTTTTAGAAAAGTATGTTAACAATATGACATGATACACAATTTCACCTATCATTTCTTACGTATTTTCAGTAAACTATCTTTTTCGCCTTCCTTTTTTGTTATATGTTTCAACTAATCAGTATTTAGTCATTCCTTTTGTTTATCTTGGTTTAACCATAACCTTATTTTTTCTTACACCTTCATAATTTGTAATCTACCTTCTATTTATTTATCGATGCACCCAGCAAACTTATTAATCTCAGAATTTTGCATTACAAATTGTCTTATATTTTCACACAAATGTTAGGTCAGTCAGATTCTGATAGATATTAAATTTCTTAACAAAAAATAATCTGTGTAAATATATCATAAAAGTTTTTATAGTTTATTACTAAATATAATATTCAGTATCACATTCCTATACCTTTGGTTATATTTAACTGATTGAGTGTACTGTTGGTTCTCGGTGGAAATTCATGTTCATAATAATATCACACAACTTTTTACACTTTTCTACTTTATTTAAATAAAAAGTAGTATATAAAAAAAAGTTTCCAATATTATTCTTTAATGTAGACTTGAAACAATAAAAAACAGAGTTGTGCAAAAGTTTTGATTACGTAAACACAATAATATGTATTATGTTAAATCCTATATATAATTTTTTTCTGAACATTTGATACCTATTAACAACCCATGAGAGTAAATACCTTATAATATCATAGAACTTTTATAAAAATAACAAATCTGCAATCAATGGTGTGGTCTAAACAACTAAACTCTCTATGGGTTTTTTATTTTCATCGGTCTATGGGTTTTTTATTTTTTTATTTATGTATAGACTTAATAAAGTTGTAACATTGTCCATAGATTAATTTTTTGAGTGTTATTTTATGAACTATTTTTACGAAAATTGTTTGACCTCAGAAGCATAGCTAACTTGTACATATTGTACTGTAGACAATTATAGTTGATGACCAACATCAGCATATACGCAGCTTGCCTTGATCCTCTGTAAGGATAAAAATTAGAAACTTGTCACTTTTTCTCAGGTACTAAAAAGTTTGTATTGTATGTACTGGTCAGTGTGGTCAATAGTAAACTCAAAGTATCTGTGAGGTTAAATGTTTCTTCATACTCCGTTTAAGCCTGTTTACTTCGATTAACAGTTCCCAACCAGTGGGGCATGCCTCCCTAGAGGAGCTTCGAGAGATGTCAAGGCGGGTTCAATACAAATTAAACACATCTTAAAAAGCGACACCAAAAAAAAAACATGAAGATATACTTTATTGTGCACAATTAGTAGTTACACATACACACAAATATAGACAATACTAAGTACCTAAGTAATAAGGCGGCCTTATTACTAAATAGCAATTTCTTCCAGACAACCTTTGAAAGAAAGGAACAAATTGCTGGAGAGGGGTATTGCGCTGAAAGTATATAACTTGATACTATATAAATAAGAAACCCTGACTTTGATAATGCAGATAGATTATAAATTGAACTGAATGTATATTGACCTCATTGGCCGTTTTTCTACTGACCGGCACCGGCTGGCTGCCGGGGGAGTAAAAATGTATGAAAATATATGCCGGCTGTCAAAGATCCTTATGTATTGTAGTAGTGTGTAAGAGTCTTAATGACTTCTGAGTTATTTTTTTATCCTGTTTCATGGTGTTTTTATTTTTCTAAAATGGTGAAAATATTTAATTTGTATTTAACATCAAACTAACAAATAGCGGTTAAATCATATTTTATTCATTTCAACAATTTTTACGAAGAATAAACCTACATGGAAATTAAAATTATTTGCCACCCAATGATAAATTTTGATGAACTTAATTAATGCTTTTTTTAAATTTTTATTTACAAATACAAAAACATACAAAAAAATACAAATCTTTCCTCCTCATAATATTGAAATAGATATTTATAGAAGTATTAAGTATTGATTATTATTATTATAGTTATGTTCTAAATTTGTGTAGACTAGTAAGCAATATGGTGGGTCTAAAGGGATCAATGAGGGATAAATGTACTGGATCACTAATGGATAAGCCCTAATAAAGGATAAGATAAGTTAATGTTTGTCCAGCTTGACATCAGTTAGCACTGACTTTATGCCGGTGCTAATTAATATGGCTTAATAATAATGAAATTTTTATAGTGTTGTGTTAGTTGGCCAAAATATGAGTGAACTCTTTGGAAGTTTCTTAGTTCTTTTATATGGAACAAATTAGACACAAATAATCAATGGCTACACAATAAAAAATACATTTTGATACTTAAAACATAATTAATGTGTCATGTTTTAATCTAAGCTAAAATTAAATAAAAGCAAAGCATTAAAAACAGAAAATCTAATATAAAATAACAAAAATAGGCACCTATGTATTCTCAATTATCGATAAATCATAATCGAATTGAGAATACATAGGTACCTTTTGGCGCGAAATGTTTAAATTTAGAATAATCTAAAACATTTCGCCCCAAGATGTTGTTTATTTTTTTGCATGACGAATAACGCACATAGAACTGCCGGTATCGAACCTTTATGGAGTCATATTGTATCGATAGCTGGAGCAAACTAGTCGAACAGGTCTTGACGCTGCACTTTTTATTCCAGGAACTATAAATATCCCTATATGGAATGTTTCTCAAGTGCCCTAAAAATTTCGGTCTCTAGTTAATACTTACCAATATTGAGTTTATGGTTGATGATTTTCTTATGTATGTAATGTTGATTATATTCTGAGGCAGAGAAAATTACAAGAAATAAGCATAGCAAAGCTTATCACCACAATACATAAAAATGTTGTCTATTCTATAATATTTTCTTATTATAATACTAGCTTTTGACCGCGGCTTCGTCCGCGTAAATACAGTATCCCACGGGAACACTATATTTTTTCGGGATAAAAAGCAGCCTATGTGTTAATCTAAACTACTACCATACCAAATTTCATCAAAATCCGTTCAGTGGTCTGCGTGAAAGGGTAACAAACATGCATCCATCCATCAATACATACATCCATCCTCACAAACTTTCACATTTATAAAGACAGTAGGATTTTATCCTCTTCAAGTGTCCAAATCATTAGAATTCAATCGTTGAACCAATAATCTTGTTATAAACCCTTTGCGTATTGAGCAAGTTTAGGTAAATCACCGAGGGTATTTTTGAATAACTAGCCGGAAGTGGTCGGATGTGCAGATCTTTAATTACATAGTACGCCGCTCTTTCATGTTTTATTTGTCGTGGCGCGTACGTAAGGTTGTTTAGGGCTAAAAGATTTGCGCTGATGTTTGCCTCGAGTTTTGCAATTGGCTGGACAGTTTTTATTTCACGATACTCGATGGAAAAGTTTCGAAAATCCTCATTTGGCCGATATAAAAAACGTAAAATTGAAATTAGATGTCCTATTATTACCTTGTATTTTTGATGATGATGATAAAATTACGTATATATTTAGCATCCGTCTTTCATTTACTATAATAAATACATCCTCATTTATTAATAAATAAAAATATTTTCTTTTCCTAAATTTTATTTCAATAGCTTTATAATGGCTTAGTGTATTTTCTGTGTGCGAGGAGTTAGGATGCACTTTCTCATTTATCACAAGCGTGACTTAGATTCAAAGAAATTAAACTAGTAATTCTAGTAAGTTATCTAACACTTCTACCGTAGAACACTAAAACGTACGACTTTCGTTTCGTGTAGCCTATAAAGGACCTTGTCTTCCTAATGTTTCGCAAGTGACCATAAGTGTATCTACGGAGATTTCGGATGTAACACACGCGTAATGACAAGGTTACACTGTTACATGTGGTTTCAAACCTCGATGATTTTACACACAATTTTTAAGGTTTTTGCCGACGTTTTACTGTTGAAAAGGTCACATGAAGGGGGAAAAATCCAGACTTACGGCGAAGTCTCGCGAGACGTCGCCCATGAGAAGTCTGCGTGAGACCCAAGTTGGACAATACGAGACAGAGACACTGGCCACATTCAAGTTTATCGGGGCTTCTCCACCAGAGTCCTGACTGGTGTTTAGTGTATCTATCCTCTAGGTTTAGTCTCGGTTTTCCAGGTGATGTAGCTCTTTATGACAAGAAATATTTGTATGATACTTGAAAGTAATTTTTTAGCTTCGCTAGTTACAAAGTTATAGACACTAGATGTTGCTCGTGATTCCAGACATTTTTCCGCGATAAAAAGGAGCCTATGTCCTTCCCCGTGGTTTAATCAATATATTATGTGCCCAATTTCCTTAAAATCAGTCTCGTAATTTCAGAGTCTATTCAATGCAAACAAACAAACAAATTGTGGGAATAGGTAGTGGCATGCCCCAAAGGGAGATCTCCGACCGAGCGAGGTGGTATGCTCGGTCAGGCCGAAGCCCAGACCCACTTGTTTCATTGTTTTATATATAGCGCCGATCTTAAAAAACTTCGATAGCACGATTCACGATCGTGGCGCTAATTGGTCCGCCACAAAATCTTTTCTCTTTAAAATATTAGAAATTGTAGATACAGTGTAGTTTGTAAACTAAACTAGCGAAAGAGCGATGCTTGTGGTGTTTATGTCTGTGCCATGTGTAAAGTGTCCCTTATGTGGGGGTAGGCCATTCTTGTAAGTGTTAGGCTAGGTTAGGCCCACCTAAATATAGCGTTAGTATATTATGTTTAATATGGAAGTTACACCGTAATAATGAATACACAAACGAAAGTTGTGTTCACTGTCTAGTCCTTATTAGAACCGAGAAAATAATAACAGTTTATTTTTAACGGATTTTATCGTTTTTGTAAAAAAGAGCTTTTTGTTAGTTGATTTTAAAGTTCTTAAAATTAAAAACAGTAATATCTGCCTGTGTAGAACTCTGAAGTCTGAAATAGTAAATAAGTCTGATAGTTAGAACTAGGTAGTTATACAGAATGGAAAACAATAAGCTTTGACAAAATACAGCTAAGTTGTTAAACACAAAAGGATTTTTCAGTGTCACTACACATTTGTTTCCATTAACGAACGGGGTCAATAACCTATCTACCAATAACTATGTGTTATATAAAAACGTCGTCATTCAATAATGTGCCTGTTTTTTTGCGATACAAATGTGACGATTTTAACAAATAGTTATTGGTAGATAGGTTACTGAAACGGGCCGTAAATGTACTTGGTTTTGCTAGAAACCAGCGGCCATTAAGTGATAAAAGATGTATCTCTATCCAGTATCCACGAATCGAAAATAAAAATAATAATCATTAATAATTATTTTCTCTTGGGGCGCGAACATTTCCTCGATAATGGGGAAATATTAATGTTAATTAGCGTCTTGTACCGCTAGATTTTATGGAATTTCCATAGTAAGTAACTAAGTAATGACATTTATTCGTCCTTTTGCGTATTTATGAAGATTTAAATTAATGTATGTATTTTATTGCGTTTTATCCTGTTCTTACTGCAACTTTATTCTCAAAACGGAAGATCTAAAAGTCACAAACGAATCGTTACGTAATCCTCTTCCTACTATTATAAATGTGAAAGTTTGTGAGGATGGATGGATATATGGATGGATGGCTGTGTGTTACTCTTCCACGCAAAAGCTGGAGAACGGATTTCGATGAAACTTGGTAATAGTTTAGGCTTTGGATTAAAACCTAGGTTACTTTTTAGCCCGAAAAAGTACAGTATTCCCGTGGGATATTATATTTACGCGGGCGGAGCCGCGGCAATAAAGCTAGTTTCTTAATAACAGAGCTAGTGTCTAGCTGCTAGACGTGCTTCCCGCCTAGTCTTAAATGCAGTCTAGAATCTTGTTTCAATAATCACTCGACCTAGGTAGAGGGCCACTAGGCTGTAGGTGCGGTTTGATAGAGTGCTCTTATACGGTTAAGCTTTTCTTTTGTGGAAATTCGTAAACAAAATATTGTTCAAGTTTTGGGTTTTGTTTGGGCTTTTTTTCTTTTACTATTTAGATTCTAGTGTTTAAATTTGACAAATTAGGCTGGGACTATATGATCCGGAATCCGTCGGGCCCGGGAAAATTCAGAGCGCTGAAAATAGAACTCTGCTAATATTACAATAGAGTTGAAAATCGAAGTTTTGTCATTTATTATGACATTAATATTAGACTCGACACTTGTGTGTTCGATTTTCAACTCTATTGGATCAGCGCAGAGTTATATTTTTAATGCTCTGAATTTTCCCGGGTCCGCCGGATTCCGAATAATATAATCCCAGCCTTAGAGTGTTGAATTTTATACCATATCAAATTTGGAACGAAAAAGTATGTAAATTTATACACTATAAAACTCTTATCTTGGATGAATGCGTATGCGCTTTAATCAAATAAATGTTTGTTTATATAACATTGAACATTTCTTACGTGTCTATATCACAGCTCGTGGTACACAGTTGCTACAGCAAATGTGTAAATGTGATATGTATCCGTTTTTGTGTGAAATAAAACGGCGTTTCCTACCCATCTGGCGCGTAACCCGCGAGTCGGGGAAATGGGCCAACACGTTATCAAGGCGTGATTGCCGCTGCATTGTGTACTTTAAAAAAAACGACTACTGTTGTTAAATGGTGAAAAAGAAAACTATCGAATTGATTAAATACCTCCTACGTTTTGAAGTCGGTTAACTTGCGTAGTCGGTAGGTAGTCTCCGTGCTATAACGTTTAATGTTCAATACGCATCCAAGAGAACCGCTCTTGTCTACATGAGAAATATTACAATATATCCGGAATGTGAATACTGTAGCTGTGTGCCTATTTAATATTATGTCGATCTTATTATGTGTTTGGACTTTGGTAACATTGTCCAGCAGCGCCCCTAGGCGAGGGTACAAGAAGTTAAATCTTTTTTCAATTAAAAAATTATTCACCCAGGAACGTATTATGCATTTTATTAACTCATGTAAACTGTAATCAATCTAACGAAGCCGTATGCATGTTTATGTAAAAGCGTATGTAAATAAATGATATAATTTGTTACATAACAGCTAACATTGCTAGTTAGTGATAATTGACCAATAACACTTGTCTCGCTCTTTCAAGGCCGAGGACAAAGTTTTATACCATCTTTGCTAGCGACTTAAGGTCCATACTGACCGTCCAGCCTGAAATCCAGCAGGTGGTCCAATAGTGTCAAATTGAGGTGGAGTTGTAGGCGAAAAAAGTGTGTGTCAGCTCCAACGCACGATTGGAGTTTACTCTAAAAAGTAAAATTTGGTGTGCAATGCAAAGCGACCGATGCATCTTTGGCTAACATCGTGTGACACCGTACCGTGTGACCGTGTGACATCGTGAACTCGATTTTACTCCCATAGATTTTCATACCCTAATCTTATATATGAAAATCGTTTCTTAAGCAGTAAACTCCAAAAACGATTGTCACAATTGACGGCCAATAGACACTTTTGACTGGCTGCTGGACCATTTTGAATGTGGTCCACATTCCAAATGGTCCAGTACAACTTGTCAATTTTATTGGTCACATTTTTGGCAAAGTTTGGTTTGAAAGCCGTCCCGAAGTCCGTTTTCAATTGATCTTTCAACATATCAAAACGTTAAAGCCGCGAGCCAAATATTTTGGCGCGAAAAACCCAAATATGACGTTCATAAAAATTATGAATGATATGTGACGTTTATATTTTTTTCGCCAGGCAAAGGAGATACTGACCACAGAGTCGAACGTTCAAGAGGTGAAATGCCCGGTCACGGTGTGCGGCGACGTGCACGGCCAGTTCCACGACCTGATGGAGCTGTTCCGCATCGGGGGCCGCTCTCCAGACACTAACTACCTGTTCATGGGGGACTACGTGGACCGCGGGTACTACAGCGTGGAAACGGTCACACTACTCGTTGCGTTAAAGGTGGGTGCTGGTTGCCAGCTTAGTTTTCCCAATATGTGGGGAGAATTTTGTGAAATCTTCTTAGGTTTTTGGTAAACGTAGGTAAGGTTTAAAAAAGCCACGCGAGCAGCTCCTTGAAATGCTGATCTAATTTAAAATCTATTTTTTAGGCTCAGCCAATCATCACTGTATGAAAATTATATCATGCGATATGTTATTAGGTCATTCCTTCATGCCTTCTAATTTATCCATAGGTTTTACAAGAATGAAAGAATAATGAATGTGCTTTAAGTACTTTCTGACTTTTCCCAAAGCTAAGAAACTTTGCCAACGGACGAACACTGAAACTTTAATTAAAACAAAGAGCCCTGCTATTCACAGGCTGGCGCTGTCTCTGCTTGCTGAAATGACAAGGACAGCATATTGTGACTTGAGCATCGCTTAATCTAACTGTCCTTTCAGTATTCTGCCGCAGGTTGCTTAGTAGTTTTAAGTATTAATGTTTACTCCCAAAATGAACAATAATTAGCAAATCTGTAACAGCCGTCGAAAATATGTTGATGAGACATAGATGTATAACTACTATTCTGAACTCTCAACACTAAAAAGTAGGTAAGATCTCTTATCGCTATCTATCAGTCAGTATCAGTGATAACGTGAGGTCACTGTTTGTCCTTTTATCTACTACGTGAGCTGGCGGCTAGGATAATTGAATTTTTTATCACTAGACTGACCCATGCTCGATTATTATGATGCCCGCAATAATTTCAAAACGAATGTGTGCCATTTACATTTTGAAGCAATATTTGTAGGGCGTAGGGTAGGTTTATTTTCAGAAATAAACCTACCCTACGCCTGCCTATTCCACAATCTTCTAATACGTGTCGAATAGCTTACTTTATATCGAGCGCCAGAGACAAAAAATGCAAATTTTTGCATCAAAAATATTCCAAATCGATTTAAATTTTAACATTTTGACGTCCCCTTCAACGGCCCACAATCGATGACACCGTATGCTCGTAGTAGTGCAATCAAATCGAAAGCTAACTGCGCAGCCGTTTATCTGTTCGTCTTTCTTTAATCTGTAGGATTAGCTATTGTTTATTTGTTCGTGACGGTTATACCCAGTATTTAGCGGCTTGTGTTTATTTATATTATTCGCTGATGATTTGCTGCGTTAGATTAGATGGCCTTGAGGCTACTAGTTTTCGCTAGAACAGTGTGGATGAGTCATCACTTATCAATCAATATAATATGGTGTTTACAGCAGCAAGGAATTCCCATTGACTAAGGCTGGGGCCTGGGACTATATTGTCTGGAATCCGTAAGGCCGGGGAAAATTCAGAGCACTGAAAATAGAACTCTTCTCTAATAAGGTCTTTTATACAATAGAACTTAAAATCAAATACTCAAGTGTCGAGTCAAGTAGCATATTACGTGACAGCTCGATACTAGACACATAGATTTTCAACTCAATTGTATTGGCGCTGAGTGTTTTTTCAATGCTCTGAAGTTTCCCGAGCCCACCGGATTTCGGATCATATAGTCCCAGCCTAACCATAGTTAAAGGGAATTCCTTCGGTGGTGATGGTCTAGGAGACTAGGATTCTAGGAAACGCGGAATAAGGCAAGAAACTTGTACATAAAACGATGCCTACTTTGATAGGAAATCACTGTATGGTAAATAAAAATATTGCCACGTTTAGAACCAACAAATTTTAAACAAAGACGGTTTCATATCAAACTTTCAGGTCCCTGGCAATATACAATAGTCCACTGCTTATTCGCGATCATCTCGTTTCTCGACGGTGAGAGCTGTATATTTCATATATTAAAATTTGATGAATTTGGGTAAAATTATGATTTTTCGCGTTTTTCACCCTGTTGCTTCCGATCGGAATTTAAAAACATTAAAGAAACGCAGCTTTTCTGCCTGGTTTGACTTATGTTCTTTTTTTTTAAGTAACACATATCTTGATACATTAAGATATTCTCTTTCATAAATTCTAATTTGAATGCACGTGGCCGATGCGTGCCCTCATCGGCCGGTGAAGGTGTGTGGTATGTTTTGCTCTTTAATTATCAAAAATAAATTCGAATTCCGTCCAGCAGTAATCCATCTGCCGTGGGAAACTTCGTTTACACAGGCACGGTATCCGAAACACCCGGTGTGTCACTAGTGTACCTTATCGCCACAGAAATGCGGTCGAAAAGTTTAAAAATCGGGTTTGTCGGCGACTGTACAACATGTACAGTACACGTCGTATAGTCAACGTATTTTTAGATAAGTTTATTTATAAACTCAATCAATGGCTTCACGATCACGGTGTTATGTCATGTTCTCAATGAAGCTGATAAGAGACTGGGTATATAATTAATAAACCATGCCGACTACCGTAAAAAACCAATTTACTGTAGGTACTGTGTTGCCCGCGACTTCGTGCTCGCAAGAGAAAATCCCGCGGGAACCGTACATTTAACCCGCGATAAAAAGTAGCCTATGTCCTCCTTCCCCGTGGACTGCTCTATATCTGTGCCGAATTTCGTGAAGTATTCTCGGAGCCTATTCAATGCAAACAAACAAAAAAACGACCTATCAAACATACAAACAATATTTCCTCTTATAATATTAGTGTACGGAAAATTTTACAAACATTGGTAATAATTTTTCGCACATTAATTGTTTGTGGACTTTAACAATTTAGTTTTTTTTTGTAAAGGCCTTCAATGTCGTATTATGAGGTACATTATATTGTATGAATAATAAACATATTTATGAGTAAAACAAATGTCTTTTGTTATTATTTAAAAATTAGGATAGAGCAGTATCCTATGGTAGTTTTTCTGTCACAAGCACTTTTGTTTTCTGTTACGGGCGTGTGAAAATTATAATATGAAATTAGGTTTAAAATTTTTGTTTAAAAAATTTTTACTTTTATAAAGCGCCGCCTAGTGGCATAAATGGTGTCCAAATGGTGTCGAAAATTCTTATAGATAGTTTTCGAAATCACTTCCGCCACCAGATGGCACTTTGTGTAAGTGCTGCCTCTTACCGGCAGAAAAAATATCCAAAACCCTTGTGGTCAAGGCCAAACCGTATTTAAGAAATAAGAATTTACAAGAACGCTCAATAAATGAACTAATTTTTAATTTCATTGAGCAGAATGAGTGAAGGTCGCACGTTCATTGTATATAAAAATGCAAGAGCAATTACTGAATTTGGCTACGTTATTTAGTATTCTATGCATATGTAAATGTAATGCTTATCTAGAATTTGTGCACTTTTAGCTAATTTTATGTTATAAATAGTAAGATCCGTTGGACCAGTATAAATTTTTGTTCTATTTGTAACTGTTTAAAACTAGGTATATTATGTATATAGAATAGTTTTAATAGGAAAAATTTACATTGAAGACAAAAAACTATTTATGGCTTTACGATGACAATTAAGATGCCAACTTTTAGTTTAAACATCTATGAAAAATTGGTGACACTACCTATTAGGAATCCTGCATAAAGCATAACTGATCTATTATGATTTTGAACTCTTAGCCAACCAACCACCACTGGTAATAATATACTATTTACAATTGTTAAAGGGAAATCTGAAAATTCTTATCAATTAAAATTATACTCTCCACCACTGAGTACTGAGTAAAGATTTATCTCCCACATTCCAGGTTAGATACCGTGAGAGAATAACCATTCTCCGCGGCAACCACGAGTCCCGTCAGATCACTCAAGTGTACGGCTTCTACGACGAGTGCCTGCGCAAGTACGGCAACGCCTCAGTCTGGAAACACTTCACCGATCTATTCGACTTCCTACCGCTGACCGCGCTGGTGGACGGCCAGATCTTCTGCCTGCACGGCGGTCTCAGCCCGTCCATAGACACGCTGGACCATATACGAGCGCTGGACCGCGTGCAGGAGGTGCCTCACGAGGGGCCAATGTGCGATCTGCTGTGGAGCGACCCCGATGATAGGTGAGTGTGCCCCGGTCTGTTCGACTTCCTGCCCTTAACTGTGCTGGTGGACGGCCAGATATGCTGACTGCACATCGCCCTAAGCTCGTCTGAGCTATATACGCGCGCTGAACTGCGTGCAGGAAGTGGCCATGAGAGGCTGTCTCGCCGGTGCCCCATGAGGTGCCAATGTGCGATCCTCTGTGGGTGTGCCCTTCCATGGTAGTTAATAGAGTACTATTACAACTTGTGCGTTAGACCTTTTTTAGTCCATGTGACTCTAAAATAAAAGACAAGTCGTAGTTCGCTAAATAGAAGCCATCACAAAGTTTAGGTTTTACAAAAAGGGATTATTAGATAGATTTCGTTTTTATAGTTAAAAATATTAAATAGAGTTGAAAAAACATGAATTAGGCACATAGAATAAGTAATACAGGAAAACTAGAAATTACTGATAACACTTAAACTTGTTTCATTATTATATAATGAGGACTTGGTTTACTATTCTTATGTCACAATTGTTATTGACACAATTTAACTAACAAATGATCCAATAAATATTGCATTGTTGATTGTTTATAAACAATTAAAATTGTCTATAATGATTTTATATATAGAAATGGAGGGATGTCCGTTTCTTGGCCTTATAAAAAGACAGTGTGCTTCTCAGATTAATAACTATAGCATAGATACCCGGCTATTAGTAAGAGAAGAAACGTATATCGTTCTTTATCCCACATGCTAACACTTATTCTGAGTGCCATAAAGTCGTAATTCCAAAGTCGTAAAAAGGAAGACCAAAAGATCATTAAGTCGGGACACCCTTCGAAAAAAGCGAAAAGACAATTTTCTTTCTCTTTCACTCTTATGGGTTTTCAGTAGTTCAGTATGGCTAATGATGTTTTGTGAGACAGATAGCTGCTTACAGCTTCGAGTTTGGCGCTCCTTCCACGTATATTCTTCCATAATTTTACATCTAATGTCTGTCATACTATTAACTAGTTACTATGTTACCCGCGACTTCGTACACTCAAAAGTTAACAGGAAGAGTACATTTTCGCGCGATAAAAAGTAGCATATGTCCCTCCCCGTGATCTACATTATATCCGTGCCAAATGTCATCAAAATCTGCCCAGAAGTTTCGGTGCCTATTCGATGCAACCAAACAAACAAATATACAAACACACCTTTCCTCTTTATAATATTAAGTAGTATATATATGTCAAATGCAGTAAATATTGAAGTGCCAAAAGTGTAAATTATTTGGAAACCATTAAGTTATCCATAAATTGCTTAATTATTTTAAGATTTAAAAAAATACGTCTGATTGTCTGACAAGAAAGACGATCCATGCTTCGGATGGGCATGTAAAAAGTCGGACCTGCGCCTGATCCCGCCAGTCGTGTCGCTTATCCGTCCCACTGGGTTACGAGAGTAAAGGAAGAGAGAGTGCTCGCACACACTTCGGCACTATAAAATTACTCCTGCGTAACTGGCGTGGTTGCAATGAAAATTAGGATGGAAAAGTTTTTGTAGTAATTTACATAATTGAATTTGTCATGAAAGGTCTTTAAATAATTTTAAAGTACTCCTTTAGATGTGTACTTTTTGGAGTAATTTTTTTCTAATCTTTCTATAACTTAATTTATTTGAACTAGTTTTTTTCCCCGAATCCTTTCAATCATTTAAAGCTTTTACTTTACGAATTTTTTTTTTGCATTTAAAATGTTATTAAAGCATACATCATTTACAAGTGTTACTGTTTATATATATATACTAATATTATAAAGAGGTAAAGTTTGTGAGTTTGTAGGGGGTAATATCTGGATTTACAGAACCGATTTTGAAAAATTTTGAAAATTCTTTTACCAATAGAAGGCTACGTTATTTGTGAGTGACAAAGGCTATATATTAACCCGAAAAATGAAAAGACTTTCGTGGTAGCCGGATTTGCGAAGTAAGTCGGAGAAAAAACGGTCGAACGAAAACGTTTTTTACGAACGCTGCCTTACCAATGGGAGATATATGATTATGTTCTAAAGAAAAGTTGTAGAGCTTGATAATGCCTACAAAAAAGTCAGCGACAGCATATGTCTAAATTTTATATATGTATAAGTCTAAAAAGTAGTTTTTAATATAAAAAAACAATAATTTAAATTGTTAGGTCATGTTTATTGGTCAATATTGTCAATAATTATGAATTCTTATCAATGTAATTGAGTGATATTTCTATTAGACGTTTTTTTTCTTCATTACAGTGAATGAGATCAATAAACTGATTTTAGACCGTTCTAAAAAAGAAGTTCCCGGTCAAGTCGAACACTATAAGTCCATTGACACGGTGTGTAATATTGAAGATACAGTGCACATCGTCAAAAATTTTTAAATTCTTGGAGCCCATCTGGCTTACCTGCTCACTACCTCGTGTTAAAAGTTGGCATTCCTAACGAAGTGGGCACAATTCGGCTAGTACTATAGTAAGAGAATAAAAGGAAAATATGAGAATAGTAAACGCGACATTTGGCCCAAGATATTAGGATAAAACTACTATGTTAAGAGGAAACATCAAGAGCTAGAGAAATGGAAAATAGGTATTTGTAAAATCTATTGCTGTCTCGCAGTGCTCGAACAAGCTAGCTAGCAATGTGTGAGAGTGCGATCGAGACAACTGTAACTTGAAATGAAAATACCTATTAAAAGTACAAAAAATCAACGATTCGTAGTCCCCTTATCCTTCTCCAAAACTTAACCGATTAAAGTACTTTTTTCATTAACAATGCACAAAAGGCTTGAACTGTGTTCCTATGTTTTTCTGTATATTTATATAATTTAGTCAAATTTGTTTTCTGGATGTTACAACACAGCGGAAAATCTGGTCATTTTTTTAAGTTTTTGAATGTTTATATCTCTTATAATAATTAATTTCTGAAATTATAATTTATGAATGAAAAAAAGGAATTCATAGGGACATGCTTATAGTGTCCATAAATATTCGGGAAAAAAATCGTTACTCTACCGGCATTATCCAGGGAGGAAACGGGACTACGTTTGTATGCTTTTCCATACATTCCCTTCTGTTTCCTCTTAATATGAGTCATACATAAAGTGTGCCCAGGACATTCACGTGATCTACAGACAGATAAACCCATTGCGATAAATGTCCGACCGTTCTTAAATATTGAATTTAGGTCAATCGTTTTTAGGGTTCCGTACACAAAGGGTAAAAACGGGACCCTATTACTGAGTCTTCGCTGTCCGTCCGTCTGTCTGTCTATCAACATGCTGTATCTCGTGAACTCGTGATGTATTTCTGTTGCAGCTATAACAACAAATACTAAAAACAGAATGAAATAATTATATCAGTGGGGTGGGGTTATCTTACAACAGACGTGATTTTTTTGCCGTTTTTTGCTCGATATTTATAACGACAATAGGTAGACGATTGAAATATTCACTGAACATTCAGTTGTATATTCGCTTTAAAAATAAATAGTAAAATTAAAATTAAATAAATATATAATTTATCCCGTGTAATAACTTGATGTTTTCGCTATTTTTTGCTCGATATTAATTAATACTTGTGCTCTGTATTAGTATTAATAGTACGGAACCCTTCTTGTGCGAGTACGACTCGCACTTGTCCAGTTTTGAATATATTAGTAGTTAAGTCAAAATACAATTTTCTAAACACATATATTGAAAAATGATTTGGATATACTTAGCATTGGGTAATATAGTATTTCAAATGTGTGCTTGTGCAAATTTCTTAACCTAGGCAAGTTTCTTTTCATATGTCACGTTTAATAGAATTATAGGTACTGTAGATAACATAAAAATATGATGCTGTGATGTAGCTCGTAATTTTAAATCATTTTTACTTTTGTTTGTTTTTTGAAAACTTAAACAAACTCCTTTATAAATTGCAAAAGTTGTACTTTAAATATAACAATTCCAATTTCTGTAATTTTTGCATCTGTTCGATCTTTAATCTTTTAATTTTGTTCCATTATTCAACTCTTCGTCCTTTCGACCCTCCAGAGGCGGATGGGGCATATCACCCCGCGGCGCCGGGTACACGTTCGGCCAGGACATATCGGAGACGTTCAACCACAGCAACGGGCTCACGCTGGTGTCGCGCGCCCACCAGCTCGTCATGGAAGGCTACAACTGGTGCCACGACCGGAACGTCGTCACCATCTTCTCCGCGCCCAACTATTGCTACAGGTATGTCCCGTATACAGCTATCTACTTAGCAACATTTGATTCACAACATATCGCCCAATCAACATTATGAATGTGAGCAAAACTACCAAACTTATGTTTGTAAGGTCAGTCATCTTTCAACATTGCACAAGTTGTGCAACAATAGGGATGTTGCCTTGTGTGGAATATCACATTTTTATAAATAGAATTTTAAAATGGTTGATTAAATATACATAAATCTAAAAGAAATAGGTATTTAGATCGACGCGATTAAAAATTATAAGCAAACAATACATATTGCCCATCTCTTTCTCGCAAAACAATTTGTTACAGGCCGATATATCCTCATTCATATTGTATATAAATGCCGGTCGGTTTGACGTCATAGCAATAATTCTCCTTACATTTTCTATAACCAGAATAGTTTTGCGAAAAAGAGACGGACAATATATTTTGTTTGCTTTTTATTTTTAATCGCGTGAACTGAAATGACTTTTGTTTTAGATATAAGTTTGTCTGTTGATCAACAATTAATATTGATTCATTAAAATGTGATATTCGACACTAGTATATTACCCTGTGGTTCAGATGTGTACTTGTAAAAAACAAAACGATAGAAAGATGTTGAGTTATTGCAACGAGGCGCACAATTTTTACTATTTTTCCGCGTTTTAAAAGACGAGATTTTTTTGTTGTTGTATTAATTACTTTTGTGTATTTTTCAGATGTGGTAACCAAGCTGCCATCATGGAATTGGATGACGCGCTTAAGTACTCATTGTGAGTATTATGTCAGTGATTTATTTATAATGTATTGCTGTTACGTAAGCGAAAGTAAAAGTGCAGCATTTGAACTCGAGCTAAAACTCGAGAACGGCTGGGACAGATTTGGTTAATTTTGGTCTTAAAATAATTGTGGAAGTTCTCGGACGGTTTAAACGGCAAGAAATGATGAAAAAATTGCAGAGGAAATACTAAAAACGACGATTGAATTTTCCCACAATAACTGTTCACTGTGTTCAATTTGTCACTTCACTGTCAAATTTATAAAGGTGCGTTCAGTTTACCTGATGGTTATTTATTTATTCCAGTTCGTAGTTAAGTCGGGACAGCTTTATATAAATACTGTACATATTAAAATTGGAATGATTAGCAGCGCAAAGTGATGACATTTGATACTACCGTATCAAATTATGAAGGCGACAGCAATGTTTCAATAGAAACAGTCGACCTACGTGGATTATGAAGTTTATGACCTCATCTATATATTTGTATACATATTATGTATGGCTATTTATAGTGAATAATGTGTGTCTGTCTGTCTTCAGCCTGCAGTTCGACCCGGCCCCGCGGCGCGGCGAGCCGCACGTCACGCGGCGAACGCCTGATTACTTCATGTAGGATGCCTTGTAAGTCTAACTCTATAGAGTTTATTGACTAAACAATTAGTATGATAGTATAAAAGCCTTTTACAAGGTTTATCTGTTCGTCTTCATACAGAACATAATGACGGTAGTTATTTTAGACGAAAACAGAGGGATATGTTATAAGATTGACGTGTTTGTGGCATCCTAGCTCCCAAAAGGATGAAAGGATTTGGATCTAGTTTTTTGTTTGAAAGACACAATATCAGTGATCAGTAGCACAAATTATATTGATGATGTGTTGTCAAGTAACCCATAGAAGGGTTTTTATATTTGTAGGAATTAAGTGAAATCACTTGGATTGAATAGTACTTAATCCATGTATCTATCGAAATATGTTATGAATAGAAAGATAATAATACGCCCGTGTGTGTTCCAGCCGACGCCCATCGCCGGCGCGACGGCCGTTCGCGCGCAGCCCGTCATCCCAGGTCGCCCGCTCGCCCGCCACGCACACCCTGCGCGCGCACTGCACCTTCTCCCGTATACCGGTCGACGGCAACCCCGACGCCGTCTGGATAGCGATACACGTGGGCTACAGCTTGAGATAATCGACTACAAGCTGGGTTGCCACCAAAACCTTGTCCAGATAGGGCTAATGCGCCGGAAATGCGCGTAAATTGCGTGCATTACGCCACGACTTCGACTCGCGCGAGTCGAGATACTAGAGCCTTTCTGCGTCTAGTGAACGCGCGTATTGTTTCGCGGCGCATTCGGCCTTTCTGGACAAGGTCTTAAGGATTGAATGAATACTCAGCTAGTTTTGCTTTGTGGCAACCCACTAGTGCCTCCTTATCGAACAGTATGAGGCGATGTAACTAGACACATTTTTGTACGCTCGCTCGATTTGGTGGCGCTGCAAAAAAAGTTTTTCAATCATCGTTCTGTGTGTGACTTTTTTACGTGTCACGAGAAAGCGCCTTCTTGTGAAATTTGACTAAAACGATAGACAGGTGGGTAAAACAGTCACTCCACAAAAGGTGATTGTATAAAAGCTTACGTCTAGGCCCTGTAAAGTATCATATTAGTGTTATAAAGGCGCGGGATGACCATTGCTGAAATTGTGTAATAAATTATGCTAGGTTGGTAAATTTTTGTTTGGTTAGCCATCTGTATCATCCCAAGAATGATGCAGTAGTAAAATCATTTTCCTACTTCATCATTCTTGGGACGATCATTTTACTAAAATGGTCTTCCACTTTCGTCTTTATAACTCTGGCAAAAATACCAGTATTACTATGCAGATTGTATTCGGTTCAAAATTTCTGTACGGTAACTATATTTTACACCTCTTTGTATTTACTAAAATAAAATTGGAATTGTTTTTTGTTTTTTAAATTTATTTATTTTTATTCGTCGCACGCGTAGATGTGTCTTTTCCTATGTTTGTCTTAAGGCTTTCGAACCAGAAAATGGTGGCATTGATAAGGTTTGTAATTTTAGTATCGATATCGAGTTTTACGATCGACATCGACCGGTAACTGTTATTAGATGCTGATACGAACTACGGCATTTAGTGAACGCAAAAAGAAACGTATGTTACAACGGTAAAGCAGCACGGTCGCGGTCGACCGTGAACCTATCGAAACGCAACAAATGTTTTATTTTCGATAGTCAATTAAATCTTTTTTTGTCAATCGAATCTGTCGATTTCAAAGTCGATCTATTGTTATGAAGTTTGTTTTCTCCTTGTAACGGGAATTATAAATCTACCAGTGTTTTGTTGTGCAAGATGTAACGGGCGTATACAAGAGGTAAAGACCTCGCGCGGACGGACCTTGACGCACATTGTAGCAGTCATTTTTTATTGAGCAAAAAGCCCACCAATATCTTGCCTAGTACTAGCACGACCACACGTGAAACCTTATTTCAAATTACTTCAATTTGCAATAACAAAATGCTCTAGATACAATGTGGTTTTACGTATTGAGGGTATATGTTGGTATGTTCAAAGATGGCGCGTCGGGTAGGGTTATATTATATTAATTAACTGAATGTATCGAAGACGCTTACACCTCATTAAAATGGCGTTCGCTAATTCGGAGTTTTATTTCATTCTCACGTGGACATACCACCATCAGTGGGGCGGCGATTTGCGAGTCCTTTTTATCGTCCCATTTATTTTTTTTATATTCTGACTGGCTTCAAACACCACGGTTGTAACGTCATATTATACAATAGTATGCATTTAATTTTATGGTAGAACAAACTCGACTGTACGCTGATTTTTATACAACTTCTTTTTTTTTCACTTCAAACAATTTTTATACAAATTCTGCCATAGGATGTTTGAGCATTTCCGCATCCCGGGGGCCACTGTACCACTAAACAGAATGTTTCACAATAGTGAAGCTTTAAATTTTTTTCTCTCCTTTTTGAATTTAAGTAGTTGTATATACCTTCAGAACAAGGCGTTATTTTTTAAGTTGTATCATTGTAAACAATAAAATAAATGTTTTAGATAACTAAATATACATTTTATATATGTCACTCGATATGGACTATGTTCAGGAATTACACAAAATTTGTGCGTGAATACGCATCATTCGTGTGTACAGATAAAAAAATAATTTAACTTGGCATTAGATGTTCCAAGCCTGAGCTTGAGTCGCGAATAAAGTTTGTATTATAAAATACAACCTTCCCACCAATGACATCTGATGCCACACGTTTCATTGTTCTAAGTATTATATAAGTTAGGTAAAAGTAAACTCGAAAATACAAAAAAAAATGTATGAGAATTCTTTGGCTGAATTAACATTTGTATCATGTTGGTTCACCCAAAGAAACTCCTATTTGATAAGGCTTTGGCGAAACGCGTAGGTGTAATATGTTAAAGGAAGGACCTTTTCTATGAACGAATGATGTTGAGACTAAAATCTGGTTTGCGGAAAATATAAATATATAATTTAATATAATATCCAAATTGATTTAACGACAGTATAAAATTAAGTTGAAAAAACAAAACAATTTATTCTTTCGTCTCTGTACTATGCCCGTTGATAGGTACTAGATAATAAATAAAATTAATTATACAATAATGTTTTATTGCACACCGTTACCCGAATTCTTCAATTATTTACCACGACTTACGCAAACACCATAGTAGAAATGTTTAAGGTATGATATGAGCGTACCGATGGGACCCGAGCGATCACATCGCTACACAAAATACGTACACGTTGCGTACGTAATTTGCGTATAAGTGACGTATTTTAAAACAGACCGCATTAAAACAAATTATTTAGATCACGATAACATCAGTAGAGTGATGCCTAATAAAAAAGAAAAAATAACAATATTTCTACAACTCTATTTACAATAACGAATGGTTAAACACAGGTAAATAAAGAAGCTAATGTGTATAACAATGTAATATTATAAAGGTCACATCCACTTGACACGAAATACAAAAATATTGGATACTTTACACTTTATGAGGATGACTATGATAAGTAGTATAAATTCATACCTATTTTTAGTTTTAACTCTGGTTATTACTATTAATTATTGTTGCTGTTATAGCTTCATAAACTTTAGCTTAAAAAATCTTTATTATTGATCTAGAACCAGCATTTTGCATCTAATACATATTATGTTGTTGCAAATTTAAGGTCTACTGGATTTGACATTGATTTAATGAATGTGTTTATCCCACTTATTACGGACATTACAACATTGTTATTCTTAAAAATGCTACACCATACGTTTCTATATTTTTATATGAAACAGTGGCGAGGTAAATTTATTAAGCATGTTGCTAACAAATCTTAAAGCATTTGCGGCTCTATGACCAGCCTTGCTTTATATTAAGTAGCAAATTCTAATATTTGTCAATAGAAAAATCAATATGAAACTAGCTTTAAATAATATCACAAGTTACTGAAGTGCTTGAAGAGAGCGTGACAGCATTTAAAGCAATGATTTCAAAACTAAGGATGGGCTATGACGTACATTTGACAGAACAAATCTTCATACAAGAAAAAGTTACGCCATCTTGATTTCACCATGCCTCAAATGTCAAAATGGCCCCAAACAACCCCAAAAGTAGGGCCATTTCAGTGGGGACAGTTTTTGCCTCGACATGTCTCGTCTATAATATAATATACGTCTATGATTTAAAAAGCGAAATATTAAATGCCAAGTCCATAGCTTATGAAAAACTAAATTGGTAGTAGTTTCACTTGATATCGTTACTAAAACATTCAAGCATTTACAGCTAGATAATGTATAAAATGTATGCATAAATCTTCTTAGTTACATTTTTATTTAAATAATTCACTTAAATACATTGAGTTATAATGTACTACGTACTAGAGAAGACGCCTCAACTCGATTGTTTGTAACACGAGTTAGAGCGCGCGCACTCCAACTCACTTAGTCTGTGCCGAGCGCTTGCTGCAACGTGACACGTTTGAGTGAAGTTTTGTTTTTTAAATTATGCCTTCGTGTGCATTGAGATACTGTTCAAACAACTCCAGAAACATAATATGTCTAATAATGTCCCGCGCATACCCCGCCGTCATCAAGTGCGCGCCCTATCTTTTGTTTGAGATAGCTTCTCTAGTACGTAGTACATTATAACTCAATGCTTAAATAGAAATTACTTCCCATTTTCCGGAATCCGGCCCATTGGGACGCTAATAACGACCATAGTCAATTCTCAGTTTGACGTTTCCAGTACGAGGATCCCCTGTCACCTAAATTTAACCTACCCTATAAAGGTGCGCGCACATTATCTGACCGCAGCGGGCGCAAATGCGTACTATAATAACCTAGCACGGACAGGGTGGGCCGCAGCCGCATTTTGAGTACAGGGGGCCTAGCAGGAACATAGCTAGCTAGCGAATGAATTATGTATGACAGATTTTCATACAATTCTCATTCGATAACGTTACGTTTACGCCGCCGTCAAATGTTCCTGCTAGGCCCACAGTATACTGCCAGAAGTCCGTAAAATTGTACGTTATGTACCTATATCTCCGGTGAACATTTTTTATACCTGTTATATTGAACAACTTCTACAAAAATACTTTATACCACACTTGCTGTTTTTTTCTATAGCACGCTGTCGAGTCGCATCGCACGTAACCAAAATCCGCGGCGGAGTGCTGCGATAGTTCATATAAAATGTATGAAGCGCATTTCTGCGCTGCGGGCTGTGGGCCGAATGTGCGCGTACCTTGATTGAAACAATATCCCCAATAACAAAATGTCATAATGTAAACGCAATTGTCTTAAAATATCTACCAACTTAAAACTAATAAAATTAAGTGATACACAATTTATAAATTTGTCATTGATACATTCAATGCAAACAAAATCTAACAATTCATGCCAGTGACGAAAATGACGAACCCTCATTATAACAAGGTGGACTAATCGAATCTTAATATTATATACAGTGTAAACTCTTTATAACGAAACTCAAGGGACTGGGCATTTTTTTTCGTTATAGAGAGTTATCGTTATATGGAGTAGCAACAGTGGATTGACTTAGTTCAAAACGCCTTCCAACGTCACTTTTCTTTTCTCCATTTTCAATCGCACGTATCACACAAACTTTTTCGTCAACACTAATCGCTTTCCGTTTACTGGCCATGTTAAAAGTTTAAAAGTAGGTTTACGACTGATAATACGATAGGTACCCAGTATGCTTGGTCGAAGACCATCACTTCCGAAAAAACAATGCGTCATACTGCACGTGTTCAAGGCAATTAAGGATAACAAAAGCTAGACCGACCTCGGATGTTTCGGAGCTTCAAAGTCTTTTGTTACCTGATAACATAACATAAACAATAATACCGATAATAAATATTTACTGTCTAAAAATATGAACACATTTCTTCGTAATAGAGAGTGGCGTATCGCTATAAAGAGTGTTTCAATATGTGGGTTTTAACGCAAACTAACCAAGTTGGGCTCACTTCAACATTATAGGGAGTTTATCGTTATAAAGGATAACGTTATAAAGAGTTTACACTATTTAATAACATTTTTCTAAATTAATACTGTACTGTAAGAAAATTGACAGTTTACTAATTCTAAATTCGCAAGTTTACAATAATATCATTCACACGGTTTACATAAGTTTGAATGGTTTAAATACATTATTTCATTGCATATAATTCAAACTAGTATACAACCCATTGTCTTCTTACAAATATAAATATGTAAAAAAAACAGTGTCAAATTATTTAGCCCTCGTTCCCACGAGAGTTCTATTGTAGAATTGTCAAATGTGGCATTTGACACTTCGGTTTTATCTCTATTGTATTAACGCAGAGTTCTACTTACAGTGAAGTTTTTTCTTTCGCGACACTAAACAATCTCGTGGGGACGAGGGCTTAGTGCGGAATGGAAAGTTGACCACACCATCTCTTTCTTTCATGCCTATCTCTTTATAGCACTATGAAACCTTCATGCCGGTGTCCAGGTTAAGTAGTTGTTTCACCATCTCGTAGGTAGAGAAGGAGGTGGCCACCATGGGTATAGCTCGCAGGTAGTTCACTGACATACCTCGGTAAAGACCTTTCGCTATACCATTGTCTCGGTATATGTGAGTCAGAGTTTGCACCATACCGACGCTGCGGAAAAATATTGTAATTGTGATTCACATAGACTTTCAAAACAATTAAGTATAGGCATGTTTTACAAATTGGAAAAATAAAGACCATAGTATGGTATTGTATATAGTACGGGGTTGCTAATAGTAAATTCCTTTTTTTACAATCAAAATAAGTAGGACATTGGTCCTCTAGTAACATACATAGTACATACATACTATTTATATTTATTTACTATTTATTTATTCACACTTAAACTAATTTTATCAATTCAAATAAAGTGAAATATTTATAAGTTCTTACTTTCTGTTAGTGTTGCCATCACCGGTGCAAAGAATATGCAAATAGAAAGTTAGTGTTAATAGTAGTAATTTGTTTTAATAGTAGTGTGTAAATAGAAATAAATTATACATACTAATGGTTGTTACTTTTAAAATTTATTTAATTATAACCACACCTACACACCTACCATCATACCTAACCTAATTAAAAATTTAATTAAAATGTATTTACGTCATATACCAAGACCGAGAATGAATATTATGATGCATAATACATTAAATGCTAGTCATTTACTCAATTACACAGTCATAAAACACTATAATTACAAAAATAATTATTTAATAATAACATATAATTATACTCGATATTATAATGACGTAGTCTTGTGTGCATTAATAATGACTATATTGTTACCATGATTTAAATAGTTTCTACATTATTTTTACACAAGGTTTTAAAATACATAGGCCATTAAGATTGCAACATTAATGGTAATTTAATTAAAATTTATTCATGACTAGAGGAATTTTCATATTTTAAATTAACAAGACTAATTTCAGATACGAAGATTGACGATAGACATTTAAATTAGTTATCATATTTACGAGAATATATATATTGCATATAAGTCAAACGAGGCGAAGGTGTGTATGAAAACAAGATGCAATATGGCCCAAGTGCAGAGTACATAGTACTCCGAAGTGATAGGTGTAGGTGTGCAAATAATAATTATTACTTTCAAAATTAAGTATCCTGAAAAGAGATCGGCATGTCGTCATACATTTACTGCCCGGTAATTAAAATACGTGGCCACAAAAAGTATTTATTGTATGTTATACTTTATGAACATAGGAACAAAAAAAAGCAATAATATTATATATCATACTAGGGGGATTAAAGATAATTGATTAAATATAACCTAACCTATTGTTCAATAAATTGCCCTAGTGGCGGTTTGTGGAAAAGCGACATCTGTGTGGAAGGTATGTCATTTACGTAGTGTCATAACTAGTTTGTTTAGAAACGCAATATTAATAAATTATAGATGTCGCTTTCACGTTATGAAAACCAAGAACATAATAATTATTTTTCTTAGTATAAATATAAATAGTACAGAGGGATCTATTTCACACCCAAGTAACATTTTTATTTTTATAAAACTTTTACTAAACTGATGAACTATAGAAAAAGAAAATAACTTAATACTCTAATTAAAAATAAATCTATCTACTATATTGGGCCACTAGATGGAGCTTTTACGCATCAAATTGACAATTTTCAGCATGATAACCATTGACTATACAGATATGATGACAATGATTACCACAGATAAGTACGTATTTTACATTTATGAATTCTCTGAGATTCATATCTTTTTATTCCCAAGTCCTAAAAATATAATATATTTTTTTATATAATAACTTTTTGAGTACTATAAAACCACATATGTTTGAAACTCGGCCGCTCTGGATGGAAAATCAGGCAGGATTTGCCAGCGTCCTTTATAAAAGCGTGCAAATACAAACGTATTTGCAAAATTTATGAAAATGGAGTGCAAACATTCACACACACTGTCGAAATTAAATGCAAAATTGCTTTGCACTTGATTGCATGGTGTCAAGTGTGACTTACCCAAACTTAGCAGTAGCGGGGTCCATGGCGGCGAGCTGCATGCGGCGTCGCGTCACGTCCATCGGGTACGACACGGACTGAGCCACCGCACCCGCGAGCCCTCCGCACACCAACTTACCCGGCACCGTCAGTACTAGACCACCTGAAATTTTTAGATAGTTATAAACTTGCGGATTGTAGCTTTGCTATTGGAATCAGTAGGTAAGGTCTATAGACCACCACCGTCTTCTTGTCATCAAAAGGCTCATTGGAAAATACCGATTGATGTAATTTTAAACGGTTTTCATTGGTGGAGCCGTGACTTATTAGAATTTTACATCGACAATATTACTTTGGTTTGACTGATAAGTACAAACTAGGACATGCATATTTTACAAAGAGGAAATATTTGTTTGTTTGCATTGCTCCGAAACTAATGGACCTATTTGACGAAATTTGGCGCAGTCAGAGTGGACTACTAGGAAATACATTGGCCACTTGCGATTACCAATTCATATGACGAAAACCAAAATTTCACGGCATAATGTGGGCACTACGCCGTAATAACGTGCCTACGTTATTACCACCTTACATTAACAATCCCATTGACATAAGATGATGAACATTACTTCGATGCTATGCTCCGACTATATCGATACCAGAAGTATCAATTAATGTAAGGGACAAAACACTGTTTTTCAGGAGAGCCAAAAAACGATTTTATTTTTTTAAATCTCTCTATAACTTTTTACTGTTGCTTCCAATTTCAATTGTGTTTAGAACAAAGTTTCTTAGAATTTTCTATTCTTTCATGCTATAAAGTAAATATTTTGGAATACCAAACGGCTTAAAATATAGCATGTCCCTTACATTAAAAAAATATGTTTAGTTGTCCCTTAAGTTACTAATATTTTATGTGTAAAGGGTGAAGCATACCGTAAGCAGCAAAATAAATAGAAAATTATACGAAATTCCATTGTAAAGAACTCTTATAGTATTGCAGTTCAATGTAACTATAGATTTTCTACTAAAATTATAGTATTTTGATACCATCAAAATAGGTTCATTGCATGATTAATGTTAGTTTCAGCTATCACAGATTTAAATGAAATTTAGGGATACAAAAATAAAACGATTTATTGTTAATATTTTTTATTTATTTTTAACGCGGATAAAGAAAAAATGTTTCTGAGACTTAATCAACAGTCTTATTTATTAAATAATGAAATGAATGTACTGGAAACAAAAGAAAAATGAAAAAATATGAATTGACTGAAAAAAATTAAAAAAATAATACAAATGATATGAACATTAATGTAATGTATATGTATATATATATATATATATAATAGAGAGTGCTAGAAAACGGCCTCAACCATATAACGTAAGTGTCTTAGAACATACATATATATATATATATATATATATATATATATATATATATATATATATATATATATATATATAAATAATAATTAGGAATGGACAGATTATGATGATATAACGATTAGTAAGTAAATTAAAATATTTTAATGGTAAAATTGAAAGGGTTGAAATAACTTCTTCTATTTGGTATTTTATCTAGTTATCATCATCAGCTGTCATCACATCTTCATCGTCGTCAGTTTCAATGAGGGTATCTTTAACTGGCGATTTATTCGGCAGGTTTAAATATTCAACGTGAAATCTTTTTGGTATTATACCGGTTTCACATTTTTTGAGATCATTGTATTTCGGAATGGAAATTGGAAGCCTCTCTTTATATAGAGATGGTAAATTGTCTGTGTTCCATTGACTTAATATGTCATTGCTAGTACTTTCAGTTGCAGATTCATTATTGCTGTCTATATTTTTTGTAATTTTACCGCTAGCAGCACTTCTTTTCCTAACCCCTTTACCCTTTCTTCTTGCGTTAGAATTCTTTGGAAGTAATTCTTTGGAGAGCTCTATTTCGTAAGTATCACCAGTCTCTAACATTGTATATTTAACTTCAATTTTCGTCAAAGCATTTTTTTTAAATGTGCACACTCTTATGTTTTTCATACGCAGATCTTTATTTTTAAGAGTAGCTTGAGTGAATACAGAATCTGCCAGACCCTGAAAGTTAATGAAATCTGTATGTTCTAAGACACTTACGTTATATGGTTGAGGCCGTTTTCTAGCACTCTCTATGAAACTTGGCCATTGCGAAGGTGCCCAAACAATTAGATTTCTTACTTCCCTCTCAATAACAGCATGCATGCTGTCAACTGGCATATATGTGTGTCCAGCTAGAAGGTAATTAATCTGAATAACTTTCAGATTTTTAGATTGTTCCAGGAAATATTTGATCATTGAAAATATAACTTTATTCTTATTTTGCCCTGTGCAATTGTCACAGTATAATAATACTGTGTTCACTGCTCTGTTATCGAGTTTTTTTAAGTAGTTATACAGACATGTTGCTATTTCACAACTTCCTCTTTTACCATCAGCCTCACCCCATATGTAACAGTATCCGTTCTGCGTTCCACTCTCATATACTGTAAAATTGAACACAGCATACTTTCTGGAATAATACAACTGCATACTTTCACCGTACGGTGTCGATAAAACTTTTTGAAGAATGAAACTAGATACAACAAACGTGCTATCGCGTTTTTTATTTTGATGAATATGAAAGCGTTTATAGGTGGCTTCTTTTTCCAATAAATGAGCTTGTAACTGTTCATTAGTAGTCATATCCGGATTATTTTCGTTTTTAGTACAAACGAGACATTTGTCCTTCTTGGGAACATGAAATGCATAGTTATACTCTTTAAACATACTTGTAAATAATTTTTCGCTCAAATAGTTTTCGGACCTTTCGTTACAATATTTAATGTACAACCTGTACAAGTTCGATAAGTTCTTAAATTGCTCTGGTAGATACAATTTCGAAGATTTTTTTCTACTGTAGTGAGAAGGTAAAGCCGGTAATGCTTCTATGTATTTTTTTGCGTTAAGTTTTGTATTCTCGTCATATTTATTTGGTGCTGTACGTGTTCGACTATCTTCACAGGATAGTCCTTCTTTTGTATGGTTTAATGTATACAAAACGTAAGTTTGGCTTATATCGAGAGTCTTCAGTATAAATTGTTGGCAAACCTGCCTCCGTCCTTCGTCTTCGTTTATAAAGTACTCATATGTTAAAGAACGTCTACTAACTGCGTTTTTAGTCTTCTGACGTTTTACACTGATTGGTCTGGAACATTGGACAATCCAGTCCCGTTTTTTTTCGTCATTAAGTGCCCAAAAATAATCAAATATACATTTCCTCCTTTCTTCTGAAATTTCGTAACATTTCCTACTACATTTACCCTCTTTACATGGATTTTCTTGTAACTTTCGGGCTTCTTTCACATTACCAGATATTGTCTCGTAGGATAAACCTTTTTCTTTAAGCTGTTTTCGTGACTTACGTTTATTTTCAGGTTTTTTTTGTTTCTTGGGTACGATTTCTATTTGGTTTGTTTTTGTATTACTTTTTTTTGACTTGGTTTTCTTTCTTTTTCTATTTTTCTCATGACCTTCTGAATCACCTGAAGATTCTTCTTTGTCTGACCAAAGATTAGAACTTCCCGAAGAAAAGTCTTTATCCTCGCTATCTGTTAAAAAATCCATACAAGATTTCATGAATCGTGATGTTAAACGACGTTTTTTGTTTGAATTAACTTCAGTTACGACTTCCTTAAGAGATACGTTGTTATCGATTTCGCTTGATGTCAAATCATTACAAGAAGCATTAAAATTTGTGTCCAAAACACCATCATGATGTAGGCCTTCAACCATCATAGTGTCTTTGTTTGTAGTATCAATTGCTATTACATCTGTAAGTATTGTTGGAGATAAGAAAGTTTCACGACTTCCATTTTCCTCTTGCGATGATGTTTCGAGAAACATTGAGCAATCAGCGGAGTTCTCTGTTGTCTCTGTTGGCTTATGCATGACGTCTATATAATCATTAGCCAATGATAGTGGCTGTATATTCTCGAGTTCTTCGCCTGTATCATTTAACTTACGTAATGAATGTGCGATCACAAAGGCATCACAATTGGATGCATCAGTTTCTGTTTCAACGTTTAGAGGTGCTTCAATCGGGTCATTCATAACATCGGATAATACGTTTAAAGGATTTTCAATGACTTGACTGCATGGGTAATTATTAGTGTTTTCAGTAGTACTAGTTAAACTTTCATTAGGTTTATTAAAAAAAGAATGCGTTCGACACAATGAAATAGTTGATGTGTTTATGATTTCCATGTCATTTTCAACAGAACACACGGAGTCATTACTGCTATTAACAATAACGTTAGGTCTATTTGAACTTCTTGTGATAAACTGTGTTTCTGAATCTACATCACTATTTTCTATAAAGCTTTCTGAAGAATCTTTTTTGTTTTGAGTACACCTAAAAAGGAAACATGAATACGATTAGTACAGTATTAGATTTGAGACTTAAGGTAGACTTATTGTATGGGTCAACTCGAGTAGAAATCCGTCAACACTTTAACGTAAGGGACATAACAACTATAGACTTACATTGTTTATAACGTAAAGATCAATTATTATTCTTATAAATCTTCAAAAAATATTTCATTATAAACAGAATATTATATTTACACTATTAATTAGAACGACTAAAATAAGCTTACTTTGATGAACGCTTAAATTAATGTAAAGTAAAAGAAAGTAACGAATGTCCCTTACCTCAATTTGTTGTAAACTTTAAATAATGCTAAATGAATAGTGTAAACAAAATCTAGGTATTAATACGCATTGTTAAAACCATTAAAATAATGCATAAATCACTATTGCGTAAAAAGCATTTGATGACCAAAATTGTTGCTTAACCAACGACCTTTAAGCATCCTTGGTCGGGAGCGCATCTCTCGACCAAAGACGAACAGTGGTTTGTTGAATCCGATCTTGTAGTAGGCGCTTTAGGACGTATGCAGAAAGAAAGTCGGCAGCCTGGGCCGCACTACCAGTGCCTATCGGAATCGGCCGGCGCGGGTAATCTGCGCAAGTCATAAGTACAAACTGACGACGAGTTTCTATACCTTCAATGCACAAAACCAGTACCTAAAAGCACCGAACGTCTCCGACACATTCATAAGCGCGGGAAGATCGACACAAGCTACCAACTTTCTTTCTGTTATATACGGCCTTACTTATCCCTTTTTATCGGTACAGAGCGAGAACTAGTTTGTACAGGATTACGCAAATAAATGTCTAAAACTTCAACCAATTAACCTATTCTCTAAATAATTAACAAGATCGTAACATAATGCTCAGTACACAAAAAGTATTGTCATCGTAAAATTGTAAATAATACATACCTTTCTATAGTTATCTTCATGTTCATTAATTTTTCCCTTCGGGCAAGTAGATAACTTAACTTATCAGTGATATTACTATTGTTTTCACACATTATTTATTTAAATTACTTGTACACTTTATTACATTAAAACATCACTTAATCCAAATATTAGCGTTGATAGTTGTAGACGTAACAATAACAATCTTGAACTGCGCGCGAGCCGCGAACACGTTACGTCGTCGCGTCGCTGTCTTACCCCTCCCCTGATACACCCGCAACGTCTTTACGCTAGTCGCGCGCGCCGCCGCGCCGGAGGGATAACCATTAGGAGAATCAATTAATTAATGTAAGTACTCGGTATTTTAGCAACAATCTCACAAATAAATAAAGTAAAGCAAATACGAATTTGATTTCAAGTTATTACATAATCGGCATATTGTAGTAAGGAGCTGAAATTAAAGATAGTTTTGTGAGATAATAATGTAAGAGAATAATTTAAAAAAAAACTATAATCATGAATTAAAGTAAGGGACATGTTATTTAAATCAACTGATTTGTGGTTTAAGGTAAGGGTGTAAATTATTAAACACTATTACTTACTTTATTTTTCAGAGAAAAAAAAATGTAATTGTCTGTTACATCAATTTTTCTGTCACAAATCGTTTTACTCAGGCCAAAAATTTTTACTGTAAGGGATTTTTTTTAAACGATAGAATTTTTTAAATACTATCATTCGATAGAGCAGAAAATTCTGAATCCAATGATATATATAACTCATTTTCGCCAAAATGTCCCTAACGTTAATTGATACTTCTGGTATCGATATATTATTGCCTATTCGTGCCATTTGCATTAGGGTCAATTCACACCGAAACAAGACATAGCGCTGCTTTTTTTGGGATATCTATTCAAAATTGAATTGAAAAAATATGTATTGAAAATTCATTGAATACACAAGACGATACACGTTTTCATCACAACTTACAATGAATCACACGATTCATTGTAAGAGTTCGAATGTCAGGTTGCACCGCGCTGCACAACGCATGTGCAATGTATGACTGATGTCATGTCAAACGTGTATCTTTTTGTGTAGTTAATAAAGTTCAATTTTGAATAGATATCTTAAAAATGCAGCCCCGCGTAGCGTCGCGTATCGTCGTGATGTGAAATGGCCCTTAGCGCGTCAGCAATCCTTCCGCATAATAACATAACCAAGAGCACGACATGTCTAAGGTATATCAACGCGCAATAGGTTTTCATTGAATTACTTCAAAAGTTTTTGTCCGATTACGCTTACTCGAAAATGGTTGACTTTGTAAAAAAGGCATGTATCAAACCTTGCCTTTATTTTAAAAGAACTATTCAACGATACCCCACACGAATGGATAGAATGAAATATTATTTTTCATCCCCACTTCACATGTATGGAGAGCCACCCCTAAAATATAAAATTATTATTATTTTATGATGTCAAAACTCAAAACCGAGATCTATACACATTTTATAACTATACCAAATTGTATCCATTTATTAGGGTTCCGTAATACATATGGGACCCTTATACTTTCGCTCTGTCCGTCCGTCCGTCTTTATGTCTGTCTGTCCGCGCTTCTAGCATGGATGAAATTTGGTATAATTGTAGACTGTGTACAGATCTCGGTTTTGGCATCGTTCTTTGTCTACCTCTTAGGGATAACCCACATTAAACATTTTTTATCCTTTACTTTTTACGAGAAATAATGGCTTATTTAAGAAACGATTTTAAGCAATACAGCATTAATCATTATCCAATTATTGACATTGTGCATTTAATATAGATCAATATGGCCCTTTACAGCATGTAATTTAAATGAATATTTTCGAAGATATTACAGATTTAAAATAGCGGCTGCGTCGAAGACCGCGCTTCGTCCTTAGCAGCGATTTTTTTCTGACACACGTTCGGGGGCCCCTGTAGCCCGGTGGCCCCATATAATTGATACGGCTGATACAGCGGTAGCTACGCCCCTGCCCTCATACTTAAAACTTTTTCTACAACAAGTCTGACGTCACGCGTTCCAGCAGTTGTATGAAATATAAGTATCGCAAGAACATATTTGCTGATATCTCCGAAATTATTGTGTTTACGTTTATAATTACGAATTACCATAATTAATCTTTTTTTACCCGATTCCGGCGAAGCCAAAAGGAAGGGACAATGATTTTGGCAGTCTAATATAGTGTTTTGAAAATGAAACCTCAGTTTCTAACATTAAAAAAAAATTAACCGAGATAATCATCACGTGTTTGGTATCAAAAGAAAGGTCTTGGCAAGCACATTACAAATATTTATATATATTATATTAAATCACATCGTTTAAGTCATAATATACGTTTAAAATGCGGTCGTACAATTTTTGGAATCCAGTTGTCCAATTTTCGAACATTACGTAATATAAGACTATAAATATTTATATATTAACTATAAGTTATACAGGGTCTGTCGTAAATAATGGATAACCCGTAAACTGGAGTTGGTCCGGATGTGAAACTGTAAGAAAATCGTATTTTCTTGCCAGGGTTTCTAACCATATGAAAATGGTAATTAATAAAAAAGTATAAAAAAATTTATAAAGTATAAAGAAATTTATAAAAAAGTATAAAATGCGTAGCATTTCGCTACTTTTTTCGTTCATTCCGTTGCCATTTCATCAAATTTAGGTATTTCTGTGTGATTTTTTTAGTATTATACTCCTGAAGACGTGTATTATTTAATTTTAATACAATTTTAGGTGTTTTTAACGTAAACAATTTTCAAAATCATATTTTTATGCTTTTTTTTAAACTATTTTTTTCTTAATGTCAAATTTGATCATTTACTGTAAAAAAAAAAGTATGGCACTATAGCTGTCCATTATCTTAATAAATTGTCTAGTATGTGTAGTTTCTAAAAAGGTATTACAATGTGTACTTTACTAGCATGAAATACAATAAAAAAGGGGTCTAAAAAGGCCGAAACATGAAAATAATTCAGACAGAAATCCAGAAATGCATAGGTACAAAAATGGTCAAGCTAGAGCCGTGGTTGCACCTACCATCTTGGTTTTCACCATACTTCAAATGTCAGCCTTCTTTTTTTTCACCATACTTCAAATGTCAAAATGGCCACAAAAACCTCAAAATTAGGGTCATTTAACTGGAGACACTTTTTGTCTCAACATGCCTCGTCTATAAAATATATACGTCTATGCTCACATCAATAAAAAAAAAACACAAAATCAAACGAACGTATGTTTCAGGTTACTTGTTTTGCACTTTGCTTCCTGTATTAAAAATTTTACTGATTCGATTGGCATCCTTAATTAGTTGTTTTCATAAAATATTTTCTTTGGTGATGGGTTATGGGTAGTATTCTCACATTTCACATTTATTTTAAAATAATTAAAGACTAAAATTCTTAAATGTACAATTTAAATTTTTAATTGCGAATTTGGTCATGAATCAAGACATTTGACACTTGTTACAGATTTATTGTTTATTTTTTAATTCTCATTTTTTATTATTATTATTATATTTGTTTAAAGTTGTGTGTAAGTGTTTGGACGGCTGTGAGGAAACCACGGAATGGGTCAAGCGGAAGAGGGGTTCTGGACATACCCTAGGTGTGCCAGCAATGCCGAGCTTTTTTCATTTATGTATTTTTCTTATTATATTTAAATATAAGCTTAATTATTATTTTTAGTTTTTAGTAGAGCCACAAAAAAAAGAAAAAAACAACGTTACTGCGATTCTGAAATATGTAAGACCCGTATAGTGACAACTAACATCTATCGAACGTAGTAATAAAAATGCTAAAAAAATGCTAATAATTTATTTCATCTGCATGTTTTAATTTAAACGGATGAACCGATTAACCGATTTTAATCTCGTTTTTTTTTGTTTGAAAGCTGACATGATCGAGATTGTTCTTAGCCATAATTTATCATCATCAACTCGTTCACTGCTTGACAATTCAGGGGTTATTTTTTTTTATTATTTTCTTATGTATTGTCTATAGTCTATAGTTACTAAATTCTAATAACTTAATAAGTTACAGGAGCGAGATCAATATCAAGGTCAGAATTCAAAATTTTTAAGAATTGTTATAAAAGGTTATAGAACTTCGTCATAATGATCTTATTCTACCTAAATTCTTTACACAAACGTAATAATAATAATAAAAAAAATGAGAATTAAAAAATAAACAATAAATCTGTAACAAGTGTCAAATGTCTTGATTCATGACCAAATTCGCAATTAAAAATTTAAATTGTACATTTAAGAATTTTAGTCTTTAATTATTTTAAAATAAATGTGAAATGTGAGAATACTACCCATAACCCATCACCAAAGAAAATATTTTATGAAAACAACTAATTAAGGACGCCAATCGAATCAGTAAATTTTTTAATACAGGAAGCAAAGTGCAAAACAAGTAACCTGAAACATACGTTCGTTTGATTTTGTGTATTTTTTTTATTGATGTGAGCATAGACGTATATATTATAGACGAGGCATGTTGAGACAAAAAGTGTCTCCAGTTAAATGACCCCAATTTTGAGATTATTGTGGCCATTTTGACATTTGAAGTATGGTGAAAAAAAAAGAAGGCTGACATTTGAAGTATGGTGAAAACCAAGATGGTAGGTGCAACCACGGCTCTAGCTTGACCATTTTTGTACCTATGCATTTCTGGATTTCTGTCTGAATTATTTTCATGTTTCGGCCTTTTTAGACCCCTTTTTTATTGTATTTCATGTAAGTAAAGTAATTGTGTAGGTTTTTTACACTAATTATGTAAAAAAATATTCCAACTTTTTTGTAACTTTGAAATGCACCTAATGACAACAGAACACATTTTTTTACATTAATCAAGTAAACGGTTAACGTCAATATTACTGAACATATAAATTAGAAACTTAATACTTTACGTGCAGTCAACTATCCTATTATACCAAGCATCTTAAAATAATATAATATTATATTCGCCTGTTTGTGACGCTTTATGCTGGGACTTTATGGTTCGGAATCCGGCAGTCCCGAGAAAATTTAGAGCACTGAAAATAGAACTCTGCGCTATTACAATAGAGTTGAAAATCAGTCAAGCTGTCATATATGACATTGACATTTGACTCCACACTTGTGTATTCGGTTCCGGGATCCGTAAGGCCGGGGAAAAATGAGAGCAATGAAAATAGAACTCTGCGCTAATACTATACGCGCTGAAAATATAACAGACAAGTGTCATTCATGACGGCCCGGCACTTCAACTTTTAACTGTATTGCATTAGCGCAGAGTTTTATTTTCGGCGCTCACAATTTTCCCTGGAATTCCGCCGGATTCAGGATCATATAGTCCAAGCTTCAACCGTCACATTTACCTGTGTTCCTCTCGCACTTCCTGCACAGGGTAGTCGGCATGTACTTCATACACAAGTACTTGAGCGACTCGAAGCAGTAGAAACTGAAACCGGCGTACGGCACCATACCGACCAGAGTGGGGACGAAGCCGCGGTACAGCGCGCGCATGCCGCCCTCCTGGGAATGAAATATATGTGTGTGGTAAATTTAGGGGCTGTTTCACAATCCTACTACTATTATAAATGCGAAAGTTTGTGAGGATGGATGGATGGATGGATGTTTGTTACTCTTTCACGCAAAATCTACTGAACGGATTTCGATGAAATTTGATATGGTAGTAGATTAAGCTCTGTATTTAAACATAGGATACTTTTATCCCGAAAAAGTACAGTGTTCTCCTGGGATACTGTATTTACGCGGGCGGAGCTAGTTTATAATAAGTAAGTTGTAGGATTTTGTGGCCTTTAGTCCAGGTATACTCACAGTTTTGAATATAGTGGCAGCGACGTGCGATATCCCCGTATATCTATGCTCCCCCGTGACCTGGAAGGCGAGCCTCGCCCGGATGGTGTCGAGGGGGTAAGTGAGTGTCACAGCGGTTACTCCTGCACCCGCGCCTGCGACGAACTTGTCCCCGTGCCGGATCATGGGGATACTTAGGCCATTCAGGTACTGGAACAAAAAAATTTTTATTGAGGTAAAAAGAAGTTTAAAACCTAACCAAGAACACGTCCGGACATGACTATTAAGGGTTCCGTAACTATAAACGCGTAAGGAGCATCACAGACGGCGAAGATACTATAATATTTTATGTTAAGATATAATATCGCTTGCTATACAGTTTGTATGAACTATCACAGATTCAATACCTATATGGTAAAGGGTACCTTATGAATGCGGCAACTGATTATCTGGTTATCTGAATTCTTTTGTATCGTATATCATTCCAAATGCGTCAGACTTTTGAATATTTCATGATGCGTCCTCCATTTTAAATTGTTACAATGTTATGTTATATATAGCATGTGCCTTATGCCTGCGTTGTCGTTTCGACCAGCTTAGCTAGGTATAGTATCTTTAAATTGATGAAATTTTTAAACGCGTAACTTGATAAAGTTGTAAAATAGTAGTACATTGGATAGCAGATAGGTCATATCATTTGGGAAAACCATTAAAATAAATATCTCACTAGCTACTATCTAGATTCTAGGTCCTATATTATAGTTGTGCTATCAAAGGATACATACTCGTACCTACCATCAGATTATAAAACGACTAGCTATTGCGCGCGACTTCGTCCGCGTCCATTGCACCGCCCGCGCCGGTTGTAGAGGAAGTATTTCGAAAAATCTTATATAATAACTAAGTATCTGCGTACCAAAATTCAACGTCATCCGTTCTGTTGTTGATATTTAACTATTCAAACTTTGGACCCCCATTTCACTCCTTTAGGGGAAGAATTTCAAAAAAACTTTAAAATACGTACTCAATGATTTGTATTTATTAACTCGGATATTAAATTTCATGGGAATTGGGGCAGATTTTAAATGTTTTCCTGGCTACAAACTTTTAACCCCTATTTCACCCTTTTAAGGGTGGAATTTTTCAAAATCCCGTCTCAGTGCGCGTCACTATTATAATTTAAAACTACTGTCTAAGCATAGATTCTATATCATTATAATCTGGGCTTAATTTTGAATTTGAGCATATTGTTTAATCTGACCTAACCGTAACTTAATGTTTAACGGAAAAAAAGTTTGGTTGGTGACAAATCAATAGGTATTTGAATTGTCAATCAATTGTTTAACAATGGCTTTTTGTACCAATTTCATTGACTAAGTATTTAGAAACCAGTCAAGCGCGAGTGTGACTTCCATGCACATTATCATTTAATTAACTATTCTACAATATTTTTGGTTGTTTTTTAAAACACTATCCAGTGATAGTCTTCTAAAATACCTTAGTGCCTTAATACTTACATTACTGGCTTTGTACCTTATTTTATATTTATATCAAGGGTTGGCAGATTTTCTCCAAAGTATTTTCATAGACGTAGGTTCTCTCACAATATTTTCCTTTACTTATTTGAGAAATTAAAAAAAAATATTATTGGTATCGAACTTGCACCCTGCAAGAGATCCACATCTACTAGGCCACGGACGCTTATCACCATAGTATAGTAGCAGTAGTAGTAAACTACTAGTAGTATAGGAAATACAGCTATTTAAATTATAGTTTAAGTAGAAAATTCTGTCGCAATGTAAACACTGCTCGCGGCCGATTTTACTCAACTCTGTGGCATTTAGAACGTACGAGTATGACACACAAGTTTACAACGCGTAAAGATGGTGTTCCGAAATACTTATTATTGCTTACTGGCATTAATTGCCCGCGGCTTCGCCCGCGTGAAATTAGGTTTTAAACGTTCATCCCCCATTTTACCCACCTAGGGGCTGAATTTTAGAAAACGCTGAAATATGTAGCTCATTATTTTTTTCGTACTCAATTTATACGAAATATCATGCAAATATGTCCAAGGAATAAACAGTTTCATACGAAAATTGATCACCTATTTTATCCCCTTGGGGGTTGAATTTTCAAAAATCCTTCCTTAGTGGTTTCCTACGTTATATAAGAAATACGTGTACAAAGTTTAAAATTTCTAGCCTTAAGGGTTTGGCCTGTGCGTTGATACATCAGTCAATCAGCTTTGCCTTTTATATAGATATATATATATATTATGTACAAATATCATCGAACCGGCGGCTAGCGTTCTCATTTTATTATTTTTAAGAAAAAAACCGCATTAAAATCCGTCGCACAGTTTTACAGTTTTAAGGGCGTCACAGCGAAGATACTATAAATTTTATCTTAAGATGGATATATTTCATATTACGTAATATTATGAAAATATATAGTATCTCAGCCGTCTGTGATAGTTCATACCATGGAGGAATAAAAAAGGTTAATACAAACTGTATAGCAAGCTATATTTTATCTTAACATAAAATAATAAAGTATCTTCGCCGCCGCCCGCGCTGCGCTTAATGATCTAAATTCTATTGTATGGAGGCGAGTAGCGTTACACTTTTCTTAGTTTTAGGGTCTGTTTCACAATCTACTTCTATTTGCATGTTTCGTCTCGTAGTCTGATTCACAAGTGCCATTTCGTCCAAAACCTAACCTGGACCACCGTAATTTTGTAATTTTGATAGTTTGTTTTAGATGCCAACCAAAGACCAAAATCTTCGGTATATATATATATTTGCTATAGGTATTCGGTGGTCTAGGTTAGGTTTTAGACGAAATGGCACTTGTGAATCAGACTATCGGCCGCTCGATATAAAAAGTAAGCAGCAAAACACAATACAAAACTTCCGAATAAGCTATCGAACACTATTATTAGAAGATTGTGAAACAGCCCCTTACACCACGCACGTAATGATGAATATTTTACTACAGATACAAAACATAGCAAACCATAAATGGCGCTAATCTGGCGCTAGTCTGTCACCCAAATACCTAATAAGTCGGGTGAGAAATCAGTATTTTGCACTCTTTCCTATATCTTCTGCAATGTAGGTCAAATAAAGAGTCATAAATTTATAGTCTCCAGCACTTTAGCAAACCGGATGTTTAGCCAATTGAGGTAGGTGGACAGCAGAGATGACAGATAACATTTCGGATCTGGAATCTGGTTACGGATATTAAAATATTTTGGATTATCCTTTATTTCATGATAATTTCGAATCTGGATATTAGGTTTATGACGAATTTACATCAATCATTCTTGAAAATAAATAATTTATGAAGCGTTTGAGAATTCGGACGTAAGTACCTAGTTGTGTTGTCTGATGGTAAGTACCTAGTCAAATATTTGGGTGTCGATATTTTGCACTCCGACGCGAGATGTGATTATGGAATAAGTAAACACGTCACACACCCTAAGTTTACTTTGAAGTGTCTCCTAAATATTAGCTTAATGGACGAAGTATATTTTCTAAGAAGTGAATTGGTAAACTAGCCTAAAAAGAAGGATAGTATTCTACTGTATAAACAGAACCGCATTGATAGTAGATACTTAGGCGGAAAAATATTTAAAATTTAGAAAATACAATATAGTAATAATAGAAATTACATTACGTTCTTTACTGAGTTCTTTAATGTTACTGACATTAGAAAAAAAATTTGCTCGCTTGCTATTTTTCCTTTTTTCCTTTCTAGCTGCACAGAATGAAGAACATAAAAAATAAAAAAAACATTTAGAGTGTGAAAACAAAAAGAACAAGGAGTATATAATCTCATTAGAAGACAAATTAGAGGACGTCAAAAGAAAAAACCAAAAAGGTTATTTTGAAATTAAGAACGTTCCACAAACTAAGCCTACAGAAACCAAAGATAAACTGATAAAAATGATTATATGTTTATCGAAAACGATAGACTATCCCTTAAATGAAAAAGATATCAATGACGTTTATAGAATACGAGCCAAAAAAGAAACCACCAAGGACACCCCGATTATAGTTGAAACATGTTCAGCCAGTTTGAAGGCCGCAGTTTTACAACAGTGCAAGGCGTATAATATCAAAAACAAGGATAAAATTCGAGCCAAACATCTGGGCTGTAGTACCAATGGTGACACCTCAATATACGTATCGGAACAATTGACGTCTAAAGCAGCTAGACTATACTTCCTTGCCCGCGACCTGGCTAAAACAAAATCATATACATTTTGTTGGACATCTTTCGGACGTATCTACGTGAGGAAGACACCCGAGTCTCCAGTCATTCTAATAAGGAACGAAGCCCAAGTACACAACCTGATGCAGCAAACGTGACCAAGTGGTGTCATTATGGTGAAGGCTTTATTAAGGAGAATGGGCAAAAATGTATGGGGTTTGGTCCAAATTTTTTTAACTGCCCCCAGGGTTGACACTACCGCCGTTTGGCACATCACGTACGTTGATCTCTGCGTATTGAACCTCATTGAATTCTAATCTGTAGTTGCTGAGTTATAATACAGTTAATAAAATTATAAAAATGCATACTAAATTAAAAAAATAAAATAATTATTTATCATAAATATTAATACTTCTTTTGACTTGACTTTGACTTCGAATATTTTATACAACGGGGATATTCCTTTGGACTTAAATGATGGTATGCGAGGAAATCGTTCTTAATTGGTGACTTTATTTAAACCAAAAAATCAAGCCCGCTCAGGTAGTGCTACCGAAGCGTGTTGTGTGAGCGAGACAGGTAGTACTAGTGAAACGGGTTGTGTGAGCGAGAGGCGTTTCAGCTTAAACGCGAGTTTGCCGAGCGAGAACGTGAGTCATCCTCGCCTCGCGTTGCGTCTACGCAGTCTTTCTTCAACGTTTACCGTTTGTAGTTGTGTACTGTGCGCTTTCCTTATTGATTTGTTCGAACGACTTCTGCTTTTGTTTACTGGACTGACGATTTTGCACTGTGATTGACCCTTGCCTTGTTCACTGGATATTTCGATTTTGCTCTTTGTTTTTGGAACACTCACAACATGTTTCGTGCATCTGCTGGACAAGTGTGTTTGCTGTGTGAAAGGTCGGTGCATTCACACAGAAGGAGAACATTGACTCAGCAATTGTTCGAGGAATATCCGCTTGCTGCAGAGAATATAACGGAACGTGTTTCTCCGTATGAGGTTAGTTTAATGAAACTTCTAACTGAATAGTAGATATTAAGTATGTTTAGACGGTTATCACACGATGACGCTGTAATATCGCACGTAGTTGTATGTATTTTGTATGAAACATACAAAATGTAGTAAGCATTCATTCCGTGTTGTTGCATTACGCGTCGTAGTCAGATAACCGTCTTACTTTATTCAGATATTTTTTTTGCATCACGCCATTTTTTCTATGGAATATGATATTACGACTAACGAGAAAGTGACTCTCGATTTTGTGAATTAGATCCGCGGTAGACGCTTGAGGACTGGCGGCAGCGATAATACTTGCACTGTGAAAAAAGTAGACTGTCGCCGTTTGTCACACCTTTGTGATTATACAAGAATAAAAATCGTAAACATCGATACTAACCCTTAAACGTTTTTATTTACAGATACAATTTAACGACCAGGAGTTTATTTGCCATCCTTGTTGGCGACGCGAAGCCTATCCACCGCGAAACCGTCGAATAACATCTTCTTCAGAAGGTAACCCAGAACAGCGATCTGCAGTACAACCTGCTCAAGACTCTGCAGAACAACCTGCGGAAGAACCTGTAGAACAACCTGCGGGAGAACAACACGCAAGACGACAATCTACGATACATCTATCGCATGTTTTAAGAGCACCAAATACATCCAATTCATGTATTGTCTTTGGTTGCCAAGATCAGTCGCGCTATCGAGTTCCTAAATACATGAAAATACGTCTGCTACATGAAAACTATTATGTACCGCCTGCTGCACGAATATGCCAAGAACATCTGCAACTGAACGACTTTGAAGTTTTATTGTCAGCAAATAACATCAGCCATGAATTCAAAGAGGACCAAATCATGAACATGATGAATATTTTAAAATCTGTTCATCAGGTCGGTCGGTCGGGTCGGAAGACTGGATTTTGAAAATATGGATCCTAACGAACTATACTTTTTAACTGATCGTACAATAGACCAATTCAATGCAATTTTGGAGCAACTACCGTCGTTGATACGCACATGCAAAAAACCTAGGACTGCATTGGCTGCCTATTTAATTAAGCTACGTACCAGTGAACCAGGCACAAGATTGGCAGACATGTTGCATATGAGTCGAACAACGCTGGAAAGACTTCTTAAAACAGCGAGACTTTGACTATGTGACATAGTCCCGTGTAACCCGTGACTATGTGCCAATCCATTTAGGGTGGGATCATATCACAAGAGAGCAAGTTGTCGAAAGAAATCTTTTTATCGCCAATGCACTTTTCGGGTACAATTCTGGAGATGTGATGAAAGCAATAATTGTTTTTGATGGTACTTATGTATACAGGGTGTCCCAAAATTAGCACGTCACACTGACACCGGAGGTAGATGAACCCAAGACGCATTCAACAAGCCTAACATGCCCATAGAAAAGTTTCGTGGGTTTTGAGTTAAGACCAGTTTTAGTAATTTTTTTAAAATCACCATTTTTTTGTAAGGTTCGTATCAGAGACTTCTTAAAATGCACTTTGTTTTACTTTTTTTTATGTGTACTCCCCTCAAGACTAGTTACTTATTATGAAACAAACAATACTTAGTCGATAAGTAATGTGAAATAACGACAGTTGATAGTCATCATCATCATAGATCTCAATTTTATTCTCACATAAAAATAATAGTTTCGACTTTGAGCAGTCACCGTGAAAAAAAATTACTTCAAACATAATGAAGTTTTTAAATACCTTTAAAAACTTCCCTATGCCATGCCAATTCCAAAATGGTGTAACACTTGTATTGTATATTATTGATAAATTATCAAATTTTAGTTGTTTCTCATCAATGCCCTACGTAAGTGGAATTAATAAAAATAAACCAGTAAGTCCTGCAGTTGCCACGATCAAGTAGGTAGAGAATTGGTCTAGTAGGGTGTCTTTTTTTACCTGGCTTAGTAATTGGGACTGAAAGAGATAAAAAATAATACGCTATTAACACCGAAATGCTATCTATTGTGGACGTGGACAGTATTTGAATAGTGCCAGAGCAGACAACAGTTTAGTATGAATAACACAATATCCACCTCACGAGCACCTCGCTCGCTGGAATGAAGTTTTTAATCTCACTTCTTCTTTCATCTCTCCGCGTTCTCCCTGACGATAGAGCGCCAAATGACGTCATCGAGCCAGATGCAGAGATTTGTGGGCGGGGGTGTAGGTGTTGAAAGAAAATAAAAAAAGTTTCGTATGAATTTTGCATTTCTTTTGTTTCCAACAAGTGTTCAAATTGTCTTCCTCCCATTCTTATGCACAAGTGACACCTTCGTATAAAATTTCGGTTGAGTCTTCTTATTAAGCTTATGGTCGATATTTCACGGGCTGCTTCAAATACCCTTTGCCTTAATTCATCCTCAGATGTTATCGGTTTTGCGTAGACTTTATATTTTAGACATCCCCAGTAGAAAAAATCCAAAGGATTTAAATCCGGGGAACGTGGCGGCCACAAGATCGGTCCCAGTCGCCCTATCCACCGGTTAGGGTATGTAATATCGAGGTGCTCTCGTACGGCGCGGGCGTAGTGTGCTGGGCAGCCATCGTTTTGGAGCCACATCCTTTCCCTCAATTCATAAGGGAAGCCCTCTAGTAATACTGGAAAATCATTTTCCAAAAAATTTAAGTAATTTTCTCCATTCAGGACAGCTGGTAACTCGAATGGTCCTACTATCTGGCCATTTAATATTCCTGTCCACAAGTTAATTTTAAATTGATATTGAGAGCGAACTTCTCTTTTTTCATGAGTGTTGGTTAGATGCCAGCTAAGAAGATTATGGAGATATCCATCTCGTTTACATGCAGATTCATCGTTCCACAAGACATCAATAAAAAAGTTTGGATTTTCTCTCCATTTAGCAATCATTTGGCGACAAAATACAACGCGCCGTTGGTAGTAACTTGTTAGAAGCGTTTGGACACGTGTTATGTGGTAGAGATGGTATCTGTGCCGCTTTACAATTCGAGGTGCCGACGATTTTAGGGATCCCAGTGCGCCGTTCAATGATCCGCACTGAAGTACCTGGCTCCTGGCGGACTTCATCCAAAACAACATCATCATCTACAGTGCGGGGTCTTCCAGCGCCTGGGCCTCTTGTTCCTGGTACTCGACCCTCGCGATATGCATTAACAACGCCCAAAATAATTTCGTAGTTTGTCGGCGTACGATTAGGATACCGTTCCGCATACAATCGTGCAGCCAACTTCACATTGTAAGTTACGTTCCCGCGAGTCGAAACTCGCCTGGTTTCACCATTTAAAATTAGATGCATGTCTGCGTACTCGTTATGAGAGTAAAAGACGTTGGGATTCGCCATCGTGCCCGTTTCACAAAATTCCCAAGAAAACCAGAGTCCGGTTGAGTCGTCGTTTCCACTTTACAATAGTCCAAATTCACAAGCAAAACAGAGTCCAGTAGAAAAGCCAAAAACACGTTGAAAATCGCAAAACAAAATACAGAGGCGCAGAGAACACGTCGGTAGCACGAAACGCAAGGTAACGAACTGGCTTGACTGGCTGGGGCTGGTCTGGCTGGCTGATCACTTGGTCAAATATCTGCTATCGCCGTCTCTTTCTTTTTAAACCTTGTTTTACAGCGTTTCTTTTGTTATTCAGAACCCGTGTTGGGCCGCCTAAGCAAATGGCAGGTAAAATGTGTATGACGTCATCTTCGCCTCAACAGCTTTATTCCCACTCTCACGTATTGTGTAAAGAATCAAAGGGCAAGTGTTACACCATTTTGGAATCGGCATGGCATAGGGAAGTTTTTAAAGGTATTTGTTCATTATATTTGAAGTAATTTTTTTCACGGTGGCTGCTCAAAGTCGAAACTATTATTTTTATGTGAGAATAAAATTGAGATTGACTATCAACTGTCGTTATTTCACATTACTTATCGACTAAGTATTGTTTGTTTCATAATAAGTAACTAGTCTTACACATAAAAAAAATTAAAATCAAGTGCATTTTAAAAAGTCTCTGATACGAACATTATAAAAACATGGTGATTTTAAAAAAATGACTAAAACTGGTCATAACTCAAAACCCACGAAACTTTTCTATGGGCATGTTAGGCTTGTTCAATGCGTCTTGGGTTCATCTACCTCCGGTGTCAGTGTGACGTGCTAATTTTGGGACATCCTGTATGTATATATATATATATATATATATATATATATATATATATATATATATATATATATATATATATATATATATATATATATATATATATATATATATATATATATATGTGTGTGTGTGTGTGTGTGTGTATGTATGCATATATATGTTTTATATAGAAGATTTATTTTGTATAAAATTATGATCAAACATAGAAATTTATTTCAAGCACAGGACGACCCTCCCAACTAATAGTGCTCGGAAATCTTCGTTTTTCTATGAAAATAATACGAAAAGCGACGATTCATTATGTACTCAAAATTGATTTTGATTGTTACTCAGAGGTTAGGTACGGTTCGATTTTCATATAATATTATTATGCATTATGTTGAACTATTTACCTGTAAGATATTATGTATGTAAATGCTTTCTCCGCTCACTCGCATTTAGCATAATATTATATTATTATGTACTGACGGTTGGTTATAGGCTATTGATTTAATTTTATTTTCTAAAGTACACAGTCTTTCCGTTCAGGTAGTAAAATAGAAAAAAAAATCAAATTAAGCTTGCTCGTTTTTCACTCGGGGGGCTTGCAGCAGAATTTTCTAAAGGCCCTGCGCTGGCTAAATCCGGCACTGGATGTGTATTTAATATGACATATAACTATGTGTATAGTATAATATAATTAAACATAATCCAATTAGATATACTTTAACAATTTTTTTTTAATATAATACCTATATACTTAATTAAAAAATTATCCATTCTACAGCATATCTGCAGCCAACAATGCTGATTTCTTTGAAAAAAAAAAGAAGTTCTAACTCACCTTTTTATATATCTCAAAGCTGGTGAACTGTGTTGCAGCATATGGGAATATCCGAACCATCTGGGCCCCATTTCCCTTGTAGAGGGCGATCAGGGACTCTTGTTTGACAATGGCCATGAGCCCACCGAAAACTCCATGGTGTTTGTAATGGACTGATTGGGCTTGCAGCAGTATCTTTATACGGTCTAAAGGCGCTACAGCTGTCTTTGCACACATGCCGGAAAGACCTAGTAACAGTTATAATAAATAATAAGTTTTTTTTAAAGATAAAACTTATTGAGTATTACTGTCAGAAAGTGCACAATGTGGGTTTTCTTATTTGAAAGGAAATGGTTTCAATAAAGAAATTTTTAGGTACTTCCATAACTGAATCACATATTTAAGTTATGATTGTAATATTAATTTTCTTTTTAACATAACTGCCTGCCCACAACTTCTTAGGGATTGATTTAAAGTATTTTATATTACTTATTTTATAAACTTATACGTTTATAAGACTGATTATTGTGACTAATTAAGTATTATTATTTTACTTATATTGAGATTAATACACTATATTATTAAGTGATTAATATAATACAAACTGTGAAGTTTAGTAACAAATTATTATAAATAGAAGTTTAAAGAAATAACTTACCACCGGCCAGCAAACTTTTCATAATGAACTCCATATCATTTTTTTGTTCAATCTTCAGAGCCATGTCGGAGGTTTTTAAAAGTGCGTTGTATTTTATGTAATATCAATAAATTGAGGTGTGGAATTTATTTAGGTTAGGAGGATGATCCGTGGTCATTTCTTTATTGAGCACGCAACAAACTTTCACCGCTGATTAATACAAATGCTTAAACTTTCTACATCACAACATCTAAATTTTGTCACTATGATTTACCATTTACAAAGTTACGAATTAGAAAGATTTTTAACACGGATGCAAATAAATTAGTTGGTAACTATTATAACCGTGTGAAACTCTTCGCAAATAAGAATATTTTATTGGAATACGCGTCCGAAACGTACATTTACTGTTATTCAATTGAAAATTGATAACTGACATCAACTGACAACATCACAACAGCTGAGATACGTCAACTGTCATTATTGTCAATGTCAAAAATCAAAATGTATTTCTGTATTTTTTTTTATATGGCGTCAGCTTATCTTAAAACCATTTGCCAGTGTCAAGTAAAAAAGGCGGGAAATAGAACTTTCGTTTCAATTTTCAACACTGTATTCCTATATCGTAAAGTCTAAAGTCTAGTGAAAGTCCAAAAGAATAATCAGTACAGTTAATGTGTCATGTCAGTCGATTCAGTAAAGTGGTAGACGCTTTACTGAAAGTTCCTAGGGAGTTTTGGCGGACAATACAAAATAGCACGTTTTTAGAAGTTGTACCACTTGCCCACACTTGTGCACGTTCACGAATATTTAATGGTTAATATTCTACCAACATTACACATTAAGAACACATCACAACATCACCCATTGAACTCCCCGGCAAAACTCTGTATTTATGTTATCAGTGCCATCTTTAGTGAAGTTTTTTTTATATGGCATCGGCTTATAACCATTTGCCAGTGTCAAGTTAAAAAGGCAGGAAATAGTACTTTCGTTTCAATTTTAAACACCGTATTCCTATATCGTCAAGTTTAAAGGCTAGTCAAAGTCCAAATATATAGTCAGTACAGTCCATGAGTCATATCAGTCAATTCAGTAAAGTGGTAGAAGCTTTACTGAAAGTTCTTAGGGACTTTTGGCGGGAAACACAAAATTTGAAGTTGTACCACTTGCCCACACTTGTGCACGTTAATGAATATTTAATGGTTAATATTCTACCAATATTACATATTAAGAACCCAGATAACACACATTTATGAAATATTATAAATTCCACAACGTCACCCATTGAACTCCCCGGCAAAACTCCATAGTGAAGTTTTGACCTAAAAAGATATTTCATGTCAATTTACACCCTATCAAAATCAAAAGATATCGCTGATAACTAAAATGTCCCTTCATCTTTCCATTGTTTATTCAATAATTAACTTGTAAATTATATTATATTAGGAATAAACATATTTGAACAGTTTAATTTATTTAAGCAATAACATAAAAGGTTCACATTACAATATAAAAGAAAATATTTAAAAAAGAGCGATTTAAAAACTAGTTAAAATAACTAAATTATTATATAAACTAAATATATAAGTTACTAGCTGTTACTCGCGGCTCCGCCCGCGTAAGTATAGTATCCCTCGGGAACACTACTTTTTCGGGATAAAAAGTAGCCTATGTTTTAATCCAGAGTCTAAACTAATACCATACCTAATTTCATCGAAATCCGTTCAGTAGTTTTTGCGTGAAAGCGTAACAAACATCCATGCTTTCACATTTATAATATTAGTAAGGATTGTCTAAATGAAAAATAAAAAAGGGCTATAGGTAAAAAACTGAATCTCGGTCGGAGGCTGTGGGTAGAGTACCTAAGAGGCTGGCAGCTGGTATAAACATAAATATTAGGAATGAGTAATTAACATTAAACATAGCTAACAGCGTTAGTACCTAAAATATAAAATAATAAATCTTATCAAACATTTATAGCGTTTGATACGGATAACATTCGTCCTGAAAGCTTTTGAAGGTCACCTTTAGGACGGAAAAGCTGTAAAACTTCGTACGCGTGTTTGGGCACACGTAGGTATTACTAAAGATTGCATCAAGTTTTCATCCGTTAAATATACCGCGTACGCCGATTCGTCGTGATTGCGTCAGCAGCGGACAGTTCGTAATTGTTGGCCATACAAATAAGTTTGGTTGAGGGGTTTTCCTCTCGAGTTCATATCACGTGAAATTATTAAATTATGAAAGCAGTGCGTGCGAGAGGAAATATTTTGTGGGGTGAGTTATGAGTGCTTAGTATAAAAAACCTAATAAATTTTATTATGTACAGATTAATTTCTAGCTTTCGATTAATTATTATTTTTAAGTGCGATATTAGGTACTTCTTACTTTTACTATGTACTCTATTAAAATGTTGTGATAAGAAAAAACTAGAGATGAAACATAGGTTGAACCTACAATACTTACTACGTCAATATTTACTAGTCTAATAATTTAGATCCTGAATAAAAGGAAAATAAATAACAATCGGTTCCAAGGAAAATAAAGCATGTAATAATTATAATGTTTATTTAATCAATAAATTCGAAGTATAAGTAGAACTTTAGGTAATATTGTTATTTTTTTAACAATATACGCCGGCATAGCATAGGACTACGTGACTACTACGCGGTTATCACATTATCGGAAGTCCCAAATATGAAGTTTTGTTTAGTTTTGTTTAGTTACACGGGGCTCCAGTGTTTGTGTGTGGACTGTAAAACAGGTCTATTTCAGAAAAATCGACCGGCCCAGTGTGTTGTACCTAGGTGTAGGTTAGTAAATAAATAAAATATAATTTGTCATTCCAATCTATTATATAAGGATAAAAGATGAATCAGCCCAAAATGTTTTTAGTTTCTGTGTCACAGCGTCATACTCTCCTTTGCCAAGCTGTAAGTCTGTACGCAAAGACTTTCACATTTATAACATTAGCCTATTTCTTGTAGAGAAAGATAAAGACTTAAATAAAATTGTATGATTACATCCCTGGACACCAGCAGAGTAAAATCAAACTATATACGTAAATAGTTACTTTTACAACAGACTCCAGTGTTTGACGTCATAGGTTGTGGTATAGGTTTCAAGATACTAAATATGTATGAATGTATGTTACAGGGTATAAAACCAAAGTTTACAGAAAATAAAATACCAAACTATTTTAATACATACCGCCTGTTTTACAATCATCAAGTGTCGGATTTGGAAGTTTTGTCGCTGCTTACTTTATATCGAGCGATAGAGACAAAACATGCAAATAACCTATCTGACACTTATCAGTAGATTGAGAAACAAGCCTTAAGTATAAAAGAAGATCGTATTAATTAATGTCTTGCAAAGTGCGGTCGCGGAGCACGTAGAAGCGCTCCTATCACGTACCTCTATCAACGCAACAGCAATATATTCGTGCGTGAAAGAGACAAGTAGCGATAGGTCAATATACGAAATAGTACGTGCCCCGCGACCGCACTTTAGAGAAAAGAAATGGTTTTCGAGGTTTATTTGTGAATTGTGCAGCGTAAACGGTTTATTTGAAATTTCTCTCCATATCAAAACTAACAGTAATTTAAGCAGGAGTAACTCGCTAGCCGTTTAGAGTTATTTTACGTCTGTAGGGCTACCAGGAACATTTGAAATTTGTATAAAAATCTGTCAAAATCATGCCCATACAAATTTTATTCGATAACTTTACGTTTACGCCACTTTCAAATGTACTAGCTAGGGCCTCTAACAGAACCTTTATGCCGACGGCACAAGGACCACTCTCATAGATACTTCGCAGTAAAATAACTCTGACCGGACAATAATCGAGATAGTGTAAAATGCAACACTATACGCCACACCAAGGACTGCGTGATGCGTCACGCTTTGACACTTTCTACACAGGGCAATCGCGCTAAGTTGTTTCAATTGAATCGTAAACGAACCATGAACGTTACTCGACATTTTGAATGATTCGGTATCGCGCTAACGTTTTAACAGATATATATTTGGAACGCAGCCGCACCGCAGCCCAAGCGCAAACGCTGTCAAAACAAAAAGTTGATACGATGCTAATTTTTCTCGCACGTTTCTGAAACGTTTCTTGTTTTGGTGTGTTGAATTGTTGAGAATATGAGGTAAAAATATAAAATAAAAGTAAAATTGAGTTACGATTGGAAGGACAGTGCGAACTGAAATTTGTTCAGCCGCACCGAAATCGAATCGATACTGAATCATAACCAAAGCAGAGTTGAACCTGAATTTTAACGATAAACAATCGATTGCCCTGCCGGAGTTCCTAACCAGTGCAGCGCGCCTTCCTAGGGCACACAGAGAGATGATGGAGACAAGCCACAAATTCAACATAGGTATTTTTTTATCAATAATATTAATCGACGCCTCGTCAGTCGTTATTAGACAAGTTTCAGCGAGTTACAATATTTACTTATTTCCATACAAAATGAGATTCGTTCCATACAATAAATACCCATATATCGATGAAAATGCCTTTTTTTGCATTAAAAATTTCACTTGGGTCATTACTTTTTCGCGCCTTTAGTCTACCATAAGTAGACTTTAGAAGCGAGCCACCACCACCACAGATTACTAAATAGTTACTACGTGACTATTACTATTATACTCTTTAGCGACAGTGCGACAGATCGCGGCTTTCGAGCGCTGCGACAGTTTGCGCAGTGTCGCGGCGTCACTGTCGCTACTGACGCTCGCATCGAAAACCTTTATCGCGGCGAATTGCGAGAAAAACGCGCGACATAGTAGACAAGGTGTCAAAGCGCAATATCACATAACTCCAATAGTCTAAGTCAACAAGTTCAAAAACGTGTTAAATAGAAATAAAGCTCCTAAAAATATGTGCGATAGCTCATTCGATTCGGAATGACGTCTAGAAAAATGTTTTTTAAGGGTATATTAGCACATAAAAAATTGCGATTGTTATTAACAAAATAAGATAAAAAAAAGGTATTTAGTTTTTCGTTAATAACTTTTAAAATAATGATATTTACGGAATTTTGAAAAAAAGATCCTGAAAGAGGAGGAAATTTCCAATAAAAAAGTCCTAACTCCCGGAACTCTTTATCTATATTATTTATAATTTTTTTTTAACTGAAATATTATTATTTTAAAAGCTATTAACGAAAAACTAAATACCTTTTTTTATCTTATTTTGTTAACAACAATCGCAATTTTTTATGTGCTAATATACCCTTAAAAAACATTTTTCTGTCATTCCGAATCGTATGAGCTATCGCACATATTTTTAAGAGATTTATTTCTATTTAACACGTTTTTGAACTTGTTGACTAGACTACAAGGGCTATGACGTGCTTCAACGCTCGACTCTCTCGCACTTATCGGGTCTATTGGGAGATACCAGAACTTGAAGTTAATCGAAGATTCCAAATTCCTCACCTAAACGAGGTCGTTGAACTTGGCGCCAGCCGCATACGACAGATACGTCACGTAGCGTGTAGTAAAAACGTAATAGTGAATCATATCAAATTGTAGGTAAGGGTGCGAAATAATGATAATATTAACTAAGTAGTTATTTATATCTTTCCAAGAATTGTTTCATATTTACTATGTACTATCAGGGAATATAATTCATAAGCAGGTATATCGCTTTTATAATTTGCATGTATTATAATGACGATATACCGCCACATTGTCATTATTCTGAGACCGTCATAATACAAAAAATCATAATGACGAACAAATTAGGAGAATGGTCAACCTGTTTATGGATTAGATTTCCTAATAGTAGGTACCTAATTAGGAAATGAATAAAAATAGGAGGCCCAGTGGCTTAGAGGTAGATTGCTTGATATCCAGCTAATAGAGATATGCTATAGCATTATATCATTACTATGTAATAGCGTTTTCGGCATAAAATTGCCCCGGTGCAGGACAGCCAAAATATGTGTACGAAAATAGCCGGCCGAATGTCAATGTCAAATATTTATAAGAAGAAGATGGAAATGTAGTACTCGTGAACCATCGGTTTTATTTGACTATGCCCGTAGCTTTTCGGCAGCCCCAGGTTTGCCCCAGGGGAGATTTAGATCCCGAAACCACGGAAATGCTTAAAGCACCTAAAATAGTGTTAACACACGTACTGATTCAGATTCCGTCGTGGTCCGCGTCAGATTTAGTTTGCTGCGCACCAAATACGAACGTGTGTAGAGTAGTCGGGCGGTTGGGCGTGACAACGATCTCAGTGCTGCTAACTTAGGGATTTTCGAGAATCATTGTCGTCGTCGAAAAACTGGGCCTTTAGTCAAGATACAATCGATAATTTCGACGGCGACCTTCGAAATCAAAAATGTATGGGATTTGATATAAGTCATTGATAAGTGACATGTCGCTTGCGATGCCATATGTCAAATCACATACATTTTTGATTTCGAACTTTGGCGTCGAAATTATCGAATGTATCTTTTGACTAAAGGCTCTGCACTGTAAATAGAACTCTGCGCTAATATAATAGAGCTGAAAATCGATAACACGAGTGTCGAGTTGTCAATTCTGGCAGACCAAATTTACAACTCGACACTCGTATGTCGACAGTTCGCCAAATCGGATCACGCTACAGACGAGCGTCAACATTGAGCGTCTGTAGCGAGATCCGATTTAGTGCACGGATCTGGTCTGCCGACTAAATCCGTACATGTGACGCAGCTTTGATTACCTATACATATATTTTTTAATTTTATCCATTTTTACATGCCATAATATATTACATTCTATCAATGCCTTCGTGTCAACTGTGTGTCAATGAAGTTTTGGTATAGAATCATTGAAATTAAATATTTTACGTCTAAAACCTGTATTTCGGTTTATAGTAAAAGCTTAAAATTTTTTGTTAATTTTAATGAATGTGAATAATATGGATATCATTTTATTTGATAATAAACATAGTGGGATTACGGATACGGAGAAAAACACATGGACAGTGAAAATTTTAAACGTTCAATATTAAGTGTGTACCTAATACAAATATACAGTATCTGGGTAACCAAGCTTTGCTCGGAGCTCTAGTAGATTAAAAAAAATCACAATAATATTTTACCGTGGTTCGAACCCATCACATTCCGAATTTCCGAACAACACAAAAATTAACCAAACTGCCAATCCGACTGACATTTTAGAGTCGAAATTATTGATATATTGTTGCACGACTAAAGAAAAAACATCCTTTTTTTCCCTCCTCAAAACTCCCTGCTAAATTTCATGTAAATACTTGCAACCGTTGCCGAGATTACGATTATACATAATATAAGGTTTGGTAAAATTAACTACGAATATTTTGGGTATAATATGATCTACAGATGATATAAAGACGTTTAGGCAAAATAAATACTGTCATACTCAAAGTAAAAAAATCATCTCATATTGGGTAATTCTCCGCTCAACGCAAACTCACCCATATGAAGGAAGATTTTTTTCGAATACAACAATCCATATGCCCAAAATATTCGTAATCGATTTTACCGAAATTTATACATACAGGCTGTTTTTACAGTCAGTGCCCAAACTTTCAGGAGTGAATATACTCTTGAATATAAGCAATGGGATTACTAATGGGATCATCTTTCCTACTTGAAAAAAAAAAACGATTTTTCCTACACAATGCTATCTGTCTATGCTGTAGCCCTTTTGTATGAAACAGCTGATTTTTTTCAAGTAGGAATGTTGATCTCATAATAAAAGTTGCTTATATTCAAGAGTATATTTTCTCCTGAAAGTTTAGATTTAGACTGACTGGAAAAACACCAGATATAATAATAAGAAGATTGTCACGTTGAAAGTATAAGATTATTTTTATTACCTTTATAAAGTGATGTCTATTCGTAGTTAACGTTCCCATTCACGTGTAAAATCAATTAGGTACAGTAATTTAGGGCATATAATTTCCTGCTTATGTAAAGATATTTAGGTAGTTTTTCATAAATCGAATAACAAAATCTAGTAATGAAATGAATCTTCGCTGCTGAGGCCATTGACCTATCTATCTGCTGATTCTCCTCACAGCTGATTTTAAAACATAAGATTTTAGCAAAAAAGAGGTTTCAAATCAGCTGTGGGGTGAATCAGCTAATGGTGTGAGGTCAATGGACTCAGCGGCGAATGTTCGTTTCCTTACTGGATAATTTCATCGTAAACATAAGCAGTAAGTCATGTGAACAAAATTTTCTGTACCTAAATTATTTTACAAAACGTTATATAACAGGTATTTTACTGATAGCCTTATAGAGTTTCGACTTTTAGAGTGTAGAACGTATTAGCATTTTTAAGCTAAATAATATTATGTACTTACCATTTCACAGTTAAAAATGGAGTGATGATGATGATGATTTCGGTGATAATTCATGGATACACTGATCGCCGTTGCATCAAACATGGTGGTTATGAGGACGACAATGATAATAATAATGATGACGTCATCATTTGTTCCAGATGTCATCCCGGCGCGGTACATTCTGGCCGTCCTCGGTTCTATCGGGATGGCCATAGTCTATGGGCTGAAGGTCAACCTGTCGGTAGCCATGGTTGGAATGTTAAACCATACTGCACTTAAAGTGGTTACACCCACGAAGTTCGCCGGAGAATCAGAATGCGACTCTTTCGGCGATGGAGAAAGTGGACCAGTAAGTAAAGATACAGATAAAGTAGAGGATAATATTCCCACAACCATTTTGGTGACGGTGGCATAGTGTGATTGAAGGAATTTTAGTTTTTTGGAATAAGAGAAAATATTGCGTAATATTAGGCAACTTTAATAATATGAGCAATGAGCGTTTCCAGAAATTGAGCTACATGCAATTTTCTTTACATGTTGCATCAATACAATAATTATTATATTAATGCTTTTCGTTTGCGCATTGTTACAATGCTCTTAAAAATCCTTTATCTAATCATCTAAAATACTGTTTACATGGGTAGGTTTATTACGCAATCTACTGTCTGCCGTCAAAACGAATCATTCTAGTTGGTGCAGTATAGAACTGACTGCGAATGGTGAAAAATAGACATAGACAACGTTTATGAGAAATTGCATCTTGGCGTTGCGAATCCGTGATAAAAATACGAAATCACGAATGTACGAATTTAAGTTACAGACGGCTAACCTCAATAAATTCACATTATTTCTGTTTGTTATTGTAACCACCATTAACGATTTCAAAGTCACCTTGTCGACGTATTGATACGTCCGAAAATAATTTAGTTACGCAGAAAATTAACTGGAATTTAACAGAGGACTGAGGAGTACCTTGAGTTTTTTATGAGAGAGAAGAGAGGAGTTAATTGACCCCATTTTGTTGGTTCTTTTTTATGATGGACGTAATAATAAATATAAAAGTAAAGAAGTATGATACAAAAGCTATTGTATACACGATCATTGGTAAAGTTCACAACATAACAGAGGTATGAATTAACAAACACATTTTTTCCAGGAATCTGATGGACCGTTTGTCTGGAGTGGAGATGTGCAGGGACTGATTCTAAGTTGTTACTTTTGGGGATATTTCGTTTCACAGATACCAGGTGAATTAAACTTATCTTTATCAAGTGTCCAGAGAATCTTTCTGAATTTCGAGGACCGTTGAGAAATTTGTTGCAAATCGAATCGTTAATATCGAAATTTATATATTTTTTTTATAATATTTATGGACGCTTACACACCACGTCAATCTGATCTCGTGGTAAGTTCTCGAAGAACTTGTGTTACGGGTACCAGACAACGGAAATATATTTAATAATTTTATACTATACACATATTTAAGATTTTCATTACATATTTAATACATCCATGACCCAGTAATATGGAAAACTTTTGTGTTCCTTTGGCGGGAATAGAACCCGCGAGCTCCGGCTTTAATACTGACGCGCTCAATCACTGAGTCACAGAGGTCGTCATAATATTATTTGTATTATTTACGGACTAAATAGACGTTTTTCTAGTGTTCTCTTTATTCTTAAAGTGTTTTTATTTTACTATTCCAGGTGGCCGTATCGCGGAATTATTCTCGGCGAAATGGGTGATGTTCTTTAGTGTGACGATCAATGTTATCTGCACACTGCTGACTCCACCAATGGCGGAGCTACACTACGCCGGTGTTATCCTCATGAGGATCGGCGAGGGTATTGGGGGAGTATGTGATGATGTTACGATCTAGTGTTCAGCGTGACGTCACGCAACCAGCGCCAGCTAACCATCTAAAAACGTATCGTAAAAAAATACTTAAACTTCAATAGCCATCTATATCTTAGCCATTGATGGATTTCTCAAGTTTTTGCAGTAATCGATTGTTATTTTTTTAATCTACATTCTACATTTTAATACTATTACGTCAAATATTATTTTTTTCAATATTCGGAAACTTGCCCATGACCAAGGTTTATTAAATGTATCTCTGATACACTTAATACCTCTATTCGCATAAAAACTCAAAATTTTTATTTCCATGTACGTTACCATGTAACTCTTATAGATTTGTCCTACATGATGCCTACCGCCGGTTCGGAAACTAGCCCAGCGAGAAAAACCGGCGGAAGAAACTCGCACGGGGCCATCTTTTAGCATAAAGATGGGAAAATGGTCCTTTTCAAAAATACAATTTTTACAATGTAGTAACTTAATCTTTATAACAAAAGTCAAGATACTTAAGTAGGTACATAGAAGCAGCCATGTAGGTGGTCATCTTATTGATTATTTGACAGCATAAATGATTATCATAAGAATACATAGGCATCAAAATCTTCTGCAAAGAAAATCTTAACAATTTAATAATCAAATATTCTAAATCTAAACACTAAAGTGATCTCTACAGGGTATGACATTCCCGGCAATGCACGTGCTACTGTCTAAATGGGCTCCGCCGGCGGAACGCAGTGTCATGGCAGCGCTTGTATACGCGGGAACTTCGCTCGGCACCGTGATATCCATGCTGATGGCTGGCGGCTTGACTGTTGCTGCAGGTCAGTGTTCAGCCGAAACGGGAGATAGTCAAATGCAATTGACACCAAGTTCAGAGACGCGACACGAATCACCCTTTGGCACTTTTTCGACTTTCTCTCTCTCTTATATCCGTCTTGGACTAGATTATCCTATAAAGTACTTAACGCCGACAGACAACCGGGCGGCGCATACTGCACGGCGGGCGCGAGACCGTCAAAGCCGGTGTGTTGTACCATACGTAGTGCGAGTTATGAATGAAATGTTAATCATGTTATTTTTCTGTAAATCACGTAATTTTCTTGTTATGCATACTCACGTAATATTGTAGCCTAATGTTGGGTTAGCTATTTAATTTGGATAAAAATACACCCTGTTTAATAGGCCATTCTACGAATTTCGTAGTCTCTGTAAACTATAAATTATAATTTTTTTACCGCTTAAATATTTCCAGGCTGGGCGAGTGTGTTCTACGTGATGGGAGGACTGTCTTGTATCTGGTGTGTGCTGTGGGTGCTCTTGATACAAGACTCGCCGCAGCAGCAGAAGATTATCACGCAAGCGGAGAGGGACATGATCGTTGAATCTCTCGGAACTTCTGAGGAGACTTCGGAAAAGGTATTCAGGAACTTAGATGTATTACATATACAGTAAATAAAAATAATGGTACAGTTGTGATTCTAGAAACAAAGCAAAAAGAATATTAAATAAAAGAAAATACTAATGCAATAGCTAACAGTATTCTAGAAGGCGTTGTTATAATAACATTGATCCTTACTGTTGATAATAATAAGGCCCAATCCCCTACCCCCCTAGAAATGCCGCAGTTGAAAATAAATTTGTTACCCCAGGAGGGTACCAACTGCGTTGGAGAATCCCTCTCTGGACGTCCACGCTCAGGAACCCCTGGAACTGAACGTGGACGTCCAGGCTGCCCCTCGTATTCTGGGGAGGGCAAAACTGCGCTCCAATCTGCTCGGGGCAAGAGCAAACACACAAAGGCACCCCCTCGATATTAAACATGGACTTTTGTAATATCAGGGGATTACACTCAAACCTTAATGCCGTCCATTACCACCTTGAGACGGCAAAGCCGGCTTTGCTCTTTTTAACCGAGACGCAGATATCATCTCCGAGTGACACATCATACCATTCCCACCCAGGGTATTCTCTCGAGCACTGCTTTCTGCCCAAAGCTGGAGTGTGTGTGTATATCAGAGATGATATCAGCTCTCGCCGCCTCAGCAATCTTGAGGACAGGGACCTGTCAACGTTATGGCTCCGCATAGATTGCGACGACCACCCTCGCGTCTATGCGTGCCTATATAGGTCCCATAGTGGTGACCCCGAGACGGACCGACTCTTGGAACACCTGCAAGCTGCTTCAGATTTTGTGCAGCGGCAGATCCCATCCGCAGAGATCATAATACTTGGCGACTTTAATGCCCACCACGCCGACTGGCTCAATTCCAGTAAAACTGATCATGCGGGGAGATCTGTCTGCAACTTTGCCCTTGCGAACGACTTGACACAACTGGTTACTACGCCTACGCGAATCCCAGATGTGGATGGTCAGAATCCTTCCTTGTTGGACCTTCTGCTGACTTCAAATCCTGACGGCTACCAAATATCCGTAATCGCACCACTTGGTTCATCGGATCATTGCCTTGTTAGGAGTTCTGTGCCACTTACGACAGTGTTACGACAGCGTGCTGTTAAATACCGTCGTGTGTGGCACTACAAGTGAGCAGACTGGGATGGGATGCGGTCGTTTTTTGCATCCTATCCTTGGGGGAACGTGTGCTCCTCGCCGGATGATCCCGACAACACTGCCAACTCTGTTGCCGATGTGGTGATGCAAGGGATGTAACTTTTCATTCCGTCCTGTGTAGTGCCAACTGGCGGCAGATTTCGTCCCTGGTTTGGTTCATCCCCCAAAAAAGCTTCTCGCCGGAAGCAGGAGGCTTACCAATCCTGGGCCAATGCAGTGTCTGTTCGGGATTTAAATACCAGCACATATAAAAAGGAGTACAACCTTGCCTCCAGGTCCCTCAAGAAAGAGATCACTCGGGCAAAGAAACAGCACGTCAATAGAATTGGTAAGAGACTTGAGCGCCTCCCCTCGGGAACCCGTGCATTCTGGTCTCTGGCCAAAGCTATTGAAGGAAATTTCTGCAAGCCAACCCTACCATCCCTACACGTAGGAAATGGATCGTTGGCCCAGGACGCAAAAGACAAAGCCTATCTTCTGGGCAAGCTCTTTGCGTCAAACTCGACCCTGGATGACGGGGGGCAGAAACCACCGACCATACCGCGATGTACGAGCATCATGTCGGATATTCGGTTTCAACAGCGCTCAGTGCGAAAAGCCCTCTGTTCCCTTGATATCTAAAAGTCGAGTGGGCCTGACGGAATCCCTCCTATTGTGTTGAAAAAGTGTGCTCCAGAGTTGGCTCCGGTCTTGACGCGTCTTTTTCGGTTCTCCTACTCTTCTGGCATCGTCCCGGCTTCTTGGAAGACAGCCTTGGTGCACCCGATCCCCAAAAAAGGTGATCGCTCAAATCCTTCCAACTACAGACCAATCGCTATAACCTCTCTCTTCTCGAAGATAATGGAATCCATTATCAATAGCCAGCTTCTTCGATACTTGGACGGCCAGGGATTACTAAGCGACAAACAATACGGGTTCCGTAAGGGTCGCTCGGCTGGTGATCTGTTGGCATACCTAACTCATCGTTGGGCTCAGGCAATTGAGTCGAAGGGAGAGGCATTGGCTGTTAGTTTGGACATTGCGAAGGCCTTTGATCGGGTTTGGCATAAATCGCTGCTATCAAAGCTTCCATCATACGGGTTGCCCGGGAAATTATGTAAGTGGGTCACTAGTTTCTTAGCAGATAGAAGCATAAAGGTCGTAGTTGACGGCGAATGCTCGGAAACTCAGTCTCTTGATGCTGGTGTCCCTCAGGGCTGTGTGCTATCGCCTACCCTATTCATACTGCATATCAATGACATGTTACAGACCAACGGCATTCATTGCTATGCGGATGATAGTACAGGTGATGCTGTATATACCGGCTCCCCCAATATTTCTCGGCTAAATGTCATTGAGAGTCGAAACGAACTTGTGTCTAAAATAGAGAATTCATTGGAGAAAGTCTCTGAATGGGGTAGACGTAACTTAGTCCAATTCAACCCCGCCAAGACGCAAGTCTGCGCGTTCACGACTAAAAAGTCACCAATGGTCGTATATCCTCGTTTTGAGGGCACATCTTTAACCATCTCCCCTAGCATTGAGATACTTGGCGTCAACATATCGAGCGAAGTCCAGTTCCGATATCATCTAGAGGGTAAGGTCAAGTTAGCCTCGAAGAAGCTTGGTGTTCTTAACAGAGCGAGACAGTACTTCAGTCCGGACCAACGCCTACAACTCTACAAGGCGCAGGTTCGGCCTCATATGGAATATTGTTCTCATCTCTGGGCAGGGGCGCCAAAATACCAACTGCTCCCTCTGGATCGTATCCGACGAAGGGCCGCTCGAATTGTTGACTGCCATAGTGTTTCAAACAGCTTCGACCCCTTGGAATTACGCCGAGATGTAGCTTCACTCTGCATCCTCTATCGGTTGTATCACGGGGAGTGCTCTGAGGAATTGTTCGGAATCATACCACCTGCAACTTTTCGCCATCGTCCCACGCGAAAAACATACCATCCTCATCACCTTGATGAGTGGCAGTCTTCCACCGTGCGCTTTTCGCGTAACTTTCTGCCGCGCACTGTAAAACTCTGGAACGAACTGTCACCAGCAGTATTTCCGGACCTATACGACCTGCAAACCTTCAAGAAGAGAGCGTATTCCCTCTTAAAAGGCCGGCAACGCACCTGCAGCTCTTCTGATGTTACGAGTGTCCATGGGCGACGGTAGTTGCTTACCATCAGGTGACCCATTAGCTCGTTTGCCCCCTTATACAATAAAAAAAAAAAAAAATTAATTCTTGGTCACCAAGAATTCTGAAAGACAACAGTATATACTTTGTAAGACAATGTTAACGAAGTATGGATGATAGCAATAACAATATTTTGAACAATATTTCAGAAGCTCCCAGTACCGTGGAAGTCAGTGTTCACATCGGCTCCGTTTCTGGCGATCCTAGTCGCACACACCTGCTCCAACTGGGGCTGGTACATGCTGCTTATAGAGCTGCCCTTCTACATGAAACAAGTACTCAAGTTCAACATGGCACAGGTCAGTTTGTAAATTTTACGTTGCCGGTTTTTTAGTTTCTTACACCGGTTCTTCTCAGCGGGATAGGGTTCAACAGGTGGTAGCTATTTTCTGTTGAGTTTCCGAAAAAAGCTTGTTAAGTTTAAATTGAAAATAAGATTTTTAATTTGAATTGAAAATATACTTCTTTTGCCGGGCTCGCACATCGACAGCCCGAAAGAGTCTTGATGACTGAATTGAACCCGAGAGACAGTTAACAGGTTACTTCAACCTGTTAACTGTCTCTCGAGTTTTCGTGTAACCTACCTTCAATGTTCAAAGTACTCTTCTTATATAATACTTGACATAAGTCAAGCACATAAGAAGATAAACTTCTTTCGACACACACACACTTACACGTTTTTTTCTTTACTTTCTAAATCCAATATTAGATAGCTTAGGAACGTTAAGGGGTTTTTATTGAATATCTTTAATTTAATCCATACATCTAAAGCTTAATCAAATATAGTATCCAAAGCTTGATAAAATATAGTACGATATGAGATTTAGGAAAATGACATTTCTATTCACCTTATCTTTCTTATATCGATTTTCAGATAGTAAAGACTGAGTAAAGAATTTGCCGAGAAAGGCGCATTAAAATTGTCATATTTTTGCACACTTAGACCCACTCGCGCTGCTCTGGATTAAAGTTAATCCTGGGTTAAATATCCTGCTACCTCTTCGTATTTATGAAAGAGAAAGTATGTAATTTTAACCCAGGGTTTCTGTGCAAGTGGGCCTTAAGGGGTATCAGAAAGGGTCTTATCACTTATGTTTTAGAGATCATTATACTTAGATTATAAATCAGACTATACTATCGCTTCATTATTGTAGTTCTTTTTTAATTTTTTATGCAGAATACAGTAACCACAGCCATGCCGTTTTTGTCCTTGTGGGTGTTCAGCATCATTCTCAGTAAAACGCTGGATGCTCTGCGGGAGACGGGAAAAATAAGTACGACCGTTGCTAGAAAAATCGGCACATTGTTTGGTGAGATATCATTTTAAGATTAGGTAACTGCTCATTTATAAGCTCCCAAAGTGTATGCAAGTTAAAAAACAAACAAATAGCGTAGCTTAATATTATGTGTTTTATTGTTATGTGACGCATCGCGCTCGGTGGAAATTCAAGGACCTCCATTTCAAAATAATTATTGCCCGGTTACTGAGGTTTATGTCGTCAGTTTATCTATTCAATAGCGCTTTTGATTGTTTAACAAGTTTGCATCGTCCAATCAAAATTGCTATTGAATAGATTAACTACCTACAAGAAACCTCACGAACCGAGCAATTGCCGTGTGAAAAGATTTCCATTTGGTATAACGTATTACGAAAAAAAACAAAGTGGAGGGGTAACCATACCAAAAACGGAAGCCTTATATTATATAGGGTCAATAGGGTCATTGTCCGTTTAACATTCCGTTTTTATTGTCCGTTTCTATTTCAACATCATTTTGTTGCGTACCATTATTTCCTGATATGGGAGCGAAAAGCTTCGACACGATTGGGCCGGCTCGACCGGATAAATGCCAAGGCCTCACAGAAAACCGGCGTGAAATAATGCTTGCGCTGTGTTTCGCCGCGTGAGTGGGGTTACCGGAGGTCCAAGTGGGTTGGGGAAGGGCTCAGCAAGTCGAACTTGAACTTTCTTAGGTGGAGGGAGTGTATACCAACGGATTTTCAAGTTCAAGGTGTCAATCGCTTGCAATTATTTTTGCCTAGTGTGTGGCGTTTGAATTTCCACGGTGCGCCTCTTGGTTCCCGAGTTATTAAATTTTTGGTTTTCTTTGGACTCATACTTGTGTTTCCATAGAACGGTTGAGAATGTCATCCACGTAAAACAGCATCGGTTGACTACTTTTGTCCCGGTGTTGTCGTGCGGGGATGACCTTCTACGGAGACGGACCTTGTGTAAATATATTTTTTATTATAGTTCTTTCATATTGGAGTGTTTTTATGTTTATTTGTATATATAAAATTTTGTGTTTTTAAGTTTAAAATTAGCTCTTAAGTCTGGCACGTAACGTGTCTAAACATTAGTTGGCCGCCCACCAGATGATAGAGCTCAGGGGGGGTAATGTGTCTGATGGGGGATATATGTTATTATATATATAATGGTTGTGGGATATCCGCGGTGGAAATAAGGAGTCAGGGAGAGGCTAGTGGGACTCGTACGGGGGATTTAATTCTCACGTTCGGGAATCTTGACCGAGTGTTTCGGTCAGATCCAGTGGGTCTAGTGGAGAGTGGTGCTAAGACGTCTCGGGAGACATCTCGAGACCGTAATGTCAGGGCTGGTACTGGTCGGAAAGCCGGTTTCACCTATAGTGAATTAATGGAGAGTGTGGACTGGTCCTTTGCGTCTGAGTCAGAGCCTCGCACGACTAAACATCCCTACTCGGATCCAGCGGGCGCTGAGAGAGTTTCCAGTGCCAAGCGAGGAAGAACACGTGATTCGACCAGAAAATACTCGTCCTCTCGTCAAGAGGTCTGAGGATGTCAAGTTTCAGGAGGCATTAAATAAGTGGGCCTTTTGAAAGTCGCAGGGGGAGGTTGCTCCTAGGGCTAATCTGGGCCTGCTGGATATTGATCCGGACCAGATGGGTGCCGTGGAGATGCTTTCGGCGGCTGAATCTAATCTGGCTGACATTTTGAAGGTGGCTAATAAGAGTACCAACCTAAAAGGTGGGTACTCGAACAGAATTCGGCGGGCGACCGTGACAATTAGGGTTGTCCTTGATGCCCTGGCCTCACGTACGGAGGAAGAAGAGACTCGTCGTCTTCGTGCAGACAACGGCCGGCTCCAGAGGGAGGTGAACAACCTCAGAGAAGTGCGCGCTTACCGTCGCGACTTCGAGGAGTCCAAGAAGTCGGAAAAGAGGGGCAGTCAAATGAGCACCAAACAGCTCGGGATCCTCGAGAGTAACATGGTCGGTTGTCGGCTCTCGAGGATCGACTGCCGCCTCCAATGATTGTTCGCCCCCTTCTGGCGGCGGACAAAAGAAGGGTTGCTCGCGAAACTGAGGCTGCCGCATCTGCCAGAGAGAGGTCACCGATCCAGAGAGAGGTCATCGGCAAGATAGGGCCTTTTGCACTATCTTGCCGATGCGGCCTATGGTGCAAAAGGCCCCAGTTCGACCGGTCCGCAGTGGACGGGGGGAGTTTCCGGCTCTGCCAGTACATCCTGCAGCGCGGCCGGCCCCTGCTAAAGCTCAGGCGAAGAAGGCCAAAAAGAGCAGGGAGGTTCAGTGGACTAACTTTGGTCCATCTACCTCCAGGGCACCTCAGTCGGGAGGGCGCCCATCGACGTCGACTCTGCCACAGTCTCAGGGGCATACTACTCCTGTTGCTGCTACAGAATCCAGGGAGAGCTGGACTGAGGTGACGCGCCGAAAAGTGCCCAAACAGAAGGCCCAGAAGGAGGCGCCCAAAGTAAGCCTGAAGGGCAAGAAGTTGACGGTTCCGGGCTCATCGGCCGTGGTGATTAAGCTGCGGCCGGAGGCTCTGAAGTCAGGCACCACATACTGTGATGTGCTGACTTAAGCCCAGAGGGACATTAAGCTCGATGAGTTCGGGCTTAAGTCCCTAAGGTTTCGGCACACTGCGACTGGCACTAGAATGATCGATATCCCTGGTCGGTCTAGTCACAAGACGGCGGATCTGGTCGCCAGTAAGCTGGAGTCGGTGTTGGCGGATGTGGCGGAAATCGCCAGACCTGTTAAGAGTACCGATTTTAGGTTGACGGGCCTGGATGATACCGCTAATGCAGCTTCCATCAAGGCAGCTGTGGCTAATGAGGGGGGTTGCACCCCGGAACAGGTTTGGGTGGGAGTCGTGCAGCATGGTCCCCGAGGTATGGGCTTCGCTCGTATGTCCTGCCTTGTTTCGGCAGGGAAGAAGCTGCTGCAGCAGGGCAGCATTTGCATCGGGTGGAGTAGGGTCCGGGTCTGGCACGAGGGGACTCGTCCCAGACTCGTCCCCACAGAATGAGGGGTCCAGGGTACGTCGTGGTTGCTCGGGGAGATATTGTAGACTCCTATTGAGTCTACTTCTCCCCGAACCGCAACCTAGCCGCCCTAGAACAATTCCTCGATGTTCTAGGGCCACTGATCAGGAGGCTAGCCCCCCTCCCCGTAATAGTGGCAGGGGACTTCAACGTCAAGTCCTCGGCGTGGGGTTCCCCTGTAACTGATCCGAAGGGGAGGGAAGTGGAGAAGTGGACTTTGGCCTCGGGACTGTCCCTATTAAACACAGGGACAATCCTCACCTGCGTGCGGCGGACGGGCGGTTCAGTGGTGGACCTATCATTCGCCACTCCCGCCGTCGCGCGCAGGGTGGTAGAGTGTAGGGTGGTAGAGTGGAGGGTGGTTACGGTGGTGGAGACACTCTCAGACTACCGCTACATACGGTTCGAGGTGTCTCCAGCCTCCGCATCGAGGTCGGCGTCAGGGTCCAGGGGGCGGGAACCTGCTGACTCCTCCCGTCAATGGAAGGCATGGGGGTGGACGAAATGGCTGGCTGTCTCGGCGACGCGCTCACAAACGTCTGCCGGGCAGCCATGCCTAGAGTATGGGGTCCGCCCCCTCCTCGACGGGTGGTGTATTGGTGGTCGGCCAAGTTGGCCGACCTTCGCGTCGCCTGCGATGCGGCGCGCCGCGCCTTCGTTCGCAGCAGGCGGCGCATTCCCCAGGACGAGGAGAGAGATGACCGGCTGTTTAGGGTGTACAATATTAAAAGGGAGACCCTGCAGCTGGCCATCAATCGGGCCAAGGAGCGAGCGTGGCAAGAGCTGGTGGAGGGGATCGAAAATGACCCCTGGGGCCGACACCTGATACTGGGGCGAGACAAACTTCGCGCCCAGTCGGCCCCCTTGACGGAAACGCTCCAGCCAGAGCTGCTGGAGAACATCGTCCGGGAGTTGTTCCCGGACCCCCCGGCAGACTTTGCTCCGCCGCGGATGGTCCGACGGACGCCGGGGTCGATGGAGGAGGATGTTCCGCCACCCGTCACCGACTTAGAAATGGAGGCGGTTCTGTTCAGCCTCCGTAGTAAGAAGAGGGTGCCAGGTCCGTACGGGGTGCACGGTAGAGTTCTCACTATAGCTCTCGTGCACCTTGGAGACAGCCTTCGGGAACTGACCGCACTGCGGTCAAACAGTTGGAAGGAGGGTCAGCTCGTCCTGATTCCTAAGGGCGGGCGGCTACCGGACTGTGTGTCGGCGGTGCGGCCGATTGTATTGCTGAACGAGGTGGCCAAGGCTTTTGAGCGAATTATAGCCTCCCGCCTCGTTCAGCACTTGGAGGAAGATCCGGGGCCCGCCCGGACTTTCAGATTCACAGTTCGGGTTTCGGGCCGGTCGGTCGACCATCGACGCAGTGAGGCGCCTGAAGTCGGTGACGGATGAAGCGGAACGCGGGAGGGAGGTGGTGGTGGCGGTGTCCCTGAACATCGCCAATGCCTTTAACAGCCTTCCCCACAGCGTAATACGGGAGGCACTGTCGTACTTTGAAGTGCCTCCGTATCTCGGGAGGCTGTTGGACGCGTACCTCTCCGATACCTTTACCTACCTACATACCTTTGAGAGGTGGAAGGTCGAGTGCGGCGTCTCTCAGGGTTCGGTTCTGGGTCCGAACCTCTGGGGCGTCGGCTACGACTGGGTCCTGCGGAAGGAGTGCCTCCTCTCCGGAATGGGTGTCGTCTGCATAGCAGTACGTAACATTCCGGGGATGGACGTACCAGGAGGATGCGCGGCTGGCCGGGGCGGGAGTAACCCTCGCTGTCAGCCGCATAGAGCGATTGGGGCTTCGGGTACGTTTAGACAAGACCGAAGCCCTGCTCTTCCGCGGGCCTAGGAGGAAAGGACCCACACCGGGTGCACGACTCCATATCGGAGAGGTGAAGGTCAGGGTGAGTCCAACCCTTAAGTGTCTCGGACTCACCTCCCGTCTCCCGTCCAGGACGGGAGGTGGACCTTCGGCCCCCATTTCCAACAACCGGGGCCGAAGGTCGTGAGGGTGGCATTAGCTCTGGGCCGGCTCCTTCCAAATATAGGAGGGCCCAGTGAAGCCTGCAGGCGGCTGTACTCCGGGGTCTGCCGGAGTATAGCTTTGTACGGAGCCCCCATTTTGTCCGATTCCCTCACCGCTCGCAATAAGGCCCAGCTGCGAAAAGCGCAGCGGGTCATAGCGGGTCGGTGAGGGTAATCAGGGGCTACCGTACAGTCTCCTGGGTGGCAGCCACTGCCCTGGCCGGAGATCCGCCGTGAGAGCTCCAAGCGTCGGTGCTCGCCGAGGTGCACCTCTTCGCTACAGAGAGGAGGTTATGGTACACATTCCGGCGAGTTTCCGACCTGGGAGGAGCTCTTACGAGTACGGAGCAACAGTGGTTGCTACGAAGGTGGGGTGAGGTGCTGGAGCAGTCGTCGTACGGCCAACATACGGCCGCGGCACTGCGTCCAGTCCTTGCGGCGTGGATGCACCGTAAGCGGAAACCCCTCACCATCCGCCTTGCACAGGTGCTCACCGGGCATGGATGCTTCGGTGCGTACCTGTGTAAGGTCGCCAGGAGGGAGCCTACGCCAGCCTGCCACGAATGTCGCGCTGTGGAGGACACGGCCCAGCACACCCTTGAGGTGTGCGACCGATGGGCCGTATCGTGGCAGTGATTGGGCGGGACCTCTCGCTCTCAAGCGTAGTTCGCTGCATGCTCGAGAGTGTTGAGGCCTGGCAGGCGGCGGTCTCTTTCTGTGAATCCGTCATTTCGCAGAAAAAGGCCGCGGAGCGGGACAGAGAGATCGATTAATCCTCTGTTCCGCTCCGCCGGCGTAGGACAGGAGTGCGGAGGCGTCGCTTTGCGAAGCTCCAATCTTCTGTCTAACGGGGCTCCGGGAGAGGATGGGAACCTCCCTGGCTTAGCTAGTCCCGGCACCAAGGGGGATGCTTCAGGTTGTCGGAGTGGCCCCTAATTGTGGTGGAAGTCCGGTCCCTTTTAGAGGGAGACCGGCCGGTCGCGGGGGGTGTCCTGTGTTAGACAGATCCAGGACACTCCCCCCTTATAGCGGCTGATGGCAATACGCAATAAATTGTAAATGAATTGTCTTGACATCATAAACTGATTTTTGAGTTTGAATCAATCAAAACGCGTTTAACGTTGGCTTGACGTTTATGAGAATACCATTCTGCTGTATAAAAATGTCAAGACTGCAACGAAACTCTATTATTGTCATAGACGTATATATAATAGTCGAGGCATGTCGAGGCAAAAACTGTCCCCATTTAACTTTTGGGGTAGTTTGGGGCCATTTAGATATTTGAGCTATGGTGAAATCAAGATGGCGTAACTTTTTCTTGTATGAAGATTGGTTCTCTCAAATGTACGTCATAGCCTATCTTTAGTTTTGAAATCTTTGATTATTGCTTAAGATTTATTAGCAGAATCGACCTACTGAGGAGTCACAAGCGTATTTCCTCCGGTGTGTGCGAGTGTCCACGAGCTGCGGTAATCGCTTACCATCAGACGAACCGTCTACTCGTTTCCTGGTCCATTTAATAAAAAATGCAGCATAACTTTTGACATAAACGTATTCACTCACAACAGCCCGAGTCCATTACGCGCTCAACTCTATTTCCAGCATAGATTAAAGAAAGAGGAACAGTAAACATAGTTAGATAGCTACATAGTTAGCTTTCGATTTGATTGCACTACTGCAATCATACAGATTATGGTGTGTCCACGATTGTTGATTGAAAAGCTGTGGGTCGTTGAAGGGGACGTCAAAATTTTCAAATTTGGATCGATTTGAATCGTTCTGTGAAAGCTGTTCCTCTGTACATCCTACTACTATTATAAATATAGAAAGGATTGTGAGCATGGATGGATGGTTGGATGAATGTTTGTAACTCTGTCACACAAAAACTACTGAACGGATTTTTAGTGACATTTCATATGGTAGTAGTTTATGGATTAAAACATAGGCTACTTTTTATCCCTAAAAAGTACGCTGTTCCCGTGGGATACCCGATACTATATTTACTCGGGCGGAGCCGCAGGAAAAAGCTAATAAATATATATATTTTCTACTCTGTGTTTTCCAGCATCCGCAGTGCCGGCTGTGTGTATGGTCGCACTTTGCTTCGTCGGCTGCTCGCGCAGCGCGGCCGTGGCGCTGATGGCGGTCGCCGTCACCTGCATCGGCGGCATGTTCTGCGGCTTCCTGTCCAACCATATCGATATTGCGCCTAATTTCGCAGGTAGAGTACGATTCGTAATCTCAGTCAGTAGAACCACATTTCCTGTTGAGGCGGACCAGTTAACACCACGATTCTCGAATCACGTTATCAAACATTTCACAGCTCGGTGATATGTCACCGTAAAATTGTAAATAGGTACCGTTAGATTGTAATATAACTATCGAGATTATAAAATGTCGACAGATTGTGAAATAAACATTCTGCTTACAATTTCACGCATTATTTTTCGTTATATTATAATATAACGAAATGAAACTTGGTAAATTGTAAAACGGAACGCAACTCACGCGCTGATTTGAACGGCATATGCCGCCCGTTAACAAATTAATAAACAAACAAATATGGCGGCGCGGACCAAACCGAACTTTCCTTAAGTTTGATTTAGTCTGGACTCTAGAAAAGGAATTTATGAAAAATATTTTTTTTTCTGTTGGTAAGTACACACACCGGCTATTTAGCGGAACATAAAATAAAGTTGCTGGCTGGTTTATACGTCATTTAATTTAAAAAGAAATATTTTCAAATTAAGAAAACAACTGAACATCACATTTTATGCAATTGTTTTAATTTTATTCAAATACACCTTATCTGGAGCGAACTTCGAGTAGAAATACTCGAAGTTCGCTCCAGATAAGGTGTTTGATTTAAAATTTCATTGAAATACTGTTTTTTGTTAGTTTTTTTTTAATCGCGTATCTTTTTGGAGTTGAGGACTGAATTATGCTTGACTTAGCCCCAACGGAGATTGCCAGGGCACTCAAAATGCGAAGAAATGGTCAAACCTACAGAGTGATATCCAGAGATCTTCGTCGACCAGTTTCAACGATCCATCGCAGTATCGAACGGTTCAGGGAGACCGGTACTTATGTGAGAAGAGCAGGACAAGGCAGAAAAAGACGCACTTCGAGTAGGGATGATCGTTTCATTCGACTTCGTGTACGTAGGAACCCCCGTTTGACGGCCGTCCAAGCCCGACATGAGTTAGAAGCAGTGCGGGTGTATCCGTAAGTGAGCGTACGGTACGAAGAAGGTTCGAAGAAGCTGGTTTGGGTTCATTTGTGCCCGCCAAGGCTCCAAGGCTCGAGGTAAATCATCGTAGAAACAGGTTAACTTTTGCTCAGGAACATCGGCTTTGGAACGCGGACCAATGGAGTAAGGTATTGTTTAGTGGTGAGTGCAGAATTCTCTTAAATCAAATTGACAGCAGGCAAAGAATATATAGACGCAAAGGAGAACGATACATTCAGACAAATTTTGAAACTACAGTTGCATACGGTGGTGGATCAATAATGGTTTGGGCGGGCACTTGTTTGGGAGCTCGCACAGACTTGGTAGTGATTGACAGAGGGAGTCTGACTGCAGACCGCTATATCAGAGAAGTTTTAGAAGAAAATGTCGTACCGTTTGCCCCATATATCGGTGACGATTTTGTTTTTATGCAGGAATTAGCTCGGCCGCATACCGCTCGGGTAACTCAAGCTTATCTTAATGATATGAATATCACTGTTATGGAGTGGCCGGCGAGATCACCGGATATGAACCCAATAGAGCACGTTTGGGACGTGCTGAAAAGAAAAGTTAAGTCCAGAATTCCAGCTCCTGCCAACGTGGGTGAACTGCGAATCGCCGTAGTTGAGGAATGGCGGAGACTATCCCAGGAGACAGGCCCCTCTTCTCCACTGGGCACTATGGGCACGTGCCCAGGGCCCCGCGATCGAATGGGGCCCCCTAGTTCCTGCCAGATTACCAAATGAAAACCGATATTTAGGTATTACCGAAAAACATTAATTTTGAAAAATCTGATGATAATGACCTACTACAATACCTACGCTTATTAGCTTTAGTTTGCCGCATGCGCATAGCTATACCTTGTACAACATAGCTTGAACTTTTTGACAGATGGGTCAGTGATGGGAAACAGAAAATATCTATTGGTGTAAAAAATATGTGGCTGTATGTATGTTTTAAACTATTCAAAATAAATTAATTCATTCATCAATCAATTTTATTGCACTGGACATAAAAACATTGGGTAGGTAAGAGACCATTGTTTTCAGTTTTTCTATTTAAATTTTACTTTGAAGCAATAAAAACCACTTAAGACCTTCGGAAAATGCTTGAGTCTTTAACAGGTACTTTTTTGTAGTGTGTCTATTCTTATGATTATTAACAATTATTAAAATAAGAAAATATTGTTCGTCGTTGCCAAGTTACATCGATTTCAGATTTGACATCCGTCAAAAAGATCAAACTATTAAATGCAACTATAAACAGGGTATAAGTACTCCACTTAATTAAATACCTATACTATATGTAGGTATAAGAATACAATGTGATGCGGTGTGGTTTATGTCATAAAGAAACCTATGAGGAGCAAAACTAACTTTTTATCCCGATAGGCGTCGCATCGTCGACTGTACCCAACTTTGACATTAGAGCTGTCAAATCCCATACATTTTGTGTTGTGACGTTTGTTTTGCTTGTAGTTGTTACTGTCTGTGCTCGAGCTCTGATAAAAAATAGTATTGTTTGATTAAATCGTCGTTTGTCTGTTTTGTGTTAGCGAATATTTTCGTTATAAAATTAATTAAATACTGAATTATTATATAAAATGTCGAAACGGTCATATCCTAGTGGATCTGAAAAAAAGAAAAAAGCTCTACATCAGAAAGAAGTAATTGAAAAGTTACCAAAATTAACATCATATTTTACTACTACTACTGGAGAAACTTCTGTAAGTAGCAATCAACTAATATATGTTCCACATGATGAGTCAGGTCAATCACAAATTGCGGGAATTTCTAAACCTTCATGTTCTAATTTTGAAAAAGAGATTGAATCAGAAAGCGAATATTCCTACGACGAAAGTGCAACAACTTCAGTGACTTCACTAAAACCGACAACTGTGTCAATTGAACAGCAGTTTTCCAACACAGAAGAATTAATATCACACGACCCCGCCGATTACTTTCACGAAAAGTTTATTGAAATAAATCGCGAAATTTTAATTCGTAAGGGACCTGTATATTTTCAAAATAAAGATTCTGACTTTTCCGAGGCATCTAGAACCTACAAAGATGGTAATAAATTAATAAAGAGATATTTTAACAAAGCATTATTTATTCGCAAATTAAAGAACAATGAAAGCGTCGAAAGAAAATGGTTGCTGTATTCGCCTTCCAAATGCTCTGTATTTTGTTTTTCATGCTGCTTATTTAACCCAACTGATGTTAATCTTTGCTCTCGGAATGGATGTAAAGATTGGAAGCATATTAATAACATAATTTTATCACATGAAAATAGCCAAGCGCATAAGCAATCTATGATGACTTATCTGGCACGAAGTAAAGCGGTTGGTAGAGTAGATATAGACTTATTATCTCAACATCAAAAGGAAGTGGATTACTGGAGAAACGTACTTAAACGGATTGTAGCTGTTGTAAAATTTTTGGCATCGAGAGGGCTTCCATTCCGCGGCGACAATGAAATCCTAGGATCTCCAAACAATGGAAATTATTTGGGTTGTGTGGAATTATTGAGTGAATTTGATCCATTTCTTGCAGATCACTTAAAAAAATTTGGGAATCCTGGAAAGGGTAACATTTCTTATTTATCAGCAAATATATGTAATGAGTTTATTGAAGTAATGGGAAAACAGGTTCTAAAAAAAATTATAAATGAAGTTAAATCAGCAAAATATTTTTCCATTAGCGTTGACAGTACGCCCGATCTGTCTCATATTGACCAACTAACTTTCATCATTCGATACGTAAAAGACTGTGTTCCTGTTGAAAGGTTTTTGAAATTTATACCTATTAAAGAGCATAAATCTAAGTATTTAGCGGAGACCATCTTACATTTTTTAGAGATACATGATATTCCCAGAAAAGATTGCAGAGGACCTTCTACGACAATGCTTCAAATATGTCGGGAAAGTATAGTGGTCTACAAACAAGAATCAAGGAAAAATGTGAATTTGCCACCTTTATACCATGTGCGGGACATTCACTAAACTTGGTAAGTGTCCATGCTGCTGGGTGTGTACCGGAGGCATCACAGTTTTTTGAAGTAGTTCAGAAAGTGTACAACTTTTTTCGGGCTCTACCCACAGATGGAATATGTTAACAGAACATTTAGGTTCAAAAAAAGTTGTTAAAAGTCTTTCACAAACCAGATAGTCAGCCCGAGCTGATGCAGTAAGCGCTTTGCATGGGGGTTATAAACGAATAACAGAAGCTTTAATCACCATCGCAAACGATACTGAACAGGCACGAGAAACTAGAGACGAAGCCCTTAGTCTGTCTAGAAAAATGGGAAATCTAGAATTTATTATACTGACGGAAATCTGGAGTTGTATATTGGAAAGAATAGACAAAACAAGTAATTATCTTCAGAAAGAAACAATAACACTGGACGTTGCAACCAATTTGTTCACTTCACTTTATGATTTTATTACTAACCTCAGGGATAAATTTGATAACTTCGAATCATCTGCCAAAGAAAAGAACCCAGAATCTGACTACAAGGATCTATCTCAAAGAACAAGACGTAGAAGCTCTCGGCAGAGTTTTTTTGATGGCTCTGCTCCATCAGTCCAATTGAATGGAAAAGAGCGATTCAACGTAGAAACCTTTCTCCCAATAATCGATACCTTGAGTGTTCATCTAAAATAGCGACTAAGTTCATATGAGACCGTTAGTCAACGTTTTAGTTTATTTTTTCACTTAAAAACTCTGAATTCCGAAGAGATACGACAAGGATGCAAAGAATTTTCTGAAATCTATCACGAAGATGTAAATGAAAAAGAGTTAGAAATAGAATGTCAACATTTAAAAGAATACTTAAAAAATGTTCAGAGTGAAAATGAAGCACCTAACAGTGTACAGGAAGTATATAATCTATTAAAGAAAAACAAAATTGAAAACACATTTCCTAACGTACAAATTGCATTGAGAATATTTTTAAGCATGATGATAACTAACTGCAGCGGAGAACGCTCCTTCTCCAAATCGAAACGAATAAAAAATGAATTAAGAAGAACAATGTTTCAAGAGAGATTAACTAGTTTGTCGCTGATGTCCATAGAATGTGATGTTCTCAATACCATAGATTTTGAAGAAGTGATTAACGATTTTGCTCATCTTAAATCTAGAAGGGTACCTTTGCAATCAACATAGAATTAATCTAAGGATTTTATGCTAAGCGAGTTACTTTTGTAGATTATTTTTTATATATCCTATTTTTTTATAGTTAGTAACTAAATAAAAATAAATTTAGAACCTTGTTTGTCTATTTTCTTTATATATTATAACTAAATAGTGTTTTCTCAAGGTCATAGGGGCCCCATGATCCTAATGTGCCCAGGGCCTCAAATAGTTTAAAGACGGCCCTGCCAGGAGACCATCGATAACATCATTCTCAGTATGCCTAGACGGGTAGAAACTTTAATAAGAGCACGTGGAGGAAATACGCGATATTAATCACCATTTTTCTAATTTAATTAATTGTTATTTTAATATTAATTTTCACTTTTCCCGGTTACATGAAAAGTTCAAAAATGTACCATTTTTCACAAATAGCCTTTACTCGCAAAATCTGTTCTTAATGTGAACTCATTTTAAGTAAAAAAATGAAACAAATGAAACAAAAGAACTGTAGTAAGTAGATTTTAAAATAAAACCATATTTTTTTAATTATTGTTGTAATATTAAGAATGTCAATTAGGTGGTGGGTAGAAAAATAATAAATCAGTTGTTATCTGCACTTGGTCGTTTCATTATGTTACATGGTGACAGCGGTGAAAAGTTATTTTAAAGTTACTAAATGTGTGTAATTGAATAACGAATAGTGTGTTTATATGGTTAAACGTATTGACTGCTATTAATAATAATGGAACACGCTCGTCCACCTCCGGAATTAAGTCTGGATGGCAACTCCGTCAGCAGGGCTGACGCATGGAAACGTTGGAAAACGTAGTTAAAATTATTTTTAAAAGCATCGGGGGTGCATAAAGAAGAAAGCGGAGTGCAATCTAGTTTGCTTATTAATTTAATTGGCCTGGAAGGTTTTGATATCTACGAAACGTTTGTGTTTCAAGATGGCGTTGAAAAGGATAACGTCGATACGTTGATTAAAAATTTGACGAGTATTTCGGTGTCAAACCTAACATTACATTGGCAAGATATAATTTTTTCACTAGAAATCAAGAAATGGGAGAATCGATTAACCAATATGTGACTGCGCTGAAGCTGCTAAGTAAAACGTGTGAATTTAAAGTTTTGGAAGACGAACTGGTACGTGATCGAATAGTGTGTGGCACACGGAATACGATGGTTCGGGATCGCTTACTGAGATCGGAAGATTTGACTTTAGACAAAGCTATAAAAGTTTGCCAAGTCGACGAGATATCTCAAGAAAGCACCCGTGTATTGGAGTCGTGCAGCGGCGGCGAACCGGGGGCATCTCGTGTGGACAGGGTGACTGCGCGCGGGAGCTCCGGCCGGGCGCGAGCGGGCGGCGTGCGAGGCGCTCGCGGCGGGAAACGCGACGGGCTCGGCCGCCACCCACGGGCGTCGCCGGCTTCTCGGCAGCTTCGTGTTGTCACAGATGTGGAGGGCGGTGTCGGCGTACCGGCGACTGCCCGGCCGTCGGTGTGCAGTGTTTTGTGTGTGAAAATTATGATCACTTTGCGAGAATGTGTAAAAGTAAAAAAAGAGTGCACGATATAGACATACAGGAACAACAATCAGATGAGGACACTGATCGTGAGTCGTTTTTTATTTCCAGTTTATTTAATATTTCTGAAATCAATTCTTTATCGGACGATTGGTTTGTTTTACTTTACGGCGATAATTGCTGTGAAAAATATAAATTAGATTCTAGAGCTGATATTAATGTTATTTCTTATAAACGTCTCATGCAGTTAGGCTATAACCCGAATGTTATAAATGATAATTATAAAATAAAGTTACACTCATACAGTGGTGATTTTATACCGATAAAAGGAATTTGTATATTAAAATGGTCGCATGAAAATATACAATACTTTTGCGGGTAGGTGTAAATAAAGTTAATACATGTCTCTACATTTCTCTTAATTAAATTAATTAGTTCTAATAAATTATTTGCATCAGTTATTATTAATTCTAGTGCAATACATACGGTTTTTTGGAGGTTTTATGTTGGTAGAACTTTATGTGACAATCTAACCATATAACTAATACACCACCTGTCAGCTGATTATCAACTTAAATATTTACACTATTGACAAGTTCAAGCACACAAGATAAAATGTCACAACTAGACGACATCCAAAAGGCACAGCAAAGCTTAGAGGAATGTGTAATGAAGAAGATGGAGGAGCTTCAGGCACAGTTGCAATGTGGAGCCGCTAAGGACACAGTAGCTAAAGTTGCTGAGGAGTTCCGCACATTTCGTGAGCTCACTTTTTCCATGCTCAACTTGCTCCGAAAACAAATAGCAGAGTGTTCCAGGGCTGTGGATATCATGGAAACCAGATCTCGCAGAAAGTTTCTGATTATCTCTAGTGTTCCCAAGCAAAGTAGTGAAAACTGTGTGTCTTCAGTTCTGAATATAGTGCACCAGAAACTTGCTATGAAAGACATAACAGCAAATTCCATCAAGGCATGTCATCGACTGGGCAGCCTTTTGACTCCCAGCAGTCAACACAAAAGCCGGCCTATACTGGTTAAGTTTTCCTCTGCTGATATCAAAAGCGCTGTCTTTAGAGCTAAAACTAAGCTGAAGGGTACACCTTATTCTGTTAGAGAGTTTTTAACGAAGGCAAGACAGACAGTGTTTAGTAAGGCGAGGATGCACTTTGGTCTGAGGGCGTGTTGGACTCAGGATGGTACTGTTGTCGTTAAGAGTTCCGATAGTAAACGCCACAAAGTGACGACCTTAGAAGAGCTCCAGCACCTTTTGATAAAGTACCAGAGGGCAACACCATCGGTAACTTCCTCTAATAACGGCTAATGTTATTTTGTTAAAATTTAATACTGAGCTTAGTACTTATGTTATGTTTTAGTTTGTGGTGCTTTTCTATTCGCTATCTTCTTTTTTCTACTTTGTTTTCCGTTATTGTATATTGAGATTTCCGATTGTTATAGGGTATACTCTAAATTGTTTATATCTAAAAATTATAATTTTTAATGCAACCCGGTTTTTGCAAACTCACGTTACTTTGACATTATGTCACCTGTCACTATCATTTGTTTTGACTTCTGACATTTGTCTTCAAGGTTGCGTTCAGAAACTTATTGAACTTTTTAAATAATGATAGTGTAATAATTTATGAATGAGTATCTCATGGCACAGTGTATTAAGCTTAGTGTTGAGTATAAAAGTACATACATAGCATAGTAAATTTATCATTTTAAAATTGTGCAAAGCGGGTCTTTGACTATATTTGTTTTTTTTTGTTATAAAAGTGTAAAATAATCTATTCTGTATTGTTTTTAAAGTCAGCTGGCGGGTGGTGCAGAGATTGCTACCACCAAATAGTTTTTTTTTTTTTTCGAAACGGCATACTTAATATCGTATTAATACTAATTTTGTTTATTTTGGCAAATATTAAATATATATTATATATTATTATAATGTCTATTTCTGATAGTGATTCATTTTACTCAGCTAATAATACTTCTATCATTTCAGCTGCCAACGACAGTTTCGGTTCTATTAATGATAGCACTCTGGGAGAACTCTTGCGTAAAAATTTTACTACACTGAACAGCCAACTACTAAATGTGTGTCATATAAATGCCCAAAGTGTGCCTAGCCACTTCAATGACATCTTAGACACTTTTTCGGGAATCAATGTTCACGCACTCCTAATTTCAGAGACCTGGTTAAAACCTAACATTCTTTCTACAGCTTACAGTCTGCCCGGCTTTATTTTAATACGAAATGATCGTGTTGACAGACGTGGTGGCGGTGTAGCTATTTACATACGGAGTGACATGCCCTTTAATATAATTGCTCGTTCACCTCCACAATATTCTGCTGCCGCTGAATTTCTTTTTCTTGAGGTCTGCATTGGGGGGACGAATTTAGTTCTTGGTGTAGTTTATTGTCCTCCTTCCATTGATTATTTTAGTCAAATTGAATCAGTGTTGGAGTCTTTGGGAGCTGAATATAGACACCATATCATAATGGGTGACTTTAATACAAATCTTTTAGAAATCTCATCCTCTCGCTCGCACAAACTACTTCACATTTTAGAATCAACCAGTCTGCATCATTTGCCTCTTCAAGCCACACACCATAATTTAATCGGTGAGGATACTTGGTTAGATTTAATATTAACATCTGATCCCTTATTAGTCCAATCCCACGGTCAATATCCTGCCCCCGGCTTCTCGTTTCATGATCTCCTTTTCCTGAGGTACGTCATAAAACCTCCTAAAATAAAACCTAAAATATTGTTTAACCGTTGTTTTTCACGCATGGATACTAAACAGCTTATGTTGGACGCTGCGGAAATTAATTGGGATCCACTTTTAGCAGCTCCCACCGTTGATGATAAAGTTCAGTTTTTTAATAATTCAATTCTTGCTCTTTATGATGTACATGCGCCGATCAAAAGAATTAAAATAAAGCACCTTCCGGCACCATGGATGTCGGCTGAGATAAGAGAGGCGATAAGACTTAGGGACCGTGCTTTTCGCAAATACAGGGCTAATCGATGCGATACTAATTGGGTCAATTTTAAGAAAGCAAGAAGTAGGTGCAATCAGATGATACGGAATGCTAAACGCCGACACATTTTTCATAATATAGTTAATAACTCTTCTTCATCTTACCTACCTTATGAAAATTCCTTAAAACCATTGGTATAGGTAAATCGCGTCATGTGGAGTTTCCGTGTACGATTAGCTTGGATGACATTAATATCCATTTCTCTACTTCCATAACCATAGACATGCATACTAAATCTCAAACAATTAGCTATTTAAATGGATTAACACAAGAGATTATAGAATATTTTCAGTTTACACCAGTTACTGCAGGCGAGATCAATACAATCATTAGCTCTCTTAGTTCGAAAGCCGTGGGCTGTGATGAAATCAGCCGCCAAATGATCATTCCCATCCTTGAACATTTCTTGCCAGCCATTACCCACATTATAAATTTCTCCTTTGAGTCCTCTACTTTTCCCGATTTATGGCGTAAGGCCTACGTCCGTCCTTTACCAAAGGTACAAATTCCTGTGCAACCCTCACACTTTCGACCGATTTCCATTCTCCCGTTCCTCTCCAAAGTGATCGAGGCGTGTGTTCACAGGCAGTTGTCTCGGTTTGTGTTCAAACACAACATTCTCTCTCCACTACAATCTGGATTCAGACCTGGACACAGTACCACTACGGCTCTCATAAAAATTACTAGTGATATAAGGGCAGGCATGGAGGATTCGAAAGTCACTATTTTAGTGCTAATTGACTTTTCAAACGCCTTTAACAATGTCAACCACGATATTCTCCTGGCCATCCTCTCCCATCTTATGATCTCGCCTGAAGCGTTGAACTGGTTCTCTTCTTATCTTCGGGGTCGTCAGCAGCGTGTACGCGTTGACCAGTATTTTTCTGATTGGCGGGTTCTCGAAGCTGGGGTTCCTCAAGGCGGCTTACTCTCTCCTCTTTTATTTTCCATATTTATAAATTTAATATCCTATGTTCTACGTACTTCGTATCATCTGTATGCTGATGACTTGCAGGTGTACTGTCAAGAAGGGGTTGAACATCTGTCCACTGCCATCGATGATATAAACCGAGATCTAGACGCTATTCACACTTGGTCCACTGAGTTCGGACTGTCAGTGAATGCCAATAAGTGTCAGGCGATTTTATTAGGAAGTCCAAGACTATTGAGTAGAGTTGACACAGGAAGTCTCCCGCCTATTATCTATAACGGCAACATTATTCCTCTTAGCTCGTGTGTTAAGGATCTCGGTTTATATATTGATGCTAATCTTGACTGGCGTACCCAAATCGCTAATGTTGGTAATAGTGTTACCAGTTGCTTGCGATCTCTCTACCGTCTGAAAAATTTCTTGCCTTCCAATATAAAAACTATGCTTGTTCAAGCCCTTATATTCCCAATACTGGATTATTGTGATATTTGCTACTTCGACCTTAATGCAGACCTACTCAACAAACTCGACCGGCTCCTTAATAATTGTATAAGATTTGTTTTTGGCCTCCGTAAGTACGACCACATCTCCTCCTTCCGCTCTAAGCTTCAATGGCTGCCAATACGACAACGTCGTTCTCTAGGGGCTCTGTGTACACTCTATTCCCTTCTTCACTCCCCCTCTGCTCCTCACTACCTAACTCCTCATTTTAAATATCTGTGCAGTAGCCATGATAGAAATCTTCGTTCTACAAATAATTTGCTCCTTCTTTGTCCTTCTCATAGCTCCTCCCTTGTCCATTCATCCTTCCATATTCAGTCCATCCTCCTTTGGAATTCACTACCCCAAGACGTTAGGATGTCTGAGACAAAAAATTTATTCAAACGCAGAGTTCGTGAACTATACTTCAAATCATTGGCAGAGTAGAAATAGACTAGAATAAATAAGTAAATTATTTAGATATCTTATTATGTTATATATTATTAGGTTTACATATTTAAAATATTATTTAGTAGGTTAATTTTAAATAAAGAGTTATATTAGTATTTATATGGTAGTATTTATTATTATTATATATTGTATATATACTCAAAATGTCTAAGTCTATGTTTCCTTTTAATACTATGCATCTACCTCACACTGTCTCTGCATCACCCATAGGTTGGCTGGTAGAAAATGCCACAAGGCATTAAGCCCGCCTTTGTACCATATTGTGTGCATAAAGTATTATAAATAATAAAAAAAAAATACTGCTTAAAGTTCGCTATCGCAAATATTGAATGTCAAAGCGTGTTGGGATTGCAGACGTGTTTATCGCTGGGACTAATTAAACGAATTCACGGTTTAAGTATTTCTGAAAATAATGATTTGTTTAACGCAATCGGTTGTTTACCGGGTGAATCGTGATGACCATAAACAGAGATGTTACGACGGTGGTGTGCGCGCCGCGTAAAATACCGCTAGCGCTCTGCGATAAGTTACACGGCGAATTAAATAGAATGGTTCAGCGAGGGGTTATTAGAAAAATCAGTCATCCGACGCCTTGGGTTAATTCTATAGTAGTCGTGGCTAAGAAAAACGGAGATTTGCGCGTGTGCTTAGACCCTTAAATAAAGCTATTCAACGAGCTCATTTCCAATTGCCTACTTTAAATGAAATCGCTACGAAATTAAAAGATGCTCGATATTTCTCAATTTTAGACGCAAATTCCGGATTTTGGTCTGTTAAATTAGACGACGAAAGCGCAGATTTGTGTACGTTTAGTACGCCGTTCGGACGTTTTCAGTACCTAAGGTTACCGTTCGGCTTGAATTGCGCGCCGGAGGTATTTCACGCGAAGGTCAAACAGCTGTTAGAAGGTCTAGAAGGAGTAGATAGACTCTTTTATTGACGACATTATATGTTGGGGGTCTTCTAAAAACGAGCACGATATGCGTCTAAGAGAACTGTATGAAAGGGCTAGGCAAATTAATTTGAAGTTCAATAAAGATAAGTGTCAGATTTGTGTGAGTGAGGTTACATATTTAGGGCACATATTTAACAAAGATGGAATGCGGGCTGATAGTGAAAAAGTTAAGGCTATAATAAACATGCCCGAGCCAGTCGACAGAAAAAGCTTAGAGAAGTTTTTAGGGGCGGTTAATTATCTTTCTAAGTACATACCTAACTATTCAGAACATATATTTCCGTTAACGAGGCTTTTAAAAAAATATACAATTTGGTGTTGGGAAAAAGGGCATAAAAATGCTTTCGATAAATTTAAATCAATACTGAGCTCGTCACCCGTGCTGGCGTTGTACGACGTGGAGCGGGAGACGCTGCTGTCGGTGGACGCCAGCAGCGTCGCGCTCGGCGCCGCGCTGCTGCAGGGCGGCCGACCCGTTGAGTACGTCTCGCGAACGCTCACCGACACGCAACAGAGATATGCCCAAATTGAAAAAGAGCTGCTGGCTATTGTTTTTGCGTGTTAGAAGTTCCATCAGTATATTTATGGTAAAAAAAATGTCATTGTCGAAACAGATCATAAACCGCTTGAAATTATTTAAAAAAAAGCGTTAAACGCGATCCCAGGACGCTTACAGCGGATGATGCTTAAATTGCAAGGGTATGATTTATGTATTGTTTACAAGCCCGGCAAGTACATGTACATCCCTGACACACTGTCACGCGCACCCCTTTCGGAATTATATGATGATAACATTATTCAAGCCATATTGAGTCAATTGAAAATGGTTATTGATAATATTCCTATGTCTAAAAACAAACTAATTCTAATAAAAAGAGAAACTTTAAAAGATAAAATGTTATGATATTTATTAAATTACATCACTAATGGTTGGCCGATAAATAAGTACGATGTGCGTAATGATATTAAGTTATTTTGGCCTATGAGAGAGGAGCTATATGTTGTAGACAATGTGATTTTTAAGAATAAACAGGTATTAATTCCAGCTGCATTACAAAATGAAATGTTAAGCATAATTCATGATGGGCAGCTTGGAATTGATCGTTGTAAAAGACGTGCTCGCGAAGTGTTATTTTGGCCGGGAATGTCGAACGATATTGAAAAATATGTTAGAAAATGTAAAGTGTACCAGGAGAATTTAAATAGACCCTGTAAAGAGCCAATGATACCGATCCCAATTCCAAAAATGGCTTGGAACAAAATTGGTACTGATATATTTGAATATGCAAAGAAAAATTATCTAATTTTAGTCGATTATTATTCTGGTTTTATTGAAATATCATATTTGAGAGATACGACGTCTGCCTCGGTAATAAATATTATAAAAGAAAATTTTGCACGATACGGTATACCAGATACGGCTATCAGTGACAATGGACCGCAATACACAGGTCGAGATTTAAAAAAATTCTCTAATGAATGGGGCTTTGATCACATCACTTCTTCCCCTTATTATGCACAATTTAATGGTAAAAGCGAGCGAGCTATACAAACCGTGAAAAAACTCTTTAAAAAATCATTTGATAGTAAAACGGATTTTTTAAATCCTTTTATTTAAATCTGTTAAGCTATAGGAATACTCCAAGGGACGATTTAGATTCTCCAGCTAAGCTTATGATGGGACGACGACTAAAATGTAGGCTTCCGGTACATCCAGATCTACTAAAACATAGTAACATTGATAGTCAATATAAGAATCTTATAGATAAACAATTAAAATGTAAAATGTACTATGATCAACATTGTAAGCCACTGCCAGAGTTAAATGTCGGCGATAACGTAACGATGTTAGAAAATAATAATAAACGTATTCGCGGAACAGTTATAGGAAAAGCGAAAACATCGCGGTCATATATATTAAAAAATAAAAAAGGCATTTACCGCCGCAATCGCCGGCAATTAATGAAGGATGTAGCACAAGACAAGCAGGCGAAAGTTGTGGATACTGATGGAGTCCTGCCATTGAAATATCGGACGATTCGTATTATGAGGAGGATGAATTATATGAAAATTGTGATGATTGTTCACTATACGAACCAAGTGTTGTTACAAGCTTTAAATACAAATATTCGCCTCCTCGTACTCGACGCCATCCAAAACAACAATAATAATATAATTATACAATGATGTATTATTTAACTAAACAATCATTTTATTTTTAACTTTTCTTATTTTTGTAAAGGGAAGATGTTGTAATATTAAGAATGTCAATTAGGTGGTGGGTAGAAAAATAATAAATCAGTTGTTATCTGCACTTGGTCGTTTCATTATGTTACAATTATGAACCTTTTTTTTGTGTTCCGCTAAATATGCCGGTATGTTTATATATTAATTAACTTGTTCGTAGGTACACTGATGGCGATTACGAACACTGTGGCCACGGTCCCCGGCATCGTGGTGCCGATATTCGTGGGACACATCACTGAGGGAAATGTAAGAAACTTTATTTAAAACTAATTGTTGCCCGCGACATCGTGCGCGCTAAAGGAAATCTCGCGGGAACCGTACACTTTGCCAATATATAAAGTAGCCTACGTCCTTCCCCGTGGTCTATATCTATGACAAATTTCATCAAAATCGGTCCAGTAGTTTCGGAGTCTATTCATTCCAAACAAACAAATCTTCCTAAGATCCCTGGATACATTTCATACATTAATGTACGTAATATGAAAATATATAGTATCTTAGCCGTCTATGATAGTTAATACAAATATAAAAACGATATTCTATCTTAACATAATATAGTATAGTATAGTATCTTCGCCGTATGTTATGGCCTTAAGTGTCATGTAGCTAACATATTATATGTTTTGTCTCAGTCACTTCATATAGATTATAAAGTATGAATGTGACAAATTACAATACTTGTGAAGAACCAATTCGACACTATTATCAAAATATTGTAAAAAAAGCCCCTTAACGCTCTTTAATATAATTATAAAAGGCATTAAGGATTTTAACAATAAATTAATAAGTTTCTAAAGAAGTTTTTATAATATTTTTTTTGCAGCAAACCATTAACGCATGGAGGGTTATCTTCTTCGTGACGATTGGGCTGTATTTAATAGAATTAGCAGTTTATACAATGTATGGTTCAGGGGAGCAGCAGCCTTGGAACAGTGTTACAGAGGAGGGGCAAGGCAGAAGGAGTGGTGACTCCAAACGACTGGAGACTGATGTTGATGAAGATTAGAGAGAGAAACTAGTATTATCTATACCTTATTAATTACTAAACTTATTTATTAAACGATATTTGTAACATATTGTATTAACATATTGTAATATAATTATGTAATTTCTAATATCTTCTCATTGTTTGCTATTGTTTTAATAACAATATTACTATCATTGTTAAGACAAAAATAATAATATTGTTATTGTCTTAACAATATTATAAACCAGTCTATCTATGTCTATTATAGTCTATGTCTATATGTAAAATATGTTATGTTGTTATAAGAGTACGTTTATACTCCATTCCATTTTGTACATATTGTGTTAGACGTTATTGTAGTCTCTAAGAATCTTCGCTGCAGCGTTTCCATATTTTCAAGCTGTCCAATCCCTCATAAATTCTTATCAGTAGCTCGAACTTCACCTTCAGCTTCGTTAAGTCAGCTTCAAACATCAGCTCTCTAACTACATGTGCGATCATTGTTTTCAAAAACTGATAGGCATATTTTTCACCTGGCAAATAAGCAGTAAAAATATATTAAGTTAATCTTTTTTTTAGTAAAATAATTAGTACCTGGGTAACTGAGCTTCGCTCTGAGCTCTAGTAAATGAAAAAAAAGAATCACAAAAATATTTTACTGGGGTTCGAACCCAACACATTCCGAATTTCCGAACAACGCTAAAATTACATATGCGCATACCAAACTGCCAATGGGACTGACATATTGTTAGAGTCGAAATTATTGGTATATTGTAGCACGACGAAAGAAAAAGCAACTAAAAAATGCGCAGATTCCCAGGGATAAGACCTAGCTAGATCGATTTTTCTCCCCCAAAACTCCCTGCATACGACGAACGACGACTGCAAGTATTTTCATAAATTTTATGAAAATACTTGCAGTCGTTTCGAAGATTACGATTATATATACAAGATTAGGTCGTTTAGAGTAATACATAAGATAAGGAAACATTTGGGGCGCAAGTATTATCATCAATGTATGGAATCGTGTGCCGTCTGAAGTCCTAGAACTAAGTACTAACATTTAACAACAGTGGATAAAATTACCAATAATCAAAATTTAAATATTTTTATATCGACTACGCAAATTATATAGCCTATGTTACCCGGGCTATATAGTGTTACGAACCTATCGACACCTCATTCATTAAAATCGAATCAGTAGTTTAGGCGGTATAGTGGAACAAACATACATACAAACATAGGTACATAGACTGCCAGAATCATTACCCTATATTGTATACCCATACATATATACATACACACATATATATATATACCCATATATTTTGGCTACGCCGTAGTCGGGTAAAAAGAAACTCACCAAGACATCTTCTTTTTCCCATGCTGAAGGATAAGAGTGGAGGTAGAGGGGTGGCAGGTGCAATCCAACGCTCTGGTCTGAATTCTGAAGCATCAGGACCCCAAAGTCGAGAAGAACGTCCCGACCCATAAATGTTTATGAGACACAACGCATCCTTTGGTATGGTACAGGATTCTGAAAGTGCAACAAACATGTAATAATTTAGGGTTTTTTTATACGTTCAGAAATATTGAGGTATAACATCTTGATAAAAGAAAAAAAAGTGTAGTTTTGTAATTAGGTGCATTTGAAAGTTACAAAAAAGTTACTTTTTAAAGAAAATAGTTTACAACATTAGGTTAAAAACCTAAAGGAATGAACATAAACGCACAAACTTCGGTGATATTATAAATTGTGTGTCAAAATTAAACTTTATTCACTACACAATAAGATACACATTTCATATTATCTGTACTCTCTAATACGCCTTCCCCCTCACTAATAAAACTATTTACACAACGGATTAAACAACGTTGTTGTCTTTGTCTGATGCGTTGGAAATGTCACATGATAGAAAAAGATAGCAACGTTGTTTAAGTTATCCGTTGTGTAAATAGTTTTATTAGTAAGGGGGTTAATGTATAAAAATCTCATTAGAGATTCATACCATAAGTTATTGCCTTTCTTTTCTATAATTTGTTCCTTTTTTATAGAAACAGTTTTTTTATGACATCAGTCATACATGCTGAGCACGAGTTTTTGTCACTACTCGCCGTGAAGTTACCTACAATTTGTATGGCATCGAATTAGTTGCCATTGTTTGCCACTAGAGGCGTTGTTTAGATACCATACAAATTCTAAAATAGTCTTGACAGCGCGGCGAGCACTGACAAACAATTCGATGCTATACAAATTGTATTTAACTTCTTCACGGCGCGGCGAGCAGTGACAAACAATGGTAACTAATTCGATGCCATACAAATTGTGGTTAACTTCATCACAGAATGGCGAGCAGTGACAAACAATGGTAACTAATTCGATGCCATACAAATTGTAGTTAACTACTTAACGGCAAGCAGTGACAAAAACTCGCACTCTGCACACTGTACAAGAAAGCGATCTAATCCAGTGCTTACAACAGTCTTACTTATCTGAAAGTCCCGATCTATGTTTCTTATGACAAAAGGTGCTGGAGGATATAGCCGGAGAGCCTCACGGATGACGCCTTCACAGTAGACCATCCTTTCCAAGTCTTCCTTTACGACATCGCGTTTGGTATCTCCAAATATTTTTTTTATTCTGTAAGTATTTTTCTAAATTATGTTTCAATACAAAAAGGGGATTTTAATTTGGACTCACTACTCATTCACTACGCATGGACATCGCACTCCGTACACCGCCCCGTCTTTTCAGGTTACGCGACCGCTGCTCAGTATCGACCGCGCGGTTTTTTTTAAACATAATATATTTATTTAATTAAAGTATATACCATTGCTATCTATGCACTTTTGCCATCTCAAGGTAGTTAATTGATTCCTTTACTAAAAAAACCATTCGGGCAGAAATCTTTGAAGGCGCTTTGGACTGCCCCATCGGAGTTGAATTTTTTCCTTTGCAAGAAGTTATCCAAATTTCGATTTTAATTTCGAAATTTCGAAAAATGGTAATCTGTTGGAGCAAGGTCCGGGGAGTACGGTGGATGTCTTAGACATTCCGATTGAAGCTCCTCTAACTACGTAGACATCTGTTGTGCAGTGTGTGGTCTAGGGTTGTCCTGAAGCAGCAGTGGCCTAGAGCGAATGACCAACCTCGGTTGTTTAGCAGCTAGCTTTTCCATCATGATTTGCAGTTGCTGGCAATAGACATCTGCCGTAATCGTCTGGCCAGATTTAACATAGCTGTAGTGAACGACACCGGCACTAGTTCACCAAACGCTTACAAGTAACTTTTTTGAGTCAATTTTCGCTTGGGGCTGGCTTTAGCTGGTTCGCCAGGGTTTAGTCATTGCGATGAGCGTTTCCGATTATCGTACAGGATCCATTTTCCATCTTTTGATCCATCTTTTCATCACAGGTTTCGATTTGATTTAAAATCCCTTCATTATTGTGCCGGTTGAGCAATGTAACGCAGCAGTCGACGCGAGTTTGTCGGTTTGCTGCACTTAATTAATGAGTTACCCACCTTTCAACCTTTTTCAACTTCCCAATTTGCTTCAGGTGGATTAAAACAGTTTTATCACTAACACCGCAGCCTGCAGCTAACTCGGACGCGATTTGCGATGGATCCGCTTCCACAATAGCTTTTAATTCTTCATTATCAACTTTGGTCTCCGGCCGTCCACGGGGCTTTTTCTGCTGGTCGAAATTTCCAGAACGAAAACGTTGTAACCAAAACGCACTGTGTTTTATTTTGCGACACCGCCGCCGTACATATCATTAATCCTTCGAGCCGTTTCTGCAGCACCGGTGCCACGGTGGAACTCGTACTCGAAAATAATACGACATTTCAAGTTTTCCATTTTATAAACAGAGTGACGCAAAGAAAAAACCAAACAGGAAAACACAAATTAAAAAATATTACGGTTTTCGAAAATGCATGAGTAAATAGCGGTATAAATTTGAAATTGGAATTCCTAACCAAAGAAGATTGTGTAAGCTAGGAACTTACACATGCGACTTTGAGCTGAGGGAAGTAGGTATATAGGTTAATGTGAGGGCTGGAGAAATCTGGGACTGACCTTATTGTTGAGCTGGTGGTTCTGTATCTGGGCGGAGGTTTCTTCTCACTACACTACACAGCTGTTGAGCGGATTATCGATAGATTTATCGCGGTTCGCCGGCGAATTTGGTATTATATTAACGAGCACAAATAAATATGCGCACACGCGTTCGCGTTCACTAGGTTTCGGGATGAGCTTAAAATGCATCCAGCGCGGAAGGGGTTCTAATTGCAAGTGTTCGTCACTCTCTGACAGCGCCCCTTTCGGTCGGCCATACATCACGTAGTGATGTCCTTTGTGTTTATTCTAAACGTCGCGCTAGTGTTGGCGCGAACATCCTGGGGGGCCCGCACAGGCGGCGAGCTGAGCCCCATCCTGAGCAGAATCCAGTGGGAGCCGGGCAATCTTGCCGACAGGCCTCCGCAGCTGGCCTTGAGTCGTGTCCAAGTCCACAACTCTGATGACTCCATCCTTCCCAGGTAGCAGACGTGAGATTCTTCCCATCTTCCATTGTAGAGGAGGCAAATTGTCCTCCTTGAGCAGAACCAGTTCTCCAATTTTGGGTGGAGAGGAAGAGGAAAGCCATTTGGAGCGGATTTGAAGGGTATGGAGGTAGGACTTGGTCCAAAGGTTCCAAAAGCGCCGAGAGAGTGATTGAATGAGCTGAAAGCGTTTGAGCGGAGATATTACTCTTTCATCTAGAGTCAGCTCGGGGAGAGCTGTGAGCGGACGGCCAATGAGAAAGTGGCCAGCAGTAAGGGGCTGATAGTCCGTGGGATCGGACGAAAGTGGACTGATAGGCCGAGAGTTTAACACAGCTTCGATTCTAGTGAGCAGAGTTAAGAATTCCTCGAAAGTGAGGTGTAGCTCACCGATAACACGGTATAGAAGTTGCTTTGTGGATTTAACATTAATCTCATGGATACCTCCCATCCATGGGGCTTTAGGCGGATTGAGTAACCAAGTTATATTTTGAGTTGAGAGTTTATGAGAAATGGCGTCGTTATTGTCATTGAGAAATTGTTGTACCTCTAGTAGATGATTCCTAGCTCCTACATAATTTGTGCCACAATCCGAACGTATCAATACCGGAAGTCCGCGACGTGAGCAGAACCTTTGTAATGTTGCAATAAACGCTTCGGCAGTGAGCGATGAGACTGGTTCTAAGTGAACCGCCTTTGTAGTGAGGCAAACAAATATGCAAAAATATCCCTTAATTAACTTAGCATTACGTAATTGACTTGATTTGAGCAGAAACGGTCCGGCGAAATCTGTTGATACGTGACTAAATACGGGCTGAGGTATGACTCTATCAGCTGGCAGGTCAGCCATGATAGGTACTTCGGGCTGAGCGCGGCAACGGAAACATCTTATGCATTTAAACGTTCTGTGCCTTATAATGCGGCGGGCAGATAATATCCAAAATTGCTGACGTAAAATAGCATGTAGCGTGTCCGTGCCAGGGTGGCAGTGTATGCGATGATAGTGATCTATTATGAGGTCTACGAGCGGACTAGAACTAGGCAAAATGAATGGGTGTTGAGCATCGTATGTGAGTTCGGAACGAGTGAGTCTACCTCCTACTCTGAGGAGACCGTCCTGCGTAAAAGGCGACAGACGTTGTAGTCGTACTGTGCAGATTCTATCGGTTTGCAGGCGGTGAATATCTTCTGCGAATGCATTTTGCTGTACAGAGCGGATCCAGAAAAGTAATGCTTCTCTACGTTCACTTACAGTTAGAGGGCCTAGTTGTCGCGAGTTTGAATTTAGTTTACAGTTACGAATGAATCGCCTCATGTAGGCAGTGACACCAGTTAGTTTTTCTAAAGATCTGAAGCGAGTGAGCAGATCACTATCGACACCAGGTATCGAGAAATTGCATGGTACGTATTTTGGTTTGAGCCCTGGCAAGTCTTGTCGAGTATGAGCTGAAGGCATCTTGGGCCAGGTATCCTCTGGCAATTTGAGCCAAGGAGGAGACCACCATAAATCATGAGCGGAGAGAGCTTGAGCTGATAATCCTCTGCTTGCACAGTCAGCAGGATTTAATTTAGAAGGTACATGACGCCACTTAAGTGTGAGTGAATTTGAGTTAATTTTTGTTACTCTATTTGATTCAAATGTTTGTAAACGATGGGGCGGAGTTTTTATCCATGCAAGCACTATGGTACTATCTGACCAACAAATGTGATGTGTAATTGTGAGATGAGCAGACAATTGTTGGGAGACACGCAACATGAGCTGAGATAATAGAGTTGCAGCAGATAACTCTAATTTGGGGATTGTGAGTTTATTTTTAATCGGTGCGACTTTAGATTTAGCAATCATGAGGTGAACGTTAACAAATCCGTTGTGAGCTGATTCTTGTAAATATATCACTGCAGCAAAACCGCTTTCCGAAGCATCTGCGAAGCCGTGAAGTGAGTATGTTGATTTGAATTTGTGTGGAGCGATATGTCTGGGAAAATGTATATCTGAGATGTGCGGAAGATCATGATAGATGCGCTGCCAATCATCTGTAATATTATTTGGAGTGGGATCGTCCCAGTCCAATTTAGTTAACCATAACCTTTGAAGAAGTATTTTTGCGCGGAATATGACGGGTGTAACCCAACCGTTTGGGTCATAGAGAGAAGCTACTGTGCTAAGAATTGAACGTTTTGTAATGTGGGTAACTGGTGGTAATGAGATGTGATATGTAAATTCATCAGACCGGGGAATCCATCTAATACCCAAAACCTTAATTGATGGAGACTCTGCGCTGATGTCAAAGTCTTTAGGCATTTCGCATTGATCGTCTGGAAATCTTTGCAAGAGCTGAGGTGTGTTTGATGTCCATTTACTAAGTTTAAATCCACCGAGTGATAACAAATCAATGAGCTGAGTTTGGAGTGCTGATGCTTCTTCTATGGTGTCATGGCCGCAAAGTACATCATCCACGAAAACAAATTTACGCAAAATTTCGGCAGCCTGAGGATAGCGATGACCTTCATCTTCAGCTAACTGTAATAATGTGCGGATAGCATGATATGGACTTGAGCGCAATCCGTATGTAACAGTGTTGAGTGCATATGTGAGCAGAAGTCGATCTGGAGACGATCGCCAGAGTATGAGCTGATAGTGTCTTTGGTCTGGTCTTAAGAGAATATTTCTAAACATAATTTTTATGTCAGTACTGAATACTATACGATGTGCGCGGAATGATATAATAATATCTACAATGTCTCGTTGAAGTGCTGGACCTGTGTGCAGGCAATCGTTTAAACTGACTCCATTAGATGACTTACAACTGCCATCAAATACTGTGCGGAGTTTGTCAGTACCTGATTTGAACACGCCATGATGAGGAATATAATAATGAGGTTTATGAGTAAATGTAGACGGATGACACGGTGTCATGTGTCCTAAGTTTATGTATTCGTTCATGAATTCTATATATTTTTGTCGCAGTGTGTGATCGGATTGCAACCGTTTTTCTAGATTGAGAAATCTACGTAGAGCAATAGCATGAGTACTACCTAATACGGGTGCATCTGATAAGAAGGGAAGAGTCACCATGTAACGGCCTGAATCGTCACGAATGGTGGTTGAGCTGAATATGTGTTCACATTGCTCGTTTAGCGGGTTTGAATGAGCAGAGCGAGGCTGGGGTTCTTCCGACTCCCAGAATCTTTCCAGGCTTTTGCAAATATCATGAGTAGAATGAGCAGAATGTGTAGAGTGAGCCGACTGAGTATAATGAGTATGAGTAACATGAGCAGAGCCAACTTGAGCTACAGGTGAATCGCATGAGTGCTCAACGAGTCCTATGAGTGCAAAATCAAAAATCGTGCCAAAGGCTATGGGCTTTCCCGGGCCCAAAGCAATCTTAGTACCATCCAAAACGTGACCCAAAACGTCTGAGCCTAAAATGAGATCAATGGGCGCAGGAGTATGATAAGCTTGATCCGCCAATGGAATGAGCTGATGAGCTGAGTCTTGTACAACATCTGGTATTTTTTGCAAAGGTAAATAACCTGTAACGTCTTTGAGAATATGAGCGGTAGTAGTAATAGATGGCGTGTCACGGTGTGTGGGCCTAAATGTTATTGTGACCCAACCTTTAGAATTTTGTATGTGCTGATCACCTACACCTGTAATTTTTAATGAACATTGTTTTGGTTGCAAATTAAGATTTCTAGTCATGCGCTGAGTTATGAGCGTTATCATGCTACCACAGTCCAATAAAGCCCGAGCTTTGTGATATTCTCCGCATTTATCAGATATATTTAAAACGACTGTGGGAAGTAACACTGGAGTTTTTAATGGGTTTTCTATGTGCTGAGTTGAATTTACTTGGGCTGATTCTACAGAATATTGGGCTGAACTAGATTTAGATATTTTATGAGCTGAATGTGATGCAGGTGTACTATGAGCTGAATGACATTTTAAATTATTGGGTTGATCTTCTAATTCTATGTGCTCCGTGATTGTAGGTAGTCATTGTTTTTTGTTTTGAGATTGATGAGTTGTAGACGGTGCATGATCAGACGATTGGTTGGGGTCTGATGATGATGATTGATGTGCACGCGTATGTTGTGTGTAGGCCGTGTAGGTATGTGGCTTGTCTTGAGCACGCCGGCGGGGCTGTGCACGTAAATGAGGAGGAAGCAAATGCGCTGACGACACCGGAGAATTTGGAGTTCCGTGACGATGAAGCGAGGTGTGGTGATTTGCACTTCCACACTCTTTGCATGAGTTTGTCGAACGATATTCATTTTCAAAATGCGGACCTAGACATTTACGACATCTGTCGTTGGCTTCTATGAAATCCCAACGACCTTGAGTGGGCTGATGATTATATTTCGGACACGCGATAAGTTTGTGTTCTGTATTCCTACAATAGGGGCAGTAGAATCGCTTGCGTTTATCTGTATTCCGGGCTGAGTACTCGCGCCGCTCTGTTCGGGGGGAGGGGGACCAGTAGCGTTGAGGGTAATGAGGAACTGGGCTGACGTGATAGCTACTTAAAGTGTGAGCCGATGGCGAGCGCTGAGCATTACGAGGATACGCGGGACTAATTGGTCTAAAGCGTGGACTGCGCGGAGAGTTTGCGGGGGGTGTGTGTTGACGAGAGGGCCCAGTTTGTGGTGAGTAGGTAACACCGCGCGTTGCATTAGAATATTCGGTTTCGATACAGCGCGCGTGCTCCTCTAAAAAAGAAATCAAATCACCTAAGGTGGGCAGAGTGTCCGAGATGCCGTATCTTCTTTCGAACAGGGTGCGGAGCTCGCCTCGTAATTTTCTAACTACAATAGACACAAATACGTAATTACTATCCATAGGTAAACGCAGATTATTTAATGCGCTTTGTGCGGAAATGAGCGGAGTTAAAAACGTCGCGCGTATGCTTGATCGAATATGAATATTAGGTAGGCCGAGTATTATATCAACAAACCCATCTATCAGAACACGGCGGTTTTCATACCTACGTGTGAGTATATCGAGCGCGACGCTGTAATTATCATTTGTGATTTTTAAATGCGCAATCATGCTGAGCGCCTCCCCCGATAGGCAAGACAAAAGATAGTGCAGCTTAACTGCATCTGTAAGTGACGTCATGTCGTCTGTAGACTCCTCCTACTCCTAAAAGACTCCTAAAAATCGTAATAAACGATGGCCAGTCCTCAACGCGTGAGCTGAATTTTGGCAGTTCAATTTTGGGCAGAACGGCAGAAGTGAGCTGACTTGACTCTGAAGTGGAACTTATATTTTCCGCTGCAGTTAAAATATCATAATATTCGGATAGCGCGTTCTCGTAACCGGCTGTATAAAACTTTTCAATTTCTTCTGTAACACTGCCGTCGTCTAAAATTTCGCAGTATAAATTTTCTAATTTTTGTTTCAAATTTTGTAGGTTTTTAAAACGCGCATTAAACTCCGTTTTGTTAGACTTTGAGTCACCTTTGTGTAATTCCAATGCGATCTCTCTGAGCCGACTAATAGATTTTATAGTTTGCCTAAATATGGCCGCTTGCGATTTTGTAGGCATGTTTAAAAATATATGCGTGTAACTAAGTTAAATATTTAAAAGTAATGAGCGGAAAATACGCGCGCAATTAATTAAAACGCAGAAAATAGATTTTAATAATGTGCCGACAATGTATACAATTTTATCATAAAATGTGTACGAGTTAATTAACAAATGAGCTGACCGATCGCCTGATGCTAATATAGTATTAGTGTATGTTTGATGAGCGGAGATTAATGCGTTAGAAGTCGTCTGTAATATTATATTAATGTCCTGAAGTTTGAATATAAAAAAATCTTAGCGGGCGCGTTAGAAACAAAATAACGTAATAAAAACAATGTAAGTAGGTATGAGCAGGTTCAATCTCAATAGTGTGCCGACTTATTCAAAACAGCTGTAACGTAACACCTATAATATATTTGTATAAACACAGAACGTCGATAAGAATTCTTATTTAAAACAGCTGTAACGTAATACCTAATAGTATTTTTGTATAGACACAGAACGTAGATAAGATATGAATTCAATGTGAAGGTCACTATTTATTCTATGAAGAATACCTAATTGAGAATGAATGTAACAGCTGTTGTTCGCACGGGTGCCGTGTAGGTACCTATTACCTACAGAATGCACACAAATCAAGTTTTCTGTATCGAAGCGAGCCGACGATGTTAGTATGGGCACTTGAGATGTTATGCAACCCGTAACTATTAAAATAATGCTAAGTTAATTAATATTGTGTTTTAAAATTTGAGAATATGAAGATATAAACGTTATATATAGATAAAATACTTAGTAATGCAACGACGATTCACAATTCTGTTATGAGCCGAACGTAATTCACAATACGCACTAGTTATTACTTATTTTATATGCGAATCAAACATTAAAATATTTTGTATGTAATTAAGAGCTGAGAAAATTATATGAGATATTATTGGCACAAATTATGTATTAGGTACGTTAGGGAAGTTCTGGAATGTTCGAGTTCTTTGTTCGACAATAAGCCGACAACCTACCCACTATTTTTTTTATTTTTTTTTTTGGGTTTTTCCTATGAATTTATGGGCCGAAATATGCACAAAATAATTTAAATAATTAACATATAGGTTAATATCAAAGTACAGAATAGGGGTTTAATGTTAAATGTGCCGAATTGATAATGGGAATGGACTGTAACTTGGTTTTAAAATGGCGGGGCGGCCTGGCCAGAATTAATTGGACAAAATATAAATAATCGAGCTGATTTTATGTGCAGAATTGGGCGGAGTGGAACTGTAGGTGCTGGTTCTAATGAGGCCCAACGCCGGTAATAGGGAGAAGGGCTTCACGAAGGCTCGATGGACCAAGAAATGTGTAAGCTAGGAACTTACACATGCGACTTTGAGCTGAGGGAAGTAGGTATATAGGTTAATGTGAGGGCTGGAGAAATCTGGGACTGACCTTATTGTTGAGCTGGTGGTTCTGTATCTGGGCGGAGGTTTCTTCTCACTACACTACACAGCTGTTGAGCGGATTATCGATAGATTTATCGCGGTTCGCCGGCGAATTTGGTATTATATTAACGAGCACAAATAAATATGCGCACACGCGTTCGCGTTCACTAGGTTTCGGGATGAGCTGAAAATGCATCCGGCGCGGAAGGGGTTCTAATTGCAAGTGTTCGTCACTCTCTGACAGCGCCCCTTTCGGTCGGCCATACATCACGTAGTGATGTCCTTTGTGTTTATTCTAAACGTCGCGCTAGTGTTGGCGCGAACAAAGATATATTTGAGATCAAAGTGTACGACAAAACGCCAATTTCATATGTAAGGATCTAATATAGGACGAGAATCTGATTGCGCTCTGACTTTTTGTAATTGAAACTTTCTCATACAAGTAGGGAAGAATTCCGTCAAATTTAAATTAAAATTAAAACAAAATGTGTGTTGATACATGCAATCAAAAGCTTTTGTTAGGTCTAGGCCTATATAGCTTGACGCGTCTGTGGTCCAGTCGTTTAGAGCTTGGCTCTCGACTCAGGAGGTCGTGGGTTCGATCCCCGCTTGGGAACAATGTTGTTGGCAAATCTGATTAGGACAATGCAGGCTGCAGGGTAATCGCGCTAAGTTGTTTCAGGTGAATCGTAAACGAACCGTGAACGTTACTCGCTTTTTTTAATGATTTCATATCGCGCTAACGTTTTGACAGATGTATTTGGAATGCACGCGCACCGCAGTCCAAGCGCAAACGCTGTCAAAATAAAAAGTTGATACGATGCAAATTTTTCTCGCACGTTTCTGAAACGCTTCTTGTTTTGGTGTGTTAAATTGTCGAGAATATGAGGTAAAAATCACTTGTAGTTTAAAATAAAAGTAAATCGAGTTACGACTGGAAGGACGGTGCGAACTGAAATTTGTTCAGCCGCATCGAAATCGAACCGAAACTGAATCACAACCAAAGCAGAGTTGAACCTGAATATAAACGATAGCGCGATTGGCCTGCTGATCACCTGGTTGTCTGACAAGAAAGGTGATCCATGCGTCGGATGGGCATGTAAAAGGTCGGTCCTGCGCCAGTCGTATCGGTCATCCGTCCCACTGGGTTACGAGAGTGTTCTTGTGTATTGCGCACACACTTGGGCACTATAAAATAACTCCTGCGTGACTGGTCTAGGTTCAATGAAACTGCGTGTGGAGAGCTTTATTTACATAATAGCAAAGGAAGATTCAATACTTACTCATAATATAACTTGTCTTGTATGTCTTGCCTTGTGCCAATTATTAGAAACACAATAAGTAATGTTGTCGCTATGGGTTCTTGTGCGAACACCAGCGTATCTATTTCCGATTTCATCTGCTGATCAGAAAGGCTTAAATCCCGTAAATGGTCTAATAGTGGCTTGTATCTGGGTCTATATCCTGAAATTTGGGAGAATATAGAAGAAGTTATTGTACTTGGATTGGTGTATCGATTGCAATGTATTAGGTTTCATCGAAATAAGTTAATCTGAATTCTTGTTGAAAGGTTGGTTTACCTTTCCTATTAGATTTATCATTTTCGTTTTTCTGAGCCAAAACTTTTTGTTGATATTTCTCAAGCAACTGAAAAAGAAAATAACAAAATCATGTTATTGTAACCACAGTCATCTATACCTACTTTCCATTAGGTATTAAATCAAAAGTAGATATCAAGTCCCAATTACACCAACGCCTGTTAGTGATAATCGTTTGTCTAAATATCATGCCTTCTCTTGCACTAATACGAAGAACGAGAGAAAATACTACAATATTTTATATTAACATTAAATGTCGCTTGCTAAACAGTTTGTATGAACTATTACAGACGGCTTAGATAATATATATTTTCATATTATATACTTTAATATGAAATATATCCTGGCATCTTAAGACAAAATAATATTTAATCTTAAGATGCTTTCGCCGTCTGTGACCCCCTTAACTTCAACAGGCATTGGTAAAAAACTAAATATGAAAACTAAAAATACTAAATCTGATTCGGAATGAAGGATTTTTAATTTAGTACTTATGTATTAATTTATTTGAAAAAATGTTTTTTTTTCTTACCTTTTCAGTAGTTTCATGAAGAACATCTGTACTCTTTACGAGCTCCTTATACGTTTTTGTACATTTGAATACAATTTCGGGATGGTATAGAATATTGAGTGCACGGTCTATTATTTTCTCCAAGGTGTTTGAAATCGCTTTATGATATTGATCGATTGGAATTAAGTCCGGTATTTCCGAAGCACCAAGAGCTATTACTACAAAAGAATATGTGTATGCTGAATTTAAAGGCACATCGAGCTATCTGTACTTTATGTAAATTATCTACATTCTACACTGATAATATAAACAGGAATGATTTGTTTGTATGTTTGTTTGCATTGAATATGCCCCGAAACTACAGGACCGATTTTGATGAAATTTAGCATAGATATAAAGTAGACTACGAGGAAGAATATAAGCTACTTTTTATCGTGGGAAAATTATCGGTTCCCGGTTTGAGCACTCGAAACATCTAGTTATTAATTCTTGTTACACTAACTTATAATTTTAATATTAAAGTATATATCTTAGACATAATCTGCCATGTATATTTTTATTTTATGAAATACTACCTTTTTCCCGCAGCTCCGCCCGTGTAAATATAGTATCCCAAGGGAATACTGAACTTCAGAATCCAGAGCCAACTCATACCATTCCAAATGTCATCGAAATCTGTTCAGTAGTTTTTGCGTGTAAAGACTAAAGAGTAACAAGCATCCGTCCATCCTCACAAACTTTCACATTTATAATAGTAGTCGGATAGAGGACGATTGATCATACGGATCGCCTGATGGAAAGCGATTACAATTCTTCGTCAATATTGTAGTTTAATACTTACAACATTGTTTCGAAAGTGGTGTAAGCTATTTCCTTGTAGGCATCAGACGGTTCCCCAATTTTCAATCTACTGACCAATTTTTTTGCTTGGGCGTTGTAAACGTCTTGGTAATTCTTAACGGATTTGCTTTTCAATGCCTTAGTGAAGCCTTTAACGGAATGTTTCCATATAGAACCTAAAATTGTACAATTTTACGGTAAAAATTCTGTTTGTTGTTCATATCGTCTCGAATTTTAATAAAATACGAGATACACACCGGCATATTTAGCGGAACATAAAATAAAGGTTCGATATCAGTATCATATAAGGTTGCTGGCTGGTTTATACGTCATTTAATTTAAAAATAAATATTTTCAAATTAAGAAAACAACTGAACATCACATTTTATGCAATTGTTTTAATTTTATTCAAATACACCTTATCTGGAGCGAACTTCGAGTATTTCTTCCTTCTGAGTTTGATTTAAAATTTCATTGAAATACTGTTTTTTGTTAGTTTTTTTTTAATCGCGTATCTTTTTGGAGTTGAGGACTGAATTATGCCTGACTTAGCCCCAACGGAGATTGCCAGGGCACTCGAAATGCGAAGAAATGGTCAAACCTACATAGTGATATCCAGAGATCTTCGTCGACCAGTTTCAACGATCCATCGCAGTATCCAACGGTTCAGGGAGACCGGTACTTATGTGAGAAGAGCAGGACAAGGCTGAAAAAGACGCACTTCGAGTAGGGATGATCATTTCATTCGGCTTCGTGTACGTAGGAACCCCCGTTTGACGGCCGTCCAAGCCCGACATGAGTTAGAAGCAGTGCGGGGTGTAACCGTAAGTGAGCGTACGGTACGAAGAAGGTTCGAAGAAGCTGGTTTGGTTTCATTTGTGCTCGCCAAGGCTCCAAGGCTCGAGGTAAATCATCGTAGAAGCAGGTTAACTTTTGCTCAGGAACATCGACTTTGGAAAGCGGACCAATGGAGTAAGGAAATGCAGAGTTCTCTTAAATCAAATTGACGGCAGGCAAAGAATATACAGACGCAAAGGAGAACGATACATCCAGCATATTTTGAAACTACAGTTGCATACGGTGGTGGATCAATAATGGTTTGAGCGGGTATTAGTTTGGGAGCTCGCACAGACTTGATAGTGATGGACAGAGGGAGACTGACTGCAGACCGCTATATCAGAGAAGTTTTAGAAGAAAATGTCGTACCGTTTGCCCCATATATTGGTGACGATTTTGTTTTTATGCAGGATAATGCTCGGCCGCATACCACTCGGGTAACTCAAGCTTATCTTAATGATATAAATATCACTGTTATGGAGTGGCCGGCGAGATCACCGGATATGAACCCAATAGAGCACGTTTGGGACTTGCTGAAAAGAAAAGTTAAGTCCAGAATTCCAGCTCCTGCCAACGTGGGTGAACTGCGAATCGCCGTAGTTAAGGAATGGCGGAGACTATCCCAGGAGACCATCGATAACATCATTCTCAGTATGCCTAGACGGGTAGAAACTTTAATAAGAGCACGTGGAGGAAATACGCGATATTAATCACCATTTTTCTAATTTAATTAATTGTTATTTTAATATTAATTTTCACTTTTCCCGGTTACATGAAAAGTTCAAAAATATACAATTTTTCACAAATAGCCTTTACTCGCAAAATCTGTTCTTAATGTGAACTCATTTTAAGTAAAACAAATGAAACTTTAAATAACAAAAGAAGTGTAGTAAGTAGATTTTAAAATATTACTATATTTTGTTAATTATGGACCTTCCTTTAAATATGCCGGTGTGTTTAGTATTCGAAAAGGTTTTTTTTTTTGGGAAGGTGGGTACAAAAGGTATCGACAAAGTTCCTGCTCGGCCAGTTTCTAAACATTGTCCCTTGCACAGGACGCATCAAAAGATTTAAATACTAAGGAAGTGACACGTGACTACAGACGTGGTTGAACTTTGGTGGAACTACGCATTTACACGAATGTTTGTGCGCGACGTGCGTACGCACGGGTCGGAATGATGACCATATTATCCATAACAGTAAACAAAACATATTTTTACCCGACTACGGCGTAGCCAAAAGGAAGGGTAATGATTTTGGCAGTCTATGTATGTATGTATGTTTGTTCCCTCGTGGCGTCTAAGCTACTGGTCCGATTTTAATAAATGAGGTGTCAATAGATAGAATAGATTCAACACTTCGATTTTTTTTGCCGAGCGGCAACTTGTTCGATACTACCCTACTACCTTAGTAGTTAGGGATTCGCTGGTTCTGCCTCATCGCCTCAGCCTCTGGTAAAATGGGTATTTCGATGTCCATTCGCTAAAAAAAAAAAAAAGTTTTGTGTCAAATTGGGGGTTTTTGCCCATGCCCGATCGATTGCGCTTATCCGTTTTTCAATATCTCTTGCGATTCCAAAGTCACGTTTTGCATTTTCCCCTCATTATCTACTATCTCCAGGCTCTATTGTTCGTTATCTAATGCTAGCCTCGGCGTCCTATTGTTCCTAATGAGGGTCCCCGAATCACTATCTGCTTATCACTTACGTCACTTCACTTTCTCGCGATATGAGTAAAACAAAACAATTTTTCATTACATTTCTTTTATTTCATTCATTTAAACATGTATTGAACATACTGTATAATATTATATCATTACATAAAGTGTTGCTACTAAATAACTTTTGATACTCTAATAGACTTTTCCCATTGAACTTATAATATAAATACATTAAACTATACTCTTCACAAACTAATGTGAAATCATTTTGTAATCTACACGTGTTAAAACCCCATCTCTTGCAGTTTCGCTATACTATCAGGGTCTAAGTTGCTAATAATGTATGTAGGGGTTTGAACATATATAGGTAGATGATTCGCGGCGTATACATTATCTTCTAAGCCTTCACAAATTCTTCTCAAATAATTACGGATCTCTATTGTGTTCATACTGTATTATCACAGAACCGATCTGGTCTATGGTCATATTTATATGATAATTATGTCACATATCCGTATTATGTATGATTTATGTATTTACTAAGAGGGGTATTACATATGAAAATAATGAATGAATAAATAAAAGAAACATAAATTTGGTACAATAATTTTATTTCATAATACACACACATACACACACACACTAATAGGTACACACACGTTACACATTATAACTTAAATAGATCATACATGTGACTTAGCTACTATAGTCTACAGTTACACATTACGGTTTTTATCTATTTCTATAACATTATCAAACTCTGCATATACAATACAGTTAATTGTTTGAGGGAGACTAGAATCAAATCGAACCTCTAACCTCACACTACCATGTCTTATCAGATTCCAATGACTGTTCGTGTTTGATGATAAATCAGGGGTTAAATCAAATGCTAATAGACAATAACCATTTGCATATTTTTCTCTTGATATCCCATTTCCGTCATTAAGGAAATGTATACCAGTGCCGGAAAATAATGTATCATAGGCTGAAGTGAACATGAAGGATGGTTGTAGGGTTTTTGAAGGCACTTGTTGTCCATCTATGTATAAACAAAATGAATTCATACCATAATTTTCGAAATTGAAAGGATTCTTACTAATGCTACCATTAAATGCTGCGTTATTTACAAATCCTATGATACATCTTTTGGGTACTTACCCCAGGAATATATTATCAAGCGTTTTACCCTGTACCCCCGATGGTATTGTTAACACTTTAACCTCAGCGCTAGTGATCGGATATTTGGCTGTAGTAGAAGCCAACACTTTTTGATGTGCGAGTAACACTGAAGGGATTAATTTGCGCCCGACGAACAATTAAGGTAGTGTCTGTAATGCATACTTTAAATTTTAAATACGTTGAACCTATCAAATTAAAAGATTCTCTAGAACGGACTAATTTAACGGACATCTCAACACCATTGATAAGAAAATTTTCTTGATTAAATATATTACCATGTAAGTGACCAATCATTTCTATTTCTTTACTCTCACTCGCTATTTCTTTACGCTTAACGAAGCCCTAATTTTTCTCATCAGTGGAATTCATTTCCTTAGCAGTATCTTCATACCAAAGCCCACAAGTAAGATGAGACTTTTTAGCTGCTGAGGCGTAGTTCAACAGGTTTTCCACATATGCACGATAGGCATATGTATTATTTGGTGGTGACTCTAATTTTTGATTTAAATAAACATCAAGCTGGCTGAATAGTGAATGAAACCAATTATTGATCGGCGCCACTACTGTAGATGCACTCAATTTTGTTGAATCTTCATTTAGTATCTTAGCTTTTACATGTATCAATGTATGTGATAGGTCTATGTAGTCATCACCTGTTCCTGATACTTGAAACTCAATGGGCCCATCATCAGCAAGAGATGAGATTGGTTTATAATGAACCCACATTCTATTTTCTATGCTTGTTTGTGTTAATGGTAAAGCAAATAAATCTAATCCGACTTAATACACTCACAGGAATGATTATGTAGAAAAGACATTGTATATTTATGAAAAAATGTCTTTTATTTTATTCGGAGTGATTTTAGATTTTTTCAGTGCTCTCACTTTTGAAGCAACAGCTGGTCAGAGTGTTGATTGAAGTTTGCGTTTTTTTATATACCAACCAGACATATTAATTTTATCGATTTTAGAATCACCTTTTTTTTTCAAGTTCGCACTTGCTTCTCTGAGGCGGGTTTTAATGGAGTGTTCCAGGGGGCGTGAACTAACCATGTGCGATAGAAGGCCGACACCTGCACTCAACGCTTCTTTACCAATGGCTCGAGCACCACTAGAGAGTAGCGGTAAGACTGATCTAAATAACCCACCCAAAAAACTACCGATGCCATGTCCACGTTGATATGGTACTCCTTTATATATAACACCGATTCCTGATCCAGCCTGATGGGAATAATAATGTTCATAAGGACAAATCATTTTATGACTACTACGAGAGCTGATTATAATTTTTGGAAGTGAAGTTTAATGCACACGGTACCAAACTGGAATGGTATTTTTTGTCCGGTGCTTGATCTTATATCTATCTCGATAGTATCAAACTCCCTGCGCATTACAGGTAAGCAGTGAGGCGGTGAGAATGTGTGCATTTTATTAGCACCATAAATGTATTTAGACGGATCAAGTGGAATAATTCTTAATAATGATTTCATAACATCACCAACTATCTGTGGTTCAACAATATCACAATAAACAAATAACTGAGATGGTAACCCCATGTGTAAGTTTGCAGGACATTTACCAATACCCTTTTCCACTAAATTTCGATTTGGTTCGAAGCCCAGTTGAAGACATAACCTGGTTGATAATGTCACTGATACAAGTGCTTTGTCCAACACTGTAACCGTTACGAACTTTGATATTTCATCATAACGAAACTTTATTTTTTCTCTAATACTATTCAGTGCTGTTAAGATTTGATTAACGTCATCATAGCTTGTTGCTGGTATATGTGTTTTATAATAAACCAAAGAAGGTTTCTCTTCGTTCGGCATTACTATATGTCTTGCAATGTAAACAACATTTTCATGTTCTTGAACTGTGAACATTGTACAGGGATACTGAAATTCAACAACCCCCACAAACCATTCTCCGTCCAGTTTGATGGGTTTTGGTAACTTTGTTGAATATAATGTTGTTAAATTATCAGGAAAATATTCCATAGAAATATTACTTAGTAGTGTTAAATAAAAACTTTCTTGAATCATATTTTTATCAAATCAGAAAATAAAACCCAACTATTAAATTTGTCTGGATAACCATTCCACTTCACAAACACTTGCTTTCTGTTACCTGAATATCGAGTACCAATTATTTTATCTATCTTATAACTAGAAGAGGGGTCATAAAACACTTTTTGCAACTCCTTTTCATAGAAAGTACCAGTTATATCTTCATTTTGCAAGTCTTTTAATGTATACACAACCCAAGGTGATCGATCTATAATTGAAGATATAACAAATATTTCATCACTCCAGTTCGATTTATAGCCTTTTTGAAATGTGTGTTTGTATTTAGTTATTCTAACGTAATCACCCACATGAAATTGGTGTTTGACTATTTGATGATGATGTAACTATAACACTACCATATAGGTTATTCCAAACAGTCATAATATTGTTGGAAATCACATCACATGGAGCCATCTTGATACTTGAGTGTTTATTATGGTTATAAGAGTAAATCAAGTCTTGTAAAATATCTATATATCTTTTTTTCCATTTTCATTTTATGTGTTCATTTTCATTTTATGTGTTCCTTCCTGAGACCTTTCAACAATACTTGCTTTAATATCAGGGTTATTCATTGTATAATAGTTAATATTTTTACTTTTGAAATTAACTCTGTCCCTTTGTCAGATTGTATGTGTGTTGGGGTAACTTTAGCTTCATTAAATACACTTTCAAAACATAGTTTATTGGTTTCAGAGTTCTTATGTTTCATGGGTCTTGCATATGCGTATTTAGAAAAAACATCAATTACACACAATATGTAATTAAAACCATCCTTATATTTGGAATAAGTTCTCATATCACTTAAATCTACCTGCCACAACTCATTGAAGTTTGATAAAATATACTTGTTTCTAGAAAACCTTCTTTGAACTGGTCTATGTAATGTATATGTTTCTTGTGACTGTAACCACTTCTTTACATCTTTTTTTTAAATTTTACCCTTCACTGCATTTGCAAGTTTATCAATGCCACTATAACCAGCAGGTTGTGATGGGTCCATGAAATAAGGGGTCAGTTTTTCCCAGTCTAGCTTTTTTATAACTTTACCGCTATACTTTTCTCCACCAGTTGTTGTTGGAGTAAAAGCTAAAGTACCTATATTATTAGACAAAATAAATCTTTTAGTATCATTGTATGATAAACATGTTTTATTTATTTTTTGAGTGAAAATTCTATGTTTGATTGATTTGAATCTTAACATTAAGCATAATTGAATATTTTTATCAAACAAACACGATTTATAATTTTCTAAATTCATTGTTTTTGTGACACATTTATTAACTCCTTTTGCCTTGGCAGTTAAACGATTGTCTACATCAAACGCATACATTTTTGATCTCAACCCTACAAATTCTTTCATTATTTTTCCGTTGCTTTCATCTTTGAAAAAACCTAATTTTTTCTTATTTATTTGAAGATAACCATACCTATTATCAGAAGGATAATCAGATGTATCAAAATATTTTGGAAGATCCTGTTTAATATCATCATAGAAATTTTGTGTGTATATTTGATATATTAAGCTATCAGTATATGTATATAACAATTTAATATTATTTTTAAATTTATTTATCATATAATTGTAGTGGAAATCATACATTAAAGTTTTTGAAATATCTAAAATACAAAATCCTAAACAAATTGGTTTGTTGTGGAATATTTTGGTTTTACGTAACTGGACAGCCACTAAATTTTCTGAAGAAATCGATAAACTATGAAATTCTGGTTTTGCTATTAAATCTTGTGCACCTAGAACTTTACCATGATTATCCCAATGTGTTAATAATTTAACATTAATTCTTTTTTCAATATTTTCCATTGTTTTGCCAAATATCGAATTATTTATAAGTTTATAAAAATCTTTTTTGAAATCTGATTTGGCAATAGTTCTTAATTTGGTATTTAAATCTATATACTTTTGCAACAATAGTAACTGTCTAAACTTTAATATTCTATGAACTTTAGTTAATTTCGACCCCATTTTTATGCATTGTTTAAGATTCCTGTAATGAATTTTGTATTTAGTTTTATTATTAAGATTTGAACCTATACATATATTATCAGGACATAACGGAAAGTCTGAATGTGAATCATGCAGTTTATCTAGATATTCTAAATCTACTTCTAAAATAAAACCGAATTCGCTATTATCTGGTACATCAAAGTTAGTTTCCGGATCTATCCACTTAAAATCTCCTACAGGAAGATACTGCGACATGGCCCAACCATAAAGATTATTCGCATCAAAGTATGTTAAATAGGACTCAGGTAAATTTTTATTATGTTCTTCTATGAATCTGTTATTTGCCTTCGCATAGCGGTTACTACATTGAGATATACCTCCTCTTACACCTGCTCTGATAAATGCGATGTCAATCATGATCATGTCAATGTCCGTCAGTAATTCCAATTCGATTTTAGTATATTTCAACATGGCATCCCAACTTAAACCGGGGGCTGTATAGTAATGTGCTGGATCTAAATCATATGTTTTAATACACAGATTTCTAAAGTTTTCAAAAATATCGGTTAATAGTAAAACATCTGTTTTTAAATACAGGTTCGAGTAATCCGACATATTGTAACATTTAAAATGGCACCAAACACCTTCGGCGTGGGTGTAATCTTCAGTGGAAACATTTGAATCGGTTAATGAACTATAAAATTGATCTTTACTAGGGAGTAATGTCAACATTAAGCTATCGTAGTATGTCATATACTCATATGGATAAATACCCTTCCGCCTAAGTCGTGTAAAATCTTGATCACAGGGAAAGTTTATTTTTAACGTATTAAATTGATCGTCATGTAAATTTTTTGCTAATTGATCAAGACTACATGGTAAAAATTTTAACGAGTCCACAAAACGTAGACTTATTTGTTGATTATTTACAGATATATTTTTTGAAAATGAAATGTATCTCTACTTATTCTGTGGAATAATTTCAATGGTCCCTTCAATAAAATTTAATGCGTGGACAATGAAATGTGCATCATAATGACTAAGATTATGTAAAAATAATGGTGTGTGACGTGGTGTACGAAATTTTTTAATGCAATTTTCATGAGCAACACCTCTGAAACTACCAGTATGCCAATCGAAATCTTGGCTGCATTCGCCATTTAAGTCATTTTCACATATATGACAACTTTTAGCATTTAATTTATTTTTATCTTCAAGTGAAAGAGGCAAAGGGGATCTTTGAAAGCATTTTTTTTACAAATTGTTTTATATCTTCATATAAACATTTCATAAATTGTTCAGCACAGTCAGGTCCACTATAAGTGACATATTTGGACAATCTGTCATCATAAGAACATTTTACGTAGTAACCGAAACTGTACACATCATGTTTATGAGTATTATTTGTATAAGATTTATCTGGATTATTTGAACAAGTACGGATCGGATTTAAAAATGCTTCTAAATCAGCATAAATCACAAACGGTACTTTTAATTTTTTAACGAACTTATCAAACTGAAGTTTATTGTTTGGTACTAACTGTCCTAACCAATTTCTTGATGTTGTTGGTAATTCCGTGTTTATATGTGAACAATCAAAATATTCTGAAAAATGTTCTTGGTGGTTAGATAATCTTTCTTTTGTTGAAAAGTACAACAAACATCCATCACAAATATGAACAGATCTTTTTTGATTTGAAAGTTGTTTAATTACTAGTCGCGACATGTTTTTAATATAACAATAATGATTATTTGTTCCGTTTGAGATCAATAATAAATTTACATGAATAGGTTTACGGCATTTTGTCATGAACAATGGACCTATAACATCATGCAACTTTTTATTTGTGTTATATTCCAACCCAAACATATTTATACTAATGTTGTTAATTTTTCTACTTTTGGTATATCCTTTAACTTCATGGGGAAAGTTAGATTATCAAATATTAGTTTGTTTGAATGTTGACTGTAATAACTAATACGATCAGAATTTTTGTGGATCGGATACAAGGCAGAAAGTAATGACCATTTAAAACATAAATTATCTGCATTTTTCACATTGATTATAGCTTTTTTTGCTCTTATATCTTGCGGGAAATCGTTATATGAAGTACCACATAGGGGGTTAAATTTATTAATGTTCATATCTAAACATTTAATATTCTTAAGACTCCAACCACTATCTTTTTTTTCGAAAGCACTAATTTTGTTTGTTAATGTGTCACAAAGCGATGAAATTTTTAATTTTAACACAAAACGAAACAAATTTTTAATTATTTTGATTGAAAATCAAAAGAATTAAAAATTTGTTTCGTCTGTTGAACAAAGTCAGCCTGCAAAACAAAATTTACTTTAAAAACATTATGTTGTTTTATAGAATTTTCAATCAAAAATAAAATATCATTTTTGATAGAATTCAAAAATAATTCCGGGGTTTGAAACACTCCATCACAATTTGTACCATTAATTTTATAACTAATTATTCTCTGTCCGAAAGCTGATTCGACAACTGACACGTTTTTTAAAGTACTATGTAATTTCAAATGGTTATTCTTATGCCTATTACTTTTTAAATAATGAGAGAAATACCGCTTTTTGATGGAAACTTGACATGTACAGCAATTAATCTGGTCACCATCATTGTCTTCTGTTTTTTGATCTACCTCCACAGTTCTCGAAGTAGATGTATTAGAATGTGTGTATTTTCTCCTCTTTGCAGGTTGGTCTTTGTCCTTGTTAACTCGCTTTAGAGCTCCTCCAGTTTGTTGTGTTGATTGACTGTGAAACAAAAATTACATTAAGTTCACCTTTTGCTTTGTTAACTCGCTTTAAAGTTCCTCCATATTGTTTTTTCAATTGTCAGTGAGACAAAAAATAAAAATAAGTTGAGTAAAATCTATAATGTACATACAGTATAAAATTACCTATAATTTACATATACTATGATAAAAATAGACATATTTATTTCAGTAAACTTACTTGATTGATGTTTCAACCGCAGCACAAATACTGATGAGCTCCTCGTCGTAGATCGGATCAAATAGTTCACATTTTTCGACTTCTTCACACAAGGTGCCAGCTCCACATCCATGTTATCGTTGAAGAAAGCGCTGATACATATTTCGTTGGAGTTCTCCATAATGTTTGCTGTATGAATTCGAAATTCAAGTGATAGATTTGAGTAAATCAAATCTAAATTAAGTTTCATGGTTTATTATTATAGAATGGACTTTAATAAATCAAATGTAAGAAGTTATCAAATTAACTTAAAATTAAGACATATCTTATTTTTTATAATAATTCATTATTTATTATTATATTGATATTTCCTACAGGTAGTTTTTCCTGCAATTTCCTTCGTTATTTTATAAATTGACTCTTTTGTTAATTTATAGATATTATTATTTTCGTTTGTATAGTACTTTGTCTTAGAGTAAGCATGTTTCCAATGTTCCGATTGAGGGATCTTTTCAAATTTTTTGAGATCCTATATCTCGATTTTTATTAAATGAGTTGCTGTCTTTACATCATCCATATTAGTAGATATGTAACACATTCCACCATCCCCATCGGGTCTTGAAACATTTGAGGATTGTTTCTTTTGCTGTTTTTTTGGTGCAGTGTCAAAAAATTCATCAAGACTTTCACCTCGTTTCCTTTTAGTGGTATTTTTTTCGGTCGGTTTCAGTCGGGGATTGAGGGTAATAATAATGCTTAAAAATATTTTCTTCGTGGTCAATTAAATTGAATGAATTCTGCAACAATGGAAAGCTAATCTATTATAACAGTCCATTGAAACTATCAGTTAAAATATTGTAAACGCAAAATGAAATCAGACAAAAAAAAAACATAAAAAATTAATAACTTACCTCCATTGGGATGTACTCAGAAGTTGCACAAGAATTTAACTACACTAATCACTAGACTGATTTCACCCACTCACTTACTCGCGCAGTAATGGTATCCACAATGAGAAAACAGAGGGCTTATATAGTAAAAATTTGGGTGGTTAGGAATACGGTTTTTCAATCTTATCTAATGCCCCAACCATTAAGTTATCCTGTTCTGTATGCTTTATCACTAAAAGGAAAAGGATGTTAAGTATGACTCAATGATTGTGAATAATGGTTTGTGATATTACAACATTCCACTGATGAGAGAAAAAAAAAACGCTTGATAATATATTCCTGGGGCAAGTACCCAAAAGATGTATCATAGGATTTGTAAATAACGCAGCATTTAATGGTAGCATTAGTAAGAATCCTTTCAATTTTGAAAATTATGGTATGAATTCATTTTGTTTATACATAGATGGACAACAAGTGCCTTCAAAAACCCTACAACCATCCTTCAATGATAATATGTTCACTTCAGCCTATCATACATTATTTTCCGGCACTGGTATACATTTCCTTAATGAAGGACATGGGATATCAAGAGAAAAATATGCAAATGGTTATTGTCTATTAGCATTTGATTTAACCCCTGATTTATCATCAAACACGAACAGTCATTGGAATCTGATAAGACATGGTAGTGTGAGGTTAGAGGTTCGATTTGATTCTAGTCTCCCTCAAACAATTAACTGTATTGTATATGCAGAGTTTGATAATGTTATAAAAATAGATAAAAACCGTAATGTAACTGTAGACTATAGTAGCTAAGAAAAGTCACATATATGGTCTATTTAAGTTATAATGTGTAACGTGTGTGTGTACATATTAGTGTGTGTGTGTGTGTTTGTGTGTATTATGAAATAAAATTATTGTACCAAATTTATGTTCCTTTTATTTATTCATTCATTATTTTCATATGTAATACCCCTCTTAGTAAATACATAAACCATACATAGTGTAACGTGTGTGTGTACATATTAGTGTGTGTGTGTGTGTTTGTGTGTATTATGAAATAAAATTATTGTACCAAATTTATGTTCCTTTTATTTATTCATTCATTATTTTCATATGTAATACCCCTCTTAGTAAATACATAAACCATACATAATACGGATATGTGACATAATTAACATATAAATATGAACATAGAACAGATCGGTTCTGTGATAATACACTATGAACACGATAGAGATCCGTAATTATTTGAGAAGAATTTGTGAAGGCTTAGAAGATAATGTATACGCCGCGAATCATCTACCTATATATGTTCAAACCCCTACATACATTATTAGCAACTTAGACCCTGATGGTAAGCCTGGATCCCACTGGATAGCCTTACACATCAATGAAAATGGCTTCGGACAATAATTTGACTCTTTTGGACGTGGTCCTATGCGATTTCACAAGGCTTTTATGGGACGAAACTGCAAGAGATGGGGTTTTAACACGTGTAGATTACAAAATGATTTCACATCAGTTTGTGAAGAGTATAGTTTAATGTATTTATATTATAAGTTCAATGGGAAAAGTCTATTAGAGTATCAAAAGTTATTTAGTAGCAACACTTTATGTAATGATATAATATTATACAGTATGTTCAATACATGTTTAAATGAATGAAATAAAAGAAATGTAATGAAAAATTGTTTTGTTTTACTCATATCGCGAGAAAGTGAAGTGACGTAAGTGATAAGCAGATAGTGATTCGGGGACCCTCATTAGGAACAATAGGACGCCGAGGCTAGCATTAGATAACGAACAATAGAGCCTGGAGATAGTAGATAATGAGGGGTAAATGCAAAACGTAACTTTGGAACCGAAAGAGATATTGAAAAACCGATAAGCGCAATCGATCGGGCATGGGCAGAAACCCCCCAATTTGACACCAAACTTTATTTTTTTAATTTTTTATTTCTTCTTATTATTATTTATTTATTTTTATTATTATTTAGGGAATGGTCATCGAAATACCCATTTTATCAGAGGCTGAGGCGATGAGGCAGAACCAGCGAATCCCTAACTACTTACCTTTGGTGTTTAGCATTGTATTTCCGATTTTGATCATCCACTTTACTTGTTGAATGTACTGGGGTCTAATTATGGCGAGGAAGTTCGAAAACGAGTCACTTAGCGACAAATGTCAAATTCCATAAATTTTTGTTTTCGAACTTAGTCGTCGTAACTAGCGATGGCAACTAGGCTAAAGGCTCTGCTTTCGTCAATCTCTACTATTTATTTTATTATTTATCTACTTACCAGGCGCAGTAGCTATACCGTTGCCAATCCACACCTTACCGAAATCGTAAAGGTACGGTTTTTCAAGGAAGTTGTTAGTCACCATTTGTACGTCGCGCGGGTCGGTAAGGACTGCAAATTAAAATGTTAAATGATAATAAGAAAAGTAGATATTTGATTTCTGTATAAGATAGCTGGATGGAGATAGACAGTGAGACTTTCTCCCCACTGTCCGAAGGAAGATAGAACACCAGCACGGTTAGGAACGAGATGCAGGGGATGATGAGGCTGACTGCGAATATTACTAATAACTAGGGAAGCCCATGATGCTTACTTGAACTTACTCGAGCGTCGTGGAGACCTAGAAGATTTTGTAGATTAGGTGATAGGAAGATATAAATACTATGGAAGATTTTTTATTTTAGTGGGGCGATGAGCGAGGAATGTTGAATGTTTGAAAAAATGTTTCATACTATCTATATTCTATTATATAAAAGGAGATGTCCCCACTGACCGACTGACGTACAGACGCTCGCACAGCCGTAACCGCTAATAGTAGAAACGTGAAATTTGGACAGTAGTTTAAATTTACAACGTAGACGCGCACTAAACACACACGCTACTCCGTTATTAAACTAAAATTATTATTTTTTAAAGCTTAGTCCAATATAAAATATCTGAGAAGCTCAATTATTTAAATAGAGTGCTTTATTTTTAAATGAATCAGCCCCTACAAGCTTATCATACATTCAAAAAGTCAGTACTTAAAATTGGAGATTTTTTGAGGACTTTACATAACATCTATCTTAATCAGAATTTATATTTTTTTAAGGGGTTCCGTATACTAGCCTAACATCGTTAAACAAGTACATAAAAATAATCTGAAAACTGCTCATTTGTAAGTAAATCATAAAAAGTAGTCTAAAGCCCCTTTCAAACATTTTTTTGATATATTTACTTAGTTTAACGCACCAAGCAAATAAACAGATTTTCATATCTTGGTTACCACTTACCAAAGACATGTGGGACTATACTATCTTAATTTGACGCGCTCAAGAATCTCATACTAGGGCTCCCCTAATTATTATTAAAGTATTAGAAATGTTGGGATATAAACTAAAAAGGAAATATACGGCGGTAAAATCCGCAAAACATGCATTTGCTATAGTAGATAATTAATTTAGTTGGGGAATTATTCTTTCTCTGATCCTAATTTATTAAGAGTTTAAAGGAGAGAAGAAATACTCACAGACTATAGGTCTGGTGCCGGCCCAGTAGACGAAGGGTGCATTGGTTTTCTCCATTATGTCCGAAATTTTCAGCACTTGATTATGTAAAGCTTAAAAAAAATTTTTTTTATGATTAGAAGTTGTAAAGCCGACATTGTTTTTAATTACATGTAAAAATTAATTATAATTTTTGTACTGTTTATGGGACAAATGGTTAATGAGGAAATATGAATAATGGCTCAGGTTACGATTCCATAAGAGTTTTTTTTGTCGTCGCGACAGAAAAACAGCACTATAATAGAACTGTGCGCTAGTTAGCGCGCAGTACAATATAGCTGAAAATCGAAGTGTCTAATTTCAGATTTGACAGCTCTACACGATTTACGAACTGTGTGCCAATACAATATAGCTTATTGTATTGGCACACAGTTCTATTTAGTGATGTTTTTTCTGTCGCGACCACTAAAATTGCTCGTGGGAAAGAAGCCTTAATTCTTAAACAAAGTACAATACGTTTACAATGTGCGTGTTTAATTTCTTTTTTTCAAGGAACCCATATAGTTTCGCTCTGTCCGTGCGTCTGTCTGTCCGCCCTTCTAGCTTCTGTAATTATGAATATAAATAGACGAAATTTGGTATAGTAATATAATGTGCATGTATCTCGATTTTGGCATCATAAAATAAAAATATCTGTATAGTTTTGGGCTGGACTGGATCTCTATACAATATATGAAGTGGGATGAAAACTATTTTTTTACCCCATCGTGAGGGGTATCGTCAAATATGTCTTATTATATAATGTCATGGTTTCATACATGACTTTTTTACAAAGTCAACTATTCGAAAGTTGCATTGTAGCATTGTAGCATTTTAAGTTTTGGAGTAGTTATTATTTTTTTTAGTACTTACCTACTTTTATAGTTTGTAAATATTTTAAATAGCTTTTAGTTAATTTTAGCTTTTAACATTTTAAAACCACGTCAAAGGTATTGATTTTTAATACTTTTAATTTTAGAAGGCAATAACTTTATTTCATCAGCCTAGAATTTAATTAATTTCGAAAGTTATTTAAAAGTTGGTCCCCCTGACATTGCAAAATATATGAGATATAAACTTGTAAGCTTCCATGCTGCTAGGTCATGCTAAAAACTCTTTAGGAAAATTATTTTGATGGAAATCAGACAATAACTTTTTAAGTAATTTAAAGAAAACCTATTTCGCGTTGATAGTTACGGAACTTTCCTTAGACATGTCCTGACATGCCATTGGTTAGGTTCATTTCAATACTCACCCTTACCACCACCGAGTAGCAAATGCATATTTCCAAACACTGGAATGTATGGGTAGGTAGGCAGATGCGATAGGTTCTTGCCAATTTTCCATTTCAAAATGTACGTGTACAGGAGAAATGTAGCTGTCAGCAGTCCAAGGACTACCCAGGTGAGCATCTAGAAACAGCAACAAAAGATTACCTAGCGGCCACTGATTTTGTTGAAAAAATACCGGTTGTCTGTAAAGCCGGTTTACTGACGATAGTTGAACGTGACAACGTCAACAACAACAACAACAACAATAATAATAATAATAATGAGGTAAATAAAGGCAATGCGAGGTAACGCTGGTACTTGGGTACTTGGTAACGATAACGGGTAACAGGTAACGCATGAGTCATGTTTTTTCGTGCGTGCAGCCGGCTCCATCGATTTATAAGACGTTATCACGTCAAAATGTGTTTACATCTGTGCTTTACAATAACTATGATTTGACACATGCGAATGACATTGACAAACGGTGTTACGTTTCGTGCTCTCTTTCTCTGGTCTTGTCTCGCACGGCACGCCACCATGTATCGTGATGTCCTAATTGTATAATCAATTTTAATTTGTTCAACATGTTGACGAAGTGATATATTGGATAGCATTTTGATAATGATATAATAAAGATCAATGGATTCCATGAAGACTTTATTTTATTTCGCACCTTGTGGAAAATATGCTTGAAATATTCAATCTTGTTTTCAACCCAACCTGTGCCTCTGCGTACTTGCTCTGCACCACATATTTCAGTAACTGTTTTAAACTCATATGATTGGGCTCCCTCTTCCAAGCGCACACATATAGTTTTACTTTACTCTATTTGATTTAAACTAATATTATAGAGAGGAAAGATTTGTTTGTTTGTACGTTTGTTTGTTTGCAATGAATAGGCTCCGAACTGGGCCGATTTTGATGAAATTTTGCACGAATATAGAGTAGACCTCAGCTTACTTAGGACATAGGATATTTTTTATCGCAGCACAACGTACGGTTCCCGTGGGATTTCTTTTTGCGCGCACGAAGTCGTGGGAAACATCTAGTTTATAATAATAAAGGAGGTGTCTCATCCCGAAAAAAAAATTGTACTCATTAATACCTACATTGTATTGGTTTGCGTAAATCCAATAAATTCGGCGAAAATTTTAACTATTTCTCTATTCACTCTTCATAATTTTGAAGTCGGCACTAGCCCAAACAATGTCCTAGAAACAATATTTTATAGAACTCAAGTTCAAGTTTGCTGGTACCGACTTCAAAAATATGAATATTGTGAAAAGAAATAGTTAAAATTTTTGCCGAATTTTAAAGGCGAAGTGTTTAGAAAATAAGAATTATTTTATCCTTTTTTGTGCATTTTTACTTTGGAATTCGGTTTTAATTTTTTGTTTTAAATAATATATTATCTCTTTTTGGTTATATTTATTATATTATAATTAACACATTTTAAGGAAGTTATAAATAAATGATATAAAAAATAAAAAAAACATGACTGCAAATATAGACAGATACATACGCCATACACTCGCCATATAAAGAGGCTCAGTACAGGCCCTCCATCTTGCTCACACCCATTTATGTTTACATGGGTACATACCATAGGCCTGTACACCTAAAGAAAACATTAATGGTCACATGTATGTAGGCCTGATTATTAGTAATGTTTTAACTGGGGAGCACAGAGGGAACGAGTTTGCACAAAATTAAGATCGATACTGGGTAGACTAGTAAAATACTTAAGACTTTTGTATACTTCCCTGGCGGAGTCTGTAATAAGCTACGGATTGAGTAGCTTCGGTCTAACATACAAATCATACATTCAATATATTTACAAATTACAGCTAAAAATTCTAAAGACTAATAAAATAATACCTAAGCACTTATGTAATAATTTAAAAAATAACGACAAAAATTTATTTGACTATTGTAAAGTTATTAATGTCTATGATAAAATAAAATTCTGTATTCTTACCGAAATTTATAATACTGAGTATTTAGACTTTAGAGGAACATGTAAGGCCCATATTGTATACTAACAAATATTGTCTACCAATAATAACTAAACACATATCGCTTAAGAGCGCTAAAATATGTTATACCTAATTTCTTGAATGAATTACCTGCCGATTTACAAAACATGTATTTAAACTCAATTAATTACAAAGTCAAATACAAAAGATTCTACATAAATAATTTGTAAATGGGTCCCGACTCCCGCCTGCTACCAAACATACCGTCAATTATTTCACTTAGGATTTCAGCTCATAGAGTAGTCTGTTATCTCAATCTTGTTTCGGCCTTATTAGTGCGTTGCTTAGGTAAGGGATCTGTCTTTTTTGCAGTCGAGTTTTTTAGTTTTTTAATTATTTATTTTATTTTAGGTTTTTGCAGTTTTTTATTTATATATGACATCGGCTTGTAACCATTTGCCAGTGTCAAGTTAAAAAGGCGGGAAATAGAAATTTCGTTTTAATTTTCAACACCGTATTCTTATATCGTCAAGTCTAAAGTCTAGTCAAAGTACAAATAAATAGTCAGTACAGTTCATGAGCCATGTCAGTCGATTCAGTAAAGTGGTAGAAGCTTTACTTAAAGTTCCTAGGGAGTTTTGGCGGGAACACAAAATAGCACGTTTTTAGAAGTTGTACCACTTGCCCACACTTGTGCACGTTAACGAATATTTAATGATTAATATTCTACCAATATTACATATTAAGAACCGAAATAACATAAATTTATGAAGATATACAAAATCCACAACGATAGGTTTGGTTAAAAAAATTGTTGAACTTCTTACAATTTGGCGCCAAAATCCACCATTATGTATTTTTTCTTTACACTAGTTATCATGGGTTTTTGAGACAAATCTAACGATACCTTAATTATCGAAATCCATCAAGCCGTTTGGAAGATACGTGGGAATAAAGGAATTTACAAACATACATTCATACAAGATTCGCGCGAAAAACATAATCCAGTCGGGTAAAAAAGCCTCCGCTATTCTCACACTCTCGGCAAAGAAACTCAAGCGTTATTTTATGCTAGTTTTCTGAGAGGCCGTGGTATTTCCCCAAATAAGCATTACCTACCGATTTGTGGATTTACTAAACAATCACCAGTGATGATAATAATTAGACACAATTTTATTAAATAATTATTATTATCTATTGTAGTAATCGGCGGAAAAAATGTAGCAGTATAGTGATGATGATGATCACGAATATTATTTTAGCAATCGCAAAATTTCAAAAACATTGTAATCGATGCACAAATCTCTGATGAGTAGTGAGTACCTATGTCATCATAATAATAATATATTATTGTTCTCGTTTCGGTGTGTTTCGTGTGAAGTTAGTGGTGATGATAATGATTATTACTGTAAGTAGTTGATGGCATATGCTTGCAGTTCTTTAACCAATGCCGAAATCCCCAAAGATGTATCTATAAGGACTCAGGAGTTCTGTTCAGTACTTTTGGATCCAGGGTATACCTTGGTGCAAATTCTTACTTTTTGGTACCATATGCTTAGACTACTTCAGAAAAAGTTGAAATCACTATATGTGTCCATATAAATTTCTAGGAGTTCCCTCGATTCCTCATGGATCCCATTATCAGGTCACCACTTTATATACGCGTTTGGAAATTGCGGCATTATTTTAAGAACTACTTTAAACGTTCTTAAAATGTATTAATAATAATTTAACAAAATATGACTTAAAAATGGAAAAATAATTATTTTTAAACAAAAAAATAAACCGACTTCCAAAGTAAAAATACACAAAAAAGTATGAAATAAATCTTATTTTCTAAACAATTCCCTTTTTTAATTCGGCTAAAATTTTAACTATTTTTCTACTCAATCTTCTTAATTTTGAAGTCGGTATCAGCAAATTTGTACGTGAGTTCTATTTTAAAATATATTGTTCTATCAGGATGTTGGTCCGGCTGGTACCGACTATCAGAAAAAGTAAAAAAATCACCATATGTGCCCATATAAATTTTGAGGACTTCCCTCGATTCCTCATGGTTCTCATCATGTCACCACTTTGATGTCAAAAGGACCAATTTGGGATTATACCCTTTATATCAAAAAAGTAATTTTTAAAATCGGCCCAAAGACGGCGGAGTAATCATTGAACATACAAAAAAAAGTAAAAATAAAAATTAAAAAATATAAACAGCCGAACGTATAACCGCCTGTTTTATGGAAGTCGGTTAAGAATAAAAAATAACTTAGTTACCTTTCGTTTTAATTCAAACAGAATTAATGTAAGTCGACACGATTATCACCAAAATCTGAAGCAGTTTGTACGATTACAGTATTGTTAATAATGTTTTTCCTTATTAGTTTCGTGCCTATATATATATATAAATCTTGAACTTTGCCATGTCGTATCAGAAAATTTCGACATAAATTTTAATAATAAATAATAGTTAATTCAAGTACGAATGTGTATTAATAGGTACGTTTTACTCACTTTAATATATTACGTAATAAAAACGTAAAAAATACGTACGTAAAATGAAGTCTCGTAATAAGAGTATCTATCTATCTATATCCTATGTTATTGATACTACTGTAGGTTCCTAGTGGAAATTCATGTTTCACAGTAATAATACATATAACTTTTTCCACTTTAATAGGTATTTTACATTAAGGCGAGGAGAGTCGAGAACTATGAAGTATTCAAGGGGGTGAAGGAGATGAGTGGGGGACGAGCCGCCCCCGTAACTGCGGGGTGCTTCGCTCGAATTACGACAAAGTGATGTTTCTAAAGGCGCGTCTCCTGCGCGTGTTTTTTTTCAAAACATTTCACACAACATCGTAACTATACACATTTGTTTAGGAATATACAATGTATATTTATTTGTCTGCCGAGACGGACGGAAAACATTCCCCGCGCGGGTAGAGAGGGGAAGGAATGTTTCATTTCTTATCAACTGTTACACCACTCACATGACCATTAATAATAGAAATACGGAAGAAATTATTTATCAATTCCAAATCGGTCTTCTATTTGTAACTCTTGATAAATACTAAAATTACGGGTCAGTAAATATGGCCTAACTCGAAATCTGGGGGTCTAAAAAGGCCACTTTAGATATTTCATATTATGTTTCATATATTTTTTTCCATACAAAAATCGTGAAATGGTAAAATGGCTACAGGATTCATCTGGTTTCATCATATAAGAAAACATAAATTTTGACAGTTTTCAATAGAAATGTGTAAAATAGCGCACATAATATGAGTTTAATAAAATATATGAAACACCTATAGTGGCCTTTTTACCCCCTGTGTTTTCTCCTAGATTTTGCATCGGAACTCGTGATCTTGTCTACACAAAATGTTTTGTTTCAATTAAAAACATTTTCTATATCTGGAGACAGCTTGTGTATGAAAATAAATGTTTTTCTTTCATGTTTTCTGTGTAATGTTTCGAAAAAACATGAGCAGAAGACGCGCCTTTACTAACAGTTATTACTTTTACTTGGATGTCGGTTAATTTTTTTTTAAATAAGAACTTATTTTTTATGAAGCCTTATAAATTTGGTGTTGTAATTTTTTACATATCACGTTTATTTGTTTTGGAGACTAATATGTCTAATATTTGAAGAGTATGTCTAATAGGTGACGTGCGTCTGATATGGCGGACCTACTGACCCTAATGACCTGACGAGACTGATATTTTCAAGGTCTACAACACTGGTCAACTAGATTCAACGACAACAATGACCAGTGAAGAAGTAGAAGTCACTGGAAAACAAAATTCCATTTTTTATGTAACCCACATCATTGTCATGCAGTATTATGATGACGATAAATTATACCTTAGAACACTCTTGATCATGTCCATTCTTATTAGTAGAAGGAGGAGAAAATATTATCGTTCCTTAGGGTCAGTTCACACCAAAACGAAACAATACGCGACGCGCTGCTGCTATTTTGCTATACAGTATAGCAAAAGGACTTAATGCTATACTATGGCGTTCACATTACGCGATATTAGCGCAAGCATTTATAGCATATAGCAAGCTCAGTATGGTTGTGTCGCTCGTTCCGTTTGCGGGACGGCCGGGGGTGAGGGAGAAGGAAGAGGGCGGCGCGCGATATAGCACAGTATGAACTCAGCGTATCGCACTATTTTATAGCGTATAGTAAGCCAATAATATATAGTACAGTACAGTGTAAACGTGTCCATAGCACATACTATATATATATATATATATATATATATATTATCGTTAGCTCTTAAAAATGCAGCGGCGTGTTGCGTATCGTTTTGATTCGATGTGAATTGACCCTTACTTTAATTTTAATAATTTTAACTTTAATAAAACTATATACAAAAACATTATTAAAACATAGTCAAAACATGATTCACTGATTTCCTACGCACACACACACACATATGTTATAAGTGGTGTGCTATCTGACCATAAGGGACAAATCATAAAACTAGAAAGGAAATTAAATAATAGACCTGTAAAGAATCAAGTAAGGCATATAACAGAGACTAGAATGATGCTATTTAAAGGAAAAATAGATATAATCCTACCATATATTATTACACCTGATATTGACCCTAATGGATTGCTTAATACTCTTTTCGAAAATATTTTAAAAGAATTTAATCATATATTTAGAAAACGCCAAATAACAATAGGTAAACCCGTTTTCAATGACTGGGCTACTACAGGGCTAAGGAAAAGTAGAGACACACTTTATGAACTTTATAACAGAAAATCTTATTGTAAAGATTAATCATTTATTAATTATGTCAGACTATACTCTAAAATCTTTAAAAAATGCTCGATTCAAGCTAAATCTAATAGAATCCGAAATAATATATTAAAATCAAAAAACAAAATAAAAGAAACATGGAAAGCCATAAATACAGAGACGGGCGGAAATAAATACAATAGTGAAACAATAACTCTAAAAATTAATGACGCACTGGTTTATGACAAATTCGAAGTAGCTCAGCATTTTGAAAATTACTTTGCCCGTGTAACACAGAATATTACTAGAGGGCTCGGTGCGAGCCCTCTAGTAATATTCTGTGTCAACTCATAAAGCGTTAAATTACTTAAAAAGTAATGTAGTCATTTCAATAGAAGAAGAATTTAAATTTAAGACAATTAATGATAATAATATGATGTAAAAAAATGATGTAAAAAAGGCGTTTAAGATGATCCAAATAAAGAATACAGAAGACATGTGGGGTATATCAGTCAGAGTACTAGCATCTATTATAGATACCATTGCACCAATGTTAGCAAAGGTATTCAATTATTGTGTCGAAAATGGAACTTTTCCGGAATTAATGAAAGTCAGTAAAATAATACCTTTGTTCAAGTCAGGATGTAACACAAATCCAAATAATTACAGACCTGTCTCTATTTCACCATCATTAAGTAAATTTTTTGAAAAATTAATGCTTATTCAATTAGAAATGCATTTTAATAAGTTTAAAATATTTAATGATCGTCAGTATGGATTTACTAAAGGAAAATCAACAACTTCTGCAGGTGCTATATTAATATCAGTAATACTTGACGCTTGGGAAAGATCGCAAGATGTTATAGGAATATTCTGTGATCTTTCCAAAGCATTTGACTGTGTTGATCACAATATTCTTACATCGAAGCTTAAATTCTATGGCATTTGTGATCATGCGTTAGACCTCATTAAGTCTTATCTCTCTAATAGAATTCAAAAGGTATCTATTGATGGTGTAATGTCATCCGGGTCATACGTCGAAATCGGAGTACCTCAGGGTTCAATACTAGGCCCTTTCTTATTTCTTGTATATATAAACGACCTACCATATATGATGGATAGTTATGCTGAGGCTGTCTTATTTGCTGACGATACATCACTGTTATTTAAAGTTGGTCGTAAGGATAGTGAACTAGTACAGGTAAATAACACATTGAGTAAAGTTCACGCCTGGTTTAATACAAATAATCTAGTTTTAAACCCAAACAAAACTAAATGTATCAGATTCTCGTCTTCTAATGTTAAAGAAGTAAATTCGTTAATTAAAATAGATAACGTTAGAATTGAGTTAAAAAAAGTGACAACTTTTCTGGGAATTAGATTGGATGCTGGGCTGCAGTGGGGTCAGCATATTGAGTTTCTGTCTGATAAATTAAGTTCCGCTGCCTATGCCGTTCGGAAAATTCGTCAACTCACAGATGTTGACACAGCTAGATTAGTTTATTACTCATATTTTCATAGTGTAATGTCTTACGGACTATTATTATGGGGATCAGCTGCAGACTTTGGTTCCATATTTATTCTCAAAAAAAGGACAGTGCGAGCAATATTCAAAATAAAGACTAGCGAGTCTCTTAGAGAACTATTCAAGGAAGTAAAGATACTCACTCTACCATCATTGTACATATACGAGGTTATTATGTACACCAGAAAAAACATAACTCTCTTTAATAGGAAATGTGATCATCATGATCGTAAGACTATAAATAAGAATAAGCTTCAGATTCCAACATATAGATTAAGCAAAACTAAAAAATAATTTATAGGTAACTGTGTTAGGTTTTATAATAAAATACCAACTAGTGTAACTAACCTTACTGAGACTAAGTTTAGGCAACAAGTTAAAGGAGTTTTAATTTCCAAAGCTTATTATAAAATACAAGAATATATTGACGACAAAGATGTATGGGTGTAAGTAAGCTAAATCTGCACTCTGCTTCCGCATACTGGCTTTATAATATAATATGTTAAATAAATATAAAGATGACTTAAAATATGTACGAAAATGTAAATTAGTATAATGACCATGTTAATGTATAATAATAATAAGAAAGTGTTAAAAACAAAATTGTAAATTGACGTCAAAAATTGTTGTAAGAACCCATTTTGAATAAATAATTTGACTATTGACTATTGACATACATACACATGATACAATAATACTTGACTACATGGCTACTTGATCTTGTTGTTACTTATGTCCTAAGCGCTTCTTATTTGTTTCATTGCATACAAAAAATACATTATTTTGAAACCTAAAACCTACAATATTTTTTTTAAATACACTTTTTAAAAACAGCTGAAAACACTATTCGCCATGTTGGTTGATAGATTATCTGTGCTGTGACGTCATACTTGTACTATTTGTAATCAGTGCGTAGTCCGTAGTAGGAAAATGGTGTTGTGACGTTCCGTTTGACGTTTTAACATAAATCACTTTTAAAGATGTCATGAAATATTTATTTAGAGAAACACGTTCCGTTTCACTGCTACATAATATGCGTTTAGTGTGTTTGTGTCGTCACATTCTTGCCGAAAGTTACTTAGAGGTATTTTCATCAGTACAAATTAAAAAACAAATATACATATTTTTAAATTAACTTTACTTATCAATCTTAAGTTTTTAATTTATGATATCGCTAGAATACGTTTTCCTAAGCCAAGTACTAAAGGAAATACCCCTTCAATGTATGAAATTAAATATGAGTCAAGTAGCCCATTAATACAGGTCCCATAACTCGTTTACCAGACTTACCAACACATCCTCTTTCTCCCATGCTGAGAACTATGCTAATTCGCTAAAGGTAGCCTCCTGAGTTCCGATCTATGAGACCACGAAGCGACTCGCGACCGCGAACAAACCAGCGAATCAGTATCTCTGGCCACGCAGAACGGTCGCGCGACGCGGGTCGCAGGGATTGTATAGTGCTCCATATAAATTCATACTAAGCAGTGGCTCTGTGACCCTATTTCGGTCTCGGGTCGCGGCCTCAGGTCGTGCGTCGCGTGCATCGGAAGGCTATCTTAAGCTGATACCAACACATCCTCTTTTTGCCACGCTGAAGGCTAGCCCGCTAAGCTGACCGAATGCGTAAAATGCTTGAAATATTAAGTCCAATACTTCGGCATAAAATATCTGCGTGCGTCGTGTTTATATTAAGTAGAGTTATGAACTGTTACCTACCTACGCTATAACGGTTTTTTTTTAATGAAACGAACCAGGAAACGAGCAGACAGGTCGCCTGAAAGTAAGCGATTACCGCCGCCCATGGACACTCGACTCGACATGCGTTTCCAGCCCTTAAAATCCCCAACCCTCCTTGGGCCTACCTAACCTCACTCACTCGGCAAAACACAACGCAAGCGTTATTTCACGCCGGTTTCCTGTGAGGCCGTGGTACTTTATCCGGTCGAGCCGGCCCATTTATGCCGAAGCGTGGCTCTCCCACAGTTAATGCAAAATTGTGCAATTATTACGACACTAGCTGTTGTTTGTGCCTTTACAAGAAATATATTTTCCCCAGGTCTAAGGGTCAGTTCACACCGCGACGATACGCGACGCTATGCGGCGCTGTATTTTTTAAGAAAGCTACTAAATTTGAACTTTATTCACTACACAAAAAGATACACGTTGTCATAAGACCTGGGTAATTTTGTAATAATCATAACATAGCTTCGGGCACGTTCAATAATATTGCAATTTTTTTCCCACTTTAAGCGAATCGTTAATAATTAATTGATGAATAACATAATATCTGTTACTTAACTCGTTTACAATAAAATTTACGATTAATCGTAAGAACATCTTACGATTGTCGTCGTCGTCACTACTAGGGCTCGAGTCAGTCCTAAATGTAAGGAAAATTACTTAAACTTGAAGTGTCTTAGAAGATTATAGGTTTTCCCAGACACAAAGGTAAGATATTTTAATCCTTTGTGGATCTAATTGATATTCGTTTTAACGGAAAAGCGGTATACATTTTCAAGTGCAGCGAAAGCGGTCTACAACTTCCAATAACTTTAATAGATTATTAATTCTGTTAGTCGGCGAATAGTAAGCCTAGTTACACACGTACTTAACTTATGTCAAATAAGTAATTTGATGTCCTTAAGGTCCTAATTATCTTAATATCCTTTATCCTAATACGAAATTGTATGAAAATGTCGAATCGATCAGACGTATTCAGGATCTGGACGATTCGGCTCATGTGTAGGACGTGCGTGTTTTGTTAGCCTGGCCTTCGACCTGAATCTGACATCCATAAAGCATGTCAAACTAAGTACGTCTGTTCCCAGGCTAACTGTATTTTTATACCGTCGTCAGATTTAACTTTGCATCGCGCATAGTGTACGACATTTTATTACGATTAAGACGTCGTATCGCATGGTGTTACTTCTCTCGTGCTGCCTATTTATACTTGATAATATACGAGTAATAAGATGATACTATACGAATCCCATCCACCGTAACTTCCTCTAGTTACTATCTACTATATTATCTTTTGTATCGTCTCACGTTTGTCATAAGCATGTTGGATACTTGCAAATAATATTTTTATTATCTTTGTAAAATTATTATTATATTCTAAATTTTGTCGCATATCGTAAGTAATGACTTTTGAAAAACATAATTTACTTAGTGAGAATCTTTGTCTCTTGCTTTAATATTTCTTTAAAAGTCAGCACCGATGTAAAATTTTTCTGTGGAGTGTGGACAAAATACATATTTACTTAAATTTTTTAATCATATCTAGCTGTCCCGAGTCCACTCGTTGTTCTGTGTTAACTATGAGCTGGAAAATAAATAAATAACTTAACTTATCGCACCTATGTATATTTGACAGTCAAGTGACAAATTCAACATAGTGAAAGTATGGGAAAATTCTATCGTGGTTTTAAGTATTTTCCATAATTGTTCTAAAATATCTCATCCGTTTAAACCTTTCCTAAGCATCCACAATCATTTCAAGACCAAACAAAAAGTTCTCGAGTTTTACTGAGACATTGGAATTGCAATTTGTGGTAACGGAGGAAGCCCTGACGGAGATCTCCGACCGAGCGAGGTGGTATGCTTGGTCAATCCAAAGCCAAATTGTAAGCGTTTCAGATTTTGTATATATATAGCGCCGAACTGTGAAAATGTCGATAGCGCGATTCAGGACCGTGGCGTCAATTTGTCCGCCACACAAGATATAAGATAAGAGAAGATATAAAAGAAAATATTATAATATTAAATATTTTAGATGAACCAGTGGATTATAAGTTTTATCCTGATTGCTATCACTTACGTGGCTCTTACAATTTATAAATGGAGAAGAGGTTGGCATCTAAATCATCTGCCCAGCTGGCCGTATCTGCCCTTATTGGGAAACATGCATTATCTACTGGGCAGCAAAGAGCGTAAGTACATAAAAATATTAAGAAATCCCCGCCATTGTCCACCACGAGTAGTGTGCTGAGTGCGAGTTTTGTCACTACTCGCCGTGAAGAAGTTAACTACAATTTGTATGGCATCGAAACAGCGCCCCTAGTGGCAAGCAATGGAAACTAATTCGATGCCATACATATTGTAGTTAACTTTTTCACGGCGAGTAGTGACAAGAACTCGCACTCAGCACAACTGATGATGAATTATTACTTATTAGTTATAACACTTATAACTATACAAGAGCCCTCTCGATTGAGTCACCTCACAAACAAAGAAAACTAGATCAAAATCGGTTCATCTGTTTGAGAGCGAAGCCACACATATACATATTATGTAACACAGATACGTCAAATTTATACCTAATAACACGCCTCTGCTTGCATCGCGGGTAAAATAATTAAGAAATTTATGATAAAGTTTAATATCGAAATTATCGCTACTTTCAACGAGCCCTGGATAAAAATTCATTACACAATACGCTAATTCCACTGCGGTATTGTCAAATAGAAAACTCTTAGTAGAATACTAACGAGCTTTATATTCCTTTGCTTTGAAATCTTTAGTACTTTAATAGATTTATACTCGTACTCACGTAGTAAACGTTCCTGTAATATATAATTGCAGATATCTTTCGACGCTTTTTACAAATTTCTGATGCGATGGACAAATCTGGATTGCCATTTGTCTTCTGGGTGGGAATTTGCCCAGCTCTAGGTAAGGAATCTTTATAACTTGGTTCCTGATTAGCTGTGCCTCCAATACTGAACCAATCGTCATGAAACTTAGCACAAATAATTGTCAACATACGCCTTAGCCAACATGTCATCGCTGAGTATGATGACGAAGTTGGAAAACAAAATTGTAGGGTATTGACGTATGTCACTTAGCACGCGTTAAGTCAATCCCATATGATTTCGTCTTTCTAAGTAATGATGGCATATTGGCTAAGCCCCCTTGTACTTAAAGCATGGTGATCAAAAACTTTTTTTATCCCTAAGTTATACCGTCAAAATGATTATCAATGTTATCGATACTTAAATAAACAAAAATGCAATGAGAAAGAAAGTAAATAGATAAAGAGGAAATAATGTTTCAGTCATATCTGATCCCGTAGAGGGGAAATTGGTATCGAACGCTTGTATAGAGAAGCCTTATCACTACAGATTTAGTCGCGAGTGGCTGGGGGATGGGCTACTTACTGCTCCAGGTATGTTTAATGAAGTTTTATTACAAACATAGAATCTAATCATCAATCATCATCATCTCAAAAAAAAAACAAGAATCTAAATCTAATCTAAACACTAAAAGGGCATACTTACCTTCCTGCCAACAAATCCTGCATCGGCTGTCATTTGATTAGTGTCAATTATATAATTTTTGGCTACAAGTCCGCTCCAAGGTCGCGGCATTGGGTTTGCAAGCTGGACCATGTGTGTGACACTTAACAAAACTAAAATTTAAGCGAGTACACTGTCAAGACTAACATCTGTATGGTCGTCGTGATATGACAAAAGTACTGAAAAAACTATTTAATAGGGGAGGGTAGAGACAAAACATGTTTGTTTACTTTTAATAAAAGTTTATACTAAATGAACACTTGATACTCCAATGTATGTGCCACCGTAAAATTGTAAATACCGTAAGATATAACTAGCGAGATTGTAAGCTGTCGAAAGATTGTGAACCGAAAACTGGGAACAACTTAATACATAATGTAACTAAAACGAAAACTTGTAACGAAAACGTTACAATATAATCTAAGGAACTGAAACTGTTAAATTAGAATCTGTCGCTACTCGCTCGTCAAATGAGGATCAATAACTTAGAAGCAAATCTCATTTTTACTAAGTACATCGTATGTGTGTATCGTATTACCTTACTGAGCATTTTATTTTTTAAATTATTAAAATCCGCCAAGAAATGGTAGATTTATTACAGTTTTTCTGAACGGCTAGTTTGAAACGCGCGCTTCCGCTGAATTGGTTACGATGACGTCATCTGTCGCGATCCGTGCGACAACGGCTTGATTGTACTCATACTTCATAGGTATTGCATAAGTATTCATTCTCTGATTTTTTACGCTTGTGCCTCGCGTGTATTATTTTTTATGTTTACATTAAATATTTAAGTTGTGTTCAGTGACGTCACAGCGACTCACTTTATTCTCGCGCGCGTTTTTGGAACTAATGCATTAAAATTGCTGTATTTTCGTCATTTTTGGTCCAATTTAAATAATTTCTTTACAGTATTAACGGTTTTTTTTGTCGCCGTAAGTCTGCATACCCCAAAAAAAAACATGACTGATCCTCATTGTCAACTCGCCGAAGGCTATCTCTCTCACAATCTTTCAATAGCTTACAATCTTGCTAGTTTCATTATAATGTTACAGTGTTTACATTTTTACGGTGACAAAATACCTATAAACAAACAAAGTAAAACTAAAATAGCAAACAAAGTAGGTACCTATATGTATTCATTCCGTAGGTCACATTTGGAAGAAAAATATAAAGATGATGGCTGGAGCCTTTTCGAGCCAGGTGGTGAACAATTACCAAGCCATCTTCAACGACCAGGCTAAGAAGTTGGTGAAGATAATGAAGACGAAGATCAACTGTGGACCCTTTGATGCCAAGCAAATTATAGCACATGCTACTCTTGAAGCTATTTGTCGTAAGAATTGTCGCTAATATTTTAGTATTATTCCAATTAGGAATGGGCTGGCTGACAGGAAAACGGTGTGAAATAACTAATGAGGGGGGGGGGGGGGGGGTGTGGAATTTTATGAGTATCAGGAACGCAAGTCAGCAGTGAGTCTTTGGAGGTGGTATTTGATTACCATCAGGCGATCCATCTGCCCGTTTTCTGATCCATTTCACGCAAAAAATGAGTGCAACGCTTTGTGGTTTTCGTACGATTATTATTATTACATATCTATAAAACTTAGATAACAACTACCTGTCCCGACATACGTTGTTCTATCTAAACTATGAACAGGAATTTTTCCAATATTTCTCACCGTTTAAACCATCCCTAAACTTCTATAATTATTTCAAGACCAAAATAAGCCAAATCGGTCCAGCCGTTCTCGAGTTTTAGCGAGACCTAGGAATTGCAATACATTTATAAGCGACTTCCAAAAAAGGAGGCGGTTATACGTTCGGCTGTATATATATATATATATATATATATATATATATATATATATATATATATTTTTGTATGTTCAACAATAATTTCGCCGTCTGAAGACCGATTTTCAAAATTCTTTTGATGTAAAGGGTATTATCCGAAGCTGGTCTCGTTGTTACCAAAGTGGTGACCTGATGGGATCCATGAGGAATCGAGGAAACTCCTCGAAATTTATATGGACACATAGTGATTTTGCACCAAGGTATACCCTGGATCCAAAAGTACTGAACAGAACTCCTGACTCCTTAGAACTGCAAGCATCAAAGTAACACCTATATTTACAGATCAGATGTGATTTGTTAGACTTAACATAACTAATTTGTAATTTAAAGAGACGGCGTTGGGAATACCAGAAATATCAAAAAGTATTGCAACAAAGGATTATTATGATGCTTTCACCAAGACTTTGGAGAAAATTATAGACCGAGGGCTAAACATTTTCCTACACCCACAGTTTATATACAGCAATACGAAGGCTTACAAGGAATATATAGAATATGTGTCCGTGTTACGAAATGTATCAGGAAAAGTATGTTTAGGTCCTTTAGTTTTTTTTAATGACCAGCTAATGTTCATGTGATTTTTAGCTTCATTAAATTATCCATTATTTTTAGGTACTAAAGAAGCTGAAGTTAAATGAAGAAGATAGTGTTAAATCTGATGGAAATAATGGTAAGCTGAGTGCTTTGGATAAAATAGATCCGGATAAAACCTTTATGTAGATCTCAATCCCCGTAGAAGAATCTAATGTAAATATTTAAATTACAGATGAGTTTCAGCCCAGAGTTTAATCATTTCTTGATATTATGATTAATTCGAGTAAAAACAATGCTACCATGACGGAGGAGGAAATTAAATCACAAGTAAACACAATTATTTTCGCTGGACAAGAGACAGTAGCTACCACTTTACATTTTATTTTCATTATGATAGGCAGCAGAGAAGATGTCCAAAAGAAATTATATTATGAGTAAGTTATACTTAATTCCTTTGTAAAGGTGCCGTATTGGTACCCTTACAGGGCCGATAAATGAAATTAATAATTGATAGACGGGGCGTAAAGTAAAACAACCGAATCCGCCGAGTGCGTAACGTACACAAAATTGCCTTTTCTACAAATTATAAATTGCTGACTAAACTAATACAAAATAATTATATAGGCTTGCTTGCATCCTTTATTATAAATTTAAATGTAGCTAATGATTTCTAATTCCTAAAAATAAAGTCTTTAGAAAAATCTTATGTAAAAAGGCTGCATCTTGCAAGAGTTTCACATAACATGGAAGCGTATGATTTTACCCCTGTACGCCAAAGTAGTAGAGGCAAAACAATTTATTGGCTTCTATAGGTAGAAGCCAATAAAGTGTAATGTTATCAATCATTAAAGTCTGCAGTCTTTAATGACGATGAAATACTTAGAAAAGTTATAAATGTAACAGGATCAAAGAAATATTTGGTGACACAAAGCGTGATGTTAATAAAGAAGACTTGGCGCGAATGATATATTGTGAAGGCGTTATATGGGAGACCCTGCGACTGTACCCACCTGTACCTATAGTATTGAGGAGAGTGGACACATACATAGAATTAAGTGAGTGTAAAATACTAAAATTAAGAAAAAATAAGACTATCATTAAATACTGTAATTAACAATTAATACTCTGATTGGTAAATAAGAGGAGTTGTACTCTAAATTTTCCCTATTTAAAGCAAAGGGCAGAAAAAACCGTCCACAAAACGTGGAAGGGAGTAGTGATTTCATATTGTTTATAACGTTCCCTACAATCATACGTAAGAATGAGTTCAAATACTGTAAGAGAAGTTAGTACAATTTTTTCGTACCTTTGGCGCCCTGTACCTTAGAATTGGCCCACCGCACAAACTAGTGTGTATGCATACGCTTATAATTGTATTTACTAATACTACAACATGGTATATGTTTTGTCAGTGAGAGTGTAAGGGGAGTCCGGCGAGGCTGGGATCTCCGTCCACGAATTTGTTTTAACTAAACTAAAGTACTTCCAATAGTTGCTTGTCCTTTAGTTTTGCCACCTGTAACCTTAACAAAATTATTTTTATTGTTACGATATTTTTTTTATTCAGAGGATTGCCTGCTACCTAAAGGTACATTCTGTATATTCAACGTTTGGGCTTCTGGTCGATCAGAGCGGCTTTGGGGCTCAGATGTTCTAGAATTTCGACCAGAACGCTGGAGAGATGCCACTCCTCCTATTCTCGCATTTAGCATTGGAAAAAGAGCGTGTATTGGTAAGTGATCCTTTACATGTTTTAAAGTCTGGATAAAATTTGGTATCAATTAAGGTTTTAAATATTTTAGCATGCATACTCATTGTTTCCACTTATTTTCTATGTACTTTTACAATTATAGCTAAGGAAGGAATTAGCTTTTCTTGTAATTAAATTTTAGATTTTTCTTTGATTGAAATCAGCAATATATCAAAATAAGTTCTAAGAATGATATCATTTCTTGAAAAAAAAAAACTACGCGATATTTTTGTTTCAGGCAAACGTTACGCTATTCAAATATTGAAAACCATACTGGCATATTGCATACAGGATCTTGTGTTCAAATCTGACCCAGAGGAACTGAAATTAAAAATAGATGTAACATTGCGAACTTATGCCGGAGATTTGATTGAAGTTGGACTAAGAAATACTAAATAAAGAAATATTAAAAGTTAATTTCTACAATATTTCTCACTTTATAATATGGAATATTTAAATTTTTTAAGATTCTATGCTCAAGGTGCGGTACATCATTTTTTTTTTTGAGACGAATGAATACATTTTAGCACAGCAAAAAAATATGTGTTAATCTTGATCATATTTGTAGAAACCTATTTTCAGAAAACGCTTTCTGTAAAATTTTTCCATTACAATGGATATTCTTGGAGTTGTAACTGTATTATTTGTAAACAAAAATTGGAAAAATTAATTAGTTTCGTAATCCATATTGTATATAAAAGAAAGTCGTGCTAGTTGTAAGTCATCTATAACTCAAGAACGGCTGAACCGATTTGGCTGCAAATTGGTGGGGAGGTAGCTCAGAACCAGGAGAAGGATATAGGATATTTATATTACTTTTATCCCCGTTCCCGTAGGACGTGACATACATATCAACCGTGCTGGTTTTTTTTTTATTAAATAAGGGGGCAAGCGAGCAAACGGGTTACCTGATGGTAAGCAACTACCGTCGCCCATGGACACTCGCAACATCAGAAGAGCTGCTGGTGCGTTGCCGGCCTTTTAAGAGGGAATACGCTCTCTTCTTGAAGGTTTGCAGGTCGTATAGGTCCGGAAATACTGCTGGTGACAGTTCGTTCCAGAGTTTTACAGTGCGCGGCAGAAAGTTACGCGAAAAGCGCACGGTGGAAGACTGCCACTCATCAAGGTGATGAGGATGGTGTGTTTTTCGCGTGGGACGATGGCGAAAAGTTGCAGGTGGTATGATTCCGAACAATTCCTCAGAGCACTCCCCGTGATACAACCGATAGAGGATGCAGAGTAACGCTACATCTCGGCGTAATTCCAAGGGGTCCAAGCTGTTTGAAACACTATGGCAGTTAACAATTCGAGCGGCCCTTCGTTGGATACGATCCAGAGGGAGCAGTTGGTATTTTGGCGCCCCTGCCCAGAGATGAGAACAATATTCCATATGAGGCCGAACCTGCGCCTTGTAGAGTTGTAGGCGTTGGTCCGGACTGAAGTACTGTCTCGCTCTGTTAAGAACACCAAGCTTCTTCGAGGCTAACTTGGCCTTACTCTCTAGATGATATCGGAACTGGACTTCGCTCGATATGCTGACGCCAAGTATCTCAATGCTAGGGGAGATGGTTAAAGATGTGCCCTCGAAACGAGGATATACGACCATTGGTGACTTTTTTGTGGTGAACACGCAGACTTGTGTCTTGGCGGGGTTGAATTGGACTAAGTTACGTCTACCCCATTCAGAGATTTTCTCCAATGAATTCTCTATTTTAGACACAAGTTCGTTTCGACTCTCAATGGCATTTAGCCGAGAAATATTGGGGGAGCCGGTATATACAGCATCACCTGTACTATCACCCGCATAGCAATGAATGCCGTTGGTCTGTAACATGTCATTGATATGCAGTATGAATAGGGTAGGCGATAGCACACAGCCCTGAGGGACACCAGCATCAACAGACTGAGTTTCTGAGCATTCGCCGTCAACTACGACCTTTATGCTTCTATCTGCTAAGAAACTAGTGACCCACTTACATAATTTCTCGGGCAGCCCGTATGATGGAAGCTTTGATAGCAGCGCTTTATGCCAAACCCGATCAAAGGCCTTCGCAATGTCCAAACTAACAGCCAATGCCTCTCCCTTCGACTCAATTGCCTGAGCCCAACGATGAGTTAGGTACGCCAAGAGATCACCAGCCGAGCGACCCTTACGGAACCCGTATTGTTTGTCGCTTAGTAATCCCTGGCCGTCCAAGTATCGAAGAAGCTGGCTATTGATAATGGATTCCATTATCTTCGAGAAGAGAGAGGTTATAGCGATTGGTCTGTAGTTGGAAGGATTTGAGCGATCACCTTTTTTGGGGTTCGTGTGCACCAAGGCTGTCTTCCAAGAAGCCGGGACGATGCCAGAAGAGTAGGAGAACCGAAAAAGACGCGTCAAGACCGGAGCCAACTCTGGAGCACACTTTTTCAACACAATAGGAGGGATTCCGTCAGGCCCACTCGACTTTTGGATATCAAGGGAACAGAGGGCTTTTCGCACTGAGCGCTGATGAAACCGAATATCCGACATGATGCTCGTGCATCGCGGTATGGTCGGCGGTTTCTGCCCCCCGTCATCCAGGGGGGATTGCCCAGAAGATCAGCTTTGTCCTTTGCGTCCTGGGCTAACGATCCATTTCCTACGCGTAGGGATGGTAGGGTTGGCTTGCAGAAATTTCCTTCAATAGCTTTGGCCAGAGACCAGAATGCACGGGTTCTCTTTCTTGAGGGACCTAGAGGCAAGGTTGTACTCCTTTTTTTATGTGCTGGTATTTAAATCCCGAGCAGACACTGCATTGGCCCAGGATTGGTAAGCCTCCTGCTTCCGGCGAGAAGCTTTTTTGGGGGATGAACCAAACCAGGGACGAAATCTGCCGCCAGTTGGCACTACAGAGGACGGAATGAAAAGTTCCATCCCTTGCATCACCACATCGGCAACAGAGTTGGCAGTGTTGTCGGGATCATCCGGCGAGAAGCACACGTTCCTCCAAGGATAGGATGCAAAAAACGACCGCATCCCATCCCAGTCTGCTGACTTGTAGTGCCACACACGACGGTATTTAACAGCATGCTGTCGTAACACCGTCGTAAGTGGCACAGAACTCCTAACAAGGTAATGATCCGATGAACCAAGTGGTGCGATTACGGATATTTGGTAGCCGTCAGGAATTGAAGTCAGCAGAAGGTCCAACAAGGAAGGATTCTGACCATCCACATCTGGGATTCGCGTAGGCGTAGTAACCAGTTGTGTCAAGTCGTTCGCAAAGGAAAAGTTGTAGACAGATCTCCCCGCATGATCAGTTTTACTGGAATTGAATTGAAAAAGTCGCCAAGTATTATGATCTCTGCGGATGGGATCTGCCGCTGCACAAAATCCAAAGCAGCTTGCAGGTGTTCCAAGAGTCGGTCCGTCTCGGGGTCACCACTATGGGACCTATATAGGCACGCATATACGCGAGGGTGGTCGTCGCAATCTATGCGGAGCCATAACGTTGACAGGTCCCTGTCCTCAAGATTGCTGAGGCGGCGGGAGCTGATATCATCTCTGATATACACACACACACTCCAGCTTTGGGCAGAAAGGAGTGCTCGAGAGAATACCCTGGGTGGGAAAGGTATGATGTGTCACTCGGAGATGATATCTGCGTCTCGGTTAAAAAGAGCAAAGCCGGCTTTGCCATCTCAAGGTGGTAATGGACGGCATTAAGGTTGGAGTGTAATCCCCTGATATTACAAAAGTCCATGTTTAATATCGAGGGGGGTGCCTTTGTGCACTTAGGGAGACAGTCAGACGTACCCCACGTGAGAGGACGGTGGCAATGATTTTTAAACGACTTCCAAAAAAAGAAGGCGGTTATACGTTCGGCTGTATATTTTTTTTGTACGTTCAACGATAAATCCGCCGTCGGTGGACCGATTATGAAAATTATTTTTTTGATGTAAAGGGTAGGTATAACCCGAAGTTGGTCCCGTTTTCATCAAAGTGGTAACCTGATGATGGGAGTAAAAACTCCTCGTTTTTACTTTGGAAGTCGGTTTTCATTTGTTGTTTAAAAATAGTAATTCTGAACTGGTATATACTTATAAGAAAACATGACGTGTACAGAGAAATTTCATTTATTATGTAAAATCCAAAACTGATCTGGATTCAATCATCACACATTATCTTTCACAAGTCAATGGAAAATTCTGAGCACCTGCTTTTGCTGTATATCCTACTAATATTATGAATGTGAAAGTTTGTGAAGATGGATGGATGGATGAATGGATGGATGTTTGTTACTCTTTCACGCAAAAACTACTGAACGGATTTCGATGAAATTTGGTACGGTAGTGTAGTTTAGGCTCAGGATTAAAACATAGGCTACTTTTATCCCGAAATAGTACAAGGTTAAGTAAGTAAGTAACTATTAGTAAGTAACTAGTAAAGAATAAACACTGTCTTACTTCACAATTATCTTCTCGCGCTTACTTAGAAGTCCATGCAGCACTATAACCGAGTAGATCGCAAACAGCAGGAAGAATGCGACTTCAGAGTGTATCTTCAGGTAGTCATGTAGAGGATGGTAAATCGGTACGAACGCCAAAACACCGCCTGGCATACCTAATAGTGTAGCTACTAATAGAGATTTCCACTCTGCAGATTTTCTAAAAAAAATATAGTTTGATATTAATTCGTGCACGAAGGGTTCTGTACCGTACCGTAACCGCGGAATATTTTCCCAATCGGTTCCACGTAGGTATAAAAAGTTTCAAATTAAAAAAAACTTGAGAACTTTACTGCCTAGAACATTATAAAATGCATTTAAATACGATAGGAAGTAGACAAAACGGGATATTCTCAAAAAACTGATTGTTGTGCCCTTTGGATTTCATAAAGTACACGTATCTTACTTACACGTTGGCATTAATTTGTTTGTGACTTTTGAGCTGAGCTTTTGAGTCAACATATTTTGCAATGCTAAAATATATTCTACTTTATTAATATCTGAGTGAAATGCTTATTCCATTTGACTATTATGGAGAGCGAATTTTAAATAAAACAGATGCAAATAGCAATGCAATGCAAACACCTACCAAACTACCAAATCAAAGCATATGAGAAGCCTCGGCTTGTATTCCTGCAACAAAGCACCAAAAATCTACTTACTTAGCAGAAGTCCATTGCGTGACATTTGGCGCGAACCATTTCCTACTAGCAACGAAGAAGTAGTAAAAGCTAGCAGTGAACGTTGCGTGGAAGTAGTAGGAGTTCCATGGCACCCAGTAGTGTCGGTCGTAGATGTTCGGGTCTGTGTCGTGCCAGGTCCAATGCACGAACTTCACGGCGACGATATCGTAGGGAATGTCTATGAGGACGGTTACTAAGCCCACTGCTAACGGCTCAGCGTATTTCGGCAGGTTTAACTTGGAGACAGCGTACGCGGCGTGGTATATGAACGCTGGGTCTAAATTTGGGGAAAATATTATACAAGTTAATACAATATTAGGTACATGACGAAGGCTCCTATCCGACGAAAGGAGATGAATGGAAGGGCGGAGAGAAAGAGTAATAATTTTGTGACGAATAACAGCTGGTCCAAAAACGGAATGCAAGATACCAATTTGAAGTTTTAGGGTGTCAAACCTTTAGAACTTTGTGCTGTCGGTGCAATTCAGAATTTAAAATCAACTATTTATAAATGAGGTATACTTACAGAGTAAAATGATATGAAGGGGTAATCTGGCACCCATAAGCATGACAGGGGTTTGGGAATGCCAGAAGTTGTCATACTCCGGAAGAACAAAGTGCCAGAAATTATCGGCATATATTCCATGCAAGACGGTTCAAAATGTAGCAGTAAGCATTAATTATACTATGTATGGTGACTAGACTATCTTTTTTTTTTTTTTTTTTTTTTTTTTTTTCGAACGGGTCTATGCTAAGGGTCGGGTTAAGACCGCTGTAGGACTATAACTAGCCTGGTGGCTAGTTTGTTTGGTGGTAGACGATGGGAGGGTTTGACCCTCCCTAACATCACCCGGGTGATGTTCAAACCGGATATTGGGGACAGCTACGGATTAGAAGCTATTATTTTGACAGGGGAGACGCGGGTCTCTCCTGCTGAGGGGTCCGACCCCTTCCTCACTCGCTGATGAGTGAGGTTGCTCGCGCGCGGTAGCAGAGACTAGCGGCGTGCGAGTTATCGCGATAGAGGAGCTCTCGATTTGGTCGATATCGGTACTGAGAGGGCCGTCCCTCTCCCCTTCCGCGTACGGTCGGGATGACTCGCGCGCGCAAGTCCTAATGTCGATGAGGTTCGCGGTATTGGTAGAGCTCTAGACTATCTATGGTATCTGTAAGGAGTCAGGAGTTCTGTTCAGTACTTTTAGATCCAGGGTATAACTTGGTCCAAAATCTTACATTTTGGTAGCATATGCTTGGGTTACTTCAGAAAAAGTCGAAATCACCATATTATGTATCCATATAAATTTCGAGGAGTTCCCTCGATTCCTTATGGGTCCTATCATCATGTCACCACTTTGGCGAAAACGGAACCAACTTGCAATTTTACCCGTTACATCAAAAAAATAATTTTGAAAATGGATCCGGCGGAATTATCGTTGAGCGCATAACCGCCTCCTTTTTTGGAAGTCGGTTAATCATTTACTAAATTAGAATTATTATCACTTTGAGATTCAGCATTGTACCTAAGTACCTCGGATTCTAAAAAGGCCACTTTAGATGTGTCATATATTATTTGCCATACAAAAATCGTGAAATTGTAAAATGGCTACATGATTCATCTGATTTCATCATATTAGAAAACATCAATTCTGACAGATTTCAAAAGAAATGCGTACAATGGCGCACATAATAGGAGTTGAAGAAAATATATGAATCATAATATGAAACACCTAAAGTGGCCTTTATAGACCCCCCTGAGTGCACGTCCAGGACCAATAATGCTTGCCAAGCTGCTTGCCTAGTGTGTACTGGCACCATATTTGATTGTGAGAGAGCCACGCTTCGGCATGAATGAGCCGGCTCGACCGGATAAATACCACGGCATCACAGAAAACCGGCGAGAAATAATAATAATAATAATAATAATCATTTATTTCTCACCTTCATAAAGTAGAAGAACACTAATTAAAACAGTTATACAGTAAGAGTTTAGGTGGGTTGATGCCTGAACTAGGAGTTCCTGTGTCTCAGACTATCAACCCTCCACCCCATACAGTGGACACAATGTTTCTAAATTAATACATTTCACAAAGATTTACGTAACATAATATTCAACAATTACACGTAAGATGTAAGATGACTAATGAAATATAAAAAATATTAAAAAATATGAGGGTAAGTACAAATTAGTTTGTAGACATTTGCAGGGACAGTTGTTTATCGAGATTTTGCTTGTGGTCCAAGTTATAAGCTGCTCGCATCAGCTCATAATATAATAATTTGAAGTAGATGTTTTATACATATATTAAGTAGTGTTGTGTTATGTAAACATGTATTTACTTTTTGTTAAAACTAAAGTGAAAGTATACAGTGTTGCTAGATTAGTGATGTAAGATTTATTAGTGTAAGTGTTAGAATGGTTTTTATTCAAAATTGCCTACGTTAATTTAGATAAGATATTTTCAGTTTGTAAATAATTAAGTGACAGAAGAGATTGTTTTATTGACAATTTAAGGCGAGATTTATTCAATTTCACGATTTCATTGTGATCGTTGAAATATCTGTATAGATAGGGGCCCATATAAATTAATTGACGTCTTGCAAACATTGTGTTAATTGAAGTAGTCGGAGTCCTAATGCGTCTTTTATGTAGGGGTAATTGTATGAGGTCTACATATTTATGGTGTCGGACCACTGCGTTCTGCATAAATAATTGCCGCACAGTCAGAAGTTGGGTCTCACGATAGAGTAATTCTGTAGAATATTTCCTGGGCTTATGGGTCATAACCTTAATAATTGCTCGTTGGGCTCGTTCTAGCTCCAAGAGGTGACTGGCAGCGGCTCCACCCCATACGGTAACACAATATGTCAAAAGCGATTGGCAAAGGGCAATATAGACGTTTTTTATAAGAGAGAAATCAGCAGCATCCCGAAGATTTCTGAATATAGGTAAAAGCTTACGTAATCGCTTGCCCAATGCCATAATATGTGGACGCCAATTTAGGTGTTTGTCTATTATAATGCCTAGGTATTTATGACTGTCTGTTTGCAATACGGTAGCACAGTCACAGTCACGTTCCGAAATACAGATGGAGGAGTGGGCTTTAATTTTGAAATTGGTTGGTGGATTCGAAGCAGCAGTAATCCTAAAGCAAATATATTTTGTTTTAGGTATATTAATAGTTAGTAAGTTTTGATCTAGCCATTTTGTTACTATTCTGAGACCTTCCTCTGCATATATTTCAACATCCGGCCATGATGATCCTTTAAATATTAAGACGGTATCATCCGCAAATGCGAGGATATTTCCATTGGCCATATTAAGATTACACAATTCGTTCACGTAAACTAAGAAAAGAGTAGGCCCGAGGGTGCTTCCCTGAGGTATTCCATAGGTTATTTTGGCATCGGAACTATAGACATTCTCCACTCTTACAATTTGACTTCTCAATGATAGATAGTCTCGGAGCCATTCTAGCGGTAACCCACGTATACCCATCTTCTCCAGCTTTGCCAGGAGTAGCGGTATCGAAACTGTGTCGAACGCTTTTTTGAGGTCCAAAAATATTGCTACACATCTTTGGCCTCTATCAAGAGATTGTGTAACTATTTCTGAGAACTTTGAGACTGCATCCTCTGTACATTTGCCCGATCGAAAGCCAAATTGAGAGCTTGCTAACAGATTTTTACTATCTAAGAATTTTATAAGTCTTGTATTAAATGATTTTTCTATAATTTTACTGATAGTATTAAGTAATGATATCGGCCTATAATTCGACACAGAATCGGTATCGCCACCCTTGTACACTGGAATTACGACAGCTTTTTTAAATACATCAGGAAATGAACCATTAATAAAGCTCAGGTTGCAGAGGTGGGAGATCAGGCTGGATAGTATGTTATGTGAATTCCTCAGGACTGTCGTAGATATATTGTCTATTCCAGGAGCACTATTACTTTTAAGATTAAGAATTATTTTATCTATTTCCCTGAAATCTGTGGGGGTTAATGACATAGAATTAACGTTCAGTGGGGATCCCTTATTTAGTAGATCTGATTCATTTGTTCTAGTTTTTGTTAAGATATCAGAAGCTAGTTTTTCACCAATAGATGTGAAATAATTGTTAACAAGGTCAAGTGATTCAGTGTGAGATGGTGCTAGTTTCAGCAGGGAGGAAGCAGCTGTTCGTGTATTTTTTAAATTGCATAATTCTTTTACAGTTTCCCAGGTACCTTTTAAATTTTTAGTATTTATGTTAAATTTGTCTCTATAATAGTTTATTTTTAAGTTTTTTACAGTCAGATTACATATATTACGGTAGTTTAAATATTGTTGTTTTAAATTTTCGTTATCTGAATACTTTTTGGATATTTTATGCATCTTGTCTCTAATTTTAAGGCACTTAATGATACCTGGAGTAATCCAGGGCTTTAGGGGTCTTTTTCTTTTAGTGAAGGTAGTTGTGGAAGTATGTCGTATCACGAGATCTTGAATAGTTTCAGTTAGCATTTTTGCTGCAATATTTGGGTCATCTAGTGCTAGAAACGGATTCCAATCTTTTTCAGCAATAGCATTTTTCAGCGCTTCATAGTCTATTTTGGTTCTAGTAGCGGAATTTAAGGTTGCAATTGTTATTTTATCAGGGTGTGAAATGCTCAGTACGATTGGAAAGTGATCTGTAATGTCCGCTTCGATTACATAGGATTGAGCATCTAGAACTAGTTTACACATGAAGTGGTCAAGGCAAGTATGTCCGTGAGTCGGGTATTCAATGGCTTTGTATAATCCATGGGAGCCTATAATCTCTAAATAATCCCTGCCATTACTATTTGTAGTGTCAATAGTGTCAATATTAATGTCACCAGTAAGTATTACATTTTGTGTTTTGGTGGAGGCTAAAAATTTGTCCAGTGAATCTAGGAATACGTTTAAACGCTTAAAGCCATAGGGGCGGTATATTCCAATTAAAGTCGTATTACTTATACTCGCCATTAAACAGTTTGCTTCGTCTAGTTCCACTTCTCGTACTGAGGCATTTATGTTATTACGAAAGTACATGATAATACCATCATTTTGATTAAAACTACGTTGGGTGTAAGACATAGCGTATCCATCGATTACAGGGGGGACTGAATCCTTGTTACACCAGCATTCTGATAGGACGATAATATCAATATCTATATCTAACCTAGTAAGAAATATAAGGAAGTTGTCTAAATTTTTATTAACGCTTCTGACATTAAAAGAGATGATGTTTAATTTAAGTTTGTCGATTTTAAAATTTTCAATTTCGTGTTTAAGATTCTTAGGATTGTTGATTAATTTACATTGAATTTTAGAGGAGTTGTCTATATCGTTTTGCAGTTGAATATTATCCATTATATTTAAATTTAAATGAAGTAAGATAGTCAGCATGTAAATTAGGCATTTCAGGCATAGTGTACTGAATAATTCTAAAAGATCTTTTTGGAATTTATGTGTATGTCTGAACTTGTACAAGTATATGAAGGTAGGCAAGATGTAACAATGGTAATAGATAACGATTTGTACACTAATGCAATAAAATCTACTTAATACTATACAATATTTAACACTTTGAACACCGTTTATGGCAATTCTCACAAAAGTTTTGATTATAACAAACATAGATGTCGGATATATAGTTACACACTCTATCAGTCATTTGTTTTGTAATTGCTGTAGCTGGGTCTCGCTTTTTACTAAAACATAAGGATCACCTTGCTTCTTACGTAGATATACAAGACCATTTGATGTCCAACAATATGCATAATTCATGTTTTTGCGAAACTCTCTCGCGAGGAAGTATAGCCGAGATGCAGTCGGGGTTAGATGTTCCGAGAGATATATTTCCACCTTTGATCCTTCGAAACCCATGTGCGATGAATTTAATTGTTTCGTTTTAAGCTTGAGGGAGTTCAGTTTGTGATTCTTAGCTGCCATTAAAATTCTATCCTTCTCAAGGGTGGAGAAAAATTCGGCCACTATGACCGTATTAATTCGGTCTGATTTTGATGGCATTCGATACACATCGCGCAGTGTAGTGCTATTAACCCCTAGGGAGATCGAAAGCTTTTTAACTGCGTCAAACAAACTTTCCTTTGTTTCACCAGTTTGTTTTGGCACATTCCTAATTTGTATGCATGTCTTGCGTGAAATCCTTTCCAAGGTGTCACATTTATATTCAATATTAGCAATTTGCTCAGTAAATTGCTTACGCTGGGTTTCTAAATTCTGGATTGTGGATTGTAGGTCATCTAGTTTCGTGTTCACGAATTCGATAGATTTTTCAATATCAAGATTCGTTTTCAGAGTAGTATCATTCTGAGCTTTAATTTCAGCGACATGTTGTTCAATTATATCTAGACGGGCATTTTGTTGCTGTTGTATAGCAGTCATCATGTCCCGCAATTCTTCTCGAATAATTGCTCGGAAGTCTGTACTTTCGATTAGCGTACATTCGCCAGAAATTCGACGCCGTTTGTTGTCTCTTTGAGTGACATGGCCAAACTCCGTTAAATACATGGACGTAGAAGTCGATGCCAAATTATTAATGTCAGACTCTGACAGGCTTAATGATTTGTTCAAAGGTGGAGAGCGTTCCAGTGGCATTGTGTTACGTTTACGAAAACGCTACCGCTTGTGGTTTACAGCAAACAAGGTAAGTGACGTATACGCACGTTAATGTGACGTTTACTGTGAACCGACCGCAGCAGCTCGCAGAATTATAGTGGGCTCCTGTCGCTGTCCTTTTCGTACACGCGTTTATACACCTCCTGAACTTTATGCGCGCCTAGTACTTCACTGAATTTGTTTAGTAAATATTTTAATTAAATTTGTTTAAAAATTTAAAAACAACTTGCACAAATTACACGTCTAATCACGTCCACAGCCCGGGGGGAGAGGAATATTTGTTAGGATTAATTTATTTTAATGATAAATAATTCGGACGAATCGAATGAAACATCGCGTAATGGCGACCTGTCATTCCTTCACTTTTATTTGTATGGAAAACGGTAGTACTCGCTGAAGCGTCTTGCTGAATGGACCAATCTCGTTTTTTATTACACAAAATTCATTAGAATTTATTGTTGAAAGGCCGTTCAAAGTTATTTTACCTCCGACTTGACCTTTATGCCGATGACATAAGGATCTTAGTTTGTCAAATTTTTTCTTTCGTCGTGTAATACGACTAAGATATGAGTAATTTCGCCGTCTATTGTCAGATATCCGTAGCTCAACTACGTAGGCCATTGGTCTCGGTTTCGAATCTCGGTCAGACGGATTTTGTTTTTCTTTTTCTTTCTTTATCTTTTATAATTTTATTTTTTTTCTCGCACTAAACTCCGAGCTTGTTCTCTTCGGTATAGTGTAGTATATTGTTGAAGCGGGTTACCCTGACATATCTAATTATTTATTTTATTATTAGTTTCTCTAAGTTGTTGTAAATATTAGTGTAGATTATAAAAAAAGGTAAAGAAAAAATATGAAGTGATCGTATTCTATGATAGTACAAAAACCCTCTATTTAATATAAGTACCTGGGAGACCGAGCTTTGCTAGGAATTTTAGTACAACGATACAAATAAATAAAAAAATATAAAAGAAAAAGAAATAATAAGTATCACAAAAGTATTTATCTTACCGGGATTCGAACCCACCACATTCCGGATTTCCAAACAATGCAAAAATCAAACGTAGGTACGCATACCAAGCTGCCAATCAGACTGCATCTCGGGCGCCCCATCACCGTTGTACGGTATATTGCTTTACCCCCGTAAAGCGCCCGCCACGGCGTTCGCCATACGTTCTACGGCGGTTGAGTCCCCCATTCATCTCCTTCACCCCCACGAATACTTCATGGTTGGGGTGACTCAGCTCGCCTTAATGGACATAGTCCAAAAGTCATACAAAAATACCCAGAGTCCACCGCTTTATATCAGCAAAAAAGCAACCCCGAATTACGCCGGGTAAAGAAGTTATGAGCACGAATAAAATGAGATGTAGGTGTAGATGTATTTGTTGGTGTAGGAATTCTAGGAGTATGTAGTTACGAGTAGGTCGCTGTTGTAAGTGGGTGGGTATAGATTAGAGTTGTAACGGATCATCGTTTCCGCCTCCGCGCCGCAATCGTGAATCTGTCGTAAGAAATCGTACATTGAAGTTGTAGGCGTATGTACACCTACAACACCAACATCTACATCTACACCTGCTACCTACACCGACCAACATAGCTAATACGTTGCGACTTGCGACCACGTTTTTAATGTCTTTCGGGAATCGTCGTTTTTTTCGTCCGAAAGTCCTGGCTGGAAGAAACTCACGCCCCGGCCGCATCCATATTCGCCCAGCCACGCCCACACAGCCGCGAGCTGGCATATGGTGAACGTTGTCGACGGTGGAATGACGATTCTTTACGTTAGTAATATATATTCTTTGCCGAGACCAAAGAATAGTATTACTAACGTACCGACACCTTTTTTACTATTTAAATCATACCGATCCCTAATCTGACCTGTAATTTAGTCGACAGCAAAAAAAGCAGGAAAAATGGAGTTTACTGATAGAATCATTAAGTCCGTACTACGTACGTAGTCGTATTTATAGGTCAATGCTATTTTGAATTAAAAATTATTATATGAGTAAAATATTCTAAAGGAATTTAAGGTTAAAAATAACTTATATATTTTGGATTATCCTCAGTGCATTAAGTTAATGACATGAAATTGATTCAACTTTGTTACGTAAGTAGAACTAGTAGTGAGTTGTGAGCCATGAGGTAGTAAGAGCTCTAAGCTCTTCGATTTAGAAAAAAGATCTAGAGAGAAACATGCAAATGAACTAAATTTATCACTTGGGTCATTTCTAAAATCTAATATACCTAGTACATACTGAACATTTATTTGTTTCCAAGAAAAATAGTCTTTTTCAAGTAAAAGTAACCAACGTTTTGTACCGATTCTCCTGCTGTATGACTACTTTTCGGCCTCCCACGGCCTCCCACGGCCTCCCACCAGCAGGACGGACGACCTGCGAAAAGTAGCATGTATTTTTAAGCATTATTAATTAAATTAAATATCAGTGCAAGTACTTCTCCTCCGTATAAACTTTAACTGTATAAAATTTCGCACTCCTTCGTTCGCATAATTTTCGTAAAACTAAATACTACGTTTTAGCTTCACGTATGAATATAATTATATATGACTTATTTAACTAATATATGATATAAATTAAAATTGATTTTGTATTATTCATTGGGACATGGCATTTATTTTAATTCTAGTGTGTACCTAAGTATTAATTATATTCGATGTCACTATCTTCGGTCATATTAATATTTCAATCAATCCTTTTGTGATGTCGTCTCGCTTTGCTAGTTCTCAATTTTTAAAATAGAGCAAGGTGGGGCCAAGATCGGGTGAGGGTTGAGGGGTACCAGGCTTTTCACGTGTTTTCGATATACAGCGCACATCCATTCTAGCACGGAGCACCTAACGATCGAACGTTGTGATAATTGTTAGTCACGTGAGTTTAAAAAATATAGTTCAAAAAATTGCGAAAAAAAATAGGTAAAATAACTAAAACCCGACTACGTAAAAAAGGAGTCTAAAATGGCCGAAATAAGAAAATAATTCAGGTAGAAACCCAGAAATGCATAGGTAAAAGAATGATCAAGATAGAGCCGGGCCTTTTTAGACCCCTTTTTACGGTTTTGGTTTGTCTAACTTATTTTTTTATTTCGTATTTTGCCGTTTCCCAATCGAACATATTTTTGGAATAATATTAATACGAACTATTTATAATAATCAAAATACTTGTAATTAAAAATATCTTCTTCGTGAGCGCGGAGTAAGCCACATTTTTTTCTAGATTTAATGATAAAATAATTATAATATTATATTATGAACGAAATATTATTATATTATCATAATCAAGAAACGCTATTGAGATAATTTAACAGTCAACACCAATACACTTATTCACCGTATGATAAATGTAGTAGAACATTATCCTACACACGACACATCAAAACACAACGATACTGCGATTCAGAAATATGTAGAACCCGTATATAGATTTTCGACAGCTGATGTCACCTATACACGAACGAATAAGCAATAAAATTGCTAATCTCATACTTTACGAGACAATTTTGTATTTATATAATCTGTTTTTCGAAAACGGCTGCAAGTATTACCATAAAATTTTGTATGCAGGGAATATTTGGGGGAAAAAATCCACCTAGCTAGGTCTTATCCCTGGAAACTGCGCATTTTTAAGCTATATATGTTTTGTCTTTCGTCGTGCCACAATCCTACTAATATTATAAATGTGAAAGTTTGCGAGGATGGATGGATGGATGTATAGATGGATGTTAGTTACTCTTTCACGCAAAAACTACAAAAAAATGGTGTGGTAGTAGATTAGGCTCTGGATTAAAACATAGGCTACTTTTTATCCCTAAATAGTACAGTATTACCGTGGGATACCCGATACTATATTTACGATGCAGGAGCCGCGGGAAAAAGCTAGTAATATAATAAATAGTAGTAGGATTATTAACACATTTAAAAAAAGTTATTAACACAAAAAACCTCTGGTATTCTCACTCTCGCGACATAACAAGCTCATGCGTTATTTTTATGCCGGTTTTCTGAGAGGCCGTGGCATTTCCCCAAATAAGCATTACCGATCTGTGAACCTAATAAACAATCACCAGTTAATGATTAGATAATTAGACATTATTTTTATGAATATGATGATGATCATGAATATAATTTTGGTAATAGCAAAGAATATAATATATTACTAACGTAATTAATCGTCATTCCACCGATTTACACGAATGACAGCGCCCAGCCACGTAACACAGTTCGCGGCTGTGTGTGCGTGGCTGGGCGAATGCGGAGGCGGGCGGGGGTTGAGTTTTTTCCAGCCAGGAATATCGTTCACGGGGCTGGCCGTTTCATGCTTTGACATACTTGACAGTTCAACTTCATATAAGTTATGACAGATTTGTCTGACGCGGCGCTTAAAATTATTTTCAAGGCTTGGCAACTCCTATTACAGGGGAGGCTATGCCAAAGGAAGAAGAAGAAGAACCTTAGGCTTACGTCAAATTGCTGACATTCGCCGGTGCTCGAGCTGTCATTTGTAGAGAGTGTCGCCCCTATAGCAATAGCAAAATTTTAAAGACATTGATATCGGTGTACAAGATATGAGGAGTACCTATGTCACCATAATAAAATGTTGGTGTAACGTGGAGATGATGATGATGATTACTTTAAGTGGAATAATGGCATATTTTTGCAGTTCTTTAAACAATGCCGAAATTTTTAACCGTGTATTTTTCAAGACTGAGGAGTTCTGTTCAGTGCTTTTAGATCTAGGGTATACCTTGGCACAAAATTTTACTCTTTGGTAGCATAATATGCTTGAGTTACTTTAATAAAAGTCGAAATCACTATAAATGTCCTTATAAATTTTGAGGAGTTCCTCATGGAATGGCATCCAATTCGAAATTGGTGAAGTGTAATAGATTCTTCAAAAATAGTGCGACAAGTTTCGTGTATTTACTGAGAAAAGTCTTTTTGCGTTCGGACGCCGGCTGGTTTGAAATTCACAATGGCGGTGAACTACATAAATATGCCTTAGTTACGTGGTAACGAAAACTACAACGAACGGGTGTTTGCGGCAGAGAACTTTATGATACTCGAAAGAATGCTTAAGTGTATCAAGATGAAACTACGATGAATGGGTGTTTGCGGCAGAGAACTTTCTGATACTCGAAGGAATGCTAGAGTGTATCAAGCCAGAAACTACGATAAATGGGTGTTTGCAGCCTACATTTTACTAAATTAGTAATGTCATACACACATGCCTTAAGACTTATCACGTGTATATACCATCAAACCACCACCACTACGGCCAACACGCGTATAACTATTTATATTGTACCCTTTAATTGTATAACATGATAAAAGGGAATAGTTTACATTAAGTTCTGTTAAAATGATTATATCTAATTGAGGTAAACAGTGGTTTAATGTAACTAAAAGCTCGCTGAAATATTTATGCATTGAACGTATTATTACATGTATAATGCTTAGAGCATTTATGCTTTGAAATGAATTAATCCAAGTAGTAATGTTGTCCAAGCAACTGAAGGGTACAGGCAAAGAACATGGTATGTCCTAATGAATTGATTTTGAGGAAAATACAATTAAAAGTTTAGAAGTAATATTATTTTTAATGAGATGCAATATCGCACTATTGGCGCAATCTGTTTGGTTTTTAAAAAATTTAATGATTTGAAATTAAAATACCATAGAGACAAAGAAATGTTTCCATTAAATAACAAAAAATATTGAAAATTGTTACATTCCCTGTTCTTTACCTGTACTCTTCAATTGTAATTCACTGTGTTTTCTGTTATGATGTCAATGTTATTGAGGTGTGCGAATTTTGAATACAATAGTTAAACTTACTACCACATGAATAAAATTTATAATATCGTTACCTTGACTTATGCACCTACATTTTAAACTCACTTTGTTTTTAATAACTCATGAATGTCATCTTGTGCCCTCAGCAAAATTGCCCTATTACTCTCCTCCTTTTTAACTAGTATTTTTCCATTAGATACCCTAATGTATTAATAGATTTAGTTGTTTCTTTGCGTTTCACAGTAAAGCTCTCGTAGAAGGGATGAGGTCCTCGTTGAAGTAAATCTTATAGTTCATTGCCCATAATAATTTTGTTACTGGTGATGGATTTCTCATGTAGATGACGTTTCTCTAACCAGGTATTCCTTGATTCCACGACTGCTGTCTTGAATCCACAATAATGGATGGTGGCTTCATTCCTTGTTTAGGCGGCTCCACTTTACCCATTCGATGTCTTGACAGCTGGCACCAATTTGCTCTCCTATTTTTTGACACTATATCTCTTAAATCTTCGCCAGGTAGGTAATCTATACCTACAATCTCCATGTTAAGACGACGTGACAACTGCTCGAACTCATGATTTTTTTGTTTTGGAGCGAGGTTACATTTTTTTGAATATGTGCACTTTTTGCCGGGTGTAATCGAAGTCTTCTCCAGTTTCCCAATTTTTTCGTTTTCCTGCCCATGTTCAGTTATTAGTGTATCATACTTATCAGACAGTAAAGTGATACTATGTTTGATAGTGTCTAAATGCTTTTGTATCCCGCTTGCTTATTACAAACAGCGCAAAATATTTTAAAACACAGTTTTTTCACAATTCACCTATAACTAACCGTTTGATAGTCAGTGTTGCCAGTCGGTATGTAACATATGAGGAGGCTTTGAAAGGGCCAGAATCAAAAGAATGGTGTAAAGTTATAAAAGTGGAATTTAAATCTTTTGAAGAAAATGAAGCTTGGGAAGTGGTGGACAGACCGGCAAAAGCTACAGTGGTTATGTGTAAGGGGGTGTTCAAGAAAAAAGTGGACAGTGATGATAATGTGAGATTTCGTGTGAGGTTAGTTGCCAAGGGATTTCCGCAGAAAGCAGGTATAGACTATACAGAAACTTTTTCTCCAGTAATCCGTGACTCAACTATAAGATTAATATTTGCATTGAGTGTTAAGTATAACCTTGATATATTTTTAAATGGACACCTAGACGAAAATGTATATATGGTCTAACTCATAATTTTGAATGTCATGATAGGGAGAACAAAGTTTTAAAACTAAAAGGAGCAATCGACGGATTTAAACCATCTACGGATGTATGAACCTCGTTTATATGTTAAACAAACATATACTGCTAGAACATATGTATATTGCTTTATTTGTAAATGATATTTTTATTTTTTTCTCACTGTAAAACAGAGACTGAATACCTTAAGACTGAGTTAAAATCTAAATTTAAATTAAGAGTTAGGAGAAATTAGACAGTGCTTAAGTATGAGAATCAGAAAAAATAAAAATGAGATTTTTTGTAGACCAGGAACAATATGTTGATTATATGGAATGGAGAATTGTAATCCTGTCAGTCAGGGGCGTGCGCTCCATATAGGCAGAAATGCAGTGCTTTACTTGTCATTCACAGATACTTTAATAAAACGTTCGTACGTTTTAAATGACTTTAATAATTAATTAATAGTAAATAAATTAATTAAAAAAATAATATAATAACTTAAAAACGCCTAATATTTTATAAATAGCAACTCATGCGGTTGCTTTGTGCAGGACAAATCATCGCATGTGTGTGTAATTTTCATACTTCGCAAACGCACACACCCATCAATATCGCCATGATTATATGCGGCAACTCCAGCGGCAGGCGATGGCTCTCGGCTTCGGTTCGGCTATCCGATCGCTTCCGAAAACCGCCGAACTGGCTTGTCGGAAATTATTCGTTGCCTATAATCCGAGTAAAAAGAATAGTCGGAAATCTAATAAATCACGTATGCACATTAAGCATTTTTGTTTAGTAAGGTTTTATTTGTTTAAATAGAAGAAACGTTTTGTATTTCGCGGGGGCCATATTGCATATTTAATGTGATAAGCATTGTTTACAATTTAATCGCTGCAGTTTATTTATAGTTTTCTTAAAAGATTTTTCATTTTAACATTTGAAAGTGTGTACATTTAACAGTTTATTACTGAGTTTCTATAATAATTGTAGTGATTTGCTTTTACTAGTGAGTTAGTCGATTTTTTTAAATGGTATTTGACTGTGAGGTTTTGAAAATGTGTGTTTATTAAAAATTAAAAATAACAAGTTCTCACAATTGTCATTCAGTGAAAAGATTCAAATTCTGTCTAAAGGTAGGTGTGTACCCGAGTTACAACAATTAAACCAGCAAAAAAATAATGTAACTCGAAAATTTCATGTTAAAAGTTATGAAACTTATAACTGGCTGTGTGGTTGTGTACACAAAATTAAATTATATTGTTATCCTTGCATATTATTTAGTAATTTTCATCGGGATATAGTAATCTCAAGTAACCGGAACCTTTAATATGTGAAAATTGAAGCTGACTGGTGAGTAGTTATAATATTTTAAAATATGCTTATTATTTTACTTATTAGAATTTCTTCCGCCGCGAAGATCGATCGCTATTTTGTCTGCGTTGCCGTAGAAGATGTACATGAATAGTAGTACATCTAAAACTTGCTCTGTTGGCACGGTTTCGACTTAGAGATCCGTCGCTTGGCTGTAGCTATGCTAAAAATCTATAAACGAAAAAGTTTTTGTGACCGAGTACTTCGCCGCATACCCAGTGTCATAATCCTGTGCACGCCACTGCTGTCAGTACATATATGGAAGTTTATTTAAAAATGCTAACTTATCCCGATCCTATATGCAGTCTGTTACCTTAGCCAGATTAATAAGAATTATAATGAAACTCATTGGACGCATGTAAAACGTATTTTAAAGTACTTGAAAAAAAACTAAGCATTTTGGTCTCAAATATGTTAAAGATGATTTAGATTTGATAGGTTATGCCGATGCTGACTGGGTATCTGATTGTGTGGACCGTAGGTCTTATACAGGATATATGTTTAAGATGTCTGGTAGTATAGTGTCATTTGAGTGTAAAGAACAATAGCTTTATCAAGTACAGAGGCCGAATATATGGATAATGGCTATATGTGGAGCATCAAGTAAAGAAGCTATTTATTTAAGAAATTTGTTATTTAAACTGAAATGCAGAAATGAGTCACCGGTACCAAAGAATATATTAGTAACGTAAAGAATCGTCATTACACCGATTTATACGAATGATAGCTCGCGGCTGTGTGTGCGTACTCGCGGCTGGGTGAATGCTGAGGCGGGCGGGGTGTGAGTTTTTTCCAGCAAGGACTTTCGTTCACGAGGCTGGCCGCTGATCGTTTCGTGCTTTAACATAATTGGCAGTATAATTTCATAATATTTAAGATAGATTTGGATGTTTAAAATTATTCACATTGAGCACATTCACCGGTGCTCGAGCTGTCATTTGCAAAGAGTGTCGCCCCTGTGCCTACTGCCTATACTGTTAAATAATGACAACCAAAGTGCGCAATTGTTAACTAAATACAGTGTATTCCATAAAAGAAGTAAGTATATTGACGTAAGGTTTCCTTTTTTTAGAACAGCAGTTGAAAATAGTTTTATTAAAATCTCATCATCAGGTCACCACTTTGGTGTCAAAAGGACTAATTTGGAAATATACCCTTTACAGCAAAAAAAGGATTTTGTAAATCGGTCAACAAGCGGTGGAGTAATCGTTGAACATACAAAAAAAACCGATAATCACCTCCTATTTTGGAAGTCGGTTAAAAACAGTCAGGGGGCAAGATTGCGTATAGTATACGAACATCGTATACTGTATCATGCCCGCTTGTCGCCAATACAGCCCCCTTACTCCCGACACAATAGAGAATCGAATCAGTTCGATCTCAATAGCTTTTGATACTATGAACTTTGAACGTCAAATTACACAAAAGCTAAAGAGGTCTCATTTACAGTATCGAGTTTGCTTGTTTTAGTGTATTTGAACTAAATTACGTGATTTTTACTGTAGTATTGCAGCATTATTTAATGTTATTGAATACGCGTTCGGAAAATGCACAATTTACGAAGATTCACGAACTTCAACACATTAGCAATGGACATGGATTGTGAGGAGTTTCGATGCAAATATCGCCTTAAAAATTATTTATTTGACGTATGAGTCGCAAACTTAACTTACTCATATATGAAGAAACCAACTTACTGAAATTATATCACCGTTATGTGTAAAGTTATTTAAAACCTTTACGCATTTGTTTACACATTTGGCCGCTAATTCATGTATTATATTTTCACGTAAGACAGGGACTGAGACAAATGAAGTCTACGTATCTTATGAAGATTTCGTTTGTCTCAATCTGTTTTTGAATAAAAAAAGTCAATAAATAGTTATAAAAGTCGTATGTTGATATTATTACTATGCTCGGGTTTTCTAAATGTAAACACTAAACACGAATTTGTTAATGTATCATTTACATACATTAAATATTATGCCACTTATGTTTTCACCAAAATTAACAATTAACTACTTTTTTACAATACTGCCAATTACCTATTTATGGCCAGTTATTGTAGTTAATAAATGTGTTTTGTGCACAACACTTGAGTTTTACTTACAAAATAAATCAAAATATGACTTTGACATTTGACAGAATGTCATAGATTATAAACAGGATTTTCGAAACAATTATTTATTGTCACAGTTTTTTTTAGAAAAATAACCTTTAAAAACCTACCATTGCATGAGATTGAGGCTGATTTATTTGAATTAACATACACAAAATGTTATTTAAAGTGAAAAATATATAATTTCTCCATATTTTTATTAATCTTCGCCATAGACTACGGCACTCAGCTGTAACTTGTTTACTCTGTGGACGTGACGTCAGCAACCGGATACAGCTAACGACGCTGATAAGACTCGATCTCCACGCGATCTCGATTTCGATTCGATTTTATTCGGGAATACGCATCAGGATCGAAACTGAATCAAAATCGACATCGGATCAGATTCGTAAATCGAAATCGTATCAGTTTCGGGAGTAAAGCCCCAGTATGCTTCGTATTACGAACAAACGAGCAGAAAACAGCAATGAAAGAATACAAAGAAGCAGAAAATATTTCAAGACTTAAAATAATGACGTGGTTTTAGGATGAAAGCTGACAAGAAAGATGGCTTCTATTAAAAAAAAAAACAGCAAAATTAAGGCCACATCTATTAAATTTGTGAGGCACCCCGTCTTACCCCACAATTTTGCAAGGGGTGGTGAATTCTCTTTTCTTACATTTTGCAACATTACGACTTATTCATTTAAATAATGTTAAATGCCATATCAATAGTCAGATAACTAAGCATTATATAAACACTAAATATGTTTATGAAGCTATAAACGTCTTGGAGATGCTCAGAACCATAAGTATCCTGTCCTGCCCCACTGTCTCATAATCCTAACGATGTTTTCAGATAATTTTACAACATGCCGCTGTTCAAAGAATTTCGTAGTGACAGATGTGATTTGCCGTATCTTTTCTCTAACATAGCGGTATTGTTAAGATACGTAACAGTGACAATTTACAAAGAATCAAAACGTAAGTAAATTCGTATTTTAAGGTAAGAGCAGCGATACAAAATAAATTTGAACTAAACTCTTTTTCAAATTAACATCTTACGGATTGTGTCCGAAAGTGTCCGTTGTGTGATTTTGTGCACTTTTCTTTTTACGGATTGTGTCGCGGTGCACGTTTCGGCTACTTTTCAGCAGCGGGAGGACTCATGTGACCACGGCTGCTGGAAAGTAGTAGGGCTGCTCAATTGAAAAGTAGAAAGGTAGGGAAAAAAAAGTGCACCGCGACACAAACCGTTAATTGTTTAATAAAATTAATAATATTCGCATAAACATAAGAAATCACAAAATTAACACTTGTTGCATCTATTGCCAATGATATTTTCACTTGTCCTTATATTATACGTACGAGAGGTTTGCTTACATCTAATATAAGCTACATAATATTGAGACATATTAACTATTAAGCGCTTGACAGGTGCCCATGAGCACTGTGCAGTTATAATGATATTCTGACCTAAACAGGTTTTCCCCTGGGTTCGTATCTGGTGACATGGTCTGCTATAGTTGCCTACTGTTACGTCTACATATTCTCGATGCATTGGTTCGTCTTCGTCCGCTGTCGAGAGACTGGAGACCTGGTCGCCGCCTCCGTGGTCTTCTCGCTTGGGACCAACAGCTCTACATGCGTGACGAAGTTTATTTTTATGAAATTTTACAGGTGAATGAAAATTGCATTCAATTTTGATTCACGATCAAAAAGTCTACAAAAACTCTGCCCCAAAAATATTTTGCTTTCCATCATACTGGGTGATATTTTTTTTACCTTTTCGAAAAAAATATAAACAAACAATTGAATTTTTAAGTTCATACGAAAGTATTTGCGTCAAAGCTCAAGTATTTGTGAATAGGAAAATATTTAACAAAATCATGAAATAACTCTACAATGATAATAAAATAAATAAAGATACTCGATTAACCGCGGGGGTTGCGAGGTGAACATCGCAACGCTAAATCATTGAAAATTACTTAACTTAACTAACTGTATTAAAATTTATTGACAATCTATTTTAGATTGTCAGTAAATTTTAATTTGAATATTATTTTTGTTCATAATCTTCATCTAATGTTTAAGTAAATAATTTTACATTCGGTATTTGTATTGTATTCCAAAACAAATTTTCACCGAGTTAGAAAAAAGTAAAAGTAAACTATCTATGCCAATGTATAGTGTTTTATATCTTTATAGTTATTAATTTGATCATTCATATAAGCTAATGAAATGGTAGTTAAAAATTAAAAGATCTCATTAATAGTCCTTACTTTTCAGGGAAGCGATATGTGAACTAATAAGTCGATATTTAGAGTGTGACACTAAGGTGGTCCCAAAGAGTCGGTTCCATACAAACTTACAGAAACAGCTGAAGGTGGTGAAGAGACGAGCATACAGTGTCTGGGTGTGTTTAGTCGGAATCGCTTACTTGTATGCTTCAATGGCATTGCTGAGACCTGGACGTCATTTCCCTGAAGATTTATATGTTGTGTACGGTATGGTGTAGTATTTATATTTGCCTTTAAATATTTGGTTGGGTCGAGCTTAACAGGTATTCAAGTTCTTATTTTATATACTCTTACAATAGCAAAAATCAGAAACCGTAATTAACTTACACTTTAATTTAAATTTTATTGAATTATTATAATTGAAATATCGTCTTGAATCTTTAATCATTAATTGATTTTTGGATTTCAATCAAAACGGCTTCGACGTTGGTTTGACGTTTATGAGAATACCATTTTGTAGTTTTAACATATCGGGACTGGGTCGTGACTGTATTATTGCAGGATTTACTTAGCAGAATCGACCTTCTGTATATCCATTTCAAACAGTTAATGTGTGATTTTTCAGGTTTGGAACCTCCGTTTGAAACACCAAACTATGAAATATCGTTAATCCTCATGGCGTTAAGTATAACAGTTGCAGTTTACCAGTTATCTGTTGTTAAAGCGCTTGTAGTTGTTATGATTGGTTATGTTGAAGCGCAGGTATTGGCTCTGAGTGAAGAATGCTTGTGCATTTGGAAAGACGTCAATGAAGAAAACAATGAAATGATAAAAAATGCTGATCCTGATGATTATAGAGAAATGAAAAAAATGACGAATGAACAAATAAAATTTAAATTAGTTAATATTTTAAAATTTCATGCCTACAATATAACACTATTACAAGATTTTGAAAAGCTCTATCGTTTTATATCATTTGTTGACTTCCTGTTGATCCTATCTGCCATAATATCGGAGTTGCTTGGTAAGGTGCAGAACACATATTTGGAAATACCCTATACAGTTGTACAGATCTATATAGACTGTTATATTGGCCAGAAACTAAGAGACGCAAGCGAAGTATTTTGTGATGCGATTTATGATTGCAAATGGGAGAATTTCGATGCGAAAAATAGGAAAATAGTACTGATGATACTGAGAAATTCTCAAAAACCATTCACGATCACTGCTGGTGGAATATCTTCTTTGAATTATGCTACGTTCATGTCTATAATGAAAACATCGTATTCTGCATACACGACGCTACGATCTTCTATTTCATAAGCTTCATAGCCCATATTTTACGAGTCTTCATTTTCACAGTTAATATCATTGTTTATGAGAATTTGATGTTATAACTAATTCGTAAAATTATTAATAGAATATATATGTTTTAAAGGTAGTTGTTATTTATTCTCCACTGTGCAAGAATCTCTAGTTCTAATATCAGTATGTAATGGTTCATTAATGGTAAATTAAGAAGATCTGATCATATAAAGAAGCAAAATTAGATTTTGACTATATATATTGAAATATAAATGATAAGGCAGCAATTATCGGAAATCGCGATGCCCTTCTATTAAACAAACAACATAACGTAGCTACTGCAAATAACGTACATACGGTTCAAACTATCGTTTGGCTGTTATTTACAAAATAATTTGCATCGACCCATCAATGATTGTTTTACTGTCCAGTGTAGGTTTTCGATATAATCAGTAGTCAAATTAAAACAACTGAGTGTGAAGTATGATGAGTCTTAAGGTTTTGTTTTAAGAAGTTACAGACTCTGTCTCTTTTGAAATAAAAAGAATGTCAAAAAACAATGCACTTAAAAATAGTAAATAAAATGTGTGTAGAAGGCGTTTACCGACGGTTTTTTCTCTATGTTGACATAGGTAGTTAGTAGTACCTACCACTAGCGCACATAGTATCAGTGAAAGGTATTTACTATACAAAGCTTAACTGTAACTTTTTCAGAAATGTATAATTTACTTCAATTTAGCCTGAAATATTCGGATTTGGATACGTCGCTGGCAAATCTAGCATTTCTTTTTCGAAAAGCCACGATATATATTGATGGAAATAAGACAAGTAAGCGGTCTTGACTACTTGTAAGAAAATTACCGGGTTTTTTTCTTTGCCGCATTGTTATGGAAATCCGTTAGACTAGCAGACAGGCCCACAATATCGAAGGTTACAACTGCCTTGCTGTCCTTTTAAATCCTTACTCTATTCATCATACTCATTATCATCTATTACCTTCACTCACTGTGCTTAACAATTACGCAAATGCTGATTTACACCGATTTTCCGTGAGACCGTGATATCACAGTTCGAGCCAGCCTATTTCTAAGCATATATTCTAAGCAATTTATATATTATGCTTTGAAAATTTACCTGATCTACTAGTTTTAATAATTTCCTATAGTAATTTGTAATATTTTCTAATCCAGGTGTTTCCTTGATATTTCATCTATTAGCTGGTTTTTGCTTTGCTAGTTATGTTTACGTGTACCAGATATCTATGGTCTGGTTTGTGTTCGTACGGTGTTTGGAAACCAGAGATTTTACAGCAGCAAGCATTGAGTTCTCCTTGGGAATGTGTAGCATCACAGGCCTTACACATTTTCTATATCTGAAAATATTTGGGTCAGTATACATGATCTTCGGTACGTTGAACCTACAATAGTCTTGAAGCTTCAAAATCTGATTGACCTTTACTACATATACATCTTATTTTCTTAATAAGTATGAATTAAATCAAAAAAGTATAATTACTTTCGTCGAACTTAAAAATAAAAAAATTAATGAAATTGTTCATAGTTCTACCCTACCCTCACATTCTATTTTTAATTTTTGCTTTTCAGGAGGAAAATGAAATATATATTGGATAAATATTTGGAATGTGATAGATCGGTGATAAGAGGGACACGCTATTTCAGAAATTTGCAAATATATTTGAGGATGATCAAAAAGCGAGCGCTGACCGTTTGGACAGTACTCTTTGTAAACGCTGTATTTTATATTCTCTATCCTTTTATTATACCTGATCAACATTCTTCACAAGATCTTCTAATAATTTATGGTAAGTTTGATTTAAATATTTTGTGCGTAAGTTTAAGAGATATTCTCTCAAAAATAACATTTGTTCATCAAGGGGAATGTTGGTACTTGACTTTTAGTTTAAAAGTGAATTTTTTCTATCTTCAAATGTTGTTATTCAAATAATAAGTAAAATGACAAAAAAACCTTTGTATAACCATTTAAAATGCTAAAATCAGTATTTTAGCAATTATTATAATATTAAAATAATAAATAAATAAACAATATTTAAACTCAGCAGGTTATTTTACAGGCTTGGAACCAATCTCAGAGTCACCTAATTATGAAATAGCAATGGTTTTAAAAGCAGGCGCCGTATTATTTTCTGGCTATATGGCAGCTAGTATTAACGCTCTAAACCTTGTCTTGTACGGGTACACTGAAGCACATTTACTTGCCATGACAAAGGAATTAAAAAGTCTTTGGAATGATCGCAATCAATTCTTTCCTCGAAAAGGAAGAAACAATAAAAATATATTTAAAATCAAAGAACGATCTATCAACAAATATATAAAACAACAGTTAAGAGATATTATACAACTGCATGTAAAAAATAAAGACCTTATTAACTTATTAGAAGCTAATATTAGAAGCGTTAGAATAGTTGTTATAACTTCAATAACGTTTGCGATCATTGCAGAATTGTTGGGCGGTCTAGGTAATACATTTATTCAAGCAAATTTTACTATGGTATTACTATTCATGGATTGTGTTGTTGGTCAAAAGATTATTGATGCAAACGAGGATTTCATTAAATCAATATATGGAAGTAAATGGGAAAACTTCAATACTTCAAACAAGAGGACTATTTTGTTGATATTGATGAACGCGCAGAGAGTCATGAAGATATCAGCAGGGGGTTTCATGGATTTGAGTTTTGTTTCCTTTACAAGTGTCATTAGGTTTACATATTCAACTTATACAACTTTAAAATCGGCAATAAAATGAATGCAATAAACGTTTAATAAAAATAATTTCATCTAGTTACTTTTAATTATTCCCTTTCTTTATTTAAAACAAAACTTTTTGATGTAAAATCTCTAATACGATCATATCGTCATGTGAGTTAATAGCATTTTACATATCACAGTCGTCTCAAAAAGGCTTTTCAAATAATTAGACAGAAGAAACCACTTTGAACCGAGAAATAATTTATTGCTTTCTTTGCATTTAAAAGTTTGATCTCGTATGTACAGTTTATATTCTAATTTATAACCCATTTGAATGTTTACATTTTAATAATTGGAAGCTTGTTTATATACAGTTATCACTTATGTAACGTTCGTCTATTATTTTCATAAGCCTATTATTTTATACTATAAGTAAACGGAAGAGCAACGAAATAATACATTATTAAACAATTGTATGAGATTGCTGGGTGCAATTTTAGAAATTACCCAAGTCATTCAAAATTAATTAGCTGCTAAGCTGATTCATTATACGTTTTATTACAAAACTAGTAAAGAGAAGAATGACAACTCCATAAAAAGGCAGTGTATAAGGAAAGGCGAAATTGTATGAAATTTAATTTCTATTATCAAGCAGAGGCAGTATAAATAAATACAACATGAATCTCAATGTATTTTGTTAAAAAAACGGATGTCAAACAGTTTAGTGGTTGACACATCATTTTGTTCTATTTTTTAATCGATTAAGCTAAGTTTTTTTATATATGTATATACTTACGGTTTAAGATCATTTATTTCCTCAAAAAAGAATACAATTCACTTACATTGAGGGAGAATACATTTTTAAAACTTATTTCACATTTATTTACTTGATAAAGTAAAGAGAAAAGTTTTTTTTGCATTGGACCGAAACTACTGGACCGATTTTGTTGAAATTTGGCACAGATATAGAGGAGACAACAAAGAGAAAGGATATAGGCTACTTTTTATTGCGGCTAAATGTATGGTGTCCGCAGGATTTCCTTTTGCGCGCACGAAGTCGCCAGCAACATCTAGTTCATCAATATAATTACTAATGAAAAACAATTATTCACCTTCGCACCTCACCTTCAGTGCCTTGGGATATAATTAAAATTAATTATACAATTTTACAATTACTTTTTTATTGAATTGAACAGATTTTATTCACCCATTTGAAATTATTGCTTGAGCACACATCTCTCTCGTGTAGTACTCAATTAGAATCAAAATAATATATAAATTAGAAGCGCATCGAAAATATTATATTAAATGATGCAAGATACAAGAGGTGATTCAAAAACAATTTGCAAACAAATTGAATGATAAAATTACGAAACTGTTGATTTCAAAGTAGTGTATGCAGAGTAAGTAGATTTTATCACAGACATCAGGGATATGTAGTTCAACGGAGCTATGCCACCAGCTGTAACAGTTGATGTCTTTTGGGACATCTTTAATAATAACGATACCATCCTCATATTCTTCGCATTAAAGTTCTCCCACTTGCATTCGTATACTGCACTTTCGAATTTACTTATCGCATCTGTTAGTTTTTGACCAATATAACAGTCTATGTATATCTGAAGGAAAGTGTATGGTAGGTCTATAAATGTATTCTCCAGTTTCCCAAGTAGCTCTGAAATTATTGCTGCAACTATCAACGTGAAATCCGCTAACGAAATGAATTTATAGAAGTCATCGAAATCGTTTAAATTATTTATGTTGATGACATGAAATCGAATTATGTTTCTGAGTTTAAGTTCTACTTCTTCGTTTATTCTTTTATTCTGATTTACTATAGCTTCATCGTGATCATCATCGCCAGATCTTTTGGCATCAGTCCAAATATTAGCACATTCTTCACTCAGTGCTAGCAGCTGTGCTTCTATGTAACCAACCATGATCACTACAAGTGCTTTGACAGTAGCGATCTCATAAACACATACGGCCAAACATAGTACCATCAAAAATAGTGACATCTCATAATTTGGTGTTTCAAATGTTGGTTCTAAGCCTGTAAATTAAAAATGATATGATACAAAGGCTATAAAGAACTTGTAATGATGGTAATATAATAATTGTGTTGCGGAGATCCACTGATCCACCGCCGCGTGCCGGTTACCCACAAGTTGACGGTAGTGACATAATGTGTATATTTTTTACGAATTACCAAAAATTATATGTGGTGTATTTTTATCCAAATGAAATATTGAACCCAAATTATTTACACAAAGCTACAATATTAGACTACAATATTTCATATGTAATGACAGTATGCATAACTAAAAGTTTTCGTAATTTACAGAAAAATAATGTAATTAACATTTCCTGACAACTCTCACTACGCATGGACATCCTCACACTGTCGTACAACACGCCGGCTTTGAAGGTATCGCGCTCGCCGCGCAGTAATGGACACGCGGTTATGCATCGAATTTAAGTATTTTAAATAATAATCTGGTCAAAATTTATGGTCATGTGTTATATATATTTGTGCCGAGAATCGAACACTGATTACGCTTCTTGAATTTCTATTTTTGTTTTGAACACATGTTGTATGGAGGCATACTTACCATACATTACATATATATCCTGAGGTAGATGACGGCCTGGTCTGACTTGACTTCTCAATATGAACAATGCGGTGATACCCATCAAAGCAAAGAATATACCCAGAGCTCGTTTCTTCACAAGCCTCGTATGCTTTTTCAGATTCGTATGAAACTTACTCCCTGGCACAACTTGGGCGTCACAGCCTAAGTAACGGCTCACAAGATCATACAACAATTTTCTGAAAAGTATTATATTATCATTTATAATTACTTATTAAAAATGCTTAGTTTGTTGATCCAAATATTATTAATCTTAAAATTTTTAACAATGGACAAAAAAATATAGCCCCGATATTCACAATTTCGTTGGTTTTTTCTAATAGGCATTTGACGACCTCGGTGGCTCAGTGGTTACCGCGTTGGCGCTCAAGCCGGAGGTCGCGGGTTCGAATCCCGTCAGGGAACAAAAAAGTTTTCTGTGTTTCTGAGTCATGGATGTGTATTAAATATGTGTATAATATAATAAAAATCTTAAATATAAGTACCTATAGTATAAAAATTATTAAATATATTTCCTTTGTCTGGTATCCGTAACACAAGTTCTTCGGAAACTTACCACGGGACCAGACTGACGTGGTGTGAAGCGTCCATAGATATAAAAAAAAATTGGCCATACACATATTTTAACTACTTCAACAACTGTGTACTTAGTTAAAAGTTGGTAAACTACCTGTTTACATGCAATAAGATAGATTTGGTTACGCAGGTATATAATTAGTCTGGCCATAAACACTATTACAATTAAAAATAAACAAAATATTACATTTGAATTTGGAATCTGTCATTTTTATATGATTGTTCATTACGTTTTCTCATTTTGGCGCCAATACATTGTACAATATTTTGCGATATAAAAATGGAGTGGGGTTGTTCGCGCCAACCCTAGCGCGACGTTTAGAATAAACACAAAGGACATCACTACGGGAAGTATGGCCGACCGACTCGGGGGCGCTGTCAGAGAGTGACAAACACTTGCATTGAGATCTCCTTCCGCGCCGGATGTATTTTCAGCTCATCCCGAAACCTAGTGAACGCGAACGCGTGTGCGCATATTTATTGGTGCTCGTTAATATAATACCAAATTCGCCGGCGAACCGCGATAAATCTATCGATGATCCGCTCAACAGCTGTGTAGTGTAGTGAGAAGAAACCTCCGCCCAGATCCAGAACCACCAGCTCAACAATAAGGTCAGTCCCAGATTTCTCCAGCCCTCACATTAACCTATATACCTACTTCCCTCAGCTCATAGTCGCATGTGTAAGTTCCTACAGTTCCATATTTCTTGGTCCTTCGAGCCCGGGGAAGCCCATAGCCTTCGGCACGATTTTTGATTTTGCACTCATAGGACTCGTTGAGCACTCATGCGATTCACCTGTAGCTCAAGTTGGCTCTGCTCATGTTACTCATACTCATTATACTCAGTCGGCTCACTCTACACATTCTGCTCATTCTACTCATGATATTTGCAAAAGCTCCGCCCCATCGTTTACAAACATTTGAATCAAATAGAGTAACAAAAATTAACTCAAATTCACTCACACTTAAGTGGCGTCATGTACCTTCCCAATTAAATCCTGCTGACTGTGCAAGCAGAGGATTATCAGCTCAAGCTCTCTCCGCTCATGATTTATGGTGGTCTCCTCCTTGGCTCAAATTGCCAGAGGATACCTGGCCCAAGATGCCTTCAGCTCATACTCGACAAGACTTGCCAGGGCTCAAACCAAAATACGTACCATGCAATTTCTCGATACCCGGTATCGATAGTGATCTGCTCACTCGCTTCAGCTCTTTAGAAAAACTAACTGGTGTCACTGCCTACATGAGGCGATTCATTCGTAACTGTAAACTAAATTCAAACTCGCGACAACTAGGCCCTCTAACTGTAAGTGAAATTAGAGAAGCATTACTCTTCTGGATCCGCTCTGTACAGCAGAATGCATTCGCAGAAGATATTCACCGCCTGCAAACCGATAGAATCTGCACAGTACGACTACAACGTCTGTCGCCTTTTACGCAGGACGGTCTCCTCAGAGTAGGAGGTAGACTCACTCGTTCGGAACTCACATACGATGCTCAACACCCATACATTTTGCCTAGTTCTAGTCCGCTCGTAGACCTCATAATAGATCACTATCATCGCATACACTGCCACCCTGGCACGGACACGCTACATGCTATTTTACGTCAGCAATTTTGGATATTATCTGCCCGCCGCATTATAAGGCACAGAACGTTTAAATGCATAAGATGTTTCCGTTGCCGCGCTCAGCCCGAAGTACCTATCATGGCTGACCTGCCAGCTGATAGAGTCATACCTCAGCCCGTATTTAGTCACGTATCAACAGATTTCGCCGGACCGTTTCTGCTCAAATCAAGTCAATTACGTAATGCTAAGTTAATTAAGGGATATTTTTGCATATTTGTTTGCCTCACTACAAAGGCGGTTCACTTAGAACCAGTCTCATCGCTCACTGCCGAAGCGTTTATTGCAACATTACAAAGGTTCTGCTCACGTCGCGGACTTCCGGTATTGATACGTTCGGATTGTGGCACAAATTATGTAGGAGCTAGGAATCATCTACTAGAGGTACAACAATTTCTCAATGACAATAACGACGCCATTTCTCATAAACTCTCAACTCAAAATATAACTTGGTTACTCAATCCGCCTAAAGCCCCATGGATGGGAGGTATCCATGAGATTAATGTTAAATCCACAAAGCAACTTCTATACCGTGTTATCGGTGAGCAACACCTCACTTTCGAGGAATTCTTAACTCTGCTCACTAGAATCGAAGCTGTGTTAAACTCTCGGCCCATCAGTCCACTTTCGTCCGATCCCACGGACTATCAGCCCCTTACTGCTGGCCACTTTCTCATTGGCCGTCCGCTCACAGCTCTCCCCGAGCTGACTCTAGATGAAAGAGTAATATCTCCGCTCAAACGCTTTCAGCTCATTCAATCACTCTCTCAGCGCTTTTGGAACCTTTGGACCAAGTCCTACCTCCATACCCTTCAAATCCGCTCCAAATGGCTTTCCTCTTCCTCTCCACCCAAAATTGGAGAACTGGTTCTGCTCAAGGAGGACAATTTGCCTCCTCTACAATGGAAGATGGGAAGAATCTCACGTCTGCTACCTGGGAAGGATGGAGTCATCAGAGTTGTGGACTTGGACACGACTCAAGGCCAGCTGCGGAGGCCTGTCGGCAAGATTGCCCGGCTCCCACTGGATTCTGCTCAGGATGGGGCTCAGCTCGCCGCCTGTGCGGGCCCCCCAGGATGTTCGCGCCAACCCTAGCGCGACGTTTAGAATAAACACAAAGGACATCACTACGGGAAGTATGGCCGACCGACTCGGGGGCGCTGTCAGAGAGTGACAAACACTTGCATTGAGATCTCCTTCCGCGCCGGATGCATTTTCAGCTCATCCCGAAACCTAGTGAACGCGAACGCGTGTGCGCATATTTATTGGTGCTCGTTAATATAATACCAAATTCGCCGGCGAACCGCGATAAATCTATCGATAATCCGCTCAACAGCTGTGTAGTGTAGTGAGAAGAAACCTCCGCCCAGATACAGAACCACCAGCTCAACAATAAGGTCAGTCCCAGATTTCTCCAGCCCTCACATTAACCTATATACCTACTTCCCTCAGCTCAAAGTCGCATGTGTAAGTTCCTAGCTTATACAGGGGTGATAAAGAGATCCGAATCGCTGTGATTGCGTTACACAAAGTATGTATGGAGCCAAATGCAATTTTTAAAACTCTCCATACGCTTGGTATTAATAAAATGTTTGTGTACCGGGCTATAAGTAGGTACAATGAGACCTCCTCTGTTTGTGACACAAAAAGATCTGGCCGTCCACGTAGTGTTCGTTCGAAAAAGGTGGTCAAAGCAGTAAGGGAAAGAATTCGAAGAAATCCTGTCCGAAAGCAAAAGATTTTATCTCGGGAGATGAAGATAGCACCTAGAACCATGTCGCGTATTTTAAAAGGTGACTTAGGACTTGCAGCCTATAAGAGACGTACTGGTCATTTCTTAACTGATAATTGAAAAAAGAATAGGGTGGTAAAATCGAAACAACTACTGATGCGGTACGCAAAGGGAGGACATAGAAAAATTTTGTTTACGGATGAGAATTTTTTTCATTTTTTTTCCCATGGAAAGAGTGCGTGTTTCTATTGATAACTGGCCTCAACGTTTAAAGGACTGTATTGCAACCAATGGAGACCACATTGAATAAGCTTTTTATATTTTAAATTGTTTTATATTTATGTATTGAACTAACACACTGTAAAATTAATAAATGGTATTTGCAATAGAAAAATTTTTTTCTTTGTTTCAGTATTTATGGCAAGACTAGGTATGTTGCAGTTCTCGGAGATGACAGAAGCAGCCAGTCTGTCTGCACTTCCTGAATAGCAGAATCGACATGTTAACCTATTGAAGTTCATGAATATGAACTTAGTGACGTAGGTATAGCTGTTGCAGCCCTCAGGGAAGATAACAGAAGCAGCCATCAGGTCCCCCTTTTGTCTGCACTAGATGAACTGGAACCAGCTTGTAGACATGATTAGATAAAATAGATGTAAATATTGCGGAAACGGCATGTTAACCTGTTGAGCGTTGACGTTCATGAAGACAATCATGGTGAAGCAACTGCAGCTGTTGCAGCTCTTGAATAATATTACAGAAGTAGCCACCATGTCTCTAGTTTGTCTGCACTGAATTAACGCGAACTAGCTTGTTGAGTTTATCTATATCCTAAGGATAAACTAGATGTTAATATTACAGAAACGACATATTTACCTGTTCACGTTCATGAATATGAACTTAGTGAGGCAGGTGCAGCTGTTACAGCCCTCGGAGAAGATGACAAAAGCGGCCACCAGATCTCCCGTCTGTCTACACCGGATGAACACGAACCAGCTCGTCGACAGGACGTAAGTGTAGAGATACGCCACTACTGTTATGTAGGTTAGACAGTATGCCCATATTGGAGAGCCTAAAATTGGACTATAAAGATGAAGTACGCTTGAACATGATAAAATATTTGATTAGGTAGATCTCATACCTCGAATCTCGGTTCGATTAATGCGCTGACTCATTCGCACAGGCGCCAAATCAAGTGCGCGCGAACGGGACAGACTGATAACCGAACCGAGTTTCGAGGCACGAGAATTAGGGCCTAGGTCAACACAGTTGTTGGTTACCGCTGCCGTGTCGTGCCTCAAAACTTCGAGGCACGAGAATTGGGTCAACAAAGTTGTTAGTTGGCAAAACGTGCAATGCAATATATTATTTAATTTTGCCTACTTCGGTGATGCATAATAATTTAATTTCTATGACGTTTTCGATTCTTTGAGTCCCTTTTTCGCTTATTTATATCTTGATACCTTGCGCTTACGGTAGAAAACATACACTTACGTTTGGCGTCCTGATAAATGTTTAGAGTAACGCATCTTAACATGACTGAGACGTTTGAGAATAGGGTTGACAGATCGCACTTATCTAGACTGTACTCTCGAAAAAATGACATTGTAACTAAAAATGTAAGTGTGAATATTTATGAAATGGTAAGCGATTACCGCTGCCCATGGGCAGTCACGGCAGACAGAGAAGTTACACTTGTAACTCCTCTGGCCCTTAAAATCCCCAATCCCCTTGGGACGCCAATAAACTCACTCAGTCGGCGAAACACAACGCAAGCGTTGTTTCTCGCGGATTTTCTCTGAGACCTGGTATTTATCCGGTCGAGTCGGGCAATTCGTGCCGAAGCATGGCTCTCACGTAAAGTACTTTAAATACAATAAACAATAATTATTATAAAGCCTTTAGAATCCCAGGGTGGGTTTGACCCGAGAAAATATCTAAGCGTCTGTTCACGCCGCGATTGTTACGTTTCAGTGTGGATTGACCCTTATGATAAGGCTGTAGTTAGGTAGTATTGACAGTAGGTATAGTCGTCAATACCTTTTCAGGAATAAATAACGCTCGTTTCACTTTTATACTTCATAGAACGAATCAAAGCTTCAAATGAACGTAAAATTATACAAGGTGGTGTCAATATTGCTTCAGACTCGGGAATATAATAATAATAATCTATGGACGCTTCACACTACGTCAATCTGGCCACGTGCTAAGTATCCGTACAACTGTGTTACGGGTGCCAGACAACGGGAAGTACCTACATATTTAATACTTTTATATATATTTAAGATTTTTACTGCAATATACGCATATTTAATACACATCTATGACCCAGGAACATTGAAATCTATGTTGTTCCATCGGTGGGATTCGAACCCGTGATCCCCGGCTTGAGCGCCGACGCGCTAACCTTTGAGCCACAGAGGTCGCCAATTAAATTAATGATTTGAACATTGTAAATGAAGTATATATTTTGAACATTGTAAATTAAGTATATAGTATACTATGTAACGCTAATAGGAAATACTTTGAATTATCATCTTTACAAAAGGTAAAATGCGATTTTATATGTTTTCGATGTTTCCCTACTCTAGTGAATTACGGAACCCTAAAGTATGGAAGTTTCCCATCGAAGGTGGCCAGCGAGTTCGCCGAAGGTACAATAGGTTATTCTTTTAGGTCCCCATTGTTTTATTCTCAGTTATTAATCTAACATAATATTATTGTAACACTTCTTAATCCCACTTCGATTAGGACAGTCGCTTTTAGGATAATTAAATTGTAATTAAGATAACTTTAAATTTAATAAATAATTAAACATTTTTTGTTTTTTTTTAAGTCCTCCGACTGTCGCAAACGTTTTTAGTGCTAAGATATATATTTTTTTGTATTTCTTCCAAATAAAAATAATGTTATATTAAATAATATTAAAACAGCCTGTACCAAATTAATTATTTGCGCAATAACGAGGGCGCGAAACTTAATATTGCAATTAATGCAATTTGGTTAATAATTCATAAACTTGACTAGTTAGTTAATTAATAATATTTTAAATAAATGATTTTGTAATTTCGCTTGTAATAAGTTAATCTCACATCAATTTGGACTTGTTCGATTAATTGAAGTAATTTTTTCATAGCATATTTGCGTTTGTAGGAAATTATTTTGTATAGAAGTTGGCCGCGACTTCAGGCGCGCAAATTAAATCCCGCAGGAACCGTACATTTCAACACGACATAAAGTAGCCTATGTCCTTCCTCGTGATCTACTCTGTATCTCTGTATCTGAACCGAATTTCATTCAAAATCGGTCCAGTAATTTCTAAGCCTTTTCAATGTAAACATAAAAGCAAACAAATCTTTCATCTTTATAACATTAGTATAACATAAGTATAGATTAAAGCGAATGACTAGCTACATAGTTCCTCGTCTTATTAATGATTTACCGACAGATTTAATAAATAATTTAACTGAAAAAAATATAAAATTAAAATTAAAATCATATTATTATCTATTTAAAATGAAAATAATGTAGAGAAATTCTATTTTATTTATTTATTTATTTTAATAATTTATGTAAATATAGTAAAACATTGACATTGACAACTTAAAAACAAAACAGATTTGTACAAAGGCGCTACTTATTCCAAATTGGAATTTCTTCCAGCAGACCTGATACAGGAAAGTTTAGTTATAAAAGTAAACAATATATGGTGCGTACTGCTACAATTTACATATAATAATAATAATAATAAATGAATGCATATATATACGAATACTTACATAGATATATTATATTATACTAATATATATTATAATCATTAAAATTGCAATAAAATATTGGATAAAAATGACATACTTATAAATAATAATAAATCATATTATATGACACTTTAATTAAAGGCTAAGCTGAGATAGTGCTCCCGCAGCCTTTTCTTAAATAGTGTCAAGTGTCTTACACTCACGTATCTGAGTTGATAAGGAGTTCCAGAGCTTACTAGCGTGAACCGTGAAGGAGTAGGCAAAAAAGTCAGTACGATGGGGAGGGATATCTAGAAGGGTGCGTCTAAAGGGTCTACAAGATAAGTTGTGAAAATTAGGAAAGGAAAAGCGCTCGTTTAAGTAAGAAGGAGGTGAGGGACTAAATAAAGTATTGACTTGTATAACATATTATGCGATAATTTCTGCGAAGGCAAATAGGAAGCCACTGGAGCTGCTTTCTGTATAATACATGGTCTCGTTTCTTTAATCCAAAAATAAAACGTATGGAGAGATTCTGCAAACGTTCTAACTTGTTTAGGATCTCTTCATTTGCATCCAGGTAACAGACGTCAGTATAATCGATTATAGGTTGAATAAGGGTTTGTGCCAGAAGAATTTTAGTAGGAGCTGGTAGAAAGTTTTGGAGTAACTTGAGCGAATGGAGGGTGTGGTAAAATTTACGGCTAACGTTGTTGGTATTGGCATTCCAAGACAGGTGAGAGTCAAAGATAACTCCCAGTTTTTTGGCAGAGTCCGAAAAGGGAATCAATGAACCGCTTAGACTTAAGATTAATGGGAGGAAGTGTTGATTTATTTAGTAGTGCTAACATCCGTTTGCTACCTATTAATAGTGCCTTTGTTTTAGCAGGATTTACAAGTAGATCTAAGGATTGTGCCCATTCACTTATCCGACTAAGATCATCATTAATAAGAGCTATAGCGGATGCTGTATGAGGAATAGTGAAATGACGGTAAATCTGAAGATCATCAGCATAAAGATGATATTTAGCCACTATTACCTTAGTAATAAAGTTAATGAAGATTGAAAAGAGAAGAGGAGAAAGCACCCCACCTTGGGGAACACCCGCATCAAGATAACACCAATATGAGAAATTATCATTGACTTGCACTCGCTGCGAGCGACCCCGAAGGTAGGAGTTAAACCAGGACAGGACAGAAGGGGACATAATAGGTCTTTACCTATGAAATTGCCGTTCTGGAGTACTGGCCATTTCAAATCAAAATCAGTTTTGTTTGGCTAAGAATTCTAATTAAAAATTAATTTTATTTTAAAAACATGGAATTCTTTTTTCAAAAGTAGTTATTTGTTTATTGATTAGTGTTCCATTTTCATCGCATTTCAATCTTTTTCGTCATCATGGATACGTTAAAAATTCGAGTAATTATGGAATATGAGTACCGTCGTGGCAGCAACGCGGCACAAGCGGCACGCAACATCAATGACGTTTACGGAGCTAACACTACAAACCAACGCACCACCTGTTATTGGTTTGCCCGCTTCCGTTCTGGAAATTTCGACCTGAAAAATGAACCTCGCGGTCGTCCGAAGACTTTGGTCGACAATGACGAATTAAAGGCGATTGTGGAAGCTGATGATACACAATCTACGGCTGAATTAGCAGCAGCTTTCGACGTTAGCGTCAAAACAATATGGGTCAATTTGCGTCAAATTGGCAAGGTAAAAAAGCTTGACAAATGGGTGCCCCACGAACTCAATGATCGCCAGCGCGAAGTACGCGTCGAGACGTGCCTTGCACTGCTCAACAGACACACAAATAAAGGAATTTTGAACCGCATTGTTACCTGCGATGAAAAATGGATTCTGTTTGATAACCGCAAGCGCTCAGCAAGTTGGTTGGATCCTGGTTCAGCACCTAAACAATGCCCGAAACGAAAACTTACCCCTAGAAAAGTGATGGTCACTGTTTGGTGGTCTAGCGCCGGTGTGATTCATCACAGCTTCTTACCAAACGGGGTGAGCAGATGTGTACTGTGAAGAACTGAACACAATGATGGAGAAGCTGGCACATCTCCAACCAGCATTGGTCAATCGCTTGTCTCCGCTGCTCCTGCACGACAACGCACGACCTCATACTGCATAGCAGACGGTCTACAAATTGCAAGAACTAGGGTTGGAAGCTCTCCGTCATCCGCCCTACTTACCAGACCTTCCGCCTACAGACGACTACTTTTTCCAGAATTTGGATAACTTCTTGGCGGGAAAAAAATTCAATACCCGAGAGGCAGTACAGAATGCCTTTGAAGAATTTGTTGCCTCCAGTCCAGCTGATTTCTTTAAGAAGGGCATCAATAAACTGCCACTGCGTTGGCAAAGATTAAACAAATAATTCTCTTTTTTTTTTTTATGTGTTACTAAATAAAAAGTTACCTGTGCTTCCCCTAAATGTTCTCACAATAAATTTTTGCATTAATTTCATCACTATCACATCTTTCACTAACTATCTTCAAGAACTCTTGAACACTTTAAACCTTTAATACAAGATGGAGTCAATTAAACAGACAATTGCGGATATGACAGTAATGTTTAATTCAAGAATGGCTGACTTCCAGAGGGACCTTGAAAATTCTTCTCCACACTCAGTAAGCCCTACAAATAAGTTGGCATCTGACTTCAATATGTTCAAGGAATTTGTACTTCAGGCGCTTAAAAGCTTACAATCCCAGCTAGAGTTGTCGACAGATTCACTGGATCAAATGGAGACAATGCGCAGAAAGAAGGTGCTGCTCATCCATGGTATTCCAGAAGACAAGGAGAATCCGCAGCAAAAAATTTTAAATCTGTTTGTCAATCAACTTGAAGTTCCAAGTATAGACGTCTCTTCAATTAGCTTCTGTTACAGGCTGGGTCGTCCCAAGGAGGCTAAGAGTAGACCCATATTGGTAAAATTCAAAGAATTGAGCCATCGTAGTAAAATATGGGAATCAAAAACCAAACTTAAGCAGACTGGTATTACGCTGACGGAATATCTTACAAAGAAAAGGCACAACTTGTTCATGGCAGCTAGGCAACATTGTGGTTTGACCAAGTCATGGACACGGGATGGCAACATTTTTGTAATAAGTCCTGACGGCTCACGGCATTGTATTCATAACAAAGCTGAGCTTGATACAATTCCAGGTATGATCACTAATACAGCAGTGGTATCTAGTCAAGTTATCCCATCTGGACCCATGCCGAAGATTAAAAGTCCACCTGCAACAAGGACAAGGAAAAATGTTAAAGGAAAATAAGTTAGTACCTTAATACATTACCTACTTCTTTTCTTCTTCTCTGCTTATTTGTCATTAATTATTTCCTGTATATCTTCTACTCTATTATATCAAAATTTCTAACTATAAATTTTTCTGCAAGTATACTTCATATAAATAACTGTCAATTTCAACAAAATAAAACTTGTAATAATTTTAAGTGTGCCATAACTTAAAATAATAGATTTAAAAAATGTTATCCTTCAGTAATGAAATATATTTGCTACCATTCTGATTATTATTATGGTGTGTAGTTGATGTGTATCTACTTACTTTGTAAAAACATTGCTTCACTTTATGCTGCATACTTCTTCAATTTTGTATTCCAACTATGTATTTCAGGTGGAAGAAATTCTCTATTTTGACTCTGATTTTTATGATTTCCTTGTGAATTTAAGGTACATTATTAAAATGGGCTACTTATTACTTATTGGAATGGATGCAAAATTTAGTGTTGATTTTGCATGGAGGAACAAAAAGTTGATTTTGACACTTGACAGTTGTGAGTTGTCAGATAATTTTTTAAATTTAAATTGACAAAAGACTTGCTGCTGACAAGTACTGTCATCGCCTCATAAGACGTTTTAATGACGTACCTTTGGATGCTTCTTGTTCGATTTTCATTTTTCTTTTTGCATGTGGGTTAAACTGTTATTTAGACTTTTATTTCTAATTGTTATAGTGTCTCTTTTCTTGAAAATATTAAATTATTGTAGTTTAATTATCATTAAAGCAATGTATTGTATTGTGGTATTTAATGTAAACAGCTTCATTATCTGCCTTATTATTCGGGTGGGCTCTGGTAGCAACTTTATACCTAGTAGCTTTTTTTTTTCTCTTTTATTTATTATTATTACAATATATTTTATTATTAATTATTTTTGTATTGTTATTTATTTACATATTTATATTATTATTGTTAATATAGTAACTATATATTATTTTTATTATTGATAATATTATGGAGTTAAATTTGAGTATGGAAAGTATTGATTTTAAATCATGTTCTTCATCGAACTGTTCCTTTCACAGTACAGAATCTTTAGTACCCCTTAATGAATCTTTGGCTATAGAGTTTCAAGATATTTTAATGTGGTCCATATTAATTTAATATTAAATTAATTTAATTAATGCTCTGTGCATTCCAGCCCATTTCTCCGATATGTTGGCGCTATTCGAGCCGAAACTAAATATCCATGCTATACTCATATCCGAGTCATGGCTTAAACCGTGTCTCCTTTCCCAATGTTATGCACTGCCCGGTTACCAGCTGATCCGTAATGACAGAACTGGTCGAACTGGCGGTGGTGTCGCAATTTACCTACGCTCGGATATTCCCTTCTCTCACATTAGCTCATCCACTCAGCCTCCTCCAGTAAATGCTCCAGAACATCTATTTATTGATATTACACTGTTTCACACAAAAGTTTTGGTAGGGGTGCTGTACTGTCCTTCTTCTCATATAAATTATTTTACAGCCTTTGAAAGTTTGTTGGAAGAACTCTCGCCAGCATATAAACATATGATTATTATGGGAGATTTAAACACGTGCCTACTTAAAAAGGATTATAGGTCCAATAAATTAGTATCTATTGTCAATTCGTGTAACATGCAATTATTGCCTCTAAATGCAACTCATTGTGCTCCCAACTGTACACCTTCTCTTTTAGATATTATGATTGTCGCATCCTCTACATCTATTGCAAAACACGGGCAATACAATGCTGACATGTTCTCGTACCATGACCTAATTTTTGCATCATGTAAGATTAAAACGCCTAAACCGAAGCATAAGACGCGTATGGTTCGTAGCTTTGTCGGAATCGAGTTGGAAAAGTTGTGCGCTGATGCACGCATTTTGGATTGGTCTCCGGTAACAGATGCTAATAACATTGATGCTAAAATTGAAACTTTCACATCTATCATTACCAAACTATATGACGACCATGCACCTCTCAAGCTGTAAAAGATGTATACTTCCCTTAACTTTTTTATTGCATAAGATAAATAATAATTAATAATAATTATATTTACTTATCTATTCCTCCAAGAATATAACAAGGAACTCATTGTTTATAATAAGAGACATTGATTAGATATTTAATGGATTCCAAAAACTTATACAATGTCCCATAGTATTCCTTGTTATCTAGTTGCGCACACATACGATGCCACTGTACTTACAACACCCTCACATACACATATACTATTTTAATAAATACACCCTGTGCGCCTAGAAACGGCGCAGTAGTCGTGATAAAGCAGTAGTCGTGATAAAGCAGTAGTCGTGATAAAGCAGTAGTCGTGATAAAGCAGTAGTCGTGATAAAACAGTAGTCACTATAGCACAGTAGTCTTGACTCCTTACTAGGGATCGTGTCTCCTTATTATTTAAGATAGACTATAAGCTAAGTCTATGTAAATTAAAACTAGTATTGTATTGTTTTAATAAAAGGTTTTTTTTTAAAAAGTCTTTTAAAGATCGTGCATATAACATTTTGGCGCAGTCGGTAGGATACGCAAAGTTGCAAAAAGGACATTTTTGAATCGCTTCAGAAAGATCCCTTGCGCCCACCCGCGTCGCGAAAAATTCTCCGATAAAACTCTCAGAGAATCATCGTCGCCGCGTGAGCCGCAGCCCAGCCGAGGAGCCATCCGAACGTTGCAGCATACAACGAGGGGCAAATGAAGACGTCGATATTGACACTGTAAGTCTTTCATATTTTCTCGTGCTTTTAGGGTGTGGATCTCCCTCGCTCTCTTTTACCGTCCTTGTATCCATTTTTAAATAAAATTTTGCTACGATCCAAGGCAATCAAAAATATGTCGACCGATCCCAAACCAAGTGCCCACGACTCTGCCAGCCATCATCAAAAGGCCCTGGACATCAAGCTAGATCCCTTGGTACCTACAAATCAATTATTTAGTCTTATACCAAAATTTAGCGAAAATACAAATAATTTAAACATTTTTATAAGAAACTGTCGCCAAGCACAAAATTGGGCGAACAGTGTACAAAAAATATTATTATTGCCAGCAGCTATATCGCAATTAGAAGGTAAAGCAGCTAGTTTTGCTAACAGACGCAATTTTTCTGATCTAAATAAATTTTTAGACGAATTAGATGCGCATTTTAATAAATGTCGAACCCTTAGTGTAATCTTATTGGAATCTCAGCACGCAAAGCAAAGAGGATCCGTTGCGCGTTTCGTAGAATATTACGAAAATTTAAAAAATGAGCTTTTATCAAACACAGAAATTATTAATGACAAATCTGGTATTTTATGTAGTGAATATGATAAGCTTCTAATGAATAACTTCTTAGTCGGGTTAGATCCGCATTTTTATAATGTCACAAGATCCCGTAGGCCTACTACGACCGACGAAGCTTTCAAATTTGCACTAGAAGAGGGACGAGCCCTCGAATTCTACAATAAAAACAATAATATACGTAGGAATTCTGAGACGTATAATACGAATAGACAAACATCTAATTATCGTAATTCAGTCCAAAAATCTTCGAGTTACGTGCAAAATAATAAACCGAACGATAATAATAGAATATCGAATAAAAGTGATAGATTTTGTACGCATTGCAAAATGCTGGGCCATACAACCGACTTCTGTAGGAAATTGCATCCGGGCCCCAGCAACAGTAATAAATCAAAAAATAATTTTAACGATAAAAAAACAATAAATTCTTTAAACGAGGAGCCGGAGGACACAACCGAGCAGCCGTCCTCCGAAGACGAGGCCGAAGTCCTCATGAATCTGCTCGAAATTTAAATACAAATAAATATGCCATAAATAATATTGTAGGCGAAAAATTAAATAAACTATTATTTATAAAACATTTTGTAGGCGATATCTCAATGAAATTTTTAGTCGACACGGGTGCCGCCGTCAGTACTATTTCTCCTAAAGTAACATCGCAAATTAAAAACTTAAAAACATTTAAAGAAAAAATTCAAATAAAAGGTATATGCGAACAAAAAATAGAAATCTCAGAATACGTAGAGTTGCCTATAACAAATAATCTTTCGCATAAATTTTACGTTGTTCAAATAGATATTCCATACGACGGAATAATGGGCATTGATTTCTTAAAAAGATTCAAAGCGTCGATAAACACGCACGATAACAAAATTAAATTATCTTTACCAGATAATACTCAGGTTACACGCGAAAATTTTGTTTTAATTAAAGCCCGCACTGAACAAAAAATTCCAGTTAAAATACCTAACATTGAAAACGGAGACGTAATCATAGAAAAATGCTCTTTACACTCCAATAAATTATTAATTCCAGAGTCACTGATTAAAGTCGAGAACTTTATCGGTTTTACAACATGTATAAATACTTCATTCAAGGATATTGAGATAAAGATACCTGAAATGAACGGTTCAAACGTTGAGATAAGAGAACTTTTATTTACTACAAAACAAAATACTAGTATAAATCGCGATCAAAAAATTAAAGAATTAATTCGTACGGCACATATGAATAAAGAAGAACGCGAAAACATTTTGCAAATTTGTAAAGATTTTAAGGACATATTTTACCTCGATGGTGATAAATTCACATTTTCCAATGTAGTAAAACATACCATAAACACTGGAGATTCACCGCCAGTGTATACGAAAAATTATCGGTATCCTCAGGTACACAAAGAGGAAGTCAAAACTCAAATAAAAAATTTATTAGCACAAAAAATAATTAGACCTAGCCATAGCCCGTATAATTCACCGATTTGGATAGTCCCCAAAAAAGCCGACTTCAGTGGTAAGATAAAGTGGCGCATGGTTATCGATTACCGTAAGCTCAACGAAGTTACTAAAAGTGATAAATACCCTATACCTAACATAGTAGACATTCTAGATAAATTAGGGAAAAGCAAATATTTTTCAACACTCGATTTAGCGAGCGGGTTCCATCAGATTGAAATCAACCCGGAAGACACTGAGAAAACAGCTTTTTCAACAGAAGAAGGTCATTTTGAGTTCACTCGGATGCCCTTCGGTTTGAAAAATGCGCCCGCCACATTTCAAAGAGTCATGGATAATATACTTAGTGGTCTCAGTGGCGATCACTGTCTTGTCTATTTAGATGACATAATAATTTACGCATCCTCCTTAGAAGAACATGATTTAAAGTTAAGAAACGTATTGAAAAAATTACGCGAATACAATTTAAAATTACAACCGGATAAGTGTGAATTCCTCAGAAAGGAAGTAGCTTATCTTGGCCACATAATATCGGACGAAGGCATAAAGCCAAATCCTGATAAAATTAAAGCCGTCAAAATATTTCCTCAACCAAAAAATACTAAGTCAATTAAAGCATTTTTAGGCTTAGCAGGTTACTACAGACGTTTTATACCAAACTTTTCAAATATCACTAAACCTTTAACTAAACTTTTAAAGAAAAATGAAAAATTTATATGGACTCCTGAATGCGATAAAGCAATGGAAACCTGTAAAACATTATTAACGTCAGCTCCTATACTACAATACCCTGATTTTAATAAAGAATTTATATTAACAACTGACGCATCTCAATATGCTATAGGTAGTATCCTTTCACAAGGTAAATTAGGCGAAGATAAACCTGTCGCGTACGCCTCTAGGACCTTGAGCGACACAGAGCAACGCTATTCTACCATTGAAAGAGAACTTTTGGCTATTAAATGGTCAATAAAACATTTTAGACCATACCTATTTGGTAGAAAATTTACTATAGTTATCGATCATCAACCGTTGACTTGGCTCTTTTCAGTAAAAGACCCAGGCTCACGATTAATAAGATAGCGATTAGAATTAGAACAATACGAATATAAAATAGTTTATAAACCCGGTAAAACAAATCAAAACGCGGACGCTTTATCTTGACCGTGTATAAACTTTATCGACGATAGTGATATTATGGAAAACTTTCGTCAACAGCTACGAGCAGGGTCTATCGAACCAATAGACATCAACGAGCTCACAAAATCTATTTTTTATAATGAACATAAACATATTATATTATTTTTACCATGTAATTTAAATGAACAAGATGAAACCTTTAAGTTACTTTCTACATATTTCGGATCGTCCCTAAATGACCTTCAACCCGAATTAAATAAAGTCGAAATTTTTACAGATCCTTACACGAAGGATAGAACTTTTTATTTCTGTTATAACAGAAATAACCACACAGATTGTGAAGATATATTAAATTTTTACACAACTTTAATAAATTTAAAATTTAAATTGATAGACCAAGACATAGAGAACAATAACCTTTATATAAACATTCCCGCTACGACGCGCTACGAATGCGAGTTCGACGTAGACCTAGCGAAACAATTACTGTCTTACATCTTTCATGATACGAAATTCGTATTTAATATTTGCGAACTAACAAATCAAATAATAACACCGCCTATAGAGCAACGCCAGAAAATTATTTCATACTATCACGATTCAAGGTTCACAGCCTACAAGGGTATTGATGAAACCATTAGACGAATAAAACTGAGATACGAATGGCCGAATTTAAATAAAGAAGTCAAAGAATATATTAACACATGCGATATTTGTCAGAAAAATAAAATAGACCGTAGGAATGAAATTCAGGAAATAAAACAACATGAAACAATTTTCGAATTATATGAATTTGTCATAGATAATTTAATGTTAATTAATTCTAAAGTTGATGAACTGATGAACGCCATCGAATCCGCTTTGTCTGGAACATTACCTGCAAATATAATAAATTACAGTAATTTAGTAAAGGAATTAAATAAAAGTCCAGATTCTGGTAAATTTATAGAAATACCAAGTTTTAGCAATATTCATAATTTAATTAAAATCAGTAATCTTAACGCGTATTTAGAAGATTTAACTTTAGTTTCAATTCTAGAAATACCTCTTGTAGACGAGGATTGTTTTGTGGGTTACCAAGTACTATCCCTCCCCAAAAAAGATAACCAATCCTCCTTATATCACACCCTATTAGTTCAGAGCAAGTATGTAGGCTTAACCAGAGATAGAAGGTTCTATGTAACCCTAGATGAACTATCGACGTGCAAACATTACGACGAGAATAAATACGTTTGCAAATCACTAATCATTCAAGACGAAAATGCTGATCCAATTTGCGAAACTAGTATTTTACATCAAGATAAATCAAAATACAGCGAATTATGTAATATCATGTCAACAAAAGGAAACTTTAAAATTATACATCGGCTAGCGAAAAACAAATGGTTATTACTATTCACAAACCCTATCAATATTGTCGAGGGATGTCAATCGAACTTTACTACAATCAACTTCCAAGGTGCCGGTATCCTCACCTTAAATGAATACTGCACCGCTACTCTGCAAAACACCAAACTCCACGGTGAAGGCGTAGTAAAAACGCAATTGGAATTACCTGAAATAAAAATAGATATAATAGAAGAATTGTACAAGCATCCTCTTGTGAATAAATTACCTGTTGTCGAAATAAAACCAGTAAACTACAACCATGCAAAATTAGACGACCTCAAAGCGGAAGCCCAGCAAATGACAGATATAAAACAAGAATTAAACCGAGTGTCTTACAAAACCGAGTTGCAACAAAACTCTATATTATTATATATAATTGCCGTTTGTGTAATTGGCTACGTAATATATCGCTGCTGCTGCATAGCCCAAGAAGAATTTGTACCTGGATTTTGTCACTCCTTGAGATGTCCTGGTAGACAACGTCATCGCAGTGAAGACATCGAGATGCAGCAACACCAGGAAAGCAGAGAAGCTCCCTGTGAACCCCATTATTCTACCGTCACTCATAGAATCCCTGAAAACCTGTAAACAATAGTGTCACGCTTTAAAAAATTTAATCATTTTAATTTCTTAAATTTAGTTGAAACGATTACTAATAATTTTTCTTTTATTTTATATAATTTATATTTAATCAAATGATTAAATGTTCAATATTTGCACAAAATTAAGTAGTTCTGTTTTACTTAGTAAATAAGGAATAATATTACAAACTAAAATGTTTATTTTTATGTTATTGTGTAAGCTAGGAACTTACACATACGACTTTGAGCTGAGGGAAGTAGGTATATAGGTTAATGTGAGGGCTGGAGGAATCTGGGACTGACCTTATTGTTGAGCTGGTGGTTCTGTATCTGGGCGGAGGTTTCTTCTCACTACACTACACAGATGTTGAGCGGATTATCGATAGATTTATCGCGGTTCGCCGGCGAATTTGGTATTATATTAACGAGCACAAATAAATATGCGCACACGCGTTCGCGTTCACTAGGTTTCGGGATGAGCTGAAAATGCATCCGGCGCGGAAGGTGATCTAATCGCAAGTGTTCGTCACTCTCTGACAGCGCCCCTTTCGGTCGGCCATACATCACGTAGTGATGTCCTTTGTGTTTATTCTAAACGTCGCGCTAATGTTGGCGCGAACAGTTATGTAATATTAGATTTAATTGAAACTTTGATATATAATAACTCATTTAACCATTATTTTAAAGAAAAAATACATATATAATCAATTATTCTGAATAATAGTAATTTCTTTTAAATATTCGTAATATAATTATTTCTTCTTAACGAAAAATAATTGATTATGTATCCTTTAAAATTTTAATTGTGTACTCATAGTTTATATTCTTTTTTCTTTTTATTTAATACCTCATGTAAAGGAACCACGATTTCCCTATTTTTTTTATTTTTTTTACTTACTTTTCGAAATTCCATATACTTACTTGTCTTTAAAGTAATTGTTGTTGGAAAATACTCAGATCCTTTTTGAGTATAATTTCCAATCTAAGACGGGGGGTGTAAAAGATGTATACTTCCCTTAACTTTTTTATTGCATAAGATAAATAATAATTAATAATAATTATATTTACTTATCTATTCCTCCAAGAATATAACAAGGAACTCATTGTTTATAACAAGAGACATTGATTAGATATTTAATGGATTCCAAAAACTTATACAATGTCCCATAGTATTCCTTGTTATCTAGTTGCGCACACATACGATGCCACTGTACTTACAACACCCTCACATACACATATACCTTTTTAATAAATACACCCTGTCCGCCTAGAAACGGCGCAGTAGTCGTGATAAAGCAGTAGTCGTGATAAAGCAGTAGTCGTGATAAAGCAGTAGTCGTGATAAAACAGTAGTCACTATAGCACAGTAGTCTTGACTCCTTACTAGGGATCGTGTCTCCTTATTATTTAAGATAGACTATAAGCTAAGTCTATGTAAATTAAAACTAGTATTGTATTGTTTTAATAAAAGGATTTTTTTTAAAAAGTCTTTTAAAGATCGTGCATATAACAAAGCCTGTCAGAATAAAACATTTACCTGCACCATGGTTGACAGATGAAATTAAAGCTCTTATAATTAAGAAACATCGTGCTAAGGCAACTTACAGACGACAAAAAACTAACGAAAGTCATGAAAAGTACATAAAAATTCGTAATCGCTGCAACACTATGTGCAGAGATGCACAGAGGCGTTACATTCATTCATCTGTAGAAAGCGGTGGGACAGCTAAAACATGGAAATTTTTAAAGTCTCTGGGTATAGGTAATCGTGGTGGGCAGGTCCCAACCAATAATATTAAGCTTGATGATCTTAATAAATTTTTCTCATCGCCATCAACGTCATTGAGTACGACTGACAAAACTAATACGCTACAACATCTCTCTTTTCATCCTCCTGAAAGACACTCTCCTTTTTTGTTTTCGTCCAGTCAGTATCAGTGAGGTTAAGAAAAGTGTAATGTCAATTTCATCTAATGCGGTTGGTAGTGATGAACTTAGTCGTAACATGATTGTTCCAATAATTGATATTATATGTCCCGTCTTAACAGATATCCTTAATTTTTCTTTGTCCACAGGTACTTTTCCAGAATTCTGGAAAAGAGCTAAAATTATCCCTTTACCCAAAAAGCCTAAACCACAATTTTGTAAGGATTATCGACCAATTTCTATCCTACCATTTTTATCTAAGGTATTAGAGCACCTCATCCATCAGCAGACTGTTAACTTTTTAAATAGGTTAAATTACTTCAACCCCTTTCAGTCTGGTTTCCGTCCCGGCCACAGTACAACTACTGCATTAATAAAGGTGAGTGACGATATACGCTGTGCCATGGACAATGGGAAATTAACGATTTTAACACTTTTGGACTTTACAAATGCTTTTAACACAGTTGACCATGATATTCTCTTGCAACTCATGAACTCTCTAAATTTTTCACCTACCGTGATTGCATGGTTCCGTGGTTATTTATGTAATCGTCTTCAACGTGTTGCGGTGGAAGAAGTCGTATCTGAGTGGTCAACAGTCACGGCTGGTGTCCCTCAAGGCGGTGTCCTATCGCCTTTACTGTTTAGCATTTTCATTAATACCATCGCCAAAAACATCTTCTCCTGCTCTCACATGTATGCTGATGACTTGCAGATTTATCTCCACGCATCACTTAATGACTTACCGTCGGCTATTGCACGAACTAATGAAGATCTGAAAAGTATATGTGCTTGGAGTAAATCTCATGGATTAGTCATAAATCCTATGAAAACCCAAGCGATTATCATCGGCAGTCCAAGGTTGTTGACAAGGGTTCGATTACAGGATCTTTGCCCAGTAATGGTCGAAGGAAACATTATCCCATTCTCACAATCCGTTAAAAATCTTGGAATTCATCTTGACTCAACACTGTCTTGGACTAAGCACATTGGTGAAATCGGTAGGAGAGTTTTTGGTGCGTGGAGTACTCTGAGGCGCTTGCAGCATTTTCTGCCGATTCCGACCAAAATTCTGCTTGCTGAATCGCTTATCCTTCCTATATTAGATTACGCTGACACATGTTTCACAAATATTTCAGAAGAGCAGCTTAATAAACTTGAGCGTCTCCAAAACCTTTGTATTAGATTTATTTTCGGTTTACGAAAATATGATCACATATCCGAATTTCGTACCAAACTCAAGTGGCTGCCAATCAGACTTCGGCGGAATGCTCATATACTGTCCCACCTGTATGGTATACTGTATGACCCCAAGTCGCCACCTTACTTAAAAGAAAGGTTTAAATTTTTGGACGATAGTGTAAAATCTTTTCGAAATTCTAATATATCATTAAAACCCCCTACGAGAAATACAAAATTTTTTGACTCTTCATTCACAGCTCGTGCAGTCAGTCTGTGGAACAGATTACCAATTTCATTAAGACGCGCTCAATCTTTGCACGTATTTAAAAATGGAGTTAAGGAATATTTTTTGTCACAATTAACATGGTGATCTTTACTATAAGTTCATAATTTGTATGCATTATTTCTACTTTTAATAATAGTATTTATTTATTTATTCTATAGTACGATATGTAAGTATTTGTGTATGTATTAACGAATATTATAAAGTAGTGTACCTAAATAGTATATGTCATATAAAAGTATTATGAAATCTTAAATTACAATATGTATTAAAATAATTTTCTCTTTACGTGTCTATAAAGCCACCTACCAGTATATTACATGTAAACATGTGTCATGATTATAAAGGTTGTCTGGCAGAAATCGCTTGTAGCGATAAGACCGCCTTTTGTGCTTATTTAAGTTTAGTTTTTCTATGTTCTGTATGTCCTATTTGTTTTTGGTGCAATAAAGAGTTTTTCATTCATTCATTCATTCATTCAAGATGCATTGATTGCATGGGTGATTACTTCGATTAATACAAATAAAAAATACATGAAAAAAATTCGTTTAAATTTTTTTCATACAAAACGGCAATTTCATAGGTAAAGACCTAATATTAAGAGACTGGAGCATCCCGACTAGGATATCAAAGTTAATGGAATGGAAGGCGTTGCTAAAATCTAAAAGAACATGGACACTAAGAGATTTATTTTCCATAGCCCACTGAATGTCATCAGTGACATTTATAAGTGCAGAAACAGTGCTATGACCAGTACGAAAGCCAGATTGTAGTGTACTTATTAGTTTATTTTGAATCAAAAATGAAGAGAGGTTCTTTGTGGTTCCTAACTGTTTTTGATTAATATTCTTCAAAATTTGGTAAAAAAAAACGTTTTTGTTAGAATAATAAAGATATACTAAGGTACTTCTCAGTTCAATGCTTCTTTTCGGATATTTAAATTGTCTTCAAATTGATGGTAAGTCCAGAAATTGAAATTTGAAAAATTTTTACCTAAACTTGTAACCTATATAAGTACATACTTATCATCTTACTAACAATGGCAAAGTAAATAAATAAGGTGAACATTTTCACTTACTTACTTTTTTGTTTGTATTATACTAATAACGGTATGCAGTCACAGTACAATTGTCTATGACATGTCAGTTTGATATTATATTAATAACATACTACGAACAAATTATGAAAATAGTCAACATGCTTATGAATTAGATTTCATGATAGTACATCACAATATTACGAGACTGCAACACAATTTAATAAAAAAGACCTCGTCTTATTTTACTGCAAGCGGTCAGTACCTACAAGTGGAAGGTAATTGCAATAAGGTATAATATATAGAGGCTATTGGCGGAGTCCGCAAAGGCAAGGGAATAGAAAATCTTATCGTTCTATATACTTACCAAAGAATTAATGATTACTTCAGACTTTTATTGCACTTTGCTATTAGCTATCCCTCGCTTAAAGTATTTCGAATCGACTAGCTCTTGGGTTTGGCATTTAGGTATTGGAGTAGGTAACTATGTTTATTAGAGTAATTGAAAGGAATTAATCATAATTAATCAAGTTTGGTCATCGGTGCAAAGAGGAGATCATTTTTAACTTGAATCGTCTCATCCATTAGGCCATTACTTGATACCAGTTATTTGGCACTGATTTTCTGTTGGGAGGCTTACGCAGTAGTTATTTAGTAATCTGTGGTATGGTGCACAGTGGAAATTCCGATATACAAGGTGTGGTAAAATCATATCTTATGTCAAGTCTAAAAGAATAATTCAAAATTTCAAGAAACAATTTCTTAATAAAATTAACATTATTCTTAATAAAAACATAATGTTCTTCACGGTGCGACGATTGTCATTGAAGTTACACAGCTGATTGAATTTATATTATTTAGGTAAAGAATTTACTTTCACTTTAAAGTCAGCTGTTTCTGTTTTTAGTATATTAGGTATATTTTATCAGAATTTTTTAAATAATTTTTCTGTCTGTCTTTCCGTAATTGATTTTTCCAAACTGTACATAACGCCGATAGTATAAACTCAATAGAAATGTTTAAAAAATATTATTATACATAAAAGGGATGTCCCTACCTACATATACTCCCTGCCAATTTTCATCAGCCGGTTTTCGATTTTTATGAGTTTTGAAATGTTTGATTATTGTGTCTAAAGCTGATTTTTGTTTGAGATCGTCCAGGTCGTCGTCTGTACGCAAGTATTATTACTTACCCTGTGGTTTACCACAATAGTTGTATTAGAATATAATTCAAGTATTTTTTTGTTACACATACGTCAGCAAAATGTTCAAGCGATTGGAACGTGTGTCGTGTGGAATACCAATCTGCCTTCCGTAGTAATGATGGGATGGTAGAGCCCCGCCAGAACTCCGAACTCACAATCGATTTCGCATCGTGGTTGACCTCGTGCGATGTCTCCAGAGCCTTTAGCCAAGTTGCCATACTAATTACGACGACGAAGTTCGAAAACAAAAGCGTATGGGATTTTTAACAGCCTCCGTGGTTTAGAGCTTGGCTCTCGACTCGGAGGTCGTGGGTTCGTTTCCCGCGTTGGAACAACAAAAAATGTTGTTTCCAAGGTTAGGACAATACAGGCTGATAACCTGATTGTCTGGCAAGAAAGATGATCCATGCGTCGGATGGGCATGTGAAAAGTCGGACCTGCGCCCGATCTCTCGATAGTCGTGTCGGGGTGACCCGTCCGGTGACACGACTATCGAGAGATCGGGCGCACTACTGGGTTACGAGAGTAAAGGAAAAGAGAGAGTTCTCTTGTGTACTGCGCACACACGTAGGCACTATAAAATAACTCCTGCGTAGCTGGCCTGGTTTCAATGAAATCGGCTCCCGTCACCGATATCCGTGTGGGGAGCTATTATGGGATTTGACGTAATCATCGCTAAGTCACTAAGAGAGAATTATCATCATAATCGTTTTTATCGTTACCTGAAAACCTTTTACATTTTCATATCAACAAAATTGATATGAAAATGTAAAAGGTGGCCATAGATTTTTTTGTAAGATGAGATGCATCAAGATTCTCAGATAATTTGGCAAAAACTGGAAAACATTAAAATTAACCATTTAAATGCTGCAGGACATACCTTTTAAAGATGAGTATTTTGCCAAACACAAACTTGTTTTGGAGCTTTATTTTACTAAATATCTATGGTACAAAAACCCTCCAATTACTAAATAAATTCTGCAAAGTTCGAAACAGTAAAACCTTTAACATTTCAGCGTCAGCATTAACAGTCTTAAAAATAATTATTGATACATTGAATACTACCATCACCGGGGATCGAACCTACGCCCTGTTGCACAGCAGAAAAGCATAGTATTAATAGAAGTAAAATAACTTGAGCAGGTTATCTACCTGCTTTAATACCTATCGGTAGGTACTAAAATAAGGGAAGGAAACAAAAATTGTCATGTAATATATTTTCAAGTTTTTTTATTAATATTATTTACAAGTCTAATTTCGATTTACCTAAAAATAAATTCAGTTTAGGATAAGAAAACATCACATCATTTGTGAGAAACAGAATGCTGTTCTGATTTTGATAAAACTCTAAGAAAATGATATAAGAAGTACATACATATACGGTAAAGCTCTTTTTTTCCTCTAGCCATAACAGAAAAACTGGAGGGGCCGAGAAGGTTAAACAGAGCCTTTAGCCAAGTTGCCATCGCTAATTCCTATGCCTAATGGCTCTGTTTTCAGAACATAGTTAGGACAGTTAAGATTACGCTAAAGATTGTAAAAGAGCTTCTTAGTCTATTGACTGCTGTACCGATATCGATAAAACTCTATGAAAATGATATGAAATCATTTAAAGATAATAAAAGTGATACAGTTTATATAGCTTATTACAATTCTAGGCCAAATTTAGGCCTGCATATTTATACATAGAAATATATACAATTACAACAAATAATGGCCTTCACTACCAATGTAATTGACTAAAATCTGGAAAAGTAACATGTAGGTAGGTAACATATTAAATAAAATATTGTAAAATATAACATTATACATAGTATATTTTTTACCACCCGAATACACTTTACGATAAAATAGAATCTACAAAAACAAAACAAAAAAGTATAACGGATATGATTTTGAAATATGGAATGTTTTTTTTTTTATTTACACTAAATACATTTATACACTCACTAATGTACGCTACGTTAAATTGTTCAAAGGCACATTTGTATAGAACCATCTATATTAGATATCGACTGTGTTTAGAAATTCTATATTATTATACTCTACACAATTCTACTATGAGTCCTAGTTGTCAATTAAATCTATTTCTAGGTAATATGATAGGTAAATTGTAAAATACACGACATATTTTTACACATAATATGTAGATATAAGTTTTAGAACTAAAAAATAGATTATATTTAAGTATTATGAACTGAAACTAGAATAGGAGAAAAAAGTATTCCAAATTACATTCTGCCAAGACTCATAGCCAGTCTACTTATTTACATTTTTTTTGGTTAAAATCACAAAGTGTTGTTATACAAACAAAGAAAACACTGTCAAACCCAATTTTCTACATCGTGGTCTATTTGTATTGCTTTTGTCCCGGTCAATATATTATTTGACTAATATTAAAACTGTCATACGACCTCTTTACCCATTCACGTCCTTATTGAGGTCATAAACTACCATGTACAATTTAATAGAAGCTATTGAACTACACGATCCATACAAATTTTTGATTCATACAAAAGTAGACGGGGTACCACTTACCTAAACACTATTGAAAACACTCGTGTCCTCAGAATCTAAATATTGTCATTTGCTAAATGTCCAAGCGAGACAGCGCTACAGCTCTGTGACGTCACCTCGCGCTCAGTACTCCGGCGCGACGCGGTGCGTCAGTCGCGGAGTGAGGCGCGGCGAGGGGGCTAGCCGCTATGGCTTCAGTCGCTTGAAGCCGGCGCCATCTTGTCCGAGTTTCAGCTCCTCGTACAGGGTCGGATCTACCTCCCGCTGCGTGGGCACGGTCGTGCCGGGTTGGATCTCCTGTCTCCATGCTGCGCTGTTGGACACGCCGTTGCCGTTCGCGGTGCCGTTCGGTAGGGTGCCCTGGAATGAAATTGTTGATCATAATATCATTTACGCGATATTTTGCTAGAGAAAGACTACAGAGCTCCAAGCATTCGTTATGTAAATCTATACAATATATTCTAGAAATAAATATTATTTTTTTGTTTAAAAATAATAAATTTTCCCTTTTTAGTGATATTTGTTAAATTATTATTAATACATTTTAAGAACGTTTTAAATAAACTATCGATTGTATAATTGAATACGCGCCAAGCTTCCATTAGGTATAGTAAATAAGATGATGATGATGATTACTGTAAGTTACATAGTGGCATATGCTTGCAGTTCTTAAAACAATGCCGAAATTTCGAAACACGTATCTTTAAAGATTGAGGAGTTCTGTTCAGTGCTTTTGGATCCAGGGTGTGCCTTGGTTCAAAATATTATTTTTTGGTAGCATATGCTTGTGTTACTATGAATAATATATATATGAATTTCGAGGAGTTCCCTCGATTCCTCATGGTTCCCATTATCTAGTTTCCACTTTAATTACAAATTACTAAATAGTTACTACGTAACAAATAAGTCACTCCATACTAAAAACTCAATACCTACTTTTTTAAATGCCTACAGTTACTTGAAGGTCGCAGCTGCGTGTGAAAATGTACCTTAAACGCTCGGACGGTCGATTGTTATTCTAATGCGATAGCGCACAATGACGCTGCATTTAAGTACTGAGACATTCGATCGGGGACCACTCGGGGTTGCTTCTTACAATGAAATATTTAAGTAGGTAAATAAAGTTTCAGTTATATTAAGTTTGAAATGTTTTATTATGAATAAATTTAATTGTTTTTATAAACAATGTATAAAAACACTACAAAATATGTAGTTACAAGTGTTTTATTTTTATATAATGGTTTATAAACATTCGCCTCGTCTATTCAATAAGCGAGAAATACATACAACCGCAAATCTACTACTTTCTATAAGCACTTTGCTAACATATTCCCTTAGTAATGTAGGTACTTAGGTAACTTGTACCTACTAGTTATAACGAACGATTTTTTGTAGCTCAAAACACATCTCTGTTTTGAGCTACAAAAAATCTCGGTACCTAATCATTGCTCACTACAAAAATATACACTTGTAGTTTGTACTAAGTATAATTTATCTCAGTAAAGTCGTAAGTAAAGGGTTTGTTTATTTGTTTATTTTTTTATTTTTATTTCTTTACCTTTAGAAAAAACAAATACCTAAGTTTCAAGTTGGTACCTACATAATGTCTAACAATACCTAAGAGAGACTCGACAAGTGAGTGTTATTGTTTTTGATCACTAGGTAAATGGAAAAACGAAAGATTTTCTTTAATTTTTTCTTTTACACTATCTACATCCATGAACAGCACATAAATTGCCAGACGAGGTCGTGTTAATTTAATAAATATTAGTACGCGCATGTCGCGCTCGACTGGACGAAATGGATGAAAAATGAAAAAAAAAAAAAAAACTCCGCTGCGAAATGGATTTAACGCGCGCAAGTACTTCGAGTTAAGCTCATTTCAGACTACGCTATACTATTTTGCTATATAGTATAGCTAAGAAGGACCTAATGCTATACTATATAGCATGGCGTTCACATTACGCGGTATTATCGCAAGCATTTATAGTATATAGCAAGCTCAGTGTGGTTGTGTCGCTTGTTTCGCTTGCAGGACGATCGAGGGTGAGAAAGGAGGAAGAGGGCGGCCTGCGATATAGCACAGCATGAACTCGGCGTATCGCATCATTTTATAGCGTATAGTAAGTTAGTAATATATAGCACAGTACAGTGTGAACATGTCCATAACAATGTATGGTGCGCGATATTGTTGTGCTATGTGCTATTATATTATAGCGTAGTCTGAAAGCCGCTTGACAGAGGCCTGCTTTAATGACAAAAGGACCAATTTTGAATTATACCCTTTACAACAACAAAAGAATTTTGCAAATAGGTCCATAAACGGCAGAGTACCTAATAATATGTTCAAAGATATCCGTGTTGGGACAAAATACTATGAGAAGTACCTTTTATATCATCTGTGATGATGGTGGTGATGATGATGATTATGATGATGATGATTACTCTAATTGACATAGTGGCATATGCTTGCAGTTCTTTAAACAACGCTGGAATTCCTAAATTTGTGTCTATAAGGAGTCAGGAGTTCTGTTCAGTACTTTTGGATCCTGGGTATAACTTGGTGCAAAATCGTACTTTTTGGTAGCATATGCTTGGGTTTCTTCAGAAAAAGTCAAAATCACTATATGTACTGTAATCGAGGAGTTCCCGATTTTGACCGGACTTTCACTGGCAGATTGCTCAGGTCATAAGGAGTAACATAGGCTACTTTTATCTTAAGTTTTAAAAAATAGGTTTCCGTTTACATTAATTCCACGTAAACGCCAACTAGTAGAATATAAAATTTAAGATTTTCAGTCGATAGCATAATTAATAACAATATAATATTTTCTTTTTGATCTAAAAGTAGCTTTAAGCCAATTTGTAACTTACGAACAATAAGAAAAAATAAACATTTTCATTCTGATTCTGTTTTTAATCTATTGTAAAAAAAAAAAACAATCGCGTTGATTATTTTCCAGTTATGAAAGTCTTTAGCATAAAGTATCACAACCTCGTAGGAAAGTAAAACTACGAACGCGAAAGGATAAAAGGATACAGTGTAATAACTAGTTGGAAGTTTGAACAGGGGCTTAACATTATAACAGTTTCGTTTAACGAGAAAGTTATATATTATAATGGTGAAGCCAACTGAAAGGTGAACACTGAACAGATAACAGTAATTATCCTTTATTATATTCCAAACTAGCTTTTGCTCGCGGCTTCGCCCGCGTGGAAAAGTGTTCTTGGAAAAAAAAAATACTTCAGCAAATAACTTTACTCACTGCAATATACTTCTGTATACAATATTGAAAATGTTTTTAGGGTTTCGTACCCAATGGGTACGAACGGGGCCCTACCATCACCTCGACGCGTCGTGCGAGACCGATTGATATATATTTTTCGCGCTTGAATATAAATTTTACGATATCTTCTAAATAAAATATATTAATTTAAACTGTATGGTTTAAAGGGCTACTATGATGTGTATACAATGCTTAAAGTGAGAAACGTATTTACTTACTTGAGAACGCTAAAAATTAAACAATTTACGTTTGATTCTTTAACACAATTAATTTGGCTTATTGATTTTCTTATCTTATATGTGAAGTTTTATTTCTGATCTTGGAATTTAATTCTAAAAACTAAATTTGGCTTATTTTTAACCGACTTCCAAAAAAAAAACGTATAAGGTAACCTACGTTCGGCTGTATATTATTTTTTTGTATGTAAAATGATGAAGATTGAGTAGAGAAATAGTTAAAATTCTAGCCGAATTTGAAAGCGGAATTATTTAGAAAATAAGATTTATTTAATACTTTTTTGTGCATTTTTACTTTGGAAGTCGGTTTAATTTTTTTTTTAACTTCCCACCTTTAAGGTAACCCGTAACATCTGGAAGACCTACCTTTTGCAACACCCTAGTTAATTTAATCGTTAAGATTATTTTATTTCCACCTTTCATATTTAGACAGTAACTAAGTTTTGCCCGCGTAAATACATATATCAGTATCCCACGGGAACACGGTACCATTTCGGGATAAAAAGCAGCATAATTGTTATAAACCCAGAGCTTAAACTGCTACCGGAAATAAATTTCATCAAAATCCGTTCTGTAGTTTTTGCGTGAAAGAGTAACAAACATCCATCCATCCATACATCCTCACAAACTTTTACATTTATAATAGTACTTAGTAGGATTTATAATAGTAGGTACCTAGTAGGACTGTTATTTAGCTTTGAAATTTTTAAATTGGCTTGGTAGTCGACTATTTCAAAAGATATTTGTTAAAGCTAATAATGAAAATAAGTGATTGACTTACGTTTCCTGTGTTCTCTGGATTAGGCTCTCGTAAGTAGCTCGGGTTCTCGAACGCCACTCCGCCCTGAGCCTTGAGTTTCAGCAGCTGAAAGAGTTTGTCGGATTATAAGAGATTTATGTCAAGGGAATAAAGATTTGTTCGGACAATTAGTTGTGTTAATCCGCTTTGTACCGGGCTGTCAAATAACTGACCTTTATTCTCGACATATCGGATGGTGGTTTTATATTGCTCAACTTTGCGATTTCATACTTTGGTACCTATACCTAATACCTTAACGATGGCAACTTGGAAATGAGATGGCCCTCTGCGAGGCTGCTGGAGTTTTTGCATATAAATTAAGTTTCTACATTGTAAAAATATTTTTTTTAATGTATAAAAATAACAATTTTTCCATCTTTTTACAAAAAGGAGAAGAACCGCTTCTTCTCGCCGGGCTAGTTTTCGAACCGGTTCTGGGCATCATGTAGGATAATTTCAAAAGTGTTATTTAATGACCTATACAGAAATAAAAAAAACCGAGTTTAGAGTTTTTTGAATTATAAATTGGATGGAAATTTGTGTATAGATAGAAGATGACTGTAAAAGAGGATTTTTCAAATTAACAATATTAATAAAAATTAATTATTAATTTTTATTAATATGGTTATTAATAGAGCATGAAACATTCTAAGGCGATTTGCATACTGAAAACGCTCCCACGCGTTGTCGCGGATTCTATAAAAAGGCGCAGAATCCAGTTGTATGTTTTGCCGGTACGCGCGGATTTTAAGGCTGGGACTATATGATCCGGAATCCGTAAGGCCCGGGAAAATTCAGAGCATTGATAATAGAAACCTGCGCCAAAACAATAGAGCTGAAAATCGAAGTGTCGAGCTGTCATATATGACAATGACATTTGACTCGACACTTGTGTGTTCGGTTTCATCTCTATTGTACTAGCGCAGAGTTCTATTTTCAATGCTCTTAATTTTCCCGGGCCTTACGGATTCCGGACAATATAGTCCCAGCCTTTCGCGTTTCGCGCACGGACTCCTTGCTTTAGTTATATTATTTACCTTTCTATGTCTATAGTACAGTCCTGCAGCGAGCAGTATGGCCGACACCAGTATGCAGGCCAGCGCGACGCCGACCGCGGACGCGGCGCCGGATGTGTGCGGTGCGGCCGCCGCGCCCGGCTCCTCGCCCGCTGTTGTGAACATTATGGGCGCGCTGAGGGTTGATGTACCTGTAATCACGTCCACGTTAAGGCTAATATTAGGTACATACATTTTGATCCAGATCTTGGTAGGACTATATCTTGAAACGACTAAGTCTCGAACTGTCCTTATCGTAAAGTGCCTAAGTCGTAAAATGTCCAGATGAGGTTGCGGGCAAAAGCTAGCTATCATACCAAATGGCTGCGACGGATACACTGAGATAACTAAATATTCTAAGCAATGCCACACTCGCCATATAAGTAGACTGTAAATGTAATATCAGATAGTCAGAACAATGTTGTCTATTTCGAAGCCTTAGCGCGGTTTTAGAAAATATCACACTCGTATTATTTTCGAAAATATAATCGTATTTTACTTAGGGTGCCGAAAAGGTCTCGTACTCACCGACATCATTAGCAGCCTTCACGACGCACTCGTATCTCACGTCATCTTGCAGGCCGGTTAGCACCACGCTGGTCTCACTCGTGTCCAGCTTCTCTGGAACCTTCGCTCCATATGCCCTCCAAAATACCCGATACAGGTATACTGTTTGAGGGTTCTTGCGTGGCGGTTCCCAGCTGTTGAGGAGGATAGCAGTATAAAGTATCATAGTAGTCCAAAAACTTTTATAATGACTTACAATAGTAACAGAAATATAAGAACGTAAACTGGCAATAATAATATTTGGTCCTTCGATTCGTGACTTCTATCAGTATCTATAAAGTCGTCTAGTAAGTAAGTCTCTTGTACCTGAATTATCTCTAAAATCTATAGACAGCGTAAGCACAGATTAAAGAAAGACGAACAGACAAACAGCTATATAGTTAGCTATCGAAATCGTAATCGATCGTAGTGCAATCAAATGATTGCACTACTACAAACATACGGTGTGTCCACGATTGTGTAGAAAAATTGTGGGCCGTTGAAAGGGACGCTTAAATTTTCGAATTTGGATCGATTTGGATTGTTCTATGAAAGCTGTATCTCTAGGTAAGTATATATTTTTTACTCTGTGGTGTAAGTACATCAAAACTCAAAGATTATTTTCATACGCCACAAAATGAGGTCTTACCTAAGCAGCACAGAGTTAGGTGTAGGCGCTGCATGGGCTTTCAGATTCTGCGGGGGTCCAGGTAGTTTCGCGCCCGCGTCTCGGAAGCAGGCAAGCGCGCGGCGGGCGTGGGTCAGTGCGCAGCTGCGGGAGACGGTACCACCGCGACATAGCTCGAGACAGTTTCGCGGGACACCCCAGGAGGCGCAGCAGGCGCGGTGATCTGAGATAATGAAATGATAAATGTAATGATGATAAGAAATTAACCAATGTTCATGACGGGAAAGCGAAAAAGATTATTTGAGAAATTGACAAAAGAGAAGGTCTCATAAACTAAAAATATTCTCAGAAGAGAGATTAAAAGTTCGGAAGACAAAGGAGGATCAAGAAGAATATCCATTATAATACTAAAATAAGTCTTAAAGTATGATAATGAAAAAAATGGCAATGCCGTTGATAATAATTATGATATTACCTGAGCCATCAGCAGCACACTTCATGAGTTTGTCAAAGTCGTTCATACACTCAGGCCTGTCCATAATGTTGTCCATGTCGAGATGGAAACTGCACGCGTCTATGCACGAATACGATACGTTCATCTGAAAAAAAATGGCTGTCTGTTAAGTCGGTTTACGAACGATAATTTTACGTGATAACGTCATCAAAATCCGAACGCTTAGGCCGATCGTGCCTCTCGTTTGCACGCTCGGCTCCGGAGGAACGTCACAATCAGGCGGAACGTGACAAATTTTCGTGCGTGCAGCCGGTGTTCACCGATTTATGAGACGTTATCACGTCAAAAATATTTACAGTGTCTCAGAATACAAAAAAAAACAGTCTTCTGATCACAGTAATGAGTAGACAGGAACATTACTCAAAACTACGATTCAAAACGTAAAAAAAGAATGATTTACGGAGGAGATAATACTATTCTATAGTTCAGTATAATAAAAAAAAATGACGTGTCTATTTTGCAGACTAGGTACTATATTTAAATTCTTTGAAAAGTAACAGGAATTAGAATCTCTTGCATAATTTACTAAATAAAATAAAAAAGATATATTATTAAAGATCCTAAGGGGACAAAATAACGTATAGAATGTACTGTCTTTTCTGATAAGTAGAAAATGTCACTTGACAGACAAAGATAGCAACGTTGTATATAAGTTATCCGTTGTGTAAATATTTGTATCAGTATGGGGCATAATAATATCTATTTAAAGTTAAATATAATAATATATATTTAAAGTTAATTTAATTATTAATTTCAGATGCAAAGAGCAACTAAATCTGAACGGCAAAGTTTGCCTGTTATGTATTAGTGTCAAAATGTTTGCGCGGCTTAGGTGCGAGATAGGTAACTTTCTGCAACTTCACCCAACTCCTCAAGTGTCGCAAAGTTTGCAGCGCTTTCAGCTTAATTTCTAGTGTTTCATTTGTTTGAGTATTACGTATATAATGTACAAGTTGCATTCTGACTTTTGGAACGTGGTAATGTTTAATCAATACTCATGGTTGAATATTTTTTTTGAAACAGTTCCGAATGAAGATTGGTTAGGTTTTTTTATATGTCCCGCACATATAAAAAAACCTAACCAAGAGCACGTCAGTACAATGTTCCGCAACTATCGACGCGCTATTGAGATAAAACTATTGTTTTATTTTTTCAAATTATTTCAAAAGTTATTGTCCGATTCGCTGAAAAATTTTTTCCTAAAGGGCATTACTACCTGTAGTACCACCATTATTTAAAAATGCCTATTCGATGATACCCCACACAATAGGGTAGAATGAAAAAAAAATATACATTCATCCCCACTTCTGATGAGCTACCCCTAAAATACAAAATTATAATTATTTTATGATGCCAAAAATAAAGTTTATACATATAGTATATGCAATCTATAACTATACACAAAGTTAGCAGGGGAGGACGGACGGACGGTCAGATGGACAGACGAACGGTCGGACGGACAGAGCGAAGCTATTTACTACGGTTGCCTAAATAAAAATTTATGTTCATTTGGTAGATAAAGGCAGAGTGTAGCAATCTACACTCTGCCTTTATCTAAGAATTTTTTATATCGAAACTCAACTTATCTTATTTTATCACGTGTTAGAATCGTTTAAAAAACAACCAGCACCATGAAAATTTTTGCCGCCAACTTTTTTCCGCACGACGAACCATTTTGTGGCTCGATGGAACAAAAAGTGAGTATCAGCCGCCAGATCAAGCAATCTATACGTCTGACGGTCAATTTACGGCAGAATGGAACTTTGATTTTCAATATTTTCTTAGATATTGGCTTTTTGCTCGGCCGTTTACCGAAAATGTGTTTCATAGAAAATGTTTCGATGGAAACATTGTATCTGCATAATTCAATAAGTTTTTAAAATTCAATGAAAGCATGTATTTTTTATTTAAACTTTAAACAATAATATAATTAGAGACGCAAACTTTTTGTTAGCTAAGAACTTCGGTGTTCCTCAAGGTATACTAATTGGCCCTACATTATTCAAGGTATACAAAAATCATATTCGAAAGAAAATATTCTCGGCTTATCTTTACAATTATAAATTTTGTTAAATCTTATAAGCAAATCTTACCTGAGTACAACACTCTGTAACATTGTGGTGAGGGGTTGTGGACCTCAAGCGAACAGACACAGGCCTCAGAGTCTTGCCGAACGCGTTCTCTGCGTGACAGAAATAATCACCTTCGTCTGCTTCTGTTATCTTCTTTATGATGAGACGCATTGTATATTTTGTTTGTTCCTGGGAATAAAGGTGATTGAAATCTTCGTAGTCTCAATAATGATAGCGACTTAGGCAAATGACGACCAAATACTAACTCGAATATTTGACGAATTTATACATAGTCGTTAAATAAATAAAATCTGTTCTTATTCAAGCGAATTATACATTCAGCTTGAAGGAAAATAACTCTTTACTTAAGTAAATGTTATTAATGTTAACTAAGTCGGAAAATATAACAAATGTGTAATGGGCGAGTGGATTTCTACTAATCAGTGGATTCCAACAAGTTACGTTAACTAATTTCCATACAGTCGTTATTCCACCTTTTCATATCCTTAGTACGTAACTTGTGCAATAACTAATAAGTCGTTTACTTTCTACTCATGTTAACCAAATAACCAATATAGGCTGATCATCAAAAATATTAATTCTAGCATCCTCTTGAATCTGCATTGTAAGAAGACATCGGTCGCGAGCGTTACTGTATTATGCAATATACTAAAGATTTTATCAGTTTAAAACATAGTCGTATAGGTTACTGTAGTATATTTATACTGTAGTCGTATATGTTACTTATACTATAGTCGTATAGGTTACTTATACTATAGTCGTATAGGTTACTTATACTATAGTCGTGTAGGTTACTTATACTATAGTCGCATAGATTACTTATACTATAGTCGTATAGGTTACTTATACTATAGTCGTATAGATTACTTAAACTATAGGTTACTTATACTATAGTAGCTTACATCTGTATCAGCAACTAGTTGTATAGAGTAGTTAGGTCCATCAATCACCGGAGTTCTTCCATTGGGGTCTCTCCAGAAGGCTATGGTGGGTTTGGGCAGTGCTTCTACTCTACACTCCAGTATCACTGAGTCTCCAGCTGCTGCCATTGTGATTCCCGATGCTTGGATTGTTGGTACGTCTGAGAAAAATGAATTCTTGTCATGTACTGAAATGTGTTATTGAGATAGAAATATTGATTGAAATTGTATCATAAAGTTTGTTAGAAAGGTAATTAAAAAAATGAAAACTTTTTAATTGGTTTGAAAATGATTAGAAGTCTAATTCGTTTCTAAAGTTATACCGTTCGGTTACCTGGACAGTGGAAAATGTATTTCTAGTGTCTAGAGTAGTTTCAGAAATAATTTAATTATATAACATATAAGAATTATCAGTACCTGGGTAACCGAGATTTTTTCGGAGTTCTGATAAATTAAATATACATACGCATACCAAACTACCGATCGGACTGACTTTAAAGAGTCGAAATTATTGATATATAGTTGCACTACGAAAGAAAAAACATATTATATACCTTAAAAATGCGCAGTTTACAAAGGGTAAAACCTAGACAGATTATTTTTATCCCACAAAACTGCCTGCATACTAATTTTCATGGTAATACTTATAGCCGTTTACGAGAAACCGATTTTATAATATACATTATACATTAAGGTTGTTTAAAGTTTTAAAGTATAAGATTATGTTCATTTTAAATGCCTATGGTGCAATATCTTCTGCGTACCAAATATTGTTTTTTCTTCTCTGTACTTATAAAATAACATTTTTTGACTATAGCTTATCCCACTATCATTGTAAATATGAAAGTTTGTGATGGTAGTAGTTTAAACATTAGGCCCTGGATTAACATATACGCTACTTTTATTCATAAAAAGTACAGTTTTCCCGTGGGATATGAATTTACGCGGGCGAAGCCGCATGCAAAAGTTCATATTTTCCCTTATCATAAATGTTATTAATTCTTACGTGATATATTGATCTTCCTCGACGCCTGCATGGGTGTGCCGTAGCCGTTGTCACCATAGCACGTGATCTGATCCATGTCGCGGGTGACGTTGTGGATCACTGTCACCATGTGGCGAGTCACCTCTTGACGGACCAGTCGACCTATAATATAGTTGAGTTTAGATATCGCCTTTGCTGGTTTCTTTAGATTTCTTCTTTTTGAATAAAGGACTGATATAGAAAAAAAAAAAACATTTCTACCTGTTGACATGTTGCAATGTGCGGAAGAGTTTGCAGGTTCGAATAAACGAACTCCGTACACACGACAATGATTATATTATTACACCACAAAGTAATTAAAAATATTATTAGCCGCTTTAATTATTCTTATATTTTATAAAATATATTTTTTTTATAAAATATAATTATAATTAAAACATAAAGCAGGCATATAAGGCAGGCAATAAAAAAAGGCATGTTGTGCACTAATGAAACAACATGCCTTTTTTAAAATTAGAATGACGAAGTTCGAAAATCAAAAATGTATGGGATTAATATTAACGCGCGCTAGATAACGTTGTTACTCCATTAACAGCCGCCGTGGTATTGTGGTTAGAGCTTGGCTCTAGACTCGGAGGTCATTGGTTCGATTCTCGCATTGGAACAACAAAAAATGTTGTTTCCAAGTTTGGTTAGGACAATGCAGGCTGATTACCTGATTGTCTGACAAGAAAGATGATCCATGCGTCGGATGTGCATGTAAAAAGTCGGACCTGCGCCTGGTATCTACCCAGTCGTGTCGGTTATCTGTCCCACTGGGTCTTGAGAGTAAAGGAAGAGAGAGTGCTCTTGTGTACTGCGCACACACTTGGGCACTTTAAAATTACTTTTAGGGAGTTGTTGTAATGCGCGTTAGATCACGTTGTTACTATTTACCCATACATTTTATTATAATATAGGAACTTCGTTATCGATCCGATATTGCACTTTGTGTAAGGCCCCTGACCCTTTAGCCTATCTGCCATCGCTTATTACGATTACGAGGCTGGAAGTCACAAATGTGTGGTATTGACGTGTCGCGCACTTAGCGAACGTTATGTCAATCCCATATATTTTCAATTTCGAAGATCGTCATTGTAAGTAACGATGTCATGTTGGCAAAACCCTCTGAACCTTCAACAGGATTTTATAGGTTAATTCTATTGACGCATATTATTTACTTTATTGAGTTATTGGGAAAAGTTGTTCAACTTACCAGAGATATAAAGTGATATTGTCGGAGTAGGTGTACCCATGGCTATACAGAGGATCGTCATGCTGGAACCTTCCACTACCAGGTTCACTGGATTGATTGTTGGAGGCTGCGAAACGAATACCTAAAGTAAGTATAGTAAAAATTTATAATACTTTTTTAATATTTAGTACTATAGAATATTCTTCATTTCTCTTTCCATTTATTTCTTTGAGTCGTCCACTAAATATACAAAAATATTAAGAAGCTACTGCATCTGTGACAGCAAATATTTACTCACCTGTTTTCTACTTTTAGGGTAATTTCATCGTTATGAGACAATTTAATACCATCGATGACTGAAAACATAAATAATTTTCTGATATTTTTAGTTTTCAATAAATGGTCGAATATTACTTATGTATGCAATATATATAATTTTATTATTATCTTGAGAATATCATTTATACCATCAGTAGGTACTCGTCGATTTGTTTCACTTACCATAATTTGTGCAATGTTTATAATTTCGTTATTTTCATTTCTATAGTTATTGGGTAGATTTATTGAAATTACCTCCACAAACGCCGGGTAAGCAGGATCAGTCCAGGCCAGCAGTGTCTCTGAAGGTAACGAATCACCAGCGACGGCGTGTGCCTTCACCCATACTACGTACTGCGTGTTGGGTGTCAGCTTCTCCAGAGTGTGCCCGGGGACGGTTGTGGATATCTTCGTTATGTTCTGCTGCCCTGATTGACTTGGCATCTTGAAGAATAGTCTGTTTGAATGAAAAGTCAGTAAAATAAAAGTTGTAACTTAGTGTAGGTACAATCAATGTCCTCTAGGGTAACAATGCCAATAGTTCTTAGATAAAAACACATATTCAAAAATTTCAAAAAGAAAAAAATCAAAAAAGTTTTGTTTCCCTAAAGGTTAATAATAAAAATTATGGTATTGTCCCTACGTGATGCCTACCACCGGTTCGGGTACTAACCCGGAGAGAAGAACCGGCGTAAGAAACTCGCAAGATGATGAGAAATTTGGAACAAAAACCACGTTGTGTTATTAATTTTTATAATTGAAAAGTTAGTGTAGGTATATAAAAATCTGAGATCTTGCAGAATGTGAAGTAATTTAATCGAACCGAACGAAATAAAAAACATTCAATCATCTGTAGGATATCTACATCATATATCCTACCATAAATTATTATTTTTTTATATCTCGAAAGGAGTCGTCTATTACTTTGTAAGCTACAAACAGAACTTCAGAACATATTATACCTAAACATATTTTTCGCTTAGAAGCTTCAATGTAATGAAATGGATCAACTTGTAGCCAATTTCGGAATTTTCATCCATTTTGGCTGGAGTATTGTGAAGCAATCTTCGATCTAGTTTAGGTTGGGATGTTTTGATATTCTTTCAATCCATTAGCCGTCATATTTTTCTGAGATATTTCTCAGACGAAAACATTGTTGGAATAGAAAAAGGTTTTCAATTTTCTCCTATTGTTTTTGTATTTTATCTAAGTTATGTCTAAAAGTTATATAGTCAAGTTAATAAATACATCGAAATATTTAAAAATTTTTACACTCAGGTTAATATTATTGTTACCTTACATAAGTAGGTACGATCAATCAGTGAGGCTGCATAAAAATGAATTTTAAGTCCGCAGATTTCAGTACTGTCACCAACATCTCTTCAAATTGTGGAGAAAAGGTCGCTCTTTGTTTAATTAACCCTGACTACTATTGAGGCGGGTCATTCCACCAATTCTGCCTTTAATATCTAAAATATCACAAATGACAAAATACTTACGTATAAGTAATCTTATCATCCGGCAACGAGAACTGCGGCGGCTGCCAGCTCAGCGTGAGCCAGGTGGCGGAGTGTGAAGACACGGACAGCGAGTGAGGTGGTGACGGTATACCGGACACCTCCTTGTTCTCTTTGTCTGTGACCATAAAATTTAGCTATTTTTTTATACTTATTTATAACAGTAGATGACTGGGACGGTTACTACATTTAAACTTTAGTACCCCGTGATAAAAATTAAAAGTGTTTACGCGCTTAGCAAACGCTTATCATTTGGCGACTTTCATTTCTTTAATAACAGAGGCTACGCTGATTTAATGCTTTACCAAAGGAAATCGAGGTTTTCAGACTTTTTCCACAACACACATGCAAGCTTTCTTTTCTGGTGTTGAAATGTTCAAAGGTGACAATTGCTTACCATCTGACGATCCGTATATGTACCATTACCATAACGCTTACCTCCATCAGTGACGTTGAGCAGCAGCATGCTGGACGGCACAGAGGAGCCGTGCTCGTTCTGCGCGACCACGAACATGTGGTACGTGCTGTTCACGTCCAGACCCTCGAGACGAGCCATCGTCTCCTTGACAACTTTTTTCTGTAAAGTGCCAAAGATGAGTTTTAGTAAAGTGCCCTACTCACGGTCCAGCCTGCAAATCCAACACCGGCACTAATAGCCGTAATTAGTGTCAATAGTGAAACTATCATATAAAATTGCGTCTACAAGTCCGCTTCAATCAGCGATACATATTGTATTTGCAGGCTGGACGGTGACTAAGGCGTTTTAAGCCAAGGTAACTAAAACACACTTTTCTTTGAATCTTGATATAGATTTTAGCAATGAAGTCAACGTTTTCGAAATAATATGTCCAACACAATTTTACCGCCTATTTCCTTTACGATCTACTTTACGTTACTATATAATTTGTAGGAAAAGTTTAAGTTTAGCTAGAATCTTTGAACGAGTCCCACTTTTTCAAATCGCTGATCTTGAGAACTTTACAAAGACAATGAACGCTATTTATATACCGCTTACTATTCTTTGTCATTCTATAGACAAGGACTCTTATCTTTCTGTAGCTTAAAAATTCAATAGGTATACATAGGTGAGAATAAAATTCTAAAATACTAGATGTTAATCATGACTTCGTTCGCGAAAATAGATCGGATGAAAAGTAGGGTACTTTGAATTTTAATTTTGATCATAAGCTAACTCTTTATTTTATTCGGTCAGCAGTTTAGGCACGAAACAGTACCAGACATTTATTCACCACAGTAATATTAGTAGGAATGCAGCAATATTAACAGCCTTCGTGGTCCAATGGTTTAAAGCTTGGCTCTCGACTCGGTGGTTATGGGTTCGATTGCCGCGTTGGAACAACAAAAATGTTTCCATGTTTGGTTAAGAAAATGCAGGCTGCATCCGACTCTTGTTAGACAATCAGGTGGATTGTCTAACAAGAGTCGGATGGGCATGTAAAAAGTCGGTCCTGCGCCTGATCTTTCGCTAGTCGTGTCGGTTATCTGTCCCACTAGGATTCAAGAGTAATGGAAGAGAGAGTTCTCTTGTGAACTGCGCACACACTTGGACATTATAAAATAACTCACAGCTGGCCAACTTTCAAAGAAACCGGCCACTGTCAGCGACATCGGTGTGGGGGGCTATTACTAGTAGGAAGCTCTAACTTACGTTGTCCAATTGCAGATTGTTGTATGCGTAGGGCAGGGTATTGTTGTCGATCTTCTGCCAGTGTACCACGTATGAAGTGGAATTAGCGCCATCCTGTGGTGCGCTCCAGTCCAGGAACACCTTGTCGTAGGAGACCACCGCGTGAAGTTCCCGGGGAGGACCAGGGAGAAGACCGGTACCTGGACAAAGGGACAAAAACCTGCTGTAAAGATTACACGAATTGAGCTTATTTCATATTGTATTGGACTTAATTTGTGTATTAGGGGCGTCTCTAAAATTTATTAGTAACTAGCGGCTTCGCACGGGCACAATTTATGATACACATAACCTTCATCTTAAGTCACTCTATCTATTGCTGAAAGCTGCATGAAAATCTGTTGAGCAGTTTAAAATGTATTGCAGCAATTTAAGATGTCCAGAAGGAGGCGTGTTCTGTCGAGGGTCACCAATGTGGGATGAGTGGATGCCCCAAAGGGAGATCTCCGACCGAGCGAGATGGTGTGCTCGGTCAGGCCGAAGCCCACTTGTAGTAATTTCTGGTGTTGTATATTATATACCGCCGATCTTAGAAAACTTCGATAGCGCGATTCAGGATTGTGGCACTAATTGGTCCGCCACAGGTCTAAGCGAAGAGCGAAAGCGACTTCATTTTAAACTATGTAATGAAAAGATAAATAACCAAAAATAGCGAAATCAAATATTATGGCCACAATTTTATAGCAAATAGTAGTAAGAAATTATTTGTCCGGCTGTGCGTATGGTATGCTCGGCTAGTCCTAAGTTCCAACGCTTTAATATTCGACGATGTGGTAAAATATTGATGCTACTCTCAAGATTTAAGACTAACCCTCCTCGAAGCACTGCACGATGTTGCCGATATACGGCACGCAGGTGTGCAGAGCCGCCGATGGCGCGCCGGAGCAGACGCCGCGGCACGCGGGAATGACGCCGCGCCGCGCGCAGCACTGCTCGTGGTTACGACCTGGGTAAATGGACGCAGAAAATATTATATCGTCATATTATTATTTCTTACTAGCTTTTGCCAGCGGCACCGCCCGCGTAAATGGTTCCCAGGGGAGCTCTGTACTTTCACGGGATACAAAGTAGCCTATGTGTTCATTCGGAGCCTAAACTACCACCATACCAAATTCCATCAAAATAGGTATAGTAGTTTTTGTGTGTGAGAGTAACAAACATCCATCCATCCATCCGTCCATTTGTCCATCCTCACAAACTTTCACATTTATAATAGTTGTGGGGAGCAAGTTGAAACTTCTGAAGTGTGAAACTGAGTTTCTGAATGTCGCGACTCCATATATGAAATAACGCTTGTGTTGTATTTCGCGGAGTGATTGAGGTTACCGGAGTCCCAAGGGGGTTGAGGATTTTAAGGACCAGGAACGCAAGTGCCCAACACCAGAGGAGTTACAAGTAACTCCTCTCGTATTGCCAGTGTCCATGGGCGGCGGTAGTCGCTGCCTCGCCTGATGGAGGCGACTGTCTGCTCGTTTGGTCTTGGTCATCTGGTTCATTTCATTAAAAAAAAAACTAGAAGATCCCTACCTCCAGCCCCACACCGCAGCAGCTTGTGGAAGTCCTGCGTGCAGAGTGGCGCGAGCGTCCGCAGGTCGGACATCTTGGCGTCGTACGAGCACAGCGGCATGCACACGCCGGACAATTGCACTCGCTCGCAGCAGGCGGTCATGTTGTACGCGTTAGCAGCTTCTTCTATTTCGTCGATAAGCTGTTGGAATGGGGTAATTTAAGGGTCAATTCTGACGGAAACGAAACTATACGCGACATGGCGCTGCATTCTTAAGATAGCTATTCAAAATTGAACTTTATTTACTACACAAAAATATACACGCTACATCAGTCATACACTGCACATGTGCTGTGCAGCGCGGTGCAACCTAACATTCGAACTCTTACAATGAAACGTATATCTTCTTGGGTTGGGGTTCTTGCAGGATTTAATTAGCAGAATCGACCTTCTGTTTTAAGATAAGTTGCTATATGTCGTTTAAGCAGAATATTACAATGCTCGAGAAATTCACGTTCAGATGTTTTTAGTTACTTACTTAATAATTTCTTACCTGACTCTCAGTCCTGAATATAAGTCTTGGCGAAGCTTCACCAACACCATGCTCATTCACAGCTTCCACAAAAATCTCATAGTCTGTGTTGGCCTCCAGATCTTCCAGGATGTAAGGCGATTGTACCTGAAAACACGCGTTACTCAGTAACTTACACCAGAGGTGTCAACTTACCCAAAGCACGAACAGTTGACAAGTACATATTCGTAACGTTATCGAATGTCATAATTTTCATAAAATTCTGCAACGCTACGCGGCGCTGCATTTTTAAGACGGCTATTCAATATTGTACTTTATTCATTACACTAAAAATTTCACGTTTAATATGACATCAGTCATACGACTTCGAACGATCGAACTCTTACAATGAAACTTGCATCTTCTTGTGTAATAAATAAAGTTCAATTTTAAATAGCTATCTTAAACCGTACGTACCCTTCGGAAGCGACTCAAGACCGTGACTCGAGACCGAAACAGGGTCGCGAAGCCACTGCTTAGGTAGTATGAATTTATATGAGGCGCTAAATAATTCCCGCGACCCGCGACGCGCGACCGTTGACCACCGAACCGTGGGCAGAAAACCTGATTAGCTGATTGATAGGCCGCGGTCGCATAGATCAGAGGGCTACCTTAAAGTGTTTATTTTCATAGGAGTTACACAAACCTTTTCCATAGTCCTATAATCCTCCTCAGCTTGCAGCGACTTGAAGTGCAGGTTGTAGTACTGGACGGTGTCCGCGAGGGCCGCGGGGGGTGCCCAATGCACGATGGCGTAGTCGGTATCGATGTTAGTGAGGTGCAGCCTCGACGGGGGTCCGGGGAGGACACCGTAACCTTGCAGGAGGCAGTTGGTGTAGGACGACATGAAACGGAGACACCTGTAGGAAGTAAATTGGTAGGTATGAAGTATATAAGCGGATTGGTAAGCCTACGAAACTAATATCTATTGTAATACAGAATAACGATATTTTATTTCGATTGCACTTAGCGCCATCTATCAAGTAATATTCATAAGGGACGCCAATATGACGTCAAGTTGTATACACGCCTCGCTACTGTAATCTATACATCCTATGCAAATAAATTGAATTGAAGTGTATGTTTGTAATTTTAAATTAAAATACTTTTACATAATGCATAATATGATAGTAAATACGGTACTTACAGTAAAATATCAAATTTTTTAAAAATTTTGTCTGTCCGTCTGTTTGTTCCGGTTAATCTCTGAAACGTCTGGACCGATTATCACGAGACAGGTAGCTGATGTTATAAGGTGTAACATAGGCTAATTTATCTTGGGGTCCATTAAAAAATAGAGTTCTGTTCCCGTTAGTTCTACACAAAGTTCTATTAAACCAAAACAAAATCGAAGAAGGTAGAATTTATAATGAAAGGGCTAGAACAAAAACAGCTGATTCGTATGAAATATTTTTAATTACAGTGCCCACTATATGCTTAGTTGGCTCTAAAAGGCTCTCGGATATATTTTTAAAGAGATAAAGCAAACTATGATTTTAATCTCAATAAAATATTGACTCAATCTATTAATCAATAGCTATTTCCCCATTAACAGGATTAGAACAAAATAAAAAGTAAAGATAATATTGTAATGTTATATTACTAATAAGCCCAGTGAAATAACGATTTCATCTTGTAACGTAACGGTATGAGCTGAATTTTTGTTAGAACTTTATTTTAGCATTATAAATTTTGACTCGAAAGTCACAATTGCCAACGTGGATTCCTAGGTAGACCCCCTTTTCTGAATAAGGTGACAGCACTTTAAATGACACAGAGAAGTACTAAAAAAAGAATTACACTTATTAATACAATGTGGCTCATTGTTTAGCACGCAGGCGCTCAAGTCAGAGAACGCGGGTTCGTATCCCGTCGAGAGTGTAGCGGGCTTCGACCTCTTGATTGTAAGTCCTGATGTGTGTCTGAGTGGTGATGATAATAATACAGCAACAATTCTTATATTCTCCTTTATTGGTGCTTAACACTGACTACGTATTACATATGAGGTAAATGCCTAACACAACAATATACGTCTACACTATTTATAGCCTTTTGGCCAACTGAATAAACAAACTAAATAGGCTTTACTTCATGACATCTGTCAATGTCAAAAATGACATTGACACTTACTTTTGTCAATATGCAACAGAGAGAACTAAAAGTTATCAGTGTTCCTGGGTCATGGATGTGTATTAAATATGTGTTTAATATAATAAAAATCTTAAATGTATGTATATTGTATATTATAAAAGAATTCAATATACCTACTTCCCGTAATCAGAAGCTCAATTCTCGTATTTAAAGTAAACTTTCATTTTACTTTGACTGTATTAGAAGTGAAGTGTCGTGTTATCGTAAACTGATTTTGTGAAGTTTGGGTCAATCAGGAGGCGTTAGACGCTGCTATAACGTTTACGAGAATACCTGTTTGGCAGTATTAGCGTGTCGGCCGTCGGGACTTGATTGTAATTGTAATATTGCATGTTTTATGTAGCAGAATTGACCCTCAGGTACCTGTAACACAAGTTCTTCGGGTACTTAGAACGGGGGCAGATTGACGTGGTGTGAAACTTCCATATACGATATTATATAACAATTTAATGACTGAATAGTCACAGACGAGGTGCTACTCACTTGAAGTGATTGAAATCCAGCGTGGTAATATTCCCACTGCACAGCGGTAGACACGGTTCCGGCAGACCTCGGGCACGGCAGCAGGGCGTGTGGTCCATGCCGTTGGCGAGGCAGCCGAACGTCACGCCGGCCCAGGGCGCGCATATCATCAGATCTGTTACCTGCAGCTGCGGTTACAATAGGCTCTGATGATGGTGCGTTAGTCACAAATGGTTGTGTGTGTTGAACATTGAGCATGTGTGTAGTTTAGATAACACATAAGCAAACATACACGTAGATATAAAATATTCTAGAAATGTACACTGTCAGCCATGTTGACGTAAGCTAAGGTCGACAGCGAATAATTTTAAACGTCGCGTCAGACAAATCTATTATAAATATTATGAAATTATATTGTCAATTATGTCAAAGCACGAAACGACCAGCGGCTAGCCCCGTGAACAAAAGTCTTGGTTGGAAAAAACTCACGCCCCGCTTGCCGCATTCACTCCCGGCAGACATCTAGCCACGCACACATAGCTGCACACGCACACATAGCTGCACACGCACACATACACACACCGGCATATTTAGCAGAACATAAAATAATGGTTTGATATCAGTATTATATAAGGTTACTGGCTGGTTTATAAGTCATTTAATTTAAAAAGAAATATTTTCAAATTAAGAAAACAACTGAACATCACATTTTATGCAATTGTTTTAATTTTATTCAAATACACCTTATCTGGAGCGAACTTCGAGTATTTCTTCCTTCTGAGTTTGATTTAAAATTTCATTGAAATACTGTTTTTTGTTAGTTTTTTTTTAATCGTGTATCTTTTTGGAGTTAAGGACTGAATTATGCCTGACTTAGCCCCAACGGAGATTGCCAGGGCACTCGAAATGCGAAGAAATGGTCAAACCTACAGAGTGATATCCAGAGATCTTCGTCGACCAGTTTCAACGATCCATCGCTGTATCCAACGGTTCAGGGAGACCGGTACTTATGTGAGAAGAGCAGGACAAGGCAGAAAAAGACGCACTTCGAGTAGGGATGATAGTTTCATTCGGCTTTGTGTACGTAGGAACCCCCGTTTGACGGCCGTCCAAGCCCGACATGAGTTAGAAGCAGTGCGGGGTGTAACCATAAGTGAGCGTACGGTACAAAGAAGGTTCGAAGAAGCTGGTTTGGGTTCATTTGTGCCCGCCAAGGCTCCAAGGCTCGAGGTAAATCATCGTAGAAACAGGTTAACTTTTGCTCAGGAACATCGACTTTGGAACGCGGACCAATGGAGTAAGGTATTGTTAAGTGATGAGTGCAGAATTCTCTTAAATCAAATTGACGGCAGGCAAAGAATATACAGACGCAAAGGAGAACGATACATTCAGACAAATTTTGAAAATACAGTTGCATACGGTGGTGGATCAATAATGGTTTGGGCGGGCATTTGTTTGGGAGCTCGCACAGACTTGGTAGTGATTGACAGAGGGAGTCTGACTGCAGACCGCTATATCAGAGAAGTTTTTTATTTAAAAAAAGTTGAACTCACATATAAAAGCTTAGTGTCAAGCAAATATACTCTTTAAAATAGGAATTTCTCGATATAAATTATTTGTTTTATCTAATATAAATTATTTGAAGTTTCTAATTTCATGTTTATAAGATAAGAAACTGGCATTCTTTACTTTTAGCACAGGTACAGGTAAAAATAGGTATTTATTTATTTAAAAGGTTATGATAAAATTGAATGAAATTATTCCTTACGATTCTTTTTATGAAACGAACCAGGAAACGAGCTGACGGATTGCCTGGTGATAAGCGATTATCGCCGCCCATGGACACACGCAACAACAGAGGAGTAACACTTGTAACTCCTCTGGTGTTGTGCACCTGCGTTCCCAGTCCTTAAAATCCCCAAACCCTCTTGGGCCGCCGTTAACCTCACTCACTCGGCGAAACACAACGCAAGCGTTACTTCACGCTGGTTTCTGTGAGGCCGTGGTATTTACCCGGTCGAGCCGGCTCATTAATGCCCAAGCGTGGCTCTCCCACAATTAATTAATTTACAATTACCAAAATATAAAATTATTTTAAATAATTATTTAATATGGGAGAACCATAGGGATTTTTGACACGTGTTCTTCAAGTCATCGTGCATCATCAAATTGAAAAGACGTCGATGAAAAGTATCTCAGTATCGAAGGAAATTTAATAATTATAAAACGTTAACAAACAGAAAAGAGGCTCTAAAGTTAAATTATTGAACTAAAACACTGAGATTTACTCTATTGTTTTGTTTCGAAGAAAATGTACTCATCCATAAGATTTTGTTCAATATTTTGTCAATAATTTTAACAATTTCCGTTCTTCGAAAGGTCAAATTTAATTGTGAACATTTGTTTCGGTAAGAATTTTTGGAAAATATCTTTAGAATTTTCGTTTCGTCAGAGAAATATATTTTTATACTGAACTAATTTAATTATGATAGTTTATTCATATAATCTCTTGTAAATATCAGACAATATTATAATTTGAACTGCAGCCTCTAATAAAAGAAAACAAATTAAGTTCGCTTTGTTTCTTTGCATTTGTAATGTAGCGAAGCACAAAGACAATGATAGTTTCTTTCTGTTTTTTTTGTTGGTTTTAATGTCACTCAAACAAACTTCAACTTTTATTTCAACATTTTTATTTAATTGTTTGATCGTCTATTGAGGTCGGAATTTATTAACTTAAGTAAGGCTTCACAGCGAGCGTTGACCGAGTTAAGTGAATTTGTGCTGATGAAAGGGGAAAAGTGCAACACAAGTGTGGAAATATAAAAGACATAAACATTCACAAACAATATTTAATTCAATTATAACATGAAAGCTTAAATGAAAGTGTTTTTAGTTTAAGCTTTCATATTTTATTCCCCCAAATAACATTATTCTCACGCCCAAACCCTCAAACGCTTTCTAAAAAAGGGAGGCTCTAAATTCACGCGCAACCCTTGTCATTCGGCTAATCAGACTGTATCAGCTTAATGAATGATTTAAGAAGCCCTTAAGTGTTTGAGTTTTCCAATAAGTTTATTCTGATTTAGGATGTATAAAGACAATACCAAAACAAAACTTACCCCGATTTCAAAGGTCTTTGTTGGGTCGCAAAGCTTATCTACGCAACCGAAATGGTTAACTCCAGCTGATACGCAGCATCCTCTGACGTCTGGGAGTTTTGGTGCTGCAGCCACTTTCGTATTTCGCATCTTCCCAGGAGTCAATGTCAATGTTCTGGCAATCATAGTTATTGTGTTAATCTAAATTAAACTATAGGTGTGGTAAGGTATATAAGGTAAGCTATACATATTATAGATTTGAACAACATTAGAATCTTTGAAGTAAAACATAAAATTTTCATAGAAAGTGAATAAAGTCGGATGCAGGTACAAGTTAGCTTTCAAAATATCACAACATTAAGTTTCCTAATAACAATATTCTCTTGTTTTCGAAGATGTTTAGGGAGAATTGTAATGTCATCCAAGTATATTAATTACTTCAAGTTCCACCCTCGCCGATCAATATTGATTAAGGAAACATTGTGATTGATCGCCAGTTAATTGATCTCGATTACAACCTTCTAGACCATTAATCAAGAACTAAATCAAATCTAGATCTTACCTGATCGCGTAACTTGGGAGACTCGAACCATGAATGTTATATGAAGTGACCGTTACTTCGTACATTGTGAACGGCAGGAGGTCGTTTAATATTAACGAAGATCTGTTCGCTGGAACTTTAATCACCATCGGCTGGCTGATCTTGGACGTGCTCAGTGAACTCTCAGAGGTATCCATCATGTGGGCATCAAAAGACCTAAGAGCGGTTACGTTGACAACGTATTCTGTGACCGAATCTTGGTTCTGTGTGGGTGGATTCCAAGTGATATTTAATTGCTTCTCATTCAAAGGCTCCACTTCGACGTCTTCTGGTGGGCTTGGAAGCAGTTCTGAAAATGAACTAATTTGTTAAAATGCGCTGATATCTTGCTTAAATCCTACTGCGATGCTATAAAACTATTGTAATACATAAGAAAAACAGAGCAAATTGAACTGTTTCTAAGTAACAAGGATGTCTGCACCATTAAAGGAATGTAAGAAAGCCGTATCAATACTTTCAACAAACACAATGTCCCAAGAGGCCTCACCGATGCCTTCAACGATACACGCTAAAGTTTTCTCCATGTAGGTCGCGCAAGAGTAATGCGTCTTGATGTTGTCGGTGACGGGGGTGAATTCCCCGCGGCAGACATCCTGGCAGATATCAGGGACGTGCTCCTGTACGCAGCACGGCACGTGATTCCTGCCGTCCGCCATGCACCTAGGAACAACAGTTTGTGAAAATTTGGGAACTTCAGGACAAAATGCCTTGCCTTGTGGACAAGAATACTTAGGAGGTTGGTGACGAGATTTTGAGCTAAAATATTGGCTTATGTATTTGTAAACTATCGAATCGTAAATGAAGAAACAAAGTTTTGTTTGAAAATGACTTAACAGAATATGTGTCCCGTGTAAGTCATTTATTTCCTCGTTTCTTAATTAACAAAAGCAACATAGCAGCTAGAAATATTACGACAGAAATTAATTACAATATCCTAGTATTTTCTTTCCACTGTATGGTATTTTTGCATGCAATTTATTTTTACATGAATGAATAGTGCTCAGAAAAATAAGAAAGTTTACAAACAGTAGTATACTAAAAATCTATAATATTTTTATTTCTCAATTCTAAATTTTTCTATTCTAAAGATATCTGGTATACATGGTCTCCGTGGTCTAGTGGTTAGAGCTTGGCTCACGACTCGGAAGTCGTGGGTTCGATTCCCGCATTGGAACGACAAAAAATGTTGTTTCCAAGCTTGGTTAGGCCAATGCAGGCTGATCATCTGATTGTCCGACAAGAAAGATGATGCGTCGGATGGGCGTGTAAAAAGTCTGAACTGCGCCAGATGTCTCGCCAGTCGTGTCGGTTATCCGTCCCACTGAGTTATGAGAGTAAAGGAAGAGAGAGTGCCTTTGTGTACTGCGCACACACATAGGCAATATACAATTACTCCTGCGTAACTCTTCACATCGAAATCGGTATGGGGAGTTATTATTATATGGTATATACTTACTTGACTATAGCTGGAAAATCAGGTTGGCAAGCTTCGGGGTCTTGTCCCGTTCCTTCTAGAATGGTCTGTATGCTGCAGAAACCTAGGCATCCCTTTGATACGTTAGCACTAACGCAGCAGTTGGTATAGTTGTGTGATATGGCAGTTGCTGACAGAGTTGGGGTGTTCGCCGAGTATGTGTCCGTTATATTCTGGTTCTCGGGTGGAGTGAGCCCTCTTGATATTACTGGAAAATGTAAATCTTTGGTAAACCGGTTTCAACGTATTTGGGGTAATTTTAATGGCAAGAAGCGTTACATAATCCAGTATAGTTAGATCAAATTGTAAAGTAAGCCATACACGCTGCGGTCCACCAGAGAGATTACCTGTATAGGTTTGCCTCGCATGTGAGCCGAACGTTGTGTGTGTGGAGACGTTCCGGGGTACCGGTGCGGCCTTCAGTTCTTTTTGCGATGGCGTCTATTGAACACGATGACACGTAGGCATTTGTAGGCCTTTTGCGTGCCATCAACTGACGCGTCTTGCGCAGGCGAAGTACACGCACACACGCACAGGTAAACCGTACTGTTTACCTGTGCGTTTGTGACCACTTGAAATAATTGATTTTCGATCTTGCGCCGGTCGCCTACGCAGTTCTATTCTCTCCTCAAACCTCTCCGGTGGACTATAGTTTTTATGGCTAGTATTAGATTGAATAACTTTTGGGGACAGTCATAAAAAGTTACTTTCAAAACAAATATTTGATCATATTTTTCATAGATTAGGAGTACTTCATAATTCTGACCAATCGCAAATGAAATACCAACCGTTTAATCTGTGGAAGCTTCTGACCGGGGGTTCTGTATTCAGCTCACACATGTAAAGCCCGGCGTCTGAAGGCTTCACGGACTTTATGACCAGCGCCCACACATCCCCACCCCTTGCAATGCCAGGACCTTGCATTGGTTCTTCAGCTAAAATAATTGATGATTTTATTATAAATAACTATTATAGTAGATAAAAGTCCAAATTACGATAATTAAAAAAAAAGAGTGACGTTGGAGCGCAAGCCGCGAGTTGCTGATCACTAGTTTAAGTGAACTGTGCAGTTTTATCGTTGTGTGTGTAGCGGGCATTAATTTGGTCAAAGGACACTGGCGAATCCTGCCTGATTTTCCATCAAGAGCGGCCAAGTTTCGAATATAATATGTGGTATTATAGTACTTAAAAAGTTATTAACAAAAAAAAAAAAATTATATTTCTAGGACTTGGGAATAAAGAGTTATGAATCTCCGAATATCTGTGGTAATCGTTGTCATTGTTGTTAATAATTGTTTAATATATGGTTATCATGCCGTAAAATGTCAATTTGAAGCGTAAAAGCTCCATCAAGTGACTATAGATAGATTTATTTTTAATTGGAGTATAAAGTTATTTTCTTTTTCTATAGTTCAGCAGTTTAGTTCTAGTTTTATGAAAAAAAATGTAACTTGGGGTGTGAAATAGACACCTCTATACTATATTTATATTTAAACTATGAAAAATAATTACTATATTTTAGTTTTCGTAACGTGAAAGCGACATATATCATTTATCTGTAAGCATATTTCGTTTCCAAACAAACTAGACAATTTCAGTTCGTAATTAACAATTAACATCACCACTAGTAGACGTTGCTTTTCCGCAAACCGCCACTAGGGCAATTTATTGAAAAATAGGTTAGAGTTTGATGTATAATATTATTGCTTTTTTTCCCTATGTTCATAAAATACAACTTACAATAAATACTTTTTGTAGCCACGTATTTTAATTTACCAGGCAGTAAATGTATGGCTACTTGCCGATCTCCTTTAATATTTTTGCTAACGTTCTGAATTGGATCTGAACAGAATATATATAATACGTTAGGTATAAGACATTGCTGTGAAATAGACAGTTATTCTCACGAAAACAAAAGTTATCTTTAAGAAGTACTTTCAATTGAACCAAAATCAGTGATACTCACTATCATCATGCAGCACCCTGACTCTTTCGTCTCTAGTCACTCTCACTCCCCCCGCCGTCAACAGCTGGAGGTCTCTGGCTCTCTTCCACAGGACCGGTTTTCCTCTCGCTCCCAGCACCACGCAGGTCAGCAGGGCATCCTCCCCACTCTTCACTGCTACACCTCCTGATGGTGCTCTCATATATGCTTCTTTCGGCTCCTCATCTTCTTGTGCGCTTGTAGAACTAGCTTCTGCTGCGTTTTCGCTTGGTTCTGGGAGCAAAATGGAAAATTTTGTTCTATCATTTTTTTATTTTTTATTTACTAGCTTTTAAAGTATTATGCACATACATTGTTCTAATGTATGTGCATTAGAACACTGTACAATATCGGAATAAAAAGTAGTATATGTGTTATTCCAGAGCATAAACTACTACCATACCAAATTGCATCAAAGTCCGTTCAGTAGTTTTTGCGTGAAAGAGTAACAAACATCCATCCATCCATACATCCATCCATTGACACAAACATTCACATTTTTAATAGTAGTAGGACTAAATGTTGCCTGCAAAAGGTTCGTTTGCGCAAAAGAAAATGCTACGGGAACCGTACTCTTTTCCGCGCTAAAAAGTCATAATTTTCCATATTTACCAATGACGCATAAGCCGTGTTCACGCTCACTAAATAAAGGAAGTCATTTTGACATCAGCGCATGGTTACTGCATACTTAACGCGAATATACGATAGTGCCTGTTTGTTTGTCTTTTGGTGTAGCCTATGTCCACCCCCGTGGTTTAATCTATTAACGAGTATGAGGCAAATTTCATCAAAAGCGGTTCCGTAGTTACGGAGCCTGTTCAATGCCAACAAAAAAAATACAAACAAACAAATCTTTCGTCTTTATAATATTAGTATAGAGAAGCCTAAAAATGTTTAAATAATTAACTATCTACACTAATATTAATAAAGAGTAAAGATTTGTTTGTTTGCATTGAACTATGTTTTGAATCTACTGGGCCGATTTAAATGGGCACATATTTTATAGAGGAGACCACGGGGAAGGATAAAGGCTACTTTTTATCTTGGCCAAATGTACGGTCCCTGCGGGATTCCCGTTTCCACGCACGAAGTTGCGGGTAAAATCTAGTTGTTAAATAAATACTTAGAATGCTTTCAAAACTTGCTTTTGAAATCTGAATACTTTAGTACAATGAGACAAGAAGCCTCGGAGATGTCTATTTTAAGATCCGTATAATCCTGAGTAGAAACTTTTGTGCAACCTGAGGTCTTTTACAAATATTAGCAGAATATCTATTTGAGTTGTCTGGTAAATTTCAGCGTAAAGTACAAAGTCAAACTCAAGTTCTTTGCCTAATGTAATTATATCCCTCGTTTTATCCGCTGCGAACTATAGGGGAAGATAACTTTATGATATGAAAATAGAATTTGGAAAGCAATGTATTTAGTTTGCACGTATCCGTGAAAACGCCTTACTCACTGTCCAGCCTGCAAATCCAACACCGACACTAGTAGCCATCATTAGTGTCAACCTAAAAGGTCGAGCGCTTGGAGTCTCGCCACAAGGTTGACTTTAGTTTCTTTGCGGTGAGGGCGCCAATGCATCTTCTACCGACCTTTGAGGTGAAGGAATTCTGGCCGACGGACATGGTCTACCGAAAAATGGGGGAGGCTCCCTAATGAAGCGCACAAAACGTCGCCGGCTATACGTGACAAACATGTGTGTTAGTCAGTGTGAGTGTAGATTATAGTTTTATAATAGTACATTATGTATATTGTATTACGTATGTATGTATTGTATTATGTACGCTTTAGTTTTTACACACATATTCAGGGATATAATAAAGGCCCAAAAGAGTAACCGTACGTCTAAAGCATAATTTAGGGATAGAAAAAAAAATTCACAGACTGGATTCAAAGAACTAAGATCCTCCTTTGGACTTTAACTTTAACCAGCCAAGGTGACATAAAAATCTTTTTACAATTTTTAACACTTTAAACGCAGTGTAGCAGGTCACTAGTAACCGGCACTGCAGCGTGCTATTTTTATGCGTGGCGTTTTCCTTTGAACGAAAAAAGAAAAAAAAAATCTTTTGACAAACAACACATTTGCAAGAGGTAAGTACAGATACAATGAGGGTTTTAAATTCGTGACATCTGACAGCTTTTTTCCACAAGGACCGTCGGGCTACCAAGCGCCGCGCCGCCTGGTGACAGAAAAATAATCGAAAATTCTTAGTTTTTGATACCACTTATTTCTGGTGGCGACCAGATGACGCTTTGTGTGCGTTGGGTCTGCCCGCTAGCGACAAAAAAATGTGTTTCATTTCTCTCATTTGAGGGAAATTGCCAACAATTGTTACTTATTGAGGTCTGAAAGCGTCTCCGATAAAAGTGGGCGGGGATTTCGTGACTATAAATATGAATATGAGGTTCGTTCGCTCACGAGCGGAACTCATGAATACAGTGAATTGCCCCAATCGAACCAATTGTTGGGTTGACCTGTGGTTTCCGATTCTTTAAGACTTTTATCCTTTTTTATTTATATATCGCTATCTGCCAGTGAAAGACACGTGAAAATCGGTTCAGCCGTTTCAGATATTAGCCGGGACAAACAGACAGACAGACAGACAAAAATTTTCAAAAGTGTTTCTTTTTTGTTAGTACCGTATATACTTTCATATGAATTTCAATTTAATTTATTTGTATAGATAAATAGGAAGATTTTATTTATAACTAGCTGACCCGTGCCCACTTCGTTGGGTGTCAAACATTTTTTAATGATGATGAGGATAAAAAGTAGCCTAAGTTACTTCTTATAACATCAGCTATCTGCCAGTGACATTCCCGTGAAAATCAGTCTAGCCGTTTCAGATATCTGCCGGAACAAACAAACAGACAGACAAAAAATTTTAAAAGTGTTTTATTATTGTTAGTACCGTATATACTTTCATGCGTATTTAGTGAAAATATGTTAATTTAAAATTACAAACAGCCACTTCAATTTTATTTATTTGCATAGATTTTATTTAGTAGATAAAGAGTCTTTTAGCCTACAATTTTAAAAATCTTGTAAATTTATTCCGATCCTAAGCTAATTTTCCGACAAACTTTAAAGCTTCGAAATATGAAATATTTTTTCATCACTAACAGACTGACAGACAGACGTATCTACTATCATATTATGCATTGAGTGCTGTTGATTTGAAAATACAACAGACACTTCAATTTTATTTATTTGTATTTGAATAGGTTTTTTTTTTCTACAATACTCGCTTTAACTTTAGGTACTAAAGGTTAAGACAAGTTCAACGAGAAACCGCAAAATTCAAGATAGACTATGACGTAGGTACATTTGACAGAACAAACCTTCATACAATATTATAATGTTACGCCATCTTGGTTTTCACCATACTTTAAATGTCAGCCATCTTGTTTTCACCATACTTCAAATGTCAAAATGGCACCAAAAATCTCAAAAGTGGGGCCATTTAACTGTGCCTGCCTATAATATATATGCCTCGTCTATAATATATACGTCTATGCCTCACGCTATTTAAATTCCAGCTGGCACACACGACATCGACAGCCTGGATAAAGGAATCAACGAAAATCGAGCGGCTGCCCGCTTTACCCACTTATTGAATCAGTATGCAATATAAAAATACCCAATCCCCTCACGAATGGAGTGAGCCAATTCATTCTTATACTCGTTTGAGTTTTAATATTCTATTTTATGACGGTGCAACGGTCTTAGAATCAGAATATACTGGGGGTTGTTAATAAAATATAGCAGCGCTTTTTGTCCTTTACTTATTCAGTGAATAGGACAGAGATGGCCGTATAAATAAACGTAATGGAAACTTCACACACTACACACCGCATTTGTCAGGACCACCCTCTTTTGTAGAAACTGGATAAAACTAATGTTATATTTATTTCGGATTTTTGGGCAAAAAGTAAAGATCATGTAAAATCACTTAATTTCTAACGATATTTAAACGTGTAGAAAGCAATAATGAGAATAGAATTTAGGATGTAGGTAGTGTACTAAAATTTTTATTTAGAAGCATAATCTTATCCTCTTGTTTTAAATAAAAATAGATTGCAATTCCAATGTCTCGCTAAAACTCGAGAACGGCTGAGCGTGAAATAATTGTGGAAGCGTAGGAAAGTTTTAAATGGTGAGACATATTGGGAAATTTGCGGGAAAATAGTAAAAGCCGCGATTGAAGTCTCCCATACTGACTGTTCACAGTGTTCAATATGTCACTTTAAGTACTGACAGATAATTATAGATTAGTAGACGTAGACTAGACGTAGTACGAGTATCTATTATAAGAATAGATACTCGTACTACGCAGTACGAGTAGATGTAGGTGTAAGTTATGTGTGTAGTAGTAAGTTTAGAAGTAGGCGTAGATGTTTGTGTAACTTATAGGTGAAGTAATTATTCAAGTTCATAGTTAAGACAGAACAAACATGTGTCGGGACCACTTGTATTATAATTAGTTAGAAGTTTAATTCGCGAAGATGTTTATGAAACAAGATGACAAGTTGATAAAGTCGTAACTGGCAATATGATTTATATGGGCTTGATATCTATCAAGCCCATATCTAAAATTTATTGTTTACAGACTTGGTTAACAAAATCATACATACATGGCATAGTACACGTATTAAGTTTGAGTCATTTTAATCAGATAAGCAAATTGATGATGATGAGTTGTAGCTAAGAACCATCTCGGTCACATCAGTTTAAAGCAGTGCGCGCGCTGGCAACAAAATAGCCTCCTTCTACCATTTGCATTCCGATTATCGCACTTTAGCGCACGCGAAATGGAATCAACTCTTCCGCAAAAAATTGAGTATAAGAAAACAATCATGTTTTACAGAAATGTTAACTCAATTTTGCGGTGCGCTAAAGTTCATAATCGGTATGCAAATGGTGGGCGAAAGAGATAATTTTACTGACGGTGCGCGCATTAAAGGAAGAATCGCATCAAATTCTGTCTATTGGTTTAAGTGCTACGATGACACAATATACACACGTGAAACTATTATGCGTCGTCGGGAGCTAAGAAATAGTAATTGACTATTATATATTATTACTAGCTGTTTCCCGCGGCTCCGCCAGCGTAAATATACTATCGAGTATCCCGCGGGAACACTGTACTTTTCCGGGATAAAAAGTAGCCTATGTTTTATTCCAGAGCGTAAACTACTATCATACCATTTTATTATTATTACCGTTTCATCAAAATCCGTTTAGTAGTTTTTGCGTAAAAGAGTAGCAAACATCCATCCATCCATCCATCCTCGCAAACTTTCACATTTATAATATTAGTAGGAAGTGAAGTAAAACTTTCAGTAGGTACAGTTGTACGAAAACTGTGCGAACGGAGGAGTATGATATTTGGCACAATTAAAGTTTACGTGGAGGAAGGTGTGCAGACGGTAAATATTTAAAAAAAAATGTTTAGATACATAAAACTAGTAAAAATAACAACAATACACTCTACCTGAGATTGTTAACACGCATTACCGTGCGTTTGATCGATACAATTTTGTACCACGTTGACGTTTGCCAATCTGTCAAAACATTTTTTTTTTATCTAAAAGGCAAAAGAGAAGTTCAAAATTTAAAATCATATGGATGGGAGAATTTCGACCACTGGCCTCTAGTATCTAGAAATAGACGTAAATAGAACTCGAGTGTCGAGTATATGTCATATAGTAAGTGTCCATACTCAAACCTGAAAGGATTCTCAAATTCTTTCATGCCCTGATGCTATCGGAATGCCTTGTGGACGACAGCTTTGATGTATCCGACGCTGTTGATAGAAATTACTGCAAAGGACCTGACAACTGACATATCGTTCAGTGGACACAAAAAGGGCCCGTGTGAGCAGTACTTTATTCTGTAGAAAAAATCAAAGCTACATACATTTTATAGCGTAACAAGCAATATTATGATATTAGTAAGATTTTCCGTGCTCAGGTCTAAAATACCTTTCTTCTACATCCTAAAATGCCAGAAAAAGTCCCATACAATCGTCAGATATCCAATATCGTTATCTCTACACTAGGGGAGTTATTTTCAAGTCACGAACGGCACAGGCACAAATGTGTTGATATTTTTTCGATACCTCGATCATACCCGCGGGTATTGTGGTGATTTTCATACTGTTAATCCAATATACGTAGAGATTTTATGGTGTTTCTCTATTAGAACATACATAATATACTCACGCCTATGTCTCCACAGGGGCAGATTAAAGTTGGGCCCCACATTATTATATCAAACTAAATTCAAAATCTATCAAAGACTTTACAATTTTTTTACATATTTTTGGGTTTCTTTTTTGAGCCATTTATGCAACATTTCAAAAATAAAGCCTTAAATTCTTGAAGCCTGAAAGCCTAGCAAATTCCAAAGCCTGACTAAGAATATTCCATTAAGGGTGTTTCCCTCAAGTTATGTAATTAAGCAATTTACAAATTACTTTGGAATTATGTTAGGGCGATTCCCTTTTGGTGAGACCACTAAGATAAACATTATTTCGGGGTTGTCTAAATAAATTTAAATTTATACACGATGTTGAGGTGCTTTAATGGGATTTTTGGCTGCTACTTTGACTATAAAATGTGACTTTTTAGGTATTTGGTCTTTTATCGTAAGGTAGATTCGACTTAGTCGATTTGGTTAAGTGTAGTATAAGCATATTATATTCTTTTATATTTACCCCCATAGTAATAAAAATATTTACACAGTGGATAAGCTTTACAATGTATTGTCCTTATCTGATACGTTGGAAAAGTAGCTTGAGTCGATTAGTAAGTGTCTTTTTATTATCAGTGCTGGTTCAACATTGCCGGTAACCACAAAACGACAAAACGCCCATTGTCGAAAAACTGTTTTTACATTTTCATTTTGTAGATTTATGGATAGGTTATTTTAATAGTCAATTTAGAAATATCTACATGAGGATAACCCCGTACCTTATAATATAACCCGTAAAATGTACCTACATGGTGTTTTTTCAGTCAGTGTCAAAACTTTCAGGAGTGAATATACTCTTGGATATAAGCAACTTTTACAATGGGATCAACTGATTGAAAAAAGATAGCATTTTGTAGGAAACAGCTGTTTTTTTTGCAAGTTCAGGAAAATTGTCCCATAGTAAGAGTTCATTAAATTCAAGAGTATATTCACTCCTGAAAGTTTGGACACTGACAGGAAAAGCATTCTGTATAACATCAAACAATTTAATTAGGCAGAAAACAAACAATCAATACTACCGAAAAGAAAAGTCTGTCTGATTAATTTGTTTTTTGTTTAACAATAATTGAGGAAATCGCTGGCAGCTTCAAGGTAAATTTTTAAGTGAATTGAATAGCCAATGAACAGCAAAAAAACAAATCAAAAATTGTTATAGTGATTTTTAAATGCGCAAGTTAGTATAGAATGTTTAAAACCATACTTAATATATAGATTACTTTTTATCTCGCAAAAGTTCCCTTAAGTATCAATGTACCTAGTTGCGGGCGACATCTTACAGTACAAAATATAATCCTCTTTTCTTTAGCAGTCAGTTTATTACCGGAGGCCATGGAGGTGATGATTGTTATAGTGGTTAGTGCTACTTGACATTGGAATAAAAGGTACATAACCTAAATGCAAAGGCAATATTTATTACGACATGAAGCTTTCTTATTTCGGATCCTTCTTAAAGGCTTATTTCAGTCCTTCAGTCGCATACATCGCATCCTCTCTACAACACAATAGCCTTTTAAATGAAAGGTAGGAGTTAATTTTTTTTGGCGGTCGGTATCGCACGTGACGACGTCAGGAGCCCCGATGACGCTAATTCTGCGGAGCCGTGGGAGGCCGCTGGTGTGGGACGCTGCCTGAGTGGATACGCTGGCGGCGTCACACGTAGCGGCCACTGCAACGGTGGCGGGGGCGGCGGCTGCGCTCGGCGAGACCAACAGAAGCCGGAAATATGAATACATCGGCGATGGTTACATTTTTCTGCCTTTTGGAGTCGAAACTATGGGTCCTTGGGGCCCCAGTGCCAAGCATCTTTTTAGGGATTTGCCCAAAAGACTGGTCTACAAAACTAATGACCTTAAGGCTGGCGCTACCTCGGCCAACGTATCAGTTTTGGCCATACAGGTGGTATATATATATATATATATATATATATATATATATATATATATATATATATATATATATATATATAATAATTTAGTTATTTTAACTAGTTTTAAATCGGTATTGTAATGTGAACCTTTTTTATGTTATTACGTAAATAAATTAAAATACATTTTTTTAACATTACCATAGAATAATGCTGAAAATTGTGTATAATGTTTCGTTGGCATACTTTTGAAATGTTTCATATTACTTCTAAAAGTAGCACACGTGCTTAAAGGCAATAAGCAATAGATTTTTCGATTCATATAGACACCACGACATTATTATCCGAACAAATTAATATGAAGACGATCATACTGCTGAACATTACACTGCAAGCATCAATGCTTTATGCAATTAAAAGCAGGTTCTAAGACAAATGATGACTACATAAGTAGGTCAATTACTGTTCATAATACGATAAAGTGGTCATTTGTCTAAGTCCCTGTCTTTATTTTAACGAGCTATACACCAGCGTTTGCAAGATATGCAAAGCTTTATAGCATTCTATAGTCTATACGACCGAACCTCAACCCTTTAGGAGTTTTATTAGAGCGTTTAATGATACACGCTGTATAATTTACATGCGGCGTGACGTCACAGGATTATATTAATGGATTACTAAGGGCTCACCTTATTTACGGCCCTATTTAATGCCCTTTGTAGGGTTAATATTACCTTACGATGAAAGCTTAGCTGCAATGTTTTTCTTCTTTTACATAACGTAGTTTGTAATTTGACTTCAATATGACATCTACTCTCAGTTGTTTTATTCTGAACTCAAAAACAATAAAATACAATTTTTAACAAGTTTTTTAGTTTCTTCTTACTTGCATAGTGCGGATGAATCAAATAAAAGGTCATATGCTACGATGACAAATTTAAACTGGCCTTAATTTTACAAAGTGTAGCCACACTTTCGTGATGTATTACATATTGTGTATTTATGGTTTGGTAAATATGGTTTGGTTTTGGGTATATAATCTACTACTTAATATAAAGACGTTTAGGCAAAAAAATGTGAAAAAATCCTCTATATAATAAAGTGTCTCACACTTAATTACTCACAAGTCTCGATATCATAGTATGGGTGACACTCCGCTCAACGCAAGTTGGAACAGGAACTCTACTCCTACGAAATACTCGCCCATATAAAGACTGTTTTTTTTTTTGAGTATAACAATTATTTACGAGTATGTCTTTAAATAAGCAGTAGGTCATATGCACAAAATATCCGTAATTGATTTTACCGGACTTTATATAATAATAAGTAAATATCGTATGAGCAAATATAAACGCTCAATCAGAGATGTACCACGCCATTGCATATTATAATTGATAACACAAATTCTAATCAAACGGTAGTGAGCAAATATTGTACTAGCTGATAAGCGAACAGACTGGCATTGGCAGAATAGATCGATGTTGACAGAAATAGATTTAATAAACTCGTAGATTTGGCATTTTAAAAGTAAACCGCCGTTACTGACTAAATGATAAAGAATTAGAATAATACACTATACAAATCATATCTATTATTTGGTGAAGCAAAACCTTTTGCTCCTTTGTACGAAAAATTATGCAAATGGAGGAATGTGAAATTTGGCAAAGTGGCACATGTTTATGTGGAGGAAGGTATGTGAGATTTTTTAAATAATGCTTAAAAATACGTAAGATTCATAAAATAAGGCTACACACACTACATTAGATTAATAACTCACACTAAAATGCGTTTATATAATAACAGTAGGTGTTTGGTTTGACACAATTGTCAATCTTTCTTTCACACCCATAGGCAAAGTTTACGTAATTTATTGCGTAAGGCGCAAAAGCATCCAAATAATGTTAAAACTTGAAATTTAAAATATGAATTATAGTCGAATTTCGAATCTTCGGTTACCTAGTGTAACCTCTAGTTAATTAACTCAAATCGCTCTAAAACTTTTCTTCTTTCTACTATTAGTCTATTCGCGTTAAGTTTGCAGTGAATCATTAGTGCTAATCTAAAAATGGCTTACTTTAAATTGGTTAATGAGAACATAACTTAAGTGTCAGTGGTAAATTTTGAGTCACACACGGGATGGTACAGGTTCGATGCCGGGTTGTGGTGTTCCAATTATAATTTATCAATAACCGTATACTGACGCTAGATTTAATTTAATTTACCCCCATCTTTGTGACAACCCTGATAAAATTTGGATCGTTCTATTAAAGCTGTTCCTCTGTTCGTAATTTTTTCTCTGTGCTGCAAACTAATCGCGAATATATTCTAATTGAAAAAAAATTTGTTAAAAGTAAAGGGACATACTCTTGACGTCGAGACAAAAATACTATCCTGACCGATATAATAAATTTAATCCTTTCGGGTAAAAGTGCAAAATAAAAAAGAAATAAAAATATGTATCATTATAATGCCATGTTTCATGAAATTTTAATTACAACAATAATTACGAAAAGTTGAAACAGCGTTAAAATGTTGGCTTGATATGTATTAAGGTCAAAACGTTTATGAAATATTTGAAATATCTTCGAAAAATTATTGAAATTTTGTTTTCTCACTTTGAAATTAATTTTGAAATAGCTAAGGAAACAAATTCGAATAATATGCTAACAGAAAACGACTTAAGGCATTAATTATAAACTTAAAGTGAAAACTTAACTACCATAATTAATGCATAATATATTTATGAATATGAAGGCAAAAAAATTGTTTAATATACATTTTTTTGTATTGCCTTACCCGTATTCAGCTAGCGTGCAGCGTGAGTTCAATAATGAATGTATGTATGTATTTTACTGGCAATTTACTTAAAATATATTTCCTAAACCATACCTTTTCCATCTTTCGTAACAAGACGTTATAATTATACGTTATATGTAACAAGTTATAAAATTCAAAGATAAAGGTAAAACCAGGATAGTTGTCCCAGGTGTCACCTATACCAGGTGTCTCAATTTTAATTATTTATCGAAAGATGTTTCAGTCGTGTCTGTTTGCATAGTAACGAACAGTGCGATCAAAGTTTTTAGGGGGATTTTTTATTTTGTCCCGTTTCGGGGGAGGGCATCTATCCTATACGGGATTTATGTAGCACATCTACATAAATCCCGTATAGGATAGATGCCATGATGCAATGTGGGATAGATGTCACAAAACGAAGAGATTAAAATTACTAATACGTAAAAAATATTCAAAAAATGTTTTTTTTTTAACTTTTTATAATAAAAATGAAAATTTTTATTTCCAAATAAAACTTAACAAGTTTTTTGTTTTGGAATATCAACAGAAAAAGCTACCACCGGTTTAACGCTAACCCGCTGAGAAGAACCAGCGAAACAAACTAGGTGTAAATTGTTTAATGAAAACCCGAAGTGCCGTAGTAAAAATAAATCATTTTATTTTATTTACTAAGAGATATGGATTGATTTCAAAAAGTGAGGCAACTATCCTTTTACCCCAATATAAATTGGTTCTTTATCTACAAGTTGAAACGCGTCCGAGGATTCGATGCGAGTGGTGTGTGATAAGAAATGAAATCTCCTCAGTGACACGGCTTCCAATTCGCTCAAAGATTATACACACGGCCTTCTGCGATGAAAAATATATTTTTTTCCAAGAAAATGAAACATGCGTGTATAGATAACACGTCATAGAAGTAAAAAAATCATAATTTAAAATCCAAAATTATGTTTGCTACAATATGTCTATTGTCTAGTACAGATTAAGATTAAATTGAAATGCGGGATAAATAGGCTTGCGTGGTCGAGTACAACCTTCTTCTCGGATCGACGATGTTTGTAGGCCAGTTATGTATAACGAGTTTACTCTTATGTATGTCTTTAGTGTATCTTTAGTTTGTCTCTTGACGAAACTTTTACTGAAGTGAAACTTAATCTTTAGCGGTGTTGAGAGTGAAATTTCAAGGTCGCGCCACATCAAGACACGCGTCTCGACACTATTTCTGATTTAACGCCATTGATATAACGCCATCTGTCGGATGCTACTTATAATTTTTACATGACAACTTAACTTTCTAATGACACACACATATGGCGCTAGGTGTAAAATTATAATTTTTCTCTTTTGAAGTGATGGGAGTATTTTTGGATTATGTAATGACGAATGTTTCTATGTTAAAGGCCGGCAACGTTCCTGTAAACACATCTAGCATTACAGGAGTCCATTGCTGATGGTAATCACTTACCAATGTAACAGGCGGTTCATTAGCAAATTTGAACGAAAGTCACTACTGAAATAATGAGCTTGTGTTGCCCACTTCGAACTCGAACGTGAAACAACAAACTCTTTGTGTTGTTGTCTGATAAGTTGTTGATTTACCTTTGGATCGAACGCCAACGCATGTCAAACCACTTAAGCATGGAGGATTAATAACACAATAACACTTCAAAGTTATCACTGCGTTTTAAAAATCATTTGACAACGAATCAATAACCTATCTTTTGTAGTTGTTGTCACAACTTCAGGTAAGTCACCAGCCCCTCTAGTACGTAGGTACTAGGACGCGCCAAAGCTCGACGTAGCTCCCTTGCACCAATATGTATGTCGTTGAAGAATCTATGTTGGAGCAATCAGAGCGCAGAGCGCCTGTTGGCGCGATATAGCTTTCTCGAAGTAGCGCTATGTGACGCGTCTACGCGTTATAATAGCCAGTTATATAAAAGTAGTATTATTAAACACAATAGACTTTTCTAGATTAATTCTAGAACTATCGGTCTGTGTGTATCACAGGAGTATATCCATTAGATATATTTGCGGACATTCACCCAACCGGCGCTATCTGCGATGACGTATTGTCCACTATTCCTTTCGGGATCGCTTTAGACGGCACACTCACGCTTTTCTATTAGTTGGATTTCATCGTCATTGTTTACTAGAATAAAATTAATAGTAATGTTTTACTATCCATGTAATTCTAGTCACGAACCGTGACGTGGCAAAGTAATGTTTAGATTTATCAACAGACAACTGAGGATTTGCTATAAAATAATAGCCAGTGTAAAACATAATTAATGTTTTACACTGGCTAGACGTCAATATACTTACTTTAAAAAACGCTTCGAAATCTAATCCAATTATATTTTTAGTACTTATTTAAAATACAGAACTGGAGAACGATTAAGTTTTCCACTCCACATGGGCGAATAAGTAAACAATTTATGTTCTCTTAGCAAAAACCATTACGCCATTACGAGGATATCACCCTCTTAATCATAACTCAGCGTTAAGAGTATATACCGATATAGTTGAACTACGTATAAAATGTGTGTTTGGCTAGACGTGTAAAGCTGAAAAAAGGCCCGGGTCGGTTCAGACCGCGACAATACGTGATGCTTCGCGGCGCTGCATTTTTATGATAGCTATTCAACATTAAACTTTATTCACTACACAAAAAGAAACACGTTTCATATGACATCAGTCATACTCTACACATGCGCTGTGCAGCGCGGTGCAACTTGATAAAACGTGTATCTTCTTGTGTAATGAACAAAATTTAATTTTGTATAGCCGTCTTAAAAACGCAGCGCTATGTCGCGTATCATTTCGTTTGGGTGTGAGTTGACCCGTCACTTATAGTGACGGGTCAATTCACACCCAAACAAAACTGACAGGACCTATTTAATCATAATACCAGCTTGCTAGGATTATGAAAAAAGGAGATTATAGGAGTGACTTGACTTCAAGCTCGACAAAGTTAGCCTAAATGTCTCTGGCAATTTATCTAAATTGGCGGAGCAATAAGACGACATTAGTTAAACTATGAAAAGGTACGTCCCTTCGTAATAATTGTGTAATGGCGCGGCAACACAATACGCGCTATCGGCCGACAGTTACGAATGGCTGAATTAATTGTACAGCAAGAAATAGGAGGTTAGACGTAGAATTAGGATTCATAAATTGTCCTAGAATATCTAGTCCTAGAATCGATATTAGATATAACAGATTGTAAAGCTATCTTATCTTTGTCGAAAGCACTAGTGTGGTAAAAATAGATCACAGAGCTGACAAACAATGTTGTATAAAATTGTCCTATAACCGTGTTAGGAATTGAGGCTAGAGTTACCTTAAGGTAATCAAGGACATAATAATTAATAAATAAGGTATATTTTGATCTATTAGTGGTCGCTAGTGGTCGAAATTCAACTATAATTCATTTAATTTTTAATATTTAATATTTTTATGGGTTCTTTTGAACCTTAGATACGAAATAAAAAAATGAAAATGTTTTCTATTGAATGTGAAAGACATATTGACATACATCAACGTGCAACAAAACTGTATCATACGCATGAAAGTGTGAGTTATTAATCTGAGGTAGTATGTGCAAAGTTATGAAATTTTGCAAAGTTAAAGATTACGGATAACTTTTACGAACTAATAATACTCGTAATACAGTTTTTCGTTCAACGTTAATGTTAATGACGGCGGTTATAAGATCATTATAGGCAAACATCATGATATAATCATAAAAAAGCATGAATATAGACAAAGTCAAACGTGATCAAGGACACACATTAACCCACCTTACGTAACTTGTGTCAGATACGTAATTATCAATTTAATGAAATAACTAAGAGGGTGTAGTCCCGACCCACATCAGCTTAAGGTTATAATATACGGCTCAGGAGTTGAGGATTTATAGTTCATCCCCTAGTATACAATAATACAGATTATTAGAGGGAATTTCGTGATGGAGAAATGGATAGTGAGTGGATACTGGATACATTAAGGAATTAACGCTAAAATAATGTAAAGTTCAATTTTGATAAATCTTCAGGATAATTTGATTTAAAAAAATATAACATGGCGCTCAAAACCAAATTTAGTCAAATAGGTCCAGCCTTTCTCGGGTTTACAGCGACACAAAGGAATTGCAATACATTTTTATATATTAATATAATGTAATATTATAACTTACCTTCTGACTGTGCGTGGACTATAGAAGAGAAGACGGCAAGAAGAACACAACACCGTAGCGCCCTCATCTGTAAAGACAGAAATAATTTATACATATAAAAGTATAATATTATAACATACGGAAGAAAATGTAACTTACAAATATTCATAACAAGATGTTGGCAGCGTGTGCGAAATAGTTAATCTCGTGGAAACCATACATCTTTCCGCGATATAATGTCCTTTTGCCTAGCCTATGTCCTTTTCCGTGGTCTTCTCTTTATCTGTGCCAAATTTCATCAAAATCGGTCCATTAATTACGCAGCCTATTCAATGCAAACAAACACACTTTTCCTCTTTATAATATTAGCATATATATATAGATGTATACACAATACAGAAGAGGCATAAACATATTTTCGACTTTTAATATTTTACTCTTAATACGCCTATATCGTTCTTAACATAGTTCTGAAAAGTGTAATAGTCTTTTTGCGAAATACGTTGCGGTATGCCAGGAATAGAGCATTTTTTTTCCTTTACTCACTTCATACCTTAATTATACCGAAAATATTTTAAATTCCACATTCGTTATACAAGGATTATAAAAATGTATTTCAAGCCGCGTGGAAATGTTCAAGTTAGTAAGTTTTAAAGGGAATTTCACTTTGACGGGGGCGTAATTTTGTAGTTTAATTAAGTACATGTTCTACAATAATATTTGTATTTTTTTAATGTAAAAAAAAAAAAAAGTTTTAAAAATCTGTAGGTAGATACAGTATTACTAAGATCTTAATGTCTTCCAGGAATCTTCATAATCATTATCCCACCCATCGTCTGCCATTTTCTTACAAAAAAAAAATGACGATTGCCGAGGTACATTACCAGTTGCAGTGTACAGAACCGAATTCTGGAATGTTACATACGCACCAAATTCTAACAACAAATAACCTAACCAAGAGCATGTCAGAGCATGTCTATGGAGGGTTCCGTAGCTATTAACGCGTAATATGTTTTTTTTAATTACTTTAAAAGTTACTATCCGATTTCGTTTAAAATAATTTTCCTAAAGAGATTTTAGCATGATGTAATAGCATGAAAACTTACAAGTTTCTATCTTTTATAGTTTAGATATGCCAGGGGTCAACTTAGAAACCACTTTGGAGATCGGATACTCTAAGTTTTGTCGACTTTGTAAAAAAGTCATGTGTGAAACCTTTATTTTAATATGCCTCTAAATTCAACGATACCCCACACAGTGGGGTAGAATGAAAAAATATTTTTCATCCCCACTTCACATGTATATTGAGCCACCCCTAAAATATAAAATTATTATTATTTTATGCTATGCGCTTTAGTTCTTTTCAAATTTCTTTAACGGCTTCGGGTTTGAGTCCCCTAAGACTATGTAAAGAAAGGGCCAGTGTTTGCCGCGAAATGATACACACATAATAGATACGCGCGAGTCGAGGTACTAGGCCTCGTACAATGCGTCCAGAAGATGCGCGCGTATTTTTTTACTAAGGGACAGTTCACACCGAATCGAGACGATACGTGACGCGGTGTTGCACCTATTCAAAATAAAACTTTATTCACTACACAAAAAGTTACACGTTTCATATGACATCAGTCGTATACTGCACATGCGACGTGCAGCGCGGTGCATCTTGACATTCGAACTATTACAATGATACGTGTATCTTTTAATTAATAAAGTTCAATTTAAAAATGCAGCACCGCGTCGCGTATCGTTAAGTTACGATGTGAATTAACCCTAACGCGCGTAATTTCGGAAAATCGACATTGGCCGGTGAATACGCACGAGTCGAGATCCTAGGTTGCCATACACTGCGTAGGCCAGGTTAATTGGCACGTTGACAGATAGCCACAGATAATGAAACTTCGCTCAAACGATAGTCACGACTACCGATGTAATAAACTTAGTACAATGTTAAAATAAATCACTTAGGTGTTATGTAGTCAAGAAAAATCCGTTTGTATTATGTATTGTAATGAAAAATTTATGATAAATAATAAATACCTTTGAATTATAGATAACTTTATTATTAAGATGTAGCTATTAATATTTAATATATATAATATTGTAATACAAGTGAAAATAATATATGTGAAAATAAAATACATAATCATTAAAAATACTCGTACTAGTAGTAAGAACTCTGTAAGTTTGAAATAAATTATTTTTGTAAGTACTAAAAAAATAATAACTACTCCAAAACTTAAAATGCTACAAAAAAAAGAAATCTCCCAGGTCATCCCCACCAGGCAGAGTACCTAGAAGGCTCAAAGAGTTTCCTCGCTGGATTGCGATACTTATTCTCTGGGCCAGGTAGGTGCCGGCTCTGGGGTCTCGGGTGGCCTCAATGAGTTTTTTGGAGATTTCTCCGAAAAGTTTGTGCGCACCCAGACCCCATGTACCTAAGGTTTCAACCCCAAACGGTTCAAATATGAGATCCCCACTAAGGTTCTCATATTTGCGCCGCTTGAGGTTTTCCGCTTGATTGGCGGCCGCACCTGCAGAACTCGAGGTGCCCTGGACATGGGACGGAGCAAGTGTATCGACGCAAGTAGCGTCCCATACAAGAGCCCGTCCCACTCTCCAAGGGACCAGGGTCATACCGTCTGGTCTCTTGCCATCGTCGCGCGCCAAACCAGAGGGTTCCAGCACAGCTGGCACTCCGGCGGTGACAAGAGCCCGACGGATGAGATCGTTCAGACAGTGATGTCGGGAGATGCGGCCGGCGCTTCGTTGACAGGACAGCCCGTGGTGTCCGAGGCTGTCCACATTTGCACCACAAACACAGCGATGGGGGACGACGTGGGGGGTGCCAAGACGCAGGGAAGTAGCTAACCGGAAAGCTGTTCGATCCAGCAATGTGCCCGTATTGGGTGACGGTAATGCTTGTAGCCAAAGGTCCGACTCCCACTTCTCCGCAGCTAAGAGGCGAGCCTGCTCCACAGGACTGGAGGACGTATTAAGAAGATTATTCCGTACCAGTCTGCAGAGTGGCTCGTCCCAGAGCCTTTGGGAAAAAGTATTGTCAGGCAATTCGCTACAAGCACTAGTTACGCTCCAGGCGTCCTTGGCCTCGTCCAGAAAGGTAACTGTATTGGAGTAGGATGGGTGATGTAGTATTTTGGAGATAAGGCTATGGTTCGCGTGGACTGAGGACAAGAAGGCCGGAAGCGATATGTCAGAGGGCTTTCGAACACCCAGGCCACCGAACCTAACTGGAAGCGTTGCCTGAGTCCATGCGCGGTCATCGAAATTTGTATTCAAAATAGTGGAGAGCGTTTGTCTTATGGTATCATCCAACTGTTTGAGAAGTTGAGGGAACTTCCACAGTTGACAACACCGTAAGACATATGTCAATTTAGGTACGAAACTGCAAAAACGGATTAGGGTAAAGGCAATTAATTAAATTAATTAATTAATTAATTAATTAATTAATTAATTAATTAATTAATTAATTAATTAATTAATTAATTAATTAATTAATTAATAATTAATTAATAATTATAACAATTAATTAATAATTAATTAATTAATTAATAATTATTAACAATTAATTTAATTTTTTATTAAGATTAGATATAATATTATTAATGAATAAACAAACATCGAGGTGGACTTTTCAAAATATTACTTCATTGTTGATACTTCGTAGCATTAAGTTAGTAATTATAATATTACTAGCATGTGAAATTAGGTTTTAAACTTTCATCCCCTATTTTACCTACGTGGGTTCTGAATTTTAGAAAACGCTAATATTTTAGCGTTTTCTAAAATTCAGAACCCACGTAGGGAAAAAATAATGCTTTATATATTTATAAAGCATTATTTTTTCCCTACTCAATTCATATATAATGCAAATATAACCAAAAAATAAAAAGATTCATAAGAACTTTTATCACCTATTTTACCCCCTTGGTGGTTGAATTTTGAAAAATCCATCCTTAACGGGATGCCTACGTAATATCAGAAATACGTGTTCAAAATTTTAAATTTATAGTCTAAGTAATAATAAGTGTAATAGTTAAGGGTTTCGCCTGTGCGTTGATACATCAGTCAATCAGCTTTGCTATTTATATATTCATACATCAGGTTCAGGTCAGGTCATTACATATGAAATTGGCGTTTTGTAAAGGAGGAACATAAAGTCGATTTTTTTAAACATAATATATTTATTTAATCAAAGTATATACCATTGCTATCTATGCACTTTTGCCATCTCATAGGTAGTTTATTGATTCCTTTACTAAAAAAACCATTCGGACAGGAATCAATAAAATCTTTGAAGGCGCTTTAGACTGCCCCATCGGAGATGAATTTTTTCCCTTGCAAGAAGTTATTCAAATTTCGAAACAAAAAGGTTATCTGTTGAAGCAAGCTCTGAGAAGTACGGTGAATGTCTTAGATATTCCAATTCAAGCTCCTCTAATTTGGTAGCCATCTGTTGTGCGCTGTGTGGTCTAGCGTTGTTCTGAAGCAGCAGTGGCCTAGAGCGAATGACCAACCTCGGTTGTTTAGCAGCTACCTTATCCATCATGATTTGCAGTTGCTGGCAATAGACATCTGCCATAATCGTCTGGCCAGATTTAAGAAATCTGTAGTGAACGAAACCAAACGCTCACAAGTAACTTTAGATAGCGTTTCCGATTATCGTACAGGATCCCCTTTTCATCACAGGTAATTCGATTTAAAATCCCTTCATTATTGTGCCAGTTGAGTAATGTAACGCAGCAGTTGAAGCGCGTTTGTCGGTTTGCTGCACTCAATTCATGAGGCTTCAAGTGGATTAAAACAGTTTTATCACTAACACCGCAGTCTGCAGATAACTCGGACGTGGTTTGCGATAGATTCGCTTCCACAATAGCCATCAATTCTTCATTATCAACTTTGGTCTCCGGCCGTCCACAGAGCTTGTTCTGCAGATCGAAATTTCCAAAACGAAAACTTTGGAACCAAAAACGCACTGTGGTTTCTTTTGCAACTCTGGTTTCTGCAGCACCGGTGCCACGGTGGAGCTCGTACTCGAAAATAGTACGATATTTCTAGTTTTCCATTTTGTAAACAGAGTGACGCCAAGAAAAAACCAAAAGAGGAAAAAACAAATGAATTACGGTTTTAGAAACACAAATTCATGAGTAAATAGCAGTATAAATTTGAAATAGGAGTTCCTAACCAAAGAAGATATATTTGAGATTAAAGTGACAAGTACGACAAAACGCCAATTTCATATTTAAGGACCTAATATATGGATGTTTGGCTTGACAACTTATTTTTACCAAATAGTTTATGATGGCAGAACTATTTCTACTTTTTATTTTTACTTAATACATGTCATTCAGACGCCGCGTAGTACATTGGATTAAAAAATCTAATAATACAAATCTCTTTCGAATATCTTTTCCCGCCGAATCCATGAGCGCGGCGCGAATATAATTCCTCAATTTTTCTTTATTCCTCCATATTTCAACGATATTTCCACATTCACTGAATTATTTATACTAACGTGATAGAAATAAATTTATTTCGTTATCTCTTCGAGGGAATAAATAGATTCTAGCATTTACGGTTGTAAATAAAACATCGTTGTTTATACTATCAATAAAAAAAACTGTTATGTGAAGTGAGAGAAGTGAAATAGTTGTTGAAAAAATAAAGATTAAATCACCTAAAAGTTCTAGTAAAATACTCTCTAAAAGTTCGTAAAAATGTTCGTAGCAGGTCTACGTCTTGTCTACGAGGGCGCTACGCCGTAGCGCTACGCTTTGTAGTTTGTAGTGTAGATCGTAGATTTCTTTCAGTTTTTCGATCAGACAACTTGCCGCTGGCAGTTTTTGATGGCGTCCTACAGATTAAGCCTCTCTATACCTTTAAAATTCAAATTCAAACTTTTAGTGAGAATCTCAGCAGAAAATTTTTAGGGTTCCGTACACAAAGGGTAAAAACGGGACTCTGTTGCTGAGACTTCGCTGTCCGCTTCGCTTCGTCCGTCTGTCTGTCCGTCTGTCCGTCCGTCTATCACCAAACTGTATCTTGTGAACCGTGATAGCTATACAGTTGAAATTTTCACAGGTTTTTTAAATGTATTTCCGTTGCCGCTATAACAATAATACTAATATTATAAAGACGAAAAGTTTGTATGTTTGTTTGTTTGCATTGAATAGGCTCCGAAACTACTGGACCGATTTTGATTAAATTTGACAGTGATATAGAGTAGACCACGGGGAACGACATAGGCTACTTTTCATCTCGGAAAAATGTATGGTTTTTGCAAGATTAGCTTTTACGGGCGCAATGTTGCCGACTACTTTCATCATCATCTACAACAACACCTAGTATTTCATAAGTTACCAGGGTACCTTAGTTGTATAATTTTCTCTTCTTTGAAGTGAAACTCTTTGAGTGGCGTTGAGACCGGAATTTCAAGGTCGATTTTTTTCAAAACCGACATCTGTCGGAGGCTACTTATATTTCTTATATAACAACTTAACTTTCTAAAGTACGGTTCACGGTACGGATGAGATTTTATATGATGGGTGAAGTATGAGGTTTCACTTCTGTCACGTGTACTCTGTACATGTAATTTTTTTTTTATAAAACTTATATTGGCCTTTGTGGCCTCAAACGAAAACTTACTAGCTACTTTAATTCCTCCTTAACATAAAGTAAATATTGCGTAAACTAAGAATCAAAAGGTCTCGTCAATGATTGTTCGTAGATATACCATTGCTAGGACAATACTTACCAGCTTATTATGTATGAATGAAAAGTCAAGAAAGCTACGCATATTTTCTATTGTACTTTCAGGAAATCTAATTCATAAGCAGGCAGAGTGTTCTCATATTTTATTTGTATTATTATGACGACGCGCAGTCACAATACAAATGTTCAATGACAAGTCAGTTTGATATCATAAAATGAATATAATACGAACAAATTATGACAACGGTCAACCTGCTTAAGAATAAGATTCCCTGATAGTACATGGTAACAGTGTTAGAAACATGAGATGCACGTCTCGAAGGGCGCTTACACTTGATTTGCTGATGCTGATTTGCTCCATAATCTAATTAATTATGCACTAGTGTGCAGAAGTTATTATTAATTTAGTACTTAAATATTTAAAAAAATGACCCACTACGTCGTCTGTTCAGATTCAATATAATCGTTTTGTAATCATATGACTAAAATGCTACCAATGTAAATGTCACTTTACCGTGCAGAAGTACAATAAAGACATTGGGCGTTTTTGCCCGCTTTTAAATAAAGTCGCGACCACAAACCAAAATTCTACGTAATTGAGAGGAGTTTAGTTCCTACTAATATTATAAATGTGAAAGTTTGTGAGGATGGATGGATGTATAGATGGATGGATGTTTATTACTCTTTCACGCAAAAACTACTGGACGGATTTTGATGAAATTTGGTATGGTAGTAGTTTAGGTTCTGGGTTAAAACATACTACTTTTTATCCTGAAAAAGTACAGTGTTTCTTTGGGATACTGTATTTACGCCAGCGGAGCCGCGGGCAACAGCTAGTACTAAAATAAAATAAATATTATCTAAGGGGGGCAACAAACGTGGTTATTTTTTTTGCGGTTTATTGCTTGATATTAATACTAGTCCTCGATATTGCTAGCACATACTAATAGTTGTTGTATAGATAATGGTATGGAACTTTCGTGCTTGAGTCCGACTCGCACTTGGTCGATTTTTATAATTTCTTTGTATTTTTTCTGTAAAATCACGAGAAATTGAATTCTTATGTTTACGCTATTAATATTACCTACTCATTAAAAATTAAAAAAAAAAGAAACCTTTTATGGATTTAATCGTGGTTTTTTCGTTTTAATTTTCATAATATACTACATAATATAAACTCGAACAAATTATGTTTTTCTATTAAGTATCTTTGGATATAGCTACCTAACATTTGGGTATACATTTTTTTAGGTCAAAATTGCGAAGTTAACTAAAAAATTAGGTTAAACTGCATATAGGTGTGATAAAAGCGTTCCCCGTTTGTTTGGAAAACGCGTACACGCTGTATAATGAATAATTAATAAAACCCTTTCAACCCATATTTGTTCAAATATGTTCAGAGTGGATTTAGACCGAACATTATGTTAAAGCCATAAAGTTTATCAACCGAAAGCAAAGTTGACAAAGGTTAGTTGGGGCAAGAGAGGTACATTTTTTTTCTAGTTAATTAAATAAAAAAATTGACAACCTCTGTGGCTCAGTGGTTCAGCACGTTGGTGCTCAAGCCGGGGTTCGCGGGTTCGAATCCCGCCGAAGGAACAAAAGATTTTCTGTGTTCCTGGGTCATGAATTTGTATTAAACATGTGTATAATATAATAAAAATCTTAAATATATGTATAGTAAAAAGTATTAATTATACTTCCCGTTTTCTGGTACCTGACCTGTAACACAAGTTATTCGGGTATTTAGTACGGAGCCAGACTGACGTGGTGTGAAGCGTCCATATATATTATAATTTAAGAAAATAGTATGTGTCAAATTTTGCAAGGTCTTCTACGTATATTTAAAACTTGGATAGACAATATATATGGAAGGAGCACTACAATCGAATCCGTAAGCAGCTATCGGCTATAATCTATCTCACAAAATGGCAAAAACTCATAAGAGAGAAAGACAAAGCTAATCCATGTCTTTTCACATTGTTCGAAGGTTTTAGCGATTTTGTAATTTTTTGGGTTTTTTTAACGACATTGGAATTACGACCTATGGCACTAATAATAAGTGCATGTGGTAAGTAAGGAACGATATTTCATGTTTCTATAATCTTCTCTTACTAATAGCCGGGTATCTATGACATAGTTGTTAATCTAACAATATACAACATTCATAATAAAAAGACATATATTTTAAAATCGACTATAACAAGTTTATAATATAGAAACAAAACTACTGATTTATCTGAATTAAAACATTCTTTTTCGACAAGAAATACGTCCTAAAAGGTGGTTTCGACGAAACTAGCCACCATCAAAATCGGTGTGGGAGTATATGATTCCTTGTGTAATAATAAATTACAAACATAACAATGTCTATAAAATCAATATTAGTTACTTCGTCATTCAACAATAATGTCACCAATTCGTAACAAATGGACTCGATATTGGTGATCGGGGGCCAAATGAGACCGCCCCTGTCGTTACCCCATCCCCCTTACCCCATGTTACCCCCACGACCCACCCCATCGCGGCCCACTGCGGAATAATTACTTAAGTCCGAAGCTCACGCCGCGGCCGTCTTGATTAAAATTAATAGATATATCGATTCTGAATACAATAGTTTTCTTGACCTTCAGGAGAAATAAATGTTATAAAGCAACAAAAGGGTTACCTATTGTTAAGTTTTCCATAATCATTGAATATTTTCTCAGTACAATAAAAGAACATCAACAAATTTTATTAAACCGGGATATATTAGTCACGGGATTATCAGTCACGCTGGAACCCGCATTGAAAAAAATCAAACGATACTAATAAATTTAATATATGTCATTTTTTGTAATCTTATCAGTTACTGAGAAATCACCATTGATATTGTTTAAACTAAGAAATACGAGCAATAAGGCGTAGAAAAGTTTTGAAATACATATTACTTATATATATTACTTTATTTAATATTCTTTTGAAGTATCGCAAAAATGCTGCAATAACGAGATTTTAAATCACAAAACAACCTTAAACTACAAACGATGTAGTTGATTGTAGCTGAAATTGGATGTTTGTAGTGTCTGTTAAATTCTTATCAGCGACGAAAGAAACAAAAACGGGTGTTCAATAAGTCGATACACTTAAGACAATCATGAGCCCTAGATTTAATATTGTTTGTAGTTTTAGAATAAAGAAAAATATTCTCACATATCTATACATATACCCTTTATGTGTTTTTCTCGTCACGAGGTTTACCTCGAAAGGGGACCAAGCATACATACATATCACTAAATTACATTAAACTACAAACTTAGAAAAATTGAATCTAAAATTATGTATTGTGAATAATTAGTGAATAAATAAGTATTATGAACTGCAGCTACATTGTAGTTCCAGAATTGTCTACTACAAATGATTGTATAAAATATAGAACCTTTCGAAGATTACAAATTGTAATTACAGAAGCTAGAAGAGCGGAGAGACGGACAGACTGACAGACAGATAGACAGAGCGAAATTATAAGGATTCCTTGAGTATTATGGGACCCTAAAAATGAGAATTTATATTAAAACAATTTTTACCTTGTATGGGATATCCCCCTTAAAATATTTTCGTCAGCTTTTCACTTGCATACGAGACCTGGACCAAAAAGAAAAATACTTTAATACGGGCAAAAACATGAAAACATGACAGACAAAAAATCACGCCTTTATTTAAAATGACTTATTTGACGACCCCAATAAAAAAATCACCCTCACTTCACATGTATAGGAAGCCAACCCTATAATAATAAAATTACTATTATTTTATGCCAAAAAATAAGATCTATACGCAATCTACTACTACTTACTATACCCAATTTCGTCAATTTATTTTCATAATTACAGAAATTAGAGACAGACGGACGGCCGGACAGAGCGAAACTATCACGGTTCCATGCAGCGCTACGGAACCCTAAAAACTGCCTGTCAAAAACTGCTCCAAAATTAAACGAACCCAAAAATTCCTTTTTATTACACTCTTCAGACCTCAACACCGAGACGCTTATGATCAAAGAAATATTCAAGCTAGTGAAATATTTTAAGTGAGGCGCTTTTAATCCCTCAGGTCCAAGGGCTAAAGGACTTTTAGCTCAGCGACGTGGACGGAATAAACTATTTGGGTTCATATTTCTTAATATTGTGGTATTTTGACGGCCTCTGTGGCTCAGTGGCTAGCGCGTCGACGCCGGAGATCGCGGGTTCGAATCACATACCGAAGGGACTGAAAGTTATTCAGTGTTCCTGGGTCTTGGATGTGTATTAAATATATTATACAGCTGTGATATTATATATATGCAGATGTGATCCAGTTAATACTAGTACGGCCGCCGATGTCACTCTTATTGTCTACTTTGTGGAAATATCTTTGTAATTTGCTAAATTGTATTTTGTGTTATTTTAGTTGAATAATAAATAAATTATGTATAGTATAATAAAAACCTTAAATATATTTCCGTTGTCTGGTGCTTGTACAATTGTAATTTATATAATAATACAATTACATTGATTGTACAATCTTCATTGACATTTCATTTCTTTAATTATTTTAATTTAGATCCATGGACAAGTGGAGATAGAACAGTATTTAAATTATCACAGTGTTTACCCCACCTCCTGAAGATAGTTCGTTGTAATCCAGGTGTAATTACTCTTACATCTAACTTAATTTTATCTTTGATCAAAGTGGCTAATTGCCCCATAGTAAAAGCCCCCACGTCCTTAGTTATATTAAACTAGCAAATAATGAAAATTTATGTATAGGTTATTATGCGTGACTTGAGAACCTCAGACAGATAAAAAATGTTTCCGCCCTGACCCTAATACCATTAGATTAAACTATTCAAAAATCACGCTATAGAAATAAAATATGAAATAACAATAAGTTCTTTGCTGGATAAATATGAATTATTATTAAGTATTATTCCTTTATATTATTGCAAATTTTTTTTATAATAAGGTCTTAAAACCACCAAGTTAAAGAAACTGAATAAAAATGGAGGAAATTAGTTTTAGTACAACAGGAAACTAGCACATTTCCTCGAAGTGATTCAGTCAAGCGAACTCAACTCTGTGCCAACTTCAGTCTATTGTTTATCGGAAATCGCCGCCAAACTTAACATACTGTTAACAAGTTTTATACTGTAATGGGATTTGGTTGTGTGTTAAATAAAAGAAATAGGTGTTTAGATTGCCGCGATTAAAAATTATAAGCAAATAAAAAATATTGCCCATCTCTTTCTCACAAAACGGTTTGTTACGTCACATGTTGCTACCGCCATACATTTTGTAATGACCAATGTATAGCGGGTGCAACTCGTGACATACAGGCCGATCGATATACCTCATATTGTAAATTAAAATTGTTTGTATCTTCGTTATTTTTTAAGATATATGAAAATGGGTTCCAGATTGTTTATTAACATATTGTTGTCTAACATCGAATAGACGAAAAATATATTTAGGCAACATGTCTATTAAGAGTACATGGGTAACCGAGCTTTACTCGTAGTTCTGATAAATAAATAAAAAATCACAAAAATATTTATCTGACTAGGATTCGAACCAACCTAATTCCGAATTTTCGAACAAAGCAAAAATTATACATACGCATACCAATCGGATTGACATAATAAAGTCGAAATTATTGATATATTATCACGACGAAAAAACATATTATATAGTTTAAAAATGCACAGTTTCTCAGGTATTACATAGGTCTTTTATGTTAGCTAGAGCTGAACCAATTTTTCTACCCCAAAACTCTCTGCTCACAACATTTCATGGTAGTACTTGCAACCATTTTCGAGAAACCGATTATATATATATACAAGATTGTCTCGTTTAAAGTATAAGAAGAGGTAAATATTCATTTCACTGACCATACAAGCAGGTCACCAGTGTTGCCAACTCTGTTTTTTTCCGAAAGTACTAAATTCACCTCGTTTCCTACAAAAAATTACTAAAAGAAATCCAAAAACTGCCAAAATGACAAATGGATATCCCAAAAAACGCAAAATGTTCGGATTCATTAAGTTGGAAATATGATAATTTTACCGTTTTTTTAAAGATAATTTGTCGCAAATATTATAGAAATTAAAATCCAGTTTCATTACGGACGCGTACCATGATGTGTTATCAAGATAAGGTTATCATTATACAGTATATAAATACTACATTTTAGTCACTTTTTTGGTAGTTTTTGGATTAGTTTTAAGAAGTTTTATTTTAATTTTTGTGCCTAACATAGACCACTTTGCATAAAATTTTTGTCTGGTGGCTGGAGGTTATTTCCTACTAAAAAAACTACTAAGAATTAAATATCGACTAAAGAGGATCTACTAAATTTAGATGTAAAACTACCAAGTTGGCAACACTGACCTGGGGTCACCACTCACTCAGGAGCCCATCAACAAACTATTAATAAGTACCTACACAATACTCCAAAAATGGTGGAAAAATTCGGGTTCTCTATTTGAAAATATTTTCGTAACTTTTAACGGCTTAATATGCAGCTGTATAGAGTATTCAGACTTCAATGGAATCAAAGCGCACGCTGGCTAAAAACACTCGAATCGTTAACATTTAAATATTTCAATTAAAAAATATTTCCCCCGTCCAAACGAAATCCTATTAATAATTCAACTTTTGCTAGTATATTACAAATCAAAAGTCTCATTCAATGCTATCGATATTTCAATAGAAAAATATTTAAATATTGAGAATTTGGAAAATTAATGAGATTTATTTTGAAATCGGCGGGCATTCACTTCATTTGATCGTTGATTTCAAGAGCGGAAACGTATTAAGAAATCAATCAATCAAATTAAATTATTGAACTGAAAGCTGTTCATTAATATTATATTTAAAAAGTGTGTTCGCATTACGTTTTCGACTTTCAACACACACTTTTTTGCCAGTTTCACAAAATATGGTTTGTACCTGCTAATAGGCTAGTTTCATCTATCAAATCAAATGATATAAATTTGTTATTTATATAGTTTCTGTCATAAGAAATACGAATACAACACTATTGTGTTATATAAATATGCGATTTATTTATAATTTCGAAAATAAAACTGTAGTTTTATTATCTGTATGTCACGTGACCTAAAACGCCAGCCGCCATAATTTTCTTGTAAGTGACGTCATAAGAACCTAATCGAATCGCATAAACAACAGCGAAAGTTAAATCTAGACTTCACGCACTACACACGCACATATGACATTTATTTTTTTCTGTTCTTATGACGTCACGATAATGGTGGCTGTCGTTTTGGCGCAAACATTTATCGTTTAATTTTAATCATTTTTTCTTTGCATAAACAGATATTATTTCCAGGAAAAAAAATACTAGTTGACTATCGAATCGATACGAATATTTTAAAATATATTTGAAAGAAATGTAGAACTGCCTATTTTAATGAAGTTACTTGACCACCCCAGCAGCGGTAGCAAGTTTTATTTAAATATATTATTAATACATGTACAATGCATATATATTATATACATTCCTCAGAGTTTAACTATTACTAGTACTTTTTTAAGCTTGATCCGAAAAGTTCAACCGAAAACCTAACAACAAGCAAATGGATCGTATCCAATGAAGGGCCGTTCGTATTGTCGTCTGCCATAGTGTATCAAACAGGCTTGACCCCTTAGAACTACGTAGAGATGTAGCATCGCTCTGACTTTTCTTTTTTCTTTTCTTTTCGCCACCGTTCCAAGCGACAAAATATTTATCATCCTCATCACCTTGATGAGTGGCAGTCTCCACCGTGCGCTTTTCCCGAAGCTTTCTGCCGCGCACAGTAAAACTCTGGAATGAACCTTCACGAAGGGAGAGTACCCCCTCCTAAAAGGCCCGCAACGCACTTGCAACTCCTCTGACGTTGCACCGTCCGTCAGCATTACGACGGTAATCGCTTTCCATCAGGTGATCCGTTTGCTCATTTGTCCACTAGTTTTATAAAACAAATGAAATCTACAAAACTATATTTGGCGTGATCTGACGACCATATACAAAAGCAATTGAAAAGGTCCGAAAACACATAAAAATTCTTCAGCGTAGGTGACAAATGTCCCTGGCGGGCCGCCAGACACAAAGTTTAGATATAAAAATTGCAATTTATTTCTTCGTAAATTCACTGGCCAACGTAATTCGGGATTTTTATGACAGATTAATCTCTTAGCAAAAAAGTTTTAAATGGTACACTAGTTTAGTTTCATTCACATTAAAAACCAATCAAATGCGAGCCGGACAAAGGTTCCATATCGAACGTGAAAATCACGTTTGTTGTATGAGAGCCCCACTTGAATATTTATTTTATTCTGTTTTTAGTGTTTGTTGTTATAATGGCAACAGAAATACATTATCTATGAAAATTTCTACTGTCTAGCCATCACAGTTCATGAATCGTCTCATGAGATACAGTCTGACGGACAGACGGACGGACGCGGGACGGACAGAGGAGTCTTGGTCATAGGGCCACGTTTTCACCCTTTGGGTATGTAACCCTAATGATACGAGTATCAGGATTAAGACTTGGTGTAAACTTTCTATCGGCGGTTGCAGTTGCGCTCTACCTTTTCAATAGGTGTGTAGCCTTAGGGTAAAATCACACCGAAACGAAACGGTACGCGACATGTCGCTGCAGTTTTAAGATAGCTATTCAAAATTAAACTTTATTCATTACACAAGAAGATACACGTTTCATTGTAAGAGTTCGACTGTCAGGTTGCACCGCGCTGAATAGCGCATGATGTGCAGTGTATGATGTCATAAAAAACGTATATATTTTTATGTAGTGAATAATGTTCAATTTTGAATAGCCATCATAAAATGCAGCGCCGCGTAGCGTCACGAATCGTCGCGGTGTGAACTGACCCTTATCTTTCTTGTGAACAATATAATATAATATCACGACCCATTTCATTGTGTGTGGCCGATGACTTTTACTATATTATGTTCTTGTTTAAATGTCCAGTCCCTTCAGAATTATTTTACCTTTTTTTAATTAGGACCCTTATGGCGACGACATAAGGATCACTATCATAAAAACTTTGAGGTAAACTAACTCTGAACGGACTGTAGATGCGTGGGTGCAATCTTGTCCTCCGAAGAAATGTCTTACTAGAAAAAAGCAATTAGTTAAATTTCATCTCCATGAAAACTACCGCACAGAATGCCATTGTGAATTGAATTTTAATTTCTCTTTCATTTGTCTTAGGCCGAAACATCATTTGTCAAAGACAAATACAAGATGAGAGATTGCACCGGCCATTTTTAAAACTGTTGATTTTGTGATTAATGATCACAAACTTTAAAATTCCTACCTTTCTTAGGACTACGTTAAGTTTCAATTCATATTCAGAGAAAATTCTAGATATCGTTTCTCTGTTACAATGGGTCGTTTTAAGATAACAATTCAAAATTTAACTTTATTCAGTACACAAAAAGATACACGTCTTGTGGGAAGAGCTGCGCCGCGTTACGCAGCGCAGTTCAGCTCGCAATTCGAACACTTGCAATGAAACGTGTATCTTAAGTGTATTAAATAAAGTTAAATTTGGAAGTGCTATCGTAAAAAGTTCGCGCCGCTTCGCGTCTCAGTGTGAACTTAAGCTATATCCAATATAGGAGGATATTTTAATGTTCCTGATTGGATGGAATATCAGTTATTTCGACAGTCACGCGGGAAAATGCAACAAAGGGAGCACAATGAAAGGCTTTTGAAATGCGCCCGGCGCCCGTGCCGTTGGTAATTGAAAAATTGACGAAAACGCGCCATAACGGCCTCTGAAGCATGGAAAAATTATCAAATATTTTACATTGTTTCTTACGAAGGTGTGACTGATTTTGGGAAAGACTTGATTTACCTAAATGAAACATTTGACTCGGTTAAGACTTCAGATCCGAATAATGAGTTTTATTTATTGCGCAGTAAAAAGTATAATTTCAATTGGTAGCAAGTGTCTTTTATTTTAATTTTTGAAGTGAAAACTTCTTTTGGCGCACCGCACACACATTTTTTCGTAGGTTGTAAGTGAGGCTGATCCGTCACGCTCTGAGGTGAAAGGCTCGATCGGATGAACTCGGGACCGCCGAGTGTACCCGAGCGAGAAAGCACCGCACACACATTTCTTCGTAGGCTGTGAGTGAAGCTGATCCGTTACGCTCTAAGGTGAAAGGCTCGATCGGGTGAGCAGTTCTAATATTTTTTTTCTTTACACGTAAATCGATTACGATTGCCAATGAAGTTTTCACTTCCGCCGTGCGGTCTTAAGCACCCACTCTATATATTTTTTACAATTAATATTTCCAATAAAAGCTAAATTGGACCAAAACAGAGTATAATGATATCTTTAGGTAGAGTTCAATAAGATTAACGCCGACACGTTAACTACATAACTCAGTGGTTAAAGCGTCGGCGCTCAAGCCGTATTTCGCGGTTAAAATGTTTTCTGTATTCCCGGGTCACGGATGTATCAAAATATCTGTAAAGTATAAAGGTATCTTATGTACTTACCGTTGTCGGGTACCCGTCACACAAGTTCTTCGGATACTTAGCACGGGGCCAGATTGACGTGGTGTGAAAGCGTTCATATATATTATTATTATATCTTATATTGGTATGTACTTTGTGACAGAGTACCTGCTACGCTAAACAAGAAACAGCTCTAATCACGTTCTAAGCATTTTTACCCGACTACGACGAAGCCAAAAGGAAGGGTAATGATTTTAGCAGTCTTTGTATGTATGTATGTATAATATAATATGTTTGGTCCATCTTAGAGCCTCAACTACTGGTCAGATTTTAATCAATGAGATGTCACTAGATTCGTGTTAATGGACGGTAACATGGGCTGTATACGTAGCCGGGGTATAGTTAACTAACTTAATGACAATAAAATGGCAAAAACACAGTCCTGGGAGGATCGCGTGAGCGTGTGACGTGTGACATGACAAATGATGCACCAAAAGTCGGATGGTTGAAAAAGTCGGCCCACTTGGCTTGTCTTAGCTGTCATGTCGGTCATCCATTCCACCAGCTGCCCAGAGCGAGAAGAGAGATCGTTCACTAGGTAGGTATATCATACACACAAACACGCGTAGTATTACTACCTTAATAACCACAGCAAAAAAACTACAACCCGCCCACATAAATTATGTAGCCTATGTTGCCCGGGCTATTATTACGAATCTATTGACTCCTCATTCATTAAAATCGGACCAGTAGTTCAGGCACTACGGTGGAACATACATACATATATACATTGTATGTACGTATGTTTGTTCCACATATCAGACTGTCAGTGTCGAAACGTGAGATTCGCGGAATAGCAAGCCGCGTAAGCAAATATCTATAATACAACAGAACAACGAATCATACGTATTTTTTATTGCGCTTAGCGCCATATGAACCTTACCCTCCTTTAAATAATAAAAATCGAATATTTTTGTAATTTTTCATATTTTTCTTTCATTTCTATCAATATAAGGTCATTTTTATTCATACAAGCCGGTAAATTAATAGTTAATTTTTATTTATTACTCTCGGCGCATCTCGTGCGTCCAACCTGTGGTCCAACGGAATTGTTTCGTCACAAGGTGTTAGCGCAATGCTTTGGATGCAATGGGCATAAATTAATGTTTTGTATTAGTGCTGTATTTTGAAAATAAATATGGATTATAAGTAAGCTATATTCATAATGGAAGCCGGCTTGTATGGACGCCTCGCCTGTGATACATACACAGACTGTCAAAATCATTAGCCATCCTTTTGGATTCGCCGTAGTCCGGTAAAAGTGGGTTTTGACTTTTGTATCTAAATAGTCAAACCGTTAGTTGATAGTGAAAATCTGTCATTTTATCTACCTACTAGATGTATCCCACGACATTGAGCGCGCAAAAAAATCACGTGGGAACCGTACATTTTGCCGCAATAAAAAGTAGTCTATGTCCTTTCCCGTGGTCTACTATATATCTGTGCCAAATTTCATCAAAATCAATCCCGTAGTTTCGGATTGCCCATTCAGTGCAAACAAATAAACAAATCTTTCCTCTTTATTAGATAAGTATTAATATAATATGAATTTTTTTCTAAGCGTGCTGGCCTTAGTTTTTTCCATTATTATAGTGTAGTTTCCCAACCTTATTTTCACGCCCCTCCCCCCTGGATTATAAATAATACTTTCATGCGCCCTGTGACATTTTTATTCCAAAAAAGGCATTTATGCAAATCTCATTTCGTATGAAAATAAATAAATATTGTAGCTTGTCAAAAGTTATTTATTAGCGAATGTATATAAGTTTAATGTTTAATTTTGTTTATTTTAGTAATTATTAGATATATATATATAATCAAATTATCTAATAATTAGTAAAAATATTTGATTAATATTTTTGTTAAAGAAAAAACCTATGTTGAATTTGTGGTTTGCCCCCCTTGACATCTCTCTGCGTTCCCCTAGGCGCGCCCCGCTATTAAGTTTTTAAGTCTTTTCTTATTTCTAAACGAAATATTGTGATTTCATTGTGTCAGGTAGATGATAGGTTTGTTTTGTTTTTCTAACTTATTCCAACTTAAAAAACAAAAATAATTATTCTGTTTTTAATAAAAGAGTCCACTACATTCAACAGATACATCACGAATAACCATTGAATTTAAAATTCGAATCGGCACAACAGAATGCAATGGCGGATGAAAAAGGGACAAGATGGCTGCCGTACGTAAAATATTTGAAAAAAGCGGGAAAATTACTTACAGTGTTCACAGAATGAACCTTTGATAGCTCTAGTCAATAACAAAATTCTAAAGTTGAACTAAATTAAAAGACTTTCTAAAAAGTATTTTCACATGCGCTGTCAGTATGATATAATTAGGTATTACACCTGTATGGATCCATAAAAGGTGTTGTGGCAAAGATTTCAAAACTCATGACGTACATTTGACAGAACAAATCTTCATATTACAAGAAAAAGTTACGCCATCTTAGTTTTCACCGTACTTCAAATGTCTGGTATCTTGTTATCACCATACTTCAAATATCTGCCATCTACTTTTCACTATACTTAAAATGTCAAAATGGCCCCAAAAATCTAAAAAGTGGGGTCATTTAACTGGAGCCACTTTTGCCTCAAAATGCCTCGTCTATAATATTTACGTCTATGTGTTGTGGGTAAAAATATAATGATGTCTTAAGACTTTTATATTTTTTAATAGCCTAACCAAGAGCATGTCACGATAATATGTCTAATGAGGGTTCTGTAATAGCTATCAACGCGCAATAGGTTTTCTTCGAATTACTTCAATAGTTACTGTCCGATTTCACACAAAACAATTTTCCATAAGATTTTTTAGCATGATCTATCAGCATAGAAACTTACAAGTTTCTATCTCCTATAGTTTGGAAATGCAAGAGGCAAACAAGAGGGGGGGGGGGGCAACTTATAAGCCACTTTAGAGGCCGATTACTCGAAAATGGTTGACTTTGTAAAAAAGTCATGTATCAAATCTTGCCTTTATTTTAAAATACCTATTCAACAATATTCCACACGATGGGATAGAATGAATACATATTTTTCATTCCCACTTCTCATGTATAGAGAGCCACCCCTAAAATATAAAATTATTATTATTTTATGATGTAGAAACCGAGATCTATACACATTTTATAACTTTACCAAATTTTCTCCATTTATATTGAAGCTAGGAGGAATAATTACAGAAGCTAGGAAATCGGACAGAGAGACAGACGGACGGACGGGCAGAGCGAAACATAAGGGTACCTTAAGTATTATGGAACCCTAAAAAGCACCCAAAGTAGTTCAGTACCGCAGTGAGTAAATGTTTGTAAAAGGCACCTCACCTCGACTGCTAAGTCTTGTTTACTACAAACAGTTTGTCTAACGAGCGTAAACATAATATTTATTAATATATATAGTCCAAATTTCTCATAATACAAAAATACAAACATTGGCATTCAGAGGTGGAATAAGCGCGAACGGCGTTTAAGGTAATCTAACCAAACGTTGACATATAAACAGCAATTGGCTGTGCAATATCAGTGTCATTACCCGGCTGGTCAGTAGATGGCGATAGTTTGCTAGTAATGTTACATTAACTTCCAACTGTTGTTGTGTAAACGAGTGCTCATTATACCATACGATATGTCGGAGGCAATGATTTCAAAACTAAGGATGAGCTATGACGTACACTTGACAGAAAAACTCTTCATACAAGAAAAATTTAAGCCATGGCCATCTTTATTTCTGAATATACACCATGGCCATATTCAATACAGAAGATTTTGTCAAATTATGCGGACTGATAATACCGAGGAAAGCAAATATCTAAATGTCAAAATGACAAATGGTCCCAAACAACCCCAAAAGTGGGCCAGTTTAAGTGTGAACACTTTTTTCCTCGACATCCCTCGTATATGGTCGTAACTCGTAGTTGGAGAAAACGAATATTAGCAAGAAGTTGTGGGGATCTTTTTAGGTTATACCCTGCACCTACTTTGTGTCGCCATTGTTGTTTAATTTGTTTATTTATGTTATTACTTATGTATATAACACAAGAAATGCGACTACTTTAGCTCTGCATGACTCCTAAGATTGGCTGGTAGCGTCATAAATAAATTAAATAAAACAATTATCAAATGCCTTTTTAAGATCCCTTTCCACCTGTGACTGCTTAATTAATAACAGATTCATTCATCCCATTACCTAATATTAAAATAAAAGAACGCACATGGCTTGACTTGGGTATTAAATTAAAACAGTAACGCATTTATCAGAAAAATGTATAGACAAATTGCGAATTTATATTTCTTTACTAGCTGGTGTCCGTAACTTCGTTTATTAGCCCTATTATTTTAAACGGAACTTTTAGGTTAAGTAGCCTATGTTACACCTTATAACATCAGCTTTCTGCCAGTGCCAGTCACGTGAAAATCGGTCTAGCCGTTTCAGAGCCAAGACGGACGGACAGATAAAAATTAACAAATTTTTTTTTATTCTAAGTACTGTATAATATGCTTTCGTATGCATTGTGAAAAGCTGTAAGTTTAAAATTACAAACAGACACTTCAATTTTATTTTTTTGTATAGATATATTTACTTGGCAGATGTTAAGATACAAACAATGTTAAATATAACAGGTGCAACATTTACAGTAAAAACATAAACTTTACGACATACCGTATCGTACACACTAAAACTAAACAAACGAAGCATGTCACATGTGTTATGCATAATTATTTGTAATTACTGACAAGGTCGTCCTAATACGGCCAGCGATGAGCAAAGGTCGAGATTAGCCACGGCTCACGGCTCCCAGCTCACGGCTTTCGGTTCATGCATATACAGGAGGCCAGGAGGAGAGTAGAGGAGATAGAGGAGGAGGAGAAGTAGCTTATTATTTTTTGATGAAATCGTAAACCTTTTTCTTGGCTCTTATAAAATAGTCATATTTTTTATGAGAATTTTCAGAACCGGGAATGTAAGTGCGCTACATCAGAGGAGTTACAAGTGTATGTCCTATGGTGTTGCGAGTGTCTAGTAGCGTCGGTAATAGCTTACCATCAGGCGATTCGTCTGCTTGTTTCCTGGCATATTTTATTTAAAAAAGCTCCGTGGCCTAGTGGGTAGACCGTTTGATTCGCACTCGAGAGAGTCCAGGTTCGATTCCCATGTTGTGGCGTGTACCAATGAGACTTTTTAGATCTCAAGTACGGACGCTCCAACGGTGAAGGAAAACATCGTGACGAAACCCGCACATGGTTGACCCCAGACGTATTGACCAGTCATTCCTCGGGACTAGGCTGACTGTGTTGTGAGAATGCCGTGTGTGCTTGGGCAACCATGCGACATTTAAAAACCAACTATCCCAGGCACTACAGTATTGGTTGTGGTTACTTCGCTCGGAGAATACTGTATAAATCATCCAATAACAGATGAAAAGGCCTAAGATTTTTTTTTTATTTAAATTAAAACGTATGCGACTTTCAACTATTTTTGTAGTTCTTCTAACACGTTACAAACAAACCAGCAGACTTTTTACGACTATGAAAATGATTTTGGCAGTCTATGTGTGTGTTATGTAGCCCCTAAACTGCTGATCCGATATTAATGAATGAGGTATCAATAGATGCTAATCTATACTAATATTATAAAGAGGAAGGTTTTGTTTGTTTGCATCGAATAGTCTCCGAAACTACTGGACCGATTTTGAATAAATTTGGCACATATATAAAGGAAACCACGGGGAAGGCCATAGGCTACTTTTTATCGCGGCAAAATGCATGGTTCCCGCGAGATTTCCTTTTGCGCGTAAGAATTCGCGGACAACATCTAGTTATCTAATAAATTGTAATATTTTTTCACTTTCCCCTATTACAACTTAATTCTCTTCATAACATGCATTTGTTTTAAATCAGCAAAATTCTTATATTTTCTGAAAGGCAACATAAATTTATTTTCAACTGCTGTGACGTCACTCGTACATAATTTTTTGTATTGATTTATTTCGTTTTTAATACTCTCCACCGATCTCACTTTGATCAAGGTCTGATCGTAGATATGCCATTGCGAAGACAATATTTCCCGGCTTATTATGTACTTTTCGAAAAGCCAATAAAAAAAACAATGCATGCTCCCCATTGTCACATAATATAGGCCATTAGAAGCGCCACCATAATGCGGAATGGCATCAAAATATGCGCACAATTACGATCACTTGGTCAGGTGTACGAAGTCTGGCAAGTATGGTCATCGCCATATACTCCAAGGTCGGCACGTGTCGCTGATATGATAGTAATGCTTTGTGGCATATTGTCGTATAGTAGCTGGTGCCCGCGGCTTTCGTTTGCGTAGAACACAAACGTAGAAGTAACGGAAACGGAACCCGGACGGAAAAACGGAACGGAATTTTTTGTCGGAACCCTAAGAAAAATATAGCCTGAGATACGCTTTATAACAATATCAGCTATCTGCCAGTGAAAGTCCCGCGAAAACCGGTCCTGTCGTTTTAGAAATTTATTTATTTATTTATTTATTCGGGGAACCAACAGCTTATAATAAAAAGTAGAAAGCAGACAGTTGAGAGTTAAGCCAATAATAGGTTTCCACTTATAGCTAAAAAATATAAAATTAAGCAAACTTAACAGCAATCACAAGCCACCAATAACAATAAGATATGAACCTAGATCTAAGTACATGGAAATTTGAACTTAGAAATTAAGACAATATACTTAAAAATAATACAAGTACCATACTCACATTATGCATTAATATCAAAAATAAAAAAAATATTATTAAATTCCGATCTTGCTTTAGCAACTTTAGTAACAAAGGGATCCAAGTCTAGTTCCTTACATAGTGCATTAAAGGTAATACTTGCTCGCACCAAAAAGGAATTTCTTCTATAGTTAGTGTTGTAAACTGGGACTAACAGTGGAGGGTTATATCTACGGGATCTGGAAGGAATATTAAAATTTAACTTATATAGTAGATTAGGACAGTCAATTTCGTTATTTATGATTTGTAGGATGTATGTGCAATCAGCGATACGTTGACGGTTAGCTAAGGGCTGAATGTGAAATCTCCTACAAAGTGTAGTATAGTTATCAGAGCTATATTTAATTTTGAGTTGGTAACATAGAAATCTAATAAATCGTTTTTGAATATTTTCGACTCGATCAATATATAGGTTATAGCATGGATTCCATATTTGAGAGCAGTATTCAAGATGGCTTCTGACAAAGCTATAGTAAAGTACTTTGAAAGTTTTAGCTAGCCTGAGAGAAGAACTTACTCTCATTATGAAACCAAGAGCCTTTGAGGCCTTCACGATGATTTTATCAATGTGCGCATCAAATAGCAGTTTTTCATCATGATATACACCGATATCCCGTACTATAGAACTTCTAGGTATTTCATGTCCCTTGAGATGGTATGAGGTGAGGATTCTGTTTCTTTTCCTGGAAAAAGTAGTAATGGAGCATTTAGACGGATTCAAGTCGAGGTTATTGAAGAGGCAGTAGTCATCCAGTCGGGCTAAATCGGATTTAAGATTCTCCACGTCTTCTGGTGAAATTAGCTAGAACAATGGGCCAAAAATTTTAAAAATTGTTTTAATAATGTAAGTACCGTTACATCTTTCGTAATATGCAATACGTGAAAAGCTGATAATTTAATATTGCAAACAGACACAAAAATAAATAATGTTACAGTAAATGATTGATATAAAGACAAGCGAAGCTTAGCTAGACTTTTTTATTTTTAAAGATCAATATTTCCATCTTTTTACTAAGGGCTCCCATATACGGTCCGGTTTACCTTCAGTTCGGCCTAAACGGATGCAAAATCGTATCGTCTGTGTGCTATTTCGAGATCGCATCAGTCGGCCTGATGGACTGAAGCGATTCGTTCCAGTGTTGCCAACTATGTTTTTGCGAAACTACTAACCTCGCGTCGATTTCTACTTACAACTACTAAAAGAATACCGAAAACTACCACCAAAAAACACTGCATTTTTAGCATATGTTGTTATATTGAAATTTTGTTTTTTATTGAATTTTATTATAAATTATACCGTTAAATTAAAATATACTAGAAAATATTACGTACATCACGTATATTAAAGGGGTAGTTTTAAGCAAATTACGGACGAATGCTACGATGTATTATTATGATAAGGTGTCAATTTTTGTGTGCCTAACCTAGGCCATTTTGCAAATGATTACTGTCTGGCTATTTTCTACTAAAACACTACTAACAACTAAATTCTTCGTATCGCCGGGCTAGTTTCTGAACCAGTGAAATGCAACATGTACCTAGGACAATTCTATAAGTGTTATTTAATAACCTATAATTGAAATAAAACATTTTGAGTTTGACTTTGAAAGGCTCTAAGCATTGACTAGCTAGTCAAACCTAGGAGCGCCGGAGCTTCTAGGATTGACTATAACATAGACATAATTATGTTAGAAATAATATTGAAAATATGGTCTTTGCAAAGTTTTTTGTATGCTGTCATTTATCGTTAAAGGTCTCATTGAATTCTAGGGACTTTTCCACACTGCCAACGCGGGTGTTTCCGTGCGGTTTGGACTAATCTTGTTTTCTATCTAATTATAATCTACACTCTAATGAAAGAGAAATCTTTTAGAGCGTTTGAACAGTTAGCGATAAAACGCTCTAACACTTAACTGATTTCAATAATAATAATAATTAGAAGAACACAAGGAAAAAGTAGTCTCGTTTCCTTATACAACAAATTCCTACAATCAAAACATTATAAGTTCAATGATCTTAAAAAGTTTGACCTTTTATTGCGATCTGTCAACAACCTCCGTAGTCCTTACCTACTCTGTTTATGTAAATTTCGGCAATAAAACGTACAATCGCCTATAAACTATGCTTACAACATTTCGGCCTTATTACTATGGCAATAAGATTCAAAACTGGTACATCGCAAGTGTACCCGATTTTACACGTTGTCAACGTCAAAATTAAGGTAAATAAACCCTTAAATATATTTATAGACGTTTTCCTTTGTAAACAAGAAGAATTTATTCATTCGTAATCCATGTTTTTGCCTTAAGACATATTGATGTGTACTATAGTACTACACCGTGTAAGTAAAACAAACATGTACCCATATTTCATATACATAACCTACGGAAACCGAGCATTTTGTCGGTGTAGACGTTGCGCCCATTAGAACATTCAATTACAAACATTCGTCCATCACAACAGACCTAGTATATAATTTCATATAAGCCGACTCTAGGCATTCTATGATGATGATGATTATCATGCGGCGTTCTAAAACTTGCAGAAATCTCCAGAAGTTCAGGGGCAAGAGGCTGGCAAGGTCGAGCGAGGTAAGGAAACATCCATCCATCCATACATCCATACATCCTCACAAACTTTCATATTTATAATATTAGTAGGATTAGTAGGATAACCACAGTCTCCTCATTTGGGAACCTCTTATAAACAGCTAATAAAATAAGAATCATAACTTTTTTAACGTCGTTTTATTGGCACAAAATACACACATCTAAATTGACTTGAATCACAATGTAAACATTATGTTTACATTACAAATGATCACAAAGGAGCTTAGGAAGTTTTTAATAAGCTGTCACTTTGATAAATTATTTAAAGGAATGTATTTGTCAAAGCTCGGGGGCCCGACTGTCGTTAAAAATATTTTCAGATAAATGCAAGTTATATAGAGCTTGTTACGAAGAAATGGAAATACTTTCGTTGTTCTCTTTGGCTGAACTATTTTATGAAATAGCATAGCATTGTTTATTTTTATGTTCCTTTTATATCTTGGTTGTCTAGAGCAACTGCTGTGAACAAGAGAAAATTGGCTGTTGAGTAGATGACATACTTTAGTAAATTGTCATGTAAAATCTTCTTTTTATGAAATGGATCAGGAAACGAGCATACGGATCGCCTGATGGTAAGCGATTATCGCGGCCCATGGATGAGTATCCATCCAACACCAAACTCCTACACTTGTAACTCCTCTGTTAAAGTCCCCAACCCCCCTTCGGCTCCGGTAACCTCACTCACGCGGTGAAACACAATGCAAGCGTTATTTCACGCCGTTTTTCGGTGAGGCCTTGGCATTTTTTGGGTGCAGCCGGCCCTTTCGTGTCGAAGCATAGCTCTCCCACGTGCAGACCTTGTACAGAAGGCCGAATTGGCCGCGATTTTACACGGGTACCGTTTCACGGTGGAAACGGTACCCGTGTACAGCCAACAGACTGTTATTTAACCTGTGACAGGACCTTTATGGCAAAGACATATTAACATAATCTAAAATAACTCTAAACAAATTAAAGTGACTACGCGTGAGTCCAGACTCTTTTACTTTTGACAGCCAAGTTGCATTCGCTAATAAAGCGACGAAGATCGAAAACAAAAATGTATGGGATTTGACATAAGCATCCCTAAGTTTTGCTGGGTCAGCTAATTATTTCAATGACAGCCATATTTTGACATGAAGTTACAGTCGATATTATGTCAAGTGTGTACTTGCTAACAAGTCCAGTCAGTCATATTAATATGGTGATGAAATAACACCGCCCTTCTACGAGACCTTTGATTACATTACAATACAAATTGGAATGGTACAGATGCTGTTGACTACGATAATAATAATCTATGGACGCCTTCACACCACCTTCGAATCTGGTCCCGTACCGTATCCGACCTATAAGTATCCGCGGATCTTGTATCACAGGTACCACCAGATAATCGAAATATATGTATACAAATAAATAAATTTGAAGTGTCTGTTTAAATTTAAAATTAACAGCTTTACACTAAATTCATAATATGAAAGTATGTACGGTAGGTACTTACAGTAAAAAATAATAATAAAAACAATTTAAATTTTTTGTCTGTCCTTCTGTCTAACCGTTTGTTCCGGCTAAACTCTGAAACATCTGGACCGATTATCACTGGTCTTTCACTGGCAGCTAGCTGATGTTATAAAGAGTAACTTTGGCAACTTTTATCTTAAGATTCCGTTTAAAAAATAGAATTCCGTTTCCGTTAGTTCTACGCAAACGATGTTGCTGGCACCAGCTAGTATTAAAATACTTTCATACTAACCCGCGGCCTCCGGCTTAAGCGCCAACACTCTAACCACTGAGCCACAGAGGTCTATGTCCGCCAAGACGTTGAAATGATGATAATAAGACATGGTGATGATGATGATGATACCTTAAAAATATTTTGCCACCGTTAAAATTGAACACTCAAATAACCGACAATCATGCATAAAATACTTTACAAACATAATTACTGGTGTTACGACTTTTCTAATTTCCTTTGCACGACCATTCAAATTAAGGTGGGTAAAAAGTGCATTTAGACCGGTATAAAATACCTTTGAAGTGTCCTTCAATGAAATATCAACCTTGGCTTGTCGTGATAGGGCGTATTTTCGTGTGTTTCAGGAAAGGCTTTACAGAGTGAAGTTTTATTTTCGAGGTCTTAACGATCCGCGTTTTTTGTAAGGTGACGTCGCCTCACGCCTGTGATCTCCTCGCCGCGCCGCCGCGCCGCCGCCGTCACGCTCTCAGTTCGCTTACACTAAGGGTTAGTTCACACAGCGGCGATACGCGACGCTACACCGCGCTGCATTCTTAATTGTAAGAGTTCGAATGACATATTGCACCACGCTTCACAGCGCGTGTATGACTGATGTCATATGAATCGTGTATCTTTTTGTGAAGTAAATAAATATTAATTTTGAATAGCTACCTTAAAAATGCAGAGCCGCGTATCGTCGCTGTGGCAACTGACCCTAAAGCAGAGATTAAAGATAGCTAGGACCAGATAAACAGCTACATAGTTTACTTTCGATTTGATTGCACTCCTACATGCATACGACGTGTCCACAATTCTCATATCCACGTACACGGCAATAGTGGAAAAATCCGGTTATCATTGTGTGCCGTCGAAGGGACGTCAAAATTTTCAAATTTTGTGTTTGAGTTTTTATGTCATGTGAGATTGAGAATTGTGGTGTGTTGTTGGTTGTGATAACGTTAGTTTTTTTTTTTTTTTTTTATTATTACATTTGTTGAACATGAACATTTTAATTTATAATATTAAATACAAATAATATCAAACAAAAAAGTGGTTATGTATTGCACTGTGTGTATGAAAAATAATAGAATAAACAAAAAAATATTTATATATATATATATTACTTATTTTACCTATGAATAGGTATTTAATTTTGTAGCTTAATGAGTTATTTGAGACCAATATTTTAAATCAAAGGGCAAACAATAAAAAACAAATTAATTGTCCCCATACAATAATAGAATATCTGCTCTGGTAGTGCATACTGCATGGAAATAAAATTATATACTTAATAAATTACCTGAAAGAATACAAAAACAAAAATTATACATTGTTTATTAAAATGACATTTAAATTATTACGCAAAAATGTTACTATAAAATTAATTAATATTTTAATGATAAACAAATAAATTAGAGTAATCGTATTGTTAATATGATAAAAATTTACATACCTACTACAAATAAGCAACTAAGTACGTTAATAAACTTACAAAAATATGTAAATATTGACTTATCTCTATTATAATGATAAATATTATTAACAATTAACATTAAATTTAATACATTGACATTGATTTAATTTTAACTTCATAATAATGACAAATTGAAATATCAATAAAAATTAATTAAACTAAAACAAGAATAATAAGAATAATCACTAAAAAAGATATGCTATGACCGATATTATATCCTTATGATTTAGGTTTAAGACGTTTTTTTAAGATTGTAAGAATTAATAGTCTTTAAAGGAAAATTTGCACGCCACTTAAAAGGCAAAATAAGAACGATCTAATGTAGCTAAACTGTAACACCATATTGTACCTTATTTATGCGAATAAATGATTTCTATTTTTATATTTCTAGGAGATGTCTTGCTTCGTCATATGAGCGTCCATGACCTAGTGAATAGACCCCCTGAGTCACACGTGATCGTGCAGGTTCGATGCCGGTCGTGGTGTATACTGACGCTAGACTTAGTTTAATTTACCCCCATCTTCTGTGACAACCCTGACAAAGTGTGGATCGTTCTATTATATATATATATATACATTTTTACTCTGAGGCACAGCGCGTGTGGCACGCGTCATTGAGCGTATGACGAAACTCGGAAACACACGGTTAGCGCGCTGATCGACGTAATACTGAATATTGATTTATGTGCATCTCCAATTGAATCAGAGTTTAAATGTAACAGATAATCTACATTAAATGAATACTGATGTAGTGGAAGTTTTGAAATATGTATTGTATAAAGGTATGAAAATATTTCCGTTTTTTGGAACCTGTATTACAGTGCTTCGGGTCCGTAAATTATAATATTAATTTCGTATATATAAAAATGGATTGCAATTCCAATGTCACGCTAAAATTCGAGAATGGCTAGACTGATTGGGCTAATTTTGGTCTTAACATAATTGTGAAAGTTCAGGCAAGGTGAGAAAATTTGAAAAATTTGCGGGGAAAAGACAGAACAACGTATGTCGGGACAGCTAGTGAATACTAATTATTAGTAAGAGAGTAATAGCCTCATCTATCTCTTACACGAATTATGAACTTGCAGTTGACACTGTCAATTAAATTGGTTAAAGAAATAAAATGCGCGGTTCTCTTATCGCCTTGAATCTACTCGTTCGTGTATCAGTGTCAATACATTTAGATATTTTTTATTGGCGGTATGTGTGTCAGTCAAATTATAAACTGATGCGTTTACAAGGAAGTCGATCGATCGTTTACTGATCAAATATATTCCGGAATATTAGGTCACGCATATAGATTGTAAGTATATTATATCTAGCTTATTCATCATCACTAACATGCCCATAGAGCCCATAGAGCTCTGTGACTTAGTGGGTAGACCGTTTGTTAGGCACTCGAGAGAGTGCAGGATCGATTCTCAGATTGTGGCGTGTACCAATGAGACTTTTACAGATCTCAAGTACATTATACGGACGCTCCCAAAAGGGAAGGAAAACATCGAGAGGAAACCCGCACATGGTTGGCCCCAGACGTATTGACCAGTCATTCCTCTGGACTAGGCTGACTGACTTGTGAGAGTGCCGTGTGTGCTTGGGCAATCACTACGAACAATATGACATTTATAACTGATTGTCCCAGGCACTACTGTATAAATCATCCAATAACGGATGAAAAGGCCTAAGTTTTTTTTAAATCGCAACTGTTCGGGTCTCACTATGGACGTTACACGTAAAGTTCGGACCAAGGGTAACAGCACGCACCGTTCCAACCGTCGCTTCGAAACGTGCGTAGATGCGTAGGGCTGACAGTCCGATCTGGCATGTCGATGCGAGCGCATTTTCCACAGTGTTACCTACGCACTCGCCTAAATATGTATGACGCCGGCAGTCTAAACTGTGGACGCATATTTAGTAATAATTAGCATGACAGTTCGATCCTCAGTTTAAACCGCACAGATCTCTCTGCGGTTCGGAACTCAGTCCGATGCGCGTCCCGAACTTTACGTGTACAGGGCGTTGGTGTGTGGGGGCTAATAAGCTGTAAGCGCGCTGTGCAGTGAGGAGGAGTTGCAAGTGTGACACTAGAGAAGTGACACTCGTAGCTCCTCTGGTATTGCGCACTTGCGTTCCTGGTCCTCAAAATACCCAGTCTCCTTGGGTAACGTCAATCACTCGGCGAAGTACAACGAAAGCGTTATTTTACGACGGTTTTCTGTGAGGCCGTGGTATTTATCCGGTCAAGCCGTTACGCTTGGGCATGAATGGGCCACGATTATAGCCTCTTTGTAGGTTGTCTTGCAGTATCAAATCTTGAACAATTATTGTGGCTTCACTATCAATAATAATCATTGCAAAATACATCATCCTACCATTTACTACTATTTACTTAATAATAGTAATATGATCCCAGACATATATTATGTAATATGCTAATATACGATGAACTTGGCTGTTTTGTGTATTTTGAAATGTATTTTGTGAACCTGTTATTGCGTGGATTTGGAAATCATTAATAATAATTATGTTTATTTTAGAGTGTCTTTCGCCCCTGGGCAACGACCTATCTAAGATTTATTTAAATAACGGTAATTATTAGTTTATAATCACAATACATAAATACGAAATTATGTAAAGATGTTTGTTAAATAACATCTTTTAACAAACCTGTTCATTCATCATCATCAAAGCTATGTATCTTCGCTTAGCACCAATCTCAATTACACTTTTTAATCCCAACGAAGTCATAGAATTAAAAATACTATAAATAGAAGTTTTACTGGTTTGATTAGACTTTTTCTACCCCGAGTTTTTACACTAAATTACTACTCAAAGGTCTTAGAGTTTACCTGGCTAATGTACTCTACCTATGACTATAGTTTTGGACACCAAATGTGTCGACTAAATAAGTGAACTTTTCAACGTAAAACTAGAATTAATAACTTACAAAATGGATTTCAATTCAAAATCCTTTATTCACTTAATTTGTACTGACGTTCCATGGGAACGAAGTCGCGTGCACAATTATATAATAAATAATACGAAACGTAAACGCTATTTACTATTTATAAGTCATGTAATTATTATCGATACTTATAACAATACCTCGGGTTACCTTCGTGCGTGTGTTGAGGACAGATGCCGTCATCTTAAAATGCTTTGAGTTCAATATCAACTGCTTTATAATTAGCTGGATATAAACTTAAAACGATCTGCCACACAACTTTACAAGTAATTTGCAACTAGCTGTTTCGCGCGGCTCCGCCCACTTAAATTTACTGTCGGGTGTCCCGCGGGAATAGTGTTATTTTCCGGGATAAAAAGATGCCTGTTTTAATCCAGAGCCTAAACTACTACCATACCAAATTTCATCAAAATCCGTTCAGTAGTTTTTGCATGAAAGAGTAACAAACATCCATCATCCATCCATCCATACATCCATCCATCCATCCTCACAAACTTTCACATTTACAATATTAGTAGGACAAGCTCAAGTCTGATAATATCCTGCATTTACACGCCAGGCAGCTTGGCAAACAATCAAATTCTTTTGTTCTCAGATTATCCTTGAGCCTCTACCGTAAATCTCTGCTTGCGAATCTGCTTGCACAGCGTGTGTAGGAGCCATCCTAGTCATATTTTAAATGAGAAAGTTGGTCAGGATGAATGGATGGTGGATGGATGGATGGATGTTTGATTCTCTTTCAGGCAAAACCTACTGAACGGATTTTGATGAAATTTTGTATGGTAGTAATTTGAGCTCTGGATTAACACATAGGCTACTTTTTATACCGTAAAAGTAGTGTTCCTGTGGGATAAGTTATTTACGCGGGCGGAGCCGCGAGAAAAATCTAGTTCATAATATTAATCAGACTTCAGACTAATAATGCGAAAAATCGAATGTACACAATATATATTTACACGTGTACATTTGACTGTATTTCACACTAAAATCGCTAATCAGATTTTAATGAAATTTGGTACACATATTGTTTTTGACCGTTACCATTATGCTGGCTAGACTAGAAGACATTATGTGGCATACTGACTGGAATAGTTAGTTAAATGTGTATCGTCAGTACGTCAGTGTCATCTTGTGTGAGTTTAGTCCTGCTACACACGTTACGATATAACTGCACAGTTCAGTTAAATTTAACTTGATAGATAATTTTGTACCTTATTGATATCTACCTTCTTATCTATTGTAGGTACTAGAAATGAATAACATGACAAATGTATTTCTTTTTAATAAATTAATACAGATGACAAAGGAGCAATGTAGACGCAATGAGGGGGAAACAAAAACGAATATAAAACAAAGGCTTCAAAGTATTTAAAAAGTAATTTATTTATAGAAATTAAGATACTAAAAAAAATTTGAGTGAAGTTGGCTACGAATTGTGCAGTTTTATAAATAGTTGCGAGTGTAGCGGGCATTAGTAATATTGTCAACGATTATTTGCCAGCAAACGCTCAATGCCATATTTGTATGTAAACAAAGTGTATGTATATTTACATACAAGTTACATAACAAGGTTGTTCGTTTGTATGCGGATCCCTCCTAAACTGCTTGAAGTATACTCCGCTCCGATTCAATGTCATCTTAATGTAAACAATGCTCAAGGATGACCACCCTTGAGTTAAATTCTTCATACTTAATCGGAGAAAATTATACTAAGCGGGAATCAAACATATTAATATTAATCGTACCTAAGTCGAAATAAAGGACTTTTAACCACTTTTTTAGAATATTGAGTGTACATTAAAAATCGACATTAGTGTGTGATGTGCCTTATTATCATGATGGAAAAAAAGTACAGGAACAAACTGTCGGTTACCTTACCTTTGTTGTAAATCATTATTTACAACAAAGGTTTTAAAGGTTGAACTTTTACACATATAAGTATACAATACACACGCTCACGCCAGTGTCCCAATAGGAGTCGGCAGAGACTTCCGAACCTAATAGGAGCAGGTACAGATAACCGAGACCAATAGGGGCAGGTAGAGATCACAGAGCCCAATTGAGAGAAGACAAGGATTAAAACTTCACACTCAAATACATTTTTATTATAACTACAGAGTAGCTACAGAGACTGCAAATTTATATGAAAGAACAAGTTTACTTAAAAAAATTAAATTATGTTAAATCATGGACAAAGAAAAACGTTCATAGGACTTGGATATTGCAAATTTGTATATTTTAAATAACATTACTCCAAAAAATACATTTCCAATGTTTAAATAAGAAAGAAACTCCAAGAAATTAGATTTATCTAAATAATGTTATTACTTATATTTATCTTCAAAGATACAACTGTAAAATAACAACAAAAACTTGTACAAAACGATTTCCACAAATCCAAACAATAAAAGCAAAGTATAAGAATAAGAAAAAACGAAACTGTTTATATTATTATGCAAATCTACTTTAACAATTTTAAATGTTCTTTATACTTCGTTTTCATTAAACTTTCCTGGGTACCTTTAGGGTTACCAAAAATGTAGAAAATAATTCAAGAATAGTAGGTCAAACCTTATTCACATACGTTTGTTATACATATTACATATTGTCTATAGATTTAGCTATATTATAGCTAGTAGGAGCTATAGTATAGCTCCGTGGCCTAGTGGGTAGACCGTTTGATTCGCACGAGAGAGTGCAGATTCGATTCCCAGGTTGTGGCGTGTACCAATGTGACTTTTTCAGATCTCAAGTACATTATACGGACGCTCTACCGGTGAAGGGAAAACATCGTGAGGGAACCCGCACGCACATGGTTGGTCCCAGACGTATTGACCAGACATTCCTCTGGACTACGCTTACTATGTTGTGAGAATACCGTATGTGCTTGGGCAACCATACGACATTTAAAAACCAACTGTCCCAGGCACTAGAGTATTTCAAGAGTGGTTTACTTCGCTCGGAGAAAACTGTATAAATCATCCAATAACGGATGAAAAGGCCTAAGTAATGCTGAGTTTTGGTTGAAGATCTGTCTGTCCCGTTTTAACATTAAATATGAGAGAGGAATCAAATCCTAGCTTAGCGACAAGCGCGTTTAAAGAAATTTGGTGAGTGGGCTTAATCGCGATTGGGAACATAGAGAGAGAGAGCTTAGAGCTTAGTAATAGTTTGCAATTTATATATTGCCATTACAAATTAGGTGATAGTTTGAATTCATCAATAGAAGATGCCACCGGTCAGCACAACACCTCCTAAAACGCCATTAAGGCGTATAGACCTATAATATAGGACGTGGCATGTCGAGGTAAAAAGTGTCCATATTTAACCTGTTACTACTTTTGAAGTTGTTTGGGGTCGTTCAGGTTTGACATTTGTCATCTTGACATTTGCTTTCCGCAGTATAATCAGTCCGCATATTTTAATTTACAAAATGTTCTGAAATCAAGTTGGCATAACGTATATGAAATTGACACTAACCTACTAAAGACAAAGACACCTTGACAAATAAAATGTTATGCGCAGTTCTAAAACATTTTATGGTATTTTTCTAAATAAATACAGCAAAACATCCACGCGCTTAGTCACAGTTAGTTATGCTATTGTAACATTATATTGTGCACGAAAAATTTCGATGCGTAACTAAATAGAGTTGATTGTTCGTACATTTTTCAAAAATATAAATTTGTTATATTTTCAGGTGATCTGGGAGCGCGGCAGCGGTCTTGTCAAGTCTTTAAGCGGCTAACTTTTCTCGTTAACTGTATTCCGCATAATTGCAAGTGGTTTTTGCATAATTTATTAAGTTAGAAATAGAACTATCCCCGAACGAATTTAACTTTTAATGACATTGATGGAGTATTTTTTTGCCAGGATGTCAAATAAGGTGGTAGGTCCGAACTTTTGCACGAATGGGTCGGCCCGACCGGATAAATACAACGGCCTCACAGAAAACCGACGTAAAATAGCTCTTGCGCTGTTTTCGTTGAGTGAGGTTACTGGAGGCCAAAGGGAGATTAGAGATTTTCATGAGAAGGAACGCAAGTGCGCAACACCAGAGAAGTTGCAAGTGTAATATTATGTGCCTATGGGGCGGCGGTAATCGCTTTCCATCAGCCGAGCCGTTTGCTCGTTTCCTGGTCCAAAGGTGGTAAAAAAAAAATTTTACGCATCGACGCGATTACTGGTGCCAACAGTCTCAATACTTTTACAAAAACTTTATATTTTTAAGTAACTAATAAGTTTTTATAATAATCTAACAAATTCATTTCTTTTTAATTCTATTCCTGAATATTTAGCCAAAAACATGGGAACCCCAGTGGATTTCGTTGCAAATTCATCACAGATATTATCCCAGATTCCGGAGAGATATTTTTTATTTAAACTTCCAGATAAATTAATACTCACAGTGTGATCCACGGCCGCGATCTTGATCTGAAAAAAAAAAAACAAATTAATATATTATTACACAGGTTGGAGAATCAATGGAATGAACGCCTTAGAATTAAAGTAACAGCTTATCAAACATATACCTATCCTACCTATCCTATACCATACCTATACCATACCTATACCATACCTATACCATACCTATACCATACCTATACCATACCTATACCATACCTATACCATACCTATACCATACCTATACCATACCTATACCATACCTATACCATACCTATACCATACCTATACCATACCTATACCATACCTATACCATACCTATACCATACCTATACCATACCTATACCATACCTATACCATACCTATACCATACCTATACCATACCTATACCATACCTATACCATACCTATACCATACCTATACCATACCTATACCATACCTATACCATACCTATACCATACCTATACCATACCTATACCATACCTATACCATACCTATACCATACCTATACCATACCTATACCATACCTATACCATACCTATACCATACCTATACCATACCTATACCATACCTATACCATACCTATACCATACCTATACCATACCTATCAAGCAACTTTTTGTAAACGCAGGATGCAGGATGGTTTGATAGGTTCGCGAGTATGGAATGATATATCTTTGGAATTTTTTTATATTATTTAAATTTTAATGTTTATTTTATTTAGTCACTATCTGTATTTTTGTGCAATAAATACAGATAGTGACTAAATAAAATAAACATTATTGCCACACATTAATGATGATGGGCTAGGTATGGACATATGACAAAAAAAATTGACAATTAAATACGGACTGTATAAACTGCGCAAAGCAAATGTCGGAGTTTTGCCGGGGAATTCAATGGGCGACGTTGTGGATTTTGTATTTCTTCATAAATTTGTGTTATTTCGGTTCTTAATGTGTAATATTGGTAGAATTCAAATATTCGTTAACGTGCACAAGTGTGGACAAGTGGTACAACTTCAAAAAAACGTGCTATTTTGTGTTCCCTCCAAAACTCCTTAGAAACTTTCAGTAAAGCTTCTATCACTTTACTCAATCGACTGACTTGACTCATTAACTGCACTGATTATCTATTTGGACTTTGACTAGACTTTAGACTTGACGATTTAGGAATACAGTGTTGAAAATTGAAACGAAAATTCTATTTCCCGCATGTTTAACTTGACACTGGCAAATAATTTTAATCTGACGATGGCGTCGACGATGTTTAAAAAAAAAAAAGCAAATGTCAAAATGTCATGATGACAAACATTGACTGCCCCTAAGAACCCCAAAAGTAGGGAAATCCCCAATTCGTTCCAACCTCCGACGACTTGGGGGAACTGTATTAAAAACAAAACTGAAACTTTACTTAATTTTTTGACGTGACAACGTCTTATAATTCGATGGAGCCGGCTGCACGCACGAAAAAACATGACTCATGCGGCGTTACCGGCGTTACCTCACTAAACATGACTCATGCGGCGTTACCGGCGTTAACTCGCTAAACATGACTCAGGCGGCGTTACCTCGCTCTGAGGCGTTCCATTTTCTTATGACGTTGTCACGTTCAACTATCGTCAGTAAGCCGAATTTACAGACAACCGATTTTTTATTGGTGTTTTATTTATTGATATTTTTTTATCGATGTTGTATTATCCCAGCGCTAAGGTTCTTTATTTATAAACAAAAACAATTAATAAACACAGCCTTGGCCGCCTGAATCACGTACTTGTCATTACCATGTGTCTTACATAAATTAGCATAATCAGTGCATACAAAAATAGCCCTTATTGCGCGAGTAAAAAGATTTAACAACAATAAACTATGTAAAAAATTCACCCCCGCGCACACTGCAGCCATATTGGCAACAAAACAATGAGCATAATATTAATAAGATGAGGAAGTATTTTTTGTGATTAGTAATAATGACCCTTAAGAACAAAAGGCTATAAGTTATTACATATAGCCTTTTGTTCTATATTATTTATTGATAGAGGAATTTTTTTGTGTCTATAATATCTATAAAACTATTATTTAATAGCCTACAACCGTATGTTGGCAGAATTCATGGGTCCTGGAGTTTGTTATTACTAAGACACGCAGGTCGATGTTTTCCTTTAACTTTTGGGCTCTGAGCCCTTGGCCTATTTACCACCACTAATTACGACTACGACGAAGTTCGAAAACAAAAATGAACGCGATTTGACATAAGCATCGCTTGTAACGTAAGCTCGATGTCACTTAGCGATGCATAAGTCAGTAGCTATCATACATTTTCGTTTTCGAACTTTGTCGTCGTAATTAGCGACGGCAACTTGACTTAAAGCTCAGAGAGCTTCGACTAAGTAAAACATCGAAACGATAAAGAAGTTAGAAACGAGTAAAATCTTGGGATTACCCGCCTATGTAACTCAGCGATAAAATACGTCAATGCCGTACAATGTATACTTTGCTACATGTTATCGTTTTTGAACTGTATACTTTAGTTAATAACCACCCAGAATAGAACCTGCATTCTCTTGTACTCCAGTGATAGACTATTTGGTTCATGGCGATTAAGGCCAGCCATTGTTCCGGCAAATTGTTTCATTGAGATACGCGCATTATGGTCCATAGTCCATTCCATTTCCCGCTGAAAAGCCATTGGGGTTCCCTTGTGAGACCAAACTGTACGGAACATTCATTATATCCAAGTGTTTATAGTATCCAACTCTAATTTGATGGTAGCTAAAGCGGTTTTATTTCTATAGCGTAGGATTAATTTGTAAGAGATGAGAAATATTGACGATAATAGCTTTCCAAGGAAATTTTTGAAAACCGAGACGCGACGCGCAGTATATAGCTATCTTAAAAATGCAGCGCCGCGTCACATCGCGTCTCGTTTCGGTGCAATTAATTCTTGAAGTTGCCTGAATTTAGAAGAATAATACTTTTTTTCGTTTATATTGGACGTGTAAGAAGTTTTTGAGATCTGTGGGGCTAGCACGAACAATTGACAAATACGTATCGAAAGAGAATTGTATGAAGATTATGATAGCGTCTATACAATTGACATTCAATAAATTTACGAATACGTGCTTGTCAATAACTGTTCCTGCTTACCCCCCAGAAACCCCCTATTTAAACTCTACGACTTGATAAATCTATGGTTATTCTGACGTGTAGTCAGAATAACCATAGATTTATGTTACCCCCAAGTTACCCCCTGACCAATAGAATTCTAGTCTGGACTGATGAAAGTTAATTATATATACATATTTTGGGAGCCTCATAGCTTAAAGAAGCGTTTAACTATACTAGCTCCCCACACCTATTTCGGTGACGGTGGCTGGTTTCATTGAAACTAGGCCAGCTACGCAGGAGTTATTTTTTAGTTCCCAGGTGTGTGCGCAGTACACAAGAGCAATCTCTCTTCCTTTACTCTCGAATCCCAGTGGGACGGACGGACCGACACGACTGTCGCGAGATCAGGACCGGCTTTTTACATGTCCATCCGATGAATGCCCCATTGTCTCTCTTGTCAGACAATCAGGTGACCAGCCTGCATTGTCATAGCTAAACTTAAACAACATTTTTTGTTGTTCCAATGCTGGATACAAGCCCACGACCTCCCACGAGAGCCAAGCTCTAAATCACTGGCCCACGGAGGCTATAACTATAAGGCTTTTAGTAACAAAGATTGCAATAAGACGCGATGGGCTGGTCACGGCCGCGCTAACCGCCGACCTAGATGACGCTTTGTTTACAAAGAACACCTAAGGCTGTTTTACAACATTTTAATGAAGACTTTTCGTAAAACTTTCCGCCTCACTGTCCTTATCCTAAATAATATCTTTAGACGCATTTACACTACGTTAATCTGGTACCGTAGTAACTAGTAAGTTTTCGAAGAGAAGGTGAACTGTCCCGGTCGTCCGATATTTTGGTATCATAACTTTTTAAGATTTTAAGAATAAGGTGCTCATTTTTACTTATTTGGTCAATGATCATTATTTACTAAGGGTCAGTTCACAACGAGACGCGACGATTCTTGATGATGCTGTAGTAATTTATCTGGTGCCCGCAACTTCGTTTGCGTGAAACTAATGGAAACGGAAACCTATTTTTTAAAAACGGAACCCTAATATAAAAGTAACCTAAGTATAACATCAGCTATCTGCCAGTGAAAGGCCGGTTAAAATTGGGCCAGACGTGATAGAGATTAGCCCGAACAAACAGACAGACAGACAAACATTTTAAAATTAGATTTTTCGACGTAGGTCACGTATATAGGTACTATTATAATGCAAAGCCGTTAATTCGAAATTATAAACAGACACATCAATTTTATTTATTTGTATTTAATAGATAATATGTAGCGTATTATTTAAAAAAGTGAGTACCGCGTCGCGTCTCAGCGTGACCTGACCCTAATGGTGCCTTAAATGTGACGTATAAGAAGAATAGGTCGAAACCTACAAAGGAAACAAATTTTACTCGTGTTCGATAATTTCTTCTTTGTTAATATTATATTCGTAAATTATTTGGTATGCATTGAAATATCTCATTTAATAATCACCACATGTATGTAAACATGCATATAAAGTTACTGCGTCGTAACATAGCTGTTCCCTTCGTTATAACTCACATTGTTCAAGCTATTAAACGTAATATGTCGTATGGACAGCGTCAGCCTCTCATTGCAAAACCTCATAGCGAATTCTCAGATATAAATGCATAACATTGTGGGGGTAGGTTGGTAAACGAGAACACGCATCGCCTGATGGCAAGTGCCGCCGCCAATGGACACCCGTAACACCAGAGTAACGAGTGCAGGAACTTGTAAACTTCCATTCTCTCAGGCCTCCGGCATTTCTGCAAAGCACAACGCAAGCAATCCGGTCTTATGTGAGACCGTGGTATCTCTCCGGTAGAGGCTTTGCGTTAACCTCACAAAAAATGTACGATAAAGCAGCTTGTTTTAGTTTTAGTTTAACTTTTTAGCCGACCACGGCGTAGCCAAAAGGAAGGGTAATGATTTTGACAGTCTATGTATGTATTTTTGCGCGAACGAAGTTACGGGACACGTCTAGCTTACAATACGTATTAAGACTTAGAGTTTGAAGCTTTCCGGAGAAATCGTTCGCGAGTTTCCCCCAAAGAATGTTTTCGGAAACTTCTCACCCAATCCGAATAATCCTTTTCTCAATAAGACTTTGCGGATCTGGGACACATTTGATATTACACAGTTACACGCTGAGTCGTAAATATGGTTATTGAAAAACTTTATCGCGAATAACAAATTGAAGATTTATTCTTAGAAATAAGAAATACAAACGGACAGAAAAGCATAGAGGTAGGTAGTAGCTACTAGAAGTTAATTATTTTCTACTTCGGAACATTCCCTTGTATCGAATTTAACTCTTCCGTGCAAAGGAAACAAAAAAAAAATATTAATACGTGAAGCAAAAAGTTTCAGTACAGTTTGTATATTGCGAACGGAGGAGTATTATTTTTGGCACATTCAAAGTTTATGTGAAGGAAGATGTGCTTTTTTTTAAATAATGCTTGGTAATATTTTATATATTTGAAATTAATAAAAATAACAACAACACACACTACCTTAGATTCATAACATACCGTGCGTTTGGAAGATACATACAATTTTATATTTAAGAGGCAAAAGAACCCTTATAAAGTTTTCGAGTTTAAAGCGAATTTCGACCACACGGGACCTCTAACATTATACCTAAAGCTTTACTGCATGTTCCAGATATAAATAATTCAAAATAATGTTAATTTATTACATCTACGAACGAGGTATTTATTTTCCTCTATTAATTACACACTTATATAGCACGGGCATTAAGTTTGCACACCCACCAACTTAAAGACCAGAAACCCATAATCCGCCTTGACCAGTTCTATATTCAGCTGTTTGCCAATATTATTGTAGTCTATTGACTATTCCCGGTGTAACACTAATCCCGGCGATCGTGGCGACGTCACGCGCGCCACGATCAACACAATTAATCATTTCGATAACCTACTACGACACAACTACCAAACTGGACAAATAATAATGGGACAAGAACTAGAATAAAGGGCATCACAGACGGTGAAGATAGTACCTAGTACCTACTACGTATAATAGTATGTTATCTTAAGATAGCTGGAATAATATGTTATCTTAAGATGGCTAGAATAATATGTAATCTTAAGATGTCTGTAATAATATGTTATCTCAAGATGGCTGGAATAATATGTTATCTTAAGATGTTTCGAATAATATCTTATCTTAAGATAGATGGAATAATATGCTATCTTAAGATAGCTGGTTTAAAATGTTATCTCAAGATGGCTGGTATAATATGTTATCTTAAGATGGCAAGAACAATTGCTTGCATATGAAAATATGTATATGTCTGTGATAGGTCATACGAACTGTATAGCCAGCGATATTTCATCTTAACACTAGATGTTGCCCGCGACGTTCATCACGCGGGAACCGTACGTTCTTCCGCGATAAAAAGTAGCCTATGCCCTTCCTCGTAGTCTACTCTATATCTGTGTATTTCATCAAAAAAGGTCCAGTAGTTTCGGGGCCTACTCAATGCAAACAAAACATACATATAAACAAACTTTTCCTTTTTATAATTTAACTATAGAAGTGTGGATAAAATACTATAATATATTTCTCGTCTGCGATACCCTTTACATCGTCGTTTAGTAGTTTTGATATAGAAATAAATGAATAAAGCTTTATTGAACAAGCGCCAACTCAGGAGTTTCATTCAACAAATAGGTAACTATAAACAGGATATTTAAGACTGAGGCAACTGTATCTAAGTACTTTAGACCTTTTGACTACCTCATGTTTCTACTGACAACTTTGTAGAATCGGACAAACTTTGAAATCCTTTATTATTGGCTGGATTATCCAAGGACCATTATAATAATCTGCTAGTGCAACTGGATAAATAGCTTTACGCGTAATAAATATAATGCTTTAAATACCTAATCGCTCATGCATACCTACATGCTCAGAATATACAGGGTGTCCCAGAAAGAATGGATAATCCTGGAGTGCCTAATAGTACGGCTATCAGGCGCTCAAATAAAAATAAACAAAAAAAACATCGAAGTGGTGCCAAAAATATGAAGTTTTTTTTTTTAAATCGTTTTTATTGACCTTACTGTTTTTCATGTACACTACCGCAAGTTAAGGAAATTCGTTGCATTTTTGGTGTCATCTTATTCCTCACAGACCATACTATTAGAAATACAGTAAAAAGAATGAGTATCTATTGTACTTTTTTGGAAAAACAAATATCAACTTAAATTTTTTACATGAATTTTGATAAATAAATAATTTTGACAAAGTTTACAAAATGATCATAAAATTACGTATTACATAAATTTTTTTAACATTAAGATGCAAAAATGGTAAATTCGACTGAAGAAAGAAAATAATAATCTTGTCTTAAATTGTCAAAATAAAAGCGTTAAGTTGTACATAAATCAATCTTTATTTCATAACAAGTGTTCGAATTGTCTGCCACCGGCTCTGATACAAGCTCGACATCTTCTAATAAATGCTCTTCTAAGAAGTCGTGCGTAGCGCCGTTCAGTTATTTTTGAAGCGGCCTCCTGCACACGACTGCGTAATTCCTCCAAACTTGAAATAGGCTTAAAATACACCTGTTCTTTTAGACAGCCTCAGTAAAAAAAATCTAGTGGATTTAAGTCCGGGGATCGCGGAAGCCACAAAATGGGACCCAAACGACCAATCCATTTATTTGGATACGTGGCATTAAAATACGCACGGACGTTTGCAGCATAATTTGCAGGACAACCATCATTTTGTAGCCAGTGGGATTGTCTCAACTCCTCAGGCTTTAAATTGGAATTCAAATTTAATGGAGGAGGTCTCCATTAAATTTGGCAGATCGTTTTGGAAAAAATTCAAGTAACTTTGTCCAGATAAATTTCCAGGCAGTTCAAATGGACCAATGATTTTTCCGTTTAATATACCAGTGCAAAAATTTATTTTGAACTGGTATTGTGATCTCTCTTCTCGCATTAGATGCGGATTCGAGAATTGCCAGCTGTGCAGATTATGCATGTTGAATTATCCATCTTTTTTAAGAGTGGATTCATCGCTCCACAGAATTTTGTCGAAGAATTGTGGATCTTGTTCTATTTTTGCAAGCATTTGTCGACAAAAAAACAATCTTGCGTTTTAATCTCTCGGTTGTAGAGCTTGGACGCGTCTAATGTGGTAGGGATGAAATTTATTTTTTTCAGTACACGGTGCTCGGTCGTCTTTGAGATTCCAGTACGTCGTGCTATTACTCTAGTAGAGGGTGACGGGTCTAGCTCAATTTCGTCAATTACAATGTCTTGTGACTCACACTCTACCTGTCTCGTAATAAACAAAAGATGGGTAGCATGGGCCAGGTAGTAAATACCGATATTACACGATCTTTACTGCAGTAAAAAGGGCTCTTTTAGAACGCCTGTCACCGACTAGGTCACCGTTTAAGACAAGATAAGATTTTTTTTAAATTTTCTGTCTTTAGATAAAATTATGTATTATACCATTTTGTAAGCTGTATAAATTGCGCATATTTTTGAAACAGTTGGCCACTTAGGTATTCATACTATTTTTTTTCACGAAAGGCTCCCAAGCTTTGTCAAAATTATTTATTTATCAAATTTTATGCTAAAAATTTAAGTTGATATTTGTTTTTCCAAAAAAGTACAATAGTTATTCATACTTTTTACTGTATTTCTAATAGTATGGTCTATGAGGAATAAGATAACACCAAAAATGCAACAAATTTCATTAATCAGCAGTGGTGTACATGAAAGTACAGTTAAGTCAATAAAAAGGTTTTTTTTAAAAAACTTCATATTTTTGGCACCACTTCGAATTTTTTGTGTGTATTTTTATTTGTGCCCCTGATAGCCGTACTATTAGGTGCTCCAGGAATATCTATTCTTTCTGAGACATTCTGTATATAACTAATTTTTTATAAAAACCCGAGTACGTTATATACCTACCTATATGTTACCCGGGCCAATATTACGAATCTATCGATATATACTAGATTAGGTACTGCGGTGGATCAAACAAACATACATACATACATAGACCGCCAAAATCATTACCGTTCCTTTTGGCTTCGCCGTAGTTGGGAAAAGAGTGAAAACACCTCTTAAAATGCCGCGTCATTAATCAAAATCGCGTTTTGATACTTGAATTGCAAATATTGAATGTAATAAAGCGTTATTCATAGAGCTGACCACCTGATGGACAACTGCCCCCAAAGACACCCACAACAAAAGCATTAGTTCCATAACCTAAAAATAACGCAAGAGTTATTTCACGTCGGTTTGCTAAGCTGTGCTGAAGAATGCCACGGATAATTAAACGCAACTCACGTGAGTTTGCGTTACTTAAACGTTACACCTGCTAAATGCGTAAATCACAAGAGTTACTTTACGGAAGTCCGGTATTAAGCGAATATGAACTTCATTTGGAGCTAATAATAACTGACCCACAGACATACAAACTAATTTCAGCCAAGTGGCAAGTGCTTCCTTAATCTGAGCCCTGGCATTGGCATTGGCATAACGCCAGATTTACCGGCTTGTCTATGCTATGTTACTAGTAGATATGTCACATCGCCTTAGTGTATGGTAATATATACATAGATATTGAGAATATATTACATGTAAGTACACTGAGCATAATGTACTCATTACTCGTACATATTTAAAGCAATTAAAATACCATTTTCAAAGTAACACATATTTAAACACCAATCTAGATATTAGAAATATTTCTCTCAAGAGAAAAGAGGCAGAATATTTTACCATTCGCTACAGTGTTTTGTTCAGTAGGCCTAGCGGGAACATTTGACGGCGGCGTAAACGTAACGTTATCGAATGAGAATTGTATGAAAATCTGTCAAAATCATGACAGCGTACATACAAATTTCATTCGTTAACGTTACGTTTACGCCGCTGTCAAATGTTCCTGCTAGGCCCTCTGAGTGCTAAGTGTGAGATTTTCTTTTCGCATTCGATTGTGAGTACGTCTGGCGTTTACTAGGAATTTGTATGTGATTTGACCAAGTTTTTAAGTTTTCAACTAGGTGGCGCTGTTCAAATCACATACAAATTCCTAGTAAACGCCAAACGCGCTCACGATCCAATGCGAAAAGAAAAACTCACACTTAGCACTCTGATCTCATTGAAAATGTGACATACGTTCACTATCTCATATTTTCTTAGACACGATATTTAACCCCAATTACTTCATACACCATTAAAGTGAAGTAGTGTCATAATTCAATAATGAAAATTACATGACTCAAATAGTCTTCTATCCCCCCCTGTTCTGATCTCCACAAATGAAAGCCATACAACGGAGACAGTTCAAATTACAAGCAGTAATTACTTTCAAGTAATGGGAACGCACACTTGATATGAACTCAGCGGCGGAGAAACGTACACTGAGTTTATTAATTTACTGGGAATTCCGCAACGTTGTAACATGTTCTGCGTCAGGCGAATTCTGTCAAAAAGTAGTTTGAGTCCAAAGTGAATATTTTACAAACATACAAATGCTTATCATTTTCAATGGCCTTCTTCGCTAGGGGTAGCCAATAAAAAAATATTTTGTTCGAAGCTTTTTTTTTTTAATTTGCTGAAAACTCTTCCTAATCAAATCGACTTCTTGAAGCATATGCTGTGTCGAACAAAAGATTTTTCAGAAACCCTTGGCTTGGACAATATTTAATCGAGCTTGACGTCAGATGACACACATGACTGATTTTATATGCGACGCATAAAGGATTTTTCTAATCTGACATTGATTGATTGATCTCAACTTACCAGAATAATAGCAGTATTTATCATTTTTTGACCATAGGCATCGAATAAGCGACATATAAGTTGAGTAGCTATTTCATTGGTATGCGTTTCAAAGGGCAATGGGTACACTTGACAGGTCGCTCCATCTTGGATGCATCTTCATATTAGTTAATTTGCAACTTGAAGATGCAAAACAGTGCAAAATGACGGCCGGTCAAGTACATTCGTATATTTTGAATGCATGATACACAATCCATTGCAAAATATATAGTGTGCGCCTGGCCTTACACGAAATTTGCATGTTCTTGGTTATATGACATGTTAATGAAAATAAATACGAATTCTCATGGAATACTCTCCATCTCACGGTAATAATACTGAAAGGTTAATGTTTCCACATTTCATAGAAAAGCATGAGGAATAGCAATAATAATAATATTATAATGTCTATGGACGCTTCACACCACGTCAAACTACCCCCGTGCTAAGTATCCGAAGAACTTGCATTACAGGTACCAGAAAACGGGAAGTATATTTAATACTTTTATATTATACATATATTTAAGATTTTTATTATATTATACACATATTTAATACACATCCATGACCCAGGAACACGGAAAAACTTTTTGTTCCTTCGGCGGGATTAGAACCCTCGACCCCCGGCTTGAGCACCAACGCGCTGAACCACTGAGCCGCAGAGATCGTCATATAGGGATATGACGACCTCTGTGGCAATATAAGGATATATTCTGTAATAGATATTTAGATAATTAATATAAAATTCTAAGAACCTGTTACACAATCGCTTAAAAAGTCACTAATAGCTTATCCGGAAGTTTTGTCCCTGTCGCTCAGTATCAAGTAAGCAGCAACAAAACTCCCGGATAAGCTATTCGTCACTTATTAGGCGATTGTGAAACAGACCCTAAGCGTGTTGCAACTTTTCGCCACCGTCCCACGTGACAAATTCCATCCTCGTCGCCTAGACGAGTGACAGTCTTCTACCATTCGGTCGCGCACAATAAAGCTCAGAGGGTCAATTCTGCTAAATAAAACCTGCATTACTACAATTACAAATAAGTCCCGACACGCTTAAACTGTCAAACCGGTATTCTCGTAAACGTTATATCAGCGTCTAACGCGTCCAGATTGGTCCGTGGCTTAACTCATAATACAATCAAAGTAAAATGAAAGTCTACTTTAAATAGGAGAATTGAGTTTCTAAAATGAACTGTCGCAAACGGTACTTCCAGATCGCGGCGATCTTCAAACCTTCAAGAAAACCTTTCTTTTCTAAATTCCGGCAATGCACTCGTGTTGCCGGTGTCCATGGTCGACGGTTATTTTCCATCAGGCTATCTGTCGGCTCGGTTAGCCTTTTTTTTTACATCCAAATTAGATAGAAATCTGCGCTAATACAACAGAGCTGAAATTCGAATACTCTCGAAGCACACGGCAGAATTTCCTTAAAAATTCCTTTCCTTTTCCCCAGAAAAACTTAGCCTTATTATTTGTCTGAGAATTCGACCTTTTGACTAAAGAAAGTCAGGTGTAAATGGTTATATAAACAGCTGTTCTAAATACAATGTATCAGCATTTTAGTAATTTTACCAAATATAGGAATATTAAAACAGTTTTATTTTAACTATAGGTATTTACCTATAGCTAAAATAAAACTGTTTTAATAACATAAGATAAGGTTACGAGTTAAGTTTTACCACAATATTATTCATTGAAATGTATACGAAATGTTATTAAATATGTCATTGGAGCCGTATGCCATTGTTATTTTAACATTTCCTAGTTCCAGACTCCAGGTAATTCTATTCACAAGCGACTTATTTTAATAATGGCTTAGCTACCTAATAAATACAGCAAACCTAATTAGTGCATAATATTTTATTCTCCAATTTAACACACTGAGACATTTAAACTTTGTGAATTTTCAATGTTTAATGCATTAGCGATAGTGCCGCCGCGTCAGTGACGCCGCGACAGTGTACCATACCAGCCATACAATTCAGTACTTACATTGAACTGTCGCAGCGCTCGAAAGCCGTGCCATACAGTGCAGTACTTAGATTGAACTGTCGCAGCGCTCGAAAGCCGTGCCATACAGTTCAGTACTTACATTGAACTGTCGCAGCGCTCGAAAGCCATGTAATTCTGTTCAATACTACATTAATATGCCGCACTGTCGCAGCGCCCGAAAGCCGTGCCATACAGTTCAGTACTTACATTGAACTGTCGCAGCGCTCGAAAGCCATGTAATTCTATTCAATACTACATTGATATGCCGCACTGTCGCAGCGCCCGAAAGCCGTCCTATACAGTTCAGTACTTACATTGAACTGTCGCAGCGCTCGAAACCCATGTAATTCTATTCAATACTACATTGATATGCCGCACTGTCGCAGTGCCCGAAAGCCGTGCCACACAGTTCAGTACTTACATTGAACTGTCGCAGCGCTCGAAAGCCGTCCCATTCTATTCAGTACTACATTGATATGCCCCACTGTCGCAGCGCCCGAAAGCCGTGCCATACAGTTCAGTACTTACATTGAACTGTCGCAGCGCTCGAAAGCCGTCTCATTCTATTCAGTACTAAATTGATATGCCGCACTGTCGAAGCGCCCGAAAGCCGTGCCATACAGTTCAGTACCTACATTGAACTATCGCAGCGCTCGAAAGCCGTCTAACTCTATTCGGTACTACATTCATATGCCGCACTGTCGCGTCGTCACTGTCGCAATTGACGCTCGCTTCGAAAGTCTACCGTTATTAATAGACTTTATAAAAAAGGAAACTCTCAGTTTGACCTGTATTGTATGATCTCAGTTTGTATGTATGTATTGTTGTCCGCAATTTACTCTTTGAAGTCGGTGCCTTCACGCGTGGCGCCATCTCTTGAGTAATTTAGAAAATAAATTTTACTTCTGCATTGGGAGGCACCGACCGAAGTGAATTAAAATTATGGTTTGTTTTGCATATTTTTAATTGAATTAGTTTTGAGGTTTTTAGTGGGTTGGTTTTTTTCAGGCGGTCCCCTTTTTTGTTAAATAGAAAGACGTTAATGTTGCATAATGACAACAGCGGTTTTAAGAAATGTTATTGTCAATGTCATATTGACAGATGTCACGAGTAAAGCCTATTTACTTTGGATATTTTCGTATAACTAAAAGGCTATCTATTCTCAGTGTAGACTGTAGACGTATTTGTGTTAGACATATCTCATTTGTAATACGTGTGTGTTAAATTTAATAAAGGAGAATATAAGAATTGTTGCTGTATTATTATCATCACCCCTCAAACGTAAGAAGGACTTACATATCAAGAGGTCGTAGCCCGCTACATGGTGTCAGAAGAAAAAGTTGTAAAGAAAACGAAAATTATGAACGCAAAAGAGGGTACATCGAAAACTCCGGAAGCTTCAAGACAATCTGAGTGCGGGAATTTAACAATGGCAGGAAACGGAATGCAGAAGCATTCCGTTTCTTTTTGAAATCTCTACAGAAATTATCAACAATAATGCTGAAAATTTCAAGAAATGGACGCAGTCATTCGAGGTATTCCTACTGGCGTCGGGGGTGGAGAAAACGGAAGACAAAAGAAAAATTGCAATTATGCTGCATTCCATGGGAGAAAAGGGTCTAAATATCTACAATTAATTCAATTTGGACCTAAGCACTGCTACATTCCAAGAAGTCAAGGCAAAGTTCGTCGAGTATTTTGAACCCAAAAAGAATTTGACGGTGGCGCGGCACAAATTCTTTACGTTGGAACAACGTGTGAACGGATCCTTGGAAAAATTTCTAATGGAATTACAAAACGCAATTCATGCCTGTGAGTTTGGTTCGTTATGCAATTCCCTTGTAAAGGACATTCTCATTGCTAATACGGCCACAAACTTCTCGCAATTTCGTCAAAAGCCCCTACAAGAGCAAGATATATCCTTAGAAAGACACAAACTCCTCTGTATAGAACACTCACGATGGTGCAGAAAAGTGAAGAATCAATCAATGCAGCAGATGGAAGAGAAGAAGCCACAATATACAAGCTACACGAAAGTCGTCGGGCCAGTTCTCCCCCATACCAGAAAAGAAAAAACTCAAGATCCTCATCACGCCAAGGTCACCCAAGGTCAGCTACACATCCTACACAACAACGTCGTGTGTAAAGTGAAACACATCGCATGGTCGCCGCAACTGTCCAGCAGTTAAACACAGATGCAGGTCATGTTTTAAATATGGACACTTTACTCATTTATGTTTCAAGAAAAATAGTGTCAGGACTGTTGTTTCTGGGGTAGGTAGCATAAATCTCGATGATGAATCAAGCCCCAAAAGTGCTGAGGCTGAGAGATTTACAATATTACTGTTCAACATTAAAAACATAAAGTCAGAAAATGCTAGTACAAATTTGATTATCACAGACAATTCCTGGCATTATTCTCTTAAAATAAACAACAAAAATGTAGATTGATAAATTAAATTAAATTAAACAATTAGGCAATTGACACTGGAGCAGGCATAAATGTAATGTCTTATCAAGTCTTAAAAGAATTGAATCTTAAATTTGACAAACAGAGAAAAAAATGTGTAAAAAATATCTTCGCCTACAGTGGGCACAGAATTCCGATAATTTCAGTGTCAAACATTTGTTGTTTATTTGAAAACAAAACAAAACCGGAAAACATTACTTTTGTTGTAACAAAATTAAATTGTCCAACTGTGATTGGTTTACCCACTTGTATAAAGCTAAATTTAATAACAAAAATCTTTTTTTTAAGAAATGAAAATGTTAAAAATGTTGAGCAAAATGTATATAATATGTATCAAAAAACTTGTGACAAAATTGTGACCAGATATAATGATGTGTTTCAGGGTCTGGGCTGTCTCCCATACGAACACAGCATCGTGCTAAAGAAGGATGCTATTCCGTGCGTTGATCCCCCTAGAAAGGTACGTATATGTATATGTAATCCCCCGTTAAAGAAAGAGCTTCAACTCATGGAAAACATGGGAGTCATACGGAAGGTGAACAAACCTACTCTCTGGGTGAGTAGTTTAGTTATAGCCATGAAAAAGAATGGTGGATTAAGAATTTGCTTTGATCCTAGAAATTTAAATAAAAATTTATTGAGATGTCATTATCCAATTAAAAACATAGATGAAGTCAGGTCTAAATTGTCCAAAGTCTTATTTTTCACATTTAGATGCATTTTCTCAGTTTTATAATATAAAATTAACTAAAGAAAGTAGTGATCTGTGTACATTTCAAACTCCTTTTGGCAGATAAAAATTTTTATGATTACCTTTTGGAATAAACACGGCTACAGAAATTTTCTATAAAACCATGATAGATCTTTTCGGAGACATTGAAGGTATAATAATCTGGTGTGATGACATTTTAATATACGGTGAAACACTTGAAATACACAATAAAAGGTTAGAACTGTTTTTGGAAAGGGCTTGGCAAGTTAATTTAAAATTAAATAAAGCCAAGTGCAAGTTTCTTCTAGAAGAAATAGCATATTTGGGCTATATTTTTAGTAGAGAAGGTGTAAAAATTGATCCAGAGAAAGTTAAAGCCATAAAAGATATGCCCGTACCTAAAAATATTAAAGATTTGCAGAGATTTCTAGGCATGATTAATTTTTAGCACCGTTTATATAAAATCTAGCAGAGAAAACTACCTTAGAAAAATACCCTTAGAAATTTGTTAAAAAAAGATATATTATGGTTATGGGATGAAAATTGTCAAAAGTGCTTTGATTTGTTAAAAGAAGTCGTATCTAAAGCACCTGTGTTAACTAATTATAATTGCAACGTACCTGTGATTTAGTCGGTAGATTCATCAAAGAATGCACTGGGAGCGGTCTTGATGTAAAACAAACGACCCATTGCATATAGTTCAAGAACACTAACATCCTGTCAACAAAACTATGCTCAGATTGAAAAGGAATTGTTTGATTGATCAATGTTCGGTATGTGCTAAGTTCAAGCCAAACACACATAATGAACCGTTGAAATGCCATGAGATATCTCATCTTCCGTGGGAGAAGGTAGGTATAGATTTATTATATTTTGATGGAGTAAATTCCCTTGTTTGCATGGATTACTTTTCCAAGTATATAGAGCTAGCTGTGTTGTTGTTCAAAACCTCAAATCCTTCTTTGCTCGACATGGAATACCAAAAGCATTGGTGTCTGACAATGATCCACCATTTAACTCCTGCAAATTCAAGTCTTTTCTTGTTGATTGGGATGTGGAACACATAACCACCAGTCCTTATTGATCCAGGTCTAATGGCCAGGCTTAAAGTGGAGTTAAAATACAACGAAAAGACAAAATGTCTTTTTATTTTGACAAGAATGCGAAGCAAACATCTTATGATTTTCAGCCTGGAGATGACATCTACTTCAAACAAAATCATAAACCCTTTTGGTTTCCGGGAATAATTAAAGAGAAATTAGGATGTGGTAGATCTTATTATGCTGTGGATCCAAATGGTGTTGTGTATAGGAGGAATAGGGGACACATTAGACCTAGAAAAATAAATTTAAAAGATACAAATCAATAAACAAATCCTCCACCTTCTTTTTATGGTAACGGCAGCACTGACAATATGCTTCCCATGCAGGAGAGTATAGAAACCATGAGTTCGACACAACTCGGAAACGGTCCTGTTCAAAATTGCGTTATCGATGATAACTGTGTTCCTATGGAGAGTCTAGAAAATACCGGTTACGTAACCAGGTCTGGTAGAAGTGTAAGACGTCCTAAATTGTATATACATGAGAAATTTGAGTAGATAAGTTATGTATTGTTATTAGTTATATACTTATAATATTAGTTTGCTTTTTCTCGAAAAGGGAGATGTTGCATGACAACAGCGGTTTTAAGAAATGTAATTGTCAATGTCATATTGACAGATGTCACGAGTAAAGCCTATTTACTTTGGATATTTTCGTATAACTAACAGGCTATTCTCAGTGTAGACTGTAGACGTATTTGTGTTAGACATATCTAATTTGTAATACGTATCTGTGTTAAGCACCAATAAAGTCCGCTACAGTTAACTATCGTTTTTTTGTTTTTTGTTCTTTTTAACAATCCGATAGTCTTCGTCCGCTCGCCGCAGAGTTCGTGGCCTGCCGGTTATAACATTATAGCTTTAACTTTTTAAGGTTAAATACTAAGGTTATGCGACCATTGTTCATCATATTAACTTGACATACAATATCATTCGCAAGCAGATAATAGTTAGACACCATCTTACATTTCCGGAACGTTACATCCAAGGGCGACGGGAAGTTGATATTGCTAGATGCATTTTTAAACTCTGACTTTTTTAAATTGAAAGGTCAATCAAAGGTAAGAAAAATTATAATTAAATAAAATTGGCATGTACGAGTACCAGACTTACATAGATAAAAAATCGTAGATTTCTACTACGATTTTTTAAACCCAATCGTTGTACAATCGTATTAAAATTGGAAGGAAAATTTCATGAAAGCTTTAAGACTGGAGGTACATCATCCGGGTTCCCTCCAGCCGGAATAAACAGCGCGGTAAATAGAACTCTGTGCAAATATAATAGAGTTAAAAATGTTGAACGATGAGTTGAACACACCGCAACATACGGCAGCAATTTAAAAACTCGACGCACATTAGTTCGATTTTCATCTCTATTGTAGTAGCACATAGTTCTGTTTTCAGCGCTGTTTTCCGCCTGAAGAGCGGATAATGTGGTCCGAGACTCATGTTTATCGTGGGTTCGACCTGTCATCTAAAGTGCGGTCGTGGAGCACGTAGAATTTCGTACATTGACTCACCGCTACTTGTCTCTTTCACTCGCCTACGAATAAATTGCTATCGCCTTCACTGAGGCACGCGATACGGAGCGCGATAGCCATATATATGTATATATATATATATATATTCGTGCGGAATTGAAAGAGACAAGTAGCGATGAGTCAATGTACGAAATTCTAGGTGCTCCGTGGCCCCATTTTATCAATACTAATATTATAAAGAGGAAACGTTTGTTTGTTTGCATTGAATAGGCTCTGAAACTACTAGACCGATTTTGAATGAAATTTGGCAGAAATATAGAGTAGACCACGGGGAAGGACATTTTTGTTGCGAAAAAATGTTACGGTTTATGTCACGGGCAACATCAAATTAATAACACATAATATCCTATAGGTAGCCTTCCGATGGACGCGACGCGCGACCCGAAATCGGACCCGAGACCGAATTAGGGTTCGCGGAGCCACTGTTTAGTATGAATTTATATGGAGCACTAAACTATCCCCGTGGCCGGTGGGAGTGGCCAGAGAACCTTATTCGATGGTTTTCTGGTCGCGGTCGCGGATTGCGGTGACGCGTCGCGGTCTCATAGATCGTCAAATTACATTTAATATCATATTATAAATATGTCTATTTCACATTATATACAATTTGAAGCATTCTATACAAGTATTCGGCACAACAGTCCTTAGCTCCCAACGATAAGTTATTTGATTAGTCTGGACAGACTCCAGAACTCCAGAACACTTCGGGAATATGATATGTGCAGTCCAGAGGACTGCACATATCATATTCCCGAACACTACTTCTATTTGGAGACGAAGGCATTGCGAGAAACATAGTTCTTACCCTACATAAGCAATGCTTCGTATGAAATAGATAAATAAATAGTATCCTAGACATAGACAGGTAGAACATTAAAATTAATTTTTTTCGATGTTATTTCGTAATCATAATCATTTTTGTTTGCTATATTAAAAAATTGAGTTTTTTTTATAGCAAACAGCAATAATAGTTTAAAGAGGGCTATAGCTATATATAACTATATATATATATATATATATATATATATATATATATATATATATATATATATATATATATATATATATATAGTTATCCGTTTAGGCAGAAAAATAATTTTCCTAGTCGAAAAAAAAATTATTTCTTTATATTTTTTTAGTTTTAGGGCGAGTTTGCGTTTAGCGGAGAGTCACCCATACCACAGAATACTTATAATACTTATAATAGTATAAGACGACCCATACATAAGACGATTTTTTACTTTGAGTATGACAAATATTGTTTTGCCTAAACCACAGAATAGATAATAGTACAAGTACAGAAGACTCACTCCGAATAGTCATTTAAAGAAATAGGGATAGTTGCTACGATACGATTAAGTTCAATTTAGATCGCGCAGCGCTTGATTGCCTACGGTTATATTTACCTAGAAATTGCGTCTCTTTCTACCGCGTAACTCTTATCTTTTCTGACTAAATCGGGGTTGTCTCCTTTTACAAAATAATTTAATTCCAATTACTTCCCAAATAAACCTAAAGTAGATGTTAATATTACTTTAATTCTAATAAATTCGCGCATACCTACTTACGTTTTCGATACCTTCACGGGAGGTGAGGTGAGATGAGGTGAGAGAGACTCAAAGATGTTTAATCACGCCGCCTTACTATTACTCTAGGTACTTTTGTCAACAAATTACTTTTCAAATCGATCTATGATTCAATCCAATCCATAAAACAGCTCTATGAACAAATCTCGCGCATACGTCACTCCCTGCTGATTACTATTACTATTACTGATTTACACCACTACTGATTGGCACGCTCGTGTCGGCCGCCGCACGTACTCACATTTTCGGTACCTACACGGGGAGTGGGACAGGCCTGCCTAAACGTCTTTACACAAGCAGTGAATTATGTGCCCGAAGTATCCGTAATTGGTTTTCGGAGACGTTATATACCACTGATACTGACTGATTTTTGATTCGATTGTGAGGTATACCGTTTTTCACAACTTACAATATTTACATAGTAGTATCGGATTTTAATGCAGTTTTTACACGACTACGGCGAAGCCAAAAGAAAGGGTATCGATTTTGGCAGTCTATGTATGTATGTTCGTTGAACCGTACCGCTTCTACTGGTCCGATTTCAATAAATGAGGTGTCAATAGATTTATTATAATAGCCCGGATAACATAGACTATTAAACTTACATAGTCTGGTTATAGTTTTTTTTTAATAAAAAATGTAGTTATTAGCAATAGATAGAGTAATACAAGGAAAGATTCACACGGGTGCAATGTAAGTATTTTCTGTACCCGTGCGAAGCTCGGTCGAGTCGGTCACTATAGTTGGTAACAATTTATTTTCAATTGTATGTCGGTATGATCGTATTAAAATGAGACAAAGTGTTGCGTCACGGTCGGAACTGGCGGCCGCACGCCCGAGTGAAACACTTTCCTCGCTCATGGTACACGGCACAGGCTGAAGCGGAGGAAACTATAATTTGGTAGAGAAAAAAAATACGTCTTCAATACTCAAGCACAGTAATCGGTATCGGGCGTCTATTTTGCATTGTTCGCGTAAAATTTCCATGTTTTTGCTAAAAGATGGCGCCGTGCGAGATGCTTACGCCGGTTCTTCTCGGCGGGTTAGGGTTGAACCGGTGGTAGCTTTTTCTGTTGACTTTCCGAAAAAAGCTTATTAAGCTTATAAAAAAAGCTTATTAAGTTTCATTTGGAAATAAAAAAAATCATTTCGTTTTACGATGTTCATTTAGAAATAATAGTGCTCCACATGTATTATACTCCGCTCGTATCTTATAGTAAACGAAGACACAATAGGTCGCTATAATGCCACCAATTTCAATGCCACTATGTTTTTATGTTTGCCGTGCAATAAAGAAATACAAGAATAAAATAATTTGATCGAATTTAATATTTTTGTTTACGTTAAGAGTAAATTGGATGTAAACCGAGCATACAAGTGCATTGCTCTCAAATAAAATAATTATAAGTGCCTGGGTAACCGATCTTTGTTGGGAGATCTAGTAGATTAAAGAAAAACACAAAAATATTTTACCGGGGTTCGAACCCACCACATTCCGAATTTCCCAACAACGCGAAAATTAACGAAACTGCCAATCGGACTTACATTATAGAGTCGAAATTATTGATATATTATTGCACGACGAAATAAAAAAACATATATTGCTTAAAAATGGGTAGTTTGTCAGGGATAAAACCTAGCTAGACCGATTTTTATCCCCCAAAACTCCCTGCATACTAAATTTCATGTAAATACTTGAAGCCGTTGCCGAGATGAAGATTATACATATACTCGTAATATACATCTATATACAAGATTGTCTCGTTTTTAAACGAGACAATCTTGTATATAGATGTATATTATTTAATTGTATTCTTTAGAATACAATTAAATAGAATACAAAGTTTTAACTCGGTTGACTTTGGATTGGACATCTACAAGAAAACTGGTCAATTCTGTCATAGTTCAGTAACAAATATGCTTTAATTAGTAACGGACGTAAAAGCGTGAGCCATTGACAACAACGTATTCGTCACTTTATCGAATGAAAATCGTATAAGCGCTGTCATGATTTTCACATAGTGAGGATTTTTAAATTCGTGACATCTGACAGCATTTTGACACGACAAGGACCGTCGGGCTACCAAGCGCCACCTGGTGACAGAAAAAGAATCGAAAATTCTTATTGATCGTTTTTGATACCACTTACGCCACCAGGTGTGCGTTGGGTCTGGTGGCCCCTAGCGGCAGAAGAAATACCAAACTCCCTCATTCTCATTCGATAACGTGCGAATACGTTGTTGCCAATTGTTCGTGCTAAGCCCACATACAATCCATCACCGCTTATGTTTTACACCACACAATTTGAGCATTAACAAATGCAGGTAACGCACGGCCGGCGCACGCCACCTTACGTAAGGAAAAAGTGCTCGCTTATTAACATATCCGTCTGTTCGTTGTTTATATTGATACTATGTGGCGTGGGGTTCCTATAACTCCAAATTGTACGCACATGGCCCCCATGGGGACCGTGGAAAATATGAAATACTGGTTACATTTTTAGGGTTCCTTAGTACTCAAAGAACGCTTATAGTTTCGCTCTGTCTGTCCATCTGTCTGTCTGTCTGTCCGCCATTCTAAGTTCTGTAATTGTGAATATGAATGGATGAAATTTGGTATAGTTATAAATTGTGTGTAGATTTCGATTTTGGCATCATAATATAAAGTAATAATAATATTATATTTTAGGGGTGGCTCTCCGTACATGTGAAGTGGGGATAAAAAATATTTTTTTATTGTACCCCATCGTCAAATTGGTATTTTTAAATAAAGTGAACTTTTTCGTGAAGGTAATCGGCTCCCTCTAAAGTGGTTTACAAGTTGCCCCCCTCCGGCATACCCCTTCAACATACTTTTTAAATATAGTCCTTACATAGGTACCTATTTAGATATAATTATTACTTGTGATTTCTATGTTTAATTAATAGCGGAAATAGGCGCAAAACACAAGCCACCAACCATAAAAAATGAAATTCCCACCTAAAACACCACGTCAGGCAGCGGCTTCAAAGAAAGTAATGATACAAAATGGCGGATTCATTAAAGCGTGTCGTTAGTAAGAAAGTAATCAAACAAACCATGCCAAGGTTTTATTTTGGAAAGGAGACCAGTTCTGTACCTATTACCTGTAATTAGTTATTTTATTTAAGTTTAATTGAGAATACCGGATTCTGAAATCTTGATTTTTAAATCATTTTTTGTTTTGAAGAACAAAGGATCTGTACGAGCGAGAGGTACCACTTAACATCTTCATCCCTTTCTACGTTAATATAACATTATAGTCTAGTCTTGTAGTCAGTTCATAATGCATACGTGTAAAATCTAAATAAACTAATGACGTATAACTCAACTATATTCACAATAATAACATATAAAGTACCTAATTAAATTATTTTGACATTTGTACAGATGATTAATTGCAAACTTAACGTGAATTGACTATTAAAGATTTTCTTTTGGTAATTTTACCTATATAACACCATTTAATAATAATAATAATAATAAGATTTATTCAACAAACACGCATTTGTACGTTTCAGCGTAAATCTACGTTTTGTAAATTAATATTCTCAGAATTTCCACTTCGATAATTACTTTGACATCAAAATAAACAAATTAATAAAGATAAGAATTTGAGCAAGTCAAACCAATTAAATATATTGCTTGCTGGTATTTTATAATTAATTGCGTAATCAAATGTACCGTAAAAACAGAGCAGTTACAAATTATTTTCTATTCGAAGTGGCCATAAACAAGACTCCATTTTGGTAAATCGGACATCTTGATTTTCGGTTGTTTTTAATTGAAACCACAATTATTCGTAATAAACTTGACGAAGGTTATAAATTACGCAGTAACATTTATTATTATTTATGTGCATAATTATTTTATTCATCTAAATTTTGATAAAGGTAACCTTTTACATAATCATAGATTTGAACTTTGAAACATTGCATCAAACAAACACCAGCCTAGGTACTGCGAGAGGAATTTAATGTTTAGCAGTGTCAGTTTGTCTTCCTATCTAATTAATCATAAAATCGTAATTTTATAATTAGTGATGTCGTTTGCTTACTGTAGTAAAATAGGTGAAAATAACTACAATTAAAAAAAAAACTATAACCCGCGCGACTACGTAAATTATAATATATTATAGCCTATGTTACCCGGGCTATCGTTACGCTAATGATACCTCATTCAGTAAAATCGGATCAGTAGTTTAGGCGCCAAGCGCACGGTGAAACACACATTCATACGTACATACATAGGATGTCAAAATTATTTCCTTTCCTTTTGGCTTCTAGATAGATGTTACCAATATGAAGATTGCAGATTTGCGACGAATTATTTTACAATAACTAGTCAAAAACCATTTTGATCAATTTATTTAAAAACGTCTGTGCCAGTTAATAGTTTAAACCGACTTCCAATAAAAGGAATATTATTGGAAGTCGGTTAAAACGGTTATATATTCGGCTGTATGTTCATGTAAAAACAATTTGTATTTGCCTTATGTAAAATTATATTACTTGAGTGGCAGTAGGTATGGCCTTGTGCTGGGACGGTCAGACCAGCAATTACCTGAAAAGAACAATAAATAGTTAGTTAATGAAGATTCTGCATTTACGTCGCTACATTGCGTAGGAACAAGAATATCAGTTATTCGAAAATTGAGATCTTTTTCGGTACGTTGAAAGGTACAAATAATGAATTATTCTTGACTATAATAATTAATCAAATTCCTTAAAGGCGCTTGCCTGTTTCACAATCTTATAATAAGTGTCGGATTGCTTATTCGGAAGTTTTGATGCTGCTTATCTCGATAAGACTCGCGACAGATACAAAACATGCAAATAAGCTATCTGACACATATCAGTAGATTGTGAACTATTACGGCTATCGTAAAAAACGTTACAATATTTTAATCTTCATTTATTATTTATATGTATATTGGTAGATAAATTATTAATATACTGTGCCTGTAATGAAACAGAGCTCTGCTTTAGGTCTTTTAAACGAGGCAATAGATTTAAATGTGGTTTTCACCAACAGGCAGAGCGATTCAAAACGAACTATGGTATTTAAACTTTAATTACATGACGCATGCGGACTCACGGCAAATGGCTGCGCAATTTTTTAACAAAATAAGTAAAATCCCTATACTAAAAGCCTTTAATAAATATAAAATTATAATTATTAAATATACTTTGGATAACAAAAAAAATATTTATGCCTCCTAGAGGCATAGATAAAATTCAACAAAGTAGTATATGGGATTGACACATTTCGTTGGTAATATCATGTGGTTAACCTCATACATTTTAATTCATTTCGAACTTCTTCATTGTTTTGAAATTGTACTCTGTCAAAGGGTGGCAATACATGTATCAAAGATCTCGTCTTACATCTACCAATTTTTCCAATTGATATGCATTTGATCAAAGTAATTGGATTACTGCATCTATATATCTTTGTCAAATAAACAGGGAAAGGAGATACGGATAAAAACGAAAGAGAAAGAGACACGAAACTTGTTCGAATATTTTATCCAATCTGTTTCCCTTTTCTCTTTCGTTATCTGTATCTGCTTTCCTTGTTCATTTGATGAATAGTATAAAAAGTATGTCCAACTTCTTGGATGACATTATCTACAGTCGACGGCAGATCCGCTCTACCACTTTTAAACCTGATTGCCGAGTGAAAATGTCGAAAAGTTGTACACCGGATGTGTCCTCGTATGCACATTGGACAGAGATCTTTGATAGATGTAATACCACCCTAAGACCCCAGCTTCATACACTGAGTTCTGCACGGAGTACATTTGGTATTGCGTAGGTGTTTCCACGGACAATCGCGTTACGTTATACGTCGAGCAACGAAATTAATTGCATCCTCAATTTGCCACGGGCTGCAGTGTGCGGTCTTGACACATGTGTTAATGTCCACCGTCACGAGATGTGATGTATTCAAGACTTCATTCCTCGGGGAATAGCAGGAACAAGAGACGGCAACGTTATCGTAACATTATCGAAAAAAACTTCGCTGTCACAATTTTCATACAATTCTCATTCGGTAACGCTAATATTACTATGCTATCATAGTTCCTGCTAGGACCCCTGTAGAGACGAAGAAATGACGTCATATCCAATGAAGACATTGTTCTCAAATGTCAAACTACCTTAAAAGGAGTCAAATTTCTTAGGTAGGAGACATTTGATATTCTTCTTCTTTTAAATAAAAATGGAATGCCATTCCAATGTCTCGCTAAAACGAGAACGAGAACGGCTGAGCCGATTTGGCTAATTTTGCTCTTGAAATGGTTGTGGTAGTTCAGGGAAGTTTTTAACGGTAAGATATATTAGAAGAATTATGGGGAGAAAACTAAAAAAGACGATTGAATTTTCCCATACTAACTGTTTACTGTGTTCAATTTCTCACTTAAATGTGAAATATTTAAAGGTGCGTTCAGTTTACCTGATGGTTATTTATTTATTCCAGTTCGTAGTTTAAACAGAACAACGTGTATCGGGGTACATGTACACATGTGTTTGTCCATCGAAACTTGTCGTGTATAGATTCTAGTGCTTGGTGCAAGAGCAGATAAACATTATTTTTTCTTCGACATTACACAACTGATTATGACTTCTTATTACAGTAAATTTTACAGAAGCATTTTTCAGAAAGGTAAAATTACCTATTAATAATAATGAAAAGCTAAACTCTGTCACGCCAAAGTTTATATGAAATAAAACCATCGAAATCCAAACGAAATAGCCCACAGTTTAATTGCAAATTGTTCTGTCATACCTTTGAAGTCGCTTAAAATTAAATTTCAAAGTGAAATTTTGGACATGAAATCTTTTACAATCACAAATACGCCACAAAAAGAGAAGTTATTTAAATAACTGTTATTTGTTATTATTTCCAGTTTATTAACATTGTATTGGAACGTTGTTATTGCTGACAAAATTTGAGATAGCCGTTCTACGTAATGTAAAACAAATCAAGATTTTTATAATATTACTAGCAGCGGGCTTAGCATGGCGATCCGAAGAAACAATTTTAAAGAAGAAATATTCTATCCAAAACAGTTCGTCGTTCTTAATTCATGGTAACGTTTTCAAGGTCGTCAATAGATATCAACATTTCTAAATAGCCATATTTTTGAAATGTTCTGTCAAAAATGATCAAATTTTCAAGTAAATGACTGAAAGTAAAGAAACTTGGACCGCCATGATATGGAGTAGTTGACAATTGTGAGACTATTTGACATTGAAATGAGAGAACGTTTCTAGTTAAGCTGTCAAAAGAGGCCATTTTATGAGCTCATGCTCGGGAAGAAAGGAAATGCTGTTTCTCATAACGACGATGCATCGACCTTGCTGCCTTACAATAAGAACTATTTTGCTCCGAATGGTATTAATGTTTCTACAATCTGTCATGTTGTCGATTCTACGATGTTTCTAGGGTGAGCATGCTAAGCCTGCAGGGGCCCTAATTAGTATCGTACCTACCTCAAATCTCGGTTCGGTTAACGCGCTGACTCATTCGCATAGGCTTCAAATCATGGGCGCGCGAGCGGGACAGACTGACAATCGAACCGATATTCGAAGTACCTACGAGAATTGAGGCCCTGTATCCAACAGTCGTTGTTCTGTCTTGACTATGAACTGGAATAAATAAATAACTACTGTAGGCGTATGTAACGCCTTCAGTTTTTATACTAAAAACTTCACCTACAACCTACACCTACTGCATACGCCTACAAACTACATGTATACTACCTACACCTAAAAACTGCATGTATAATACCTACACCTACTGCCTACGCCTACAAACTACATGTATACTACACTTACTGCCTACGCCTACTGCATACACTTACTACCTACAGGTGATGTGTGAAAGAGTTACCGACCACTGAGGGTTGAAGATTACTACAGTACTAATATCGCTATTAAGCAATGGGAGCTTAGTGTAAGACGGGTGAAAATTTATTAATAATAATTAGAGTTACAATATTATGTATTTTTAATGCCAAATCATAAAATAATAAACATAATAAAGACAAAAAAATGGGATGGGCCACCCTTATCACTTGGGGGTATGAAAAACAGCTTACAGCCTATTCTCATACCTACCGAATACACCTTTCGAAATTTCATTCAAATCGATCAAGCCATTTCGGAAGAGTTCTGCCACAAACACTGTAACACGAGAATTTGTTATAATTAAAAGATGCTTATGAAAAAGTGTTTCTATGTTTATAATAATAGCCAGAAGACTCCTGATTCTACTAAATATCTGGGGGCACGGTATTCAAGCGAAGCGCAAAGGCACTACCTATACCACAGATCTGATAGCGCGGCAGCGCTATCGCCAAGTATTAAGCGGCCGTAACTATCATTTCTCGAAGCATTTCGCGGCTTTTTCATGCCGCCATATTTTCGTTTGTAACTAAGCTAGCGGTCTAAATTTGTCGCAGAGAAGTCATTAGCGGCACAAGCTTTTGTTTTAAATCTAATAAAAATCCAGTGCATAGTTTAGGAGATATTAAGCGGCAAAAAACGCGATTTTGTAAGATATGGACGGAAGTATGTGATGGAGGTATGTAGGATAATAAGCATAATTCATAGTTATTAACTACATATAATGGGAAAATATAAACAAAGTAAACATTAAAAAATATATATTTTAGAATTTTTTTATTTTACGAATTAACTGGAACAAAATGTATATATACAAGTTCACTGATAGCTTTGTTATCGTTATTTATATAACAAATCTCATAAATTGAGAAGTGGTAGGTTACTTTAGGTTACAGTTGATGCTTCGGGACTCTCCGGACAAATAACACACTCAGACACTCGACCGGATAAATAACACGGCCTCACCAGAAAACCGATGGGAAATAGCACTTGCGTTGTGTCTCACTGCATATGGAAGATTGTCCCAAAGTGGGGCACCGGTACCTTCCTCATGCAAAGCTCACAAACGCACTTGTAACTCTTCTGGTGTTGCGGATGTCCATGAGCAACAGTAAAATTTTTAATTATGGAATAGATCTCGACACGAGCAATTGAATCGCCCGTTTGTTTTCTTGGTCACTTGTCACTTGGTCTCTACATCTCTAACTTTTTGCAAAGGAAATACTTGCCTTTTTTTCAATTAGCTAATGTTTTTGTGGGCTTAATTTTAGTTACTACACCTTTTCTCGAGGCACTTCGTCGATTTTTTGAACCCTCATCATAACTTGGATTTGGATTATACCAGATGAACGAAATTTTCGGAATATGTTCCCAGTAGCAGATTTATCAAATTTTGATTGCATAGGTATGGATGTTTGTTACTCTTTCACGCAAAAACTACTTAACGGATTTCGATTAAATATGGTATGGTAGTAGTTTAAGCTCTGGTTTTAAACATAGGATGCTTTTTATCCCGAAAAAGTACAGTGTTCCCGTGGTATACAGTGGCCGCGGGCAACAGTGTTTGTTGTTTTTTTATGTTAACAAATTTTTATGTATGGACGTTTGTTACTCTTTCACGTAATAACTACTGGACGGATTTGATTAAATTTGGTATGGTAGTAGGCTAGGCTCTGGAATTCCACATAGGCTACTTTTTACTGTAGCAAAACCTACGGTCTAAATAAAAATAAAATACAGTAGATGGAACGCATACAATATCAGATCTGTAATTAACAATTCCTCTTAAATACAAACAAAAAGGTAATAATAAAGTGGAACATTTCAAAGGCCTTATTGAAAATTCTCATAAGCGATCCCCTCATAATCTCTAACTCGGTAAGGCTGGGGACACATAGGAGGTAACGAAGGCCCACCCTCATAATTATTGAGCGTTCACGCCTCGGCGTTGATGTGATAACCACAATTTGTTTTTCTATTTAGATTTTTTAATATAAAAAATAACATTTTCGTAAGTTTATTTTTTTACATTTACGAAAATGTTATTTTTATGGTTCCATTTCTCAACTTCGCTGTCTGTATGTCACTAGGCTGTATCTCCTTAACAATGATAGCTAGACAGTTGAAATTTTCTCATAATATGATATATTTCTGTATACTTACTAAAAACAGAATAAAATAAATATTTAAGGGGAGCCCCATACAACAAACGTGATTTTTGCCGTTTTATATGGAAACGTTTGTGCGTGAGTCCGACTCGCACTAGGCCTGTTTTTTGGTGTAAAACTTGTTTTTTTTCCTACGGCATTACGGCACGAAAACTAACAAAAGCATACGCATACGCGTACCTTCTTCACATTTCACATGACATAATTATTAAGCTATAATTTTAATTTATTTTTCCACCAAACCAACTAACCGAAATCATTAATGAAAACCGTACTTAACCAAAATAGCTGAACTCAATATATTTTCCGTGTGCACTCCGCCTAACACTAGTAAGCGCCGTTCGGGATTCTTTCGTGTAATTAAAAAATACTTTTACGAAATTTAATTTTAGAGTCAACGTGAAAGCCCTTAGCTCTACGAAAGGAACTCCTCAACTCCTTTGTTTAAGAAACGTCTCGAAGGCTCTCGAAAGGGCGGTCGCGAAATTAGGTTTGATTTTCTCGAAAAATGTCCATTATATTTGATTTGACCACAAAAAACTTTTAGTCAAAAAAACTTAACTCCAAACACTTCACCAACGCCTGTTAGTGTTAATATTTTGTCTAAATATCATGCCTCCTCCTCCTCCTTTCATTAATACGAAGAACGAGACAGATAACGTGATATTTAATCAATGATTAACTTTACATGGGTAACACTGAATGTAAAACACGTAGATAGTAGTCATAAAAGATAACGGCTTTTCTATTAGTTTGCCTGTTTATGGTATATAAAAAATGTAAACGTTGTAAGAAATTGACATTTAACGACCTCTGTGGCTCAGTGGTTAGCGCGTTGCAGCTCAAGCCCGGAGGTGGCGGGTTCAAATCCCGCCAGGGGACTAATAGTTTTCCGTATTCCTGGGTCATGATGTGTATTAAATATGTGTATTATACAATAAAAATCCTAAATATAAGTATGGTTTGAAAAGTATTAAATATATTTCCATTGTCTGGTACCCGTAACACAATTTCTTCGAGAACTTACCACGGAACCAGATAGACGTGATGTGAAGCGTCCATCTATATATACAAAAGGTAGCTGATTGACTGATGTATCAACACACAGGCCAAACCCTTAAGGCTAGAAATTTTAAATTTTGCACACGTAAGTATTTCTTATATGACGCAGCATCCACTAAGGAAGGATTTTTCAAAATTCAACCCCCAAGGGGGTAAAATAGATGATAAGAGTTTGCACGAAACTTTTTATTCCTTGGACATATTTGCATGATATTTCGTATGAATTGAGTTCGGAAAAAATAATGAGTTGCGTGTTTCAGCGTTTTCTAAAATACACGCGGGCAAAGCCGCGGGCAATTGATGATAGTAGATTTATATTATTAACATATTATTATTGACAAACGATATCAGCGGGAGTTTTGCCGGGAAATTATTCAATGGGTGACGTTGTGGATTTTGTATACCTTTCATTAATCTGTGTTATTTCGGTTGTTAATGTGTAATATTGGTAGAATATTAACCATTAAATATTCGTTAACGTTCACAAATGTGGGCAAGTGGTACAACTTGAAAAACCGTGATATTTTGTGTTCCCTCCAAAACTCCCTAGAAACTTTCAGTAAAGCTTCTACTACTTTACTGAATCGACTGACTTGACTCATTGACTGCAGTGACTATCTATTTGGACTTTGACTAGACTTTAGACTTGACGATACGTTGTTGAAAATTGAAAAGAAGTTCTATTGCCCGCCTTTTTAACTTGACACTGGCAAATGGTTTAAGCCGACGCCATATATTTAAATAAATAAATAAAACGACATCAGCGTGCTACAAAATTATTGTATCTATCAAATGCACGGTAGTGTGCGATAGTTATCTTAGGCAGTGTCTGTTATTTTTATAAGTTTTATAAAAAGCGTTATTTTAAAAAAAAATGCATTTTGCATACCTTCCTCCACATAAACTTTATTTAACTGTGCCAAGATCATATAACTCCGTTTGCACAATTCTCGTAACACTGTACCTACTCAAAGTTTTTGCTTCACGTATTAATACATACGATGATGATGATTAACGAAGTTTATAATAATTAATAGACTTATCATTAACTGGTTTAGCTGCGTCCAATATAATTGGTTGGAATGTGTCTAATAGGTATGTATTTCTATAACTCATTCCTCGTAAGCCAATTATTCACTGTTGGAATGAAAACAGAGTAATTCAGGTTCAAATAGGTATTACGTAAAACGGACTCATGAAATACACAGATTTTGAAAATAAACTTGAATAGCTGCATAATGATGTTATTGTTATATTTTATACAGTTATAATTCATACTTTTCAACTTGAATTTACATAACACAATTAAAAATATAGAATAAGATCATATTTTAAACTTTATTAATTAGCTAACTGCTAATTTAACTTGTGAAAAGTTAAAAGGGGTAAAACTATTTATCAAATCAAGATAAAACGAATTTTACTAATATGTACATTACTACATAACAAAATTACAGAAAAAAATAATTTAAACCAAGAATCTAAAATATTTAAGTATAGATTGAATCATTAAATTTAATTAGTTCGTCGAATAAATTTCCCTGTAATCGGATTATTAAGAGTAAAATTAGACGAAGACAGAGTTTAAGGCAAATTGTGTTAATTCGGTTAAGTCAACTTCAGAATTGCCTTAATTAGAATATTTTTATCCTCCGGGACCTTAAAAAGGGAATTTCAGAATCATATTTTTAATTATATGTAGCCCGCGACTTTCTTTGCAAAAATTCTGTCTATTTGAACTTCATAATTATTTTAAGTAAAATATATTCATGAAAATAACATCTTCATAATATACAAAATACATTGGGCGTTTTAACCCGCGTTTTAAAAAAGTCGCGACCACAAAAATACTGTACAGTATTTTTGTGGTCGCGTAAATTGTACAGTTTTCCTTCAGATTTAAAATTCCGTATTTTTAACTTTACTATTTCCGTAAATATTTAAAATTCAGACCCATGGAGAAGTGGAAATAGCCATTCTTTGAATAACAATAAATTGATATTCAAAAAAACGTATGAATATTCGTTGAAATAAGTAAAAATATGCGACCTCCTGCAGATATGCGGACCTACGAGTATGCCGTTCTCAGTTTTATTCCAGATGCAATTACGCTTATGTCTAATCTAATTTAATGTTTGATCGCTGTATCGCCGTAAGTCATTGTTCTATAGTAAAATCCCCAATGTCCTTTCGAATATTTTATAGTTTTTTTTTTTTATTATTTTAGATGCAAGTACGAAGAGTTATTATTATTACGATAATATCTTTTACATAGTTGCCAAGCGTACTATTCCACAGCACCACTTTCTACACCTACACAGAGTACTTCTTTAACTTCTACTAATAGACATATGTCTCTTTCCTGTATACGTCAAGGGACATAAGTATGAGCGCGACCGCAACACAATGAACTAGTCGAAGCAGGAATGAGTTGTTGAAAAGGACAATAAAGGAATAAATACAGTAATGATTGCATCCTGTGGCCACATGACTGGCGAAAGGAATTCACATCACCATCAGCATCAACTCGCTGCCAACCATCCATTATGAGAATATTCACAACCTCCGTGGTCCAGGAGGTCGTGGGTTCGATTCCCGCATTGGAACAATAAAAAATGTTGTTTCCAAGTTTGGTTAGGATAACCTGATTGTCTGATAAGATGATCCATGCGTCGGATGGGCATGTAAAAAGTCGGACCTGCGACTGATCTTTCGCCAGTTGTGTCGGTATGTCCGTCCCACTGGGTTTCGGGAGTAAAGGAAGAGAGAGTGCTCTTGTGTACTGCGCACACACCTGGGCACTAAAATAACTCTTGCGTAGCTGGCCTGGTTTCAATGAAACCGGCCACCGTCACCGAAAGCGGTGTGGGGAGCTATTATTATTATTATTATTATGAGAATATTCGTATATATTAATACGCGAAGCAATAACTTTCAGTACAGTTTTACTAGAATTGTGCCAACGGAGGAGTATGATATTTGGCACAGTTAAAGTTTATGTGGATGAAAATAGTATTTTTTTAAATAATGAGTATAAATATATAAAATTAATAAAAAACGCAACACGTACCACCCAGATTATTTACAAACACCACCTTGCGTTTCATAAATACACTTTTAATTTTTTTATTTAAATATATGGCGTCGGCTTACAACCATTTGCCAGTGTCAAGTAAAAATGGTGGGAAATAGAATTTTCGTTTCAATTTTCAACACCGTATACTTAAATCGTCAAGTCTAAAGTCTAGTCAAAGTCCAAATAAATAGTCAGTGCAGTCAATAAGTCTAGTCGTGTGTCGATGAACCGATGAATCGAATGAGTCGATTCAGTAAAATATGGTAGAAGCTTTACTGAAAGTTCCTAGGGAGTTTTAGAGGGGAACACAAAATAGCACGCTTTTTGAAGTTGTACCACTTGCCCACACTTGTGCACGTTAACGAATATTTAATGGTTAATATTCTACCAATATTACATATTAAGAAACGAAATAACACAAATTTATGAAAGAAATACAAAAACCCCAACGTCACCTATTGAAATTCCCGGCAAAACTCCAGATACACTTTTGTTACACGTTGAAGTTTGTCAATCTGTCACAATATTTACATTTTTTATTATCTTTTTCTATCTAAGAGTCAAAAGAACCCATTTAAAGTACAACCATAAAAATTAAATGAATTGTTATGGACGAATTTCGAACTGTAAGTATAATTGAATAATTCATCGAGAAATTATCATCATCATCATCATCAGCATCAGCCCCATGCCATCTTCTTTCAATTGAGTAGCTACGACAATCTATACTTATTTAATAAAGAGGAAAGATCTGTTTGTATGTTTGCATTGAATAGGCTCCGATACTGCTGGACCGATTTAGATGAAATTTGGCACAGTTATAGAGTGGATCGCAAGGACAACATAGGCTACTTCTCTAGAACTAAGTCGCGGCAACATAATATATAAAATCAATGATGCTGTATATTTGATCTTATCCTTTTTATTAGATAATTAGTCAATAAGTAAGGGGCTTAAATCCTTAGATCTTAGCTACGCAATGGATTTAAATGCGGTAATAGACAGAGTAATAATGGCACCTGCAAATTTTGGAAAATTTAATTGAATGCGAGCGGAGTCAAGGGCAAAAGCTAGCTTTCATATAGGTCAATCAAAGAAAAACAATTCCTTTTAAAGCTCTAGATGAGGCTGTGGATGGTCTGGATGTGAAATTAAACAAGAAGTTGAAGGTATCACAGCTAATCCAACATGATTGGACAAGTGACACAAAACATAGGCAGCTTTTAGCGTTAGTGTGGGATGCAATATTAATTCCACAATCCACAGGGGGGCGAAGGCAAATAAGGGCAAACGAGCAGACGGATCACCTGATGGAAATCGATTACCGTTATACATGGACATGGACCGTAAAACTAGAGGAGTCGCAAGTGCATTACCGGCCTAAAAGCAAAAAGTAGATAAAAATGTTGTCACGATGTTGAGAAAATTAATTTAGTCGGTAATTATTTTCTTATATAAACATGCAATATACATATTACATATTACACAAACGTGTAATATGTATGTTGTATGTCTGATTCGTAGTCACGTTGTAGGCTTGATACATTTGGTTTCCACACAGAGTGTCATTAAATTCGTCTCGGTTGCAGCAGAAACAATATACTATCAGTTGAATATTATATTTACATAAAATATAACCTATCCCCTTATTTACATAAAATGTAACCTATCGCTGTATTTTTATAAAATATAACCTATACCCTTATTTACAATGCGATGATAAACACTTTACCACTCCTTTGCGTCGCACAATAAAACTACTAGACGATGCCCGTGGCTGCTTTCACGAGACGACCTCCGAGGCACAGTGGTTGAGCACGTTGGTGCTCAAGCCGGGGGTCGCGGGTTCAAAATATGTCGAAGGATCAAAAAGTTTTTCTGTGTTCCTGGGTCATGGATGTGTATTAAATAAATAACAACAACATTATAATGAAAATCTTAAATATACGTATATGACCATACGTTATTGAGCTCCGTAGCCTAGTGGGTAGAACAATTGATTCGCACTCGAGAGAGTGCAGAATCGATTCCCAGGTTGTGGCATGTACCAATGAGACTTCCTCAGATCTCAAGTACACTATACGGACGCTGAAACGGTGAAGGAAAACATCGTGAGGAAACCCGCACATGGTTGTCCCCAGACGTATTAACCAGTCATTCCTCTGGACTAGGCTGACTATGTTGTGAGAATGCCGTATGTGCTTGGGCAACCATACGACATTTAAAAAACCGACTGTCCCAGGCACTACAGTATTTCAAAAGTGGTCACTTCGCTCAGGGAATACTGTATAAATCATCCAATAACGGATGAAAAAGCCTAAGATTTTTTTTACCATACGTATATTTAAGATTTTTCCCGTTGTCTTGTCCCTGCAAGTTCTTCGGGTACTTAGCACGGGACCAGATTGACGTGGTGTGAAGCGTCATTAGAAATGATTATTAATATATTACATACTTTTTTGCCTGCTAGAGTACTAATTAGTGTGGCGATGGCTGGTTCTCCCACATAGGGAAGCCCTAGCCTGTATATTGTATAATAGGTAGGGATTTGGATGAGGGTCTTCAAATGGTAAGTGGTAAGTGAAGCCGATAGGAATGGAGTTATGGGAACCCCACGCCACCGATAGACGTATCAATTTACACGATGTAAACGAAAATGTAGGTGCGACAAACGGTTTCGTCTTTCGTCTTACGACCACTTCCCTAATAAGATTCCGGGGCCCGCGGAACTTTTATTGCACGAAACTTTCATATAAAAATATTACGACTCGTAAGTTTGTGATTAAATTAGTTCTGCCGAGTCGAGAAATATTATTTGAGAAGTATTTGGACCGCAATGAAGTATCATACGTGTCGTTATCTGGAAAATGAAGAGAAGAAATGTCTGTTATTACAATATGGCTACAATATTATTATGTCTAGATGTAAATAATGTTTTGTTTCGGTATGATTTGATCAAAACGCTTACGCTGGGACTATATGATCCGGAATCCGGAAGGTAGGGGAAAATTCAAAGCTTTGAAAATAGAACTCAGCGCTAATTATGATTAAAAATTTGGTATGGATGTAGTTTAAGCTCTGGATTAACACATAGGTTACATACTTGTTATCCTGAAAAAGTACAGTGTCTCCGTGGGATACTGTATATACGCAGCGGAGCCGTGAGCAAAAGCTACTAAAAATAAAACTTATTTAAATTTATTGGAAGCGTAGCACGGCAATAAATACTTTTACTCAATAATCAGCCTCTATTTTAATTTGTTAATTCGGTTATCTGCATACAGCAATTCGCCATTTGTCAGAAAATAAAGTCGGAAAATCGGAAACCGGTAACGACATTAAAACATCGGTTTTTATCCGAAAAATCAGCTTTCACATTACCGTCGCAAGTAGATTTGCGGCCATTAATTGGTTATCCGAAACCGCAATCGCACTTAAATTGGATATCGGATAGCAAAATGATTTCCCCGTTATAATTATACTTTTTACAGTATAAAAAAACGTTATACTTAAAACTTTTTTGTCTTCAATTTGTCATTAATATTACAAACTTAGTCTTACCTACTAGGTATTTAGATTGTAGAACTCGAACAAACGTGTATATTACAGAATTATATAGAATACATATTTTTAAAATTTTTAAGTCTATCGTGTAAGAACACTACACAGTTCCACCTAACACTAGCTAACGGCCGAATATATAATTCTAATGGTTGCTCAAATTTTTGGTAGCTTCCAAACACAAAATGAAAAATATTGAATGAGGTAGGAGTCAAATAATAATTTGAGCAGCTGCTAAAATTTGAGTGACTGAAATAAGAAATGGCCACTATTTGTATTTTCACCACTTGTACATATCCATGTTAATAATCGGATGACACATTAAACCCGTACGTCACGTGACAGACCCTCAGATCCCGCAGACGTATCAGTCATACGTCTGCGGGATCTGAGGGTCTGTCACACATATTACATTTTACAAAAGCATAAGTTTCACGCCTCTTTCATACCTCAAGGCTCAAGAATCCATTTTTTTGCCTACACCTTAGAAAATAGAAATAAGGTCTAGCGTAAATGCGACCTTTTTTGATTACTGGCCACATACAACACATACTTAACGAGAACACTATAATACTAGGTATATTTTTTACAGCTAGTTCTTCTAATTAGACATATTTTTACCCGCATACGGCGAAGCCAATAGGAAGGGTATTGATTTTGGCAGTCTACGTATGTATGAATTTCCACTGTAGCGCCTAAAGTACTGTCAGTCTGTCCGTGGCATCGTAGCTCCCTACTTTACTACCTACTACAATCAATTTTATTTTACTACCATTTTTGATATCGCATTAAATCTCTATTATATATTCCTTTTCAATTAAAAATCTTCGAAATAATATTTGAGCATCGTAAAACACAAAGGAACATTGAATTTAAAAGTTAATGGTATTACTCATCTGTTACAGATGTATTAACAATTGAATTTTCTTTGAAAAACAATAATAGCTTGACCGAAAAAGAAAGCCTAATAGATAATAGATAATTGTCGATTTAATTCCATATAAGTAACCTAACCAAGAACATGTCAAGATATGTCTAAAGAGGGCTCCGTAGGGTTTTCTTTAAATTACTAAAAAGTTCTTTATTGGCAAATAAACATGTATGTCGGGGCCGACAGACAGACGGACTGACAGAGCGAAAGTAAAAGGATTCCTTGCGTACTACGGAACCCTAAAAAAGAAAAGCTACTCATTTACCAAAAGCCAGGTCCAGTCGTACGGATGATGATAATGATGCATAAATCTATGAAATCCAAATCTTCCATTTGAATTCAGTTGTGAATTTAATTTTGTGAATGTAATAAGCTTTTGAAGAAATAACAGTTTGCATCTTAAGCGGGTACTAAGTTTTAATCACTTTACTTTTGAATGGTGCTGGACTTGACAATTCATAGTGAGGTATTCCTACATTTCTGTTCAAGAAAATTTAGTTGATTTTTTATTATTATTGATACGGAATTAAAAGAATACTTCTTACACTTTTATTACAAGTCTAACGGCTGAATACTGAAACTTGACTCAAATAAAGGCTGCTCAAATGTTTGACTAGCCCCTAAACACAAAATAACTTACACATTTTGAATGTTTAAATTTAATATAATGTATACTGTATACACTATAAATACATTTTCATGAACGCATGCACACACACACACATACACACACACACACACAATACACAATCGTTTCTTCATCGCTTCAGTCACACACTTGCATGCTGTTCATGTGGTCTATCTGTACTAGCAATATGTATGGGTGGCCTGGAGATCTAATATATTACAGGCCTGGCTTAGATTAGACTCCAGATCTCCCATAAGTTACAATTTCTGTGTAAACTGTTTAGTTTAGTTTAAAATTTATCTAAACAGTCTTTTTAATTTGTAGAGATAAAATAAACGTTATTATTATCATTTTATGTTATGGTGAGCGCCGGTTCAAGAACTATCAATGAAACCAAATTTGCAAAATGGACTTCTATGGCAAATCATTCAGTTTTATTGTTTGTAATTTCACGAAATAATTGATCTATTGAGTCGGAAAATTCGCGACACAAGTAAAACCTCTCTACCCATCTTACCATGAAACCGTAAAATTCCACTTGATTTACTACCCGCTCTAAAATCGTTCGTTCCTTTTCAAATTCGCGTATAAACTTTACAGCATCATAATAAAAGTGGACAAAAGAAAATTTTAAAATAATAAAATTTTATGTTGCCAAATATGAACTAAGATTGTTTCGAGCCAAGTTTACTACGTTTTTTACGACAAAATTACATAAATACGATGAAAGTAAGGAATTATGTGCTACACACTGTCGCGGGCCCCCGTAGGTTCAAGTACCTATCAGGTACAGTCAGCAGGGTCAAAATTTAATCAAAATAAAGTGCAGTCGCGGAGCACGTAGAGTAATTAAACGCGACAGCAACATATCCGTGAGTAACAGAGACAAGTAGCGATGAGTCAATGTACGAAATTCTACGTATTCCGCGACGGCACTTTAGTGGTCGCCAAGTGGTCAAAATTCGACCATAATTTATTTTTTTCAAAGTTTGAACTATATTTAGGGGTTCTGTTGTCAAAGGCTTTACGTCTAAATACGCAATAAAGAAATATGTAAATGAGTACAAAGTTAGCGCATTATAAGTTTTCCATATTTAATGACACTTAAGTAAATAACTGTAAAGTTTTAGTAATTACACAAAAATTTTTGTTCAATCCATTTTATCGATCCAAATTACGTCTGTAGACAAATTAGACAAAATGTGTTGTCAAATGACATCAAGCTGATGTAACATACATTTTGTCTAATTTGAGCTAAAGAATATATAATATTATAATTTTACATTATTTCTGTTTGGTATATTATTTTGTAATTGAAATTGGTTCAAACTGAATTGCAGGCATTAGGTAAAATATTAAAACCCATTTAAAATTCTAAGAATGGTGAAGGTTATCTATTGTTTCTGCCGACGGTACCTGTGACAGTAAGTTCGTGGAAAGTTGGCACAGTTTCAGAAGTCAATAGATTTGCGAAAATCATCGGATAATTCTTTTGTTTCCAAACGCTTTATTACAAAATTTGTATGACCCAGTTCGGTTATAGATCACGAACGGTTAAAAGTTTTTAAATTACTATTGCTTTATGTCTTTCTAGCTTTTTCCTACGGGAATTCTGTACTTTTTCGGGATAATAAGTAGCATGTGTCAATCCTGAGCTTGACTTTTTACTACCATGCCAAATTGCATCAAAATTCGTTCAATAGTTATAAATCGTTCAATATCGTTCAATCGTTCAAATTCGTGAATAAATAATAATAATAATAATAATAATATCTATGGACGCTTCACATCACGTCAATCTGGCCCCGTGCTAAGTATCCGAAGAACTTGTGTTACAGGTACCAGAAAACGGGAAGTATATTTAATACTTTTATACTATACCTATATTTAAGATTTTTATTATATTATACACATATTTATTACACATCCATGACCCAGGAATACAGAAAAACTTTTTGTTCCTTCGGCGGGATTCGAACCCGCGACACCCGGCTTGAGCACCAACGCGCTGAACCACTGAGCTACAGAAGTCGTCGCGAATGAGTAACAAACATCCGCCCATCCATCATTCGTCACAGTAGTAGGTTTTAAACAGTTAAATTGTTGTATTGTCGGATTAAAGCCTATGTTTTAAAATCCAGAGCCTAAACTACCATACCATTTTATCCAAATCCGTTCAGTAGTTTTTGCGTCAAAGAGTAACAAACATCCATCCATCCATCCACCCTCACAAACTTTTACATTTTATAAATAGTAAGTAGGATGAATTACTCTAAGTAGTTACTAGTTATAGTCCAGTGTACAAACTGATTTTCATGTCAAATTGAGATACTGGTCCTACAACAATGTGTGATACCTCGTTGGATTCGGAATGGCGTCTAGAAAATTGTGCTAAAAGTTAATATTAGCACATAAGTTATTGCAAAAGTTATAAATAATTAAAGAGGACAAAAAGGGTGTTTTGGTTTTTTATTACTAAATATAAGAAATTCGAAAAATATACTGAATAAGAGCAGGATATTTCCAATAAAAAACTCCGTACTGCCGGAACTCTGTCGTAATTTTTTTTATTTAATTTAACGCTGAAAACAGGCATAGCGCATCATTCTTAGGCTACGCGCGCGGCGGTACGTCGCGTATAATACTCGTAATAGGTCTTTACCTATGAAATTGCCGTCCTGCAGTACTGGCTATTTCAAATCAAAGTATTTTTTGTTTGGCTAAGAATTCTAATTTCAAATTAATTTTATTTTAAAAACATGGAAATCTTTTTCCAAAAGTAGTCATTTGTTTATTGATTAGTGTTACATTTTCATCGCATTTCAATCTTTTTCGTCATCATGGATACGTTAAAAATTCGAGTAATTAAGGAATATGAGTACCGTCGTGGCAGCAACGCGGCCCAAGCGGCACGCAACATCAACGACGTTTACGGAGCTAACACTACAAACCAACGCACCACCTGTTATTGGTTTGCTCGCTTCCGTTCTGAAAATTTCGACCTGAAAAATGAACCTCGCGGTCGTCCGAAGACTTTGGTCGACAATGACGAATTAAAGGCGATTGTGGAAGCTGATGATACACAATCTACGGCTGAATTATCAGCAGCTTTCGATGTTAACGTCAAAACAATATTGGTCCATTTGCGTCAAATTGGCAAGGTAAAAAAGCTTGACAAATTGGTGCCCCACGAACTCAATGATCGCCAGCGCGAAGTACCCGTCGAGACGTGCCTTGCACTGCTCAACACACACACAAATGAAGGAATTTAGAACCGCATTGTTACCTGCGATAAAAATGGATTCTATTTGATAACCGCAAGCGATCAGTAAGTTGCACCAAGCACCTAAACAATGCCCTAAACGAAAACTTTCCCCTAGAAAAGTGATGGTCACTGTTTGGTGGTCTAGCGCCGGTGTGATTCATCACAGCTTCTTACCAAACGGGGTGAGCATTACTGCATATGTGTACTGTGAAGAACTGAACACAATGATGGAGAAGCTGGCACATCTCCAACCAGCATTGGTCAATCGCTCGTCTTCGCTGCTCCTGCACGACATCGCGCGACCTCATACTGCACAGCAGACGGTCCCCAAGTTGCAAGAACTGGGGTTGGAAGCTCTCCGTCATCCGCCCTACTCACCAGACTTTGCGCCTACAGACTACTACTTTTTCCAGAATTTGGATAACTTCTTGGCGGGAAAAAAATTCAATGCCCGAGAGGCAGTACAAAATGCCTTTGAAGAATTTGTTGCCTCCCGTCCAGTTGATTTCTTTAAGAAGGGCATCAATACTGCCACTGCGTTGGCAAAGATGCATTGATTGCATGGGTGATTACTTCGATTAATACAAATAAAAAATACATGGAAAAAATTCGTTTAAATTTTTTCATACAAAACGGCAATTAATATACATATTTTTAACCACACGGTATATACATATATAAACATATTTTTAACCACGCAGTAAATATTAATTTTTAAAATCAAAATAAATGTGGCGTTTTCTAAAAACTTTGAAGAATTGATTCCCAATGGAAAATAACCATATAAATTGTGTATTAACAAGTTTGAATTTAAACAAAAAAAATTAATTTTCGTCTTTAAGTAAATCGGAAAAAAGTGTTGAAATAATTCAAAAGTATATATAAATATATATACTACAATAGGTAAATTAGGAAAAATTAAAAAAATATATTTTTTTATAAAACAAATTTATATAAATAAAACAAATTTTTTTATAGTAATAAAATAATCATACATATAAAAAAATATAATATTACTTCGATTTTTCCATCTTTTGACAAGATAAAACTTGAACAAGATAAAAAAGATAAATCTAAAGTTTATTATGGTTTAAGCTAGCTTGTAGATAGGGCTCCGCCCGCATGAATACAGTATTTCACGGGAACACTATACTTTTTTGGGATAATAAGTAGCATGTGTCAATCCTGAGCTTGACTTTTTACTACCAAATTTCATCAAAATTAGTTCAATAGTTTTTGCTTGAATAAGTAAACACCTTTCCTAACGTCGTTTTTGTTTGCCAAAACATACATTAACTTCTCTAACTTGATAATTAAAGAAAGACAGGTGAAGTGCAAAAATCAACGAATACGTTATATTCCACGACAAAATGTCATTTGACAGACTGAGATTAAAAATGAATATATAGATATAGAGCTTTTATTGCTCCTCAGAGAAAATAGATCTTAAAATAATATGTTGGTATGAGTGAATGTATAAGAATTTTGTCTTTTGTTTCACAAACTAAAATAAACATGTCCTTAAACTCTTTATTGGATCCCTGACAACGTTAATAAAATCCGCAATTTATTTCTCGTTTAGCTTTAATGTTTTGAACAATCGCTAGTAAAAATGCGATATTATGAAAGCCGTAGTCGCCGTGTGCTGTTTCGCCCTTAATGTCATGGCGTTAGGGTTCAAAATTACACCGCGATTGTTATACATCTGGCTTACAAGATTACGGATGAGGGATGAGGAGATCATAGTAATGCCTGCGCAAATTACGGAACCCACATTATAATTTAGGACCAGCGTAATGAAGCAGCCCTCAATGTGCGCACTTCGCGAAGATACACGCGTCACGCGATACGACAGTGCATGCTATCCCATTTGCAAACTTATTAACTATCACAAAACTGAAGATGCCAATTGTGTATTTAGTCACCGTTGTCAATCAATATTGTATCAGACGGTTCAGAATTAAAATTATTGAAGGGAAACTACTTTAGCAGCGTTGAGAGTGAAATTTCGAGGTTCATATTTGATGTTGTATATAACGGTATCTGTCGGAAGCTACTTATACTTCTTAGATGACAACTTAACGTTCTAAAGTGCTCTTATTGATGGCGCTAGGTGTTTTCTATTCTTTTTGGAGTGATGATGTCTTTAGGCACGTTGAGAGTATTTTTGTATTTTACTGTACATGTCATGTTTTTTATTATTATGTGTTATTATACTCGATCTAGCATGCCTTGACGCTGGAGACAAACTGAAAATTGTGTACTTTAGTAACCAAAGTTGGCCCCCTGTTATCATGCGACCGCTGCTAAAGTTCCCTTAAATATAGGCTTTCATTATTTGCCAGATTGACAAGGACAGCGTGTGTTTCGAGAGCCTCTTAATTTAAGAATAGTTTGAGATATTTTTAGAGATTTTCGAGCTGGATATGTACTAATACTTGATGTATGTAAATTTTATGAGATACAAGCTGACCCGGCAAACGTTATTTTGCCACTGTATGTATCTTTTAATGCCACATCATATGAAAATAAAAATAAAAATAATTGACGAAAAAATTTAAAAATATATTTATCCTTATCATTTAGAGGTTGAAAACACTATAAAGACCGATTCTTATGAATTTTCTTTTGCATATTCGGTAGGCAAAAGAAAATTCATAATAATCGGTCACGCCGTTTCGGAGGAGTGTGTCCCTTAATACTATGACACGAGAATTTTATATTTTAGATATATACGGCAGTAGCATAATGCTCAACAATAACACTTACGTTGGAGAGCCATGTTTTGGCATCAATGAGCCGGAAAGACGGAAAAGATATCACTAGTCACGGCCAAACAGAAAATGAGAATTGAATCTCACCAAGTGAGAGCATCGGATCGTTTACCATATACCATATATTTAACCGCTGCTTTTTACCGGATTATTTCACAAATAAACACATAAAGTATGTACGCACCCTTACAGAACTCTTATCCGACACAAAATGACAGACATTTTGAAAATTCAATAGTCGTATTTCCATTCCTTTGATGAATGTTTGAATCTTTTGTTCTATTTCCGAACAAAAATTCACTTTGAGTATAATAGAATGTATAATGAAGAAATTTTTCGCTGAAATATAAAAAAGAATCATATTTAAATATTAATGCAAGCTTTGTATCTAAGAGATAAATAAAAAATATTGTTTCATTATTTTTGTGATACTATTTTAGCACTTTGTTGACCTGGCAAATACACATCCATGCAAAGTTTCATCTTTCCAGCACTAACCGTTCGGTTGGTCTGAGTATAAGATGAATTAAGTATATTCCTCTACATTTTAGACATGTCACAATTACAATGGCTTACAATGCTTATCATTCATACATAAAGTTGTGTCCTTTCTAAAAAATACAGAGGACTTTTTGTCTAATTCAATGAGATTCTCGCTTTCCAGAGCACAAAATCTTTTGTGCATATTTTGTACATTGGCGCGGCAAAACGTTACTTCGTCGAGCACAAAGCGCTCGCGTTAGACGTGCCTGACAAACAGTTGAATTGACCAACTACACTGTTATACGGCCGAATACTGAAACGCTAATCAAAATTAAGAGCCCTCCTATTCACAGATTGTTGCTATCTCTGCTAGCCGAAATGACAAGCACGGCATGTGACTTGAGCGTCGCGTCGCTTAATTTAATTATCGTTCCAGTATTCGGCGGTAAGAATGACAAATTAGATTTCACCACCAAAAACGAAGGATTTTCTTTTCTTTCTCTCGCTTATAACTTGAGCCCTACATCTGGACGGGGAAAATACACTCATTTGAATGTGTCCCGGGATGATTTATATCCCACCTGCACTACCTGTTATCCAGGGGAATCTTGGAAAAAAATTACTTGTTCTCGTTTTCATGGATATGATAATGTTTGAAGTTGCTATGACCGTCTAAACCTTTGATTCAGGGGAGATCTTCAAAAATATTCCTAGACATTATTATTATGTATGTGGTATTTTAAGCTTTAACCACTAAAAACCCTGCATTGTAACCACACAATCTGTCGCGTCGGTGTGGTGTGGTTATGGTACGTTTGGGAAGACCCTGCAATTTAAAATTTCACACACTACACACGCGCTGTGCGGCGCGATGCAACTCGACATTCGAACTCTGAAAATGAAACGTGTATCTTCTTGTGTACTGAATATGTAGTGTGAATGTTAAAAATGCAGCGCTATGTCGTGTATCGTTTCCATTTCGGTGTGAATTGACCCTTAGGTGTGCAATATACAAAGATAATATGTAGCAATTTTGAAACATAATTTCAGTTATCAATCTTTTATAGTTATTTATTATCCCACTATAATATTATAAATGTGAAAGTTTGAGAGGGTAGATGGATGGATGTTTGTTACTCTTTCACGCAAAAACTGCTGAATGGATTTTGATTAAATTTGGTATGGTAGTAGTTTGAGCTCTGGATTAACACATAGGCTACATTTTATCCAGAAAAAGTATAGTGTTCTCGTGGGATACTGTATTTACGCGGGCGGGGCCGCGGGCTAAAGCTAGTATTTCGTCCTCTAGAGTGTAGTGAGCTTAGGAGGTTAGGAGTTTGGGTTGGTTAACAGTTACCTAAAATTCGAAATGTACGTGGTTAGTCGTTGAGAACACAATATTTTGTTGAGTAGATTTTGCCACTGAAACGACGCGACGTGGATGTGTGCAATTGATCTTTTTTTATCAAGAAAAAAAAAAGATACAAGATCAAGAAATTTTATCAAGAACTCTAACGGGTATCTGTTTATGGTTTTACGGCAATTTAAAAAAAAACAGTGACGCTTATTAATAGCATATTCTAAGTGATTGCTAAGCGGTATTTGCTTAAACTTACAGACAGTCAAACATTCTAAAAAACAATTCATTTGGTTGTAATATAAAATTGTTTTCCGAGTATAATATTAAGAGAGGTTATAATAATAAAGTCCTTGCAATCTAAACCTTTTATCTGAAACATAAGCTAGCTTTTGTTTGTCTTTTATTTTAAAATGATTGATGATACATGACTTGAGACATTTTCGACCTTGACTGGTCATTCTGTTGCCGCTTCCTTTGTTTTTTATGTTCAACGATAAATAAAAATATTAAGACTAAGAAAAATATACTTAGGTAACGATTAATTTATAACCTCCTCCTTATGAAAGTCGGATAAAAACAGAATTTAGCAGCAGCATAAAAATTAAAATATTGATTCTGTAATAGAGAACAGCCTATAGCCAAGTTGCCATTCCTAATCACGACGTCAGATCTTATACATTTTTGGTTTCGAACTCCGACGTCGTAATCAGTGACAGCATCTTGGCTAAAGATTCAGGTATCTAACAATTAGAACGTAGGGTATTTACTTGAGAAGTTATAAAAATAATATAAGTTATAAGCTGTTACAAATCTTATCTGGTAATAAGTTACTCTTGAGGTAAGATCAAAAGTTATACTAGAATAAGTCATATATATGTATAACGTGTATACTTATCTCCCGTGTTGATAATCTATCAAGTTACCCAATTTCAAATCTATCGGCAGGTAAACCGCGAATTAGTGGGATAGCGTACGCTGCACGGCGAAGATATGGGTCGTGAGCTAGATGTGGCAACTAGTCGAATTTTCTCGAGCACAATCAGACTTTGTCGACGGAGTGCGACAAATGCCGCGTCGCGTCTACGCGGTTCGAGTTTAGCGGGGGTCAAGACAACTATTATTGTCCTGTTCATAATGTTATGGGTCAAAACCTTTACATCTAATTTTCCATAATGGATGGACAAATTGTCATATAATTTGGAACTCCTTAAAGCCTAAACTGTAGAAAGCATTTCAACGAAATCCATCACACCCATAATGATATTATCACCTCACGAAAATATGGGATATTGTCGAATAGGTATTTTAAATCTTTTTAATGATTTCAAAACTAAGGATGGGCTATGACGTACATTCCACAGAATTATACAAGAAAAAGTTACGCCATCTTGATTTCAAAAGATTTTGTAAATTTAATGCGGACTAATTATACTGCGGAGAGCAAATGTCAAAACGTCATGATGCAAATGTCAAACCTCGACTGCCCAAACAACCCCATAGTGTGGACATTTTATGCCTTGACATGCCTCGTATGTAATATTATATAGATCCACGAGCGGACCCGACAGACGTTGTCCTGCCGGGCTGATTTGTGAATCTAAACCATCCAGGGCGCCACCCAAACGCATACAATAAAATTAATTCAAATCGGTCCAGCCGTTTAGGAGGAGTTCAGTGACATACACGTACAGTAGAATTATATATATAAAGATGGGTGTTAGTGTTACTACAAATAATGATTATTTATCATATAAAATGGAGTTATACCTTCAAGATGCCTCTAAACCCCAACTCGGTCTCACCTCAATGTTAGAGATCTCCTAAGCCTAGGCTAATGACATACGGAGCCGAAACGTGGTCACTCACCGTAGGGCTGGTTCAAAAGTTCAGGGTTGCTCAGCGTGCGCTGGAAAGTTGCAATGTTGCGGGTAGATACCCACAACATTGCTCTTTCCATCGCACACTGGTGGATAAAACTCGTAACGATCTCATTCGCCACAGAACTAAAGTCACCGACATTGCTCATAGAATTAGCACGCTGAAGTGAAAGTGGGCCAGCCATGTCTGCAGACGGACAGACGGTCGATGGAGCAGACAAGTGTTAGACTGGAGACCACGCTTAGGCAAACTAAGGCCCGTATTAATAGTCAGTACTTAAGATGCGACCCGGTCTCAAGACGCGGTTCGGCTCTGTGATTGGTCCAAATTTTGACAGCCAACCAATCACAGAGCCTGAACCGTGTCTTGAGACCGGGTCGCACCTTAAGTACTGACTATTAATACGGGACGTAGTGTAGGAACTTCCGGCACGATAGACCAACGATTTGAAGAAGGTGGCTGGCAGCGGATGGATGAGGGATGCCCAAGATCGGGATGGTTGGCGCCAAGGGCGTACCCAGGATTTCAGCTAGGGGGGGGCAGCTCATACCTGTTTCGAGAAGATGGTCGGTCTGGTATATTGAAAATTGGAAAATTGGCGTTTATTTTATCTTCTAGGAGGGGCAGCTGCCTCCCCCCCCCCCTGCCCCTACCTGGGTACGCCCATGGTTGGCGCTCATTAAAGGGAGGCCTATGTTGAGCAGTGGAGGGCGAAAGCCTGTTGATGATGAAGCCTAGGCTATATATAGTTCATCATTTTCATCTACTATGGATTGATAGTAGAAAGCGCCCCTACTTACAAGTATCATAAAATGATATGTCTTAAATTTGTATGTCCTACGAGCCATATCCAGCAACCAAAGTCCTCGGCCAATCAATACAACGCAACCTCGTGTTTGTTCAGGCCAGGATTCAGGCTTATTTGGCTTAGTAAGTGCCTAGTTCGGCCTCGTTGATATTTTCCAAAGCTTTTAATAGCACGTTCGCTAGTTTTCAATAGTTAAATTTTGATTATGGATTTAATTACAGAGCTCTACGTTTCTGGGCTGAAATAATGAGGCTGACTCTTCTTCTATAATGCAAACATATGAGAAAAAGCATTGCAATGTACACAACAGAATGCATCATGAATATTATGTATACAAGCGGTAAAATATTTTTTTAAAAATTACATAATTTTGCATCATAATAACACAGATTAAAAAAGAACAGATAAACAGCTTCATACTAAGCTCGCGATTTGATTGCACTACTTACGGTGATTGTGTGCGTGTTCACTGTCTCTCATCGCATACGCGGCAAGAGTGGAGAAATCCGGTAAATCCAGTGGATCGTTGATGGGACGTCAAAATTTCGTGTTTGAGTTTTATGTCATATGAGATTGAGAATTGTGTGTGCTACTGAATAATATTGGTTTTTATAACGACAAATGATACTTCTTTCATATAATATTTGTTTACAATAATGAATGTTAAAAAAATTACATAATATCTTATTAGAATATGAAATACAAATAATATTCCTAATCTTCTAATTCTTATAATAAATTTACCCTAATCTTCTGTGACAACCCTGACAAAATTTGGATCTATTTCGAAGCTTCTATGAAAGATGTTTCTCTGTACATAGGTATATATTATTTACTCTGTGATAATAATAATCTGCGTCTATGTCTGCGCTGACTTTAAACTACAAATTGGTATTATATAAGGCCAACTTAGTATTTAGTTACTAGGAATCCAAAATTGACCAGCAAGGCCATGACGATACTCCTTGCTCATTAAATCGTGCAGTTTTATACATTTTTTGCAGACCGTACGCAATCCTTAACAAATTCGGCATCGATTTTTTGCCGACTCCATATTTTTGCCTTGCGAATTTGCTCCTTGCATCGATTTTTAACGAAACGCAAAAAAATCATAAAAATCTTTGTTATGTAACACGGCCGTGACCCGCTAAAGTTTAAGGCTTATCACGTTAGGCAATTATGGTACTTATGTGCACGTGATAGGATGTAGAGTCGCGTGAACGTGCTCGCAAGGTAATCCGTTGGGTGCACTGTAATTATAAGTCTTTGTCTGATATTTGTAGAACATCATATTTATGTCAATGGTGTTTAAAATGTGTTCCAGTTTCCAGTCCGGCGTTGAAATTTTCAATTTTTACCTCAAGTTAGACAGAGTTTTAAGCTTACTGTGTTATAGGCAAATGGTGATAATTGAAACGTGTTCTGTTGTAATATTTTTATATTTATTTGCTCATTATCTAGCCTTATCTTCTCATCTTTCTATTAGTTCCATACATATTAAATTGGCGTTTTGTCGTAGTGGCCACTTTGGTCTCAAATATTTCTATTATATAATTCTTTGGTTAGGAATTCCAATTTCAAATTTATACCGCTATTTACTCATGCATTTGTGTTTCAAAAACCATAATTCATTTGTTTTTTCCTCTTTTGGATTTTTCTTTGCGTCACTCTGTTTTCAAAATGGAAAACTTAAAATATCGTATTATTTTCGAGTACCAGTTCCACCGTTGCACCAGTGCTGCAGAAACGGCTCGAAGGATTAATGATGTGTATAGCGGCGGTGTCGCAAAAGTTCTTGCACTTTAACTTTTAACTTTTTCTTGTATGAAGATTTGTTCTGTCAAAGGTACGTCATAGCTTATCTTGAGTTTTGAAATCTTTGTGTTTACCTGTTTGGTAATTTATTTATTCCAGTTCGTAGTTGAGACAGAACAACGTGTGCCGGGACAGCTAGTGATTTAATTAAAAAATGAAGATCAAAAGGTTTTAATTTAATAATTAAAAATCAAAAAGTTTAATTATACTCTGAGACGTACCTACAAAATCTTTAATCCGTAAAATGAGAGAACCATAGAGCCTTTATAGTTGGCAGTAATAGAAAAATTGTCTATTGCGCCAGTGACCTTGAGCGTCAAGTCCCATACTAATTTTGTAGGTGACATGGGCGTATCGCGCCGACTGGAGAAGTATTGAAGTATTTAGAGCGATGTTTATCCGAATAAACATCGCTCTAAACAATTGAGACAAAATTTACAAAAACTAAAACGACCTTCCCGTGAGTCTTGTCTTATTTAAAATACTGAAACAATTTTCACACTCGTGTGACTTATCGAAGAAGAGAAAAACGGTATTAATTTTTAAAAAAGGGTGGACTTAGCATATTTTAAATCAATATTTAAATAAAATTTCAATTTATAAGAAGACAGTCCTCGGCTAATAACATATATTTTATATATAATGCAAAATAACATATATTTTTTTGGGATTTTTCAATACGACAATGACTTAGAAAAAAGGTTTCAAAGAACTTCAATTTTCAGTTCTATCCAGCGCACAACCCCTTAAATGCGCTTCTCTATGGTTGCGAATCGGGATTCTGATTACATATATATACTGTTTCAGATACTACAGTATTTTTTTTACAGGGAAATATGAATGGATAAAAATCACTTTCAAGCAAGTGTTTTTTAATACAATACATTCGTAATAAATCAATACAATCTTAAATAATTATTTCTATATTTGGTCTTATTAATAAAAAAATATACGAATCGACAGTAATAATAAAAATATCTGTTTTTATGTTTGTTTGTTTGCATTGCGTATTATATAAATAAATCACGGGGAAGGACATAGGCTATATCTGCATATTGCAGAAATATGTACGGTCCCCGCGCGACTGTCTTGGGCGTGTACGAAGTCGCGAAGAAACATCTAGTATGACATAAATATATTATTTGTAACTGCAATTATACAAATTACGATAAACATATAACGATTATTTCCGGATTATTACGATTTGAGGTCACTGATTTGTTGGTAAACAAATGCGGAGGTCCAAGGTTTGATGCTTGTATTTGAGACACAAATTTTATATTGGTGATAACTGATATCTAGGATTATTTTTCTTTTTTTTTAATGGCTCGCAAAATAATAAATTTGGTAATCTAAGATACACCTTAGTGTTGCAATAGTAAAGGCGAGTGATTTACCTTCTCATGTGAAAATATTTAAATTAATTGCTACTCATTAGGTCCCGAGCATCTTCAATATGTACTCTTTATATTTTAAAAACCCGCCAAGTGCGAGTCGGACTCACGCACGAAAGGTTCCGTCACATTATACCAATATGTTAGCTTTTAGAGCGGTGGAGAGGAGGGCGGGCGGAAACGTAATACATTCAACGCAGGTTTTTGGAACGAAGTTGCTTATGGGGCGATGCGGAGTCCGTAACGTAAGATTTTTACGTATAGTATTTATTATTTTCTTTATAAGTTCCTTAATCCTATCCCTAATCCTAGTTTCACTTACTACAGGACGAATTAAATAAATAATTTTAATATAGGAGATATTACTATAAATTCTGATGAGCTCCTTAAACTTCTCGAAAATATTAACTTAAATAAAGGCGCTGGGCCCGACGACGTTCCACCGATAATTATTCAAAAATCTGCTAAAAGCCTCGTCACTCCGCTAAGTATACTTTTTAGGCGTTCAATAGACGAAGGCTATGTACCAAATACCTGGAAGGCGGCTTTTATAACCCCAGTCTACAAGAGTGGCGATAAAACAAATATTATAAATTACAGGCTCATTTCGAAACTTTGTATTTATGAAAAAAAATTGAAAGCATCGTGTATCGTCAGGTACATGGTGCACTTAAGTGTTGGTTCAATCCAGAGCAGCATGGTTTCTTAAAGGGTCGTTCGACTACGTCAAATCTTCTCCTCACCTACGACTATGTCAGCTCATCCATGGACTCGGACATCCAGGTTGACATTGTTTATGCAAAGCTTTTAATCGCATAGATTTTGCTTGAGAAGCTCCATCTGGCGGGAATACATGGAAACCTATTTCGGTGGTTCTCCTCATACATAAATAATCGTTCTCAAGCAGTAGCATTAAACGAGTACGTTTCATCCTGGATGTCAATCCCCTCCGGAGTTCCTCAAGGCTCGCTGCTGGGGCCGCTTCTATTCGCCATATTTTTGAACGATGTGTCAGCTTGTTTTCATCATGCCCGTTGCTTATTATACGCCGATGATACTAAGATAATAAAACGTATATCTTCAAGTGAGGATTGTCAATTGCTGCAAGATGACCGAAAAAGATTCAGTGATTATTGCTCTAATCACAAATTGGAACTAAATATATCGAAATGCTATGTGGTGAACTTTACTCGCAAACTAAATATAATTATGTACAATTACACTCTAAACAATCAGATCGTGTTACATAAAAATAGCATTAAAGATCTAGGCGTAATTGTTGATCACAAACTATTGTATAACGAACACATAGACTATGTAGTTAGGAAGGCCTCGCCTCGAGAGCTCTTGGGTTTACTATTAGGTCTTGCAAAGACTTCAGGTCACTCAAGCCTATAAAAGTATTGTATTGCTCTTTCGTACGTAGTATACTTGAGTACTGCTCTGAAGTCTGGAACCCTGCATATGATATTTATATAGATAGGATTGAATCAATTCAGAAAAGATCTCTTAGATACTTGCAGTATAAATGTGGCGATAATCTAATTAACTACGAAACCAGATGTAAAAAATATCATTTCCTTCCCTTAAGAGTTCGTCGTAAAATCTCGGATATAGTTTATTTAAAGAAAATCATAAATAATCTCATATATGCTCCTGGTTTGCACAATATAATTAAGACTAATGTACCCACTAGGTTCTTCCGCACTTTTGTCCCATTTTATATTCCAACATGTAGTACAAATTATCGTCGAAATTCGTTTATTTGTAGATCGACTACTCGATTTAACGACTTTCTACGTGTTCATTATGATGCTGATCCTTTCTTAATCAAACCTTCTTCTATCAGGCGGCTTGAAACTACGGAATATTTCTCATCTGATAGTCTGCGATCCAGCGGTTCTCTTCTCTTTTCTTTCTTTTTATTTGCTTGTTACGCAATGGTTTATTATTATTATTGCTTTTTTCATCTCATTACTATTAAGTAAAAAAGTAACTATTAGGTTACTGCTAAATTATAGCACTCACCTTAATTGTTACAAATCTGTAAAAGCTTTTAAAAGGCTTTTTGTTTCTATTTTGTTATGATATTGTTATATGTATAGCTGTAAGTTTTTCTGTACAAATAAAATAAAAATTAATAAAATACCTCGAATAGAACTTAAAATTAATATTTTTATAATAAGGAACTTCGTTCCTATCCGGTGTCCTACGACACCACACGGCATTTAATTTTTTTTATATTGATGGCGTTACCTTGTAATATTATTTATTCTGTGGGCGTTACGGCTTAAAACCATTTGCCAGTGTCAAGTTAAAAAGGCGGGAAATAGAATTCTCCTTTACGTTTTCAACACCGTATTTCTAAATCGTCAAGTCTAAAGTCTAGTCAAACTCCAAATAAGTAGTCAGTGCAGTCAATGAGTCAAGTCAGTCGATTCAGTAAAGTGGTAGAAGCTTTACTGAAAGTTCCTAGGGAGTTTTGAAGGGAAACACAAAATAGCACTTTTTTGAAGTTGTCCCACTTGCCCACACTTGTGCGCGTTAACGAATATTTAATGGTTAATATTCTACCTAACAACAACAACGTCACACTTTGAATTCCCCGGCAAAATTCAACGCAGGTTGAATACCATGAACGAAACCAAATTGATCGTGAGTTCTATAAAATATTGTTTTTATCAGGATACTGTTTGGGCTGGTAGGGACTTCAAAATAATGAAGATTGAGTAGAGAAATAGTTAATAGAATCAGGCAGTACTTTGTGGAAATCCATAGCATACAATTTAATTAATATTATATATAGCAATATATATATATATATATATATAGTAGTAGTTGTAATGTTTGACAAATTTAAAAGGGAGATGATTTAAAAAATAAGATTTATTTCATGCTTTTGCTGCTCATTGTGCATTTTTACATTGGAAGTCGGTTTTCATTTTTGTTAAAAAAAAAAAAAATTAATTTTGTTTATTATTGTTGTTTGCCCGTCTCGTATGGCCATTATAACGTTTGACCATAACGTTATAATACTAATACGTAATACTTCTTCGACGCTTCCATCGTTCACCTGATGATCTTGGCAATAGCGTCCTCAGAGCAGTTGGTATAGTAAACACAGGTGTTGGTGTGACGCGAGAGTGCTACAACCGTGTGAGGTACTGTCGTGAATGCTCAGCCTGTCGCTCCTAGCACAAAATAAATAATGTACAGTATCTTCATACTAGACCGCCCGAATCGGGCACACATACTCATCATTTACACGGCCGCTAACGAAACCTCAAATAGCAAAAGCACGAAGTTGTCGCTAAGACTTTGCATTGACCGGGTAACGGGTTTTAGTAAGCTGTGCTGTAACGCTTGCGCACTGTCAACACCTTCTTTGTAAATGTACCAGCCCTATAGCTCCACTCGGCCACGCTCAATCGTAGGTAAAAAATTCAAGAACACGGCAGAGTTCCGCTACTATACACTTTTTTTATATTGTGCTCCTAATTTGTAAAATGATCACCGACTACACACAGCATGTGGGTTGAATGCCACTAAAATGAAGTAGCGTTCCAGCCGGCCACGGGGCAAGCTAGTAGGCAACAGCTCGTACAATCGTTGTCGTAAAATTGACGACCTCTGTGGCTCAGTGGTTCAGTGCGTTGGTGCTCAAGCCGGGGGTCGTGGGTTCGAATCCCGCCGAAGGAACAAAAAGTTTTTCTGTGTTCCTGGGTCATGGATGTGTATTAAATATGTGTATAATATAATAAAAATCTTAAATATATGTATAGTATAAAAAGTATGAAATATACTTCCCGTTTTCTGGTACCTGTAACACAAGTTCTTCGGATACTTAGCACGGGGCCAGATTGACGTGGTGTGAAGCGTCCATAGATATTTATTTATTTATTTATTTAATCTAGCTTTACTAATCGGGTAATGTTAAGTCTATTGTCCTATTTAGAACAGCCGTTTCCAGGTCTCTCATTAACCTGAATCTAGCTTTTTTGTACTTCCCTTTGCCCTTTTTCTAACATTCTTTGTTGCGTCTTGTGCATGTTTTTCGCTGTTTAATAATATATTTTTCTCTATTTTGTGTTTGTTTGTTTGCTTAAGTTTGTTTTGCTAGTCTGTCCCGTTGTTAACGTAAGCTTAGAGAAGGAACCGAATGCAGAAAATACATAATGCAAAAAAAAAAAACAAACGTAAGCAGTCAGGTACAAAAGAGACAGTTTTTTAAATTGCTTAGAAAACCTGCCAAAGGGCAGATAGATCGCCTTGTACCGTTTTCACTACTTGGCAATTTGTGAAAAGGTACTCTGATTTGGATTTATTTCCACTTGCACAACAATTTTATACTAAGGGCCTTATTACGCTTGTAAGTAATGCCTAACTTTTGTGACTACATAATATCGAAACTGTTAGGTCTCTTCAACCATTAGCACCTATCATGTAAAGTTGTTATTTCTTTGTATGGAAGTGCCGTTGTTATGTCAAAATAATAAGTAATACCTACTCTATTCAGCTCTATCCCTCAAATATTTCTTATCTATTCTGTCCGAAGAGAGAAAGGCCCTCGCGGTCTAGTCTGCAAATCCTTCAGCCAACGTTTTTATTTTACTGAGATACAGGCGGGTCATGTTTAATGTTCATCAGATGGTATGTTTTTATCGCCACCAATGGACAATTAGTAACACCAGTGAAGTTACAAGTACGTTCCCGTTCTTTCAAGCCCCATGGGAGAAAAAAACTCGCACTGAGTAAGGGTACTGTGCTAAAGTGATCCAAACTACCCGAATTGGGGAGACGACTACATGTTAAATATTTAGTTTAAATAAAATTCTCAGAAATATAATATAAATAACCTCTAAAAAATTAAAAAAATTATTCAAATTGTTTTGCTCAATTAGTAAAAAACCAACGTCACTGGTTTACTTGCATCATATACAAAAAACACTCATTATGGTAAGTATGATCATAAACGCACAAATATCGGAGATATTTACAGATATTATATTCCTACGGCCTTATACTTCATACACTTTTACCTAATTGTGCGTCATAGTTAGGTACGACTTTAGTATGGGGCGTTTTCACGAGACATGCGAAATGTAAAGAAAAAGCTGCACCTATCAAAATATGTCTTAGAAGTTACTCATATTTAAGAGATTCACTTAAGAAATAAAAAAAAACATTCGCCTATAATAGCATAGGCACAAATAGTGATAGTATTATTATTTGTGTTCCGAACCACGCAGAAGCCCTGCAGAAGTTACCTTGTCTTGGTCACCTGTTGATAACTAATAGTTGAAGTCTTCAACATATTTGACTGATTACTGACTCAGTTATCTTCGTAGTCCGTCGCAGTCGATACGACATAAACTCGCACCACGTTACGTAACATAAGGCTGGGGTACAATCAGATCAATAAAATAATTATATAATAACTCTTGTATGTTTATTATAATCAGAATCGTGGAAACGGCTGCGAATGTTTGCATAAAATTTAGTATGTTTGTAGTTTTGGGCAAGAAAAATCGATCTAGCCTAGGGCTGTGAAACCGCGCATTTTTAAGTTTTGTTTGTTTTTTCTTTCTTAGTACAACAGTATGTCAATAACTTCGACTATATTTTTTGTTTTACCCATTTCAATTCGTTAATTTTTTTCGTATTATTTAAACTCCGAGCAAAACATGATCACCCAGGTTCTTATTGTTTATTAATAATGGCCATTGTCTACTAATAATAATTAATAATGAAGCCTAGAACACTAAGATTACTCAATAAAAGCTAATGTTATATAGCGAGAGAATAAAGCTTTTGTAGAGAAATTATGGTGGGCTAGACCTCTACCGAATATAGACGTGGTAATATAACGTGCCCAGGGCACTGTATTATGCAGATTATTTCGAGGTAAAAAATAATATCGATGTTTTACATCTGACAGGCGATGGTTCATTACTTGCAGTTAATCTGATTAATAGAGTATTCGCGTGACAGATTTCTAAAACATTTCAATGTGATAAGAAGCAAACATCATAAGTTAATAGATAACACTTCACCTCTAAGGCTGGGACTATATTATGATCCGGAATCCGTCGGGCCCGGGAAAATTCAGAGCACTGATAATAGAACTCTGCGCTAATACAATGGAGTTGAAAATCGAAGTTTCGAGTGTCGAGCTGTCATATATGATATTGACATTTGACTCAACACGTCTTGTGTGTTCGATAATCAGCTCTAGTGTATTAGCGTAGAGTTCTATTTTCAGTGCTCTGAAATCCCTGGCCTTACGGATTCATAACGCAATATAGGACAATATAGCCCCAGCCTAACGATGCGACACAGTCTTTACTGAGGTATATGGAGGGAAGAGGAAAAGATGACTATGTCTCTAAGGCAGAAAATCTAAAAAGTGTCTGACAAAAGAAGTTCTAGAAGACAGAAAATAGTTCCAAAACTTACAACAATCAACAAATCTTTTCAACATAGAATAAATACACTAAGAAACGGGGTACGCGCATGAAAACGAAGTCAATAATGTTTGAACGACCCGTCACTTGTCAAAGTCAAGTGCTAGTGCATAGAGCTCTGACAATTATAAACATTATGACGGTTTGTGTGTTTATTGGGTGTCACAAAGCATTGGAAAAACATAATGAAGCTTCGGGGATTACATTTCATAGGACCTAAGGACTACGATTTGACTTGTATTGTGCCAATAATATTACTACATTTTAAAATAAAATCATATTATGCCGCCATCTTGCTGCCACGTTGTTATTGTGAAAATGTTACTAGTAACAAGAAATTAATTCCCTATTTGGTGTAACTAATAGTTGAAACTTGCAACTTAAGTCTTAGCGTTGCCAGTATTAAGATAATCCCTAATATTTACCTTAATACCCGTTTAAAAGTTTACTGGTATAAAATGAGACATATTGGGGTCATTCATTTATTACGTAAGGCGATTGACGGGGGAGGGGTGAGAATGTCTTTTTTTGTTTTATTTAGACCATGGCATATCTTTTTTTTTAGATTTCCATCTGACCCAAATTATGTCATCTCGTTGGATCGAAAAAATTATATTATATCGCAATAAGAGCTATTGGAAGCCGTCTAAAAGCTCTAAAAATTGCTCGACACATTTCTATGACCAAGTAAAATACACTACAACAGCAGAATTGCATCTTATCCCCTAGATGTGCAATCGTTAATTAAATCATTGACCTTATAATAACCTTTATCACACACACATTCACACAATATTCATTAACATTTTTTTTTAATTGATGAACATATTTTGAACGTATTCTGGAATTTTATTGTAAAATTGACCTTTAAAAGATTTACTTACTTTGCTAAGTATGATCACTGGTATATCTAACTTATTCTTGTTATAATATATACTAATATTAATAACACGATAAAAATAATGGTTTTGTCATATTTGATTACTTTTCATTTATTAGTCATACTCATACCTAAGGTGTTTTTATTACGAAGGTTATTCTTATATTATATAAAAATGGATTGTAATTCCAATGTCTCGCTAAAACTCGAGAACGGCTGGATTGATTGGGCTAATTTTAGTTTTTAAATAATTATGGAATATATTGGAAAAATTTGCATGAAAATACTCACATCGACGGTTGATTATTCTCATGCTAACTGCAGTGTTTAATTTATAGGCGCGTTCAGTTTACCTGTTTAGTTTATTTAAAATAATCAGCGGGCCCCAGTAGGTAGTAATGGTAGGTGTAGGTATTAACTCTTCCTACTTCTTCTACAATCTTCTGATTAATTTCGTTGCGGGTCCCAAGACAGATTTAACATATACCTCGGGCACCTATGAGATCATATCAAAGGGTTTCTTGTGGTTCGTTACCATTGTCGATCCTGGCTACACAGGAGTTGCAGTGGGCTAATTGCCCGTAAAAAAGGTATATGTATAGTTATAGGACTTACAAGTGGTGGTGACCTAACACACCTCGTGTAGGTTGTAGGGGTAGATATTGATGGAGGTTGTAGGTGCAGGTTGTCGTCGTAGGTGTAGATGTTGTTGAATCGATACCCCACGAGATATAGATGTCGTTAACGTACCACTTCCGTATCTCTCTCCAGTCACTCGACGTATATAAATTAAGACAATTTTTACTATAGTCTATTCACGTAAACAAGAAAGTAAATGTCAATAAATTACGCGTTCATATGTCAAAATGGCTTATTGTTATTGGATAATGTGAATACGACTTGGATAATTTTAAATAATTTTTTGACATTTCATATCTTCACTATACGTCTTCGTAGAAAAGACTTTAGTTGAGACCCTTAGTGGAGACACCCCTAAATTGTCTTACGTAATAAATGAATGGCCCTTTATGAGAAGTTCATTAAAATATTATAAGTGTGCTAAATATTTATTTTCATACTAATATAAGTATTATAATAAAATATAAGTTATATTTTATACCTCACGACATTGATAAATACAAATACAATAATTCCAATTTTAAGAGCAACATTTTCCCACTTTCGGGGAGATTTTCCCTTAACTGACAACATTAAAGTTTCGTTTGTGTGCGTGTCAGCGAACGTATGTAATGTTTACGCCTAGATCTATCTGTTGCTGGCTTCGCTTTGTACGATGCGTTTCTACGCAGCAACAGATAGTTTTTTATGTATGGACATAGTCGTCCTTTCCTCTAACCTCCATACTTAGGTAAACAGAGGGCACAGAACAAATCTTTAGCCCATCTTTCCTATAATTTCTTAAAACAATATTATGAATCATACGAAATTCACTCTGTTTTTTAATAAAGCATAATAATATTATAATAATATGTAGTTGGTATTTGAAGAGGACACCACCAGTCACTACATGATCACCTTGTAATAAATGTATATTTATTATGCATGAACAATTGCTTGAGAGATATAAATCTCAATTTACAATGTTATATTTATTGTTGAAGGAAAACCCATTGATATATAAATCACTTGTAACTTTTATGTGGCTACATCCAAATGTAACTTAAGAAGAAATTGACAATTGCTTATTAATTTCATACTAGGCAAACAAGAACTAGTTTATATTAAGTATCCATAATATTATGTACTAATATTATAAAGATAATAAAGAGGAAAAATTTGTTTGCTTGTTCGATTACATTGTGGGAGAGCCACGCTTGGGCATAAGTGGGCCGGCTCGACCGGGTAAATACCACGACCTCACAGAAACCGGCGTGAAATAACGCTTGCGCTGTGTTTCGCCGAGTGAGTGAGGTTACCGAAGACCCAAGGGGGGTTGGGGATTTTAAGGACTGGGAACATAGTCGCAAGTGTTGCGAGTGTCCATGGACGGCGCTACTCGTTTACCATCAGGTGATCCGTCTGTTCGTTTCCTGGTACATTTCATTAAAAAAAAACATTGAATACGCTTCGAAACTAGAGAAGGTCGATTCTGCTAATTAAACCCCGCAAAAATACAGTTACGATCCCGTCCCGACTCCCGATGTGTTATAAATGCAAAATGATATTGTCATGAACGTCAAACCAACTTCGAACACCATAAATCAGTTTATGATATCGCGATTCATTTATAATTCAATAAAAGTAAAATGAAAGTGTAAGTTAATTACGAAAATTCCGCTTGCGTAAATACTCATAATATCTCACGGGAACAGATTACTTTTTGGAATAAAATGTAGCCTATGTTTTAATCCAGAGCCGGAATTACTACAATATCAAATTTCATCAAAATCCGGTCGAAAGTATTTGCGTGAAAGAGTAACAAACATCCATTCATTAATCCTCACAAACTTTCACATTCATAATAGTAGTAGGATTTGATTTGAACAGATTATATCGTTGTGAACAAGCGTGTATGTGTGCCCCCAGCCTTACGGTATTAGCGTATTATTTTCAATGCCACAGTATACGTACAAAAACAACTGGATAATGGTTTTTCACTTTTTTACCCGTGAAGGTCGCCGGCCGCCATGCCCATCGAACATTCTACACTTGTAAATTAAATTATTAATACTCAAACGCTGCTTAAATTAAATTAAGGGTTCCGTAAATCGATATTTTTAAATGGATCAGGCAACCATCCCATACCTATATGTCATAAGCGAGCGGGAGGTTAACGGAAAGTTGCCTAGAAACGGGACACACCGACCACGATGAGCTGAGTTGGCTGGAGGTTGGCTGAGGCTAAAGTACATGATACCTTACGTATTTTTGGTCGCTGAATCCGTAATATCCGAATATGTAATTTATTCTGCTCTAAAAGAGCAAAAGAAAAATGCACTTTTCGTGAAAATCGCGAAACAATGTTTTTTTTTATTTTTTCCGTGTTCAACTCGATGTTACTTCTACAGTTATTCCTCTTTGCTAATGTAATTTTTACAGTGTATTCATGGACTGTTCAAAAAAAAAACAAGATGTTATTTGTGTAAAAAAAAAATCAGAACCGGAGAGATGAACTTTGAAACTTTAATAATACGAATTACCGGATGATTAATTCAAATTGAAATGTTGAGCGACGGAATTTTTAAACTTCAGCCACTCAGCTCATTAGCTAGGATTTAATTAGCAGAATCGACCTTCTGGTTTTCTCCTATCTTTTTTGGTAGTGGTAGACTTTGCCTTAAAATGGCAGAAAAGCTGGTAAGGCTCGGGTTTCTCTTCGATGAGAGGAGGGCTAGAACAATAGTCTACCATGCTAGCCTGCTGCAGACTAAAGTGTAAAGGGCGGTCGCGGAGCACGAAGAATTTTGTACATTGACTCGTCGTTACTTGTCTTTTCCACTGGCTTACGTATATATTGCTATCGCGCTCCTATAGCGTGCCTGTATAAAATTCTACGTGCTCCGCGTCCGCACTTTAGCTATGTTATAACCCGTGTTGTTGGTATAAACTAATAAGTAATTGTAGGAAAAGCAAAAATTTATTTGGTGTCATTAATTTTTTTGTTGATATTTACATGAAATTGGTTCTACATATAACTTCATTTCTACTGTTAATTGATCTGTTTGGCATTGAATAAGTTTACAATGTAACAATGTAAACATAAATACAATTCTATCCAAAATACTTTATATTTTAAACAATAAATTATTGTTTATGTAATGCAAGAGCTGTTCAATTTTTAAAATTCTTCGACCGTGAAGGTCGTTTGAAAACATTCGTAATTTTTTTTTTAGTTCATATTTGAAAATAAAATAGTTTTATTTGGAAATTAAGTGTTGGCTTACATTTCAATAAAAAGGAAACGGCTGAAATTAATTTTATGCATGACTACGTTTTCTCTGGGGAGTAGTAAATTAATTACATCGCAGACTCCGCGGCTGAAATACCCCTATTTACTACATGTAAAATATTTAGTTTAATTTATATAGGTACTCAGAAATATTGAGGTATTACTACTTGATAAACGAAAATATATACATATATTTTCACATATAAGGGATTGGGATTATCGTCTATTAATTCTAAATCGGTCCACAGGCGGCGAAGTAATCGTTGAACAAACAATGTATATATATATATATATAAACACAGCCGAATGTATAGCCGCCTCCTTTTTGGTAGTCAGTTAAAAAATATAAAAAGTTTTTTTTTGCTTAATATGTAAAAATTGAAAAAGTGAACAGCGGAACGTAAATACGCTAGGCAAACATCTTGGCAAGCAAGCATATCCTTTTTTTCTCCGGTGCCCCGTAGACCATGCTCGCCAACGTGTTTGCCTAGCCTGTGAGGTGCAAAAAGGAATTTAATGCTAACCCTTCGATCTTATGGCACCCACACACGCTAGGCAAGCCGGTTGGGCAAGTAACGATCCAGTCGGAAGGGCGAGGGCACCGGGAAACAAAAGTATCTGCTTGCTTGCAAAGATAATTTCCTGCAAGCATGTAAATATAGCATTAGAACATCTAGGCTATAAAACATTCGTAATCCATTTTTAGGGTACGTACTACAAGGAACCCTTATAGTTTCGCTCGGTCTGTCCGTCTGTCTAGACAGACAGACGGACCTTTCTTCTAACTTATATAATTATAAATAGTAAATTTAGAATCAGAAGACAGATTAATGAAATATCTCTAGTACACATAAGGAATGATCTCTACATAGAGTCTGAAGTGGGAAATTTGGCGCTTCCAACGCTGAGTTTTAATTATAATCTAGATTTATGTCACATTGGAAGCCCAAAACGATTATCCAGGTAATTAATTCCATCTGCAATTTCAGCCGGGGTATCCAAATTGTTACAGCAGGCTACGATCCGTCATCATTATTGACCTAGCTACTAACGTTTAAGCGTTGCGATGGTTTTATACCCGCAAATTGTAACGTTCAATCGAAATCCATCCCACCTTCAAGGGAGGAATACAATAATTTCAAAACTAAGGATGGGCTAAAAAGTTAAGCCGTCTTGATTAAAGAAGATTTTGTTAAATAAATGTGGACTGATTAATTTCAAATCTCGACTGTCCCAAACAACCCCAGAAGTAAGGGCAGTTTGAGTGTGGACACTTTTTGGTTCGACATGTCTCATCTATGATTCAAAGGTCTCAGTAAAAATACTTATTGCTCTCATTATATCTTCCTACCTTGCATGATATTATATTGGCTTGACAGGATAAATACAGGGCCTCACATAAAACCAGCGTGAAATAACTAAGTATGCGTGTGTTTAACCAAGTTAGTGAGTGTATTTGATAGACCTCCTCAAATGTTACGGGTACCTAATGGACGGCAGTTATCACTTACCATCAGGCGATGTCGACGTTTGCTCGTTTCCGTCAAAAGTAATAAAAATCTATTAAGATATGTATGACGTGTACCTATAGTCCGAGTCGTCGTTGAAAATCAACGCTCAAAGAAAATGTAGAGCAGACCCGAACTCTTCCGCTTAGCTGCACCAGGTCACGATACCTGGCTGAAAATAACTTTATAAAAAAATACTTCACAGGCTACATATTTTTAAAAATATATTTCTTTCTTTTTATAAATTTGATTTTGGTCAGTAATGTTTGATAATTTGTTTGATCAACAAAACAATTATAAATGTATTATCACCTGTTTTTACATTAAACAACTGAATTTTTAAATGTACAAATAGCTTTAACCGTTATTTCGGTATTAAATGTTCCAAGAAAAATGAATAAACAGAAAAGCGGAGAATATATATATTTTTTTTTATTTCAAAGAATTTATTTTAATAAAGTGATGTAAATCGAAAATATATTTTAATCATCAAAATAGTATACAAATGATTTAATTGCAATAAAAAATAATTACTTATTGGAATTTTTTAAAGTATGAAAGTTATGAAATTCCTAAAATAATAAAATAACAACACCACATAAAAGTAATAAATGAACATAAAAATATTGCCACCATTTATTTCCGAAACTAATTATTCTCTAAAATTGAAAAATCAACAAACCTTTGGTCGACTGTATGTAAATCCTTGCACAATACGAATGCACAAAAAAAAACACAAACACACACGACACGGTATAGGACAATTTAAATTTGGAACGGTCCGCGCCGCCGAACGGACGCGAGACGACTGGCTTACCCGCGCAACGCCCGCGCCTTCCTAACTAAAAACAATGAGTTGTTTATATCGGTAATTGATACAAGGGTATGAATCGGACAACCTTAGTATCATAATATGTATTTCTATCCTGTATGTCTATTATCACATTCTACATAGAGCAAAATACTCATCTCCTAAGGCAAAATTTTTTTTTACCGACTTTTTACCGTAGAGTTGTACTTCTGCATGACGATTTAGTTCCACTGGAAAGACAATGTATAAAGAAAATCGACGTGAAAATTTGTTTGTAATGCAGGGCCGGATCTACCATATCTCTCTTTGGGCTTCAGCTCAGTGAACCGTGGGTTTAAGGGGCCAGCTTGTCTTACAATAGTAATAGTGAATTTCACTAGCGCTTCTGCTCGAATAAGCCGGCGCAACTCGATACAACGACCTCACATAAAATCGGCGTCAAATAATCCTCGCAAAACATTTCCTCTAATTAGTTGAAACTTCCAATCAAATCAATTGTCAAATTGTCAATTACTTGATTTTCACGAGTTCAAATCGTCAATTGTGTGATTTTCACAAGTTCGGTAGAGTTCGGTTTCCGGGATGTAGAGCTGCTAATTAAAGGACGACACCCGCTAACAAATCCAGCCTCGCTTTTCGTTTACAAGTTACACCTGTGTGGCCTTGTGAACGCCGAAATGTGAACAATTCTTTCGCCCTATATAGAGACTTGTAAAAATCGATATGAATTGATAGGTTTTGACAATAGTGATTGTTTAGCGTTGCGTATTTCACGTCTCGGAACCCTTATAGTTTCGTCATGTCCGTCCGTCCATCTTCGGCTTACCGTCCAATCGGTTACAGACTTACTTACTAAATGCTAACACACTTGGGCATTATAAAATAACTCCTGCGTCACCGATACCGGTGTATAGCTATTATTATAGACGGGGCATGTCGAGGCAAAAAGTGTCCATACTAACTTTTGGAGTGGTTTGGTTTTGACAATCTGTCGTCTTTACATTTTGACATTTGCTTCCCGAAGTTAAATTAGTCCGCATATATGGCTGGGACTATATTTTCCGGAATCCGGGAGGCCGGAGAAAATGTAGAGCATTGAAAACAGAACTCTGTACTAATATAAGAGAATTGAAAATCGAACACACGTGAGACGAGTATCGAGTTGTCAGATTTGACATTTGACTTGATACTCGTGTGTTGGCTTTTCAGCACATTGTTATATTTTCAGCGCTCTGAATTTTCTCCGGCCTTCCGCGTTCCGGATCATGTACACAAAATCTTCTGAAATCAAGATGGCGTAACTTTTACCTGTTTGAAGATGTACATAGCCCATCCCTAGATTTGAAATCATTGCTATGTGTATAGGGATGGTGAGTGACAACCGCCACCGAAGGACATCCGCAACACCAGAGGAGTAACAGGAGCCAATCTTGAAAAAACACTCGGTGAAATACAAGCGTAAAATCTCACCGATCGGATATACCCATTGGTCGAAACGATATGTTTCTCCGACGCGGCGGCTTAAAAAGTTCAAAGTGAATTCAAAGTCAAAGTTCAAAAGAATAGTGGTGTCATAATTAATATTAGATTATGACACCACTATTCAATTAGGTATGTTATAAGCGTTAAGTCAGTACACAAAGTTTAAATGTCTGTCTGAGTTATAGCTCCATGTAAATGCCAAGTAAATGCAAAGCAAAACAAAGTGCAGATTTAATAAAAACTACAATCGTTAGTTATGAAATACGCGAGGCGAAGGCAAGGCTTACATCGGCTCATAATATTTCATGTAGACGGCAATAGCTGGCTTATGAGACTTCGTCGTCCGTATATTGTTTAACTACTTACTTATTTTATACTAAACTAGATATTGTCTGCGGCTTCGCGCGCGCAAAAGGAAATCTCGCTGAAACCTTACATTTTTCCACGATATAAAGTAGCCTAGGTTCTTGCCTGTGATCTAGTCTATGTCTATGCCAAATTACATCAAAATTGTTTCAGCAGTTTTGGAGCATATTCAATGCAAACAAACAAATAAATCTTTCCTCTTTATAATATTAGTATAGATGTTGGCCGCGGCTTCGCCCTCGTAAATACAGTATCCCACAGGAACACTGTACATTTTCGGGATAGCATATGCCCTTCTCCGTGATCTACTCAATCATCGAAATCGACCCATTACTTTTGGAGACTATTCAATGCAAACAAACAAACATATCTTATATTATAACGAAATCTTTCCGCCTTACAATATTACTATACATAAAAACTATATTCCTAATGTAACGTTAAAAATTACGGATTATGATCGTCCTATTAAATTAGTTCATATTAAAAATGTGTCGTCATCTTTCGCTGAACAAGTTCGTAACTTGGTTATGTTAATTTGCTAATCTCCTATTTATATCGTACATAGAAAGAAAAATAAAGTAAGCGTCGGTATCGTATCGTACATAGAAAGAAAAATAAAGTAACCTAGGCGCAACGCGTCGGGCACTTTTCAAAAAGTGCCCGACGCGTTCTGCTTTACACAAAACTATTCATGTTTCGTTGCAAGGTCTCTTGTCGTGAAAACTGAAATGTGTATCTTTTTACCCGACTACTGCGAAGCCAAAAGGAAGAGTAGTGATTTTCACAGTATATGTACATATGTTTGATCCATCGTGGCGAGTAAACTATTGATCCGATTTTTATGAATGTAGTGTCAATGGATTCGTAACAATGGTCCGGGTGACATTACATAATTTTGCGTAGTCGGGTAATAGTTTTTAACTTTTCATTTTTGTGTAGTGGATAAAGTTCAATTTGGAATCACTATCTTGAACAGTGCGTGCCACGTCTCGTCTCAGTGTCACTGACCCTAATGCCCCAACTGACTTTAAAAAAACATTGGAAAATATTCTGTACAGGCGACAATTGTGTTCTTACATTTATGGCCGATTACTGAAGTTTTTACTAACTAGATAAACTAAGATTATCTGGACTCTGATCCCAAGAGCTCCATCTAGTTCTCACTAGACGAATATTTGCCAAATTCGAGAACATAGTATTTTGTTTTGCTATAATTCTGCAATGTAACTAGTACGAGTAGTAGGCAATGTACAACATTTGTTACTAATAAAAATATTCGTTTTCTGTCAAGTTTTTGAATTCCTTTCTGTGGCAGCGACATCGATCAGTAGCAGTGTCAATTTCGAGTTATGGAATCGATATGCGTACCTCATTAGTCAGTTAAGTTAAACTTAGTTTATATACAGTCACTTTTTTGTTCAGAAACAAGTTAAAGGATCAATAGCGCTAATGAATAGAAAAACTACCGACAAATTCACCTCAGAGACCGGGCATAAATCTTATCTTTTGTTACGCGTCGACATCTATTGTTCTACAAATTGTATTCACAAAAAAGGTTGTATCCGATTTGATCGAGAAAAATATTTTTTAAGATTTGTTCATTGATACCATAAACGGAATTGAAAAAATATTATGAATGCGAAAGTTACATTTCGTATTTATAATATTTTGGATGTGTATTTCGCACACAGTCTTTCCATAGGCTCCAATGAGACTATAGATAAGCAGTACCCGTGTACATGAAAAAGTGTCCGTAAAAGGGGGTGGCGCTACTGTCGCAAAGGTGTAAAGTGGCAAAATTTAAACGGAGAATTTAATCTTAGCATCTTCTTCGGATATTTATTTTATAAAAATGTTTTCGACTACGCGAATAATACGGTATTTTGTATTATGTATTTTTTTGTATTATATATTTATGTATTTTTTTATTACATAAATGAATATAGTGCTCTGAAAAATAAGACAGCTTACAAAACGAAGAGTATACTTAAAATCAACATTTTCAAAGATATTGCGGATTGTTTGTAGCACTTTTGTGAATCTCGTGAAAACGCGCCATATAAAAGTCGTACTATTAGGTGACGTCACATGCTAGTAATGTTGCTACGAAATGTATGGACAAAATTTCTGATATCTCGTAATTTTGCGCGTTTATGTTGATACATACCATAGTAAATCTTTTTGTATTTGATGTAAGTAAACTAGTTATGTAGGTTTTATACACTAATGTTTAAAAAAAATATTTCAACTATTTTGTGACTTCGAAATGCATATAATTACAAAACTATACAAAAAATCATTATTATTTTTACTTTTATCAAGTTGTAATACCTAATTTTTTCTTAATTTATTGTAATAAACTAAATTTTTACATGTAGGATAATATCCAATTAGAATAATTTTCATGATTGTCTGAACTAACCACTAAAAATTACTAAAGTCGTCCAAAATTTAAATAACTAAACTCAACTCACTTCACTCCTAACTTCACACCATCTCTTATTGCTAACTTCATATGACACACCTTCTGACTAGCTCCACTATGTCCAGTTTTGGAACTATTATTTAACTAGTTTTATCGGACACTTTTTAGCTTTTTAGGGTTCCGTATTTGTAGCTCCACTTAGAGAGAAGGTGCACCTTTACTCAAGTCTCCAGGGTCTAATCATTTCCTGTACATGTCAAAACCGAACGGACTGTCTATTGATAGACACCGACTTTCACATTAAAAACAATGATATTAGTAAGGAAAAATTATACCCGAATTATTTTCGATTGTTGTGACCAAACGTAGAATCCGCTGGGGTCACCGACCATTTGACGATTTAAAATTACGTCGATTTTATTACTAAAATGCTCTCCACTAAACCTGTTTAGAATCGTGTTTTTGTAAAAAAAAAACACCGAAATCACAAACATTATAGGTGCCTTTATTCAACGGTTATAAATATTTTGCTGAGAATAAGCGAATAAACTCAGACTTTTCTAGTACCACCGTCGCTGCCGGTGACATGTGATGATATGTGCTGCCGGAGTCATCCGTCCTGCCGTAATAGTCTAAGATCCTAACTAAGATCGTCCTTCACTGTTGTGTCAACCAGATGAAAGTGATATTTTATCTAATGAAATAAGTTTCTCAACATAATTCAAATAGGCTTCTCAATTTTAAAGTCTTAACAACTACTATCTAGGAACATATTTTCTCCAGCAACCTTATACTACGGTATTTGTAATTAAATTGTTAACATTTTAAAACTGGTCTCGATTGGTTGACAGAAGAGTGCAATTACTAATATCAACTTACCTGTTTGAACGCGGCTGCCAGGTAGTAGGGACCAGAAAAAGCTAATCAACTGAGGTGTTGCATGTTGTGCATGTTGTACATTATAAACTTTTCACTAGAGCTTGTTTTGTTTGGTTGGCCCGCCGGCGAAATTATAAAAAAAAAATGACCATTTTTTAAGGGGTTGCTTAATTAAATTATCTTGAGAAACTTATTTCATTAGATAAAATATCACTTTCATCTGGTTGACACAACAGTGAAGGTCGATCTTGGTTCGGATCCTCTACTATAAGTGGAAAAACAGCCAATAGCTGTAGAGTCGAGAAGGTATCATCACGACACATTTCGTGGAGTAATGTCAAGTATGTCTCTTTTCCACACCTCGACTATCTCGCGCTTGTCGTTTCGGCTATAGGGTCAGTGTTCGCATTAAAAAGCAATGCCTTTGCTAAAACATAGAAATATTTTGTTCATTGAAATGGCGACGTGTTACTTCCCTTATGTGACAAACGAACACAGTAATACCACCGCTTTGTATGTTTCTCAAACTATTTATATATGTAAATAATAAACTAAGTTTTTATTTAAAGTAGTGTTATGTGCTAGATATTTAAATATTTTTAGAAGAAATTATTTTGAAGTCTTATTGAGATTGTCAAATTTTATTGAAATGGAAAAATGTTAAAAGCAAAGAATATAAAGATGTAGAAATGATTTTAATTTAATACCATACTGGAGAAATAACAATAAACATAATTGTCGTTTCTCGTATTTACAGAAAAACAAAATAGTTTATTTTTCCTCCAAGATATTATCTTATAAAACGACAATCTTGTTTTTTGAAATGGAGAAATTACAATTTAAATTTATGTTGCTACCCGGAAACGACGGAAAGTCAAATATACTCTCTACAACGTCGATAACCACGCAATGCAATAGAGAGTCTATACCTGAGGAATTTCAAGCGGTAAGCCACCACAAGTGAAATTATAAAAAATAATATCTATAGCAAAGTGAGAAATAGCCTAAAAAAAAGATACCAAACCAGAAGAGTTTGGATAAATATGACAAAGGACCTAACGAAAATTTATGCAGATGAAGATGATAATTTGCAATTTGGAGAGCAATATCTGGAAGAATTAATTGATGAACAGGTAGCACAAAAAGGCGAAAAAATAGTTTTCAAGATCTATTTCAAAATGTAGTAGTAAACGCACATGAAACTAGACATAGCAACCTTAAGTACATTGCAGAAAAATTTATTATTGAAAATTTTACAACCAAAAATTCGAATGCAAACATGGATTAACACGTTTGAAAGAGAATGTGAGCGTTTTGATGTGACATCTAATGAAAAGAAAATAGAGATTATTAGATTCTTTATGGATAAGAGTTGTATCGATTGGTATAACTCAATTATTATGAAGCTAACAATAAACTCTGAATAGTCTGCCTGGAAATCAAAATTTTGCGAAACCTTTGCGAACAAAGGGTGGAATACAGTTAATTTTGCTTTAACATATAAATATAAAGACGGTTCTCTATTAGATTACGCTATAAGAAAAGAAAAACTTCTACTTGAAATGATAACATCAATTGACGCAAGCACCTTAATAGACTTGATAGCAGTAGACTTACCAGAAAATATATTGCATAAGATTGATAGACATATCTTAACAGATACAATTGATTTGTTTCATGAGGTAAAAAGGTATGAACATATGGTACAAAAAAGAATATTCACTGCAAAGAGAACCTATAGACCTACCTACCGAGCCGAAGCTACAAGAAATGCATGTAAAATTTGCGAAAACTTAAATAAGGGGTTACGATATCACCCTGAAGCTTTATGCTGGTTTAGAACAAAAGATGATGATAATTTCAAAAGAAATTTGATTAGACATGTAAACAATTCTGTAATTGAGGCAGAGTTAAATGAAACTGAGCAAAAAAACTAATAGTGACACCATTAATAACTGTCAAACTAAAGGTAAATCAAAAACTACAAATAAAAGGAGTTTATGATTCAGGTTCTAACGTATCCTTGATAAATTCAAAATTACTTAAATTAAAAAATAAAAGAATTAATATAAATGAAGCAAGTCTATTAACGATTAATGGTGTCCAAAAGACGACTGGTTTGACAAAGTTAAGGATTAAGATTTTTGAAATGAAAAAGAGGTGGATGTGTACATTATCGATGAAAAGAATTTCAAGTATGATTTTCTAATTGCATTAGATTTGATAAAAATATTTAGATTAATTCAAACTGAAGATCTAACTATTATTGAGAAAAAATATTATGATGATAGTAATGAGATAATACAAAACGAAGATATAAGTATAGAAAAAGATAGAAATTATATTAAAGATATTAAAATAAATTTCAATGAACACGTAAACGAAGATGATATTTAAATGAAAATGATTCATTTAAAAGAAGATGAGAAATATAAAATAAATAAACTGATTGATAAATATAAATCTGTTTTTGCAACAGATAAATATGATATTGGCACTGTAAGTGGATATGAAGCTAGAATAGACTTATTAGAAGATAGATACTGCAGCAAGAGGCCTTATAGATGCACTATAGAAGACAAAAAGTAGATAGAACAGCAGATTGCAAAATTGCTAGATAATAAGCTAATAGAAGAATCTTATAGTCCATTTGCAGCACCGGTAACATTAGCATTTAAAAAAGAAGATAATAAAAAAACAAGATTATGTATAGACTTTAGAGACCCGAATAAAATTGTAGTACCACAAGCTCAACCTTTCCCGTTAATTGAAGATTTAGTGATAAAGACTAGGAATTGCAAGTATTTTACAACTCTAGATGTAATTTCAGCTTTTTGGTCTATACCGTTACGAGTCGAAGATAGAAAAAAAACTGGGTTTGTAACACAAGAAGGACATTACCAGTGGACATGCCTTCCCTTTGGCTTGAAAACGTCATCAGCAATTTTTCAAAGGGTACTGAGCAACATATTAAGAAAATATAAACTTACTGATTTAACTTAGATTTTCAATTTAATCTAAATGAATTTTATATGAATCATCTCGATATCACTAGCTGATTTTTGAAATTTGGACCAATCAAAACGCGCTAGACGTTGGTTTGACGTTTATCAGAATACCATTTTGCTGTTTAACATATCGAGAGTGCATCTAAACTGTAATGGAAGATTTAAATAACAGAATCGACTCCATTACTGCATTAATTAATTACGGTTATTTACATTGATGACATTTTAATTTTTTCAAAGGATTTTGATGAACATATCAATCACTTAAAGCAGTTGCTGGAGGCCATAATAAAAGAAGGATTCCGTCTAAAATTTACAAAGTGCGTTTTTGCATCAGGTTCTGTAAAATATTTAGGACACATAATTCAGAACAACTCCGTACAACCATTAAAGGATAATATAATTTCAGTGCAAAATTTTCCAATTCCTAAAAATCAGAAGAATGTTAGACAATTTTTAGGAAAGATAAATTTTTATCATGAATACATCCCAAGAAAAGCAATAATTTTAGATCCTTTACATCAGTTACTAAGAAAAGGGCAGAATTTTTTTTGGTCTAATGAATGCCAAAAACTTTTTGATATGATAAAAAACTTACTTTTCTCAAAACCGATATTGGAGATTTTCGATCAAATTTACCTATTAATACTTATACAGACGCATCTATAGAAGGAGTTGGCGCTGTTTTAAAACAGGTACAGCCAGATGGTAAAGAAAAACCTGTGGCTTATTTTTCGAAGAAATTAACCGAAGCTCAAAAGAAAAAGAAAGCTATTTATTTAGAACTGTTGGCAATAAAAGAAGCGGTAACGTATTGGCAATATTGGTTAATAGGAAAACCATTTAAAGTTTTTTCAGATCACAAACCTTTGGAAAACATGAATTTAAAATCGAGAACCGACGAAGAACTAGGTGACCTATCTTATTATCTTTCACAATATGAATTTAAAACAATATACTCTCCTGGGAAGAATAATTTAGAGGTAGACTGTTTAAGTAGGAACCCAGTAACTATAAAAACACAGATGAACAACTAAGAGTAGTTAATATGATAAAGATTGAAGACATTTTAAAAGATCAAAAAAGAAATAAAGAAATACAAGAAAAAAAAGATAAATTTATGAATAAACAAAATGTATACTTCAAAAAGGTTGGAAAACGAGATAAAATAATTTTATCCGAGGAACTAAGTTTAACATTTTTGAAAAATATCCATGAAAATATGTGTCATATTGGAATCAACCAAATGCAGAAGACTGTTGGTAAATTTTATTCAATTAGAAATTTATCCAATAATATAAAGAATATTTTCAGAAATTGTGAAATTTGTATAAAAAATAAGTCAAGAGAATATGATAAATTTTGATACATGTCTCATCTAGGACCAGCCACTGAACCTTTTGATATAATGTCTATTGACACAGTAGGGGGATTTGGAGGTTCGAGATCATCAAAGAAATATCTACATTTATTAGTGGACCATTTTACTAGATTTGCATTCATTCTTACATCAAAAACTCTAACCGCTAATGATTTCATTAAACTATTATCGAATATAAACGAAACGGATGAAATTGGTATGATTTTGACTGATCAATATTCGGGAATTAATTCAAGTACATTCAAAACATTTTTAAATGACAAAAATATATCCGTGGTATTTACAGTTAACTGTCCGTTCTCTAATGGCTTAAATGAACGTCTTAATCAAACATTGGTGAATAAAATCAGGTGTAAAATTAATGAAAAAGGCAAGAAAAAAGCATGGACAAACGTAGCTAAAGAGTGTGTTAGTGTAAATATAATGAGACCATTCACACAGTTACAGGATTTTCACGAAAATATATTTTATATGGAACAAATGACGTAAGAATTTTACCAAAGGAATTGAGGAGCAGCACTCAAAGGATGATTGGATAAAAGATAAGAAAATAATAGTTTATGTTGAAAATGGGAATAGATTAAATAGATCAAAATTAGATAAATTAAATATTGGACCATATCGAATAATCGAAAAAGTATCTAATTCTATATATAGGATAGATACAGTTCATAGAAAAACTGAATCAAATCTCTATCATGTTACTAAGCTGATTCCTGTACCTGTAACTGTACCTGTACCTTAAAAAAAAGAGAGGATTTTACTTTAGATAGAGGTGAGATTAAAAAAAAAATGGTTTTTTTTTCCCCTTGAAGGGGGCAGATGTAAATAATAAACTAAGTTTTTATTTAAAGTAGTGTTATGTGCTAGATAGTTAAATATTTTTAATAAGTCTTGTTGAGATTGTCAAATTTTATTGAAATGGAAAAATGTTAAAAGCAAAGACTATAAAGATGTACAAAAGATTTTAATTTAATACCATACTGAAATTGCTGCCATCACTTTTTTCCACTTGTTGGTCGAGCACGTCGAATTAGACGCGAATTTTTGTTTATGTATGTTCTGTTTAACACACACAACCAAAAGTGTTGTTGGCCAATAATAGATCGAGGAACCGAATCATCTTCATGTTTATAGGTCAAGATGTAGAAGACCGTTATTTATTTGACTTAAAAGGCAGAAAAGGCTCATTACTGGTACCGTTACCCTATATAATCCGGAATCTGGAAGGCAGGGGATCACATCATTGAAAATAGAACTCTGCGCTAAAACAATAGAACTGAAAATCGAACTCACAACTGTCGAATCAAATGTCAATGTCATATTATATATCAGCTCGACGCTCGACTCTTCGATTTTCAACTCTATTGTGTGACGGTAGGGTTCTGTTTTCAGTGCACTGAATTTTCACCAGACCTTCGAATGCCGGACAATATAGTCCCAGCCGTATGTCTGGTTGTTAATAGTTTTTACGCTGGTTGCAACAAGTGCGAAGATAAGTGATAGAGGTAACGATGATGATGATGAGAAGGTTGTGAATATCAATATTACGAGTATCGTTACCAAAGTGAAATCGCGTCACGGTACATAAACAATCGAGTCGGCACATCTCACTGCGCGGTTCAACGATTATGTCTATGGTCGATTGCAAAGGGTCTACGCACTATTCAAATATTCAAATCGCTATCTGTTGAAGACACACATCTATGTTTTTTTATCAATGCTTTTTCGATAATATTATAATAGTAAAATATAATGTAAAATAATCCTATTTGATGGCTATTGGCTAAATAATATAAAATTTTTCTACAGAAACAATATTATAACATATATAACCCATAATTACAAGCTCCGTTTTTCTTTTGACGGGATAAAAGTGAAGTAGGTATCTTTATTAATAACATGAGACGTTAAATTACAAAAATATGAAGTGAAGCATATAGGCGGTAAAATAGAATAAAGGGAAAAATACATTGAAATTTGAAAAAATACATAAACCAAGCAATGGAAAAGCAGTAATGTGTTAAGAGGAACTTAAATCATTAATTAATTTAAAAAATGGGAAAAATTTCCACCGACTTAGAGGTCTGAAAACTTCTGTACTTCATAAAATTTTGCAGGCATTTTCTTAACTATCACACTAATGAACTTTTAGTTGTTCATCACTTTTAATTGCACTTTGGTATATTTTGTCTTCTCCCATTTTGAAAAAAAAAACAATAAAAAAACAATCGACTGATTTTTTGACGTGATAACGTCTTATAAATCGATGAACGCCGGATGCACGCAGGAAAAATTGACACGTTCCACCTGATTGTCACGTTTGAGGTCACGTTCCGCCTGAGCCGAGCGTGCAAGCGAGAGCGCGGAACAAGCGATAGAGAGGCACGATCGGCCTAAGCGTTCGGCTTGTGATGACGTTTGACGCAAAATTATCGTCAGTAAAGTGACTTAACAGATTCTTTTATTGCATAAATGTATAGTAAATACTCCTAAATATGAGTAACTACTCGGAAAAAAATAATTAAATATCAATATTTTCAAAGGTAAAGCAATTTATTTACAAAATGCAAGTCTCGTGAATACGGTCCATCTCCGTGTATCTAATTACTTAACTACAAATTTTATTTTTTATTTTTTACGTTGAACGAGTAGTAGTAATACCTCAATATTTCTAAGTATATAAATTAAACTTAATATTTTACATGTTGTAGTCGCGTTTGATTTGAGTGACATAGTAACTTGGGAGATGTTACTATGTCACTCAAATCAAACCCAAAAAAATACTTATACTGTTTATTTACTTATGTTCTAAGTTGACTAGGTGGATCTGTTTAAAATGTTGTCCTTTTATGTGTTAAATTGTTATTTGATGGAATATTATTAAATAAAATTAATATGTTTAAACCAAACTACTATATCATGGGCAAATCCAACGGAACATTCCCGAAACTTGCGTATTTAATTATTATCCGTGTCATGTCTATTATTTTATATCGTCGGCAGTCCATCCACATAGCACTCAAATATGGATCCTACAGCCTTGTGAATAAGGTGACAAGTGGTGATCGCGCCTTGACCTTCAGCAGAGGTCATTATCGATCATCATTATTGGGTCGTCTTTTTCGAACTGTTAACGAATGAATGAAATGAAATATTCTTTATTGTGCGCACAACATAAACAAAATAAAAAAATATATATAAAAGAAAAGAGGTAAAAAACTACAATTTACACAGGTAACACAATGGCGGCCTTATTACTACTCGTAGGTAGCAATCTCTTCCAGGCGACCGCGGGTAGAGGAAATAATAGAAAAGAATTTGGCGTGCATGAGCAGTTAAAAAGAACACAATAAAATACAAAATATATACAATATATATATATATATATATATATATATATATATATATATATACAATATATAGAACATACATAAATAAATACATAATATATATTACACGGATACACAAATAATTTTAATTAAACTTTATAGTCTTAAGACAGAAAATAATAAACAATAATAAAAACAAAAGAAAAGAAAAAAAAAAACAAAAAATAATTATTGATTTAGCTGACTACAAATAGTCAAATAATGCATCTTAACCATAGTTTTAAAGCCATTTAACGTATTAGCAAGTTTGATATGTTTTGGTAACGAATTCCACAGCTTTACCCCAGTAACAGCAAACGAGGAGGCATAATATTTAGTTTTATGCATGGGTAATTCTAGTTGAAAATTGGATGCAGATCGTAATTCTTTAACAGTAGCTTGTCGAAATATAAAAATATCTTTTAAATATGAGGGTAAACAAGGGTCATGTATAATAGAGAAAACAAGAGAGAGAATACGAGCGTCCCGGCGAAAACGTATAGGCAACCACTTCAGTCTTGATCGAAAATCTGACACATGGTCAAATTTTTTTAGACCGAAGATAAACCTTATCGAGAGATTCTGTAGTCGCTCGAGCTTATTTAGTTGTTCTTCGGTGAGATTGGTAAAACATGCATCTGCGTAATCAAGAATTGACAGGAACAGGGATTCAGCGATTTTAATCTTAGTTGGAATTGGAAGAAGGTAACGAAGGCGACAAACGGAGAACCAAGTTGCAAAAATCTTTTTACTAATTTATTTAATATGCTGTGACCATGATAATGTGTCGTCAAAATAAACACCCAAATTTTTTACACATTTTACGCATCGTTGCTATAGTTTTAAATAGTCCAATCATCGTCAGCCAATAACTACAATATTTATAAAAAAAAATATAACCCGACTACGAAAATTATAATATAGCCTATGTTACCCGGACTATTATTACGATTCTTTTGACACCTCATATATTAAAATCGGACAAGTAGTTTAGGCGCCACGGTGAAACAAACATACATACATACATAAATGCCAAAATCATTACCCTTCCTTTTAGCTTCCCCGTGGTCGGGTGAAAAAGGACATTGTCAGATGGGTCATGAGTTCATGACTCATGGCCCATGGGGCAAATAGTCATGGGTAAAGAATAAAGATGGCATATAAAAAGTATGTTCCAGTCATGGGTAAAGAATAAAGATGGCATATAAAAAGTATGTTCCTCTTAGCCCAGGAACAAAAATTAAGTTTTGCAGATTGTTCTCTGGCCCCAACTAACCTGTTGCATAATATAGCAGTAATAAAAAGTAGAAGTATCAATGTCATATTGATAGATGTCCCAAGTTCAGCTTATCTAGTTACTTTATTTCAGTTAGCCAAAAGGCTATATACTTATAGTGTAGACGTATCTGTGTTAAGCATCTCTCTCATATGTACCAATAAAGGAGAATATCACAATTGTTGCTGTATTATTATTATTACCACTCAAACGTAAGAAGAATCTGTAAGGACCAAGACGTCGCAGCCCACAACAAACCCTGATTGATGAAAAACGTAAGTTTTTAGTTAAAAAGGTGTTTGAAATCAGCTGTCAGCTGAAGCATATGATAATGTAAGGTCAATAGCCTCAGCGGCTAAGATTCGTTTCATTACTAGATTTTTTTACTTTTAATATTTTTCTGCCATAACGTTCAAATCGAGCGACAGTGACAAAACATGCAAATAAGCTATCTGACACTTATCAGTAGATTAGTCAACGGGCCCTTAGTATAATATTTTTCGAGCAATCATATTTAAAGGTCTATAATTTTTCAAGCAATAAACATATTAAATAGTCATATTATAGTGGCTTGGAAAAAACTACAAAACACGCACCGTCTAATCAAAATTCAGAACAATACCGCATGTTACATACAGTTTCATAATATCGCCATACCTCAAATAGACCAAATTTGAGCGGAACGTTGCACGAATACGAATGTCGAATATATCTAATGAATTAAATAACAAATGAAAGCGGACGTTTTTTGACATCTCCCGCAGTCCGAGCACGTCATCAGGTGTTACGCGGCTCGTTTACGGCGAAAGCCCTAATAGCTATTATGAAATACTAGCTTTTCCCCGAGGCTCCGCTCGCATAAACATAGTATCGCATATCCCACGGGAATACTGCACTTTTTCAGGATAAAAAGTAGCCTATGTTTTAATCCAGAGCTCAAGCTACTACCATACCAAATTTCATCTAAAACCGTCCAGTAGTTTTTATGTGAAAGAGTAACAAACATCCATCCATCTATCCTCACAAACTTTCACATTTATAATATTAGTAGGAATGTTTAATTCCCCTCAAGTACGTAGAATTTCGTTTTGAATGTCTTTATTGTACTTCTGCACGGTAAAATGACATTTACATTGGTAGCATTTTAGTCATATGATTACAAAACGATTATATTGAATCTGAACAGACGACGTAGTGGGTCATTTTTTTATTTATTTAAGTACTAAATTAATAATAACTTCTGCACACTAGTGCATAATTAATTAGATTATGCTGTTATGGTCACAGTACCACATCAGCAAATCAAGTGTAAGCGCCCTTCGAGACGTGCATCTCATGTTTCTAACACTGTTACCATGTACTATCAGGGAATCTAATTCTTAAGCAGGTTGACCGTTGTCATACTTTGTTCGTATTATATTCATTTTATGATATCAAACTGACTTGTCGTTGAACATTTGTATTATGACTGCGTGTCGTCATAATAATACAAATAAAATATGAGAACACTCTTCCTGCTTATGAATTAGATTTCCTGAAAGTACAATAGAAAATATGCGTAGCTTTTTTGGCTTTACATTCATACATAATAAGCTGGTAAATATTGTCCTAGCAATGGTATATCTACGAACAATCGTCGACGAGACCTTTTGATTCTTAGTTTACGCAATATTTACTTTAAGTTGAGGAGGAATTAAAGCAGCTAGTAAGTTTTCGTTTGAGCCCACAAAGGCCAATATAAGTTTTATCAAAAGAAAAACATGACATGTATTACAGAGTACACGTGACAGAAGTGAAACCTCATAGTTCACCCATCATTTGAAATCTCATCGTGCCTAAAGAACTTGAAAAAATAATAAAAAATTAAAATTTGTACACCTATGTGTATTGTGTATTGAACCGTCCTTTAGACAGTTAAGTTGTTATATAAGTAGCCTCCGACAGATGGTGGTATTTCTAATAATCGACCATGAAATTCCAGTCTCAACGCCACTAAAGGAGTTTCACTTCAAAAAAAAAGACAAAAAATTATACAACTATACTATACCTTAGTTGTATAATTGTTTGTGTCTATTTTTTGGTAAGTTATGAAATATGAATATTTATTTATAAAATAACTACAATTTTTATAAAATAAAACTATAACCGTCTAAGGGATGGGCCTATATGTATTATATACGACCTCTGTGGCTCAGTGGTTCAGCGCGTTGGTGTTCAAGCCGGGGGTCGCGGGTTCGAGTCCCGCCGAAGGAACAAAAAGTTTTTCTGCGTTCCTGGGTCATGGATGTGTATTAAATATGTGTATAATATAATAAAAATCTTAAATATATGTATAGTATAAAAGTATTAAATATACTTCCCGTTTTCTGGTACCTGTAACACAAGTTCTTCGGATACTTAGCACGGGGCCAGTTTGACGTGGTGTGAAGCGTCCATAGTATTATTATTATTATTATTATTAATAATAAGAGGACTTAGGGCTGATTTTTCAATCGACAGATAACTTTTATGTGACTTTGACAAATTTCGTTTGAAAAAATTTCAAGTAGGTTTTCTCTTTTTAATATAATACATCTATGCCCTAATAAATTATATAGCCTACGTTACCCGGGCTTTTATTAACAATCTATTGACACCTCATATATCAAAATCTGACGAGTAGTTTAGGCGCTACGGTGGAAATAAATAATATTACATACACACATAGACTGCTAAAATCACTACCCTTCAAAATAAAAAACATATCAAAGTCGGCCTTGCCTAAAAATGCTCTACAATTTTTCTATTAATAGAGTATTCGGAAAACCGTACAAAAAGCCAAGCTCGATCGTTATTATTTATGTATGCCGCGACCGAAATAGTTTTGGTCCGCGAATGAAATACAAATTAAAAAATCAATTTTCTGCCATCTAAAATTGAAACGTGGTAAAGCCTTTTCGGGTCTAGTTTATTTAGATCTTTTCGTGTTATCATGAAAAAATTGGATTAAAGTTATATTTCAAACGGATAGAAAATGCTTTTCGAATGTTTTCCACCTATTACTTAAACGATTTTATATTTTATTTAAGTTCATTAATTTATATTAAATTAATGAAGTTAAATATAAAATTCCATTCCATGTAATTTTCCGTACAATTAGATTTATGAAGCGTTCACCGATACATGAATGAAGAATGCATGTAGACTTCATTTGTCTCAGACCCTTTCCTTAAGCTTTACCACTATAACACCACGTCAAATATGCTTAAAATTAGTGTCAGTTCACACCGAGGAAAGACGCGGCTCGCTCTTTTAAAGATAGCGATTCAAAACTGAACTTTATTTAATACACAATAACCAACATCAATATTAAAAAGGTATAACCCGACTTTTAAATCATATAGCCCAGGTTACCCGTGCCATCCATCAAAATCGGATCAGTAGTTTAGGTACTGAAAAGAAACATTAATATATACACCGACTGCCAAAATCATTCCCAACCCTTCTTTTTGGTTCACCGTAGTCGGGTAAAAAGATAAGCGTGTCAATTATGCTAGAGTTCAAATTGCGATTGCTTTTCATTGGCGCCGCTCTTGCAATGAAACGTGTATCTTTTTTAAAATAATACTTCTTTACACACGCTTGACTAGGAGTAAGCTGGTGAATGCGTGACGAGAGCGTTACGAAAAGTGTGATCGGGGGAGGCGAACGGAAGTTTAGAGGGAGATATAAGTTAGTGAAGATAGAAAGGGAGAGAGTTACGTTTCGTAAGTTACTGTAGGGGCAAGAGAGAGAGGTGCTAACACAAATATTCTTTCTCTCTTTTTATCATAGCCGTTTCGTATATCTAAGATATAGTGCAGGCCTATTGTCTGTATTGTCTGTAGGAGCAAGAGAGATCTTCCTCTCGTAGCCAGTGCATGAAAAAAGAAGTTTTACTTCAGTCGTGTAGTCTAAAGCACACTGTTTTTTTTTGTACTGTGAAGTGTCGCTATCATCAAAAAGTGGACGCCGCGTCGCGATTCGATGTAAACTGACCCTTAGGACCAGACACTCAAGTCGGAAAACCACAGAGCCATTACAATTAATGAAGGAATAATTATTTACCTGTGGATGGTACAGACAGGTACATGGAAAAATATACAATCATACGATTGTCAACCTTATTACAAAATACATAAAGGTAATAAGCAATTGCATTCAGTTTTCTTTGCAATTAACTACCCTATTGTGTTGATATTAAAAGTGATTTAATTGTGATTTTAAAGTGTGACGCAGTATGTTTTTTCTTGTGATAAAGCATAGAGCATATGGACAGTACATGTTCTATGCTTGTTTAGGCTAATTATACATATCCGATTGCAAGGAAGATGTGAATGACGTTGAAAAATATGACGATGAAAAACAGAAAATAGCTATCTTAAAAATATTGACCAGTCAGTCAAGTCCAGAACTCGACAATAATGAAGTCACAACCTTATATCTATCAGAACAATAATTTTTCATGGCCACAATTTTCAGAGACCATATTCCACCATCTTGCAAAATATTTAAATTAGGAACAATAATTACAGACTATACAACGATTAGTCCGTAATGGCGATGCAATATGCCAATACCTAATTTAGCTAAGTCGGGTAAAGCTGAGGTACAATTTTGCCTCTATTTAGTTTTCCTTCATCTAAGTTATGTAAGCTCGACTGTACTTGACTCCCAACTTAGTTGATGAACGTGTACATTCGCACACAACGGCGCTTCAGTAATTGATAAATAATCGATAAAAAAATATGGCGCTGCCCGTAAAAACTAATGGCGTTAATTACAAAAAATCGGGGCAAACAGAAAACCTTCTTTCTGCGCCAATTAAAAGTAATGATAATTTAGAACCAATTTGTTATTCATTCAAATTGTTTTTGTTGTTGTGCTTTTATTTGAATTATACAGTTATTTTTGCAAAGTTTATACAGTAATTTTTATTTGTCCATAAATTACGTGAGTTATTTAGGGATCCATCCGAACTCGAAGAATAAAAGTTATAAAACGAATTGTGTTTTTTTAATAAATCAATACATTTATACTCAATATAAATTGTTAATGTGTAACACAGACACGCCACAACGTGTACCAATGAGACTTTTTCAGATCTCAGGTACATAATACGAACGGTGAAGGAAAACATGGTGAGGAAAGCCGCACATGACTGGCCCCAGACGTATTGACCAGTCCTCTGGACTAGGCTGACTATGTTGCGAGAATGCCGTATGTGCTTGGGCAACTTGGGCAACCAATAAATGTCGTATCATTTAAAAACCAACAGTCCCAAGCACAGTATTTCAAGTGGTTACTTCTTTCGGAGGAATACTGTATAAATCATCCAATAACGGATGAAAAGGCCTAAGTTTTTAAGTTTTTTGTTATATTCATTATAGCTGTTAGTTTTTCTATCACATTATATTAGGGAGAGGTCGGATGTCGAGGCGAATCTCACGGTATCTCACCAAGGGGAGAGGGTGGTAAAAATCCTCAAAAACGTCTCACACAATTTATGGACACCCCAAAACTAATATGGAAAATAAGAAAATAAAATATACTCTTAAAGAAAATAATGGAACGTAAAGGAAATTCACCGCATTAGTATCGTTGGATTGTAGTTTAGATTACGAAGTACGATTGTGACCAATCAATTATTACATTCGAACAATTAGAAACGCATCAATTTTAATCGTTTGTTGCCTACAATGATTGTCCTGTGGCTGCCGTTGCCTATTCATTAGTAATTACTAAAAAAATAACTATTCATTAAAAGTAAACTAATCATCAGATAAATAAATGTAAAACAGTTTTTTATAATATTTTTTGTACAAATGTCTTGTTGCATCTCATTATGTTTATCCATACTGGCGTATTGACTATTGACAGATAAACTGACTATACGTATGATTTAAATAAAAAATAAAATAAAAAACATTCCAAGCGTTTACTCCGAGACAGTACAAGCGTGAGGGCTTGAAGGTCGCTCCGAGCAATGCAGCGCAATCACGACGATTTAATATACAGCCTCCACCACGTAATTCAACCTCATCACCTCCGCATAGAGTTCAAAATAACGTACCAGCTACTCAACACCAGTACCGATCTCAGGAGATTTTAAAACTGTTTGAATAATTAAGCCCGAGCATGATATTGCATTAAATTAATTATACTTGAAATCATTGTCACAGTGGGCTGGTGGACTTTGAACTGGAAGATCCCTCCTTCCTCAAGAGCACCTGTTGACAAAGCAGGCTTGTACTAAGCCAAGTAACTATTGATAAAGATAATATTATGTCTCCACATGAAATATCTAAGTACCAACCTATTGATGACGATAATATTGTTTTTAATATCTAATATCTATGGACGTTTTCACACCACGTCAAACTGGTCCCGTGCTGAGTTCTCTAAGGACTTGTGTTACGGGTACCAGACATCGGATATATATATTTAATACTTTTCACAGTATAATTATATATAAAAAAATCATTATTTATTACACAATTTAGGAAGCAGGCACTGTATAGAAAACTTGTTTGTTCCCTGGCGTGTTTCAAAACCTCCACCTATGCGTACCAACACGCTAACTGAGCCACAGAGATTATCAAAATTAATTATGTCTTTACATTTAAATAGTATCTAATTGGATGGAAATACTTACCTACAATCGTTAATCGTTATTTCCACAATGTTCCCTTATAAAACCTTAAAGCAAAAGTTGACCTTTGTCCTATAGCAACATCAAAAACGGGATCATTAGGGCGCGAACATAAAACTGCATTATTCAGACGGAGTCGCGTGATCGCGTGTCCCTGACCTCGTTTATCTGGCTCGTCAGCACCAGTGTCAATTCTAAATTTATCTAAAAAAGTCTAATCATCATCAGCGTCATTCCTTAATTTATTGAGACAATGCGTCATCTGATTGTAACAAAATGACCTCAATATGGCCGGTCGTCGTGTCCGGCCCCGATGTGAAACGTCTTCACTTAGCTTTATGAATGTTGTGATCCTTTTCAGCTATGCTATGTATCTCAATTTTGGGTAAAGCTTAATGGTAATTTGAAGCTGGCACACCAATCTGTATCCACCAATTTTGTCATTCGTTCTTTGACTTGCTATGTAAACAATTTCAAAGACTTCTCCTCAAAAAGGAGCATGGATAATTTCATTCATTATTGAGTTAAGTATGGTTTGAATTTCTCTTGCAATATTTGTCCTTCCGCAAAAAAATCTAATGAATACATATTTTTATCTACGGTCTGCCAAATGAGAGCAGAATTACGTTTTTACGTACTTGCTCGCGCGGATCCGTAGGCGTTACGTTTGGACTTCGGTTTAATGCTGCTGACATGACCGTTTTTTGCCCAACTTGACCTCTATAATTAATTTTGTTACCTTATTACGAAATATTTACACATTGTTTGGTTTGAAACTCAAAATTCAAAATAAACCAAAATTGTTACACAGTTAAACGGCGATAAAATATTTAAAAAAAAAAGACGCCATTCTCTAGAGCTCCGTCTCTAGAGATGTTTGAAATTTGAATTTTGTTGTTGTTTTTTTTACTTTTTATGTGCCAGTCACAATTTATGTATATATGTATAAGTATAAAAATGTAAATGTATAAGTATAAAAATTAAAAAACAAATATACTGTATACCTAGGGGTTGCAAAATCCGTTTTTGTTTTCAAACTTGGATTTTCGGATATTTTTTGAAGTTTTTTTATAATACTAGCTGTTGCTCGCAGCTCCGCCCGCGTAAGTATAGTATCCCTCGGAAACACTACTTTTACGGGATAAAAAGTAGCCTATGTTTTAATCCAGAGTCTAAACTACTACCATACCGAATTTCATCGAAATCCGTTCAGTAGTTTTTGCGTGAAAGCGTAACAAACATCCACGCTTTCACATTTATAATATTAGTAAGGATATTGATTTCTTATGCTTACGCGAATATTGTTCATTGTTTTCAACACTTACGGATTGTGTCGCGGTGCACTTTTCTTTTATATAATATTTTAAATTTTATGCATATTTTATAAAACTTTGATTTTTTTTTAATCGATGTTTTGGCAAAACCTAAACTCTGTGAAAAAAAACAGTTACTTTTTTATAATTTAACTTAAATAAATTCTTATTGTAAGTATTTTAAATTACAATCTGAATAAATAAAAAACAATTTGATTATATCTAAATTATATAATTATATTTATTTTTTCACTTTTAGAAATATTTTGAATTACTTCTTATACTCCTTGAATGTTAATTTTTATAGTTAGTATTTTATTTGGAACAAGATACACACTTGTATCTATTAAAAATATTCATTTAATATGCGTAGCTGATAGCATATTAAAATCTAACAAAATCTAACAGTTATTATTATCTGATGACCTCTGTGGCTCAGTGGTCCAGCGCGTTGGTGGTCAAGCCGGGGGTCGCAGGTTCGAATCCCGCCGAACGAACAAAATAGTTTTTCTGTGTTCCTGGGTCATGAATGTGTATTGAATATATGTATAATATAATAAAAATCCTAAATATATGTATAGTATAAAGTATTAAATATACTTCCCGTTTTCTGCTAACAGTAACACAAGTTCTTCGGATACTTAGCACGGGGCCAGATTGACGTAGTGTGAAGCGTCCATAGATAATATTATTATTATTATACCCATTTAAAATCTTAAAAATTAACATTATTGGAAATAAGGTTCTAGCTTACTGTTCCTAAAGGATCCTGATCTTGAATGAAAAACATAAAATCGTCAAGTCTTTGTTTGCTAAGGTCTAAGATCTTGTTAGATACTAAACGGTCCAGCAGTAAAGAAATATAAAAAAGTTGAATAGCCTGTGATCTTTTCAAAGCTTTTTTTAAACATCTCCACCACCACCACCACCGTTTTCGTAAAGTGGCATTTCTATGTGAAATTACTAACCAAGGCAAATTAGTAAAGCTTAGTAAAAATCCTTTAAATTGAGATCCGGGAAGTGAAGACAAATCATTTGAAGCCCCATATGTACGGTCGAAATTGGACCATTTTTGAGTTATCAAAATTAAAAACCCCACCTGTTTGGATTATAATAAAATACTTAAATGGTGCTTTTAATTCCCACATTAATTAACAGAAGAATCGCTTCGTATGTACTGTATAGTGTATATATTTCGTTGTTTTATTTTATTTTTTAACCTTACCTTAATAAGTATCGGTTACCTGTTGAATACAGGTAATAACAAAGTACGGCAAAACTCTCTCTAACCATTTATTCAGATATCATAGAGGATCAGGTATAAGATTCAGGTATTAGGACTTAGGTATACATTGTATAGAAGATAATTAAATGCAACCACTACATTTCTTTTTAAGTTGTCATATTAATTTGGCATTCTACGATTGTAGAAACTTAAAAGTGCAATAGTATGTTTCGACTTTCGTAGGTAAGAATTAATTTAAAACAATACAGATTTAAATTAGGTTTAGATTTACTTATTGAATCTCTTACTATTTCAGAAATTTTTCGAATTTCCAACGTCTATGTATACCGCATACTTAGCTCCTTATTAGCTCCTTACCGCATACTTATTTTATTTGTTAATCTTATACTTTTAAATTGCTAATCTTGTATAATATATAATCGGAATCTCGGAAACGGCCGCAAGTATTACCATGAAATTTAGTACGCAGGAAGTTTCGAGGGATAAAAATCGATAATATCCTACATCTAGGTCTTATCTATGGGAAACATTTATTATTTACATAATTTGTTTTTATTTCATCGTGCAACAATATATTAATAATTTCTAGCAAAGTTCGAATATTCTTATTAGTTTTTCATTATATAAAATTGAAATTGCAACACAAAACCGATGAAATTATTCTCAAAAAGAGTCTGAAAGTGCTCATGTAATTTATGTCAAAGGTCGTTCTTCAATATCACAACAACATAAAAACAAAACACACATGCTAATATCGGATTTAACGTTTTCCGAAACGTTGCGTGCCGGCGGGTATGTTGGAAACTAAGTCGCCATGGCAACCGGCGGTATAAACAGAAGGCACGTCCGTTTCCGTGAAGAGGTGAGGTAAGTTGGCAGCCGAGTGGAATGAATTTTAAAATGCGATTTCATACGTCGAAACTGTTTCTAGAATGTTCTGCCAAATATAGCTCGTAAACTGCAAAGCTCTATTTTCGAATGGGAATGTTCAATTTGAATTGCAGCAAAAATTTAGTGATTAGGGCGAATTAAAGTCCATGCAGAGTACAGGCCGATGTTCTCCGAATCCAGTTTTGACAGAAAATTTAAGATTTTTTGCAATTTTGAACATCGATAGATGTATTTCATACACGCGCTATTTTTTATAAGCTGATTAAGTATCGTGATTGTATCAAACATGTTTACATTATACAATAGTCTTATAGATTATATCTACTGACTACAATAAGGCTTCCCAGTCACGACACAGTAGTTGCGTGATCATCATAAAGGTGATCATCATCATCATCATCACTCATCACCATAGCATAGAGTTAATAATATAGTCGTATACCATAAATCATAATTACAATATTTAAATACTAATGTAAAATTATCAAAAGTTAAAAACTGTAACCTTTAAAACGTTACCCGACTAGGTAAAGTATAAAGCATATGTTACCCGGGCCATTATTACGAATCTATTGACATCTCACTCATTAAAATCAGATCAGTAGCTTAGGCGCCGAGCCGAGCTTCTAGCGCTCCAGAGAGCAGTAAGTATAGCCTGCAAGAGTGGAATGGCGAAGGTCGGTATCCTTAGCGATTCCAGATCGGCTCTCCAGGCAGTCACCCTTAGTTCCCCTCATCCCCTGGCAGTGCAAACAAGGGAGGCCCTCCGAAAAGCTGCATCGCAGAGGCGGGAGGTCTCCCTGTTTTGGATTAAGGCACACGCAGGGTTGAGAGGGAATGAGAGGGTTGACGAATTAGCCAAGGAGGCCGCGCTGCGATTGAAAAGGAAGCCTGACTACGATCTGTGTCCTGTTTCATTCGTCAAGCGTATCTTAAGAGAGGATACGGTTGAGGAATGGGACAGGAGATACGAAGTGGGAGGGACGGCCGGAGTCACAAAGCTCTTTTTCCCAAGCGCTGCTGCTGCATACAGGGTAGTCAATAAGATAGACATCACACACTACACCACACAGATTCTGACTGGACACGGTGGGTTCGCCTTCTACTTGAACAGATTCAAGCTGAAGGAGGACCCGTCGTGTTCATGTCAGCCAGGAGTTGAGGAGACGGTTCCTCACCTGTTACTCGAGTGCCCGATTTTTGCTAGCAGTAGATATGATACTGAGCAAAAATTAGGCATATCGATTACGGGTGAGAGCCTGTCTTCCATCCTGGGGGGAAAGTCGAGGGATATCTTCCTCGAGTTCTGTAAGAAGATTGTGGGTGTAGTATGTAAGAAAAATTGTGATATATTAGTGTGATATTAGTTAGGCTCCATTTGTAATGTATTTTTGTGATATAAGGCTAGTCTTTTACCTTGTGTCGTCGTTTTATTGTTGACATTTTAATTAATTGTAATTATTTTAGTTGAATTTTATTATTTTATTGTATTTTATTTTATGGGAATTATTTTTGACATTTTTTTTAATTTGAATTTAAATTGATTGTATATTTTATTGGATTTTATTGTATTCACTGCGTTTAAAATAAGATTGTTTACTTTTTACCTGTATAAATCGACAAGTGCATAGTTAAGTATGCAAGAAAATCAAATGTATATATATAATTTAGAGATAAGAACTGTAAAAAGTGAAGAAATAATCCAAAAGAAAGAAAAGGAATAAAAATTAAAAACAATCCCTGATCACGTTAGGGGGACGGAATAAAAAAAAAAAAAAAAAAAAGTAGCTTAGGCGCTACGGTGGAACAAACATACATACCTACATATTACATAGACTGCCAAAATCATTGCCCATCCTTTTGGCTTCGCCGTAGTCGGGTAAAAAGTGAAACCCACAGTTTAAATATTATGTTTAAAGTATTTTATTATTATGACGCCATAAAACTATAAGCCCCTTACGAATAAAACTATTTACACAACGTATAACTTAAACAACGTTACTGTCTTTGTCTGATACGTTGGAAACGTCACATGATAGAAAAAGATAGCAACGTCGTTTAAGTTATCCGTTGTGTAAATATTTTTATTAGTAAGGGGGTATGTAAATAACTTACCAATTACAATCTATAACATAAATACCTACCCCTTTGTTTGTTTATTCCACGTCTTTTCTAAATCCTTAGATTTAGGAGTGACAGAACCATAGTAAACACAGGCTCTAAGTATATTGTATAGCTGGGAAAAGAATATTATTTACACATTTGCCATTAATTATAAAGCGAGCTAAGCGAGCGAGACTTGATATTCGCACAAAAAATAAATCATTTCGGATATTTTTGTTCCGTTATTTGTAACTTATACCGGGCTAGGCGCATTTGAGTCGCATTAAAAGCCGCATCGCATCGTCGCATTAAAAGTTTTATTTATTGCCCCGTTTAATCCCGGACTTTCGCGGGTAATCCCGGAAAGAAATTCCCGGGGCCAATTCCAATATTCACCCCGCAATAAAGGCTTTCCCTAAGTATATTATCGTTTTTTATTCAACGTATTTTCGGTTCATTCATTATCATTACTGGCAAGAAAAAAGCCTTGTAGCTTTCGGATATTTTGAATTCACTATTACAATATCTTTTAGTCGGTAATTTTGTGTATGTAACAGTAAATAGTCGAAATATCTACTACTTATATTATTTGAAGTCTCGCGAAATCTAAAAACGAACAGTCTAAAATATCTTCTAATCTTATATCTTCTCTTATTAATTTAAAAATGAATTGCAAAACCTGTGTCTCGTTTAAACTCGATAGCTAATTTTAATCTTTAAATAATTGTGGATGTTCAGGGAAGGTTTAAACGGTAAGAAATATTGGAGAAATGAAAATATTAAAAATGATGATTGAGTCAAGACAGAACAACGTGTGTCGGGACAGCTCACAGTCTCTCCTAAAGACAAGACGGACCTAACATTCAAAATCCTATTAACAAAAAAATTTCTTCAACATAATCGTCAGCTCACACCGAAATGAGACGATATTGATCGCGGCGCTGCATTTTTAATATAGCGATTTAAACTTTATTCACTACACAAGAAAATACACGTTTAATTGAAAGAGCGGCGCCGCGCTATGCAGAGCGGTGCAGCTGATATTCGAACTCTTGCAATTAATTTTTCGTGTATCATACATACTGTGTAGTTAAAGTTCAACTTTGAATCGCTATATTTAAAATGCAGCGCAGCGTAGCGTATCGTCTCGTTTCGTTGTGAACTGATCAACTGACCCTAAAAATGTTTTAGCTCATATAAGTTCATATGGTGAAAAATTATTTTAGGAAGTCTAATATAGTTCTTTTGATATTGAAGTTAATATATCTATTTTATTAGAAATCAATTTACGCTATTTTATTAACTATTTTAATTTTAAAAAAGAAACTTAAAATAACGAAAAAAATAACATAAGTACATACTCTTTGAGAATCTAGGTCGTGACTAAAATGAAAGTCTGTATATGACATAAAAACCAGCTTAATTTTAGTAATTAAAAAAGTTCAATGCATATACTAATTCAACTTTAAAGCTTAAAATTTAAGCTTAAATGTATACATATACAAAAATATTGCTGTTCGTCTGTACGTGAATTACAGTATAATATGACGATAAATGTTATTTGGGCCTTTGTTAACGAAATACGCTTTACCGTGTAATATCCGTGCTTCGCTTAATTAGAGCATTAAACCAACGTGCTTCGGCATGAATGGGTCAGTATGACCGAAGATAAACCACATAGTATACACAGAAAACCAGCGTGAAATAAAGCTTGTGTCGTGTTTCGCCGTGTAAGAGGAATTCATGGGGTTGTAGAACTTGTTCAGAAAGGCGAATTACTCGCGTAAACCTACGTGTGTAAAGCTTCAAGACAAAATGTCTGGCGGCCTACATGTGATTGACGATATGCGCGTTAGTAAAAAAATACGCGCGTAGCTTCTGGACGCAATGTATTGGGGCCTAGTACCTCGTCTTACGTACGTATGATAACGCGCCTTCTGGACATAGACTTAAATACCGTAAAGTACTACTCTTATTACTCCTCTAGTGTTGCTGGTGTTTAAATTATAAAATTTCCGAGATTTACACATACGCGAGGTCGCAGGCAGAAGCTAATACCATTGGTATATAACATTTCTAGGAAAAGCAGATAAGCCAAATACATCTGATATGACACTCAATATTTTTTACAATATTCCGTTTCATAAATTGCTATTACTGTATTGCAGGTATATTTTCTAAATAAGGTTTTGCCACGAACACGCGGGCGAAGCTGCGGGCAAAAGCTTGTATATATATTTATAACTCGAGAACGGCTGAACCGATTTGGCTGAAAATTGGTGGGGAGGTAGCTTAGAACCAGTGGACATAGGATACTTAAGTAACTGTCTGTCTATATGTTCGCGATAATCACAAAAACTACTGAAACTCTGCCTAACCTAACCCGTTGGAGATAAATAACAAAACAATGTATGGTGGAATTGCTTCTCTTTTATAGGTCTCCAAAAAAGTTTGCGATGGCATAGATATGTCTATCTTTTAAGGATAGGCCACTATACCCATTCTAAGTTTTAAAAAATTATCAGACATCATGTGGTATTTTCGGAAGCTATTTAGACGGATACTATTTAATTATCCTTATCTTGGAGATTATATCTAGGAGATATATTAAAAATGGCCATGGAAGCCCCCGACGTGCGTAAGAAAAAATTAATAAAAACTTCCCAAATTTTTTACTTTAGAAAAACTAAAGTCATCATCAGCTATAAATGATTTAATAAATCAGTTTGCCGAAAAAAAGGCAAGGAGAGTGTATATTTAATTTGAATTGCTTGTAAAAATTTTTGAAAAAGTGACAGGTAGATAATTATGATGAATAAAATATATTTCTATTATTTATATGCAAACATTTTTTTTTCTTTTGTGAGATCTTTACCCTTCATAAGGGCCCCCAAACAAATTTTCATACGGGTCCCCACCAAGGCAATCTACACCACTGCTACCTACCTACCTACCAATCTACAATCCCAAGTGGGTACTTGTATGTGGGTCATACACTTACAATTTTAACACCAAAAACTACACCTATTTTCACCTATTTTCACCTTCGACGACTCTGTGGCTCATTGGTTAGCACCTTGGCGCTCAAGTCGCGGGTTTGAATCCCGCCAGGTGACAAAAAAGTTTTCTGTGTTCTGTGTTTCTGTGTTTCTGGGTCATAGACGTGTATTACATGATGAAAATCTTAAATATATTTAAGTATAGTATAAAAGTATATAGCGCATAACGCATATATAGTATAAAAGTCCTATTACTATTATAAATGTGAAAGTTTTCGAGGATGGATGGATGGATCGACAGATGGATGGATGTTTGTTACTCTTTCACGCATAAACTACGGAACCGATTTTGATGAAATTTAGTATACTTAGTAGTAGTTTAGGCTCTGGATTAAAACGTAGGCTACATTTTATCCCGCAAAAGTACAGTGTTCCCGTGGGGTAGTATATACGCGAGCGAAGCCGCGGGCAAAAGCTAGTATATATATTAACTTACCACGGTCAAGTCAATACCAAGTATACAGATGTAATGAAGCTTGAAAATATCTAATACTAGCTTTTGCCCGCAGCTTCGCCCGCGTGTTCATGGCAAAATCCTTTTTTAGGAACTATACCTGCAATACAGTAATAGCACAGAGTAAAAATATATACTTTATAATAAATTTTCACACGTACTTTTTAATTTTTAATATATCTCCTAGATATAATCTCCAAGATAAGGATAATTAAATAGTATCCGTCTAAATAGCTTCCGAAAATACCACATGATGTCTGATAATTTTTTAAAACTTAGAATGGGTATAGTGGCCTATCCTTAAAAGATAGACATATCTATGCCATCGCAAACTTTTTTGGAGACCTATAAAAGAGAAGCAATTCCACCATACATTGTTTTGTTATTTATCTCCAACGGGTTAGGTTAGGCAGAGTTTCAGTAGTTTTTGTGATTATCGCGAACATATAGACAGACAGTTACTTAAGTATCCTATGTCCACTGGTTCTAAGCTACCTCCCCACCAATTTTCAGCCAAATCGGTTCAGCCGTTCTCGAGTTATAAATATATATACAAGCTTTTGCCCGCAGCTTCGCCCGCGTGTTCGTGGCAAAACCTTATTTAGAAAATATACCTGCAATACAGTAATAGCAATTTATGAAACGGAATATTGTAAAAAATATTGAGTGTCATATCAGATGTATTTGGCTTATCTGCTTTTCCTAGAAATGTTATATACCAATGGTATTAGCTTCTGCCTGCGACCTCGCGTATGTGTAAATCTCGGAAATTTTATAATTTAAACACCAGCAACACTAGAGGAGTAATAAGAGTAGTACTTTACGGTATTTAAGTCTATGTCCAGAAGGCGCGTTATCATACGTACGTAAGACGAGGTACTAGGCCCCAATACATTGCGTCCAGAAGCTACGCGCGTATTTTTTTACTAACGCGCATATCGTCAATCACGGAGTCGATAAGTGCCTCTCCACAAAAGAGGTACTCATGGACATCCAGTCCCAAGGTTTTCCCGCCTTAGAGGTACATCGCATGTACCACCCTATAAAAAAACACGAGTACAATATGGTACTAGTAACCCTCCCTCTTACACCAGAGGGCAAGGATATCTTCAATATCCGAGCCGTCTGTCATATTACGGGCATCCGCGTCGAGCCCCCCCGTAAAAGGGGCATCCCTGGCCAGTGCCACCGATGCCAACTTTACGGGCACTCGGCACGGAATTGCCAAGCTAGGCCGCGTTGCGTTAAGTGCCTCGGTGACCACGGCACCTCTGACTGTCTCCGTAAGAGCCCAGCTGAGGAGTCCGAACCCCCCAGCTGTGTTCTCTGTAAGTCTAAAGGACACCCCGCCAATTATAGAGGGTGCAAAAAAGCACCCAAAGTAAAAAAGCGTAGTGCACCGCAGACTAAAAGTGCCCCCCCCAAACAGAGATTCGTCGCTGCCCCCCTACCCTCCCAATCTGCATGGTTCAAGCCCGCGCAGAAACGTAGTTCGGAGCTAGCGGTTTTCCCCGCTCTCCCCAGTAAGGCCATGCCCTCCGCGCCCGTAGCGCCTAAGGCCACGCCCCCTCCGACTCCCAGCTTCACTGCAGACCTCTCTTTCGTCCAGCAGTTTTTAAGCAACATCGGGCCTATTGACCCGATGGAGCTTTCTATCTTAGCGACAAAGCTAAAAGGTTCGGCCACAGACCGCATCCAAGCTTTGTCAGACCATCAGGTCTTGATCCGTCAGATCAAGGCCCTCTCCACAAACGGTAATTAATGGAGCCCTCGGGAAGGACAAAGCCGCACTCGTTACGCGTAGTGTCGTTCAATACGAACGGCATTAGGAATAACATTAGCGAAATTCGCGATTTTGTAAGCAGCCAAAATGTCGATATTCTTCTAGTGCAGGAGACTTTCTTAAAACCTAGCATGAGGAGCCCTAAAATAGCTAACTACAAAATAGTCAGAAACGATAGAACTCGATCCCGACTCGGAGGTACTCTTATCTACTATAAAAAATCACTACATTGTATTCCACTAGAGCCACCGCCATTGTTAACTTTAGAAACATCTGTTTGCCATATTAGTATGTCCGGCCACGGACCCATTGTTATAGTAAGCGCGTACTTAGCGTGCAACAAAGAACTCCATTCAAGCGACCTACAGGCGCTATTCAATTTAGGTAACGCTGTCATCATTGCCGGTGACTTTAATTGCAAACACACCGAGTGGGGCAATGTTCATAACAATAGAAACGGCACCATCCTTTGTAATTTAACCGACACTTTAAATTTTGCACTATTAGCCCCCACCGACCCCACTCGCTATGACACCAATGAAAACATCAACGGTGTCATACGCGATCCTAGTACGATAGACATAGCCTTAGTTAAAAATGTTTCTCTCAATATCAATATTGAGACTCTCCACGAGCTTAACTCAGACCACAGACCGGTTATGATTACACTCGGTAGTCTTAACCCCAATAATTCTAGTACTAGGAAGATAATAGATTATAAATCACTAGCGGAGAACATTAAAGTCCTTCATTCTAGCCACTTAGATAAAATCCCCGATATTATAGATAGTAAAGAGACAGCCATAGAGGCCGCCTCCCACTTGACCGATCACCTGGTAGCGACCATAGAGAACTCATCTAGGGAGGTGCCAACGACCCCCAAGGGCCGTTGGCCCCTCCCTGAGGACATAAGGGAGTCCATCAGACTCCGAAATGCGGCTAAGCGCACATATGATCGCTACCCGTCGGAAGAGTGGAGGAAAGCCCTCCGTCACTACGAGAGGGAAGTTAAGTTTAAAATCAAACAGCACAAAGCCGAGAGTTGGGATCGACTTCTCAGTGATTTAGAACCGTCTCACGTGGCGTACTGGCCACTCGCGAAGGCCCTCAAAAACAACACGGAGAGCGACATGCCTCCGTTAGATAGACCTAACCGTCCTCCTGCATTCGAAGACATTGACAAGGCCGAGTGCCTAGCTGATAATTTCGAACAACAGTGCCGGCCGAGTACTCTCCCGATTGATCCCGTGCACCTTAGCTTAGTTAATAGCGAGGTCAACAGCCGACTCTCGAGGCCACCTGACGTAGACAGGGTGAGGATGGTGGACTCGGAGGAGGTCAGTGACATTATTAAGTGTATGAATGCCAAAAAGGCCCCAGGCCTCGACGGTATTTCAAACAAAACACTTAAAATGTTACCGTCCGAGCTAATTCAACTCCTAGTGAACATCTTTAACGCCCTCTTAGTAGGATGTTCATTTCCAGACATTTGGAAAGTAGCTATTGTCATAGGTATCCACAAACCGGGGAAACCCCGGAAGGTGCCTGGTAGCTACCGCCCAATAAGTCTCATTAGCTCCCTAGGTAAAGTCTACGAAAGAGTTATTAAAAGGCGCCTTAATGACGTCATAACCGACAAAAAACTCCTTCCAGACGAGCAGTTCGCCTTCCGCGAAATGCACAGCTGTCCCGCTCAAGTACACCGCTTAACGGAGTACATATTATCTAGCAAAAACGACAGGAAGACGACATGCGCCGTATTCTTTGACATTGCAAAAGCTTTTGATAAAATTTGGCATAACGGACTGTTATACAAACTCTATCAAATGGAAATACCCGATTATCTCGTCTTACTAATTAGTAACTTTTTAAAAAATCGTAAATTTCATTTCCGCGTAGAAGGCGCACTGTCGTCGCCAAGATATATGGAGGCGGGAGTACCGCAGGGCTCGGTCCTCTCGCCCTCCCTATATAACCTGTACACTAGTGACATCCCCAAACACGCTAAGGTGCAATTAGCTATGTTCGCGGACGACACAGCCCTTTATTATTCAAACACACGAGCCCGTACCGCGTCTAAAGTCCTCCAGGAGTCAGTTACCGCTCTCGGTAATTGGTTCTCCAAGTGGAGAATAGAAGTCAATCCCGATAAAAGTCACGCCATTCAATTCAATGGTAATAAATCAGCGGGGCGTAAGTGCCCCCGTAAAGTAATGAGCCCTATTAGCCTGCACGGCAACATTATCCCTGAGGTCTCTCAGGTCAAATATTTAGGCGTAGTACTAGGCAAGTCGATGACGTTTTCGAGTCACATCAGTAACACACTGCGTAAAGCGAAATTTGTACTCTACAAATTATATCCGCTACTTAATTCGCGAAGCAAAATGTCCTTAAGACATAAGCTTACATTGTATAAGGTTTGCATCAGAACGATACTCACTTATGCGTGCGTCTCCTTCGCACAGATAAGCGAGTCTCAAATGGACCGCTTGCAAAGAGTCCAGAACCGGTTTCTACGCATGGCAACAGGCGCCCCCTGGTACATGCGTAACATCGACTTGCATAGGGACTGCGAACTAGTCACCATTAAAGCCTATATCAAGGAACTCGTAGAGAGATTCTTTGATAAAGGCAAAAACCACCCAAACCCCCTTATAAAAAAGGCACTGGACTACAACCACGACGCACTGACTTTCCGACACCCGCACAAACGGCCTAAGCATATCTTAGCCGATCCCGTTGACCCGATCACAAAATACGTAACGTACTGTGTACAGTTACGTAAACACAAATCACACGCACCCGCGTCGCTAGCATTGCACCGGGGTCGACGCCGGCGCCTACCCCGAGGTCCCACATCCGACACGACAACACGTACAGACGTACAGACCGACCCTAACACGGGACCGGACCCGAACCCGAGTTCGAGTTCGCATCCCAGTAGTCTAGGTACACTCCTAAATAGTGTCCGCGACCGCGATATTGATATAGAGAGCTCTACCAATACCGCGAACCTCATCGACATTAGGACTTACGCGCGCGAGTCATCCCGACCGTACGCGGAAGGGGAGAGGGACGGCCCTCTCAGTACCGATATCGATCAAATCGAGAGCTCCTCTATCGCGATAACTCGCACGCCGCTAGTCTCTGCTACCGCGCGCGAGCAACCTCACTCATCAGCGAGTGAGGAAGGGGTCGGACCCCTCAGCAGGAGAGACCCGCGTCTCCCCTGTCAAAATAATAGCTTCTAATCCGTAGCTGTCCCCAATATCCGGTTTGAACATCACCCGGGTGATGTTAGGGAGGGTCAAACCCTCCCATCGTCTACCACCAAACAAACTAGCCACCAGGCTAGTTATAGTCCGACTTAGCTACAGCGGTCTTAACCCGACCCTTAGCATAGACCCGTTCGAAAAAAAAAAAAAAAAAAAAAAATATCGTCAATCACATGTAGGCCGCCAGACATTTTGTCTTGAAGCTTTACACACGTAGGTTTACGCGAGTAATTCGCCTTTCTGAACAAGTTCTACAACCCCATGAATTCCTCTTACACGGCGAAACACGACACAAGCTTTATTTCACGCTGGTTTTCTGTGTATACTATGTGGTTTATCTTCGGTCATACTGACCCATTCATGCCGAAGCACGTTGGTTTAATGCTCTAATTAAGCGAAGCACGGATATTACACGGTAAAGCGTATTTCGTTAACAAAGGCCCAAATAACATTTATCGTCATATTATACTGTAATTCACGTACAGACGAACAGCAATATTTTTGTATATGTATACATTTAAGCTTAAATTTTAAGCTTTAAAGTTGAATTAGTATATGCATTGAACTTTTTTAATTACTAAAATTAAGCTGGTTTTTATGTCATATACAGACTTTCATTTTAGTCACGACCTAGATTCTCAAAGAGTATGTACTTATGTTATTTTTTTCGTTATTTTAAGTTTCTTTTTTAAAATTAAAATAGTTAATAAAATAGCGTAAATTGATTTCTAATAAAATAGATATATTAACTTCAATATCAAAAGAACTATATTAGACTTCCTAAAATAATTTTTCACCATATGAACTTATATGAGCTAAAACATTTTTAGGGTCAGTTGATCAGTTCACAACGATACAGGGATAAAAATTTTACCCCCTTGAGTGTTTAATTTAGAAAAATCCATCCTTAGTGGTTGCATACGCTATACCAGAAATACGTGTGCAAAATTTCAAATTTCTAGTCTTAAAGGTTTGGCCTGTGCATTGATACATCAGTCAATGAACTTTTCTTTATTAAACTTTTCGATGTGCAGGTCCTTACTGGCCCTACAGATACAAATGTATTATTATCGATAGGATGCTGTTGCCGAAATCATTTCCAGCGATAGTTAGGAATGGAATTGGTGTCCCCATTAATCTAATGATAATCGTCGTGATGAAATACAATTAACATTCTCTAAGTTTTGTTGTTATAAATAGTATTCTCCACTAACCACGGTATATTCATTTTGTACTCTCAAGATTTCAACAGTTTATTCACGGTCACCGAGCGAAGCCGGTGATGTACTAATATTAATACTAAAGTACTAAATAATTTAGATAGAAATAAATGTTAAAGGATATCGTCGTGGGAGTAGAAATCGAAAGGGATCAAGAGATTCCGAATCAGAGAGCTGCATATTTTCTCATACTGAACAACTGTATATTTGAATATAAGCCTTTGAACAATATTGTAAATAAGACATCATGAATAGCGATACAGTTATCGTTGACCTTCAAGGATTTAAGGATATCAAAAATAAATTTATCGTAAAAGAATTTTCAATTGCAACCAAAGACTACACAGAGACGTTTGTAATTAAACCACCATATCCTTATAATAATCTTACAAGTGAAGAAAAGAAGCAAGTTCGATGGTTAGAAAAAAATCGTGGACTACGTTGGAGTGAAGGATTCATTGACTATCGTGAATTTCAAAGGACGATTATTCCCTACTTAAGCGGTAAAAAAATTCTAACAAAAGGAATGGAAAAGATTAAGTGGATTCATGAGCTATGTCAAGACTGTGAAATAATAGAATTAGGGGAAAAGGGTTGTCCTAAATTTTTAATATTGTATTATAAAGAATATTTTGAGAAAACAAAGATAAAAGAAAATGACATATCGAATTGTGTTCATCACAAAAATATATGTGCTTTTAAAAATGTACTCTGTCTGAAAACATGGTATTGTGAAAATGCTAATTTGTTTTAATATTTTTATCAAATAAAAAATTTACTTTCTTAATAAAATATGTCTATTAGAATATAATTTTCTTTAATTTCCTTTTATTCTGTTATAATAAATTAAACCAAGGAGAAAAAATCTACACTATTTAGTTTTTTTTATTTGTTAAAAATTTTTTATATTATATTATACTAGCTTTTGCCCGCGGCTTCGCCCGCGTGAACTAGTATTGTTGGAGAAAATCTACTTCGGCGAATAACTCTCTACTTACAGCAATATACTTCTGATACAATATTGAAAATGTTTTTAAGTTTACCCAATGCAGATGGTTTAAAATGGGACCCTATCACATCGATACGACATGCGCGATCGTTTGATATACATTTATCGCGCTTGAATATAAATTTTGCGATATCTTAATACATATTAAAGACTATTTAAAAAAATCCACATCATAATGCGTTGCGTAGTTGTAAAGATTTAAGCATACATAGGGATAGACAAAAAAAAGAGACTTTGTAATATACTATGTAATGATAATGATTAATACCAACTATAGTAAAGAAAGAAGAAAAGAAAATAACGTTTTGAATTGTGTCCATCACGAAAAGATATGCGTTTAAAAATGTACTCTGTCTGAAAACATGGTATAGTGATAATGCTAATTTGTTTTAAAAATTTCATCAAGTAAAAATTTCACTTTTTAATAAATGTGTAATGAAATATAATTTTATTTCATTTCCTTCCACTCTATAATAATAATTAAACCAAAAGAACAAATCGACATTGACATTTTTTCGAGATTTTTTATTTGCTTAAAATCTTTAGTAAAAATTTTACTTTTTAATAAGTGTATATTTTTAATATCATTTTAGTTTAATTCCTTTTTCTCTATAATTATAATAATGGTAATTTGTTTTAAAAATTTTGTCAAGTAAAAATTTCACTTTAAAAAAAAGTATATTGAAGTATCATTTTATATCATTTCCTTCTACTGTATAATAATAATTAAACCAAGGGGAACAAATCGACATCGATATTTTTCAGAGATTTTTTATTTGCTTAAAATCTTTAGTAAAAATTTTACTTTTTAATAAGTGCATATTTTGAATATCATTTTAGTTTAATTCCTTTTTCTCTATAATTATAATAATGGTAATTTGTTTTAAAAATGTCAAGTAAAAATTTCACTTTAAAAAAAAATGTATATTGAAGTATCATTTTATATCATTTCCTTCTACTGTATAATAATAATTAAACCAAGGGGATCAAATCGACATAGATATTTTTAGAGATGTTTTTATTGGCTTAAAATCTTTAGTAAAAAATTTACTTTCTGATAAGTGTATATTTGAAGTATCATTTTACTTTAATTCATTTTACTCTATAATAAATAAAGCGAGGCGAAAAATCAACACCGATATTTTTTAGAGAATATTTATTTGTTCAAAATTTTTTGTCAAAATTTTACTTTTAAATGAATGTCTATGTAATTGGAGTATTTCTTCTAAAACTGGAGATTTTATGAGGTTCTGCTAAAGAATTATTCCTCGTAGATACACTTTGAAATAAAGTTCACCTTTATTCCTTATAGATTCACTTTTTAAAAACCAGTGTAGTGCTTCCTAATACGTGGGTGACACTGAAAATGTTTAGAACTGGCCAGTTAGAAACATTGCTAATGAATTTTTTTTTTTTTTTTTCTAATGTATTTAGTATATTGCATTCATTTGTCATTTGTTTTTATGAATTGGCGGCAAATCTAAAACTCTTGTTATACGTGAAAATGAACCTAACGCGAAAAAATTTTCGGTCAATGATTTATTATGACTTTCGTTGTGGGCTTACTCAACAACAAAGCTATGATAGACTGCGCTTAGCAATTCGTAATGAAGCCTCATCTCGTGCCACTATTTACAGTTACTGCAGACTGGTATGTCAATCGCTGTTTACCTGTTGTCTTGGAAAAAATTCGACAGCAGTGCCCTCGAAGCATGATCCTCCCTCACCACGGCAATGCTTCAGCGCACTCCGCAAAACGGACTGTTGAATATTTGACTATGGCAGGTGTCGAGATAATGAGTCATCCACCATACAACCCTGACCTGGCACCCTGTGACTCATTTATTCCCAAGAACTAAAGATAAAATTCGAGGTATTCGCTTTAGGAGCCCTGAAGATGCGGTGAAAGAGTACGAAAATACCATAGAAGAGACCCCTAAGGAATAATGGGTCCACCGCTTTTTTCAGTGGTTCCATCGAATGCGACGATGTGTAGAGAGGAACGGAGATTACTTCGAAAAACAATAAAAGTATTGACAACTTTCAACATTAAGCCGTTTTTAATTTTCTAAACATTTTCAGTGTTACCTAGGTAGATACACTTTAGGGTACAGGTGTGTAAACAAAAGTGTAATGACGACCTCTGTGGCTCAGTTGATTGAATGTGTTGGTGCCCAAGCCGGGGGTCGCGGGTTCGAATCCCGCTGAAGGAACATAAAGTTTTTCTGTGTTCCTGGTCATGGATTACGCTTCAGCATGAATGGGCCGGCTCAATCGGGTAAATACCACGGCCACACAGAAAACCGATATGAAATAACGCTTGCGTTGTGTATCGCTGTGTGAGTGCGGATTTACCGTAGGTCCAAGAGGGGTTGGGGATTTTTATGACTGGGAACGCAGGTTACAACACCAGAGTAGGGTGTTGCGAGTTTCCATGAGCGACGGAAATCGCTTAACATTAGACGATCCATCTGCTCGATTCCTGACAAAACAACGATTTGAAATTGTGTTATTTTACCAATAAAATGACCCACTTACAATACCATTATTGTTTCACTTAACCACTAATGGCCCTAAGCTTATCACCGTCCATTGTTTACCGCTGCATGACGTAATTAGTAATAATGAATAGAGCTTAATGGACCTAGTAATTGCAAAAGTCTATCTTTGTAACCGTTAGAGATATTGAAAAGCGGATAAGCGAATATAAAATAAAGCGAATAATTTTTTTTTTTTTTTTTAGCTGGTGATGCCCATCGAACGCCGAAAATCTGGAGCAAACCGGGTTCACCGGGTCTGCCTTTGAGCCCAGAGCCGGTGAAAACCTACTACTTTAGGCTCTATACATTTTTAACCGACTTCCAAAAAAGGAGGTGGTTATACGTTCGGCTTTTATATATTTTTTTCTTTTGTGTTCTGTGGACGGATTTTTAAAATTCTCTTTTTGATGTAAGTATAAGGTATAATCCCAAATTGGTCCTTTTGACATTAATGTGGTGACCTGATGATGGGATCCATGAGGAGAACTCCTCGAAATTTATAGGGACACAAATAGTGATTTATACTTTTTCTAAAGCTACCCAAGCATATGCTACCAAAAAGTAAGATTTTGCACCAAGTTATAGCCTGGAACTAAAAGTACTGAACAGAACTCCTGAGACTTTAATGTAGGGTTGATAAAAATCATGATTTAAAAAAATATCAAAATTATCAGATTAATTTGATTTTAATCGGACTTATTTGATTTAAATCAGTTTTTTTTTACTTTCTCGTCTTTTTTAATTAATTTTTTAGTCAGTTTATTGGTAAAATGATAAGAACGTATTTCGGTTTAATTTTTTCATTAATACAATTAAGATAATTCAACAAGTTCTACTTAAATCGACCACTTAAAAAACAGTAGCGTTGAAAATATTACAAGGAAAGTAAAAAACTTAATAGACGAAAAAAAACATAAACCAATACTTATGGTAAGTAAGTGTATTATTAACTTAATACTTTTATTTTTTAGAATTCACATTCAGTTCCTTCAACAATTTGACAATTTTTGGCCGGTTTAGTTGTAAAAATTTTATGATTTAAATCATTGATTATTTTAATATCACTGATTTAAATCCAGTTATTTAAATCATATCAACCCTGCTTTAATGCTATACGTTTAGAAATTTCGGCATTGTTTAAAGAACTGCAATTAAAAAGTGTTAAACAAAATTATTTAATTTAAAAAACACAATCGGGACCCATACCTAATACCGGTCAACAAAAAATATAATTTTTTTGCGCATGGGTTTTAGTTGATTGATTCTGATCATATAAGCAAATATATATAAAAAACGTGATAAAAAATCGAAAATATTTGCTTTGTAAGAAGTTATAGCTATTTATGATTTCTGCGTCCAATTAAAGTCGGTCTTTGCGCTCTATTATTGCTAGCGAAAGAAACACAACTTCCATACTACTATGGGAGTTGTGTTTCCTGCATCGCTCCTTCTGTACGACGGTATGTGCAGTTTGCATGTTATAGAGAACACGTTATGTGTTTCATTTTTTTTCGCTGTATGAACTTGTACAGAATGGCTTCGAGAAGTTGTAAACGAGACGCTGACTCGTTTTGCTTTATTTGCGGCGAATTCATTAAAGTGAGAGAGAAAAGGTATGATTCAAGTACAAATTAACTTACAAATCAAGACAAAACATGGGCTTATGATATAAATGTATGAATAAAATAATAAGATGACTATGAATTTTTCCATCATCGGATGTAGATGTCTCTTGATAAATTTAAGGATAATATGGAAGCTTATTCAGAAGAACAACGGAACGCTTCCATCAAGATATAGTTGGAATTTGAGAGACGTTACCAAGGCCAGTATACTGAAAGCATGATGAAGGATTATATTCGGTGCTTAATAAGAGAAACTTCTACTGAACATGACAGAGGAAAAGTAAAAATATTAATATATAGACATTTTGACTCTATTTTAAAACATCTGTTGTAAGAATAAATCATAAACGGATGCTCGGTATCTTTTAGTAAATTATCTCTACGTCAATCTTTCATTTATTTTCATTGATTTGAATTTTTCCATTTTTTACACTTAAATTCATAAACAATTTTTTGTTCGTATTCTTATTTCTAGGTATAAGAGCAATAAAAATGAAGTATGTATAACCCGCAAAAATGCTGTAGATCGTCGTAATGGATCCCGTTTGTTGAAGTCGTTATGCTCCCTAATAGAAAGTTTTCGTTTTGAATGTATTGATCAACAAACTAGTTCAATGGTTCTTGATTGCTGGACTTTCTTGTTTTTTTCTTTTCAGTTTCTACGCATTCGGTTTATTTTTTATTTTTAATGGTTAACTTTATTTTACACTTTTAAGTTCTTATTTGTCTTTCTTTTATATCAAGACCAGCTGTAGTCAGCAGCACAGTATCAATATCAGTTCTGTCTTAAAGCCAATAAATTCGTTACTAAGTAACTTTAAATAGTCATAGATCCTAAACGGCAACTCTGATTGAAAAACGATATTAGAAACCTAAATATTAAAATAAAAACTTGAGAGGTGTCAAGGGATACCCGGATGGAACGAAGTTCCTTTCGATTAATTAGTGAAGGAATTGTAATAAAATATATTATATAAATAAAATATAAAATATATTTTTTTTTATTATTATTAACAAATATAATGTAATATAATCTTAATCAGTAGGCTCAATTTTAGTAATAATTGGCTTGTGGTAAAAAATTGAAGGGAATTTATAATTTATTCCACGCCGCACGGCTTACAACTACAGCAAAAAATGTCGTTGCAACTTTTGGTCTTTATTTTTTCCGTCTAGCCCCCTTTCGTAACGCGCGATAAGGAACTTCGTTCCAATACCTATTCAACGATATCCCACTTGATATGGTTAGTCGATTTTAATTTTTTTTTCTTATGACATTATGCCGTCCAAAATTGGCCATTTTGATTTTTAAAAAAAATTATGATTTCTACGACGTTCGCGCCGTCATGACAAATCAAACGACGTATCGTTTGTCAAAATCGGTGTCATTAATCATAGCAATGGAAAAAAAAGTGTTATTTGGCCAACGCCTTAAACCGACTGAGTGTTTTTGTCACTTTTATCTCTATTGGTAAAGCGTTCCAAAGTTTTATCCCGGTGATCGCAAAGGAACAGCTGTAGTATTTTGAGTGATCTACGGGCATTTCCAAAAGAATATTTAGACATATTCTGATAAACATATTCTGATTACTCTCCTTTGCGTCGCGTTGCCGGAAGTTACTTCAAGTGCCTTCATCAGTAGAAATTAAAAAACAAAAATACATATTTTTAAATGAACTTTATTTCTCAATCTTAAGTTTTAATTTATGATTGAACTAAAGGAAATACTCCTTTAATGTATGAAAATTAGTATGAGTCAAGTAGCCTATTACCGCTCTCTAGGAAACCGCGCCATATGTTCAGTCGCCGCACCGCTATGACGGCAACGCTATCCTAGGAAAACAAAGCTTAAGCCTTGGTGAACTGTACCACACTGTACCTAGGATACATGTAAGTGGGTGTCCATAAATTACGTGAGGCATTTTGTGGGAGTGGGGTCCAGCCGACTCTCACTACATCTTAGCAAATATCACGTATATTTTTTTTATTTCTTAAGAATAGTCTCAAAATGCGAAAAAAAATGTTTTAATATGTGGTTAAATTAAAAAGTTCGGAAAATCCAATTGTGCACGTCTCATCTAAGTACTTATTATAGTTTGAGAAAATAAAAACCGTTTATAAAATAATTTTATTACTTTGATTTATAATACGATCTGAGTAATCTGAAATACTAATATTAACAAAAGCAATTAAAACAAAATGTGTTTTTGGATAAATCAACGCATTTACACGTAAGATATTAAAAAAAACTCACGTGAGATTAGGATAAGGGAAGGGGGTCGAGGGCCGAGGCGAATCTATCGAAATCATAGTTTTCCATTCAGCCTACATAGGCCATATCATATTGCGTCATCAGTCAACTTGTTAGGCAGACATATTAAGGTTGTATGTGAGCGTCTCTGAAGGTGTCTTACAACGCTTTTTGAAGCGAAATCCGGAAATTTTCTTCCGCTATAGGATAAATAGGTCTTAGCCGCTCTTTTATCTCAGCAGGTAAACTCTTACGTAATATTACACGATAAGCCTATTTTATGTGTTTCTTTACATGAATATTAAATAATCATACCTCTGTGGTCCTGTGGTTTAGAGCTTGGCTCTCGCCTCGGAGATCGTGGGTTCGAACTTCGAATCCCGCGTTGGAACAACAAAAATGTTGTTTCCTGATCACCTGATTGTCTGACAAGAAAGATGATCCATGCGTCGGATGAGCATGTAAAAATTCGACCCTGCGCCTGATCTCTCGCCAGTCGTGACGGTTATCCGTCCCACTGGGTTATGAGGTAAAGGAAGAGAGAGTGCTCTTGTGTACTGCGCACACACTTAGACACTATAAAAAATAACTCCTGCGTAAGCTGGTCTGGTTTCAACGAACCCGGCCACCGTCACCGAAATCGGTGTGGGGAGCTATTATTAAATAATCATATTTTTATATTTCGGAATACATACTTTAAATAGATCTAGCACTATCAAAGTGCGGAAATCGTTGACTCCCAGCGCTGTCCTATAATATGGACTGCCGGCAATAGAGAAATAAAATGACACATTAATGTCACATATTAAAGAAAGAGGAACAGATAAACAGCTACATAGTTATCTTTCGATTTGATTGCACTACTACAAGCATAAGGTGTGTCCACGATTGTGTGGGAAAATTGTGGGCCGTTGAAAGAGACGTCAAAATTTTCAAATTTGGATCGTTTTGGGTCGTTCTATGAAAGCTGTTTCTCTGTACGTAAATATATTTTCAATAATTGTTATTGTGGTCAAATTTTATATTTTTTGTTAACAATTTAGATTATTGATTTCTTACGCTCACGCGAATATTGTTCATTGTTTTCTTTTTTTCAGTCCTCCCGTGACCATGGCTGCTAGCTAAGTAGCCGAAACGTCGGGAAAAAAAATGCACCGCGACACAATTCGTAAGTGTTTAAAACAATGAACATTATTACATTACATTGAATCGGAACGCAGTATAGCTTACTATAGTATATATATAAGACTATAGTCTTCGGTTTAGCAAAACTTTGCAGTCGGCTGTAATCCTATTTAACTAAACTCCACGCGGAGGTTAGTTAACACACATCGATCCGCGCTTTACAGATAATTGCTCAGTTCACACCGAGATGAGACGCAACGCGGTCCTACATTTTTTTATTTTTAAGGTAGTGATTCAAAACTGAACTTTATTTGCGACACAAGAAGATATACGTTTAATTGGTTAGTCAAGGGGTTCGCTGTCATCTGGAACTTTAGCAGGGATTCATTGAGCCAAAAGTTTGAGAAACCCTGCTTACAGAAAAAAAAACATTATTTTGAAACCTAAATACCTAAAAAAATATATTTAAAAATACACTTTTTTAAAACCGCCGAAAACACTATTCGCCATGTTGATTGATAGATAATCTGTGCTCGTCATACTAATACTATTTGTAATCTGTACTATAGTCCGCCCAGACAAAATGGCGGTTTGACGTTCCCTTTGACGTTTTGACTTAATAACTTTAAAATATGTCATGAAATATTTATTTACAGAAACACGTTCCGTTTCACTACTACGTATGTGTTTAGTGTGTTTATGACGTCACATCCTTGGCGGCAGTTACTTCGAAGTGTTTTCATCAGTAGAAATTAAAAAACAAAAATATAACAAAAATCTTTAAATCAACTTTATTTATCAATCATAAGCTTTTTATTTATGATATCGCTAGAATACGTTTTCCTTAGCCAAGTACTAAAGGAAATACTCCTTCAATGTATGAAATTAAATATGAGTCAAGTAGCCTATTGCAAGAGTTCGACATTCGAGCTACACCGGGCTCTTGCAATGAAACGTGTATATTCTTGTGTAGTCAATAAAATTTAATTTTGAGTCGCTATCTTACAAATGCAGCGCCGCGTCGCGTTGCGTCTTGTTTCGGTGTGAGCTGACCCTTGTAGACAGAGGGGGTATTTCCTCAGGAGCAGAGGGGGTATTTTCTCAGCTGCAGAGGGGGTATTATATCAGGTGCAGAGACGAGGGGTTAGTATGATGTTTAAAGGCCGCGAAGGCACGTCTCGGTAATAAAATCTGGATTTTTTTTGGAAGTAGGTAATTATAATGCACATTGAAATTTGGAGGCAAAATCATTTTTGACGTGATAACGTCTTATACTGATGAACGCCGGCTGCACGCACGAAACATTGTCACGTTCCGCCTGAGCCGAGCGTGCAAGCGAGAGCGCGGAATAAACGATAGAGAGGCACGATCGACCTAAGCGTTCGGAATGTGATGACGTTATCACGTAAATTATCGTTCGTCCGTCGTCCGTAAACCGACAACCATTTTTTACCGAATAAGGATTTTGTAGCCCGTTTACGATATTCCTCATAAAGCATAAAATAAAACCGGCCAAGTGCGAGTCGGAGTCGTGCACATTTTTCAAGTAAGCTCATTTTACAAGTTAGGCATCTATAAATTCTTATTTAACAAAGTGACATAACCCGTTATAGTTTTCCTTTAAAGTTCAACACATGGACTATCGTCATGAATTTTTCAGATTTGTCGAGCCAGTCGTTTAGCTTTTAGATGGGGAAACTCTTTTTTAACAAAAAAACATGCTCTTTAAAGTTGAATATCTCGCAAGCTGATACGTAAATAAAAAAACCGTCGTAGCAACCTCTCAATGTCTTTAAAAGACCTATCTAATGATATCCCATCAATGGGGTCGATGCGAGAAAAAAATCATCCCCACTTTACGTGTAGCGTATATTTTTATATTTTATCAATATATTTTTTGTCATTTTATTTTAGTACTTTGTCGACGTGGTAAGTACACATATACATGCAAAGTTTCATATTTCTAGCACTAATCGTTTAGACGGTAGGCCGAAGGCGGACGGACGGACGGACATGGCTAAACTATAAGGGTTCCCAGACGTGAACTACGGAACCCTGAAAACTAACAAACAAAGCATAAAAGTGAACTTAAATATGAAAATTATTATTATCAACTTCAAAACCTATTTCAAGCGAAATACATATTTCTTTAAAACCGATCCGCCTTCATCAAGCGGAATAAACTCACAAAATAGTCGGATACGCCGTCAATATTGACAAAAGATGAGATAGAAAGACCAGGGTTGCCAACTGAAGGTTTTTCCGGAAAGCGAGCATTCGGATCGCCCGATGGGAAGCTATTATTGCCAGCCGTTTATAATTTAATTTTAGGGCCTCCTTGAAAAGGGTATCATCTAAATACAACAAAAGCAATATTTCACGTCGGTATTCGATAAAGCCATGTTATGTATCTCGTCAAGTGAGACCGTTGAAACATGGATTCTATGGCGACCGATTATTGACGACCTCTGCGGCTCAGTTGTTCAGCGCGTTGGTGCTCAAGCCGGAGGGTCGCGGGTCCGAATCCCGCCGAAGGAACAAAAAGTTTTTCTGTGTTCCTGGGTCATGGATGTGTATTAAATATGTGTATAATATAATAAAAATCTTAAATATATGTATAGTATAAAAGTATCAAGTTCTTCGAATACTTAGCACGGAGCCAGATAGACGTGGTGTGAAGCGTCCATAGATATTATATTGTATTATTATTATTATGGGACATAATATAGTTTTATTTGTATAGGACAAACATAAATGTGACAACCCTTTCAATACGTGGAATACTTTTACGCAATACACGAGTTAGGTGACCCGTGCAGAAGCTATATGAGTCAACCAGGCTAAGCTGAACTATCACACTACAAAAGGCCGGCAACGCACTTGTGACTCCGCTGGTGTTGCGGGTTCATGGGCGACGGTAGTTGCTTTCCATTAGGCGATCCGTTTGCTCGTTTGCCCCCTGTATCATAAAAAAAACACCTACTTGTTGCCAGCCGCTGTGATGGTATCCTAGATCTATGAAACTACAGGATATTTCCAGAGACCAGCAGGTCTAAAATTCAATGAATCGTACATAATAAAATACATCAACTATGGAGATTCAACAGTTGATGTTCCATAGTACGTGTCACCGTTTTAGACTATTGGATCTCAATATTTCAGATTTGTTGTTTCATAGTACATAATAATAGATTCATTTTAAGGTGGTCATTTTAGACTATTTAATCTCAATAGTTGATGTTTCACAGTACGATTCATTTAATGTGGTCATTTTAGACTATTTAATCTCAATAATTGAAGTTTCATAGTACGATTCATTTAATGTGGTCATTTTACACTATTTATTTCAATAATTGAAATTTCGTAGTACGATTCATTTAATGTGGTCATTTTATACTATTTAATCTCAATAGTTGATGTTTCATAGTACGATTCATTTAATGTGGTAATTTTAGACTGTTTAATCTCAATAATTGAAGTTTCATAGTACGATTCATTTAATGTGGTCATTTTAGACTATTTTATCTCAATGATTGAAGTTTCATAGAACGATTCATTTAGTGTGGTCATTTAAGACTATTTAATCTCAATAGTTGATGTTTCATAGTACGATTCACATAATGTGGCCATTTTTGGCCTGCGGCTGTTGCAACCCTAAAAGACGAAAAGGTTTCGAATATAATTTATTTTGTGTAGGTACATAAACTACAGGGGAAGGCTTTTACGCTGCTTCCTTTAAACACTTTTTCGTCGAATACGTAAGGCACTAGTTATTTTAAAATTACTTGAGAGAAAATGTAATCGTAGTATTTAAGTAAGGTTAGATGGTACAAGAAGGTATGCGCCTATTTTTCTTTCTGGGTCATGAGGAACATACTTTTTGTATGATACTGGTCATCTTTTACCAGTAGACAATAACTCCCCATCTGACTAATGATTTATCAAAATCAAAAAAATACAGAAATAGTATTTTTATCGTTTACATTCGCTTAGGAATTCGCCACGTATACATACAATGGTTGTGACTGTACATTATATAATATAAAAACCTAACCACGAGGGTATCAGGTCACAGCTTATAAACGGGTTCTGTACGCATCAATGCGAAATAGGTATTTTTTTTAATTGCCAATTCCAAAGTTATTGTAGATTTCGTTACAAACATTTTTCTCTAGAGTATTTAATATGATCCATTAGCAGGGAACGTTGAATGTTTCTGCCTCTCGAAATGCCTGGGGGACCAACTTGGAAGCCGTTTAGTAACTTCGGAGGCCGATTACTCGAGACTGGTTGACTTTAGAAAAAAATCACATATGAAACCTCGCCTTTACTTTAAAATATCTATTCGAAAATATCCCAGACAATGGGGTTGAAGGAGGAAAAATTTTCATCCCTACTTCACATGTATGGGTAGCCACCCCTACAATATCAAGTTATTATTTTTAATGCCAAAAGTAAAGTCTATACGCAATCTAATTTCATCCATTTATATCAATTACTACTGAAGTTAGCAGTAGAGGCAGGCAGACGGATAGAGCGAAACTATTTAAGGGTTCCTTGTACTACGAAACCCTAAAAACTGAGCCTCTAACAAATTTTCATGTCATTTTTCATTCAAGTCATATCAGTATCGCATGATGACAAGCCGTTTCTTTTAACTGATCGGGTGACAAATTTTTCATTATCATTTTCTTACTAAACTTAGGTATATCTTTTACACGGTGTTATATAACAAAATATTTAATATTATTAAAGCTATTTATGCTGTGTAGGTGGGTAGATAAGTGAGGACTATGGCATAGGCCATATGCCATAGTCCTCACTTACTAAAAACTTCGGTATCTAGCCTATTGCCCTGTGCCATTGGAGAATAGGTTATATGACTGAATTTTTTTATTGCATAAAAGAACAGTATGTATACTCTTAAATATGAGTAACTTCTCACAAGTACAGTATATCAAAAGCCAATATGTTTAAAGGTACAGCGTAGTATAACAAAATTTCGCAAGTCTCGTGAAAACGCTCCATACTAAAGTCGCACCTAGCTGCGACGTCACACCTAGGTAAGAGTGAATGAAGTATACGGCGGCAGGAACAAATTTGTAAATATCTCCGATATTTGTGAGTTTAAGTTCATACTTATCATAATTAATGTTTTTGTATATGATGTAAGTAAACTAATGATGTAGGTTTTGTTTAGTAATTTTTTAGATATATTTAATTAAGAAACTACACATAAAATATTATATTTTTTTTTTACATTTACCAAGTAGTAAAGCCTTAATATTCAGAGTCTTCCTTATTGCCACCACCGTGTCTATGAGGCCACCATATCCCATTTTTTCACTCATTTTCACACATGGATAACATTTGCAAAGGTCAGTCGATATTTGATTCTATCTACATATTGAGAATCAGTTTATGAATTAACTAACTAGCCGCCATCTTTGAAAGCTGATCTGTAGACCCTTCTAATTAATTAATAATATTAAAGGCTTTCCCGGACCCTATGAATTTTCATATCTAGCCTTAAGCCTTATCACGATTCATGATACAAACACTTTAGGACAATTATTTTCATGTAAATCGGAGTGTTTACAAGATTCAATAATCTCATGGCTTCTAATTGCGGAAACATAAAAAGAAATGAACTCTTTAGGACAATTATTTTCATGTAAATCGGAGTGTTTACAAGATTCAATAATCTCATGGCTTCTAATTGCGGAAACATAAAAAGAAATGAACTCTTTAGGACAATTATTTTCATGTAAATCGGAGTGTTTACAAGATTCAATAATCTCATGGCTTCTAATTGCGGAAACATAAAAAGAAATGAACTCTTTAGGACAATTATTTTCATGTAAATCGGAGTGTTTACAAGATTCAATAATCTCATGGCTTCTAATTGCGGAAACATAAAAAGAAATGAACTCTTTAGGACAATTATTTTCATGTAAATCGGAGTGTTTACAAGATTCAATAATCTCATGGCTTCTAATTGCGGAAACATAAAAAGAAATGAACTCTTTAGGACAATTATTTTCATGTAAATCGAAGTGTTTACAAGATTCAATAATCTCATGGCTTCTAATTGCGGAAACATAAAAAGAAATGAACACTTTTGTAATTAAATTGGAACAAATATCCCCCAAATCGCGTTTTATCACAATCAGGAAACAATGAAAAGAAACAATGGATGTTTGTTACAGAAACATCTGCCCCTACATTGTTTCACGCTTTTGTGTCCAAGTTTGAGCATCTTGATTGTTATTAAACTCATTATGTAATCTTTAAAGTGCTTTTTATGTTTTAATTAAACAGTAAATAAAAGTATACACATAAAAGTACCAATTCCTCTTTTCAAAGAAGAAATTTATTATTAATTTTGAATCCCTATCTTAAAATTGTAACGCCTCGTCGTGTATCCCTTAAACTTTCTTGCAACACAAACGAATTCGCATGACCGTTTTTATACTTTCAGTAGGTACCAACTAAAGAAACAATAACTAAAACGCCCATCAATTAACCGACTTTCAAAAGGTGGAGGTTATCAATTCTTCGGAATATTTCAAGGGATAATATGTTTAAAGAAACATTACGTCATGAATGTGTAAATAAAGAGAGAAAATGAGTTTCCTAAAATTATACAGATTTGTTATCCGACACGCACCTGGCCGGTCTTAAAAATACGTAAATCTTCACAGATCTTTTACGACTACCCCTAAAACATTTATTTAATTCAAACTTACCCCACCATAGCTCATTATAAAATATTCAAAGAAACAATAAAGCTAGATGTGTGGGTTTAAAAGTAGGTTCTGTACGTCAAATACTTTCTTTTAGCAAGTCTGAAGAAGAATAATATCATAATTAGGTACTTGTTAAATAGGTAGTAGGTATAGGTACTTCTATAGTTATGTTGGCACGTCTACACATAGATAGTTATGTTTGTGTGAATCTGTGAATAAACGTGTACACGGCCGGATCAACCCTAAGGCCAAAGAGGCCCGTTATACAGGTATTGTTTTAGGTAAATTTACTTTTGCTTTCGTCATTCTCTTGGTTCAAATCTCGCTGAAGAAAATAGGATCAGTGGCGGATGGCCTCCTGCACTACAAGAGTTATAAAAAATGCGCTGCCGCTCTAATTTAGGTCAACATATTTTTATAAAAGTGCGGTCGCGGAGCACGTCGAATTTCGTACATCGACTTATCGCTACTTGTCTCTTTCACTCGCACATGACTATTTTGCTATCGTGCTCATATGGCGTACCTGTGTAAACGCGATAGCAATATATTCGTGTACGAGTGATAGAGACAAGTAGCGATGAATTGAAAATCTACGTGCTCCGCGACCGCACTATAGCTGGTGATTGCGACATTTTTCCCGTAAAAGAAAAATCTTCTTAATGTATATTATGTCGTAAGTCGCAAGATAATTGTAAAATTATATCTTCGCGATCTTTTGCAAAGAAATGTATTTTAGAGTCTATAAGAATCTGTTGCACCGTATAATTTTAGTGTAATAAAATGATTTTTCATAGTTTTGAACTTGAGTTTTTTGCATTACACGTGGACCCCTAAACGTTGGCGGAGCATGCATCTGCGCCGCGCCGGCTTGCGTCGTCGTTAGCGTCATACTAATGCTATTTATTCGCAGTTACATCTTAGAGAAACAAGCTTTAAATATGCTGGAAAGGACAATATAATTTATACGTCTTATACAATGAAAACTTTAAGAACCTCTATAAAATAGACATGATACTAAGGCTCAACTCACACTGACGCAGAGTCAAAGCGACGCGACGCGTCATGTTTTTGACCTATAGCAAAATATTTATCTCTATTTTTCCTTTATAATAACCGCTAACCATCGCCCGATGGTAAGTGGTTTACATAGACACTCGCAACACCAGAGGAGTTAGACTTGTAACTCCTGTAACTCCTTTGATGCTTGCGTTCCTGGTCCTTAAAATCCCCAACCCCCCTTGGTTCTCCGGTAACCTCCCTCACTCGGGGAAGCACAAAGAAAAACGTTATTCTGCGCTAGTTTTCTGTGAGGGTGGTTATTTATCCGGTCGAGCCGGCCAATTCGTGCCAAAGTTTGGCTCTCTCGCGTAAAGTATGAAGAGGGTTACCGTACTGTCTTTTTAACCGACTTCCAAAAAAGGAGACGGTTATACTTTCGGCTGTATGTATTTTTTTTTTGTATGTTCAACAATAACTCCGTCCGTTTACAGATTTTCAAAATTCTTCTTTTGATATAAAGAGTATATTATAAGTTGGTGGTGGCTTGATGATGGAATCCATGAGGAATCGAGGGAACTCCTCAAAACTTATATGGACATAATATATAGTCATTATGACTTTTTCAGAAGTAACCCAAGCATATGCTACCAAAAAGTAAGATTCTGCAAAAGCACTGAACAGAACTCCTCAGTCTGTAAAGATACGCTTTTAAATTTTGCCATTGTTTAAAGAACTGCAAGCATATGCCATTATGTAACTCACAGTAATCATCATCATTATCTTATATACAATACCTAATGGAAGCTTGGCGCGTATTCAATTATACATTCGATCGTTTATTTTAAACGTTCTTAAAGTGTGTTTATTATAAATTAACAAATAATCACTAAAAAGAGAAAAATTATTATTATTTTTAAACAAAACATTAAACCTACTTCCAAAGTAAAAATGCACTAAAAAGTATGAAATAAGACTTATTTTCTATCCATCAATCAATCAATCAATCAATCCCTTATTGCAAGAATGTGGTATACATAAGATCTTTAAAATATTATAATAACTAGGATCCAACATTCTGCCATCACAATGGCGCGCAAAATATCCCTAACGTGCAAGGTGTTAGGTTAGTGAAGTGTGAAGTTAACATTTATAAATTACAACAGATTGGAATTAAATAGAATATAGAAATACAGTTAATAATTTAGGAGCATCAATAATTATTAATCATAACAAATTAAATAATAATTAAATATATCACACAATTTTAGTATTAGTCATAGAAATTAAATAAAGATATATCACAGCCCTTAAGTATTATTAAAAAAGGGCATAACAAAAAAAAATTGGACGATTGTCACAAGTATCAGAAATCATTATAAAAAGTAAGATATAGCTCAACATGTCATCATATACATAACAATAAACACATAATAGTATTCATAATTCATAATCATCTTAAAATCAAATAAATTCATTAATAAAATATTATGTCAAAATCATCATGTCATGAAAAGAGTAAAAATTAGATATCTAATGTCATATTTGTAAATTTAAAAATAACATTCTTAATTCATAATCATCATTAAAACAAATAAATTCATTACTAAAATATTATGTCAAAATCATTATAATGTCATGTAAAAAGTAAAAATAAGATATTATCTAATGTCATTTTTGTAAATTAAGGTAATATTCATTTATCTTTCTTTAAATTTCATGTATTCATTTAATGTATAAAAACAATTATTTAACAGCCATTTAGTTAATTGTCTTTTAAAATTATCTAGGTTTAAGCTTTTGAAATGTTCAGGTAGCTTGTTATATACAGTAATGGCATTGATGCACACATTTTTTTTATAGATATCATACAGGCACTGAGGCAGATATAGTTTATACTTATGTCTTGGTGTAGCACTTCTATTATTAATGTCAGAGTTTTTGGGAAAGTATTTTTTTGTTTTACAAAAGTACAAATATCCCTAATGTGCAAGCATACCAGAGGCAGAATACGAAATTTCTGAAATAAGGGTTTGCAACTGTCTGAGGGCGAAGCTCCGCAAATGGCTCTTACACACTTCTTCTGAACCTTAAATGCCTTGTCAATTTCAACAGAGTTCCCCCATAGCAATAGCGCATACGAGAGCACCGAAGACACATATCCGTGGTATGCGCATAATCCGGCCGCGGTCGAGAATTTGATACGTAACATTTTAATTGCGTATACAAACTTGTCTAGTTTATTGCATACGTCGCTTATGTGATCTTTCCAATCACAGTGTCTGTCTACTATGACCCCTAAAAATGTTGTAGAATTAACTTCTTCTATTTTAATGCTATCAAAGGTTAAATTTAAGTCAATTTGTCGTGTCCTATAAACGTGTCCCTAAATTATTTATATATTTAAGCCATAAAATTATTTTGTCAACCGTATTACAAATGTCAATTTGGAACGAGTCTACATTCTCACATTTAATTATAACTGTTGTATCATCCGCAAATAAAATACTATTTTGATCTGTTACATTAGGTAAATCATTGATGTACAGCAAAAATACTTCTGGCCCTAGTAAGCTTCCTTGCGGAACTCCAAATTCGTTGCATAGAAACTTCGACCTACTAGTAATTTGTTTCCCTTAAGTTATTTTTGAAATCTCTACGCCTTGTCATCTCCCGTGGGGTAACTTTTAATCCAGTCATAGGCTTTGCCCCGTATTCCATATTTTTCGAGCTTGTATAGTAGAAGCTTATGATCTACAAAATCAAAAGCTTTGCTCATGTCTAGGAATACGGCGACTACAGGTTTTTTATCGTTTAGAGATTCTGTAACATATTTTATAAGATTAAAACAGGCTAAAGATGTGTTACTATTTTTACGGACTCCAAACTGTTCTGACCCAAGTATATCATTCGCAGTAATAAATGCGTGTAGTCTTTTTAACATAATTTTCTCAAATATTTTTGATATTACCGGTATTAATGTAACTGGGCTGTAGTTGTTTATATCAGATATATTGCCTTTTTTAAATAGCGGATTGACAATGGATAGTTTTAATATTTCAGGGAATGAACCTTCTTCGAAAGAAAGATTAATAATATAGCTCAAAGGCTTACTTAAATCTTTAACACAAGCTTTGATCATTTTAGTGTTCAAATCGTCAATTCCTACAGAATTCGTGTTGTTTAGACTATTTATAATTTGAACAATTTCATTTTTATCCGTTGGCGTTAGGAAAATCGTTTTCAAATGTGTAATTAGTGTTTTAGCAATGTCATTTTTTTATTTTTAGTAGCGACTCCATTCCTTTTTATGAATGTTTCTGTTAAACAGAGTATATCTATTTCGGTGCTTTTTTGCGAAAATCTTGTAAGTGCTAATGTAATTTCTTCAGCTTTATTAATTGTTCCGGCTATGTTTTGGTGGAAAATTATTATGTTATTATGTTTTTCTTTTTTATCCGCGAAAAAACGTATCATTTTTAATGTTATTTCTTATCGAATCCCTCTTTTTTGAAAAGTAGTTGGGAATTGTACCCTTTTTGTGCTCTACGCAAATAGAGTTATTTTGGTCAGAACTCAGTTGAACATGTATTGGTTCAGGAGAATTACGTGTACTTAAATTTAATTTTGATTTTGAGGTGTTATTACATTTAAGGAGCTTGAGCGGAGAGAGGCTTTTATTCTTATTATTTCTAATGTTCATTATTTTATTATGTAATAAGAACTATCTGTACGTTAATGATAACGCTAAGTCTTTGTAATAAAATTTTTCTGTTTCTTAAATACTCACAGTAAGAATCCTTTAAATACGAGTATAAACAGTTATTATAATTTTTAGCAATCAATTTAATGTTATTATTAAGTAAATTTTAGTTTAAAAATTTGTTATAAGTATTTTCTAGTATAAAGAAACTACTTATAACAAATAATTCCCCTTTTAAATTTGGCTGAAATCCTAAGTATTTCTCTACTCAATCTTCATAATTTTGAAGTCAGTACCAGCCCGAACAACATCGTGATAAAACAATATTTAAAATAGAACACACGTTCAAGTTGGCTGGTACCGACTTCAAACTTTTGAAGATTGAGTAGAGAAATAGTTAGAATTTCAGCCAAATTTAAAAGGGGAATTATTTAGAAAAGAAGTCTTATTTTTTACTTTGTAAGTCGGTTTATTGTCGTTCGTTTCAGCAACAAACTACAACATATTAGGTTTTGGTTGCATAATGCATTACAATATATCTTGTAGACAGCTAAGAAACCCACGTATGAAAATTTATGGTGCGGAAACTTTTTTCACCGTTTACCGTCTACCGATTTATCAAAACCTTTGACAACACACTTAAACCGAACAGGACTTTACCATTATATCTACCTTACAGGCTGTATAGACTACAGTGTATACCAATACCACTTATTATTATAACAATAACTAACTTTAACCTTCGACTTCGTTTGCGTATTTAAAACGGGCCAAGTGCGAGTCGGGCTCGCGCACAAAGGGTTCCGTTTAATCCTACTAATATTATAAACGTGAAAGTTTGTGAGGATGGATGGATGTTTGTTACTCTTTCACGCAAAGACTACTGAACGGATTTCGAATAAATTTGTTATGGTAGTAGTTTAGGCTCTGGATTAAAACATAGGCTACTTTTTATCCCGAAAAGTACAGTGTTCCTTTAGGATACTGTATTTACGCGGGCGACGCCGCGGGCAACAGCTAGTTATCTATAAAATCGGCAAAAAAGCATCACGGCAACGGCTGAACGGAAGAGTCAAAAATCAAATTTGTAAATTGTAATTTTTTAATTAATTTATAATGTTAACGATCCCTCGAAAACAAATTCCAAGTATTCTTCTTCAGATAAAAATATTTAATACTCGTATGATCTTTATAAAATATGTAAACAAAAAGATTAATCAAAATTGACTTTACAATTTTCTTCTAGTGAGTACATGTCTGCGTTGTATTTGCAACAATGTAGATGTCAAAACAGTGCTATAAATTCATAAGGTCGCAGCACTTGGAATGTTCCACAGTTCCAGTAATGTTCTGGAACTGTAATAGCGCTCGAGGAGACCATAGCAGTGTTCGTTTTGAAAGACAGAAGCAGAAGCTGAGTGGTTTCTTCAAGTTCTATGTAGGTAATAGTCTGTGTTTATGTCAAAATAGTTAAAAGTTTAATTTTCTTTGTTAAAGCATATGGGAAACTGGGGACACTTGATCCCCCTTTTGTCTTTATTCCTTATTTCCTACATATGTCCTGTTTGAAAAAATTTGACACTGGAATATGTGGAATTTATCTGGGCTCAAGAATCTGTGGCAACTAACAGAACAGAATACCAGTGAAAAAATACTTAGGTAAAGTATTTAGTTTTAGTAGGTAAATTGTCACAGGGAATTGTACCAAGTGTCCCCATATAAGGAACACTTGATCCCTTGATACAGCTAGTAGACTTTATAATTTGCGTAATTGGGTTATAGTTTTTAACTTTTGATCATTACATTTCAGTACTTTAAAAAATTTAACCGCCTTATTGTCTCGACCGCGGTGTCTGTACCTAAATAAGAAAACTTCCAGCGCAGCAGGTGGCCGAACGACCGGGAAATTGAAAACTAAGCAATAAAGAAACACAATATTTAGTTAAATACCGTAAACAATTTAGGTATCATCATCAGCGCAGTCTCTTTTTCGTTTTTTTTTTTTTGCGAACGTAAATGGACCGTGGCGGTGCAGTGCCATGCTTCGGCACGCATAAGCCGGCTTTAGGCGTCCACCACATTAGGCGTACGTGTTCCTCGAGCGTGTGAGCTATGCGGACGCTGCGTGCGCGCCGTGAGCGCGCTGCGTGAGCGTCGCGTGTGGCCACCGTGTGGCGTGTGTGCAGCACGCACGCGGCGACACTCGGCGCTCGCATTGGCCGCTCTGACGACTGAAACAGTAACCAAGACCGAAGAAGGGGTAAGAACGCGACGCTCACGCAGCGCGCTCGCGGCGTGCACGCAGAGTCCGCATAGCTAACACGCTCGAGGAACACGTACGCCTAATGTGGTGGCCGCCTAAAGCCGGCTTATGCGTGCCGAAGCATGGCACTGCACCGCCACGGTCCATTTACGTTCGCAAAAAAAAACACTCACGCGCCCGAAGAACGCGCATCCCTTATGTGGGGTCAGCCTTAATGTAGATATCGCGGTCTTGTTGAAAGCGAAATAACGTTCGCTAATGTTTCACCGAGTAAACCCGGATACTGGAGACCCAGAGGGTCCAAGAATATGAATTTGGAAGAACGGTTATTACGCACATAATAATAGCCCCTCACACCGATTTCGGTGACGGTGGCCGGTTTCATTGAAACCAGGTCAGCTACGCAGGAGTTATTTTATAATGCCCAAGTGTGTGCACAGTACACAAGAGCACTCTCTCCTCCTTTACTCTCGAAACCCAGTAGGACGGACAGACCGACACACAGAGAGATCAGACGCAGGTCCGACTTTTTACATGCCCATCCGACGCATGGATCATCTTTCTTGTCAGACAATCAGGTGATCAGCCTGCATTGTCCTAACCATACTTGGAAACAACATTTTTTGTTGTTCCAATGCGGGAATCGAACCACGACCTCCGAGTCGAGAGCCAAGCTCAAAACCACTGGACCACAGAGGCTGTTGTTACGCATATGGAACTCTGTAGGCGCTCCAGAGTGCGGGTTATATTGCTGTAATCCGAGTGAATCTGTTGTCACTTGTTTCCCGCGACCTCGATCGTGCTAAAGTAATACTCACAGTAACCGTACATTTTGCCGAGACTAAAAGTAGCTAACGCCCGTAATCTATTCTATATCTGTGCCAAATTCAATTAAAATCGGCCCAGGCTCTTAAATCAAGACGCGTTCGATAATTTTGACGGCGAAGTTCGAAAACAAAATGTATGGGATTTGACATAAGTCATCGCAAGCGACATGGCACTTAGCGACGATTACAGAGAAATCGTATAATCGTATATCCTTGTTTCGAGGGCACATCTTTAACCATCTCCCCTAGCATTGAGATACTTGGCGTCAGCATATCGAGCGAAGTCCAGTTCCGATATCATCTAGAGGGTAAGGCCAAGTTAGCCTAGAAGAAGCTTGGTGTTCTTAACAGAGCGAGACAGTACTTCAGTCCGGACCAACGCCTACAACTCTACAAGGCCTCATATGGAATATTGTTCTCATCTCTGGGCAGGGGCGCCAAAATACCAACTGCTCCCTCTGGATCGTATCCAACGAAGGGCCGCTCGAATTGTTGACTGCCATAGTGTTTCAAACAGCTTGGACCCCTTGGAATTACGCCGAGATGTAGCTTCACTCTGCATCCTCTATCGGTTGTATCACGGGGAGTGCTCTGAGGAATTGTTCGGAATCATACCACCTGCAACTTTTCGCCATCGTCCCACGCGAAAAACATACCATCCTCATCACCTTGATGAGTGGCAGTCTTCCACCGTGCGCTTTTCGCGTAACTTTCTGCCGCGCACTGTAAAACTCTGGAACGAACTGTCACCAGCAGTATTTCCGGACCTATACGACCTGCAAACCTTCAAGAAGAGAGCGTATTACCCTCTTAAAAGGCCGGCAACGCACCTGCAGCTCTTCTGATATTGCGAGTGTCCATGGGCGACGGTAGTTGCTTACCATCAGGTAACCCGTTTGCTCGCCTTCCCCCTTATTTAATAAAAAGAAAAAAAAAACAGCTACATAATTATTATCTTTCGATTGCACTCTACAAGCAAACGGTGTGTCCACGATTATGTGGGAAAATTGTGGGCCGTTGAAGGCGACGCCAAATTTTTTAAATTTGGATCGATTTGGCTCGTTTTATTAAAGCTGTTTCTCTGTACGTAAGTATATATACTTTCTACTCTGTGGCGACAACGTACCGTGTTATGACACCGCACCGTTTCACGTTGACGTCGTGACGTGGTCATGTGGACAGGCCCTTACCCAACGATATATTACACCAAACGCGTCATACGGTGAACTACAAATTTCTGAGGTCCCCGAGTGGTCTCTGGTCTTGTCACCCAGTCGCTTAGCCTCCGCTTTTTACCAAGAAATATTAGGTAGTATCGTTGGTTCCAGTTTACTATTTCCTCGTCTGTACTAAAAACTAAAAAGGTCTAATAAGAAATCATAATAACCTAACCGAGAGCATGTCACGAGGGTTCCGTTAACTATCAACACGCAAAAGGTTTTTTTTTAATTACTTTCAAAAGTTATTGTTCGATTTCGGTCAAAATAATTTGTCTAAAGAGTTTTTGCCATGCTCTATCAGCATGGAAACTTACAAGTTTCTATCCTCCTATACTTAGCTTAGAAATGCCGGGGACCAACTTATAAACCACTTTGGAGGCCGATTACTCGAAAATGGTTGACTTTGTAAAAAATTAATGTATGAAACCTTGCTTTTATTTAAAAAATGGACGAATTTATTTTAAAAACACGATGGGGTAGAATGTAAAAATATTTTGCATCGCCACTTCACATGTATGGATTCTTCACATTATGATGCCAAAACCGAGATCTATAACACAATATATAACTATCCCAAATTTCATTCATTTATATTCATAATTACAGAAGCTAGAAGAGCCGACAGACAGACGGACGGACAGAACGAAACTATAATGGTTCGTTGAAAATTACGGCACCCTAAAACCAAGGTTATAATTATAATCATCCGTTTAGTGGACGACTTCAATTATATTTATTAATTATGCGTACGTTAATTGGACTAATTTATATTTTTTTATTAATCCGTGGGCGTATAGACATTAGACAGTTAGACACTCAACAGGAAAAGTTTAAATATAAATACGACAATCAAGTTAGGCTGGGACTTTATGCTCCGGAATCCGCCCGGTGAAGATTTAGAGCACTGAAAATAGAACTCTGCGATAGTACAATAGAGTTGAAAATGGAAGTTTCGAGTGTCGAGGTGTCATATATGACATTGACATTTGACTCGACACTCATTGTGTTAGCGCAGAGTTCTATTTTCAGTGTTTTGAATTTTCTCCGTCGTACCGGATTCCGGATCAAATAGTCCCAGCCTTAATTAGAAAATATGAGTGGGATTGAAATAATATTTCCACGTTAAATCACGTGGAACGTACATTTTATTCGTTTCAAACTTCATTATCGTTTCTATATTGTACTATTTTTAAGCCCTTTTATTCCATCGATAGTCAATTTGGAATTTCTATTTCAAATTCGTGAAACATTCCATAAATAGAACGCGTAGGGATTCGTAACGATCCGTCAGTCAAAATAAAAGGTATGGAAAGGCGCCTTTGCTCCATTGAAATTGGTATCAATTTTGTTATATGATGCTGTTTTGCATGGCTTTTCATATGATATAGTATATACGATGCGGATGGAGAATAGTCGAACGAGCACGAATTTTTGCAAATCTAAAATATTATAAGTACAGTCACGATTCGTGCGGCCAATTTTCATCTATCGTAAACGAATATTTGTCTGTAGTATTTGACATAATATAATAAGGTATGTGAAGTACCCGGGCAACCGAGCTTTGCTCATAGTCCTGGTAAATTTAAAAAAGTAAACAAAAAAAAACCTCACCGAGATTCTAAGCCACATTACGAATTTTCAAACAAAGCATAAATGATACATACGCATACCATACTGCCAATCCGACTGACATAATAGAATCGAAATAATTGATATATTGATGCGCGAAAAAAGAAAACAACATATTAAATAGCTTAATATATTTTTATGTATAATTTTTGGTGTTTGAAAATTTGGAATGTGGTGGGTTCGAATCCCGGTCAGATAAACATTTTTGTGATTATTTTTATCTTTTTAAATTTATCAGAACTCCGTTGATGCAAATAGGTAACATTTGTATTATCGAAAAACCTGGTATTAAAGATTTAAGTTCATGAATTTATATTTGTTTGAATATTATGTATAATTTGTATTGAATTGTACTAGGCCATTCACCTAAGGTGTCATTTTGATATTAGGACGTTTTGCTACGAGGTCATGTTGCTAGTAGGACGTTATGCTAATATGCCGTTTTGCTTTTAGGATGATCTGCTAATAGGGCGTTCTGCTAAAATGTCCTTTCGATACGAAAGCCTTGGTTTACCCAGGTACTGATGAATTAAACCACTAATTAAATTATTGTATTAGAACTTGATTAATTGAATTGAATTCTTAGGTATTTTATTTAATTTTTATGCTTAATTAGCAAACATTAGGTAATTTTATTTTATATAATAATTTTTCACAATATTACAATTACATTTTCTCAAATTAAAATTTGTACACATTTACAATATTTTGATTTTATTGAATACAATAAGCACTTTTAGTTAAATATGAATGAAAAAGTACGGTCCGGACGAGAAAACCCAATATCCGGAGTGGGGCGGATATGAGGCCGCTCAAACAGCTCTTTGAGGACGGCTGACCGATAGGGTTGTCACAAAATACGGTTGTAAGGTCACTCAACTTTTTGAAGTTCATGGCCTTTTTAAATCGCTTTATGTTAGGTTAGGTTTATTTTAGGACATAAGTATTGCTTACCTATAAATATCATAGATCTGAAACAATAGAAATATCACCTACTAATAAATAATAAAATAATTTATAGAGATATGTGAAATTGCTAAAAATTCACCTTCTTTAAAAACATCCGTAACCACGTCTCAATAAGATTTTTCTTACGTGTCTACATATTGTTTTAAAAAACTTAACCAAGAACATATCAGGACATGTCTAAGGAGGGTTCCGTAAATATCAACGCGTAATAGGTTTTTTTTCATATCAATTCAAAAGTTACTGTCCGATTTCATTCAAAATAATTTTCCTAAAAAGTTTTTAGCATGATCTATCAACATATAAACTAACAAGTTTCTATCTCTTATAGTTTAGAAATGCTAGGGGGTGGGGGGGGGGGGGGACCAACTTACAAACCACTTTGGAAACCGATTACTCGAAAATGGTCGACTTTGTAAAAAAGGCATGTATCAAACCTTGCCTTTATTTTAAAAGACCTATTCAACGATATCCCACACGATTGAGTAGGATGAAAAAATATTTTTCATCCCCACTTCACATGTATAGAAGGCTACCCCTAAAATATAAAATTATTATTCTTATTTGACGCCAAATCTTACAACTCGGGGGCAGTCTGACAGCCAGAAGCACCTCAAATCGGATGACTTACAGTGGTGTGATATCATAATCATTAATCAAATTGAAAAAAAATGCTTCTGTGTGGAATCATTATATTAATACGTGAAGCAAAAATTTCAAATAGGTACGGTTTTTCGAGAATTGTTCATACGGATCAGTGTGAAATTTGGCACATTTAAAGTTTAAGTGGAGAAAGGCATGCCAAAAGCTAATATTTAAAAAATAACTACAACACACACTACCTCACTCATACTAACATGTTGTATATATTACAGTAACAGCCTCCGTGGCCCAGTGGTTTAGAGCTTGAAAAACTACTGAACGGATTTCGATGAAATTTGGTATAGTAGTATTTTAAGCTCTGGATTAAAACAGGATACTTTTTATCCCGAAAAAGTACAGTGTTCCCGTGGGAACACTATATACTGTATTTACGCATGCGGAGCCGCGGGCAACAGCTAGTTTATAATAAATACCAAATAGAACATTTCCAACTCGTCTGTAGCAGGATAACACAACAGCAGAACAAGTAGATAGAAATACGAAGCTGTTATCATCGCCATCTGTATTCGCAGCTGACAAGTTTATTAGGTCCAAAACAAGCGCAAATATAAATTTGCGAAGGGTCGGTATTTCACCGGGACAAGACGACGATCAAATTGGATGTGTCCATCCGTATATTTATTGCTGCAATCTGAAAATAAGGGCGGAATGGACATAAGTTCGCGGGGTTAGATGGCTAGATGCGGCTGAAATTAATTTGAACAAATAAAAAAAAATATTTTACAAGCAGTAAGCTATAATTGTCACAGATTAAAGAATGATGAACAGATAAACAGTTACATATTTAGATTTCGATTTGATTGCACTGCTACAAGCATACGGTTTGTCTACGATTGTGTGGAAACATTGTGGGGCGTTGAAGGAGACGTCACAATTTTCAAATTGGGATCGAATTGGATCGTTCTATGAAATACCACTCTGTGCTATTGTGGTGCTGCGGCCTAATAGGTACTAACTACTACGGCCTAAGAGTTCTAGCGAGGAGCAACCAGTTAGGGACCATTCATTAATTGCGTAAGACTTGGAAAGTCTCTACATGCCCTTACGTTAGAAAGAGGAGGGGTAAAACTAACACTTACGTAAAATTTTACAATAAGAATATTGTTTCATTTTTAATGCGAAAGCTGGCTCTCATCATTTCACAATGTACAATTCGATTTATCTGTATCGGCTGTATCTATCTTCCAAGATTTTTGTAACAAAATTTGTTCCCAATAACCAAATAATCATACGTAATAAGGGAGGGGGGGGCCGCGTTCTTTAGTATCCTTACATGGAGGTCGAGAACCGCCAAAATCATCCTTACGTATTTTATGAATGGTCTCTTAGCCATGCGGCTTTATGAATATAGTAGCACCTGGTATCCACTGTGTCGCCCTTGACACAACAATCCAAAAATGTTATTATTTTCAGCTAAATATTGCTATTGTGGGACAAAAATGTCATGTCAGATACGAAACATTGATATTATTTGGTACTTACTTATTGTAGAATAATTTTTATACCAAAACTAAGCTAAGAATAACATTTCCAGTACTAGATCTATCGCCATGTGGTATTCAGAAGAATATCTGTTACTTGATTAAAATATTTTGATACATCTACAGGAAAGAATCTTTTGCCTATGTTTTTTTTTATTTAAATAAATGGCGTCGGCTAATAACCATTTGCCAGTGTCAAGTTGAAAAGGCGGGAAATAAAATTATTGTTTAAATTTTCAACACCGTATTACTAAATCGTCAAATCCAAAGTCTAGTCAACGTCCAAACAAATAGTCAGTGCATTCAATGAGTCAAATCAGTCGATTCAGTAAAGTGGTAGAAGCTCTACTGAAAGTTCCTCCCTAGGAACAAAACTCCCTAGTTTTGTTCCAAGGGAACACAAAATAGCAAGTTTTTTTTAAAATGTACCAATGCACACTTGTGCACGTTAACGAATATTTAATGGTTAATATTCTACCTATATTAAACATTAAGAACCGAAATAATACAAATTTATGGAAGATATACAAAAACAACAACGTCACGCATTGAATTCCCTGGCGAAACTCATTACCGATGTTATTTATTTGATCGCGACTTGGTTCACACTTGGTTCACAATGTCGGATCTCTTAGAAGCATCACAGACGGCGAAGATCCAATAATATTTTATGTTAAGATAAAATATCACTTGCTATACAGTTTGTATGAATTACGAGGGCGGCACTGAAAATTTCGGGAATCAAGGAAGTGACACAACATTACTATTTAAAAATGTATTTATTGCTTTTCGAAGTATTCTCCGCGAAATTTGACACATTTTTCCATACGATGGAACCAATCATTGAAGCAACCATTCCATTCGGAAGTTGGGGTCTCCAAAATGGCCGTTTTGTAGGCGTCCACAGCTTCTTCAGGTGATGAAAATCTCTGACCACGCAATTTATTCTTTATTTTAGGGAAAGTATAGAAATCGGTAGGGCTTAGGTCGGGGCTGTACGGCGGATGGTCTAATAATTCTATTCAGATTTCTTGCTCTAAAAACTCTTTTGTTCTGTGCGCGGTGTGAGAACTCGCATTGTCGTGATGGAGGATGATGCGGCGGTTGCAGTTCTCTTTACGGAGTTCAGAAACGACCTGTGGCAAACAAATGTTAGCATACCATTCTGCATTAACTGTTCTTTGTCCCTCAAGAGGAATAGTCGCAACATGGCCGGTTTTAGAGACAAACGTGGCCACCATTTTTTTTTCAACACTCCGTGAACGAACAATTTTTGTTGGCTTTAACTCATTTTCGAACACCCAAACTCGTGACTGGTTTTTTGTTTCGGGTTCGTACGCGTATATCCAGGATTCGTCACCTGATACTATGTTGTATACAGCATTTGAGGATCCTGCGTGGAATCTTTCGAGAGTTCTGACGCACCAAGTAACGCGAGCCGCTTTTTGCTCTTCACAGAGCAAATGCGGTATCCATCGGGAAAACAACTTTTTTACACCTAATTGTTCATGCAAGATTATTTGTATTTGACTCATGCCAATGTCTAAAATTGCCTGAATTTAGCGGTATGTCACATGTCGATCTTCCTCAATCAGCTTACGCACAGCATCAACGTTTTCTTGGGTGACTGCAGTTTTTGGATGACCTTGACGGGGATCATCACTGAGCTTGATACGTCCACGTTGAAATTCAGCAAACCAGCGATAAATTGTGGTTTTGGATGGGGCTTCATCACCAAATGCAGAAATCATCCGGTTAACACACTGTTTTTGTGTTAAACCACTTCGAAAGTCATAATAAATCATCGCTCTAGAATTTTCTCGAGTCAATTCCATTTTCTCAACGACTAAACAAGTTTGACAAGACCTTGTGACAAGACCGAGAATCTTTTTTGAAATAAGTAAACGGTATTCTATTTTTAAAACCAAGGAGTTTTAAATTAAAAAGATTTTAATATGACAGGAACAGTGGAAATATTCCATTCCCGATACTTTTAGTGCAGCCCTCGTATCACAGACGGCTAAGATGCTATATTATATTTTCATAATACGTACTGTAATATGAAATAATATATCCAGGCATCTTAAAATAAAATATTATAGTATCTTCGCCGTATGTGGCGCCCTTAAACATTACATAGAATCTAATATTATTTATCTAAGTGGGTACTACATAATATTTTACCTGTTTAAAAAATATTAATACGAATGTTCATCTGTTTTAATCAGGGGAATGGCTATCGCTATAAAAAAAAATCATAATATTATCAATATAAAGTCCATGAACACAGAAACTTCAGAAACACGTAGAAAACTTATGGATTATCATGTCTAAGGTTAAAAATTATCAGTTCCGCTATTCTCCTATTACCTATGTAAATTTATTACCACTCAGTGTTTTTAACGTGCATGTAATAATTTCTAATCAACTAAGTCTTTTAGACAAGGACATAATCATGAATTATATCTATTATCTTTTATTTTAATTTATCTCTCTATCTCTCGCGCTAATCTGTTATTGATTTTATGACCAGTCAATCATTATTTTTTCAAAATATCGAGGTTTCCGGTTACTTAAAAATACCCAAAAATTTCGTAGTACCTTTTATTTTACTGTTACTTTTGCAGATTATTAAATATTATTATAATGTTTTAATAAATTGGAACCGGTATTATATATTTACCTAAAACTATCTGCCCTGCTCCACTCAGCTAATGATTTTAATACAAAGATTAGAATCAGCTTGTGATTTTCAACGTGTGAAAACTCTACGACACGGACAAATCTAAAATTTGTATATGTTAACTCCGCTGCTAATTTTATGGCTAGCGATTTCAAAGTTTCGAACCATCTAGAAGAAAATTCGTATATTCAAGTTGTTTCCATAAAGTATATTTTTATTGTAGGGTTTGCAGGTTACGTTATAATGTTTTATAAAATTGGAACCTGTAAAATATTTTTTTTTAAATCTGGCACAAACCGATCTGCTGATGATTTTAGTACAATTTTTACAACGTGCGAAAGCTCTTTAATAGAAACATAATCTAAAATGAAATGAAAATTTTCTCCTTTTTGTAAATGGCCTTGTGCCCTGAGCTGGGGGAGAATTTTTTATACGCCCCCCCCCCCCCATGGCTCGCTATGCCACTTTAATTAAAATCAATAGGAAAAACAGGTTTTAAAAATGGATTTTGAAATTTCGTAAGAGAATTATTTAAGAAACTATTGAAAAAAGGCATTTTCCAATTCGTCCAAAATATGAATTCAAATGTTAATTTAGTGTAATTACCTAGTGAATTGTGGACTTCAAAGTGGATCGGTTCTGACAGTTTGAGCCGAAAATTGGTTTTGAATAAATTTGTTACACAATTGCCTTTGAACTCCGCAGGGGCATGCGTAGGTAGGTAATTAGTCGACTTGAACCTGCGTCGCGACATTCAAATCTAGACATAAGATTTTTTTACAATATGAGTTGTATTATACGCTAAAGATTACATTACGTAGGGGTTAATCACGAATAGTAGTCTCCTTAGACCTACGTAGAGATGTTGCATCGCTCTGCATCCTCTATCTGGTTTATTACGGGGAGTGCTCCGACGAATTATTCGGACTTATACCTGCTGCAACTCTTTGCCACCGTTCCAAGTGACAAAATATTTATCATCCTCATCACCTTGATGAGTGGCAGCCCTCCACCGTGAGCTTGACCCGAAGCTTTCTGCCGCGCACAGTAAGACTCTGGAATGAACTGTCGCCAGCGGTATTTCCGGACCATCACGACCTGAAAACCTTCAAGAAGGTAGCGTTTTCGCTCCTAGAAAGCTGGCAACGCACTTGCAACTCCTCTGATGTTGCGGGTGTCCATGGGCGACGGTAATCGCTTTCCATCAGGTGATCCGTTTGCTCGTTTGCCCCTAATTTTATATTTAAAAAAAAAGAATAAATACGCTTACACACCGAATTTCGTTAAAGAGGCATCTGTCTTAATAAACATTTACAGTGCCTGCCTTTATAAGTTTCCTTACCGATAGGGGATCGGGTACTAAGTGAATTGCGAAACAATATCATTTTCCGGATACGTTTAAGGCCTGGCCCTAAATTGATGAAAGTATTTGTTATCTCAGGCCCTCTTAATTCAATATAAAAATGAGCAATTTATCCAATACCTATTTCTTTTAATCAACATCAAAAACTTGTGATGAAATAAAACTCAACAGAAGGCCATCATGACATTGTTAATTACAATGACGATATTCGAAATTGAAAATATATGGGATAGACTTATCTTTTACTAAGTGACATAGCGCGCGATACGTCTTACCATACATTTTTGATTTCTAACTTCGGCATCGTAATTAGCCATGGCATCTTGGCTAAAGAGCCAACTGTTAGTTAAGTAATAGAAGTTTTGTTGAACAAATTATAAATAAGTATAGGTACGTAAGTTAAAATAGTTTTTTAACCGACTTCCAAAAAAATGAGGCGGTTATACGTTCGGCTGTATTCTTTTTATATTTTTTTATGTTCAACGATTACTCCGCCGTCTATGGACCGATTTTCAAAATTATTTTTTTTATGTATAAGGTACCATAATAAGGTAGGTAGGTCCCATAATCCCAAATTGGTCCTTTTGACATCAAAGTGGTGACCTGATGATGGGATCTGTGTAAGCTAGGACCTTACACATACGACTTTGAGCTGAGGGAAGTAGGTATATAGGTTAACGTGAGGGCTGGAGAAATCTGGGACTGACCTTTTTGCTGAGCTGGTGGTTCTGTATCTGGGCGGAGGTTTCTTCTCACTACACTACACAGCTGTTGAGCGGATTATCGATAGATTTATCGCGGTTCGCCGGCGAATTTGGTATTATATTAACGAGCACAAATAAATATGCGCACACGCGTTCGCGTTCACTAGGTTTCGGGATGAGCTGAAAATGCATCCGGCGCGGAAGGGGTTCTAATTGCAAGTGTTCGTCACTCTCTGACAGCGCCCCTTTCGGTCGGCCATACATCACGTAGTGATGTCCTTTGTGTTTATTCTAAACGTCGCGCTAGTGTTGGCGCGAACATCCTGGGGGGCCCGCACAGGCGGCGAGCTGAGCCCCATCCTGAGCAGAATCCAGTGGGAGCCGGGCAATCTTGCCGACAGGCCTCCGCAGCTGGCCTTGAGTCGTGTCCAAGTCCACAACTCTGATGAATCCATCCTTCCCAGGTAGCAGACGTGAGATTCTTCCCATCTTCCATTGTAGAGGAGGCAAATTGTCCTCCTTGAGCAGAACCAGTTCTCCAATTTTGGGTGGAGAGGAAGAGGAAAGCCATTTGGAGCGGATTTGAAGGGTATGGAGGTAGGACTTGGTCCAAAGGTTCCAAAAGCGCTGAGAGAGTGATTGAATGAGCTGAAAGCGTTTGAGCTGAGATATTACTCTTTCATCTAGAGTCAGCTCGGGGAGAGCTGTGAGCGGACGGCCAATGAGAAAGAGGCCAGCAGTAAGGGGCTGATAGTCCGTGGGATCGGACGAAAGTGGACTGATGGGCCGAGAGTTTAACACAGCTTCGATTCTAGTGAGCAGAGTTAAGAATTCCTCGAAAGTGAGGTGTTGCTCACCGATAACACGGTATAGAAGTTGCTTTGTGGATTTAACATTAATCTCATGGATACCTCCCATCCATGGGGCTTTAGGCGGATTGAGTAACCAAGTTATATTTTGAGTTGAGAGTTTATGAGAAATGGCGTCGTTATTGTCATTGAGAAATTGTTGTACCTCTAGTAGATGATTCCTAGCTCCTACATAATTTGTGCCACAATCCGAACGTATCAATACCGGAAGTCCGCGACGTGAGCAGAACCTTTGTAATGTTGCAATAAACGCTTCGGCAGTGAGCGATGAGACTGGTTCTAAGTGAACCGCCTTTGTAGTGAGGCAAACAAATATGCAAAAATATCCCTTAATTAACTTAGCATTACGTAATTGACTTGATTTGAGCAGAAACGGTCCGGCGAAATCTGTTGATACGTGACTAAATACGGGCTGAGGTATGACTCTATCAGCTGGCAGGTCAGCCATGATAGGTACTTCGGGCTGAGCGCGGCAACGGAAACATCTTATGCATTTAAACGTTCTGTGCCTTATAATGCGGCGGGCAGATAATATCCAAAATTGCTGACGTAAAATAGCATGTAGCGTGTCCGTGCCAGGGTGGCAGTGTATGCGATGATAGTCATCTATTATGAGGTCTACGAGCGGACTAGAACTAGGCAAAATGTATGGGTGTTGAGCATCGTATGTGAGTTCCGAACGAGTGAGTCTACCTCCTACTCTGAGGAGACCGTCCTGCGTAAAAGGCGACAGACGTTGTAGTCGTACTGTGCAGATTCTATCGGTTTGCAGGCGGTGAATATCTTCTGCGAATGCATTCTGCTGTACAGAGCGGATCCAGAAGAGTAATGCTTCTCTACGTTCACTTACAGTTAGAGGGCCTAGTTGTCGCGAGTTTGAATTTAGTTTACAGTTACGAATGAATCGCCTCATGTAGGCAGTGACACCAGTTAGTTTTTCTAAAGAGCTGAAGCGAGTGAGCAGATCACTATCGACACCGGGTATCGAGAAATTGCATGGTACGTATTTTGGTTTGAGCCCTGGCAAGTCTTGTCGAGTATGAGCTGAAGGCATCTTGGGCCAGGTATCCTCTGGCAATTTGAGCCATGGAGGAGACCACCATAAATCATGAGCGGAGAGAGCTTGAGCTGATAATCCTCTGCTTGCACAGTCAGCAGGATTTAATTGGGAAGGTACATGACGCCACTTAAGTGTGAGTGAATTTGAGTTAATTTTTGTTACTCTATTTGATTCAAATGTTTGTAAACGATGGGGCGGAGTTTTTATCCATGCAAGCACTATGGTACTATCTGACCAACAAACGTGATGTGTAATTGTGAGATGATCAGACAATTGTTGGGAGACACGCAACATGAGCTGAGATAATAGAGTTGCAGCAGACAACTCTAATTTGGGGATTGTGAGTTTATTTTTAATCGGTGCGACTTTAGATTTAGCAATTATGAGGTGAACGTTAACAAATCCGTTGTGAGCTGATTCTTGTAAATATATCACTGCAGCAAAACAGCTTTCCGAAGCATCTGCGAAGCCGTGAAGTGAGTATGTTGATTTGAATTTGTGTGGAGCGATATGTCTGGGAAAATGTATATCTGAGATGTGTGGAAGATCATGATAGATGCGCTGCCAATCCTCTGTAATATTATTTGGAGTGGGATCGTCCCAGTCCAATTTAGTTAACCATAACCTTTGAAGAAGTATTTTTGCGCGGAATATGACGGGTGTAACCCAACCGTTTGGGTCATAGAGAGAAGCTACTGTGCTAAGAATTGAACGTTTTGTAATGTGGGTAACTGGTGGTAATGAGATGTGATATGTAAATTCATCAGACCGGGGAATCCATCTAATACCCAAAACCTTAATTGATGGAGACTCTGCGGTGATGTCAAAGTCTTTAGGCATTTCGCATTGATCGTCTGGAAATCTTTGCAAGAGCTGAGGTGTGTTTGATGTCCATTTACTAAGTTTAAATCCACCGAGTGATAACAAATCAATGAGCTGAGTTTGGAGTGCTGATGCTTCTTCTATGGTGTCATGGCCGCAAAGTACATCATCCACGAAAACAAATTTACGCAAAATTTCGGCAGCCTGAGGATAGCGATGACCTTCATCTTCAGCTAATTGTAATAATGTGCGGATAGCATGATATGGACTTGAGCGCAATCCGTATGTAACAGTGTTGAGTTCATATGTGAGCAGAGGTCGATCTGGAGACGATCGCCAGAGTATGAGCTGATAGTGTCTTTGGTCTGGTCTTAAGAGAATATTTCTAAACATCATTTTTATATCAGTGCTGAATACTATACGATGTGCGCGGAATGATATAATAATATCTACAATGTCTCGTTGAAGTGCTGGACCTGTGTGCAGGCAATCGTTTAAACTGACTCCATTGGATGACTTACAGCCGCCATCAAATACTGTGCGGAGTTTGTCAGTACCTGATTTGAACACGCCATGATGAGGAATATAATAATGAGGTTTATGAGTAAATGTAGACGGATGACACGGTGTCATGTGTCCTAAGTTTATGTATTCGTTCATGAATTCTATATATTTTTGTCGCAGTGTGTGATCGGATTGCAACCGTTTTTCTAAATTGAGAAATCTACGTAGAGCAATAGCATGAGTACTACCTAATACGGGTGCATCTGATAAGAAGGGAAGAGTCACCATGTAACGGCCTGAATCGTCACGAATGGTGGTTGAGCTGAATATGTGTTCACATTGCTCGTGTAGCGGGTTTGAATGAGCAGAACGAGGCTGGGGTTCTTCCGACTCCCAGAATCTTTCCAGGCTTTTGCAAATATCATGAGTAGAATGAGCAGAATGTGTAGAGTGAGCCGACTGAGTATAATGAGTATGAGTAATATGAGCAGAGTTAACTTGAGCTACAGGTGAATCGCATGAGTGTTCAACGAGTCCTATGAGTGCAAAATCAAAAATCGTGCCGAAGGCTATGGGCTTCCCCGGGCCCAAAGCAATCTTAGTACCATCCAAAACGTGACCCAAAACGTCTGAGCCTAAAATGAGATCAATGGGCGCAGGAGTATGATAAGCTTGATCCGCCAATGGAATGAGCTGATGAGCTGAGTCTTGTACAACATCTGGTATTTTTTGCAAAGGTAAATAACCTGTAACGTCTTTGAGAATATGAGCGGTAGTAGTAATAGATGGCGTGTCACGGTGTGTGGGCCTAAATGTTATTGTGACCCAACCTTTAGAATTTTGTATGTGCTGATCACCTACACCTGTAATTTTTAATGAACATTGTTTTGGTTGCAAATTAAGATTTCTAGTCATGCGCTGAGTTATGAGCGTTATCATGCTACCACAGTCCAATAAAGCCCGAGCTTTGTGATATTCTCCGCATTTATCAGATATATTTAAAACGACTGTGGGAAGTAACACTGGAGTTTTTAATGGGTTTTCTATGTGCTGAGTTGAATTTACTTGGGCTGATTCTACAGAATATTGGGCTGAACTAGATTTAGATATTTTATGAGCTGAATGTGATGCAGGTGTACTATGAGCTGAATGACATTTTAAATTATTGGGTTGATCTTCTAATTCTATGTGCTCCGTGATTGTAGGTAGTCATTGTTTTTTGTTTTGAGATTGATGAGTTGTAGACGGTGCATGATCAGACGATTGGTTGGGGTCTGATGATGATGATTGATGTGCACGCGTATGTTGTGTGTAGGCCGTGTAGGTATGTGGCTTGTCTTGAGCACGCCGGCGGGGCTGTGCACGTAAATGAGGAGGAAGCAAATGCGCTGACGACACCGGAGAATTTGGAGTTCCGTGACGATGAAGCGAGGTGTGGTGATTTGCACTTCCACACTCTTTGCATGAGTTTGTCGAACGACATTCATTTTCAAAATGCGGACCTAGACATTTACGACATCTGTCGTTGGCTTCTATGAAATCCCAACGACCTTGAGTGGGCTGATGATTATATTTTGGACACGCGATAAGTTTGTGTTCTGTATTCCTACAATAGAGGCAGTAGAATCGCTTGTGTTTATCTGTATTCCGGGCTGAGTACTCGCGCCGCTCTGTTCGGGGGGAGGGGGGCCAGTAGCGTTGCGGGTAATGAGGAACTGGGCTGACGTGATAGCTACTTAAAGTGTGAGCCGATGGCGAGCGCTGAGTATTACGAGGATACGCGGGACTAATTGGTCTAAAGCGTGGACTGCGCGGAGAGTTTGCGGGGGGTGTGTGTTGACGAGAGGGCCCAGTTTGTGGTGAGTAGGTAACACCGCGCGTTGCATTATACTCGGTTTCGATACAGCGCGCGTGCTCCTCTAAAAAAGAAATCAAATCACCTAAGGTGGGCAGAGTGTCCGAGATGCCGTATCTTCTTTCGAACAGGGTGCGGAGCTCGCCTCGTAATTTTCTAACTACAATAGACACAAATTCGTAATTACTATCCATAGGTAAACGCAGATTATTTAATGCGCTTTGTGCGGAAATGAGCGGAGTTAAAAACGTCGCGCGTATGCTTGATCGAATATGAATATTAGGTAGGCCGAGTATTATATCAACAAACCCATCTATCAGAACACGGCGGTTTTCATACCTACGTGTGAGTATATCGAGCGCGACGCTGTAATTATCATTTGTGATTTTTAAATGCGCAATCATGCTGAGCGCCTCCCCCGATAGGCAAGACAAAAGATAGTGCAGCTTAACTGCATCTGTAAGTGAGGTCATGTCGTCTGTAAGACTCCTAAAAATCGTAATAAACGATGGCCAGTCCTCAACGCGTGAGCTGAATTTTGGCAGTTCAATTTTGGGCAGAACGGCAGAAGTGAGCTGACTTGACTCTGAAGTAGAACTTATATTTTCCGCTGCAGTTAAAATATCATAATATTCGGATAGCGCGTTCTCGTAACCGGTTGTATAAAATTTTTCAATTTCTTCTGTAACACTGCCGTCGTCTAAAATTTCGCAGTATAAATTTTCTAATTTTTGTTTCAAATTTTGTAGGTCTTTAAAACGCGCATTAAACTCCGTTTTGTTAGACTTTGAGTCACCTTTGTGTAATGCAAATGCGATCTCTCTGAGCCGACTAATAGATTTTATAGTTTGCCTAAATATGGCCGCTTGCGATTTTGTAGGCATGTTTAAAAATATATGCGTGTAACTAAGTTAAATATTTAAAAGTAATGAGCGGAAAATACGCGCGCAATTAATTAAAACGCAGAAAATAGATTTTAATAATGTGCCGACAATGTATACAATTTTATCATAAAATGTGTACGAGTTAATTAACAAATGAGCTGACCGATCGCCTGATGCTAATATAGTATTAGTGTATGTTTGATGAGCGGAGATTAATGCGTTAGAAGTCGTCTGTAATATTATATTAATGTCCTGAAGTTTGAATATAAACAAATCTTAGCGGGCGCGTTAGAAACAAAATAACGTAATGAAAACAATGTAAGTAGGTATGAGCAGGTTCAATCTCAATAGTGTGCCGACTTATTCAAAACAGCTGTAACGTAACACCTAAACGTATAATATATTTGTATAAACACAGAACGTAGATAAGATATGAATTCAATGTGAAGGTCACTATTTATTCTATGAAGAATACCTAATTGAGAATGAATGTAACAGCTGTTTTTTACGCACGGGCGCCGTGTAGGTACCTATTACCTACAGAATGCACAAAAAATCAAGTACCGAAGCGAGCCGACGATGTTTGTATGGGTACTTGAGATGTTATGCGACTCATAACTATTAAAATAATGCTAAGTTAATTAATATTGTGTTTTAAAAATTGAGAATATGAAGATATAAACGTTATATATAGATAAAATACTTAGTAATGCAACGACGATTCACAATTCTATTATGAGCCGAACGTAATTCACAATACGCACTAGTTATTACTTATTTTATATGCGAATCAAACATTAAAATATTTTGTATGTAATTAAGAGCTGAGAAAATCATATGAGATATTATTGGCACAAATTATGTATTAGGTACGTTAGGGAAGTTCTGGAATGTTCGAGTTCTTTGTTCGACAATAAGCCGACAACCTACCCACTATTTTTTTTTTTTTTTTTTTTGGGTTTTTCCTATGAATTTATGGGCCGAAATATGCACAAAATAATTTAAATAATTAACATATAGGTTAATATCAAAGTACAGAATAGGGGTTTAATGTTAAATGTGCCGAATTGATAATGGGAATGGACTGTAACTTGGTTTTAAAATGGCGGGGCGGCCTGGCCAGAATTAATTGGACAAAATATAAATAATCGAGCTGATTTTATGTGCAGAATTGGGCGGAGTGGAACTGTAGGTGCTGGTTCTAATGAGGCCCAACGCCGGTAATAGGGAGAAGGGCTTCACGAAGGCTCGATGGACCAAGAAATGTGTAAGCTAGGACCTTACACATACGACTTTGAGCTGAGGGAAGTAGGTATATAGGTTAACGTGAGGGCTGGAGAAATCTGGGACTGACCTTTTTGCTGAGCTGGTGGTTCTGTATCTGGGCGGAGGTTTCTTCTCACTACACTACACAGCTGTTGAGCGGATTATCGATAGATTTATCGCGGTTCGCCGGCGAATTTGGTATTATATTAACGAGCACAAATAAATATGCGCACACGCGTTCGCGTTCACTAGGTTTCGGGATGAGCTGAAAATGCATCCGGCGCGGAAGGGGTTCTAATTGCAAGTGTTCGTCACTCTCTGACAGCGCCCCTTTCGGTCGGCCATACATCACGTAGTGATGTCCTTTGTGTTTATTCTAAACGTCGCGCTAGTGTTGGCGCGAACAGGATCCATGAGGAATCGAGGGAAATCCTCGAAATTTATATGAACACATATACGGTGATTTCGACTTTTTTCGAAGTAGTCCAAGCATATGCTACCAAAAAGTCAGATTTTACTCCAAGGTATACCCTGGATCCAAAAGTACTGAACAGAACCCCTGACTCCTTATAGATACATGTATGAGGATTTCGGCGTTGTTTAAGGAACTGCAAGCATATGCCACTATGTCAATTAGAGTAATCATCATCATCGCCACCATCATCACACCATACATCATCATATTATGATGATATAAAAGGTTCTTCTCAAAGTATTTTACACCAATACGAATCTCTTTGAACATTACTCTGCCGTTTGTGAACCTCTTTGAAAAATTATATTGTTGTTTTAAAGGTTATAATTCTAAATTGGTCCTTTAGTCACTAAAGTGGAAACATGATGATGGGATCCATAAGCAATCGAGGGAACTCCTCGAAATTTATGTGGACACATATAGTGATTTTGACTTTTTCTGAAGTAACACAAGCATATGCTACCAAAAGAAAGATTTAGCTCCAAGGTATACCAATTCAATTCAATTCGTTTATTTGCTCTAAAAGTGGTAATTGAAGTGGTATCCTGGATCAAAAAGCACCGAACAGAACTCCTCAGTCTTTAAAGATACGCGTTTGGAAAATTCGGCATTGTTTAAAGAACTGCAAGCATATGCCACTATGTAACTTACAGTAATCATCGTTATCATCTTATTTACAATACTTAATTGAAGCTTGGCGCGTATTTAATTATACATTCGATCGACAACGATCTCAGTGCTACCAACTTAGGGATTTTCACCCCAAAATTATGGAAAAAAATTCTAAAGGGGATTCTCTAGGGAGGGACGCAAATTTTTTGGAGTTTACCCCTTAATAATCGATTTTCATATATATAGCCCGGGTTTGAAAATTTATGGGGAGTAAAACAGATTATCGCGTAAGTCTTTATGTAATTTTGACATAAAACTAACTACCAATAAAAACTATTTAAATAAAAGTTGTTTTATTGTTATTTATGTAGGGTATAAAATTAAATATCGATTTTAACGTAGTTATTCATTTTATTATTATATAACTAATCAGGGTTGAATGAATCGAAGTGTCACTCGACACTTCGATTTTCAAGTCGAGCTTTCATAAATGACATTGACATTTGACTCGACACTTGTGATTTTAGATTTTCAGCTTGTGACGGTATTGACACGGTATGGATTGGTAAACGGTAATACGTCAAATCGCCACTCTGGATCGAGAATGATTATAATTCTCACCGGTAAATACGATACACAATACGACAAATAACCAAGAGAAGCAAAGCGTTAGCACTCACCAGGTCTGATGAAGACGCCGTTGAGTAGGGTGAAAGGAGCCTCTCCAGTAATGTCGAATTGTACAGTGTTCTTGTTTTCTTCCTTAGACACTGCAGCCGGCCGGCGCTTTGACTATTAATGAAAGAATATAGGATTCCACACGCGGTAAATCGGTAAATTCAGTAACTTTAGGCTGCGGCGCCTTCGCCGCGCGTGCTTCGTTCGTTCTTCCTTTTTCGACTGCTCGGGGGCGCCAGAGTCGCCCGGCTATGTGCCACCCAATGCGATTGGCCAGAATGTCAGTATTGTGTACTAATCGGAAGCGACAATTGACGCGCGGTAAATTTAAACGTTACAATAATATTTAAATCGATAGAAACGGAGAACAGCTCTATTGTTTAATAACAGAGTTCTATTTTCATTGCTCTGAATTTTCACCGGCGTTCGGATTCCGGAACATATAGCCCCAGCCTAAGGGTTAAATTTGGGGAGGAATTTTTGAGAGTTGGTAACACTGCACGATCTCAATGGATTTCAAATTTGGAATAATTGTCGCCGTCGAAAAACAGCATTATAATTGAACTCTGCTCTAATGCAATAGAGCTGAAAATCGAACACACGAGTGTCGAGTTCTCAATTTGGTCTGCCAGACCAAATCCGTGCGTCTGTAGCGACACCCAATTTTGACTAAATCTATACATGTGTTAAGACTATTAGATTCGTAATCAATTGTAAGACGACCGAACACTTCTTGTAAAATAAAACTTAACCACACAGTTCACTTTGTTTATTAAAGCACCACATACATCGTTATTTCAATAACCACTCATATTTAACACTTTTTAAATTATTACTACACTTTTTAAACTTACACTTCACTTCTTAACACATTTTAGTACTTCATATTATAACAGTTTATAACAGTTACACTTTCATGCCAATACTTATATTGGCATTGGCATTAATGTTTTAATCACTTGAGCACACACTTTACTGCTATCGACTATCCTCTAGGAAGGATCTGCACCAAGTGCCTCTAGAATAAAGCCCAGAAACTAAGTCCCCTCTCTACTTTTAGCAATTTTAGCGCGTAAAGTGTGACTTCCGGTTATGGCATTAATGTGCATTAAAAACTAACTTCCGTTTTTAATTTTACATCTCAATTAAATTGATTATAATATTTATGTCTATTTTAAATAATTTCTAAGATTTATTTATTCCAAATTAAAATAGTAAATTTAAATAATTAATTATACTAAGCCCCACAGCCCATAGTTGACTTTAAACTGTGGCGCTAGTGTCAAGTGAAAATGATATCCGTTTAACTTATAATTAATATAATTGAATTAAAAAAAGTGTTTTTATATAATTTTATAAATTTTAAATATTTTAATAATTTTAAGTAATTCATTCAAACATATTATATTTGCATTTACCAAATCAGTTTAAATTATTTAACTAATATTTATGTTAAATTTGAATTAAAACAGAAATTAACTTGAACCTTACACTCGTCCATCCTGACACGTGTGTGGTCCCCACACACGCATCTGGTGAAACCTTACACTTGGCCTAGTAACATAATTCACAAAAATAGGTAGAACTTAGTTATATAATACAACACTTTTGCTAACCACCGCTATAACAATTAATAAATTATTTAAATAAGTGATCAGAACTACGATTAATAAATAATTTAATTATTATAGTTCTACACATTACTTATATATTTATTTCATTCATTTGCTTCATACAACAAAAACAACTCACTTAGAAAATTCACTCCGAGTACTTAATTTTATAATAATAACAATAATTAATTTACAACTTAATATACACATTAAAACTATTCACTCTTGAGTACCTAAAAAAAAAAAAAAAAAAAAAACTGAAACTTTACTCTGAGCACTTGAAACTAAACATTATCTCTCAGAAACTTCACTCTGAGAACTTAAAATCAGTACTTATCTCAGAAACTTCACTCTGAGAACTTAAAATCAGTACTTATCTCAGAAACTTCACTCTGAGCACTATTATTCACTTACCACCTGGAAAATTCACTCCAGGCAACTTTCGAGTACTTGAAAAAAATTCACTTCAAGTATACTTAAAATCAGTACTTATCTCAGAAACTTCACTCTGAGCACTATTATTCACTTACCACCTGGAAATTCACTCCAGGCAACTTTTGAGTACTTGAAAAAAAAGTTCACTTCAAGTATTTAACTTACTTCATAAATAGATTTTGTAAACCAACTTCATTAAATAAAGGATAAGTTTAAATTAATTTAAAGATTATTACTACTATTCGCATCGTCATTTCTAACGCTCACATCATCATCATCATCTTCGTTATTATCATCGATTTGTAAGGCAGATAAGTGAATCCACGGCTGCATCCTATCAGCAGCAACGGTTGTTTTACGCTTGTTTTTCATACCTTCGAAACCTGGTATTGGTGCCATCTTATAACGATCATTACCTATAATCTTAACTACTCGATATGGACCCTCGTAAACTGGCATGAGCTTAGTGCTTTTGCCACTGTTATTAAATGCAGTTTTAATTATTTTGACTAGATCGCCTTTATTATAGACACGTGCCGGTCGTCTGCCTTTGTCATAGCTCTTTTTTTGACTGGCCTGCGCTTTATCAATCTTTTCTTTAACTTCATTTCTCAATGTACCTATGTCTACAATTTCTCGAGTTTTATCGGCTATTTCATTTAAAATTGGACTTACCTCACTAACCATTGATGTATCAAACATAACCTCAGATGGAGCTCTACCTGTGGATTTCTGGACCGTATTGTTTAATCCCCACTGTATCTTACCCAATTTGTTATCCCAGTCTCTTTCATCGTGCTTTAAATTTTGTGCAGTCAATGAATCCAGAATGGTCCGGTTGTAGCGCTCCACCTGACCATTTGAACGAGGACATGCTACTGCATTTAATATATGCTTTACACCTCTATTAAGACAAAACATTTTAAAAGCATTAGACGTAAAACAGCTACCTCTATCGCTTACTATTCGCTCTGGGGATCGAAAAGTGTCAAAAATATCATCTAATACTTTTATAACGTTCTGTGTATTCGTATTTCGGACCGGTTTTATAAAAACAAATTTTGTGAACGAGTCTATAGTCACTAGTAGGTGGGTTTGACCTCGCTTAGATTTGACAAAAGGCCCGAGATGGTCAATGTGCAGGGTGTGGAATGGCTTTTCAATTTTCTGAATGGGGTGTAAAAGTCCTTCGCGACTATTGGAAGACTTTTTAGCATAAGCGCATTCGATACAAGCACTAACATATTTCTTTACAAACCGTTTCATTTTAGAAAACCAATATTTACTCTTAATTCTATCTAAAGTTTTTTCAAAACCCACATGACCTATATCGTCATGATTCATTCTGCATAATTGCCATCTCGCGCCCTTAGGCACCACCCAACGAATATCATCTTTATTACCATTTATGTATCTAAATAGCTTATTGTCTTGTATGATATAATTATCTTTTATGTATCCTAGCCCTATATCATCTAATTTAGAATTGAGAATATTTCTAATTCTTTGCAGTTCTGAGTCTCCCAATTGCAGAGTGAGTAGCCAGTCTTGATCGCTTATAGACAAAACAACTGGGAGAGGTTCAGTATCACAACTTCCAGAGTCTTTGACTGGATTTCTAGATAGAGCGTCGACATGTGACATCTTCTTACCTGCCCTATATTCGATCGAACAGTCAAATTCTTGCAGTGTTAACCACCAACGCGCTATTCTTGGCACTAAATCGCGTTTTTGGAATGTTGACCGTAGTGCGCTACAGTCGGTTACTATTTTGAAAGGTTTACCTAGCAAAAACACTCGAAACTTTTTAAGAGAACAGACAACTGCCAGAGTCTCCAACTCATACGAGTGAAAGTTTTTCTCCTCGGGCGCTGTCTGTCTGCTGAAATACGCGACGGGCCTAAAAGACTCATTATCTGAGAAACGCTGCATTAAAATGCCACCTACACCTATTTTACTTGCGTCCGCATGTAGCTCAGTTTCTGCTGACAGATCAAAAATAGCTAATACCGGTCGTTTTATTAGTCGTTCCTTTAAAGTGGCAAATGCATTGTTTTGAGTATCACCCCATGTCCAGCTTGTATCCTTTTTTAAAAGTCTAGTTAGTGGATACGCTATCATCGCAAAACCCTCAATAAACTTCCTAAAATAGCTAACGAGACCTAGAAACTGACGTACCCCATGAACGTTGTCTGGACAAGGAAAATCAGCCACACACTTAATTTTTGTCTCACCAGGACGCACTCCGTTTGAACTAATTTCGTATCCGAGATAATCAATTTTGTTTTTCAAAAAACTACATTTACACAAATTTAATTTCAGATTAGCTTTCTCCAATAACTGTAAAACTACTTCTAAATTATCTAAGCATTCGCTGGCATCTCGCCCAAATATCAATACGTCATCAATATACACTGTTGCTTTATCAAAACGAGCCGGCCCCAAGACACGGTTCATCATTCTTTGGAAAACAGCCGGTGCGTTTGCCAGGCCAAACGGCATGCGATTAAACTCGTACTGGCCGTCGGGCGTGACAAACGCAGTTAGATGCTTGTATGGTTCAGCAATCGGTACTTGATAATAACCAGACATAAGATCCAATGTGATGAACCATGCCTAGCAATTTCGTCTTCAATGAGTGGCATTGGATAGCGCTCCTTAACCGTAAAAGAATTTAACTTCCTGTAATCCACGCACATCCTTGTAGAGCCATCTCTTTTCTTTACTAAAATTATTGGACTCGCATAATTAGACACGGACTCCCTGACTATACCCGCAGCCAACATGTCTTTCACCATTTGTCTTACATTGTCACGTTCATGGTGGGATAGCCTATAGGGTCTATACACAACAGGCTGCTTATTATTTAACTCGATGACCATCTCTGTAGTAGTTGTACAACCTAAACTCGCCATATCATTTGCAAAACAATTTACATACCGATCAAGTAAGTCATAAAGTCGGTTTCTATCATATTCTGAAACCGATTCTTCCAATTTTACTTGGCTTTTATCAACATGTGAAAGACAATTACCAGGCAAATCGGTAGTTGAAGCAACACGATTAATGATATCTACGTGTTGAGCACGGGCAAAAATAAAATTTTCTACAAATATAGTAGGTATCGAACATGGCATTATCGTCACATTTAGATTTCCGCCACTTACATGGTATATACCACCGTATACCATATGTTGTGCATTAGGTTTTCCTATCAGCTTGGTAACTAGTAATATACTACCGGTGAAGTTGATCTCAGCCATGGCCCTAATACTTGCAACCCCGTAAAGTTGCACACTTCTTTTAACCTTTACTTTAATTAATGACTCGTCAACATTACATTCAACATTCGCTGGAATGATAGAGTCTACAGTTAAAAATTTTAGTTTCGCAGCGTCCTTGTAGATAACTACATGCGGCTGCTCAGAAAAAGACTGACCTATAAGTATTGGTTTCTCTAAAAATTCATCTTTTACTACTCTACAACTAACTAAAGCGTTAACGTCATCTATTGTCATATCAACCGTAACTGTACCTAGAGACTGCACAATAGTATTTCCGAAACCTATCATCGCTGTGGATTGATCATTATGAGATAGTCCTAATCTTTTTGACACAGTTTCTTTAATTAATGTGACTTCGCTACCTAAATCTACGAATCCTTCTAGCGCGATACCGTTCACCATAACCTGTTTCACAAATTTCGTACTTTCATTTGAACTGGCAATTCGCATAGTCTTCTTTATATAATCTGTAGAGTTAGATTTCTTCTCCTTAAAACAGGTTTCAATTGTATGTCCAATTTTATTACAACCCTTGCAAACTAACAACGTCTTTGAACACTGTGCAAAAAAATGACCCTTGTCTTTACAATTGAAACAAAATGTATTTTGAATTTGTTTTCTAATAGGTTTACTACTTTGACCATTATCATCTGTGACACCAACGCTACTTCTATTCCTAGGTGGGACAACATACGAACTTATGGTCTCTTTGTTGCTTAACAAAAATTTAAGCAATTGATTAGGTTCAGAACATTGTAAGGCAACGCAACTTGATTTTATAATTTTATCATTTATACCGTGGATAATACAATCTACGGCCCGCTTACCGCGAATGTCACATTGATTTAATAAAGCTAGTTTCTCATAGAAATAAACTTCAATTGGTTCTCCAAATCTACTTCGACGCTTAAGCATATCCTCTAAGGACTGGCCATAATTTAGTTCACAAGGAAAATTACTGATAAGTAAATTTTGCCATTCGGTCCAAGAATATAACATAGTATCTAAACTCGCAACCCAAACTTTGGCCAGTCCTCGTAATTTTTGCATCGCAAAGTGAATAGTAGTTGTTTCATCCCATCCATACACAGAAGCACATTCATTTACCTTTTTTAACCAAACATCTATGCGCTGATTTTTAATAGATGGATCAAACTCGGGGACAATATTTTGATGATCTATACGTCTATTGCTATAAGTTGGTTCGCTCTGTGCAGCTGGTTGGGACGAAAAACCATTTTTAAGAGACTGTATCAAATTAAAAATATCTTTACTACTAAAAACAGGGCTACGTGACCTTTGAGGCGACATTCCGCTGGTTGATGGCTCGCCGTGTTGTCTTGTTTTGCTGTATTGCCTTGCACCATACCGACTGCCTCGGCTGCTGCGACGCCTGCGATTTTCTTCGCGTTCCTTCTGTTGCAAGTCTTGTTCCAAGCGCCGAACTCGTCTGCGTTCCAACTCAAGCTCTGTTTCCCGCTTGCGCCAGTTGCTGCGGTCACCACTGCGGCTACGTGATCGCGAGCGCGTGCGGCTTCGTCGTTGGCTACCACTGCGTGGGCGTTCGGAGACACTTTCGCAAATGCGCACCGGATAGCTTTGAAGGATGGGACTGCGACTCCGCCTACGACCAATGCTATCATCGGCTTCACGTTGGCCGAGGCTCCTGGTTGGGGTCACAAGCTTGTGACGATAGTCTTTAATATTTTGACTTCCACAGTGTTGTTTATCCATAATCCGGTAGAGTGTCGATCCCCACTTTCTGATTTGTAAGACGACCGAACACTTCTTGTAAAATAAAACTTAACCACACAGTTCACTTTGTTTATTAAAGCACCACATACATCGTTATTTCAATAACCACTCATATTTAACACTTTTTAAATTATTACTACACTTTTTAAACTTACACTTCACTTCTTAACACATTTTAGTACTTCATATTATAACAGTTTATAACAGTTACACTTTCATGCCAATACTTATATTGGCATTGGCATTAATGTTTTAATCACTTGAGCACACACTTTACTGCTATCGACTATCCTCTAGGAAGGATCTGCACCAAGTGCCTCTAGAATAAAGCCCAGAAACTAAGTCCCCTCTCTACTTTTAGCAATTTTAGCGCGTAAAGTGTGACTTCCGGTTATGGCATTAATGTGCATTAAAAACTAACTTCCGTTTTTAATTTTACATCTCAATTAAATTGATTATAATATTTATGTCTATTTTAAATAATTTCTAAGATTTATTTATTCCAAATTAAAATAGTAAATTTAAATAATTAATTATACTAAGCCCCACAGCCCATAGTTGACTTTAAACTGTGGCGCTAGTGTCAAGTGAAAATGATATCCGTTTAACTTATAATTAATATAATTGAATTAAAAAAAGTGTTTTTATATAATTTTATAAATTTTAAATATTTTAATAATTTTAAGTAATTCATTCAAACATATTATATTTGCATTTACCAAATCAGTTTAAATTATTTAACTAATATTTATGTTAAATTTGAATTAAAACAGAAATTAACTTGAACCTTACACAATGATACTAATTTCGAATATTCGACATCTTTTTTTTTTGAGAACACAGTTGGAAACAGAAGACCAACACACCATCAATATTCGTTTAAAACCAATTACGAGAAAAGTGTTAACACTGATTCCTGACATCCAAACTCGAAAAAGACATTGGGAGTTTTTCCTCGGTGTTAAAAAAATGGTTACCACAAACCATAATACTTTTAGATATTACATTTATAGGCATGTTTCCTAAAAAAATTTTTCGTCTATTCGGTGTTAGTCAACACGTAAACAAACAATCTAGAACCTATTTCCCTAAAATTAAAAATATAACGAAGACACAAACAATTGAAATTTTGTAATAAGAAAGAGAGCGATGTGATGATGATGAGATCAGCCTGTGGCGTAACAAATCGTTTTGCGAAAAAGAGATGGACAATATTTTTTATTTGCTTGTAATTTTTAATCGCATCAACCTTAATAACTATTTCTTTTAGATTCATGTATCTCTATTCAACAGTTTTCACATTTCATTTGTAAAAATGTGATATTGAATACTAGGCAACATCTCTATTGTCATTCAAATTTCATTTCCCGTAAATACTACGAATAACAATATTATAGACGCGTAACGTTCATACGTTTGCCGCTTTGATTCTGGTTCCATTTACGCACACAAACAAATTACAATCACATCGAAACTCTCACACTATAAGTGCATGATTACGTTGCGATTGGTCCCTCTAAGGTCATATTATCCCCGTTGGCTCAACGCTCGCAACAGCTGGCCAGCGGCTCCGTCCACGTAAATACAGTATCCCACGGGAACACTGTACTTTTTCGGGATAATATGTAGCCTATATTTTAATACAGAGCCTAAACTACTACCATATCTAATTTCATCAAAATCCGTTCAGTAGTTTTTGCGTGAAAGAGTAACAAACATCCATCCATCCATCCTCTCAAACTTTCACATTTATAATAGTAGTATGATTACGCTACATTAAGTAAGCTCTCTTGCGTGATTGATCTTGAATGATTTGTATACGACAAAAATAATAAATTGAAACAAACATGATGAAAGAATCATTATTTTTATTCCCATTACATTATTTATTTACAATACTTTATTTACAAAATTATGATAAATAAATTACGTAAAAACCTTAAAAAACAATATTATATCAGTTGCAATGTTCCCGCGACGCAACCGTCGTGCACCCGGGTCGTGCACCCGAGTGTGGCAACCGACTAAATCGCCCGCGCGGTTCCTATTTTTAACCCCGCCCGCCGCGGTTATTATCTCGTGGAACCATTTTTTGGCTCAGTTACGCCACGTTACGCTTCTATAGTATTGTTATTCATAGCGTAAAATATACTATAAATTTCGATCATAGTGAAGTGGAGATAAATTAATAATTCATTGAAATTAGTTAAAATAGCATTTAGTATTTACCTTACTTCTGTAAATATATGCAACCTATGCTGCAATATTTTAAAACAGATGCAATCACGCTTACATCTAACCTTATTTTATCTTTGGCTACCGTGGCTAATTAAGCCAATGTCCTTTATGACGCGAATTCGTTTAAAAATATTTTATTTGTTCATCTGTCAATTATAGCCAGTGCAATTATTTGTTTTATTTATAACTACAAGCCAGCTACAATGTATGTGCCCATTAAAAAATAATTTAATATTATATACATGAGATGAATTTTAAATTAAATTTAAAACTTAATAAAGATACGGGCTACGGCGAAAGATATTTTTCAACACTCATTTTTTATGTAGTCTGTTTAAAAATTCACTCAGCATTAAATTGGCACACAATATAACCATGATTATATAGCTGAAACTTTTGCCTCGTAAAATTATACTTAATGAATGAGGCTATTTATTTAAACACTATCTACGATCTATGTCCGTTGTACGACAGTTTTAATCAAAATGTTGTGTTGGAGGGTTGTGGTTTTCAGTTGCGGTCTACTTTACTATTTCTTTATACTTACCTCCTGTGAAAAGGTAAAAAATAATCATATAAAATTTTATCATCACCTGTCATTAATGCTTCGATGTTTTTTCACTATACTTCTCAGATACACAGATTCGCTCACATTTCAAGTGAAACTTCTTTAGCGGTGTTGAGACTAAAATTTCAAGGTTGTCGTGTCACGTCACGACATGACTGAATAATTATTATTCATGATATATTTGTCTGACGCGATGTTTAAAATTATTTCGGTATCAACCTTAGGCTTACGTCAACATTGCTGACGTTCGCCGGTACTCGAGCTGTCATTTGTAGATTGTCGCCCCTGTGCCGTAAGAGCATATAAATACTTAAGAAATTACAAAATTCTCATTGGTACAATTCAGAGACGGAGATAAAACTTGCACGCAAGTGAAGCCCAAAGGATCATACAAATATTTATTGTTTTTTTTTTATATACATTTAACAGATGACACAGCTAATCGTGGAACATCCAACCGTGACGTACATCAATCCGCGGTTCTTGCAGAATCTGACCATCACCAGCAAACGATACAGCAGAAAGGATCCCAACAGATACATCAGCGTCTATGCTATAACTAAAAAGGCTTTTGATAACCATCTGTCAGTAAGTTAATAGAAAAAATATGGTTCATAAAAAGAAATTTTACTGACTTCAACAGAATATTTTATGGCAGAGCAAGTGAGCGAGTTGATATGATATGGTCAGCCCAGTATTAGTGCAGAGTTCTATTTTCAGCGCTCTGAATTTTCACCGGACCTCCGGATTCCGGACAATAAAGTCCCAGTTTCAGTTTTGCCTGAGAATTCAACGGGTGACGTTGTGGATTTTGTATTTCTTTAATAAATTTGTGTTATTTCGGTTCTTAATATGTAATATTGGTAGAATGTTAACCATTAAATATTCGTTAACGTGCACAAGTGTGGGCAAGTGGTACAACTTCAAAAAACGTGCTATTTTGTGTTCCCTTCAAAACTCCCTAGAAACTTTCAGTAAAGCTTCTACCACCTTACTGAATCAACTGACTTGACTCATTGACTGCACTGACTATCTATTTGGACTTTGACTCGACTTTAGACTTGACGATTTAGAAATACGGTGTTGAAAATTGAAACGAAAATTCTATTTCCCGCCTTTTTAACTTGACACTGGCAAATGGTTTTAAGCCGACGCCATATATTTAAATATAAAAAAAAAGTCAGTGTCACTTTGACATTACGTATTTTTAATTTATATATACAATAATAAGCAACAATATTATAATAAATACCTTTTAAACACGGGCCTCCGATATTCTCGCTCACTTGGCGAAACACAATGCAAGCGGTATTTTGAGTTGTAGATAAAACCGTAAATCGTTATATTTCCCCGATCAACTTAGCCATTTTCACATTTATGCCAATTGGCAAATAATACTCTGGTTTATGTCTAGTCAAATATATATGATTGGTCTCGCTTGTATACCTTCTTCCGTGGTCTCGCTGGGGTAGAGCGCCCAGCGAGACCAATGATTTGTCTATGTGAAGATAATTTTAGAAAATACATTTTATTTGTTTTTCCTGTCGTAAGTTCTTCGACTTCTACGATCTTCTACCAACTTCTCTTGTAGGTGAACTTCACCTTCTACGAGCTCCTCTCTAACGTGTACAAGCCGAGCTTCGTGGGCCTCCGTTTCAGCAACTACTGTGATTGGGTAGCCAAGGACACCTACATAGCGGCCGCCTTAACCGACGCTTACCTGCGTAGTACACCCGTGGAGAAACAGATCAAGTACATTGGCTGTCCTTTTCCGCCGGTAAGATTAATATAATATTTTCAGCTTGTTTTAGAAAGGTTGATAAGCTTTTCGTTCGGTTAGTGATATCACTAGGCTCTGGTGGCGATAAATGCTAGTCTCGTAAACATTAAATATCGGAGAGCCATGCTTCGGCACGAGTGGGCCGGCTCGGCCGGATAAATATGGCCTCACAGAAAATAATTATACAGGTGTACAATTGCTTACCACAAATACTTCTGTTTTAGGAATATGTCGATGGCCATTCCACGACTATTCTCAGAGATAATCAGAAACCTATTATTTAATCATAGTTTTATTAATGCAAAAGACCTGGTTAACGGCTTGCCGATTTCAGCTGCCACGCGCTACCATCACAACGATCCCACATTAAAGCTGCCACCACCTGTGCATACATGTGCTGCGAATTTATACGAAGTGTATGAAAAACCATGTCATCAGGCTGTCGCTGGCCACCGGTCGCGGTCGCGTGTAGCCCGTTTACGCAAAACCTGAACCTCAATTTGACGTTTATGAGAATACCATTTTGCAGTTTTAATAGCATATCGGGACTAGATCGTAACTGTACTATTGCAGGATTTAAATAGCAGAGTCGACCTTCAGAATGAACATAAACAAAGTTTTTTGAAGTAAAACTTCGTTACGCACGCTTGTCTTCGGGAGTAAGCTGGTGAATGCGTGACGAGAGCGTTACGAAAAGTGCGATTGGACGAGGCGAACGGAAGTTGAGAGCGAGATATAAGTTAGTGAAGATGAAAAGAGAGAGTTACGTTTCGTTCGTTACTATAGTAGCAAGAGAGAGCAGTGCGCGCGCACATATTAATTCCCTCTTTGTCTCATAGCCAGTGCATGAAGTATATATATATATATATATATATATATATATATATATATATATATATATATATATATATATATATGTATATCTCAGTCAGTAGTTCGTTTGCGAGTGTTACTTCAGTCGTGTGGTCACTATTTTTTTTTATGTCGCAGGGTGAATACGTATTCGGTAACTTCACAATACCGTCCTCTCCAATCTTCAAGAGGTTCCCGTTCCTCAACGGCAGGATCGTCGCTAACATCTCCTACGACATCAAGGAGACGGTCACCAGTTTCTACTTCGACATGGCCCTGAAATCTATGTAGTTTAGTTAGTTTTCTTAATTTATCAGAATATTATATATATGTAATAGGTATGTTTATGTATTAGGTTAAAGTGAATTAATTATATTGTACTTAGTTACAAATACTATATTTGTTTGTGTTTGTATTATTTTGGTTACTTAAACCGAACTAATGTAAAACATAAAATTCTAACCAAGCGCATGTCAGAAAATGTATGGAGGGTTTCGTAACTATCAACACATTTGTTTTAAATTAGTTCAAAGTAATTGTCCGATTTCGCTCAAAATAATTTTCCTAAGATGTTTTAAGCATGATCTATTAGCATGGAAACTTACAAGTTTCTATCTTTTATAGTTTATAAATGCCAGGGGACCAACTGATAAACCACTTTGGAGGCTGATAACTTGAAAATGGTTGACTTTGTAAAAAAGTCAACACAGATATATACACAATATATAACTGTAGCAATATTTCATCCATTTATATTCATAATTACAGAAGTTAGAAGGGCGGATATGCAGTCAGAAAGGCAGGCACACGGACGAACAGACGGACAGACAGACGGACACGAACAGGAAATTATTAAACTTTTTAAACTTAATTTTATAACAATATTACTTGCATGATAATGTAATAAAAAAACATAAATATTGTTAAGAAGAAAAAAATGTACTCTAACGTATCATGTCATAATCATTTGTGCTAAACAGAAATTGTTACAAAAGATATGTTATAGATGATTGAGAAACAAGTTTTAGGAAAATAAGAATTTTAATTTGGAGTTTACAGCTGACAGAGAGAAGATACATCTAGCTAAAGGGCAAAAATTATAAAGGATCGTCAATATTGACACTAATGACAGCTTTTAGTACTTGCTGGATGGTCTGTGAGTATGGCTCTTTAAGAGTGCGCTAGTCAACGGCTCGAACTCATTGCAGCGCGCGGGAAAAATGCTTGTTATTTCACCTAACATCGGGGAAAAAATGATATACCCATAAAATAGTAATCTATACTTAGAAGAGAAGCTGTAGTGCACACATTTATACCACTTTGTAAAGTATTGTAGAAAAGGCGTCCTCAAATTACGCAAATTGACACACAGCTCTTGGTGTTTTAGGAAGAAACTCCATAATATTATTGTCTAAAGTAAAGTTATCTCAATTGCTGAACAATCAAATAGTGGCGGTACGTGCTTGTTGCGTTACGGTGCGTGTTGTTTTTTTTATTTTCACTCTCCGTTTGGTTTTTATTTACTTAGTATGTGATGCCGTATCCAGTTAGAGACAGAAGTAAATACATACATATTTACTAGGCTTAAACTGTGAAAATGAAATAAAAGTAAGAAATATAAAAGAAGAAGTTATCTAAAGAAGATAATGGAAAAGGAGAAAAAACAAAGAGCGTAAACAAAGAAATACAACTAATATATAGTGCACAAAAGTATTTAAAAAATAATTGAAAATAAGTGACAAGAGAAAATAAAAAGAAAGATAACTGTCAGACAATGTGGCAAGAATTGTCAGAGAGAAAGAAGGATTATAGCATAAACGTTGGTATATAATATTAATAGACGAGGTATGTTGAGGCAAAAACTGTCTCCACTTAAACTGCCCCGATTTTGGAATTTTTAGGGCCATTTTGACATTTGGAGTATGGTGAAATCAAGATGGCGGACATTTGAGGTATGGTGAAAAACCAAGATGACGTAACTTTTTCTTCTATGAAGATTTGTTGTGTCAAATGTACGTCATAGTCTATTTTTAGTTTTGAAATCTTTGGATTATAGAGTAATCAAAATGGAAAACCATAATAGCGCCAAATAATTTTAGAGCAAGCGACAAGAAGTTATTTGAACTTCAACATTTGCCAGTACGAATGTAAATTATTCAAGGAAGAACAAAACCTATAAATAGTAAACGAGACACAGATACAATTACTAAGAGAATTAATAATACAGAGATAGAGAACAGAAGGACATATGATACGAGTAAGCACTACAACCTTCCAGAAGCGACAACAGAAATTCAACATACAGAACAGAGGGAATTTACAAAAACGAACAGAAATGAATACAGACCACAATAAATATTGAAAGATGCAGCTTCACGTTTGTCACCTGAGAATAAAACTAAAAATGTGTTGCTGACGACCGCACAGTACAAAGCTAGAGCAAAGAACAGCATTTCAGAAAGAATAGAGATACTCCGAGGTGCAGCTGTCACCAGCAGTGTAATACAAGGTGGCGTCATATACGGGCCGTCTAGTACATCTATAGAGCAGAACACAGTACTAAGGTGGATCCAACCAGGAGAAGTACTAAATACAGATGAAAACAAACGCCATCTTATTGACAGCATGCATAGAAGATAGAGATATTTTTTATAACACTTGGAACAAAGCAGCTATAGAAGCTTACGTGTATAAATCACAGATGACGATACAAGAATGATTAAAGACATAAAATATAAAAAAACAAATACAAGTGGCGAAAAAAAAAAGGAAGCGTAAAGAAACACGAGAAGAAGATCCAAGATATAAATGGATGGGTGGTAGAGCACAGAGGTGCATATCAAAGATTATAGATTTAAGTAATAATGGAGAAGTAACTAAAGACATCACGATAACCTTGGCAACCGGTATGTTGCGCCGTTTTAGCGCAAAGAGTTTTGTAGATCTGTATTCCATATTTGAAGTGTATATTTTCTATATATTGTAGTGTGTCAAATTGTATTAGTTGTGAAGTTTCAATAAATCTGTCGAGTCGATCGGTTGTTTCTCTTGGGAGGGCCCGTAGGGGGCAAAACACTATGTCTACTTTACTAAAGTTTTAGAAACTTAGTAAATGGAAAAGTTATATAGAATAAACGAACGAACGATCGATAGGGACATAATAATTTGGCAGAAAAAAGAAAAATATTAAGCTCTACGTGATTTCGTAGAGGGTCAACAAAAGGACAAATTCTACCTAATATTATGATGAATGCAAATGTTAACAACAACAACAACAACAACAACACAACAACAACAACAAAACATTTAAATTATTTAATTTTTTAATATTAATCATTAAATATCACTTTTCAATACTAATTCTTTGTTCTTGGCAATAGATGTACATTTTATTTTGAGGGTAAATTGAAAAATAATTGCAAAGCATTAGTTCAAACTCGTTGTGCTGATCGGTAAGATAAGGTAAGATCGAGCGTACCTGGAAGCGATATTAAATTTAAAGTATGTACAATGGCAATAATGTTGTATTTGTGTACTGTGTTAGATATTTAGTATCTATAATAAAGTTTAAAATGATGAATTATTTTAACAAGTTAATATTTATTAGTAATATTATTTAGTAGTAGTATAATATATGGTAGGTATTTTCTTAATCTATATTTATTTTCTTAAAAGTACTTAAATATTTTTAATGGTATATTTTATTCCAAAAGATGTTTATGTTTTTTATGAAATAGTAGATAAACGAGCAATTGGATCATCTGATGGTGAGCGACTAGTCATTGTTACAAAGTGCGTCACCAGTCTAAATAACCTAAATGCAATAGGTTTTGATGTGTGAGTTAGTTACAATGTGACGTTTCAACTTATTTTTAAAAGATGACATATTTTTGTTTCTTTTATGTCTTAGGGTAACTGATTATAGATTTTAGCACTTTCGTGCATTATATACCTCTTTCCGTAATCTGTACGTGGTTTGGGTAGAAATATGTCGGTTTTGCTCCTTAGACCGATCTTATGCATATACTGTTTTTATTTGTAAATTTAAATTGTGTATGTATGTCACCTGATAGAGTTTTAAGTATAAGTATATAATAATAATAATAATATCTATGGACGCTTCACGCCACGTCAGTCTGGGCCCATGGTAATAAATGGTCCGACCCGAAGAACTTGTGTTACGGGTACCAGACAACGGAAATATATTTAATACTTTTTATACTATACTTATATTTATGATTTTTTTAATATTATATGACCCAGGAACACAGAAAACTTTTTTGCTCCCTGGCGCAATTTTTGTGCTGTTTGTAGAGATAACAGATTGCTTGAGGCTGCTGTACCCCACACTTCTATTGAGTAATCTATATACCGTTTTATTAATGTATTATAAATTGTGTGACGCAGTCGGCTCGGTTTACACGAACAATTATTGCATATACCTATAATCAGAATCGCGGAAACGACTGCAAATATTTCCATGGAATTTAATATGGGGTTTTAGGGTAAATAAATTTAGCTAGATCTTATCCTAGATATACATATATAGCAAATTGGTGTCTCGGGTTCGAATCCCGGACAGACGATCATTTTTGTGATTTTTTTTTTAATCTACTCGAGCCTTACCCAGATATTAACTATTATAAGCACAGCCTATTTTTACTCCGGCAAAATTAACATAATATGTTATGTGATATATTTAGCTGTTTATGCAAACAAACCGTATCGCAATATATTATGTTTATAATCACAATATTATTATTTGAATATTACGAGGAAAACAGCGTATTAAAATAATAACAGTCTAATTTACCTCTGCTATCAAAATAATCCTAATTTAAACAAACTGTTTTAGCTAAAACAAGATTATTGCCGTTATTATATACAAATTGGCATGTCATTATGTTTGTTTACCCAGGGTGTAGGCCAGGGATAAGTAGTGGGTGTGTTTGATTTAAATATGGAGATAGGTGAAACATAATATGTCAAGTACCTCGGTAACGGTGCTCGGAGTTCTGATAATAAAAAGAAAGAAAATAAATCACAAAAATATTTATCTCCCCGGGATTCGAACCCACCACATTCCAAATTTCCGAACAAATTATACATAGATACGCATACCAAGTTGCCAATCAGACTGACGTAAGAGAGTCGAAATTATTGATATGTTTTTACACCACGAAAGAAAAAAGCATATATTGCTTTAAAATGCGCAGTTTCTAAGGGATAAGTCATAAGACCTAGCTAGATTGATTTTTCCCTCCCAAAACTCCCTGCATACTAAATTTCATATAATATCTTAAAAATGCATAGTTTCCCAGGGATAAAACCTAACTAGATCGATTTTCTCCCCAATATCTACATGTAAATACTTGAAGCCGTTTCCGAGATTCCGATTATATATAGTATATACAAGATTGTCTCGTTTTAAAGTACAAGATACTTAACTTAAGGATCGATATTACTATAAGTAAAAAGTTGTCTTTATGTTTTTTTTTTTTTTTTATAATAGCTAGGAGGCAAACGAGCAAGACGGGTCACCTGATGGTAAGTGATTCACCGCCGCCCACGGTCACCAGCGACGCCAGTGCGTTGCCTACCCTTCAGGTAAGAATATGCTCTTTTCTTGAATAACCCAATGTCGCAGTTGTTGGGGAAGACCGCTGATGGCAACGAATTCCAGAGATTTACTGTGCGTGGCAGAAAACTGTTTTTAGAACGCATTGTAGTGGAACGCCAACCATCCAGATGGTGCGGATGATAGTTCCGGCGAGACGATCGGTTGCGGAAATCAGCGGCTTCTATTAAATTGAACAACTCCTCAGAACACGGGGAGTGTTCTGAGGAATTGTAAATTCTGTAAAGTATGCATAGGGAAGATAGATCCCTACGCAGTGCCAAAGGATCTAGCCGATCGGCAAGTTCAGGATCGTCGACAATACGAGATGCCCTACGTTGGATTCGGTCAAATGGAGATAGCTGATAACCCGGAGCCCCGGCCCAAAGGTGGCAACAATACTCCATGTGAGGCCGCACCTGCGCCTTATACAGTTTAAGGCGGTGAGCCGGCTTGAAGTACTGTTTGGCCCTGTTGAGTACTCCGAGTTTTTTGGAGGCCATTTTAGCCTTGCTCTCCAAATGACCGCCAAACTGGACAACACTCGAAATGTCGACGCCCAGAATGCCAATGTTTGGCTTGGCACAAAGGTGAGTGTTTCCGAAGAGTGGTGATGCGACAAAGGGGGCTTTTTTAGCGGTGAACGCGCAAACTTGAGTCTTAGAAGGGTTAAACTGGACTAAATTTAGTCCCCCCCAATCGGAAATCTTCACAAGGGATGATTCGATTTCAGACACAAGTTTGTTCCGACACTCATCGACGTGATCCCGAGAGATATTGCTGCGGCCGAAATACAGTGCATCCACGGTACTGTCATCCGCATAGCAATGAATGCCACTGGTATGCAACAAATCATTGATATGCAGAGTGAACAATGTCGGGGATAACACGCAGCCTTGGGGAACACCAGCATTTATGGTCCGGGAGTCCGAGCATGAGCCGTCTACGACGACTTTAACTCTCCGTTCCGCAAGGAAACTGCCGATCCACCTACAAAGTCTCTCAGGAAGCCCATAGGAAGGAAGCTTCGATAGTAAGGCTTTATGCCAAACCCGATCGAAGGCTTTCGCTATGTCCAAACTAACGCCTAGTGCCTCACCCCTACTCTCAATCGCCTGCGCCCAACGGTCAGTTAGTAAAGCCAGAAGATCACCAGCTGATCGGCCTTTGCGGAAGCCATATTGGTGGTCGCTGATCAGCAGGTGCTCTTCCAGGTAGCCCATGAGCTGGCGGTTGATTATGGATTCCATAATTTTGGAGAGTAAGGAGGTGATGGCTATAGGCCTATAGTTGGACGGATCTGAGCGGTCGCCTTTTTTAGGGATCGGGTGTACTAGAGCCGTCTTCCATGAATGTGGGACAACGCCGAGGACATAAGAGTGTCTGAATAAGCGCGTTAAAACCGGTGCCAGCTCTGGAGCACACACCTTCAGCACAATACGAGATACTCCTACGGGCCCACTCGACTTGTTGACATCCAGGGAGAATAGTGCTTTCCGCACAGCACACTGTGTGAAGCGGACGTCCGCCATTGTGGTTTCACACCTCGGGATGGTAGGAGGAGTGTTCCCCCTGTCGTCAAGAGTCGAATTTTCCGCAAAGATAGAGCCAAGAAGATCGGCTTTCTCCCTTGGGAATAGGCCAATGAATCATCCTCCCCGCGCAAAGGTGGAAGTGTCGACCGACAGAAATTACCCTGGACAGCCTTGGCGAGAGACCAGAATGCACGAGAGCCAGATGGCAGGCGTGCCAGTCTTTCGCCAATTCTCCCAACGTAATTCGATTTTGCCAATGCAATTTGCCTCTTAAAGAACCTGGAAGCAGTAGAATTGTACTTCTTCTTCTTGAGTGAGTCAGAGTTTACATCCTTAGCGGCCTTTGCCCTAGCCCAAGCTTGGTAGCATTCCCGCTTGCGACGATGTGCGTCACGGCAGGACCCACCAAACCAGGGCCGAGACCTGCCACCGACGGGCACCGCTGAGCTAGGAACAAACAATTCCATGCCCTGCAGCACGACGCCGGAAACCGAGTCAGCGCAGGTGCTAGGATCCTCTGACTTGAAGCAAATCTGCCCCCATGGGTAGGATGCAAAGAAAGAGCGCATCCCGTCCCAGTCTGCCGACCTGTAGTGCCAAACACGTCGTCTACCAGATGGAAGTGGTTGCGACGAGATGGTGAGAGGCACCACGCTCCGAACTAGGCAATGGTCCGATGACCCAAGAGGAGCATCGACCCATACCCGAATAGGTTCGGGGCGAGAGGTCAGCAGAAGGTCCAATAAGGAAGGCGAATGGTCTTCCACATCCGGCACACGTGTGGGAGAAGGTACCATCTGCGTCATACCATTGGCGATGGCAAAATCGTGAGCAGACCTTCCCGCATGGTCGGTACGTGTTGACCCAAGCCAGTCAGAGTGGTGGGCATTAAAGTCGCCCAAAACCACAATTTCTGCGGAAGGAATCTGCTCAAGTATTCTGTCAGCGGACACCTGCAGGTGCTCGAAGAGCCGGTCAATTTCCGAATTTCCGCTATGAGACCTGTAAAGGCACGCGTAGACGCGAATGTGATCCTCACAATCGACGCGCACCCAAAGGATCGACAGGTCTCTGCCTTCAAGACTGCTGAGCCTACGGTAACAAATTCCCTCCCTGACGTACACACACACGCCGGCGCGTGGCACAAAAAAGTGCTCCAGGCTATAGGCCGGGTACTTTAGGTATGAAGTGTCCGTCGGGGAGGAAATCTGCGTCTCCGTCAGAAAAAGCAAATCTGGCCTTTCCGTCTCGAGATGGTGGTGGACGGCATTTAAGTTCGAGTGAAGTCCCCTGATGTTAGAAAAATCCACTGTTAAAGTAGAGGGGGACTTCCTCGTGATTGGGCTCAGTTTGCACCCAGCAGCTGTGATAAACGACGCTTGATGTGCCCCCCCAGAATACGATGGGCAGCCTGAGCCGGAGCGAGAGGATAGCATCTCTCGCTTTCGCTCAGAGAGGGATTCTCCAGTCTCTAATAGACTGGTACCCTCCTGGGGTATTTTATTTGTATCACTCGTCGCCATCACAAAATGAGTATAAGGGGTGGGGAAGGAAAGGGATGGAGAAAGGTCACATAGGGTGAGGAATTGTGGGACAGGGAATAAAAAGACAGGAAGGGGCCAACTGATACTCATCCCCACACGCAACGCAACAGTCCCTAGAAAATCTGTTGCGATACGTGTAGTATAATGAAAGTGCCAGTTACTATTTGGGCCCCGAGGTAGAGGGATAAGGGCGCCGGGACTCTCACTCACCAGTCGAAACGCGGTGGCCACTAGGAGGCCCCCACTTCACGCTGATTTTCTGTGAGAGGGTAGTGTTTCACCGGTCGATCCTGCCCACCTACGTGCTACAGCGAACTGCAGACTTGGATCTACTACCATTAAATGTAAATTACATTAAATTAAATGTAATGGTAATTCTCGAAATTAAACAATTTTAGGTGTAACTTATTTTTATTTAAACTAAAAATATTACTTTTAGGCATGTCATTATATACACTAGAGGCCGCCCTGTGGTTGAATCCTCCATAGTAAGAATATAATTTTAAGAATATAATTTTATATTTTAATATAATTTTGAACTTTATATGGGTTCTTTTGCCTCTTATATAGATAAATTAAATGATGTGACAGATTGACATACGTACACAAATTTGTACCTATCAAACGCACGATAGTGTGTGTTAATAATTTGATTTAGTGTGTGTTGTTGTTATCTTATACTTTAAAAGGAGACAATATTGTATATGTCGGGTTTTGGTCGGACAACAGAATTAAAACAAAGGAATTTTATAATAGAACAGTATATTCTGATATAATAATTAACACGTAGATGTCAAATTCATTAATAATAATTAATGAATTTAATTATTAATCAAACTAAATAAATTAATAATGTAAATTAATCATGCCAATCGCTAGAATGACAGTGACAGAAACCAAGTTGGTTCCTTAGGGCAGTACTGGTTATCTCGGAGACAACGGTCCGTACACCCAGACGCATCCACTCGAAATGCGTGCCGACTCTTTTTTTTTTTTTTCCAATGGGTCTACGCTAATGGCTTTAAGCCCTCTTAGCTTAGTCGGTCTAGTGACTGCCATTTAGCAGTCGTTTTGGTGGGAAAAAACAAAGAGGGGGTTTGACCCCCCTCTTACATCACCCCCTAGTTGGTGATGTACTAACTGATTTTTGAGAATAACCTCGGTTAAGCTATTTTTAGGACTGGAGAGATAGTCCCTCCTGCTGAGGGGTCCGACCCCTTCCACACTCTCTGACGAGTGTGGTTGCTCACGCGCGGTAGCACAAACTAACGGCGTATTTGTACGGATAGAGAAGCTCAATTTTAAGGGTCTGGGAGGGCCGTCCCTCCCCCCTTCCGCGTGCGGTCGGGTGGACTCGCGCGCGAATGTCCTGATGTCGAGTGCTTCCACAGTATTTATAGAGCTCTCAATAACAATATCGCGGTCGCGGTCATAATTATTTTTGGCTACACTAAAGGGAGTCGAACTCAGATCCGGGTTCGAGTCCGGTGGTCCCGTGTTTGAGTCGGTCCGTAAATCTTTACGTGTGATCGTGTCTGGTGTAAGACTTCGGGGTAGGCGCCGGCGTCTACCCCGGTGCTTTTCTAATCACGCGGGTGCATGTTTTGTGTTTAGGAGAACTCCTTTATTTTGTTTATCAAGTCCGTGTGACTTGCTAATGCTGACATGCGGTCCTCGAAGGAACCTTGCAGTTTTGTGACGAAGACGTCTAGCTCCATCGAATCGATTTCGCTCAGAAATTTGGCTGCGAACGCTATGTTGGCGCCGAAATTGGAGGTCGGGGACGGTTGTGCAGGTCCCGTTTCTGTGGCCCTATTGGCCGGGGGAGGGAGGACTTTTGTCGGACTGGCTGGGAGGGCCGTCGACTTTTGAGGAGATGGAGGTCCTTGTGGACTCTTTTTTGGTAACCCCCAAGCAGGTTTGGAGGGAGGAGGGGCAGGGACGTACCTCTGCTTGGGAGGGACACCTCTCATTGGAGGAATTTTGCGCCTCTTTACTTGGGGTGCGCGTTTGCACCCTTTGTAATTGGCCGGATGGCCAGAAGAATTGCATAGTACGCAGCTGGGGGGAGTAGTCTCCTCAGCTGGGTTTCTACGCGGACATTCGGATGTGCCGTGGTCGCCCAGGCATTTGACACAGCGCGGTCTGGCGAAGCAGTTCCGCGCTGAGTGGCCGTACATTTGGCAGCAGTGACACTGCCCCGGCATTCCCCTTTTGTAGGGGGGTTCTATTAATAAGCCTGTAATGTGGCATATATTTTTAATATTGAAAATGGCTTTCCCCTCCGGAGTGGGGGGAAGCACGACCAGTACCATGTTGTACTGGTATTTCTTAGCTGGGTGGTACATCCTGTGTACCTCTTTGGCGGGGATCCCCTGTCTGCGGAGGTCCTCGAGGACGGAGTCCGTGGAGACCTCTTTACCTACGCCCTTGATGACGACTCGCAGAGTGCGTTCGTCCTCCAGGGCATATGTATGATATCCGATCTGCTTTTCTCTGAGAAAAGCAGTCAGTTTTCTATGATCGTTTGGGGTTGGGACCTGCATCATGATCCCGTTTGGGGTGTTGCGGGCTGACGAGTAGTTTATACTCTGCTCATTTATTGCTGCGTTTACAAGGTTCCACTTTGCCTTCTCCTGTACTATAACAGGAGGCGGCAATTTGGGGGCCTTTGGGCTGTTCGGGGCCGCGACTGTTACGTAGTCAGTCTGCATGGGTTCAGTACGGGGTGGGGTTCCGGGTTTAAAACCCCTGAAAATTCTACCATTTCCGCTTTTCGCGGTTTTTGCCAGTGGCGTCGGCGAGGAGCAGACCGCAGAGGAAGCGCCGTCCGCGCGTTTCCTCTTCTTGGTCTTTTTTCCCTTTACGGTTTGAAAACCGTCATCCCCCTCGGAGGCCTCCTGCTCGGAGCAGGAAATCTCCGACTGGGATACATCTGTATAATCGTCATCGCTCTCATGCGATGACTTTGTAGTCGCCGTCGTCGCCGGCGACGACGGCGACTCTTCGGACGTAGCTGCCGGGGAAGCCGGCGAGCTAGTGGGGATAGGATGCAATTTAATGAACTCATCCCAGGCCTTTGACGCTCCTGGGAATGTATGTTCCAAAAAGGCCAGGAACAGCTTGACCGTGGTGTTTTCCATGGTAACGCAGTTTACCCTGACCCTCTTTGGTCTGCTCTCTATTTGAAATTTTTTAATTTGGGGATTCAACCCCTCCCGGTATCCGGGGGGGGGGAGGTGTGTGCGTGGAGGAGTCCACAGGTGTGTATCCTAATAGACAATTTCACTCTACTTACTTTCCTTTGTTCCTCGGACGCAGGAACACACCGACACTACACTATCGCTATGCGAAGCGATCGCGAAGGTGGAAAAGTGTTAGAAAACGGTCGCGCCTAAAAATAACGGTCGCGGCGGGAAACCCAACGGTCGTGATGGAACGCGCGAAAATCCCGGCGTCACGTCGTTGCTTGAAGCCCCGAGGTGAAGGCACTGGCACTGTGTATCGTATTATAATAATCACTTCAATTAAATATATGAGCATTAACTTTTAGCAGTCGAGCGTTACCACTTCCGGCTGCCACCCGAATCGGAATTCGAGAGCAGAATGCGTGCCGACTCAATGCCACAGCCTGTTTTATACTAGCTGAGCAGTGGTGGGGCGGCCGATGACGCAGTTGTTGACGTTCCGGTGCACGTGCCGCTAGCGTTATATTATCGCCGTCTCTTTAAACACCTTAACAACATGGCCACCGTCATATATATACAATCTTAATCTCGGAAACGGCTGCAAGTATTTACATGTAGATATGGGGGAGAAAAATCGATCTAGCTAGATTTTATCCCTGGGAAACTACGCATTTTAAAGATATAAATGTATTTTCTTTCGTCTTGCAACATTATATAAATAATTTCGACTCTAATAATGTCAGTCCGATGAGGCAGATTGGTTAATTTTTGCGTTGTTCGGAAATTCGGAATGTAGTGGGTTCCAACCCTGGTAAAATATTTTTGTGATTCTTTTTCTTTATAATCTACTAGAGCTTCGAGCAAAGCTCGGTTACCCAGGTACTTATTATTAATGTTAAGTATTTCTAAGCTTTATTTTAATAATATTAGCTTTCTGCACACCTTTCTCCAATCAAACTTGAACTGTGCCAAATTTAATACTCCTCCGTTCGCACAATTCTCGTCAAACTATACTCAAAGTTTTTGCTATATAATATGATATTATTTATCCTTAAACAGAACAGAAACAGGTACCTTGGGCAGCACGAATACTCTACTATAGAGAAAATTCGCAGCACAGTTGAGTTTATGAGCAGCATAGGGCTGGGGATGGTACTATGACACGAAAGATTCATAATTGATCCGCTTGGTTCACAGTGACGTCTAGGCTGACTTATGACCTGCCTTCGATTATAAAAAAATATATTCTATACTGTGTGGCTCAAGAAACTTCGATATTCTGAAAATCTAACTATACCTACCTGTTTCTAAATATCTCGTGCTACTAAAAAAGTATTTGACGTTATTAGACGTGTGTGGTTTGCGAATGAGTCGTTTGATTGGACTAGTTCACTTGCGGCATGTCGTTGATTCATTCATTCAGTTTCAAATAGATAGATATATTTTGTTCACGTCCAACGCCCAGTTTCCACACGCTTAACAGTGCACGAAGTGACATAAACTCATTCGTAGCCAGTAACATTATTTAAAAACTTGTTAAATTAACAAGAAAAAACAATAAAAAGCAACTATTCTGAGGAGGGAAACAGTGAGATATGACTTTAGCCATTGCCCATTGGACAGTGCCCAGTGGACAAATAATTGAACTAATGAACTAAAAGAGTCATACAATTCGCCATGATTCAAAGATATTAATATATAATATCTTACCTTTTTAGTGACACATTTTGCGCACCTCTAGACGTTATGTACTGGCTTATGAAGTCCTACAACCAATAAAGCATCCCTGCGTTTCAATTTCGCAGATAAAAGTAGAATTGACTGAACAAATGCAGTGCGTTCGGTAAAAAGCGATAGCAATGCAAATAATATGGGATTCCTTTGTGCTCTCTGCTCTCTAGCAATCGCCGATATTACTACATAATTACACATACAGGATGCTAGCAAATGCTCTTGTCGTTTTAGGCTCTTACCGTTGCTCTTAGCTACATATAAATCACATTGTCCTTATAATACTATATAATAGGGATCTATCTTCCCTATGCATACTTTACATAATTTACAATGGGGAGTGTTCTGAGGAGTTGTTCAATTTAATAGAAGCCGCTGATTTCCGCAACCGATCGTCTCGCCAGAACTATCATCCGCACCATCTGGATGGTTGGCGTTCCACTACAATGCGTTTTAAAAACAGTTTTCTGCCACGCACAGTAAATCTCTGGAATTCGTTGCCATCAGCGGTCTTCCCCAACAACTGCGACATTGGGTTATTCAAGAAAAGAGCATACTCTTACCTGAAGGGTAGGCAACGCACTGGCGTCGCTGGTGACCGTGGGCGGCGATGAATCACTCACCATCAGGTGACCCGTCTTGCTCGTTTGCCTCCTAGCTGTTATAAAAAAAAAAAAAATACCATGACCTTATATATTATTCATTTTTATATTAATAGATACGTGAAGCAAAAACTTTCAGTACGAGAATTGTACGATTGGAGGAGTATGCTATTTGAAACAGTTAAAGTTTGTATGGAGGAAAGTGTGCAGAACGCTAATTTTTTTTTTTAATTATGCTTAGAAATACATCAAATTTATTAAAAAAAAAACAAAACACGTACTCCCTCAGTTTATTAACACATTACTGTGCGTTTGATACATTTTAATTTATTACAACTTCTTCTAAGGTTGTCCGTTAACGTTGGTGATCTTTTGGTGTCCTTTTTTACGTTTGGAATCACGACTTTAATGTACTGTTCATAAGTGTTAGCATGTGTCGAATAGAGGAATAAGGAACGATATATGTTCCCTTGCTAAAAGCTGAGTATCTATGGTATAGTTATAATCTGAATTCCCCACTAAACATAATATAATGTCAACTAGCAATAGAATAAAATCACATTATAAAGAATGTACAGTAGCGGAACTCAGCCGTGTCCTTGAAATTTTTACCTGCGATTGAGCGTGGCCGAGCGGAGCGCTAGGGCTGGTACGTCTACAAAGAAGGCGTTGACAGCGCGCAAACATCGTGGCACAACTAACTAAAACTCGTTAGTCGTTCAATTCAGCGACAAGTCTTTGCGTACGCACTACGTACCTTTGCTATTTGAGGTTTTATTAGCGGCCGCGTAAATGACGCGTATGTGTGTGTGCGCCCTTTCGGGCAGTCTAGTGTGAAGATGGTCTACATTATTATTGTGATATTATGATATATTCTCTAACAAATACCAGTAATTTATTCTGTTTTTTTTTAAACACCCTGTGCACATTCGCTTAATGAGAGCAATGTAGCTGCAAGTATCAAGGGGTTACGGAAATAGCACGCTATATTTCAGCGAAAAATCAAACCACCTACTTTAAAAAAAACCAACGCAATTTTCATCTGCTCTTTTGCTGACCTTTCAGAAATATGTGAATTGATCAATAGGATTAAATAACTGCTTTTTTCCCACCTAAATTTATAATTTATTGATAAAAATAAAATACATAAACGAAACATAACAGGCCACTATTAATTAAGGTAAGACACCGGCAACTGCAAACGTGTAAGACCTAACTAGATCGATTTTACTCTTATCTTAAATAGATATTAAGATATGAGTTTTTTTTTTATTTATTCATTCATGCAAAATAAATAAAAATTCATTTCGCTTTCTAGTTTTCAAAGCGGGTGGCTCAGGTAAGTGTGCATTGGACTTTTTGTGTTATTGGAAACATGGTGTCTCGGGTTCAAGTCTCCGGTGAAACTAATATTTTTGTGATTCATTTTTTATTACCTTTCGCCATATGTAATTGTTTTCTGTACTACTAGAGCTCCGAGCAGAGCTCTGTCTCCAAGCCACTAGACGTTTAAATACTATTTTATCACTTACATACTCGTATTATTTACAAACAGCAGTAAGAAATTTTGTTACTGATCTCATAGACGTATATGTTATAGACAAGGCATGTTGGGGTGAAAACTGTCCAGCATTTAAATGGCCCCACTTTTGGAGATTTTGGGGCCATTTTCACATTTGAGGTATGGCGAAATCAATACGGCTGACATTTCAAGTATGGTGAAAATCAACATGGCGTAAATTTTTCCTTGTGTGTAGATTTGTTCTGGCAAACGTACGTCATAGCCTATCTTTAGTTTTGAAATCTTTGAATGATCTACTAATCATTCATTTATGTAAATATATAACCCTATTTCGTCAGGCGGATAAAATTTGTGCTACAGTTGCAGCGTATACATAATTATGACAAAGCAGCAGCTACGATCACGGCGGATGCACAGGAATAATGATCGTCAAAGACATAGCCTGCTTTTGAGCCTGCAATGTTCCTACCACTGACTTTCTACTAGCTCAAGCCAAATAAAAAAGTGAAGACAGAGTTCTGCGAACCACACAGTGAGGCCGGTCTAAACTACGCCTCGCCGTTTAAGTGCACAGTCTCACGTACACACATGAAACGAAACTACGCCTTACCTTATAACTTAAAAGGCGAGCTGTCGCGGTGTGTGCTTTTTTTTGTGTGTAGTGCATAGCCACACGCGCACTACAAACATTAAAAAACCCGCGCTTCTTGTTTGACAGAACCCTGTCTTCTTCACTTTTTACTTGGCCTAAGGCTATTAGTTGTAAAATTGTCAGAAGAAAAGTTTACCACAAGAGGGTTGATATATCTACAAAAATCTTTACTTGTATTAGAACGAAGATTTACTATTAGCAAAGATGATATTCTAAATAAACTTGAGGCTATGAATATATTTTATGAGACCTCTGTGGCTCAGTGGTTAAGCGTGTTGGTACTCAAGCCGGGGGTCACGGGTTCATATCCCGCCAAAGGAACAAAAAGTTTTTCCGTGTTCCTGGGTCATGGATGTGTATTAAGTATGTGTAAAATATAGTAAAAATCTTAAATATGTGTATAATATAAAAGGATTAAATATATTTTCGTTGTCTGGTACCCCGTAACACAAGTTCTTCGAGAACTTACCGCAGGGCCAGATTGACATGGTGTGAAGCGTTCATAGGTATAAAAAAATCGAGACTCTTACACTTATAAACGTAGGCTTTTTCATCTGTAATTGGATGATTTATACAGTATCCTCCGAGCGAAGTAACCACTCTTAAAATACTGTAGTGCGTTGTTTGGTTGCCCAAGCACACACGGCAATCTCATAACACAGTCAGCCTAGTCCAGAGGAATGACTGGTCAATACGTCTGGGGTCAACCATGTGCGGGTTTCCTCACTATGTTTTCCTTTACCGGTAGAGCGTCCGTATAATGTACTTGAGATCTAAAAATTCTCATTGGTGGACGCTATCACCTGAGAATCGAACCTGCACTCTCTCGAGTGCGAATCAAAAGGTCTACCCACGAAGCCACGGAGCGCTTCACACTTCTTTACACTTATATAATACTATACTATACATAATTATTATTAAGTATATAGTAAAATATAGACAGACAATAAGATACAATAAAATGTTTCGTCCATTATCCCAAGCAAGCTCAAAATTATACTAGCTGTCCCGTGCCCCCTTCTGTGCCTGTGAGATGCGCTATTATGTAAGAGGCCGGCAGTCCAAACCGCGGACTAATTTGACGTCGTTATTATAAAGACAGTTCGACCCGCAGTACAAACTAACAGATCCCTCCACGGTTTAGAACACAGTCCGATCCGTCCGAAATGTGCGTATGACGGACGCTACAATGTAAGTAGATACATAACTTTCGTAGATGCGCTACGAAAAAACGTAGCACGTCTACAAGAAAAAGTTCAATAGCAATCAACAACTGCAATAGCAAATATAAGAAAAAAATGTATTATCTTACAGACTATATAGTGCGGGGATTAGACAAGAAGGCTAAAGTAATTGGCATTTTTTTGGATCTGGCTAAGGCTTTTGACACGGTCTCTATACCCATACTGATTTCCAAATTAGAAAATATTGGCGTAAGAGGGCTGCAGCTCGCGTTGTTTCAGAGCTATTTGACCAACAGACGTCAACGAGTCAAAATCGGCGAAACAATAAGCGATGAGCTCCCCATAGAGTACGGCGTCCCACAGGGTAGTATCTTGGGCCCTACGCTGTTCCTTATATATATAAACAGTTTGTGCGAGTTAGAATTACCCTATGGGAAAATATTCACGTATGCCGACGACACAGCCCTTGTCTTCCAATCCAATTCCTGGGAAGAAACTTTTCATTCCGCTCAGCTAGGTCTTGACAAAGTTTTTAAATGGTTGACCTACAATTACCTCACCCTTAATATTGACAAAACCAGCTACATCAGTTTTTCTCTAACAGGAGCATCGCAACCCACGCCCCACCTAAAATTAAAAGCGCATTCATGTCTTGATCACACATCTAACAACTGTACATGTATCCCTTTGGCTCAGACCGGGTGTGTTAAATATTTGGGAATTCTAATCGATAGCAGAATGTCATTTGATCACCATATTGTCATAACTATGAAAAGAATACGTAAACTCACCTTTCTATTTTACAGACTGAGGCACATCTGCGATACAAATCTCATTAAGAAAACTTACTTTGCTCTAGTACAATCACTCCTCTCGTATTGTATTCTCATATGGGGAGGCACCCCTAAAACTAGAATGTTGCGGCTGGAAAGATCGCAGAGGTTACTTCTAAAAGTTGGCTGGAAGTTACCAAACCTCTATCCCACAGCTGACTTGTATGCCAAATGCGGAGTTTTAAGCATACGCCAATTGTTCATTTTAGCTTGCATCATTAAAAACACACTTCCTTAGACTATGATAGATAATTAAAACATAATCTTCGCCGTAGATTAAAGATATGCCCTAACGAAGATTATATTATATTTAAGACTACTTTTGCCCAAAGATTTTACTGTTTCCTTGGTAGTTTCATGTATAAGATTTAATAAGGTAAATGAAATTTTATCAATTTACCACGAAAACAAAACAAAGTGCAAACAAAAAGTTACTCGCTGGCTAGTTACCCTTAGTTATCAAGATACTGAAAATCTATTTCCGCGACGAATATAATAAGTTACGTATAAATAAAATATTATAATACAGCATTTAATTTTAAATTAAAAAGTAAAATAGATTTTAAGTTAAATAAAAATATGTACATTGTTTAAATAAGTTAAAATAGTCTGTGAGGGGGGGCCTGGGGCACCAATATACAGGCCTAGGCTTAGTTTGGGCTCCAAGTCTCCCGCAAATTACTACATTGTAATTTTGGGAGAAACAAATAAAAAAAATAAAAAAAAAAAATATCTTATGTTAAATTCATATTGGCTTAGTTGTATTTTACAATAGAATAGAATAGAATATATTTTATTTGTACCAAATAACTACTAAGTTAATAAAAACGACTATACATATTTGTTATAAAAAACGAACCATGTATGAGTCGAATTCGAGAACGAAGGGTTCCGTACAAAGGAAAAAAACTCGATACATAAATATTTATTTTATTCTGTTTTTAGTAGTAGTAGTAGTATGTTGTTATAGCGGCAACAGGAGTCTGTTAAGATATTAACAGTGTATATCACGGTTCGTGAGCTACAGCCTGGTTACAGACAGACAGACAGACGGACAGACACTAAGACTTAATAGGGACCCGTTTGTTACGCTTTGAGTACGGAACCCATAAAAATAAAGGAAGCACCGACTAAGAGCAATCAGCACCTATCTTACGGTGGACCGACAGGTGACGTCATAGATTATACAGATAAATACTAGGTGACGTCACGCACCTCAATAAGGGCACACACAATAGCGGAACATAGGATTTTTTTAGGGTCAATAATAATTCACACCAAAATATATGATATTCATATTACATCGGTCATACATCGCATTTGCGCTGTGCAGTGAGCTGCCATACATCTAGCTCTTACAATGAAACGTGTATCTTCTTGTGTAATGGACAAAGTTCAATTTTGAATCTAACTTAAAAATGCAGCGCCATGTCGCGTATCGTTTCGTTTCGGTGTGAATTGACACTAAATAGTGTGTCGCTTATTCGTATATTTTTTACCTCCCGATTCCCTACCGGTTTCTCAGGGTTTTGGTCGGTAGTTTATCTATTTAATAGCTCTTTTGATGGGTCAACGCGTTTGCGTCATCCAGTCGAAAGCGCTATTGAATAGATAAACTACCGACAAAAAGCCTCAGAAACTACGCATTAGTAGCTTCACCTTCTTAGTGTCTTCAGAAGTAATGCATTAGTCAGAGTGTTTAAGTCAAGTTTGGTTAGTTTTTATGCCTCGCCGATCGGTTTCAATAAAAGCCTGCAAGGGAATCAACAACGTTTTCCATAGGTAACCAAAAATAACATCTACAAAGTACACGTAAGGTATGTATTTGCGTGAATCATTGTTAAACTAAATTGCACCAAAGAAATGACTCCCATTATTCATAGTTTTGGAGGCAATAAATTTGATTCTCATGTTTTGCCATCTGTTTCCAGGAGGCCGCTGAAATATTTGTGTATACATTATGCATAACGTAAGTGACAGATCGGCGTACCGTTTTCTATTATGAATGGCTCAAAATTACACGCTGTTCAAAAAGTAGGCCGTAAAACTAAATTGAGCTTATGTAGCGTGTGTGACACGAAAATATCTCGAATCGTAAAATCACGGACATGTACTTCATTTGCTAAACAATGAAAAATATGTACACGTCTCCTAACGTTTTCACCCTTACTCCTTTCTAATACTTTAAGTAATCGGTTACTGGAAAACGGCTTCATATTATATATTAGCGTGAAATTTTGTATGCTGGGGGTTTTTTTTTGGGGAGGGGGGATTATATTATTATTGCGGGCGATTGTATGTATGGCAGAATGTTACTGTTTTACGCAATTACAACTGAACGGATTTTATTAATGGTAGTAGTTTAGACACTAGATTAATACACTACTTTTCACAGTAGAAAAATGTACGGTTCCGGCGTGATTTCTTTTTGCGTATTCGATATTAATACGTGAAGCAAAAACTTGCAGTTTTACGAGAACTGTGCAACCGGAAGAGTATGAAATTCGGCCGGTAAATTAAAGTTTATGTGTGCAGAAAGCTAATATATATTATTTTAATAGTATACGTCGTAAACATATTCATACACGGCGGGTTTATGATGTACTGGAACATACATAATTCACATTATTACCAGCATGTCAACCAGCTCGGTAAATAACAAGTAACAGGTATTGATTTTGACTTAACTGTCTAGTTAGTGTAACATTGTAGAAATTGCAGGAACATGCTCATAATATTTCCCACTGAAACGAGGCGACGCATGACGCGGCGCGTATTTATAGTAAATATAATATTTAAATATTTTATACATTGTTATTTGCAAACGGTGCGGCGCGTATAGGTAGTACCTACTTCAGGATGCGCCGGCGCAGGCTTCGGGCGACCCGTTTAACAGTCTGAAACGAACCTTTATGTATTCCCCTTAATCTAGTCTATATTTGTGCCAAAGTTTTATTGAAATCGGTACAGCGGTTTAGACGCGGTGACGTAACAAATACACAGAGTGGCGGTCCTTAAACTTTTATATCAGTTTATGTCTAACGTGCGAAAGTTTGTTTCTATTTTTGTACACAAAGACTATCCCAGCAAAATGTACGATTCCCTCGGGATAGACAGATTTACGTGTATTCGTGTACGAAGCTAGTATTCTATAAAGTTGTTTAAATGCACTACGTGAATTAGCATAACAAAACAGGTGGGACAAGCTCCAGTACAAATAAAATTTGTTTTCATGAATCCAGAATGAGCCGGTGTCAATAGGGGTCTTTGAGCGGAAATGCAAGCCCAGAAAACATCACACCAGACCATAAAATACGAGTAGGTATATGCGTGATAATAGCCGTCATACGGCCGAAAACTGGATAGATAAATTAAGTTACGCTCAAGTCACAAGCTGTCCTTGTCATTTCTGCTAGCAGAGACAGCGACGGACTGTGAATAGGAGGGCTCATCATTTTGATTAGCGTTTCATGTATTCGACCGATAGACTCTCATAATTTGGTCAAAGTCATCAAACTCGCAAATGATGTACCAGTGCTGATTCTCCTTCATAGCCCTAGCCTGTATAATAGGTAGGGATTTGTATGAGGGTTTCCAAAGATAAGTGATAACTGAAGCCGATAGGAATGGAGTTAGGCTGGGACTATATGCTCCGAAATCCGGAACGCCGATGAAAATTCAGAGCGTTGAAAATAGAACTCCACTCTTATACAATAAAGCTGGAAATCGAACGCACAAGTGTCGAGTCAGATATCAATATCATAATTGACAGCTCGACACTCGACACTTCAATTTTCAAGTCTATTGTATAATAGCACAGAGTTCTATTTTCAGTGCTCTGAGGTTTCTCGGGTCCGCTGGATTCCGGAGCATATAGTCCCAGCCTTATAGCAACTCCACGCCACGGATGTGTACCAGCTCGGTAATGAGCAACATTAAAATAGAACGGAATAAAACGGACCCATTGTAGTGAAAACATGTTTCAATTTTTCGTTACGAAAAAGAACAAATTATTACAAAAGTTACTACTACAAATTCAAACGAGAGGAAATATTCTCATCAATAAGTTACCACATTACAAAAATATACTATAGGTACAGAACTAAATTTTGCCCGCGGCTTCGCTCGCGTAACTAAAGTGTCCCACGAGAACACTATACGTTATCGGGATAAAAATTAGCCTATGTTTTAATCCAGAGCCTAAACTACTACCATACCAAATTTCATCAAAATCTGTTTATGTAGTTTTTGCGTGAAAGAGTAACAAACGTCCATCCATCAATACATCCATCCTCACAAACTTTCACATTTATAAATAGTAGTTAGAAGTAAATTTGGCAAATGGTAGAAATATTACTATGTTTTCAGTTGAACACATCACAAAGAATGTAATTTCTAACGTTATACACATAACACAACTATATTATAGCTAGCTACTGAATTCAATTAAACTTTGCATTGCGAGTTGTAAACAACCGCTTTGTGGTGTCTGTTTCATTAAGGATCTACTGACTCCGCTTTATTAACGACTACATGTCGCCCGCGACTTACAAAAGGAAATCACGCGGGCACCGTACATTTTGTCGCGATAAAAAGTACACATGGGCCACTTTTTCTTCTCTATATCTGTGCCAAATTTCGTTAAAATCGGTCCGGTAGTATCGGAGGCTATTCAATTAAATCAAACATACAAACGAACAAACCAATCTCTCCTCTTTATCATAGTAGTATAGATTGCAACTTTAACGTAAAAATAGCGAATGGAAACGCTAAGAAAATTATAAAGAAAACTGCAAGAAACTTCGTGATTTATAACATTCTCTCAAGTTGGTAGATTGTAGAGACGTAACTAGGCATTAAATCCAAAAATCTCAAATCAAATTTTTTATATTCTAAGCGCCAGTTTACACCGAAACGCAACGCGAATTGATTGCAAGAGCGGCGCGGCACTGCGATACGCAGAACTGTGCTGGACATTTAGTCAAGATGCATTCGATAATTTCGACGGCGAAGTTCGAAATCAAAAATGTATGGCATTTGACATAACGCATCGCAAGCGACATGTCACATAACGATGACTTATGTCAAATCCGAATCGAAATTATCGAATGCATCATGACGAAAGGTCCAGCTCTTTTATCTATCTATCTATCTTAGGTATCTTCTTGTGTAGTGATTAATGTTCAATTTTGAATCGCTATCTGAAAAGCTTTGCGTCTCTTTTTGATGTGAGCCCTAACCTAAGGCTCTGATCCATGTTCCACAGTCGCCTTATAAGTGTCGAATAGCTTATCCAGCAGTTTTATCGTTGCTTACTTTATATTGAGCGACAGATACAAGACATACAAATAAATAGCTTATTTGTATGTCTTGTATTGACGCTTATCAGCAGATTGTGAAACAGACCCTTACTAAAATTTATCAGGCCGTAAAAGTTACAACATGGGGAAGCTCGAAATTCTTGCCTCTTTTTTCAATCGACAGTCAGAAAACTTATACGACATCAAACATTTTGAACCAAGACATTTTTACGGTACAAATGTGCCTGAAAATGCTTCAAGGTGTTCACCTGCGCATAATTTTGGACAATCAATTAATTCCGAAGATCTCATCAAACCTGACATGTATTTGAATGGTCTACATAATTTCTGATCAAAATTCGTAACAAAAGGTACTCACACGAACAACGCGTCGCAAAAAGTAATCGGCGAAGACGCTCTTTGTGATAAAACAAAAGACACAGGAGGTACAGAAAAATTACACTTCTCTTGTAGCCTTAAATATCGTCGAAAGTTTGCATACAAGTGTATTTATACCCGACTACGGCGAAGCCAGAAGAAAGGGTAGTAATTTTGGCAGTCTATGTATGTATGACGTATGTATGCATGTTTGTTACACCGTAGTGCCTAAATTACTGGACAAATTTTAATAAATGAGGTCTCAAAGTCAATTGATTCGTAATAATAGCCCAGGTAACATAGGCTATTTAGATTTACGTAGTCGATTATAGTTTTTTTGTAAAAAATTGTATTTATTATGTTACAAGATGTTGCCCGCGACTTCGTGCGCGTAAAATGAAATCTCGCGGATACCGTACATTTTGCCGCGATAAAAAGTTGCATATGTCCCTCCCCGTGGTCTACTCTATATTTGCGCCAAATTTCATCAAATCGATCAGTTTCGGCTCTTATTCAATACAAACAAACATGCAAACAAATATTTTCTCTTAGTAACTTAGTTTAACTATAGATTAACGGACATACTAATAAAAAGATCCACACTCTGTGTACAGCCGCTATATAAGATTTCTTCTACTAATAAACATTTTTTGACACAAAAGTCTGTATATTGTTTTAGTGGCCATAGTAAAATTACTATGGCCACTAAAACAATATATATATTATATATATATATTGTTTTTATATAAGTTTGTTTAAGGCCTGTATAAATATACAGGCCTTAAACAAACTCGGACCCTTGTTTAGCAAGCGGATAGGAGTAAGATTGCGGATGTTCTTTCGAAGAACGTTAGCGTTCTATTTTCTGAGTCATTTAAATGATGGACAACATAAATTTTGATTATTGGGCCGAGGAAATTAATCATACGCCCAGAAAAATACAAATGTTTAAAGATCGTGATGGTCCATTTTTACTTAACGATAATGACAAAATTTCATTTATTTCAATCCTTAATTACAATTTACAGCCCTCACTAATGTAAGGACTAAGGGCTGACAGAGCGAAACTATAATAGGTACAAGGGTTCCTTGTATGAAGCTTGTTAAGTTTAATTTGGATTATTTTTATATATATATATATATATATATATATATATATATATATATATATATATATATATATATATATATATATATATATATATATATATATATATATATATATAGTAGAACTACGGAACGTATGTTCGAAAATCACAAAAAAGGTTTTTTTAATTAATTAATTGAAAAATATGTTTGTATTTATTGTTAATACTTTTTGATTTAATATTCCATGTAAAATGCAGTTGTGCGAGTTGATGTCATGTGTCTAGAAGCCCCAGTGAGGCCAGGGCAGCCCGCCTCGACAGAGCATGCAACTTCCTTCAGTAAATTACTTATGCGACGTACGAGACACGAGCACATGTCTAGCAAATTCATATAGAGTGTAGAATGTAGATAAAGCCTTTGTTTACTGAATTTTATTTACTACGACTTTTATAATTTACTACTAGCTTTTACCCGCTCAAATACAGTATCCCACGGGATCACTGTTATTTTTGGGGATTAAATGTAGCCCGTTTTAATCCAGAGCTTAACCTTCTACCGTACCAAATTTCACCAGAATCCGTTCAATAGTTTTTGCGTGAAATATCATATAACAAACATCCATTCATCCATAGATACTCGTACATCCATGCTATTATAGGATTTTATTTAAAGCGACGTCGCGCGCGCATTATTTTACCCGCGAAAACGGTACATTTTGTCGCGATAAAAAGTAGTGGACATGGCGGTCCATCCCCGTGGTCTAATTTATCTGTGCCAAATTTCATCGCTCAAAATAGGTCCAGTAGTTTCGGATCCTATACAATGTAAAACACACAAACAAATAAATATTTCTTCTTTGTTATATATAAAGTATAAATAACGATAATGATAAAAATATTATGAAGATTACTCTGTTTTTTTTTTTTTCTGTAAGCCCTAAAATTGTAGATCTGAGTGATTTCGTAGCGGATCTACTAAACGTATACTAAAATGATAACTTTAAAAATTAATATTTTTATTAATTATTTAAATTAATAGTTAATTATTCCTTCATCATGGTATTTTCGCGTTCATAGTAACACAATTTCAATCAACTATTTGTAAAAGCTCTGTAAACAGACTTACACAAGAAACTGTAAACTGTAAAAAAAAAACTGTAAACACACACACAAGAAACAAACTTAAATGTGTTCTAAAGAAGTTTCGTAAACAGTAAATACATTGTGCTTATACGCCGCGTAAATCAATTTACAACTTGCCCGCATCTCGCTAACTTAAATAACAGTTACACAAAAGTCTTTTAGACACAGGACAAGTAAACGCGTCTAACTAGACGCGTTGGTCATTTTTTGAGATGAGAAAAAACCATTGAACTCCGCGACACCGTTAACGACACCGGTGTGGTATGAGGTAGGAGCCGGTGAGTCGCGCGCTGCATGCTTGCCTGCGCTCTATTGTTTTCACTACTGTGGACACTCCCACGGAGCCACAATTTTTTTGCATAATAAACAGATATAATATACACATTTATCATCATTACCTATCTATATAATATTATGTAGTAGCGCCACAGTTTAAGGAAAGAGGATCTGATCCGCTACATTCGATTTGATTGCACTACTACAAGCATACGGTGTGTCAACGATTGTGTGTGTTATCAAATAAACGTTTTTTAATTTAATATAAGTTTGTGGGCCGTTGGAGGGGTCAAAATTTTTCTATTAGGATCGATTTGGATCGTTCTATGAAAGCGGTTTCTCTGCACGTAAATAGATAGGTGTGTATTATAGTTTCTACTCTGTGGTAGCGGAGGGTTTTTGATATTTTTTCATAGGGGGCAGACCCAACGCACACAAAGCGTCATCTGGTGGCGTAAGTGGTATAAAAAACGGTCAATAAGAACTTTCGATTCTTTTTCTGTCACCAGGCGGCGCTTGGTAGCCCGACGGTCCTTGTCGTGTCAAAAAGCTGTCAGACGTCACGAATTTAAAACCTCATTATTTATATGAAAATCAATATTGTGGTATGATAGCTAAACTGTGAAGCTAGATAAGGAATACATAAATAATACGTTTGTGGTACCTACTTTAATGTAACGACAATATATGGCAATTTAAATACATTTTTGACAGGAATCCCGTATAATCTAGGAAGAATTATTAAAGTTCGAATAGCAACTGGATAGAAGACGCAGCGGTAAACTGAGACGCCAGGGTAGCCGGTGGGTATTTAAACTCTGTAGTTGGTCAGTCATCATCGCATATAGAATGTGCCACGAGTGTTTCATTTACATAAATTATTTTCAAGAATTATGACTTGGAAGTTCTTACTTGATTTTTAATAAACCAAGCAATAAAAAGCCCTGTTTTACTTAAAAGGTAAAACCGCACTAGGAGTAACTACGCCGCAGCGGAGCGACGCGACACGAACCACGAGTCACGACTCATGAACCTGCTAGGTAAGACCGCACTAGAAGTAACTACGCCGCAGCGGAGCGACGCGACACGAACCACGAGTCACGACTCATGACCCTGCTAGGTAAGACCGCACTAGGAGTAACTACGCCGCAGCGGAGCGACGCGACACGAACCACGAGTCACGACTCATGACCCTGCTAGGTAAGACCGCACTAGAAGTAACTACGCCGCAGCGGAGCGACGCGACACGAACCACGAGTCACGACTCATGACCCTGCTAGGTAAGACCGCACTAGGAGTAACTACGCCGCAGCGGAGCGACGCGAAACGAACCACGAGTCACGACTCATGACCCTGCTAGGTAAGACCGCACTAGGAGTAACTACGCCGCAGCGGAGCGACGCGACACGAACCACGAGTCACGACTCATGACCCTGCTAGGTAAGACCGCACTAGGAGTAACTACGCCGCAGCGGAGCGACGCGACACGAACCACGAGTCACGACTCATGACCCTGCTAGGTAAGACCGCACTAGGAGTAACTACGCCGCAGCGGAGCGACGCGACACGAACCACGAGTCACGACTCATGACCCTGCTAGTGCGGGGAGTAATATAATAATAGCTCCCCACACTGATTTCAGTGACGGTGGCCGGTTTTAATTGAAAACAGGCCAGCTACGCAGGAGTTATTTTATAGTGCCCAAGTGTGTGCGCAGTACACAAGAGCACTCTCTCTTCCTTTACTCTCGTAACCCAGTGGGACGAATAACCGACACGACTGGTGAGATATCCGGCGCAGGTCCGACTTTTTACATGCCCATCCGACGCATGGATCATCTTTCTTGTCAGACAATCAGGTGGTCAGCCTGCATTGTCCTAACCAAACTTGGAAACAAGATTTTTTGTTGTTCCAATGCGGGAATCGAACCCACGACCTCCGAGTCGAGAGCCAAGCCTTAAACCACTAGACCACGGAGGCGGTAAAATTTGCTCTTCACTATTCAGTCTTTCGGCAACGTCTGAGAATGATGGAAGGTCAAGTATGTGACATGGATGATACTCGTATGATGATAATAATGATACCTGTTCACAAAGAAGAAACGAAATTTTCTCATTTTCACTCCCAATTGCTCGGCAATCTCCTTCCAAAAAAATATTTTTTTAGTACATAATGTTCATTCAGTACGCTATAAATATATCTGTGGAAATTTATTAACGAGATTAGACGAGGAACAATTAAGTATAATAATAATAGTATAAACAAGTACAAAAGTACTAGCTTTTACCCGCGGCTTCGCCCGCGTGGAATAGTGTCCTTGGAGAAAAAACTTCTTCAGTAAATAACTCTACTCACTGCAATATACTTCTGTATACAATATTGAAAATGTTTTTACAGTTTCGTACCCAATGGGTTAAAACGGGACCCTATCACCTCGAAGCGACTTGCGAGACCGTTTGATATATATTTCTCGTACTAGAATATAAATTTTACGATATCTTCGAAATATAAGATATAAATTTAAACTGTATTGTTTAAAGGGTTACTATAATGTGTATAAAATGCTTTAAGTGAATAACTTATTTCATTTGATAAGGATCATACTGTATCCGTCTAAATCCTTAGCTTTTGATAATACCATACATAATAATAAGTATGAACTGGGCACGGGCAGCTAGGCAGACGTCACCGGCCCCCCGGCCGGTCCAACCGCTATGTCCCTGCATTTTAAATCTGTAATATATTCGAAAATATTCATTTAAATTACATGCTGCCATATTGATATATTGATCTATATTAAATGCATAATCTATATAAGGTACTAAATTGGATAAGGATTAATACTGTATTGCTTAAAATTGCTTCGTAAATAAGCCATTATTTTTCGTAAAAGTAAAGGATAAAAAATGGTTATTGTGGGTTATCCCTAAGAGATAGACATACACCATCGCGGACTTTTTTGTATACCTTATTAAGGTGTACAATACTGTAGTACATTATTTTGATCTATCTCGTAGGGTTCAGCCAGCGTTTGCAATGCAAGCGCAAAAATGTGTTTATTTACATTACATTAGCTAAAATTATAAGTGTTTCTCTACTAAATATATTATGTATTTTATATACATATAAACCTTTCTCTTGAATTACTCTATCATTCAAAAAATCCCGCATGAAAATCTGTTTCGTAGTTTTAAAGTTCTAAGCATACAGACAGAAAAGGACAGACAGAAAAAAAAGTTACTTTGTTTTGTACTATGTAGTGATTATGTAACTACTTACTATTATTATAATAATTATTAATTGTAAAATAAACTTTCGTTTTACCGATTTATACCAAAAACTGAGTGAAAGAGTGTAGATGTTGTTTTTGTATTTTTTCAATAAATTTGTGTTATTTCGGTTCTTAATGTTTAATATTGGTAGAATACTAACCAATAAATATTCGTTAACTTGCACTGTTCTTGCATAACCTCAAAAAGCGTGCTATTTTGTGTTTTCCCCATAACTCCCTCGGAAGTTTTAGTAGAACATCTACCACTTTCTTGACTCATTGATCGCATTGACGATTTATTTGAACTTCGACTAGAGTTTGGACTAATTGACAAATGGTGTTGAAAACTTGTACAAAATTTCTAGTACCACCTTAAATAAATTTCTTAAAAAAAAAAAATTGTCAATGTCTAGTTTCAACTGTCAAGAGTGTCAACTGTCAATCGGCCTTTAGAAAAGTGGCAACCTGTGAGGTGGCACGCGTGTGCACTGTGCATTTTTCGTAAAATAAAATTTACTTGAAATCATAAGCGAAAATGACCGAAACTCTGCAATTAAAGGGAATCCTTCGCGGACACAATGGATGGGTTACACAAATCGCCACCAATCCTAAATATCCGGACATGATACTGTCATCTTCCAGAGGTAATAATTTTTTTATGGTTTAATCCAATGTAATCTGCTTAAAAATAGTACAATACCACTCGGTATTTTACATTAATTCAACCGTTACAATACAAGGAATGTAAATTTACCTATATTTATTGGAACGGTTAAGTATTAAGGTATTATGATGATTTATTTTTGCCACGCGACACCTGAGCGGCAAGCGGATATGGGTCTGATATGTTACAATCGCTATCAAGTTAAGCTATGCTTATGATCATTTTTGATGAATTAATTAATTACAGACAAGACCCTCATTGTATGGAAGCTGACCAGAGACGAATTCAGCTACGGTGTTCCACAAAAGCGTCTGTACGGTCACTCCCACTTCATATCTGACGTGGTGCTGTCCAGCGACGGCAACTACGCCCTGTCCGGCTCGTGGGACAAGACCCTCCGTCTCTGGGATCTTGCCGCAGGAAGAACCACAAGGCGTTTCGAAGACCATACTAAGGTGTGACAGAACTCTTGTGTACCTCTTGTTTATAGTGCCGATACGTGGCAGAACTTGTTTATAGTGCCGATACGTGGCAGAAGATGTGCCTAAACGAGGCAGAAGAAAGTTTGTGCCTTTGCGAGGCAGAAGACAATATTGTGCCTATGCGAGGCAGAAGTCTTGTTGGGGACAGAGGATCGCTTCCTTGCATTTTGTAAGTTGCATGTAGAAAAGCTAAACTGCCTATTCACTCTCTTCGAGTTATGCACTTTACCATTCCTGTAAGATTCATAACATTGTATCCAGTTAGTAATTAGTAGTTAGTTAAAACCCTTTGGAGTGTTTAATGGTATGAGCGGTATTGATGTGATATCTAACTATTTTTATCTTGTATAGGATGTGTTGTCTGTGGCATTCTCTGTGGACAACCGTCAGATTGTGTCCGGCTCCCGGGACAAGACCATCAAGCTGTGGAACACCCTAGCAGAATGCAAGTACACCATCCAGGATGACGGCCACTCTGATTGGGTGTCCTGCGTGCGTTTTTCACCCAACCAGGCCAATCCCATTATTGTATCTGCTGGCTGGGACCGTGCTGTCAAGGTAATTAAGACAACTTGAGCTAATAAAAATTTTTGCTCTTTTTGTTTTGGTAACTTGTTAATATTTGTACTATTTTTAATTTTAGGTCTGGCACTTGACCAACTGCAAGCTAAAGACCAACCATCTGGGTCACTCTGGCTACCTGAACACAGTTACGGTCTCCCCCGATGGCTCGCTGTGCGCATCCGGCGGCAAAGACATGAAGGCCATGCTGTGGGACCTCAACGATGGCAAGCACCTGCACACCCTCGACCACAATGACATCATCACCGCCCTCTGCTTCTCACCAAACAGATACTGGCTCTGCGCTGCATTCGGACCCAACATCAGAATTTGGGTAAGAAATCTTTGGCATTTAATTTTAAAAAATCTGATGAATGTATTCGTAAAATAGATACATTTGCAAACAATAATTATAAAATATGCTTTAATCAAAACCTAAGTAATAAATAACACAGGTCTGCGATGAAAAGGCTTTTTGAATAATAGGACTTAAAAAATCCAACGTATTAACCTAAATATTGCAATTTAAGCTTTATTTTAATGTATCACATCACATTTTTTTTTTTCATCTAAGCAGAACTTTCACTTAAGGGACCTTGTATCAGGAAACCCTGTTATAATTTGAAAAAGTGAAGACAGCCTTGAAAGACTAAGAATGTGGTAATATAAAAGATCCTGATTATAAATATATGGATATTGCACAAAACTGAAGCAAAAATTCATAAAAGCAACAAAATTTAGCTTTTCATAAAAAAACGATGTTATTATTGGGTTGTTCTGTTGAAATATAAAATAAATCATAACCATTTAGGAATATTACAAAATATTTTAATATGGCTGGAGCTACCAAAATTACAATGGTAAATTTTGGTAGCTCCAGCCATATCAAAACATTTTAAAATATTCCTAAATGGTTAGGATTCATTTTATCAAATGTTTGCTCCATACATCTTAATAAAAAAAACTATACCATTGACATCTTGTAAACTTGACGTGGTATAAAAAATATAATGAAAACATTGTTTGAAAAATACTTTTTGGAAAAATTCTATTCGCAGACCTGTGTAATCTATACTAATTCTAAACTAATATTATAAAGAGGAAAGATTTGTTTGTTTGCATTGAATAGGCTTCGAAACTACTACACCAATTTTGATGGAATTTGGCACGAATATAGAGTAGACCATGGGGAACAACATAGGCTACTTTTTATCGCGGCAAAATGTACGGTTCCGACTGGATTTCCTTTTGCGCGCACGAAGTCGCGGGCAACATTTAGTTAAATATAAATTCTAAAACAAAATTCTTTTACAGGACTTGGAAAGCAAGGAAATGGTTGATGAACTGAAAGCTGATGTTATTGATAAGCAGCACTCGAGCAACACAAACCCAGAGCCACCAAACTGCCTGTCCCTGGCGTGGTCTACAGACGGACAGACTTTGTTCGCTGGTTATTCCGACAATATCATCAGAGTCTGGCAGGTCTCAGTCTCAGCCCGATAAAAATCTAACATGACATATTATCATACTAAATATGATCTCCATATTTACTTAATAGTAATATATTTTATATGTATATAAGTCTGTAAATAAAATATAGCATTGTAAGGAAATTCTATTTTTACTTCCTCACCCGTTTAGTATAGTGAATTTAAATTTCAAAAGTTTAGTATACATTTAAATTATTAATAGATTGATAAAATCAGTTCTCAGCTATGTTTTGTATACATCTGACATATACAGTAAAGGTCGAGAGTTATTTATATATAGATCTAAAAGCATATTTATTTGCATTCAAGTAGCTCTAGAATTGTTGCACTTGTGAAGTTACAGTAACTTTCAAATATTCTCTTTTGCTCTTGTCCTTAGCAAACAATACTTTTATAATATAACATAAATAATTAGAAAAATAAAAAACCCGACTGTAAAAAAACCTAATATACCTAAGATACCTAACGCACTAAAAAGACTGAAACAAGACTAAAATCACAGTACTAAAACCTAATTCAACCTCTATTAATGCCCAGCTAGATGGCGCTCGACCTGATAGCATGTATTAAGCTGAGCTCTGACAAAAAATCGAATTAATTAGTTATTTCTTGAATTATTTAGTAGAAAGTGAAAAAAATTGAAGATAAAGTGATAATAAATATGATATATTGTTATCTAATTAAAATATCCAAGAATTAATAAATATTAAGTGATACAAAAAAGTAGAAGTTACAAGAACAATACTGATACATAGTGAATAAATATTAATTTATTAACAATAAATCAGTGCTAAATAACCCAAACTTAAATCAATCAAGAAAAACAATGACATATACAAGTTTAAATCGAAAGTGAAATAAACAGTGAAACAAAGATCATTCGAACAAGGATACATAAAGGACATTTCAAATTCAAATAAAAACCGTCAACTGAACATTTCCGAAACATACGAGGGCTGCACTAAAAGTATCGGGAATGGAATATTCCACTGTTCCTGTCATATTAAAATCTTTTTAATTTAAAACTCCTTGGTTTTAAAAATCGAATACCGTTTATTTATTTAAAAAAAGATTCTCGGTCTTTTCACAAGGTCTTGTCAAACTTGTTTAGTCGTTGAGAAAATGGAATTGACTCGAGAAAATTCTAGAGCGATGATTTATTATGACTTTCGAAGTGGTTTAACACAAAAACAGTGTGTTGACCGGATGATTTCTGCATTTGGTGATGAAGCCCCATCCAAAACCACAATTTATCGCTGGTTTGCTGAATTTCAACGTGGACGTGTCAAGCTCAGTGATGATCCCCGTCAAGGTCGTCTAAAACTGCAGTCACCCAAGAAAACGTTGATGCTGTGCGTAAGCTGATTGAGGAAGATCGACATGTGACATACCGCGAAATTCAAGCAACTTTAGACATTGGCATGAGTCAAATACAAAATATAATCTTGCATGAACAATTAGGTGTAAAAAAGTTGTTTTCCCGATGGATACCGCATTTGCTCTGTGAAGAGCAAAAAGCGGCTCGCGTTACTTGGTGCGTCAGAACTCTCGAAAGATTCCACGCAGGATCCTCAAATGCTGTATACAACATCGTATCAGGTGACGAATCCTGGATATACGCGTACGAACCCGAAACAAAAAACCAGTCACGAGTTTGGGTGTTCGAAAATGAGTTAAAGCCAACAAAAATTGTTCGTTCACGGAGTGTTGCAAAATAAATCATTCTCCATCACGTCAATGCGAGTTCTCAGACCGCGCACAGAACAAAAGAGTTTTTAGAGCAAGAAATCATAGAATTATTAGACCATCCGCCGTACAGCCGACCTAAGCCCTAATGATTTCTATACTTTCCCTAAAATAAAGAATAAATTGCGTGGTCAGAGATTTTCATCACCTGAAGAAGCTGTGGACGCCTACAAAACGGCCATTTTGGAGACCCCAACTTCCGAATGGAATGGTTACCTCAATGATTGGTTCCATCGTATGGAAAAATGCGTCAAATTTCGCGGAGAATACTTAGAAAAGCAATAAATACATTTTTAAATAGTAATGTTGTGTCACTTCCTTGATTCCCGAAATTTTCAGTGCCGTCCTCGTAAGATGAATATATTCGCCCAAAGAACTTAAGTGATTAGCACAGTGTGACCGATACTGGACTGACAGTTATTACTAGTTTTACAGTTATTATTAGTTTTCGGTACTTTAAGTAAACATTCACACTACAGCTGACAGATTATCCTCTCGCACGGAGACTCAAATTTAAACACACCAGAGACATAATGACCCGGAGAGCTCTAGCCCGTGAGGAAGAGAACAAGTTGCAACGTGTTCTCCTTGAACTAAAACATTCGAAGGAATTATGTGACAAACTAGTTCAAGAAAGAGAAGAAGGCGTAGTCGAAATAAAAAACGTAATAACTAAAAACTCTCAATTAAAAAATGAACTTAGTGAACTTCATATTCAACTAATGGATATACAGGACCAGCGCGATAAACTACAAATTATTGTAAACTCATTTGACGAATGTAGTACTTCACACGAGCAAGTGTTGCACCGTATTAAAACATTAGAAAGTGAACTACGTGAAGCTCACGATCTAATAAGTGAACTGCAGTCTCAAATAAACAACTCAAAGAAGGAAGACACACAAAGCTTATTTAATGAGTTGATAAACACACACTCTCCAAACGAACTCCAAATCAATACTGTACACTACATAGACTAGACGTGCTCTCCATCTACAACGGTGACTTCAAAGAAATGTGAAGTATTATACATAAATAGTGAAGACAGCCCTAGTGTGGTAATCAAAGGAAGCAATAGAATTAAGAAATACGTTAAAATTAATAAATTTTTCTTAAAAACAAATAGATTATATAGAAAGCAGAAGCACTGGCTAAATATTACACAACTGCGAAAAAATAATATAACCTTCATTAATCAAACAAAATATTTAGAAAATGAACTTAAAGAGTGCTTGCGCGATTATGAGAGGGAGACACAACAACTAAATTTGAATATCTTGTCCTTAGAGGACTCGCTGAGAAATGTGTCGCATAAATATGAGCTCGCGCCAAAAGAAATAAAAGCATATATAGGCTCCTTGACTGAAATAGTAGACTTAGGTCGATATAATGCTGAGCGTTTCGATTCTATAGTAAATACAAAATCTTGTTCATGCAATACAATGTACTCTAGCGAAAAGCCATTGCCCTCGGAAAGTCTAAATCAGAGGTTGTCGTGTATCTCACAAAAATAGCAATAATAGCAATTTACCAACAAGAACTCTAGTCTTTTCGGACTCTATAGGAGAAGGTCTTGGAACATTGCTAAATAATCATGTAAAGGGTCAGGTAATAAACTATTGCAAGCCAGGATGTTCTTACGTGGATATAATATATTAAAGACATACAAAATTGTAACACTGACTCACAAACCACAATTATAGTATTTTGTGGTAATAGCTTAAAATTGTCAAAAAAAATAAATAATTGATGGGTTTAAAGTGCTAAAGAATATACTTGCTCGAAATATAATATACTGTGCTTTGCCATATTCTGTTACACTTTCCAAAAAACATAATGACAATATATATTATATAAATAGCTTAATGACTAAATTGATATGGTATCATAGTGATATTTTTTCTTTTTTGATACTAATAAGTTTATTAGTAATTTCATACTGAGACCAGATACTTTGTATCTACATAAAAAATATTTAAGACGCATAGCTACATTGTTAGCATTTAATATAAATAATATTGTGGTTTTACCGACTTTAATCGGTATTATCAATGACGAAGATTTTTGTAACAAGACGAATATGCAAAATATTCAGAGTTTAAACTGTTAAGTGAGACAAAAGAGAAGCACTATAAAAATTGTTTAACAATAGTACAACAGAATGTTAACCGCTTTTCTGGCAAAATACTTGACATTGAACTTCTAATAAATAAATATGAAATAGATGTAAGTATTATGTATTTCAGAAACTTGGCTCAAACATAGTAAAATGCAATTTAATATTAATGATTTCAAGATAGCCAGTGTGTTTAATAGGGTTAGCGCGGAAGGAGGAGGATGTTTAATTTTAATTAAAAATGGAATTAAATATAAACAACGTAATGACATAGTAAACTTTTTGGTGGAGCGAGTATGTGAGATAGCATGTGCAGAGATAGATAACTACTTATTTTTATGTGTTTATAGACCCCCTTCTTCTGACTAATAAATTTTCGACTATAATGGAGGACATTTTAAATAAAATATTTGATTGTAAAAAACTTGTAGTCTGTGGAGACTTGAACGTTGACATTTTAGTAGAATCTACATATAAGAGTAATATTTTATCTTTATTTAAGTCTTTTAACCTTGAATACTTATTTAAAGAACCAACACGGATCACTCCTACATCTGCAACATGTATTGATAACTTTATGACAAATTGTAACGTTTTAAATAAGAATGTTATAAGTGGTGTGCTATCTGACCATAAGGGACAAATCATAAAACTAGAAAGGAAATTAAATAATAGACCTGCAAAGACTCAAGTAAGGCATATAACAGAGACTAGAATGATGCTATTTAAAAGAAAAATAGATAGCATCCTACCATATATTATTACACCTGATAATGACCCTAATGTATTGCTTAATACTCTTTTCGAAAATATTTTAAAAGAATTTAATCATATATTTACAAAACGCCAAATAACAATAGGTAAACCCGTTTTCAATGACTAGGCTACTACAGGAAAAGTAGAGACACACTTTATGAACTTTATAACAGAAAATCTTATTGTAAAGATAAATCATTTATTAATTATGTCAGACTATACTCTAAAATCTTTAAAAAATGCTCGATTCAAGCTAAATCTAATAGAAACCGAGATAATATATTAAAATAAAAAAACAAAATAAAAGAAACATGGAAAGCCATAAATACAGAGACGGGCAGAAATAAATACAATAGTAAAATAATAACTCTAAAAATTAATGACGCACTGGTTTATGACAAATTCGAAGTAGCTCAGCATTTTGAAAATTACTTTGCCCCTGTAACACAGAATATTACTAGAGGGCTCGCACCATCAACTCATAAAGCGTTAAATTACTTAAAAAGTAATGTAGTCATTTCAATAGAAAAAGAATTTAAATTTAAGACAATTAATGATTATGATGTAAAAAAGGCGTTTAATATGATCCAAATAAAGAATACAGAAGACATGTCGGGTATATCAGTCAGAGTACTAGCATCTATTATAGATACCATTGCACCAATGTTAGCAAAGGTATTCAATTATTGTGTCGAAAATGGAACTTTTCCGGAATTAATGAAAGTCAGTAAAATAATACCTTTGTTCAAGTCAGGATGTAAGACAAATCCAAATAATTACAGACCTGTCTCTATTTTACCATCATTATGTAAAATTTTTGAAAAATTAATGCTTATTCAATTAGAAATGCATTTTAATAAGTTTAAAATATTTCATGATCGTCAGTATGGATTTACTAAAGGAAAATCAACAACTTCTGCAGGTACTAAATTAATATCAGTGATACTTGACGCTTGGGAAAGATCGCAAGATGTTATAGGAATATTATGTGATCTTTCCAAAGCATTTGACTGTGTTGATCACAATATTCTTACATCGAAGCTTAAATTCTATGGCATTTGTGATCATGCGTTAGACCTCATTAAGTCTTATCTCTCTAATAGAATCCAAAAGGTATCTATTGATGGTGTAATGTCATCCGGGTCATACGTCGAAATCGGAGTACATCAGGGTTCAATACTAGGCCCTTTCTTATTTCTTGTATATATAAACGACCTACCATATATGATAGATAGGTATGCTGAGGCTGTCTTATTTGCTGACGATACATCACTGTTATTTAAAGTTGGTCGTAAGGATAGTGAACTAGTACAGGTAAATAACACATTGAGTAAAGTTCACGCCTGGTTTAATACAAATAATCTAGTTTTAAACCCAAACAAAAACTAAATGTATGAGATTCTCGTCTTCTAATGTTAAATAAGTAAATTCGTTAATTAAAATAGATAACGTTAGAATTGAGTTAGAAAAAGTGACAACTTTTCTGGGAATTAGATTGGATGCTGGGCTGCAGTGGGGTCAGCATATTGAGTTTCTGTCTGATAAATTAAGTTCCGCTGCCTATGTCGTTCGGAAAATTCGTCAACTCACAGATGTTGACACAGCTAGATTAGTTTATTACTCATATTTTCATAGTGTAATGTCTATTACTATGGGATACGGACTATTATTATGGGGATCAGCTGCAGACTTTGGTTCCATATTTATTCTCCAAAAAAGGGCAGTGCGAGCAATATTCAAAATAAAGACTAGCGAGTCTCTTAGAGAACTATTCAAGGAAGTAAAGATACTCACTCTACCATCATTGTACATATACGAGGTTATTATGTACACCAGAAAAAACATAACTCTCTTTAATAGGAAATGTGATCATCATGATCGTAAGACTATAAATAAGAATAAGCTTCAGATTCCAACATATAGATTAAGCAAAACTAAAAAATCATTTATAGGTAACTAACTGTGTTAGGTTTTATAATAAAATACCAACTAGTGTAAGTAACCTTACTGAGACTAAGTTTAGGCAACAAGTTAAAGGAGTTTTAATTTCCAAAGCTTATTATAAAATACAAGAATATATTGACGACAAAGATGTATGGGTGTAAACTAAATCTGCACTCTGCTTCCGCACACTGGCTTTATAATATGTTAAATAAATATAAAGATGACTTAAAATATGTACGAAAATGTAAATTAGTATAATGACCATGTTAATGTATAATAATAATAAGAAAGTGTTAAAACAAAATTATAAATTGACGTCAAAAAGTGTTGTAAGAACCCATTTTGAATAAATAATTTGAATATTGACTATAACAGATTACACTATGGGTTGAAGATTATGTGAAGTGAAATAATTGTAGTGGTGTTTGTTAGCAAGTGGGACCCATTTATTTTCGTATGATATATAATTTGTAAATGGGTCCCGCCTGCTAACAAACACCATGACAATTATTTCACTTCAAATAATCTTCAATCCATAGTGTAATCTGTTAAACTAAAATAGAGGTTGAATTAGGTTTTAGTACTGTGATTTTACAGTCTTGTTTCAGTCTTTTTAGTGCGTTAGGTATCTTAGGTATATTAGGTTTTTTTACAGTCGGGTTTTTTATTTTTCTAATTATTTATTTTATTTTAGACTTTTTAGTGTTCTGTCCGGCACATTTCTATGAACTAGAGTGTGTTCTATTATGACTTTTGTAAATTGGTCAAAATTTATTATTATTATAGCGTGTGAAACAAAATAAAAATGAAAATTATAATTGACGTAAGCGGTTCAATTCCTCAAGAGAATTTTGGTCGTGTGTAATATGTAGCAATTTTCTAGGATCTAGCGAACTAACCGCTAGACCTGAAAGTGATCTGACTCTGCTCAATGCCACGTACGCTTGACCTCTCGCGAAAATATTACTTCTTAAATCAACAACAGCTGGGTCTAAAGTTGTGCCCTGCAATTTATGAACTGTTACCGCCCAGCTCGAAATTAATGGAAGCATACGTCGCTCGATCTTTCCTTTACCACGCAAAGCATCAAATTCAGTAGTGCACGGCTCTATACGAACACCAATGCCTGGTAAATTGCCAGTTATACTAGAATCATCAAACTCTAGAAATACAGCTTGAGGCAGTTCTCCTACTTCCAGCTGGTCTCTGCGTCATCTAGCAGTGAGTAGCAGAATAAAAAATTTAAAACTGATTTGGTGACCGTCTTAAATACAAAATATGATTAACTATACCGGGTATAACAAAAATGCGCAATAGTGTCCAACATTTTAATATATTTAAAGCTAAATACGACTAGGTATTTGAATCCATTGATTACAAATTTATTCGATAGATTCCATTAAAATGATTGTAATTATTCCTGATTAAATTTAAATACATGACATTTGTATATTTTTGAAATCTCCATTTAATTTCCTTTATTTTGATACCAATGTCGATAAGTTTGGTTAAAAAAAAAATTAACTACTTACAATTTGGCGCCAAAATCCGCCATTTTGTCACTGTTTAAAAAAATCTATCTAAGGACACTTGGGTTATTAAGACAAATCTAACGATACCTTAATTGTCGAAATCCATCCAGCCGGTTGGAAGATACGTGGGAATAAAGGAATTTACATACATACATACATACAAGATACGCGCGAAAAACATAACCCTTCCTGACAGTCGGGTAATAAAAGTAAGTATAATATATTAGGTATTGTCCCCTACTACCCTCATATTTTCAGCTAAGAAGCATGAAATTAAATATTTTATGCACTTTACAGGAGTAAAAAACTTCTACTCAAAGTTAAGTACAGTATAGACTATAGACCAGGCATGACCAACCTTTTCGAGATTGTGTTCCAATATTATATTTTTAGCAAAAAACATCTATAAAAATCCACAAAACCTCAAAAATCTATGCTTTTCAAACATTACTAACATAATGTAGGTGTACACAATTACTTTAAAAAGCCGAGCACTCGATTACAGAGTCAACCGCTAAATTAACTTACGTTGGTCATGCGGTATGCCTGCTGACATTTCTCTCGTTAAATAGGTATTTAGGTGTAGTAACAAGTGGATTGAGGGACCACATATTATTATTTTAGTTGATATGTTAAAAATTACACTGATAAATATTTCTGAAATGTTTTCTACAAAATCTACAAATTATTTTTATCTCTGATGCTTTGTAGACTGTAAATTTATAGAAACCTCTACGAAGTTCTACTAAGAGGAGTTTTGCCGGTTCTTAATGTGTAATATTGGTAGAATATTAACCATTAAATATTCGTTAACGTGCACAAGTGTGGGCAAGTGGTACAACTTCTAAAAACGTGCTATTTTGTGTAACCGTCAAAACTAACTACCTAGGAACTTTCAGTAAAGCTTCTACCACTTTACTGAATCGACTGACATGACTCATGGACTGTACTGACCATTTATTTGGACTTTGACTAGACTTTAGACTTGACGATACAGGAATACAGTGTTGAAAATTGAAACAAAGTTCTATTTCCCGCCTTTTTACTTGACACTGGCAAATGATTTTAAGATAAGCCGACGCCATATTTAAAAAAAAAAGTATAGCTGTCGGTAAACCATAATTTTACAGATATTTTTTGAAATCTAAGTACCTAATATTGGTGTGGAGAGAGGGACCACACACTATGAGGGCTGTAGTTTTTTACTATCCTTCTACAAATTCCCAGATTTGTTCTACAATTCTTTTTAGACTTCTACTAAAAGTTGCATATATATATATATATTGCGGAATTCAGTTAGGTCCCTTGTTTGGTGTTCCACACAAACCATATATATTTTGGATTAAATTAAATGTAATTACGATTATAAGATTTATAATCGTAATTACATATAACAATTAGCATGTAATAGTAGATGGGTATAATTACATCAAGGTTGCATATGGTATGATAAACATAAAATAATATTACTTTTTTAATTATGTATAATTATACCATAATTAAAAATGGCATATAATATTAACAACCTAGCAGAAGTTTTGCATAATAAGTATTGAGTGAATTATATGCATAAAATTGCAGTTTGATTTATATAAACTAAATTAATAATTATAAATATTCAAAACTAGAATTTATCTCGAATAAATCAGGAAAAACATGGGGGTGCTTCAAGGATCAATACTTGTACCATTGTTTTGTTATACTTCCTACTATTAATATAAATGTGAAAGTTTATGTGGATGGATGAATGGATGTTTGGTTACTCTTTCACGCAAAACTACTGAACGGATTTCGATGAAATTTGGTATAGTAGTATTTTAAGGTCTGGATTAAAACAGGATACTTTTTATCCCGAAAAAGTAGTGTTCCAGCCACTACTTAGTACTTCAATATAAAACATGATTTTTAATGAGATTAAACATTTTATTAAATAATACTTATAAAACATATCAATTCCATCTATATATTTCAGTCAATCAATTCAATGACATAAGAAACATCCCAATACTGACCAATAACCACTTTACCAAGAGCTGCATCAGACAAAGTTTTACAAGAATTTTTTTTTTATCCGATTACATAAAAGATAACAAACGATATTTAAATATTAATAATTCTTACATTTAACAGTCTTATAGCCCTACACCTTATTACACCTTACACTTAATTTGTGCCATAATGGCTAAAAACTATTAAATAAAGATTAAAATAAAATATTCTCTGTATCCTAAGCCTCAACACAATTACTAAACAATAATAAATACAAAAAGTTTTACTTTTAAAACAATTTATGATTTAGTGTAAAAAAATATTTTACCTACATTTTATTTTTCTATTTAAAATAATGATAATATTTAAAAATTCACTTAAAATATTTGGACCTTAAATATATGAATACGATCTTGTTTGAATGTATCATATTTTGTTTAAATAACCCTTCCCAAAATTTTCTTTTATTTCTAAAATTATAGAATTCTTTTTGGCTGCCCCTGTTCATCTAACAAATGTCCATTCTCATCGACCTGTGGACCTTCTCCAATTTTTGTATAAATAACAATTTTTACTAAATCATTACCAAAAGGTTCTAAAGGAAAATCTATTTTATGAGACTCAGTCTGGGGCAATGGAAGACCGGTGACAAAATTTTCACTGGTCGAGGGGAACATTTGCTTTACTAAACTTAACACTTCTGGAACATTATCTTCCAATAAATACAGACATGCATTTGGTCCTGCGTCAAATGTGTATGCGACTTTCAATGACCCTTTCATCTCATTGTATGTGTGAATCATTCTGATGATTTTGTGAGAAACATCAGTAAGGTACACAAACGGTGGATAGGAATCTTGGCAAACAGCATGCATTTGATTGCTATCTTTCATTGTTATTTCTGCAAATGTTTCAAAGTCCTTATCCAGAATAGCTTTACATATTTCCACAGTCCGACGTGGTACAGAATGTTTTATTCTATGCTGCAACAACTCTGATGTCTCTGCACTAATTTTCATAGCTTCTTTGGAACTTATATGTTTTTTTGTGTCAGCGACTACAAGTATAAGAACTCTCATTTCAGGCCAGTGTTTCGAATCAGCCACTTGAACAGCGATCGAGTCGCTTCCATCACTTTCTATACCAGCTTTCCATTGTACAAAACCGCCATAAACACTCCTACATGCACTACCAGAGCCAACGCGCGCTAGAGCACTAATGTTTCCCGTTGCTTTATAGAGTTTAGCCAGAGCATAAACTAAACAGGCGTAGCCAGCTGCGGAAGACGCTAATCCTGCCGCCGTTGGGAAATTGTTTTCGGAACAAATACGCACATTCCAAGTTAGAAACTCATTGCTCACACTCTTTTGTGAGGCCGCTAGGGTCTTTATAGCCTCCAAGCAGTTTTTAAGGCGTTGATTATCAAACGACGTTCTACTGCCATTCAACCAGATTTCATTTTCCGTTATATCGGGCCGAGCGCATACCGAAGTCCTGGCACACATAACACTTGTGTCTAAAGTACCACTTACCGAGTCATTTAACGGCAGTATTAAATTTTCGTCGCGTTTGCCCCAGTATTTAATAACCGCTATGTTAACTGGTGCTATAACTGTAATAATTTCACTCATGTTTGTAATAAACTTTTAAATTCGACCAAAATACCTCGACTTCGTTTAAATAAGCCGAATTGACGAATGAAAATGAGTATAAAAATTGTGACGTTAGCTGTCATTGTAATTTCACAGTGACATCGAATTAATTATATTTTTTTAATATGTAAGGCGTTTCGGCTTAAAACCATAAAATCGGCAAAAAGTTTTCAAAATCGTCAAGTCTAGTCAAAGTCCAAATAAATAGTGAACTCAATGAGTCTGATGTATATAAATTCAATCGATTCAGTAAAGTGGTAGAAGGTTTACTAGAAAGCTCCTAGGGAGTTTTGATGGGAGCACAAAATAGCACGCTTTTTGATGATAAGCCACTTACCCATACTTGTGCACGATAACGAATATTTAAAGGTTATTATTTTACAAATATTACACATTTTACTTATACGAACGAACAAATAATACGAACCGAATTAACACAAATTTATGGTGATTGTACAAAAACAACAACGTCTTACGTCATACATTGAATTCCCCGGCAAAACTTCAAAAATCCTATAGTTTCAATTTTATATTCTTTTTCGGGCTGTAGCGCACATGCTAGGTGAAAATGTTAAAATGTACTCTGGGGTAAATTCTCAGACATAAGTTTCCTAGAATCCTCCTGAATCCCAGGAAATCTACGTCTAAGAATTTTAATATAGCTGGGTAAAAAATAATAAAAATCTCAGTAAACAGTGTGTCACATTTTCTTTCTTTCTTTTTCTTTAATTCTTTCGGGTAACAAATTATCAAAACTAGAATTTAAGAACTGTATAGGTAGAGCATAATGTTAACATTACATTCTCTCTACTACGGTACAATATTCGTACATTTTTTTTTATATTCGCCTCGGCTTTGTTTTCGTATCTATGGTTTTAGTGTTGACATATCAAAAAAAATTCAAAACATTTTTTGTGATGAATTTACTGCTGCCATTTTCGTTTTGTGATACGGTACGGTTGTGGAAGTTAAAAAGTGAATGTATCTAAAAATTTATAGTAATTTCAATACTATTTAAACATTAGTGTCGATACAAATAAAATCAGTTGTTTTGCCGGTGAAAGTCATATATGACTTCTCTGTGTGACATTTTATTCCAGTAATTGTTGACTTCCTTGGGTGGAACAGGTAAGCTAAATTACTCATTATACGCCGAGTCTTTAGAAAACATTAAGCATTTATCATAATCGTTTTGTGTATGCTAATATCTGACATGTAGTAATTCAATGATAAGCTTTATGCACGATTCGTTGCGGGTGTCCTTACAACGTAACTTGCAAATGGGCGTAGTGGCTTAGATTTAGGTAATAACGTTAGTCACGACATGAATGTGTATCTAGTAGCAGCTTAGACAAGTTATCTCGTTAACGCAGTCAAAAATTATCTTCAATTAATGTTAATTTTGTCAGAGACATCGTTATATAGATCTATGGAACACTTAACAATAGTTATTGGAATTTTTTTATTAGGTTTAGTAGTTTAAATCTCACAAAAGGGTTAAATAAAGAACAAAATTCTAATATATCTTAATGTATCCAGATTATTATTAAGGTAGGTAGTTAAACCCTTGAAATTGTATACAGTCACATATGCTAATAAGATTAGGAATGTAACATTTTTCTAAAATTATTAATAATTTCGACCTATAGAATTATTACTCACACAAAAGCATCACCAAACCAGAGTGCTTGTTCCATAATGCACAAATTTTTCATGAAGTACGGTATATAAATTCATTTTAAAAACATAAATTAAAGCAGAATTTTAAAATATTTAAGTTCTATCATGCTTGTGTACGAACAAGCCTTATCTAGCCAATTACATGCCTCTATGATAATAATACAAATTAGAAACAACTGGTTATTGTTATAATATACTGTTTTGACTTTGGTTTTGAAATAAACTTTAAAGTATATAAAGAACAGATAAGCTTTTATTTATTGTGTTTATACTGCATTGCAATAAATTGCAGTTTTTACATTGAGAACTCTAAAGGTGTGACTATTTGTTTTCTTCACAAGCTGTCTCCAGCTATAGAAAATGCTTTTGATGGAAACAAAACATTTTGTGTAGAAAAGATCACTAGTTCTGATGAGGAAGACATACTCGCAGTTTAAGCGATTGCATAATATGCAGTAACTATCTGGTAGGAAACATAGTTTTTGAGTAAGGCCATATTTACTGACCCGTAATTTTAATATTTATCAGGAGTTACGAATAGAAGACCGATTTGGGATTGATAATTTCTTCCGTATTTCTATATTGTGTAATGGTCATGTGAGTGGTGTTTCAGTTGTTACAAAATGAAACATCCCTTCCCCTCTCTACCCGCATGGGGATGTTTTCTGTCCGTCTCGGAAGACAAAAAACATTGTATATTCCTACACAAATGTGTATAGCCGCGCCCCCAATGTTTCGATGTTTTTGTGTAATGTTTTGAAAAAACACGAGCAGAAGACGAGCCTTAAACCCATTTCAATGATAGAATAAGAAAAAAATATTGTCTCTTCAATTGGTAGTAAATGTTTTCTATGATTAAATATCTAGTTCATTGATGGGCCTCTGTGGTTGAGTGGTTAGTGAGTCGGTGCTCAAGCCGGTGGTCACAATTTCAAATCCCGTCAAAGGATAAAACAAAATTTTTCAAAGTTCCTGGGTCATAGATGTGTATTAAATATGTTTATAATATAATAAAAATCTTACATGTATGTATAGTATAAAAGAATTAAATATACTTGCCGTTGTCTGGTCCTTGCAACACAGGACTCTACTGAAACTTAGCACAGCGTCAGAATGATGCAGTGTGAAGCATTCATAGATATTATTATATACCCCTTGACTAGGCTGTGTGCTTTATGTTTGTCATCATATATATTTTAAGAACCTATTAATTTTAGCAACAAATACAAGACTGAAATAAACTTGTATGTAAAGCCAAATACCATGGTATTTCAAAGAAATGTTACATTTCATATCCAGATGTATCACTATTTTTTCTTATTGCAACTCAATTAAGATAAGAGTAAATATTAGTCAAACATGACATATGTGTGTTGGTACTTCTTTTTTGGAAAATGTTTATTAATAGCAAACATTTTGAAAATTTTTGGTATACGATAATATACGAATACGAATTTACTAGACGAATTTACACCATACGAATTTACTAGAGTACCTTGCAAATTCTTTCATTAAATAGTTATTCTGCAAATAATTTTTTTCATTATTTGATTCTATTAACTTAAAACTTTCTCATATTACTGTTTTGTTTTTGTTCCAATTAAGAAAAAAAATAAAAAATATATGACATGATGTACAGTTAACTAAAACGAGCTGCACATTTTATCATAAGACCATCAAAGTGAAATTTGTTAGGTATTTTCTAGCATATTCGTCGTCATGCAATAAAAACATGAAAATTATTTCCGTTTCATGCAATCATAAATATTGAAATAAAAATGAAACTTATAAAATAGAATTATTAATGATTAGTTTTCTTTTTAACTAATTTAAAATACTAAATATTATAAATTAAATTCCACTGCCGCGTCTGTCTATCTGTACGTTCGCGATAATCTCAAAAACTGCTGGACGGATTTTCATGTGGTTTTGATAAGGTTTAGTGGAAATTGGTTTAAATATGATGATTTTGAAAAAACCGGCCAGGTGCGAGTCGGTCTCGCTCGGGTCCGTACCATTCCACAAATATTAGTACTAATATCGAGGACTAGTATAAATATGTAGGTAAAAACCACAAAAGTAATGTTTTTTGTAGCCTATAAATTACTTTAAGAATTTCATATACATTATAATAAAATATAAGGAAACTAGCCCGGCGAGAAGAACCGGCGTAAAAAACTCGCACGGGGTCACTTTTTAGCAAAAAGATGGGAAAATTGTTCTTTTAAAAAATATATTTTTACAATGTTATAACTTAACCTATATAACAAAAGTAATAAGTACATAACAACATACTTGAGTACATAAAAGCAGCCTTGTCTTCTTATTCCCACGGTGTGCAATCGCTAATGACATCACTAACTTTATAATAAGCTTTAGCACACAAACATTATTTAACACCTTTTTTTAATTTATTAATGGTATAATAGCTCTTTTCACCATGCCGTTTAATTTAAATTATTATCTTAGGAGTTACCGTAAAATTAAAAAGTACGCGCTAGAAAATAAGTATGTGGTTTTATAGAAGGGTGTAAAACTCAATGTAAAGGCAAAATCTACAAATAATATTATGATTTTGTTCATATTTAAATACAACTTGACTTTGGCACTGCATATTTTTTTCAATTGATAGAAAAAAAAGGAAGTTGTTTCATAATATTTATTAAATTTGTAAAATATGTTATAATAAAGTAATAGATCTAGAAAAATGTCTTGCTAACATTTGACCAGTTGATGAGGACACATTAATAATCTGAAGACTGAATAATGTCATCTACCTAACACATTTTCCTTTCATATTAAATATGTATTTATAGCACAATAAAATTATAATATTAAAAAAAATGCACATAAGCCTGCCTTTCGCATCATGCATTATAATATCATTGAATGGCGGTTTCATCATAGATCCAGAATCTGGCGGTCCCGGGAAAATTTCCCGAAGGGCACTGAAAATAGAACTCTGCGTTAATACAATAGACTTAAAGTCACAAAACTCTGTATATTAACTTTTAGCGTAATCCATTCAGTGGTTTGATCTATGAATTAGTTCGTGAATTATTATACTAAAAAAAGAGATCCGTGGCCTAGTGGGTAGACCGTTTGATTCGCACTCGAGAGAGTGCAGGTTCGATTCCCAGGTTGTGGCGTGTACTTTTTCAGATCTCAAGTACATGATACGGACGCTCTAACGGTCAAGGAAAACATCGTGAGGAAACCGGCACATGGTTGGCCCCAGACGTATTGACCAGTCATTCCTCTGGACTAGGCTGACTGTGTTATCAGTTATCACTGCGAACGAGGAGCCGAAGACACGGCACAACATACGCGGGAGGAGTGTCCAGCTTGGGCGATCCCTCGCACAGCTATGTCTGCATGCATCGGCGCAGATTGGTCGCTTCCTGCTCTGGATGCCACTATGACACGGAGCAAGGAAGCGTGGGACGCAGCTGCCACTTTCTGCACCGTAGCATGTTGCAAAAAGAAGCGGCGGAGCGAAAGCGTGAGGCTTCGGCAGAGTCGCACCCGATGCGTCGTAGACGACATGGTCGGCGGCGTTTAACGCACCTAAATGCGCTAAACGATATATGATACGACGATATGAATGATACGAGATAACGATATGCGTAATAGATTACCACCGCAAAATTGATCCATAGACGGGATCTGGGGGGATGCTGCCTACTGAAGGATCAGGAGATGTAGGGTTCCCTTATGTCCGGGGAACCCTTAGCGAAGGAAGATGGCAGCATCGCCGTCATCTATAATAAGATGATGCCCGATGAGGCAAAACGTCAGCGGGGTTGTGGTAGTCACAATAGTTCCCATGGCCCCGCCTAAAGCGTGAAGAAGGGCATCGAGGATTTTAGTTTGTAAACCGGTTCAAAGCACTGCGGAGTCCAACATAATCCTGCGACCCTCCCCCGGGGTCGTGTGGTACGAGTACGATACATCACGCATTTCCCCTCGAAAAAAAATAAAAGGCTCTGTTGTGAGAATGCTGTATGTACTTAGGCAACCATACGACATTTAAAAAACCGACTGTCCCAGGCACTACAGTATTACATGAGTGGTTACTTTCGGTTAGGTTAGGTTACGCTCGGAGAATACTGTATAAATCATCCAATAACTGATGAAAAGGGAGTTTAGTACCTACTAATAAGAACGGTTGACGTTTATTGAATACAAAAAATGTTGACACACTGTTGTTTGTTACATTATTAGAACAAATACGAAATGCCGTTTGAAATGATTACCTCGACGGATGTGACAAATTTATCCCTCCCACATAAACAGTTATTGGCGTACTTATCGATAACTCGATGTAACCCTTGCTATTTACCCGATTACGGTGTAGCCAAAAAGAAGGGTAATGCTTTTGGCAGTCTATGTATGTGTGTATGTGTGTTACACTGTAGCGCCTAAACTGCAGATCCGATTTTAATAAATGAGGTGTCAATATATTCGTAATAATGGTCCGGCTAACATAAGCTATATAATTTGCGTAGTCGGGTTATAGTTTTTAACTTTTGATTATTATTCTATTTAAAGTTCAAGTCAGAACTTACATCTTACCCCCCAAATGCAAAGAAAATCTATCTATCTCGCGGAAACCTTGCAAATATTTGGGCTTAAAGTAGCCTAAATGTTAATCCAATTGTGTGAAAATACATTCGTCCAGTTATTATTAGTAGAAACAAAAATATGAAATAATAAAACTTACTAGCCTCAAGTATTACATTGGAGAATGGTTCAACTAAATGGAGGGCCTTGACTTCTAGCCTTTCTGTCCTCTTGGCTCTTACTAAAAGCAAAATACTGGTATGGATTTTATTAGGATGTTTTATTTAGAAACTTATCGACTTTTTATAAGTTTTGTAATACAACTATATAAAATATGAAGTCTGATTTTACTTGTGATTAAAATACCTACTAAATAGCAATCCGTTTTTACAGCAAAGTAAGTAGTAACAGACAATAAAACCGGCCAAGTGCAAGTCCCGTTGCAAAAAATCACGTTTGTTGTATGGGAGACCCAAATTTTGTAGTATTTGCTGTCGTAGCGGCGACAGTAATACACCTTCTGAACACAGAACTACAAACATTCCAACTGTCTAGCTATATATCACAGTTAAGGAAAAATACAGCCAAGACTGCGAAGTCTCAGTAATAGGGTCCCGTTATTACCCTTTGGGTACGGAACCCTAAAAACTATAGTATCAGTAAATAAACATATCAGTAAATAAGATATTATCTATAACCTTTACCAGGTCTGTCCCACTCCCCGTGAAGGTATCGAAAATGTAAGTACGTGTGGCGACCGACTCGAGCGGGCCAATCAGTAGGAGTTAGGACGTCACGCGCGAGCAGGGAGTGGACGTATGTGCGAGATTTGTTCGTTCCGTTGTTTTATGGATTGGATTGAATCATAGATCGATTTGAAAAGTCATATTTTGTTGACAAAAGTACCTAGAGTAATACGAGGGCTGCACTAAAAGTATCGGGAATGGAATATTTCCACTGTTCCTGTCATATTAAAATCTTTTTAATTTAAAACTCCTTGGTTTTAAAAATCGAATACCGTTTATTTATTTAAAAAAAGATTCTCGGTCTTGTCACAAGGTCTTGTCAAACTTGTTTAGTCGTTGAGAAAATGGAATTGACTCGAGAAAATTCTAGAGCGATGATTTATTATGACTTTCGAAGTGGTTTAACACAAAAACAGTGTGTTGACCGGATGATTTCTGCATTTGGTGATGAAGCCCCATCCAAAACCACAATTTATCGCTGGTTTGCTGAATTTCAACGTGGACGTGTCAAGCTCAGTGATGATCCCCGTCAAGGTCGTCCAAAAAGTGCAGTCACCCAAGAAAACGTTAATGCTGTGCGTAAGCTGATTGAGGAAGATCGACATGTGACATACCGCGAAATTCAGGCAACTTTAGACATTGGCATGAGTCAAATACAAATAATCTTGCATGAACAATTAGGTGTAAAAAAGTTGTTTTCCCGATGGATACCGCATTTGCTCTGTGAAGAGCAAAAAGCGGCTCGCGTTACTTGGTGCGTCAGAACTCTCGAAAGATTCCACTCAGGATCCTCAAATGCTGTATACAACATCGTATCAGGTGACGAATCCTGGACATACGCGTACGAACCCGAAACAAAAAACCAGTCACGAGTTTGGGTGTTCGAAAATGAGTTAAAGCCAACAAAAATTGTTCGTTCACGGAGTGTTGCAAAAAAAATGGTGGCCACGTTTGTCTCCAAAACCGGCCATGTTGCGACTATTCCTCTTGAGGGACAAAGAACGGTAAATGCAGAATGGTATGCTAACATTTGTTTGCCACAGGTCGTTTCTGAACTCCGTAAAGAGAACTGCAACCGCCGCATCATCCTCCATCACGACAATGAGAGTTCTCACACCGCGCACAGAACAAAAGAGTTTTTAGAGCAAGAAATCATAGAATTATTAGACCATCCGCCGTACAGCCCCGACCTAAGCCCTACCGATTTCTATACTTTCCCTAAAATAAAGAATAAATTGCGTGGTCAGAGATTTTCATCACCTGAAGAAGCTGTGGACGCCTACAAAACGGCCATTTTGGAGACCCCAACTTCCGAATGGAATGGTCGCTTCAATGATTGGTTCCATCGTATGGAAAAATGTGTCAAATTTCGCAGAGAATACTTCGAAAAGCAATAAATACATTTTTAAATAGTAATGTTGTGTCACTTCCTTGATTCCCAAAATTTCCAGTGCCGCCCTCGTAGTAAGGCGGCGTGATTATACATCTTTGAGCAATATCAGGCCGGTCCTGTCTCACTTCCCGTGAAGGCATCGAAAACGTATGTAGGTATGCGCGAATTTATTAGAATTAAAGTACTATGTATTAACATCTACCTTAAGTAGGTTTATTTGGAAAGTAATTTGTTCACTAAAGTACAGTAGGTACCTACGTACTAGTAAAAAAGTTGTAATTAAATATTAAGATTAAATTATTTTTCTAAAAGGAGACAACCCCTTCCCCGATCCAACCCCCATTTCGTCAGAAAAGATGAGAGTTACGCGGTAGAATGACACGCAACTTCTAGGTAAATATAACCGTAGGCAATCAAGCGCTGCGCGATGTAAATTGAACTTAATCGTATCGTAGCAAGAGTACCCATTTCTTTAAATGACTTCGGTGTGAGTCTTCTGTACTTGGACTATTATGTATTAAGTGCATTTTCCTTATAGATACGATACAATTATCAAAATAAGCAAGAACATATTTTGAGATTTAAACATGAATTTCTTTATTAGGTACTAGATGTTTCCCGCGACTTCATATGCGCAAAGGAAAATCGCGCAGGAACCGTATATTTTGCCGCGATAAAAAGTAGCCTAGTAAGTAGTAGCCCTTCCCCGTGGTCTTATCTGTGTCGAATTTCATCAAAATTGGTCTAATAGTTTCCTAGGCTATTCAATGCAAACAAACAAAGCCTTCCATTTAGTCGAGTAAAAAACAACGCATGGCGTAATAATTTTAATACTAGTATTGCCCAGCTAATACATAACTTATGTCATGGTTATTATAAGAAACTGCGCCGATATAAGTGGCTATTTATTCCGAGCAGTAACTAACACGTGACATTGAAATGCTTCTCCTTAAAATCGCGAGGTTGATTGATGGAACGCACCTGTCTGTCCGTCCGTCTGTCTGTCACCAGGCTGAATCTCGATTCAGTGATAGCTGGACAGTTAAAATTTTCACAGATGATGTATTTCTGTTGCCGCTATAACAACGAATACTAAAAACAGGATAAAATAGATTTTAAAGGGGGCTACCATATAAACGTATTTTTTAACTCTTCTCTTCCTCAACGAATTTCCTCTTCCCTCTTCCTCTTTCACGAATCCGACTTTCACTTGGCCGATTTTTTAAATGCCCACCGTTATGGCCCAAATATTGGCGCGAGGTAAAGAGCGCTCATACGAAAGATGGCTTAAAGAGTAAAGACGTATTCACGTTAAAAATTGTAGGTCTCAAATCCTATGACACTTTATATTTGAACTTAGTTAGCTGCTTGTGTCTTTAAATGTCCGGTTTCTTAAACAACAGGTTGATTAAAGAAACCGGACGTTTTCAAGCTCATCAATTATTGTAATGAATTAACATTGAAAATGTAGACCGATGCTGTAGGAAGTTCTATTTAATTTTCCGTCGTGGTCACACACCGTCGCGGCTTCCTAGCAATTTGCTAGCTCATTTGCGAAGCACGCAAGACAAGGTAGATTTATGCCTGCAAACAACATGCCATGTCACATGTGAGCCGTCGCGGGAAACATGGCAGATGGAAACCGTCGAATACATGTTGCGACAGGTATGAGGTATTATGCTATGCTAGCGAGTAGCAACCCGCCCCGACCATGCAAGGGTGCAGTGTATTTATTATCTATACTCTTTACATACTCTATAAAAAAAAATACGTGTGGCACTCGGGGACTGCCGCGGTAAAGCTATTGCATAGTAAGTCGCACGCACACAAACACCGTGCCGAACTGTAACGACGTTAGACGATGCACGGCTTTCAACGCCGCACCGCTGTGCCGGTCGGAGTGGGGGGTGTTAGGTTTATTTTCGTTACGAAATTTCTTGATTCGGTCGCCGCGCTCAAAGCCCGCGATAAAAGCTATGCAATAGCTTAAAAACTTTCATCCGTTATTGGATGATTTATACAGTATTCTCCGAGTGAAGTAACCACTCTTGATACTGTAGTGCCTGGGACAGTTGGTTTTTTAAATGTCGTATGGTTGCCCAAGCACATACGGCATTCTCACAACACAGTCAGCCAGGTCCAGAGGAATGACAATACGTCTGGGGCCAACCATGTGCGAGTTTCCTCACGATGTTTTCCTTCACCGTTGGAGCGTCCGTATAATGTACTTGAGATCTGAAAAAGTCTCATTGGTACACGCCACAACCTGGGAATCAAACCTGCACTCGACACCTCGAGTGCGAATCAAACGGTCTACCCACTAGGCCACGGAGCTACATACAGAGTATACATATACAAATAAATAAAATTGAAGTGTCTGTAATTTTAAATTAACAGCTTTTCACTCAATGCATATGAAAGTATCTACAGTACTTACAATAAAAAATCAATTTTTTAAAATTTTGTCTGTCTGTTTGTTCCGGCTAATCTCTGAAACGGCTGGAGTAACTTAGGCTACTTTTATCTTAGGGTCCCGTTCAAAAATAGGGTTCCGTTTTCGTTTGTTCTACGCCAACGAAGTTACGGGCACCAGCTAGTTAATGCATATGAAAGTATGTACGGTGCTTACAATAAAAAACATTTTTTTGTCTGTTCGTCTGTCTGTTTGTTCCGGCTAACCTCTGAAACGGCTGGACCTATTTTCACGGGACTTTCAGAGGCAGATAGTTGATGTTATAAGGCGTAACTTAGTAATAATTCTTATCCTCGTCATCATCATCAAAAGTGGTGGCGGGGTTGCTGTCTATCTTCGCTCTGATATTCAGCATCAGTGGCGTGCACAGGATTATGACACTGGGTATGCGGCGAAGTACTCAGTCACAAAAACTTTTTCGTTTATAGATTTTTAGCATAGCTACAGCCAAGCGACGGATCTCTTAAGTCGAAACCATGCCAACAGAGCAAGTCTTAGATGTACTACTATTCAAGTACATCTTCTACGGCAACGCAGACAAAACAGCGATCGATCGTCGCGGCGGAATAAATTCTAATAAGTAAAATAATAAGCATATTTTAAAATATTATAACTATTCACCAGTCAGTTAGCTTCAATTTTCACATATTCAAGGTTCCGGTTACTTGAGATTACTATATCCCGATGTAAATTACTAAATAATATGCAAGGAAAACAATATAATTTAATCGTGTGTACGCAACCACACAGCCAGTTATACTTTTCATAACTTTTAACATGAAATTTTCGAGTAACATTATTTTTTTGCTGGTTTAATTGTTGTAACTCGGACACACCCCTACCTTTAGACAGAATTTTAATCTTTTCACTGAATGACAATTGTGAGAACTTGTTATTTTTAATTTTTAATAAACACATTTTCCAAACCTCACAGTCAAATAACATTTTAAAAAAATCGACTAACTCACTAGTAAAAGCAAATCACTACAATTATTATATAAACTCAGTAATAAACTGTTAAATGTACACACTTTCAAATGTTAAAATGAAAAATCTTTTAACAAAAATATAAAAAAATGGAGCGATTAAATTGTAAACAATGCTTATCACATGAAATATGCAATATGGCCCCCGCGAAACACAAAACGTTTCTTTTATTTAAACAAATAAAACCTTACTAAACAAAAATGCATAATGTGCATACGTGATTTATTAGATTTCCGTCGTATCATTTTTACTCGGATTATACTTTATAGGCAACGAATAATTTCCGACAAGCCAGTTCGGCGGTTTTCGGAAGCGATCGGATAGCCGAGAGCCATCGCCTGCCGCTGGAGTTTGCCCGCTATATAATCATGTCGATATTCATGGGTGTGTGTGTTTGCGAAGTATGAAAATTACACACACATGCGATGATTTTTCCTGCAGAACTTAACGGCATTAGTTGCTATTTATAAAATATTTGGCGTTTTTAAGTTATTATATTTTTTTAATTAATTTTTTTACTATTTATTAAAGTCATCTAAAACGTACGAACGTTTTATTAAAATATCTGTGAATGACAAGTAAAGCACTGCATTTCTGCGTATATGGAGCGCACGCCCCTGTTCAGCATAAAATTGTCGACATGTCTCCTTCTCCTTACACTGAATCAGCCGAATATCTTGTCCTAGAAATTACGTATCACCATAACAAATTACTTCTTGTCGTTTTGTACAGCCCTAATATGAACATTGACTACTTTAAATGCCTTGCCAAATTACTTAATGATCATCGTATGTCCTACAGTCACGTTATAATGATGGGTGATTTCAACACATGTTTACTTAAAAATAATTCTCGCTCTTTTAAGCTTCAGTCTCTTTTATCTTTATATAATCTTCACGTACTTCCAACATCCACTACTCATCATTTTCCAAATTCTATCTCTTCTTAGTTAGACCTAATGGTTGTCTCTTCACCTAATAATATTTCTATTCACGGTTAACTTACAGCCCCATTTTCTTATCATGATCTTGTTTTCCTTTCCTATAAAATCTGTCCCCCCAAAAGAAAGCCTCAATCCATACTACTTCGGAGTTTCAGAAATATTGATCAGGATGCGCTACAGCGAGACGCTTTAAATATAAATTGGTCATCTGTACAAAGCAGTCAAACTATGGACACAAAAATTGACATATTTAATTAAATTATTTTAGATCTATTTGATCGACACGCTCCACTGAAAAAGGTGAGAATAAAATATGACCCAGCTCCATTAATTTCAGATTCCATCAAGGACGTAATGGTTACTAGAGACAAGGCTAAAAAAAATGTAAGAACCAACCTAACGACACGAACGTTAAAAATTATAAAACTGCGAAACCAGTGCAACATTTTGTGTCGTGCTGCTAAGCGTCGTCACTTCTATGCATCTCTTGAAAATCGTACATGTGCTGGCGCCTGGAAGTTTCTGAAGTCTATCGGTATTGGAAAATCTTCCACCACTTTACCCAGCGACTTGGACTTAGATCCACTAAATAATTTCTCCAAACCCCCTGTTACGTTGTGTTCTAGTGTAAAAGATAACACCTTAAAGCAAATATCTAAATTACCTATAACAGCCCCACCTTTTTCGTTTTCTAATGCAACTGAATCAGATGTCAGAACAGCGTCTTATCAATTTCATCTCAAGCTGTGATCAATTGTGCTCTAAAATAATCAAATTGATACTTTGTTACCAATTCTCAGTCACATAATAAACTTCTCCCTACCCTCAAATACATTTCCCTCAACATGGAAGCAGGCCAATATTATTACATTGCCTAAGATTTCAAATCCTATATAAAGTATCCTCTTTTCGTCCAATTTCTATATTACCCTTCCTTTCTAAAGTTTTGGAGCACTTTGTTCATAAGCAACTTTCTTCCTTTCTGTGCAGTAGCAACTTAATTAGCCCGATGCAATCGGGTTTTCGTCCGGTCACAGCACATGTTCGGCACTATTAAAGGTTACTGACGACATACATTTAGCCATGGAGATCAAAACATTGACTATCCTCATCCTGCTTGATTTCAGTAATACTTTTAATACTATTGACTTTGACATCCTTATTGCTTCTCTTCTCTTCTATTCTCTTCTCTTCTATCTAAATATAGCTTAATTTATCTTCTGCAGTATTAGCCTGGTTTGATTCCTACTTTCGTGGCCGCTCGCAAAGAGTACAGACTAATGTCACTTTTTCAAACTGGTGTAATCTCTTTGCCGGCGTGCCGCAAGAGGGAGTGCTGTCCCCCTCCTTTTCTCTATTTTCATTAATGAGATAACTAAAGTAATTACGTCCAAGTATCACCTCTATGCAGACGACTTGCAAATCTATCAACATTTTACCTAATCTAAGGCATTAGTCATAGGTAGCAGACAATTGCGTGCAAGTCTTGACCTAACAGCGCTGCCCCCAGTCACATTAAACGGTGTACAAATAACTTACTCAGAGTCAGCTAAATACCTGGGTGTTATTGTAGATTCAACGCTTTCTTGGAATGCCAAAATTAGCGACATCAATCGTAAGGTACACTGCGCTATTCACTCACTTTGCCCTGCAAAACTTTTTACTCATCTCCACCAAAATATTACTAATGCAGAGCATTATAATAATTGACAATATAAAATTAATAAATGACTACGGCGATGTCTGCTGTTTAGAAGCTACTGAGGAGAATTTAAATAAACTGGAACGCTTACAGAATCTTTGCATTCGATTTGTATTTGGGCTAAAGAAGTATGATCATATTTTAGATAACCGTAATAAATTACAATGGCTCCATATTCGCCAGCGTCGAAACTATAGAATTCTTAACTTATTTTTTAAAGTACTTTTTCATTCTAATTTCCCTTCCTATCTATACGAGCTATTTTCTTCTCCGGGATGAATCTTGCAGATCTTTTAGACGTACACTTTTCCAAATTCCTTCCACAAGACCGACTTCTTTTCCTACTCTTTCACTATACACTCTGCCAGACTCTGGAACTCTTTGCCATCAGAGATCCGTGAATGTACAACTCTCACATAATTTAAAAAGAGACTTATTTAAAGAGAGAATACTATCTCAGACATACCTAAAATATCTTACTGTTATAACACCATGTTTAATGTGTATTTATCTTATTTATTACGTGTAATATTCTATATACTTAGTCTGGCCATAAATACTGTTACAATTAAAAATAAACAAAATATTACATTTGAATTCTGTCATTTTTATATGACTGTTCATTGAGTTTTCTCATTTTGGCGCCAATACATTGTACAATATTTTGCGATATCAAAATGGAGTGGGGTGATAAAGGGAAACGAATCACTGTGATTGCATTACACAAAGTAGGTATGGGGACAAATGCAATTTTTAAAACTCCACCATACGCTTGGTATTAGTAAAATGTTTGTGTACCGGACCCAATAGGTACAATGAGGCCTCCTCTGTTTGTGACAGAAAAGATCTGGCCACGTAGTGTTCGTACGAAAAAGGTGTTCAAAGCAGTAAGGGAAAGAATTCGAAGAAATCCTGTCCAAACGCAAAATTTTTTATCTCGGGAGATGAAGATAGCACCTAGAACCATGTAGCGTATTTTAAAAGATGATTTAGGACTTGCAGCCTATAAGAGACGTACTGGTCATTTCTTAGCTAATTATTTTAAAAATTATAGGATGGTAAAATCGAAACAATTACTGAAGCGGTACGCAAAAGGAGGACACAGAAAAATTTTGTTTACGGATGAGATTTTTTTTAAAATTGAGCAACATTTTAACAAACAAAATGACCGTAATTATGCTCAAAGCTCTAAGGAAGCTTCCCAATTAGTCGACAGAGTGCAACGTGGGCAGCTGGGCACTATCCGACTTCAATGATGATTTGGTGGGGTATTAGCTATGAAGGAGTGACTGAGCCATACTTTTGTGAAAAAATCAAAACATCGGCACAAGTGTATCAAGATACCATTCTTGAGAAGGTAGTGAAGCCCCTTAACAACACCATGTTCAATAACCAAGAATGGTCCTTCCAACAAGACTCGGCGCCGGGTCATAAAGCTCGGTGTACGCAGTCTTGGTTGGAAACGAACGTTTCGGACTTTATCAGAGCTGAAGACTGGCCGTCGTCTAGTCCCGATCTTAATCTGCTGGATTATGATTTATGGTCAGTTTTAGAGAGTACGGCTTGCTCTAAACGCCATGATAATTTAGAGTCCCTAAAACAATCCGTACGATTGGCAGTGAAGAATTATCCCATGGAAAGAGTACGTGCTTCTATTGATAACTGGCCTCAACGTTTAGAGGACTGTATTGCAGCCAATGGAGATCACTTCGAATAAGCTTGTTATATTTTAAATTGTTTTATATTTATGTATTAAACTAACACACTGTAAAAGTAATAAATGTTATTTGCAATAGAATGTTTTTTTTCTTTGTTTCAGTATTTATGGGAAGACTAGGTATATATTAGGTCTTTACCTATGAAATTGCCGTTTTGTATGAAAAAATTTAAACGAATTTTTTTCATGTATTTTTTATTTGTATTAATCGAAGTAGATTACCCATGCAATCAATGCATCTTTGCCAACGCAGTGGCAGTTTATTGATGCCCTTCTTAAAGAAATCAGCTGGACGGGAGGCAACAAATTCTTCAAAGGCATTTTGTACTGCCTCTCGGGAATTGAATTTTTTCCCGCCAAGAAGTTATCCAAATTCTGGAAAAAGTAGTAGTCTGTAGGCGCAAGGCCTGGTGAGTAGGGCGGATGACGGAGAGCTTCCAACCCCAGTTCTTGCAACTTGGAGACCGTCTGCTGTGCAGTATGAGGTCGCGCGTTGTCGTGCAGGAGCAGCGGAGACGAGCGATTGCGAGAGAGAGAGAGAGCGAGACCAATGCTGGTTGGAGATGTGCCAGCTTCTCCATTATTGTGTTCAGTTCTTCACAGTACACATCTGCAGTAATGCTCACCACGTTGGTAAGTAGCTGTGATGAAATGCGATGAAAATGTAACACTAATCAATAAACAAATGACTACTTTTGGAAAAAGAATTCCATGTTTTTAAAATAAAATTAATTTGAAATTAGAATTCTTAGCCAAACAAAAATTATTTTGATTTGAAATGGCCAGTACTGCAGAACGGCAATTTCATAGGTAAAGACCTATTATTATTTTATTGTATGTATATTAAGTAGTTATTTTAAAGTTGTAAGAGTAAACGCTAATTTTTGCTTTTCATTAGTCAACCTATTCCTTTATCATACAGGTCTTCTGGAAGACATTCCATTTTGGAATAAGATGTACCTTTGTATTGATGTTTTACTTTTAAGTTATGTTTGTTAACCTATTTATTGTGTGTACATAAATTGTAAAATAAAAAAATAAAATAAATCATCAAAAAAAATTCAACGCCCAACGAAGTGGGCACAGGTCAGCTAGTACATAATATAAACCTTCCTCTTTAATCACTATTTTATCTATTGCTACAAACTGAATTAAAATCCGTAAAAGATCTAAGGCTGGGACTATATGATCCGGAATCCGGCGGCCCTAGGAAAATTCAGATCATTGACAATAGATCGCTGTGCTAAAACAATAAAGTTGAAAATCGAAGTGTCGCTGTCATATATGACAGCATGAGGTAGGTGTCCAATAAATCCAACACACGAGTGTCAACTTGTGTGTTGGATTTTTTCCTAGGCCCGCCGGATTCCTGTTCATATAGTCCCAGCTTAAGCGTACAGACAGCGGAAACGACTTCAATGAGGGTGTTTGATATTTTTTCTGCCGCTCTAGGGGGCAGACCCAACGCAAACAAAGCGTCATCTGGTGGCATAGGTGGTATCAAAAACGTTAAATAAGAATTTTCGATTATTTTTCTGTCACCAGGCGGCGCTTAGTAGCCCCGACGGTCCTTGTCATGTCAAAAAGCTGTCAGATGTCACGAATTTAAAAACCCTCAATTATAGGTATTATGTAAAGATGAACCATCGCCATAATTTTGATAGATGTGGAACGTCTAAAATAAAATTATGTACGTTCGTCAAACGCTATAAAGTCGACGCGGACGGCCTGATAAATATAACTTTTGAAACAATTTAATATCAGCGAGGCGACACGTTACTTAGCAACGACAGGGACGACTGTCATTCTGTCACATTCCTCGTTTTGTGCCTTTACGTAGAGAATTTAAAAAAAAAATTACCCATAAAATGTAGACTACTTAAAAAAAAAAGGGATTTTTTAGCACAAACTCAGGGAGAATCTTGTAGCTACTTTACCGGAATAAAAGCGAAATAAAGGTGAGAATGCTCGTTCTGGAAGGAACATAAAACGCTTTTTATGTTTCACTCGATCTAGTTTTCTAGTAGGCATACTGTACATCTTTTACTTGGGCTTCCGCGGTGTACGCCATTTTAGGCTGGTACTATATGAACCGGAATCCGGAAGGCCGTAGGAAATTCAGAGCATTGAAATAGAACTCTGGACTATACAATAGAGCTGTAAATCGAACGTACAAGTGTCGAGTCAAAAGTCAATATCTCGACACTCGAAACATCCTTTTTCAACTCTATTGTATTAGCACAGAGTTCTATTTTCAGTGCTCAGAATTTTCACCGGGGTTCCGGATTACGGAGCATATAGTCCCAGCCTCAAACCGTATTTTCCGCCATTATTAATTAGTTACGCTGGATCCTAGCCGATGGCATCAATCGGTTGGCCTAAAACGTTCTAGAATTGAAATCACTACGGAACCCCAAAAACAACATTCCATTTTGAAATTTGCATAAAATTAAACGCGAAAGCAATTAGATTATGATTATAGCTGTTGTCGTATGCAAATTGTTGTATTGGTTCCGGTGACGGGAAACCATTTGATGCTCATCGTACGGGTCGTTACCCTTTTTTTAACGACGGGCTTATTTTCTTTGAACGAAAAATATAGTCGAGCAATAGTAAAGAATATCTTACGCAGAGTGTAGACTGTAGCATATGCGTATGTACCTACTTACAGATGTTTTACGCGCACCGGGTCGCCCTGTGGTCAAAATTCGCCCATAATAATTCGTATCATTTTTAAATTTGAACTGGTTAGGGATACTTTTGCCTCGTAAACAGAAAAAAAAATGTTAGCACTAACGTGCATCTATCAAACGCACGGTAGTGTGTGATAATAGTCTGGAGTAGATGGTAGTTGGTATAAATGGGCTTAACTTGAGCGGTGGATACACGGTCTCACAGAAAAAAAGGCGTAAAAAGAAACATCTTTCCGAGGCCCAAGAGGGCATTTTATGTTTATTTTTATCCCCATTATATTTTTTTTTCTGAAAAATATTTAAGGGGGGTAATTTAAGGCCATTAAATATTTTTTTAGCGTTAGCGGCAACAGAAATATCTGTGAAAATCTACAACAGTCTAGCTATCACGGTTCACGAGATACGGACTGACGGACAGCGAACGCGAAGTCTCAGTAATAATCAATTTTTAATTAATAGTAGCGGTATTTAGCACGTCAATTAGTTTAAGCACTCCTAAAACACTCAGTGACATCACGCTTGGATAAAATGGTGACACTGATTGTAATGATGGTCTTCGTGTCTATTAAACCGAAAAAGTCCGATACGGATTTCCTCTTCGGGTTCCGCGGTAGGTATTGGTGTTGTTTAAGCTTGGCTGGTTTTCCTTTTTAACCCCCGACAAAAAAGAGGGGTGTTATAAGTTTAACGTGTCTGATGTGTCGTGTTTGGGCTCGTTATTGTCAACGGGCTCGGGCATGCCGGCTTCGGCATAATATTTGTTGCTGCATTTTTCAAGTATGCCAGCGGTATCTAGTCGAGTCTAATCTGTTCAGATTCAATTGAATCTTTTTGTTACTAAAACATTAAATTCGACCGAATTAATGTGTCATAAGTTATTGTATATTATGTATTATATAGGTATATTACCTGGAGGCCGAGCTTTGCTCGGAGTATTAGTAGAACGATAAAATAATTAAAAATATATAAGTAAAAGAAAAAGAAATAATAAGAACACAAAAATATTTATCTGACTCACTACATTCCGAATTTCCAAATAATGCAATAATTATACGCATACCAAGTTACAAATCAGATTGACGTAAGAGAGTCGAAATTATTGATATATGGTTGCACGACGAAATGAAAAACATATATTGCTTAAAAATGCGCAGTTTCTAAGGAATAAGACCTAGCTACATCCTCATATTTTCTCCCCCAAAACTCCGTGCATACTAAAATTCATGGTAATACTTGTAGCCGTTGCCGATATCGATCAGGGCCGGATTTAAAATTAGTGCCGCCCTGGACACTGAAGAAAATGCCGCCCTATCACAGAAAATTTACTAAAATTATAGTTTTTATATCTTATTTTTTTTAATAGAATAAATAATTGCTTGCTCATTGCATAAATTTTATTATATATTATATACTTCAATAATATAAAGAAATATTTGTTTTTGTTCCAAGAATCTATAGACAAATCATTGATCGAGCGCCCAGCGAAGCCAATCATATACCTTTGTAATAATCATGAATTTTGCACTAACGATGACTTATGATTGTATTACATTTGTTTGTCAGGCTAACACACCTGACTTTGTAAATTGGTCGATTGAATCTTCACAATCTAAACGTTCAAGTACGTACACGTACATATTCTATGCATAGAATGCCATTCTATGCATAGAATGCCAATCTTTTGAGACTATTTGCAGTCATTGTAAAACGTAAGTAGTTTTTAACTCGTTTCAAACAAGAAATAAAAAATGATTAATTAATAGAATTAATTAATTATTATAATGTACAATTTTGATAATTGTAAAAAAAATAATTCTAAAAATTTTTTTTTACTTTGCAAATTTTGCCGCCCCACAATATTTGAAAAATCACACGGTCAAATAAGTGTCATTTAAATTAGTAGCATTATGTCTTTTTATTTACGAAGAGATGCAATTAAATCCGAACAGGGTGTGATATTATTTAAAAAATCGACGAAACGCTTCGAGAAAAAGTGGTCTGTTAGTGCCCTTGCGCTTCGCTTGGCTTATCTTGGCGGTTTTATCAGTGTACACTGTATAGACCAACTGAAGCCTGGTATTAGAATTACGCGTTGACAACGGAACCCCAAACTGGTTTAATATGAGCTAAACGGGTCAATGTTATATTATAGTGATATCCATATTACATTCCAAAGATGCGCCTGACCACGTATAGTGTAAACACGTAACTGTAGATTCGCGATTTCGTTTTCTTAGAAAATGTACCATGCGATTGTCACTCGAATATCGACTCTAATGCGCAGGGTTAAGGTTTTAAATAAGGTTAAGGTACTCATATCGTAGTATCATATTTAATCGGTCAAATTGGGACAAATAACGACGTTTATTAAACATCCACTTTAGTACTCGTTATATAATCGCCGCAGAAAAACGCAATTAGTTTGGTGTTACGAGATATCCCATAATATGATGTAGCAGACGACCCCTGTGGCTCAGTGCTTGAGCGCGTCGATGCTCAAGCCGGAGATTGCGGGTTCGAATCCCGCCAAAGGAACCAAAAAAAGTTTTCTGTATTCCTGGGTCATGGATGTGTGTTCCTATTAATTAAATATAATATAATAAAAGATCTAAAAAATATGTATTATGTAGGTATAGTATAAAAGTATTAAATATATTTCCGTTGCCTGGTACCCGTAACACTATTTCTTCGAGAACTCAGTACGGGATCCGGGATTATAGTTGAATAGCGAAGCGAGCTATAAAAATTAAAAACAAAATTACGCAGGTTAAAAGGATAGTATAATTTTATTTAGGTCAGAATTCCTTCAAACTGTGATCACATTACAATTTTTTTCTATTGCTACAAAGGTGCAAACACATATTGACCACTCTGTCTATCGATTATATACATATTATTAAAACCATTTTGTTTGGCCACTCCTGTGGCCTGATGTAACAACTGGTGGGATTGTGTCCCTGTCTGTAATCACTAATCACTCTTCTTTTGGACGTGACTTCAATCTTTTTTTATATTGAAACATTACCAACCTTTATTAGACTACAGCTTAAATCACCACACATTGGAGAGGGACCGTACCTACCATAGCTAACGTTAGTTGCCCACGAACGGTAGTCAGTAATGATAATGATAAACGTTATTTGTAGGTATGCGGAGGTAGCGCGGCACCGGGTAGCGGACAGCGGACATGCCGCTGCCGAAGCGCTGCGTGGAGCCGGTGCACGTGTCCCGCGGGACCGTGCCCGAGCGTCTCGCCGTGCCCTCGGAGCTCGAGGCGGTCACCAACGGCACGCTCGCCAACACTGTCAGGTACTAACGTCTTCATACATACCATGTGCCAACAAGAAAATATCAGGCAGAGTCGGCAAAAGTTCACTATCGTAGTCAGGCTGGGAGCCCGCGTTGCTAGACGTTTTCGTAAAAAACAACTTATTAAGGGTCGTAAGTCATAACCTACCAGTTACTTATTCTGATATCTTTCCCATTTCAGACAACTGTCGTCCCTATCCAAACATGCCGAAGACATGTTCGGCGAGCTAACGCGCGAAGCGACCGGACTGGCGGAGCGCACCAACGTGCTGCAGGCGCGGATAGACAGGCTCGCTATCAAGGTCACGCAGCTCGACTCCGGCGTGGAGGAAGGTTGGTTCTAGCTTGTCGTGGTCATTCAGTTCCCAACATTAATAGGACGGACGGTCTCTTCTAGACGGAGGCGGGGTTAGCTGACTAAAAGGTCTTTTAACTTGGCGTATACATGGTGTTTGGTAGAACGTAGTTAATCTGAGAAGTGGATATCACACCAAACTGTATCACAGGGGGTGTTTGGTAGAATATTTGTTTGGTACTAAGTCACATTGTGGAAATGGGAGTGCAGTGACATTTTATGATATCTTCCTTAGCTTTACAGACTAGGGAATTCATGTCTTTCAACTAGGCACATAGTCATAAATGAAGAAATTATTTATACATAGCATAAATTCACCCCATTTATTTTCCAGTGTCCCTCCAAGACATTCAGATGCGCAAAGCCTTCCGTTCCGCGCGGTCGTTCCAACAGCAACTATTCTCTCGCACGACCATGCCGTCCGCCATGATGGCGACGTACGCGCGCTGCGATCGCCCGCCACCGCTCGAGCGGCTGAACGAGTTCCGGGACGACGGCAGAGATGCTAGAAAGTTCTACACGGACCCGGATTACTTCTTCGAGCTGTGGCGCCGCGAGATGCTGCAGGACACGGAGAGGATCCAACACGATAGGGGGAAGAAGGTATGTGCATTGCACAGTCAGCAAAATGTTGTGGTTTTTGCATGACGTGTTCTCTGTCTTATGGTGACGTACAAGCACCTTTGCTACGAGCTCCAATAGTAACTATAATAAACACATAGAGAACAAATAATATTGTTCACAATAAACTTCTGTCGTTCACAATAAACTTCTGTCAACCCATAGTACCAACCCAGACGTGTCATTCGTAAGTTGTAAGCAATTTCACTTGGTCGGAATATAATTTAGCAGCTGACTCATGAAATATAAACCATTTTTAAGTAAATACAGATTTATTATACAAGTTAATGAACAACTATTGACTTGATTTTTTTCAATTTGATGATCTAAGAGCTGCGAATCACGGAATGTTTATTTACAAAAAAATATATATCTTCAGTCTCTTCTATTACTTCAACATGTCACTTTCGATGACCTTAAATTCACTCTTTAAACCTATTTATTTCCAGGTGCGTCAGCCGCGCACGAACACGGACAGTCGCGGCACGCGACGTGTGCGCGTCCCGCACTCGACGCGCGACCGGCAGAAGGCGGAGGCGGTGACGCGCGGCGAGCACATAATGGCGCCCGCGCAGCTGCGCCGATACAACAACGTCGAGCCCTACCGCCCCGCGCCGGAGCCCTACCAACGTGAGTACACACCGCAATCGGCCCATTGTTTCTGTAATAGGGCCGAATTACATTTTTACATTAACTTGCTAGCTTGTTTCCCATTCAAACTCTTATGTTATTATAGCGACGACAGTCACAGACGGTGGATACCGCGCGCCGCTTAGTCGCACGCCGTCGCAGCAGGCGGCCAGGCCCAACTCCATAGAGATCGACCACCAGGCGCGCCCACCGCGGCTCACGGGGAATGGACATGGTATGTGTTGTTTAACAGAAATTACGTTGAACTCATAGCTAGTAACAAACAGTAATCTATGCAAATCTACAAAGAACACTGGCGAATCCTGTGCGATGTTCCATCAAGAACGGCCATGTTTCGAACATATGTGGTTCAGTACTATTTAAAAAGTTATGTAAAAAAATATATTATATTTTTAGGACTTGGGAATAAAAAGTTATGAATTTCCGAATATCAGAGAATTCATGTGCAAAATACGTACTTATCTGTCGTAATCGTTGTCATCATAATATCTGTATAGTTTATGGTTATCATGCTGTAAATTGTCAATTATAGGCGTTAAAGCTCCACCTAGTGGCCCAATAGATAGATTTATTTTTTATTGGACTATAAAGTTATCTTCTTTTTCTGTAGTTCAACAGTTAAGTACTAGTTTTATGAAAAAAAATACTTAGGGTGTAAAATAGATCCCCCCTATACTAATTATATTTAGACCAAGATAAATTACGTTTTTGGTTTTCTTAACTTGAAAGCGACAGCTATCATTTATCTGTTAGCATATTGCGTTTCCAAACAATCGAGTTATTACTTTCATTACGTAATTGACATCACAACTAATATATGTCGCTTTTCCGTAAACCGCTACTAGGGCAATTTATTGAACAATAGGTTAGGTTATATTTAATCAATTATCTTTTATCCCGCGAGTTTAATGTATAATATTATTGCTTTTTTGCCGTGACTTTAGATAATATTTACAGAAAGTAAACTTTATGTTTACGAAACAAACATATTGTAACATCTGAAACCGTCGACACGACACAATACTGCCAACTTTACCATCGTACTGGAAGTGTTGCACACTGCCGTCACATATTTCACAACTAGCTTTTCCCGCGGCTCCTCGCGTAAATACAGTAACTCACGGGAACACTTTACTTTTTCGGGATAAAAAGTATCCTATACTTTAATCCAGATTTTAATCTACTGCCATAGCAACATTAATCAAAATCCGTTTAGTAGTTTTTGTAGTAACAAACATCCATCCATCAATCCATCTGACCTCATAAACTTTCACATTTACTGTAGTAGTAGGATACTCACTGTTTACGTATGGTCCAAGTGATGGGCGAGGAATCGCCGTATGGCGCGGTGGAGCCCATATACGGCGGCAGCATCGCCAGTGCGGGCACGCCGCGCCGCGCGCGCCCCAATATACCGCCACCCGCGCCGCCGCAGCTCAGCGCAGACGACACGCCGCATCACACGCCCACCAGGTATATAGAAATTATCTATACATGCTTAAGAAATGTGATGATAAAAATAAAATAAAAATCCATTGTTAAATTGCCAATGACTTTTATTTAATTCACAGATCGACGCTGCCTCCTCCGCCGCCGCCGCCGGACGCTCCAACGCTCAACGGCTCACCGCCGCACCGCTCTGCGCTCGACGCTCACTTGGACCACATGCACGCGGTTATTGGTATGTAATTACTAAATTTATACAATTGCCGCCAGTTGAAACCAAATTAATAAATTGAATTTGTTAAAAATTATGGTGATAGTATGATCATACTATCAACCTAAGATTTGCAAAATAATATGACCATTTCTTTACACAATGAACATTTTACAATCGCCCCTTAAATTAAATATAGTCCTTGTGTTTTCCCTACTAAAATTCAATGTTGCACAGGTATGATGTCATCGGAGGAGCCTCCGCGCGCGCCGACCCCGCCCCCCGCGCCGCCCGCGCCGCCGCCACCCGAGGACGACCGGCCGCGGCCGCCGTCGCCCGCGTCTCTGCTGCGTGGCGCCTCCGCCCTCAAGCCGCCGCGCCCCGCGCAAGACCCCGCGCCCGACCCGCGCTCCGACCTGCTCAAGGCCATCAGAGAAGGTACGCACGAAACACGACGCACCTCAGTTGGAATACAGAAACAGCGTCGCACTGAAAAAATAGAACTCTCGTCACGCCGATTGAAACAAGAACGTTATGAAAAAATCCTGAACGTTGCTTGATAAAATTATTGAAATGAAAACAGGGACTGAGGCAAATGTCGACGAAATCTATGTTGCGCACCGTATGTCCTTGTCTTGTCTCAGTCCCTATTTTTAACTTACTATAGCGAAGCCAAAAGGAAGAGTAATGATTTTGGCACTCTATATGTATGTATGTTTGTTTCGTCGTAATTCGTAGCGTCTATACATCTGGTCCGATTTCAATATATGAGATGTCAAAAAATTCGTAATGACGCCGTCATATAGGTAGGTAATATAGAGTATATACTTTTTTTTTTTATTTCGAAAATTAAACTTCAGTTTCTAATATCTAAAAAAATATTTATTAAAACGATTTATAACACCATTTTATGATGTATATTGACGTTTTTTATATTCTGAGCTAAAGTATTTTTTAATATTATGTATAAAAATTGACAATTTAAAATCATGTTTATTTTATAATAATGAAGTGACATTTTCAAATTTTCTGTATTCTAGGTCAGCAAGTACGCCAGCAGGAAATTAATTATTGCTATATATGTTTGCAGGTATCAAGTTACGGAAAGTGGAGAAACGCTGCGAAGACAACGTGGGCAAATACGACACTTTACGTGGGGCGCCCGCCCTACACGACGTCGCGTCTATCCTCGCGCGACGCGTCGCAGTGGAACAGAGCGACACGGACTCTGACAACGAGTCCGATGATGACGACGACTCGGATCAGTGGACGGACTCCAGGGCGTGACGTCGCGCTTCGCCTCGCCGGGACGTAACGCAACCGGACACCGGAGAACAACCTTCAAGCCCCCCATCCGTCAGAGAGCAGGCGCAGAAGCTGGAGAGCCGAGCGTCCTCCTTCGAGAAAGAAACTAGAAACTCCTCGTTTCTCAGTCGCGATATCGAAGCGAAGAGCAACAATATCTCCCCCAAAAGAAATGTTACGCCCCCCAAGAACGAGAACAATGCGTCCCCACCGAGAAATGTCATTTCGCCGCCTAAAAGGATTACCGAGTTTCCATATAAAAAAGAGAGTTCTCCACACAAGAAGGAGGATAGCCCGTCTCCGCCCAAATGTAAGGTACCGTCGCCCCCGCAAAAAATCACATCGCCCCCGATTATAAAAAATGTGTTCGCCACTATGACTATGCAAAATCATGAAAAAGAAGACAATATTACATCCAAAAATAACTACATAACTTTGTCAACCAAAGTATCTTCGCCGCCAAAAACTGACAAGCTAACATCCTTCTCTGGAGGAGTATCATCGAACATACAGAAATTCAATAAAGTCAATGTAAAAAATGAAGATGACACAAACAAAATCAAGAAAGAAATAACAACGAAGGAAATACCTTTAAAAATTGAAAAACTATCCTTGCCCGGTTCTAAAAGTAATGAAAATAAATCTAATACAAATGAAGCTGAAATAAAACAAGACGATAAATCGGTAAAAGTTTCTGCAAAGGAAGATAATGTGTCTAAAAAACTAGATACAGAAACTCCTAAGGGAGATGATAAAATAGAAGAAAATAATGGAGTTGGAGACAAAATACGCATTTTCGAAAAGGCCGCAGAGGATGCAGGTGCAAACGCAGGCCGACTTTCTAGACCCGGTTCGGTTCGAGGACGATCCCGCACGGAAAGACTAGGCTCTGACAGTAAAGAAGACTTACCACCCCCTGCAACACCATTCAAAGATAACATTTTCTTTGACAGTAATAATAGTGAGAAGATAAATACTTTAAACCATAAAAATACTCAATTAGAACGACAACCCAGCATCACAGGATCCAACATAGCTGTAAAATGGCAAAGAAATGATAATAGCTCTGTGGAAGAAAAAATTCAGAAGCCTGAACCACAAAAAATTATCAAACCAGAATTCAAACCCATGCCGTCTCCCATCGATCTTACCATACGATCGCCAAGTCTAGGAGCCAAGATCCCTGATCAATTTCCATCGCAAGGCACAGCTTTTCGCAACGTTGCCTCGCCTGACACGGCCCGCACAAACGCCAATAAGGCCAGTGAAGACCTCAAAGCTTACAAATTAAAAAATAAACAAAAGCTGTCCGTCAGCAAGGGAACAAGCTACTTTTCGAGTGTATCAAACGAGGTTTGGCTCGTAAAGAAGAAGGATATTGAAGAGATTGAAGAGAGAGTTTTGGATTCCTTCAGACGGGCTGGCGGTAATGTATGTATGCGAAGTGAAACTATGCGGCCATCTTCCGATAGTGGTCAAAGTGCGTTCACACATGCAACTATGGGTCGTAAGCGACAGATGTATGCAAGGAGCGAGTCCCTAGATCCGCAATGGGCCAACGCTCGAGCACAAACATTGAAGCGCCAATCAACAGTAGCTTGCACCTGTGGTCACGATAAGAAGACAAAGGGAAAAACGACATCAGAAACGCCAAGACCTCGCTCCCGCTCGCACGGATCTCCGGAAAACAATCAAAGTCATGTCCTAGACAAGTACGAAACTCTAGTATAGGGTTAGCTTGTCACAGTACTCCATGCATATTGTGATAGTCACATAGTGATGTGATTTGGTTCGACGATGCATGGATTTTTATCGTTTTCCACAAGACATATTTGCTAGACAATATACACTCATAGTTCATATACTGTTTTAACTTAAACCAAAAATATGAGTATAAAAACTAGTTAACGAAAGTAGTTAGGAGTAGGGATAAAATGTAACTTCTTCCCCATTACTATTATTGTTGGCATGTTATATTTTGGCAGTGTTGCCTTGAGTTTGATTTTATTGATAAAGTATTATATTTGCGAGTCAACCCACCCAAGCACAATAAATGGTGCTTCGCTTGTTGAAAGTTATATCTCAATTAATTCTCTTTTATTAGGGGTTGTGAAATCATGTATGAGGAATAGGATTAAGTGTTTTTCTTTATCGTATGTTACTTTTTACTAAGACTAGTCTGAGTTCTTTGCAACATTTCCTTTTGCTAGTGAATGCCAGTTTAATATTATTTAAATTTGCATATTTATCTAAGATTTCACTTAAAAATCCTTAAGATTTTAGAAATATCTTAAACTGATTTCCTGTGCTTCATTTGATTTAAACAAAAAAAAAAGGTTTATATTTCAATGCAATGAAGTGCTCTACTGACTTATGGGCCATATTGACCATCCAGCCTGGAAAACCAGCAACGGTACTAATGACCGTCATTAGTGTCAATCATTTCTATAATTTTTGCCTACAAGTCCGCTTCAAGGCCGCGGCATTATATTTGCAGACAGCACGGTCAGTGTGGCCTTTTATATCCAGCTGCTGGAGAGGTCAAAAAAGGTCTTAACCGTTAATGGTAAGCTCATACCAATCAAATTTTAAATTATTATCATTGAAACCGTTGACTGTCATGATTTTTGTTGACTTTACAAGCGGCTAGATAGTGGGTAGAGAAGTTTAGATGTCAAGACATCTTGCACATGTAGCTTAAAGCGGGAACCAGGTTAAGATCAAATTAAATGCAGGAGACTCGGCTCTATATCAATAACAATAGTACATTTATAATCATAAAAATAATGTGACCAGCGTACGTAGTGCCAATTATCACAAAGTAATCTACTAAGTAGCTACTTCCATTTTATACTAAAATTTTCTATTATCGGTAGCGAGAGTAAGAATTATCCAATTGGTATGGTGACGTAATCCAATATTATTATACTTTAACATCTTAGTTTACTTTAAGAATAGAGAAATATTAAAAATAAATTAATATTAAATTATTTAGACCTTATTATGGATTAAGTCACTTTGGCTTATGCGATTTTATTTATTCGTAAACGCTTTACAGTAAAATTTTTGCATTTTTATACACAATTACTGCATTCCATAAAAGTTTCCGTTGCCCCACGCAACCTACTCAATGTTATTTAATGGAAAATATGAACAACGAACATGTACCAAATTTTCGTGTTGTAAGGATATGTTTAGCTAGCGTTAACTTCTCATCAAATTTGTGTACGTCGTATGCTTGGTTATACATATAATATTAGATAAATTATATACTTTATTTACAATATAGTCCCTTCAGGTATTCTCTGATATTGGTGTTAACGCTTGAATGTATGAAATTCGTACTAAGAATGAATATCATACAATTTATAGGTATATAAAAAGACGATCGAAATTAACAAATTTAGATCCCATAAAGAAATATGTTGATGTCTATTTATCAAAAATACTTTGCTTATTAAATGTATAATACTATCTATAATACAATCACATAACAATATTGTTTTATTGTATTTTTACGACAAGGATATCATTATTATCAATTTTTACCTAGAAACATAATATTTTAAACCCCTTAGGTACTAATAAAAATATTTACACAATGGTTAAGATATACAATGTTTTGTCCTTGTCCTTCAAGTGACTTTTCCAATGTATCAGACAAAGACAAAACATTGTATAGCTTATCCATTGTGTAAATATTTAATTAGTAAGCGGCCGTTCAAGTACATAAGCACTATAGGGGGCGGGGGGGTCTTTGCTTTGCTTATTTTTGATGACATGGGGGGGAGATCTAGATGGTGATTACGTCAGCAGTTACTTTTTTTAACGTATGGCAACCCACACATTGTCTATGCTTAAAAACGAAATGCATTTTCGGGAATTCCTACAAATTTAAATAAATATTATGTGCGTGACAGTCCTCTATTCCAAACCTTTTTCTTATTTCTAGACTTATAATTGGTGCTCATGAATCAATCGATTGTACCAATGTTTACGTAAGCATTGGGGGGTTGGGTAAGAGCTTTGCTTACTTTTGCTGACGAGGGGGAGGGGTGAGTTAGTAATTGCAAGAAATCTGCTTACGTAATACTTGAACGGTACCTAAGGGGGTAAATATTTTTTTATTTAAAACTGTCCTATGGCAAAAAGTCACTTATCTGTATGTGACATAATTAAATGTATTCAACCGACTTCCATTAGGAATCTTTTTGAAGGTGGCCTCCCGGCCTCAAATTTCGCCACCATAAGCGTGAGAGTCGAGAACGTGTGAAAGAGCTAGTAACTGATAGCTAGAAATATTTCATTTTGTGTCAATGTGCCTAAATATTATTTACATAGGTACTCAAAATTTGTTTGTTCGTTCGCATTTTTTTCATGGCTAAACCATTACTGCTTTTATTGCTAACTACTATTATTATGCGCAAAAAGAGCGCAGAGTTTCATATTTTAAAAATAAATTTAACCAATAATATCCAAATAACATACGAAAATAATTAACTTACACAACAAGTTATCTGTGCGAGAATTTGTAGCATATTAGTTTAACTTACGCGTATGAGTAGATAAGAAATGTAAAGTATAGATATAAGGAAAAATAAAAGCATGTTTTATATTATGTAGATTATTATGTAAACGCTCCATTGCCACTACGGCAATCGCTAATTATTTATTTGCATTTTTTTATTTTAAAGTTTATCATTTTAAATGTTAAATATTTTACAAGGTATGTGTACGCTACGAGTAATTGGATAGAACAGTGACATTCAACTGCACTGTTTGGTGTAATATAGTTGCGTAATATATTTGATATTAATAATTAATGTGCTGCTTTGTGAGCGCGAAAAAAAGCGAAGAAAATTCACATTTTGTGTTGATTTGTTGAATAATGCTGAATGCTTATCTCCAGACATGCCGTGGAATCTTAGCATGACAGCTAATTTTGATATTTGTTTATCATACATTGGGCGTAGTAAGTACTAAGTTTTAATACTATTTTCTGCCAAGCGTTAAGTCGTGATTATATAAATATTAAAAATGCAGGTCAGATAAATCCTCTCTTGTATGAGAACATGGTAGGTGCACTGAGCTAATGTCATTTCTATTATGGAAATATTTTATATCTTGTTTATTTGCTAATACAAATAAATTGAATTGTTGTGTTTTATTTTTCACCATTCAATTTCATATTACGTGTTTAGAAACCAATACCCAATGTTGAAAAATTCTTAATATGGACATGCAGACTTATCCAACGAAATAAAAAACATTTGCAAAAGTTAGGTAGGTACCTATGCTATGTTCAGATCCAATTCAAAAAGACAATAGTACACTATAATGCTATCAGCTTAAACGTCCCATACCGTGCAATAAAGAAACACAATGACACGCCCATTTCGTCGAATTATTGTTTTTATTTACAAAAACATAAAATTGGATTTGAACAGTGGATAACTGTGTAACAGTGTATACTCGATGATACGAGTCGATTACTACTGAAATAGCTACCTACCTATTGGCCTAGTTCTTAGCGGCCTCGCTTTTTTATATTTTGCTTAACTTTTTATTTATACCCAAAATGGCAGAGAAAGATTTTCATGAAATGCGCGAAGACACTTTTTTGAGCTCCTGGAGTGAAATAATGTTCTAAGCAAATTAAATAATAAAATGAGAATATTTTCTCCTATAAAGTCGTATAGTTCGTAGCGGCCTTAGAATTTTGAAATACCTATCTTTGATTTAATATAGAAAAAAATCTTATTAAAAAAAAAACTTCGAAAATAGCTTTAAGTTAACTGTGAAGTACTCCTATCTACGATAATTTATATTAATTAGGTCTTTACCTATGAAATTGCCGTTTTGTATGAAAAAATTTAAACGAATTTTTTTCACGTATTTTTTATTTGTATTAATCGAAGTAGATTACCCATGCAATCAATGCATCTTTGCCAACGCAGTGGCAGTTTATTGATGCCCTTCTTAAAGAAATCAGCTGGACGGGAGGCAACAAATTCTTCAAAGGCATTTTGTACTGCCTCTCGGGTATTGAATTTTTTCCCGCCATGAAGTTATCCAAATTCTGGAAAAAGTAGTAGTCTGTAGGCGCAAGGCCTGGTGAGTAGGGCGGATGACGGAGAGCTTCCAACCCCAGTTCTTGCAACTTGGAGAACGTCTGCTGTGCAGTATGAGGTCGCCCGTTGTCGTGCAGGAGCAGCGGAGACGAGCGATTAGGCGGGTCCACACCAAGCGAGCAGTCTCGCGAGGCATTTGCCGCGCGTAGCAACTCGGTTAATGTGGTCGTGCCTCGGCCGAGGCAAGCGCGCGCGCTGCCGCGGGCGAGCAACCGAGCGCCCGAGCCATCGAGTGTCGGTTTTTTGATTTGCTCAAAGACGCCACAGTCGTTTGCCGCGCGCACTCTGGACGCTTGCGTATTTCGTTTCGTGCCTCGCTCGAGCATAATACGAATTATGAATAAAGATCAGTGTTTGAAATTAATATCTCTATATGGTGTAAACACCTGGCTATGGAATGCAAGTGATCCTAATTATACTAATAGAGAACTTAGGGAAGATGCCTGGTTAAATATTAGCCGCGAGATGCATGTACCGGTTCCTGTTTTAAAAAAGAAAATGTCATTTAATTTCCCACCGCATCAAAAAAGCCGGGAGTTGCAAAGCTATTAGAAGATGTTCGTCGTAAATAGTTGTACAAATGTATTGATGCTAAGACTACTTTTGTGGCTTGTTCGGGTTCCAATAACATTGGTTTACGCAAAACTATAAACAGAACAACACTCCGAAAACATTTTCTACAACTCTTCGTGCTCTGGATAGTCTATAATTAAAAATTCTTTCCTTTGAACCCCTTTCTGGATTACCCTCGTATGGTCTCATGGTGTATTCATGTAGCTGAAAAGCTTTGTCACCTAATATATAAAATGGTACTTTGGTATTGTACGGTATTTGCAAAATTGTGGGTGATGGGATGTAAAGTTCTCTTTTTTCAAGTTTTTGGATTAATTTTGTATTTTTAAATACACCTCCATCAGAAATCCGTCCTTTACTCCCAACATTTGCATATAAAAACTTGTAGTTATCATCTACTAAGGCAAACAAAACTATACTTGAAAATGATTTATAATAATTATCGTAGTCATTGCCACTGTTTATGGGAGACTGTAAAACAACATGCTTTCCATCCATCGGAAATTCCATTTATTTTGGAAACCGTTTGAAATTGCACGCCACTTGTTCTGTGTACCTGGCACCTAAAACAGATATAAAAGTATATATTATTTTACAGAATGAAACCGGTACTAACTTCTCATCGTCATCAACATCTCAATTCGCTCAAGACCTTTCACTTAACAACGACAATAATCAGCAGCAACAACAACAAGATGACACCAATAACACAAAATCTAGAAAACAAAACAAAAGAAGACCTGCAAAAGACACAGACGATTTATCAGACGAAACTCTTTCTGAAGCTTTCAGGATTCTCCAGCAGTGCACAGAACCACAGCCAGCCCCACCGCCTTGTGACTCATACTCGGCATTCGGACAATACATAGCCAACGAATTGAGAAAATATGATCCAGTAACTCTGGCGCACGTAAAAAAAGATATATGCGGAATAATATTTCAAGGTGACACAGGAGCTTATCAACAATATGGCTATTATACTCATACGGATCGTCCTAGTACTCATGCTTCATCCTACAACAATCCGATGTCCCCCTCACCACTAACTCCTCAACCCTCTATTATCTATTATTTCCCCATTCCGATGTTTTTTCCAATTCAATCAGAGGTTCCATCTCCCTCTTCCCCTCTGGTGACTTTTTCAAAATCCATCAGACATTCCTCCTCCCCCTTCCCCTCCGATGACTTTTCGCAATCTATCAGATATTCCTCCTCCCCCTTTGCCTCCTGCCTCATAATTATACTAAAACAAAATGCGAGCGACTATTTAAAAATAATTTCAGCTTTCTTTCTTTTTATAGTTATTTTAAAGTTTTATTAAAGTGATTGGACTGAATTGACAAGATATTGGTATTTTTTTTACTTACCTTTACATAATCCTTTAAATGTTCGATGCATCACAAGCTTCAGGAACAATTTTCGAAATAGATTGTTTGGAAATGCGAAAGAGATACTGAGAGAACTGGTATAAGAATCACCTGTCGCTAAGAACCGTAATGTCAAAAGTATCTTTTCTCTCACGGTCATCGCTCGACGCCAGTTTGTATCATTTCTTCGAAGTTTGCTTTCCAAGTTTGAACACAATAGATCCAACTCCTCTGTACTAATCTGTACTAATGCGTGCAAAATTTTTCTCAACTCCATCAGTTATCAATTCTTGGTACAGTCGTTTCCGCTATGTAATAATCTGTTCTTGTATATTGTCTGGATTCAATATCGTCTTCGTTTTTGTTGTCTTCTCTTTTTTATAATCCTATTTATAAGGATAAAAGCAACAGCTGCCACCGCAACACGTACGTGTGGTGCCATGATGTCTTATTTGCCAACTGAACGAACGAACAAAATGGCTCGGTCTTGGCGCGCGCGACAGCCTCGCGATGATTCCGAGGCTACCGCGCTCGTTCGTGGATAGTTTCCTCGCGCGGCAAATGCCTCGCGAGGCTGCTCGCTTGTTGTGGACCCACCTATATAAGCTGTGATGAATCACACCCGCGCTAGACCACCAAACAGTGACCATCACTTTTCTAGGGGTGAGTTTTCGTTAAGGGCATTGTTTAGGTGCTGAACCAGGATCCAACCAACTTGCTGAGCGCTAGCGGTTATCAAACAGAATCCATTTTTCATCGCAGGTAACAATGCGGTTCAAAATTCCTTAATTTGTGTGTCTGTTGAGCAGTGCAAGGCACGTTTCGACGCGTACTTCGCGCTGGCGATCATTGAGTTCGTGAGGCACCCATTTGTCAAGCTTTTTTACCTTGCCAATTTGACGCAGATGAACCAATATTGTTTTGACGCTAACGTCGAAAGCTGCTAATTCAGCCGTAGATTGTGTATAATCAGCTTCCACAATCGCCTTTAATTCGTCATTGTTGACCAAAGTCTTCGGACGACCGCGAGGTTCATTTTTCAGGTCGAAATTTCCAGATGGGAAGCGAGCAAACCAATAACAGGTGGTGCGTTGGTTTGTAGTGTTAGCTAGTTATTTCAATAAAAACGATTAATACAAATGCAAAACTACTACAAAATGAGAAATGTCGGGAACGTTTCAAATACCTAATCTCGTAGAGTGCAGATTTGTAATAGGGCTCTTATGTACGAAACTTATGTACTATCCATCCAGCTTGCTGTACAGCTCACGTCTACAAAACTAACCCGCGTCGCGGTCGTCAAAATAATAAATTAATTGTGTGCATATGAATGCCATAAAGCGAGAAGAGTCCATAAAACTCTAGTCAACCCAGATATTCTTACTTTTTCGCGACTCGCGTCGTTTTATCGTCGTGAAAAATACAGCAAGCTGGATGCTGAACACTGAAGAGTTTTTTTTTTTGTTTATTCATAAATACTATAGAATATACATGGATTTTAGTAACTTTTTTTGTCTGCTGGCAACCCTTTTACTTCTTGTGCATTTTGATAATTATTTATTTAGGCAACCTCGGTAATCACCAATCATTTTATATGAATGATATGAAATGTACAAAATCTTCGTTTGCGTTGCTTTTACATTTTCATTTCAACATATTTTGATAATTATTTTCGTTTGTGTATGAGAAGACATAGTTAATTACTCTCTTAAACATAGTGTTCTTAACAACTAATAATAATAAAAAAAGTTTTGTTCAAAATAAGTGAAGAATTAATTTATGAGCATCTTTTATTTGGAGCCGAGGAAGAAATAATAAAAGATGACTTCGGCGCTGTATTTGGAGCATTATTTGGATAGTCTTCAACACTTACCTATAGAGTTACAGAGAAACTTTAAATTAATGAGAGATCTCGACGACCGAGCCCACGGCCTAATGAGGACAATAGATCTTATGGCTGATGAATTGCTTCCGAGCATACCAAAAATGGACGAGGAAACGAAGAAAGAAAAGGTGAACACGATCCAGGGGTTGTTCAATAAGGCGAAAGAGTACGGGGACGACAAAGTGCAACTCGCGATACAGACGTACGAATTAGTGGATAAACATATTCGTCGCCTTGACTCTGACCTCGCGCGCTTCGAATCTGAAATTCAAGAGAAAGTTATGAGTTCACGCGTAGCCCAGCAAGCTGCTGCGGATCAAGAGGCTAATCCCACAACAGTGAAAAAAGGGAGGAAAAGGCTCAAGGGCAGCGAAAAAGCTGCGGCGTCAACGGGTAAGAAAAAACGCGCAGGTGCTTCCAGCGAGGATGACGCTGCCGCCAGCAGGTCCGCCGCGAAGAAAAAGACTCCAAGGAAAGGCACGACGACAACAGCCAACGCCACCAAGGAGCAGGAGGAGAATGCAGACTTGGACTCTGTTGCAGGCATGGCACACCCTAGTGATGTGCTCGACATGCCCGTGGACCCCAATGAGCCCACATACTGTCTATGCCATCAAGTGTCTTATGGTGAAATGATTGGCTGTGACAACCCTGACTGTCCCATAGAGTGGTTCCACTTCGCCTGTGTTGACCTAAAAATCAAACCCAAAGGTAAGTGGTACTGTCCCAAGTGCACTCAAGACAGAAAGAAGAAATGATCCACGGTGAAACCTGCCGTGAAAACCACAGAAAAGACTGTGATTGTAAAAAAGGAGGCAAAATAAAAGATATTATATTATAATTACAAATATAAGACATTATTTTTAAACTAGATAATTTATTTTTAGTATAATATGATCAAAATGGTTATGTGTGACTAAAGTGAGTACAATTTTATAGAACTGGAGGTTACTTAGCATGTGGTTTAGGAACGTCAAACTTCCCAATGAAAGTTTTTATTATACTACTAACATTTTTTTAAATTGTTTCTTATTCTTGCATAACTTTCATAGATGTTCTTCAATTGCATATCTATGGTGAAACAATGTGTTAAATTTTCCTTATTTTACTAAAAATGTAATTTACACATGGCTATTTTTTTAATAATTAACAAATAACAATATTCATAACAATTACAAATTTTTGGGGTCAGTAGGGCCAAATTTCCTTTTAAATATTTTTTATAGCCTCAGCCATCAGCTCAACTTTTAACAAAGGGCCAGAAAAATAATAGGTATAACATTACAAAATTAATCGTGTGCCACCTTTCCTTAGTTCTATGTAAGCCAAAATTGTCACTGGTCATTGTTACTTATTACATCATTGTATCAACAGCATAAGTTTAACATTCTAAACTAGTTATGTAAGTCTGAATACACTCTCAAGATATATTTAGAGTGATGGTCCTATTTATAAAAGTACTGCCCTCAAATAATGTTATAACTCACATTGTTTTGACCTTATATTAATTATTTGAAGTTTTTATGAATAAGACTAATTTTATCAGTTATTTTTAGTAGCTTATCATGTCATTTTATGAAGCAATTTGATCACAAAACTAATGAATATTTTGTTTCATGAAGAAATCTAGACTACTAAGTATTATAAAATAGTTTTTTTTTTAATTCAGCAATTATATTATTATCGAAAATGTCTGTTTGGTCTGATCTTGTATTTTCTGTTGGTTTTTTTTTGTAAATTTCTATAATGAATTTATAATTTTCTTAGAAATTATGACAGTAAACAAAATAAAACTCATCATAGACAATAGATTAAAATTTGATGTTTTACAAATAATGTTATGATAATAATATTAATATGTTATATGTATTATAAGATACACATTTATACCTTAGACCTTATCAATTAATATAATATTTTCTGCAATCTCACTTCAAATAAAAAAAAAGCTTTTTTATTTGATCTAACACTGCAATTTATGATTTAATAATGTGGCTTAAAATATGGAATAACATTTAAAATTTGAATGTGTAAAATAACATAATTATAGTTTCAAACTTTAAAGTGTTGATAATAATTTAGTGTTTAAATTGTTGATAGTAATTTTGTGTTTAAAGTTTAAGAGGAAACATCAAGGGTTAGAGAATCGAAAAATAGATATTTGTAAAATCTATTGCTGTCCCGCAGTGCCCGGACAAGCTAGCTAGCAATGTGTGAGAGTGCGATAGAGACAACTGTAACTTGAACTGGAAATACCTATTAAAAGTACAAAAAATCAACAATTCGTAGTCCCAGGATTCCTTCTCCAAAACTGAACCGATTTAACTACTTTTTTCATTAACAATTCAAAAATGTTTTTATATAAATAAATTTAGTCAAATATTCTTTTCTGGATGTTTAAACACAGCGGAAAATATTTTTTTATGTTATTGAGCGTCCATATCTCTTTAAATAATTAATTTATTAAAAAAAAAGGGAAATCATAGGGACATGCTAATAGTATCCATAAATATTCGGGAAAAAAATTGTTACTCTACCGGCATTATCCAGGGAGGAAACAGGGAACTATGTTTGTATGCTTTTCCATACATTGCGTGGCCCTACTGTTTCCTCTTAAGCGCTAAACTAATATCAACAACACCTAAAAATATTAGTACATAATACCATATTCGTATTTCTATTCTACCTGAATATGTGTGGTACACATTATACCACATAGTTTGATTCAATTATTATTGTGTCAAAGAGTGATATGAAATTTGGTATTGTTTCATGTAATTTAATAAGTTATTTTGTCATATACTTTACCCATGAATGAAAACATAAATCTGGCGATAGCCACCAATGTATAAAATAGGAAGTTAATGTTTAATTAATTAAAACCCACGTTAAAGCCTATAGGAATTATGGTTTATGATTATCAGGTGACCATTTTAAGCCTCTAAATTCAAAGTGTAATAAATAAGTGTAGCATAAGTGTTGTGTCGTTAATTTTGTTTAAAAAAAAAAAAAAACCATAACTACTAAGGCCCACTTGCAGTTAAAGTTAACCCAGGGTCAAAATATGCTCTCTCTTTCATAATACTAAGAACGATAGAAATAACATGATATTTAACCCAGGGTTAACTTTAACCCAGATCTGCGCAAGTGGGCCTAAATGTTATAATTTAACATTTACTAACAGTCATGGCGAAGATTAAGTTGTTATAGTAGTTTATATTGGTAAATGCACTTTATGAATTGTAAATATTGTATTAATGAATCTTCTGTACTGAATATTAGTAGATATAGTTTTCTATGACAGATGTAGTAGTTATTAAGTTTTCTATGAACATAGCTGTAATTAATTATTTAATAAATAAGATTATATGAAGTCATGCTTTTTTTGCTTAAAATAATCTATGCTAAAAAGTGTGGGATGAGTGGAAGCCCCAAAGATCTCCAATCGAGCGAGGTGGCTTGGTCAGGCCGATGCCCTCTTGTAGTCATTTCAGCTGTTGTATATATAGCGCTGAACTACAGAAACTTCGATAGCGCGATTCAGGATTGTGGCGCTAATTGGTCCGCCACAAAAGTAAAGTTGTTTTTAGTGAGTCAATAACAAAATGCAAATCTTTCCTTTTTAAATACACCATTGTCTGTAATGTATAATTGTTCAACTGAGATGACGCTGGAAATTTGATAATTTTTTTGGAATAATATACTAATTAATTGGTGCTTGAATCTGAATACAAAATACAAAAATATAAAATGCTAGGATGAATGCAGTTTTGTGCACTTTACAAAAAAGAACGAATGACGATTCCTCATATCAATAACTATAAATATCCTCCGATCTAAGCACTAGCTGTACTCAACAGTCAACAGACGTTCTGTTATCTATGAACTGGAACAAATAAATAACTACCAACATACACCTACAGTTTTTACACCAACACCCACACCTACATCCAACACCGTCTACATACTCTTACACCGACTATCTGAATCTACTACCATGGAGCAAAATTTGCTCCATGCCTCCTACCTACAACCTAGATACTAAGTTTTTTGGAGTATTTTATAAATTAAGATTTGTAAGCACTTGTTCTGAACTCGAGTAAAAGAAATTGGCCTTTATACGCGTAGTAAAAACCAAATTATTATTTTTAAGTTTCCCGAGTATTCACGTGGTTGATCAATAACACTCAAAATAAAAATATTTGCGCCTTCTAGTGACGTTTCGGTACGCGAAAAAGCTTTTGCTCTCAACATTTTTCAGGCACTTGATTTTTATTTGTATCGACTTCGACTTATTTATTTCCCCAAAAGATAGTAAAATATCTATCATATAAAACAGATTTACTTAGTACCTATATTTAAGTTAGTACCTAAACTCGTTAAACTGTAACTAAGTAGATACCTATGTAAAATGTCACTGGAATCCAAAAAAACACTAAGGACCGGTTAACAGTGGCGTGGGTAAATTAGAATTACTTTGTGCGTTCACAGTAATTGCTGTAGCAGAAACCGTAAATTGCTATAATGGTACGCACGGACTAGCTTTATAGAGGAAAGGTTTATGCAAAATTATTATAAATTGATAAGTAACCTCAACTTACGCTTACTACATAGTCATTATTTCTTACAAATTGAAGCCCGAGGTGCGTTGCCGCGTAATTATTTGGCGGCAAAAAACTCGGGGGTCCGGATTGTAAACCAGCTTCGCAGACCATAAATATTGCATCAGAAATGATCGGCGTTTTCCATGTCTTGCATCAGATAGAAATATCATTTTACCTAGGAGAATAAGTTTAAAAGAAGTGATAATATAAAACCCAGTGAAAGCGTGAGACGTTGTGTCATGTGTGACGAAAAATTCTTTTAAAATTTAGAGGTTGCCATGTCCTTATTAGTCACCCACAACTAACTAGGAAAGTTGGTAATTACTTAGTAATCTGTTTCTAAGCCCTAAGTAGGTACCTAGGTATTAAATTTGCGAGTTCAGACTTGAGAGTTGCGACTATCATCATATTCACCTGTGCACAATAAACATAATTAAGCAATTAGCGAATTGACATGCGGTAAGCGAGCTAATGCTAAAATAAACTAAGAACATTCTCGATCATGTCAGCTTTCAAACACAAAAACAAGTTCAGCCGTTTGGGAGCTACGATGCCACGGACAGACACACACGCGGACATACACACAGACAGACACACACACAGACAGACACGTCAAACTTATAACACCGCTCTGTTTTTGAACGGGGGTTAAAACTGGGATGTAGGAAGGTACTAAGTAAGTACCTACTTACAGTTCTGCTTTAAATCGTCAAGCGCGTGTCTTAGTTGTAGGTAGGTAAGTAGGTAACTTACCGTTAATAATAGTTGTTACTTGTTATTATTTTTGTCGTTCTAGATGTAGTTGTAGTGATGTATTTACTTAGGCTTGTTTTTTATTGTTTAATATGCTAACATAATTCACTACATCTAGTCTAGTAGGTAGTTTAGATAAGAAATAAGTTCTAAAGAGAAAATAAAGAAACTTTTAATAGTAATTAGCTCGATGTTATAGACCTCTGGCCAGACCGATGACCATATCAGGGTAGCTTGTATCAGTTAACAGAGGACTACGCGCGGGAAAAGTTGCCTCCCGTTTAAAAACCGCGTTCGGAATTTGAAATTAATTTTTTAAACATTTTTAAAATGACGACGCTTATACGCAAAATGTTGAAGAATCATTCGAAACATAAAAGTAAGTTTTAATTTTGAATTTTGTTCAAGTTCATTTTTAAATTTTTAACATTAAGTATTTTAAATTATAATATTTTTGGGGGTTTTAGTTTTATTAAACTGCAGTTAGTAAATTAATATAATTATAACATATGTATAAGGTACCTAATATTTATTTTTTTGGGTGAATTATATGCTAAATGGTTAGTATTGTAAATTTATAATAAATAACCTAATCAAATGGAAAAGAAATTGGAACCAAGTAAAAAATATAAAGGGTAAATGGTACAGTAAAATTAAAAAACAATTTAATATAGATCCATGGTACAACAAGATAGAATGTGACTCAAGATTTTTTTTTTCTGTTCTCACAAGGATCAGATTTGGTCATTGCTTGATTCCCTCTCATCTACATAGATTGAAAATAATACAAGACTATTCTTCTTTAACTTCATTACATTTGGGGCATCTCTATAGATGCCCCAAAAAAAATTAAAAAAGAATATAGATCCATAATACAACAAGATAGAATGTGATTAAAAATTTTTTTTACTGTTCTCACAAGGATAAGATTTGGTCATTGCTTGATTCCCTCTCATCTACATAGATTGAAAATAATACAAGACTATTCTTCTTTCACTTCATTACATTTGGGGCATCTCTATAGATGCCCCAAATGTAATGAAGTGAATGCAGACCTAAATCATATCTTTAATTGCAAAGCAATAAGTTTAGACAGAATATTAGTACTATGCTCAGAAGTGAATACAATTTGTGATGAAAACGCTTTAAGTGTGCCCCGTCGTCCTGAAGATCTTTTATCGAACTATATTTTTTATAAATGTTTATTTAGATTTATTTGTGTAACGATGGAGAAATTTTAAATAGTAAAAGTGAAGTTTCAATTTAATTTCGAAAAAAGAAGAATGACTATTAGAAGGAACTATTTTTTATTATTTTTTTGAGCAAAGGACTCAGCATATAGCTCACAATAATTTAAAAAAATTAAAATAATGGCCTAATCAAGAGCATGTCAGGACATAATTATTGTCTAAGAAGGGTTACGTTACTATAAACGCGTAATAGGTTTTTTTCAAATTAACTACTTCAAAAGTTACTGTCCGATTTCGATCAAAATAATTTTCATAAAGAGTACTTAGCATGATCTAACAAAATGGAAAATTTCAAGTTTCTAAGTCTCATAGTTTAGAAATATCAGTGGGGTGACCAACTTATAAACCTTATAGGCCGGTTACTCAAAAATGGTTGACTTTGTAAAAAAGTCATGTAAAGACCTATTCAACGAAACACAAGGAGGTTTGCCGGGGAGTTCAATGGGTGACGTTGTGGATTTTGTATGTCCTCATAAATTTGTGTTATTTCGGTTCTTAATGTGTAATATTGGTAGAACATTAACCATTAAATATTCGTTAACGTGCACAAGTGTGGGCAAGGGGTACAACTTCTTAAACGTGCTATTTTGTGTTACCGCCAAAACTCCCTAGAAACTTTCAGTAAAGCTTCTACTACTTTACTGAATCGACTGACATGACTCATGGACTGTACTGACTATTTATTTGGACTTTGACTAGACTTTAGACTTGACGATATTGGAATACGGTGTTGAAAATTGAAACGAAAGTTCTATTCCCGCCTTTTTGACTTGACACTGGCAAATGGTTATAAGCCGATGCCATACTTGTATCCATGGTCATGAATAAATTAAAAAAAAATATAAAAAAATAAAAAACACGAAACACAACGAGGTAGAATGAGAAAATATTTCATCCCCACTTCACATGTATGGAGAGCCACCCCTTAAATATAAAATGATTATAATTTTATGCTGCCAAAACTGAGATCTATACACAATTTATAATTATACGAAATTTCATCAATTTATATTCATAATTACAGAAGCTAGAAGAGCGAACAGACAGATAGACAGACGGACGGACGGACAGAGCGAAACTACATAATATGTAGTTTCGCTCTATCCTTATAATATTATTATAAGGGTTCCCTGAGTGCGACGGAACCTACTAACTAGCTTTTTTGCGCGTCATCGCCCGCGTGGAGGGGATCCTTGTACCGCCGCCGTGGTTTAGGTATTTCGAACAACCCTAATTTAACGGATTTCTACGTTAATCTGCGTGCACAAATTCAACGCCGTCCGTTCAGTTGTTGATATTTCATTAGACAAAACTTTGGAGTGTTTCTAAAAACTATATAAAAATGTACTCAATACTTTGTATTTAATACCGCGGATATAAAATTTCATGGAAATCGAGACAGGTATAAAATATTTTGCATACAAACTTTCAACCCTTATTTTACACTCTCAGAGGGTGAATTCTAAAAAAACCTGAAATATGTATTTAATGAAATGTATTGACGAGTATGAATCTCAATTTTTGTCGAAATCGGTGCAGATGTAAAGATTTTCCACACAAACTTTTAACTCCTACTAAACACCCTAAATCAACTGTCCAAAGATTTAGATAAGTTGAAATACAAAAAAAAAAAAAAACTTATACGTAATTACGTATCTACCTGGCTACCTCATTACTAGGATGTCCACATAATGTATCGTTTACATTTCTTCGACAATTTGGCACGTGTATTGGACGTTCATTGTACACACTAAAACTACAATTTGATATACATTTTATCAGTAAGAATATAGTGTAGTCTGGCGCGCCTGGGATCTCAGTCCATATTGCCTCATTGCAACTTTCAATTGCGAGTACATTGTGTGCTAGTCTCGCATCCAGGTTTCAAAGTAATATGGATGTAGAACAGGCACAAACGGATCTGAGAGAAAAAAAGTGGCGCCGTCAGTTTCACCTTAAGACGTAAACGTAGCTGTAAATGCGTGTTAGAAATGTTAGGATTTTTTAAAATGAAATGGACCAGGAAACGAGCGGACTGATGGCCGACGCCGATAACGAGAAGGTAAGCGATTACCGTCGCGCTTTGGTCCTCAAAACTTTCAACCCCACCATTCTCCTCCTCTCTCTAATTTATAACATTCGTCATCGTCAAGCAATAAGTGAGTTGATGATGATGAATTATATCTAAGAATACGTCAGTTTTCAATCAAAAAAATCACAGACAAACATCACCCCTGCTTTCGTGGAGGGTTAAAAACGGTCTAAATTGCCATTTTTGTGTCACATTTGTTAGCAAAGTAAGCTTTAGCAAGCGCCTACATTCTTACCTGTTGCTAGACAGCTTCGGAAGGCATGCAGACTCCACAATCTACTTTCTAGTGGCTAGCTAACTACAAGACGGGTTAATATAACAATTAAAGACAATCATACATGCATCTAGAGAGATTCCAGATGCATGTATGCAGTCCGAGCGTTCGCTCTTTAAAAATAATGTTGATTTTATAATAATTATTAATAACACAGTTCCACAAAAAAAAATATTTGTGCGTGCCTTTTGATTGAATGCAAAATGTTAATCAAATATGGGGTGGGGTCACTGAATACGAAAACAATATTATTTTTTTGAAAATATGTAATTCACCCTTTGCAAATATGTATGTAGTTAATTATTATAATAATTACATACCTTCAAAGGCCTAAATTTTTGGGCTAAGTTAGCCCTTTGACACATTGGTAACATTGTATGTCGGTAACATTATTTATTATGTTTGACGACCTCTGTGGCTCAGTGGTTCAGCACGTTAGTGCTCAATCCGGGGGTTGCGGGTTCGAATCCCGCCGAAGGAACAAAAAGTTCTCTGTGTTCCTGGGTCATGAATGTGTATTAAATATGTGTTTATTGTAATAAAAATCTTAAATATATGTATAGTATAAAAGTATTAAATATACTTCCCGTTTTCTAGTACCTGTAACACAAGTTCTTCGGATACTTACCACGTGACCATATTGACGTGGTCTGAAGCGCCCATAGATATTATTCTAGGACTTACCTTTTCTCCACATACGGCATATAGGTACTTCATAAGAACCTATAGGCTGGGACTATATTTTCCGGAATCCCGGGGAAAATTCAGAGCACTGAAAATAGAACTCTGCGCTAATGCAATAGAGTTGAAAAAGGAAGTTTCTGGTGTCGATCTTTCATATATATGACATTGACATTCGAACTCACTCATGTGTTCGATTTTCAACTCTATTGTATTTTCAATGCTCTGAATTTTGAGAACTTGTGTTACGGCTACCAGACAACGAAAATATATTTAATACTTTTTATACTATACTTATATTTAAGGTTTTTATTATATTATACACATATTTAATACACATCCATGACCCAGGAACACAGAAATCTTTTTATTGTTCGTTTTAGGGTTCGAACCCGCGACCTCCAGCTTTAACGCCAATGTGCTAACCACTGAGCCACAGATGTCGTCCAATAAGGCATGGGGTGACATACAATGTAACCAATGATACAACAGCTTACAATTTTTACATAATAATTACATACATATTTTCAAAGGGTAAATTACATATTTTCAAAAAAATTATAATATTATTTTCATATTCAGTGACCCCATATTAGTTTAACATTTTGCATTCAATCAAAAGGCACGCATAAATGTTTTTTTGTAGAACTCTGTTATTAATTATTATAAAATCAACATAAATTTTTTGCATACATGCATTTGGAATCTCTCTAGATGCATGTATGCAGCCGAAAAAAAAACAGCGCTGGAAACTGCCCTGATACAATAAAGCTGAAAATCGAACACACGATCGATTTTTAAAATTGCTGCCGTGTGTTCGAGTGTTCGGAGAGATTTCGGATGCATATAATCCGAGCCTTAGGCCATGTTTAAACAATATGTTCAAAAAAGTGATAAAGTCCTTGAAATATCTAACCGCTAGTTGATTCCTTCCTTTTTACTCCTTTTCTCTCGCGATTATCGCACGTGCTAGGCCAAACTTGAAAACGCATTTCCTACTGCGCAGACGCATCTGATGACGAAGAAGCCCCCGATAACGAAATGCTCCAAAGTGCGCAATAAACAATTGTTTAGTCTTTCCCGTATCCCGTCATCTGGCGATAAGGCCCATCAGATTATACTGCCCCGACCGACCGACAGTGTGACCCACATTTACTTAGATAATATTTATATCTCTTATTAGGTTATTCGCAATTTTTTAATAAAAGCTCATATAAACGATCACAAATTTTATTTCTCATACATAATAATTAATCTGCCTAATTTTTAAAGTATTCCTGTCTTTGTTTATCGTTGCTGTTTATATTCTATACTCAGTTGATATCTAATTTGATTGTTTTACCTATAATATGAAAAGCTTTCTAATAACTCCATCTTACATTATTTTAGATTATTTTAAATTAACTTCAATAATAATAATAATAATTAATATAGTGACAAAGTATTGAAAATTGATTCACGAGGAACTTCGCTTTCTACATAAATCTCGTGTGACAAGTTCTCCACTTAATGCCATAATTAATCTCTGTCGTGATATATAGTTTTTTTTATGTACGAACTTTCTTTACATATCACTTGAGGTACCTCAATGAAAATAAATCAAATTCTATTACAATTTACACTCTAGGCAAACAGCTTAGCAAGCAAGCAAATCCATTTGTTCTATAGTGCTACTGTGATCTCATCATACCTATGGATCCGTGCTTGCCAAGCGGCTATGCTGTGATCGTGTGTGTATGATATAAAACATTAAGTACATTTTTATCAGTTCATATTCCTGTGTACATCTAGTGCATTACCCTATGTAGGCGCGGGTTAGAGGCTGACCGCTGGCCGTATCGCCGATAGCTATGTTCGGGTTACGCTGGCCAAGACCTCATTTATTTATCTATTTATTAATAACTTCGTTTAATAGTAAGTGCGTAATATAAAATAGTAGTTCGCAGAATAAGTTAATTAGTAGAAATTGGGACTGAACTTGAGTCTCGACCCATTAAGTTGCCTTTTCACGTGGCACATTGACCATTTGGCACATTCTTTCTTAAGCTGATGTGTTTGAAGCGTGTTGTAGCGATATAAGGCGACACCAGTAGTTTTCACATTATCTGATCGATATCCGATATCGGACACATATAGTGAAGGTATTTCATATTTTTCTTGCCCTGGGCTATCCGATATCGGCTATCGCATATCGGGATAATTGGAAAACGCTCGTAGCGTTTGTCAACAGATTCGTAAAAGATAGCTTCGAACAGATTGGCATGCAAGAGCAAGGCTCCTTTGTTCTCCTAGCTTTCCGAGACATCCAGCAAGCTTAGCATGACCACCATAGTAAAGCGTTTTGTCTACAGAAGAACAAACTGACAGATAATATGGACAAAATGGCACCTATCATTTGCCAATGTGTCATTCTTCCGTAGAAAGAAACTGTGGGAATAGTGGAATCCTAAAGGGAGATCTCCGACCGAAGGTGGTGTGCTCGGTCAGGCCGAAACCCAAGTGTTAAGCATTTCAGATGTTGTATATAAGGTTTGGTAAAATCAATTACGGATATTTTGGCCATATGATCTACAGCTTATGTAATATGTAAATACATTTAGGTAGAAAAAGAATTAAAAAATTTGGAATAAAATATATTATTCTAAATATTGCGTTCTTTAAGGCGCGGTCATTAATAAGGCGGAAGACTTTACCTAAATAATATAAATGCAAGCAGCTGTGTGAGGTCACCTTCGTAGCGCCGTAAAGAACGTAATGTAATTTTATAAAGTTTTATTACGATTTTTTTAAAATTGTTTTTTTTGCCTAAACTTCTTTACTTACTTATTAAGCAGTATATCATATGCTCAAAATATCCGTAGTTGATTTTACCAAACCTTATACCCGGTGTTTTTTTAGGCATTGTCCAAACTTTCAGGAGTGAATATACTCTTAAATATAAGCAACTTTTACTATGGGATCAACTTTCCTACTTGAAGAAAAAAATCAGCTGTTTCTTACAAAAGGGCTACGGCATAGATAGTATTTTGTAGGAAACAAATGATATTTTTTTTTCAAGTAGGAATGTTGATCCTATATTAAAAGTTGCTTATATTCAAGAGTATATTCACTTCTGAAAGTTTGGACACTGATTGAAAAAACACTAAGAATATAGCGCCGAGCTGTGAAAAAATCGTGGAGCTAGTTGGTCCGCCACAAAAGCTTTCTACGCTGGTTATTCTAAGCGTGCTGCTTGCCGAACTGCTGCTGCTTTGATGCCATCTGTGGCTCAGTGGTTTACGCATTGGCGCTCAAGTCAGAGTTCGCGTGTTCGAATCCCGAGGGAACAAAAAGTGGATTTGTATTAAATACAATAAAGATCTTAAATATAAGTATAGTATGAAAAGTATTAAATATATTATTATATCCGTTGTCTGGTACCCGTCAAACTAGTTCGTCGAGAGCTTACCACGGGACTAGATTGACGTGGTGTGAAAGTGTCCATGGATACTGATTGATCAGTACCTACAGTATGATGGCATGTTCCAGAGCTGTGCGAGGAATGGGCGCTAGCGGAGTGTGAGGGGGATTGGTGGCGGCAGGCGCGTGTTGCCGCGGACTGCGAAGTGCGGTACGCCGGCGCCGCACCCGTAGAGCGCGCCGCCTCCGCCCCCGCCACCGCCACCGCCGTCCGCTCCGCGCTGCACACCGCTAAGAGTGAGCGTTTACAGTCTGTATAGGCGTGCGCTCAAGCAGCGATGTGCAGGAATTTCACGCTTAACGTTATGCGAGTCAAATGGCTTAGTAGCCTATAATATAGTTTACGTATTTAGAAAAAAATGTAACTACGCATATACATAATATGCGTCATTGGTCAAGCGATTACACTTTGGAACTATCGAAAACGTACAATCATTAATTAACAGGCGTAACTAGTTTTTAAATAGGCGCGTCATACAATAATGGGTGTGGACTGTGGAGTGTTTAAGACCTTTGTTTTTCCAGCACTGAACCGCAAACTGCAGAAAGTGAATCTGGACATCAGCGCGAAGGGTGTGCTGGTGTCAGATGCCGAGACCGACGACAATGTGCTCAGTGTTTCTATCTACAGGTGGGTAGGCGTAGAGCAGACTATACTCGATATACTGTCTATGTCGTCTCGAGGCTAAAAGATATTAACAGCAAATAATAGGTTTAGCTAATTTTATTGTCAAAACTTGGGGTCTTTTCGGGGTCGCAAGTAGCACCATTACCGGGGTTACGATTTGCGACCCCGAAATGAGGGTGTTTTGCCAATAAAATAAACCTATTATCTGCTGTGAAAATCTTTTAGCCTCGGGACGACAAACACTGTAGATTGCTAAGAACTGAGAAGCATATCGGCGTAGAAGTAATAGGTTTTCGATCTTCAAAAACTAAATTGGCGTATCGAAGGACATTATAGTCAACACATAGTACGCCGATTGATAAAAATTAAAATAGATTTCGACTATTGCATGTAGCAATAAAAGTACTGAGTGAGTGGAGGACCCTTTGAAGTATTTCTGTGAACTTCATATTTGCCTGCCTTGTATGCATGTAGCTATATAGCCGTCCCGACACACGTCGTTCTGTTTTAAATATAAACTGGAATGAATAAATAACTACACCTACAATGCAACCTAGGTCCTAGTCCTACACCTACTCCTACGACCTACATATTTTCCAATATTTCTCACCGTTTAAACCTTCCGTGAACTTCCACAATTATTTCAAGACCAAAATTAGCCAAATCGGTCCAGCCGTTTTCGAGTTTTAGCGAGACATTGGAATTACAATCCATTTTTATACCACGTTTTATGTCACATTCCTTGGGAATGGGATAAAAAGTATCCTATGTCCGTCTCCTGGTCCTAACTCCCCACCAATTTTCAGCCCAATTGGTTCAGCCGTTCTTGAGTTATAAATAGAGTAACTAACACAACTTTTATATATATATATATATATATATATATATATATATATATATATATATATATATATATATATATATATATATATATAGATGTGCTTAAAGCGCGTTATCCGACAGTCTCTTTCAAATTTCTTTTTCTTGCAGGATCTCATACTGTTCAGCCGACGCAGCAAATGCTCGTGTCTTTGCCGTGGTAGAAGGGAAGACGGTGGGTGCTGAGGAGTGCCACGTGGTGCACGTCTTCGTCTGCGAGAGGAGGAAACAGGCGAGAGCTCTGGCGTTGTCTTTGGCACACGCGTTCAATGACGCTTATCAGGTATTTTCTAGATGGTTCTAGAAGTCAAGAATTCGGATTGAGAGTGGAGAGCCATTCCAGTATACCAGTAGAATCCTTACACATAAGTGCATGACTTCAAGAATCTCGTTTCAGAAAACGTTGGCTAATGGCTCGATCGGAGCGATACCATGGAATAGAAACTATAAAAATATCTAAAAGTTTACTTTTTTTGCAACTTGGTTAAAAGATTTCTACAATAAATCAAGGGGATTTAATCGTATTTCCAAAATAGTTTTAAATGTTTGTTAAAATTACTAGCTTACGAATTTAGATAAAAAGGCACATCCAGCGTTGTTAAAAACTTAAAACGGTTCCAGTGCATCCATCCAGTGGTTAAAAGCTTTGCTTGCTTAAACCTATAGGCTTAAGGCTCGATACATTGTTTATCGTCCGAGAATCGCCGGTAATATATATTATGTAAGGCTCGGTGAAACAGGCTCTAAGTGCGGGAATTATGGACCCACACTTAGAGCCTGTGTCACAATCGCCTAATAAGTGACGAATAGCTTATCCGGGAGTTTTGTCGCTGCTTACTCTATACTGAGCGACAGAGACAAAACTTGCGGATAAGCTATACGTCACTTATTAAACGATTGTGAAACAGGCCCTTACTTTACTTAATTGTTTTCAGGCTTGGCAAGCAAACCAGGCATGCTCACTGAAATCCGGCGGGAAGAACGTGGTCAATCCATGGGTAAGGAAAATTATCTTTACATTTCTTGTACACAACTGGTTTATAAACGATTTTAAAAGATATTACAAAAATCATCCCACTATTAAAATAAATATTTAATCACGTTTTATCGTTGAAATTAGTAAGTATCACAGTATAATTTACCCCAACTCCTGCGGATAAATGCGACCCATGCCGTTGTAATCAACGCTTACATCTAGCCTAATCTCTTTGGTCGCCGTGGGTAATTGTTATTTGTTGCACAGTAAAATGCCAATGTCCTTTACATTTTCAGGTTAACTTTGCGGAAGAATCGGATGACGAGGAGTCAAATATAGACCAGTGGGAGCCCCCCGCGCCTCTTGTTACTTTCGCATAAACTGAAAAGACAATCATAAATCAATCATTCAATACATATAATAAAATCGTAACTAGTAGGTATATGTACAATATACAATGTACATGGAAGATATTATATAAGAAAAACTGTTACAGGAGGGCTTCATGAACGAAATATAACCCAAAAACAATGACTTTTAGAATTTTTGTCTGTTTGTCTGCACGTTTGCACGCTCTAATCTCAGAAACTAAAGGCACAGATATAAAGTAGACCCCTGGATAGGCTGGGAACTGACCTGGGAAAGACCACTGGGAACGATATAGGCTGGGAACTGACCTGGGAAAGACCCCTGGGAAGGATATAGGCTGGGAACTGACCTAGGAAAGACCACTGGGAAGGATATAGGCTGGGAACTGACCTGGGAAAGACCCCTGGGAAGGATATAGGCTGGGAACTGACCTGGGAAAGACCCCTGGGAAGGATATAGGCTGGGAACTGACCTAGGAAATGTACGTTTCCTGCGGGATTTTCCTACTGCACGTACGAAGATCTGCTCGTATTAAATAAGCGTAAGATAATTAGATTTAGATATATAATAAGCTGTGTTTATTATTCTTAATTATAATTTATAGTCCTATATGTATATGCTATCTATTGCTATAAAGAAAGTTGCTCAACAAAAATGTAAATAAGTACTAGAAAATCCGGGAAAAAGCTTTATACTTTTACTTTGTATTATTAAAACATGTTAGCTAACGAATATTGTATATTATAATTTAATTACGTACGTGTGTATTTTTTATAATAAAATAATTATAAAAAACTTAGTAGCTATGCAGTGATTTTATTTTTTTTATCTTAAGACTGTTTTTTTTAGGGATATATATATATATATATATATATATATATATATATATATATATATATATATATATATATATATATATATATATATATATATATATATGTGTGTATGTATATTATACAACATACACCTACTTATAGCGCAGATTAAAGAAAGAGGAACAGCTACTTAGTTAGCTTTCGATTTTATTGCACTACTTTTGATTTTCATTCGATTTGATTTTCAAATTTGGATCGACTTGGATGGTTCTCTGAAAGCTGCCGCGACCTTTAAATTCATGACATCTGACAGCTTTTTGACACGACATGGACCGTCGGGCTACCAAGCGCCACCTGGCGACAGAAAAAGAATCTAAAATTCTTATTGACCGTTTTTGATACCACTTACGCTATCAGATGACGTTTTGTGTGCATTGGGTTTGCCCCCTAGCGGCAGAAAAAATATCAAACACCATCATTAAAGACGGCCATTTTTCCACACAATCGTGGACACACCGTACCTATAATAATAAATAATAATAATAATAATAATAATAATCGTTTATTTGCCAAAGTGAATGAACAATTTGGTCTTAGATAATAATAATATACATTTCAGGATCATGTCACTCAACTAATTTAATAGTATGCAAATGTCAATAATAAAATGTATGATAATTATTAATTTTAATTTAATAATTACATATTTTAATGTAAAAAAAAACAAAATACACAATTGAAAGAAAAAAAACCAAAAGGAAGAAAACGATATATCTATGTCATTTACTTAATTTTTTTTTTAGAAATAAGTATTCATATAATATTCCTTTACGTCATAAAAACATTTGTCTAAAAGCCAGTCATTCAATTTTCTTTTAAAAGTTGTTAAGTTCATCAAAATCTTTTGGCGATTTATTAAATAATTTAGTAGCCATAATATAGGGACTCTTTTGACATGCTGTGCTGTTAGACTTAGGCATAACTAATTTATTGGGATAACGTTGTGATCTGTTAGTCACGTTAATGTATTTGTTTTGTACAAAATATTTGGGGTTCTTTTTAACAAACATACACATGTCTCTAATGTACATGCATGGCAACGTAAGTAGACTCAGCTTTTTAAAAAACAGTTTGCAACTTTCAAGTGGTCCTACATTACATATAGCTCTTATACATTTCTTTTGTAATTTGAAAGCTGTATTGAATTCAACAGAGTTGCCCAGATTATAAGACCATACGATATGACGGAAGATACGTATCCGTGATATGCACAAAGACCTGCAGACATTGACACTGTCTTTGCTAAACGTCGCAGTGCATAAACGAATTTGTCCAGCTTGGTACAAATATAGTATAGTTACAGTGTTGGTCAAACATTAATCCTACAAATTTTATTGTGTCTACTTCATCTAAGTATATTTATGTTATTATAAGTAATTTTTTTAGGTATTTGTATTGCGTGATAGTATTTTAATTGCATTATTTTTATTTTACTCAGATTAACCAGTAAATCATTTTTATCTAACCAGAATACTGTGTCATTAAGTGCATTGTTAATTTCTTGTTCATATAATGAAATATTTTGGCATTTCACTAATATCGTTGTATCATCTGCAAATAAGACACTAGGGTGCTTCGTTGCTGTTGTGACGTCATTATAAATGACGTCCCACACCGGCATATTTAGCGGAACATAAAATAAAGGTTTGATATCAGTATCATATAAGGTTGCTGGCTGGTTTATGCGTCATTTAATTTAAAAAGAAATATTTTCAATTGAAGAAAACAACTTAACATCACATTTGATGCAATTGTTTTAATTTTATTCAAATACACCTTATCTGGAGCGAAGTTCGAGTATTTCTTCCTTCTGAGTTTGATTTAAAATTTCATTGAAATACTGTTTTTTGTTAGTTTTTTTTTTTAATCGCGTATCTTTTTGGAGTTGAGGACTGAATTATGCCTGACTTAGCCCCAACGGAGATTGCCAGGCACTCGAAATGCGAAGAAATAGTCAAACCTACAGAGTGATATCCAGAGATCTTCGTCGACCAGTTTCAACGATCCATCGCAGTATCCAACGGTTCAGGGAGACCGGTACTTATGTGAGAAGAGCAGGACAAGGCAGAAAAAGACGCACTTCGAGTAGGGATGATCGTTTCATTCGGCTTCGTGTACGTAGGAACCCCCGTTTGACGGCCGTCCAAGCCCGACATGAGTTAGAAGCAGTGCGGGGTGTAACCGTAAGTGAGCGTACGGTACGAAGAAGGTTCGAAGAAGCTTTTTTGTGTTCATTTGTGCCCGCCAAGGCTCCAAGGCTCGAGGTAAATCATCGTAGAAACAGGTTAACTTTTGCTCAAGGAACATCGACTTTGGAACGCGGACCAATGGAGTCAAATCAAATTGACGGCAGGCAAAGAATATACAGACGTAAAAGAGAACGATACATTCAGACAAATTTTGAAACTACAGTTGCATACTAAGGCTTAAGAAAATTGTGTATCTATTGATGTTGTGTGAGCACACAATCTTATTTATGTTATTGTTCTTTTTTGGCCACATATTTCCTGAATTTGTAAAGAAGTCATTGAATATTTGGCATTCGTTAGGCTTGGTATATACTTTTAAATCCTTCTTAATGTATGGAATGTCATTATTTTTATTATTATCGCCTAAGTTATCATTTATAATTTTCCATCCTGCTTTGCATTTCTTTTTGATTATTTATATATTTAGTGTTTTGTATTTGCTTTGATTTAAAAATACATTTTTTTTAACAAATAATTATATTTTTCAAGTCGCAGTTTTATATTGTTTTTTTTTTATTCCTGATATTATATAATTTAAATGCATTTTTCCTTTTAGCAGACATGATTTTCTTATACCTCTAGTTAGCCATAAAGTTTTTTGTTTATTCTTTTTAATGCTTGTTTTTATAAGCGGGAAACATAATGTATAAAGAAAGGACTATTAATTCGTGAAATTTGTTGAATGAAACCTCCGCAATTTCTTCATCTCTTATCTCTGAAAATGATAAAGCTGAAATGCATTCTTTAAATTTGTTTGTATTATCGGCACTATAATCTCTTCTATATTACCAGGTAATATTTGTATTTTGAACCTTCCTTACTTTAATAGTTAATGTTTGAGCTGTGTGATGTGCCAGATGATGAATATTTGGCATTGTCATATTTTAATATTGCTTGTTATCAGGTATATGCAGGATGATAACCTAGTAGGGCACGTTATATGTGAAGTTAAATTATAGTTACTTAGAAAACTTAGTAATTCACGTGTATTTTTGTTATCTTTAAGAGTGTCTAAATTCCAATCTCCACATTAAAATATTCTTATTTCTTTTCTTTTGTTACTTATTTCATGTAATAGTTTATCTAAGTTAATAAAGAATTTAAATGTATCACTTTGAGGTGTTTGGTAAATGCAAACAACATGTAAATTATGATCCAGTATTTCTACTCCACAGCACTCTAATTCATTCGCTATTCCTATATTTTTTATTAATTTAATTTCTTTACAATTTATAGAAGATTTTGTCAGTATGCATGAACTCTCTTATGTATGTATGATATGATGATGAAAATCTCTTAGTATTTCTGCAGAAAGCAACTAGCAGATAGTGGCAGATAGTTTATATCTACGCAACTGAAATAATTTTTCTGAACCTTCCTTAATGAATGATTCTGTCAGACATATAACATCTAAGTTATTTAGACCTTTATTTCTTAAATTTAGTAGGGACAAGTGTAATAATTCTGCTTTATTAATAGCCCCAGCAATGTTGTGATGAAAAAATGTTAAGTCACTATCGAAAAAAGTTGTCCTTGCTTGTTCCTTTACTACATAATTTAGACAAATTAGTTTTACTGTTGGTAATAGTAGGGTATTGTACCTCTGTTATAAACTTTTTGTACCACATTAGGTATAGACTCTTCTTTAGTAATATATTTAAAGTAGAAACTTATTTTATTTTTTTCCAAATTATCCGTTTTTCTTATAATTTGTTTTACTCGTTACTTCTCTATGTCTAATTATGTTATTGTTGTTATAAAATGGCAAATTAGTATTAAGATCACTAAAATCAGTATTAAAATTAATTTGGTCTGTTATTGTCTTGTATATAATCATTAAAACTTTTGTGATGTCTTCGAGTTTAGATAAAAATTGAGTTTTTGTGCAATTTCAGAAGGCATTATATATGGTTATTGAGTGTCTGGTCCTGAGATAAGCATTAGAATGAACTTTTAAGACATATACTCGTGCTCTGCGAAGCTTATCTAGAGTAAGTGCTAAGTCATTTAGAATACTACAGGGATTTTTATCGTTTGTTCCCACTCCTAAGATAACTACATCTCTGTCTTTAATGGTGTATTCAAGAGATTCACAGCTTCTGAGAGTTTCACCGCAAAAAGCATTTGGTTTAATAAAAGAAAATATATTGTAATTATTCCTTGTATTCCTTAATCTTTGCGATAAACCATTACACATTGTTCTCCTAATATATGTATGAAATTCCCTTTCTCTAAAGGACTATTATGAATACCATTACACATTGTTCTCCTAATATATGTATGAAATTCCCTTTCTCTAAAGGACTATTATGAATACCATTACACATTGTTCTCCTAATATATGTATGAAATTCCCTTTCTCTAAAGGACTATTATGAATATTTGGCTGTGATTTTTGTTTCAGATTTAAAATCTCCAGATTTGACCTTTCATTGCTATTGAAGTTTTCTGTAAAAGTGTTTTCATCTTCATGAAAGTCGTTTTTTTACATAGGAACTGGTTATATTCATGCGTTTTTTGTTACTTCTTTTAATAGTACCAATTAGTGAAGTGTAAATTTTATTCAGTAATTTTAATTTATTTTCCAAGGCTTGTATTTTTTTAAAAGATTATTATTTTCTAATAGAAGTTGTTCTATTTCTTTATGTGCTATGTCTAATTGAGTTGCACACCTTTAAAATTATCACGCAATTCTTGTAACTCTTTGTAGTGTTTGTGATCTATAATCTAGTAAATAAACATGACGTTGTCTCGAGCACACGGGTAGTGGGGCGGACAGTTGCATGACAGCTACGGGCGAGGACGGGTGTCTGCCTGCTTACTGGTGTGGTAACAAGCCAATTAACGTACCTATTGTAACACGGAGTGTTACATGTGCCTTTCTGTTTCTCTTTTGATTCAGTTGAAACGCTTTCTTCATAAGCACCGGGTAGATTGTAAACAATCTCTTGAAGTCCTGGCCCTCCTAAAAGGAGCAATGTTGCTCTCTTTTTTTCTTCTGACTGATAAATTTGGCAAGCTAGTTACTTCTGGATCACAGCATAATGAATTAAATGACTTATCCATTGAATTGTCTAGGTTTAAATCACTGTAATTTACACTATGCCGTCTTCATACTGTTACAAACTCATCATCTTGTCTGGCGTCCATTTTAAAAATATAATTAAAATTTGTGTGGTTAAAGAAAATAAGCAATAAAGAATAAACAAAAACTTAAACTTAAAATTACATGTACAGAATATAAAAAATAAAAATAAAAAAATTATAGAAGATATATTATTTTGATGTCATAAAAAATAATGATTAATTATCAAAATTAGTAAATAAATTTTTTGATGTTAGTAATGTCAATTTCCTTTATAGATACTTAAAACAATATAATTGGCAACTTTAAATAACTTAATGTAATAAAATAACTTAATAATAGACCATTTAATTTCAATAATGTACTGTATATTATATGTATGTACCTAAAATAAATTAAATTACCTAAAATATTATAAACAGCACATGCTCTTATCCCAATTGTATGCTGAATAGAAGTCTTGATTTAAATAATATTATGTGGCTAGTAGACTGGATACTTATTTACTATGCTTGCACTACAGCAATCATATCGAAAGCTACTATGTAGCTGTTTATCTGTCCCACTTTCTTTATCTAGGCCCTAAGCCTCCTGCATCTACGCGCCGATTTCATCAGTGCAATGGATGAAGTCGGCGACGTACTGCCGCGGCAGGAGCTGTGTCTCTGAGCACTGCGAGCCCAGCACGTCCAGCGCCATGTAGTCGTTACAGTTGATTATGCCGTCGTCGTTGCAGTCCTGGAAATTGATAGCAGTCAATGGTCAGTTCACACCGCAACGACACGCGAATGTTAAGAGGTTCAGTGTCAATACACACCAAAACGAAACGATGCCATGGCCATGCATGTTCAAGATAGCTATTAAAAATTTAACTTTATTCACTACACACAAAGGTACATGTTTCAGATGACACCAGTCATACACTGCACATGTGCTGTGCAGCGCGGTGCAATTTGACATTTGAACTCTTACAATGAAACTTGTAGGATTGTAGGTATCTTCTTGTGTAATGAATAAAGTTCAATTTTAAATAACTATCTTAGAAAATTCTTCGCCATGTAGCGTATTGTTTCGTTGTGAATTGACACTAAAACTCTTAATAGATAAAGAAAATTAAAAAGTATATCATAATGGGAGGATACTTAGGACCTAAGTAGGATGCGTCCGCTTGCTAACGGATACACGAAGACCAAAGGAGTTGGTCCCAGAGTCGACAGGAATGAAAAGGTTGTCGTGTTCACTTTAAATCAAATTAGATGTCACCAAACGGGCAATCTGCACTGGTATAGAAGTTATGAGCAAGAATAATATAAATTTTTCTTTGAAATGACAAACTACGGAGTATGAAAAACGACGATTCCCGAAATACATTATAAACGTGGTTGTAATGTATTACATGTGTTGATCGATGTGGGAAGCAGGTGTGGGTACTAGGTGCTATTTTTTGTCCTTGAAATTGTATGTATACTCCTCCAGATTCAATAAATAATAGCACATACGCCTACAATATCATTTTTTTTTTCTTGGAGAAGTTCCGCAATTGTGGAGGCGGAAACGAAGCTCCGTTACAACTGTAACCAATTATATTATATATACCTTCCCACCTTCCCACTTACAACCGCAACTTAACCACATAATCCTACAGTTCCTACACCAACAAATACATCAACACTTATCAGTTTCGAAGGCTGGTTCTCCTTCATAGGGAAGCCCTAGCCTGTGTAATAGGTAGTGATAGGATGAGGGTCTTCAAAAGGTAAGTGGTGAGTGAAGCCGATAGGAATGGAGTTAAAGGAACCTCACGCCACTGACACCAATATCTCCTATGATATTTTGGATATTACTCTTGCTCATAACTTGGATACCTGACGTATTTCAGGTTGCTCCTTTGGTCAATTCAATTACGATTTAAATTAAACCCATTGGCAACCATTTCATTTGTGTCGATTCTGTGTTGTTTTGTATGATTTTGGACTATGTCCTTTCACGGGAAGTCACAGAAAAAGCTAGTTGCAATTAGAAGATGCTAGAAGGTATTAGGTAATAATAACACACTGGTTCGCTGCTGTTATCGCTTAGGCGGGTCCGTCGGCCCAGCAACAAGCGGAGGAGGAGGCACCTTGGCCCTTGGGGTTTTAGGTCATCGCATCGTTGCGTTCATCACCTCGCGCCCGGGAGAGAAGAGAAAAAAAAAGTTAAAAAAAAAACAATGTCTTACTTGGGCGAACTTCGCCACATAGCTTGTGACAGCCGCGGCAGCGCAATTGATGTCGTTGGTGCAGTTTGTATACGCTGAAAATAGAAAATAAAGTGACTAAGCATAATCATTAGGATCAACAGTTTAAAAAAATAGCAGGGTGAAATTTTGAAGTGGACATGGAAGATAATATTCAGAATTATATCACTTAATAATCAAATGTGAAAAACTATAACCCGACTACGTAAATTATGTTACCCGCACCATTATTACACACCATTGATTAAAATCTGATCAGTAGTTTAGGCGCTACGGTGGAACAAACATACATATAGATTATAGACCTGCCAAAATCATTACCCTTCGTTTTGGCGTAGTCGGGTACAATAGCCCAAAGTTCTTACCATCAGGCGAGTCAGTCGACTCTTGTTTGAGCGTGGGCTTGTCGGCATCAGCCCAGTAAGATCTCGTGACCTTGAACAGGCCGCACTCACCCTCGCATGTCAGGTCTGTCACGGCACTGAAGATGCACCCCAGGCACACGTCCGATATTGGCTCTACAAAATGATTTAATCTTCTCTTACATAAAAAAATTCATTGCAATTCCAAAGTCTCGCTAAAACTCGACCGCGGCTGAGCCGATTTGGCTGATTTTGATCTTGAAACGAAGAAAGTTTAGGGAAGGTATAAACGGTTAGAGTATTGCGGGGAAAATAAAAACGACGATTGAAATTTCCCATACTAGCTGTTTATTGTGTTCAATTTGTCACTTGACTGTCAATTATTTATAGGTGCGCTCAGTTTAGCTGTTTGGTTTAATTTAAAAAATCAGCCAGCCCCAGGAGATTGGTAGGTGTAGATGTATGGGTAGGTGTAGGTTGTAGGTGTAGTTATTCATTTATTCCAGTTCATAGTTAAGACAGAACGAATTGTGTCGGGGGCAGCTAGTTTAAGTATAAAAGTTGCGAGAATAAAATGCAATACTATAGTTTTAAACGTTAGACAAGTAAGGATCTATGAAAGTATCCAACTCAGTATGCATTCGTGTTTTGACTGTACGTTGGCTTGCGCTCTAGGCAAAATAAAGAGCAGGCATGACCAACCTGCCGCTCGAGGGCCGTATGCGGCCCGGGGTCCTTTGCCATGAGGCACCTGAGCTAATTTATACCTCGAACCATCTTATCGGGATTGTTTACAAATACGATCTATCGAAAAATCCCGATATTCGCGGACAAACGGTAACCGACCCTGTGTCTATACCGGTACGCCCGATATTCGCATGGAGGCCGAGCGTTTATGACAATATTTGATTGAAACATTGATTGTTGAGGTTATGTGGACGAATTGTGGATTTACATAGATGTGGGGCCTTGCTTGCCCGTGGGGTTTTGCTAAAACAAAAATTGGTACACAATCTTGAAAAGTTTGGTCATGCCTACATCAGGCATGACCAACCTTTTCAAGATTCAAAGGTAATAAGCTTTTCTGTTTGTAAAGTTACTTACCAGCCGCTGCGACAACCGCTCGATTGTTTTGTGTGTGGAACTGAAATAACATAATAAATACTTGCAAGTGAGTTTCGCCTCATAAAATCAATAAATCATTATCACAGAAGAAGATAAAAAACCGGCCAAGTGCGAGTCGAACTCGCGCACAAAAGGTTCCTTACAAAACGCCAAAAATTCACGTTTGTTATATGAGAAAATATAAATAAATATATATATTAAATAAAATAATATAAATATTATAAATAAATATTAAATATTATAAAAAATAATAAATATTAAAAATAATATATATATATATATATATATATATATATATATATATATATATATATATATATATATATATATATATATATTAAATTATATTATTCTGTTTTTAGTATTTTTGTCATAGCGACAACAGAAATGCATCATCTGTGAAAATTTAAACTATCTAGCTATAACGGTTCGTGAGATACAGCCTGGTGACTGACGGACGGACAGGCAGCGAAGTCGCAGTCCCGTTTTTACCTTTTGGGTACGGAACCCTACAAGTTAACCTTGTCAGTGGTCAAAGTCAACAATAATAATATAAGCTATGTATTGAAAACTCTTTCAAGCTCACACAGGTCGGATTTGGATAACATAAGTTAAAAGACGTGTAATCTTAGGTACAAAACAAGTTATAAGTTTTGAGTCGATACTATTACTAATTTTGAGACGAAAGTAAAAATTTATTTACCTATATAAAAGGAAAACTTACCAAAATAAAAAACAAAAAACACAAACAACATAGCACAAATAAATAGAAGTTACTGTACTTTATGATCGCGATCTTTCGTTGACCGATCATGTTACCGGATGTGATCAGAAAAAGAAATTCATAATTACTTATAAATTATTTATTTTAAAAATTATTGTTACAACTGTTTTAATATTTACGTACATACATAATATGGCAAAGCCGGCGATAGCGAGGCCACAAGTGGTGTCGCTTTGCCACATAAGGGTCAGTTCATAAATGAACCTAACGTCAAACTGGTGGTAAATAGTTTATTTTAACTAGATAATAGTTAAGTAGTACTATAACAAGTGATATGGAGTGATAATTACACATCGTATGTGATTATCACTCCAGTCAATTACTAATAGAAGAAAATCAAAGAATTTCTAGTTTGCAAGCAGTAAAATTCTTGTAGTGTATACTTTCAATGGGTTTCCACCCCCAACGGTTGAAATATGAGGTCTGCGCTAAGGTTCTCATACTCGCGCCGCTTGAGGTTCTCTGCTTGGCTATATTATATAATATTAAATATCTACCAGTGTTTCAAAGCCTACCTTTCGGCATGAAGTATACACTCCAAGAATTTTACTGCTTACAAACTAGAAATTCTATGATTTTCTTCTATTAGTAATTGACTGGAGTGATAATCACATACGATGTGTAATTATCACTCCATATCACTTGTTACAGTACTACAGCCGGCACTGCTTGAACAGCTCATGCCGGCGCAGGCCGAGCGGCGTGGCGTGTGGCGGTGCTGCGCATGCGCGCCCGCCATGGTAGTTTATGAGCATATAGTCGTAGCAGTCAGTCACGCCATCGTCATTGCAGTCCTGGAATGATAAAACGGGCTGATCCTTTAGCCAAGTTGCCATCGCTAATTACGATAACGAAGAACAAAAACAACTTAAGCAATGAGCATCGCCAAGTGGCATAACGATGCATATGTCACGTAGCGATGCTTAACCTTAATAGGTACATTTTTGTTTTCGAACTTCGTCGTCGTAATTAGCGATGGAAACTTAGCCAAAGGCTTAATATAAAGGTATTTATGTACATTAATAAAGGTTATGACTTGGGTGTATCCTATCCACTTGTAATAAAATAATAGTATTCACATAGTGCAATTACTATAAAATATATTATAACCTCCTTACAAATAAAAATAATTACACAATGGATAAGCTATACAATATTTAGTCATTGTCTGTCAAGCTACTTTTCCGACGTATCAGACAAGGACAAAACATTGTAAAGCTTATCCATTGTGTAAATATTTTTATTAGTAATGGGGTTATAATATATTTTATAAAAATTGCTTTAGTAACCTTTATAGTACACACACTTAGTATTAATATAAGTATTAGTTCGGATCAGATACGAACGTTAGAAAATTCGTCGACTTGTTGGTATTGCTTTGTTGTGAACAAATCATGCAGGCTGTACCTACTGAATACTGCATGCCACATCATATTCTGTAGTATCTTACCTTTCCAAATCTCGCCATGTAGCTTTCAACTATTCTCAGAGAACAGTAGTAATCTCTTGCGCAGTCTTCATAGGCTGAAACAAAATACTCTCTTTTGCAAAAAAAAGAAAATCGGAGAGAAAAGGTAAGTAATTCCTAATGGAGCTTAAGAATATCGACCAGGAATTGATTGATGGAAAATCAGGAGGATGGTTATTTTCGCTGCTAATCTGCTAATACATAGTCATATCCCTTTCTATACTGCCTTAGTTTACTTGCTAGGCACCGAGTCGCGTCGCTATGAGCTTACGCTTAGCTGCGGTGGATTGTAACAAAATATTAACCTTCATTCCTCTCCGGGCTGTCCTCCGGCAGCGTAGGTTTACCAGCATCAACCCAATACACCCGCGAGATGTAGAAAGGTCCGCAGTACCCCTCACTACAGCCGTGCGACAGCTCGCAGCCTGTCACATGGCACAGGCAGCGGAGACACGTCTCGTTCAGGTTGGAGACGTACACACCTTTAACATATACCAAAAACGATTTACACTAAAAAAGAAAAAAAAACATTCATAGGAGTCATTAGTGTTGTAAGATTAATGAAGTGATAGATAAAAAAAAAAAAAAAATTTGAAATCGGAATAGTCAAAACCGGCATCCAATAAGAATATTATAAAATATAATAATACTTATTATAAATAATTACACTGCAAATAGAGATGGCATCGCGCGTCGGTAAAATATTGAAGGGCGAAGTAAAGTATTTATATAGTCTAAACTGTAATTGCGTTTAGAAGGCATTGACCTACGCAACAAGTCACTTTGACATACGCATGATAGCGCATGATTCACTGCCTTCTTAACGCGAATTGACTATAATAATGTTTTTAAATTTGATAATAATCAAATCGCCTGACTTACCTATTAAAAGAGTTACTTAGCTAAGAAGTAGTTGCTTATTTACCACCACAAATTAATATCTTAAGTGCATACTGATAGGTAATTTTCCCAAGCATGTTGTTAAAAACTATGTAAGTATCTTCAATCGAAATACAAGATACAACGCACTTATTATCGACTATTTCAGTCGACTAAAATTATCTAATAAAGATAATAAATGTAACACATACAATTACTTTATATATCAAATCTAGTCTACAAATTATAATATTTTCTGCACTCTGACGTAATTTCATCGAATGTCAGTGCATTGTTATTAAAACAGAATTCACACTGTTATTAACAACAACTGTAACACAACAACAAAGTAAGAAAAGTATATAAAACTTGGGCCTTTTTCATCCGTTAGTGGATGATTTATACAGTATTCAATACGTCTATTACGTCAATTTATACGTCTGGGGCCAACCATGTGCGGATTTCCTCACGATGTTTTCCTTCACCGGTAGAGCGTCCGTATTATGTACTTGAGATTTGGAAAAGTCTCACTGGTACACGCCACAACATGGGAATCAAACCTGCACTCTCTCGAGTGCGAATCAAACGGTCTATCCACTAGGCCACGGAGCTCCCGTAATAAAACTATGAAACAACAAAAAATATTAAAGTTCTTCACTTACCACAAGCTAGTTTGACAAGAAACAATAACAATAGCATCATTTTTGACATTTTGTCAGCACATCACACAGAATTTTCCAGAACTAAGCAATATTTGGACAATTAACGCAGAAACATGTTTGATTAATCGAAGACGAAACTGAATTGAAAAATATGATGTTACTAAATTATAATAAGTGACGTAACTTCGCCGTTTTTTGTTTGACGTTTTTGTAATTATCGTTTTAGCTACGTTTTTTGTTTAAACAATTCTGATGTTCTTGTTTAGTAAAAGTTGTGTACACTTCCAGCTCTATGTATGGTTATATAATGACTGATGTAGTTAATTATTTACATACTACATCCGTATTTTAATCTCACGTCTATGCAAATGTCTACTTTCAAGGTACTCCGTACACGGAATTTGGTTCTGAGAAATTGTGTTCTAGAAATTCCTTCTACAAGTATACAACTAATTCTAGAAGTACATAGTTGATTCTACTCAACCTCTATTTTTCCACTAAAATATGTAAGCTTCCAAGCCTTCATTTAAACCGGTTAAGTTAACCGGTTTAAATGACCGGCACATCGATAGTTTAGGCTGGGACTATATTGTCCGGAGTACGTAAGGTCGAGGAAAATTCAGACCATTGAAAATAGAACTCTGAACTAATACAATAGAACTGAAAATCGAACACACAAGTGTCAAATCAAATGTTAATGTCATATATGACAGCTCGACACTCGACACTTCGATTTTGATCTCTATTGTATCGCAGAGTTCTATTTTCAGTGCTCTAAATTTTCCCGCCTTATACGATACTTTTCATCTCGAAAAAAATTAGGCAGTGGGTACTGCAGCCATTCGATTTTCTTTCTACTAGAATAAAGTTGTGGATAACAGCTACTATCTCTATAGGTAAATCGTTTTTAAAAAGTAGTATCATGATCATCAATAACAAACTTTGATTGTTTTGACCACCTGTGTATTATTTTTTATTTTATTTATTAAGTCACGTACGTTTTTATCCTTAAAGTAAAATAACAAACTATATTATATTTAATGTGCATGACAACAAATGTGTACATAGCTTTAATAATGATATTCTAAACATAGCGGATATATTAATTACAGTAAACTTTTATAGAAATTCTTTTTCATATTCGGCTGTACATTGGTTTTCTTCGAAGATAGATTGTGTTATGTTTAAAATTATTCTTCGAGCCTTATCCGTTTGAACGTCAGGCAAAAAATATAAGTGATTCTATCTTTTTAGAGGGTTCTGTACCCGAAGGTTAAAAAACGGGACCCTACTACTGGCTGTATCTCGTGAACCGTGATAGCTAGATAGTTGAAATTTCACAGATGATGTTTTTCCGTTGGCCGTTCCCGCTATAACAGCAAATACTAAAACAGAATAAAATAAATATTTAAGGGGGCTCACATACCAAAAACTTGATTTTTTATCGCCGTTTTTACAGTGTGGTACGGAACCTTTCATGCGCGGGTCCGACTCGCATTTGGGTGGTTTTGTTTTGTTTTGTTTTGTTGTGGTCTCGCATTTTGGTGTGCTTGTTTTGTTTTGTTTATGTCATGATTTGTGATTTGTGAATGAGTATTCACAAATCACAAATCATGACTACAGATAGGATCAGAAAAATAGCGTGCGCCTCGGTCGTGGCCACTGTAGCTTCAATGTGATTTTATAATCGTGCGACATTGACATGAGAAGGTTAAGTTGGAGTATCTGGGAGTTCTAGTAAAATCGTAAAAATTAACAGATGACAATTAAAAAAAATATCACAAAAATATTTATCTGACCGGGATTCGGGTCAGATTAATATTTAGGTGATTCTTTTTTTTTATTTATCAGAAGTCCGAGCTTTGTTCGGTTATCCAGGTATTTTTATATTTTATTTATTTAAGTTAAAATGCTACTTTGATTTGTATAGAAAACATGCAAAATACCACAAATTGAAAACGTGTTCTCGAGCGGTGGTGCGTTGTGTTATGTCATTTGCTTATTTATAGGTCACCTATAATATTGAAATACGCTTAAAACCGTATTTAGTAAGACCGGTGGTAATACGGTATTTTCCTCTATTTTTTTAATTACATAAATGAGTAGTGCTCTGAAAAATAAGACAGTTTACAAAAGGAATAGTATACTAAAAATCTAAATTTTCAAAGATATTGCGGATTGTTTGAAGCACTTTTGTGAGTCTCGTGAAAACGCGCCATATAAAAGTCGTACTGGTAGGTGACGCTACGCTCGTAATGCTGCAATCGTATGGCCATATGCACAAAATTTCTGATATCTCTCTAAAAAAAACTTATATTTTACCCAAACCCATAAGGGCCTATGTATAAATAGGCCTATATGCATAAATAAGCCAAAAGGAAGGGTAATGATTTTGGCAGTCTATGTATCTATGTTTGTTCCACCGTAGCGCCTAAACTACTGAGGTGAGGAAATGAGGTGTCAATAGATTCGCAATGATAGCCCGGGTAACCTAGACTAGATAATTTACGTAGTCGGGTTATAGTTTTTTTTTTTTAAATAAAAATTGCAGTTATTAACTTTCAATAATTTTCTGTACCTATGTTATTCTTTCGAAATCATTTAACATCCTCTAGAAAATGGTCGATAATCATATTCTGGGAACCAATTTACACCTAGATTCTAGATGGTGATAAGAACTGCTGACATCCGCTAGCATGTTCTGAGAACTTTGAAAATCCCAACAGAATATTAATAACATGACGTATCTGTGACTTATATTTATTTACGTCACAGATACGTATTATTTACATTTATATATTGTATTTATTTACGTCACAGATACGTCATGTGATTTAGTTATTAGTTATTAGATTTAAATTTTTGGTTATTTAGATTATTATTTGTATTATTTATTATTATTATTATTGTTTTATTATAATTATTTATTATTTATAATAATAATAATTATTATTATTTATTCATTTTTTAGTTATTTAGATTTAGTATGTTTTGCTCGAATCGATTAGGTATTTTTGTGTAGTCGCTGTTAATATTAAAAAAAAAGTCTCAATGTCATATCTAATATCTAGTTCTATGTAATCATACTTTATATTTTTTTATTTTCAAAAGTACAACTAAAATAATATTATTTTTGTAATACGTTTACACTACAATTTTTTTTATCCAAAAACTCGAATCACACAAAAGTTCTTTTTAACATTATTAGAAGTAACTAAAGTCAACAAAGATTAATTTATGTAATCTATACCGGGTGTTTTTTCAGTCAATGTCCAATCTTTCAGGTGTGAATATACACTTGAATATCAGCAACTTTTACTATGGGATCAACTTTCCTACTTGCAAAAAAAAAACAGCTGTTTCCTACAAAAGGGCTGCGGCATAGATCGTATTGTTGCTTATATTCATGAGTATATTCACTCCTGAAAGTTTGGACACTGACTGAATAAACATCATGTGTATAAGATAAAAAATAATTACATTTTATCAAATAACCCACTAAAACACATTTAAAACCCAGGTCCTTTTTAAACTTAAACAAAAATAAAAGAAGTGCGTGCGTTGAACTCTTTACCTTCGCCGTAGCCCGTACCGCGTCGTAGCCCGCATTTCACCGGAATCCAATCCTGGGCTACCTATCCTCTTTACCTTAAGTTTCATAAAGCTACTAGCTTTTGCCCGCGGCTCCGTCCGCGTAAATACAGAATCCGACATGCACACTGTACTTTTACGGGATAAAAAGTAGCCTATGCGCCAATCTAGAGCTCAAACATCTACCATATCAAATTTCATTAAAATCCGTTGAGTAGTTTTTCCGTTAAAGAGTAACAAACATCCTTCCATCTATCCTCACAAACTTTTACATTTATAATAGTAGTAGGATTAAAATTTAAATGAAACTTTACAGCTTTTTACGATTATAAATATTATATATTAATAAATATTATTATTTTAAAGCATTCCAATATATATATATTATATTCATAAATAAATGCAAAAAAAAATTGCATCGATGATTATCATATGGAAATGAAACAAATTGAAATATTTAAATAATTATATTTATTTATAAATAATCACGTATTTTAGTCTTTGTTTAATTAAATAATATTAAAAAATTATTATTACAATATTATGTTTTATATTACGCCAGTATCTAATAGATGGCGCTGAATGTCTACAACTAATAAATTAAGTAGTCGACTTGACTCTGTCAAAACTGAGAAGAAAGGAGTAAAGATTTTATTGAGAGTTTTACACTGAATAAAACAACTTTCATGTAGAATTCATCGTCAAAAGTCTAGCTATTTAGATGTTTCTGAATACATTCGATACGAGAGAGAGATTATGTGTGACCATAGATAAATGATTGGTCGCGGCGCTTGACAAGATACCGCTGGCGTGCTTTTAATATGCGGCAACAAATAGCACGCTAAAGAGGGCGTGCCCCAGGCCCGTCACATTGAAATCTTCGTGTCATAATAACAGTACAAATTTAACACTAGAAATTGTCTCACACACAATGATATTATAAACCCAAACTACGATAATGAGTTGCCGCATTCACGGAGCTGTTGTTGTTAGATAGCGCGCTATCTAGTCGAGTGCCGAGACCAATCATTTATCTGTATGTGTGTGACAGAGAGGTCCCGTTCTCTTTGCTGCTCTTGAGGACGGAGTGTTACAGGAGGAGTGAGCGAGACGCCCTAACCCTGCTGCTGCTGGGCGGCCACGGTAGCAACACACTGGTTGAACACGGTGACGTACTGGAAGGGCAGATCTCCGGAACACGCGTAAGGGCCTCGCTTGTGGATCGCCATGTAATCATAGCAGTTGATCAGCCCGTCGCCGTTGCAGTCCTGGAAAGTGAGGGAGACAGGTTGAAGTTTAAAGCTGGAGTATATCGAGAGATGGGAGTTGAGAATATAGATCGTATCAACAGTCCATAATAATAATAATAATATCCATGGACGCTTCCAAACCATGTCAATCTGGCCCCGTGGTAAGTTCTCGAAGAACTTGTGTTACGGATACCAGACAACGGAAATATTTTTAATATTTTTTATACTATACACATATTTAAGTCTAGATGTTGCCCCCGACTTCGTGCGCGCAAAAGTAAATCTTGCAGAAACCGTACATTTTTCTACTATAAAAAGTAGCCTATGTCCTTCCCCGTGGTCTACTCTATATCTCTTCTAAATTTCATCAAAATCGATCTAGTGGTTTTGGAGCCTATTCAATGCAAACAAACAAAATTTCCTCATTATAATATTAGTATAGATTTTTATTATATTATACACAATATTATACTTAATACACAACCATGACCCAGGAACATAGAAAACTTGTTTTTGTTCCTTTGGCGGGATTTGAACCCGCGACCTCCGGCTTGAGCACTGACGCGCTCAACCGCTTAGCCACAGAGATCGTCAAATCTCGTCGCCCATGTTTCATATTAAATCTTTTAACCATTATTAATTAACTATTTGACTGGGATTCAAAAATTATTACGCCGTGCCAGGTATTAATGACTAATTCTACAGCGGATATTCAGATTTACTAGTGGTCAACTAGTGGTCGAAATTCGACCATAATTCATATTTTAAGTTTTAAAATATATCCAATTGTGTCAACCCGACGCCTACTGTTACTATACAAACGCATGGCAAAGTGAGTTATTAATCGGAGATAGTTTGTGTAACTTTATTTTTATTAATTTGTTTGTATTATTAAACATTATTTAAAAATATTATCTTTCTGCACACCTTTATCTACATTTACGTTTACTGTGCCTAATTTCATACTCCACACCGTTTGCATAATTTTTCGTAGAATGGGGTAAGAAGTTTTCACTTCACGTATTCATAACTCGGACTTCACGAGTCTTTCTTCAAAGCGTACGGAATCCAGCATGCAGGACGTCACAACAATACTCGTTACTTGTAGTTTATCAAGGATGATTTCGTAACATAAATCGTCCATTGTCTGAAATACCCGTGATCTCATCGTCATGCAAATGTCAATGACGTGGACGTACTTGTTCATAACTCACCCACGGCGACGACCAGCCGAGCCAGTTTGTTTCCGCTTACCGTCGGATAGGCAAGCTATTTCTATACTAATATTATAAAGAGGAAAGATTTGTTTGTTTCTTTGCATCGAATAGGCTCCGAGACAACTGGAACCATTTTGATGAAATTCGGCACAGACATAAAGTAGACCACTGGGAAGGAGATATGCTACTTTTTATTGCGGCAAAATGCATGATTCCCGCGAGATTGCAAGTCGCGGGCATCATCTAGTTTTTATATCGAGTTAGTTTTAGCACTGGTGTTCAGCTTCCGTATTAATCAGTCTCAGAATTGAATTACTCAAATTCGCAGATAAGAAGGCGGAAGCATATTGACTTGATATTTTAACAGTCAAAAATTTATTCATAAATAGTGGGTTTTGCCCTCCAAATATTTCACTCTGGAATCTATTTATTACTTTGTCCATTGACAAATTAATCTATTGAATTATTACTTATTAATTATATTATCTTATGAAATATTTATCCTGATTATTACCTGACCGAACTTAGTCATGTAGCCCTGGACAGCCTGGGCGGCGCAGAAGGGGTCGTTGGCGCAGTTAGGATACGCTGGAATATGCAATGTTATAAGTTACTGTTCTGTTTTGTATTTACAACAAAGATTAAATCACGCCACGGTCGATAATGTATCAGGTATAACTTGTGTGAACACTACAGTCTGTCAAAAATCATAAACAGTGGCGTAGCTAACCTTTACTTATGTGGAGGCATTTCAGGTGGTATTTTACGTTATAGCCTGCAGAGAACTTGGAAAATAAATTAAAAAGATCTACCTAGTCTTTATCGTATACTAGGAAACATTAATTTAATGGTAACCTTTGTCAGCCTCCGTTGTCTAGTGCTTGCTTGGTTGTCTGCTTGGTTTCGAGCTTGGATCTCGACTCGGAGGACGACCTCCGGGCCCGCTTCCCGCGTGGGAACAACAAAAAATGTTGTTTCCAAGTTGGGTTAGGACAACGCAGGCTGATTGTCTGATAAGAAAGACAATTCTTGCGTCGGATGGGCATGTAAAAAGTCAGTCCTACGCCTGATCTCTCGCTAGTCGTGTCGGTTATCCGTCTCACTGGGTTACGAGAGTAAAAGAAAAGAGAGTGCTCTTGTGTACTGCGCACACACTTGGGCACTATAAAAATAACTCCTGCGTAGCTGGCTGCGTTTCAATGAAACCGGCCACCATCACCGAAATCGGTGTGGGGAGTTATTATTAGAATGTCTATGTTTTATCTAAAACCATTTATTCCCTTACCAGTAGGCGAGTCAGCGGACTCCCCGTTCAGCGTGGGCTTGCCGGCGTCAGCCCAGTAGGCCCAGGTGATCTTGAATAGGCCGCAGGTCTCCCCCTCGCACTTCAGGCCCACGTTGCAGCCGGAGACAGCCTGGCAGAGGCAACCCAGACATAGCTCTGTTACGGGTTGCTGGCCTGTAATATAATGGTTTATGGCTTAAAAGAATATAATAGAAAAAGAACTATCGTAGGACACCAGTAGGTCGATTCTGCTAAATAATTTTTACAATAATACAGTTTCGATGCAGTCTTAATATGATAAAACAGCAAAACGGTATTCTCATAAACGTCAAACCAACGACAAACGCGTTTTGGTTGGTCCAAACTCCAAAATCAGCTTATTATATCAAGACGATTCATTTATAATTCATCAAAAGTAAATTGAATACGAGAATTGGGGTGCAGGCTGTACGTTCGCCGACAAATCCAGCCACTTTTAGACAATATTGCCATGTAATGGTCGAAAAGTGGTACACGAGATCTAACAGCGACCGTACATACTAATAATAATAAACATCTGCTGTAGATCCGTACGGTTAGTACTAGATTAGTTGATCCTGAAATAAAGTCACGAAATAGTTATTCACGTTAGTAAACCCTACGCTAGTTAATTAAGCTTTTAACCTATAATTTATTCACAAGATCGCACTTTACTTACGTCAGCACAAAGGTGTATATTCTCAGAGATCCTAGTTATAAAATAAATAGGTTACAAAACTGATTTAATGCAGTTTCGAATCATTAATCCACTACCACCTATAGCTATTTTAAAACGGTATTAAAAGACTAAGATACTGAGAAATGAAACTGGATTTAAGTAAAATAGTTTTTACACAGCGGGTTCGTCTGAACTAAAGTAGGTAGGAGACCGAGCTTTGCCCGGACTTCCAGTAACTAGAACGGAAAAAAATTAAGCGTTGGCGCTAGTTATTAAAAATAAACAAAAAATATTAGTCTGACCGGAACTCGAACCCGAGACACCTATTTACCAACAACGCAAAATATCCTGCCCATACGTTGCTGAGACACGCGTTTTGGTAAAGCGAAATAACTCAAGATATCTAATTAAGCAGCGAAATAAAATAAAAATATATAAAAACGCAAAAATGCTCGGTTTCCTGGGATAAGCCCTGGCTAAATCGATTTTTCCCTCCAAAACTCCGTGCATACTAAATTTCATGGAAACTGTTGAAGCCGTTTCCGAGATTCTGATTATAAATTCATACACAAGAATTGCACGTTTAAAGTATACGAGTACCTGGGCGACCGAGCTTTGCTCGGTTATTACTATTTATTGTAATATGGTGAAACTCGAAAGCATAAATCTTATTCACGTAATCAGTATAGGTAAATGTTAGACATATTTATGAGAAATATATATTGTTATCTCAAACATTAATTACATTTTTTTAAACTTGTCTCTAAACAATAAAAATTAAAAAATTATATATAAACTTGAACATATAAAAAAAAAACAAAAGTAAGTCACCGAGCGGGATTCGAACCCGTAATACTCGTTTCTTGCCGTCCGCGTCTTAACCCGCTGGACCAGACGGACAGTGACCGGCAAAACGAAATTAGCGACCATATTCTGCATGGACAGAAAAACGCATGAAAACTCGAAAACACGCGTTTTCCCAAACATTAATCTAGATCGATTGTTTACCCCCGAAAACCCCCATATGGGGGTTTGGTATATATACTAAATTTCAGCGAAATCGTTAGAGTCGTTTCCGAGGTCACAGAATCATATAAATAAATATACAAGAATTGCTCGTTTAAAGGTATAAGATTCTGAAAATCGTGTTCATGCGATCGAGTCTTAAGGTGGCATTTTCTCAGGTCCATGTAGCGTATACGGCATATGATAACTGCACTGGGCAGGTCAAGGCTCTGTTTATCCGCATTCTGACAGTAGACTTAATAATATTATATGATGAATATGCACTGTCATTTACATTTCTCATGCGTTAGTAACACATTTCTTGAGTATTAGCAAGCATTTATCACACACATATTACATTTATGAGATGTTTCATAATATAAACTATGGTGTTGCTGATATAAATGTGCGATATTCTATATGTAAGCCTATGACCGTATTAACGTGTACACTTATTTGAAATATTTGGTTTTAAACTTTCATCCCCTATATTACCCACCTACCACCGAGGGGCTGAATTTTAGAAAACGCTGAAAACTAATTTTTTTGTATGTTCAACGATAACTCCGCCGTCTGTTGCCCGATTTTCAAGATTATTTTTTTGATGTATTGGGTATAATTCCAAGTTAGTCCCGTTGTCGCCAAAGTGGTGACCTAATGATGGTATCCATGAGGAATCGAGGGAACTCCTCGAAATTTATATGGACTTATAGTGAGTTTGACTTTTTCTGGAGTAACCCAAGCGTATGCTACCAAAAAGTAAGATTTTTAACAATGAACAGAAATCCTCAGTCTTTAAAGATACGCATTTGGAAATTTCGAAATTGTATAAAGAGCTGCAAGCATATGCCAGTATGTAACTTACAGTAATCATCATAATTATCTTATATACAATACGTAATGGAAGCTTGGCGCGTATTCAATTAAACATTCGATAGTTTATTTCAAAGGCTCTTAAAATGTGTTTATAATAATATAACAAATATGACTAAAAAGGGAAAAATATTATTTTTGAACAAAAAATTAATCCGTACTCAATTCATACGAAATTTCAAGCAAATATGACCAAGGAATAAAAAGTTTCATACAAACTTAAATCTCCTATTTTATCCCCTTGGGGGTTGAATTTTGAAAAATCCTTCCTTAGCGGATGCCTACATCATATTTTACAAATTACAGTTATCCTTCAATAGTACAAGTTCTCCAAACTTCGTACGAAAATAACGAAACAATAAGTAAACATGTAAAATATTGGTATAATTGTACGGAGCCCTTTGTGTGCGGGTCCGACTCACACTTGGCCTATTTTTATTTTAAAGATGTTCTTCAAGTTACTAAATAAAAGAATCCGTGAACACAATTATTACTTATCTCAACCACCAATCTAATTACTATAACACAATGTAACTTCCTGCAGTCATCAAATTGGGCGTCCAATTATCTCGCCGACAAAATATTTTTTTGTATTTCCAGGAAATAGTTTCTCTTATGTTTGTAAAACACATGCCTACGTAGCTGCTAATATTTCCGTATTATTTGTTTGTATATAGACAGCGATCCGTCCCAGCTTAGCACGGGTGCAATGTATTACATATATACCCATATAGCTTAAACCTTCCTCTTGAATCACTATCTATCTATTGCTGAAATCGGCATTAAAATCCGTTGAGTAGTTTAAAGGACCTAAGCGAATAACTACATTTTTTATAAAAACTATAACCCGACTACGTAAATAATATATATAGCCTTTGTTACCGGGTCATTATTGCGAATATTTTGACATCTCATTCGTTTAAATCGGGTCAGTATTCAATAGTTTAGGCCCTGGGGAGTGGGGTAGAACAAACATATTATATACATACATAGACTGCCATAATGATTACCCTTTCTTTTGGCTTCGCCATAGTCAGGTAAAAAGAAGCGACTTCATTTTATAATGTACTAGCTGTTGCTCGCGGCTCCGCTCGCGTAAGTATAGTATCCCTCGAGAACACTACTTTTTCGGGATAAAAAGTAGCCTATGTTTTAATCTAAACTAATAACTAAAAAAATAATCTAAACTACTACCATACCGAATTTCATCCAAATCCGTTCAGTAGTTTTTGCGTAAAAGCGTAACAAACATCCACGATTTCAAATTTATAATATTAGTAAGGATATAGTAAGGATATTGATTACATATTCGTCGTAATATAAGCCTAAGAGTAATGCCGAGTGTCAAGACAAAGACATTGAGAGGTATCTTCCGGATTCATATAGATTACACATAGGTATTATTATATTAATACGTGAGGCAAAAACTTTCAGTACAGTCTTATTACGAGAATTGTGAGAACAGAGGAGTAAGAAATTTTGCACAGTTAAAGTTTATGTGGAGGAAAGTGTGCAGGAAGCTAATATTTTATAAAGTAATGCTTAGAAATATGTACATAAAATGATTAAAAATAAAGGTACACTCACTACCTCACTCACACTGCCACGCGTTTGTGTAATAACAGTAGGTTTAACAGTAGGTTTCTTTCACTTTTGTAAGTAGGAAAAAGCATTCGTCTAAGGTTTACGTCATAATTTCAAAGCAACTTAGTAGTTTGATATTCATTATATTCTTTTATTCGGCACTATGATTTTAAAATATGCAATTTCACATTTCTATGAGATTTTCTAATTTCAAAGCTGCTCTGACTTTAACCAGGTTAGGATACATAGCTTTTAGTAGCGACTACTAATTAGGGTGGAGCTAAAACTCTTTATTTTTGTACTGCATCTTATCCCTAGTCTAACGAACCCTGCAGTGACGAAGGCTGGCCCTCCTTCATAGGGAAGCCCTAGCCTCTATAAGTAAGGTAAGTGGTAAGTGAAGCCGATAGGAATGGATTATAGGAGGCCCACCCCACTGAAACTCTGTATTATGTAGCGTGAAGCTCTATCAAAAACTCTAAATTTTTTGTAGTGCGTCTTATTTCTCAAACGTACCCTGCTATTTATAAGTGTGACGCTGGGGTCCGGTGACAAGTCTCGCAACTGTCGCTAAGCGAGTCGTCCAACCGGTATCATGGTACCTGGTCACCTGTACGGATCCTTATGTGGTAGTTTTTTTTATGTTCTTTAAGAAAAAGTAAAGAGGAGCCACTTTCTTAAATCGCTTGCGCTCGACCGCCCAGCGAGACCCATCAAATATCTTTGTTAAAAAATATATAATAAAGAAAAGAAGTTGTATGTAACATTGTTTACATATGCTTAAAGTATTTTTTTAACGGGCAGTTAAAAAAATACTTTAAGCATATATAAAAATATTTAGTGGTGGTCACACCGCAACTCCTGTGAGCCAGGCTCGACAGCGGCGACCTTGCATAAAGTATAAGTAATTTAAGAAAGTGGCTCCTCTTTACTTTTTTCTTAAAAAACATGATTAGTCTATGATTTTTAACTAGCTGATTAAACTCGTTTGCTTAGAACTCACGAAAACGGTACCCCAATATAAAAGTAGTATAAGTTACTCCTCATAACATCAGCTATCTGTCAGTGAAAGTCCCGTGAAAATCGGCCCGGCCGTTTCAGAGATTAGCTGGAACAAACAGACAGACAAACGGACAGACAAAAATTTAAAAAATTGTTTTATTTTTACTTTGTGTACGTACCGTTTTATACACTTTTATTGATAAGTTGTTAATTTAAAATTACAAACGTACACTTCAATTTCATTTATTAGTTTAGGTTTTATAGATGAAAGTGTTATTTTTTATTGACGAAGCACTAAGCAGCCGTATTAGCACTATGTGGCCACATAAAACCAAAGTACGTTTATAGAGACAGAGTCACAGGCAAAAGGTTGTAAAGTGTAAACATAACATGACGCGAACGGAAAGCCTTGTTTAAGAGCGCGGACCATGAACTTTGGTAGAGTATTACAAAGTATCCCTAGGCTAGTCGTGTTCATATCGGATACTTTGTAATGGCAAAACTAATTATGAATACTTGAGGTCGCCCTGTTGTCGAAATTCACCCATATTTCATATAGATTTTAAGTTGAACTTTACAAGGATTCTTTTGCCTCTTGGATAGAAAAAAAAAGTTAGTGTTGTGGCATATTGACAAACGTCAACGTGTTACAAAATTGTATCTATCAAACTATCACCTCATCTTTTCCTAGACACCGATGATACCGAACCAGCTCTGTTGCTCACAGCAACCGCTGTGGGGAAGCCGGAGAGAAGCTCCTGCAGGAAGTCACGAATTTGTGCAACCAAATGCTTCGTAGGGATGTAGCATCAGATGTCGTTGACATTCTGTATGGAGCAAACCTCCGCACCTTGAGAAAGAGAGATGGAGGTATCCGGCCGAACGCTGTCGGCTCGACATACCGGCGCCTCACAGTCAAAATAGCCTGCAGGTCCATTAACGAAGAAGCTAGTGAAGCTTATACTTTCAACCGAAGCAGATTGGTTTTGCCTGCAAAGGTGGTTGTGAGGCAGCCGTTCACTTTTTTCGTACATTTGTTAAAAACCAAAATGACAGTGTATTTTTAAATATGGACGTCAAAAACGCATTGAATTCAGTTAACAGGGTCGCCCTGTTAGCGCCAAATAAAAGACATAGCGCCAGCCATTTTGCTATTTATGCTTCAATTCTATAAGGAACCCACCAAACTTATTTATAAAAATCATTTCATCTCATCCGAAGTTGGCTGCCAACAGGGAAACCCTTTAGGTCCAGCAATTTTCAGTCTTGCCATATACCCATCGAAACCAGGCCAACGAACTTCTAAATTCAAAATTCAACTTTTGGTATTTGGATCATGGGACCATTGGAAGCGATGCATCTACGGTACCCTCCGACTTTCGTACCTAGAATTGAACTTTGGGAAATGTGAACTTTTTGTCCCTGATAATTGTCAGGACAGAGAAGCCGTTATATCCAGGTTCAAAGAAGTAGCCCCACAAATATCAGTTTATTTATTTATTTATTTATATTTAGTATACAGACAGGTTACAGTCATTACATGGTAATACAAACATAATCTTAATTCTAGGCTAGACAGCAACCCAAAAACAGTATACATAACATAATTATTATAAAGTTGTTATTAAAATTAAAATAATAACAAGAAAACTGATACCTAATACCCACTACGAAACATTGAGTATACACTGAGTGACTTATATTTAGCTTAACTTATTATATTACTAAATTCGGTTAAAATAAAAACAAAATAAATAGTATGTAGATTAAGGAAAAAGATCTGTAAAATCATTATTGTCTGAGTTATCAACATTCTATATCAGAGTTGGAAACAAGTTATTGAAAAAGGTTCACTTCTTTTCTTAGGTTATTATATTATTATTTTATTATTATTTTATTATTATTTTGTTATTATTTTATTCTAGATGATTCCCTTGCGGATTTTATAAACAACGAATTACAAAAAAATTTTGAAATTTTAGTTCCCCATGTCGTCCCTCATCAGTGTGTTTGCGGCGCGAACGGGGACAGCCACGGGATGTGCTGTTCACGAAGCGCTGGACGCATTTCTCGGCATCACAGCCTGAATGACCTCATTCGTCGGGCACTTGTCACCGCTGGTGTGCCATCTATACTAGAGCCCTTCGGTCTGGCGCGCGACTATGGCAAGAGACCTGATGGAATGATCCTGGTTCCTTGGAGTATGGGGACGGGCTCTTGTATGGAAAGCTACTTGTGCTTATACTCTTTCCCCGTCCCGTGTCCAAGGCACCTCGAACTGTGCGGGCGCGGCTGACAACCAAGCAGAGAACCTCAAACGGCGCAAATATGAGAACCTTAGCGGAGACCTCATATTTGTACCGTTTGGGGTGGAAACACTGGTGGAGACCCCAGAGCCGGGAACTACCTGGCACAACGCATAGCCATTGCTATCCAACGAGGCAATGCTATCAGTTATTACAGTTAGCTAGATACTGTGCCAGATGTGGACGACCTGGGGAAGTTTTTCTATTTATAGATAAGTCTTCTTTTTTATTAGTATTAATTTTTAGTTTATTATGTGATACATACGACTTAAATAATAATAAATCATACGCCCTGTAATAAATACGCCCTGTATTGTGGCTGTAGTGTGTGTAATTTATAATCTGAGGTAGTCCGTAGTCAGAGACAAATCATTAGTCTCGCTGGGGTCGAGCGCCCAGCGATCATCATACCATTTGATAGCGCGGGCACGCTATCTTCTCTCGAAGCCTTACGCGGCTTTTTCGTGTCTGTATCTTTGTCCGTAGTGTATGTTTGTACCAAATCGATAAACATACACTACGGACAGATCAAGTATGTTGATTTGCATCTAAATTAATCACGCTTACTGTCAAGCGATTCGTCTGCTTGTTTGCCAGTCTTATTTCATACTAGCCGATGTTCGCAACTTCGTTTGCTTAGAACTAACGAAAACGGAACTCTATTTATTTGAACGGAACCCTAAAATAAAAGTAGTCCAAGTTACCTCCTATAAAATCAGCTATCTGCCAGTGAATATCTCGTGAAAATGAACCAACAGACGGACAAAAATTTTAAAAATTGATATTTTACTGTGAGTACTTTGTACTTTAATATGCATTTAGTGAAAAGCTGCTAATTTATAACTAAAAAACGGACACATCAATTTTATTTATTTGTATAGGCATTATAGTCTTCTAATCCTTTTATAACGAGACAATAATGAGACGATAATTATAACGTAATTAATCAATCAAAGATGACATTAATCATGATAAGATAAGTGGTCATTATAGCTCAAATCAGTTTAGCAATTAAATGTCGATCCACTGTATCAGCTATTGTTACAAAATTCTTGTGAATCATTTGAAAAAGTTGCATTCGAGATGCACTGATGCTATTCAATACTAAGCAACCGCTTAACCGACTCGAAAGTAAAGTGAATGATATTTATCTTTTTTTTAATGAAATGAACCAAGAAACGAGCAGACGGATCGCCTGATGGTAAGTGATTACCGGCGCCCATGGACACTCGCAACACCAGAGGAGTTATATTTGTAACTCCTCAGATGTTGCCACTTGCGTCCCTGATCCTTAAAGTCCCCAATCCCCCCCTTAGGCATCTGGTAACTTCACTCGCCCGGCGAAACACAACGCAAGCGTTATTTTACGCCAGTTTTCTGTGACTTCGTGGTATTTATCCGGTCGCGCCGGCTCATTCGTGCCGAAGCGTGGCTCTCCTACAGTAAGTATCTTTTATACATACAACAAAACAAAGGCAAACATTTCATTGACTCTGGGTTTTTTTAGTATGAATTTTTGGCCATGTTCTTTGTATGAGGAGATATGAATACAATTGGTAGTAGTTAGAGGAAGTTTCTGCTTTATACTTCCTATGAGTGATTTTAAATAAAATGTTACATAGTTATATAAACTGAGTGTGTAAATCTTCATTCATAAAATATGCTTTTAAGGAAATATCTAATATTCTAATTATTGACCATATAAGGTTCTTTATTTATATAATATCCAATTATTGACCATACATAAGAATTTTTGAACGAAGAACAAATTATGGGGATTTAAGAAATATATATTACGTGCCCTTTCAATGTGATTACATAAAGGAAAATTTGACAATTGTATAAGAAATTGGCACTACGTACTGTGTCATACATAATATTAACCCTATAAGAATTCTATTTATTGCCCAGGTTTAGTTAGTTATCCTGGTTTTAGAACAGGATGCCTCCTTATTCTTCCTGATTTTATATCCTTACTTCCTTACTTATATTATAAACGCGAAAGTTTGTTACTCCTTCACACAATAACTACGAATAGATTTTAACGAAACTTTACAACAATATAAGCCTATACATCAGTATAACACATAGGCTATAAATTTTAAATATATTATGTGAATTGTCCAAAATATAACGATAAGTGTATAAGTAGAAAAAAATTCTGCCATCTAGTCAGTAGTCTTGCGTGTGATGTAAAACTGATAGAGCTACAACTTACGTATCATTATTAATGTAAAAACACAACAACAACACAACTCCGTGGTCCAGTGGTTTAGAGCTAGGCTCTCGACTCGGAGGTCGGGGTTCCCGCATTGGAACATCAAAAATCAAGTTTTGTTAGGACAATGCAGGCTGATCACCTGATTGTCTGACAAGAAAGATGATCCATGGCGTCGGATGGACATGTAAAAAGTCGGACCTGCGCCTGATCTCCCGCCAGTCGGGTCGGTCTGTCCGTCCCACTGGGTTTCGAGAGTAAAGGAAGAGAGAGTGCTCTTGTGTACTGCGCACACACTTGGGCACTATAAAATAACTCCTGCGTAGCTGGCCTGGTTTCAATGAAACCGGCCACCGTCACCGAAATCGGAGTGGGGAGCTATTATTATTATGTAAAATAGAAATATTTATTATAAGTCCTACAAAAACGTACGGAAATTAAATACGTTAATCACTTTAAACGTTTCTTACACATTATTATAGCCAATTTATATATTAGCCATTATTACACTATATGTACAGTTTAAGTTAACATCTTAGTCTATGTCCAGAAAGCGCGTAATAGTATTATTACGTGCGTATGCACGTAAGGCCGACGCGAATTCGACTAGGCCCCAATACATTGCGTCCAGAAGCTACCCGTTTATTTTTTTACTAACGCGCGTATCGTCCATCACATGTAGGCCGCCAGACATTTTGTCTTGAAGCTCTACGCACGTAGGTTGATGCGCGTAATTCTCCTTTCTGGACAAGGTCTTAGGAGTTATCGTAAAATCAAAAAGTACGCGCGAAATAATAAATTCTCTCGCACGTACTTGCGACGACGATGACGCGCGACGGTACGGTACGGATGGTAGTTCAGAATTACGAATAGGCTATAAATTATTTAGTTCGCGTAAAACAGAATTTTGTGTTTTAGCCATTTGGTACTAAGGCCTTCGTTTGCGAGTCCGACTCGCACTTGGCTGGTTTTTATTTTTTATTTTAGCGTAAAAAACACTCGATCAAAATAGTATTATGTAATCTTTAATTGTCTTCAAATGTCTCTACTCTCCTGGTTTTGTTGCTAGAGTTCAGAAATTATTAAGTTTTAATGATCACTTGTAAAATGTTGAGTTCGTAACATTTTTTTCTTTAAACTCAGAAACAACATCAATCCAATTTTTTGTCAGTATTATCCAGTTAACGTAGTCAATGTCCTTGAACAGTATTTTAATTTTTATCAAGTATAGATATACGAATTTTATAGTAATCATTTGTAAATAGTTTTTTTTTTAATAAAAATATTAAGTTACTTTCCGTGAAATTTATTTAAATGATTAATTATTTTAAACATGTGAGAATAATGTTACGAATTCGAATAAAAGTTACTATCTACATTTCAAGAGAGGATAAAATCCATTAAGTATATTTTTCATTAAAAAAAAATTAAAGATACTAACCGACATCAGCGACACAAACACCGACAACAAACAATAAAGCACTTAATCTTAAAATTGACGCCATTTTTATTATTATTCTGGTAAATTATAAAGCGTGTTTAATGTACGCGCATCTGCTATATACTGGCTTTGAAGTGGCTTTAGACCTTCTTATATGGTACTCGAATCATATATTCAGTGGAAGCGTTAATATTTTGCTTAATATGGTTCCGTACCGTACCCAAGGGGTAATAATCGGACCTTTCGCTTAACGGACGGATAGACAGATCAAATATATAACACCCCTCTTTTTGTGTCGGGAGTTATTAACGGGACCCTGTTACCACAGATTAAAGAAAGCTAGGACCAGATAAACATGTACATAGACAACTGTCGATTAGATTGCACTACTACAAGCAAACGACGTGTGCACAATTCTCCTATCGCGTACACGGCAATAGTGTCAAAATTGTGCCTACTTGAAGGGACGACTAAATTTTCAAATTTCGTGTTTGTGTTTTTATGTCATGTGAGATTGAGAATTGTGATGTGTTGTTGGTTATCATGACGACAAATAACAAATTTTGAATATTATATTTGTGTCCAATGAATGTTTAAACTTTATAATATTCATTACATACAAATTATATTTAAAAAAAAAAGGTTATGTATTGTAATGCGTGAATGAAAAATAATAGAATAAATAAAAATATCTCGTATTGAAACTTTCCTAAGGGTAATAATAGGTAATAAAAAATTTTATTTTCTAGAATCTAGGAGATGTCTTGCTTTATTATAAGAGCGTCCATGTCCTAGTCACTAGTGAATAGACCCCCTGAGTCAAACGCGTGATCGTGCAAGTTTGATGCTGGGTTGTGGTGTGTACCAATTAGACTTTCTCAATAACTGTATACTGACGCTAGACTTAGTTTAATGTACCCCCATCTTCCGTGACAACCCTTACAAAATTTGGATCGTTCTATGAAAGGTGGTTCCTCTGTACGTAAATATATATTTTTACTCTGTGCTGTTACCAAGACTCCGCTGTCTGTCACCAGGCTGTATTCCATGAACCGTGATTGCTAGAGTTGAAATTTTCATAGATGATGTATTTCTGTTGCCGATATAACAATAAATCCTAAAAACAGATTAAAATAAATATTACAAAAAACGTGTTTTTTTTTGCCGTTTGGTATGGAACCCGTGGAGCGCGAGACTGACTCGCACTTGGCCGGTTTTTTATTGATCTATATGCTGACAAATGTATTAACGGTCGAAACGATTATAATATAGCGTCGCAACAACTGTTTTTGGAACATTTTGGAAATGGAAGTAGTAACTTATTTAACATAAATGATTAATAGCCCGTTTCAATTATCTATAGACCGGTCTATATTATTGAAACGGGCCGTTAAAAACAACGGTAAAACTGTCTTATTATTAGTCCAATTAAATCCTTTCTCATCTTAAGTGTTTTTAAATAAAATAGGTATAATATTTGCGTTTTCTAGATTGAAGAATCCATAAATTCAAGCACAACCTAGGTAATGCCAAAGTGAACCGAATTAGGTAGTTCGCAAAACAAATAAGTACTACCTACTTACGTTTTTTGGTAAATACTCATAGACGTATATATTATAGACGAGGCATGTTGAGGCAAAAAGTGTCTCCACTAGTTAAATGGTTTAACTGGAGACACTTTTTGCCTCACTTTTCAGATTTTAAGGCCATTTTGACATTTGATGTATGGTGAAAACAAGATGGCTGACATTTGAAGTGTAGTGAACTCAGACCAAGAGGTGGTGAGAACCAAAATGGCGTAATTATTGTATGAAGTTTTGTTCTGTCAAATGTACGTCAGCCTATCTTGAGTTTTGAAATCTTTGTAAGTACCTACTTTAAAATTTGACAATCACTAGTATGTACCTAAATAATGAATGTACCTTATTTATTTGTAAATTGAACCTGGCAACGAGCAGACTTGTCGTCTGGTGGTCGTTTTTATTACGAAATTACACCAGAGGAGTAACAAGTGCGTTGCGGGTTTTTAAGTCCCTTTACGGCCGAAATTAATAACGTATCTAAAATTTAGATTGACTTCAATCTTAGATTCTCAAACAAAAACTGACGTAAGTACAATCCTTGGATTGTTGAAATGTATTGAAATCTTGATATCAGCTAACTAAAATGATATTATTATTGATTAATAATTTCGGGCGTAAGTCTTTACACGTTCATAATGCATTTCAGAAATTGTCGTTTTCAATCATTTGTCTTTTCCGTAGAAAAACTACGACTACCGAATGACTTTAGCAATGTAGTTGTACTGTCTTTACATCAACCTGTGAAGTATTAACTATACAGCTACAAATAATAAACAGATAGGTCTACAATTTATAGGCAACCTAAGTTTAGATTTTAATTTTTAACATTTGTTCGACATACCGGATCTGACATGATTCATTTCTTTCGAAATTTAAAATGGTTTTCCGCGAATGTGACCTCAGAGGTGACGCAAGCTTGACCTTTGTGGACCATTTTCGGATGACACCCAACAAGGATACCTACACTTATTGACACTTGTAATTGATAGCTTTTTCACCAGGTACTTAGTATTGGCAAGTGAGTCTAAAAAAATGCGTAAAGGAGCCTTCAGAACAATCTCATAACTATACTTTTAACAATAATTCGTAAGTACAACTATTAACCAATAATAATTTCTAATAACACGGATAGAGGCGAGATTATATTTCTTACATTTCTAGATCGTGTTCGAAATGTCACTTGCATGTTTTGATTTCGAATTACGTATTATTTTGTTTATTTTTAAATAACTGATGCAGGTATAACTGTGGTATTGGGTTGGTTAGGGACCAACCTACTAGGCCTTATAATATAATATAGGTTGCTATTTTTAAATTAATACATCTATGTGTTGGTACTTCATAATTATTCACACAATTTTTCAGCAAACGACACGACTGAAATAGGTAATGATTGCCTGGAACTACTACTTACTAACTTGTTCATAAAACTTTTAAATATTTTTTTTATTTTGCGATAAACACTGCAATATTCTTGGAAGTTGATTTGTTTTTGTTATGGAAGTAAATATCTCGGGTTAATGCTAATAATATAAACAATTACGCAGATAAAAGCATAAAAGGTTATCGCTACCTTATTGTTATTATGAGTAAACTTCAGTCGTGCGTCGGAGCTGACACACACACATATTTTTTAGTTTTAGTTTTTCTAAAATGTATTTATTTCGTGTTCAACTACGCACCATACTCACGGCCCATCCAGCAAATCCAGCACCGGTACTAATAGCCGTCATTAGTGTCAATAGTGTCAGTAAATAATTTATAACTTTTGGCTACAAGTCCGCGTCCTTGGGCTTGCAGGCTGGATGGTCAGTATGTCCCATTAAATATTTTTTAATTTCTTTTACTTATTTTTAACCATTGACAAATACACAACACACCTAACATAATATTGTGTTCGAATATTTGATTACCGTATTTTTTAAACGTATTAAATAGTTAATATCAATGTGCCCTGGTATCTGTATGAAACATAAAAGCAGGTTATTCTGGTTCTAAAGGTGGGCCACTACTTACTAAATTGTTCATAAAACTTTTATTTAATTTTTCTATTTTGCGATAAACACTGCAATATTCTTGGAAGTTGATTTGTTTTTGTTATGGAAGTAAATATCTCGGGTTAATGCTAATAATATAAACAATTACGCAGATAAAAGCATAAAAGGTTTTCGCTACCTTATTATTAAATACATAATTCAATATTTTTATAAATACATAAATCGGATGGCTCTATGCACTATAGGCACTATGGGTGTCCATGAGCGACGATTATCGCTTATCATTTTATAGCATTAAGCCAACCATAGCATCAAGGGACTGGGCATTTGTTTGCACATTGTCACTTGCCAGTTGCCTGTCTCATTTCATGAAAATTACTTTGTATCTATGCTTCTAAGGGTTTCACCATAGATTTTAATGCACCTATAAAGAGCCCAAAGGGCCGCACTGATCATCCAGCCTGCAAGACCTTGTATGAAAAATTATAAACGATTGACACTATTGACCATGGAGGTTAGAGAAATGGAGAACGATCGCTGTAGAAAATAGTGTCCGATGAAAACGACGATTGACACTAATGAATAATGAAGGTCATTAGTACCGTTGCTGGATTTGCAGGCTGGACGGTGAGTATGACGCTTTAGGTTTGGTGCAAACGTGTGACCTGTTCGCGCGTTAGCGCCGAACATATGCGAGATCCCATACGAGCGCGCCCGACGGCGCTCTTTTGTCCCACTCACACGCACGGGAAGTTTCGCGGCGATACCCGACGCAAAACTAATACGCCTACAACCCTACTCGTGGACACTCATATTTTAATTGGCCCTTTTTTATAAACCTGAATATAATTAGTCTAAAGTATTCAGAATTTCATTTATCTCCTATGTACTATCGTACATGACCAACCACAGCAACCGATTGTTACCGCTACACAATCTTGGTTTTGGCAGGATGTATGTAATTTTAGGTATATAGAAAATTTCTAACGAAACTTGCGTCTGTGCGATTAATGAACTTATCCTTAATGGTTAATGTGCACAAAAAAAAGTGGTTTCGTTTGATAATTGATTGTCATGGGAGTTTTGCCGGGGAGTACAATGGGTGACGTTGTGGAATTTGTAATATTTCATAAATTTGTGTTATCTCGGTTTTTAATGTGTAATATTGGTAGAATATTAACCATTAAATATTCGTTAACGCGTACAAGTGTGGGCAAGTGGTACAACTTCTAAAAACGTGCTATTTTGTGTTTTCCGCCAAAACTCCCTAGGAACTTTCAGTAAAGCTTCTACCACTTTACTGAATCGACTGACATGACTCATGGACTGTACTCACTATTTATTTGGACTTTGACGAGACTTTAGACTTGACGATATAGGAATACAGTGTTGAAAAATTGAAACGTAAGTTCTATTTCCCGCTGTTTTTACTTGACACTGGCAAATGGTTTTAAGATAAGCAGACGTCATATATTAAAAAAAAATTGATTGTCATGTGACGATGAAGTTATACGTCAATGTCACCATTTGATAACATAATTTTGGAAATCTTGAGAATTCGGCTCTTATTTGCTTGTTTTAATTACAAGAAATTGTGATTGGCCGATTTAGTATAAGTATTTGGAGCATTATCTAGATTCACCAATCACGGTACGAGGTTTTTGCGTAATTTGTAATGAGATCAACTTACAAAAAAAGTTATTCTAATAATTCTAAATTTTATTAGTGTATGTAGTTTTATAATTGGCACTCGAATATTTTCCTGGTAATAGTGATAGTAATTAATTGAACAAATAAATAAGTGTAAATATAAAACCGAATGGAAAATCACTGGTGGGTATAGTTTTGGTAGATTTTGATAATTTACAATGAAATCTACGCACTGCGTCAAACTATATTTTATTTCGTGAAATTTTCTTCAATTTTGAAACGAACACACATTTTTTACATCACATTAGCAATCTAGAGTCTTTGGAGGTTAATAAATAGGTATGTTTTATGAATAACTATGATAGATATTTTTGCTGTGTAATGATTTAGCAAATGGGTCATTTACTTAGTTTATTAATGAGCTGTACGGGCAGAATCCTTACTATTGCAATTAAGTCATGGTCGCGCACTATTTTACATCGACAATCCTTGATTTGCTTCATTCTTTAAAACCTACCGCAAATAATGGACACGATAACATTGTTCTTACTTCTAATCAAGGTCTTTAACCTTGTAATTTGAATATTAATATAAAATAGGTAAGTATATTCTTTATATCAGCATGTGTGGCAAGTACACCATACAAAATACAAATGTGGTTTGTCTACACACTACACATGAATAGAACTACTGACAGATTGTGTAGACAAAACAACATTGTTTCCCTTATCAATCTGTCATTTTGTCTATTCTTCCATAGAAAGAAACCATTTTTGACAAATTTTTAATATTTTCTGAGGACCGACTGAGTTTTTCCATTTTTGATTAGTTTTAGGGTGCCTGAGCTCATATTTATCTATATGGGATACTTTTTCGTTTTTAATCCTAGATTGCTCAATTTACAAGTCAGCTCTTGTTCCGGTGGGACATTTTAAATAATACTTAAAATACGGGACGTCTGGCATCCCTACAGTGACTGAATATTCTTTTCATCTTGCATGGCTATTACATTCAGAAACAAGTTTAGTAGTAAGTTTTCTATTTTTCTTGTGTATCAACCTCATACCTTGTACCTCATTAAGGTATGGAGGAATACAGATTTTGATGTTGAGACAGTATACCTAGTCTATTGAGTCCCAAGAGCCTAACATTTTCTTACACAGCTCAAGCTAAAACCGCATAGAGCAATTCTTACATCTACCCAACTTTTTTGTTACAGAAATATGCGAATACTATTCTTCTCATTGGCCCTGCTCTTGTGCAGTGCCTGCGTGTGTACAGCGTACGAGGATGGAAACTTGGAGGATGACGATTTCGCCGAGTTTGAACAGTTTGATGCTGACGACAATGATAATGCAGGTTAATAACTTGTGATTTTAATTTGAATGAATCTATAACAATGTTTTTAATCTCAAAATTGAAATTCCATAAAATCTTCATTTTAACACTGTGAGAAACTTGTTCTAATAAGCTATAAATAATTAAATAATTTATATTATAATTAAATATCTAATCTCTATAATATAAATCTAATAAGTGGGTTGGACATGCTTTGAGAGGGCCAGATAAAATGGACCATCACAACATGGTATTGGAGAAAAGGAAAAAGGGTAGAACCCTGAGAAGATGATTTAAAAGAACATTTTTCCATCTTTTTGATAAAAGATGGCCCCGCATGAGTTTCTTACGCCGGTTCTTCTCGCCGGGCTAGTTCCCGAACCGGTGGTAGGCATAATGTAGACCGATGTTCAGAAAGTGTCTAAAAATACCATAAAAAAATTCACTTTGACTTTGATGGGACGATGTGATAGTACATGGCAGAACATGGACCAAGGTGGCAACACAAAGGGGAGAGTGGAAGCAGTTGGGGAAGGCCTTTGCCTGGAGGCACACAGATACAGAGACCGCACACCCATAGTTCTCCCTTAAAAAATTGTAATGTTTAAACTTAGATGTTATACTTTGTACTGAGTAAAGACTAAATAAAAAGTATCTAATATATAAGGCTAAGACCTCACGGAGCGATTTTCAGTCGCGCCCGCCGCGACCGTGGAAAAGCGATTTCAAAACTCACGAAACTGCTTATTTGCGCGATAGCAAGTCGCCACGGTTGCGATTTTCGCCCGCCATTCGATCGCAGAGAGCGCGGGCGCAAATCGCCGAGGCTGCAGGTGATCGAGGCCCGCGCGCCTGCCTAATAGCCGTCATTAGTGTAAGAGTGTCAATTATTTAAATTTTTTGCCTAGAAGTCCGCGGCCTTGGGCTTGCAAGTTGGATGGTCATCATAGCCCTTATATTTGTATTCTACAGAAGCTGCGGGCCCGCAATCGCGGCGGGCGCGGCTAAAAATCGCTCCGTGAGTTCTTAGCCTGAATTATAAAAAGTAATGTTTCAAATGTCATATTTGTGTTAAAGTAGTAATACATTGTAAAATTATTTGATTTCAGATTTCTCTGAAGAGAGAGACACTCCATCTAAGAAAGTAGAACCAAAAAAGGAGCAGCCGGAGGTCAATGTTGAGATCGAGGATGAGATACTGATTGAGGCAAGTATCCATTTTGTTTACTGCCCCAATACTCTAATTTTTGTTAAACCCCTGAACTTTAATCTCTCTTTTTTCTTTTTTATCAAATTTACTTAAGACAGAGTTTCGATTGTCATTTTGTTGATAGATATTATAAATCAGTTTATAGTTTATTTAATTATTATTACAGTAAGAAATACAAATTGAAAATATATTTTATGGCACAATATAAGTTTACAAAACTTTACTGTGTACCCGGTACACTGTACCGCCAATTGTTATGTACTACACCTTAATATTTTATCAGTTGTTGACATTAGTTGGAGATGATGACCTAATAATTAAGACTAAATGACTTTTTTCTTCTGCACATACATCTTTATTTGTCATAAAATTGTAGGATCAGTCAAAAAAAGTTAAATTAAACTTTGTTAATTGTGACAAATATGAAGATTTAGCAACTTATAAGTGTTAATAATCTTACACCATATATTTCAGGATGAGGACAGTGAATTTGAACATTTCCAAGATCCGGAGGAGTTTGAAGGATTCCAAGACAATGTGCCTCGTAACACAGAACAACCAAAAATTACAATTGCTAAAGTAAGTATTTTGATTATTTGTAGTTCTTTAGCCTATAATATATGTTTGTACATAAAACAGGCTCTGTGAATGTCACAGAGCCTACTACAGAGCCTAGTAAGAAACAAAAAAGTTTTTTGTCAGTTAAATCTTGTCAAAACATTGTAGTATATAAATTGGTTAAAATTAAACAAGTTCTTACAATAGACTATAATATGTATGTTTGTGATATAATATCTTGATGACTTGATTTACTAAGATTAATAAATTATGTGAACATAAATTGCTTAGGAATATTTAGTCTTATCTAACCTTCTTAGTTATTTGCTACTTTTTCCATAATTATTTATCAACGCTTTCTAGGGTTCCGTAGTACTCATGGAACCCTTATAGTATCGCTCTGCCTGTCTGTATGTCCGCCCTTTTAACTAGATATAGATATATACTGTGTAATATTGGTAGAATATATTTATATAGATTTCGGTTTTGGCATTATAAAATAATAAAAATTTTATATTTTTGAGGTGGCTCTCCATACATGTATAATAGTGGGAATGAATTTTTTTTCACACTACGCCATCGTGTGGGGTACGTCGTATAGTTCTTTTTAAATATAGGCAAGATTACAGACATGTCTTTTTTCACAAAAACAACCATTTTCGAGTAATCGGTCTACAAAGTGGTTTATGAGTTGGGGGACCCTTGGCATTACTAAACTATAAGGGAATGAGTTACATGAACTTTCTATGCTGATATGCCATACTAAAACTGCTTAGGAAAATTATTTTGAGTGAAATTGGACAGTAATTTAAAGAAAAACGCGGTGATAGCTACGGAACCATGACATGTTCTTGGTTAGGATTTTTTCTGATTTAATATATATATTTATTTCAGGTTCCTATTAATATTAATCGGAGATGGGAAGCGTACTGGTTAGAAGCTATACTCTGCTGCTTGCTCATGTCCTATGCCATTGCCTTTGCTCTGGGCCGGGCGAAGAACACGTCGATAGCTACTAACTTCTTGAAGCTACATAAACCTCTGTTGGAAGAGAATTTTACTCTAGTCGGTGAGTTAGTTTGTTGTTTCGAAAATAAGGGAATAGGAGCCAACATTTCGTCATGTTCCGGACGGCACGAAATAGCCGTGCAGGGAGAACCGCGCGCATTATATAAATGCATCTTCGTAACAACGCGCAGTGTCTGCCCTATTTACTATAAATCTTTCTGAATAAGGATGGGACTATATGATCCAGAATCCAGCAGGCCAAGAAAATTCAGAGCACTGAAAATAGAACTCTGCACAAATACAATAGAGTTGAAAATCGAAGTGTCGGGTGTCCAGCTATCATATGTGACATTGACATTTAACTCGACACTCATGTGTTCGATTTTCAACTCTATTGGACTAATATCCAGAGTTCTAATTTGTAAGATTTTATTATGTATCAATCAATGCTCTTATAAATACACATCCATGCACCAGACACTCGACATTTTCGACATATTGCTCACAATGGACACTAATGAGAAGTAACATATTTTAGGTGAGATGGGCACGGACATAGTCGGCGAGGAGCGCGGGTGGCGGCGCGAGGCGGAGCACTGCTTCACCATGTGGTGCAGCGGCCGCACCTGCTGCGAGGGCATGCTGCTCACGCTCAAGCTCATCAAGGTGAGTGCTGCGTCGTGGACTCGCTGGCTGTTGTACGTGCATACGTCCGGGTGAGACAGGCCGCACCTGCGCGGCGTGCTGTGGGCGGTCACGGGGTTAAATCCAGTGCTGAATACTGGATACTGGACTGGATTTAAATCCTGGATTCAGCGCTGAAATCTAGTAATGCTGGAGCCAGCTTCTGTATGAATATATATATATATATCAGGCTTTAATAGATGTATATTGCTAAGTAGTAAGGAAAAGCTGACTCATGGCGGTTTACAGGTGGACCGTAGTCGCCTTCAAGGTCAGGTACCAAATTTTTAGTAAAATGGTTGAGCTATCAGTTGTACTGTCCACATCATATATCTTATTACACACTCTTTGTGATATTTTATATGTAGCAATTACCTAAATGTATAAATATCTATTTTTATCATAAGTATATTAATTATGTATAATATTGAATTACCTAAGTATGTTTAAAAATATAATATAAGATCAACATTAAACCTACCTTTCTGCACTCGTATTGCGCTAGTATGTAAATAAGTATAAGCAAATAAGTATTTAATAGATCTTGTTATTTATAATATTATTTATTTCGGGATAGTTGCTATGGACATGCCTATGGTGGCTACTGGCTAGCGTTGCGCGCGTCTGCCCCTTGCAACATAACTGTAGTCACTATGGGAAATGTGTGCGGGGCGTGCGGGGCGTGCGGAGGGCGCGGGTGACGTGATCGCTGCATTGTCCATAGCAGTGAGACACACTATTTATATATATAGCTTCCCATAATATAATTTAACTTTCTCTCGTTTATGTATTTATGTAACTTTCTAAATGCTGTTGCTGAGTGTAAATCTGTACTTCAAATGACAAAGCTAATGGAATCACATAATACCAGGCACTGTGGTGTTCACACCACGGTGATACGCCTGAGTGATCTCCATTTCGGCAATAGGACATTTCACATTACGCTACCTACCTTCCTATCTGCACGCATCTTGGCGTGCGTTATATTTTGTTTTTTGTTCAATGAGTAGGTTATTACTCCTACTCCTACTACTCCTACTCATTGAACGGAAAACAAAGCAAAATACTATTATATAATACCTACCTATTTCTGTTTATTGCGTAATATCTGTTTTGTTTTTTTTTCTTGTATTATGTTAGTTTGTTTCATGTTATTGTGTCTTACAGAGTAAATCTATGTATGTAATGTAATGTCTATTTTGTCGAATAAATGTTTTATTATTATTATTATTATTATTATTATATTGTAGATTAGAAATATGTGGTAACACCAAACTGTATCCCCGATTCAGTTATAATTTGTTTTTGAGTGGGAGAATATATTATCTTGAAAGTTGCACATTTCTCACACAGCTGGTCGGTCGTAATTCTATATGGCGGACGGTTTACTAATCTGTACATGCTAATTTTTCAACATTTTCTATTTCTTCTTTGACTATTTATTTTACAGAATCAATTATTTAAAAACTTGACATACTCGTAAAAGGAATACGGCAAAAAGTCGTTACAGCTGCGTGCATTACAATAACTAGCGTGTATAATTTCAGCGTCAAGACCTAGTCCACGTGTTACTCGGTGTAGTCCGACCCAGTCCGGACACGCTGCTCATACGGGTGGAACTCGGCAGGGACGACTGCGACCCGTTCGTCCTGTGTGTCGCACAGAAGAAGGTGGCCACGCGCCTGTCTAAGGAGATGCAGGATTTGGTGAGTTATTTTTATTATCTACTAGCTTTTGCCCGCGTAAATACAGTATCCCACGGTTACAATGTACTTTATAAGGATAAAGTACATTGTACCCGTATAACTTTTTAATCATCGGGGATTTCAACTTAAGTGGAACCAATTGGGAATATGTTCCTTCTTGATCCCCACAAATCTGCTGGTCCGGATAACCTATCTCCTAAGTTTCTCATTCGCTGCTACGAGACATTATCATTACCAGTATCCTTGTTATTCACTAAATCTATTTCATCTTGCACAGTTCCTAAAGTTTGGAATTGGCCTATATCACTTCCGTGCACAAAAAGGGAGCTAAAACAGAAATCGTAAATTATAGACCAATTTCTAAATTATGTACTTTGGCAGACGGTTCCTCACCTGTTACTGGAGTGCCCGATTTTTGCTAGCAATAGATATGATATTGAGCAGAAATTGGGCACATCCATGACGGGTGAGAATCTGCCTCCCATCCTGGGGGGCAAAAAGAGGGACATCTTCCTCGCTTTGTGTAAGAAGATAGTGGGTGTAGTATGTAAGAAAATTGTGATATTTTAGTGTATTAGTTAGGTTCTATCATATATTATGTTAGCTGTGATACTAGGTTAGTCTTTTATTTTGTGCCGTCGTTTTATTATGGATATTTTTAATTGTATTTTAATGAGTCTTGTTATTGGAATTATTATTATTATTTGAACTATTATTTATTGACATGTATCAAATGTAATGGTACCAAAATAAGAAAAATGTTAACTATATTAAAAATTATGTAAAATACGATAATGTAAGCAATGTAAAAAAGGAAAAAAGAATTAAAAAATGATAAAGAAATTAAAATAAACAGCCCTGATTATGTTAGGGGGACGAAAAAAAAAAGTGTAATTTATACGCAAATAAACAAGTTGACGTAGTCTACACTGATTATAGTAAGGCGTTCGATTGTATTGATCAAAATTTTCTAAAAACTAAACTATATCACATCGGCATCAAGGGTGATCTCTTTAGGTCGTTCTGTTTTTATCTTGATAACCGCTCTCAAGCTGTTGTTGTTAACAACTACATGTCTAGTTGGGTTCCCGTCCCAAGTGGCGTTCCGCAAGGCTCCCTGTTAGGCCCTCTTATGTTTATAATTTTTATCAATGACATCGATACTTGCTTTAAAAATTCATTCTTCCTATACTTTGCTAATGATATGAAATTTTTTACTTCTTCAAGCGGACTTAGTTCGTCTAGATAGATACTGCGAAGAAAATAAATTAGACCTCAACCCCAAGAAATGCCTATTAATCACCTACAGTAGAAAAACTAATATTATCACGACTGCATACTATCTAAAAGGTCTTGAAATCCAAAGATCAGACGCTGTGTGCGACTTGGGTGTCTTTCATGATTCTAAGCTGATGTTCGATTCTCACGTTGACCATATTATTGCAAAAGCCTCAAGAGCCTTGGGATTTATTATGAGACTAAGCTCCCCTTTCAAACTTGCGAAAACCTTTAAAATACTATACTGCACGTACGTAAGAAGTCACTTAGAATACGCCTGTCAGATTTGGAATCCATGTTATGATAAATACATAACTCAGATTGAAAGCAGTCAAAAGCGTTTTATACGATTTCTATGCTACCGCCTAAAAATACCCTACAGTTCTAATGATTATCTGTCTCTGTGCAAGAAATTCCACATTCAACCTTTGTTTATTCGCCGACATATTGCAGATTTTATATTTATACTAAAAATAATTAAGAATGAAATTGACTGTCCAGATCTTCTTAGTAAAATAAACTTTTATGTACCTACTAGGCAACGCCGATTTAATCCATTCCACGTTACAATTCCAACTACAGGCGTAACTCCTGCCTGGTGCGAGCTAGCATTGAATTTAACAATACTTGGACGGTTCCAAAATTTTATAAATATAGTTGAGGGTATCCGTATTATAAATCTGCTAACCATTCCTTTTAAACCTTTCCCTCCCGCACCCCTCTGAAGTGAACATTATAAAGGCCGTACGCTTCGCGCCGGCCGCATACATATCATACATAGTGTCGTATAGTGACGTATCCAGTTTTGTCAATATAAAACCACCGCGCCGCGCAAGAAGATAAGAAATTTGTGGGAAGTTTACCGCTACAACAAAGGAAGATACGAAGACAGTTTGGAGGCCTCCTCAACGTATCTGGAGCGCAGAACAAGAGGTTAGTGTTCACTGAATCCTTCCAAATACCAAATTTCCCTTATACAGTCCACTCAGCTAAGTAGATTCAAGATCTACCAATACTTGTAAAAAATTCTCCTTTGATACACATGCATTTAGCTGATGGAAGAGAGGAGTAAAATACACATAATTGCTATATATAGGCCGCCACAGAAAAATAAATTAACGTTCATACAAGAAATAGAAACAGTAATAAAGAATATTCCAAAAACAGAAACTATTATTTTAATTGGAGACATGAACATTAACATCTTAAACTTAGTTGAAAATGTTACTACAAAAAAATACAAAGACACCTTGTGTGAACTCGGACTGCAATGCGTTATACCGACTACGGAAGTAACGCGCGAGGCGATCGTCGACGGGAAGAGCGAGAGATCGTGCCTGGATCACGTGTGGGTGCGAGCAAGATGCCACGAGCGCCGACCGCTGTCGTTTGTCCTTGAAGTGCACGCGTCCGATCACTATGCGGTGGGATTGTCTTAGACCTAATAATAACACTACATGTAATTAAAATAGAAAAAAAAGAATATTATTGTAAAAAATGTTGTCAATTAAAAATTGCTAATGAAAAAACTTGATGATTACAACTGGATGAAAGTGTACGAAATAACATGCCCACTTATACTATATGAAGAATTTTGTAAAATTTTTGTTGATTTTAAAAAGGCCAGTACGGTCACTGTCACTATAAAACAGAATAAAAGAATACGCCAGCCGTGGATAGATCAGGGATAGGACGTAGGGATTATTTATTTAACATATGGAAAGCGGAGCCTAGAAATATGACTAAAAGATTAGAATATACCAAGTTTAGAAATAAAGTAAATAAATTAATAAATATAGCTAAGAATAAATATAGACAGTCTGAAATATTAAATTGTAATGGGGTTTTTAGAAAAAATTGGGAGAATATATTCGTGGTTAGGTGCAGAAAAAATAGTTTAGATAGTATTATTTTAAAGCATTTAGGAAAAAAAGATAGTACAATTAGTAATATATGTAATAACTTTACGCAAACATTTACCTAAGAAATACAAAACATTAAACATATATGTAATACACAATTTTTAAATAGAAACGATTATATAAATCCATGTAATACGAGTTTTCGGTTTACGAAAATAAGCCCATTATCGGTAGAAAAATAATAAATATGTTATCAAGTACAAGACATTAAGTATTTAAGAAAACAAATTAGTCCCATCTTAGCAAACTTTATTAACATGTGTTTACATCAAAGCGTATACCCTGACCAGTTAAATGTGCTATAATACGACATATTTACAAGTCCGGTAGTCACTTGGAATATGCTAACTATCGGCCAATAGCAATTCTGCCTGTAATCGATAAAATAGTTGAAAAGGTGGTTGTGGGTCAAGTGAGTACATTCCTAGAAAGAAACAACGTGCTCTCTGAAACTCAACATGGTTTTAGGAAGGGCAGAAGCACGACTACGGCCTTGTTGAGTTTCACGGATTATGTAAACGAAGCTTTAGATTCTGGAAAAGAACTGATAGCGCTTTTTATTGATTACAAAAAGGCATTTGACACGCTCGATCATAATATACTGTTGCAGGCGATGGATGAATGCGGTATACGTGGGCCGACTAGTATGTGGTTTAGAAATTATTTAACTGATAGAAAAATACGAACGGTGATAGATGGTGTGGCTGGTGATGACGCGGATGTGAGTCTGGGTGTACCACCGGGTCAGTGTATGGCCCGGTCGGGTACATTATGCACGTGAATGGTGTGTCAAATGTGATCAGGAAGTGTAAGGTATTTATGTATGCGGACGATATGTGTGTGGTATACGCCTCAAAAGATATACCACAGATACGGGAGTATGTACAGGACGATTTTGAGAATATTACGAAGTGGGCACATGATAATGGAATTATTATAAACCTAAAAAAACGCAGTGTATGCATCTGCACTCGCCACACAATCATAAAGCAAAAAACATTAATGTAATTGATATTAAAATAACTGGCCACACGTATGAATGTCTACATATGAACCAACATAGCTGTAGCTGTTTTACGCTCTGCTATGTAAATAACTTAAAATATCTTGGTCTTAAAATTGACAAAAGCTTTAACTGGGCTTTACATATGACAGAGGTATGTAATAGATTGAGATCAGTTCTAGGTAAGTTTTATCAGCTAAAGAGGATACTAAATGTGGATACATTAAAAATGGTGTAATATGCACTAGCAGACTCGCTGATAAGCTATGGGCTAATTGTTTATGGACGAACATTTGTAACATATTTACATAGTGTCAAAAATTTACAAATACGACTTTTGAAATATTTAGTAAGTAGAAAAGTAAAGTACGAATGTAATACAGAATATGAGAAATTATTTAAAGTGTGCAATATTTTGGCGATAGATAAAAAAGTGGAGTACTTAATAGGTACAGTATTACTATAGTAATGAATTTAAAGTGATAGTAGATAATAAATATAACACTAGAAGGGTAAGAGAGCAAATACTGATTAAACCAAAAATAAAAAACTACTATGGAGAGAGGACGAATAAATACTTAGTACCTAAAATATTTAATAAGTTAGATATATTAAGACACACAGAAAAAATGTCAACTGGAATAATAAAGAAAAGTTAAGGGCTGCATTGTTAAATTAAAATTATGAGCTTAATTACTTTTTTTTATAAACTGTAAACTTCTTTGAAGTTAATAGCTTAGTTTTGTTTTTATTTAGTTTTATAACAAATATTGTATTAGATGAGCGCATCTCGCCGTCAAACATACGTTTGCCGAGATACAAATTGAATTGTATATGTTTTTTTTTAATGAATAAACAAAAAAAAAACATTGAATAGTAACAATACAAGAGATAAGTTAAACCTTAACTTCTTTGAACAATAAAGTTTGTTAAATTTGGATTTATATAAGTATTGTCTTTGATTTCAAATGTTGTTGCTAATACCTAAGTGTTTGCTTTTTTATACTTTTCTTTAGTCACTAATTGTGAAAACCTATAATTGGCTTCGCTTTTTCTATGCCTAGACTATATTTGTAATATTTATAAAGTTGTTGGTTTTCTAAAATAATAAAATAAAATAAAAAGTAGTCTAAGTGTTAATCCAGAGCTTAAACTACTACCATACCAAATTTAAGCGAAATCCGTTCAGTAGTTTTTGCGTGAAAGAGTAACAAACATCCATCCATCCCCACTAACTTACATAATAGGCATGAAAACTTCGATCATTTGATGAAAATCTCATTCAAATATGTTGCATAGTTATCATTCGTGTGATATGTTTCATCCCCTTGATGGGAAAACTTTGCAACATGCTTAGTTGAAGTTATTGTAATAATAATAATAGTTAATAGAATCAGGTGTTACTTTGCGGAAATCCATAGCATCCAATTTAATTAATATTACATCTAGCAATATTCCGCGAAAATATATCCATAACCTGCAAGCAAATGCGTGCATATTCATGGCATAATTGCCGCATCTAAAAAAATCCAGGCTGCATATAATCTACATTGACACAATATGATCAGCATCAAGCAGTTAGGTGGGGCTAACATCATTGTTTTTGTTGTTTCCAGAGCATCTTCTGCGGCGAGAAGCGCGGCGGCGAGAAGCACGGGCTGCCCGCATCGCTGGCCGTGCTATCCGAGTGCGCGGAGGCGGCGGCCGGCGTGCTGGACGCGCGCGTCACCGCCGCACTCGCCCGCTACCACGCACACGTGCAGTACATACACGTGTCCGACCGCTACTGCGGTCCCAAGCAGCCAGAGTGAGTATCATAAACAGACTAATCCACCATGACGAGTTGATGTCTCCACTCAGAACCTCAGCCGTTGTATAATTCTTGACTGAGGCCGAGTATCATTCCAACTGGGGCTGTTATATCACTCCGGCCGTTAGTTGTATAACTCTGAAGGCCGGCGTATCGATCAGACTAAAGTATATGCGCTCTGACCTTAGGAAACATATCCATACTATGTGACCCGTTTAGGGGACGGAGGGGGGAGGAGTTTTTGGTTTTTGTCACGTAGTCAATATCTTCTAGGAAAATAATATAATCTCGCGCGACGGCCATCCCGCAGGCTGTTAATATGGCGCTTTTACTATGAGCTAAATTTTTTTTTCTGTTTGCAAGAATTTTTTTATACTGTATAATTATGAAGTACTACGTGAAGGGGGAAGGCGGGCCTCGGCATACTACGGATGTTTACCGAAGGGGGAAGAGGGCTTAAAAAGGTAAAAAAGTGGTCACATAGTATGGGTACGTTCCCTTAGTCGTTGTCCTACTATCAACTGAGTTGTGTCATTTTGACCCCAGCCGCATCTACTACGGTATCAGCCACGGAATATAAAACACACGAGGAAAGGGTATATGGGCGTGGCCCGCTTGTCATAGTTAAGAACAGCGAGACTTAACTGGACTCACTTGCTTTGTGGTTGCTTAAGTATTGTGACATGTGCTGCCGGTGATTTTCATACGCGTTTTATAATAAAACTCCTTATAATGACTCGATGTTCCATCCTCGAGTGCAAAAACAATAGTGGTACGAAGAACTTACTACGATCAGGTGTTTCTTATCATCGGTAGGTCATTATTTAATTTATAATTAATAAATAATCTTTCAGAAAATCCTCTATCTATTTAAAATATTAGTGAAAATTAAGAATGACACGCATTGCTATTGAAATAAAGTCTAAAATTATATGAGCCTTAATACGCCATCTGGTGTCGAGTAGTAAGTACAATCTGAAATTATGCACAGGCGCAGGTTGAACGAACATTAGGGTTGTGACTTACGATATCATCAATTTATCGATTTATGAATTTCAGATATAGGTAATTGTTATTTTAACTAAAACCAAAATAGTTATCTAAAGTATTGATTATTTCCGTTTTAGTGAAGTTTTAGTTAATTTTCAGTTGCGTAAAATGTTTTTGTGTGAGTTTGGCGACAGCGGTTTTCAATAATCATTCTAGCTATGCCCCTTCCTCTTGTGTTTTATATTCCCACGAGCGTTTTTTTTTGTAGTCGCTGAAAATTATGTAGAGTTGTCAAATCTGACATTTGACACTTCCATTTTCAGGTATATTGTACTAGCACATTTCTATTTAGGCTGGGCTTATATGCTCCGAAATCCGGAAAGCCGGTGAAAATTCAGAGCACTGAAAATAGAACTCTGCGTTAAATAAAATAGAGTTGAAAATCGAACACATGAGTGTCGAGTCAAATGTGAATGTCATATATGACAGCTCGACGCTCGAATCTCCCTCACTTGTCGCGACGACGAGCCGATACTCGCGATCACAAAAAAACTCTCGTAGAAAAGTAGCCTAATACTTCTATGTAATTTAGCCAAAATTTTCTATAGGGAGGTCAACGTGACAAAGCCCCCGGAAACGGAGCGCCTGATGCTGGTGAGCCTGGCCTTGGGCCCTGACGGCGGCGGTGAGGAGGTGCGCCCTCTGCTGCAACTTGTGTTCTACCTGTTGGATAAGATCAAGAGAATGAGACTGAGCAAAGAGGTAAGGTCTTACTCCGTGGGACATCATCATCATCACCAATCACATGGTAGAGTAATACCTGTGGTATTATAATATATTATATAAAATATAGTTAAAATATATACATATGAAGTATAACGTACAGAGGAACACCTTTCATAGAACGATCCAAATTTTGTGGGGATTGTCACAGAAGATGGGGGTAAATTAAGCTAAGTCTAGCGGCAGTATACTGTTATTGAGAAAGTCTAATTGGTACACACCACAACCCGGCATCGAACCGGCACGAACACGCGTGTGACTCAGGTGGCTTGACAAATTTAATATTTTTAAAAGTTTGTTATTTGTCGTCATGACAACCAACAACACATTACATGTCTCAACCTCACACGACATAAAAACGAAACACGAAATTTGAAAATTTAGACATCCCTTCGACGGCACACATTGTAACCCGATTTTTCCACTTTTGCCGTGTACGCGACAAGAAAATTGTGGACACCATATGCTTGTAGTAGTACAATCAAATCGAAAGTTTAGTATATAGCTGTTTATCTAGTCCTAGCTTTCTTTAACCTTGAATTACGATAACACTGAACTTGTGTCAGTGTGCGTGGAGCAGAAATTATTCTAAATTAAATTAAATCAACTCAATGTAATATAACGTGTCATTCGAGACTATTAAGCAATTTTACTCGCCCAGAATTAATTTAAGATTTGACACACGAATCATAAACATTTGAGTCCGCGCAATTTTGTTAACTTTTTTGATTTCTATTTATTTCCCGTACTTAAATGTGTTAGGCGCTGGCCAAGTGCGAGAAACGGCGGCAGAAGGCGGCGGAGGCGTGGCTGCGGGGCGCACACGCCGCGCGGCAGGAGCAGGCCGCGCAGCGCCGTGAGGAGCGCCGCAAGGCTGAGAAGGAGCGCATCCTGGCCGTGAGTATAACACATTCATACACACAGAGAGAGAGAGAGATACCCAAATTTCCAAAGCTATCAATTTATTAAGAAACCATTTTTATGACTCGCTGTTTACACATACCCAAAAATCTATTAGATTATACAATTTTCATTCACATTTCATTTCCTGTAATTATTTTAATTCAGATCCATGGATAAGTCGAGATAGTTATTATATTTTATATGAATATTCATTCAAATGAGTTAAAATGTATGAGAATTTACCCCACCTCCTGCAGATATGCAACCTGTGTCGTTATAATATATGTGTTATTACGCTTGCATCTAGCCTAATCTTGTCTTTTGTCGCCGTAGCAAATTGTTCCATATAAAATGCCCTTTTCCATTTTATTGTACAGGAAGATGATCCTGAGAAGCAACGTCGCTGGGAGCTGAAGGAACAGAAGCGTCAACAGAAACGCAAGGCGCCCAAGATGAAACAACTCAAAGTGAAGGCTCTGTAAACTAAGCAATAATTTATTATTATTTACACACTTTTTTTGTTGTTAAATGTAAGTGTTACAGTATTGAACCCGTCAATAATAAATAAACGATTTTGATATATGAATTATCCTTTTTTCTTTATGATTAAAAATTGTCATTTAAGTACCATATTATCTCAGGGTGGACTGATTTGAACTATGGTGTTTTTCATTGTCTGGATTTCGACATAGACTTTTGCAAATGAATGCTCCTGTGTGAATGATAATAATCATATCACAAAAAGATTTCGAATACTATAGCTATGGTTAAGTGACTCAACCTCAACATTTTTGTACCCAAGATAAACTTATTCTAGTCAGTTTGGAAATAAGAACAAATTGATGGTGCTATTTTACCAAAATAATAGGTTGGTAATAGCGACTTATTTTCCTTGGAAGGCAATCAAGCATGTAATGCTATTTATAAAAAGTAAAAACCTTGATATAATTAAATGCAGGTAAATATTAAAAAAAATGTTTTATTCAAAGATTCATTCATCAAATTCCAACTTATGTAAAGAGCCCATAAATTATACACATGAATTTGGGGATAAATTTATTTTTTTAATTTCTTCCTTAAATAATAAAATTAACAAGATGTTAACAAGCAATGAGTAGATAAAAGGCATGTGATGTTTTGATAGTATTCAACCTTGTTGAGATTTTCAAACATTTATGGGTAATTTTTTCCAAGGAATGATAACATAACATTATAAACATTCTCAATTGATAAATTGGAAATATGAGTATAGAAAATTCATCACTGGAATATTCCAGAGTTGTATATACAACTATGTACTAAAGTTTAGGGGTAATGGGGCTCCTGAAATCACAAGTTGTAACTGTCACTGCTTGGCAGATTGACAAGGGCTGCATGTGACTAGAGGGGCATAACTGAACTTAAAGAAGCTTTTGAGAATTTGGGTGTTATTTGCAAAACATCCATACAGACATGTAAGAATCAAACCTTTTGAGTGAAAATTTTTTCATGAAAAAACTGCTACTATCCAAATTTTAAACTTACATTTACTAACATACAAATTCATGCTTGAAGTAGTCACAATTGTACATTTTTATGCTGGAAGTTGTGACATAATAAAGTTACCATAATATCATTAGTTATCATTGAAATTTTTCTCCTATATCATTCACTCTACTAAAATAGCTATTTGTTTTTTTTTTAATTTTGCCAAAAGTTAAAACTAAATAATGTAGGTACTATACGTTTTAGAAAACAGTTTCAAATATGATGATAAGACAATATGTCTACATACAAAATGAAATGATTTTATATCAATGAAACCTCTAGAATTGAGACAGAAATTACATTAAATGCAATCATCCATCATAAAACTTATTACACTATACTAAGCTATAAAAAATAAACAATTGCTGGTGTGAGTAGTAATATACTCTAAAAATAAGTATTAATAAAATATTATGCATTTGCAACATAAAACAACTCTCCCTAATAATTATTATTAAATAATTTAATAGGTAACTGTTAATTCTTGAACTCGTTTTGATCAATAACAATAATACATCTAGGTGTCCATGTCCACGATTACACAAACTAAAGTAAACAATTTGAGCAATAAATAATTTAAATTCAAAACGGGCTTAAAGCATGCAAACCGAACTGTGATCTAGGAACATCAAATGAGATTTTCTAGTCTCCTAACACATACAAATACACTGAAAAACATATGGTCCTTTAATTAATTATCTAATGTTTCCACTTTATTCAGTCACAAATATCTATCCACTGATAAAGTATTTCGATATCGATGTCATTCCTCGACCTGCAGTTTCTGGATCCTGGTCGACATACACTCCATATCAGGAGAAATCTCGGGCCGCTGCTGAGTCTCGACCGATAGATTGAGGTTCTCCAGCGATTGACACCGTTTCGTGGTGTTCTTGATTTCAATATTTTCTCGAGTGTTAATGCTCGTAGTTGGCTCCATTAAATTGTATTTCAATTCGCATCCATTGTCGTTTAAATCACAACCGATCGCCTCGGAGTTTTCACTTTTAGTTCTGTGTCGCACCGGCAAAACATACGGGCACAATCTGTTTTTTGCGGCACTCCTTTTCATACAATAGCCGACCGTGACGTTGGAAACGTACCGCGTATTTAGTCTCATAACGTTTATATTGCTTTTCGACTCTCGTAAATACTCCCTGCGTGCCTCCGTTATTGCACTCAACATGCCTAAATCGTGCAAGGCTTTATCCAAATTATCCAGATTCATGTGTCGCGATGACTTTTTGAATAATTTAACCCTGAACGTATGGTTCTCACTATAAATTATAGCGATATGAGAAGTTTTAATTCTTGAAATTATCAATTCACTTAGATTGAATACAAGATAATTTGTTTTATATTTTCAAGAAATGTGGAAAACAGATCAAAAATAAACATTACAAAAAGTCATAATATTAGATGACGTTTTTGGTAAAATTACCACTTTTTTTTATTTTTTTATTTAAGGCATTAGTTACAAACTATGAGCCACGAGGCAGGTAAAATTACCACTAAACAGAAAACATTTTTTTTAAATGTGAACTGGATGCTGAGTCCTTTGCTCTGACAGAAATCTTTTTTTTTTATTTTTATTAATATATTTATGACAATGGATACAAAGTCCTTCACTCGCATACATTTTGACATAAATACAATAAATCACAGAAAACATTTTTTTTTTAATTTATTCATGACCATGGATACAAAGTCCTTCAGTCGGACCTCACAGAAAACAATGGGATCTATGTTGCCAGATTAATAAAAACATTTTAAAATTGTTTTAAAATTTTAAAATTTTAAAATTTTAAAACATTTTAAAATGGCTATATTATCGATACATTTTCGGCAATTTCGGTTAAGAAGAATGAGTACTTAAATCGAAGCCGTAAGCAGCTATCTGTCTCAAAAAATATTAATAGCAAACACCCATAAAAGCGAAGGAAAAGCAAATGCGTGTTTTTTCTTTTTTTCCTAAGGTTGTCTCGGCGTAATTAAGTGATCTTTTGGTGTCCATTTTTATGACGTCGGAATCATGAGTTTATGTCACTCTTAATAAGTGGTAGCATGAGGGATGAGGAACGATAACGATGTATATATATATATATATCGTTCCTTTCCCAGTGAAATGAAATTTTATTAGCTTTAACCCTCTTTTTAATATAATACATCTATGGCTGTAACACAAGCTACTAGTATGTGTGATTTGATAAATAATTCGATTCACGTTCTGACAATAAAGTTGATGGGCGGTCTTATTATTTCCTTTATTTCTCGCCCACTACACCACTTATACAATATCAAATTTTTCTCCTTTCCTTCTGATGCATCTGAAGATCTTCGAACGCATCAGCCACGTCGCGTCGTATCTATACCTAGTAAACTGTAAAGTCAAAACCAGCAACAGACTTCAAGGTACTGTCAGTCGTGTCATTTTAGACTTATTTTAAAAATTGACACTTTATAACGTGAAAATATATTTATTTTTCTGTATGTAATACTGCTAACAATGGAGGAAATTTTAAAAGAATGGTTAAGACGTCGTTTTAACATACAAACTCAGTGGGATAAAGACGTGGGAAGTGAAATGAAAAATGGCTATATTATTGCAAGTATTCTGCATAGCTACAACATCATTAATGATGAAAAAAGCAATCTCATTCTGAAGAGCAACGAAAACAAACATATAAAAAGTAATTGGAATTTACTTAGAGAGTGGTTAAGAGACATTGAAATCATATTGTCTGATGAAGATGTAGAAAGTGTTAGGAAAGGCTCAAAACCTATCGTACTTCGACTTTTTTACCAGTTATTACTTTTTCTGGACAAGAAAGATCGCTCTGATTTTATAAAACAAGAAAGAAAGATGGCTTCAACTTTAGTAGAGAAACCTGCGAATCGTTTTATGGTAACGGCGGCTAATATAAACGAAAATGTTATAGAAGACGACCTAGACAAGCCTTTGTTGAACGAAAAATTATTTATAGATTGGCAAAGAGAGAAAGCAGACGAAGTAAAAAAAATGTATGAACTGGCTAGACGCAAATATTTAAAAATGTCAGAAAAGCCTTTTGAACCAATGGTAGATCATATTCATAAAGCATCAGACCCAAACAAAAAAGATATAGAAAAGTTCAATTTAAAATACCCTACCGTGTTTCGAAATTATACATACGAGGAATTGATGGCTTTGGAAAATAGAACAAATGAAAATCTAAATATTGTTGATACAGAATGGACAAAGGAATACATGAATAATTTATTTAGTAGAATGAATAAAAAGTTTGATTCAGAAGAATTCCAAAAACAAATGATTCAATCACTAACTAATACTTCATGGAACAGTTCGATAGAAGAAAGTGAATCTAACCAAGATGCAGAGCTCGCTAATGAAGTGATGAAGTTGTCTCAATTTGAAAAACAAATGTGTACACAAATTATGGAAACAAAGCAGCAGATGCGCAATTTAGTAAGAAACAGAATTGTGGCTGAAAAAGAATTCGCATATGAAAGGGAACACAAATTCAATATCTTTATCGATTCAGTGAAAGAAGATATTCATTCAGGCCTATTAGAAATGGATTTTGAAAATCAGCGAAACCAAACGTTACATGCAAGATTGTATGCTGAAAGAATGAAACGAAAGAGAAAGCTTTATTATGAAATTTGTTATGAAACTGTACTTTCTCTAGTCGATTACGCTACAAAAAATGGTTATTACAAGCGACTGATGGGAGATATACCAGACAAATTTATTCAGGAATGGAAGCTTTTGTATTTCAAACAACAACCTATTTTTGATATATTGACGCCAATTGATGGTATTGTTTTAGAAGGGAACGAAAATCAGATAGAAGATATTAAAAGTTTATCATTAGAAAATATTAGACAAGAGTGTCTAAATGAATCGGAGTTTACAGAATACATTGATTACTTAGGTCCTTGGACATTAGATGTTTTACTTGCTAACTATGACCCCGAATCTGAAGACAGAAACTATGAACGCATGGGGAATAACATTTTAACTCATGTTGTTTGCACTTTACTAGAATTAAAATATCCTCTGCCTCCAAAAAGACCACCTGCTAATCTTCCACGTTACAATGCTAAATCCCTCGTAATAGATGTTCCTAATATGTCTATAGATTCAGCTATGCAAAAATTACTCAACAATCGCAAAATTTTTGTTTTGCGAGTAGAATATTGTGTTGATTTTTGTCTTAGACAGTATAAAACAGAAATGATAGGAAGTGTTGACATATCTTTAGCATTTGAAAAAATTGCAGAATGTAATAAAGAAGAGAGTACGAAAGGACTTCTTAAGAATTTGATAAGCTATAGAAAATTAAATAGCAGCAAAAGTGACTTATCACTTATAACCCATAATAATAACACTAAACAAACCCAAACTCCTAAAGCCATACCCGAAGAGGATATCGTTTTAAGCAAAGCGGCATATCTCGGTAAACAGGCTTTCAACATTTTATCATCTGGTGATTCTTTGTCAAATGATTTAATCACTACTATGCTTGCTGAATATATCAAAGAACAAAAAGATATTAGTGGTTTCGTAATTTTAAATTATCCCAATACTTACGGTGAAGTACAAATATTAGAAGAAATATTTTCTGGCAGTAGACCACCTGATGAGTCGGAATATGACTGTAATGATGAATCACTTCTCGAAGAAAGAGTAGAAACTCACTGTGATAATAAAGAAGATCCCTTAAAAGAGTATAGAAAGTCTAAAATTTTAAAATTAGATAAAACAAGATCAGAAGACATATTTACTAGTTATTTTAGTTCCTACATTAAATTAAGAAAACGTGAAAACAATTATAAAGAACTTTTCAGTTGGGATTTGACAAAAGAAAATTCTGAAGCAATTGATAGATTTTATTCAGCTGTTGGTATCTATTACAGCATGTATTATGAAAATATAGATAAAACGCAGTTAGCTTTAATATGCAGGTATGTGATTGGAGATTACGAGTTTCCGCTAAAATCTGATGATGAATTGTTTGGATCCAATATATTGGATGAATTAGAATTCCCGGCTCCTGAAAACAAAAAATACAAATCCAAAGTTATCAAAACTGAAAGTTCGAACAGTAAAAGCAGTAAACAGAAAAAGAATGTATTTACAAAGGGTAGTTTAATATTAAATGCCGCTACAATCCACACGGATACAATACAAGAACATGATTCTAAAGAATATCTGAAAGATACTGCCATTGAACAAAAAACTATTCGCAAGTCTTCGACATTTAGTAATACCCTTAATGTAACTTGGAAAGATGCAGAAAAGCTTTTAGCTGGAGACGATAACTGGGAATACAGTAAAATACAAATTGCAAGTAGACCTGGTCTTGCATTGGCAAGCTGTTGGGAAGAAACAGAGAAATGCTACGTAAATGATATACAACAATTGCTTCTTAGTAAGCGCCTACAAATGCATTGTTTAGTACCTTACACAGCTTTTATTTGCGATAAAATGAAGCAAATAGTAATGCTTCCGTCTCCTAAACAAGATTTAGTTTGTGAATTCCAGCAAGGATATAATAAATTGGAAGATGATTGGCGCGAAAATAATGTTACAAAAAACGAGTGGCATTGTAGAAATATGGAACTCCAAAATAGGCTATTTGATGTATGTGATGAAAGAAAAAAATATTCAGAACAACAAAAATATTCTATAATTTGTGATAATTGGATTTGCGATGAATTAATCGTTTTAGCAAACACATATGTCTCGTTGATGCAAACAGAATTAAATAGGTAAGTTACTGTTTCATTTTTCTAAAGTATTAGGTTTTTATTATTTTATTACATATGGAATTGGCGTTTTGAAAAGGAGGAACATAAAGTCGATTTTTTTAAACATAATATATTTATTCAATTAAATTATATACCATTGCTATCTATGCACTTTTGCTATCTGATAGGTAGTGCATTGATTCCCTTACTAAAAAAACCATTCAGACAGGAATCAATAAAATCATTGAAGGCGCTTTGGACTGCCCCATCGGAGTTATATTTTTTATCCCTTGCAAGAAGTTATCCAAATTTCAAAAAAACGATAATCTGTTGGAGCAAGGTTCGGGGAGTACGGTGGATGTCTTAGACATTCCAATTGAAGCTCCTCTAATTTAGTAGCCGTCGTTAAGCAGTGTGTGGTCTAGCGTTGTCCTGAAGCAGCAGTGACCTACAGCGAATGATCAACCTCGGTTGTTTAGCAATTCCATTCTTCCAATTCCATCATGATTTGCAGTTGCTGGCAATATAATCTGCCGTAATCGTCGGGCCAGATTTAAGAAAGCTATAGTGAAAGATACCGGCACTAGTCCACCAAACGCTCACAAGTAACTTTTTTGGAGTCAATTTTCTCTTGGGGCAGGCTTTGGCTGGTTCGCCAGGGTTCATCCATTGCGATGAGCGTTTCCGATTATTGTACAGGATCCACTTTTCAGTGATAAAGCTGTTTTAATCCACTTGAAGCAAATTGGGAAGGTGAAAAGGCTTGAAAGGTGGATACCTCATGAATTGATTGCAGCAAACCGACAAACGCGCGTCGACTGCTGCGTTAGATTACTCAACCGGCACAATAATTAAGGGATTTTAAAACAAATCATTACCTGTGATGAAAAGTGGATCCTGTACGATAATCGGAAACGCTCATCGCAATGGATGAACCCTGGCGAACCAGCCAAAGCCTGCCCCAAGCGAAAATTAACTCAAAAAAAGTTACTTGTGAGCGTTTGGTGGACTAGTGCCGGTGTCGTTCACTATAGCTTTTTTAAATCTGGCCAGACGATTACGACATATTATATTGCCAGCAACTGCAAATCATGATGGAATTGGAAGAATGGAATTGCTAAACAACCGAGGTTGGTCATTCGCTGTAGGCCACTGCTGCTTCAGGACAACGCTAGACCACACACTGCACAACAGACGGCTACTAAATTAGAGGAGCTTCAATTGGAATGTCTAAGATATCTACCGTACTCCCCGAACCTTGCTCCAACAGATTACCATTTTTTTCGAAATTTGGATAACTTCATGCAAGAGATAAAAAAATCAACTCCGATGGGGCAGTCCAAAGCGCCTTCAAAGATTTTATTGATTCCTGTCCGAATGGTTATTTTAGTAAAGGAATCAATGAACTACCTATCAGATATCAAAAGTGCACAGATAGCAATGGTATATACTTTGATTGAATAAATATATTATGTTTAAAAAAATCGACGTTTTGTTCCTCCTTTACAAAACGCCAATTTCATACGTAATAGCCTAATAGAAGGTTCGGTAAAATCAACTACGGATATTTTGGGCATATTATCTACTGCTTATGGATGGATGGATATAGGTAGACGTTTAGGCAGAAAAATAATTGTTGTACTCGAAAAAAAGTTGTAGCGAAGATCCATCCATTAAGAGATGATTTTTTAAATTTGACTATAACAATTTTTTTGTCTGAACATCTTTATATGAGCAGTAGATCCAATACCAAAAATATCCGTAATTAATTTTATAAAACCTTATATGTAATGTCGACCCCTATGAGTTTTGATTCGGTTTCATCGTGAAAAACATGAGTGAAATTTTATTTTTCGTAATTTTAATGGAACTGCACCGATATTCTTTTAATTGTTACGTTAAATATACATAATTATGTTTATACGCATTTACCATAAGTAAGACGCTCGTAATGTAAGATTAGCTGAGGATTTAATTTTCGCTCTGCTTTCTTTTTCTTGTGAAAATAGAAGCCTATAGTAATAACTTAGCTACGAAATAGGGGCATAAGATTATCGGATCTCCAACACTCTCTGGCCTCTCGATTTGGGCCCCCCGTATGCCAAAACGGGAGCCTAAAATTGTTAATTCAATTCAAAAATAAATTATACTCCAAATAAATGTCAATTCTTGTATTGTATTGTCAAAGCAATTAAAGTATAAATTTATATATCAATTACAGGTTTATACTAACCTATCAAATTTTGCATGACTACTACATGACCGTCGTAAATAAATCACTATCACAACGACTACCCCTGAAAGAGTTAAATAAATTTGTACGAGACCCAGATGAATTAACTAGCATGCAAAAAACAAAAGCAAGCGAAGAAAAATATAGACAGCTGAAAGAAGTATTCTTAGAACTGCAACTAAAAAATATTAATATAGATAGTCATAACAATCCATTGAATGTATTCGTCGATGATAATGTAAAATTGGCTATTAGGTACATCCAAGAAATAAGTGAATCTTACAAAACTCTAGTAGGTCATGAGACCAATGATTTAGTCCTGAAATTTCAAAACGCGTCTTCATCTAGCTTAAGAAAGAAACTTGAGAAGCAATCTAAGATTATAGGTGACCCTGTAGAGGCGCGAAAGTCCGAACATTTTAAATCTATGGAAGAGTGGAAAATGGGTTGTGTTGGTGAAACATCTCGAGTAAATCTGCGTATAGTCATTCTACAGAAAAAATGTTATGAAGACATGCAGATATTTTGTGACCAACTTTTTAAAGCCTATAAAAACATTCAAGACTATATCGATGATCAATACTTAAATGAGATTAAATCTGTTGACCGCTTGAGCACGTATATCCAAATGGCAATAGAATTGAATAAAAAAATTCCTGAAAATCTGCTCTTAGAGGGAGATTCATTTGTGATAGATCCCAACGTACTCCAAATGCCAATACCTAGCGCTGAACCGGAAACCACCGAAGAAACGACTGGAGAAATGGAATTTAAATTATCCCAGTTAGCTTTGTTACGAGATATGTTTAAATTCGTGGCTCCGACCGGTATCGTAATACAACAGGCATTTATTTATTCGCTACAAGATTTTGTTCTATTTGGAAAAGAATCGTTTAATGGTCCAATATTTCCACTTATATGGAGACGTATTAACCCAGAACGAATTCCTGAATTTGTCTTTTCAGTTTTCGGAGAAAATTTATTCATCGATTGGAGAGATTTTCTGATATACTGTCTGAATATACCGTTTCCGACAACTGACGAACTAATAGAAATGCGAAAGAAGCTGCGCTGCCAAGAATCGGAATCTAAGGAACTAATAGATAGAGAAATATTTTTAAATACTCAATTGTGGTTTGAGAAACAATTAAACAACGACAATAAAATATATCTACTAAGAAATACTTTACTTAAACACTTTTTGTTCGAATTATTTGAAGTTTCAAAAGATATTATGAATTACACAGTTTTATTGCTAGCATTTTGTAAAGGTAAAGATCCAATGGAAGGGTTTTCGAAAGCACTGTCTCTGGCTTTAGGTAAAAAAGTATGTTATTTGAGTCAGGACTGCGAAGAGGCTGTAAATAAATTAATGGAAGTCAAGAAATTAAAAGATGTATTACACGATCAAGTCTGCAAAGATATAAATAAATTTTTAGATTTAATCTTACAAAAAGTATTAGATATTTGTGTAGGTATAACTATTACAGAATTTAAAGAAAATGTGATTAATCGAAGAAAAGGCAAAGGAAGAATATCAGGCAGATCAAAGACAAGTACCAGGTCCAGTCATATGGGAATTAATGAAAAAGTGTCTTCAACAGGGAAATCAGAAATAAAAACGATTTTTATGAATGACCCAGTAAAAGATAAATCTGACACGGGATATATCAATGAAAAACTTAAAGAAAAGAAGAAAGAAAAACCTGTGGATCATTCTGACATAATTTATAGTGTTTCAAGATCTACCATTTGGAAGGTGTTAGAAGTCTGCGTGCCCTGGCATTTTGAACACTCCGATCAAATTGAATGCAATAACAAAGCTGTTATTGACGAAATAATTGATCAGCTGGAACAGGATACTGAAGATAAAAGTATTTATGTTTGCAAATTCTTAGCAGAACCTAAAATATGTAAATTCCTTCACAAGATAAAAAAGTTTTCGGAACCTAATATGCATGAAGAAATTTTTAACATATTAGAAGAGTAGAAATAAATTTCACACGATGCGGCAAAGGTCTTATAGTTGATGTTATGTATGTAGCGCCATAACGGTCCAGCCTGCAAATCGAATTCGCGGCCTTGAAGCGACTTGTAGGCAAAAATTATAAATGTTTGACAAATCCTTGCTAGTAAATCCAGCACCAGTACAAATAGCCGTCATTAGTGTCAATTTTGTCAATCATTTATAATTTTTGGCGGTAAATCCGCGGCCTTGGATTTACAGGCTGGATGGTAAGTATGGCGCTATACACTACGTTTACTAAAGACTTAAATCGTTTGCGCCCAGCCTAAGATAATGAAATAAAGAGCTAATAAAATATAATGTTAGTTCATTTTATGAACAATTTTATATTACCTAAGCAAAATTATAGGTAAAGTACTATCAGGAAATCTAATTCATAAGCAGTAGTGTTCTCATAATTTATTTGTATTTTAATGACGACATGCAGTCACAATAGAATTGCCAATGACATGTCAGTTTCATATAATATCATAATAATATTACAATACGAACAAATTATAACGACGGTCAATCTGCTTATTAATTAAGATTCCCTGATAGTACATAAACATTTGGCGTACCATAGCGCCACAATAGGCTATTTGATTCATATTTAATTTCATACATTTAATATAATAAAATATAATGTTTATAATATTAATTCATTTTTATTATTTATTAATTTATTTATGTAGTTATTATTTTTTTTAGTACTTACCTACTTTTATAGTTTGTAAATATTTTAAATAGATTTTATTTCATACATTGAATAGTATTTCCTTTAGTACTTGGCTTAGGAAAACGTATTCTAGAGATATCATAAATTAAAAAAATCGGTTGTCTGTAAAGTCGGTTTACTGACGATATTTAAACGTGACAACGTCACAAGAAAATGGAACGCCTCAGAGCGAGGTAACGCCGCATGAGTCATGTTTTTTCGTGCGTGCAGACGGCTCCATCGAATTATAAGACGTTGTCACGTCAAAACTTAAGATTGATAAATAAAGATGATTTAAAAATATGTATTTTTGTTTTTTAATTTCTACTGATGAAAACACCTTTAAGTAACTTCCGGCAAGGATGTGACGACACAAACACACTAAACATATATGTAGCAGTGAAACGTCAAAACGTCAAATGGAACGTAAAACCCATGGAGAATAGAAGTAAGGAGTACCATCTCTCTAAGGCAGAAAAGCTAAAAAGTGTCCGACAAAAGTAATTAAATAATAGTTCCAAAACTGGCCATAATGGCGCTAGATTGGCAAGGGTGTGTGCTATGAAGTTAGAATTTTTGATGACTATGACTAGTTTTCAGTAGTTAATTCAGTAAATCATGAATATTCTAATTAGTCGTATATTCGAAAATATTTTTGTATATAAAACCGAAGAAGATTCCAAGATTTAATTATTCGTTTAAATTTTGCCGCTTTACACCCTTGCGTCTGTAGCGCCCCCTATTTAACGCTATTTTACGGACACTTTTCATGTATGGAGATGGTACTCCTTACTTCTGTTCTCCATGGTAACACCGCCATTTTACTACTACGTATAGCACAGATTACAAATAGTACTAGTATGACGTCACAGCATAGGTAATCTATCAACGAACATGGCGAATAGTGTTTTCGGTGATTTTTAAAAAGTGTATTTTAAATATTTTTTGTAGGTTAGTTATTAGGTTTCAAAATAATGTTATATTATTTTTTTGTGTGTAATGAAACAATTATGAAGCGTTTAGGACATAAATAGAAACAAGGTCAAGTAGCCTATTCTGAATCGCGCTATCGAAGTTTTCACAGTTCGTTGTTTTTTTCTTCATTTATTTACAGTTTAAACCGATTCTGCGTAGTAGCTCGTGTATGTACGGGTGATCTATTTTGCTCTATAAAGACTCATTGAAAAAGTTGTCTCTAAGGAGCAAATATTGCACCAGATTGTATACTGGCAAAATTTAGGTACAATATCTGAAAACTACTACAGTGGGCTTCGGGCTGACTGAGCATACTGGAAAATAATTGGTCACGGATTCGAATCCTGGTGTACGCGAACATATATATATATATATATATATATATATATATATATATGTTCGCGATCATCTCAAAAACTACTGAAAGTATTTTCATGCCGTTTACATTTACCGACAGAGTGGTTCCTTGGGAAGGTTTAGATCGATAGTAATTTGATAAGATTTTGTGGAAATTGTTTGATTTATGACGATAATTGTTGAAGGCGTCGGATAAAATCAAGCCGTCTGGGAACTTTTATCGAAAACGCTGCCTAACTTAATCCGTTGGAGATATATAACAAAACAATGTATGGTGGGATTGTTTCTCTTTTATAGGTCTACAAAATAAGTCCGCGATGGCATAGATATGTATATCTTTTATGGATAGGTTATTATACCCAATTCTCATATTATATTATTTTACTGTCGCTGGCTGGTTTGATTGTATAACTTTTAAACTATATGTTGTTTGTTTTCATCAAATTAAGATTTAAATTATTGATAAGCATCCAATTTATTGCATTTTTAATTAAATTATTTGATCCAATGTCAATATTATTATGAAAAATACATAGATGTGATTGGTCGTCCAGCGAGACCAATCATTATGCAGATTTTATATCATTATATCAGATGCACAGTATTATAGTGAAAGTGCGAACTAAGAAATATACGTGAGACTCATTATAGCCGCCTGCTATAACAAACCACGACGATAAACTGAATAGTGACTTTTGTTTTGTCATTTCCGACAGCCTTGAATGTGAAAGATATTATCAGTCCTGTCAAATGCTGCAAATGCAAAATGAAAAAAAAAAACTCATCTAAGACTTTATCAAAAGTTTATGTAAGATTTTTGTTTTTAAAAGCATACAGCGGTATCTAAAAAATGATAAACGTCATGTGTTTGATAGTAATTTCGCTATTAAAACTCTCTTTCTTCTCCATTAGCATATTGTGTCGTAAGGAAAACAAGGAACGATATAGGTAATGTGTCTTCTTCTCCTGCTAATAGCCGGGCATCTATGCTATTTAAAGTTATTATTCTGAGCCCCATACTTACCGTAAGAGCTCTTACACACGAGCGGCATGTTCCCAACGGCAGAGGTAACTGCAGCCGTCGACGCGCGTCGGCGGCAACCGTCGACATTTCAACTTCGTAGATCAGCGGCAGCCGTCGTCTGCTCTCTTAGTATAGGAGTCAGTTGTAAAATGGATTCCGAAGAAGAAACACTGTTATTGCTTTTACTTCGTCGACGCCGACGGAAACGAAAAATGAAAACACGTTCATTGTGGGTTCAAGAAATATTAATCAATAGAGATCAAGAAGGGCATTTTTTTACTCTCTATCCACTGTTACGAAGAGACGAGCAAAAGTTTTTCAATTATTTTCGAATGTCCATTGCTTCTTTTGATGAGCTAACGGCTATTTTAACAAGTTCAATTTCTCGCCAAGATACCATAATGCGGAACAGCATTTCAGCTGAGCAAAGGCCCGCTATGACATTGAGGTAAGTATTTTTTTAAATTTAATAGAAATATGTAAGTAATTTAGATCATTCCTTTAATGAGATCAACATAATTTGGCACCATTTTCTATTTATTACACAAAGCTTACAATTTCAAATAAAAAGAATTTCACTTACTACCTATAGGAACAATAATAATTATTAGTTACTTAAATTTTAATTAAAATACTGTAATGTAATTGTAGAAAACCAAGCAATGTTTTCTAACACATATTTTTACTAACATAATATTATTATTTTTTCGCAACAAAGCGAAACAAACAAAACATACAAGGAATTTAAAATAAAAAGGAAAGGAAAAAGTCTCCATGGGCGGGACTTGAACCCATGACCCTCGGGTTAGGTACGGGTGTCTCATTGCTCTGCCAACTGAACCACGGTAGCTCAGGGGGCTTATTACCTAACCGTGATAGGTCGTGGGTTCAAGTCCCAAGCGAGGAGATTTTGCCTTTCGTTTTCACTTGAAACATGTTTTTAGAATAAATTATCGTTAACAATGAATAATATCAAAACAATCAAGTATACCCTAAATCTAAAGCAGTCACCATCTGAAGCATTCATTAAAAAAAAAAGTTCTGAGAAGAGATCCGTTATTATTGTATTTGCACCAGAAACCTGAGATGACAAGCTATCATTAGATGCGAGTTGACTTTTCGGTCTTACAGGATTTCTTCCAGAGGAGGTTGTGTATCCCATGTAAGAATAAGAAGATTGACTCGTTGAAGGCGTTGAAATTGACCTGTAGTATTGCATCACCTTTGGCGTCCAATTTCCAATCGTTTGGTTTTTTTTTTAAATCACTTAGTAGTGACAACAGAAATAACTTGTCTGCATCAGGAGGAGGTGAAGGTTGTCTCTCAGCTTTTTGTAGTTTATCATTTAATCGCATGGTTAATGTTTCGATCAAAACACCATCGCTGTCAGTTTGTCGCTTTCGTAGTCTTTTTTGAACACTATCTTCTTCTGTTGATTGAACTGTTAGTGGAGGACACGTCTGCTGAGAGTCAAAGTTTGAAACGTTCTGACCTCTATCTTCGGTCACATCTTTTAGAAATAGTAATTGGTCATAGTACGTATATTGTTTTGGTTTGAACGCTGCAGATCCGCTTTTTTTCTTTAAGTTCCTACAGTATCTAGAGAAACCATCTCTCAATGTTTTCCATTTTAACTGAACATCTACTCCTGGAAAAAAAACAATACTTAATGACACTTTTTTATATTTCCAGATATTTAGCAACTGGTTGTCCATTTGAAGATCTGCAGTATGCATACCGCTGCGGAATTTCCACTATTAGTAAAATAATAAAGGATGTCTGCCAACAAATCTGGATAAATATGCGAGACGACAATTTGCCACAGAACATAACGGAAGAAACTTGGAAAAGTATTGCTAATAAATTTGAAAAACGTGCTCAATTTCCTCACTGCATTGGTGCAGTTGATGGAAGAATATTCAAACCGAAAAATAGTGGCTCATCCCATTACAATTATAAGAATTATTTTTCGATTATTCTACTAGCTATCTGCGACAGTGACTATAAATTTATCTTTTGTGATATACGAGTAGGTTGTTACGGACGACATTCGGATTCAACTATTTTTGAGGAACCAATTTTTTATACAAAACTACAAGAAAACTCACTAAACATTCCAAAACCTACACCGATTACAAGTGATGGAATTGCTTTGCCTTTTGTGTTTGTCGGAGACGAAGCGTTCAGTTTGTCACAAAATTTGTTACGTTCTTATCCAGGCAAAAAATTAACAGAAAATATGAGGATTTTCAATTATCGCTTAACACGTGCAAGGAGATATGTAGAATGCTCATTCGGTATTCTGACCAATAAGTGGCGAATTTTCCATACCCCAATGAACTTATCTTTGCAGTTTTCTAAGGATGTTGTTAAAGCGTGTTAAACTGCATATGAAACAATAAAGTACCTAGGTACCTACTTATTTTTTGACCTATAAAAAATATGTTATCATTTTTATAACGCATCAAAGTGAATAATACACTTACCAATGGCGTTTTTTTCATTTGTGGATTTATTATTAAAATCATTTACAACTTCTTCACAAACCGCCATCCATGCTCTGTGTTTTATTGTTTTATTACTATAATCTTTCAATTTATACCTAATTCCAAATACAAGCATTTTTCTTTACTGCCATAATTAGCAATTCATTATCAATTTCGTAAGTAGAACTCATTTTACAAATTTGCGACGCGTGCACTCTTGAACTATTTGCAGTCGACTGACAAAATGGCGGACGCGGCAAACTACAACTGCAAGTGTCGCTATAGGTCGACTGCTGCCGTTGGGAACATGCCGCTCGTGTGTAAGAGCTCTTAGGTAGGTATCTTTTTTTAAACTTAAAAATATAATATTCAAAATCAAAAGTTTCAAGAAGGTTGTTTAAGTAAGTAATTAGGTATGTTATTCAAATTATTTTATTCAGTGCAATGATAATAACCATTTAAGTAACCAAACGTCTCTTTTAACCTTTATTTGTTTATTTTTATTTGCTATACTTAACACTTACTGCTAGCCATCAGCCAATGAACTTTTACATCAACTTTAATATTCTACTTCAGTTTAGATAAACTACAAGACGAAAGTACAGATAGGCGGGCCTTATTACTAAACAGCAATTTCTTCCAGACAACCTTTGGGAGAAAGGATTAAATTGCTGGAGAAGGGTATACATTTAAAAAAATAACGGTTGTCTGTAAAGTCGGTTTACTGACGATAGTTGAACGTGACAACGTCAACAACAACAACAACAACAACAACATCAATAATAATAATAATGAGGTAAAGGCAATGCGAGGTAACGCTGGTACTTGGTAACGGTACTTGGTAACGATAACGGGTAACAGGTAACGCATGAGTCATGTTTTTTTGTGCGTGCAGCCGGCTCCATCGATTTATAAGACGTTATCACGTCAATAAAACACATAAATAAAAATAAAAGAATAATACATACATAATATTATAACAACTAATTATTAGTTAAAATACTATATATACAATGTTAAACGATAAATATAAACAATAACTACATATCATGGACAAAAATGTAACTTCTTTCGACATATACTAAGGTAGTAATCTTTAAGGGCAGATTTAAAAGTATTTAATGTTTTACATTGTCTAATTCGAGTAGGGAGAGAGTTCCATAGCAGGACAGATTGTACGGAGTAGGAGGAGTGGAAATACTTGGTGTGGTGGATAGGAATATCGAGAAGGAGATTTGTGGAGGATCGTAGCTCTTGCTTGTCGGGGAGACGGACCCTCAAAGTGTCTTTTAGGTATTAAGGACTGTTGGGATCAAATAAAATGGAGTAAAGGAGTGAAAGTGCACGAGCATTACGGCGAAAGCGAATTGGTAACCACTTGATCTTGTGATGGTACTCGGATATGTGTTCAAATTTGCGCAAGCCAAAGATGAACCTGATAGACAGATTTTGAAGGCGCTCAAGTTTGTTAAGTTGGTCTTCGGTCAAGTTAATGAAGCAAACATCCGCGTAGTCTAAAAGGGAGAGAAATAGTGATTCGGCTAAGGCCACCTTAGTACGTACTGGGAGAACATACCGAAGTCGCTTCAAGAAGTGCCACGTTGAATACACCTTTCTGCTAATCTCATCAAAATAAATGTCAAGATTCATAACCAATGATGTACTATCAGGGAATCTAATTCATCAGCAGATAGAGTGTTCTCATAATTTATTTGTACTAAAATGACGGCATGCAGTCACAATACCATGTCAGTTTGATATCATATGAATAACATTATACGAAGAAATTATGACAAGTACAGTAAACTTGCTTATTAAAAATTAGATTCCCTGATGGTAGGTACATTCAATTAAAAAAACTACTTATTTCACAAACTTACACTATCGACTAACCTGATAAGCGCGATAATCACAGGGTTTGATTGCAGATTGACAAATGATAGCATTGCATCATAACGATACAAGTTATCGACAAACATTTCAATCCCTATTGGTTAGGACGCAACAGTTACATTCAAACTTTTGTCCACTCTACCTGGTGTTTTTTCAGTCAGTGTCCAAACTTTCAGGAGTGAATATACTCTTGAATATAAGCAACTTTTACGATGGGATCAACTTTTCTATTTAAAAAAAAAATACCGGTTGTCTGTAAAGTGGGTTTACTAACGATAGTTGAACGTGACAACGTCAACAACAACAACAACACTACCAATACCAACAACAGCAACAACAACAATAACAATAATAATAATAATAATGAGGTAAAGGCAATGCGAGGTAACGCTGGTACTTAGTAACGGTATTTGGTAACGATAACGGGTAACAGGTAACGCATCGTGCGTGCAGCCGGCTCCATCGATTTATAAGACGTTATCACGTCAAAAATCAGCTGGTTCATACAAAAGAACTACGGCATAGATAGCATTTTTTAGGAAACAGCTGATTATTTTTTTCAGGAAAAAAGGGAAAAAAGGAGTAGGAAAGATAATCCCATAGTAAAAGTTGCATAAATTCAAGAGTATATTCAGTCCTGACAGTTTGGGCACTGACTGAAAAAACAGCCTTAAGTAACTAATCTTTTCACGTGTGTATCTTTCAGATCGAAGTTAGGTGCCTAATTGCCTAATATTAATAAAGTAGTGTATAAATTATAATAGCTATATTGATATGTGTATCGACACTAATAACACTATTATAAAGAGGAATGATTTGATTATTTCTTATCTGTTGAATTTGAATTTTAAACAAAAAAATTGAATAGGCACTACTGGAGTTCGAAACTACCGAACCAATTTTGATGAAATTTGTATATTATAATTAGTAGACAATAGGGCACTACATAGGTTACGTTTATCGCGGCAAAATGTACGGTTCCCGTGAGATTATATTTTGCGCGCACGAAATACGGAGTCGCAGGTGACATCTAGTAGTTTATCTAAACTGAAGTAGAATATTAAAGTTGATGTAAAAGTTCATTGGCTAGCAGTAAGTGTTAAGTATAGCAATTATAAATAAACAAATAATGGTTGAAAGAGACGTTTAGTTACTTAAATGGTTATTATAATTGCACTGAATAAAATAATTTCAATAACATACCTAAGTACTTACTTAAACAACCTTCATGAAGCTTTTTATTTTGAATATATTTTTAAGTTTAAAAAAAGATACCTACCTAACGGTAAGTATAGGGCTCAGAATAATAACTTTAAATAGCATAGATACCTGGCTATTAGCAGGAGAAGAAGATACATTACCTATATCGTTCCTTGTTTTCCTTACGACACAATATGCTAATGGAGAAGAAAGAGAGTTTTAATAGCGAAATTACTATGAAATACATGACGTTTATCATTTTTTAGATACCGCTGTATGCTTTTAAAAACAAAAATCTTACATAAACGTTTGCTATTCTAAAGTCTGAGATGAGTTTTTTTTCATTTTACAACCGCAGCATTTGGCAACACTGATAATATCTTTCACATTCAAGGCTGTTGGAAATGACAGAACAAAAGTCACTATTCAGTTTATCGTCGTGGTTTGTTATAGTAGGCGGCTTTAATGAGTCTCACGTATATTTCTTAGTTCGCACTTTCACTATGATACTGTGCATAGTGGATACTGTAATATAAACATTAGTACGGCTTAAGTGTAACCATTCCGTAGATATTATTTCGTAAAATATAAATTCTAGGGAACGTAAGTTGTGATTTTTTCAAAGTAAACGGGTTTTTGTGTGTAAATTAGTATTTCTACGTAAATCACGATTCTTCAGAATAAACTTCCGAGTTGCTTCGAGAATCAAAGGTTCGTAATGTTCATATTACATTTTCACTAGGTCATAATATTACGTTTTCAGTAGGTTGTTACTTTACTTGTAAACATTACTTACCCTTGGTCCTGCATATACAATTCTATATTTAGAACGCGCCGATGATCATGTGTTTGTGTTTTTATTATCCATTAAGCTTTCTATTTTCTACTAAATAAAACAGTAGTCAGAAAGAAGAATTCCAACAGAACGATTAGGTACTTCAAGATTTATCGCATGTACTTTCACATGTTATTATTTATTAGATTAGTATTCCTAATCTTTAATATCTGATACCTATTAAGTAGTACATAATAATAAATCGCTTTTTCGTTTTACAGGATCCATTACTTAGTTACATACCTACTAACTTATAGAAGTTGAATAGGCCTTTAGTGTAGTCTGAAAGTTTACTATCATTGTTGAAAATATTCTTCACAATATAAAAACATGATAAATCATTTATAATTACTCAAAGCCAACTTACGAGTTTATTTAAATATAAATCGAAGTGTGGGAGAGAATAAATTGAGTTTGTGTAATTTTTAACAGTGTAGACTTCAGTTGCAGAAATATAAGAATTTCCCCTCCTCCACAAGTCGTGCTCCTCATGTCTGAGAGTCATGACCACCACCTTCCATGGTCCTTTATCCTTATGATATTGCTCTTATAATATATATATATATATATATATATATATATAGAAACGACAATTATGTTTATTGTTATTCCTCCAGTATGGTATTAAATTTAAATCTTTTGTACATCTTTAAATTCTTTGCTTTTAACATTTTTCCATTTTAATAAATTTGACATTCTCAATCAGACTTCAAATTAATTTTTTCTATAAATATTTAAATATCTAGCACATAACACTACTTTAAATAAAAATTTAGTTTATTATTTACACCTCCCCCCTTCAAGGGAAAAAAATCATTTTTTTTTTAAATGTCACCTCTATCTAAAGTAAAATCCTCTTCTTTTTTAAGATTCCTCTAAATCGAATACAGGTACAGGAATCAGTTTAGTAACATGAAAGAGATTTGATACAGTTTTTCTATGACCTGTATCTATCCTATATATAGAATTAGATACTTTTTCGATTATTCGATATGGTCCAATATTTAATCCGTCTAATTTTGATCTCTTTAATCTATTCCCATTTTCAACATAAACTAAATCTCCTTCATTAAAATTCCATTGTTTCCGATTTCTATCAAATAGGTGTTTGTTATAATTATGAGAGTTTATTGTATTATCAAAAGCAATTTTCTTATCTTTTATCCAATCATCATTTGATGTGCTGCTCCTCAATTCCTTTGGTAAAATTGTTACGTCATTTGTTCCATATAAAATATATTTTGGTGAAAATCCTGTAACTGTGTGAATGGTCTCATTATATTTACTAACACACTCTTTAGCTACGTTTGTCCATGCTTTTTTCTTGCCTTTTTCATTAATTTTACACCTGATTTTATTCACCAATGTTTGATTAAGACATTCATTTAAGCCATTAGAGAACGAACAGTTAACTGCTGTAAATACCAAGGGTATATTTTTGTCATTTATAAATGTTTTGAAAGTACTTGAATTAATTCCCGGATATTGATCAGTCAAAATCATACCAATTTCATCCGTTTCCGTTATATTCGATAATAGTTTAATGAAATCATTAGCGGTTTGAGTTTTTGATGTAAGAATGAATGCAAATCTAGTAAAATGGTCCACTAATAAATGTAGATATTTCTTTGATGATCTCAAACCTCCAAATCCTCCTATTGTGACATTTACAATTATATAGACATTATATCAAAAGGTTCAGTGGCTAGTCCTAGATGAGACATGTATCCAAATTTATCATATACTCGATTTATTTTTTATACAAATTTCACAATTTCTGCAAATCTTCTTTATATTATTGGATAAATTTCTAATTGAATAAAATTTACCAACAGTCTTCTGCATTTGATTCCAATATAACACATATTTTCATGGATATTTTTCAAAAATGTTAAACTTAGTTCCTCTGATAAAATTATTTTATCTTGTTTTCCATCCTTTTTGAAGTATATGTTTTGTTTATTCATAAATTTATCTCTTTTTTTTGTATTTCTGTATTTCTTTCTTGATCTTTTAAAATGTCTTCAATCTTTATCATATTAACTACTGAAGGAATAACAATAAACATAATTGTCGTTTTATAAGATAATATCTTGGAGGAAAATAACCTATTTTGTTTCTCTGTAAATACGAGAAACGACAATTATGTTTATTGTTATTCCTCCAGTATGGTATTAAATTAAAATCTTTTGTACATCTTTATATTCTTTGCTTTTAACATTTTTCCATTTTAATAAAAATTGTCAATCTCAATCAGACTTCAAAATAATTTCTTCTAAAAATATTTAAATATCTAGCACATAACACTACATTAAATAAAAATTTAGTTTATTATATATGTATACTTACTGGTTAGTACTGAATGGTGTGACTTATTTCGTAACTGCTAAAAGGAGGGTTATATTATTACTGCATGTGTAAGTATATATTTGCCCACCAATTTTGCCAACATACACTGAGTAAGGAGCTGACCACGAGAGTCAATACAACCTTGTATCTTTGAAACAGTTTGTTATAGGGACAAGTCTTGTTTTAACCAGTTGAAACGATACATTTACTTATTTTGTTAAGATATGTTATTGATTGTACTGTAGGTTCTTGGTAGTAATTCATGTTTCACAGTAATAACACACAGGACTTCTTGCACTAATTTCCACTTTAATAAGTATTTTACATTAATTTTAATATATTACATGACAGGTTTCAACAAAGTCACACCTAATGATGACTTTGTTGAAACCGGTCATGTAATATATTAAAATTAATGTAAAATACTTATTAAAGTGGAAATAGTGCAAGAAGTCCTGTGTGTTATTACTATTTTGTTAAGAATTTATAATTGTTGGTAATATGACCAATAAACATGACCATTTACTAATTTTTTACTTAATATATAAATCTAAATTTTGTGAATTAAATATAAAAGTTAAACATGTGCTGTGGGCGTTATCAAGCTCTAAAACTTTTCTCTAGAACCCAACGCATTACACAATACAAACATTATTTTCCTATCTACAGATACGGAAGATGTAAATTATGGTAAACAATCGTTTTTTATCTATCTTTACAACACCAAGGTCATATTTACTTCTTAAATTGTGGCCTTCAAATATAATTTACTATGTGATAGTTTTGTCATATTGTCCATAGAAGGTAAATTCTAATAGTAATATTAATAATACCTACATTTACCTGTTTATTTATATGCTTTGTATCTTTTTTAATTAATTTAAATTGCTAGAAGTATAACTCATGGTTATAATAATAAGCATAAGGAATACAATAGGTTTATTAGTTACCTACTTTTGAAGGAAAATGTTAGGAAAACCCATCAGATATATTTGCATTTTGCATAGCGTGTTTGAATATTTATTGCAATAGTAATTATCCTACAAAGTATTGGTAATTGTATGTTGTAAACGTAATGACTTGTAACACTTTTAGTTGTTTTATGCATAGCCAACAAACACCATAGTAAATCTATTTTATTATATAAAAAATTGGTTGTCTGTAAAGTCGGTTTACTGACGATAGTTGAACGTGACAACGTCATAAGAAATGGAACAGAGCGAGGTAACGCCGCATGAGTCATGTTTAGCGAGGTAACGCCGGTAACGCCGCATGAGTCATGTTTTATCGTGCGTGCACCCGGCTCCATCGAATTATAAGACGTTATCACGTCAAAACACGAGTGTCACATTGTTTGTGACGAAACTCTTGTGGCTTGATTGATTTTTATGATTTCTTTTGAGTATATTTGGTAGGTATGAGAATTGGTGTTAAACTATTTTTTTATACCAACAAGAGATTATTAAGATGGCAGAACAACATTTGCTTTGACATCTAGTTATATTATAAACTTAATTTATTATTAATATCTTTGTATAAGTATAAAATTTATATAACACTTTATCATAATGCTGAATATTATTATATTAAATCTTTGCAACTTTTAGAATCACTGCTCTGTGTACTTGCTATGGACCTGCCCACTACATTTTTGATAAGCATAACCCTTATCACTGATATGATATTGGTCACTTTTATCTTATCGCTGAGACTGACGGTCCTTCTAGGTAAATATTAGTTAGCTACCTGGCCAGATTGAATGTAGATGTTTTAGGTATGCGTATGTATTTTTTTTTAAATTAACATAACCATGCTATCTTAGCTTATCAAAACAAAATAAGATCATAAAAAAAAATGTGCCAAAGAAGTACTTAATTTATGTTAGTAGATAATAATATAATTTATTGTTTGATAAAAGTGAATTTTTAAGCTTTTAAATAATACATACAAATTTTCTAGTCCCTGCTTGTGTCATACATTTCGCTCTCTCACTACATCGGGATAATGTGAGAAATTACGGTATGGGACCTCTAAAATATATTTATTTATAATTTTATGCTGCCAAAATTAAAATCTTTATATGCAATTTATTTACCATATGAAATTTCGTTTAATTAGGTAGATTCATAATTTTACCGATGCTAATTAGTATGGGAGGACAGACGGACGGCCGGAGTACGGACACAGCGAAATTACAATGGTTCCGTGTAGCTACTACGGAACTCTAAAAAAAGTAAACATACGAAAATAGAACTAGACAATATCAAAGCGGGACCGTCGTTTAAATCACGCGAGACGGGTGTTCCATGAAAAATCTCTTCAGAGTCTTGAGACAGTTCCCAGTGTTTGCGCATTGCGCTAATTCCTAAAACTACAGACTATTGATTTTATAGAATTGTATATTTTAGAGCATTTTGGCTTTTTTCACACAGATAGTAGATTTGAATGCTTTATGGATACTTTGAGAGTCCGGCAAATCACTTGCGACTCATCGGAACCCGAACTCTCGTAACAAAATTACACTTTCATTTTACTTATATTGAAATATCATAGTATAATTTTCGGAATTTGGACAAGCCAATGGGAAATTGACGTTGGTTTGACGTTTATGACAATACCATTTTGATATTGTAACATAAATCGGGACTGGATCGTAATTCGTAACTTTATTAATGCAGGATTTAATTTGCAGAATCGATCTTCCACCAGAAGATCGATTCTGCATTCTGGTCCGTGGATGACCGTAACCGCTTTACGTTCAAGCTTCCGTTTGCTCGTTTGCCTATTATTCCATTAGAATACTCTATAGCCTATCACCTAACTTCAGTCTTGGTCTATTCTAAATCCATGTTTGTTCGCTTCTCTTATCTTAAATTGAAAAAAACTCACATAATTTTAATCTAGAATCTAAACTAAGATGTGGTATATTTTTAACCCTTTTGGGGTTAAAAATATACCACATCTTAGTTGTATTGTATAGTACTTAGTTGTTGTATGTTTTGATCTGTTACACCTGGATTTATACCTACTTCTACACTAATATCATAAAGAGAAAGTATTTGTTTGTATACAGTGTGTTTGTTACTTTGTTTGTTTGCATTGAATAGGCTCTGAAACTACTCGACCAATTTGGAGTAGACCACGGGGCCGGATATGTATCGCGGCAAAACGGCAAAAGGTACGGCTCCCGCGGCATTCTCTTTTGCGCGCGGGCAACATCTAGCCCTAAAATAAAGAGAATCAAAGCGAGTGAAGGTTTTGTGTGGCGCAATAAAATACTGCTTTGAAGACGCATTGGTAGCGCCGTAAAACTGCCACTAATAACCGTATGTCAATCGATACTATTCAGGAAACAATGCAATAGAAAACAATGAACGACCTCATTTTGTGTATAATATGACGTAGGATAATTGTAAAATTAGGATCTATGCGAAAATCCTAGGATCATTGCAATGAGCCGGATTATTTGATTCTAAGATAAAACTTCGCCATCTTCGTAACAATTTTTGGGATCTTCGCAAAAAACCCGACTGTACTAGAAATATAGGAAACTAGCTGTTCCCCGCGGCTCCGCCCGCGTAAATACAGTATCCCAAAGTAACACTGTACTTTTTCGAGATAAAAAATCGTCTATGTTTTAATCCAGAGCCTAAACTACTAATATACCAGATTTCACCGAAATCCGTTCAATACTTTTTGCGCGAAAGAGTAACAAACATCCATCCATCCAACCTCACAAACTTTCAGATGAATAATATTAGTAGGACTTGACAACTGATAGGCTGTTGCAAAGAGTTCGTTTAGAGTATGTTTATTCAGATTGGTTAAAAATTAGCTAGATACCTAGATAGTTCTCCAGACCATAGAAAGTTTAGAAGTAACAAATGTTTTCTATTAAATGAAAATTGTTATTTATTAGGAATATACCAATGAAAAAAAAAGTTATGGCCAGGGCACAGCAGTATCAGTACAATAGATTTCTAAGGCCCAAACTTCGCTCAGAAATCCATTTATCGTGCGGAAACCGTACATTTTGCCGCGATAAGGATAAATATTAGGACCTTCTGTACATGCGAGCGTAGAGCCTAAACCACTAAGGCCCACCTGCGCAGATCCGAGTTAAAATTAGGACAATGATAAAATTTGGTAGGTACAAGGATAGAGACATCATGAGGAAGGACGTAGCCTACTATTTATCGCGCTAAATGGGGACGATGTATGTAAAATATTGAGTTGAATTTATATATTCAGAAATATTCAGGTATTACAACTTGATAAGTGTAAAAAAATATAATATTTTATGTGTAAATTAGTAATTAGAGAAGTCTGAAAAGTAGTTTTTTTTTTAATTAGTAAACAAAACCTACATCATTAGTTTACTTACATCATATACAAAAGCATTAATTATGGTAAGTATGAAGTTAAACGCACAAATATCGGAGATATTCACAAATATGTTCCTGCGGCCTCATACTTCATACACTTTAACCTGGCGTGTAACCTAGGCGTGACGTCACTGCAGGTACTATTTTACGATACTTGCGAAATTTTGTACACAAATCGCTGTACCTTTGAAAATATTGACTTTTGATATACTGTTTCTTCTAAGAAGTCACTCATTTTTAACAGTACCTAGTATACATTTAAGCAATTAAAAAAAATGTCATCTAGCCTATTGTTATGTGATGATGTATATGCACGAAGTTGCACCTTGCAACATCTTGTAGTTCTAACTATATAGTTTAACCGTGTTAAGTTAGCAGTGAAACATCTGCGCATATGTCAAAATTGATCGATGACGCTCAAGCCGTGTTCACATTATCCAATCAAAGTAAGCCATTTTGACATTTGTACTGATGATTCAAAGCGAAAAGCGTTCGACTAATGCCCGCTACGTACCTAACGTTTTATAGTATGTTAGTAATGAGGTAACGGTGTAAGCCGTTACGACATTTCTCTACGATTTGCCTTGCCATTTCCCACACGCACAATCGATAAAACTGCACAGTTCGGCTTACACCGTTAAATCGTTACGATAAAACGTTAGGTGTGTAGCTGGCTTTAATCGCGGTTTCGAGTAATGGAATGTAACCCATACTCGAGTTGTCGCAAACAAATTAGATTCGGTATTATAATGATGTTAATCAAATGAAATTGAGATGCCGTGAAGTGTGTGGAAAATGAACACATTGTGTCTCTCTTTACGTTTAGGGACTGTGAAGGTCGCTTGTATTTAAAAAGGTATCGCAAAAAAATATAACCTAAAAAGTAAGATATGTTTGTGTTGTGTTTTGCTAAGTGAATAAGGTTAAGGAGGCCTTGGACTCAGTTTGCGACGCGACGCGGCGCTGCATTTCTAATTATAATAAATTATTCTGATAGCTATTGAATATTGAGCTTTATTCACTACACAAAAAGATACACGTTTTATGTGACATCAGTCATAACTCATACACTGCACATGCGCAGTGCAGCGCGGTGCAACTTGACACTGGAACTCTTACAATAAAACGTGTGTCTTGTGTAATGAATAAGGTTCAGTTTTTAATAACTCTTAACTCTTAAAAATGCAGCACCGCGTCGCGTATCGTCTCGTTTCGGTGTGAATTGAGCCTATTAGTGGAATGTAACTTTTTTCGTTAAATATCCGCTGGTTAAAGCCCGGTTTCTGAATTGAATTTGTTGGTAGTTTATCTATTAATTAGCGCTATTGGTTCGATAACGGGTTGATGAACATAAAAGTGACAATATATAGACTAAGATAGTTTCACTTGACTGACCTATGAGGTCCGTTTATCGATACCATAACTCGTAATTGACATTACTACTGATAAATGGCGCTAATACAGGAAGGAATTAAAAAAAAACTATTATTTGTCTTGGTTAAAAATTTAAAATAGTGTAAGTCCATTTTACTTCCGAAGTAAGATTACCGAATTATAGCAAAACAAAATGACTTGGTCCTCGAATATGAAAAAGATTCATCAGATCCATCAGCACCAGATGAATCTTTTTCTCGTAATCGCTTCTCACTACTCAATCTATGGATATGGTTATTGTTTGCTGGTCTATAACAATAACTCCAGGTTGTTCAACAGCATCGAGTGATTATAATCCTACTAATATTATAAATGTGAAAGTTTTTGAGGATGGATGGATGGATGGATGTTTGAAACTCTTTTACGCAAAAACTACTGAACGGATTTCGATGAAATTTGGTATGGTAGTAGTTTAGGCTCTGGATTGAAACGTAGGCTACTTTTTATCCCGAAAAAGTACAGTGTTCCCGAGGGATACTATATTTACGCGGGCGGAGCCGCGGACAACAGCTAGTAATCCATGATTGAACAGCGATATTGTCCTTCAGCCGTACGCTCGTAGTAAACACTAAACAGTGACAGATTATTATGTAATCAACGGAGTTTTATTCTGTCTCACATAACTTGTAGACATGTTATGATAGATTCATTGTCCTTTTGAAAATTTTTTAACCATCACGTAAGCTATTGACGACATCTGTGGCACAGTGGTTGAGCGCGTCGGTGCTCAAGCCAGGGTCGCGTCCCGCGGGTTCTAATCCTGTTGTGAAAACAAAGTTTTTCTGTGTTCCTGTGTCATGGATGTCTTTTAAATATGTCTTTATTAATATAATAAAAATCTTAAATATATCATGTATATTATAAAAGTAATAAAATATATAAAAACTTCCCGTTTTCTGGTACCGGGTACGTAACACAAATTCTGCGAGTACTTAGCACAGGGCCAGATTGAGGTGGTGGGAGGCGTCCATAGATATAAAACAGCTCTACTACTGTCAGCTGTGGGTATCTTTCGGGTGAGGCAAAACTGAAAAAGCCCTCAATTCGACCCCGACCATACCAGTCTCTTGTAGCACCACCTTGTTTTCCCAGTGAGCGAGGGCCCTAAGTTTTGCAGAGATAGGACGATGGAAGCATTATCTTTTGAAATTTTTTAATTTTTTAAACCCATCACGCAAGTTGGAGCTGCGACCTCCGGCTTAAGCGTCGACGCGCTAACCTGAACCACAGAGGTCGTCAATGATGAGATGTGATAATCTTAAGTCTTAAATATTATACAGTTATGTTATACAGTTTGTTGGCTTTTGTATGTTATATAAATACAAATATTTTAATGTCAACAGTGAATTCTTATTAGTTATTGGAAACGTTTATTAGCTACAAGGCCATTCGGTTATTTATTTAAACTACCCGTGTAGAGTTTACGTCATTTTAATTTCGTTGTCTTTTTTTCGTTGTCACTATACTCGGTCAGGACTTGGTTCTAGCTAACTAGTAACTAAACTAAGAGTCTAAACAGTAGAAACTTATTGGAAAAACACAGTAACTAAGTCGAGACCCGTGGAAAAAAAAGGTAGATTCGGATTAAAAGTAATACTTTCGTTTACCCTAGGGAGGCGCGCCCCACTGGTTGGGAACTTTTCGATAAAACAAAAGTTACATCATTATCATTATTTGAAAAATCGCTTTTCAACACAACGACTTCTCCAACGTATCGGACAAAGACAGCAACTACACTACTAACTACATGAGTGGGTTAGGTAAGAGGTTGCCACTTTAGCCGTATAGCTTTCGAGATATTATTGTCTGTGACCGTGAAAGTTTTTATCGATTTTATGCAATACATTTTGAGCGAGTTACATTTTTCATATAGGTCCATCGAATCGCTAAGTGTACCAATACACCATACTGCCTATCGTCCCATTAACTTGAGTCTTGACTGATTATGGGCGTGGATTGGCAAGGCAGTTCAATGTTCGTACTGTTTATGCTATGCAATACTAGCTGTTTCCCGCGGCTGCGCCCGCGTAAATATACTATCGGGTATCCCGCGGGAATACTGGACTTTTCCGGGATAAAAAAGTAGTTTATGTTTTAATCCAGAGCCTAAACTACTACCATACCCAATTTCATTAAAGTCCGTTCAGTAGTTTCTGCGTGAAAGAGTAACAAACATCCATCCATCCTCACAAACTTTCACATTTATAATGCTTAAGGTAGCCTTCCGATGCATGCGACGCGCGACGCTAGATCGCGACCCGAGAGCGAAATAGAGTCGCGGGGCCACTGCCTAGTATTAATTTATATGGAGTACCAAACAATATAACAAATCTAGCGTCGCGCGACCGGTGAGCGTGGCCAAAGAACCGGATTCGCTGGTCCGGTCCCAGGTCGCGGTCTGGCGTCGCGATTGCACAGATCGGAAGGCTACCTTTAATTCGAAAGTACTATACCATAGAGATACACTGTGCCAAAAACCCTTCGTTTGTGTAGCAGTGGCGAAGACTGATTTTCCTTCATGGAAGCCCTAGCCTGTATAATAGGTAGGGATTTGGATGAGGGTCTTCAAAAGGTAAGTGGTAAGTGGAGCCGATAGGAATACATTTATAGGAGCCACGCCACTGTTGTGTAGTGTAATTTCTGTCACTTTCTTAGGTCTATATTGCGGGTGTTCGCAAGTTTTTTTTTTTGTCAATATTCTTATCGGATTTTGTATTTGCTTACGCGGTGTCCTAATCTTATCCAAATAGTTTTTTTGTGATGTTTATTCTGTAACAGTATTGTGAGTTGAGTTGAGTTGAGTGAGAGAGAGAGACTCCTTTGATTTGTGTGTTTAGTGGTTATGTGTACTACTAGTGGGGTACTGACTACTGGATAATGCCGATCAAGGAGCTATGACTTTACAGGCTAAGAAGATTGGATTCAACATAGCGTGTCTATGCTTAGATCTAGTATCTATAGGTGTATTTGTGCAGACGAAATTTATTAAAAACTTAGTTAAATAAATGTCTATCTTATTTTGTACATTAAACGAGCAATTCTTGTATAGAGGCATATTATAATCAGAATCTCTATTAAATCTCTTAAAATGTAAAAATCTCGACTCTGTTAATGTCAGCCCGAATGGCAGTTTGGTATGAGTATGCATAATTTTTGAGTTGCTGGCTAATCGGTCAGCTGAATAGTTGTGATTCTTTTTTTATTATAAAAAGAATATTTACAAGGTCTGATAATATAACTTAAATCTTTATGAACTAAATCAGAAATAAGTTGTGCGAAATGTATGTAATAAATCAGATACAAAAATTGATATACCTTTATTGGAATCCTTTTTTTCCGTACTGAGTACTAGAACTCCGAGCAAAGCTCGGTCTTCCAGGTACCTACTAATTGGTCCATGCTACTAGTTTCTTAACACAGAAACAGATTACTTATTTCCGCATCATTTACCTTGTTATCTGTCCCATATTAATTTTTATGTCCCAATTGGAATTGGTTTAGCAAGATACATTGTGTAATCGTTTCATACATTTTTGGTAACTATGAAGACCTTGTGCGTCTGTTAGACAGTTTAGTCTATTTGTGAAATTGGCTTTGCAGGCCGATGTCCAGAGTCCAGACAGGCAGACCGGCCTCCGGGCGGGGGACCGATCAAAGCGATCGTAGCGCACATGAATACAAGTTTTGATGGTGTATCACGCGCCTTCCTCTGATAGGGCTGACGACGCAATGTTTTTTGAGAAAGCTTATTATAAAAAATTACAAAACTTCATTCATCATTTAAAATACAAAAATACTCTCATCGTGCCTAAAGTCAATAAATAGAAAAATAAAAATTTACTTTTGAAAGTTAAGTTGTTATGTAAGAAGTATAAGTAGCTTTCGATAGATGGCGTTTGTGTTTGGCGTTGGCGTTTGGCGTTTCGATTTGTGTCGTGACGTGACGCGACCTTCAAATTTCACCCTCAATGCTGCTAAAGCAGTTTGACTTCAAACAAAAACAATTTTAAGACATGGTTAAGATTTTAGTACTTTTAAGAAGATAATGTACCTACTACATACTTATGTCGCATGCCTTTTAACATATCAGGGGCTTTAGTCAACATGCCTTCTTTGATTAAGTACAATCACGAAGTTCGATAATCAAATACGCATAAACGCGCGCTGATTCCCTTGGTTACTCCTATACATTTTATTCTTTAGGAATTTCGTTTTCGTCTAGTAATTATTAGACTAGTGGCAACCCTAGGGAAGACGTCGTGGCGAGGACTAGTCTTGTCTACATCCGTCGATGAGGTCACTCGTGTCTGAACGGAATATTATGCTTCCGATTCGTATATGAATGATGTACATATATCTATACTAATATTATAAAGAGGAAAAGTTTGTTTGTTTCTTTGCATTGAATAGGCTCCGAAACTACTGGACCGATTTTAATTAAACGTGGCACAGATATAGAGTAGACTACAGGGAAGGACATAGGCTATTTTTCATCGCGGAAAAAATGACAGTTTCCTCGAGAATAACTTTTGCGCAGACGAAGTCGCAGGCAATATCTAGTAATCATTATTGGGAAATGGGATTAAAGAAATTAGGAACCGTAGATATTCTGCGATAAAAAGTAGCCTATGTGTTAGGTAGTGTTTAGAATCCCGCCGAAGGAACAAAATAGTTTTTCTGTGTTCCTGGGTCATGGATGTGTATTAAATATGTGTATAATATAATCAAAATCTTAAATATATGTATAGTATAATAGTACTAAATATAATTCCCGTTTTCTGGTACCTGTAACACAAGTTCTTCGGATACTTAGCACGGGGCCAGATTGGCGTGGTGTTAAGAGTCCATAGATATTATTATTATAATGTTATATTTACAGTCAGTGAAAATTTACGTTTATGCAGTTTGTCCGTCCTCAATACGTGTTTGTTCGTTTTATATTCACGTGGTGTCTTCCTTGTCCAGACCAAGACGAGGTTGTTAAAACAATTTACTGAAAAAAACTTGATGACGTGTCCCATACGCGTACGATCTGGTTAAATAAATAAAGTGGCCTCGTAACTATTAAACGTGGAAACTTGACTATTGATTTTATTACATTTAAACATACAAAAATCGATATGTTAATACAAACTGTTCGTTACGAAACGAATATTTGAGCCCTGTGATCATCACACCAGCTTCAGAAATCGATAATATAGTTGTGTAATAATTAGGGTGAGGCCAAACGAGCGTCAGGCATCTCGAGATAGACGAGCAGCACTTTGCTGTCGACAGAGTCAACTTCAGCTGTCAGAATTGGTTGTAGCAGCTTGCCGCCGAGCCGTCGTCGTCGTCTGTCGACGTTGGTGGGCTTAGAGAAACCTACCATTGACAGCGCATTTTTGTCCTCGTTCGCTACCGCCACGTAAGGGAACGTACCCTTATTACGTGACCAATTTTTACACATATGCCGAGATGGGGTTCGGTTGCTACCAATAGGAACGGGCCAAGGCCCGTTCCTATTGGTCCCGATGGCCTCGGCCTACGGCCTACCCTACTGGGAAATGGGAATGAGCATGTGTATACATATAGGTGCCTGTCTCTATCAAAATTTAAAACATGATGATGATGATGATATGGTTTAACGTATATCTAAGCTTTATATTTAATCTCCTTGCGCCTTTGTGCTCCGTATAAGCCGTTCAACACAAATGTTCGCTCGGCGCAAATCACATTAGGGATGGTAGAGGATGCATATTCAAATGGATCTGGCCAGATTAAACCATGTGCATTTTGGGGAGTTTTATTTAGTAATGAATTATGACTAGGTAGGTTTTTAGTTTTTACTAACAGTCCTAGCCACATATCAAAATTATGTATTAATTTAACTGCATTTTTATAAAAGAAACTGTAACCCGACCATGTAAATTATTTAGCTTATGTTACGAGAATGTTATTACGAATCTATTGACATTTGTTACCTCATTCATTACGGACCAGTATTTAGCGATACGGTAGAACAAACATGCACTCCTTTCCTGATAATCACGACGGCGGCAAACTTAACATTTTCTTGATCTGGGCTGTACCTTTTTTTACTCCTCCTGTAATAGTAGATATGTAATAATGTGTATGGACGCTTCACACCACGTCAATTTCGCCCGTGCTAATTAGTATCCGAAGAACTTGTGTTACGGGGACCAGACAATAGGAAGTATATTTAATACTTTTGTACTATACATAATACATATATGTGAGATTTTCTTTATATTATATACATATTTACACCCATGACCCAGGAACAGAAATCTTTTTCGTTCCTTCGGCTTGAGCGCCAACGCCCTGACCACTGAGCCACAGAGGTCGTCATACACTCATATAATCTTTACCTTGAGTACCACGTTTGATAAAATAATTTGTACTTCAGGTCTGTTTTATAAGGAGGCATATTCGCTTCTTGGGGTACGTAAGTCTGGGCGATAGTTTTAGCTATTGTATGAATCAGTCGGTCGACAAAGGTCGCGGCGGCCTTTTGTATACGGATATAATTCGAGAAAACCGCGGGAAAAACCAGCCAGTTATAAATTATAATGAGTCTAAACTATCTTTTATGTCCCGATTTGTATGAAAGTTTAAAAAAATATTATGTAGTCATTTCGTTCATTGTGCTGGGTACCGATCGATGGTATAAATTAAACGAGAGCTCTATAGAACGGGAAAAGGCAACATGACCTATATAAAACTGCACTCGCTGCGAGTTTGGCGGCTCTGTTAGTTTGTTTTGCTGAGATCGTGGCAATTGATTTGGTCGTATTCAAAAGTTCTCGCTTGAAAGTTTTCCCTTAAAGCTTTATTGAAAAAAGATGGCGTCATTCATAAGTCCGTGCATAAGGAGCATCACAGACGGCGAAGACACAATATTTTTATGTTAAGGTAAAATGAACTATCACAGACGGCTATTTGCAGGCAATTAGTCATCTTAAGGTAAAATATTATTGTATCTTCGCCGTCTGTGATGCCCTTAATTCTGTTGAGTAATAAGCAGGCAAGAGAGTATTTTTCTCCGGGTGGCCTGTACCAATATTTTGCTCAAGTAAACTACATTCATAAAAAAATATATGCTGATCTGTATGTTTAAGAAATAATTGTTGTTAAAAAGAAGAAGACAGTATTCGAAGGCACGTGATCTGTGCTAACTCGTTGACTCTCCTCATACCTCTTAATACCTTATCTCACATCCCTTGTCCTAGTAGTAATATCGACGATGCGACGTTGATCTGGTTTTGAATTAAATTGTATAAGAAAGTAAGTTACATGATTTTACTAAATGAAATAGGTAGTACCAACCCATCCGTCGCATGGATCACCTTGTCAGACAATCGGGTGATCAGCCTAACCTAACCTAACCAAACATGGAAGCAACATCTTTGTTGTTCCAACGCGCGAATCGAGCCCACGACCTCCGAGTCGAGAGCCAAGGACCACTGGACCACCAAGGCTGTGTTAAGTGCTAAGAAGCAGCCAAATAAATTGAAAACGTTCCCATAACAAGAAAATAGTCTGATTAGCAACACAAGCCGAGAGTTAGTAGGGTTGATATGATTTAAATCAGTGATTAAAATGGTGACTTTAATCAAGTGATTAAAAAAAAATGATTTAAATCATTACATTTTTACTGCAACTAAATCGGCCAAAAATTGTCTAGGGACTTCCCCCGACATAGACTACGGCGGCCGCGGCGCGCACACGTGTGTAATGTCATGCGAGTATACATATTACCGACCCAGTTCCGGGATTCCCCGAAACAAAAACACGCGACGAGTTTCGCTTTTCGCTCGGTCATTTGTGCCTGGCCTGGTGCCTGGTGATTCTGTAACACAGGTTTATCCTAGCACAGACACCGGGTTTCTCACGAAGGTTATGTGTTAATGTTAAGGTGAAATTGTATTGTGGCCAATACCAAAACCTTTGTGGATAAAACAATAAATAAATATTCATTCATTTGTAATTGAGTAGGAAAAGTGTGATTACAACAAGAAGATCTCTGGAAGAAAAATAGAGGCTGTGTGGTTATTTCGATGAAAAAAAGTCCGCAAGCGGTAACTTTAATAAAACGGTGTGTAAAGTGTGTAATAAGGAATTAATGGGCTTAGTAGCAGGAATGAAGGAAACATGTGTGAGGGAACGCAATCGCGACACAAGTTTAAGTTAATAATACTTACTTACCGTAAGTATCGGTTTATGTTCCCATTTTATTAGTCTTAATTAGTTTTTTACTTCCTTGTAATATTTTCAACGCTACTGTTTTTTAAATTGTTGATTTTAGTAGAACTTGTTGAATTATCTTTATAGTTAAGATAGTTCGATTATTGTATTAATAAATTAATTAAACCAAAATACGTTCCTATCGTTTTATTAATCAACTGACTAATAAATTAATTAAAAAAGACCAAAAAGTAAAAAAGAAAACGTGATTTAAATCGGATTTATTTGATTTAAATCACTTTTGCGCGCCGTAAAAAATAGTAGCGTTGAAAATATTACAAGGGAAGTAAAAAACTTAATAGACTAATAAAAAGGACTAATAAATAGACTAATAAACCAATATTTACGGTAAGTAAGTTATTAAAAATGAATCAGATTTTTTTTTTGACGTGACAACGTCTTATAATTCGATGGAGCCGGCTGCACGCACGAAAAAACATGACTCATGCGGCGTTACCGGCGTTAACTCGCTAAACATGACTCATGCGGCGTTACCTCGCTCTGAGGCGTTCCATTTCTTATGACGTTGTCACGTTCAACTATCGTCAGTAAACCGACTTTACAGACAACCGATTTTTTTAATCATGATTTTATCAACCCTGAGAATTAGGCTCCGTAGTAATTGGTTCGTGATTGTTCGGGCTAGTAGGGCTAGTAGGTAAGTACCTACTTTTGTACTGAAATATATTCTGATTTACAATCTCTTTGTGATTTATCAATCTCAATGATTTACAAGTCTCGATGATATTTTTAGGCATTTCACGGCACTCGTTTCAGTAAGGGTAAGCTGACACCGAAACGATACCGAAACGATACGATATGCGACAAGGAGCTGCTTTTTTAAACTAGTGATTCAAAAGTGAACTTTATTCAGTACACAAGAAGATGCACGTTTCATTGCAAGAGCGGCACCGCGCTATACAGAGCGGTGCAGTTTGACATTCGAAATTAGAAATAATTAAACGTGTAACTTCTTGTGTAGTGAATAAAGTTCAACTTTGAATCGCTGCCTTAAAAATGTAGCGTCGTGCCGCGTATCGTCTGGCTTCGGTGTGAACTGACCCCAAGGGTCTTATTCACCACACAAAAAAAAGTTTCATATGACATCAGTCAGACACACTGCACATGCGCTGTGCAGCGCGGTGTACTTGCGTAGTACTTGACATTCGAACTCTTACAATGAAACGTGTATCTTCTTGTGTAATGAATAAAGTTCAATTTTGAATAGCTATCTTAAAAATGCAGCGCCGCGTCTCGTATTGTCAATCTCTCTTTCACATTCCATTGACAGAATTTAAATATTTTTGTTGCGTAACTAAGAGGCAGGAGAACACTAAGAAATTGCTAGAGGTCGCCTACTAGTACAAATTATTGGCCTACTTTTATTCGCTATTAGCAAACAATTATTATCGCTCTAATGAGATACTGCAACACGCAACACGCACACCCGTATGCTGTTGATAATTTACATAATGTTCTATTTGTTGGTACAATTACATGGCATTGTCTGTATTCTAGATGTTTCTATTTATTGTGAAAAATCTAGCACATTCACTTAGCAGGTGACTCGCTGCCTGTGCATCTAACACCAGGCAGCGGTCACAATTGCTTGCCCAAAAATTATGATAAATTCTCATTAGAATTTATCATAATTTTTGTTTTGAGATGAGATGAATAGTTTTGTGAATCTTTTTTTTTTTTTTTAATTTATCAGAGCACCGAGCAAATCTCGGTTACCCGGGAATGTGGTATAAATTAAATTTAATATTTAATACACTTAACCGTAGGAAAGAGTTTACTACGTATTCCCAATTATAACATACGTTCTGTGTTGCCCACGCTAAACTTACATCGGTTAGGTGTGCTTTGGATACATTTTACCAGTTTTACAATGTGATCACCGCCACGGAAGCCGTGGCATGCCCGCAACGGCACGCGGTGATTGGACCAACGGTATTGCGTTTCGTTACTATTGCATTCTCTACGAAATTTAAACACAGTGGACCGTTGAAGACGGGGACTGTGACAAATTGCAATCTCATATTTTCGAAGGATGGTTTATATATGGTGGTATCGGGTAGGAATGGATGCCACATGTTTGCAGCTCAACGATGTGTTGCATTCTCTAAGAAATTTAAACACAGGGATCGCTATAGACAGGTGCCGGGGCAAATGACGATATCATACATTTTGGGCTGTTCGACAGTATTGCATTATGTTACAGCTTGATTTGAAATTGATATTTGAGTATTGAGACAGGGACCGAGACTTAACTATTTGACGGCATTACAATTTGTTACAATTAAATTTCCATGTTCGAAATTTAATCCTATTCAACTGTTGATATCACTGATAAGGATATCGGGACACATTACAATCTAATATTAATCTCATACATTTTTGAGTATTTTCGTGTCTTGTAGTTGTACCTTATAGTGTTTACATAGTAGTTAGGTACGAGTTTTAAAAATGCGATAGCATAACGTTTGAAATTTTACTATTCGAATTTATTTAGAATGTGTATGGACGGCATATTTCAATTTTGAACTTCGAGATTGGAATATAGGTGGCATATTCGAACTTATTTGAAGGTTGTTGGTGGGAGGTGGAGTATTATTATAAAATTAAATATAATCATGGATGCCACAGCGTTTTCTAAATTCAGATGTTGTATTTGGTGTGTAATTGTGTATTTTTTTTCAATTTATGGCAAGGAAACGCCACTGAAATGTCAAAAACATGACTACTTTGATCATTAAATAAAATAAAGGGCAGAAATTTCTGGGGTGTATCGTGTTTTAATATAATAAAATTGTAAAAATTACTCATAATCTAAACAGAGCGAAAGCGGATTGCTCTGGATTGTGATTTAGCAACTTAACCCATAGTTTGACGAGGGCCAAGAAGGGCCTTCTTGAAATTACCTGAAAGGGATAAAACAGCTGATAGAAAATATGTCGAAGGTTAAACGCAAGCAAAGCCGCGTGGCGTAGGTATATATCCAATATGGCTGCCTAATTTAAAAAAGTTTAACAATGTTCGCACACGGTCTATTTTGAGATCGTAAAATTTTTTATGTTATGCCGTTTAGTTTTATCAACTAGTTTTATGTTTTGAACCGTCGTAGCTGATGTAAATTATTAGTCTAGTCAACAAGTTCAAAAACGTGTTAAATAGAAATAAAGCTCCTAAAAATTTGTGCTCATTATATGCTCATTCGACTCGGAATGACGTCTAGAAAAATGTTTTTAAGGGTATATTAGCACATAAAAAATTGCGATTGTTATTAACAAAATAAGATAAAAAAATAAGGTATTTAGTTTTTCGTTAATAACTTTTGAAATAATGATATCAAGGAATTTTGAAAAAAGATCCTAAAAGATGAGGAAATTTCCAATAAAAAAGTCCTTACTCCCGGAACTCGATCTATATTATTTATAATTTTTTTTAACGCTGGAAATAGGGCTCCGCGAGGGCGTTACGGCATACGCGCGCCGTCTAAAAAGCCGCTATATCACCTAAAATTTTTTTTTTATATTAAATAATAATTTAAAAATTTGAATAAATTATGGTGTACTCTAGACACTAGAACGAAAAAAACCTCGGTGAAAAAAAATTTTTTTTGTCGATTTTTCAAAAAGTTACACCATTGTTAATTAACTAATTTTTTTCCAATCTCTGTTTTTATAAATTACGACATAAAAGTTTAAATAATTGGTCTATAAATTGTTCGCTTCGTGGAGCTCTTTTTATTTAGGTACTTAATAAAGTTATGCAAAAATAATATCAAAGTTTATTATTTTGTTAATTATTATTTTTTTAAATTAACTAAAATTAAATTTCTAAAAAATGTTATCATGACCATTTTTTTTGGTAATATCTTATAATTGCTGTTTTCTCATCTAATATAGGTATTAATTAACATTAGGTATTAGGTTAGGTAAGGTATTAGGTATTATTTAACATCTTTCATTTCGGATCTTTTTTCAAAATTCCTTAAAAATCATTATTTTAAAAGTTATTAACAAAAAACTAAATATCTTTTTTTTATCTTATTTTGTTAATAACAATCGCAATTTTTTATGTGCTTAATATACCCTTAAAAACATTTTTCTAGACGTCATTCCGAATCTAATGAGCTATCGCACATATTTTTAGGAGCTTTATTTCTATTTAACAAGTTTTTGAACTTGTTAACTAGACTATATTGCTAGGTTAGTGTTTTATGCACCTAGGTAGTAAATATCTACTGAGGAATGTCGTATGAACGGTCAACTAAATTATTATGTTACATTAAATTACTACGTTTTTACATTTGCATTTAACATAATTATTGTTTCCATATATTTTAACAATTATTTCCTTTTTAACCGACTTTCAAAAAAGGAGGCGGTTCGGCTGTATTTTTCTTCTTTTTTTTTGTATGTTCAACGATTACTCCGCCGTCTGTGGACCGATTTTCAAAATTCTTTTTTTAATTTAAAGGGTCAAGTTGGTCCCGTTGTCACCAAAGTGGTGACCTGATGATGGGATCCATGAGGAATCGAGGGAACTCTTAGAAATTTATCGACTTTTTCTGAAGTAGTCCAAGCATATGCTACCAAAAAGTAAGCTTTTGCACCACGGTATACCCTGAATCTAAAAGTACTAAACAGAACTCCCTAAGTCCTATCCTACATGCTTGGGGATTCCGGCATTGTTTAAATAACTGCAAGCATATGCCATCATACCTGATCACCATCATCTTCACACGAAACACCAACGTATTATTATGATGACATAGGTACTCAGTACTCACTACTCATCAGAGTTTTGTACACCGATATCAATGTCTTATAAATTTTGCTATTGCCAAAATTATACTCGTGATCATCATCATCACTATAATATATTTAATGCTTACTGTTACATTTTTTCCGCCGACTACTACAATAGATAATAATTATTTAATAATATAGTATCTAATCATTATCTGGTATACACTGGTGATTGTTTAGTAGGCCCACTTTATTGTTTGTTTGATTGTTTAGTAGATCGGTAATGCTTATTTGGGTAATACCACGGCCTCTCAGAAAACTGGCATAAAATAACGCTTGAGTTTGTTTTGCCGAGAGAGCGAGAATGGTGGAGGCTTTTTTGTATTTATAACTTTCTTTAAATATGTTAAAAATAAATATAAAAATCCAAAAAAAAAAAAGATTTTTAAACAAAAAATTAAAACCGACTTGAACGTGGGTTCTATAAAATATTATCTTATCAGGATGTTCTTAGGGCTGGTACCGGCTACATTATATTATAACCATAATTATACTCACTATTAAGGAAACAGGAAAATCATAAAATGTAATCATTAGCGAATTTGGGTGATAATTTAATTACATGATTATGTTCAATTACTAATATCTTATACCTTTAAACGAATTCTTGTATATTTATTTATATGTTTCTGTGATCTCGGAAACGGCTCTAACGATTTCGCTGCAATTTGGTATATCGGGGTTTTCGGGGGTAAACAATCGATCTAGATTAGTCTTATGTTTGGGAAAACGCGTGTTTTCGAGTTTTCATGCGTTTTTCTGTCCACGCAGAATATGGTCGCTAATTTCGTCTTAACGGCCACTGTCCGTCTGGTCCAGCGGGTTAAGACGCAGACGGCAAGAAACGAGTATTACGGGTTCGAATCCCGCTCGGTGACTTACTTTTGTTTTTTTTATATGTTCAAGTTTATATATAATTTTTTAATTTTTATTGTTTTCAGACAAGTTTAAAAAAATGTAGTTTATGTTTGACATAACAATATATATTTCTCATAAATATGTCTAACATTTACCTATACTGATTACGTGAATAAGATTTATGCTTTCGAGTTTCACCATATTACAATAAATAGTAATAACCGAGCAAAGCTCGGTCGCCCAGGTACTAATACATTAAATGATAACCCTCCTCACTCTGGTTTTTCCGCAGGCCATATACCACAACATTTGCTTCAATATTCATAAATGGAAGTATAAAGGAAAACTAAACTCGATTTTATTTGCCAACATGTTTTGTAAATATGCTCCATATGGCTGCGGACTGTTCGGACTGTATGAAAATATTTGACTGTTGGCTGAAAAGGCTGTCTGGTAAAAGCATTTGCTTGATTATTGTTTTAAAAATAAAAAAAAGCTCAGCCCAACACTAAAAACTATCTACCTACATTAAAAATATCTTGTAAAACCTGTCCTTATATAACTGACAATCCTTAACGTACCTAAGTGAGGTCTGCCATTCTATGCAAACTTGTTGTTTGGACTGCGTTCTAAACCGCTGAAGGATCTGAGCGGCTTGGACTGCGGATCGGACTGTCGTGCTATTTACGGCGTCTTACATAATATGCTAAAACAATTGACATTCGATACGACGAATATTGTCGTCAATTGCTCCTGCTAACCCTGCTGACAGCGGAAAATAGCACGCCCCGTTCCAACACGCGCTACGAGCCGAAATGCGCGGTGCCGACAGTCTGCTCTGGGATGTCGATTACAGCGCATTTTACACAGATGTGTGGGGTGCAGAACTGCAGAATTGATGAGCGCTTATTGCAAATATGGCAATCTTAGTCCTGCAAGAAAAAAGTAAGATAATAATAAACCATTACGAACTATTCAAAGCCAACTTGCACTGTCCGAAGGCTATTGGTTCGATCGGACAAAAACGGTGACAAGGGACCTACATTAAAGCGATAATGCTTCGGTAGCCGTCAGCTTAAAATAGTTGCGCTTTGTCCTCAATGTTATATAGGTATTCAAATATGTCCATAATATTTTTCTATATATATATTTTAACATATTTATATATATATATATATATATATATATATATATATATATATATATATATTATAACATCTAAAAATTGAGTAACATTTGACCCAGTTAGCGTTATTTGAACGGGAGCTGCATTTTTAATAGAACCGCAACGCGACGGGCGGGTATGGCTTGTAACAAAAGTGATTTTGTATTACTGCATAATATTTCCTACGAATTTCTGATCCCCTGGTGTTCAATTACTCCATTCTGCAGTTGCTCCGTCTCTATCGCTCTTCGTACTCTCGCAAATGGGATTGGTGCAGTAGCTGACAAATTTGGTGTACCACTTTTGAACCTTATCGCAATAGTAATAAGGTCTAAAAGTGGCACACCGGTTCTGTCGGCGACCGAACATAATGAAAACTTCCTGGCTCTTTCAACTTCATACTCATGAGTGGGATAGATTTATTTTTCGTTAATTTTCAGGGTAAAGTTTGAGAGATTTAGCTGAAATTGACAGGAATAAAGTTAAAATTTTCACATTCGTGGGGCACTTTATACACGACACGAACTTCGTAAATGTTTTCAATTAGCAAAGTAGTGTAGAGCTTTTTAATATATTTTTAAAAATATTTTAAGCTACGTTGCATATGCAAATTGCTTGCTTACATATGTAAAACATATGTTTTAAGGCTCCCACAGACGAGAGGCCGATCGTTTTAGTTAGAACTGACGTCAGTTCGGCCGGATTCGAGCACATACACGGAAAAAAAAATGGAATCCGACCCAACTCACGTCATTTCGGCCTGAATGGATTCGAGCACACACACGGAAAAATCGCATCAGTTCGTTCTAGTTTGCCGCGAGCTACAGTCGTGTTTATTAATAGTAAACTCACTACGCTTATACACGATACACGCCTGCACGGATGCGGCTCTGGCGAGAACTGAAGCGATTTGTCACACATGGTCCGTTTAGTCCATCCGTTCAGTCCAGAATTAATGTTGCCAACTTAGTTATTTTACATAGTTTTACTACTAAATTAAGTATTTTATTCTATAGTAGGAATTTAGTTGTTGGTAGTGTGTTAGTAGGATAGAGCCAGACAGTAATCAAATGCATAATGGCCTAGGTTAGGCACAAGGAAAAACAATCAATTTTTTTTACACCTTATAATAAATACATCGTAGCATTCGTCCGTAATTTGCTTCAAACTATATGTTTAATTACTATATAATACGTAATATTTCCTAATATATTTTAATTTAACAATAAAATTTTAAGATAACAAAACATAAAATGCAGTAGTTTTTAGTAGAAATCGACGCGAGTTTATTAGTTTCGCAAAAACAGAGCTGGCAACACTGGAACGAATCCTTTCAGTCTATCCGGCCGACTGATGCGATCTCGAAATTGCACACAGATGATACGATTTTGCATCTGTTAAGGCCGAACTGAAGGAAAACCGGACCGTATATGGGGCCCTAATACTCCGGACAAAGCTTAGTGATTTATGGAGTGTACATTTCAATTAATGTGTTTCGTTATAAAAAAAAAAAACTAATAAGAAATCCGGGAGGGTTGGGAACCCTACTCATAAACGTATCTTTTGCCCGGTTGCTGAGATGAATTTGTGTAGTTTATCTATTCATTAGCGATATTGGTTTGATAACGGGTTTCTAACAAAAAAGTGACAATGTAAAAGTTTAACTTAACTGATCAATAAGGTCCGGTTAAGGATTCCACAATCGTAATTCAGACTGTAGCTACTGATAGATGTCGCCGACACAGAAAGGAATTATAAAAAAATAGTTTTTTTTATTACCTAGTTAAAATATTTTAAAGCTCCATTTCACTCCCAAAATTACATTGCCGAATTATAGCAAAACAAAATAACTTACACTCGAATTTGATAGTTTCATCTAGTGAACACTAGATGGATCTTTCGTGACACTGAGTTTGCGGAAAATCTTCAGAAACCGGTAACATGTGCCCACAAAACGAGTAACAGATAAATCGACGACCTCTGTGGCTCTCAAGCGCTCAAGCCGGAGGTCGCGGCTTCGAATCCCACCAAGAACAAAAAGTTTTCTGTGTTCCTGGGTCGTGGATGTGTATTAAATATATTTATATTATATAGTAAAAATCTTAATCCTAAGTATAAAAAATAATATAAAAAATATGAAATATTTATACCGTTGTCTGGTATCCGTATCACAATTTCTTCGACAACTTACCACAGGACCAGATTGACGTGGTATTCATATGTCGCATCCGGTCACAAAACGGAAACGCAACTTAAGTAACGCCATCTGTCGGAAACTAGTTTGGTGCGCTTTGACAGAGTTGGGGCGTGTCAGAGTAGGAGTGTTGGAGTGGGAGACGTCCCCTCCTGCGACTGCCGCCATTTGGGACGGTCAGTTTAATTCGAGCCATCAACTGGCTAACATTTTCATTTACTGTGATGTATGTTTCAAGTGAAGTGAAGTGAAGTGATTAAAGTGTAGTGTATAGTGAGTGATATTTATTGTTAAGTGTAATTACCAAGAGCGATTAAAAACTGATTGTGATTACATTTACTATATTATAATTAGCCCTACAGTATGTCTGATCGTAGTCCAATTTTACCTCACGACTCGGTGCATAGATAAAAATAATCGTCTTTAATTCGAGTTCGAGTTACTATCGAGAACCGACATTGAACAGAGTTGCCAGAATAAGTATCTCAAGGGCCGTTATTAATTGAGCTGGTATCGGACGGTCTGATGATAAATGGGTCTCAGAGTGTTAGTTTGTTCTCCAAGACCCATAAATACACAGCTCTATTGTTTTCAAACCCCCTTACTAATAAAAATATTTACACAGTGGATAAGCTATACATGTTTTGTCCTTGTCTGATACGTTGGAAAAGTCGCTTGACAGACAAGGACAAAACATTGTATAGCCTATCCATTGTGTGAATATTTTTTAAATAGTAAGGGAGTTAGTATTTGTGTGAAGTTGTATTATTTTCCTTTTTCTTACGTTGTTTAAGGCCCACTTTTGAAGATCTGGGTTATAGTTAACCCTGGTTTATAGTATCATACCTTCTCTTTCATATCAATTCAAATTTCATATCAAATCAAATCAATAAGAACGAGAGAGACAACATGATATCTAACCCAGGGTATTTAAAGAGTAGGTACATAAGAGGCGTACACTTTTCTGCGATGAAAAGTAGCCTATGTCCTATCCGGTGTCTACTCTATATCTGTGCTAAATTTCATCAAAATTGATCCAGTAGTTGCAGAGCATATTCAATGTAAACAAACGAACAAATCTTTCCTCTTTATAATATCACTAGATTAAGAATGAATAGTTAGATTAAGAATAGAATAATTTAGTTATAAAGTACTGTAAAATCTTGATTAAACTTTCTTGACACTCGTTACAAATATTGGGAGAAGCCACTGACTCCTGATATACGAGTACGGGCTTTCTGGCCTAGTTTAGGTGTCACAGTCTTCATAGGACTTTTGTAATTATTAACAATCATGTCAATAAAGATTATTATTATTATAGTACGGTCCTCTTATTAGGTAAATCCCAACTAAATATTGTCATATTGCCAATCATTCTAGAGGCGCGGCCCGTGGATCAGTGTCACGAGGCGGGCACTTAGCGCCACACGAGTGCAATACAATAACATATTCAGGATGCTGTTTGGACTGTCGCGTTTTTGCAGTGCTTCCACCATGTTTGCGGAGGCAACTAGAGATTGCTTCTACGCAATCTTATGGAAGCGATGCGCCTCGCTGTGGTAGCGCGTAAGGAACAATCCAAACAGACCCCTGAACGTGTTGAGTAGTCGATGGGACTCCCGGCTGTTGAGGCATTGTGAAATAGGAATCGGGTCAGCGTTAGCAGCAACAAAAGGTACACTTGTAGGATGGATTCACCTTTATTGGTCAGCAATCAGTAGTAGAGTGGGGGCCATTTTTCAGTTATCGCCCTTTTTATACATCTTATGAGTATAAACAGTTAAATGTTTATATATAGTAAATACGTTTTAAATATTAATATTAGTATTTAAATATTACTATTCTATGAGTAATAAATGATTTAATAATTATTAAAATCAAATTAATATAAACCGGAAGCTACGCAAAAATAGTCACAAACTTAAATAATATTATTAATATCTATCCGGAAGTGAGTTTTGTAACAATTGGATGCAGCTCCATGCCCCGGCAACTAGTTTTCCATACTTATTATATATTAAAATGTATATTGAAAATAATTAATTAAATTGTTTACTAACTATAAATAGTTTTTTATACCACTGCACTGTTATTAACATACTATGGATTTTTAATTTGAATGTGAATAAATCATTAGACAAATGATTATGTTGGTATTTACCAACCGGTACATTTTGTGTATGTAGTTAAGATAAATATTTTAATATTCTTTATTTGAATCGGTCTAGCATATATACGTTCGAAAAATTACTCGTATTCGAATCACGCAAAATATCAGTACCAAAGCTTGCTTGCGTAAAACATATTTCGTAGCTCCTGCTACGTGTTGAACGTGCGTAGCACCGCTACGAAAGCTTCCGTAGTGAGCGCTACGATAGCGTAGTTAGGAAGCTTTTTTACCCAAGTACGACGAAGCCGATACGAAATGATTTTGGCAGTCTATGTATACGTATGTATGTATGTTTGTTCCACCGTAGCGATTAAACTAATGATCTGATTTCAATAAATTAGGTGTCAATACATTGGTAACAATAGCCCGGCTAACATAGGCTATATAATTTACGTAGTCGGGTAAAATAGTAATTCGCGGGAACCGTACACTTTTCCGTTGCAAAACGCATGTTAAACGAGGGTAATAAACAATTTTTATGGCATATTATAATCCGTTCAGCGATCTTTCGTGAACGGGGTAAAAAACATTCTTGCGCCGCATTGCCGGCATTTTTTCTCTTTAGAAAAATACATAAGGAGTGTTGAGTCGACTATTGGTCGAACAATCCCAGTCCAACTGAGTCAAGGTCCGATGTTGGAGTGGCGAGTGAATACCGAACACCGGTTTTCAACGATGAAAGATTTTGTTTGTTTCTATGCTCTAGAACAAAATCCCTGGCAGCCACCTTATTTTAAATATTACTAGATGTTGCCCGCGATTTCCTATGTGCAAATAGAAATTCTGCGAGAACCGTACATTTTGCCACGATAAAAAGTAGACTATGTGTTAATCGAGAGCCTATACTATCATGTCCACCAATATCCATTCCGCAATTATTGCGCGAGTGTCACAAACATTCATCCATCTTAACAAAATTTCACATTTATCTGGTTGGATATCAATCGATGCTTTTTAGTAATAACTAGTTTAAATGTGTCGGGTAGTAATTATTAAAATGTACATATTATGAAATTATACTGTCAATTATGTCAAAGCAAGAAACGACTAGCGGCCAGGCCCGCGTACGAAAGTCCTGGCTTGAACAACCCATACGTCCAGCCGCGCACACATAGCCACAAGCTGTCTTTCGTGGAAATCGTAGTATGACGGTTTATTACGTTAATATTATAAACTCTTTGACCTAGGCAAATCCAAACGGGATTTGAATCTGCGTTATGTTGAAACTGGACCGCGTTTTAACATAACGCAGACGTTGCGAACTCGAGTGCGCAATACACAAAAGTACTCTCTTTTCCTTTAGTCTTGTAACCCAGGGGGACGGGTGACCGACACGACTGGCGAGAGATCAGACACATCGCCGAGTTTTTTCATGCCCATCCGACGCATGGGTCATATTTCTTGTCAGACAATCAAGTGATCAGCCTGCATTGTCCTAACCAAACTTGACGACGTTTTTTGTACTACGCGGGGATCTAATTCACGACCACCGTGATCGTGAGCTAGCTCTAAACCACTGGACCACGGAGGCGTTATATATTTAGTAGGTACGTCCTATAACGTTACCAGTGGCGTGGGGTTCCTATCGGCGTACTTACCACTTACCTTTGAAGATCCTCATCCAAATCCCTACCTATTATACAGGCTAGGGCTTCACTATGAAGGAGATCCAGCCTTCGCCACTGAACGTTACACACGTTAAGTTAAACGTCTCTTCAAAAGGTTCATAGACACAGTCATTCGAACCGAAGGCTTACACGCGGTAATTAGCCTGCGCGTCTATATTCAGGCTGTAGTCTGTACTGAGGTAGCGATTTCACAAACGTTTTAGTACTCTATTGAAATTGTTTTGCGGTTTGCAAACGAAATATTATGAATGTTTTATATATTCTAAAAATGTTACTACCTTATCGAAAAGGAAAACACGCCGCAATCTTACATTGAGACGAAATAAAACGTATCCTATGTCCTTTCGCGTGATCTACTCGATATCTGTGCCGAATTTCATCAAAATCGGTCCAAATCCTTCGGAGCCTATTCAATGCAAAAAACATACAAACCAACAAATCTTTCCTCTTTATTTGTATTAGATAGATATGCAGTGACAAGCTAGTACAAGAGACAGTATCAGCTGCGGACTTAGGTTGATGTTGGATTACAACGGCTGTCAGGCGAGATAAGGTGGAGCTTATTACGTATACTAGAGATATAAGCTTTCTTTTACCTCTTAGGCCGCTGCCTCGAATAGGCTACATGACGAAAATATTTTATTGCAATAAATGAATAGTTCTCTTAAATATGAGTAACTTGTCAGAAAAAACAGTATATCAAAAGTGAATATTTTCAAACGCTCGCGCAAGCGACGCTCATCGCGAAATTCGAGGCAGCGCTGCAGCGGCGTTAGATAGAGAAAAAAAAGTAAATTGTGTGACAGATTGACAAACGTCAACGTGTTACAACATTGTATCTATCAAACGCACGGTTGTGTGTGAATCGTGAGCTAGTAGTGAGAAATACATAAAATTAATTGTATAACAATACATTGTTGTTATTCAATTAATAGTATGTATATGTGAGCATCATTAAGGAAATGATTAGCTTTCTGCACACCTTCCTCCACATAAACTTTAACTGTGCCAAATATCAAACTCCTCTATGTGCACAATTTTCGTAAAAGTGTACTGAAGTAATTGCTTCACGTCACGTTATAACAATGATATTCCCAACGATATTTATACTTTGATAAAACAAGCGATATCTATAGCTTGAAATATTTGTCAAATACAGCATGATAAGATGTGAGCGGCCTTAGGTAATGCCCAGAAGGACATAACACAATAAAAATATATAAAGAATGCCTTTAATAATGGCCACGAATATAGTTTTGATTTTTTTTTGCCTCTAGATCCTTAGAGATCAGTCGAATTAAGCCATGTGTATGACGAAACGTAGCGAATAGTCGTTAATCGATACGATAAAACGTTTGATGTGAAGCGGACTAAAATCGCGTAAGTCGCATGTTATAAGATGTAAAAGGTCTAGTCGAATCCAAAAAAAAATAATTGCATAATATAATGAGTTACGTAAATAACCCTCCAAACATAACTAGATAGTACCTAGGTAACGGAGCATTCCTCGGAACTCTAGTAGATTTAAAACAAGAAGAATCACAAAAATATACCGTCGTTCGAACCCACGACATTTCTAATTTTTGAACAAAGTAAAAATTAAACATCGCACGCATACCAAGCTGCCAATCAGACTGACATCATAGTCATAATTATTGATATATTGTTGCACGACGAAATAAAAAAACATATAAAGCTTAAAAATGCGCAGTTTCTAAGGGATAAGACTAGCTAGCTAGATCGATTTTTTTCCGCTAAAACTATCTGTATACTAAATTTCATGCACCATAATACTTGCAGCCGTTGCGGAGATACCGATTATACAGGGTTACAGGAAAAGTCGACGTAGATCCGTTAAGGGCGTGTAGTTAGCAACGTTTCTAACTGATTTGGCTATGAAACACCCTATCCTAAACCTAACCGTTTTCGAGATATTCGACTTTAATTTTTTTTCATAAATTTGCCGAGTTTTTAGATATTGTATACTATGAAATTTAGTTGTCAAAATCGCATTATTTTTTGCTTTTTACAACTAGGACAAGATGCCTTATGACTTCAATAACCAAAATTGTAAGTAAATTAACTTAACAGGTCGTACTAAGACATTGAAAGCTAAAAAAAGTAATATTTATGTATTAAGTTTATTTTTCTTTGAAGGACATCCAAAAAAATATTATGGAAGATGTTCTGCAGACCTACTTTGAAATATCTACATTGAACGATGCAAACTAACGGATCTACGGTCGACGTAGATCCCTTAACGGATCTACGTCGACTTTTCCTGTAACCCTGTATGTATAAAATATAATCTCGTTTATATTATAAGATTAATAATTGCTATATATGAACATTAATCGTTATTTTTACATATTAGGTCCGACCGTACATTTCTCATCCATACATTATGACTACGCAAACCCATTTTTGCGTATGAAACATATTTGTATAAAAACTACATAATATAGGATATTCAGAGTCAAGGATTGTGCGTAAGTCACACGAGTATAAGAAACTGAAAATAGGAATATTATGTGAACGTTATGAAGATAAGTACAGAAAAGTTACTTTTATTTAAACTAGCTTTTGCCGTTAGCTCCGCCCGCGTAACTTCAGTTTCCCACGGTAACACTATGCGTTCAGGATAAAAAATAGCCTATGTGTTAATCCAGAGCTTAAACAAATTTCATCGAAATCCGTTCAGTAGTTTTTGCGTGAAAGAGTAACAAACATCCATCATCCATCCATCCTCACAAACTTTCACATTTATAATAGTAAGTAGGATAAGTCGATGTTGCCCGGGACTTCGTGCGCGGAAAAGGATATCTCGCGCAAGCCGTAAATTTTTCCGCGGTTTATCGGTGTCAAATTTCATCAAAGTTGGTTCAGTATTTTCAGAGCCCCAGTTCAATGCAAACAAACATAGAAACAAATCTTTACGCTTTATAATATAAATGTAGCTTAATGATTTAAATGAAGTAACCATGTCTAATACAACGAATTTTCAAAAAAAAAACAATCATTTTTAAAATTAATAGTTCAAATTTATAGCAGGCTTTATAAATTAATTATTAACTTCTCACAACTAAAAAAAGATTTTTTGATAGTCTCAGAGCCCACTTGAAAAAGTTTGCCCGCTTATTTTGTCAACTATTTCCTTTGAATGAAAATTCCGTATAAACTTGGCGTTTGTAGTCCGCTCCTGTTTTGAAAGTATAATTTTCCATTTCCCAAAAACCTTCGACCTACATACATATGCAGGAGGCCGTATCTATAGGCTTTCAAACCTGTAAGTGTATTTTTCCCGAAAGAAAATATCTCTATTAGCATGTTGAGTTTCCTTATTTAACTTTTCTTATTAGTTGGTGGTAACCATGTCTTTGAAGACAGTTAAGTAACTATGATCCTTGACTAACCCAGTGGATTAGTTAAATATATTACATATATATATATGTGTAATAGCTATTACTACTAGCTTTTGTTATTATCACTAGCTTTTGCCCCGCGTCTCCGCCCGCGTAAATACAGTATCCCACGGGAATACTGTACTTTTTCGGGACAAAAAGTTGCCTATGTGTAAATTAAGAGCTTAACTTACTACCATTATTATTACCATAATTTCATCAACATCTGTTTAGTAGTTTTTGCGTGAAATAGTAACAAGCATCCGTCCAACCTCGCAAAACTTTCATATACTTATTTTATATTACTTTGTAATAGTAGTGAGATGGATTGCAATTACAATATCTCGCCAAAACTCGAGATCGCCTGGACTGATTTGGATAATTTTGATCATGAAATAAGTGTGGAAGTTCACGGAAGGTTTATAGTTTAGACGGTGAGAAATATTGGAAAAATTGCGGGAAAAATACTAAAAAAGTCGAATTTAAACGTAAATAAATTACGCTTTATATCCCAAGTAAAAATATAGACACAAGAACCCATTTAGTAAATGAGTTACAGGTTTTTACATTTTTATACGGGTCCCTACTTACATTCGCCCGTTACACTACTGAAACCACTCGACCAATTTCCAACCTTTCATTAGCGAGCATATTAAAATGTTCAAACTATTCAACCTAAAATGTTATATTTCAATTACATATGAAGCGCCCTGGAGTATTGCAAAGGTACAGCCCACAGATATATATTTATGTAGATGTAGCAAGTGGATATATAGCAAGAGATTGTGGTTTGGTACAAACAAACGCGGCCTAGATACGAGCACTAGCTTAGATACAAATATCTATTTGTATACATCATCATTTTAACAAAATCAATTCGTTTAGCACACGTTCAGTTGCACGTGAATTATTCGATTGGGCGCCGTATTATAATTTTAGTCGTCAAGGGAGTCAAGTTAGCATATTCCTCGAGGGACAAGGTACTATCGAACAAGTTACCTCACGACCTGCCATAACATGAAAATCGCTTAACAGCGCCGTTGAATCGTGCGCACGCACACATATTCACGTGTAAATACGTTCAACCACGTCTGCAGTCGTTGCGGTCACTAACTTTGTGTTTAAATATTTTGAGGTGTTTTGCACTAGGCAATGGAAATTGTTTAGAAACTGGCCGAGATGGAACATTGTCGATATTGCACAGCTAGCTAGTCTCTATATGTCTGGTGTTATATCGAACAGCTGTTCTCTTAGTACCCACAAGAAAATTAATCAAAAGAAAGGAATGAAGTAAATCATAGTGCTGGTGCAAGTTGATTTTTATTCAGTTTGACGTGGCTGCAGGTTCTACTCAAATATATATCTGTGGTAACCTCTTGTATCGTACAAGATACTACAGCCGAGTGGCGGCCGTAAACGCTCGACTAATTGAATCGCGTGTACAAATTACCGCAGGCTCCTGGCCTAGCAACTAGTTACAAGTTTAGTGTACTTGAACGTTTGTGTGCAACAGTAGCGAGGCGTGTATACAACTCGACATAATATCGCCTTCCCTTCTGAATATAACTTATCTATAATATTCATTTTTAAAATATAAAACTGGAACATAACAATAATTTGCACCCAACACGTCCAAAAAACTTGAGATCTATATCGCCCGATAAATGGCGGTAAGTGCAATCAAAATTCAAATATAGTCTTTCTGTATTACAATAGATGTTAGCTTACGCGGCTTATCATTCCACAGGACCTACGCCTTGCCACCGGTGTGCAAGTGCAGTCAAGAGAACTAATACTAGACAAATATATTTAATGATGGACTTTTCGAAATTCTAGAATTTAATCATTTTCTGACAAAAAAGTGACACACAGTAGGTACAGGGGACAAATATTAGGTAATCCTAATATCTAGCCCCTGTGCTGTGTGTGTCACTTTTATAAAAGTTTGTGTAAAAGCGAATCTACATTGGAACTCGTAAGAGAGGGCTTAGCCAACATGCCATCGCTAATTACAATGACGATATTTTAAATTGAAAATATATGGGATTGACATAACGTTCGCTGTGTGATATAGCGCGCGACATGTCAATACCTACCATACATTTTGATTTCGAACTCTTGATTGTAATTAAAGAACGCACTACACGATGGAGAATGTTCACTAATTTTAATAATCGTAAGTTTTCTGTATTCTCCGTGGAAAACAAAAGTTACTCCTGAAATAATTCTTTCGATACGTAAATAAAATATTATTTAACTTTAAACCCTTTGGCTCAGACGGTAACTTGCGACAGAGCGGTGCGTAGTACGGCGCCAACTCCGGGCTGCATGGCTGAGATGTAGAGTGACGTCACACTACTGTTAGCGGGGTTCGAAAATTTTGCGGAACTTTGAACGCGTGTAATAATCATATCTATATCCATAACTACTTACATTCCGTTTCAATAACCTATCTACCAATAACTATTCGTTAGAAACGTCACATTTGTATCGCAAAAAACCGGCAAATGATTGAGTGACGACGTTTTTAACAAATAGTTCTTGGTAGATAGGTTATTGAAACCGTCCATGAATCTTTATGGATGAAACAAAAACTATTGTATATGTATATATAATATCTTTACTGTACCAAAGTTTTAAGTGATTTTATATACCTTCTAGCATTCTCCATTGCCTAACCGATGCTGATGATGCTAATAAGTCTAACTATGCTAATGAATAATTCTAAAAACAAAATTTCTCCCGAGTATTTCATTTTATTTATATTCATAAATATTTTGTTGTGTACGTTACGGTACGTTTTAATTTCTCGGGATACGTCATAAAATTCGCCAAGTAGGTTACCTCCTGGGGATTCATTAATTAAATATAAATTAAGTTATGAGACGTGGCTGGGTTTCATAGCGGAGAAATTGTTTTTAATTTTTGGTAAGTTCTGGAGCTATTTGCTAAATAAAATATAATACCTATATACTATGTTCCGATTCAATGTAATCCAAAAGATTACCCAAAAAAAAAATTTCTTTAAACAAAACTCAATATGGGCACAGAGTAAAAATACTTACGTATACAGACGAACACCTTTCATAGAACGATCCAAAATTTGTCAGGGTTGCCACAGAAGATGGAGGTAAATTAATCTAAGTCTAGCGGCAGTATACGTTTATTAAGAAAGCAATTTGTACACACCACAACCCGGCATCGAACCTGTACGATCACGCGTGTGACTCAGGGGGTCTATTCACTAGGTTATGGACGCTCTTATAATAAAGCAAGACATCTCCTAGAAAATGAAATATTTACTTACCTATTTTTATCCTTAGGATAGGTAGAATATGAGATATTTTTATTTATTCTATTATGTTTCATACACGCAGTACAATACATAACCGCTTTTTTGTTTCATATTATTTGTATGTAATATTCTTACATTATAAAGTTTAAACATTCATTGAACACAATTCACAAATATATTATTAAAAATTTGTTATTTGTCGTCATGACAACCAACAACACATCACAATTCTCAATTTCACATGACATAAAAACTCAAATACGAAATTTGAAGATATAGACGTCCCTTCAAGAAGGCACAAACTTGACACTATTTTGACACTATTGCCGTGTACGCGATAGGAGAATTGTGCACACGTCGTATGCTTGTAGTGGTGCAATTTAATCGACAGTAAACTATGTAGCTGTTTATCTGGACCTAGCTTTCTTTAATCTGTGATATGGGCGGCTATAGTGCTACCAATTTAAATATCACTTACCTATCCCAATAAATAAATACAATGACACATTTTTTTGGTCGATTTTTTTTACATTTAGATTACATTAAATCGAAACGGAGTATAGATGTTGTACCGCCTCTGTGGTCCTGTGATTTAGAGCTTGGTTCTTGACTCGGAGGTCGTGGGTTTGATTCCCGCGTTAGAACAACAAAAATGTCGTTCCACAGTTTGGTAAGGACAATGCAGGCTGATCATCTGATTGTCTGACAAGAAAAATGATCCATGCATCGGATGGACATATAAAAAGTCGGACCTGCACCTGATCGTGTCGGTTATCCGTCCCACTCCGTCCGTCGTCACACACGGAAGAGCGCTACTTAAGAGTGTACTGCGCTCACACTTGGACAGTATAAAATAACTCCTGTATGGCTGGCCTGGTTTCAATAAAACCGGCCACCGAAACCGGTGTGGAGAGCTATTATTAATTATTAATACTGCGAATTGGCAATACAATATAATAATATCTAAGGACGCTTTCACACCACGTCAATCTGGTCCCGTGGTAAGTTCTCGATGAACTTGTGTTACGGGCACCAGACAACGGAAATATATTTAATACTTTCATACTATACATATATTTAAGATTTTTTTATTTAAAACACATTTATTACACACATCCATGATCCAGGAACACAGAATACTTTGACAACCCTCGGCTTGAGCGCCAATGCGCTTTAGTAAAATATGTATGTATATATAGGTAGGTATATATTTTTAATCGTCTGCGCGACGCAAAGAAGTAAGAAGTCGAATATTATTGAATAACTATATCTACTATTGAAATAGTATCGTGGTCAATACATTAAAAATGAAAACATTATATTAAGGAACATTACAATTTGAACAGTCGGGACACATAAAAAATCCGGCTTCCTTAAAATGGTTCCCGATTGCTGAAGCCGTTATGCTGCCCCCAATATAATGTTTTCGTTTTGAATGTATCGACCACGATACTATTTCAATGGTAGGTATAAGGTATTCAATAATATTCGATAGCAAAAGTCTCGATTACTAGACATTGTTTTTTCTCTTTTCAGTTTTTACGCTGTCAGGTGTGTTTATTTTTTTAATTAATTTATTTTATATAACGTGTAAATGACCACTCGCGTTTACATGTAAGTTTAAAAATAAGTATTAGGGGTGTAGGGTAGGGTCGAGCGAGGGTTGGATGTAAGATTTACGAGTGTTGTTGTCGTGTTGCCGCTGTTGCCTTCATTTCACTAATAGCCATAACGAGCTGAAGGCATGCGTGTCTATCTATTATACTATTAGTAAGTGCGGACGCGGAGCACTTAGAATTTCGTACATTTCGCGCTTATATCGCGTGCCCTATTTAATTAAACACGAGAGCAATATATTCGTGCGCGAGTGAATGAGATAAGTAGCGATGAGTCAATATACGAAATTCTACGTGCTCCGCGACCGCACTTTAGCTAACCCGACACACGTTGTTCTGTCTTAAGTATGAACTGAAATAAATGTTATACACCTTCAACGTACACTAACATCTACAGTCTACACCTACATTTACACCTACTATCTATATTTTACTAGGGCCAGGCGATTTCCCACCGTTTGACCCTGCCCTGAATTCCACAATTATTTTGGAGATCAAAATTACCCAAATCGGTCCAGCCGTTCTCGAGTTTTAGCGAGAAAAAGGAGCTGCAATAAAATAACTGTAAGATTCGCATTAAGTATGCAGTATGTCATCGGTGCAAATGTCCCAACTACATACTTCAATTGGTGAATGTGAACACGGCTTAAGCGTCGTCGTCGTTCGTCAATTTTGACATTGGCACAGATGACACACTGTATTCTTGTCGCGAATATGGTACAGATATAGCTTTTTCGCGAATAAAAAAAATCACTAACCCATTGATTTTTAAGCAGATATAACGTACCTAATAGTCGTATATTTTTTTAAATTGAATAAGCCTATGTCAATTGAAGATAATGGATAACCGCTTTATTGTAGTATTTTAGGTAGTACCTATCTCGGAAGACAATCTACAACAAGTTCGGTTTAACTTCACAAAGCGGCGGCGTCTCGACGAGAACGAGATTTTCATATTCATAATATTGTACATATAATTATTGTTTTTATGTAATGCCAGCAGAAATTAGAATGTACTTTAGAACAGTACAAAGTACAAATGCTAACGTGCAACAAAACAATAATATTCGGGATTTATGTCACCTAGAATTTTTCTTTAAGGAAATAATTTATTTTCTTTTAGGTGTTTTTCGATGGAGGTAGGCGGGGATCTTAATTTCGTCTTAATTCATCCATTTTATGTACACGTTTGTTAGTTGTAATTGCTCCTAACGAGGGACCATTTTTTTAATATTTCTTTAATTTAGATTTAAGTATTTCTTTATTAGAATTAATACTCTATCCAATCCTGCTGAGCTATCGAACAAGTTGCCGCTCGATCACGCATAAGATCAAAATCGCTTAACAGCGACGATGAATCGTGTGCAGCGCACATACTCACTCACATACTCACGCACTCCAACCACGTTTGCAGTCGATGAAACTCCCATTGTGTTTAAATATTTTGAGGCGTCCCGGGCAAAGGAAAATGTTTAGAAACTGGTTGAGCAGGAACTTTGCCGATATTGTACACTAGATGTTGCCCGCAACTTCGTGCGCGCAAATGTCTTTTTCAAGTCGCAAATTCAAACCGTACATTTGTCCGCGAAAAAAGGAGCCAATGTCCTTCCACGTGGCGGGCGTTCGTCACTCGCTCAAGGACACGCGTTATTTGCCTACCGCTCGGCGTATCTCGCTAGATACAATTGCCAAAAGGCCGCCGCACGCCCGCCAGGGCACTCGCACCGCACGTTTCCCGTTATTACGAGTCAAAATGACACGTGATTATTGTGAATGGCTGACAAAGCCAAAAATCCAATAAAAAAAATTAATTTTTTCATTGCCGAGAGACGAACAAAGGTAATCAGTATTTTAAATCTATCTTTACAAATTGTCACCATTATTTCTTTCAACATAATAATACTAAAACTGTTATGTGGGTAGGTAGATCTAATATATAAAATTCTCGTGTCACGGTGTGCGTGATTGAACTCCGCCGAAACGGCTTGACCGCTTTTCGTGAACCTTAGCGTGCATATCGGCCAGGGTGGAGAATCGGACAACATCTATTTTTCATCCTCCTAAATGTTAAGGGTGGTCCACCCCTAAATCTTTTTTTTACTAGAAATAACATACATGGCAAAACAACGTTTGCCGGGTCAGCTAGTATCAATATATAAATCGTAAATTAAGGACTGAACTCCATATGATACCGCCTTATAAGCCCCTTTGTTCACTTAAAATTTTTAATCATGTTGTTGGAATTCATAACACACTTGCTTTTTCCCGAGGCTCCGCCCGCGTAAATACAGTATCCCACGGGAACACTGTACTTTATAGGGATAAAATGTAGACTATGTTTTAATCCAGAGCCTAAACTACTACCATACTTGATTTCAACAAAATCCATTCAGTATTTTTTGTCTGAATAAGTAACAAACATCCATCTATCCTCACTAATTTTGCATTTATAATAGTAGTAGGATTATTCATTATTCATAAATGATGTTTTTATAACAGCTACCTTACCTAGTATTTATATATTACGCAAATGTATGATTTTTTTTCGTGGATTTCTTTCGATTGTATATACCTAAATACTTACTTGCTATCCCTCTTACTAATAAAAAGATTTACACAACGGATAACTTAAACAACGTTGCTGTCTTTGTCTGATGCGTTGGAAAAGTCACTTGACAGACAAAGACAGCATCGGTGTTTAAGTTATCCATTGTGTAAATCTTTTTATTAGTAAGGGCGTAATACTATAATGCGAAAGTTACAACTTCTATTTTCTTTATACCTGTAGTTGTCGTACCTATATGTTTTTGTTTTTTATGTTAATTTAATTGAGGATCAAATAAAAAAAAAATTCTTATCCAAAAATTGTCTTTCTAGTGTTTCGTAGTAAACAAGGAAACCTTATAGTTTCGCCATGTCCGTCTGTTTGTCTATCTGTCTGCCCGTCTGTCTGTTTGTCCGCTGCTCAGACACCTTTAGAGTGTTATTTTGAATAACTACAGGACTGTAATTTGGCTAGGGTATACATATTAATCACGACGATCTTGGAATATAGAGGGACGGATATAAGTTAATTTAATTTTAGGATTAAGCGTGGCTAAGAAGAATACACATATATTACAATATTTCTCATAGATACAACCTTAGCGAATTCGTGAGCAGTCAGTCACGCGTGACTCCCGTGTAACGTGAGTCACACGCCCGGCAACACAATCTCGACTCATTGTTCGCGTACTTATGGTACATTTTTTCTCGCTGCGAAATCTTAATAATAATACTAAGATTTCGTAGGTAATTTTAGCGTAGGTATTTTCGCTCTTGTATGGAAGTGATGTATCTGTTGCGTAGTAATTATTTGTTTAATCTGTGCCCGTGGTCAACTCTATGCCAAATTTCATTAAAATCGGTCTAGTAGTTTCGGAGCCTATTCAATGCAAACTGACAAACAAACTTTTCCCCTCTATAATATTAAGTATAGTTTTTAACACTATTTTATTTTGCATTCTCATAAGGCCTGTTTAGCTTTAGCCGAGTGTACACAGGCGAGCTTGTAACAGGATATGTGACAGTTAATTAAACGTCTTGTCCCGGCGCTCGGACGTGTTGCAGAGGCTTTATGATTTAGATGACTACAACTCCCCAGATACGAAAGGCTTAGGAGCTGTTTATTTGGCTACGAAGTGGCGAATTTCAGATGAAGCGAAACTACGTTGTTACCATTCATGGAACCTTTATAGTTTCGCTCTGACGGTCCGTCAGTCTGTCTGTCCCTTGATAACTTACGGTAATCGTCTATACAAATAAATAAAATTAAGTGTCTGTTTGTAATCTTCAATGAACACTTTTTCGCTAAATGCTTATAAATGAAAGTAAATACGATACTTACATTAAAATATATATTTAAAAAAATGTTGTCTGTCCGTCTTTCTGTGAAAATTCCACTTCATCCCAAAACTTTTATATTTTTCAATAGCGTGGATCTTGTTTTTCTAAATTGAAAACAAAGCAAAAGCTTTAAAGATAACAGCAGTATTTAGTTAAAGACAGGTTTACAATGATAGTTTGCTCTGTGATCCGATTCGAAGCGATTAAGACTGTTTTCCGTTTTTAGTCGTTGTCGGCTTAAGAGATTTCACTGTAGAGACAATTAATTTTATATTTCCAGAAGTTTCTCGTTAAATCGAGCGATGTTATATTTAAAATGACTTCGAAACATATTGTAGTTTTACAATAATTTAACTCTCGTCAAAAGTTAAATGTGTTTGACAAGAGTCAAAATATTACGTCGAAAACGGCACTAGCATGACGCCGCGCGGTGCGCCACGGGCCTCATTTAGCGTAATTAATCCTTTGATATTTCCAGTGTGCATAGGTAAGGTCGAGTTATTTTTAATTCATTGAAAGTCTAACTTAAATACCTTATTGTTACCGCCGTTGTGTACTTTCGTCTTGTTCTGTGTATAGTTTATATTGTATATGTGTGTGTGTGTAACTGTTGATTGTGCACAATAAAGTATATTTTCATTTCATTTTCATTGTGTCGCGGTGCACATTTCTTTTTCCCGACGAAGGCTACTTTTAGCCGAAAGCTACTTTCCAGCAGCCGTGGTCACGGGCGGACTGAGGTGTCAATCGTCCAAGTGCACCGCGACACAAGCCGTAAGTGTTTAAAACAATGAACAATATTCGCGTAAACATAAGAAATCAATATTGAATACGTGAATTGGGGCTTATATCACAGATGGCTCCTGGAGCGCCGGTGTCGAACACGCATATTAACCATATTAATCGTTTATTCACCAATTACTTCAATTATTTTAATACTGGCCTATCAATCACTAATCACAATCTACGCCCTATATGCCGAGACTCGTTCTATTTCATTTTTGACGGAGCAGACGACACATCATTTGCGATGTTCTAAATATCATTATTATATTATTAATGTGAGTATGAAATTTGGCCGGTAAATTAACGTTTATGTGGAGGAAAGAGTGCAGTAATCTAATAAACATTTCTTTAAAAATGACAAGAAATACATAAATATAATAAAAATAACAACAACACACACTACCTCGGATAATTAACACACGCTACCGTGCTGCATTTGATAGCTGATACCTCAGATAGACCTGATACGAATTTTGTTACACTTTGACGTTTGTCCACATTTACATTTTTTATAATTTTTTCTATCTAATTGGCAAAATAACCTTATTTATGGCTTATACAGTTCAAACTTAAAAATTATATGAATTAATATGGGCGAATTCGTCGAACACTGGGTGACCTCTAGTAAATATTTAAATGTGTGTGTGGACTCTCAAAGAGGTCGGGACACCATCGTTCGCCACAGTACTACTACTTGAGTTTTGGAGGGTAGATAAAATGTAGGGGAAAACTAGGATAGTTGCCCCACTCATTGAAATCACTCCATATCTTTATATATATAATCTACTGTACGTGTGTATGTCACTGAACTCCTCCTAAACCGCTGGACCGATTTGCATGAATTTTATTGTATGCGTTTGGGTGGCGCCCTGGAAGGTTTAGATTCATAAATCAGCCCGGCAGGGCAACGTCTGCCGGGTCCGCTCGTCTCTTATAAAATAAAGTTATAAATATAAAGTTATAAAGTTAATTGCTTTATTTATTTAACCAGCCGGTACTTCGAGTTTTCATTGATAAAAAGTAAAATACATTTCCTTGAATATTTTCGGAGTATTAGCGATTTTAACGGGCCTCTTAATTTTGTGACATCTATCCCACGTATGGGATAGTAGCCTGATTCATATAAATCCCGTATAGGATATAGCCTAGAGCCTATAGCCATAGATACTTGTATACTGTTTCAATAAATAATTGAAACAGTATAAAATTCATTCGCAAAACTAGAGTTACTAAAATCGGGGCAACTATACTCCCTGGGGCAACTATCCTGGTTTTACCATGGCTGTATTTTTTAAAAATCTTTATTAAGAACTTGGTTCACAAACAGAGAGCTACCATGTCGTCCTCACAAGCCTACAACATTAAATAGTATAAGCAAATTAGTTTCTTTCATTTACTTTATTACGTCACTAGAAACAGGGTCCGACAACGCAATATCACAATTTCTCACATAATTAAACGTAGATTTATTAGGTATACAACTCCTAAATGATGCGCTCCGAACACATTCCACCAAGATGTGGTAGACATCTTCAATAGTCCCACACACGGCAAATGGTAGCTGTATTTGTATGTAATAATTACACGACAAAACATAATTTTCATGTTATTTGCAGCTTGAATGCAGTCCCACAGCTGGGATCACAACAAACGGATGAAGCAATATTATATTCATTATTTACATAATTGAACAACAATTAAGATTTAATTTATACGTAATCGTTAATTATAAATCCAAATTATTATTGAAGGGCCGGATTTTGTACGCCGATTCACGTAAGAATTTAAAGTAGGTAATAATATAGTCTACCTAGATACGTGTCACATTGTTGGTAATTTATTTGTAATTCATGAAATATTCTTTTTAGTTTCATTTCTATTTTGCCACCATTTTTCAATTTTCGACTTTATCGACACACGTGCTTCGTTCTTTTATGTCCTAATTTTTTTTTTGTATAAGCGAGACGAAAAATGGCAAGTTTGCAATATAAACTTATATTTTTACATCAAAGAATAAAAATACAAGTGATTTTTGTATTTTAAAGTCCTGTTCTTCAACGTCAAGAAAATCTTAAATTGTAATAGGTAAGGCTAGGAATATATTGTCCGGAATCCGGAAGGCCGGGGAAAATTCATAGTATTAAAAAAAGAACTCTGCGCTAATAGAATAAAGCGAAAACCGAACACACAAGTGTCGAACCAAATGTCAATGTTATATAATTATGCCAGCTTGACACTCGACACTTCGATTTTCAACTCTATAGTACTAGCGCAGAGTTCTATTTTCAGTTTCCAGAATGCGGCGGTTTCCGGATCATTTATAGTCCCAGCCTAAATGTGTTAGAACGAGCGCTCATTTGCTCTTAAAGCTGTGGGTGTCTTTAACGCCCGAAATTAATAACGTATCTTAAATCTTAGATAGATTTCAATCTTAGATCTCTTAGATCTATAGAATCTCAAACAAAAATTGACGTAAATTGACGTGAACTTAAACCTAGGATCGTTGAAATGAATTGAAATCTTGATCTCAGAGAGCTAAAATGAGATTAAGATTGATTATTAATTCCGGGCGTTAGCCGTAACCGTAAGACAGGCTGGTCCGGGCCAAAAGCCAAAACTGTCATAAGACTGTCCCAAACCCCAAGTGAGCGCTTGCCCTTACCGGTGTAGCCGAGCAGTTTCCGAACGATTGCGCCGTTCGTTTTTCGCGTATCTAGACGTCAAAGACATTATTTGCTTTGTGCATTACATATTTGGCTGTAAAATTCATGCACAGTTTTTGTTTAGCATGTTTCTTAAATGTCATATTTTTGTTGCAGGTATGTTGGCTTCTTCTATCCCTAGGAGAAATAGGTATAAAGTATTTACACAAAACTCTAAGTCATGTTGACATATTAACAAGGTACTCCCTGTAGTCATTTTCATAATATCGTGCTGTCAACTAACTCGCTACCAGCTAGGCTTTAAACATCAGACAGTAATTTAATATTTACCTTCTCTATTACATAAATAGCTATCGATTTCTATTCAAAAAATCAAATGAAATTAACATTAGTGCAAGATTTTTGGATGAAGTATTAATACCCTATTAATATTCTAAGTTCTGCTAACTCTCTTTTCTACATAGAGGTTGAACACAAACCTCTCTCTATTTTTTACTCTAATTATACCTTCAAAAAAGGTCTAAGTTGTCCTGTCTGTCGTCCTGTCCCACGTTTATTATGACATATTAATCACTATTAATCCCATCAACCAATCTCTATTATTATCTAATAGATACGTAATTATACACAATATTCCTTCAAGAACATAGACGTATATATATATATTATAGGATGAGAAATATCGAGGCAAAAACATTCCCCACTTAAATGGCCCCACATTTGGGGTTGATTTGGGGTCATTTGACATTTGAGGTATGGTGAGATCAAGATGGCGTAACTTTTTCTTGTATGAAGATTTGTTCTGTCAAATGTACGCCAAGAATACTCTCGAGAATATAATAAAATAAAAGACTTGATGTCGGAATACCCGGCGGAACGCGGGCAGCTCCCACATAGTCTCCGCCATATTAAATTTAGCCTCAATCTAAAATTTAGCATTGTGTGCTGGCCTTTGTCTGTGCCCTAAATTAGACAAGGTTTTTAAAATTGGATTTTCAAGTTACAGTCGCGCGGTGCGGATCTTTTGCGCTTTTAACTTTAAGGTAACGGTGTGGTTAGTTTTTTGCGTGCCAGCCAAATGGTTTTAAGGAAAGAATCGATGGGATGAAGTCTAAAATGCGGCCAAATCTGTTACTAATGTGGCTTCTTTGTGATTTTGGGAATGGTGGCATTGGTTAGATACCTATATCTATAGGTACCGTGAAAAAAAAAAAAAAATTCGAGCCCCCATAAATATTTATTTTATTCTGTTTTTGGTATTAGTTGTTATAGCGGCATCAGAAGTAAAGATCGTGTGTCAAAACTTAAAAATTTCAACTGCCCTGCTATCACGGTTCATGCCTGGTGACAGACAGACCGACAGACGGACAGATGAACGGACAGTTGTCGACGGCAGGGGAGACAGCTTCGGTCGAGACGAGGATACTCGTTACGATTGTTGTTTCCATTTCGAATCTCGCTCTTTAAAATGAGATCTTGAAGTTTTCAAACATCACGAAACATCATGACAACCAAAAGTGGTATAAAGGTTGTTCTCCCAGTTGTTTTATAATGCCATATCATTGTGTAGCACCATAAAATTTTGTGTTAGTATAAAAGTATGTACCTATGTTAGAATAAGGTTTAATATATACAATGCTATGGATATATACGAGAATTGTGCGTACCGATCAGTGTGAAATTTGGCACATTTAATGTTTAAGTGGAGGAAGGCTTGCCAAAAGCTAATATTTAAAAAAATAACAATAACACACACTACCTAAAATATTGTGCAGCAATCGGACTTCCAAAAAAAAGTCGAAATTTTATTATAAATTTATTATTTAATTATTACAATATAAAAAGGTACTAATTCTTATGACGACTATTACATTCAACGATTGAACATAAAGTACATTTCTAACACAATGCAAAATAAATGAAAACTGAGGAACTGCTGACGCTGCGCCTCGTGCCGCTGCCGCGTGACGTGGTTGAAGTGCTGCATCAGCGATCTCCTTAGGGTACCGTAGCATAACAACCTCACTCATACTAACATGTTTGTATATGTAACAGTTACAGGTTTGACACAATTGTCAATGAGTGCCAAATCTTTCTTTCACAATCCATAAACAACATTTACATATTTTTATCGCGTATCTTAAAGAGGCAAAACAAAATCTAAAACAGTTGAAACTTTAAAATTAAGACATGAATAATGGTCGAATTTCGACCACAGGGCGAACTCTAGCTATTATTATTTTACTAGCTTTTTCCCGCGGCTCCGCCTGCGTAAATAAAGTATCGGGTATTCCACGGGAATACTGTAATTTTTCGGGATAAAAAGTAGCATATGTTTCAATACAGAGTCTAAACTACTACAAGGGCTGCACTAAAAGTATCGGGAATGGAATATTTCCACTGTTCCTGTCATATTAAAATCTTTTTAATTTAAAACTCCTTGGTTTTAAAAATCGAATACCGTTTATTTATTTAAAAAAAGATTCTCGGTCTTGTCACAAGGTCTTGTCAAACTTGTTTAGTTGTTGAGAAAATGGAATTGACTCGAGAAAATTCTAGAGCGATGATTTATTATGACTTTCGAAGTGGTTTAACACAAAAACAGTGTGTTGACCGGATGATTTCTGCATTTGGTGATGAAGCCCCATCCAAAACCTCAATTTATCGCTGGTTTGCTGAATTTCAACGTGGACGTGTCAAGCTCAGTGATGATCCCCGTCAAGGTCGTCCAAAAACTGCAGTCATCCAAGAAAACGTTGATGCTGTGCGTAAGCTGATTGAGGAAGGTCGACATGTGACATACCGCGAAATTCAGGCAACTTTAGACATTGGCATGAGTCAAATACAAATAATCTTGCATGAAAAATTAGGTGTAAAAAAGTTGTTTTCCCGATGGATACCGCATTTGCTCTGTGAAGAGCAAAAAGCGGCTCGCGTTACTTGGTGCGTCAGAACTCTCGAAATATTCCACGCAGGATCCTCAAATGCTGTATACAACATCGTATCAGGTGACGAATCCTGGATATACGCGTACGAACCCGAAACAAAAAACCAGTCACGAGTTTGGGTGTTCGAAAATGAGTTAAAGCCAACAAAAATTGTTCGTTCACGGAGTGTTGCAAAAAAAATGGTGGCCACGTTTGTGTCCAAAACCGGCCATGTTGCGACTATTCCTCTTGAGGGACAAAGAACGGTTAATGCAGAATGGTATGCTAACATTTGTTTGCCACAGGTCGTTTCTGAACTCCGTAAAGAGAACTGCAACCGCCGCATCATCCTCCATCACGACAATGCGAGTTCTCACACCGCGCACAGAACAAAAGAGTTTTTAGAGCAAGAAATCATAGAATTATTAGACCATCCGCCGTACAGCCCCGACCTAAGCCCTAATGATTTCTATACTTTCCCTAAAATAAAGAATAAATTGCGTGGTCAGAGATTTTCATCACCTGAAGAAGCTGTGGACGCCTACAAAACGGCCATTTTGGAGACCCCAACTTCCGAATGGAATGGTTGCTTCAATGATTGGTTCCATCGTATGGAAAAATGTGTCAAATTTCGCGGAGAATACTTCGAAGTATTCTCCGCGAAATTTGACACATTTTTCCAAAGCAATAAATACATTTTTAAATAGTAATGTTGTGTCACTTCCTTGATTCCCGAAATTTTCAGTGCCGCCCTCGTACCATACCAAATTTCATCGAAATCCGTTCAGTAGTTTTTGCGAGAAAGAGTAGGAAACATCCATCCATCCTCACAAACTTTCACATTAATAATAGTATTTAGTAAGGATAACTGCGTTGTTTCAACGTATTTCGATTATCGAAATATGTTAAATGTCTCTCTTTTTTTTTTATACTACATATAACTTCTGTGTGAGAACAATTTTGAGAACAATTTAAAGGTTATACTTTGTATGGGTTATAGATACACGCCGAAGACGGCAGTGCATAATATGGTGCCCACATTAATTTTACGACGGCAAAATCGCAAAAAAGGCAAATTCATGTCAAAACATCCATTACTCTTCTACTACTGAACTACTACTTCAGATCAAATTTATTCAAAACGTAAACAAATAATAATAATAGCTCCCCACACCGAAATCGGTGCAGAAACGCAGGAGTTATTTTATAGTGCCCAGGTGTGTGCGCAGTACACAAGAGCACTCTCCCTTTCTTTACTCTCGAATCCCAGTGGGGCGGACACGGACCGACACGACTGGCGAGAGATCAGGCGCAGGACCGACGTTTTACATGCGACGTCTTTCTTGTCGGACAACCAGGTAGGTGATCAGCTTGCATTGTCCTAACCAAACTTGGAAACAACATTGTTTGTTGTTCCAATGCGGGAATCGAACCCACGACCTCCGAGTCGGGAGCCAAGATCTAAACCACTGGACCACGGAGGCGGTATCAAAAACACAAAGAATAAAATAGCCATAATGCTACCAATTTAAATGTCACTTACTTAGCGTGCAATAAAGGTAAAGTATCTATATGTCTACGGACGCTTTCACACCACGTCAATCTGGTCCTGTACTAAGTAACCGAAGAACTTGTATCACAGGTCACCAGACAACGGAAATATATTTAATACTTTTATACTATATACATATTTAAGATTTTTATTATAATATACATATACCTAATATAAGGTTTGGTAAAATCACCTACGAATATTTTGGGTATATGATCTACTGCTCGTATAAAGACATTTGGGCAAAAAAATTGTTGTTATACTCAAAGTAAAAAAATCATCTCGTAATGGGTGAATCTCCGCTCAACGTTAAATGTTAAGGAAGATTTTTTCCGAGTATAACAAAAATTTTTCTGCCTGAACGTCTATACATAAGCAGTAGTGATCTACTGCTCAAGGGAGAAAAAGTTTTTCTGTGCCCCTGGGTCTTGGATGTGTATTAAATATATAACGTTCGGTAAAATCAATTACGGATATCATCCAAGACCCAGGGGCACAGAAAAACTTTTTGTCCCTTCGGCGGGATTCGAACTCGCGACCTCCGGCTTAAGCGCCGACGCGCTAACCACTGAGCCACAGCGGTCGTCAAAGGTATGCATTTTTACACATTCCATCGGTCGAATTTAATATTAATTTTGCTAACGTATTCAATTTTTCAATTTGATCTAAACAGAATAATATTGCGGTAGTTCATAACAGTGCACGTCAAATGCTGTGCCGCATTCAAAGTCCCGCAAACAAAGCTGAAGTGGCATTGAGCTGAGTGGCCTTCCATGGCGCAGTTAGGGCAAAAGCCTCTACGCAATTAGTTATCGACTGTAGGTACTTTTTTTATTGTCGATACGAGAACTTAAAAAGAGATTGATGCTAGAATTTTCTCAATTGGAAGTTTGGGGTAACATCTACCCTATTAAAAGGCGCAATTTTTAGGGTTCCGTAATACTCAAGGAACCCTTATAGTTTCGCTCTGTGTGTCCGCGCTTCTAGCTTCTGTAATTATGAATATAAATGGATGAAATTTGGTATAGTTAAAGACTGTATATAGATCTCGGTTTTGGCATTATAAAATAAAACTAAATTTACAGTTAAGGGGTGGCTCTCTATACATGTGAGGGGCGGATATTATTAAAATATTTTTTCATTCTACCCCATAGTGTTTGTAAGTTGGTCCCCCCCTGGCATTTCTAAACTATGAGACTTAGAAAAGTTAGATTTTCCATGCTGATAGATAATGCTAAACAATCTTTAGGAAAATTATTTTGAAAGAAATCGGACAGTAACTTTTGAAGTAATTTGAAAAAAACCTATTATGCGTTTATAGTTACGGAACCCTCCTTAAACATGCCCTGACATGCTCTTGGTTAGGTTAGGTTATTTTAATTTGAAAAGAAATAACAACACAACATAGTTTGTAAGTACAAAACTTAATGAAATGTAATTTGATAAAATATATTATACTAGCTTTTTCCCGCGGCTCCGCCCGCGTTAATACAATATCCCACGGGAATGCTGAAACGAACATACATACATACATCCATCCATCCATCCATACAAACTTTCACATTTATAATATTAGTAGGATTTTGTAAGATAAATATACATTTCTACATTAAATGACGTACTGTGTAATGTGTAGATTGTAGGTATAAGCATAAACTGTTCTGATGGCTGCTCGTATAAAGCTGTACCTGGGAGGCCGAGCTTTGCCCGTTTTAGTTGTACGAAAAAAACAAGATGATATAGGTATAAAAAAAAAAACACAAAAATATTAGTCTGACCGGGACTACGGAGTCGAACCCGAGACACCAAATTGCCAAAAACGCAAAAGTCCAACGCACGCGTAGCTGAGCGGCGCGCTTTGACCAAAGTTACTATAGAGTGAAATAACTCGTATCTTTAATACGCAATGAATGAAAAACAAGTAAGTAAGAAGGATAGAAAAGTAAACTATATTTGACGACCTCTATGGCTCAGTAGTTCAGCGTGTTGGTGCTCAAGCCGGGGGTCGCGGGTTCGAATCCCGCCGAAGGAACAAAAAGTTTTTCTGTGTTCCTGGGTCATGGATGTGTATTAAATATGTGTATAATATAATAAAAATCTTAAATATATGTATAGTATAAAAAGTATTAACTATATTTCCGTTGTCTGGTACCCGTAACACAAGTTCTTCGAGAATTTACCACGGGACCAGATTGACGTGGTGTGAAGCGTGCATATATATTATTATTATTACTATATTATATGTGTACTTTTTTATTCATAATATCTGTATATTATTATATACGCCAATTTTATATCGAAAACTACACATATCGTACGTACCTCGTAGGGGTACCCAAAGGGTAAATACCGGACCCTATTACTGAGACTTCCCTGTCTGTCTGTCTGTCACCAGGCTGTATCTTCTGTGATAGCTAAACAGTTGAAATTTTGATGTATTTATGGTGCCGCTAAAAGAAAAAAATATTAAAAACGGAATAAAATAAATATAATAATAAGGGAGGCGCACATACAATAAACTTGTTTTTTTTTCCCGTTTTGTGAATTGTACGGACACCTTCATGCGCCAGTCCGACTCGCATTTGGCTAGTTTTTAATGAAAATTACGCGCGTGACTATCATATCACTCGCGAATATACGTAAATATATTATAATTATTAATATAAATATTATAGCGATATAAATATTCACGAGTGATATGATAGTAACGCGCCTAAACAGTCACTTTTAAAATTTTTATAATTGGGCGAAGGCGAATAATAAACTTTCGCCCAAAAAATGTTTAAGAAAAGCTAGCTGTAAGTTGTCACATTGGCGCCTATTACATTAAAAACACTTATTTGACTTTCCCGTTAGATAATATTTCAAAATTTTCTACGGTTTGAGCGTAAGTAAGTATGCTTACTCTAAAATGTAAACGCTGAATACCGAGATTTCGTATATTTTGTAACGGCGAGCTCTGATCATCAATTACATGAGAGTGTTATTTTTTACACTGTAATTTATGGTGCAAGTTCGAGGCAAAGAGTAGAGACCGATTAGAGGCGAAACTTTGTTTGAATGTTATGCATCCACCTACGTATTCGCACGGTTTTACATTGCAATAAATCTACATAGTGTTTCAAACAAGTTTCGAAACGAAAATGTTTTATTTCTGGGTGTTAAATGGTTACTTATATACATAAATATGGTAGGTATTCAATGATAATAATAGGTATTTACCTATGAAATTGCCGTTCTGCAGTACTGGCCATTTCAAATCAAAATAATTTTTGTTTGGCTAAGAATTCTAATTTCAAATTAATTTTATTTTAAAAACATGGAATTCTTTTTCCAAAAGTAGTCATTTGTTTATTGATAAGTGTTACATTTTCATTGCATTTCAATCTTTTTCGTCATCATGGATACGTTAAAAATTCGAATAATTATGGAATATGAGTACCGTCGTGGCAGCAACGCGGCACAAGTGGCACGCAACATCAACGACGTTTACGGAGCTAACACTACAAACCAACGCACCACTTGTTATTGGTTTGCTCGCTTCCGTTCTGCAAATTTCGACCTGAAAAATGAACCTCGCGGTTGTCCGAAGACTTTGGTCGACAATGACGAATTAAAGGCGATTGTGGAAGCTGATGATACACAATCTACGGCTGAATTAGCAGCAGCTTTCGACGTTAGCGTCAAAACGATATTGGTCCATTTGCGTCAAATTGGCAAGGTAAAAAAGCTTGACAAAAGGGTGCCCCACGAACTCAATGATCGCCAGCGCGAAGTACGCGTTGAGACGTGCCTTGCACTGCTCAACAGACACACAAATGAAGGAATTTTGAACCGCATTGTTACCTGCGATGAAAAATGGATTCTGTTTGATAACCGCAAGCGCTCAGCAAGTTGGTTCGATCCTGGTTCAGCACCTAAACAATGCCCTAAACGAAAACTTATCCCTAAAAAAGTGATGGTCACTGTTTAGTGGTCTAGTGCCGGTGTGATTCATCACAGCTTCTTACCAAACGCGTTGAGCATTACTGCAGATGTGTACTGTGAAGAACTGAACACAATGATGGAGAAGCTGGCACATCTCCAACCAGCATTGGTCAATCGTCGTCTCCGCTGATCGTGCACGACAACGCGCGACCTCATACTGCACAGCAGACGGTCTCCAAGTTGCAAGAACTGGGGTTGGAAGCTCTCCGTCATCCGCCCTACTCACCAGACCTTGCGCCTACAGACTACTACTTTTTCCAGAATTTGGATAACTTCTTGGCGGGAAAAAAATTCAATACGCGAGAGGCAGTAAAAAATGCCTTTCAAGAATTTGTTGCCTCCCGTCCAGCTGATTTCTTTAAGAAGGGCATCAATAAACTGCCACTGCGTTGGCAAAGATGCATTGATTGCATTTTACATGCGTTGAGTATTTTTCTGGATTTAGTGGTAACGCACTTGCGACACCCATATGTTATTTCTATAGTATACATTGTGACAGTGTTGGTAATACGTCTCTTCAATTCTGCGTGCACTGTTCAACAATGCACATTATATAAAATAAGTCTTCTATATAACTATTCGCTCTTGGTTATGTTAATATTTAAGCGGGCTCACGTCTGCAGGAGTTTTTCACGCATAAGAGGTTTGACTTGACACGCACGCCGCACAAGCTTACGTGCTGTTTTGTATATACAATAACGACAAAGTTCCTGCACGACCAGTTTCTTAATATTTTATCCTTTGAACTAGGACGCCACAAAATATTTAAACACAAAGGAAGTGACCGCAGCGACTGCAGACATAGTTGAACTACGCATTCACACGTGAGTATGTGTGCGTGCGTACGATTCAACGGCGCTGTTAAGCGATTTTCATCTTATAACAGGTCGAGCGGCAACTTGTTCGATAGTACCTACCTAATGTGTAGAAAATAAAAATTCTACCACATGCGAAACAGTAAGCCGCGTAAGCACATATTACTTAATAGTTACTACGTAAGAGTAAGCTAGTATCTAGTTTAATACGGAACGACATTTTGTTTTCATTGCACTCAGCGCCATCTGTCGGGCGGTGTAGAACTAAAATAAATAATGGTTTTAGTACGCCTAATATGTTGTAGTGCTTAGACAAGCTACTTGTAAGCGTTATGTAGGAAGTAATTCTCTAATATGAACTCTATAACTCAAATGTGAACCTTACCCTCCTTGAAATAATGAAAACCCAATATTTATGTAATTTTTCAATTGTTTTATTTTAATCACGAGGTTACAAGCCGGCAAATACGTTTAACGTACGAGATGTGACTTTTTATTTAATATCGGCACGTCACGTGCGTCGAACGAGACTGTTTCATCCCAACTCACAAGGTGTCAGCGCCATTTGTTGGGCGTATTGGGCTCAAATTATTGTTTTTTTTTAGTGTTGTATTTTAAATTTTATATACAAGACGTTTTTTCAGTCAGTGTCCAAACTTTCAGGAGCCATTTTGTAGGAAACGGCTTTTTTTTTAAAGTAGGTAAGTTGATCCCATAGTAATAGTTGCTTATATTTAATAGTGTATTTACTCCCGAAAGTTTTGACACCGACTGAAAAAACGCGCTGTATATAAAGTTTAAAATACAAAACCGCCAGTATATTATAAAGATAAGTAATACATATATATATATATATATATATAAGGGAAGCCGATATGATGTCGAGTTGTATAACGTCTCGCTACTGCATTTTACGATTGTAATCTATGAGCCCGTGGCCTAAGAGTTTCTCTCTGGAAGATTGCGAACCCTCCTGCGTCCAAAGGGCTAGCGTGGACCGCGAGGCTAGTACTCCAACCGTGAGGACGTCAGTGGTGAATGTAATGACTTCGTTTTAAACTTGTAACTTGACTGTAAAATACCTATTACGTAAGGCAAATACTGAAGTTAAATAACATCTCTCTACAACTAAAAATCTCTATAATTCATGAACATAGTAGGTACGTTAATTATTAATTAATCTATTATAATAATATCTATTATCTATGGACGCTTCACACCACGTCAATCTTGCCCCGTGCTAAGTACCCTAAGAACTTGTGTTACAGGTACCAGAAAACGGGTAGTGTATTCAATACTTTTATACTTTACATATATTTAAGATTTTAATTATATTATACACATATTTAATACACATCCATGACCCAGGAACACAGAAAAGCTTTTTTTTGTTCCTTCGGCGGGATTCGAACCCGCGACCCCCGGCTTGAGCACCAACGCGCTGAACCACTGAGTCACAGAGGTCGTCACGTACCTCAGCGATAAAAACATTTAATTAAGTGATTAGGTATGTCTTACCATTCTTATCTTCATCTTAATTTTATATAAACAATGTAAGTTTTCTTGATAGTTTATGTCTGCATTTGTTAGTAACCTTACTCAGGTGACTAACAAATGCATACATAAACTATCAAGGCGCATTAACACGTCTAAGTTCACAGCTCCCCACAGACTCACAAAACTCAACGAGCAGAAAATTAACATCACGAACACTGTACAAATAAAATACAATATTAGTACAGCGCAGACGGGCCACAAGCGAACGGTCGCCTCGCTAAAGAATATATATTTTGAGTTGCCGCGACCGGCTACACTTGTACGGCGAGTTGACACAGCCTGTACCTCAATAAAAATGACATAATCAAGGAGCGTGATTACTATTCGATACTCGTTCCAAAAATGTATTATACCTAAAACATATGTTAAGTTTTGTTAAGTTAAGTTTTGAGACCATGTGACCTGCTTATCCTATAAAATAATGAGTAACTTAGATTCACATTAGGGTCAATTAACCGAAAGGAAACGATTCGCGACATGGCGCTGCATTTTTAAGAAAGCTATTCAACATTTAATTTTATTCATTTCACATAAAGACACGTTTAATTGTATGAGTTCGAATGTAAAGTGACAGCTCGTTGCACAGCGCATGTGCAGTGTATGACTGATGTCATATGAAACGTGTATCTTTTTGTGTAGAGAATAAAGTTCAATTTGAAGCTTTCTTTAAAATGCAGCGCCGCGTAGCGTATTGCCGCTGTGTGAACTGACCCTTACACATAATATTCGCGGCGATCCTGAGCGGCGCGGCGCTCGCGTGAGTATAAAAGGCTGCTGGTGGCGTACGGCAGTGCAAGGGCCTTCTCCGTACCTTTTTTTTATTTACTCATACGGTCATTACTTACATAATAATGTGGCCTGTATTAAAATGTTTAACAGATTGCCGCGTCGTCGCTTGTGGCCCGTTTGCGCAGCCTACAGCTCTTAACTTACAAATAAAATTACTCGCTAGAAACGGGATGAATTTAAGGACTCATCTGGATGTAAGATGGCGTCTATTTTTATTAAGTTTTGGCTGAAGTTTGTTATAAATACAATTTGTGACTTTCTGAAATAATTTCCGCATAATATAAAATTGTCGTTACCAGTTAATAAAAATGAAACGTTATCCAATTCTAATCAAAATAATTCATATATTTATTTAATGAAATATGTTGTTAGTAGTTGACAGTCAACAGTAGGTACAACAACATGTTATTAAAATAAATAAATAAATAAATTAAATAATATTCTATGTGTCCATATGTAATCAATAGTTAAAGTCATAAATATGAATATCGTCGAGATGCACGTTCTACAAAAATGAAAAAAATGACGAAAATTTAATCTCTCACTAGTGCACGAGGTTAAAAAAACCCGCTGAAAATAGAATTCTGCGCCAATACAAAAGGTCTAAAAGTATCATCAAAATAAATACGTCTTTTGAAAACCGAAAACCCCAAATTCAAACGTCAAATATTTATCTTAGCATATATTAATACACCCTCAATGTTTGTATGACTGTAATTTGTGTACTTTATGCCGATAAGGTCGCATATGAAAAAGATCGCTTGGGTTGTTTTGAACCGAATTAATTTTGTTTGCTGGGCACATTTTAATGTGTACAATATATTTACACAAAGTAAAAAATATATATACTTTTATACGTACAGACAAACACCTTTCATATAACTATCCAAATTTTGTCAGGGTAGTCACAGAAGATGGGGGGGGGGGGGGGGGGGGGGTTAAAATATATATGACATATTAAATTACCATTATATTAACAACTTTAATATAATATCACAGCAAAAAGAATATAACATATCTTTTTTAAGACATAAAGGGAAACGAGAAAACGAGCAGACGAATCGCTGATGGATAGAAATTATTCCTATAAAATAATAAAAATTTATAATTTCAAATTTGTAAAATCTTCATCGTAGGTAGTTCATAGAATCAGGCATTACTTTGCGGAAATCCATAGCATACAATTTAATTAATATTATATCTAGCAATATCCCGCGAAAAAATACCTACAACCTGTAAGCAAATGTGTGAGTGTACGCCTAAGGCCTCCACAGGCGAGAGGCGGATCGTTTCAGTTACAACTGACGTCAGTTTGGCCTGAACGGATTCGAGCACATACACGGAAAAATCACATCCGACCCAACTGACGTCAGTTCGGCCTGAACGGATTCGAGCAAACACACGGCAAAATAGCATTAGTTCGTTCTGCTTTGCCGTGAGCTACGGTCGTGTTTAATAATTGTGTAATAATTAAACACCGCGAAAACTCACTACGCTTGTATACATACACGCCCGCACGGCTCGCGGCTCTGGCGAGAACTGAAGCGATTTGTCTACAAATGGTCCGCTCAGTCCATCCGTACAGTCCAGAATTAATGTTGCCAACTTAGTTATTTGACAAAGTTTTACTACTAAATTAAGTATTTTATTCCCTCCTTAGTAGGAATTTAGTTGTTAGTAGTGTTTTAGTAGGAAAGAGCCAGACAGTAATGATATGCAAAATGGTCTAGATTAAGCACAAAAAAATACATCTTATCATAATAATACATTCGTCCGTAATTTGCTTAAAACTACCCGTTTAATTACTATATACGTAACCTTTCCTAGTATATTTTAATTTAACGATAACATTTATAATAAAATTTAATATAATATTTTTTTTAATATAAAAAAACCTAAAATGCCGTGGTTTTTTTGGGGCTTTACGGATTCCTAAGTTTTTAGTAGAAATCGAGTTTAGTAGTTTCGCAAAAATAGAGCTGCCAACACTGGAACGAATCGCTTCAGTCCATCGGGCCGACTTATACGATCGCGAAATTGCACACAGACGATACGATTTTGCATCCGTTCAGGCCGAACTGAAGGAAAACCGGACCGTATATGGGGCCCCATAAGCATGCGTAAAGCACCTCCCTCCTCCCACACTGCTTATGCGTGCACTCGGAAACAAGATCGTGCAAACACCACCACCACACAAATTTGATGATTGATGCTAATGAGCGGTGACGTAGTCAAACAAGTTTGGTCATTCAATAATGAAAGTCTATTGTTGTTCTTTTCTTTAATTATTTCTAATTGTTCCAACACGCTCAGTCGAAAGACTTTGTCACATTTATGTAATACCTTACACCTACAAGCAAATGTGCACTCACACATTAGCATAATATTAATTAAATTGTGTCCTCGTCGGTATTATGTACATTCGCCTACAGATCCGGTGTACGACTTATATACTTTTTTTGCGAATTGCGATTGCGATTTTACTTTTTGCGATCACAATTATCAATCTCACATGACATACAAACTCGAACACGAAATTTGAAAATTTAGACGCCCCTTCGAGAAGGCACAATCTTGACACTTTTTTGACACTATTGCCGTGTACGCGATAGAAGAATTGTGCACACGTCGTATGCTTGTAGTGGTGCGTATGCTAGCTTTCTTTAATCTGTGCTTACACTGTACAAAATATCCACATAATATTATTATGCACAATGTAGGTACAGCTGTCGCTGACAGATCTGGTGTACCGTTTTTTGGGCCTTATTGTCATAGTAATAAGATAGAAAAGTGGTAGGTACATCGGGTTTGCCGGCTTGTACACACGGACAACGCTTGTGGAATTACGTTTTTAATAAAGTTTGTTAAAAACTCTGTGGCAAACAAGCGTGGGCAAACAACATGTACCGCAAGAAAGTTTTGGTGTCGCCCAGTTTAAACAAAATTTTCACAGTGAGAAATTCGAAGGGCCGCCTCGAGAGGAGATACCACTTAACACGGCCTTATAGAAAAGCGGCGTATTAACTCTGTTGTTGTCTGTTGCTGTGTTTCACCGTTATGTATAGGGTTCAGGGCATATAAGACCGATGACGAACTTGTCACTCCTCTAGTGTTGCGATTGTCCATTAGCAGTTACCGATTATCATTAGGCGGTCCGGCTGCTCGCCAATTTAATTCCATGAAAGGACACTATTGGGCCACCACACTTACCCACCGCTGCAACTCCTGTGTAGCCAGGATCGACAGCGGTAATCAGCCACAAACACTTTGATATGATATCAGGGGTGCCCGAGGGATATGCTAAATCTGTCTTGGGACCGCAACGAAATAAATCAGAAGATTGTTGGAGGAGTAGGAAGTGTTCCAGTTAATCATGAAAGAACACTAGGATATTTTACCATAACTATTTCTGAAATATGTGATGTTTTCTGTGGCTCCGTGGTTAGCGCGTTAGCGCTTAAGGGTTGGAATCGAACAGTTCGAAGGGGAACAAAAAGGTTTTCTGTGTTCCTGGGACATGGATGTGAATTAAATAATAAACATCTTAAATATAAGTATAGTACAAAAATTATAAAATATATTTTCGTGAGCACAAGTTCTTGGAGACTTTACCACGGGACCAGATTGACGTGGTGTGAAAGCGTCCACATATATTATTATTATCATTATGAATTTAATAGTCATTCAACAAACATGGTTCTTGCATTGTAAGCCTTGAGTACATGAGTATATACAAAAGACGTTGTACTTTGTAAACGAGACCACAGGCGGTTCTCTGTGAATATTTTTTTCAAATGCCTTCTGGCTATTATCTTTTTACTTTGAATAAAGTATAGTCTCTTAGACTTTGTGGGGGATTGTATTTCTAATTTTCTACTTGAATCGTGTAAGAAATGTAAGAGCGATATATGGTTCGATGTTAGTGCAATGTAGCATATATAAGCGTGATTTTTATTTTACTGTTGGAAAATATTGCTTATTTTGGGCTTTTGAAGGCGAATTGGGCTTCTATTCTCATCTACAGCCGAGCTCTAGAGATCAGAAGCCCGCCCGCCATAAAAGCCTTCACAATCTCAACATCTTAAGGTAGCCGTCTGATAAACGCGACGCGAGACCGAAATAGGGTCGCGGAGCCACTGCTTGGTATGAATTTATATGGAGCACTTAATAATCCCCGCGACCCGCGACGCGCGACACGTGAGCTTAGTCAGAGGACCTGATTGGCTGGTTTGCTAGTCGCGGTATCGCGTCGCGGGTCTCTTAGATCGGAAGGCTACCTTTAGTCAAAACGTGTGGCTTGGCTGTTTCGCTATCACAATATGTTACTTTTCTGCTATTGTATATAACAGTGTATAAATATTTTTTCACTTTACGCCCACGTGAATGAAGCGAACTGGGCGAGTCACATATTTTGACTACGGCAAAGAATATATATCACTAACGGTGCAGAGAGAAGCTTAGCTCTTTATGAGATCTGATTACTATTGCGACAGTGCGAGTTATTTGGTCGCGTCTTCGCATGATATCACACGAAAATGTTTTCGTAGGATTATAATATTATAACTGTGATATTTGTGTTATAAATTTTGAATGTGAATCATCTATAACAATTTCGTGATACAAACACTGATTGCCTGCAATGTCTCGAATTAGGGATCCCCTGCGGCAGGCCCCCGGGCTGTGCAAATATACATTTGAATCAGTATCCTATTTGTGTTCACGTGCACATGTGAATTTATTACACGTGTTCGGTAATGGTGTATTGTAATATGGGTACTTACACGGGGCACTAAAATATCGACGGTTGTGATCCAACCACGTGTGTACCAGTGGCGAAGGCTGGTTCTCCTTCATAGGGAAGCCTTAGCCTGCACAATAGGAAGGGATTTGCATGAGGGTCTGCAAAATGTAAGTGGTAAGTGTAGCCAATAGGAATGGAGTTATAGGAACCCCACGCCACCGATGCGTACCTACTATAAAATCATTGTTTTATATTAGGTACGCATCAGTAAAAACGACCTCTGTGGCTCAGTGGTTCAGCGTGTTGGTGCTCAAGCCGGGGTTCGCGGGTTCGAATCCCGCTGAAGGAACAAAATAGTATTTCTGTTATCCTGGGTCATGGATGTGTATTAAATATATATGTGTAATAATATATGTGTATAATATAACAAAAATATTAAATATATGTATAGTATAAAAGTATTAAATATACTTTCCGTTGTCTGGTACCTGACCTGTAACACAAGTTATTCGGGTATTTAGTACGGAGCCAGACTGACGTGGTGTGAAGCGTCCATATATATTATTATATTATTATTTTTGTTACGTTATTAGTTATTGTTGTTTTAGATTAAGGTCTTATATTGTTTGAGCTGAATAAAGATTATTGTTATTAAAAAGATACACAGCTTTTTAAATATATGTAAACGTCAAAAAATTTGACAAATTTATCGCGCTCCTAAAAATGGTGTAAGTATACATTTTCTGTGAATTTGAATTATAACATTTATGTGCTTGTGACTAGAGTGGTTTCAGCGTTTGTCACGAATGCGCCGGGTGAGGCTGGGACTATATTGTCCGAAATTCGGACGGCCGGAGAAAATTCAGAGCATTGAAAATAGAACTCTGGACTATTAAAATAGTGCTGAAAATCGAACACACGAGTGTCGCCTTGTTAGACTTGACATTGGCCTGTTACTTGACACTCGTGTGTTCGATTTTCAACTCTAATTTATTAGCGCAGAGTTCTATTTTCCCGGACCCGCCGGGTCTTTATCACGACCTCACTGAAAATCGAAATGAAATAATGCTCCGTTGGTGTTGTCCCTGGGTAGCACTTGCCTTCAAGCGATCAGTATTCCACTCGGTATTCCATTACAAAATAGATGTACTCCACTAATAAATGACTGTTAACAGCGACGGCTATCATCCTATACTCATTTATAATCGACGAAATGATTGATGGGCGCTAAGTAAGGGATCGATCATGGGGAAGATTAACTAAGTGATCACTAATCGCTGAAGACTTTTAGGCAAATTAGAGGGGGAGGGAGAGATAGAAAATTCTTTATTTGCATTGACATATAATGGTAACACATACCTACGAGGGCGGCACTGAAAATTTCGGGAATCAAGGAAGTGACACAACATTACTATTTAAAAATGTATTTATTGCTTTTCGAAGTATTCTCCGCGAAATTTGACACATTTTTCCATACGATGGAACCAATCATTGAAGCAACCATTCCATTCGGAAGTTGGGGTCTCCAAAATGGCCGTTTTGTAGGCGTCCACAGCTTCTTCAGGTGATGAAAATCTCTGACCACGCAATTTATTCTTTATTTTAGGGAAAGTATAGAAATCATTAGGGCTTAGGTCGGCTGTACGGCGGATGGTCTAATAATTCTATGATTTCTTGCTCTAAAAACTCTTTTGTTCTGTGCGCGGTGTGAGAACTCGCATTGTCGTGATGGAGGATGATGCGGCGGTTGCAGTTCTCTTTACGGAGTTCAGAAACGACCTGTGGCAAACAAATGTTAGCATACCATTCTGCATTAACCGTTCTTTGTCCCTCAAGAGGAATAGTCGCAACATGGCCGGTTTTGGAGACAAACGTGGCCAACATTTGTTTTGCAACACTCCGTGAACGAACAATTTTTGTTGGCTTTAACTCATTTTCGAACACCCAAACTCGTGACTGGTTTTTTGTTTCGGGTTCGTACGCGTATATCCAGGATTCGTCACCTGATACGATGTTGTATACAGCATTTGAGGATCCTGCGTGGAATCTTTCGAGAGTTCTGACGCACCAAGTAACGCGAGCCGCTTTTTGCTCTTCACAGAGCAAATGCGGTATCCATCGGGAAAACAACTTTTTTACACCTAATTGTTCATGCAAGATTATTTGTATTTGACTCATGCCAATGTCTAAAGTTGCCTGAATTTCGCGGTATGTCACATGTCGATCTTCCTCAATCAGCTTACGCACAGCATCAACGTTTTCTTGGGTGACTGCAGTTTTTTGGACGACCTTGACGGGGATCATCACTGAGTTTGACACGTCCACGTTGAAATTCAGCAAACCAGCGATAAATTGTGGTTTTGGATGGGGCTTCATCACCAAATGCAGAAATCATCCGGTCAACACACTGTTTTTGTGTTAAACCCCTTCGAAAGTCATAATAAATCATCGCTCTAGAATTTTCTCGAGTCAATTCCATTTTCTCAACGACTAAACAAGTTTGACAAGACCTTGTGACAAGACCGAGAATCTTTTTTTAAATAAATAAACGGTATTCGATTTTTAAAACCAAGGAGTTTCAAATTAAAAAGATTTTAATATGACAGGAACAGTGGAAATATTCCATTCCCGATACTTTTAGTGCAGCCCTCGTATCTTATACTTCAAACGAGAGAAATTGTATATAAATAATCGGTTTCTCGAAAACGGCTCAAAGTTTTACCATGAAATTTAGTATGAAGTGATATGGGAGTATTGGGGAGAAAAATCGATCTAGATAGGTCCTATACCTGTTAAACTGCACACTTTTAAGCTATATATGTTTTTCTTACGTCATGCAATAATTTATCAATAATTTCGACATGATTATGTCATTCCGATGTTTTGTTAGAAAATGCGGAATGTTGTGGGTTCAATTCCCAGTCAGATAAATAGGATTGCGATTCTTTTAAATTTATCAGAACTCCGACCAAAGATCGGTTACCCAGGTACTAATAACGTAACCAAGATCATATGTCTGAACATGTCTCGGGAGGCTTCCGTAACTATCAACGCGCTATAGGTTTTTTTTCAAATTACTTCAAAAGTTATTGTCCGTTTTCGTTCAAAATAGCTTTCCTGAATAGTATTTAGCATGATCTATTAGCATGGAAAGGTTACAAAATGACTATATTTTTGGATGTGTTGTGAAAAAAACACAGGGAAGCTCCCTGTGTTTTTTCACAAGCAGAAACATTTAACAGCGCCGTGTCGCAAACGTAACGTTATCGAATGAAATTTGTACTCGTATAGGCGCTCAGTCGTTAACGTTACGTTTACGCCGCCATCAAATGTTCTTCCTAGGCGCACTGTGATTGAATTTTCCCATACTAGCTGTTCATTGTGTTCATTTTGTCACTTGACTGTTGAATATTTATGGGTGCGCACAGTTTACCTGTTTGGCACTGGCGACTCGAGAAAGACGACTCAAGATTCGACCTAAGGTCTTCCGGGGGGAGTGATGTGGCGGAACAATAAGCGCCACAATCCTGAATCGCGCTATCGTAGTTTTCAAAGATCGGCACCATATATAATATATCTGAAATTCATACAAATTACAAGCTCGTACATCACCCGCAGGGAGGTGATGTAAGAGGGGGTCAAACTCCCTCTTCGTCTCCTCACCAAAACGACTAGCCAAATGGCAGTCACCAGACCGACTAAGCTAAGACGGCCAAAAGCCATTAGCGTAGACCCTTTCGAAAAAAAATAAAATAATACAAGTGGGCTTCAGCTTGACCGAGCATAGGCAGACGAGGCATCCACTCTTCCTACGGTTAATTCAAAAAAATCGGCCCCAATAGGTTGGTAAGTGATATTAGATGTTGGTGTAGGATGTATGTGTATTTATTTATTTATTTATTCCAGTTCATAGTTAAGACAAAACAACGTGTGTCAGAACAGCCAGTCCCCAATATAAAAATATTCAAAATAGATACACAAATTAACGTTTTACAGGTGATAAAAGCACCTTTCTACAAATAAATTAGGTCCTTGAAATAAACAGTAGGTATTATTCGTATTTAATGTGCCATTTATATGTTTCAAATATAAATTACTAGCTTTTACCCGCGGCTCGTCTCGCGTAAATACAGTATTCCAAGGGGACACTGTAAGTTTTCAGGAAAAAAAGTAGCCTGTTTTAATCCAGAGCCTAAACTACTACCATACCAAATTTCATCGAAATCCGTTCAGTAGTTTTTGCGTGAAAGAGTAACAAACATCCATCCATCTATACATCCATCTATCCTCACAAACTTTCACATTTACTACGTTAGATATTTACAACTTTTCGGTAGCGACACGTAATTTTGCTATAGGTAGGTAAGGCTTTGCCCTATCCAAAAATGTATTCAGTTAGTTTTGAGCATTGAAATATTTATAGCTCGTTCCCCGTCCCGCGCTAATTATGTCATTAATTATGGCGAAACGGAATAATCTGTTTATTTTGGTGCTTTGTGCAAAACCCCTGCCCCCTCTTGGATAGAAATGGGGGTTCCATTTCTAAATGCAACCCCCTCAAATCTCTCGCCCATTCATGTACGATATTTGCTTTATGCTTACGCCTAAATGCTTTATTTTTTCTTCAAATAACAAAAGAACTTTCGACGTTCATACATTATATAATTTTTTCCCCAATTTGGTCCTTTCAAATTCAACAAACCTCTGAAAATAGCGCCTCCTCATATTCGTAGAAATGTCTTGAATTTTTCTGTGAGACAGTTAATTATTTTCAATTTTTCCAAATGAGGTTTTGTACAAAATGATACCTACTGATATTGCACTTGGAAAATTGAAATTTAAAAGATTTAGAAAACATGACCGTCGTTGAAAAGCACCAAGAGTATTTGAAACTTATACTTCTACATATGTAGAAGTATAAGTTTCTTTCTGTTGCGGCGAAAATATCTCTAAAATCCTTTGAATATTTACCACAGAAAGCTCAGGTGAAAATGCACATCTTCCTCAGTAAATACTAAAGAGATCCAATCCCAAGCGAAACTTGTTCCTGACACTTGAAAAGTTAAGACATTTACAATACCTTATCCTAGTGGAGTTCCGAAATTCAGCATTAAGTTCGCATATGTGGTTTTGGCACCTCGTACAGTCGCCCATAGAAACCACTTTTCGATCTTATTACTGTGGCAGTAAGGTCCAAAGGTATTGCACCGAGTTGGTCGGCAACAGTACATTAGTGATGGACGAAGTTCAGTTTAGTTTCAAGTTTTAGTTGCACACTCCTGGCCTAGAATCGTTCAAAGTGTCGTTGCAACGATGTTTCCTACTTCGGCTCTCGGACTAGAATCGTTCAAAGTGTCGTTGCAACGAAGTGTCCGACTTTAGCTACGACGACGGACTAAAATCGTTCAGAAATCAGATTAAGTGCCTGTTTCATAATCTTCTAATGAGTGTCGGATAGCTTATTCGGAAGTTTTGTCTCTGCTTAATTTATATCGAGCGACAAAGAAAATACAGGCAAATAAGCACACTTATCAGTTTATTGTAAAACAAGAATCGTTTCAACTTTAAAGTAATGACGCAAACTTACATTTCTAAATACTGTACCTACTATGGACACTAAGAACACTGATCTAGTTACGCTTGTAATTTCAATGAAATGTAATCAAACGACATGGTGTATCTATATCATGTCTTGATTTTCATGTACCTTTATGGGCGAGTAGGTAGTGGCTAGTAGCCAAAAAATTAAGGTGGATCGCCCACAGTGAGCTGATTGGCTAAAGTACGTGATACCTTACATATTTTTGGTTTGGCTTGTCCCCTTTTTAGGGGACTTTTCGTCAACCTCGCACATTAGCATCGGATACGCTAAATTAATGTTTTGCCTAATAAAATAAACTTATGTAAAATATAAGGTGTATTTTTAACCGGCCTCCAAAAAGGAGGAGGCGGTTTTATATATCCTTATTCTTTGCTTATTTTCATACCACGAGTACAATACAGTAACACAATCGGGCGGAACCCAACTATCCTCCAACGGATGAAAATAAATCTCTTTCTTGCATACAAGAAGTCTCTATTGTTGGGCTTGTATGAATTGTATGGGTTGTATGATAAATAGTATTGTATGGTAAACCTGACCTAAAACCACCGAGTAGAAAATATATTATATACTTACGTACAAAGAAACAGCTTTCATAGAATGGATCCAAATTTGAAAATTTTGACGTCTCCTTCAACGGCCCACAATTATACCACACAATCGTGGACACACCGTATGCTTGTAGCAGTGCAATCAAATAAAACGCTAACTATGTAGCTGTTTATCTGTTCATCTTTCTTTACGATAATTGATTATGATGATGATTTAATCTGGCTAAAACTACCAAAAAAAAAAAGTGTATTTTGAGGTATTTGGGCGGTAGTAGGTAGGTATAAAAACTTTTGTTGGTTACCAGTCTTGAGTCTAACACGATTATTATGTGATGTAATGAATACTAACCGTGCTTCATTGTTGAACAAATTGTTTTACATACTAAGTTTAAAAATGGAGAATTCTACTTGGGTTATTAACGAGTGCCTGGGAGACCGAGCTTTGCTCGGAGTTCTAGTACACAGTTAAAAATGTATGTTATGTATACTTACGTACATACTACAGAGAAACATCTTTCATAAAACGATCCAAAGTGTTGACGTTCCCTTCAACGCCATACAATTTTTCCACACAATAGTGGACACATCGTATGCTTGTAGTAGTACAATAAATTCGAAAGCTAACTAAACACACCGGCATATTTAGCGGAACACAAAAAAAAGGTCCATAATTATTACACTTCTTTTGTTATTTAAAGATTCATTTGTTTTACTTAAAATGAGATCACATTAAGAACAGATTTTGCGACTATATTGGCTATTTGTGAAAAATGGTACATTTTTGGACTTTTCATGTAACCGGGAAAAGTGAAAATTAATATTAAAATAATAATTAATTAAATTAGAAAAATGGTGATTAATATCGCGTATTTCCTCCACGTGCTCTTATTAAAGTTTCTACCCGTCTAGGCATACTGAGAATGATGTTATCGATGGTCTCCTGGGATAGTCTCCGCCATTCCTCAACTACGGCGATTCGCAGTTCCCCACGTTGGCAGGAGCTGGAATTCTGGACTTAACTTTTCTTTTCAGCAAGTCCCAAACGTGCTCTATTGGGTTCATATCCGGTGATCTCGCCGGCCACTCCATAACAGTGATATTCATATCATTAAGATAAGCTTGAGTTACCCGAGCGGTATGCGGCCGAGCATTATCCTGCATAAAAACAAAATCGTCACCGATATATGGGGCAAACGGTACGACATTTTCTTCTAAAACTTCTCTGATATAGCGGTCTGCAGTCAGACTCCCTCTGTCAATCACTACCAAGTCTGTGCGAGCTCCCAAACAAATGCCCGCCCAAACCATTATTGATCCACCACCGTATGCAACTGTAGTTTCAAAATTTGTCTGAATATATCGTTCTCCTTTGCGTCTGTATATTCTTTGCCTGCCGTCAATTTGATTTAAGAGAATTCTGCACTCATCACTAAACAATACCTTACTCCATTGGTCCGCGTTCCAAAGTCGATGTTCCTGAGCAAAAGTTAACCTGTTTCGACTAACGACGAACGATGATTTACCTCGAGCCTTGGAGCCTTGGCGGCCACAAATGAACCCAAACCAGCTTCTTCGAACCTTCTTCGTACCGTACGCTCACTTACGGTTACACCCCTCACTGCTTCTAACTCATGTCGGGCTTGGACGGCCGGTTAACGGGGGTTCCTACGTACACGAAGCCGAATGAAACGATCATCCCTACTCGAAGTGCGTCTTTTTCTGCCTTGTCCTGCTCTTCTCACATAAGTACCGGTCTCCCTGAACCGTTGGATACTGCGATGGATCGTTGAAACTGGTCGACGAAGATCTCTGGATATCACTCTGTAGGTTTGACCATTTCTTCGCATTTAGAGTGCCCTGGCAATCTCCGTTGGGGCTAAGTCAGGCATAATTCAGTCCTCAACTCCAAAAAGATACGCGATTAAAAAAAACTAACAAAAAACAGTATTTCAATGAAATTTTAAATCAAACTCAGAAGGAAGAAATACTCGAAGTTCGCTCCAGATAAGGTGTATTTGAATAAAATTAAAACACTTGCATAAAATGTGATGTTCAGTTGTTTTCTTAATTTGAAAATATTTCTTTTTAAATTAAATGACGTAAATAAACCAGCCAGCAACCTTATATGATACTGATATCAAACCTTTATTTTATGTTCCGCTAAATATGCCGGTGTGTGTGTTTGAGCTGTTTATATATTCATCTTTAATATGTGGTTCTAGTATGGAAAAAAAGGGTTTGCTATTATTGTATCAGGGTTTTGTAGCTTCTTTGTGGTTTAGTTCTCAGAGATATTGCTGACCTTTAAAATCTTATTTTTATGATATAAAAAAAAAACAGAATCGCAATAATATTCGGATTAGAACGATATTTTTACTTTCCACGGAGAATACAGAGAGCTAACGTTTAAATTAGTGAACATTCTCCATTGTAAGTGGTCAATTCTGTGCGTTTACTGTGTCTATGGTCTGTAGTGTTGTCATTTCTGTTTATTTACTGTGTAAATATAGCGGGTATAAGTGGATTCAGGTCTATTAATATGTATAAGCTGTAATCTCGTTATGGCGGTTATTTTGAGTGACACGCAGTTGAAGGCGAGGTCTTAGATCCTATTATAATAATTCAGGAATAAATACGCAATATTATTAGGTTACATTCACTTTGCATATTACTTACTTACGACACTATCGAAAATATTTCTGTTGTCTCTTAGACTATAATACCAGCCTCCACTCCCAAACAGCACGAAGATAATCGGAAGGTGATGGACCAAAATTGACCCAGAGTCGACAGCAATAAAATGGTTGCCATTGTGTTTCAATCCTATTTGATGTCACCAAAAGAGTTATTCAGAAAACGCCGGGTATAGATGTTATGAGCATGAATAATATCAGTTTTTCTATGAAAATAACAGACGGGAGACGGTGTATGAAAAACGACGATACCCGAAAGAATTAAAATCGTGGTCGTAATGTACTACTAATATTGGTCTATATAGGTTGTAGGTAGGTATTTTTAGTGTGGAAATTGTAGTTTGTGTTTGTAATTTCAATATACGGAGGTAAAATTTCAGATCTACACTTTTTTGCGGCCTCTAATCTATACCTATACCTACAACACCAACCACCAACTACACACTTGTACAGTTCCTACACCACCATCCACACCTACATCCCCACCTACTTCGATTTTGGATTTTATTCTTGCTCATAACATCTATACACGGCGTATTATAGGGTTGTCCCTTTGGTAACATCAAATGTGATTTAAAGTGAACCCATTGACTTACATTTCGTTGCTGTCGACTCGGTTTTTTTTAAAAGTGTGGATGACTTTACTTCTGTTGTCTGCTAGACCAGTCCACTTTACCCGCGAGGTAGACTTGTCGCCCGATATTTATATCGAGATGTGCCGACGCCTAATAGTGCTGTATATATATCGGTGGCGAAAGCTGGTTCTCCTTCATAGGGAAGCCCTAGTCTGTATAATAGGTAGGGATTTGGATGAGGGTCTTCAAAAGGTAAGTGATAAGTGAAGCCGATAGGAATGGAGTTATAGGAACCCCACGCCACTGGTATATATTATATGACGTTTAGGCAGAAAAAAAAATTGAAAAAAAAAATAGGTACTAACTAAAATTACATTGCGCTCTCTCAGGCGTTGAGGTCATCGGCGTCATAGAAATAGCTGATTTAAAGGGGAAGCAAAGAATTTGCCTAAATAACATCAATACAATAAGATGTGTGAGGTCAATGAACTTAACAACGCCGTAACGAGCGTACTGTAATTTTATTTAGTAGGTATATTTTTTTGATCAAATTAAATAACATGATTAACATACATGATATAAGTACTGTAATTTTATTTATTAGGTATATTTTTTTGATCAAATTAAATAACATGATTAACATACATGATATAAGTTTTATGATGATGATAGAGTGGAATTAAAACTTTCTTTTTCATTAATTTCCACATGACGCTGTTTCTGTGCAGCGGGGTAAATAAAGCCTACTTTCAGGCTTTGCTCAACTTTTAATTAACTCTCATATATTATGCCATTGCATCTTGATATAAAACTCGACCGAGTGCGAGTTGGACTCGCGCACAGAGGGTTTCGTACCTTTAAACAACTATTAGAACTAATATCGTGCACTAATATTAATATCGAGCAAAAAACCGGCGAAAACATCAAGTTTTTCGTGTCTGAGTTCCCATTAAATATTTTATTATTATTTAATTTTAAAGAGAATATACAACCCAATATTCAGTGAATACTTCAAGCGTCTACCTGTTACCGTTATTTATATCGAGCAAACGACTGGAGACGGACAGACGGACAGATAGGCAGCGAAAATTAAAAAAGTTTTATTTCCATATAGGTTACAAAGCAAAGCTTATGGAATTGTCCCTACGTGATGCCTACCACGGTTCGGGAACTAACCCGGCGGGAAGAACCGGCGTAAGAAACTCGCACGGGGCCATCTTTTAGAAAAAAGATGGAAAATTGTTATTTTAATTTTTTTAAATATATTTTTACAATATGTAAACTTAGTCTATATAATATTAACAATAGTCAGATACATAAAGTACGTAGAAATAGCCATGCAGGTGGCCATCCTATTCCCATAGTGTGCGATCGTCAATAAAATCATTGACCCTTTAATAATGTTGTGCCTTTAATAATAATAATGTTTGTGCACACAAACGTTCTATATACTACTTTTTTAAATTTATTAATGGGAAGATTTCGAACGTTTTCTGGGATTCTATTGTATACACGTATACGAAACCTTTAAAGGATTTTCTTACTTTACTTAGTCTGATCACTCTCGGTAATAGGTCTCAGTAATAGAGTCCCGTTTTTTCACTTTGGGTACGGAACCCTGAAAAATACACTAGATCCCCTTAAGGCTTTTTAATTGATTAGTAGGATTACGTTATGTAGAAAATAATCCAGAAGAAACTGTACACTTTGGGGATAGAAAATGTAGCATTATCCCAGGATAAAATTTATATCCAGTGAATATTATTTTGAAAAAAAACGCGTTTTGTACATGAACTGTCGCTACCTATTGCATGTGATATGTTATATATATGGTATAAGTAAGCCAAATGGAAATGTCATGATTTTAGCAGTATGTGTAATTATGTATCTATATATGTTTGTTCTACTGTAGCGCCTTAACTACTGATCCGATTTTAATGAATGAGGTGTCTTAAGGGTTCGTAATAATGGCACGGGTAACATAGTTTGCGTAGTCAGGTTAAAGTTTTTGATTTTTGATTATTAAATATTTAACCACCCAGTTGTAAATTACAGTAACAGCCTCCGTGGTGGACTCAGAGGTCGGGGGTTCGATCCGACGACACGCGTTGGAACAACAAAAAATGTTGTTTCCAAGTTTGGTTAGGACAATGCAGGCTGATCACCTGATTGTCTGACAAGATCCATGCGTCGGATGGGCAGCAGTGGCGTGGAGTTCATATAACTCCATTCCAATCGGCTTCACTTGCCACTTACCTTTTGAGGCTACCCTATTCCAAATCCCTACTTATTATACAGGCTAGGGCTTCACTATGAAGGAGAACAACCCTCCGTTACATGCCCATTGTAAAAAGTCGGTCCTGCGTCTGATCTCTCCCAGTCGTGTTGGTCATTCGTTCTACTGAGTTACGAGAGTAAAGGAAGAAAGAGTGCTCTTGCGTTCTGTGCACACATTTGGGAACTATAAAAATAACTCCTGCGTAGCTGGCCTGGTTTCGGTGAAACCGGCCACCGTCACCGAAATCGGTGTGGAGAGATATTATTATTGTTGAACGGAGTTGCGGGCATCGTGCAGTACTTAGTCCGTATAAAAATATCCAAATTTTCATATCGCGCCAACGAAACCGCGTAAATTACGTTTAGCCCAATATACACTTACCGCCACCTTCGCCGACATCGATGTGGGGAGCTATTATAATCTTTAATACTTTAAACGAGACGATCTTGTATATATTATATAATCGCCATCTCGGCAACGGGTGAAATTTAGTAAGCAAGGAGTTTTGGGGGAGAAAAATCGGTCTAGCTAGATTTTTTATCCCTGGGAATCTGCGCATTTTTATAATTTTTGCTTTGTTCGTAAATTAGGAATGCGGTGGGTTCCAATCCCCGTGAGATAAATATTTTTGTGATTCTTTTTATTTTTTTAAATTTACTAGAACACCGAGCAAGGCTGGGTTACCCAGGTACTTATAAGTAAATCACACGCATGATTCTTTCCTAATATCTTACCTTTGACCCTTAACGCTAAGGGCCGAATCAAAGGGACCCCTGATATTTACGGCGCCCTTGACATTTCGTTTGACGGCCAGTAAACACGGGTCACCCCAGTATTGGCAATTGCGTATCAGGTCTAATGAACTTGTGTGAGGTTCTATAGATTATGTCAGTTAAATTTTCGATATACTGTCCTACCACTATTATAAATATGAAAGTTTCTGAGGATGGACGGATGGATGTTTGTTACTCTGTGCACACAATAAATATTGAACGGATTTGGATGATACAGCGTTTTGGTGGTACTACCACCTGTATCAACGCTGTTTAAGCTCTAGAATAACACTAGGCTACTTTTTATCCCGAAATACTAGTGTTCCTGTGGTATGCTTTATTTACGCTGGCGGAGCCGCGGGAAAAAACTAGAATAAAATTAACTTAAATCACGCCAAAAGCATTAAATCTTTCGGTCGCAAAAAATAAATAAATCTCCAAGAAGTTAAGTCTTAAGTTTCGTTGCTAATTAGCTATTTATCATTATTTGTCGATACTGTATTGATTAAGCTACAATAGAAAAAATAAAATCTCTGCAAAGGCAAAGGTAGGTAGGTAGGTAGGTATGCTGAATCTTTTATTGTTGTCATTTTCTAATTCTAATTATTATTTGCATATTAAGCATAATATAAGAGATGCATTATGTTTTTTTCGTTTCTCTACTCGCATATGTGATGTTATATCCTCAAAAATTCTTTGTTGTTCTTCTGGATTAACGCCAGATTTTTTTTATATTTACTAGCTGTTAAGTTGACAAAACAACCACCATAAATAGCCTTTTATATTTTGTTCAGTCGCTTATTATTTTGATTCAGACTTTCACAAGTTTTTTTTTATAATTTTTACTTATATTAATATTATAAATGCTAAAAGTGCAAGGAATGATTAGACCTTGGGAAATAGGCTCCATTTTATTGCGGAAAAATGTGCGGTACCCGTGCGATATACGTATTGTTGAACAACAGCCTCCGTGGTCCAGTGATTTAGAGCTTGGCTCTCGACGAAAATGTCGGACCTGCGCCTGATCTCTCGCCAGTCGTGTCGGTCTGTCCATCCCACTGGGTTTCGAGAGTAAAGGAGGAGAGAGTGCGCTTGTGTACTGCGCACACACTTGGGAACTATAAAATAACTCCTGCGTGGCTGGCCTGGTTTCAATGAAACCGGCCACCGTCACAGAAATCGGTGTGGGGAGCTATTATTATGGTTGAACGGAGTTGCGGGCATCCTGTAGTACTTAGTCCGTATAAAAATATCCAAATATTCATATCCCAATATACACTTACCATAAGCTGTTAATACACTTACGAGTCACATTATTTACTTTTATTCCCCCTTTCGCCACGGAAGCGTTATGCCTCGTTTTCCCGAGGTTTTCCCCCTAATAAGCACTGCGATCTCTGATTGAGTCTTTTGGGATCGAATCACATCTAATAGGAGTAACTATTGACTTGAAATGGCTATTGGAAGACGGATTTGTACGACTGTTTTACCACTTTTGGCACAGATTATTAAATAGTTCTTTTGGCGTACTTAATCTATATATTAATACGTGAAGCAAAAACTTTCAGTACAGTTTTACGAGAATTGTGTGAACGGAGGAATGTGAAATTTGGCACATTTAGTTTATGTGCGGGAAGGTGTGCAGAGAAGGTTAAATAATGCTTAGAAAAGCATAATATTAATAAAAAAATACGTGTGGCACTCGGGGTATGTCGCGGTACAGCTATTGCATAGCATTTTTTTTTACTTTCTCACAAACAGCTGCTTGCGTATTGGTCCGATTTCGGAGCAGCTTCGTACAGTCGTACCATATACATACACGTTAAGGTTCAACTAGTCGCGGGCTCGAACTCACTCGTGGACGCGGCCAAAAAGCACGCTGTCTCACCTAGCATTGTGTCTAAAAGAGATAGACTCAGTTATGAGCAGTTAGCAGCTAGTCTACACGCATACGTCTAGTCGCACGCACACAAACACCGTGCCGAAGTCTGCCGAACTGAAACGACGTTAGACGGCTATTCGGCTATTATATAATATTTCGGCACGGCTGTGCCGGTCGGAGTGGGGGGAATTAGGTTTATTTTCGTTACGGAATTTCTTGATTCGGTTGCCGCTCTCAAAGCCCGCGATAAAAGCTATGCAATAGCTTACTAACAACAACACACACTACCGTGCGTTTGAGATATAAAATTTTGTAACGCGTTGATGTTTGTCAGTTTGTTTTTTACTATCTAAGGCGCAAAAGAACCCTTATAAAGTTCAATCTTAAAATTATTTGAACTATTATGGCCGAGTTTCGAACACAGGGCGACCTCAAGTAATAATATAATAAATGATTACATTACCTAAGTGGAAAATTATATTTAACTTTTTATTTAGTTGTGTGATATTACAACTTTTTACCTGACTACGGCGAAGCGAAGAGGATGGATTTTGGCAGTCTATGTATGTATGTATGTATCTATGTTTGTTCCATCGTAACGCCTAAACTACTGGTCCGATTTTAATGAATGAGATGTCAATAGATGCGCAATAATAGCCCGGGTAACATAGGTAACATATAATTTACGTAGTCGGGTTACAGTTTTTAAAGTTTCGACTATTACTTAGAAAGTTATTTCGATTTTGTTCTTGCTCGTTGAGTCAATATTTCTATTGTGCCTACATCCTTATTTACTTAACTATATTGCTTAACTTGAAATCGACACATATAAAGTTGTTGTACAATTAGAAGCAACCACAGCTCTCGTATTGAGTGTTCATTATTTTTATTGACGTGTGAGGCGAAATTTAATCGGCATTTTGTTATGATGTCGTCATCATCATCGTCGCGAATTGTCGCGATGACGCACAATGTGTTTTTTGCCTCAAAAAAGTGACATCCATATTTATTGGCTGAATCCAAAGATATTTAGAATTCGAGAATAGAACACCGGTGTGCCGTTTTCGAATTGTTTTTTTTTTTTAATCTTGATAATACTGTGGCGAAAACATAATTTTTTGTAAAAATTTAATTCTGAGAAAACTAAGCAAGCTGGATTGATTATAATTTTATACAAGTAGTTAAAATCTATGGGAACGCAAATTATCACTAAATAATTTAATAAAATTTGTTAATAGAATTCAAATTATTGTCAATTTTATGTTTATATATTTTAGCATTTTACTCCGCCTAAACGAAAAGTCTGCGTTGAAACTAGAACTAAAAGAAGGCTGAACATCAGGCCTATCTAGCCATATAAAAATCATGCTCGTACTTGGAAGCGTCCATGAGCTATTTCCATCTTCGCGCAAGATCATTTTTTCACTAATAAATTAATTCTGCGAAAGCTAAGCAAGCTGGAAGGTTTATTTTGTGCAAGTGGATAAGACACATGAAAGCACAAATAATTATTAAACAATTGTGTTAAAATTATTAGTAGAATCGAAATTATAGGTAATTTTGTGTTTATAAATTTTGCAAATTTTACTCCACCTAGACTGAAAAGTCTGCGATCAAACTAGATCCAAAAGAGGTCTGAACATCAGGCCTATCTGGGTAATCGAGTTTTGCTCGGAGTTCTAATAAATAATAAGTTCTATTGCTTAAAAATGCGCCGTTTACAAGGGATACCAAAACTACCTGAATACTAAATTTCATGGTAATACTTGCAGCCGTTGCCGAGATACCGATTATATATATATATATATATATATATATATATATATATATATATATATATATATATATATATATATATATATAAGATGTTCGTACTTGGAAGCGTTCAGTATTTATTGTAAATATTGTTACCGGAGTCATATGCTACGATGTCTACGGAGTGCTACGAGGGCACTACGACGACGCTACGAAGCGTAGGTTGGTCATACATTATGCCAATACATTAATCATTATTTACACTAATATTTTAAAGAGGAAAGATCTGTTTGTTTGCCTTGAAATAGGCTGTAATAGTATGTTGGTTTGTGGTCCCGATTTTTTATGAAAAGCGGGTAAAAAATTCCCAATATCTTTTGGCACAGGAGTAGAAAAGGATCGGCGAAGGACATAGGCTACATTTTATCGCGGGAAAATTTACTTCTCCTGCGGGATGTTCTTACGAAGTATGCGCGTACGAAGTCGCGGGTAACATCTAGATAAAGTTATAATTACAGTACATATTGTGTTAAATTTAATCATCATCACACTCCATGTGTCCAGCCCCGTCTAAGGTAGGTACTAGATAGATTTACTCAGTCGTTACCTACTAACTAACCCCTTTCAATTACTTCAATACCGATATGGGACAAAAATCATCAATCATTTTTGGAAACTGAGTAAAAGGGCACTTCAATATCAAAAGAAGGTTATTTGCCAACCCTCCTCATGAGATATAAACGTTCTTATTAATATGATAATATTTTCTTCAATATCATATGTCGTGGTCAATAATGTCAAAACTAAGGATGGGCTATGACGTACATTGGACAGAAACAATCTTCACACAAGAAAACGTTACGCCATCTTGGTTTCACCATACCTCAAATGTCAAAATGGCCTCAAACAACCTCACTTTTGGGGTTGTTTGGGGCCATCTTGACATCCCATTCGCCCATCGGGGTCAAAACAAACCATTTAAGCGGGGACAGTTTTTGCCTCGACATGCCTCGTCTATAATATAAACGTCTACGATGGTGGTATATTATACAAAATTTTAACATGAAAATAGGCATTGCTATCATAGTAAGGCCATTCGATGTTATGTTCGGTCGATAAGGATACGTGGTACGGGTGTGGTACCCTAGGGTCATCGAAAACCAAAACTGGGGGCTTAGACAAGGTGACTTAGCTAATCGTGATGACGTAGTTAGAAATCAGAAGTGTATGAAATTGAAATATCCCTAGAGAAAGAGCATTGAGAATTTGAGCATAGAATGTTTGTAAACCTGCGATTTGAAGTAAAAATTAGGCGCTAATTTTGTGCAGTTTTTGAGTAAAAATAGAATCTGATACTTAAATGGATATTTTTTTTTGAACCTAAATATTATTATTATTAATAATAATAATATCTTTGGACGCTTCACACCACGTCAATCTGGCCCTGTACTGAGTATCCGAAGAACTTATATTATAGGTACCAGAAAACGGGTAGTATATTTAAAAGTATTATACTATTTATATATTTAAGATTTTTATTATATTATACACATATTTAATACACATCCATGACCTAGGAACACAGAAAAACTTTTTTATCCTTCGGCGGGATTCGAACCCGGCTTGAGCACCAACGCGCTGAACCACTGAGCCACAAAGGTCGTCAATGCAAATATTGACGTAAGAAAATGGTAAACTCGCCTGAAATATCGTTTATTAAATTTATTATATAGGTTATCTGATACAATAGAAGATTTAATGTATTACACGATAATTTCAGAGATTTTTTTTCCGTTTTCGGGCGCAAAAAAAAGCAGCTACCTTTGGTACCAAAGTGGCTAGTAGGAGTTGTTCTCTTGGGTTCGTCATTTCAATGCCCGTCCATAATTGAGCAGAACAGAAGATTTGCGATTTTGCCTATCTTCCGTACACTCAACATCTATACTAATCTATACTATCTAATATACTAATATTAGGTCCTTACATATGAAATTAGCGTTATGTCGTACTGGCCACTTTAATCTCAAATATATCTTCTTTGGTTAGGAATTGCAATTTCAAATTTATACCGCTATTTACTCATGCATTTGTGTTTAAAAATTCGTAATTTGTTTTTTCCTTTTTTGATTTTTTATTTGCGTCACTCTGTTTACAAAATGGAAATCTTGAAATATCGTATTATTTTCGAGTACGAGTCCCACCGTGGCACCAACTAGTGCCGCAGAAACGGCTCGAAGGATTTATGATGTATATGGCGGCGGTGTCGCAAAAAAAAAACACAGTGCGTTTTTGGTTCCAACATTTTCGTTCTGGAAATTTCGACCTGCAGAACAAGCCCAGTGGACGGCCGGAGACCAAAATTGATAATGAAGAATTGAAGGCTATTGTGGAAGCGGATCCATCGCAAACCACGTCCGAGTTAGCTGCAGGCTGCGGTTTTAGTGATAAAACTGTTTTAATCCACTTGAAAGGTGGGTACCTCATGAATTGAGTGCAGCAAACCGACAAACGCGAGTCGACTGCTGCGTTTCATTACTCAACCGGCACAATAATGAAGGGATTTTAAATCGAATCTTTACCTGTGATGAAAAGTGAATCCTGTACAATAATCGGAAACGCTTATCGCAATGGCTGAACCCTGGCGAACCAGCCAAAGCCTGCCCCAAGGGAAAATTGACTCAAAAAAGTTACTTGTGAGCGTTTGGTGGACTAGTGCCGGTGTCGTTTACTACAGCTTTCTTAAATCTGGCCAGTCGATAACGTCAGATGTCTATTGCCAGCAACTGCAAATCATGATGAAAAAGCTAGCTGCTAAACAACCGAGGACAACGCTAGACCACACACTGCACAACAGACGGCTACCAAATTAGAGGATCTTTGATTGGAATGTCTAAGGCATCCACCGTACTCCCCGGACCTCGCTCCAACAGATTACCATTTTTTTTCGAAATTTGGATAACTTCTTGCACGGGAAAAAATTCAACTCCGATGGGGCAGTCCAAAGCGCCCCAAAGATTTTATTGATTTCTGTCCGAATGGTTTTTTAGTAAAGGAATCAATGAACTACCTCTGAGATGGCAAAAGTGCATAGATAGCAATTTTATACTTTGATTAAATAAATATATTATGTTTAAAAAAAATCGACTTTATGTTCCCCTCTTTACAAAACACCAATTTTATATGTGATGACCTAATATAATAAAGAGGAAAGGTTTCTTTGTATGTTTGTTTGCATTGAATAGGCACCGAAACGACTGGACCAATTTTGATGAAATTTAGTACATATAGAGAATGGACAACGGGGAAGGACATAGGCTACTTTTATTACGGCAAAATGTACGGTTCCCTGGATATTTCCTTTTGCATGCACGAAGTCGCGGGCAACATCTAGTGGCATAATAAATCCCGCAATGCTTTAGCCCTGACGACGGATGGATGAAACCAATAAGGTAATGGCTTTACCGTCGATAGTTAAATTTAGCCGGCTAACGGCTATTGACTAATTACCCGAATGTAGCCGCAATGGCCGGCCCATTGCGTCATCTCGCAGTTTGTTAACGTCATCATCATGATCGTCATTGCAGTGGTTATCATTATGATTATATTTCAAGAATGATCACGTATTTGTAAGAGTGTGGGTATGCTAGTTTTATAAAATAACTAGCTTTTACCCGCGGATCCGCCCGCTTAAATACGGTATCCCATGGGAACACTGTACTTTTTCAAGATAAAAAGTAGCCTATCTTCGTTGCGAAATCCGTTCAGAAGTTTTTGCGTGAAATAGTAACAAATATCCATCCATACATCTATCCATTCATCAGTAGCGTGCACAGGATTATGACACTGGGTATGCGGCGAAGTACTCGGTCACAAAAACTTTTTCGTTTATAGATTTTTAGCATAGCTACAGCCAAGCGACGGACCTCTAAGTCGAAACCATGCCAACAGAGCAAGTCTTAGATGTACTACTATTCATGTACATCTTCTACGGCAACGCAGACAAAACAGCGATTGATCGTCGCGGCGGAAGAAATTCTAATAAGTAAAATAATAAGCATATTTTAAAATATTATAACCACTCACCAGTCAGTCAGCTTCAATTTTCACACATTCAAGGTTCCGGCTACTTGAGAATACTATATGCCGATAAATTACTAAATAATATGCAAGGAAAACAATATAATTTAATCGTGTGTACACAACCACACAGCCAGTTATACGTTTCATAACTTTTAACATGAAATTTTCGAGTTACATTATTTTTTTGCTGGTTTAATTGTTGTAACTCGGGTACACCTTTAGACAGAATTTGAATCTTTTCACTGAATGACAATTGTGAGAACTTGTTATTTTTAATTTTTATAAACACACATTTTCAACACAAACCTCACAATCAAATAACATTTTAAAAAATCAACAAACGCACTAGTAAAAGCAAATCACTACAATTATTATAGAAACTCAGTAATAAACTGTTAAATGTACACACTTTCAAATTTTTTGCCGCTATATAATCATGTCGATATTCATGGGTGTGTGCGTTTGCGAAGTATGAAAATTACACATACATGCGATGATATGTCCTGCAGAACGCAACGGCATGAGATGAGTTGCTATTTATAAAATATTAGGCGTTTTTAAGTTATTATATTTTTTTAATTAATTTATTTACTATTAATTAAAGTTATCTAAAACGTACGAACGTTTTATTAAAATATCTGTGAATGACAAGTAAAGCACTGCATTTCTGCCTATATGGAGCGCACGCCCCTGCCATCCATCCATCCTCAAAAACATTTATAATAGTAGTAGGATATTTATGATTAGATGTTAAAACTGAAACTGTTCGTGATTTCTCGCTCAGACAATGCATGAAATAAATTAAGAATACTAAAACGGATTGAATATTTTGCACTGTGTATTAGTTTGTTGTTTGAAAGAGAGTAATAGGTAATATTTTTGTTGCTATGTACAATATCGACAAAAAGTTTCTGCTCGACCGATTTCTAAATATTTAAACAGCACAAAGAAAGCCACCACAATAACTGCAGACGTGGTTGCACTACGCATCTACACGTGAGTATGTGCTGCGTGCGCACGATCTAACGGCGCTTTTAAGCGATTTTCATCTTATGCCTGGTCAAGCGGCAACATTAGCGATATTACAATCCAGTTCCAATATGTAAAAACTGCAAAATGGTATTCTCATTATCGTTGAACCAACGTCGAAACCAGTTTTGATTCAAAAATCCGTTTATGATACTACGTCAGTTAATTACGAGAGTTTGGGTTTAGTTACTGGTCACGGAGCAAGGAAGCTTGGGACGCAGCTGCCACTTTCTGGAACGTAGTCACGGTGCAAAAGAAGCGGCGGAGCGAGAGCGTGAGCCTTCGGCAGAGTAGCACCCGATGCGTCGTAGACGACATAGTCGGTGGCGTTTAGCGCACCTAAATGCACCAAATAGATTACCCCCGTAAAATTGATCCGTAGACGGCATCTGGGGGGTTGCCGCCTACTGAAGGATCAGGAGATGTAGGGTTCCCTTATGTCCGACGAACCATTAGCGAAGGAAGATGGCAGTAGCACCGTCATCTATAATAATATGCTGCCCGATGAGGCAAAACGTCAGCGGGGTTGTGGTAGTCACAATAGTTCCCATAGCCCCGCCTAAAGCGCGTGAAGAGGGATATCGGGGGTTTTAGTTGGTAAACCGGTGCAAAGCACTGCGGAGTCCAACATGACCCTGCGATCCTTCCCCGGGGTCTTGTGTTATGCATAACGCATTTCCCCTTGTAAAATAAATGAAAAAAAAGGCGTTTAGCTATTGAACACACCGAACAAAAACGATAGAGCTATCTGTACGTAATGTATACGAACTACACTATCTGTGCTCGCAGATGGCCGCTGTGGCATGATAAAGCGCAATGTGTTACGACCAGTGGGCTTAGCACGAACAATTGACAACAACGTATTGGTAACGTTACCGAATGAGAATTAAAAAAAATTAAATTCAACGCATCGGCCATACAATTTTCATTCGAAAACTTTACGAATACGTTGTTGTCAGTTGTTCGTGCTAAGCCTCATAGGTACACAGCTGTTTTATTCTCTTGGATTACATGCCGCGATCGCGAATTAAGCATAGTCTAAAATTTGTATCAAATCCCGAAATTAGTATAAAATAATAATATTATTGGAACGAAGTTCCTTATGGGGCGATGCGGAGGGGTACCCTAGCCGGGAAAAAACGTCCGTAACGTAAGATTTTTATGTATAGTCTTTATTATTTTCTTTATACCTCGAATAGAACTTAAAATTAATATTTTTATAATAAGGAACTTCGTTCCTATCCGGTGTCCCCCACCACACGGCTTTTTTATTAATATTACAACGTTGATTGTGCCAACGTTTAAGAATACCACGCAAAGTAAACCGCTGTCACAGAAGCGACACTCACTATACAGATGACAGCTCGAGCACCGGCGAATGTCAGCCATGTTGACGTAAGCCTAAGGTTGACACCGAAATAACTTTAAACGTCGCGTCAGACAAATCTATCATGAATATTATGAAAATTATATTGTCAATCATGTCAAAGCACGAAACGACCAGCGGCCAGCCCCGTGAACGAAAGTCCTGGCTGGAAAAAACTCGCGCCCCGCTCGCCGCGCGCACCCCCGGCATACGTCGACGCATATCAAGCAATGCCGGGGACTGTTAATCGTGTGTCTATTGAATGACGCTTCTTATACGGAATATTCTTTGCTGCTGTGAGGACAGGCCCTTAGTCTTTAGTTAATTATTATAAATGGCAGATTTTGTGTCAGTTATATTCTTAGAATAATTATTCCGGTTACCTTAACCCCGCAAGTCTTGTAATAAAAATATTTTATTACTAAGCCGGTAAATATATATAGTACGTGTTATGCAACAATAGCATACCTATAACTCTCAAGCATGTTTTGTCGTTGGACGAGGCAATTGTAGACATAGCATTTATTTACATTTTTGAAAATTGTAAGTGGCCCTCTATTATATACTGTAAATTAAATTTTCTCAATCACACCTAATTATATTATCCGGTAGTAGGTAATTATTCTCGAAGCTTCTAATTGTGTTACGGGATCGACTTAACTCGTCAGCGAGACGGTGCAGTAGGGAAGAATCCGTTAATTATAAAATATCCAGAATCTTGTCAAAGACTCCACAAGTTGGTTGTGTGAAAGAGATAGGTGTATCTTAACTTTTTGATACTAAAAATAAATTGATTAACGGCTCAACAAGGTTATGATAAACAGAAATCCTAGTATTATTATAAATGTGAGAGTCTGTGAGTATGGATGGATATATGTATGTATGGTTGGATGTTTGTTACTCTTTCACGCAAAAAATACTGAACAGATTTTGATGAAATGTGGTGTGGTAGTAGTTTGAGCTCTGGAATAACACATAGACTTTTATCCCGCAAATGTACAGTGTAAAAGCTGGTCTTCTTTAAAAGCTGTAAGATTTGGGTATCAAGCGAAGCCAAATGGTGCCTTTGCGGCTTTCGTCAAACGTGACATAGAACCATGTGCCCCCCATCTATGACATGTCTCTATTAGTTATGATTGGAAATTAAAACTTGACTAGTTATGTTTTGACTGTTAAGAAATTTTGAGCAGATGCAATGCAGCCTCCATATATAAAAACAGTAAAATGGTATTCTCATAAACGTCAAACCAACGTATAAAGCGTTTTGATCGGTCCAAACTACAAATATCAGTTTCATATATATCATGACGATTCATTTGTAATTTATTAAAAGTCTTGGTTAAATAATATGAGGGTTGGAGTTTAGGTTTAAAACTCCTTTGCTTTTTTTCTTCGTTTCTCAATCCTTCCGTACCTACGTTGGAGATGCTATCGTAATACTTTCACATACTTTACATAGGTAGGTAATAGGTATGACTGACCCAGTCATCAAAATACATTGAGGCGAGATGGCCCCATAACATTTTTTCAGAGGGGACATCTCGCCCTAGATCTTTGCATTCTAATTTTAAAATCTCTAAATATGTATGTATATACACAAAGCATTAAAAACAGACCGATTTAAAAGTCTTTACGATCATACCAGAATTACTCGTATTTTATGCAAACGCTCTGGGGTGGCCACATTTCGCGGAATGTTCAGGTTGCATCAACCGTGTTAATTTCGAGAGAGCAGGTGCAGTCCGCTAATGTGTTCGTGTAATGTACTCTCGAGTATTACGTAAATTGAGATTCAAAATTTTAGAGTACCTAAGGGTCAGTTTACACAGCGACCACACACGGCGCTGCATTTTTAACATAGCCATTGAAAACTGAACTTTATTCACTACACAAAAAAATACACGTTTCATGTGACATCAGTCATACACTGCACATGCGCTGTGCAGCGCGGTGCAACATGATATTCGAACTCTTACAATGAAACGTGTATCGTCTTGTGTAATGAATAAATGAAGTTCAAATTTGAATAGCAATCTTAAAAATGCAGTGCCATGTCGCATATCGTTTAGTTTCGGTGTGAATTGACGCTTAGAGAGAGACAGAGCACACAAACACCATGTGAATCCGCAACGAAGAAAACTGCAACGCGGATAGCTGCGATGCAATTTCATGTTGTGGCAAGGGGTTTTGCTTGATCACTTCTTAAATGACCTTTAACCGTAGGTACTATAGGTACATATTATCGTAGATATATGATTGGTTGCGGCGCTCGACTAGATACCGCGCTATCTAACAACAACAGCTCCGTGGCAACTCATTATTGTAGTGTGGGTTTATAATATAATTGCGTGTAAGATACATCAGTCAATTTTTAAAGAGAATATACAACTCGATATTTAGTGAATACTTCAACCGTCTTCCTGTTGTCGTTATTAATATCAAGCAAAAAACAGCAAAAATATTACGTTTATCGTATGTATTTATTCATTTTCTTAAATATTTATTTTATTCTGTTGTTGTAGCGGCAACAGAAATACATCAATTTCAACTGTCAAGCATCACGGTTCACGAGATACAGCCTGGTGACAAACAGACAGACAGACGGATAGTGAAGTCTCTGTTGTAGTCCCGTTTTTAACCTTTGTGTACGGAACCCTAAAACGGTAGATGTGAATTGGGTTTTAAATATCTTTCTTTTTTACCGTTTACTCAGTTTCATTCGACCTCGCAAAATAGATGCCTTGTGGGTACTGTGTCACAGAGAAGTCGCTGGCGGTTCTCGTTGATTGCAGAAGTCGGTGTATGGTTACATTCAGAGAGTAAGCTCTTTTCCTCAGCTCCAGTTATTACTTTGCCGCGTTTCTTTAAATTCATTTTATCGGGACGTTATTACTTCAGATGGGCCGCCTAGTTCCTAGGGTTCGTTTCTAAAGAATATACGGGTAATTCCCCGGTGAAATATTGTCGAGTCTCTGACATGGAAAATGTCACGTGACTTTATTCTAGCGCAGTTTTTAATTAAGTTTTTTTTTTCAGGTAAGAAAATTACTGTATCAAGAGTAGATAGAGACAGATACACAATATTACATTATATTGGTAAGTATTTGAAAAATTTAAACTAGAGATGATATTGATTTCTAAAGCGCTCCATTATAATATTTATGCTAACTAACCGCTGAGCCACAGATGCTCTCAAAACATAAACGATTTCAAGTGTTCCCAGTTCTCCTAATTCACCTCGCATATCCGCCATGGAATTCTAAAGTGGCTAAAAGTCAATAAAGTTTTTTCTATTATCATAATATAATAATAGAATGAAATTCGTCACACACAAAGTTTATGTGGAGGAAGGTGTGCAAAGAGCTAATTAATATATTTTTAAATAATGGTTAGCCGTTACGTGCTTAATTTTTATTTTAGTTTGATATTTTATAGCATTTGAAGCCTTAACAGAAGACGATAAAATAAAAGTGATGATACGCACTCGTTTAATCCTTTTACGAGCTTTAAGCGATATATCGCCGATGTTCAACGGCTTCGTAATAAAATTATAACGATCTAGTTATATAAAACTAGACGCGTACAATTGTACATGTATGTATATACATTGTATGTACTTGTTTTATATAAAAACTACGCAGTTCACAAGAATAGTATATAAATCGAAGATCTTTCGTCCTTAATACAGTAGATGTCTTCTTATAATAGAATAATACATCCAGATTGCAGACTAGCGGTATAAAATAATATAATTATAATTTACTAATACAAGTTTTAATGCAGTGAAAAAATATGACATTTCTGTTCCAAATTCAAATGTAGGTAATAAAAAATGTTCTAATGTGCCAGTATTCAATTAAGGTTGCATTGGCTCTCAACAAATTGTGTTGTAGGAATACTATTGTAAGACTATTCTTAATATTTAGTAGTGTAGGTTAATATTAATATTTAGTAGTGTAGGTTAATATTAATATTTATAGTAGTGTAGGTTAATATTAATATTTAGTAGTGTAGGTTAATACTAATATTTAGTAGTGTAGGTTAATACTAATATTTAGTAGTGTAGTTTCTTAGTCCATAGATATTGATGTCGATGCAACGTAGAGGCTGTTATAAACTTAAAGAATTTCAACTTGATGTCATTTTTGAAGTATCATTACAGCTTGTGTTTTTTAATGAAATGGACCATGAAATGACCAGACGGTAAGCGATTACCACCGCCAATCCCCATCATTATTAAATAGGTAGGGTACATATTTACATAATATAGTATTTATTTGGGTCTCTAACGTGTTAAAATACTGTATAACATAACGCACAGATCCTTCCATCGGTTTCATATTGGCAAGCTTTTTCGTTTTCGTATTTTAAAATAATTTCATTTTCGACTGGCACGGTGCACAGGACTCGTGATTTCCAATTTAATTCGAAATCTGTTCGCTTTGAGCGCCGCGGTGTGTGCAGATGGAAATTTTAATGTGGCCACGAGCACGAGCGTCGGCGACAGCGGCGAACGCAGCGACATGTGAGTTGCGAACGTGTTGTAGAAAATGAATCTCGTTTATTGACAAATTATTTTGATGATCTACATAGATAGTAAGATATTTTATTAACTTCTTTTCTACAGTAAATATATAATCTTTTCGCCTTGCTCCGCTCAAAGGCGACATTATGCAGCGTAAATATAGCCTTATACTATGCCTCAGACCTGACATTTGCTTTCGCCGTCGCCGCTAGTCGCTGCCGCAGTCGCGGAACTTCGTGGCCGCGCGATAATGAAACGGTTGTGGAGGCGGGCCCGAGTATCATGTAATATAAATATTACGGCATATTGGCTTTGACCAGTGATTCTTGTGTCTAGTAGCACTACATACCTACCTTAGAATCGTATTAAGAATTATCTATCAAATTCTACAGGTCACCCTGTGGTCAAAAATCGACCATAGTTTATTTTTTGAGTTTGAACTTTTTCAGTGTTCGTTTTTCTCTTAGATACGGATAAAATATATTTATGTAAATGTTGTCTATGGAATGTGAAATTTTGTGTCAAGTGATTGACATATTTTGTGTCAAGCCAACACCTACGTACCTACTGGTAATATACAAACGTATGGTAGTGTGTGTAACTTTATTTTTATTAATCTTATGTATTTAATAAAGACGTAATTTTTTCAATAATTCTAATGAGCATTATTAAATAAATATTAGCTTTATGCGAACCTTCCTCCATATTAACTGTGCCAAATATCTTACTCCTCCCGTCTCCGTTCGCACAATTCTCGTAAAACAGTAGTCGAAGTTTTTGCTTCACGTAATAATGTTTAGTCCCACTTACTATACATTTCCGCTGTCTGGTACCTGTGATACTAGTTCTTCGGATACTTAGCGCCAGATCAGCTGGTTGACATGGTGTGGAAGCGTCTATATATATTATTAGTAAACAAAGGGGGAAAAGGCTTCCGGACCCCGGACTTTTGATGTAGGAGGGGGGCGAAGTGGCGTATAAGTAGGTATTAGTAGGGGGGCAAAAATGTAAGCTGCAAAATGTGCAATAGGATGAAATAACTAATTTGTCTGCGTCTTCCGAAGATTTCTCGGAATTTAACAAAGTCGTATAAACGAATTATTTTCGTATTTACTGTTCTTCTTCGTATCTACTATTATACCTACTAATGAAAATATGAAAAATATTTTCGAACTTAGTTAATTGAAAGTTAATTTCCTCGCAAATAAAAAAGGATTAAGTCAGAGGTTATATTAATTCTTAAGAGCCTCTTACATTATCCGATCCGATATTGGTATTCGCCGCCGATACGTTAGCTCAAGGAAAATGCATGAAATACATACCGTTTCCTAACAGTCTTTATTCAAATGCTTTTGTATGTTTAATAATAGATACCTATCTATTAAATAAATTTAAAACTATCCTATTAATACTATAAATGTGAAAGTTTGTGAGGTTGGATGGATGGATGTTTGTTACTGTTTCACGCAAAAAATACTGAACGGATTTTGATGAAATTTGGTATGGTAGTAGCTTGAGCTCTGGATTAACACATAGGCTACTTTTTATCCCGAATAAACAACAGTATTTCTGTGGGATACTGTATTTACGCGGGCGGAGCCGCAGGCAAAAGCTAGTAAAATATATATTTTTTCTTACCCTGATATCGTGTTGGCGATACCGATATCCGATCGGCTGATGTGGTGATGTTATCGGATCCGACATATTTTATACATTTTGCTTGCTCCGATATCAGAGTCCTATAGTCTATAATCGGTATAGACTATAGGACTCTGATATCTGATATCTGGTATATATATCGGATCGAATAATGTGTAAGCGCTCTAAAGACCGCATGGGATTCATCCTACTGTCAATTGGGCTGTACCACAACTCACAAGTTACTTCTATTTCATTACACCCTGGTACTTCGTTTGAGATCCGTCTCAGAATTAATTCATTTCCATAGAAACGAGGAGGTCTTAGATTAAGTAAATGAAATGAAACATTAATTTTAAATATTAAACTGACTTTAAAGAATAAGAGAATATAATGTTTATAGTTTCCTCTTTAAAACTTGAAATATGTTAATTAAGTTCTACTTGGTTAAGTCGACGTAGCATTTCTCTTTTTTAGGTTTTCAAGTAATCGGCCTCCAAAGAGGTTACATATGAGTTTGCCCCCCCTCCCCCAATAGGATTTCTAAACTTGTAACTTTCCATGCTAAAAGGTCATATTAACCTTGCTGGTTGCTGTCGGGGTTTTCGCTTTGTTTTAATTTTCAAGCGTGATACCTAGCTAATACATTATAATTATTATGTACTAATATTGTAAAGATGGAAAGGTTTGTTTGCTTGCCTGCATTTTCAAGGCTCCGAAACTACTGGAACAATTTGGATGAAATTTGGCACATACATAAATCATTGGCAGATTAATTATAGACTAGAATAAATAAGTAAATTATTTAGATATCTTATTATGTTTATATATTTCAAATATTAAGTAGGTTTATAAATCTATGTTTCCTTCATTTATATATGCATCTACCTCACTCTGTCTCTGCATCACCCTAAGGTTGACTGGTAGAAAATGCCACAAGGCATTAAGCCCGCCTCTGTACCATATTGTGTGCATAAAGTTTAATAAAAAAATCGGTTGTCTGTAAAGTCGGTTTACTGACAATAGTTGAACGTGACAACGTCATGTTTATAGTACGCGCGGAACTAATTAGCCGCGCCTTAGGTAGGCGTGTTGCCGCCGCGAAGTCCGGCGCCGAACTGAGTAATAACATCAAGCGCCACGCCTCTCCGTCCCACCGCTCACATACCTAAGGCGCGGCCAGCTGAGGTAACGGCAATGCGTCATAGTTAGCGAGGTAACGCATGAGCCATGTTTTTTCGTGCGTGCAGCCGGCTCCATCAATTTATAAGACGTTATCACGTCAAAAAAAATGGAGTACCTAGACTACGGGGAAGGCCATAGGCTATATTGTATCGCGGCAAAATGTACGGTTCCCACGTGATGCAAAATCTAGTATGTAATATTAATGTATAAAGCAGCAGCGAATCGGCGCATGTGTAAAGTTTACAATCCCACCCATAGACGTGTATGTTATAGACGAGGCATGTTGTGGTGAAAATTGTCCTCCATTTAAATGGCCCCACTTTAGGAGATTTGGGTCCATTTTGACATTTGAGGTATGGTAGAATCAAGATGGCGGACATTTGAAGTATGGCGAAAAGTGAAAACCAAGGTGGCGAAAAACAACACCCCACGCTTTTTTACAATAATAAACATTTATTTTTCATTTACACTATTCTTAATCCAAATTTATTAAATAGTATTTTTTTATTTTTTAGTTAGATTTTTTATAAAAGCGTGTTTTTTTAGTTTTTTTAAACTATAATTTATTTTTTGCTTTTTAGTACGATTTGCCAAAGAGTAAGCCTGGAACTGCACGCATGCGTAGTTCGCGCACTAGTTATATCTCTCTTACTCTCATGCAAAGGATGCGGAAAGAAATTGATGAATCCTGGCGAATTTAATCAGGATAATCGGATATTTTAATCGAATTATTGCATTGTAATCGGTCTTTGACAGGTGTGCAAAGTTTGAATTAAATCTGATCGTTCATCGTCAAAGTAGGGCAAAATCGAGCCCAAAGGAGTCGGTTACAAACAAACAAACAAGCAAGCAAGCAAACATACAGGTGAACTAATAAATGCGTTATAAAAACAAAATACATTAAAGGAGCATAACAGGCCAAGATTAATTAAAATAAGACTCCGGTAGCTGCAAAAGTGTAAAACTGCAGCTCAGCTACCAATGCCTTTCACAATATGGCTCAAATCACACCGAAATGGTAGCTGAGCAACCAGCAGCATAACTTTCATATAATTTTAAACTTTATCTTTATTACAATAAAACACAGTTTCGCTTGAGACAACCGCCGTTATGTGATATGAGTGATATGAGCCTATGTCGAAATGTCGTCGACAGTTCATGTTTTGATGTAGCAAAAAAGAAAACAAAAACTCATTGAACGTAGTGTTAGCTTCAGTTCACATCGAAACGAAACGATTCGCAACGCGGCGCTGAATTTTTAAGATAGCGCTTCAAAATTGAACTTTATTCACTATACAAGAAGAAACATGTTGCACCAGTTCGAATGTCAAACTAGACCGCTCTTACAATGAAACGTATATATTCTTATGTAGGTACTGAATAAAGTTCAATTTTGAATCACTATTTTGAAAATGCAGCGCCGGGTCACGGTTCGTCTAGTTTCAGTGTAAGCTAGCCCTAAGTAGTTTAATACCAAAGTGCTTCCTGCTTAGGTATATTAATTAATCACCAACTAGACAATCGGTACATAAATAAAGTAAAACCACAAATATGTTATTGATTGTACTGTAGGTTCTTGGTGGAAATTCATGTTTCACAGTAATAACACACAGGACTTCTTGCACTATTTCCACTTTAGTAAGTATTTTACATTAATTTTTATATATTACACGACCGGTTTCGACAAATTCATCATCAGGTGTGATGATGACACCTGACATGACATACCTGATGATGACTTTGTCGAAACCGGTCGTGTAATATATAAAAAATAATGTAAAATACTTATTAAAGTGGAAATAGTGCAAGAAGTCCTGTGTGTTATTACTGTAAAACCACAAACATATTTATCCACACATCGGTGAGTAAATCGCCTAACACGAAGGTCCAAATGGAGACGGATGGAGGTTGGAAATCGCCCAGTCAGAAGGCAGCTTCGAGCAAGGCTTTTCCTATAACAATAAGCAAATATCAACCTTACATGAAAGTATGCAAAGTTCAATTTCGTTCGGACATCGTGACAGGCTTCCACGTATACAATACGGCAAGCAATTTTGAGTACTATTGTTTGCGTTGGAAGTGAATATTCGTTTGACGGAAGATGTATTGGGCTAATGTGATCTGGCTGGCTGGCTGACAGATAACCCCTTCAGTGCTGCGGTGCTGGTCATTTTGGATGCCATTTGTTCCTGTTCCTTGTATCGATCGCGACAATACATGCTTTATTAATAGGCACGTTGGATAAATTTTTTTTTCGTCTATTCTATCTTAGACAACATGTTAATAAACAATCTAAAACCCATTTTTATGAATATTCACAAATAACGAAGATACAAATAAATTAAATTTACAATAAGAAAGAGAGCAACATATCGGCATGTGACGTCCCGTGTTGATGCCGCTATAGATTTATGACTCTATCAATCAATTTTAAAATTTTATTCGTGATAATTTGAATTTCGACACTAGGCAACATCCCTAATATGTAGTGACTAGTGATACAGGAATATTCAAAATTTTTGGAATTAAACTGTCTTCAGCTATTCCCAACACCGTAGCGTATCTACTTGCACTGTTACCAGAATAAATAAAAAAATGTTACCAGCAGAATTTTATATTGCATTATGTCTTTCCCACATATAGATTTTTTTATGAAATGGACTATTTATTTATGCTTACATATTAATTTATATTTATGTATATTCATATACTTACAGATTTATTGGAATGAAAAATAAAATAAAAAGTATTACAATATTCATAAGTTTCTGCTTAACTTAACTTAATCAAATGCAAATGCTTAAGCAAAAGGTGTAGGTGAAGTTGTAAGTGTCGATGTAGGTGTAGTTGTAGGCGTAGGCGGTAGTAGTAGGTGTAGATGTTGGTGTAGGAGTAGGCGTAGGCGGTAGTAGTAGGTGTAGATGTTGGTGTAGGTGTAGGCGTAGGCGGTAGTAGTAGGTGTAGATGTTGGTGTAAGTGTAGGCGTAGGCGGTAGTAGTAGGTGTAGATGTGGGTGTAGGTGTAGGCGTAGGCGGTAGTAGTAGGTGTAGATGTTGGTGTAGGTGTAGGCGTAGGCGGTAGTAGTAGGTGTAGATGTTGGTGTAGGTGTAGGCGTAGGCGGTAGTAGTAGGTGTAGATGTTGGTGTAGTTATTTATTTGTTCCAGTTCATAGTTAAGACAGAATAACGTGTGCCGGGACAGCTAGTCTATATATCTATATACATAAAAATGAATTACCGAAATGTTTGTACGCGCATAACGTCCAAACGACTGCACCAAATCGGATAAATCTTTCTTTTATGTATTCGTTATTGTCAGGAGAATGTTTGTATAAAAATATGATAGCAAATATTTAAAAATCTCCGAAAAGTGAGTATGCGATTGAGACAGAATACTGTGAGACGTTTAAAAATATGGCTGTACAAAGTTCGCCGGGTCAGCTAGTAAATAATATTTTTCTTGAAAAAACATTGGCACTTTAATTCTGCTAGAAAGCTAAAGAAAGCGCGATAAGTAGAGCGCGGCGCTTATAATAGCGTGGGTCAAGGGGCTTGTAATACGTAGGTAGTAGGTACCACTGGCGAGGGGTTCCTATAACTCCATTCCTATCGGCTTCACTTACCTTTTGAAGACCCTCATCCAAATCTCTACCTATTATACAGGCTATCCCTATGAAGTACCTATGAAGGAGAACCAGCCTTCGCCACTGGTAGGTACAGCCAGCAATACCTAGAGAACTATCAATTTGGCTAACAGTATTCAGAGAGTTCTTATGTAATGCCTACGTCTAGTTTAAGGTCAGATAACAGGATGGAATCCAAGGAACAAAACAATTGGGTGTCCCAAATATAACAATTTAGGTTCTTTTAAGCATTCAAAAATAAACAATGTATTCAACTTGATAAAAGTAAAAAGGATTAAGATTTTATGTGTAGTTTTGTAAGTAGGCGCATTTCAAAGTCACAAAAAAGTTGGATTTTTTTTACAAGATTTTCTATGGTAAAGTATAGACAAATGCACAAACTTCGGAAATATCAGAAATTTTGTACAAATTAGGTAGTAGGTACATTTCAGAAACAGGCATGTGATGTCACCTACCGGTACGACTTTTTCATGGGGCGTTTTTACAAGACCCACAAAAGCGCTTCAAACAATCCGTCTGTCCGTCTGTCTGTCCCTCTTTCTTTTCGGCTTTTCGTCAAAACGGTTAGTGCTAAAAAGATGAAACATGTCGACAAAGTGCTAAAATAAAATCTCGAAAAATATTTTTTTGCGGTTATCTCCCCTACACGTAAAGTGGGGATGATTTTTTTCCCTCGTCTACCCCTTAGTGTGGGGTATTATTAGATAGGTCTTTTAAAAACATTGAGAAATTGCTAAAACGATTTTTAGGTACCTACCGTTTGCGAGATATTTAACTTGAAAGCGCATTTTTTGTTAAAATAGGGTCCTCCAAAAGCTAAAGGGCTGGCTCGAAAAATAAAAATAAAAAATCATGATGGTAGTCCATGTAATGAACTTTAAAGGAAAACTATAACGGCTCATATAACTTTGTTAGTTTAGGAGTTATAGATACTTAACTTGTAAAATGCGCTTACTTGGAAAACTTTGTACAAGAATAACGAATAATAAGTAAACATGTAAAATATTGGTATGATGGTACGGAATCCTACGTGCGCGAGTCCGATTCGCACTTGGACGGTTTTTATTAGGATACTCCTTTACTACGTCTCAATTTTTGTTTGGAAGGATTTTTCAAATATTTAGGTGTTATGCATAATTTAAAAGAGATATTTTTTTTTTATTACATATTTTCCATTCTATGGTAGCTTTGCATTAACTTCTAAATGCAATTAAGATGAAACATATGTTTTATAAGTTAGGTAATTGTTGAAGGAAAGATCGATAAAATCGTTTTTCAGGTTTAAATTTTGCTTAGATTATTTAATTATACTTCTATTATAACATGGAGGTTAAAACATTGACCATTAAAACAATTTTTAGTGTTTTATTATAACCCAAACAGGCCGGGTTACCCAAAAATATAAAATGGCGGATATCTCTACACGGTCAAAAATCGCCCATACAAAGAGGTGGTTCAGATAATTACATCGATTGAACAATACCTAATAATTTACAATTGTTTGTTATCCCAATTAAACAGAATATAAAAACTTAAGACTCCTGTATATTTTTTGCTGGCTGTACCTCTCCGAATAATCCAATATTTCAATATGTGCTTGAAATTTTGGAATTTCCATTAGGCTGAGGGCGTTTTGACAATGTGCCAGGTTTAGTGGGTTAAGTGGAGATTAGCGAAGATTGGCCCAGACCCCGGACAAACAATTTATCTTATACTTTAAACGAGACAATCTTGTATATATATAATCCTAATCTCGGCAACGGCGGCCAGTATTTACATGAAATTTAGTATACGGCGAGTTTTGGGGGATTATCTCCCCTGTAGGTCTGTCTAGCTAGGTTTGAACCCTGGGAAACTGCACATTTTAAGTTATATATGTTTTTTCTTTCGTCATGCAACAATATATCAATAATTTCGACTCTATAATGTCAGTCCGATTGGCGGTTTGCTTAATTATTGCGTTGTTCGGAAATTTGGAATGTGGTGGGTTCGAACCCCGGTAAAATATTTTTGTGATTATTTTTTTAAATCTACTAGAGCTCCGAGCAAAGCTCGGCTACTTATTATATTAATACGTGAAGCAAAAACTTTCAGTACGAACGGAGGAGTATGATATTTGACACAGTTCAAGTTTATGTGTAGGAAGGTGTGCAGAATGCTATTTTTCATATAACGCTTAAAATAAGATAAAATTAATAAAAATAACAACAACACACTACCTCAGATTATTAACACACTGCCGTGCGTTTGACAGATACAAGTTTGTTACACGTTGACGTTTGTCAATCTGTCACAACATTTACATTTTATTTTTTCAATCGAAGAGGCAATAGAACCCTTATAAAGTTCTTCAAACTTAAAAATTATATAAATGATTATGGGCGAATTTCGACCACAGGGCGAGCTGTAGTATAATACTAACGCACCTGCCCCAGACGCGTAGACCTATAAAGCCTACAAATTTTTGAATGTTACCACGAAATTTTATTAATTTAAAATTAAAACCGCAAAATAAGTATTTTCTTCGATGATTTGCTTGTTGGTACATCACGAGCTTTAAGATACGATTTAAAGACAGACAGAAATTTTAAGAACATATTGTGTCTTGTTTACCCATACACAAAAATGTTATCTTAACTTCTACATAAAAAAAATTCGAAGCACTAACAGAATTTCGCACTTTATTAAAACATTAGCTGTTGATTTCAATTGAGATTACTATCCAATTTGGTCGTTCCGTCGTTTCAGCCTGGTGTCGTCCACTGCTGGACATAGGCCTCCCCCATGGATTTCCTGTGCGACCGGTCACTGTCGGGTCGGGTGCTTCGACGTTCAGTTCGTAGTCTCCACTCGAGAACCTTTCGGTGCCAGCGGGCATCGGTTCTACGGGCTACAAGTCCAGCCCATTGCCACTTTAGCTTGCTAATGCGCTGAGCTATGTCGGTAACTTTGGTTCTGGTACGGATTTCCTCATTTCTGATTCTATCACATAGAGAGACTCCGAGCATAGCCTTCTCCATAGCTCTGAGTGACACGAAGATTACGGATAAGTCCCATTGTGAATGACGACTATATCTATTTATACTATTAATATTATATGTAGCAATATCCCGCGAAAAATGCCCACAACATGCAAGCAAATGCGGGAGTGAAAGCATGCTTGCATGCTTGCGGGATATTGCTTGATATAAATTAATTTAATTTTATGCTATGGATTTCCGCAAAGTAACACCTGATTATATTAACTAGTTTACTATTCTTCTTTTACCTACATATCGTTAAGTCATAAAAGTAGATTATCATTAATGTATATTATGTATTACAATCATATACTTCGCTTAGGTACCTATATTATATTCGGAAATCGTGTATCATGTCGTGTATTGACCGGGCTGGGGCGGGCTAGGGCGGGCTGGCGCGGGCCGCGGGTCGCACTGCAGCACTGCGGAGACCACCCACACAGATTGGTAACCTTTATTCTCACTGGGAATGTCAAAGATATTGGGAAACTGCCCACCTAAACTGTTTGGGTACTTTTATTCGCACGGGGCATACTGGTAGAGAAACCATCCAGTGTCCACCTTAAAAGGTTGGCAACTTTTTTAAAAATACTGGTAACAGGCAAACCGCCCTCTCAAACAGTTTGGCAAGAGACATGACCCGCTGTTTAAAAAGTGGCCACCACAAACCAAAACACTATTAGATTGTACAATTTTCATTCACGTTTCATTTCTCGTAATTATTTTGATTCCGATCCATTGGAGATGTGGAGACAATCAATGTACTGTTAATCTCCAAAAATCAACTACGGATACTTCGGACACACGGATAGGAACGAAGTTCCTTATTATAAAAATATTAATTTTAAGTTCTATTCGAGGTATAAAGAAATTAATAAAGACTATATACATAAAAATCTTACGTCACGGACGTTTTTTCCCGGCTAGGGTACCCCTCCGAATCGTCCGTTAAGGAACTTCGCTCCAAAAATGTGTCATACTCAAACTAAAAAATCATTTTATGTATGTATAGTTCTCCCGTAAACGCACACTCGCCTATATAATTTTTGAATATGAATATTCGTTGAAATGAGTTAAAATATCGCAGTATTCAGGTGTCACCGTGGTTAATTGTTCCATATTAGAATGCCCCATGTCCTACAGTTTTGACTATTACAAAACAACATACCTACACATTTTGTGTATCTTTGTTTTGACACAGGGGGAACTAGGAATATTATTATTTTTTAAATTAGCCCTGCTGTTAAAACGTTTTGAAAGAACTTATGTTTATTAGAAAATCAAAGTTAATCTTGAATTCATTACAATCAATTCAGTTTAAAACTTATCAAAACAACTTTAAAATATCCAAGAACAGTTACTGAAAAAAAAATCCTTTGAAATTATTAATTTCATTTTTCACTTTGATCACACATGTTGGCGCTTAACAAAAATATTATCACAAAAATCATTGTACGCAGCTGCACCTGAGCTACGGCCATCCATTTTGAATGTCAACGTTAAATTATTTGCTGACTAGAAGCAGCCCGCGATCGATATCATCCGCTCAAAAGGAAATCCTGCCGGAACCATACACTTTGCCGCGATAAAAAGTAGCTTGTGTCCTTCCCCACGGTCTACCTTATATCTGTACCAAATTTTATCAAAATCGGTCCAGTAGTTTCAGAGCTTATTCGATGCAAACAAAGAAACAAATTTTTCCTCTTTATGATATTAGTATAGAATAAGTCCTCTGTATTTAGGTACCTACCTATCATGTAACTACGATGATTTAAATAGATTTTTAGCTGTTCAGTCGTCCTCATAATTTATTCGTTATTAAAAAAAAAACAGAAAGGTGCCGTCATCAGCCGCGAACCGTCAGGAAATTTCACATGACTAATTTCAGAAACACACAATATGTCAATTTGCTATATAATGTAAATTTCCTCGATCTTACAAGGAGCGTACCTACTTGATAATGAAGGTCAGTATACATTACGTACGAAATAAAACATTACTATATATGACTTATTATTTGTGGTATATATAATACTATGTCAAGTAAAATATTCATTCACCTGTAAATTTTCATATCACATAAACCGCTGTATATGCTTGAGGTAATGAAAGTGTGTAGGTTAGGCTAGGTTACGTTTGAAGGGGCCCTAAAATGTCGCCCATAAGCAAATCCAGGCATAATAATCTGTCTAATTTTCTTTCTATTGAATAGCCATCTCTAAGATAAAATCTCACTGCCAAATAGAGACCACTGACAAATATTCTAAAATCATTATTTGGGTTCTAATCCCTTAATTGGAAACAGAAGGACCACGCAATGTATGGAATGTATGGAAAAGCATACAAACGTAGTCCCCTGTTTCCTCCCTTCCTTCCCTTAATCTCCCTGGATAATTTTTTTCCTAAATATTTATCGATACTATTAGCATGTCCCTATGATTTCCTTTTTTCATAAATTAATTATTAAGAGGGAATATGGACGTTCAAAAACATAAAAAAAATTGCCAAATTTTCCGCTGTGTTCAAACATCCAGAAAAAAAATTTGACTAAATTATAAAAAAAAATGAAAACATAGGAACACAGTTCAAGCCTTTTTTAAATTGTTAATGAAAAAAGTACCTAAATCAAGGCAGTTTTGGAGAAGGAATCCTGGGACTACGAATCGTTGATTTTTTGTACTTTTAATAGGTATTTCCAGTTCAAGTTACAGTTGTCTCTATTGCACTCTCACACATTGCTAGCTAGCTTGTCCGGGCACTGCGGGACAGCAATAGATTTTACAAATACCTATTTCTCATTTCTCTAGCCCTTGATGTTTCCTCTTAAGTTTTATACGATGATAAAGAATGAAATGACTAAGAATACGGTTTTAGGGTTCCGTAGTAATACAAATAACCCTTATAGGTAGTTTCGCTCGGTTAGGCGGACGTTTGACTGTCTGTTCGCCATCCTAACTTCTACAAAATATATGAATATAAATGGATAAAACATTGTAGAGTTTTTATTTTTCGTATCCCTCTCTGGTGGCTCTCCATATATTATGTGAATTGGGATTTTTTTCAAGTTTGCCCCATCGTGTGATTATATAATCGCGAGGTTCTAAACATGACTTTTTAATAAATTGGACGATTTTCTAGTAATCGACCTCCAAAGTGGTTTACAAGTTGTTCTAAACTATAAGAATAGGAAACTTGTTATTTTCCATGCTGTTAGGTCATGATAAACGCTCGTTATATTTATGAGGTATCAATCCTGTGGAACTTCAGGCCCAAACCCACCAATCTCCTTCGTGAGCCCTTTAACTGATTGATGCATTTGAGTAAGTACGTGCCGCAGCTCCCGCGGCGCCGCTGTACTTGGATTTGTATGTAATTTTTTGCCGCAGCGCCGTCGATGAAACGACGCTACAGCGGCGAACTCCATACAAAATCCATTGGCGCCGCCGAAACTGCGGCGCGTGTGTTTTCGAATTCGGTCGTCATCGAAGAGGCAGGGACTCGTTGTTCGAAATCCGTAAGACCGGGGAAAATTTAGATCACCGAAAAACAACACCAAAGAACACTGCGCTAATACTATAGAGTTGAAAATCGAACACACAAGTGTCGAGTCAAAATGTTATGAGTCGACACTCATGTGTTCGATTTTAAACTCTATTGCACAAGTCCAGAGTTCTATTGTCCATATTGCAGTCCCAGCTTAAGAATTGGTCAAACGTGTTGCGTTTGGCCGCGTCACCTTATGCCTACAAGCCTTTTGCAATTAAAGCATCGCCGTTGAACACGCCCCACGAAACAATCGGCAGGTAATGGCCCTCGATAAATATTACACGGCCGTATTCTGGGGCGTCTTAACGAGAAGAAAACGATATCGTGTTGTATACACGATAGAACGATTAGAAAAGATTGTGTTAAATATGGTATTAATGTGAAAAATTAAAATTTTTAATGTCACAAATAAAATTAAAGCGACCTAGGATTTATAGTTCCTATCAGATACTGAGCTATCTAAGTCCAGTGAGAACAAAACATAAATGACGAAGTTACGTTTAAATATTTTTATGGAGCTATAAAATGTTTTACACTTTGCAACTTTTTTAACGAAATGAAACTCTTCGCATAAAACATTTTCTGGAAGGTAATATAAAGTCGTTAAGTTTATAATAAATTACTTAGCAGCCTGGCATGAAATATAATAAGTACCTATTTATTTAATAAGTACGAGCATGCCCTATACCTTATTCGAAGATATATCTTCTTATACGGTAAAAAAAACATCGTGAGGGTCTTGACCTGCGTGCCTGGATCCTGAGAAGACTAAAAAAAAATTACTAACAAAATATGAAGTCTGCAGACCCACAATAGTCTATGAGTCTACTTAGACTGTAAGCTAATTTTTCAATTTATTTCACCTATATCTATTTTTCAATTGCGTACGGGGCTTGTCGGTGATGATGATTGTGCCCCAGTTATGATGTTCTTAATATCTCACTCGTAAAGCCCAACGCCAGCGCCGCCGTGCCGTTGCCGAAAACACGTTGGCAATACAATGATAAATGTCGCCCATTTTGTATTTTTCTAGAATAAGGCCGTGACCCAATTATATTGTAGGGTTAGTAATACATACACAATACAATCCAACCATAATATTGTTTGAGCATTACCTGAAGGTACAATCGAACAAGTTGACCCTCGACCAGGCAGCGTGCGCACGCACACTAATTACGTGTCAATACGGACTTCAACAACGCATGCAGTCGATGTGGTCACCTACTTTGTGTGTTTAAATATTTTGAGGCGTCCTAGTGCAAAGGAAAAAAATTAGAAACTGGTCGGCAGGGACATTGCCAATATTGTACCATGCATTTTACGGTGATGGAGTATGTTAGAAATATAATATGACTAGCTGTTGCACGCGGCTGCGTCCGCGTAATTACAGTATCCCTCGGGAATACTGTACTTTTTCGTGATAAAGATTCCTATGATTTAATCCAGAGCTTAAACTACTACCGTACCAAGTTTCATCAAAATCCGTTCAGCATTTTTTGCGTGAAAGAGTAACAAACATCCTTCCATCCATCCGTACATCCATCCTCACAAACTTTCACATTTATAATATTAGTAGGATATTACATTACCGTCTCTTTCGAGGCTGTTACAATGCAATCCCTGGCTAAGTTCTTGTTTTGTTGAACGCATAATTTGACGCGTGTGCAAATGCGACAGTATATTATGCAGAAATTGTGTATTGTTCTACATGTCAAAATTTAGTTTTTTTTTTTAAATAAATTAAGAAATAATTAGGTATTACAACTTGATGAAATTAAAAAGAAATAGGATTTTATGTGTAGTTTTGTGAATTATATGCATTTCGAAGTCACAAAAAAGTTGAAAATTTTTCATTTTTTAGGTTATAGTTTCGCTCTGTCCGTCCGTCCGCATCTGCATAGCATCTGTAATTACGAATATAAATTTATGAAATTTGGTATAGTTATAAATTGTGTATAGATGTCGGTTTTAGTGTCATACAATAATAATAAATTTATATTTTAGGGGTGGCATACATGTGAAGTGGGAATGAAAAATATTTTTTTATCCTACCCCATCGTATGGGGTATCGTTGAATAGGTCTTTTAAAATAAAGGCAAGGACTCATACATGATTTTTTTACAAAGTCAACCATTTACGAGTAATCGGCCTCCAAAGTGGTTTATAAGTTAGCCCCCCTCCTGGCATTCCTAAACTATTGGAGATAGAAACTTGCAATTTTCCATGCTGATAGATCATGCTAAAAACTATTTAAGAATTTTTTTTTTAACGAACGTTTGAAGTAATTTGAAAAAAAAACCTTTTACGCCATTATAGTTACGGAACCCTCCTTAGACATGTCCTGACATGTTCTTGTTTAGGTTATTAGTATATTATTCCTTTTGTAAACTGTCTTATTTTTCAGAGCACTATTCAAATTAATACGGTATTTTCCTGTATTTTTTTTATTACATAAATATGTAATAAAAAAATACAGGAATATATCGTATTGGAGTCTTACTACACAATTCATTGGGCGTTTTTACTAAGAGTTGGACCTACAATTTTCATTCACATTAGATTTCCCGTAAATATCATAATTCCGATCAATGGAGATGTGGAGATAATCAATAAATTGTTAATCATATTTTATAAGAATATTCGTTGAAATGAGTTAAAATACCACAGTATTTACCCCACCTCCTGCAGATATGTGACCTATGACGTTATAATTCTGGTGTAACTACGCTTACATCTATCCTACTTTTATCTTTGGTCGCCGTGGTTGATTGATGAGATGGGTGTTCCATAGTAAAATGCCCCAAGGGACAAGTCCCTTAACAGTTTTAATTACAACTAATTACGAATTAAAATTACGATTCCGCTAATTGAATCCTGCAATAATACAGTTATTATCCAGTCTCGATATGTTAAAAAACTACAAAATGGTATTCTCATAAACGTCAAACCAGCGTCTAACCAGTTTTGATTGGTCCAAACCTCAAACTCAAAAAATCACTTTATGATTTTGAAGACGATTCATTTATAATTCAATAAAAGTAAAATTAAAGTTAATTTTAACGAGAATTGGACTTCAGGCTTCTATTTTATTTTAACTTAGCACGGAGCACCCCATTATAATAAATATTAATAAATACGAGAATAAAGATTTCATCCGTCTCCATCTCTGGCTCTATTTATCATTGTCACTGTGGATCACAAGATTTATCGTTTTATTGTATATAGGGATTAGACAGTGATATCTTCGGATCGGGGGCCTTTTGTTACAGAATGGTTTTATAGGTAAGTTGCACTTTCAAAGACTACTTTCATTTCTTCAGCCGCTAGGCTAAACTATATTCAAGTTAATTACACCTACTATAGTTGTTCTTAAACGAGATTAAAGCGTCGTTTTATTATTTATAGAGATTAGACAGTGACGGCGTCTGGTCAGGGGCGACGACTGTTTTGTTACAGAAGGGTGTTATAGGTACTTACACTTTCAAAGAGCACTTTCATTTCTTCAGGCGCCAGGCTAAACGAAATAATCAAGTCAATTACACCTACTATAGTAGTTTTTAAACGAGATTGAGTCACATCAAGTTCATCGTCATCGTTAATCGTTGATTGAATATCATATTGTTATCTCTCTCTTTTTTCGTATTAATGAAAGAGGTGGCATTATATTTAGTCATCCGATTCACAGTAAAAAAAAAAATTAGCTTGGTAATATCTAGTTTTACTAAACAAAACGTATACGCCAGTTACACCCCCCTAGGACGTGTATTTGAGACTTAACATATTGCTATCTGCATTTAAAGGTTCAGTGATTAAAAAGTTATTTTTTCATACATCCAAACCACAATTCTCGTAATTAACTTACAATTTAATTTTACTTTTCTTGAATTATAAATGAATCTTCTTCATAGCGTAAACTGATTTTTGGAGTGTCAAAACGGGTTTGACATTTATAAGAATACCATATTGCAGTTTTAACATTTTGAGACTGGATCGTAACTGTATTGTTGCAGAGTGTAACTAGCAGAATCGACCTTCGGTTATAAATCATGTTTAGTAACAACTACGGCTCAAAAGAATCCGCTCGACTAGTTCCACAATATCTACCGTTCACAAGTACGACGTAATCAAAACGTCGCGTCGCGATCAAAATCTCTCGTTTCAGCGAGTAAGATATATTACCCCTTTTCCATTTAAATGGGAACGTATATGTTTGACTCGTGTGTTTCTGGGAGTAATGAAAACATAGTATTTGTGTCTTATAAAGCTTTTGAATTAAATGATTTAGTACGAGTTTATTAATCGTACTTAATATTTCAATTTATTACAAGCTTTAATTTAGTTTCACCCCGTTGTGTGTAACCAAATCTTGCAAGTTTGTTATGGTCCGTTTGCTGGTTTCCAATTGAGCTGAAATTTTGCATTTAAATCGCGTGATAATGCAACATTATGATGATACGGACTGCAGATCTGATGCTGGAGCTGGAACGTCGTCATAGGAACTCCGCAGTAAAACGATGTGACCACATAGAGTTTTGACCAGCACTTTGTCTCTATATGGTATTCAGGGTCTGATGATGGAGCGGAAGGTGGTCACAGGAATTTCATAAAAAAATAGTTTTATAAAAAATATAGGTAATTTTAATTATATTTTTTTGTTTATTATCTGTGTTGAAACAACAAATACTAGGTTTTACACCAAGACTACAGAAAAATCACGTATATATATATATATATATATATATATCTTTTGGAATCATAAAATAATAATTTTATATTTAAGGCACGTGGCAGTAGGGATTTTTTTCTCATTCTACCCCATCGTGTGGGGTATCGTCGAGTAGGTATTTTTAAATAAATGCGACGTTTCATACACAACTTTTTTAAGGAAATCATTTTCTACTTTCGAGTAGATTGGCCTCCAAAGTTGCATTTCTAAACTATGAGAGTTAGAAAACTGCTCATACCAAATACTCTTAGGCTCAATTAGCCTATAGCATAATATTCAATATTCATCTCTATTTTTCCACTATTAAGGTACAAATTTGTATTAAGGAAATATGGTAGCGCGCGACGTCGCAAGCCGACGCGCGTTGACGCGTCTGGGTCATTGTTTGACGCCCAACAAAGTGGGCACGGGTCAGCTAGTAATCAATAATTATGCTATAATAGGTGAAAAATATGACGCGTCGCGTCCGGTCACTTCGTCTCTGCAGCCAATGTAAATTGAGCCTTAAAGAAAATTATTTTCAACGAAATCGGACTGTAAAAAACCCTATTACGATTTTACGCATTTATAGTTACGGAACCCTCCATACACAATATGTCCTGATATGCTCTTGGTTAGGTTATTTAAAAGTAAGTAGGTAATATGCTTAAGTATATTATTACTTTCCTTAATATTTTAAATACATAGTAAATACTTATACTCTTTAAATGTTGTATTTCAAACGGAACATTTCCAATAGCCATTGTATTGGTCGTTTTATCCGACGATTATCGGGAATTTATACTGTATCGAACGTCCTCGACTGTTCTCGACTCGTGATAGATGTCGGCCCAGCAGCCCCAGGTCAGGTAGAACAATAGGGACCTGTGTTTTTGCAGTAAGGATACTATTACATACATAGAAACACGTAAACTATATGATAAGATATGGGTATCTACTGTATACATATATAATAGGTAGTTACTGAAGGTCGATCGGAATCGGAAGGATCTTTTATGATCCAGTCCCGATATGTTAAAACTGCAAAACGGTATTCTCATAAACGTCAAACCAAACGGGTTTGGGATTGGTCTAAACTCCAAAAACCTATCAGTTTATGATATTAAGATAAGTACTTATTTATTGAACACTATTGAAAATATATTTAAATTATTGTTTAATCTAATCAGCCTATAACATCTTTATTACCTAATACTGCTCTCATAACCTAAGTGTATCCTTTAGACTGATAACTCTACCAGTACCTAGGGGGCTTAGTCAAGGTCACTTCTTTAATTACAATCACGAAGATCGTAATCAAAAATGTATAGTACTGACACACTTGGTCGCTAAACCACGTGGTTTATACTCCCATTACCGCGCTAGGCAGATGAGCGCAGTATTATGTAAAAAAGAAGTACGCGGAAACGCTGCTGCCCGTTTCTGGTTGTATACGGGAAAGAAGGAAGTCAGTCCCACGTGAAGAGATGGAAGGTGGGGAGCTGCTATTCTTACTTCGGCACCCCACGGTGGATACAGGTCGCACTGGAAAATTCATTGCACGTCGCCAGGTTGAAACGATAATATTTTATTCTGTCAAGTAATTCGTAATATTTCTGATCTGCATTATGCCTAATTAAGGAGCCCAATTGTCTAAAAGTCAAAGAACATAAAATATGAACTGAGATGTCACAAAGCGGTTTCATTAGAGACATTTTACTGTGAAATATTAAAACGCAGCACAAAGCTCTGCGATGCTCCGTGCGCCATTTCACTACTACTATGTATTGTGCACCAGGGCTGACTCGCTAAGGTGCTTTTAACCGACGCAATAATAAAGGAGTTTTAAGCTACGACGCAAAAAGAGGGGTAATTAACCCCCGACCTAAAAAGAGGGGTGTTTTAACGCATTACGCATAAAGAGGAGTGTTTTAAACCACCTAGGTAAAAAGTATGTTATAAATTAGGGGCAATTCACATCGAAACGTAACGCACCGCGGCTACAGAATACGTAATAGTACAATTACCGCGGCACTGCATTTTAAGATAGCTATTCAAAATTGAACTTTAATCATTACTTAAGAAGATACATGTTTCAACTTAACATTGAACTGTTACAGTTCAGTTGCACCGCTCTGCACAGCGCATGTGTAATGTATAACTGATGTCATATTATGAAATGTGTATCTTGTTGTGTTCAATTTTGAATAGCAATCTTAAAATGCAGCGCAGCGTCAATTATTGTCTCGTTTCTGTGTGAATTAACCCTAAACGTATCTGTGTGTCTGTGGCATTGTAGCTCTTTGGAGTTGACAAAATTTGAGGCAGATTGTTGAGAGCTGATATGATGAAGATGGTTCATAAAGTCCAGTCGCGGAGCACGTAGAACATTGACCCCTAGCTAGTCGTCTCTATCACTCGCGCTCGAATATATTGCTATCGCCTTCATATCGCGTAATGTACATAATTCTACGTGCTCCGCGACCGCACTTGAGCTATAACTCATCAAAGTGCCTTAAAAATAAAAAAAATGTACGTGTTTGTTGCTTGCTTAATATAATAATAAATATTTATAATAATGTAGCTGCTCGCTTAAAAATCCCAATCATCGTGAAGTAACTAGTTTAAAAACTTAATATACCTATTTAAAAAGCGTTTATAGTTTAAAGCGGCTTTCAGACTACCCTACAATATAATAGCATATAGTATATAGCCCATAGCACAACAATATCGCGCACTATACATTGCTATGGACTCGGTCACACTGTACTGTACTACTTACTACTTATTGGCTTACTATACGCTATAAAATAGTGCGATACGCTGAGCTCATGCTGTGCTATATCGCGCGCCGCCCTCTTCCTCCTCCCTCACCCCCGGCCGTCCCGCAAGCGAAACGAGCGCCACAACCATACTGAGCTTGATATATACTAAAAAAAGCTTGCAATAATATCGCGTAATGTGAATGCCTATACAGTATAGCATTAGGTCCTTCTTTGCTATACTGTATAGCAAAATAGTATAGCGTAGTCTGAAATGAGCTTTAAATAAGATACATAGTTTTAGACATCTTTTCGTTTTGTTACCAAAACAAAAAAGGATGACAAACCCACACCAACGAGAACTGTCAAACTGATAAAGATCACCGCAAAAATATGACAGATATTTTGGCGTGCAAGGACATCCCTATATGGCGGATAGAATGTTTGCATACGCGGAAACTCATTAACCCAGCCAGTTCTTCTAATAAAAAAAAAATTATACCTCGCTACTCGTAGGATAAGTTAGTTTTCTTTTGTACTGAAACCAATTATAAGGGGCATCACAGACGGCTATTATATATAATGTATTACAGTACGTAATATGACAATTTATAGTTTCTCAAATTTTCATATTACGTACTCAAAGATAACAGGCATCAAAGCTATCAAAATATCTGTAATGCGGTATTTACATGGGTTCATTTTCGCCGTGCGCCGAATTGCTTGACAATTCGCCTTGTCATTTTTATTGGCAAAAACGCCTTAAACCTAGCCGAATTATCATTTGTTTGTTTGTTGGTTGACTTCGCCGTGCGGCGGAAATCGTGCGGTAAAAATAGACCCGTGTTAATCGCCCATAAAGTTTCTTGATCAAGGATAGTAAAATTACAAGCAGCAGTTTCAATTTTCAACACCGTATTCCTAAATCGTCAAGTCTAAAGTCTAGTCAAAGTCCAAATAAATAGTCAGTGCAGTCAAGTCAGTCGATTCAGTAAAGTGGTAGATGCTTTACTGGGAGTTACTAGGGAGTTTTGGAGGGAACACAAAATAGCACGTTTTTTGAAGTTCTAGAGACGTGTATTTATTATAGTCATGGATTGCTAAAGATACTATCTTTAAGATAGTATCTTTAGCCTCAAATATTTTTTTTTTTACATAAACTACTTGACCCTGAAAGTATAGTTCCCACTTCCCCCAACTAACCTTGTAACAAACGTACTTTATAATTAAACGATACTCGATATACGATACCGGCAATTAATTGATATATAACGGCATTTAATTGAAATATAATGTGGGTCGTTTGAGTCCCGAAGCTCCCGCGGGATAAATTAACAATTTTTCGCCATCGCTATTAAATATTTCCGTTCGACTATAAACTAAATATTGTATGGACGTTGAACAGCTCGCATCTAGACGCGACGCGCGGGTTTTTTAAGACGGCGATTCAAAATTGAACTTTAGTCACATCACGAAAAGATACACGTTTCATTTGCAAAAGCGGCGCCGCACCGCGCTGCGTAGTCAATACTTATTTTATAGCTGATTTCATCTACAAATAAAAGAACAAGAATTCAATTAAATAGTGACTTGTACTACTTTTTCTATCTAACCTGTATATTTTCTTGTATAGGTATTATGTTGGTATTAGGTAATAGACCTGAGGGTCAATTCTGCTAAATATGAAACCTGCGGGCTTAGCATGGCGATCCGAAGAAATAATTTTAAAGAAATATTCTAAACAGTTCATTGAAAAATATTTCTTAATCCATGGTAACATGGCCGTCAATAGAAGTCAACATTTCTAAATAGCCCTATTTTTAAGTTGGCTGCCGGGAAATCTTCTGTCGAAAATGATCAAATTTTCAAGTAAATGACTGAACGTAAAGAAACTATTTGTCTTGGACCGCCATGATGTGGAGTAGTTGACATTATTGTAAGACTATTTGACATTGAAATAAGAAAACGTTTCTACTTTAGCTGTCAAAAGAGGCCTTTTGTGAGCTCATGCTCGGGAAGAAAAGAAATGTTGTTTCTCATAACGAAGATGCATCGACCTTGTTGCCTTCCATTAAGAACTATTTTGCTCCGAATGGTATAAATGTTTTTTCAATCTGCCGTTTTGTCGATTGTACGGTGTTTCTAGGATGCGCATGCTAAGCCTATACTAGACATAGCAATAATACAATTACAATCAAGTCCCAACACACTAAAACTGTCAAACCGGTATTCTCGTAAACGTTATATCAGCATCTAACGCGTCCTGATTTGTCCGTGACTTAACTTATAATACAATCAAAGTAAAATGAAAGTTTACTTTAAATACGAGAATTGAGGTTCAGGAAACGAGCAGTCAGATCGCCTGATAGAAATAGATTAGATTATATTCTAATCTATAGAGAACTTATACCCTTCCATTTATATTATTAACTAGCTGGTGCCCGCAATTTCGTTTGCATAGAACTAACGGAAACAGAACCCTATTTTTTACGGAACCCTAAGATAAAAGCCTATGACATACTCTTTATAGCATCAGTTATCTGCCAGTGAAAGTCCCATGAAAATCGGTTCAGCTGTTTCAGAGACTAGCCGGAACAGACAGACAGATAGACGGACAAGACGGTTAATTTAAAATTACTAACAGACCCTTCAATTTAATTTTTTTTTATATCTAGATTGTAGAAGTTAGCAAGGACATATTGACAGACAGAGCAAAATTATAAGAGATACTTGCAGCACTACGGAACTTTTGCATACTTGTAAAAACTATACATACTTAAAATGTCCCAGCCTTTTAAAAATGTACAGTACCTACCCTCGTACTGAAATAATAAACAGGTATATTATCATATTCGGGCCACTTGCGATCCTGAATCGCCTGCGCTGAAAGAAATATAGAGCAACGTGCAATAAACTTACTACCACAGAGCGACGGAGTACTAGACGTGCCAGGGTGAACCCTTCGAATCCACTCAGACCTTCAATACACTCTCCAGTGACTTTAAAATGTTACTCAAACTTGGATCCCGCACAAAAACGTATAACGATAAAAGTGTATATTTTATCTCCTGTGCCAGTTGTATTTTATTGTTAATGGAATTTTACTGTTATCCTTACTTTAATGTAGCGTAAAGGGAAACAATATAAATATTTCATTTGATTTAAAGGTTAATACAATGTAAGGTTGTTCTTATCTAATCTTGTATATAATTATATAATCGGAATCTCGGAAACTCAGGGAGTTTTGAGGGAGAAATATCGATCTAGCATCTAGCTAGGTCTTATCGCTAAGAAAGTGTGCATTTTTAAGTTATATATTATGTTTTTTCGTCGTGCAACAATATATCAATAATTTCGACTCAATTAAAGTCAGTCAAATTGGCAGTTAAGTTAGGTAATGTGTATGTATAATCTTTGCGTTGTTCGAAATTACGGAATGTGGTGGGTTCGAATCCCGATCAGATAAATATTTTGGTGAATATTTCTTTTTCTTTTATTTTTTGTAAACCAGGGTGAAATAAAACGTGGAGTAACAATTTGACCACTATTACTTAATACTTTAATCACTTTCACAAAATAATTGGGCAGAGTTTCTGCTTAACAATTTGACTCGATACCAAAAAATCAGCAAAATGAGCGAGTACAGGGTATTTAAGGCTTGCTCCCCACCAGCGAGGCACGGCTGGCTGGCGTTGGCGAGTGGTGGGGGCCTCGGCAAGGCATGGCATTGGCTGGCTTGTCTGGCTTGCTGTGATTGGCTGAGACCCTTGTTTACACTCGGCCATCCTGAAACAGTTGCTCCCGCAATTGGGAGAACGCCACAATTAATACCAAATCAACTAGCTTTCTAATAGATCAATCAGGTCTTCCGTTTCTAATTGTTCATCGGAGCTGCTGGCAGAGTCAGATATAGGAGCCACGCTTCTATAGGGTCTCAATGAATCCGCAGCTACTAAACCAGTGAAACTTTTGTATCCCCTTAGCCCTTTTATGCTGCAGATCCTATATCTGTCATTACCAACTACTTTTACAATTTTATAGGGACCAGAATATAAGTCATCTAACTTGGTATTCACTTTAGATGCACTATTGGTGGGAGCTTGTTTCCAGAGCACTAGATCCCCTTTCTTATAAATACGAGCGGGTTTACGCCTCTTATCAAAGTTACGCTTCATACGTTCTGACGCTTTCTTAATTCGTGCACTTGCCTTCTCCCGCCTAGCTGCCGCTGGCTCGACAGGTCTGTCAGGAATTTCAACGTCACACCGTGGTCGACCGCTACGAGCAAACATGAGGTCATATGGTTTGTAACCTGTGCTGGAATTTAGGGAGTTGTTGATACCCCAGACTATACCCGGTAAACAATTAACCCAGTTAGGAGATGCTTCGCTCGAATCTATAACCCGTAATGCGTCGAGTATGGTACGATTTGTCCGCTCTACCTGCCCGTTGGCTCTGGGGCATGCAATGGCATTTAAAATATGTTTAAATTGTTTATCGGTAGCAAATTTCTTAAAATATCTACTGGTAAATGCTTTTCCATGATCGGTTACGACACGATTTGGATAACCGAACAGGCTAAAAATTATCTTAAGAACTCTAATTGTTTTTACAGAATTCACCGTTCGTACAGGTTCTGAAATTACAAACTTCGAAAAGGCATCAGTGATGACCAACAAATAAGTATAACCTTTCTTTGACCTACAGAAAGGACCTAGATGATCGACATAAATCATTCGCATCGGCTCAGTAGGCTTAGGTATGGGATTTAATAAACCTTGTTTTTTTCCATGTTCTCCCTTACCATATGCACAATGTAAACATGAAGAAACGTATTTGCGAATGAATCGTGTCATTTTAGGGAACCAGTAATCGTTCTTTATAAGTGCCATACACCTATCTAACACTACATGGCCTACATCATCGTGATGCATTTGAACTATTCGCCATCTTGCCAAATCGGGGACTACCAAACGATTTCCATTAGGCGTTTTCCTATAGAGCCTATCATCCACAATAACGTAGTTATTAGTAATGCTTGTATCCGCCGAATTTGCTTTCAGCTGTTCAATAATTTGTTATAGTCTATCGTCCTGATCTCTTCTAACAAATTTCCGTAATCACGATAACGAGGAAAAGCTCTTATCAGCATCAGCTTCCAATCTTCCCAACTGTAACCGTAATCTTCTAGTCTATTATACCACTTCCTGGCTTAACCTCTTAATTTGTCTTGGAGGTAAAATGTTTTTGTTTTATCATCCCATCCGTGTATCTCGCCTAGCTGCTCAATTTTCCTGATCCAGGCCACTACTGTGCAGTCCTCGTTGTCGGGGTCAAACTCGGGAATCAACGAAGCAGCTCGATGTTCTCTCGTTTTAGCAGATGTGGGTAATTCTGCATTGAGGTCACGAACAGCCCTCTGCACCTCATGCTCGAGAAGATTTTTGAGCATTTTTCTGGCGGGAGGTGGCGAATCTTCATGTGGGTCGGGGATATTATCTCGTAGTGGCGATGAATCACTCCACCCTGGCGGCCGAACCAAATGCCGATCTTCCTCTCGAGGTCGATTTCTTTTCATCCCACTTCTGATTGTAAACCAGGGTGAAATAAAACGTGGAGTAACAATTTGACCACTATTACTTAATACTTTAATCACTTTCACAAAATAATTGGGCAGAGTTTCTGCTTAACAATTTGACTCGATACCAAAAAATCAGCAAAATGAGCGAGTACAGGGTATTTAAGGCTTGCTCCCCACCAGCGAGGCACGGCTGGCTGGCGTTGGCGAGTGGTGGGGGCCTCGGCAAGGCATGGCATTGGCTGGCTTGTCTGGCTTGCTGTGATTGGCTGAGACCCTTGTTTACATTTTATTATTTTATCGTTCTATTAAATCTCTCTCGGTCTCCCAGGTACTTTATTACTAATAAACAGTTTTAATTTATAAGAGAAAAACCTCAGCTGTGGAAAAATTGATTTAGAACGCTAGGAAAAGGAAAGCTAGGAATATTTAATAGATTTAATACAAAAAGTAAGTGTGTTGTTGTTAAGCGCTTATAATGTCAGCGTTAAATTAATTAAGACTAAGCGTTCAGTTCTTTTTAACCGACTTTCATGCGTATTTTTATCCGACTTCCAAAAAAAGGAGGCGGTTATACGTTCTGCTGTATATATATATATATATATATTTGTATGTTCAACGATAACTCCGCCGTCTGTTGACCGATTTTCAAAATTCATTTTTTGATGTACAAGGTATAATCCGAAGTTGGTCCCGTTGTCACAAAGTAGTGACCTGATGATGCATGTATGAGGAATCGAGGGAACTCCTTCGAGGAGTGATTTTGACTTTTTTTCTGAAGTAACCCAAGCTTATGCTACCAATAAGTAAGTTTCTGCACCAAGGTATACCCTGGATCCAAAAGTTTGGAAATTTCGACTTTGATTAAAGATCTGCAAGCATATGTCATTATGTAACTTACAATAATCATCATCATCATCATATATACATTATACATATACATACCTATACACTACTACACTATGTGTAGTATTGTATAGGTATACAATACGTAATGGAAGCTTGGCGCGTATTCAATTATACATTTGATAGTTTATTTTAAAAGTTCTTAAAATGTGTTAATAATAATAAAACGCACATGACTAAAAAGGCAAAAATTATTATTTCTTCCTTCGACTTTCGACTTCCAAACTAAAAATACACAATAAAGTATGAAAAAAATCTTATTTTCTAAATAATTCCCCTTTTTAATTCAGCAAAAATTTTATACATATAATAAATGTAAAATTTTGTGTATCTGTGGTTCGGAGATCGGGAGCGAGAGAGCGCATCACCTGAAGTGTAAAGACAGCGTTGCTTCAAATCTTTCTTTCTTGTCTCCCGTCATCTCTACGTGTTCCTTGGTATGTGGGTGTCGTCGCTACAAAACTACAGTAAGGATGATATAACGACGTATTAATGTGTCGGCTATGTTGTGCGATATCTCGCCGGTGAATTGGGTCGCCTTCGCCGGAGTGTGCCGAGTGGTGTTTAGACGCTTGAGTAGCTGACGAACGCTTTTCTCGAAGCGCTTGTGCGCTTAAGTTACGTGAATCTATATAGGCAATATACAACTAGACACCCGCAACTTCGATCGCGCAGAAAAACTTTGTCGCATAACGCAATGTAACCCATATCCCAGTATGATATTATTTTTCCTCCTAATGTCATTAAAATCGGACGACAAAAAATTTTGAAGGTTTTATATTAACCCCTATATTCTATACATAAATAAATAAAATTGTAGTGTCTGTTTGTAATTTTAGACTAACAGTGTTTACCAAATGCACATGAAAGTATATAATATGGCACTTACGATAAAAAAAAGGTCTATCAAAGTGTAATCAGTGCAATCCATTTCGTGGAAAATTGTTTTATAAAAAAAATGCTTTTATGTATTAAAAATATAGAGACTATAAATAATCTAACCAGTAATCAAATATAGATCTTGCCCGTGACTTTGTGCACGTAAAAGTAAATCTCGCGGGAACTGTAAATTTTTTCGCGACAAAAAGTATCCCATGTCCTTTCCCGTGGTCTACTCTATAGGTGTATTCTCTATGCCAAATTTCATCAAAATCGCTCCAGTAATTTCGGAGAATGTTCAATGCAAACATGCAATTAATTATATCCTTTTTATGATTACAGATATAAGTGTATTATCTAGATGTAGGTACCTAATATTAATGTATATTAAAATTCTCTCGGTCCTCTATGTGTATTACTTGTGAAAGGCTAACAAAATTACTTTAGATATAGCAAGGAGTAATATTCATCGAAACGTGAGTGATTTTCATAATTTCACTGCAGCAGAAGAATCTGGAATGCAGGCCAAAATGGCGCCGATCTAAAGGCCGAAATCGAAATCCATTTCGCTTTGCTAAAAGGTATTAGTTTAGTATACGTAATCTTACAAGAGGCTTTATTTTACCCTACCTTATTGCTATAGTCATAAAATCGAAATGTACCTACACCGAATATGTTCGCGATCGTACGGCGTGCCTGTAGGTATGGTCATGAGTCTGAGTCCTGACTACAGTTATAAATATGCGCCAAACATTTATAAAAAAAATCGGTTGTCTGTAAAGTCGATTTACTGACGATAGTTGAACGTGACAACGTCATAAGAAAATACTGATGGATCGCTCCGCTCACTCAAGTAGGAGAGAGACAGATTCCGCGCTCTCGCTTGCACTTCAACCCTTAAATGGAACGCCTCAGAGCGAGGTAACGCCGCATGAGTCATGTTTTTTCGTGCGTGCAGCCGGCGCCATCGAATTATAAGACGTTGTCACGTCAAAAGTATACGACACAAAGCGTTCATACATAAGCAGTAGCTACGAAACGGTATGAAAACATTAACATCTCTTCGGCAGTCGGGTAAAATAGAGAGAGAGTATCGCGTGCATTAATTTAAAAATTTGGCATCGATCAAGGTTTTTTCTTACAATAAAAAAAAAAACTTGCCCACTAAATTAGTACTTAAAAACATATAAATAAGAATTTTAAGTACAAACCAATATCACATTGAAGATACTGTAAAATAATATAGTTGAAAAAGTTATAAAATTAGCGAAAATTTTCTTCCATTTAAAAGTGTTGTCGACTAGAAAATTGTTTCAGTGGAATTCAGTGTCGGGAATATCTTAAGTTTCAAACTCGGAGCTCGCAAGTCTGGACAGCGTTGAAAAAAAATAACTTAGGACTTGGTAATAGGAATTTTATTAAGTTCATGCTCATTTTAATTTTAAGCCCATTTTTAGGGATCCGTAATTCACAAGGAACCCTTATAGTTTCGCTCTGTCCGTCCGTCTGCCTGTCTGTCCGCGCTTCTAGTTTCTGTAATTATGAATATAAATCGATCAAATTTGGTACAGTTATAGATTGTACATAGATCTCGATTTTGGCACGGCTTAAAATAATAATAATTTTATATTTTGGGGGTGGCTCCATACATGTGAGTGGGGATGAAAAATATTTTTTCATTCTACCCCAACTTGTGGGGTATCGTTATAGGTATTTTCAAATAAAGACAAGGTTTCATGCATGATTTTTTACAAAGTCGACCATTTTCGAGTAATCGGCCTCCAAAGTGGTTGGCTAGTTGCCCCCCCCCCCCTGGCATTTCTAAACTTTAGGAGATAGAAACTCGACAATTTCCATGCTGATAGATCATGATGAAAACACTAGGAAAATTATTTTGTGTGAAATCGCACAATAACTTTTGAAGTAATTCATAGAAAACCTATTGCGCGTTGATAGTTACATAACCCTCCTAAGACATATCCTGACATGCTCTTGGTTAAGTTATTATGATATTTAAGTAACAAGGTAAGGAACAAAAAGTTGTTCACAAGTAGACAGTTTGTTTATTATGTTTCAAATGCGTAAACTAAATTTGTATGACTGTGTATTTGTGGCAAAACATACCTAGGTATGGTACTTATACACAATATGTTTATATAAAAAAAATTGATATTCAAGGGCGTTAGTAGTGTTCGATTCTCGTCTCAAATATGTATATACTTATAATATATTACATGTGACCTTAAATTTAGAGCAGATATCCTATAATACTTAGTGGCCCCATACACGGTCCGGTTTTCCTTCAGTTCGGCCTGAACGGATGCAAAATCGTATCGTCTGTGTGCAATTTCGAAATCGCATCATTCGGCCGTATGGACTGAAGCGATTCGTTCCAGTGTTGCCAACTCTGTTTTTGCGAAACTACTAAATTCGCGTCGTTTTCTACAAAAAACTACTAAAAGAGTACCGATAACTATAAAAAAGCTACTAAACATAGGAATCCCTAAAAGTCTTTTTAGGGATTTCGTGTTTACAAACATACATACATTTTCAGTTTTAATATTAAACCGTTAAATTTAAAAAATATAGTAGGAAATATTACATATATAGAAATTAAATCGGTAGTTTTAAGCGACTTACGGATGCGTGCTACTAAGTGCTATTATTATAAGGTCATAATAGCACATAGAAGCAAGCCATTTTGCATATTATGATTACTGTCTAGCTATTTTCTACAAAACCACTACTAACAACTAAATTACTACTCAGGAGGGAATAAAATACAAAATTTAGTAGTAAAACTTTGTAAAAGAACTAAGTCGGCAACATTAATTCTGACCTGTACGGATGGACTGAACGGCAATAAAATTGGACTAAACGATAATAAAATTCGAGTGTAAAATAAAACCGGTCAAGTGCGAGTCGGCAAGATGAGTTCCGTACAAAACGGAAATAATTACGTTTGTTGTATGTGAGCCTCAAATTTTTATTTTATTCTGTTTTTAGTATTTGTTGTTATAACGGCAATAGAAATACCTACACCATACATGTGTGAAAATTTTAACTGTAGAGCTATCACGGTATAAGAAGGTTAAGATATAGCCTGGCGACAGACGGACGAACAGCAAAGTCTCAGTAATAGGCTTTTAGCATTTGAGTACGTAACCCTAAAAATGGCACGTGATCATAAGAAATTTATTAAAGTTCATTGAAGTAATTACAACTTTAAAGCCACTATGGTTTATAAAATCTAAAGACTATAAAACAAAGAGAAATGATTTCTATAACATATTACTGGATAAATGTATGACACAATAATTCGGTTTCGTCGATAGCGTGATTACAATTGCAGCAAAATACAATAAATAAATAAAATAATAGCCTAAACTGACCAAGAGCATGTCACGACATGTCTAAAGAGGGTTCCGTAACTATCAACGCGCAATACGTTTTCTTTGAATTACTACAAAAGTTATTCTCATAAAGTTATTACAGAAGCTAGGGGAGCGGCGGACAGACAGACAGACGAACGGGCAGAGTGAAATTATAAGGGTTCCTAAAGTATTACGGAACCCTAAAAACACGACCGAAGCTCGCGACAATATTCCGTGTATATGCTCGAATCCGTTCAGGCCGAACCTTAGATTAAAACGCCTAGAAACCGGGTACGCGCATGAAAAGTGAAGTAAATCATACTGAGCCATATCGTCTCAGTTTGTTCGAACGACCCTTCAGTTGTCAAGGTCAAGCGCTAGTGCATACATCTCCGACTATTACAAGCATAATGACGGTTTGTGTCGTTATTGGGTGTCACAATGCATCGGAAAAGAATTAAAAAAGCTTCGGACATAACATTTCATATGTAAGTATGAAATGTTATGTCCGAACAATTTGACTTGTATTAAGTCAAATATTGAAAACAGTTTAAAATTAAATCATATTATGTCGCCATCTTGCTGCCCTATTGTGAATTGTGAAAGTGTTACTAGTAAAAATAAATTTATTTAAAAATTTTCATGGCTAACTAATAGTTGCAACTAAGACAAAGTTTTATAATAATTTGTGATTTTTTTAACTATCAAATTAAAGTAAGTCTTAAGATAATCCTTAATATATTCCTTAGTACCTGTTTAATATAAATAAAGTTCACAAATTGTGTTTAGATGGTTTAAAATGAAATATAAGTTATATTTTTACATCTCACGATATAAGAAAAACAAATACAATAATTCTATTTTTAAGAGTACACACTCCACAACTTTAAAGTTTTGTTTGCGTGCGTGTCGGTATGTAATGCTTACGCCTTCATCTGTTGCTTGCTTCACTTTGTACGATGCGTTTGTTTGAAGACTATCTAGGCGTTCTTAATCTAAGGGCCGAACTGACGTCAGTTCGGTCGGATGCGATTTTCTCCGTGTATGTGCTCGAATCCGTTCAGGCCGAACTGACGTCAGTTCTAACTGAAACGATCGGCCTCTCGTCTGTGGAGGCCTTAAAATTCTATTCAAAACCGCGCTGCCAGTACAACGCGACGAGCGCGAGACCTTCACAATTGGCGCGTTGTAGTGTGAGGGTGTCCATGCGTAATGAGCGTAAGGACTCAGGATATGTTAATCATGTATTTTTTTTTGTATATTACGTAATTTTGAAGTTCTTGTGTTAAGCGGCTTTCAGACTGCGCTATGATATAATAGTATATAGCTCATAGCACAACAACATCGCGCACCATACATTGTTATGGACATGTTCACTCTGTCTGTACTATTATTAAAAATTATGACTACTATGCTATTTTTAATTATTTATTTTAAACTAAATTAGGTATAACACACACTTTTACAATATTATGATTCTAATTCAATAATTTCAACTAAATATTTAAATTGATGCTTTCTTTACAAAATTCAGCGTGATAATACCGCGCGCCGGTCCATTCCAATACTTTTATGGCGTTCGTCGCGCGGTGGAAGTGGCAACTTGTTTTCAACTTGACGCCGCTAGACGGCGCCTCAAGTTGCTAACACGGCCATGCTGCATCGTGCATGCCCTCAGGCACGACACTCCCTCCTAAAACATATAGTAAATATACCATATTAGCATCACCATTGTTATTTCATTTATCATTACTCCTAAACTGCCTCGGTCATCGCGACTAGAAGTTAGATCCGTGCTAGTTTCACTCGCACACATAATATTATCTTACCTTTAGTCTTAGGTTTCTATAAGTGTGCGAGGAAAAACTTACACCAGAGTTTCCTTTCTTTTACTCTCATCTCCGACCATGATTCACCTTTAGGCTTAGGATAAACCAACTAACTTTTAGCACCGTACCTTTAGTCTTAGGCAACGTCTAGTAGTTAGTTTTCAAGGCCAACGAGAAAAGAGAAAAAAAAAAAAGAAAGCTTAAACATAATGCCGATTTTAAATTTTAATGTTTAATGAATTTTGATAATAATTTTAACTAATAATAATTTATCACTGATAATATTCTCCGACTTTGCCTGTCTCCAGATATCTATATATACACAATTTCAATAGTTGTCATGCAAACTTGTAACCTAAATATGAGAGTAAGCAAATACTCAATAAGGTCAAATAATATTTGTTATAACATAATTCATCATTTATATAATGAACATAATCAATCATTAAGACCAGATTATACCTTGCTAACACGAACCATCGTCTAGGTCCAAATCGTGAATTTTGATCCATGGTTTCATGTTCTCGGCTGCTGCGATTCCAGTATATAGTTTAGAGCTCCTTTCACTGCCTCTCAGGTCTGATATTTGATACCTATCGTTCCCTAAAACCTTTTTTACCTGAAACGGCCCCTTGAATGATGGCATTAGTTTTTTGCTTTTTCCATCGTTCGACTGACTTCCTATTTTGACTAATACTAAGTCACCTTCTTGATACGGCTTTGCTTTAATTCGTGTACGATCAAATCTCCTCTTTTGGTCGTCAGCACTGACTTTTATGTTCTCCTCTATCTTTTTACGCAATTCTGTAACGTCTGTATGATCCGTATCGCTCTCAACAACCAACCTATCCCTATCTGTTCTTAACCTATACCCCAACAAAGCTTCACATGGCACTGCCTTAATGGTTTTGTGGTAAGTACTATTAAGAGCTTGCTGTAAGTGTTTTATACATTGATCCCATCTATCCTCGTCTAAATTTGCACCCATAGTTTTCATTGCGTCCAATATTGTACGATTAAAACGTTCTACCTGGCCGTTTGAACGTGGCATACCGGTGGCGATAAAATGTAATCTAATGTTTCTGTCCTTGCAATACTCTTTAAAATTGAGAGATGTAAAAGCAGACCCAGAATCAGATATTATGCGACGCGGATTTCCGAAAACCTTCGTTATATTTTCTATTTCGCGAATGACATTTGTACTATCGTTGTTCTGCACTGCACAAACAAACACAAATTTCGTAAACGCATCAACTACTACAAACAAGTATTTATTATGATTTTTAGTTGTGACAAAAGGGCCCAAATGGTCCACATGTAGTGTGTGAAATGGTTGTGAGTGTTTAGGCAGTGGGTACAACTCTCCTTCTTTAGCTCCACCTTTACATTTATAGTAAACACAAGTAAGGCAATTCTTAATGTATTTCTTTATTACTCGTCGCATTTTCGGAAACCAATAACGATGTGCAATCCTTTCTAGGGTTTTATCTACAGCGAAATGACCCAAATCGTCATGATTTCCCCTAATAACTTGCCAAATACACTGTTTCGGTACGACCCAACGACGGCCTACATTCGTTCGTTTATATACTTCATTTCCTAGTAACTCATACTCATTAAATGTATTTTTAAATTCATCGCTTTGACTGGATTCTAAGGCCGTTCTAATCTTTACCAAATCGGGGTCCTGGAGCTGAACCGATAGTAACCAGTCAGCTTCTGTTATTGACAGAACAAGTTCGGCTTCTGTTTGTTGTCCGCTAGGCACTGGGTTGCGACTAAGTGCATCCACGTGTTGCATACGCGTACCTTCCCTATGTATGATGTCAAACATGAATTCCTGGGTCGAAAGTACCCAGCGTGCAACCCGAGGGATTATCTCCTTCTTAGTTAGCGCAAACCTAACCGCACTACAGTCAGTTACGATTGTGAATTTGCTGCCTAATAAATAAAGCCTAAACTTTTGTAAAGATGTGACGATGGCCAGAAGTTCGAGTTCAAACGAATGGTATTTCTCATCTTTAGTGGTTTGCCGACTATAAAAATGTATTGGTTTTTCACCCTCATCAGTCACTTGCATCAAAATTCCCGCTAGCCCGTCCCTACTCGCGTCCGTGTTAGCGTTTAGCGTTTAAAATGTCTGTTCGTGTTTAGATTCCCATGACCATGTACTATCTTTCTTCAGCAAATGGGTTAGCGGACTCGACAAACTGCACAATTCTTAATAAACTTACGAAAATAGCTTATTAGGCCCAAAAATTGGCGAAGCTGGTGAATATTTGTAGGGGTGGGAAAATCTTTTACTGCTTTTACCTTAACTTCGCTAGGCATTATACTATCCTGCTTAACCTTATATCCCAGAAACTCAATCTCGTTTTTAAGAAAATGACATTTCGTTAAGTTCAGTGTCAGTCCGTTTTCTTTAAATATATTAAGGACCTGCTTTAAAAGTTGTAAATTCTCTTCTACAGTTTTACTAACTAAAAGTACGTCATCTAAATAAATAATTACGTTATTAAATCGCAGATTACCCAAAACTTTGTGCATCATTTGCTGAAAACATGATGGCGCATTGGCTAATCCAAAAGGCATACGAATAAATTCATAATGTCCGTCCTCAGTTATGAAAGCAGTCTTTGAAATAGAATCGTCTTCCTCACTCATTTTTAATTGGTAGTACCCGCTTTTGAGGTCTAAGTTAGAGAATACCCTACAGCCTTGAAGTCTATCAATAAGGTCTTCTATACGGGGCATGGGGTACTTATCCTTTACCGTCACTTTTAAGAGCCCTGTAATCTATACAAAGACGCTTTTCTCCATTTTTCTTGTTTACCAAGAGAGCGGGGCTAGAATAGGGTGAATTACTTTCGCGAATTATTCCACTATCTAATAATTCATCTACCATTTCCCGTATTTTCTTTCTATCCGCTGGAGAAGCTCTGTACGGTCTGCACTGAATAGGTTTAGAATCACTCAATTTAATTGACATCGCATATGTATTAACTTTTCCCAACTCTTTCACATTTGATGCAATACATTCCCGAAATTCGATGAACAAGGCCATCAACTCACTGTGATGCGAGTCGGCATCAAATTCTAAACCTAACTCTCCAACGGCAGTACAGAGCTCGTAATTATTAGCGTATTCAAATCTTAAAACATTGCCTACACGTGAATACATAATATCCGGACGTTCTGTAACATTTCGGCCAATTAATATATCACACCCTGATAGTTCGTTTAAAACATACATCTCCACATCACGTAAACATACCGTATCTAACTTAATATTTACTTGAATCATTTTGTATACAGTCTTCCTATTGTCATTAGAAAAGCCTTGTAATGTTATGGGTCTCAGGAGAGGGACGATGGGTAGTGAATATTTCACGACTAAGTCTTCTTTTATAATGGAGCAACTACTTCCGGTGTCAATAAATGCATCATGAGTGAACTTATTTATACATATAGTTTTGCAGAATCTATTTTTAGAATTAAGAGATGTTATTAATTTTGTTTTGTGCTTTTTTCTTGTTTTTCATTTTTATTCACATTAGGATTAGGAGGTACATTATTTGAATTCTTTTTAAAACATATTGATTCAGAATGCCCCTTTTTACCACAAAATTCGCACTTAATAGTACATTGAAATCTTTTATGATTACCCCCGCAATTAAAACATTCAAGAGGTTTGCGTGGTTGATTTGAGCTCACGCCCAGATTAGAGGTAGAAGGTAGCGAGACAGAGTTATTTGAAAGAGTAACTGTCTGAGACGATGGTTGATTCGACGAAGACTGTTTAGTAGTGTCGCGATTTGTATTATGCTGCGAAGTAATCGATTTTGATATTTTTGATCGATAAGTGCGACTGTGTAAAAATCCTGCTAAACTGTCGCACGAATGAAAATTACTCGCTTCCACTGATGCGCTAATATTACTGTCGCCTATGTTTCCGATTATAATCGAAATAATATCATATTCCGAAAAATTAAGTCGTAAGTTATCTATTTTTGCCTTCTGCTCAAAGAAAAACGCATATAAAGATTCATTATCAGCTGGTTTTCGTTCTATAATTTCTTTAAGAAGTTCAAACATATTTCGCTTTACTTGAAAAGTTAACTTAATTTTCTCTTTCCAATCTACCCACAACCAAGTAGTCCAATTATGATTATTACGTAACAGTGAATCGTACCAAATTTTTGACGAACCTTTTAACTTATTGAGAGCTTGATATCGGATCATACTATCAGTCCAAGAAAATGTATTTGCGTAAGATTCTATAACATTTAACCAGGCGGTGAGGTCATCACACAAAGGATTGAATTCCGGTATCATATTATGCAAAGTAACGGAATTTGTACTCACAGTTTCGGTTCCAGTTCTACGTTGTACCTTTTTCGACTTTTTGTTCCTTTTCCGAGGCGGAGGCGAGGGCGTCCGCGCCTGACATGAGCTGCTGAAATAAGAACTCGAGCTGGAGCTCGGTCTCGGACGCGCTCGTTTCTTTCTACCCATAATCGGTGGGCGATTTTGCGGCACACTTCACTTCTGATATTAAAAATTATGACTACTATGCTATTTTTAATTATTTATTTTAAACTAAATTAGGTATAACACACACTTTTACAATATTATGATTCTAATTCAATAATTTCAACTAAATATTTAAATTGATGCTTTCTTTACAAAATTCAGCGTGATAATACCGCGCGCCGGTCCATTCCAATACTTTTATGGCGTTCGTCGCGCGGTGGAAGTGGCAACTTGTTTTCAACTTGACGCCGCTAGACGGCGCCTCAAGTTGCTAACACTATATATATTATTGGCTTATTATACTATAAATTATGCGATACCCTGAGTTCGTGCTGTGCTATATCGCGCGCCGCCCTCTTCCTCCTCCCTCACCCCCGGCCGTCCCGCAAGCGAAACGAGCGACACAACCATACTGAGCTTGCTATATACCATAAATGCTTGCGATAATATCGCATAATGTGAACGCCATGCTATATAGTAACGCATTAGGTCCTTCTTTGCTATGCTATATAGCACAATAGTATAGCGTAGTCTGAAATGAGCTTTAGACTGTCATTACTTCTGAAATACTGCAGCCTAATGTTGGGTTAAATATTTCACTCGAATAAAAATACACATAGGTACGACGCGATGTACAAATGTTGTTTTCAGTGTTCTATAATGTATACAAGTTGGATACATTGTCATGATTATGTCCGTGACCTACTAATTATACGATCAAAACGGAAACTATCCGATCGATAAACTGTTAATCGATAATCATAGAAATGTATTAATTTATTAGACAGGCTCGGCTGTTTCTATTCCAAGTTCTAATAAATAATGTACTAAGGGCAATTCGATCTAGACTAGCTTTTGCTTGCGGCTTCGCCCGCGTAAATATGGTATCCCTCGGGAACAATGTACGTGATAAAATGTAGCCTATGTTTTAATCCAGAGCTTAAACTCTAAAGTCTGAGATCCGTGGCCTAGTGGGTAGACCGTTTGATTTGCACTCGAGAGAGTGCAGGTTCGATTCCCTGGTTGTGGCGTGTACCAATGAGACTTTTTCAGATCTCAAATACATTATACGGATGCTCCAACGGTGAAGTAAAACATTGTGAGGAATTTTTTTGCACATGGTTGGCCCCAGACGTATTGACCAGTCATTCCTCTGGACTAGGCTGACTGTGTTGTGAGAATGCCGTGTGTGCTTGGGCAACCATACGGCATTTAAAAACCAACTGTCCCAGGCACTACAGTATTACATGAGTGGTTACTTCGCTCGGAGAATACTGTATAAATCATCCAATAACTGATGAAAAGGGCTGAGTTTTTTTTTATACTACTACCAAATTTCATCAAAAGGACATCCATACATCCTCACAAATTTAATAATAATCCTTCAAAAATTTATAATAGGAGTAGGATTATAAAGATGTCGTTTTTGGTAACGAAGCTATCATGTACCAAAAAGTAATGCTTTTTGTATGACGTTTAAAATATTACGTAAGTAACTTTATAGTAACGTAAAGCTAAAAGATTCTGAATTCCTTAGGGTCAGTTCATATTAAGCCGCTACGCGACGTGACGCGCACTTTTCAAAATTCAAGCTCAAATAGCGATTAACAATTGAAGTTGATTTACTACAGAAAAGAGTACACTTGCAATGAAACATGTAACATAATATTGTGTAGTAACTAGTGAATTGAGTTCAATTTTAAATCGCTATCGTAAAAAATGAGTGCCGCGTCGCGTCTCGGTGTGAGGAGACGTTTAGGGTCAATTCGCACCGAAACGAAACGATACGCGACATGGCGCTGCATTTTTAAGATAGCTATTCAAAATGGAACTTTATTCATTACACAAGAAGATCCACTTTTAATTGTAAGAGATCGAATGTCAGATCATGTGCAGTGTATGACGATGTTGTATGAGTTATGTGTATTTTTTTGTGTAGTGAATAATAAGTAAAATTTTCAACAGCTATGTTAAAAATGCAGCGCCGCGTGGCGTACTGTCGCGGTGTAATCGGAACTTAAGGTCGCTGCCGCTAATTTCGTCCCGAGGGGCGCGGCGGCGGGCAATGACAGCATTGGCGAGGCGCGCGGGCGCCATAGTCATCGCTTGACAGAAGTGCATTTCTGACGAGCGGTGACTATGGCGCCCGCCTACGCGCCGCGTCGCTGCTGACCTGCCCACCGCGTCGCTGCTGACCTGCCCACCGCGCCGCTGCTGACCTGCCCACCGCGCCGCTGCTGACCTGCCCACCGCGACGCTGCTGACCTGCCCACCGCGCCGCTGCTGACCTGCCCACCGCGACGCTGCTGACCTGCCCACCGCGCCGCTGCTGACCTGCCCACCGCGCCGCTACTGACCTGCCCACCGCGCCGCTGCTGACCTGCCCACCGCGCCGCTACTGACCTGCCCACCGCGGCGCTGCTGACCTGCCCACCGCGCCGCTACTGACCTGCCCACCGCGACGCTGCTGACCTGCCCACCGCGCCGCTGCTGACCTGCCCACCGCGCCGCTGCTGACCTGCCCACCGCGCCGCTACTGACCTGCCCACCGCGCCGCTGCTGACCTGCCCACCGCGCCGCTACTGACCTGCCCACCGCGCCGCTGCTGACCTGCCCACCGCGCCGCTACTGACCTGCCCACCGCGACGCTGCTGACCTGCCCACCGCGCCGCTGCTGACCTGCCCACCGCGCCGCTGCTGACCTGCCCACCGCGCCGCTGCTGACCTGCCCACCGCGCCGCTGCTGACCTGCCCACCGCGCCGCTACTGACCTGCCCACCGCGCCGCTGCTGACCTGCCCACCGCGCCGCTACTGACCTGCCCACCGCGCCGCTGCTGACCTGCCCACCGCGCCGCTACTGACCTGCCCACCGCGACGCTGCTGACCTGCCCACCGCGCCGCTGCTGACCTGCCCACCGCGACGCTGCTGACCTGCCCACCGCGCCGCTGCTGACCTGCCCACCGCGACGCTGCTGACCTGCCCACCGCGCCGCTGCTGACCTGCCCACCGCGCCGCTACTGACCTGCCCACCGCGCCGCTGCTGACCTGCCCACCGCGCCGCTACTGACCTGCCCACCGCGCCGCTGCGTCACTCACCGTGAAATTCGAGGCCGTTCAATTAATTTACTAGTAGGTGCCTCCTCGTGTAACATCGAAGCAACTTTCTTAAGGACCTTCGAATCTTCCGTTCTATTAAGAATGTATATATCGTCAATTCATACAAAGGTTGTGAATGTAACTCTATTAAGAGCTCTGTTTATACAAGTAATTAGGGTAGGAGCTATAATGAATAATTATAAGGTAGGCTTACTATGCGTAAAATATTTTAAAGGCGACAAGTATAAAAGAGAAAGAATAATACAAAATCGTTTGTTGAGAGGTAAAAGTTTCGCTGCAAACCAATTCAAACTTACGTCACCGTGAATACAGTCTATTTTACAACAGACAGACTCACAAAGAAAATACAAAAGCAACTTTCAAATGATAGAAGCTACTGGAACAACCTTAAAACTTTTCGCTGATTACGTTGCCAATTAACCTTATATTTTGTTGTTATTCATTTTGATACCGTAGAATTCCAGAAGTTTCTGAGGCGAAAATCTTACTAATGTACTTTGTCTCTATTTAGGTAGACGACCTATGCGACCGCGACGCGAGACCGCGAACCGCAACCTCGACCACCAAACCAGCGAATCAGGTTCTCTGACCACGCTCATCGGTCTTTTTCGGATTGTTTAGTCGTCCATAGTCCATATAATTCATATAATACAGCTGCTCCGCGCTCCTAATTCGGTGTCGGGTCACGATCGCGCGTCCTGTGCATCGGAATCTGTGAATTGGTGCATCGTGCATCTTTAGGTTCTCATAATACCGTCCCCATATGTCCAGACTCATGGCGAGAAATCTCGCGAGAAGTCGTCTGTCTAGTGAGAAAAAGCCGGGATTTTCTTTTATTTGTTCGTTCACGTTTCTTGGGACCTTCTCGGCGATTATCGTGGCGACTTACAGAAGTCATAGATGGACATAATATGGAAAAAAAATAACGTGTACAGAGTACCTACACGTGGTAGAAATCGCCCAAGGCGCTGGTAATGCTAAAACCGGCACTGCCTTCATTCATCATTAAAAGTAAAAAAAATCCTCTCATCGTACACCTAAGGAATATCACAGCAAAAAAGAACAGAAAAATTAAAAGTTGTAGGTCCACCAAAAATTTTCCCCATACGGAAACAAAATTTTACGAGTAACCAATTAAATGGACTGTCTTGATTTGGAATTGGTCTCTACGACATCTCAAAACTTTTTGCTATAGAAAGACTTGGCTTTTTTTCATTTCATGTATTTGTGGGATAAAGTTGAGAGGAAAATGAAAATACACTCTTTTTAAGTATAAAATATCCGTAGTTGATTTTCGACAAACTTATGTAAGTCCCGGAACTCTATCCCATATATAAAGTGGAAATCACTTATTCCTTTCAAGTTCCTCTGTCGTTACCTGACGACTTCTAACGCTGTTTGCGCCGAACTCTGGAAAAATGTTTGTTCACAAGCCCTCTATAAGCTCTCAATAGACCTTTCCGATGTTAGCCTCCCGAAGTACCCGTAAATAATGAATTTAAACGACAAATAGAGAGTAGAAATAAGTTGGAACTTAGGGTCAATTCACACCGAAACAAAACAATACGCGACATTGCGCTACATTGAGATAGCTATTTAAAAATTGAACTTTATTCATTACACAAGATACACGTTTCATTGTAAGAGTTCGAATGTCAAGTTGCACCGCGCTGCACAGCTCATGTGCAGTGTATGACTGATGTCATATGAAAAGTGTATCTTTTTTTGTAGTTAATAAAGTTCAATCTTTTAATAGCTATCTTAAAAACTCACCGCCGCTCATCGTCGGTCGTCGGTTCGTCGGTGTGAACTGACCCTTAGGGTGGTTTTTAGGACAAAGAACAAAAAAGAACTAAACAATTAGGAATAAAGGATCACTATTAATTATATTTATTTATTTTAATTATATTCTTATATAACAATAAGAATATTTTAAAACTTCAGGCAATGGAACGTCTAAAAACTATTTTGTAAGTAATTCAAGTGCTCTAAGCGTGTTACATTGGTGCTTTGGAAACCGCGTACCGACTGAGGTAATATTTTAAAATAGCTAGTGCCCGCAACTTCGTTTGCATAGAAGAAACAGAAGTCTATTTTTTTAACGGAATCCGGAGTTGCGAGTTTCTTACGCCTGTTCGTTTCGCCGGGTTAGTTCCCGAACCGGTGGTAGGCGTTACGTAGGGACAATTCCGTAAGCGTTCTTATTAACCTATATGGAAATAAAACTTTTTGAATTTGAAGAAAGTAAAGTAGCCTATCATGTTACACCTTATAGCGTCAGCTATCTGCTAGTGAAAGTCCCGTGAAACTCGGTCCAGCCGTTTCCGAGATTAGCCGGAACAAACAGACGGACAGAGAGACAAAAATCATAAAATTGGATTTTTTGGTGTATGTACCATACCATTGTACTTTCATATACATTAAGTGCAAAGCTTTACTTTAAAATTGCAAACAGACATCTTCATACATCATCAGCCAATCTCCGTCCGGTGCCTACCTTTAAACAGACGCTTCATTTTTATTTATTTGCATATAGATAACTACACCGAGCCTTCTGAAGCAATGTTCTAAAAAATCTAGAAGAATACGAGGTAAAGCTTCTAATGAGATAAGTATTTATAGCCCCTTATGAAATCTTGTATATTACGGTTATATATACGGTTTTTCTCAGCTCTTCGCCGCGTTGCCAAGAAAATATCAAAAATAAAATATACCTAAGATTTCTCTTTTCTGAGCGCTAATAAAATAAAGCTTTCTTTACTTTTATTTAATCCGACGAAAGATCTGAAATGCGAATCAACATTTTTATGGTAATTGAAGCGAAATAATCCCAGATATTACGTCAGAGAGCGAAAATAAATAATTTTACCTCCACACAACGCAGCCAACACATAGCCAGGTACTGCTAATTTCCAAATGATTTATCTTCTATTTAATATTAAATAGAATACAAATCATTTTATCAATGATATCAATTCAATAAATTTTTATCAATTGAAATCAGGTGTGTTATGTGCGGTCAATGACCTTAGTGTCGTAAAGAGTGAAAAGTAATTTTATTTTGTATAAATTATCGAGTTTCATAATTGGGTATTTGACATCATGAAAAATTTTAGTTTTTTTTTTAAATAAATTAAGAAATAATTAGGTATTACAACTTGATAAAAGCAAAAAGAATTAGGATTACATGTGTAGTTTTGTAATTATATGCATTTCGAAGTCATGAAAAAGTTGAAATATTTTTTTAAATCATTAGTGTATAAAACCTACATAATTATCTATCTGAGGAGTTGTTCAATTTAATAGAAGCCGCTGATTTCCGCAACCGATCGTCTCGCCGGAACTATCATCCGCACCATCTGGGTGGTTGGCGTTCCACTACAATGCGTTTTAAAAACAGTTTTCTGCCACGCACAGTAAATCTCTGGAATTCGTTGCCATCAGCGGTCTTCCCCAACAACTGCGACATTGGGTTTTTCTAGAAAAGAGCATATTCTTACATGAAGGGTAGGCAACGCACTGGCGTCGCTGGTGACCATGGGCGGCGGTGAATCACTCACCATCAGGTGACCCGTCTTGCTCGTTTGCCTCCTAGCTGTTATAAAAAAAAAAAATTAGTTTACTTACATCAAATACAAAAAGACTTGCGTCACCACCAGGCATAGACTTTAAAGCGGTTTGAAAATATAATAGCGTTTGAAATATGAGATTTATAATAGAACTATGATAGTTCGAATACTAATTCCAATAAGGAATCTCTGTAGGTAGCCACGTTATATCGTGTATTACCTACGGCGGGGCGGTTTCCCAAGTAGTGGATTTATAGAAGCGTAAATATGTATTACCACTGCCTAGTTAGGCACTTTTAGAAGCTATATATGCGGGAAATTAAATAAAATCTGGATATAAATCCGTGATGGAAATGGATTAAGATCCGGACCAAATGTGGTCCGGCTCGAATGGACCAAATTCAAATTACGATATATCAGAATTTTTGTGCATATGGCCATACATTTCGTAACAACTTACTAGCGTGTGACGTAACTTACTAGTACGATTTTTATATGGCGCGTTTTCACGTGACTCACAAAAGTGCTTCAAACAATCCTCCTCCGATCTTTAGTACACTATTCCTTTTGTAAACTGTCTTATTTTTCAGAGCACTATTCATTTATGTAATTAAAAAATTACAGGAAAATACCGTATTATTTTTACTGCCTTAACGTCGTTTCACATAGCACTAACAATTTTTTTTGCGAACTCTTATATTGTTTTCGGAATAGGGATGCTCAAATAGTGAATTAATATACGTCGCGAAGAAAACAGTTTAATAAGACTTTTAGTAAACTATTATAATGTATTATAACATAAAAAAGATTAAATTAAGTTCATAAATAATAAGTTAACAACATTATATGTAAAAATGTACAGTTGCAAGATGTCGCACACCTTATTTTTATTTTTTATTTATTATTATTATATTAATTGAAGGGCAACAGTTGCATGTTTTTAACAAAAAAAAAATGAGATGGCAAATAGCTCAAAATGGCGTCGATTTGATTGCGGAACACTACTGATTGAATAGTAATTAATCAAAACAATATGAAATCGTGGCACGCGATATGAACAGTTTGGAACATAATACGTTAAAATGATAAATGAACCGCACAGCGATTTATCAGTCACACAATTGGATCGGCTCACTTATTCATTAAATGATTGTACTAAGTGCTTAATCTATACTCTATAGTCTATACAAATAAATAAAATTGAAGTGTCTTTTTGTAATTTTAAATTAACAGCTTTTCACTAAATGCATACTTTGTATAATAATCTACTTACAATCAAATATCTTTTTATTTTTGTCTATCCATATGTCTGTCTGGTTGTTCCGGCTAATCTCTGAAACCGATTTTCTAGGGAATCTAAAAATAATCCGAGCTAATGTTATGAGGAGTAACTTAGATACTGCAGATAGCTGATGTTATAACGAGTAACTAATGCTACTTTATATCAAGGTTCTGTTTAAATGAACAGGGTTCCGTTTGTTCTACGCAAACGAAGTTGCGTCCTGTCAATGAACGGCTCAAAGGAGGGTTTAGAGTGTGTGAGCGGGAACCTGAGCGATTTCTTCTGTTGGCAATCCTTCAAGTTGACAACCCTCCGAGGCGCGAAGGACGAACTGTCAGAACTCAGAACATATATATCGGCTGTCCACGACGGGACCACGACTTGGCTTTATCGGCACTGAATAGGGAACTTGATATTCTTGTTAATTTGTCGATTTTAATAAACAGTTATAATTTAAATTTATTGTTCATTAAGCTCTTAAACTTTTATTAAAACTTCTTTAGTACAAACAACACACAACAATAAAAAATATTGACAAAGGTCTCTATTTTAGGTTTTTAACCCTAAAACATTAATTCCAATGTAGCTATAGGCCAACCCGATACATTTTATTTCTTTCTCACTTCGTTTCGATATTGAACCCAGTATCGGCAAAGGCAACGAAATTAGTTAAGTTGATTGTTCCAGTCAGCTGCTGTGGTTTTCAAATTAGTAATGTTCTATATTCGGCCTTGATAGTCAAGATACAGCAGGAGTTCCCAACCAGAGGGGCCTGCCCAGGGGCGTTGAGAGATGTCAAGGAGGGCAGAATACAAGTTAAACATAAGTATTTTTTTATCATGAAGCCTCGTCAGTCGCTATTAGACAAGTTTTGACCAGTTACAATATTTATTTATTTCGATACAAAAAGAGATTTATATGGAAATTAATAAATATCGATAAGTTTGGGGTTTTTCGCAATTAAAATATCACAGAGATATGAAAGTATTATTTACAGAGGGGCGCTTCGTGAAAAAAAAGTTGGGAAACCCTGAGCTACGGCCTCAAAGAAAAGCGTTGAACCGTTTCCTTCAGTTGAAGCTGGAGCTCGTAAACCCCCAGCAACATCTCAAACAATAGAGGGTCTGATAAAATCGAGAATTTTACACCCAGTAGGTAATTCTAACTTCTAAGATGAAGGAAGTAAAGTGTTTCTGGTGGATTTGTATTAATTTGTGTACTTTTGGACACAGATTAAATAGGAACGGCCTCCGTGATCCAGTGGTTTAGAGCTTGGCTCTCGACTCGGAGGTCGTGGGTTCGATTCCCGCATGGGAACAACAAAAAAAATATATTCCAAGTTTGGTTAGGACAATGCAGGCTGATCACCTGATTGTCTGACAAGAAAGATGATCTATACGTCGGATGGGCATGTAAAAAGTCGGTCCTACGCCTGATCTCTCGCCAGTCGTGCCGGTCATCCGTCCGTCCATTTTTAAACGGCATTGTAAAAGCGGCGGCCACTAAAGGAACTCTATAAATTAAATTTGGAACATAATTAAGGCTGTATAAGACAGTTGTAAATATATTTTCACGCACATAGGTACTGGCCGTTCAGAATTATTTTACCTCTGACGAGCCCTTTATGCCGACGACATAAGGATCACTCGCATAGAAACTCCGAGGTAAAATATATCTGTAGGAAGTGTAGCATTTCCCGTTCTATAAGGTTTTCTTTAACTACACGCCGAACACAGACCGACAAAGGAATAGACATGTTTTATAAGTAAATAAATAATTATTTATTTGCACACTCAGTAAATACCTGAAATTTTACAGAAACAGCTTTCAAATTGGCGGCCAGTACCGCTGAGAGATTTCATTTTGAAAACAACATATTAGGTACGAAGTGACACTGTTTTATTATTATATATAATAATTATAATATCATACAATGTAGTGTAAAATAAGACATTGTTTTTACCCTATTACGGCGAAGCCAATAGGGAGGGTAATGATTTTGGCAGTCTATGTATCAGTAGCGAGGCGTGTAAATACGACGGCTTGCCATATAAATATTACGTAATAGATGGCGCTAAGTGCAATTAAAAAATATCGTTATTATTTATTACAATAGATATTAGCTTACGCAGCTTACCGTTTCGCTGGTCTCACGCTTCGCCGCTATGTATGTATGTTTTTTCCATCGTAGTGCCTAAACTACTGATCCGATTTTAATGAATTAGGTATCAATAGATTCGTAATAATAGTCCGGTTGACATAAGCTATTTAATTTACGAAGAAGGTATTATAAAAATCATAGTTATTCATCTAAGATAGGTAGTAACAGGTTTGATTAAATGAAAGCTTGTAGGTAATTTATATGTAAATTGATAAAAAGTAAATAATAAAGACACATACGAGACCTATCAAGTTGTAATAAAAGTTAATTGAAGTGTTCATTAAACTTTACGACAAGTTCCAGCCTCCAGCCGTTTGTTCTAATTAAACATTAGCCATATCTTCTCATCTCCCAGATCTTCGTTTAAACCTTTTTATAGCTTCTTAGAATTTACGCGTCACAGGCTCGCAGTCGCACGCTTCACGCCTCGTAATCTTGTGTCGTCGGTGTAAATATACATTTACAATCGTTTTAGTTCATTTACTTACTCTTTAAAATGACGCGTCTTATTGTTCAAAGTGTTACACACCATACTGTTTATCGTGTAATCGGCATGAATGACTCTATCGATTGGGTCTGTTAGAACTGACCGTTTATGGAAGCCTTTGGTATGGCAGTCAGATGTATGGCTAATGTAAGCGTGTCACAAGACTTTCAAGTCGAAAAATACTGCTAAATGTGAGAATTATGTCTCAAGTCTAAATCCCTAAGCTTGTTGCCAATTTTCGTTGGTGGTTTCAATTTAATATCCATTTTAATGTCCGTTCTCTATTCGTCTGTAAATACAACGTTATGCGTTAATTAAGGCAATAAAATAACGTTTTTGTTAACTCTCGCCTAACTCCGACTCGTTTTCCTGTTCCGACCCTATACTGTTGTATAGTATACGTTTATCGCTGTGTAATGAATAAGGCAGTTTATTTTGATGCTCTTTATCTATCAGGTTTAATAACTCGTGCTCCATACATGAGAGAATCGACCATATTTAGCAAAAACGAGCCTGTTTTGACAGTATACAAAAAAACTTTATTATTAATAATTTTAAGGCTCGTCGGTAGAGCTCGAGACGCGACGCGGCGCGCACTTTTTAAAATAGCAATTAAAACTTGAATTTTATTTACTATTGCATACATTTCTAAACCAATATTTTACAAGGTAAAAATTGACGCCATCTGTTGAGAATCGTTCGATCGGACTACGATGTAAGAGATCGAATAAGACTTGTAATGGCTTCCGTAACCTGTTATAACAGGCTCTAATGTTCAAATTATTATGAAATGCCTTATGTACCTACCTACCTACGTTAATTGCAACAAATTATTTTATGCTACTTTTACTTACAATATTGTATCTCGTCAATCTTTTTTACTCGTTTGTCGTAACATAGCAACCATTTACAGCGCAACGCTGATTTCCATATTATAATCAGATGTAAGTCTCGCGTGCCCCAATAGAGCACTCATAGTAAGGACATTTTTGGCCTCGATATCCCCCCACTATATATAGTATATAAGGTTTGGTAGAATCAATTACGGATATTTTGGGCATATTATTTACTGCTTATGTAAAGATATTTAAGCAGAAAAATAATTAAAAAAATTCGAATAAAATACATTATACTAAATAAAGTTACATTGCGTTCTCAAAGGCGCTAAGGTCATTAACCTCACAGAAACAGCTGACTTTAAAGGGAAAGCAAAGTCTTTACCTAAATTATATAAATTCAATCAGCTGTGTGAGGTCAATGACTTCCTTAGCGCCGTAAAGAACGTAATGTAATTTAATTAAAAAAAAAATGTTTTTTTTTTCGAAATATATTAATTATTTTTCTTCCTAAACGTCTGTACATAAGCAGTAGGTCATATGCCCAAAATATCCGTAATTGATTCTATCAAACCTTACAAAATATGTCTATGATTACCCCAGTTACAGTTAATAGGGGCGTTGCAGATAAGCGCGCTCAGTCAACATGCCGCGCTGTGGGCGGCGTCGCGTCGTCTTATCAACTTTATTGATGGCATATGTAACGTTAATCTATTAGGTATTATCGGCCGAAATTTCACAATGTCACTTCATATTAAAAGCATTTATAATGATTTTAGAAATAAAGCATTTTGCATAATACTTCTTCATACAACTTAATTGACATAATGTCCAAGTAAAGTGTACTAAGGCGGGTCCGGCGGCCCAGCAACAGGCGGAGAAGGAGGCACCTTGGGGTTGTAGTGCTGTGGCTCCGGGTGCGTAATCACGCACGGGAGTCTCACATGCCCCGGCCGATGTCCTCAATCCGCCGGGGATCCACAAAGACGAGAGAAAGAAAGGGTAAAGCAAAAGAAAAAAAAAGGTTGTTAGGTACTTATGTGTTTTATAAGAAACAGCCAGCGAATAACAAATTGTAACTCTCATAGGCTTGTCTAATTTATATATTTTATTGTTTCAGGTAACAATTCAATCTAATCTTAGAAGATAAAGGATAAATTTCACCAACGTCTGTTAGAGGTAATCGTTGATTAATATCATGTTATCTCTCTCGTTCTTTGTATTAATTAATGGAAGAGAAGGCATGACATTTAGACAAACGACTAACACTATAACGGGCGTTAGTGCAATTGGGACTAAAGGTAAAATCTTCGTTTTCGTAAAACAACGTTGGATCTGCAAAATAAAAATTTTCAAAAGAGCGTCTCAAAGCCATTGAAAAAGTACACTGGCGGACATATAACCTGCATCATAGTGCAAGATAACTTTCAATGAAATATAATTAGTGAAAGTGCAAACTATTTTGATTTATTTCAATAGTAATGCTAAGACTGGTTCGTAATCTGATAAAAAAAATCAATTCAAGTGTGTATAGGTCAACTTTTCTCACTAAAAGAATCAAATTACTCCTTTTGCAGCTTTTTAGAATGGAACGGCTTTATTATGAAAATTTTACAATACTAAGAAAGGAAAAAGTTTTTTTGTTTTTAATAGTGGTATTACCTCCTCTTGCTCTAATAACTGATTCAAGTCGGTTTCGCATCGACCTAATCAGTGTTTTAAAAGATCTTGGGGAGTATTGTCCCATTCTTGTGACAATGCAACTCGGAGCTCCGCAACCGTTGTTGGGACCGGATTTCTTGTAAATACAGCACTTTTTAGAAGAACCGATAGAACACGTGTGGGACAACTCCCACACGTGTTCTATCGGATTGATGTCCGGGCTACGTGCTGGCCAATCCATGGAACGAATCTGAACCTGAGTAAAGTATTGCTCAACTTGTCTCGCTGCGTGCGGACGAGCATTATCCTGCATCAGAATGAAGTTTTCGCCTATAAATCCCCTAAAAGGTACTACATGAGGGTCCAATATCTCCGTTATATAGCGATGTGATGTTAAACCATGGTTACCACGGTCATGTGTTTCTGCGTCAATAAACACAAGTTCAGTTCGAGCATCCATCGATATGCCGCCCCAAACCATACAAGACCCGCCTCCAAACTGAACCCTCTCCTCAATGCAATTTTGAGCATATCGCTCTCCTCGTCTACGGTAGACTACTCTGCGACCATCAGCACCATATAAACAAGTCCTACACTCATCAGTGAATAATACGGAAGCCCATTGCACTTCAGTACAATTTAAGTGTTCACGAGCAAAACTTAGTCGAGCTTGCCTGTGAGCTGCAGACAATTTTGGTCCATTTGCGGGTCTGAAAGGTATAATATCACGCTCTTTTAGCCTTCTTCTTATGGTTCGTGCACTAACTGCTACGTCATGTACCTGGTGGAGCTCATTTTTAATGCTCATAGACGTTAAAAACCGATTTCGCAAGGAAGTTGTCACAATAAACCTGTCGTCACGAGACGTTGTCACCCGAGTTCTGCCGGTTCCACGTCTTCTTTTTAATGAACCTGTCTCCATAAACCTTCTGTTAACTCGGGAAACCGTAGACTGGTTTACATTTAAATCTGTAGCAATTGTTCGTTGGTCTAGGCCTTGCTGCACTAGAGCAACAATTAGTGCGGCTTTTTCGGACGGTACGTCCATATTCGTGTGTACGTGAGAAAAACGTGTTTAAAATGAAAACAGACTAGCAATTAAACAATTAGTAACGATAATTCAACATGTAACAAAACAAAAAAAAACCATCAATCATAACATTAACGTAACAACGAATTAATCTTTAGTAAATTGACAAGATTTCTTCTATAGAATATTTTCTTTCTTTTGTGACAGTACCATATTTAAATTTGATTTTGTTTTATAAACCAAATTTTATAAACCAGCCTTTATTTTCCAATACCAATGAATGTAAAAAGTTCCCATGTTTCGTAATAAAATTTGATTCAATGTGTTCTTGCACTATGATGCTGTTTATGTGTCCGCCAGTGTATTTAAGGTAAGAAATATTTTCTAACAGGCTGAACCTGTAGACTAGAAACGTGAAAAATAAAGTAAATTAATGGTTTTAAAATGGAGTCATTTTATTAGGTAACATTTGACGTCTGTCACTTTTATCTTCATAGTGAGGTGACCTGCTTAAAAACATCGATTAAAGTGAATGAATCGATACGGACTTGAAACATATGTGAATTTTAAAAATCATTAGGCGAATCCCTGTCCCATTATTATTTTTTCTGTCGTAAATTTCAGGAACAAAATAAGACAAGTACATAATTTAACAAAAAAAAATGCATTTATTCAGTTGAACTATCAACAACAATGATATTTCTATTTAGTTATTTTTTGTATTTTTATAGTTAGTTAAAAGAATAATAAATATAATTATTTTTTATTATAATCACAACGTGGTTATTAATTTATGGTGTTGTTTCTTCACAAGTAATTATTGCATTCGATTCTACTTATCAGCTTTCGATTTTTAGTGTACATCCCTAGCTAGTGTTTAAAAAAAAAGTGTTAACTGACGCAACATTGTAACGACGTTCAGTTCTTTAGATCAGAAATTGTTTATTATGTTTAGAATGGTTTATCAGTGAAAGCAAATCGTAAAATTACTCGTATCGGTCATTATTAGAATAAATATGTAATCGTAATTGAAAAAAGTTAAGCAATTGTGCAGTTCTAACAAAACAAAAAAATATATTATTTTATGCCCGCCGTTACAAGGTTACGTTGTTGAATTTTGATGAATTGTCAAATGTTAACCTATTAAAATGACTCCACTTTAGTTTATGATACGAAAATAAATTATGTACCAACTAAAAACGCTTTGTTTTTTTTATGTCAAAAACAACGTTGTTCTATGCACAACAAATAATGCGCTTGTACAATATTACTTGCGTTACTACAAGTCGCGGGTCGAGGTCGCCCTGTGGTCGAAATTCGCCCATAATAATTCATATCCGTGATTATATTTGTCTCTTAGATGGAAAAAAAAATGTAAATGCTGTCACAGAATGACAAATGTCAGCGTGTAACAAAATTGTATATTCATCAAACACACGGTAGTGTGTGTTAATAATAATATGAGGTACCTAGTGCGTGTTTTTGTTGTTTTTATTAATTTAATGTATTTGAAATTATTATTTAAAAAAAAAATTAGCTTTCTGCACACCTTCCTCCACATAAACTTTAATTGTGCCAAATATATACTCCTCCTTTCAAAAAATTCTCGTATAACTTATTATGTTACGTACTATATTATGTTGATAATGACATAATATGCACACAACTTTAATATTTGATTATGTTCGTTTACACGGGTAAAGTCACATGATCAGTATACACTATACGGCTTTGGGCTGTTTGTAAATGTCATTCGATTGTGTGGGATTGACGTAACGGATGTGACGTCACTATAATCTTCACGTAACCTCAGACGTGACATAATATTTTATGGAATCACATTTGCACTTCAGATATATCTTGCGGGCCGAGTGACACAGTGTAGTAACAAGTGTTTAACTGGAGCGTAGTTTGGTAGGCTGAACACTTCAGATGCTCCAATTACTGTCAGAGAAAGTAAAGATGTCCAGTACCGTATATAAAGTACTGTTTTTATCGAAAAAAAAAAAACTTCTCATGCCCCAACTAACCTTATCACAATTTAAGCAATAGTGCAAATACAGATTTGGTTTCAAGACAATTTTTTTTTCATTTATTTTAAAGAGGCTTAAAACCTTTGGTCTATGCCAGCCTCATCGTACATTCAATTTATTAACTACATAAATATTCAATTGAGCTCTTAATTCAAGACAGTTAAAAGTGTAGTCACTAGCTTGAAAAATCTACATTCCTTTTTTTATTATATAAAAACATGCTATTTTCATACTTTGCCATCATTATGAGTAGCAAATTAAGGTTACTAACCGTATGATAGGCGTATATTTTCAGCATTTGGAGTATTATAAATCTTCGTATTGATATTTTACATCAACTATCTGGTTTAAGTTAACATCTCTAAACCGAGGTTAACAGTGATAATCTCTGTTTAGACATCCGTCAGAATCGGGCCAAGACGCGTGAAGCGATTCCGTCAGCTAGCGTCACTTTTATTAAAAGTTTCCTATATAATAGGGAGTAGTGAGCAGTGAGCCCGTGTGACGGGCGACGACGTGTGACTTTCGCTTTAATGTGTCATCCTCGTATATTGTGTACCAGCTTGACTTCTATTATGATAATATTACTCTTTTATTAAAAACGTCAATGTTTCTAATATGAGACTTTTTCTCTTAGGCTGGGACTATATTGACCTGAATCCGGTGGGCCGGGGAAAATTTGCCGGAGCATTGAAAATAGACTCTCTATTGTATTATACAATAGACCTAAAATTCGCACACACTAGTATCGAGTCAAATGTTAATGTCATATATGACAGCTCGACATTTGACATTTCTTTTCTCTGCTCTGAATTTTCCCGGGCACGCCGGAATCCGGATCATATAGTGCCAGCCTTATAATACAATATATCTGTCAGTGAAATGACGTTTCCATGCATCTCAAATCTCTCTCTTTCTTTTTTAGTCAACAGAGATTGATATGATTTTTATCTGCCATTTCATTAAGATTAGAAGTATCCTACTAATATTATAAATTGTGAAAGTTTGTGAGGATGGATGGATGGATGGATAGTTATTAATCTTTCACGCATAAACTACTGAACGTATTTTGATGAAATTTGGTATGGTAGTAGTACAGGCTCTGGATTAAAACATAGGCTACTTTTTATCCCGGAAAAGTACAATATTCCCGCGGGATACCCGATAGTATATTTATGCAGGCGGAGTCGCGGGAAACAGCTAGTGATCGCATAAAACGTTTTAGCAAAGTTACGGCCTGTAACATGCTCACCTCGCCCATTTACGTTGACGATGCGACGTCATGACGTGAACATGTGGACAGGCCCTTAGCCTCATCACCTCATCACAAAACTTGTGTAAAGAAATTAAATGTTAAAATAAACAAGGTAAAAATGTTTATCCCACACGCTACACAATACTAAGGGCCCATTCACCTGAGCTCGGCACTAACTGTGTTGTCTCATTACTGGGTAGTGTGAACTAGCCTTTATTTAATTATTGTGTGAGTGTGAAGTTGCCCTTATTTACTCGCAACTAGTTAGTATGAAGTTGCCCTCAGTTTGTTTTTCTCGCTAAAGAAATGGACTTGTTTGTTTGAGAGAGAAAATATGTTGAAATTGGATTTGTGTGGTGAAAAACAAGATTCTTTCGAATGCCTGAGATGCATCATAATGTTACCAGTGTTAAAAGAAATAGCGAAAAGTTGTTTTGGTCTTTTTTTGAAGTTAGAGTTCTTTGAGTCTTGCATCATCAATAGATGATTAGAAAAGGCTGGTCGACTGAATTGACTGAATCTTTTATTGCTTAAATGAATAGTACTCTCAAATATAGTAGTAACCTCTCAGACGTAACACTATTTTAAAAGCCAATATTTTCAAAGGTACAGCGATTTGTAATACAGAATTTCGCAAGTCTCGTGAAAACTTTCCAAACAAAAGTCTGACGTCACTCGCTCCTGCGCTTATACGAAATATATAGATTCAAGAAGAAGCAAGCGAGAAAACATTTGCTAATATCTCAGAAATTTCAGCATTTAAGTTTATAAATACATTAATGAAAGTTATTGTATTTAATGTGAGTAAACTAATTATGTAGGTTTTGACGTGATAACGTCTTGTATTTAATGTGAGTAAACTAATTATGTAGGTTTTGACGTGATAACGTCTTATAATTCGATGGAGCCGGCTGCACGCACGAAAAAACATGACTCATGCGGCGTTACCTCGCTCTGAGGCGTTCCATTTAAGGCTTGAAGTGCAAGCGAGAGCTCGGAATCTGTCTGTCTCCTACTTGAGTGAGCGATCCATCAGTATTTTCTTATGACGTTGTCACGTTCAACTATCGTCAGTAAACCGACTTTACAGACAACCAATTTTTTTTTTACACTTATGATATAAAAAAATGTTCAGTCTTTTCGCAACTTTAAAATGCACCCGATAACAAAAGTAGATATCAAATTTTATTTACATTTATCAAGTAGGTAACACTACTTACTTCGGTTATATAGTCAACTATTCCGTTGTTTAAAGATTCCTTGTCGAAATAAACCAATTAAGACCAATTGAGAAAATGTTAATCGTTATTCAATTATGTTCTAAGCTCGAATCTAAGCTTCGAATACAAATTCGAATCTAAGCTACGAATACAAATTCGAATCTAAGCTACGAATACAAATTCAGATCTACGCTACGAATACAAATTCGAATCTAAGCTACGAATACAAATTCGAATCTAAGCTACGAATACAAATTCGAACGTAGATTAGCTTGAATAGAATTGTGAATTGTATAAAATTTAGGAGATGAAGCAGTTTAGAATTAAAGCTTCGATTTTCCGTCAAGCTATCTACTTCTTAATGATGCTTACTTACAGTGAAACTTCGTTGCTTATGTCTTTCGGGAGTCGCCGTTGTTCATACATCATCTGTCACTTTCGTAGATAAACGAAGATTGTCGAGGGCCATTAACAAGGTGGTCGTACTGTGCAGTTGGTTTTTTATGTAATAGGGGTGCAAACGAGCAGACGGATCACCTGATGAAAAGCGATTATTATCGTCTCCAATGGACACCCGCAACCTCAGAGGCCTTTTAAAAAAAGTGTTGATACCTACGCTGTTTTCTTGAAGGTTTTAAGGTCATACAACATAATAATAATATTTATAAATTGAATGCTTACTTCTATAACTTTATCACAAACCATTTGCCACTATGGCACAAAACTGTATCCTACTACTATTATAAATATGAAAGTTTGTGAGGACGGATAGAATGATGGATGTTTGTTACTCTCACGCGAAAACTACTGAACGAATTTTGATGAAATTTGGTATGGTAGTAGTTTGAACTCTGGATTAACACATCAATTCCGAAAAAGTTCAGTGTTCCCGTGGGATACTGTTTTAACGCGGGCTGAGCCGAGGGCAAAAGCTAGTTGAACTATAATACCCTTGTTTTGGCTTATGTAAATTTATTATTTTTTACCAACGGAATATATAAGTTTTACGTACACAAATAAATTCATTTATAATCCTATACTTTAAACGAGTCAACGGCTGCAAGTATTTACATGAAATTTAGTATGCAGGATGTTTTGGGGGAGAATAATCGGTCTAGCTAGGTTTTATTCCTAAGAAACTGCGCATTTTTAAGTTATATATATGTTTTTTCTTTCATCGTGCAGCAATATATCAGTCCGATTAGCTGTTTGGTAAATTTTTGTGTTGTTCAGAAATGTGGTGGGTTCGAAAATATTATTGTGATATAAAAAAATATTTAAAAATATTTTTGTGATACCCACCTGGTAACCGAGCTTATGTACTCTTATTTATGACCTCTCCTATTGAAAGCAGTCATAGTAAGTTCCAATCACAAAATACAGAATCAAAACCAGTGGAACAGCTCTCGCCCACGAGGATACAGGCACTCAATGATCTCCCCATCTTATTTACTAAACGAATGTAAACATAGCCAGTTTATTAGTATTTTATTACCAAAAGGTTTCACTAACATCCACCAAATATTACTTATAGTAGGTATACATACATACGTTAATGAGTATATTACACTTTATCTCTGGTAATTAAAATTAAGTGCGGGGAACGGTTGAGCAAGAGGGTTAAAAAATCTTCTGGTAACACGCTATGACATACTTTTTAACCCCGAACGCAAACATTTTATAAAATTGATCAAATACACCTGATTTTTAGCAAATCGAAACCGGTCGTGTTTATATATAAATTATTGTAAAAATCTAAATAAAGTGGAAAAATGTATAAAAAAGTTGTGTGATACTATTATGAACATGAATTTCCACCAAGAGAAAAAAAAAAGAAAAAAAAATGAGATGTGTTATAAGTTTGACGTCTCCGTCTCTCTCTGTGTTTGTGTGTGTGGCACCGTAGCTCCAAAGGGGATGAATAGATTTTAATGTTTATTTATTGCGTTGGACATATTTACCAATAGACTATCTAGCCCCATCTGACACTACACAGGTATTGTGTGATTAATGTATAACCAAATGGCAAAGGAGATCGGCAAGTCGCCATACATGTACTGCCTGGTAATTAAAATACGTGGCTACAAAAAGTATGTATTGTAAGGTGTACTGTATGAACATAGGAACAAAAAAAGTAATAATAATATTAATCAAACTGGAGGGATTAATTATAATTGATTAAATATAACCTTGCCTATTGTTCAATATATTGCTCTAGTGGTGGTTTGCGGAAAAGCGACATCTATTAATAATTACTCTGTTTAGAAACGCAAAATGCTTACAGATAAATGATAGATGTCGCTTTCACGTTACGAAAACCAAAAACATAATAATTATTTTTCTTAGTATATAGATATAAATAGTATAGAGGGATCTATTTCACACCCCAAATAACATCTTTTTCGTAAAATTAGTACGAAACTGCTGAGCTATAGAAAAAGAAAATAACTTATTAATACTCCAATTAAAATAAATCTATCCACTGGGCCTCAAGATGGAGCTTTTACGCCTCAAATTGGCAATTATCAGCATGATAACCATTGACTATATAGATATGATGACAACGATTCCCACAGATAAGTACGTATTTTGCAAATCAGTTCTCTGTTATTCGGAGATTCATAACTTTTTAAGTAGGTACTATAAAACCATATAGGTTCGAAACCCGCTCTTGATGTAAAATCAGGCATGATTTGCTAGTGTTTTAAAAATAATTATTTAAGTACTTTTTTACGGGATCTACTGATAATTTAAGCAGTCTTTAGTTTTTTTTTTTGTTATTAACTTATTTTCTAAATGGGAAGTCAAGGAAAATTTTAATCTTCGGTAATTGTTGAAAATGTTTTCGTCCCCAATTCCGTCCGTCGTTTGTGGTTTGGACGCTTTCTCGAATTTTCTCGTAAGAACTCCATCTTCATAATAAGGCCGCCATTATAAGTGAGTACTGACTTAGGTGTCACTTAGGTTATATTCATAAAACCGTACTCGCAAGAAGTCCCTTCGTGCGAGACCAAAAAAATTTTAATTTACTTGCATGGGAGCCCCATTTAAATATTTATTTTAATTCTGTTTTTAGTATTTGTTATTATAGCGGTAACAGAAAGACATCATCTGTGAAAATTTCAACTGTCTAGCTATCACGGTTCATGAGATACAGCCTGTTCATAGATTGACCGACAGATGAATGCACAACGGAGTGTTAGTAATAGGGTCCCGTTTTTTCCTTTTGGGTACGGAACCCTAAAAATGGAGGAACTTGATATCCAAATTAATTAAATACGTGTTGGTTATAAATACTTAAGGTTATATGGGACAAGAGGAGTATAGCTTTATTTTTCCCTTTTCCCGACTACGGCGAAGCCAAAAAGAAGGATAATGATTTTGACAGTTTATGCATAGATAAATGATTGGTCTCGGCGCTCGAATAGATACCGCGCTATCTAAGAACAGCTCCATGAATGCGGCAACTCAGTATTGTAGTGTGGGTTTATAATATCATTGTGAGTGTAAGACAATTTCTAGTGTACGTGAATTCGATACGTACATCTGACACGAAGATATCAATATTTTTTTTTGAAAAATGTTCAAGCACGCCAGTGGTATCTTGACAAGTGCCGCGACCAATCATCTATCTTTGAGTCTACGTATATACCTATCTATTATGTTTGTTCCACCCCAGCGCCTAAACTAGGTACTGATCCGATTTTACTAAATGAGGTGTCAATAGATTCGTAATAATAGCCCGGGTAACATAGGCTAATTTACGTAGTCGGGTTATAGTTTTTTATAAAAATAGTAGTAACTTTTGTATGACACTGTCCATCTTCATCATTGGTTTGGGTGTACATAGACTATTTTGCCCCATCTGACAATAATTTTCTGTCTCGTTTTTTTTAAACCACAAGTTTTAAAACAAAACATAGTTAGTTAACAATATCCTGTATATTAAACTACCTAGGTTCTTTCAAAAGAGATAGGTAGGTAGGTTGTTTCTAGGTTCTTTCTTTTTTCACCTTAGCATAATCCCCAATTAATATCTTAAACTAGTATCAAAGATCCAGATGGCTGCTTTGTTTTACGTATCCATTTTTTAGTTGATATAATAATAGTCTTGAGAGTAACCACTTACGTAACTCACATAAGATTTTGGAGCTTACACCGTTATTAAAAGGTGTATTTCGCATTAACACCATGTACAAATTATGAAGTTGAGTGTGAACACTGCAGAAGCCACATTTTCCAGCAACTAGCTAGTAATTAATACGGGCTAGGTCCGCTGGCGAGTCGCCAAACAACTTCCCCTCGTCCCCAGAACTTGAGAGCGACAGGAGTGTGCACTCACCTTTATAATAATTTTGCTAAAATATGGCCGCATTTTGATGCAGTATGGCTATTTTTAAATACTAGTTAGCGCAAGAAGCAAAATTATCTCGACTAGAGAAAATCGTATAATTTTTAAGTTTCAACTTTTGAGAAACATCAACCTTTAATTATTTTATGTATTTTTAAGCAATATTTTAAAAATATTAGCATTCCGCGTGCCTTCCTCCATTTTAACTGTGCCAAATATCATACTCCTCCGTTAGCACAATTCTCGTAAAACTGTAATTTATACTGTAATTAATACGTGAAGCAAAAAATTGTTTTTGCTTCACGTATTAATGCATAAAACTTGTGTGCCCAAACGGGATACCATCATCATCATATGGGGGATTTTGTTTCGGGTCAATGTTCGATCATTTTTATACCTTTTGTACGGAACTGACAGTCTTTACCCGTAGTCCATCTTGTCCAAACTGACAATGTGCTTTCTTAAAATTCTATCCAAAGTCTACATATAGCATGAAGCCTGGAAATCTCTTTAACCTAAATAACCTATTAGGACGAATTCATCCCTTACGGCTACGCCGAGTCTAGGCAAAAGTAATTTCCCGAATAAATGGGCCTTAGGTTTTCTAATCCGTCCCTTCCCGTCCCTTCTTAGCTAAGCTGTACATTTAATGCAGTTCAGAGTTCATACGGGTAGCTCATGAATACGAACCTTTAAAGCTCCTTATCTAATTAAATCTACAGTGTGCAGCCGGCCTTACAGTTGAATACCAGTGTGCATTGGGTCTAACTTGGACAAACTGCCTGCATAGGGCTGCCAGATGTACATGAACCTGGACTCCTAGAGTCTTAAAAGCAAAAATACTAGTATTTTTGCTTTTTTTCGATGGTTTTTGGAATGTTTTACATGCCTTGAGCTTTTTCACGCCTATTTGAGATTGTACCCTTTTATACTAAACTAGCTAGTCCGACTTTTCGGATTTGTAATCTAGATAGATGCAGGCAACCCTAGAACAGGCGGAAGTTGTATCGACAATGTCGCATTAGTTGCAGCAACTCCGAACAAACTTCAACGTTGTCGCAACGTTCCTAAACTTATGGCGATTTATATAAGTTGGCTTACTTATATATACATTATAATGTTATATTTCAGCAAAGCAAGTTCGATTGGCGCAGTTTTGTATAACGCCCAATTGCAAAATTTGGCTTGTGTGATTTTCTTAGAATACTATTTAGGTCCTGTAAAAAAAACAATTGAAAAGTATATGATCCTTTTGTTTTCCTGCATGAGATTCGGATCACATTGGAAATTGACCAAATTCATTATATTCCTCCATTGAATAAAACCCGATTTATAATTGACACAAAGGATGATTGATTCTGAAGCTCGTCAAAGATAATAGAATCGTTCTGGAAGGTTCTCGGTGAGATAATCTAGACAGAGTGGCCAGCTGAGTTGAGTGGATCGTAACGACCGAGGACGCATTATCTATTGAGTGAGACGTGATGGTGCGAAAAACTAAGAAAACCTAAGTTAGCTAAGTGAAAGTTTTGGACTAAAAGAATAAAGCATAGTAATTAAAGTACAGTTTAATACATAAACTCAACATAAGTAGACCGAGGAGTAGTAACGGCAATATAAAGTGTATTTTACTGCCACGGCCGGGGCCGTTTATAATTGAATTATTTCATAACAAATGAAATTACGAGCCAGCCCAGTTTTGATAAAAACTAAAATTAAATTGTTAGATACTTTAAAAATAAATGCCCCTCGCAAGGAATCTAATCATAATAAACTGCTTTGAAAAATAACACTGTATTTGAGATCATTCGAAAGTGTCGTCAATAAGTCTTGAGTAGTCTTTACACCATACTGCCTATCGTCCAATCGGCATGACGCGGCCGATTGGATCAGTTAGAACTGACCGTGTATGGGCGTGCATTGGCATGACAGTTATACGTTTGTGGTGTATATGAACGCACTGAAGATTGGATCGAAACTGCAGTGTCATAGTCAAGCCGATTGGACGATAGGCAGTATGGTGAATGGCTTTTTTTTAAACGGGTAATTGGCGCACCACACGTACCCACCATTGCAACTCCTGTGTAGCCAGGATCTACAGCCGTAACCAGCCACAAAAACCCTTTGATATAATCTCAGGGGTGCCTGATGGCATGCTAAATATGTCTTGGGACCCACAACGAATTAAATCAGAAGAATGTAGAAGGAACAGGGGGTGTTCCAGTTGGAACGGCTGTGAAATTCGACACATTCTTTATTAGCGAAACCATCGAGGTGAAAGAGACAAACAGTTTAACTCTAGCTCCATTCTATATCACATTATATACTACAGCTATTTGATCTCAACCCTCAAAGTAAGGGTTGCCTGCGGTCGCACATACAGATATCGTTGTTAAATTTGTTCGAGTTGGGTGGTAGTTTGCGAGTTCGGGAGGGGTTAGCAAAAAGTTGGTTGGATTAATGTGTATAACGTTATTACGTCACGATTACTTTGACGACTTTGCTTTAGAAGAAGGCTTTTATAAATACAAGTTTTATTTTATCTGGTTCCAACTTTTAGTAAAAATATGTACTGACTATTCAAATAGAATACCAAAGAATGGTTTCTGAAACTTGTCATAAGATACTTACGGCCCGTTTCAATAACCTATCTACCAATAACTATTTGTTAAAAACGTCGTCATTCAATCACTTGCCGGTTTTTTGCGATACAAATGTGACGTTTCTAACAAACAGTTATTGGTAGATAGGTTTTGTTGACACGGACCGTGATAGTAGTTAATTAGTAGTTAATTGCAGTTTGTAATCACTGTCCGACTGAGTCTAATTGCTTCTCTAAAGATGAAAATGATTATATTTTTTCTTTATTTTTAATTTCCAAAAGAAACTTAACAAGCTTTTTTCGGAAAGTCAACAGGAAAAGCTACCACCGGTCCAACCCTAACCCGCCGAGAAGAACCGGCGTAATAAACTCGCAAAAGAGCTACTAAATTAAAGAAAATGCATTTTGTAAGCTATTTAGTTAGATATTTGTAGTAGGTAATGCACTAAACAAAGCGTACAGACTACATTCCTACTAGATTTCGCAAATCCCTTTCACAACAAACATTCCCAAATATTCAGACATCAGTAGTGTAATCTCATTTTGTTACTGTAATTACCCATACCACTCTTTGTAAATTTTTTTGCAAAGGGTGAAAACTAGCATGTTTTAAAGTGCCTCATTTTAAAGTAAATGCCTATTTAACTATACCTCAATATTCGCGTTAAGATTGCAGTATAGCATTTATAGTATAGTTAAATAAGCATTTACTTTAAAATGAGGCACTTTAAAACACGCGAGTTCAAAAAATTTTCTTGTTATAGATAAAATTTGTGGGCAGTTCTGCTCATATCGGGGTCGATCACACATATTCTGAGCAAGGCTCACGTCCTCTGATCCATAAAATTGTGTTTCCCCCCTTCAAACGCACACCCGTTCCTAATTGAATCTCATTTCGGGAGGCAGACATGATAAAAATACGTAATTGTCAATTGGTGTTGCCCGTTTTAGGGATGTTTTGAGGTTCAAATTACAGATACAGCTTGGGCTATATTATCAGTTGGGGCACCGGCCATGATGGTCTGTCGTTCGTCTTGGCTCGGACAGAAAATGTAAGTATTTCCTTTTGCCCGAACTAACCTTATGCAATCAATGGGGTACATGCATAGTTTTATTTTCATTAGCTTTTCGAAACAAACATAATAAACCAGGAAATATTATCTTGCCATGGCATATCTACGATCAACCGTTGACGAAATACAGGCTTCACAAAAGTGAGATGGTTGGAGAGCAATAATAACGCTCTATACCAGGGTTTCTCAAACTCCACGAACCCCTGTTAAAGTTTCCAGGTGACAGCGAACCCCTTGACTAACCGACTAACCAATAACCCTTTTCCGTATTTCGTTTTTATCATGACCAGGTGCGAAAACACACTCTCCAGTCATCAAGCCGTTATTACGTAAATCTTGCCAGGACATGTCTAACGGCCCGTTTCAATAACCTATCTACCAATAACTATTTGTTAGAAACGTCAAATTTTTTTCGCATAAAAACCGGCAAACGATTGAATGAGGACGTTTTTAACAAATAGTTATTTGTAGAGATAGGTTATTGAAACCGGCCGTTCCGAAACTATCAACGCGCAATAGGTTTTCTTTGAATTCCTTCAAAAGTTACTGACAACTTCAAAATAATTGTCCTATAGAGTTTTTAGCATGATCTATCAGCATGGAAACTAACAAGTTTCTATCTCCAATAGTTTATAAATGACAGGGGAACTTATAAATCACTTTGGTTGGTGACAACCAAAATCAAAAATGGTTGACTTTGTAAAAAAGTCGTGTATAAAACTTTGATTTTATTTTAAAAGACCTATTTAACGATCTCACACGATGGGGTAGAATGAAAAAATGTTTTTCATCCCCACTTCACATGTATGGAGAGCCACCCCTAAAATATAAGATGATTATTATTTTATGACGCTAAAACCGAATCTATACACATTATATAACTATACCAAACTTCATCCATTTATATTTATAATTAAAGAAGCTAGAAGGGCGGACAGACAGACAGACGGACGGGCAGAGCGAACATGATCCTGAACCCTAAAAATTATGCACGAGTGTCGTCACCGCAGTTGAAAATGCTGAATATGAAGATAAATACAAAATTGATGTTATTAACTTAGAAATACTGCGTTTGTCATAAGTATATCATTGTTAAAACAAAAAAAAACGTCATAAGTAACATAAGAATTGGAACTGTGATTTTCGTTTTTTAATCAGCAAAAAAAATCGTCGTTTTTTAGTCCTGTAACTTTTTAATTTAGCAACTGGTTACTTGTACATTTGCATTTTTGGTCCTTTATTATGTTGTTTTTTATTATTTATGTTGCCTTTCGGAAAACACAAGAATTTTGCTGACTTAAAAGTAATGCGTGTTCCCTATTATAGTAGGTGTAAACGCTGAACTGTTACTCCTTCAGTAACTTTAGTCGAATATAAATTATTGATAACACAGAGACTGAACACTTGCCGGTACACAGAAACGATTTAATTTAATTAAAGAGAATGAACTTAATTCCTATTTAAACAACGTTCATTTTCAATTAACCAAACCGCGTTTTACAGTTCACTTGCTTTCGTTTAATTCTCTCCTCGTGCTGGTATTTGACTTTGTATTCTATGGGTATAAAATATAAGGTTGATAATGCGTTGTGAGCTAGTTTTGTTTGCGTGTCCTAACCCGATATTACGTTGAAGATTAGAATTTGAGTCCTCCTATCAATTATTACATTACGTTCAGGTGTGACTTTTGATGTCTATTTTAAGCCAGCGCATTGATCAAATTTTATTGTTGATTTCTGAGAAATGAGATTTTTGCACTACTAAATAGTAACCATAATATGTATAGATTGATTTATTAAAGTGCTCATTGCTAAGTCACTTTCACAACATACTATAAACCAAAGCCGCCTTTTCTGTCTGTCCCTATGTATGATTAGATCTTTAAAACTACGCAACAGATTTTGATGCGGGTTTTTTCTTAATAGATAGAGTGATTCAAGAGGTTGGTTTATATGTATGTAACATGCATAATATAGTAGAGAAACGCTGACAATTTTGGAGGTGTCTAATGTCGTGTATAAACACATTTTATTGCGCTTACATTGCAAACGCTGGCTGAACCCTACGAGATAGATCAAAATAATGTACTACAGTATTGTACACCTTAAAAAGGTCTTCAAAAAAGTCCCCGATGGTATATGTGTACCTTATATCTCTTAGGGATAGCCCTCAATAACCATTTTTTATCCGATTACTTTTTACGAAAAATAATGGCTTATTTACGATGCGATTTTAAGCCTGTATTGCTTAATCCTTATCCAGTTAAGTACCTTAAATACATTGTTCATTTAATATAGATCAATATGGCTCTTTACAGCATGTAATTTAAATGAATATTTTCTAAGATATTACAGATTTAAAATGCAGGGTAATAGCGGCTGCGTCGAAGGCCGCGCTTCATCCTATAGCACTGATTAGAGCGATCGCACGCGTTTATCGGAGTTCTCTAGCGAATATAACTATTAGAAATGTGAAAGTTTGTCAGGATGGATGGATGGATGGATGGATGTTTGTTACTCTTTCACGCAAAAACTACTGAACGGATTTCGGTGAAAATGGTATGGTAGTAGTTCAGGCTCTGGATTAAAACATATACTACTTTTTATCCCGAAAAAGTACAGTATTCCCGTGGGATACCCGATAGGCCGATACTATATCTACGCGGGCGGAGCCGCGGGAAGAAGCTAGTGTTATATAACGTTATGTAAATATGTTTAGTCACACTACGTTTCGAACACTGTCGACACCTCCCCCGGGTACTATTAACATCTATACCACGCTAATAGGGTGCTAGGTACGCGAGTTTCAGCTATATAATATCTAAAGCGTATATTATTATTATTATTAGTATTGTATTAGATTAATCCTTACTAATGTTATAAACGCTAAAGATTGTTTGGAATTTGTTACTCTAAAAATTTTGTATAATAGTAGTTTAAGCTCTGGATCAACGCATAGGCTACTTTTTATCCCGAAAAAGTACAATGTTTCCGTGGGATACTGTATTTATGCGGGTGGAGCCGCGGGCTAATGCTAGTATTATTATAAACTAGATGTTGCGCGAAAAGAAATCTCGCGCGAACCGTACATTGTACTGCGATAAAAGTAGCCTATGTGTTAATCCGGAGTCGAAACTAACCGAATTTCCTCAAAGTCCGTTCATTAAGTATTTATTGCGTGTTTATTATCCATACATACATACATTACAAACTTTCGCGTTTATAATATTAGTAAGGATTTTTTAAATTCAAACCCGAATATTTTATTATACTCTGTAGAGATAAATAGGTAAGTAAATACATAGCCATATATTGTAGGTACGAGGGGCGGCTGAAAAGTTTTGAGCCTAAGTACCTTAAAGTACAACTAATTACTCGCGCATCATACCACTAATTGCGGGTATCCTTAGAAACATAAATGTCAAATTTCATGTCATTTCCATCATTACGCTTTTAGTAATTGAATCGTAAACGTCACAATGTCTGAGTCTTCCGCACTTTGCACGAAATTGGAGTACAGAGCTGTGATAAAATTCTTAACAAAGAAGAATAAAACACCGACGGAAATATTTGAAGAGATGACAGCTGTTTATGGGGAGTCTGCACCTTCATTTGCTACCGTCAAACGTTGGAACCGACAGTTTAAACTTGGCAGGGAGTCACTCGAAGATGACCCCAGGTCAGGACGCCCAAACACCGCTGTTACCGAAGAAAACATTTGAAAAAGTAAAAAAACTTGTTCTGGAAGATCGGCGAATCAAGTTGTGGCAGATAGCTGAAGCCATGGGCATTAGCAAGGAACGAATCGGAAATATTTTGCATGATCACCTGCACATGAAAAAGGTCTGCGCGCGATGGGTGCCGAAAATGCTGACGACGCTGGACAAGCAACGTCGAGTCACAACTTCACAGGAGTTTTTGGACATCTGTGGCGATAATCCAGACGACGTTTTTTCTCGCCTTATTACTGTTGATGAAACCTGGATTCGACAGTACGATCCGGAGTCAAAACAGGAGTCAATGCAGTGGATAGAAAAGGGAGAAAAGCCGCCACGGAAGTTCAAAGTGGAAAGATCGGCGTCCAAGCTCATGGCCACTGTTTTTTGGGATTGTGAAGGTATTTTGTTTATTGATTACCTTCCGAAAAATACTACAATGAACGGAGACTACTATGCCGCATTGCTGACCAAGTTACGTCAAGTGGTTGTTGAGAAACGGAGAGGCAAACTAACAAAAGGAGTCCTGTTTTTGCAAGACAACGCGCCCGTCCACACTGCGCGAGTTGCAAGGCGTGCCCTCGCCGAGACAGGATTTGAGGAAATCAACCACCCACACTACAGTCCTGACCTGGCTCCTAGTGACTATTATCTTTTTTCAAATTTGAAAAAAGACCTACGGGAACGGAGATTTTCCAATGATGAAGAAATGAAGATGGCCGTAGATGAACATTTTGAAGACAAAAACGGCGAATATTTTTTCATTGGGTTAAAATCTCTTTACAATAAATGTAAGAAGTGCATTGAAATACAGGGAGACTATATTGAAAAAAAAAATTTTTGTACATTTTTATCAGCATTTTTAATACCTTAGGCTCAAAACTTTTCAGTCGCCCCTCGTACATTGGAAGCTTTTTTTGCATGTTGCAACATTTTATAATCTGGACATATTTATGACTTCAATTATTTCAATTAAAAATATAAGACAAATTAAGACTAGCTACATAACTACGTTAACATATTATAAGTAGACTTAATTTTTAGGGTTCCGTACCCAAAGGGTATAACGGGACCCTATTACTAAACTCCACTGTCCGTCCGTCTGTCACCAGGCTGTCTGTCATGAACCGTGATAGTTGGACAATTGAGATTTTCACAGACTATGTATTTCTGGTGCCGCTTATAACGAGTAAAAAATAAAAACAATAAAATAAAATATTTATGTGGGGCTCCAATACAACAAACGGGTTTTTTTTTATACGGAACCCTTCGTGCGCGAGTCTTACTCATACATGGCCGATTGTTTAGTCCCTTTGTAAAAAACAAACGCGTGACATGTATTTGTGTAGCTTTGTTGTGGAAAAAAAAAACATATTTTTCTCTTGATTACCCACTTACTAAAAATTTATACTTTAATTAAAAGTGTAAATGTAAATTAATGTAAATGTTTCTATTAGCATTCAGGCGACCCAGTGTTGGCGGGGCGCCAGCGTCTTGATAAAAACCTGAAGTTTGGCTAGATACTAGATAGCACTAGAAATTGTTCTAGCCCGTTAAACTCTTTATTAGTGGACTGTGTAAATAGGTTACAAGTTACTACACTGGTGCGGATCGTTGTAATGGTTTAACACCAACGATTTCAAAAATAAGGATGGGCTATGACGTACATTTGACAGAACAAATCTTCATACAAGAAAAAGTTACTCCTCTCTCTTGATTTTCACCATACCGCAATGTCAAAAAGGTCCCAAAAACCCCAAAAGTGGGGTCATTTGTGTGTGTCAGTGACACTTTTTGCCTCGACGTGCCTCGTATATAGATAACACTGTTAAATAAGCCAATGTATCGGCTGATGTAAACGATTTCCGTTTCCCGTGACCGCCTGCAACGTCAGCGTTAAAAATTAAAATTCTCAACTATCCATAGGGCAACGGTAATACGCTTCCATCACTCGCTCGGCGAAAAATGCATCGTTATTTCACTCCGGTTTTCTGTGAGGCTATCTTTAAATTAATTATGACTTCGAGTAAATATTACGATTTAAATATCATATACAATGATAATCGCTTGCCATTAAGCGATCCGTCCCTCATTAATTATGCTACAAAAATAAAAAACGTCCCATGTGCGAGTCGGACTCGCGCACGAAGGGTTCCCGTACACGGCAAAAAAATCACGTTTGTTGTATGGGAGCCACCCTTAAATATTAATTTTATTCTGTTTTTAGTACTTGTTGTTATAGCGGCAACAGAAATACATCGTCTGTCAAAATTTCAACTGTCTAATATTACGGTCCATGAGACCTGGTGACGGACGGACAGACGGATAGCTAAGTCTCAGTAATAGGGTCCTTTTTTACTTACGACGCGGACGCATAGAGAGGGATGCTATATGTTTGACGTCCGTATCATCGTAGCTCCCAAACGGATGAACCGATTTTAATCTAGTGTTTTTTTGTTTAAAAGTTGACAATATAATCGAGAGTGTTTTTAGCTATAGTTCATCATGATCAGTTCGCTCACTGCTTGATAATTCGGGGCTATTTAAAATTTTTAATTTAGTTTTTACCCTTGGGTACCTACGGAACCCTGAAAATTAGCAAATCATTACTATTGTCTCTTGCAGACAAACATGTCGCGTGCATGCATGATGATGACGATGAAGTATGCAATTAGGAACAAAAATGCCACAGGCCAGTGTAGGCTTTAATTAATTCTGGAGGCTTTGTCCTGCGGTCCTCATCCTCCGAGAGAATTTTAATGTTCATATTACATATTTACATTGTTACATGCAAAGGTTTCGGCCTGGGACGCCTGACTAAAATACTATAAGGGTTAGTGTTCACGCCTCGACGATACATGACGCGGCTCTGTTTTCTCAAAATTGAACTTTATTCACTACAGAAAAAGATACACGTTTCATATGACATACACTGCACATCATGCGCTGCCCAGAGCGGTGCAACATGACATTCGAACTCTTACAATGAACTATCTAACTCTCTAACTATCTTAAAAATACAGCGCCGCGTTCGCATAGTTTCGTTTCGGTGTGAAATGACACTTACGCAGTATTTTTAATAGCAATTACAGAAGTTTAAAATTTAAAATGTAATTTCATAAAGGAAATTAAGGGAACCGTACACAAAAAATACAGTCCATAATATTATTATAAATAATAAATATCCATCGCGCTCTTTCATTTTGGTTGACGTGTCGAAGTAACGCTTCCACGCCAATGGGATGAAAATGTTTTACAATTATTTCATAGTTAAATTTCTCTAATAAGCTAGGCATCCAACAACGGCAGTTTTCACTCATTCCTTAATCATTGCGTTTGAGATGAGATGTCTATCTCTCGTATACATATCACGTTATGATCTTTCATCGTGAGCTCTGTAAAAAATTCAGTTCGAAGCCGCGCGTACCAGTATATTTATACTGTACCTAATATTTTTTTATCATGAAATATTTACACAACAGATAAGATATTCAATGTTGTGTTTTGATTATAAGATATTTAATGTTGTTCTGTCTGCGTCTGATATGTTGGAAAAAATTTCCTTGCGGCATAAAAAATATATGGCATTTACTCTGCAGATATGTAGAAAAACATTTATGTTTAAACAGCCAGTACCTGGGTAACCGAGCTTTGCTCGGAGCTCTAGTAGATAAAAAAAAAGAATCACAAAAATATTTTACCGGGGTTCGAACCCACCACATTCCGAACAACGCAAAAATTAACCAAACTGCCAATCGGACTGGCATAATTAGACTCAAAATTATTGATGTATTGTTGCACGACGAAAGAAAAAACATAATATACTCGTACAACGTAAAAATGCGCAGTTTTCCTTTGGATAAAACCTAGCTAGACCGATTTTTCTCCCCCAAAACTCCATGCACACTAAATTTAATGTAAATACTTGCAGCCATTGCCGGGATTGCGATTATATATATACATTATACATAAACAAGTTTGTCTCGTTTAAAGTATAAGATTGAAGAAGGTATAACTATAAAAAAATACTATTTCAGAATTCACTGAAAAACAAAAGAAATGTTTGGAGATATGGGGAAAACTGATAATCTAATCTAATCGATTATTTACCGGCCAAAATAGAAATACAGCGACACGTTAATTTGGTCGATCTTTTTGTTTACGTTTCGATTAAATTGGATCTGAACATTTTTTTTTTTGTGTTAATGAACCAGGAAACGAGTAGACGGATGGATCGCCCGATGATAAGCGATTACCACCGCCCATGGACACTCGCAACACCAGAGGAGTTACACCCGGTCGAGCCGCCCCATTCATGCGTGGCTCTCCCACAATTGAGTATACATAAACATCGTTGTTTCTACTTATGAATAAATGTTAAAATTGCTATGCCTACACGATTTTATTATTGGTGTATGTCCGTGACCGGGCATACATTTTGAATTTCATTGCGTGTGTGCTATAAATATTAAATCGGTTTATGTATGAGCTCGATATCAATAACAGGGGATACGACGTCGGTCAATGTGAAGGTCAATGAACAGTGAACGAATCTCACCGGGCAAGTGGTATTTTCATGTTCTGTATAATTATAATCTACGAGTGTTGTTTCAACGTACAACTGTTCAGGAACGCACATCATTTTCATATTGTACACAACACTACGCGACATTAGTACTTGGCTTTACTATGGGACTACATGATCCGGAATCCGGGAGGCCCGGGAAAATTCAGAGCACTGAAAATTGAACTCTGCGCTCACTTGAAATTCGGAAGTGTCGAGCTGTCAAATTTGACATTGACATTTTACTCGACACTTTTTTTTTATATAAATGGCGTCGGCTTATAACCATTTGCCAGTGTCAAGTTAAAAAGGCGGGAAATAGAATTATCGTTCAAATTTTCAACAACGTCGTCAAGTCCAAAGTCTAGTTAAAGTCCAATTAAATAGTCAGTGCAGTCAATGAGTCAAGTGAGTCGATTCAGTAAAGTGGATTGAAAAAGTTTGAAAGATTGAAAAAAAAGTGGAAACATTTACTGAAAGTTCCTAGGGAGTTTTGGAGAGAACACAAAGTTTTTTGTATTTGTACCACTTGCCCACACTTGTGCACGTCAACGAATATCTAATGGTTAATATTCTACCAATATTACACATTATAAACCGAAATAACACAAATTTTGCAAGAAATACAAATACAACAACGTCGCTGATTGACATTCCCGGCAAAACTCCGACTCGACACTGGTTCACACCGCGGCGTCCCGACTCGGCGACGCACATATTAAAAAGATCCCCTAAAAATATTGAAAGGGTCAAATAGAAATTTATTTATTTACTTTTTTATAGTTTTTTGCGTCGGGGGCTACTAAATATTGGACTCAGCTTAAAGTTCTTGTCGAAAATCTATGACCTACCTACAAAAGCTAATTTTTATGTCATATTATTTTTTCTAAGTTTAATAAGGCTGCCCGCGCTCATCGCCCCACAAAAAAAAACAATCTCTTTTTCTTCCTATCAAGTTTATCTATAAAACCTAATAGGTCTCCACGAACCTCGTTTATGTACACAATATGCATCACGAGCTCCCTATTATTATATTGTATAAGATTTGGTAAAATCAATTACTAAATTATATTGTCATCATACTCAAAGCAAAAAAATCATCTCATGCATGGGAGAATCTCCGCTAAAGTCGCTCATATAAAGGAAGATTTTTTTTCTAGCATGACAATTATTTTTGTTCCTAAACGTCTAAACATAAGCAGTAGATCATATGCCCAAAATATCCGCAGTTGATTTTACCGAACCATAGGCATATTGTTACTAAAGACGTGCTAATTATGACAATGAAGTATGTAGTGAGTCGTATAACATTATTCTAGCTCACCGTCTATCCCATCGTAATCCAGCGCATCTGAGTCTGGAGCGCAGCCAGCACTAATCGTTAGTAATTACTATATCCACTAATACTACTGCCACCTACTATTATCCAACAGCACTAAATACTTGTTAGATTAACTTGTGTCAGTTAGCCAAGTGAATAGGTTTTGGAGAGGTGTACCTAAATTTGTTAAAAACACAATTAGGTATGTTCTGTACAAGTACGTTCTTAATGTATTACTTTCGTCGTCTGTAACCTCCATAGAAAAGCGATGATTGCCGCGGGACATTAGGCACTGCAGTTTACAAAAAGTTACTTAATGACGGGTGGTTGAAACCAGGCCAGCTGCGCAGGAGTTATTTCATAGTGGCCAAGTGTGTGCGCAGTACTCTGTCTTCCCACTAGTGGCCGTCCCACTAGTGGGAAGACAGAGTGCTCTTGTGTACTTGTAACCGACACGACTGTTGAGAGATCAGGTGCAGGACCGACTTTTTACATGCCTATCCGTATTCGACGCATGGATCATCTTTCTTGTCAGACAATCAGGTGATCAGCCTGCATTGTCCTAATCAAACTTGGAAAAAACATTTTTGTTGTTCCAATGCGGGAGTCGAACACACAACCTCCGAGTCGAGAGCCAAGCTCTAGGATCTAGCTCTAGTTGGAGGCTTGTTATGCATAGGCGTCTATACTAGGGACAGGGCATGTCGAGGCTAAAAACGTCCCTACTTACTCGAATTTTATATTTGACAATATAAAATCAGTCATACAGAGGTCAGTGTTGCGTTCTAAAAGGCTGCATAATTACGACGAATAAGTAAAAAAGACGGATGAGATGTAATATTATAGGTAAAATAACCACAATATTATAAAATTAAAGCCTGTTATGAAGGTCATCGCGGCCTACACTAACACGCGTACGACGTGTAGTTCGAGTGTAGATATCGTAGTTCGATCGGTTTTCAACAGATGGCAGTAGCTTTTTCTTGTATGAAGAATTGTTTTGGGTAACGTTTGACATGCCTTGTCCATGCTTGTCCGTAGTATACGTCTATTATTTTATGTAGAGTTTTGTTACAGTTTTTCAGTCCCTTTTTTTATTCTAACACTGGTTTTTGCCCGCACTTTTGCCGCGCAAAAGGTAATCCCGCGGAAGGCGTAATTCTGCCGCGGTAAAAAGTAGCCTATGTCCTTCCCCGTGTTATACTCTATATCTGTGCCAAATTTCACAAAAAATATACAATGCAAATAAACAAACATACAAAGAAAGAAACAAACAAATATTTTCTCTGTATAATTTTAGTATAGACGACAATTACTAAGGGGATACGAAGATCCCCGAAAAAACCGAAAGACGTTAAGAACGTAGTTATACGTTGAACTAGGTAACCCACAATGACACGCAATCAATCCTATGATTTCACTGTTTTTGGTATTTATAAAAAAAATATATATATATTTGATTTCACTAATAAAGCAATTAGGCATAATCACAGATTAATAAATAGTTACTACGCTTAGCTTACAAAAAGGAAAATTTAATGAGATTGCTCCCGGGAAATTATAACCCTAATCTTTTATTTCATAAATAAAGTACTCAGACTGCTTTTTATGGTACCTTACCCAAAGGGTAAAAACAGGACCCGATTCCTGAATACTGAATCTTCACTATCCTTCCGTCCGTTTTTCCGTCTGTTTATCTGTCACCAGCATGAAACCGTGATAGCTACACAGTTGAAATTTTCACAGATGATGTATTTCTGTTGCCGCTATAACTATCTAAGGGGGGCCCAATACAAAAACCTTGATTTTGTCGCTGTTTCTTGCTCAATATCAATATATTATGTGCTCTTTATTAGTACAAACAGTTGTATAGATTATAAGGAACCCTTCGTGCGCGAGTCCGACTCACACTTCTATATTTATTTCACTTATTTTCCCCTCAGTTATAATAAATAAGGCCAGTAATTTAAATCTCGAATAAATAAGGATAAAGTTTTATATTTTATTCATAATCTCAACTGTATGCGCATTATATCGATCACTGTCCAGCCTTAGCCAACCATAGCTAGGGTTGCCGCTTACTGGAAAGAGCTGCTCTTGTAACTCTTCTGCTGTCACAGCTGTGTCCAGTGATAAACCCATATCAAAGTGATAGTGTCAAGGGACACAACTGAGGCAGAAGGAGCGAAAAACTTGTGTATTGGATGTGGCTGTATCTTTGACACGGGCACGTATTGCACATGAATACGCATCCCAATGACCTCAAAATGGCGGCGCTCTCTCCAAAAGCCAGTCTGTGTCCGGTTTTTCGACATGTGACAACCCTAAATGTAGCTTAAGGGAAGAAAAAATATAACAAATTGGCCTTTTGCCTCATAAGCTTAAGGCTTAAGGCGCTGGAAGTTCGGCCTGATTTATACGCCACAGAGAATATTAGCAATTAGTTGACCCCTGAATGTTTTTGTTTCAGTGATTTCCATAGCGAAAGTATCAAAAAGTACATTTTTTTTAAAGCAGAATTATCTCTTAAATTTCTGCTTTATATGGCCCTAGTGTTAAGTTCGGATTACAAAGGCCAACACTAACAATAGCTTTATCGCTTTATAGTTTAAACTTTAAACCATTAACCCTCTAGTGGTCATGGTCGACTTGGGGGTCGTGGGTACGATTCCCGCGTTGGAACAAAAAAAATGTAAATTGCAAGTTTGGATAGGACAATGCAGGCTGATTACCTGAATGTCTGACAAGAAAGATGATCCATTCGTCGGATGGGCATGTAAAAGGTCTCTCGCCAGTCGTTTTAGTTAAATCCTGGGTTCATCACTGGGTTATGAGATTAAAAGGAGAGAGAGTGTGCTCTTATGTACTGCGCACACACTTGGGCACTATAAAAATAGCTTCTACGGGCCCATTTCCACGAAACCATAACCGAAATCGGTGTGGGAGCTATTTATTATATTTAAACCATTTAAAAAACTCCAAAATATTTTATTTTGGAGTTTTCTAAGTGGCACCGTAGCTACTACATACAGTAATTTAAATTTTTCAGATATTGAAAAACATAAGCAGTTACTGAATGCGGTGGCAATTTAAATTTTAATGACATGAAGGTATAGTTGAATTTTCTCTGCGTCATCGTTTTCATCTCTATCTACCCTCATAAGACTTGGGAAGTCCAGTCGTCTATTATTGGATAATATCTTGTTCGGAAATTGTTCTATCAGCGATCGATAGTTAATGGTCTTTAGGGGCACAATGAATAACTTAAAACTTGGATGTAGTTAGAAACTTGCCATCCTAACAAGAGACTTAAATGGGGTACTTAGCAGTGGCGAAGGCTGGCTCTCCTTCATAGGGAAGCCCTAGCCTGTATAATAGGTAGGGATTTGAATGCGGGTCTTCAAAAGTGTAAGTGGTGAGTGAAGCCGACAGGAATGGAGTTATAGGAACCCCACGCCATTGGTACTTTGATCAGTTTGTCCTCAGATTAAAAGTTTTTTAGTAGCCGCAAAATCTGTGATTACTATTTCACTAAAAATGACTATAAGTGGCCCCATACACGGTCCGGTTTTCGTTCAGTTCGGCCTGAACGGATGCAAAATCGTAACGTCTGTGTGTAATTTCGAGATCGCATCAGTCGGCCGTATGGACTGAAGCGATTCGTTCCAGTGTTGCCAACTCTGTTTCTGCGAAACTACTAAACGCGCGTCGTTTTCTACAAAAAACTCCTAAAAGAGTACCGATAACTATAAAAAAGCTACTAAACTTAGGAACCCCTAAAAGTCTTTTTAGGGATTTCGTGTTTACAAACATGCATACATTTTCAGGTTTAATATTTAACCGTTAAATTTAAAAAATATAGTACGAAATATTACATATATAGAAATTAAATCGGTAGTTTTAAGCGACTTACGGATGCGTGCTACTATGTGCTATTATTATAAGGTCATAATAGCACATAGAAGCAAGCCATTTTGCATATTATGATTACTGTCTGGTTTTTTTTCTACATAACCACTACTAACAACTAAATTCCTACTAAGGAGGGAATAAAATACAAAATTTAGTAGTAAAACTTTGTAAAAGAACTAAATCGGCAACATTAATTCTGACCTGTACGGATGGACTGAACGGCAATAAAATTGGACTGAACGGTAATAAAATTCGAGTGTAAAATAAAACCGGTCAAGTGCGAGTCGGCAAGATGAGTTCCGTACAAAACGGAAATAATTACGTTTGTTGTATGTGAGCCTCAAATTTTTATTTTATTCTGTTTTTAGTATTTGTTGTTATAACGGCAATAGAAATACCTACACCATACATGTGTGAAAATTTTAACTGTAGAGCTATCACGGTATAAGAAGGTTAAGATATAGCCTGGCGACAGACGGACGAACAGCAAAGTCTCAGTAATAGGCTTTTAGCATTTGAGTACGTAACCCTAAAAATGGCACGTGATCATAAGAAATTTATTAAAGTTCATTGAAGTAATTACAACTTTAAAGCCACTATGGTTTATAAAATCTAAAGACTATAAAACAAAGAGAAATGATTTCTATAACATATTACTGGATAAATGTATGACACAATAATTCGGTTTCGTCGATAGCGTGATTACAATTGCAGCAAAATACAATAAATAAATAAAATAATAGCCTAAACTGACCAAGAGCATGTCACGACATGTCTAAGGAGGGTTCCGTAACTATCAACACGCAATAGGTTTTCTTTGAATTACTACAAAAGTTATTGTCATAAAGTTATTACAGAAGCTAGGAGAGCGGCGGACAGACAGACAGACGGACGGGCAGAGCGAAATCATAAGGGTACCTTAAGTATTACGGAACCCTAAAAACACGACCGAAGCTCGCGGCAATTTTCCGTGTATGTGCTCGAATCCGTTCAGGCCGAACCTTAGATTAAAACGCCTAGAAACCAGGTACGCGCATGAAAAATGAAGTAAATCATACTGAGCCATATCGGCTCAGTTTGTTCGAAAGACCCGACAGTTGCCAATATGTAAGTATGAAATATTATGTCCGAACAATTTGACATGTATTAAGTCAAATATTTAAAACATTTTAAAATAAAATCATATTAAATCGCCATATTGCTGCCCTATTGTTAATTATGAAAGTGTTACTAGTAAAAATAAATTTATTTAAAAAATTTCATGGCTAACTAATAGTTGCAACTAAGACAAAGTTTTATAATATTTTCTGATTTTTTTAATTATAATTTTAAAGTATTGCCCGTATTAAGATAATCCTTAATATAAATAAAGGTCACAAATTTTGTTTAGACGGTTTTACATCTCACGATATTAAGAAAAGCAAATACAATAATCCCAATTTTAAGAGTACAAACTCCACAACTTTAAAATTTTGTTTGTGTGCATGTCGATATGTAATGCTTACGCCTACATCTATCTGTTGATTGCTTCATTTTGTACGATGCGTTTGTTTGAAGACTATCTAGGCGTTATTAATCTAAGGGCCGAACTGACGTCAGTTCGGTCGGATGCGATTTTTTCCATGTATGTGCTCGAATCCGTTCAGGCCGAACTGACGTCAGTTCTAACTGAAACGATCGGCCTCTCGTCTGTGGAGGCCTTTAGGGTGGGACTATATTGTAAGGAATTCGGTAGATAGGGGAAAATTCAGAGCATTGAAAATAGTACTCTGCGCTAATACAATAGAGCTGAAAATCGAACACACAAGTGTGGTGTCAAATATCAATGTCATATATGACAGCTCGACCCTCAACACTTTGATTTTCAACTCTATTATACTAGCGCAGAAGAGTGCAAGAGCACTGAAAATAGAATTCTGTTTTCCCGGGCCCGGTAGATTTTGCAATTTTTGGGGCTATTTTGACATTTGAAGTATGTTGAAATCAAGATGGCTGACATTTGAGGTATAGTGAAAACCATGGTGGTGTTACTTTTTCTTATCTTTAGTTTTGAAATGTTTGTTTGTAAGTAATTAGTAATTACATATTTTTGTATTAATTGACTTAGCTAACACTACTTAATTTTTTTTTTTTTTAACGGGCAATTGGCCCACCACACTTACCCACCACTGCAACTCCTGTGTAGCCAGGATCGACAGTGGTAACCAACCGCAAAAAACCTTTCATATTATGATATCAGGGGTGCCCGGGGGACATGCTAAATCTGTCTTGGAACCCGCAACGAAATTAATCAGAAGATTGTATGAGGAGTAGGAAGTATTCCAGTTTCCCTCTCCAAGCAAAGCGGGAGACAGCAAAAAATGTGATGACAAAAAGTCAGTTTTTTTTTATGACTACAAGACATAATGTAGTTAAATGTTTTAATTTATAATATGACAATTAATTGCAATGCATTTATAATGACAAAAAAGTTTCCAATAGTACATATGACAAAAACGTTTGAAAGCCTGGAAGTTCTTCGCGCAGCCCACGAGATCTTCATAGTACACAACCCTAGAAACACAATGGACGCTGTTCAACATTTCGATTCTTTCGTCATACCAGAGATCACACTCCCAGAGTATGTGATGAGCAGTTTGTTCATAAGGGCTACCTTCGGTCGAACACTCGCATAGCGGAGACGAGACTAATGTAAATCCAAAAAGTTTCGCTTTAAAGTTTCCGTGACCTGTCAAAAATTGTGCGACGTAGTGATCTATTTCTATCCATTGCTTAGAGAGTCGAGCGCGTACCGAAGGGAAGAAATTATATAGGTGACGCCCTTTGATAGTGTTGTCCCACTGTTCCTGCCACTCAGAAATTAGGTTCTGTATAGAAATATCTAATGGCTCGAATAATCCAGTTATCTTATTACTCTCTTTCGCGCTTAAAAACTCAGGGTTAGTCATTTTTTTATTTTTATAATATAGTGCTGCACGACGCTTTATCTCTAAATCTACTGGTAGGACTCCGGCTAAGATTGGAAGTGCTTCAGTACTTACGGTACAGTATGCCTTACATAAAAATATTAAGGCGAGACGTTGGCTTTGCAAAAGTTTACGACGGGCCGCTCCTATTGTAACCCTATCTGCAATAGGAGCGGCCCGTCGTAAACTTTTAAACACTACTTAATTATAGTTATTATTACATACTAGCTGGTGCCCGCAACTTCGTTTTCGTAGAACTAACGGAAACGGAACCCAATTTTTTCAAACGGAACCCCAAGATAAAGTTTATGCTTATGTGATTCCTTATAACATCAGCTATCTGCCAGTAAAAGTCCCGTGAAAATCGTTCCAGCAAAAATAAAAAAAATGTTTTTGTCATTTTGACATTTTCTTTAGCAGTATCAGTCCGCAGTCTTCTGAAATCAACTTTTTATCGTATGAAGATTATTGTGTCAAATGTTCCTTACATTCAGCACGTCATAGTCCATCCTAAGGCTGGTTGCACAGCTGTCCAGGAGACCCGTCCGGGAAACCCGAACAGCAAATTAAATCCGGCCCGGACGCTCCCCGGACGGTCCCGAAACTGTCGGCCCGTACGGGTCTCCCGGACAGCCGTGAAACCAGCCTTAGTTTTGAAATTATTGTAAAGAACCATAATCAATGTCTAAAACTAGTAACTGGTAAGTCCTTTTGGATCTAGCTCAAAGGTTGTCCCAATAAATCGTTCGATGGCTATTTCGATTTATTCACTGAATAACTCGGACGTTTTTTAATACCCGGCCCGAGTTAACACAAGCTTTTGTTTGGTAAAACGTCAAACGTCCGCCATTCCGGCCGCCGCCGGCATCATGTGACGTTTGTTTTTTTTTCGTCAAAGGAAAATGACGACGCAAAAGCTTTAAATTATTTATGACGGTTGGCGAAATTCGCTTCGCAATGAATGTTGCATTAAACGATGAGTACACAAACTTGCTCGAATATTGCTGTATTTTTAAAGCGTAGTGAACTGTTTTTGGTAAATGCATTAATGTCATGATTGCTTTCGACGTTCTGTATTATATTTTATACTCGGTAAAAAAGGCTAGGCATGTTAAAATATTCTAAAATTATATCTAAATGTAATTTAAAGATTTAATGTAACACTAAAAAAAATTATTTGTTACCTACTACTAGCTTAAACTTAGTAATGGCAAACTCAACAACCAAACAGTATAAATCACGAATTTACGAGTATATCAACACTCATTGTTAAAGTTAGAACATTTCCCTTCAGCGGCCTCGCTCCAGAACATCTTAATCGTCATATTAAACTTTCTAGATTGTTCTCAAATATTCCCTAAGATGTTCAGAAGCGTGAAAATAAAAGTTTTTTGTCTCTGTCATAATAATGTGACTTGTGGGAAAGTTGAATGTGTTTTCTAAAACAAACGAATGTCAATTTCTGGATTGTCACGTGAACTTGGGTATTGCGTCTCCACAGGTTTCCCAAGTGTAAATAAAATATGTCTGACACATTGAATGTAATTCATTAAATATGCATTTTTCTCAAAGGAAAAGTTGACAATGCACTTGTCTCTTCTAGTGTTGTTGTTGTTGGTAAGCCATTACCGACGTCCTTGCACACTCGCAACACACAAACATCGACTTTCCGAGGAGTTACAAGTGTAAGTCTATTCTGCTAATTAAATACTGCAATAATAAAGTTACGATCCCGTCTATGTCCGATATGTTAAAACTGCAAATTGGTATTCTCATAAACGTCAAACCAACGTCAAACCCGTTTTGATTGGTCCAAACTCTAAAAATCCGTTTTTGATATCAAGACGATTCATTTGTTATTCAATAAAACTAAAACTAATAAAACTAAAATGAAAGTGTAAGTTATTTAAACAAGCGTTGTTTCACGCCGGTTTTCTGCGAGGCCGTGGTATTTATCCGGTCGAGCAAAGTTTTATCCATATTTCGTTCCGAAATATGGATAAAACTTTGCTTTTAAAAAAAAAGTAGCACCACAACTAGCACACAAATGCCGTTCCTAATGAGGTTATTTCCTGAAGAAACTTGTCGCATAGAGATAACATGGACGGGTGGGTTAAGGCCTTAAGAGTCCCCGAGACGATGAAACGGTTTGATTCAAACACGTAAGGTTTGAGTCAAACCGTTTGATCGTCTCGGGGGCCCTGTAGAGCGATTAGAATACACAAGAAAACTGCAAATTTATTTAATTTCTAAACTATGTATCTAGTATTTAATGTGCATTTATTTTGTTTTTCCCAACCTTTTGGATTGCAGTTATAACGGTCTTACGAACTTTACAATTAATTATGTAATTTCGCGGGATCGAGATTTATGGAAGGATTTAGGAGTGGCCTACGCCGTAGTGGCGACTACTACATTAAAAAAAAAAATATTATGTAGTTATTAATGTAAGCTTAGCATGTAAAATGGTAGTAGAGAATAAAGGCTATTTTTATTTTATTATGTAATTTGGCGTAAACATAATAATATGGACGACTAGAGGTACTACATGTGAAATATTTAGTTTAATTTATATACTCAGAAATATTGAGGTATCAATAACTACCTTGATAAACGTAAAAATTATTTCATGTTTATTAGACACATTTAAAAAAATACAAAAAAAGTTTAAATTTTTTTGCTAAATTATTAAAAACCTACATCATTAGTTTACTAACATCACATACAAAAACATTCATTATAGTTAGTATGATTTTTAAAAGCACAAATATCGGCCTTATATTTCATACACTTTTACCTAATCGTGACGTCATAGTTAGGTTTGACTTTTGTATAGAGCGTTTTCACGAGACTTGCAAAATTTTGTAAACAAATCGCGGTATGTACCTTTGAAAATATTGATTTTTAATATACTGTCCCTTCTGAGGACTTCGTCTAGCCTAATGCATGAGGTTAGTTGCGGCAAGACTGGTCTTTTCGGGTCTTTTGTATGGCACCGTCAATCTCTACCCATATCATGAACCATAGACCATTTATCCCCATCTGGTAATAAATATTTTATTTTAATAAATCTGAAATCGAATCGGGATCTCGACAACGGCTGCAAGTATTAGTATGAAATTTAGTATACAGGGCGTTTTGGGGGAGAAAAATCAATGTGAATAGGTTTTATCCCTTGGACACTGCGCATTTTCAAGCTTTAAATGTATTTTTCTTTCGTCGTGCAACAATATATCAATAATTTTGAGTTCATAAATGTCAGTCGTGTGGTGGTTGGTGGGTTCGAATCCCGGTCAGACAAATATTTTTGTATTTTTTTTTTATTATTTTAAATCTACTAGAACCCCGAGCAAAGCTCGGTTACCCCGGTACTAATATTTTAACGCTGAAATGCTACACGTGCGATGCAGATACATTTAAATAACAGTATTCCAAAGGTATTCGATACCGAACAATATTAGTTATCGAGAGCCGTTATTTTCACACCCCGCTAATAATGCTAAAAGCATTTCTGTGTAGATTGAGAAATGTTCTGTTTCATGTAGAAGAGATTACGCTCGATGAACACGCGGATTGGATATTAAAAAAAAAGAAATCTTTACTAATTTAATCGTTGTATTATAAAGGGAAAAAATTAGATTTTTTGTTTGCATTAAATTGATTTCAAAACTACTGGACCGATGTTGATGAAATTCGGCACAGATATAGATTAGACCACGGGGAAGGACATAGGCAGTAGCCTATGTCCTTCCCCGTGGTCTAATCTATATCTGTTATCACGGCAAATTGGCACGGGTACGGTTCCCGCGTTGTTTCCTTTTGCGCGCATGTAGTGGCGGGCAACATTTGTATTGCATAATGTACCTACAATATCGTCAAATTTTCTGTGCGACCAGTTTCTAAACATTATTCCTTGCAATAGAGCGCCTCAAAATATTTAAACATACAGAAAGTGACCGTAACGACTGCAGACGTGGTTGAACTACGTATTTACACGTGAGTATGTAATATGTATGCGTGTAACCGTGCGCACGCGTATATACTCACGGCGCTTTTGAGTGATTTTGATCTAATGCCTGGTAGAGCGGTAACGCATTCGATGGTACGTAGCGTGAGAACCTCCGTGTGTTACTAACGTAAAGAATCGTCATTCCACCGATTTACACGAATGACAGCTCGCGGCTGTGTGCGCGTGGCTGGGCGAATTCGGAGGCGGGCGGGGAGGAACTTTTTTCCAGCCTATGTGGACTATGGCACACGGGGCTGGCCGCTGGTCGTTTCGTGCTGTGACATAATTGACAATTTAATTTCATAATATTTATGATAGATTTGTCTGACGCGACGTTTAAAGTTATTTCGTTGTCAACCTTAGGCTTACGTCAACACGGCTGACATTCGCCGGTGCTCGAGCTGTCATTTGTAGAGAGTGTCGCCCCTGTGGTGTCGGGGCCATCCGCCCCGCCGCACGTAAGGGTCAATGTCATAATTGTTGTAGGTCTATTAACTCCATTAACTTAATGGTGTGATCAGCAAAAGTACTATACAGTGACGATATAAAAGTGTTAGTATCTGGGGAAAAGTAAAAGTTTCCCCAGATAAGTAACTTAAGCTCTATAGCCTAATGAGATTTTGTAAGACTCTCTTTTACAGTATAAGAACTATAATATTGTAAATGGGAAAGATTTGTTTGTTTGCATTGAATAGGCTCCAAAAATACTGGACCAATTTTGATGATTGGCACATAATTATATAGAGACCACGGGGAATGACATAGGCTTCTTTTGGTTAAAATATTCGGTTCCTGCGGGATTCCCGATGTCGCGGGCAACATCTAGTATAATAAAGAGGAAAGATTGTTTGTTTCTTTGCAATAAATAGGCTCCGAAAATACTGGACCGAATTTGATGAATTTTGACACCGATATAGAATAGACCACGGGGTAGGAAACAGGCTACTTTTTATAGCGGAAAAATGTACGATTCCCGCGAAAATATCTTTTGTGCTCACTAAGTCGCGGGCAGCATATATATGGTATAATAATTGTAAATAAAGTTTCATTTTATCGCTATACCTACTCTTGGCTAAGCGATGTGGCCAATTACAACGAATCCATTTCCAAATTTATCAACGGATCTTTCTGCGACTATTTTTATATTGTGAAGTAATAGCGATCTTCTTCTTATTGGATCTATAGTTTATACTTTAAAAAGCTTGCCAAATGAATTCACATTAAAAAACGTAACCCTTCCCTCTTCGCCAGTTAGGCAATAAAAGAGTTTTTGATGTATATCTACTCTTTGTATTTTACTGTATAATCCGCAAGATAAGAGTTGGCGCCTACAACATGTCTACATGTTACGTTGTGTGCTGTCTATAAATAATCATGAACTGCCAAGTGCCGCATAAATTCATAGACATTACGCAACGTAACATGTATACATGCTGTAGGCGCCAACTCTCATCTAACGACCTATACCACCGAAATGTCCATACTAGGGCAAAGTTAGACGAGCACTTCTTTTCATTCGCAGCAATTAGAGCTTTATCGACTAGGCCACAACCTAATGACAATAACCCAACCCAATCACCTAAGGTTATGTTAGGTAAGTTATAGTTTTTAACAATATTTACGTTGTGGCCTAGTCGATAAAGCTCAATTTGCGGCGACCGCGTTGTGATTCTTGTGGTAATATGAACGCGCCCTTACTCGTGACACCGCACATTACGTGTGTACATAATCGTGGTAATAGTTTTTTCATGTGATATACATTTAATCAGTTATGATAACAAAATCAATTGTACTATAAAAGTAGGTAAGTACTAAAAAAATAATAACTACTCCAAAACTTAAAATGCTACAAAAAAAAGAAATTCCCAGGTCATCCCCACCAGGCAGAGTACCTAGAAGGCTCAAAGAGTTAGTTAGTTTTCATGTTATGTGATAATTATATTGCTTATTGATGTCTTTTATAAAAATATTTTGTTTATCGTTATAAAAGATATCAATCATATATTTAGTAAGTTTTATTACGTACGTACTCTTGGTTTTAATGCCACTAAAATTTGTTATAAGTTATCAATATGATTGTGAATTCAAAATGGCGGTCTTTTTAATATTCATAAATTACAAACTCCTCGATATGGGTGTCATCTGAAATTCATATGGGAAGTAAATGACAGTTAATTATAAAAAATAGACACCATAAATTAAGTTTCACTCTAGAACTTTGCAGCGCTAAAATTATCAATTTCACACAATTGCTCATAACATAAATTGCAGATTGTATCCAGATCAATTTTGTTAAACATATTTTCTTAAAATGTGTCTGTAATAAGATTTTGTCTAAATATATATTAAATAATATTATAAATATTATAAATATTATAAATATAAACATATATTAATATTAAATATTATTAAATATTGTTTTGTTTTTAAGATAGTGGATCGAGTGGGAGCATTATGAGGTTACAAATTTTAAATGGCGAAGGAATACATAAAAATTCTTAACATAAGCAGTAGATCATATGCTTAAAATATCCGTAAGTAATTGATTTTACCAAATCTTATATAATTTACGTACCTAGTCGGGTTATAGCTTTGTATAAAAATTATAATAGTTATTTTAAATCTACCAGAACTCCGAGCAAAGTTCGGTTACCTAGGTACTAAATATTAATCTACAAAATACCTTGATGAAGTTATTTTCATATCTGGCTCAGTGCAGTATTAATTCAGCGTGGGGCCCGTAGCAAATTCTGTCGCGGTGCCCTTGAGCGAAAAGCGAGCGAGCGGAAGGAGCGAGCATAATATTATTCTCTTTATATGAAACGCATAGCGAGCGCAGTGAGCAAGCAAATTTTTTTTTCTTTTTCACTACCTGAACTAAACTTTACGACCCTGGAAGACTATTTGGCTCAGAAAATACAATTAAATTAATAGCCTAAAACCGACCATCGTCAATCGCAATCGAGCGAGCAAAAACTTTTTCTACTTTCGAGTTTAAAAAATGTCATCCTTGAATGACACCCTGTGTACTTCAGAAAATTACAATTAAATCAATAGCCTAAAAGAGAACGTCACTACAAAATAATATAATATGTTGATTATGTAAAAAACTAGCGAGCGTTTTTTTTTTTCATATTTTACTGGTCTAAAGAACGTCGTTAAGAACGTAATTAATTTTACTAAGTATTTAGTTTGTTTTTTCCAAATTTTTAAATCTTTTTTCTGCCTAAACGTCATTATATAAGCAGTAGATCATATTATGATCAAAGTATCCGTAATTGATTTTACCAAACCTTATTTGTACACGGAATTATGAAAAGTTTTAATTTTTTATTGTTCACGATCTATTGACATTTAATTCTTATGTTTTCATTACAAGAAAAAACTTGTGGCGTGTACTTTTGTACTTTCCATACTTATTCATTGTTTTTCGGCTGTGAGGCGCGAGGCCCCCAAGTGGCCTCGTAGGCGGTTGCCCACATTGCCCACACCTTGCGCCGCCTCTGCTAATGTGGAACGTTAAAAAGCTAGTTAGGTATTTTTTTGTATTCAGAACTCTTATCAGCTCTATTGAGTATGGCACAATAGAGCTTAAAATCGAACTCACAAGCGGGTTATTTTATTGCTGTCGTGTTTTCTACTTTCAGCATTATTGTACTAGCGCAGAGGCCTATTTTCAGCGCTGTTTTTACTATGTATGAAAACTATTTTTCACGCTCCCGCGGTCGATACAGCCGGACAGACGTTGCAGCGCGGGGCCCGTAGCTACTGCTGCATCCGCCTATACGGCTTATCCGCTACTGAATTCTGGCTAAGTAAGTCCATTGTCTCGGTCTAATAATACTGTTATAATTAGTACTGTAATTATGATTTTTTTTATTGATTTGATAGGTTCTTTACTGTAGAAATGAAATACAACGTTTTAAGCAGATCATTCATATGCAATAACACAGTTATTAGTTATTTATAGACTAAATATAAAGTAGGTATTTCTAAAATTATAAAATCGTGAACATCACAATTAAGTTCGGGAAGAAATAGAGATTTTATTTTAATATTATAATCTACTAATTTTAACACAAAAGAATGATAGCGCAGTTCCCTCCTGCTGCTCCATATTATAATCTTTAACTGTGTCAAATTTCATACTCCTCCATTCGCATAGTGTTCGTAAAAAGAAGTAAGTATGTGCAAAGTTATTGCTTCACGTATTAATACATGTGATAATTGATAAAACAATACAGAAACTCCTCTAAAGTAATATACCTACCTATTAGTGTGTGCCTAACCGCTTCAACTTGCGCAATGTACGACAGTGGCGTGGGGTTCCTACAACTCCATTCCCATCGGCTTCACTTACCACTTACCTTTTGAAGACCCTCATCCAAATCCCTACCTAGGTTAGGGCATCCTTGTGAAGGAGAACCAGCCTTCGCCACTATTGCACAACCCAGGCCCTGGTCCTTGTAGAGGGGATGCCAGCGATGATGACAGGTGAGGCGGGTTGATTGCCACTGTAATCCGGTTCCGGGGTTAATGGGCGTGTCCAGTGTCCGGTAAGCCCCGCGGCCAGGTGCGCGCAACTGTACAGCGGCGCGGGAGGTGCGAGCGGATACAGGGTAATTTGTGAAAACCGCCGATAGATTACAATCTCAAAGATATATTAATATGTGAAGCGGAACTTTCAATTTTAAGAGAAAAAAGTTCGAACGCAGGAATAATGATATTTGGCACACTTAAAGTTTATTTCGAGGAAGGTGCGCAGAAATCCAAGATAGCAACATATTGAATACATCAATATTTATAGCTAAGAATTATAGATATTAAGACAATGATATAAATGATATATATGAGAATGAATAAGAGATTAAGATATTAAGATTTATAGCTAAGAAAACTCTCGATCATGTAACCTTTAAACAAAAAAACTAAATCCAAATCAGTTCATACGTTTGGGAGCTACGATGCCACACACAGGCAGAAACGCCCAACTTATAACACCCGTCTGTTTTCGTTGGGGGGTGAAAAAAAAACTAAACGGTTGTGTATCCCTGGCGTAATGAAATCAACTTGACTCGCCACTTGCCGGCGCGTGTAATGACATCAGTATAGGTACCTACGGTAATACGATTTGAACTAACCTTCAGTACAGTGTAAGAGCCTTTACACACGCGCCGCAGCTCCCGCAGATTTTGTATGGATTTTTCCGGCGTTTCACCCGGGCCGGCGCTGCATACTATACAAATCCTAATATAATAATATCTATGGACGCTTTCACACCACGTCAATCTGGTCTCGTGGTAAGTTCGCCAAGAAGTTGTGCTACGGGCAACGGAAATATATTTAATACTTTTTTGCTGAACATATATTTAAGATTATTATATAATACACATCCATGGCCCAGGAACACAGATTTTTTTTTTGTTCCCCGGCGGGATCCGTGACCTCCGCTTGAACGCTAACGCGCTAACTAGCCACTGATCCACAGGGAAGCATCATCATATTTTGCTTTTGTTACATGAAAAATAATTAAAATTATTTAAATACAAAACTTAGCAATGAACCTTCGGGGGACTTCTTGCATATATTATGCAGATGAAACAACGTGCTATGTCGCCACGTGTTGCACGGCAAACAGACGGTCTGTGCTACTAAATAAGATGTTACAAATCAAAATAGTTTCGAACAGAAGGCCATCGAAATTTTCATTTTTACCCGACTACGGCGGAGCCAAAAGGAAGGGTAATGATTTTGGCAGTATATGTACGCACGTATTTATGAACAGTTGATTCATCGTAGCGCCCAAAATACTGATCCGATTTTAACGAATGAGGTGTCAATAAATTCGTTATAATGACCCGAGGAACATAGGCCCATAGGCTATATAATAACAAAAAATGTAGTTATAATATTTTTGAAGTGATAACTTCTTATGGGAGGGTAAACCGCTACGTCACGTAACGCGTTATGGCGCCAAATATGATATGAGTAATTTCGAATACTAATGTCAGATACGCGTAGCGCAGTTACGTAGGCACTTGGATTTTAGACCAATTGGTATCTGGTTCGAATCTCGGTCAGACGAAATATTTTTATTATTTTTATTTCTTTTTCTTTCATAATTTCTATTTTTTTCTCGCACCACTAAAACTCCGAGCAATGCTTGTTCTCTCAGTACAATGTCACTTCTATCGGCAGTCCCTGTAACTGCCAATATTTTTTTTGGCATTAAAACTCACCACATGTTAGTTATAAAAGTAAACACTAAACCACTTAAAAGTAAAAACGGAAAGTAATTTTATATTAGAACAAACTTTCAAAACGTCTTCCGCCCACGGAATTAAACTTTTTGTATTTGGGACTTTTGAGGGCGTCAGAGTTTGGAGATAATGCGGCGCTGAGTTTCGCGGCCTCAATTCACGGGTCACTAACAGTGTAATATTTTACACGGACTCTGTAATCTTTACAGTCCGTAATTTTTTGGAATTACTAATTAAGGTAATACTTGGATATTCCGTTTTAAATCTGCAATGTTCGTAATATTTGGAAGTTTCATCTTACAAAAGTTTGTAATATTTGGGGATTTCGTAATCCTTTAGTCCGTAATATTTGGAGATTTTGTAGTGCATTTCTTAGTGTGTCAGTGTTTTCCCCGTATAAAAAAATATCAAACTTTCAGCTTGTACTTGTAAAAAATAAAAAGTGTGTGTGTCAGCTCCGACGCACGACTGGTGTTTGCTTAAAATTTGGTGTGCGACCGTCGAACATCGTGTGACACCGTATCGTGTGACCGTGTGACATCGTGAATACGATTTTACTCTCGTAGATTTTCATACCCCGAGCTTATATTTTATGAAAATAGTTTCTTAAGGAGTGACTCCAAAAAAAAGTTCTTAAAATATATCTGCCCCAAAACATACTTTGATGTAATCTTGCCAAAAATAATGGAACAGAAAAGTTTCCTTATCTCTTCGCGAGCTTAGCGAAATACTAGGTAGGGATTTTTCTGTGGAAATGTATAATAATATTTCCACCCTCCCCCCTCTAAAAGCTAAACGGCTGAGTCGACATATAAAATATAAATTGTGATGGTGGTCCATGTAATTGAAAAGGTAATTAAAGGAAAACTATGATGGCTGAGATAACTTTGTTAGATCAGGAGTTATAGATGCCTAACGTGTAAAATAAGCTTACTTGGAAAATTTCGTACAAAAATCACGAAATAATAAGTAAACATGTAAAATATTGGTATAATGGTAAGGAATCATACGTGCGCGAGTCTGACTTGCACTTGGCCGGTTTTTGTTATAGACCGTAGGTTTTGTAGCGATATTTGCCGTGACCGCCTTAACTTCCGTATGGATATAATTTTAAGACTAGATTTTTCCCGTATATATTATAGAATCGGGTATCCCACTGGAATACTGTTCATTTTCGGGATAAAAAGTAGCCTATGTTTTAATCCAGAGCCTAAAGTCCTACCACCAAATTTCATCGAAATCCGTTCAGTAGCTTTTGCGTGAAAGAGTAACTAAAATCCATTCATCCTCACAAACTTTTACATTTATAATAGTAGTAGGACAAATAAAACAGAAATTATGAAAACTGAAGAAAGTAGAATGTAACAATTATTATTTATGAATCTTGTTTGAACCTCATAAAAGCCCTAAAGTAGTAAATCAGTCGGTGCGAAGTGTCCCGCGGCGCTCGGGCGTTTATGGTCCGACGCGCTGAGTCTGATAATTTATTAGGTTTATATGAGAGCGCGAAAATACTAGGACTAGTTACCGCTGATGATACTTAGGCTGGGACTATAAGATCCGGAATCCTGCGGGCCCGTAAAAATTCAGAGCACTGAAAATAGAACTCTGCTCTCAAGGCCGGCATTCACGAGCGATCCATCGATCTATTTGGCACGCTGTCGATCCAAATTCGTCCATGAATGTGAAAACACTGTCGGTACAAATGGATCGGCTCGACACGATGGAATTCCAACTGCGCCGAAATCCATCACGCCGAGCCAATTGGCGAGGCGCGCATACGCAGGCGGCGCGCTCGTGAATGCAGAAAACTAACGGTCCGGTCGGTCTGAGCCGTCGTTCCATACGGCTCGCTCGTTCGTGAATGGTGTTACTCGCGAGCCAAAGACGCCATTTTGATTTTAGTTTTCATTACTAACACGTCCGGTGCTGTCGACGCCTACACTCAAAATGATCAAATGGAACGGCTCGCTGGCGTGTTCGTGAATGCCATGAATTTGGCTCGGCGCGACATCGAGTATCGAGCCAATGGCGCGAGACCATATGGATCGCTCGTGAATGCCTACCTTAATACAATAGAGTTGATAATCGAAGTGTCGAGTGTCGAGCTGTCATATATGGCATTGCCATTTGACTCGACACTTGTGTGTTCAATTATCAGCTCTATTGTTTTAGCGCAGGCCGCAGACTACTACTTTCAATGCTCTGAATTTTTCCCGTCCTACCAGATTCCAGATCATATAGTCCCAGCCTTAAAGGATTAAATGACATTGACATTTGACTCGACACTCGTGTGTTCGATTTCAGCTCTATTGTATTAATGCAGAGCTATATTTTCAGTGCTGTAAATATTCCCCGTCCTTATGGATTCCGGACAATGTTTATGAAATGTCAGTGTCATATGTAACGAGCTGTCATATACGACATTGACATTTGACTCGACACACGCATAGTTCTATTTTTAGTGCTCTGAATTTTCCCGGGCCCACCGGACTCCGGATCATATAGTCTCAGCCTTATAACGGTAATTGATGACAAACATCAACACGTTATGGGTTCCACAACTCAACCACAAGAAGCCGGAGCGACGCCATTCACATGTAACCACAGCTCGACTACCTTTCGTCGCGTCTGTGTGGCGTGGATGTGGTAGGTGTGGGTAGACAGACCCTTAGAGCATCTGTGGTAAATGTCACCTGAAATAGAATCTGCGTCTACTTACTTACTTTAGCAGAACTCGTTTCATAAAGAGAGGTACCGAAGCAAACGACGACTAAAAATTATGGCCAGTCGACGTATCATAATGCAAACGTTTTTTGCCCCAGTTTTTTTTAATAGGTACTTGATAGCCGATTAAATCTATATGAAATAGACATATATCTTATATTTCCGACAAAAAGTCTGTCACCGATTTTCTGATATAACGAGCCGGTCACCTATCACGCGGCGACGACCGATTTCGTCTCGACGCGGAATTGGCATTTTTATTTCCGCGCCGGAATCATAATGTTGCTGTTGAAATGCAAAATCACGAACTGCTTGAACGATGTGAATTGTGATCCCTATCGGAAATGAACTGGAACTGGCCGGAGGCTTCGCCCGCGGTTAATTGTATTTTAGAACAAAAAAGAAATATTATTTATTTGATAAAAATAAACACAATACAATTACGACAATACAAGTTTTTACGAAATTGGTGCTCACTCAGTATACAGTTGCGAAATCGCGACGTTGATTTTCAGTGAGCACCAGAACAAACAAACAAACAAAAAAAGTAATATAGAATAAAACTAAAAACGCTCATAGGAAGTTAAGTTTTACATGATCCTACTACTATTATAAATGTGAAAGTTTGTGAGGATGGATGAATGGATGTTTGTTACTCTTCCACGCAGAAACTACTAAACGGATTTCGATGAAATTTGGTATTGTAGTAGTTTAAGCTCTGGGTTATCACATAGGCTACTTTTTATACAGTGTTCCCGTGTATTAAAGTGGGCGGAGCCGCGGGCAAAAGCTTTATACAGAGATTAGGTACCCCTACAACCTCACAAACATACAAACTTTACCTCTTTATAATATTAGTATAATAGATTGTAACTTTTCTTAAAGATTAGAATCTTTTTTAATGAAATGGACCAGAAAATCGGATCGGATGGTAAGCTATTACCGCCGCCGATGGACACTCGCAACACCAGAAGAGTTCCACTTGCAACTCATCTGGTGTTGCGAACTTGAGTTCCTGGTCCCAACCCCTCTCGGGACTCCGGTAACGTCACTCACTCGGCGAAACACAAAACTAACGTTATTTCACGCGGTTTTTCTATGAGACTGTGGTATTTATCCGATAGAGTCAGCCCATTCATGCCGTATATAACTAGTACAGAGAAGTTTGGTGTTGCGAGTGTCCATGGGCGGCGGTGATCGCTTGCCATCAGGTAATCCGTCTGCTCATTTTCTGGTTCATTTCATAAAAAAATAAATATATGTATTTACCGCCTTACTAATAAAAATATTTAAACAGTGGATAAGCAATACAAAGGTTTTTCCTTATCTGATACGTGGGAAAAGTCGCTTGACAGACAAGGACAAAATTGTGTAAATATTTTTATTAGTAAGGGAGATAGATAGTATTTAAGAAATTAGGACCAGCCATTATTCTGGTACATTACTCTGCCGTGGTTGTGCTAATTTATTAAAGTTTCAAGTTCTTTTAGGCTGTACCTTAGATATCGTTTTGCCAGTTTGTCATTGTTATATTATCTATCATCTGCTTTTATCTCTGACAAAATCATAAATGCACTATTATATTACCATTGAAAAAGAGACGCTTTATCCAAAAAGGCTTTAAAATAAAGAGCTCCGTTCACGGACGGCGGCGAGCGTTAAAAGATTCAACACGAAGCCTGAGCCCTTACGCCTTTCCCGTCAGGATCAGAGCCCGTAAATACAGGTCTAGGTCTTTTGTTTGAGCTGTATCTTTTGTTGGATACAATTTTGTTTAAGATACTAAATAGTAAATCATTTTAAAGAGGTAACTGTATCGGTAGAAGTAACTGATAGTATCTACATAACTACAATTTTTATAAATTAAACTATAACCCGACTACGTAAATGATATATCCCATGTGACACTAGCTATTATTACTAATATATTGACACCTCATTTATTAAAATCGGACCAGTAGTTAAGGCGCTACGGTGGAACAAACATACATACATACATAAATACATAGACTGCCAAAATCATAACCCTTCCTTTTGGCTTCGCCGTAGTCGGGTGAAAAGACAGTTGGCTCCTATTAAAAAGTTCAAGTTGAACTATCTGAAGAGCAAACGATTTGAATTTATGTTGCATAGAAGTCGATAAACGTACGTATATAAACGTTAACGTAACGTAAATATCGAGTAACGTAACGCGCCATTTAACGCCTGTTAAATGGCAAGAAGCCATAAAATGTTTCGTATTTACATATTTTGATAGTATGATGTGAAACATTGCCCAAGTTGTGGTGTGTGTGTGAGCTTTTATAGGAACCTCAAAACAAAATATATGCCCACACGCTAAATTAATATAGCGTAGTTACCTACTTGTAACGTATAACGCGCTTATGTATAACGCTTGTACTTGTAACGTATAACGCGCTTATATAACGCTCGTACTTGTAACGTATAACGCGCTTATATAACGCGTGTACTTGTAACGTATAACGCGCTTATATAACGCTTGTACTTGTAACGTATAACGCGCTTATATAACGCTTGTACTTGTAACGCATAACGCGCTTATATAACGCGTGTACTTGTAACGTATAACGCGCTTATATAACGCTCGTACTTGTAACGTATAACGCGCTTATAAAAAGTAAACACTTTAGTTTAATAAAAATAAAAAAATATATAAGGTTAGTCAAAGTCAATTCTTTTCGAAATTTTTTATTATTTTTCCGTCTAAGCGTCTTGACAAAAACAGTAGATCGTATGCCCAATATGATGCCGTACCTAATGGATTTTCAACGACCTTATATGTCATCTTAGTTTGTCTCAATCCCGCCTTAATGTAAAGGTGTAGTACCTATGCATAACACTCCAATAATTCTTTACGTAAGCACTAAAACCAAGTCGCAGTATTGATTTTTTGACTGCAATCGTCACATTGTCATTTGTCCGTTTGTCACACAACGACGGTCAAAGCTAATGAGGAGTTTACTTTAAACAACTGCCGTCCGATTCGTTCTGCGGCGTATCTAGTGTAAAGTGTACGACGAAGCGTTTTGGAAATGTTGACACGAGTCATGACTGATTTTAAGACTAAGCGTAAGTTAACACCGAGACGCGACGCGGCGCGCACTTTTTAAGATAGCGATTCAAAATACACAAAAAGATGCGGGCGCGAATACGACCGTTCTCATGAACCTGAAGCCAGACTGCGATTGAACATTTTCTATTGAGTGTGTGAGTGAGTTAAAAAATCCGAGTTATGAATTTCGTAGTAAGTTTCGTAGCCCTGCTACGAGTGTACGAAGTTTCTCGTAGCAGAATCGTAGCACTAAAAAAATCAAGGGTTTCCTTGTATAAAGACTATATAGATACTTGTATGTTTTGTAACCATATTTGATAATCAATAACATTATATTTTGTCTACTTTGCGAGAGCATTTTTAGACTAGCTACTGCCCGCGGCTCCGCTCGCGTAAATAAAATATCCCATGGGAACACTGTACTTTTACGGTATAAAAAGTAGCCTATGTGTTAATCCAGAGCTCAAACTACTACCATACCAAATTTCATCAAAATCCGTTCTGTAACAAACATCCATCCATCCCTCTACAAACTTTCACATTTATTATAGTAGTTGGATTATTGATAGAATGGTTGATAAATATCTTATCACGGTTTTGTTTTTATTACAGGTACAATATCGACAAAGTTCCTGCTCGACCAGTTTCTCAACATTTTCCTTTGCACTAGGACGCCTTAAAATATTTAAACACAAAGTGACCGCAACGACTGCAGACGCTGTTGAGCTACTTATTTACACGTGAGTATCTGTGCGTGCGCACGATTCAAAGGCGCTGATATGCGATTGTCATCTTATGCCTGGTCGAGCTGGTCGATGCACTATATGCAGTCTTGTAAATAAGTAGTTAAGAGTCAAACTCGATACCTAAGGGTAAATTCACACCGAAATGAAAATATAGGTGACATAGCGCTGCATTTTTAAGATTGAACTTTTCGTTTCATAAGAAGAGTTTGTAAGAGTTCGAATGTCAGGTTGAACTGCGCTGCACAGCACTTGTGCAGTGTATGGCTGAATCGTTTATCTTTTTCTGTAGGGAATAAAGTTTAATTTTGAATAGCTATCTTAAAAATGCAGCGCCGCAATATGTTCGAGTGTCGTCGCGGTGTGAACTCACATTTAGTTTTACACCTATATTTTCATTTCGGTGTGAATTTACCCAATTCACACCGAAATGAAAATATAGGTGACATAGCGCTGCATTTTTAAGATTGAACTTTTCGTTTCATAAGAAGAGTTTGTAAGAGTTCGAATGTCAGGTTGAACTGCGCTGCACAGCACTTGTGCAGTGTATGGCTGAATCGTTTATCTTTTTCTGTAGGGAATAAAGTTTAATTTTGAATAGCTATCTTAAAAATGCAGCGCCGCAATATGTTCGAGTGTCGTCGCGGTGTGAACTCACATTTAGTTTTGTAGTGAGTTTTAATATTTGTTTATTTTAAATTATTATCACCGTAGCCAACTGTCGCCGTCCTCGTCGCTACACCGTAGCACATCTACGAGGGGTCAAGCTATGATAGTCGATGGAATTTATCGGTGTATGTCCCTTAATAAGTATATTTTAAATAATTTCTTTTTCAATGAAATTCAACAATTTGCTTTAAATATCAAATTCTGGAATATAAGAAAAATAATATAAAACGTTCTGACCTCCGAACCGAACGTGTAAATGCGCGGGGCTGATAGTCCGATCTGGCATGTCGATGGCAGCGCATTTTTCTGTTTAAACGGCGCGGTATGACGTATTTTGACGTATTATGTAACACGCCGGCACTCCAAACTGTGACCCACTTTTAGTCGTAATTAGCAAGACAGTTTGATCCTCAGTCCAATCCGTACAGATAGTGCCCGCGGTTTGGAACGCAGACCGATCCGCGATGCGTACTTTACGTGTGCAGGGCGCTATTTAATCATAACTTGTACCACACACGAGACAGTAAACAGAGCGAAGCCTTATCACGCCGACGCCAGAGACTGCGCCGACCTCAACTCCTCCTCAACCCGAGGCGTCCTCACCACTTTGTATGACGTAATGCACAATTGGAGTGATTCAAGACACCATAATATAATTATTATCAACGTCTTATATATGACACTTAACGATTATTATTATTATGAGCACTATAATAATATAGTCTATACTAGTATTATAAATATTTGTTTCGTTTGTTTCTTTGTTTGCATTGAATAGGCTCCGAAACTACTGGACTGATGTTGATGAATTTTGCCACAGATATAGATAAGACCACGGGGAAGGAGATAGGTTACTTTTTATTGGGGCGAAATGTAAAGTCCCCTAGGCATTTCCTTTGCGTTCATAAAATCGCGGGTAACATCTAGTTATGAATAATAGGACGCTTTCGTGTAAAATAAAGTCGCTTCCTTTCCTGTTCGCTTAGATCTTTTAAACTACTTAACCGATTTTGATGCAGTTTTCAGCAATAGATAGAGTGATTCAAGGGGAATATAATTTTATAACATTGCCTAAATTGCGGGACGGGCGGAGCGCTAGTTCATAGTATTATTACGAGCCGATATATTAAGCGACCCGATTAATAACAATTATTTTATCATAATCAATTGTGTCGGGGGTGTTATAGAAATAAATTGTCGACCATCGTAATTTGACCTCACGTAGCAGTGCTACGGGTATTGCTACGAGAATCATGACAAGTGGCTGTGTGGCAAGTGTCTCATATACAAAATAATAATAGGCTTATATAACGATTACTCTACAAAAATCAACTACAGAAAATTTGAGCAGATGATTTACTGCTTATGTAAAGACGTTTAGACAGAAAAATAAAAAAATATTCGCCGCTGAGGTCATTGTCCTAACCCCAGTAGCTATAAATCATGTGCTCAATTTTTCTGTAATTTTACAAAATGTTATATGTATTAGTAGCGAAGGCTGGCTCTCCATCAAAGGGAAGCCCTGGCCTGTAGATGTGAAATCAGTTGCAGAATTTATTTTAATATCTATCTTATGACAAAAATGTCGTCGAATTGGCTGGCAAATTTAACTCTAGATGGCTCAACATAGTACGAGTATATTAGTCAAATGTTATGGGTTACGAAGTTTCAAACTACAATTAAATTTATTGCGTTTAAATGAAACTGTGAAGCCGCTGTGAATCGTGTTATACTCGTTGGCACACGCCGCTACGACGTAACGCAAACACACGTTTCATGTATACGAATCGATGTAATGCATAAACGTATATATTATCGACGAGGCATGTCGAGGCAAAAACTGTCCCCCGCTTAAATTTCCCCACTTTTGGGGATATTTTGACATTTGAGGTATGGTGAAATCAAGATGGCGTGACTTTTTCTTGTATGATAAGATTTGTTCTGTCAAATGTACCTACGTCCTAGGTTTCGCAATCATTCGATGTAATGTGCGTACCTGGCAAACCTTTGATATTATCAAATCTAAACTATCGGCCGATATAGTCTGCATATATTTTCTGTAGAAATCGCATATCGATATTCATATCAACGTGAAAATTCCCGCGTTGCGGCCAACACCGACCATTCCCGAGTAGTTATTGTGAGTTATGGGGTCCGCGGGGGTCCCAGCTCATTCCTGCGCCGCGTGAATACGTATATCGATGAATAATAAATAATATTTTACCCACATTTTATCCCAATACTACCGTGCAAACGACTTTCAACTTTACCTCGTTGTGATTAGGTCGAAATTATTATGTAGTGTTGTTATTTTCATTAAATAAATAAATCATTTATACCAGTTTGTTCCAGTTTAAAGGACTATCCAATGTTACCGTGTTAATATTGAACTGTAGTCTGTATATTATATGTGAAAGCATTGCAGAACGAGCCCATCAGCCGATAATCTTCTCCTTCTGTTTAAATATATTTTGTTCTTTAGAGTCTCTTTTTATTATATAATATTACATTCTTTGATTCAGAGATCCATAGCGGGCTATACGTACATATTTGATAGTTTGTTTGTAAGAACTCGACAATGTATAATATAATATACCTACTATCATTTTCTCAATAATTGTTGAATAAAGATTTTTCATTTTATTTTTCTGGGCATCTTCTGACACCAAAGGCAAGATATTTTCTGAAAAAAAAATAAAAATAATCAACAATTTACCCCACCGATCAACTATTTACATTCAACTTTGTACATAATATAATGATTATTATTATTTTTGCAACACCTATATTATGCGTCGGATGCCAAGCACCCAGCTGAATCAAAGTATAAAAATACCTTAGATATACTTACGCCTAAAGTAGGTATATTGAATTTTGCTACATTGTCGTTTGTTTCATTAGATACAAGATAACTCAGATTAAAGATAATACGGTATTTATGTTTCATTACAAAATATTCTCTCTAGATAACAAATCAAAGAAAACTTAGGCCTCTTTATCCGTTATTGGATGATTTATACAGTATTCTCCGAGCGAAGTAACCACTCTTGAAATACTGTAGTGCCAGGGACAGTTGGTTTTTTAAATGTCGTATGGTTGCCCAAGCACATACGGCATTCTCACAACACAGTCAGTCTAGTCCAGAGGAGTGACTGGTCAATAGGTCTGGGGCCAACCATGTGCGGGTTTCCTCACGATGTTTTCTCTCACCATTGGAGAGTCCGTATAATGTACTTGAGATCTGAAAATGTCTCATCGGTACAAGCCACAACCTGGGAATCGAACCTGCACTCTCTCGAGTGCGAATCAAAAAGGTCTACCCACACTAGGCCACGGAGCTCTTTTTAGATAACAAATCAAACAATCTTATACTTTAAACGAGCAATTCTTGATTAAAATATATAATATAAAAATGGATTGCAATTCCAATGTCTCGCTAAAACTCGAGAACGACTGGGGCGATTTGGCTAATTTTGGTCTTGAAATAATTGTCGAAGTTCAGGTAACGTTTGAACGGTGCGAATATGGAATATTGCGGGGAAAGTACTAAAAACGGCGATTAAATTTTCCCATACTAACTGTTTACTGTGTTTAGTTTGTCACTTCACTGTCAAATATTTATAGGTGCGTTCAGTTTACCGGCGCGCGGCGCGCGGCTGCCGGCGGGTTGTTCATAGTTAAGACAGAACAACGTGTCGTGTCAGCTAGTGGGGTATAACATTAGTATTATACATTATAATATGAAGATTTACCGATGATTTCCAAATGGTGAAAATGCATTGATACGTCATCGGCTGCTCAGGTGATAAATTATCTGATATGATTTAATAACCATGTGGTGATTAAAAAAACGTGTGCGTCTCGAGACGCCCGACAGAAGTGATAACTTAAAGTAATCTAAGTTGAACTGTTTAATATTGAAATTGTTTCACTTGAGAAAAGCTTAGGTCATTACTTAAATGGTGTGTATGTTAATATGATAATGTAAGGAAAGGTTATTTATTAAAACACTAGTTGTTAAGGTTATTGTAACTAACATGTGGACCAAAGTTGTCCGAAATAAAGCTTATTATTATTCAAAAAATCTTGATACGGCTAGCGCTGTGGGTTAGAGTGAGAGAGGAGGAGCCTGCCGCATGCGTGAGAGAAAGGGAAGCCAGACGGACTGGCGCCGTAACGCGTTACGTAACGAAGAGGTTTACACTCCCATAAGAAGTTATCACTTCATTAAGTTGTGAAATTGAACAGTGGTACATTTCTTACCCGACTACGGCGAAGCCAGAAGGAAGGGTAATGATTTTGGCAGTCTATGTAAGTGTGTGTATATATGTATGTATGTTTGTTCCACCGTAGCGCCTAAACTATCTATATATCTCCTAAACTAACGGATCAGTGTTTCGATCTTAGTGAATGAGATGTCAAAAGATTCGTAATAATTGCTCAGGTTACATAGGCTATATAAATTGCGTAGTCGGGTTATAGTTTTTAACTTTTTTACGATAACAATCATATATACTTTTGTCTGCTGTTGCTCTTAGTCCACAATCTTATGCACTTAACACATTCGTCACAATAAGCTACTTAAGTTACTCGTGTTTATGGAAACGTCACAGATTTACACATTTACATTTTGTGTAAACACATCAACGTCAATCCAAATATATAAAGTGGCAGAGTATAAGGCTGAGACTATATGAAACTGGGCCCTGGAAAATTCAGAGCACTGAAAATAGAACTCTGCACTAATACAATAGAGCTGAAATTCGAACGCACATGATTGTGTCTAGTCAAATGTCAATGTCATATTCGGATCATACAGTCCCAGGCTAAGACCGGGAGTAACACTTCCAGAATCGCGGGGTGTAAAGTACCCGTGTTACTGTGACAGATCGACTTAGCGCAGAAACGGGTTAACATCGACCCATCGCCGACGCGATTCTCGTATAATCCTTTTGTATTTGCTCAATCTTGGCCTTTTTTTTAACATAAATCTTTTGTAGTGAAACATTCTTTAGTTAATTGGATTCGATGAATGAAACGCGACAACATTTAGGTTCAGCTTACACCGAGACGACAACTTGACGCGCCATTTTCTATGCTTTCGTACCCAAAGGGTAAAAACGGGGGGCCCGTTTTACTGAGACTTCGCTGTCTGACCGTCCGACCGTTCGTCCGTTATTCTGTCTTTCACCAGGATATATCTACTTAACAACGGTACGGTGATTTTTTCGCCCTTTTGTACGGAACCCTTACGTACCTTACGTACGCGAGTCCGACTCGCATTTAGCCGGTTTTTAAGATAGCTATTCAAAATTGAATTTTGTTCACTACACAAAGAGATACACGTTTTCATTGTAAAAGCGGCGCCGCTCTGCGCAGCGCGGTCCAGTTCGGATTTCGAACTCTTGCAATGAAACATGTATCTTATGTGTAATAAATCAAGTTCAATTTTGAAGCGCTATTTAAAAGTAGCGCGCTGCGTCGCGTCTCGTTATGAACTGATGCTTATTTATTATTAAAAATAAAGTAAACTAATCTTGGTAATGTTGCATGAAACTACATTACTTGATTAAAGTTTTTAGCAGGCACACACACGATATGCAATAAACTAAATACCTAGTTTATTTGCATTTTCAAATATTAAAAGTCGCGATCTATTGAGTAGGAACTAGAAAAGTACAGAATCGCGTTTTGTATTATACGTTGATTAAATACCTTGTTAGTTTTCCGTCGCGTCACACGCGATCTGCAGATCCGATCCGTTCAAGGATGCTATTTTCTAAATAAATATTTTTCTTTTTTCTTTTCAGTGTAGCTAGTAGATAAAATTAATTGCATTTTCCCTTTGTTTCTCTCTTTGTACGCGGCTACCTAAAAAGGGATGTTTGTAGAAGAATAATAATTACACTTTTGTTTAGTTTCGCGCAATTTGTTAAATTGCTTTTGCTGTAGGATGACGCAGGTGCCTTTTAAGTTTTTGTTTTCTTTTGGATAATATATTAAAAATACCATTTTTTACAAGTAACAATCTAACAAATACAGCCATAAAGTTAATAATAGGACTTGCAGTCAAATCTTGTAGATAGTAAAAATATCGGCCAAGTGCGAGTCGAACTCGCGCACGAAAGGGTAGGGTAAGGGGTCAGTACCATTGTCTATAAAAACGGAAAAAAAATCATATGGAGCAAAAACGAGCATTAAAATCACGTTTGTTCTATGGGAGCCCCCTTATGATGCCGCCCGTTTCATCGAAATTCAAATCATGAAGAAGTTTTCACTCCAACATACATGATTACAAAGCATTATTTATTTGCTCAAAGTATCGCAAAACTCCTAATGAATCTGATAAATGTACTCAGGCCGTCGCTAGCCGGAGTATGGAGGTAATGGTTTGAATGCATGGCACTCCATGGGGCTTAGCTTGACATATGGAGGGTAGATTGTGTTGTGAGGGTGATTGTCTGGTCGGGGTCACCAATGTGGGAAGAGTGGACGCCCGACCGAGCGAGGTGGTATGCTCGATCAGACCGAATCCCACTTGTAGTCATTTCAGGTGTTGTATATATACCGCCGATCTTAGAAAACTTCGATAGCGCGGTTCAGGATTGTGGCGCTAATTGTTCTTAATCATTCTTGTTAAATATAAAATAACTTAACCAAGAGCATGTCAGGACATGTCTAAGGCGGTTTCTGTAACTATCAACGCGCAATAGGTTTTCTTCGAATTACTTCAAAAGTTATTGTCTGATTTCGCTCAAAATAATTTTCCTAAAAGTTTCTATCTTCAATAGTTTAGAAATGCTAGAGGGAGGGGGGGGGGGGGGGGGGGGGGTGACAAACTTACAAACTTTGGAGGCCTTCCTTTAAAATTTAAAATACCTATTCAACGATGCCCCACACAGAATGAAAAAATATTTTTCATCCCCACTTCACAGTTCACATGTATCGAGAGCCACCCCTAAAATATAAAATTTTTATTATTTTATGATGCCAAATCCGATATCTATAGATAATCTATAATTATACTAAATTTCATCGATTTATATTCATAATTACAGAAGCTAGAAGCGCGACAGACGAACAGACAGACAGATGGACGGACAGAGTGAAACTATAAGGGTTCCTTATGTATTACGGAACCCTAAAAAGGGTTTCTAACAACACTTGAGTATAGAAACTGCTTCCTAAACTCAACTAATTACCATAAGTATAATAATTAATTTGTACGTAAGTATTGTATCCTTAAATTTATTTTTTTATTAATGCATTCTTTTTTTTTTGTGTATGACAGACGTGCAGACCACCATATTAATATGGCTTAGCTATCAATGATTTCAAAACTTGAAATTGCGCGCGGCGCAACAATGCGCTGCAAGTTTTGCATATTATTTAATAGCATCTTCACAAAGATTTCGAAATTAAAGATAGGCTATGACGTACATTTGACAGAAGAAATCTTCATACAAGAAAAAGTTACTCCATCTTGACTTCAGAGGATTTGTCAAATAAATGCGGACTGATTAAACTGCGGAAAGCAAATGTCGAAATGTCAAGATGACAAATATCAAATCTCGACTAAACCAAGCTACGCCTGAAGTGGCGCAGTTTGTGTGGACACTTTTTGCCTCGACATGTCTCGTCTATAATATATAAGTCAATGTTAGCTATAGCACTAGTTTTTTGGATCTTAGCTAACGTTGACTAGCTATTTATGCTAGATTTGGTAGTTTCAATCCAAGTCAATCTTCAAATCTCATAACCTATGAGATTACAAGTTGACTATTCGAGTATTAATACAATCCGTCCCCGAACTCTTTTAACCTCTTAACTTATCGAGTATCAAAACTAGCGGGCCCCAAAGTCTTTTAATCTCGTAACTTGTCAAGTACAAGCTAGCCGGTCCCGATATACAATATAACCCGTATACACTGACCACTAGACCGTGAACTTTCGAGAACATTACATCCTTCTACAGCGACTATTTTAAATACTATATCCCTTAGCGTCAATTCATACTAGCACAGAGTCGAAACGCAGCGTCGCGGCTCGGTCAATCTGAAAATGTAAGGTTGGGACTACCTATATGATCTGGAATCCGGAAGGTCGGGAAAAATTCAAAGCATTGAAAATATAACTCTGCGCTTATCGAAAATCGAAAACACAAGTGTCAAGTCAAATATAAATTTCATATATGACAGTTCAACTATTCTGTCTCTTACTCATATTTGTGCATATTAGCGCAGAGTTCTATTTTTAGTCCTCTGATTTTTTTCGGGCCCACCGGCTTCCGGATCACTTAGTTCCAGCCCAATTGACTCAATTCACTTTTATGTCTGCAAGTTGCAACGTCTAAGATAGAAAAATCAGATGTTGTCATGTCATAAGAGTGTTGATCGTGCATAGACGCGTGAATTTGAGACCATAGAAATACAGTACAATAAAAAGCAACAGAATCTGCTGGGTGATTTTTTCGAGAGAAACAGGGCATGTTATGTTTTAAGAATAGAATACGTGTACAAAAGCATTTGTGTCAAAGTTCAATTATTTTAAAGTTACAAAATCTTAAAAAGATCATGAATTTAGGTTTACTGCGGGGTTGTCAGGGCGCCACCTCACGCGCCGCGTGCCATAGTACGCTTCAATCACGCGCAACGTCATAGACGATTATTATTGCATTACTTTTTCAATGTAAATGTAAATTATGATATTTAATTAGTATTTTTTATTTTATTTATTTATTACAAGCTGTCCCGACACACGTTGTTCTGTCGCACCTATTAATATAATGTTAATATATTCCCTGCAATTTTTCCAAGATTTCGTACCGTTTAAATTTCAAGACCAATATTAGCCAAATCGTTCCAGCCGGTTTAGCGAGACATTGGAATTGCAATCCATTTTCATTATAATATATAAGATAAGATTCTCCATTACTTTGTAATTATCCATATAAAATCACACATTTTATAAACTTTATGTCACGTCCCACGTGAACGGGATAAAAGTATCCTATGTCCGTCTCCTGGTTTTAAGCTACCCACCAAGTTTTTAGCCGGTTCAGCCGTTCTTGAGTTATAAATAGCGTAACTAACACGACTTTCTTATATATATATACATAGATTAACGTAAAACAAACAATATTGATAGTTGTACGATCCATAAGCCACATAGGTTTGGCCGGAGGGTAAAATAGCAACAAGAGATTACATTTATTTAAACATAAAAACTTTTAAAAAGTAACAAAAGTAAAATTATAATAGTAAAATATTGTAAAACAAATTTTCACCAAGTTAAAAAAAAGAAAAACAGTTAACTAAGAATGCCATAGTTAACTGTTTTCTTCTTATGTTATTTGAATATGAATAGATTTTATGAAATACAATTTCATACACCTACTACATATGAAACAGGTATATAAGAAACACCTGTATGAAACAGGCTGTTTCTCTCGAAACGAAATAAAAATCACCGTATACACGATAGACCACGTGTGACCATGTGTGGTCAATTCTACTCGCGACACAAGTGTCTCTCGCGAGTCGCGCCCATGTCGCACTAATACATATTTTGTGGAACAAATCTGTGGCGGGCCAGTCAGCGCGAGGCAGACCCAATCAGCGCAAGGCAGACCCAATCAGCGCGAAGCAGACCTAATTAGCGCGCAGAGCTAAGTTCGCCTATTGCGCGACTTTTCTGGAGTTTTTTAACCCGTTATTGTACTCGGGTAACAGGGATTATCTTTATCTATACTAATGTTATAAAGAGGAAAAATTTGTTTGTTTATCTGTTTCTTTGCATTGAATAGGCTCCGAAACTACTGGACCGATTTTGATGAAATTTGGCAGAAATATAGAGAAGACCACTTTTCATCGCGGAAAAGTGTACGGTTTCCGCAAGATTAAGTTTCACGCGCATGAGATCGCGGGCAACACCTAGTTAACAGATAAAGTAGTAAGATAAACTAGTAGGATTAATTAGTAAGAGATTATTCCTTTTAGGTGTGGAACTCTAACAACACACGTTTTAATTACTTTGGTATCATACGGTTTTAGCAAACAAAACCAAAACAATCAGTGTTTTAATCAGCCTCGTTAACCCTCCGTATGTTTGTCGCACGTGGCGGGTAATATTAATTTTTTCCACAAACAACCAAAACGTGCGCCGCGTACCAACGCTACGTCATCAGACGTGTTTCCACATGTAAATACAGACGCTCGAGCGGTCGCCGCATCCTGGACTATAGACGTACACACTCAAATATTGACCCTGTTACATTAAGCATAAACTTTATATTGCAGTATCAGGAAATTGAGTAATTTATTATAGCGACATCCGAATAACTACCTCATAACAATTGTAATAAAGTTTGTATTCGAAAGCGCGGGGTAAATATATATAAACATTTACCAGAATTACAAATACGAGGTCCGTTTTTCGGACAAGGGATCCTCTCGAGCGAAACATATTACTGGTTCTATGAATGCCGATGTTTTCATATTTCCCTTTTTTTGTAATTTGGGATCCTTTTTATTTTTGATTGGAAATAATAGTAGATTGTACGTCTTAAAGGTCACTAGACTCGATCGTTCTTTATTTCGATTAGGTTTTGGGAGTCCCTAGTTCTGAGCTACACTGTAGTTCGAGATTTTAAAAATTCCCTACACATATTATCCGTTTAAATATCCGGTATATTTTATCTGTATAAAAATACCCAACCTTTTGCTACAATATTACGTCTGTAATTACATGACTAAAAATTCTTGTAATTTGGAGAAAAATAACATGATGACTATTTCCTGACCACACTTAAATAGTATGGACGCGGCGTACGGCAGTGCGAACTTTGAAGGTCACGCGACCGCCGCGCAGTATCACCCGCGCGATTATGAATCGACGTTACTTATTTATATGTTAATAGGTCAAAGTTTAAGGTCACATGTGATATGTATATATATATATAATGGACGAGAATCAAATACTGATGACGCTCGCGCTCCTTGAATTTTTGTTTTGAATACGCTCTGTAGAATCTCTTGGGGGTAAGAAAATCCCGTAAAGAATTGCTCTGTTGTCCGTCTCTGTCTCTTTATTTCGGAAACTCGATCAATATACGTACTTAGTTGTTTATCACAAAACAAAAACAACTGTAACATATCTCAAGTTTTAACTTTCCATATTTTTTTCCCCGATGAGGTTCGATTGCTAGTTTTAATAGTCACAGAAGTCAGGCCGAACTTTATATAAAAGGTTTTCGTGCGAAAAAGTCGGGAGCGTGGCAACATCTGCTCAGCATCTGTGAAAAATTTTCCGGACTTTTTTGTTTAATAAGAAGCATAGTTCTGTAGCTGTGATTTCTCTTTGATAGGGGTCACATCTATATTTTGTCCCTGAAAAATTTCTTGATACTTTTAAGAACTTTTACGTAGGAGAGATACCGAAAACTGGCGTTAAATTGCGTTGTGTTTATCCAAGTGTTTATCTACTGCTCACGTTCCTGAGAGCGCATAAATATCAGGCGCAGGACCGACTTTTTACATGCCCATCCGACGCATTATCTTTCTTGTCATATAATCAGGTGATCAGCCTGGATTCTCCTAACAAAACTTGGAAACAACATTTTTTGCTGTTCCAACGTGGGAATCGAACCGACGACCTCCGAGTCGAGAGCCAAGCTCTAAACCACTGGAACAGGGAGGCTGTTATGAATTTAAGCATTACGTCACGTGGCACTTCATGGTTATTAATAGACAGCACACAACGTAACATGTATACATGTTGCGGACGCCAACTACAATCGAACGACCTATAAAATAATTGTGAAAACCGCAATTAATCTGTCCAGATGTACAGTCATCCACTTACGCCCGTAATTAATAATGTATTTAAAATCTTAGATTGACTTCAATCTTAGATTCTCAAACAAAAATTAACGTATATTGACGTGAAGTTAATCCTAATATCGTTGAAATGTATTGAAATCTTGATTTCAGATAGCTAAAACGAGATTAAGATTGATTATTAATTTCGGACGTTAGCTATTAATATACCAGTCGATACATATTTCTCTTGACTTTGAATATCAACTTATGTATAAAGTATATTATGTATACTTTGTACTTAAGTAGCCTGTATCTACTTAAGTACAAAGTATACATAATATGGTCTTAAAACAAGGAGCGTTATCAGTATTTGATTCTCATTCCTAAAAGTGCTTAAATTCTATTCATAACCCGCCGCGCGGCCCATACAGCATGATGGGCGCGAAAGCCTGCGCGTTGTACGACAGTAAGCGAGTGTCCATAATATAGTAGCTATTCATTAAGTTGTGATAATATGTAAAGTAAGGCCAACGAGACGAGATAAAAAACGTAAATAAACGGACCGCTACTAAGTTGCATTATGAAAGTGAGTTAATATTATATCTGTCTTTATCACTCGTATGGAATATGACGTCAGTTGGTCGACGACAGTTGTCGTAGCGTGTTTCGTGGTACAGGAAAGCGGCCAGTGCCGCAGTTGTCAACATTTGGTCCGCCAAACAATTGTGAACAAGTTCATTCCTATTTGGATTGCATTCGAAGTGATACATATTTTTTCGTCTCCGTATTTACTTGGTTTTTTGTTGTTATTATTCCGTTTCGGTTAGTTTTATTTTCGATTTTTGCTGTTATTGTGAGTGCTTAGTTGTTGATTTTAATTATGGAATCACATCCTGGCGGTAATAAAAGTCGAGGACATTTTTTATAGCAATATTGACAACATGATTGATAATACAATAGATAGTTTTATCATAAACACAGCTGACTCGGACTCTTCCGACGAATCATCTTTGTCTAGGACAGACGACAGCGATTAAATTTCTTTATAATAATTTATTCAAATAAAAATGTTTTGAACCCCTGAAAATTTGTTTACATTCTTTATCTCGTCTCGTTGGCCTTACTTTAGTAAGAGTTGTCAGGAAATGTTAATCATGTTACTTTTCTGTGAATTACGCAATTTTTTTAGCTATGCTTATGTCATTGCTTACGTCAAATGTTACCCTCACGTTGGGGTAAATATATAATTGGAATAAAAATAATACAATACCCTGTGTATAATATGTCGACGGATAATCTTATATCGTGTGTCCTACCTCGGTACGTCGAGATTAGTGTCATTTGCCCGCCGTCACGTACAACGCGCGTGTACTGGGGAACTTATTCCGCGAGTCTTCCTCCAAATTAAACTGCATGCAGTGACAGGAAGAAATGAGGTATCTTATAAGGCAGAATAAGAAATGGCCGTATCGTATAAGATAGGATAAGATATGACTCCCCGCGGCAAAGTGTTGCTTTCAAGATTAGGCGGTTACTTTAAACTAGGCGTTCTTCTATCTCGTGTTACAAATCGAGCTATTCCACGGGAACCGTACATTTTGCCGAGGAAAGTAATATAATTATGTTGATATAAGGCTATAAACTATGTGCGTCCAGATTAAAACATAGGAACTATAAAGGTCAGCTCACACCGAGAGGCGACGCGACGCTGCACGCGCTTTTTAATAGCGATATAAAAACTAAATTACGCGCGGCGATTGATGATGCGCTGCATATGTTTAATAGAATCTTCACAAAGATTTCAAAACCAAAGATAGGCTATGACGTACATTTGACAGAACATATCTTCATACAAGAAAAAGTTACGCCATCTCGATTTCACCATACCTCAAATGTCAGCCATCTCGATTTCGCCATACTTCAAATGTCTAAATGGCCCCAAAAACTCAAAAAGTGGGGCCATTTAAGTGGAGACAGTTTCTGCCTCAACATGCCTCGTCTTTAATACGTCTATGCATCTTCAAGCATCGTCACGTCACAGTGTGAACTAACTCTTTCTCGTTTAAAAATATATAAAGAGCAATTGAGACATATGACGACTGCCTACATAATATTATGATCAATATAGTATATATGTCGTCCTGTCAGGTATACCCTTACGTGTATGGCTAGCTTTGGAAATACTTTGTTGTCGAATGTTCGTGCTTGGTGGGCGTGCTACAGATATTACTTTTTTTTTTGTATTTCCTCTCCTGTATTATTGCTATGTGGTGTTGTTGGGTGTAAGCGCTGTAACGACGCCTCGTGTTCCAGGTCAAGTCGGCGGGATGAGGCGGTGAGGACAATGGGGCACTTCCACAGGCCGCCCTCGCTGTACAACACAACAAAGGTAACGACAATATTTTGAGGGCACTAGTGCGCTTGACTGTGAGATGTATTTGGCACTAGATGCTCGCGACTACATTCGTGTAAAAGAAATTACGCGGGAGATCAACATCGAATGTAGGGTACATTTTTAGGTTTCCGTAATAGTCAAGGAACCCTTATAGTTCCGCTTCGTCAGTTGTCTATCTGTCTGTCCGCACTTGTAGCGTTGGTAATAAAGAATATAAATGGATGAAATTTGGATAAGTCATAGATTGTGTATAGATCTCGGATTTGGCATCATAATATAATAATAATTTTATATTTTAGGGGTGGCTCCCCATACATGTGAACTGTGAAGTGGGAATGAAAAAAATTTTGTCATTCTGTGTGGAGTATCGTTCAATAGGTGTTTTAAAATAAAGGCATGGTTTCATAGATTACTTTATTTAACCAACTTTAGTCAACCATTCTCGAGTAGACGGCCACCAAAGTGATTTATAAGTTGGTCGCCCCTGGCATTTCTAAACTATGAGACTTAGAAACTTAATTTTTTATGCTGTTTAGATCATGCTAAATACTAGATTCCCCCCCCCCCCCCCCCCCCCCGCGATCTTCGTACGGCTAACACCGTGCTGTACGTGCTGAGTGTGTGTAACAAGCTAGGTAAAGGTGTGAGCAACGTTTACTGTAAGTTTTTGAAACACATTTGTCCGTAGTTTGTTGGATTTAATTCGGTAAGTTGATCTCCTTGTTCACTTTTGTTGTTGTCAACAAGTAGGTAGGCAAAAAAATTTACTGTCGGTAGCTCTCGCGCAGCGCCGATCGCTCTGTTCGAACAGCTGTTAGTTATTTACCTATTTAATCTTTATTTTGGCCATTGTTTTTCTATTGCATATTGAAGTGTAGTATTTAAATCTTTTTAGAAAGTACCTTGCCAGAATGTCGAGTCATAATATGCCACCGGATAAGAAAATCCGTTTTCGAAAAATGACAAAATTCCCGGCTCACCGCCAACTTCTTCAGGTTCTAAACGTTTATTGTCACAATTATCGCCCTCTTCTCTGTCACCTGATGGAAAGCGCCACCAGCCCACAAGGGACGATCAACCGTCCCCCGTAATTTCGTTATTAGAGGCAAGCCGTGGCCCCGACGATACGTCCAATTATTACGAGCTTGTTCGCGAGGCCTCTTCATACTTGTCCAAAATAGTTCGCAAACGACACAGTATCTCGTCGCAATAACTTCGCAAACAAAGCAGAAATAATGAACATGACACAAAAATTAACGGCCATCGTCTCACTTCTGGCACTTAAAAAATCGTCATTAGAAACTTAACTCGCTAATCTGGAAAAGGATTTGCTGACCGCCAAAACTACTACTGAGGTTGAGCAACCGGCCGCCTCAGCGCCGCCAGTTTCTTATTCTGACGCGCTCAAACTCAGACTCGCGATGTCGGTGCCACCTATTGAAACGCGTAGACCGCTCCCGTGCGTAAAAGCTTATACGACGCAAGACAAATCGGCGGAATTAAAATCCTCAGACGAGACCAAACAGGCATTAATGAAAGCGATCAACCCATCTGACGGCTTTCAAATCCACGGCGTTACGCGCACCGGCGCAAAGCCGGTGAGAAAGCTAAAAGGAATTTCTATTGTTTCACAAAAATATCAACGTCGACATGGGGCCTTTCATTTAAAACATTAAAAATAATTTATAATGCGACGTACCTCGGCAGCATATGCTATGGCGCACCGGCTTGGGCAGATAGGGCTACAATAGGAGCGGCCCGTCGTAAACTTTTGGCAGGAACGGTGGGACAACACTATCAAAGGACGTCACCTATATAATTTCTTCCCTTCGGTACGCGATCGACTCTCTAAGTAATGGATAGAAATAGATCACTACGTCGCACAATTTTTGACGAGTCACGGAAACTTTAAAGCGAAACTTTTTGGATTTACATTAGTCTCGTCTCCGCTATGCGAGTGTTCGACCGAAGGTAGCCCTTATGAATAAACTGCTCATCACATACTCTGGGAGTGTGATCTCTGGTATGACGAAAGAATCGAAATGTTGAACAGCGTCCATTGTGTTTCTAGGATTGTGTACTATGAAGATCTCATGGGCTGCGCGAAGAACTTCCAGGCTTTCAAACGTTTTTGTCATAAGTACTATTGGAAACAATGCAACACTTTTTTGTCATTATAAATGCATTGTAATTAATTAATTTATTTATATTTATTTATTTATTTATATTTATTATGAAAACCAACAGCTATATATAATACAAATAAATTTTACAAGATTAGTATTTTACAAAGATATAGCCAATAACAGGTTTCTCATAATTAACAATAGTGCTAACGTGAAAAGATGAATGATAATTTAAAAGTAAGAAATGTAAATAGTGATTCTTAAAAAAAAACTGGTTTACAATTTTAATTTAAAAAAAAGTAAACGGTAACTCTTCCTATAAATTAAATTAAAATTTTACAGCTACCATGTAGATTATGAATTTGTAAAAACAATATAACTGTATCATTGTAGCAGTAGATACTACTCCAATAACACAGCAAACAAGCAATTAATATTTTATGAGTCATCATTTTAGGGATTTTATTGTTTTTATTATATTATTTTTTTAAATTAACTTTAGAGCTAGTAAAAAGATCAACGTCACTAAAGTATTTATTATATGATCGAGCGATTCGTGTCAGGACCGAGTTATGTGCATAGTTGGTGTGATGCATTGGAACATGTAGTACAGTGGTGTTACGGGTTCGATATTGGGGGGTTCGAAATGCGATGTTTGAGACAAAAACCATATCAAGGACAATGCGTCTGTGTTCCAGAATCAACATATCGTACTCGGCGCAAGCGTCTTCATATGTGTTAAAGTATTTGCGGTTACGATAGTTAAGATGGGATATGAACTTTTTTTGTATTCTTTCTAGTCTGGACTTATAAATAATGTGATGAGGAGACCAAATAGGGCAACTATATTCTAAGATACTTCTTACAAAAGCGGAATAGACCAACTTGAGAGCTGTAATATTTGTGAATGGTTTACAACTGCGGAGAACATAGCCAAGATTTTTGTGAGCTTTGGTTGTTATTTTTTGGATATGATCAGAACACATCAACTTGGTATCTAAAAAAACACCTAGATCCCTAACACCTCGTTTTCTTGGAATTACGCTACCATTAAAGTTGTAATATTGGGTAATAGGTTTTTGTTTACGAGTAAAAGTTACACACTCAGTACACTTGCATTTGCTCGAGTTAACTGTAATGTTCATTATATAATACGAAAATAAATTATCGAGATCTTTTTGAAGTAATAAACAGTCTCGAGCTGTGGTAATTTTACAAAAAATCTTTTTATCGTCCGCATACATTAGATATTTAGTGTTTTATGACTGAACCTATGTCATAAAGATACGCGTTGTATAGGAGTGGACCTAAATGTGAGCCTTGAGGTACCCCAGTTGGAACATTAATGAAATCCGAGCGATAACCACCCATCACTACAGCCTGAGATCGGTTTGAGAGATATGACTCTATCCACCGTAACAGGTCACCATGAATGCCGAGTGCATGCAGTTTGTGGAGGAGAATAACATGGTCCACACGATCGAAGGCTTTCTCAAAGTCCGTGTAGACCACATCAGTCTGCCCACCACGATCCATATTCTCTTAATTTAAATTAATTGTCATATTATAAATTAAAACATGTAATTACATTCTGTCTTGTAGTCATAAAAAAAACCATTTTATTCCCGTGGTGCTTTCCCCTTTAATTCTGACTTTTTGTCATCACAATTTTTGCTGTCTCCCGCAATTTCGTTGCGGGTTCCAAGACAGATTTAGCATGTCCCCCGGGCACCCCTGAGATCATATCAAGGGGTTTTTGCGGTTGGTTCCACTTTCGATCCTGGCTACACAGGAGTTGCAGTGCTGGGTAAGTGTGGTGGGCCAATTGCCCGTTACAAAAAAAGCGCTAAATACTATTTAGGAAAATTATTTTGAACAAAATCGGACAGTAACATTTGAAGTAATTTGAAAAAAACCTCTTACGTGTTTTTAGCTACGGAACCCTCCTTAGACATGTCCTGACATGCTCTTGGTTAAGTTATTTTGGGTATAAAGTAGCCTTACTGCATACGTACATGATTGGTCCCGGCGCTCTACTATAGATATCGAGTTCTCGTATCTCGTATCGTCTGTGTGCAATTTCGAGATCGCATCAGTCGGCCGTATGGACTGAAGCGATTCGTTCCAGTGTTGCCAACTCTGTTTTTGCGAAAGTACAACTCGCGTCGTTTTCTACAAAAAACTACTAAAAGAGTACCGATAACTATAAAAAAGCTACTAAACTTAGGAATCCCTAAAAGTCTTTTTAGGGATTTTGTGTTTACAAACATACATACATTTTCAGGTTTAATATTTAACCGTTAAATTAAAAAAATATAGTACGAAATATTACATATATAGAAATTAAATCGGTAGTTTTAAGCGACTTACGGATGCGTGCTACTATGTGCTATTATTATAAGGTCATAATAGCACATAGAAGCAAGCCATTTTGCATATTATGATTACTGTCTAGCTATTTTCTACAAAATCACTACTCACAACTAAATTCCTACTAAGGAGGAATAAAATACAAAATTTAGTAGTAAAACTTTGTAAAAAAACTAAGTTGAAACATTAATTCTGACCTGTACGGATGGACTGAACGGCAATAAAATTGGACTAAACGGTAATAAAATTCGAGTGTAAAAAAAACCGGTCAAGCGCGAGTCGGCAAGATAAGTTCCGTACAAAACGTAACGGCAATAGAAATGCCTACATCATACATTTGTGAAAATTTTAACTGTCGAGCTATCACGGTATAAGAAGATTAAGATACAGCCTGGCGACAGACGGACGAACAGCAAAGTCTCAGTAATAGGGTCCCGCTTTTACCCTTTGGGTACGGAACACTAAAAATGACACGTGGTCATAAGAAATTTATTAGAGTTTATTGAAGTAATTAAAACTTTAAAGCCACTATGGTTTATAAAATCTAAAGACTTTAAAACAAAGAGAAATGATTTCTATAACATATTACTGGAAAAATGTATGACACAATAATTCGGTTTCGTCGATAGCGTGATTAAAATTGCAGCAAAATACATTAAATAAATAAAATAATAGCCTAAGCTGACCAAGAGCATGTCACGACATGTCTAAGGAGGGTTCCGTAACTATCAACGCGCAATAGGTTTTCATTGAATTACTACAAAAGTTATTCTCATAAAGTTATTACAGAAGCTAGGAGAGCGCGGACAGAGAGACAGACGGACGGAGTTAAATTATACGGGTACCTTAAGAACGAAGAAGCTCGCGGCAATTTTCCGTGTATGTGCTCGAATCCGTTCAGGCCGAACCTTAGATTAAAACGCCGAGAAACCGGGTACGCGCATGAAAACTGAAGTATATCATACTCTGCCATATCGGCTCAGTTTGTTCGAACGTCCCGTCAGTTGGCAAGGTCAAGCGCTAGTGCATACATCTCTGACTATTAAAAACATTATGGCGATTTGTGTCGTTATTGGGTGTCACAATGCATCGGAAAAAAATTAAAAAAGCTTCGGACATAACATTTCATATTATGTAAGTATGAAATGTTATGTCCGAACAATTTGACATGTATTAAGTCAAATATTTAAAACATTTTAAAATAAAATCATATTATATCGCCATCTTGCTACCCTATTGTGAATTGTGAAAGTGTTACTAGTAAAAATAAATTTATTTAAAATTTATTTTCATGGCTAGCTAATAGTTGCAACTAAGACTAAGTTTTATAGTATATTCTGATTTTTAAAATTATGAATTTAAAGTATTGCCCGTATTAAGATAATCCTTAATATATTCCTTAATACCAGTTTAATATAAATAAAGTTCACAAATTGTGTTTAGATGGTTTAAAATGAAATATAAGTTATATTTTTACATCTCACGATATTAAGAAAAGCAAATACAATAATCCCAATTTTAAGAGTACACACTTTACTTAAACTACAACAACTGTTTATGTGCGTGTCGGTATGTAATGCTTACGCCTACATCTATCTGTGCGTGTCGGTATGTAATGCTTACGCCTACATCTATCTGTTGCTTGCTTCACTTTGCACGATGCGTTTGTTTGAAGACTATCTAGGCGTTATTAATCTAAGGGCCGAACTGACGTCAGTTCGGTCGGATGCGATTTTCTCCGTGTATGTGCTCGAATCCGTTCAGGCCGAACTGACGTCAGTTCTAACTGAAACGATCGGCCTCTCGTCTGTGGAGGCCTTAAGACAACTTCGTATGCGTGAATTCAGTACATATATCTGACACGAAGATTTCAATGTGACGGGCTCGGGCACACCGACTTCGGCGCACTATATTTTGCCCCATTTTTAAGCACTACAGCGGTATCTTGTCAAGCACCACGACCAATCATTTGTCTATGCCTGTCTGTTATTCCAGGCTGCTATCTATCTCTATCAGTCGTTTAAGCGTGACAGGCTCTTAAACATAAACAGTACGCACGTGCACATAAAAACACGTTGCACACAAGACAGAAGTGAAACCTTCAAAATATACTAACTAGCACATTTAATCCATTGCTCGCATATGTATGTTTATCTATGTTGGTAACCTACTTACTAACATAGATGTAAGATGAAACAATGAATTTCTTATTTACGCGATCTTGATATCAGAAACTGAACCAAAGTCGATACTCTACCACACGTTTGACATTTGTTTAGCGTTTGACGTTTATGACCTAACCATTTTGCTGTTAAATGAGATCGAGACTGTATCAAAACTGTATTAATGTAAGATTGAAATAGAACAATCGACCTTCTGGATACGGATTCGAAATGTATTGCGAATACGAGGGCGGCACTGAAAATTTCGGGAATCAAGGAAGTGACACAACATTACTATTTAAAAATGTATTTATTGCTTTTCGAAGTATTCTCCGTGAAATTTGACACATTTTTCCATACGATGGAACCAATCATTGAAGCAACCGTTCCATTCGGAAGTTGGGGTCTCCATGGCCGTTTTGTAGGCGTCCACAGCTTCTTCAGGTGATGAAAATCTCTGACCACGCAATTTATTCTTTATTTTAGGGAAAGTATAGAAATCATTAGGGCTTAGGTCGGGGCTGTACGGCGGATGGTCTAATAATTCTATGATTTCTTGCTCTAAAAACTCTTTTGTTCTGTGCGCGGTGTGAGAACTCGCATTGTCGTGATGGAGGGTGATGCGGCGGTTGCAGTTCTCCTTACGGAGTTCAGAAACGACCTGTGGCAAACAAATGTTAGCATACCATTCTGCATTAACCGTTCCTTGTCCCTCAAGAGGAATAGTCGCAACATGGCCGGTTTTGGAGACAAACGTGGCCACCATTTTTTTTGCAACACTCCGTGAACGAACAATTTTTGTTGGCTTTAACTCATTTTCGAACACCCAAACTCGTGACTGGTTTTTGTTTCGGGTTCGTACGCGTATATCCAGGATTCGTCACCTGATACGATGTTGTATACAGCATTTGAGGATCCTGCGTGTAATCTTTCGAGAGTTCTGACGCACCAAGTAACGCGAGCCACTTTTTGCTCTTCACAGAGCAAATGCGGTATCCATCGGGAAAACAACTTTTTTACACCTAATTATTCATGCAAGATTATTTGTATTTGACTCATGCCAATGTCTAAAGTTGCCTATGCCTGAATTTCGCGGTATGTCACATGTCGATCTTCCTCAATCAGCTTACGCACAGCATCAACGTTTTCTTGGGTGACTGCAGTTTTTGGACGACCTTGACGGGGATCATCACTGAGCTTGACACGTCCACGTTGAAATTCAGCAAACCAGCGATAAATTGTGGTTTTGGATGGGGCTTCATCACCAAATGCAGAAATCATCCGGTCAACACACTGTTTTTGTGTTAAACCACTTCGAAAGTCATAATAAATCATCGCTCTAGAATTTTCTCGAGTCAATTCCATTTTCTCAACGACTAAACAAGTTTGACAAGACCTTATGACAAGACCGAGAATCTTTTTTTGAATAAATAAACGGTATTCGATTTTTAAAACCAAGGAGTTTTAAATTAAAAAGATTTTAATATGACTGGAACAGTGGAAATATTCCATTCCCGATACTTTTAGTGCAGCCCTCGTAATAGTATACCGGTTACAGATACGGTTACGGATATGTAATTATTTCGGATAAGTAAAATCGATTTTTAAAGAAATTCAAACGTCAAATACAAAACTTAGACTCAGTCATCTTTTTCGAAATATTCCGAAATTTCTTATCGTCTTCGGTTACGGTTACGGAACTCCATAACATATCTAGTTCACATGTTTAAATTTCTAGTATGTACTAACTAGTAGGTATCATTATTTAAAGCTATCAAAATTTTAACATCTCGTGCGTTTTCTCATTAATGTTGAGTAGATTTTCTTTAATGTGAGGCATTAATTACTAAATCTTATAATCGTTAAAAGCGTTTATTAGACGTTTATCTTAATAGCTTAGGTTGTTTAATGATGTTGGCTGGACCATATATCGCTAGTTTTCGGTACGGTAAACACGCTAGTGAGGTTTAATTCAGAAATATTAACTAACATTTTAACGTTACGTCGATGATCAGATAATATGAGTATTAGAGCGAGCGCTCTCTTGAGACACGACAGTCTTAAGACAGTCTATTGCATTACAAAATATATGAAGATGCGCACACTTGATACAAAACGTCTCATAGACAAAACTGTCTACGAGCGACACAACTGTCTTAAAACTGTAGGTGTTTTAGTCGTAAGACAGTCCGAACTCCTAAAACAGGCTTTTCTATGTGAGAAAAAACTGTCTAGTGTCTGAAGGCTGTCGTGTCTTGAGTGCGTGCTTGCGTTTAGGCTGGGACTATATGATCCGGAATCCGGTGATTCCGTGAAGATTCAGAAGAAGAAGACTGAAAATATAACTCTGCGCTAATACAATAAAGTTGAAAATGGAAGTGTCAAGTGCCCAGCTTTCATGAATGACATTAACATTTGACTCGACTCTTGTGTGTGTTCGATTTTTCAGTGGTTTTAATTTTCCCCGGCCACAACTTTCCGGATGATATAGTCCCAGCCTAGACTCACTCCTAGTTTTCTTTTTCCTTGTAAAGGATAACATTTGTGACTTTGGTGTTGCGAGCGTCCAAGGAAGTCGGCGAATTATCGCTAATCATTACGATATGAATCGTCTATGAGTTTGCATCCTTATAAAGTAGGTACGGAATTCAATATAGGTACAGTGCAGTAAATTGATTGGCATCATTTGTTATAGTTAAACTAGCTTTTACCTGCGGTTCCGCCCGCATAAATATAGTAAGTTAGGCTACAGAGCCTAACTTGTATGTAACCTACCTGAGCCTAACTTGTATTGTGTACTTGTATGTATGTAATGTACCTTATGTTTTAATACAGATTAAAACATAAGGTACATTTTATCCCAAAAAAGTACAGTGTTCCCGTGGAATACTGTGCTTACGCGAGCAAAGCCGCGGGCAAAATATAGTATTCAATAATATTAAAACGTTAATAGTCTAAGATCCTGGCACTATATTGCAGGTCCCCGGCGGTGTAATGCGCCTGCGTTGATGGGCGGCGCGGGGCGGGCGGCGCGCGCACTGCGCCTGCTGCTGCTGCTGGTGCTGGCGCTGGCGGCGGTGGAGTACCTGTTCGGCTCCATCCTCGAGGCGGGTCCCCTCCGGACCTACCTGTATACGCCCCTGGTCAACGTCACGCAGCCGCTGATCAAGTATGTACCTACCACGGTCACGCCTATGTCAAGTTAACCTATTGTTACTGAAAATACGAGGGCGGCACTGAAAATTTCGGGAATCAAGGAAGTGACACAACATTACTATTTAAAAATGTATTTATTGCTTTTCGAAGTATTCTCCGCGAAATTTGACACATTTTTCCATACGATGGAACCAATCATTGAAGCAACCATTCCATTCGGAAGTTGGGGTCTCCAAAATGGCCGTTTTGTAGGCGTCCACAGCTTCTTCAGGTGATGAAAATCTCTGACCACGCAATTTATTCTTTATTTTAGGGAAAGTATAGAAATCATTAGGGCTTAGGTCGGGGCTGTACGGCGGATGGTCTAATAATTCTATGATTTCTTGCTCTAAAAACTCTTTTGTTCTGTGCGCGGTGTGAGAACTCGTATTGTCGTGATGGAGGATGATGCGGCGGTTGCAGTTCTCTTTACGGAGTTCAGAAACGACCTGTGGCAAACAAATGTTAGCATACCATTCTGCATTAACCGTTCTTTGTCCCTCAAGAGGAATAGTCGCAACATGGTCGGTATACAGCATTTGAGGATCCTGCGTGGAATCTTTCGAGAGTTCTGACGCACCAAGTAACGCGAGCCGCTTTTTGCTCTTCACAGAGCAAATGCGGTATCCATCGGGAAAATAACTTTTTTACACCTAATTGTTCATGCATGATTATTTGTATTTGACTCATGCCAATGTCTAAAGTTGCCTGAATTTCGCGGTATGTCACATGTCGATCTTCCTCAATCAGCTTACGCACAGCATCAACGTCACCCAAGAGGTTGACTGCAGTTTTTGGACGACCTTGACGGGGATCATCACTGAGCTCTACACGTCCACGTTGAAATTCAGCAAACCAGCGATAAATTGTGGTTTTGGATGGGGCTTCATCACCAAATGCAGAAATCATCCGGTCAACACACTGTTTTTGTGTTAAACCACTTCGAAAGTCATAATAAATCATCGCTCTAGAATTTTCTCGAGTCAATTCGATTTTCTCAACGACTAAACAAGTTTGACAAGACCTTGTGACAAGACCGAGAATCTTTTTTTAAATAAATAAACGGTGTTCAATTTTTAAAACCAAGGAGTTTTAAATTAAAAAGATTTTAATATGACAGGAACAGTGGAAATATTCCAATCCCGATACTTTTAGTGCAGCCCGCGTAATAATAACTAGTAGATAATTATTATTATTACCCGTAAATCGTGTTTTCGCCGCCTCGTACCGTTTTAGTAAGATTTGTATGTAATTTATGGTGCAACCCTTTTTAGTGAAATCGGACAACAACTTTTCAAGTGCTTATCTTTAATTTATCTATGGGCGCATTTCATATTAAATTTTATATTTTCTTTAATAATTTTATGTAGGTAACTACTGTTTTAATTAATTAATTTTGTTTTTTTAGAACCACAGACAAAACATCAACGAACTGGCCTAAGAAACTAATCGCAAGTCACATCGAGCATCCCCACCAGAACGCCACGCTCAGCCGGACTGTGACACAGAACATCACAAGTCACACACCGCCGCAGAACATGACGAGAAATGTCACAGAGGACACCAGCACTCCCCTCCTCATTACTAAGCTGATGGAGGGGATTAAGAAACTCGTTACACCGGAAGATTTTGATTTCAAGAATCTAGAACCCTCCATGCCGCTTTGCGACCCTATGCCTCCGGATTTAGGTACCTACTTTCTCCAATTGTTAAGTTCGTGACAGTTGTTTGACACGAATAGGACCAGACTTTTACGAAGCGCCGCCTGGTGGCAGAAAATGACGCGGTGAAGAGAAGGTGGTCGCCAGATGGCACTTTGTATGAGTCGGGTCTGTCGGGTCTAGCGGCAGATAAAATGTCGAATACCCAACTAATTATTGACAATACAATCAAGCTAATGTAGCAATTGGCGTATGATACTGAAGTTATGTTACGGTCTTAATCATTAGTTACGGCATTGTTTATAATGTAACTTATTCGAACTAGAAATAAGTAGGTAAAAAAAAGACATTGGGATTTTGGAAAAGAGTAGGTAAAAAAGGTCATTGGATTTTTACTATGGAACTTTACCGTGGATAGCCTCGGCACCCAGAAATTAAATTGCATCTGGATTACAACGACATATTTTTTAAATTTTCTTTAAAAAGCCCAACTCGGGCGTTCCTAGGTTCGAGCCTAAGATAAATGAGGATAGGTCTAAATTGATCGTTAGCATTAAACTTATAATTATCTGTAGCAAAAAATATAATATTGCATTACATTACTAACGGATCGTAGTCTCAGTATGAGAGAGAACGTTCACGGTTCAACCATTCAGCGCGCGAGTTGCGTTCCGTTTACAATATGACGAATTTCAGTTCGTTCTATTATAATATAACGAAAATTAATGCGTAAAATTGTAAGGCAGTATGTTTATTTCTCAATCTCTGGACATATTATAATATCTCTAGTTATATTACTAATCTAACGGTATTTACAATTTTACGGTGACATCACATCGGCTTCCCTTATTAATTTAACTCAAAAGATGGCGCTTAGTGCAATCATAATAAACTATCGTCCGCAGATCTCACGCTTCGCCACTGCTAGGTAGGGTATGTAATATGTTTGTATGTATGTAATATTAAATCCTAACTATTTTTCAGGTCCAGTATCAGTGAACAAGACCGAGGTAGAGCTGGACTGGGTGGACAAGAAGTACCCGGAGGTGCACCGCGGCGGCCGCTACTCCCCGCCCAACTGCACCGCCAGACATAAAGTCGCCATCATCGTGCCCTACAGGTGAGAAAAACCAATTCGCTAATGGTTTTGATAATCCACGTTTTTCTGTAGACATTCATGGACGCTGTTTAGAAATGACAACTGTGGAACATTAGAAATATGGTTACAATCTCAGATTATATAAATAATAGCCAGATTGAGCTCTCCGAACATCTGGGTGTAACAACAAAACCTACTATGAAACTAAAAGCTACTACGATTTCACCGCAGTGCTAAACAGAGCGTCGTACCGCATACACGTCACGAACTTCAAACATACGTCGTAGTGTAAATACATAAAAATGCCGTTTTGCGTTTTTAAACACTGCAAAAGTAGTTCGCAAAAGGAAAAAAAAGATGGAATGTTATTTTATATAATACTAGCTTTTTTCCGCGGCTCCGCCCGCGTAAATATAGTATCGGGTATCCCACGGGAATACTGTTTTTTTTTCGATAAAAAGCCTAGCCTAGTAGCCTATGTTTTAATCCAGAGCCTTAACTACTACCATACCAAATTTCATCGATATCCGTTCAGTAGTTTTTACGTGAAAGAGTAACAAACATCCATCCACCCTCACAAACTTACACATCTATACAAGTAGTAGGGTTTACAATTTATGTTAGCTGCTCTGGGAACACAAAATGGCAACATATTTTATATTTTAATTTATTGCGAGCTGGCTGCTAAAGCTACAGTGTTGCAAGTTTATAGGCGAATATTTTTCCCTACATTTGGCGAACTTGTTAGTTCAATGTTATCAATATTAGAATTAATTCCAATAAATGCTAAATAATAATAATTTATTTTTATTCATAATCGAATTGTGATATTATGAGTACATAAAAAGCGATTTTACTTTGCTCGGGTACTTATAACTCTAAAATATTTGTTTACTTTAGTTTCACTATTTGACAATAATGAAGACACGAGTGAAAGAATTAAGTTATTGTTTATATAATCTGAGGTCACAATGTAATTATTGAAGTGCATTAATTTAAGTAAAAAATAACAATAATTTAAAATTTTTGATATTAACAGTCTTTTGAGGAAATTTATCCGTAAAACTGCAACTAAATTTATGTCACAGTAGGAGGACCTTGAATCATTCAAGAGAAGGGCGGACCTACCCTCCTACTTTAAAAAGTGAGAAAACCACTCGTGGGTGTCCAAATTCGTAATCGCTTAGGGAACATACCGTTTGGTATCTTATACTGCGCTCGGTATCCGGGTGGGGGAGGGAGTTTCGAATTTTACCCTTGTGTTTTTTTTAATGATGTGATTTTCTCTTATACCTTTGGATGGTTGCCTGGAAGACATCGCTTTTTAGCGACAAGGCCGGCAAAATTGTACTTTTATATACCTATTGTATGTATTGTGATAATTGTATATTTTTGTGGTGTGCAATAAAGATTATTATTATTATTACATCTTCTAGAAAAATCTCACTGGACGGCCATTAGTACTAAGGTGGGTGGACCGTGAAAAGCCACTCTAACGAGTAAACGCTTTTTTATTCGTTTATTTATTGGATAAATGAAAGAAAAAACATATTAAGTAATACTTTGTTTCATTGTGTACCATAAAAATTTATTTTTTTAACCCAGCTTTAAACACTATTTATCAAACTTAAGTTTTATTAACCTCTTCCAAATGGATTTGCAAGGAACAGGGCTTCAAACAAGGCCACTGTTATAGATCAGTCGTTCAACTTAAAATTAGAGTTGTAACAATTAATATATCCACTTTTAATAAAACTGCATAATATGCTCTCTCATAGTGTTTCTATTACTTAACGCGTCGTTAAACGTTACGTTAACGTCAAACGTTAAACGCTTAATATATTTTTATCATGTATAAAAAACTCAACGAACATTACTTGAACACTATAGTTTAGCTATGAATAAATGAATGGAAATAGTAGTAATTAGTATTATTTTGATATCAAATAACTTGCTAATGCGTTTTATAATGAAATCAAAAACTTTTTTCTCCTAAAATGGCCGTACTGAGGGGTCCGTTCTTTGTAAGGCCAAAATTTTCCAAAGCTACCCCTAACCTACCCTAAATCTTATAAAACATAGAAATATTAATATAAAACATTTTTAAACTTTAACGATACGTATTTAAAACTAAAAGCTAAGTGTTTACATGTTCATGATTTATAGATATTCCTTGTAAGTCCCGTGTATTCTAGCAAGGCCGACCGTTTTTAATTTTTAATTTTTAATTGGCCTCATAAGGAACTACCGACTTTCCCTAAAAACACTAGAAATATTTTAACATAAATCGAGGAAAAAATATTATTTTTTTCTTTAGTACCATAAAAAATCCTTATATGACAATTTACAGTAAAAAAATATGAGAAAATAATAGGTTATTTAACTAAAACTAATGTTTTGCAGTGCGCGCGAATAACAATTGTAACGTCGACGACCGAAGTCCACATAACGTGGGATCGCACTGCTAAAATAGCGTCGCGAGCGACTTGTCGCCGCGGTTGTGGCCTTGAGTTTGATGGATCTTAGTATGTAATAGATGGAATATGTCCTTACTTACTACGATTTGTTAATAGTTGGCCTTCAAAGGAGCGTGGCCCTCCATGGTCCACCCACCTTACTTGAGGAGGGAGGGGATGAAATATACTACGCATGATTATCGTGGGGGAAGAGGTTAAAAAATGGGTAAAAAGTGGTACGTTCCCTTAACATCAGTCGATGCATCTGATTTTAGGCCCTATCTTAAAAATCAGTTTGCAATTCACTTAATAGAAAACTTCAAACCCTCTGTCTCATTCTTTTGCACGTTATATCCTGAATCTCATTTTCATACATCTTTTTTATTCCAGGGACCGCCAGCAGCACCTGGCGATCTTCCTGAACCATATCCATCCGTTCCTCATGAAGCAGCAGATCGAGTACGGCATCTTCATCGTCGAGCAGGAAGGTAATATTAATAATTCCACTAGCTCCCACATCGATTTCGGTAGCGGTGGCTGGTTTTATTGAAACCTGACCAGCTACGCAGGAGTTATTTCATAATGCCCAAGTGTGTGCGCAGTACACAAGAGCACTCTCTCTTCCTTTACTCTCGTAACCCAGTGGGACGCATGACCGACACAACTGGCGAGAGATCAGGCGCAGTGCCGACTTTTACATGCCCATCCTACGCATGGATCATCTTTGTTGCACTGTACTGACCAGACTTGAAAACTAACATTTTTTGCTGTGCCAATGCGGGAATCGAATCGACGACCTCCGTAGTGCTAAGCTCTTTGCATAATAATTTGCATAAACCACTGCACCACGGAGGCGTCCAAATGTGATACTATGTTTGACGGCAATTGTCTAACACCTTTGTATTGCGCTGACTGGTGGCAAAAAAATTAGAGTACGCTTTAATATCCGTATAAATACACATCCAGGTACAAGCAACTTCAACCGTGCCAAGCTCATGAACGTGGGCTTCGCGGAGAGTCAGAAGCAGAAGGCGGGTGGCTGGCAGTGCTTCGTCTTCCACGATATAGATCTGCTGCCGCTGGACTCCAGAAACCTATACTCCTGCCCCCGGCAGCCACGGCACATGAGCGCCTCCATAGACAAGCTCAACTTCAAGTGAGTAAAAGACAAAATGGCTACTGCTGCCACTGCTGCAGTTTATTATTAAACAGCTAGTTCGCGTAAAAATAAATATTCATTCAGGCTAAAAATTATAATATGGGGCATTTCACGCGAAGTTGACCGTCAACTCGAACTCGACGTTTTCGATTTCAGCGATATTTGAGTATGTCCTAACTGTATAATATATCCTTGATACATGTATCAAATGTTTTTTTTGTATAACGATTGGTTTAAGAGTTAAGGGATTTTCAAATTTTGACCAACCGGTGGGTATGCGGTACTTCAGAGCCGTAATTACCAAGACGTAAAAATATAGAAGAATAAATTACGAAAAATAATTTAAGTTCTAATACAATTAATTAATTGATTCAATTGATGAGCATTATTAGATACGATTTTTTTATTAAAAAGGCGATTTAATTTTTTACCTGTCCGCCTCGCGTGAAATATCCCATATTATAATTTGTAGCCTCCATAATTGATGTTAATGGTTATGTAGCCTTCCTAAACAAATGTACTATCTAACACAGAATTATCAAATCGAACTTCTGATCCCTGAAATTAGCGCATTCAATCAAACAAACTCGTGCGTTTTATTTTTAAATTAAAATGAAGCTAATGAAAATAAAAAAAAATTGAAAATCGTTATATATACTGTTTATTATAAATACTTTAATATTATAAATGTGAAAGTTTGTGAGGGTGGATGGGATGGATGTGTGGATAGATGGATGGATGTTTATTACTCTTTCAAGCAAAAACTACTGAACGGATTTCATTGAAATTGGGTATGGTGGTAGTTTAAGCTCTGGATTACAAATAGGCTACTTTTTATCCCGAAAAAATACGATGTTCCCGTGGGATACTGCATTGAAGTGGGCGGAGTCGCGGACAAGAGCTAGTACTTTTAAATTCCTGTAATCTTCCAGGCTTCCGTACGAGGACATATTCGGCGGCGTGTCTGCCATGACTCTGGAGCAGTTCACGCGCGTCAACGGCTTCTCCAACAAGTACTGGGGCTGGGGCGGCGAGGACGACGACATGTTCTACAGGTACCGCGGGGGGCGAGCGTGGTGGACTTTTTTTTTAAACGGGCAAATAGCCCACCACACATTCCACCACTGCAACTCCTGTGTAGCCAGGATCGACAGTGGTAACCAACCACAAAAACCCTTTGATATTATCTCAAGGGTGCCCGAGGGACATGCTAAATCTATATTGGGGCCCGCAACGAAATTAATCAAAAGAAAGGTAGGAGGAGTAGAGCATGGCGGACATGCTTCGGCATGAATGGGCTGGCTTAATCGGGGAAATACCATGAAAAACCGGTGTGAAATAACGCTCGCGTTGTTTTTCACCGAATCCTGATTAATTTAGTTTCTATTTTATTACCCGAGTTGCTTACATTATATAAAAATACACTTATTTAAAAAATTTACACTTATTTACTTCTATTTGCTGTTGATATGAACTAAAATGTAAAGGATCAATCGGGTTGCCTAATAGAAAACTATTACCATTGTCTATGATATACAAGCTACACCAGAAGAGTAAATAGTGTGTTGCCGGCCTTAAAAATTTACTTTGAAAATTCTCAAACAAACCATCATACCTCTAATACAAGCTTTTATATATCCCACGGGATATAAATTAGATCCACTTCCCCGTGTCCGATTGAGCTGAAATTTTACACGCATGACAACGCGGCGTCGTAACGCCGCGTTGTCATGCGTAAACCTCGCCCTATGGTGGACCAGCAAATAAACACAATTTAAAAAGATAAAATGTCAAAATTTTGACATTTTAAATTGTGTTTAAAAAAGTTCAAACGTCAAAATGAAGCCCATTCCCGCTTGTCAGTTGAAGTTCATAAAACGGCAGCGGATCCGATGCTGGAGCTGTATGGTCGCCAAAGTAACTCCACTCCGCAATAAAACTTTCGTACTAGAATGTGTTTCAAAAAAAGTTTTTAGAAACAAACTTAATCCTACCCCTCACAAACTCACTGTCACTGTAACATGACCTACGTTTCAGACTGAAGAAGATGGACTACCACATAGCGCGGTACAAAATGTCCATTGCCCGCTACGCCATGCTCGACCACAAGAAATCCTCTCCTAACCCCAAGAGGTACGTTTATATTTAACCAGAGACGTCTTTGCTAAATCCTCTATACCCGACTACGGCGAAGCCAATAGGAAGGGTTATGATTTTGGCAGTGTATGTATGTTTGTTCCACCGTGGCAAGCCGTGGCGCTTAAAACTACCGATCCGATTTTAATGAATGAGGTATAGAGGCCCGGATAACATAGGCTATATAATTTGCGTAGTCGGGTTATAGTTATTAGTGAAAATTGTAGTTGTTCTCTACTAATATTATAAAGCGGAAATATTTTTTCGTTTGCATTGAATAAGCTCCCAAACTACTGGGTCGATCATGATGAAATTTGGCACAGACATAGAGTAAACCACGGGAAAAGACAAGGGCTAGGTACTTTTATCGCGGGAGAATGTACGGTTCCCGTGGTATTTACTTTTACGCGCACGCATTTGCGGGAAACATCTAGTAACAAAATAAAATGGGATTTAGCTGTGTCACACGGTCGGACACGGTCGTCTTTTGTACGTGATTACGTACGCACACGAATCTGCGCGACTTCGCGCGAATATTCGCATTTCTTATTTGAAGTAATAAATTATGTTGTATAAACAAGCGTACCCTGAGTAATGAAAATGTGTTTCCAGGTACCAACTCCTTTCCCAGACTTCTAAGACCTTCCAGAAGGATGGTCTGTCGACCCTCGAGTACGAGCTAGTGAGTGTCACCCAGTACCATCTGTATACGCACGTCCTGGCCAACATCGACGAGCGGAGCTGACGAACGTACTTCGCCAAACTGCTGTTTGGTGATAGGTAACACAGATGCATATACGCCATAGACTAAAACGGGCATATATAAAAAAGGTGCATAGCCTAAAATTTTACTACGGCTGAGTCCACATTAGGCGTCGCGGTTCTCGAGCGTTTCGCGCACACTCAATGTGGGGTCAGCCTAAGTAAGTTATGCTATCGACCGTCAACAGTTTTTGATTATCTCAGTTTATAGTCTCACGATTCTGCCACTTGAAATAAGAAAGTTTTTGACATTAACTAAACTCTCTGATACTAAGTACACAAATTTTAAGTGAGGAAAGCTTTTCAAAGACTTAAGATTTTAGTGTAGACTATTTAGAGAAACAGGTGAAGGTTTTGGAAAGGTGTGCCGAGAGTAAAGAAAGCCCGATTGGTTGAGGTCAACAATACTTTACAACTGGCCACTTATAGACGACCAACTACATTACCGCTTACTTATGTTTTCGTGCTAACAACTGCTTTTTATAGTGAATTTGCATACGTGATAATTAGGCGTAAGATGGTTACCTACTTGTAGCATCACTCTTTGGGAGTAGATGTGATCTCTTTAATATTAGTCCACAATTAAAAATAACTTGTTAGTTGTAACAAATGTTAAAAAAAAAAAAAAAAAAAAATACCGTCCTCCTATTTTTACAACGAAGGCGGATATAATTGGTTGGTAAAAATTTGTAAAAAAAACTAAATTGTGAGTCGCTAATATTAAAGTCATCACAAAAGATTGATCTTCATTAAATCTAGAAATGGCTATAATATGTTTAAGTACTTGTAAATATAATGTATAATGTATATTAATAAGCCTTTATGTATATTTCCTATAACACTACTACATTTATAAGTAGAATATATTAGAAGTTAAGACAAGTATAGTTGATCGCTTCATAAAATATTATTTTGTCATAAATACCGCTCTAATATAATATTTACTAAAAAAGAAGTAAAAGTCTTAAAGATAAAAAGAATATTATCATACATTTATTATGTTAGGCTATGCGCCCACATGAGTCAAAACTGTCGCCGCGACAATTTCCTATGCGGCGTTACGTTAAAAGTCTGCAAACGTACATCGTCTTTTTTATTTCCTTCCCTCTTTTATTTTTTCCTATTAATTTTTTCATTCAAGTTATATTTCTTTTACCGCGTTTGTAAAATGTATGATTTTTACGATGCGCTACAGTCGAAAATTCTTATATTCTTATTGATGAAATGTATATTGTAGTATTAGTGTGTACAATGAACGTTAGTTGGTGCCGTGGGACAATTTTTAGGTACAAAGCGCTAAAGGTAAAGGTGCGGACAACTGTACTCACTTTACTTACATTCCGATAGAGTATCAATCTTATTTTTAGGTTTTAGAATAACGCAAGGAACAAAACCTATTCAAGTAATTTTTCTCTAAACTTAGTATGAACAGAGATACAAAGGTTAGAAGTTTAATGATTTTTTAGTTCTACGTGAATGATTCTCCATTTTGTTTTATGAAAACTACAACTTAAAATAAGTAGTCGGTGTTAATTTCACTTTGTAATATTTAATTGTCATTATTCCACTACAGTGTGTTTCGTCTCGAGGTTAAGTTGTACAAGAAACACCCTGTATAACATAAGTTCATCGAAGAATTCTACTATAACATACGTGATACGAATAATTTCAAAGGCTGTAAGAAAGGTTTGTACATTTTTTTTGTACCTTTGGCGCCCTGTACCTGAGAATTGGCACACGGCACAAATTAGCGGGTATGCATAACGCTCATTGTACACAACTGATGCTACAATGTGATATAAACTTTATCAGTAAGAATATAAGGGTATCGTGGCAATTATTATTTTGTTTTCAAATCGTTTTTAATGCTTTTATGTTTGTGTTTTAATTAATTTTATATTAGGCTTAATTATTTTGCTAGTTTTTTTTTTTGTTTTTGTTAACATTTAATGTAAACTAAGTCCTGTTTCTTTATAAAACATGATTTTTTATTTTACGTTAAATTTAAATTTTCCAAGAATTCTTTGTCTCTAACAACCTGGTGTTTCTAGGCATTTCATGTAAGTATAAAAGACAAGACAATAAAATTTAGATTACAGTAAACAATATCGCATTTTTTTGGGTTTTCGAACATTTAAAACGGCCTAACATTAATGGGGGGTCGGGAGTGGTGTTGTATTATATTGTGTTATCTATTGTGTCTGAACTAATTGTCATTTATTATGGCGTTTTCGGCATCAGAAACTCCCCCGGGGCAGGGCAACCAGAATGAGTTCGTACAAAGCCGTATGTCAATTGTCAATGTCTACTCAATGTTTTAACATAAAAAATTTAAAAAAAGAAGTAGAAATATTATAAAGTGAAATTGTGCATCGTGAATCATCGGTTTTGTTCGGCTTTTTCCTTCCTCATTTTGGTTGTCCTGCTGCGGGGGAGTTTCGATGCCGAAAATGCCAATAGACTCGTGATTAAAACTGAAAAATTGTTGTTTGATTGATTAATATATTATGTCCCTTCATTTTTACAGTCAGTAAAAAAAAAAGTCAGTAAAGTAAGATAGTGTTACATTTGGATTTTAAAATATTTTTTTAATCACACGAATATCGATATCAGGTATTCTGTTTTAGTGGTGATCTGTGATTGGGCAAAAAACAATGATTGTCATTAGACAATCATTGTTCTAAAATGGCGTCTTTGATTATCGAACTCCATTTATCACAGCTGTTTGATGTAACGAATATCACTAGGATTTAAGTGTTTTTGAATCTTCAACTGAATCTAAGATCTACATTCTATCTCATTTTATTATATAACTTTAATTTAAGTAACCTATAATAACATTAAGTAATATCGATGAATGCGGTTGTTGTAACTGATCTAAACGGCACCGTGATGCCGTTTGGACGATAGGTAGTATGGTGTGTGGCTAGCGTTAGCTTAACCATCATATGAAAAGATAGATATCACATTATAGACTTTTTTTTCACAAAAATAAAATAATTAAATTGTATCACAAAATGCCACTAGGTGCTTCACCTTAATTTATCGTTCAGTTCTTTTGATGGATTTCTTTGTGAATATCATCTAAATTATGTGAAAGGGACAAAGCTACATGTGATGTTGCACTATTATAAAACGTCAGTGTTTTCGAAGTACTTAATTTAAATCTGTATAGTATAGAATATGTTTTCAATATCTGGTCCGATATTGGATATCAGATCGGATAGTGGGAAAAAGCTCTTAGGCTATGCGTCCACGGTAACCAAATGTCGCTGCGACTCTTTTTGTCTGATATGAAAATGTGTGAGATAGAAAACGGTAACAGTTCTATGTTCCCCATGGGGGCAAGGCCTTAGACCCCATATTGTTTACATATTATAACCCTAAAATTTATGTGATATGAATGAGATTGTAAGTGATTTAATGTTCGATATAGATTTATGGAATTATTGTGATACAAATATGCGCGAGAGCTCTACGTTTTAACCCAAATAGAGCGCCTGGGGATTTTAAATGATTTTTTTTTAATTAGAGCTGGAAACTATTCCTTTGCTCTTAGATGTCATTCAGAGAGTTTTAATGTTGCCATCATAGCGGTAGTTAAAAATTACCATTTTCTACTAACTCCTTGTCAATTCTATACTATAACTTAAAATCCCAGGCCCGCTTGTATCTATCAATTCGGGCTACAGACGAAAAAAAAATAATCAAAATGGAATTTGTATAGCCAACTTTTACATACCATGTTTGAATAAAGTCATTCCTAGTTTGGCAATTATTACATAAATAAATAATAGATAAAAAAATACTAACGACTTATAATATACCTAAATGTAAGTATAATAGGTAGTGTCTTGTCAAGCATAAAAATATGTAATATACGAACAATAAATGTCATCTATATGTTATGAATAATTAGTAATGCTTTATTTTGTATGTTGTTATTTTTACTTACTTTAGATAAGTTTTTCTTTTTATTTGATTATTATGTTTTAACTTTTATAAAAGTATAAAGTACAATACAAACAAGTTTATGTTTGCTTTAGCTTACCGCTGTGTTGTAATATTAAATAAGTGATAATCTCTTTTATTTATTTTTAATACTTTAGCATCGTCTTAAAAAAGTCTGTTAAATAAGGTGTAATTTTGGTATGACTGAGTCCTATTTTTATGATTTTTTATAATAGTCATTCTGTTACCAGCTCATCATAGAGTGTTCCTGCGTATTTTTAATATACTTCAAAAAAGGAGGTTCTTTAGTAGTGGCTTCCTTTCGATTTAGTAAAACTACAAAGTTCATAATTATTCATTCAATTAAAACGAAATGTGTTGTCTTGAATAATAAAAAATAAGTACCTACTTAAAAAGGGCAAAAATCTGTTTTAGGCAATATGGTTAATGTTATTTATACATAAGTATGCAAACTACTGAAGTTGATTTGATAATTTTTTGCCCGTAAATACGTATGATTACGTCAATATCATACGATTAGTTGTATGACCAACAGGATAGTCATAATAAATACTCTGTAAAAACAATGATAACCTTTACCATACAATCATAAGGAGCAGAGGCCAGGAACGAAACCTTAAAACAAATCAACAATTATAAAAATAATCTACAAATTTAGCTTTAAGTAGTTGATTATTACTGTAATAAGCTTTTAATTGACCGTTACGGTTGGGGTGAAAAATACTGTTTAAAAAATAATGTGCTTTATTTTATTAACTGTTCCCTGGTCTCTAGTTCTTATGTCTGAAATATAAGTCATTAGTAGCTATCATTAGAACTTTTTTTTTTTTACATGTTGTCACTTGAATAATATTGCAAGAAGATTATTATGCAATAATCAAACATGTTTTTTTCCATGTGGCAACACTAATTATAAAGATGCAACGTATTTATAAAATACTATGATTGTTCCTTTTATAATGTTAAAATTAAAATAGTCAATAGAATTTTATACATGCAATAGTGTTTACTAAAATGTACAGATTTCGCTTAGTCATCCTAATTGTAGTAATATAGGATAGACAATGGCAAAAAAGTAAATTAAAATATGATGGTTATACTGTATGCCTAATTTACAATTGTAAATTAAATATATTGGTCCAAAACTGGCAACATTGCGGTAACGTGTTTTTTTTTTAATGCCTGGTGTTTTTAGACCATGAAACATAGAATATCGAGTTACTTAAAAAGGAGTCATATTAAATTGTGCATGTCTTAATTGTTTTTATGAATACATTGTTTGATTTGAAATATAATATGTTGTTTTAATTTTCAATATTGGGAGAAAATTTAATATTTTTCGTGGTAGTAGTCCGGTCAACGAGACTAATGACGTTAGTGCGCTGCCAGTCCTAAACCCACAATCCTGTGGAATAGATGGTGGGAAGCCCCAAAGGGAGATCTCCGACCGAGCGAGGTGGTATGCTCGGTCAGGCCGAAGCCCACTTGTATGAATTTCAGATGTCGTATATATAGTGCCGATCATAGAAAACTTCGATAGCGCGATTCAGGATTGTGGCTCTAATTGTTCCGCCACATCACTCCCCCCCGAAGACCTGAGGTCGAATCTTGAGTCGTCTTGCTTGAGTCGCCAGTGCCAGAGAGTGCCAGTGAGTCGGAACTGTGCTGCTACTGCACGGGCTCCAGTAAGTCGAAGTGCTGCCGTGCGGGCCGATGCTACGTGCTGACCAGGAGAAATGTGCTCTGCTTGCTGACCGGTCGTTGTAGTGAGTGTGCCCGTTGAAGCCGATGAGGGTTCGACCAGGCCGCGGTGCGTTGAGGCTGGTGGTCGAGGTACCCGATGAGTCTGAAGCTGGCTGGCGTGGTGCGGAGGGGTGGGGAATGATGATGATGATGATGTCCAGAAGGAGGCGTGTTCTGTCGAGGGTCACCAATGTGGGAAGAGGGTGGTGAGCCCCAAAAGATCTCCGACCGAGCGGGTGCTATGCTCGGTCAGGCCGAAGCCCACTTGTATGAATTTCAGATATCGTATATATAGTGCCGATCATAGAAAACTTCGATAGCGCGATTCAGGATTGTGGCGCTAATTGTTCCGCCACAATCCTATTCCCCAATTCCCAATGGGCCTCTGCAACCTCATTCATTGGCCGAAATATCGCAAGCGTTAGGTCAAACAGGTTTTCTGAAAGTCTGTGGTAGACAATTATGAATCTATATTATTAACTTTCAGATTTGGGAATGTGTTGTCCGCGAACTATGCGGTCAGTAGTTTTAATCTAGTTTAATATACACAGCTCACTAGTTTTAATGGTCGTGACTATTAAAACTAGTGAGCTGTGTGCGTGTATTTGTCACTGCTCGCCCTGAAGAATTGGAAGGCATCGAAACAACGCCCCTAGTGGCAACTGGCAAACAAGGGTAATGATGCCATACAAATTGTAGTTAACTCTTCACGGCTAGTAGTAACAAAAACTCGCACACAGCACACAGACCGGTTAATAGTGTAGAAATAAAATTCAGTATCATAAATAACATTTCAATAGTAATTTAATAAGTGATTTATTCATATATTTATTATAAAAATCACAGAACAGAATATACTAAACATGACACATTACAATTTAGACAAATTAAGTTTTCATCGGACATGAATGTTCCCGAGTACGCAGAGTTTTGGATCGTCGAGGTGAGCTAAGGCCCACAGAGAAAGTGACTTTCGCCACGACGTGCGCCGCAGATACCAAGAACGCAGCGATGAACAGCCGGGCCGAGCGAGAATCTTATCGACGTCGGTGGTAGAAAACTGTACATTAAGATCCAATCTGTTGGTAGAAAATGGTATATACCTTAAACTTGCAATGACTTTACTTGTGTAGAACTTGTGGAGGTGGACTCCTCACCTCTAGAAGCGCTCTCCAAAGGAGATGTAGGTATGCGAAATATTATGGTATACCTATTACGAAAATTCTATTTACCGATCATTTTCTTTATCTGGTGATGGCCTAAATCTATAAAATTTTGGCATATTACAGTGAATTTAGAAATATACCAATAAATTTCAATTAATTTCTAATACCATGGTAGGCAACAAAAATGTCAATTTTGTTTTATGGAAGAGGACCCAAAACAGTAGGGCCAACATGAAACTATCGTGGCAGAATATTGCATTTACCTTACGCTTTATTACGGAAAAAAAATACTGTCACAGAATCAGCCGTCATGGAGTTTTGCCGGGGAATTCAATGGGTGATGTTATGGATTTTGCATTTCTTTCATAAATTTGTGTTATTTTGGTTCTTATTGTTAATATTGGTAGAATATTAACCATTAAATATTCGTTAACGTGTACAAGTGCGGGCAAGTGGTACAACTTCTAAAAAAGTGCTATTTTGAGTTTCTCTCCAAAACTCCCTAGGAACTTTCAGTAAAGCTTTTACCACTTTACTAAATCGACTGACATAACTCATGGACTGCACTGACTATTTATTTGGACTTTGACTAGACTTTGGACTTGACGATTTCGGAATACGTTGTTGAAAATTTAAACAAAAGTTCTATTTCCCGCCTTTTTAACTTGACACTGGCAAATGGTTATAAGCCGATGATATGGCATCGGCATAAATAAAAATATTTAAAAAAAATATATCGTTGTCATTTGTCAAATGTTTGTTAAAATTGTTTCTCTAAAGTCTAGTAAAAGTCATCGTTTCTGTATTTCATAAAAAGAAAATTAAGGGTTCACTGTTATTTTCATTTGATTAGTTATTAATATTAAAAGTATACCTACTTTATATCGTTCCCTCGTTTATCTCTATTAGTTGACGACAAGTTCTATATTGGTTGTTAACTTTCATTGTGACTTAAAGGCTAAATGGATTGATCAAAACACAGAAAAATGTCGTTTTTGGAGGTGTGTCTGTAAAATTTATTACTTAGCCATTGGTAAACAATACAGCTGTAACTAAGCAGTAAACCTAAGACTACTAATAAATAACAACGTTGTTTAGAAGTAAATTGTACAGATTATAAGATATTTATTTACTGGTCTTTTAATTTTAGATTAACTACTTATTATGCAATAAAGCTAATATTAAATATGTGAATTATCATTGTTAAAACCATATCTAGATCACTGGGATTCTATCACAACAGAATTACTAACCTGCACTAAAGAAAAAAAAATTTAAAGTATATATTATAAACATGTAAGCTACTCATTATATTCTTTTAATTTTCAGTGGCGCCGTTTTTCCTTTTTTGATGTGCTTAACAATATTGACAATGGAAAAATAGCTGAATGCCTACAAGTAAGTTGGGAACACCAAGAAAATCTTAATATCTAGGAATCAACTACATTGTCGATTAAAATGAAAAGTGTCATATCATGTTTGAAATATGACACTTTTCTATTTAATCGACGACATATTTAAGTAGATCACTGTTGTTGTAAAAAATATTAATATTTGGTATAATTTTTAGTGAAACTTTATTTTTCAGGATACAAACGTAAAAGTATCGACCAGTGGCCACAATCATGTCATATTATGTGACCTGACAGGCTGGGCCCACCGGATATCACGTACCTGGGAGATTACGTCGTTCAAAGCATATGAACTGACCATTACATTGGCTCAACAGTTATCCCATGATCCGTATTTGGTTACAATTGGGGTAGAATTATTTTCTTAAGCATTTTAATCTTTGTAAAAAATAAAAATTTGTAGGAGGCTCATTGCAACTAACAAAATAAACTACTTTATTTTACTATAGTTTTATTTTGTTACATAGAACTGTATATAGTTTCTGTATCTGCATAATACCTTTTAATCATATTTATATATAAATTTTTGTTTAGGCTTAGTAATCTAAAATTGCAGGACGATGAAGCTGGCACAAACCCCTTAATAAAGGTCTGGGATTGGTCTCGTGTGGACAAGCATGGCAATCCAAAGTGTGTGCGGACAGCTCGAGCGGTGCCCTCGCATATGTACCCTACAGTGGCAACTGCCCTGGCCGTACATGACAATAAGGTAAGGGGATTAATAATGAGGGTTTTTAAATTCGTGGCATCAGACAGCTTTTTGACACGGCAAGGACCATCGGGCTACCAAGCGCCACCTGGGCACAGAAAAAGAATCGAAAATTCTTGTTAACTACTGTCAGACAACAGTATTAAATACTTGGGAATACACATTGATAGAAAACTTACTTGGGCGAAACATATTAAAACAAAAATTGTACTAGCTTATAGGACGACAGTCACCTCTGACTCTTGACAACAAACTACTAGTTTACAAAGCCATCATCAAGTCAATATGGACATATGGCATCCAATTGTGGGGCTCAGCAAGCAACAGCAACATAGAAATATTGCAACGATTCCAGAATAAATGTCCAAGAATGATATCTAATGCACCCTGATTTACAACTAACTCTGAGATACATGAGTACTTAAATATTACAACAGTAAAGGAAGAGGTATGTTAATATATAAAAACGTACAAGACAAGACTAGAAACCCACACCAATGAACTTGCAAGGGACCTGATAACTGATGATGATATAAGAAGACTGAAACGTCTGCGTATTCTAGACCAGAGGGAGTGAGGCATTGCTCTCTATAATAATAATGGAAGAGCTGTGTGTTTAGTGGAACACCTGTCACAAAAGATAATAATAATAATAAAACACACCATCTGATAATGGCTAAGTGAAAGCCGATGGAAAGAAGATTTAATTACAAAAAAAAAATTCTTATTGACCGTTTTTGATACCACTTACGCCACCAGATGACGTTTGTGTGAGTTGAGTCTGCCCCCCTAGCGACAGAAAAATATCAAACACACTCATTAAAATGCATGCACATCTTGGGAATACTTATTTATGTATTTTAAACTTGACTATGTAAAACATGTTATAAATGTATATTTTTTCCATCTTTTTGCTAAAAGGTAGCATCAGACTGAGTTTTGCCAATTCGTCTCGTCGGGTTACGGTTGAAAATACAACTACACCTACATCTTCACCTTAAACTACACCTACACCCACCTACCGACTTACCAGCCAACCCATACACCTACAATTTCAACACCAAAAACTACACCTACAATCTACTGGGGATGCTAGATTTTTATGATATAAACCAAACAGATAAATAAATGTTTCACAGTCCAGTGACACTGACACTTTAACACACACACACACACATATTAAACATGTACGAACAGGTAGTATGGAAAAATTCAATTGGTTTTTTTTTTAGTATTTCCCCCACAATTTTTCAAATATTTCTCACCATTTACACCTTCCTTGAGCTTTTACAAATCACAGTAATTTCAAAACCAAAATTAGCTAAATTGGTCCAGGTGTTCTCAAGTTTTAGCTACCATTGGAACTGCAATACATTTTTATATATAAGAGAAGATGTATATTCTTAATATACGAGGGCGGCACTGAAAATTTCGGGAATCAAGGAGGTGACACAACATTACTATTTAAAAATGTATTTATTGCTTTTCGAAGTATTCTCCGCGAAATTTGACACATTTTTCCATACGATGGAACCAATCATTGAAGCAACCATTCCATTCGGAAGTTGGGGTCTCCAAAATGGCCGTTTTGTAGGCGTCCACAGCTTCTTCAGGTGATGAAAATCTCTGACCACGCAATTTATTCTTTATTTTAGGGAAAGTATAGAAATCATTAGGGCTTAGGTCGGGGCTGTACGGCGGGTGGTCTAATAATTCTATGATTTTTTGCTCTAAAAACTCTTTTGTTCTGTGCGCGGTGTGAGAACTCGCATTGTCGTGATGGAGGATGATGCGGCGGTTGCAGTTCTCTTTACGGAGTTCAGAAACGACCTGTGGCAAACAAATGTTAGCATACCATTCTGCATTAACCGTTCTTTGTCCCTCAAGAGGAATAGTCGCAACATGGTCGGTATACAGCATTTGAGGATCCTGCGTGGAATCTTTCGAGAGTTCTGACGCACCAAGTAACGCGAGCCGCTTTTTGCTCTTCACAGAGCAAATGCGGTATCCGTCGGGAAAATAACTTTTTTACACCTAATTGTTCATGCATGATTATTTGTATTTGACTCATGCCAATGTCTAAAGTTGCCTGAATTTCGCGGTATGTCACATGTCGATCTTCCTCAATCAGCTTACGCACAGCATCAACGTCACCCAAGAGGTTGACTGCAGTTTTTGGACGACCTTGACGGGGATCATCACTGAGCTTGACACGTCCACGTTGAAATTCAGCAAATCAGCAATAAATTGTGGTTTTGGATGGGGCTTCATCACCAAATGCAGAAATCATCCGGTCAACACACTGTTTTTGTGTTAAACCACTTCGAAAGTCATAATAAATCATCGCTCTAGAATTTTCTCGAGTCAATTCCATTTTCTCAACGACTAAACAAGTTTGACAAGACCTTGTGACAAGACCGAAAATCTTTTTTTAAATAAATAAACGGTATTCGATTTTTATAACCAAGGAGTTTTAAATTAAAAAGATTTTAATATGACAGGAACAGTGGAAATATTCCATTCCCGATACTTTTAGTGCAGCCCTCGTATGTTGTAGTGAACAACACTGTGTACATAATAGAAGATATTAACTTAACTTTTTTATCTATTTCTTCCGTAATTGGAAAACATTCTAAAACCTAATGATAAATTTTTAAATGCTTAAACAATGTTTTATAGTCATTTTTAAATTCTCATGAACCTTTAAAAATGCAGACTTTGTTACATCAACACTACAGAAGGTGTTTTGTGTTTTAGAATCTACTAGCTGTGGGCTTCCAAGATGGTTCAGTGACGCTCTACCGTGGCGATATAACGCGTCAAAAGGGCAGCAAGATGAGGACACTGCCAGGCACAGGAAATAGCCCCATCACAGGCTTAGCTTTCAAGTAAGATAAACCATAAAAGTAATACCATTTATAATATAATAATAAGTAAAAGTCTAATAATGTTTTCTGAATTTCCCCAGAAATATAAATTAGCGGTTCGTCATTTATGTGACATATTTTACTCTTTTCTATCCAATGTAATCTAAATGTAAAACAAAAATAATATTTTCTCTCTTTATTTACGTTCATATTAAATTGGATCTGAAGAGATCCATTCACCTGAGACCTGACGTATAACCACAAGACCAGACTAATGTAGCATAATTATGTTTCCAGAGGCGCGGACAAGCTGTTCATAGTTTCGCGCGCCAGCGTGTCTGTGTGCACACTCGGTGCGGACACGGTGAGCGTGCTGGACGCCATGGGTGCGGCACCCGGCTGCAGCGTGCTCGCTGACACGCGCCGCCTGACCGTGGCCGCCGCCGACGTGAGTAGTATGTGTGAGGATGCGTGAGAGCGCACGTGCGAGCGAGCGTCAGTTCGTGCGTGTGTGCGTACGTGCGTGCGGGCGAGCGTGCGTGAATAACCAATATAGCTGAATTTTAGAATAACTATAATAATAATAATAGCTGATGTAATTTATTAATTTCCGTATTTCATTTCACTAATCCTGCCACTTCAAGTAAAAATATGCAAAATTATTTCAGGCTATATACTGCTATACCACCGAAGGCAGAGGACCCTGCTATGCTCTAAAAGGCGATAAGGTCAAGCTGAACTGGTTCAGAAGTTATTTAGTCATAACTACCAACGAGGCTTCAAACGAACCATCCAGCTCTGGCAACGTACCAAAAGCCCATAATCTCACTATACTAGACATACAAAACAAATTCATTGTGTTTTCGAAAACGTTCGATGAAATAGATGCAGTTTTGACTGAGTGGGGCTCGTTCTACATACTTACAAAGAAAAAAGAAATGATCTACCTTGATGAAAAGGATCTACAATCGAAACTGTTTCAGTTGTTTAAGAAGAATTTATATGATGTGGCCATAAGGATAGCGAGCAGTCAACATTATGATGCTGAGGGGTTGACCGAGATATACAAACAGTATGGAGACCATTTGTATGGAAAGGTGCTGTTTTTTACTTATTAATACGATTTAAAATATTTAAAACATATCAAAAATGTATTTTCACTTTTAACAATTTCCCAACAAACTGATTATAAAAATAGTTTTATACACAACGATTATTACAATAATTATTTTATTTACTTATTTAATTAATTAATTTATTTAATAGATACACTATCAAGGAACAAACATTATTATAGGTGTAAAATACAGCTTCCATCTTTTATAAGTACTTACATAATTTCAGGGAGATTAAGTTACTATGAATTAATATAATTTACAAATTAAACATAAATAAATCAATCACTTAAGTAATAAACTAAGAATTTAAATGGTTGAAACTAAACAAAGTTGTTCGACAATTACTTCAATTTTTATTCCGTTCTTATTATTTTTTTAAATTCAATTAACTTATTTGAGAATATACAGGCCTCGGTCGTACATGATATGTAATTGTTATATGTCCTGCACATTCTATTAACCGGTGAATATTGCCCCAAGTTAATTTTAGGAATGGCTTGTAACAATTTTTTCTGGGTATCCTACTTGGCACAATAATGGATATTTTACGTAGTAGTTGGTCGCAATCAATAACACCTGTTACTAGCTTGTGCAGAAAAACAATCTAAATATTGCCTACGATCTAAAAGTGGTTCCATCTTGAAGAAGGTTAATCTGTCTTTATAATGTGGTACTTTTTTAATTAACATAAACAAAAAGTTATCTGAACAACAGATTTTTAAGTAGTATCACTTAGGGTCTTGGAATATATGGGTATATTCCAAGATACAATAATATACTATATGACCACTTTTTATGGTGACCCGTATCCTTTTCAGTTAGTTCTAATGGCCGTCCCGCAATATTTCGATGTTGAATACGTGACCAAAAACCTAAACCCCATTCCCTTCAAAAAAGGAGGTGGTGGGGTGGTCATTTCGACTGAATTTTTTTATGTTGTTACCTCAGAACTTTCGACTGGGTGAACCGATTTTGATTATTCTTTTTTTATTTGAGCTGGTGCTTCCCGTGTGGTCCAATTTCAAATTGGTCCAGTTATGACAATGGCATCCATGAGAGAACCATATAAATCTAAATTTTTTACTTTGTAAGTCGGCTTTCATTTTTTTTTATAATAATTATTTACAGGGAGACTACAAAGGTGCAATAGACCAGTATGTGAAGACGATAGGCTGGCTAGAGACCTCCTACGTTATACGGAAATACCTAGAGTCCCGTCACTTGGAGCCGTTGGTGCAGTACCTGGAGGAGTTACATAAGAAAGGTTACGCTACAGAGGACCACACTACATTATTACTAACCTGCTATGTGAAGATAGACCAACACGATCAGGAGGGGAAGTTGAAAGAGTTTATTAATACTAAGGATAAAGCGATTTATTTTGACGTGGATGTCGCTATTAAGGTGAGTTTTTAAAATTTCGAAGGGCTTGCCCTAAAAGGCAAGTGATTATAGTTTACGAAGTATCGAATGTAGATCTTAAAGGAATAGAAATTGATTAAATTTTTTTTTAAAGAAATAAATATACTGAGTATGAAAAAATGCAGATTTCTAAAAAACTATGAAGCTGAACTGTAATAAAAATTTCTCAACTCACTTTGATGAGACTCTGCTGTTAAGTTAAAATGAAACAAAAATTGTTGCGGTTATTTATTAAAATCTATTTACCTAAGCTTTTTGCTGTAACGTAAATATCATAACCACCTTATTATATACAGGATGTATACTAAAACTCTGTTTATAACGCGCGGCCGATACTGCGTAGCGGGAGCGTGACCTTAAAAATCGGCGCGGTGTACAGCAATGTGAGGGTGTCGATTCGTAGTGCAAGTTGTCAGGAAATGTTAATCTGTTACTTTTCTGTTTATTCCGAAAATTGTTAGTTGTGCATACTGTCATTACTGTGATATTGTAGTCTAATGTTGGCTTAAATATGTCATGGAGATAAATATACAATAATTACATCCTGTAATTTTTACCTACTCTTAACGACAAATAGATTATATAAATTAAAAAAAACTAGGTGACTAGGTAAACACTTTTAGGTGGTACGTCAAGTGAGTACAGAAGATGCACTGTCCCTTGCCCACGACCACAAACGCCACGACTGGTACCTGAAAATGACGATAGAAGACAAAAAGGAGTATACGGCGGCGTTGGACTACATAGCGGACTTGGAGTTCGAAGACGCGGAGATATACATGAGGAAGTACGGGCATAAGTTGATACAGCACGCGCCGGACGACAGCACTAAGTTGCTGAAGAGTAAGTTACTAACTTTTTCGTTAATGTGTGGGAGACTAGCACTAATTATTGACAATAGGCTACTTGACTCATATTTAATTTCATTCATTGAAGGAGTATTTCCTTTAGTACTTGGCTTAGGAAAACGTAATCTAGCGATATCACAAATTAAAAACTTAAGATTGATAAATAAAGTTGATTTAAAAATATATATATTTTTGTTTTTTAATTTCGACTGATGAAAACACCTCGAAGTTACCATCCATCGATCCAGCAAGGATGTGATGACACAAACACACTAAACACATATGTAGTAGTGAAACGGAGATTTCTGTAAATAAATAGTTTAGACATCTTAAAAAGTTATTTATATTGATTTCTTATGTTTACGCGAATATTGTTCATTGTTTCAAACACTTACGGATTGTGTCGCGGTGCACATTTCTTCTTCCCGACGTTTCGGCTACCTTCCAGCAGCCGTGGTCACGGGAGGACTGAGGTGTCAATTGTCCTATTTGTTGAAGTTGTTCAAACTACCCGAAGATTCTTCAATTATTATTTGTGTTCCGATCCACGCAAAATATACTAACAGTATCTTGAAGCCGCGATTCGGTTCTCAGGTTATGTATGTCAAAACGTCAAACGGAACGTAACACCGCCATTTTACTACTACGGACTGTAACGTAGTTACATTTCCTCTCCGTAAAATCAATTATTTCGGCGTTACTCGCGTCATCTATGATTTGTATGCTTAATTATTTTAGTCATTCAGAGGCTTTAGGGCCACCTATCGGCGCACGTCCTTACTAAAACGTCGTTAGCCTTGCTATTAATATTTAGTTCATAGATCGATTTTACTTCAGTCTTAAATCTTAAAAAAACTTTAATTTTTTTAGTTGTCAAATGTTTAAGAAAAAGAAGACAGAGAAGGGTATATAACGCACTTCGTCGAATGACGTTTCTCTTTTGGAATAAAATTTTCTATAGACTCAAGATGTAGTCGTTATATTTCTTAAACCCGTTTTTACGGTGAGTTTTTTATATCTGTGTTGTGAAGTTTTATTTGGTTACATTATTTTTTAATGTAAATTATCACCTTGTAAAATTAGTTGTCAAAATTTGATTGGCCAAACCACGTACTCATTCTTTCCGTTTTTGCATTGATATAATATTAGGATGTTTGTATCCATACTTTACTTATTCTTTATATCATCTTTTATTTTGCTTACCCTTTTTTTATTTTGTGATGGTCACACAGCCCCTGATTTTGATTGTTTGGGGGTCAAGATCATGCCGGCTGTGGGACTCCTACTCCACATTTTTGTATGGATTTTCCTGGATGGACTGGATGGACTCGTGGCTAGTTTCCACACATCCGGATTTCTGAGTGCCGCTAGTTATTCCGGACTGAACTGACTGGCTTTGGACCCAGTCTGCACCGCCCCTTGGACGATCTACGTCGCGGCGAACATACCGGCCTGAACGACAGAGACGCTACCGGAAGTTGGACTCCTCGCGCCGCATGCTGACTACACTCCTGGACCCAGCTAAGTGTCCGCGTGGTTAAAGCCCCTCCGATTCCCACAGACACCAAGAGGCTAAACCAGGTCTTTTGGCCTTCTGCCCACGTCCCCCTTTTTTAAATATATTTGTCACGTTGGTAATTCCTCGTTTCATTTAAATTACCCGTAACAGGACTATACCACAGATTACAAATAGTACTAGTATGACGTCACATCACAGATAATCTATCAACCAACATGGCGAATAGTGTTTTCGGCGGTTTTTAGGTTTCAAGATAATGTAATATTTATTTTTTTGTTTAATAAAATAATTATGAAGCGTTTGGGACATAAATAAAAACGAGGTCAAGTAGCCTATTGCGTATTCGTACCGAATAATTGACAAATACGTATTCTTATCATAATACGAATAAATTGTAAAAAACGATGTACTATCAGGGAATCTAATTCATGAGCAGCTAGAGTGTTCTCATGATTGAATGGTATTATAGTGACGGCATGTAGTCACCATAATAACATTATAATAACATCATCATAATAACATAGTACGAACAAGTTATGACACGAGTCGACTTGCTTATGAATTTCCTGATAATACATTGTAACTGCTAAAAGATCGAATTCCCTTGTAATCATTTATTCATCAGATCATAAGAGGATTTCACCCTATATGATAGACTAATCACCAAGTGACAATTTCACCAACATTAATCGTTGAGTAAATATCATGTCTCGGTCAGTTAATCGTTGAGTATATATATTTTTTTCAGTATATATTCATGCTTCACACCACGTCAATCTGGTCCTGTGATAAGTATCCGAAGAACTTGTGTTACGGGTACCGGGCAACTGAAATATATTTAATACTTTTATTCTATACATACATTTAAGATTTTGATTATATTACATACATATTGAATAGACATCCATTACCCAGCAATATAGAAACCTTTTTGTTCCTTCGGCGGGATTCGAACCCGCGACCTCAGGCTTGAACGCCGTCGTGCTAACCACTGAGCCACAGAGGTCGTCAAGTATATCTCTCTCGTTCTTCGTATTAATAAAATAGAAAACATGATATTTAGATAAACGATTAGCATTAAAAGGCGTTGGTGAAATTGGAACTAAGTAATCGAGGCGTCGCAGTTCACAATAAATAGTTTATGCTCTCGTAAAGCTTGTCGTACTTTAATGTTAAGTTATACGAAATAGTGATAGAAAATTTACTAGGTTCGACTAATCTATACTAATATTATAAAGAGGAAAGCTTTGTTTGTTTGCATTAAATAATCTCCAAAACTATGGGGTCGATTTTGATGAAGTTTGGCACAGATATAGAGTAGATCGCGGGGAAGGACATAGGCCATTTTTATAAAAAAAAACTAAAGTGTTTCTGTAGGATACTGTATTTTCGCAGGCGGAGCCGTGGGAAATATAATATATTCCTCTAATATTTTTGGGGACCTCTGTGGCTCAGTAGTTAGCGCCTTGGTACTGAAGCCTGTAGTCGCGGGTTTGAATCCTGGCAGGGAACAAAAAGTTTTCTGTGATCCTGGATCATGGATGTGTATTAAATATGTGTATTATATTTAAAAAAAAACTTAAATATGTATATAGTATTAAATATATTTCCGTGCTCTGGTACCCATAACACAAGTTCTTCGAGAACTTACCACGTGAACATTATGGCTGAAAAAGAAAATCCTAATAAAAGTGTTATAATTTTCAGGTCTATGCACGGACTACAAGCCGCGCAGCAAGCCTCTGATCGACGAATCATCTCTCTCCGGCGGCTACCGCGAGCCGGACCGCGCCGCGCCCGACGACTACATACACATGTTCCTCACGGACTCCACCTGCCTCATACACTTCCTGGAACACGTCATAGCCGCCGACAAGCAGTGCTCCAAGCTGGTGTACAACACGCTCATAGAGCATTACATACATGTGTGGTGAGTGCTCTAAATTCGGATAAAAGTGCATTGACCCTGTCGCCTTGTACCACGGTATACAAACACGTACCTCTTCGTACAAACTGTCGCTATTAAAATCACATTTAGTACAGCAAGTTCGTTCAATAACTTAACGAATACATACAGGTCGAAATCATCAGACGATGACAAATGTAAATACGAGGAGAAAGTGATGGCGCTCCTCAAAGACCCAGAGGCGAACTACGATAAGGACCAGACGCTCATCATATGTCAGATGCTGGGCTTCAAGACCGGTATACTGCACATATACGAGGAACGGAAATTGTAAGTAATATACTATGTATTACTAGACTACAAAAGTTTTACTACATTCTTAAAATAGCGGCGCTTCAGATTTGGAGATGATAGATAATAATTTGTATGCCTCGATTTCGGTTTCATTCGTTATTTGACTTGGCCCCCACTATACAAGCATTCTTAAAGACTTATTCATGTCCAAAAATTGTTATTCCGAGACGATGCGTAGCCGGTTATAACCAGTATCTCGTACACAGATGGCGCGGCCAGGCGGCGCTGTATTTACGCGGCGGGCGGGCAGAACGCGCGCTAGAGCTGTGCCGGCGGCGCGGCGCTTCCTGCCCGCGGCTGTGGCTGGACGTGCTGTGGGCGCCGCCGCCCGCCACGCTCCTGCCGCCCCTGCTGCGCGCCGCGGGTAAGTGAGACGGGGAAAGTGTGAGAGAGATACTCATATACTATACTAGCGACCCACTCCGGCTTCGCTCGGGTGCAATGTATTATACATAATTATGGTTTTAATGTAATATTATCTAACCTAATGTACTAACTATAAGTGCGGTTTAAAAGTTAACCTTAATACCGACGTGTTTATTAAGTATTGTTATTTTCCTCGCTAGAGAGCACCGATAAACGCGTGCGATCGCTACTAATCATAAAGTGAAGCGTGGCCTTCGACGCGCTAATTCCCAAGAACTTAAAAACATGCACTTGTTTAATTTTGGTACTCATAAACTCCACCTCCATATTTACACTGGCTTGTTTAAAGATTTTGAAATACATAAGATTAGTTTTATCTGAACTAATTGTTGAGTGGTTGATTCATGGTAAGCCATTTTTAGCCAAGAATTTTATCTATGTAACCAACGTAACATCTATGTAACCAATTTCTTGGAATAAACTATTCTGATTCTGATTCTGATTATCTAAATAGTTTAATATGTCCGTTTCTAGATTAATTTTATTTTTTTGCAGCATATAATATTGTGCTATCGTCAGCAAAGAGTACCATTTTTTATTTCAAGTACTCTAGGTAGAGTGGACCGACCGTTTAATTCGCACTCGACAGAGTGCAAGTTCGATTCCCAGGTTGTGGCATGTACCAATGAGACTATCAAATCTCAAGTACATTATACGGACGCTCTAACGGTGAAGGAAAACATCGTGAGGAAACCCGCACATGGTTGGCCCCAGACGAATACGTCTGTCTAGTCCTGAGAAATGACTGGTCAATAGACCAGTCATTTCTCTGGACTAGACTGACTATGTTGTGAGAATGCCGTATGTGTTTGGGCAACCACACGACATTTAAAAACCAACTGTCCCAGGCATTACATTATTTGAGCGGTTACTTCGCTCGAAAAATACTGTATAAATCATCCAATATCGGATGAAAAGGCCTAAGTTTAAGTTTAACTCCAGGTAGGTCGTTAATATACATTAGGAACATAAGTGGCGCTAGGACGTCACCCTGTGGAACACCAGTTTCAACTAATTGTGATGGAGATGCATAGCGAACTTCCATAAGACTACGAGCACATACTTTTTTTATCTGCGTAATTTGCTTTCTGTTACTAAGGTACGATTTAATTATATTAAGTGCGTTTCCTCTAATTCCGTATGAATGCAGTTTATCGATTAGATGATTGACAAAAATGAAAGCTTTTGACAGGTCCATATACAATGCACACATTGATTTTTTCATTTAAATTCATTAATATAGTTTTTATAAAGTCGTGTAGAGCACAATTTATTGATTTGGTTTTCCTAAAACCCATTTGTTCACTGCATATTATGTTATGTTTTTCAAAGTAATTATATAAGTTTTCGTTAATTAACTTTTCCAAAACATTTGTGAAAACTGGTATGATATTGGTCTATAATTATTTGGCATTTCTGCATCTCCCTTTTTAAAAAGGGGTATTGTTATTGTTATTTTTAACCTATCAGGATATTCTACCCCCTTCAATACATAGTTTATAGACGTGGCATAGTATTGGAGATATAATGGTAGAAACTTTCTTAATAATATTAGTTGTTATGTCATCATATCCTACGCTGTTTGTATTTTTAAGAGAGTTTATTGTACGTTTGATGTCACTTGGAATTGCGGGCGGCATAAATATTGAATTAGGATGGTTTGGTAATACCTTATGGCTTGTGTAGTTTTGGCTACACCTAAAAATTGCCTTTTTTAGTACCCGTAATAAAAATATATTTAAGGTTGGGGCTATTTTTATTGAATCTGTTATCTGTGTACCTTTTATATGATATTGCTTAGTAACACCATTATTTTTACGATCCTGCCATAATAAATATATGTGATCTAACCTAACCTGCTTCCGTGGACCAGTGGTTTAGAGCTTGGCTCCCGACTCGGAGGTCGTGGGTTCGATTCCCGCATTGGAACAACAAAAAAGTTTGTTATAAATTTTGGTTAGGACAATGCACATGTTATGCAGATGATACATACATCATGCATCATACATCGTATGGGCATGCAAAAAGTCGGACCTGCGCCTGAACTCTCGCCAGTCGTTTCGGTTATCCGTCCCACTGATATTACAATGAGAGTAAAGGAAGAGAGAGTGCTCTTCTGTACTGCGCACACACTTGGGTACTATAAAATAACTCCTGCGTAGCTAGCCTGGTTTCAATGAAACCGGCCACCGTCACCGAAATTGGTGTGGGGAGCTATTAATAAATACCTTTTGCGCCTACAACATTTTCGTATTCCTTTTGTTATCCATTTTGTTCTTTTACTTGCATATATTTTAACCCTTTTGAGGGGTAAGCACAAAGTATAAAAACGTAAATAAGTTATAAAACTCGTTAAGTGCATTATTTACATATTTGTAATTATACGTGGCATGAAATGATAGAGTGCCTTTAAGCAGTTAATGTAGTTACAAATATTATCTGTACAGAATTCACGCTTTTGAACATACCAGTATTTATGGTGAAATTGTTTTTTTATAGGACAAGAAAACAATTGTGCAGTATGATCAGAGAGTGCTAATTCAACAATATTACATTCAAATTTACTAAAGATACAAATAAAATGATCTATGCAAGCTATAGGAACTATGCAAGATATGTTTCATAGTTCATAGGAACATATATAGCATTAACATTACTATAACAAGCAAATCTAAGTTCACAGTTTAATTTAGTTTCCTGAAGACTTTTACAGTATGGGACTAATCCCATACTCATACATTGTATCTCTAAAGATACAAGTATGTTTGCGTTTTTCGTCTCAGTCGGCCATTTCTTAATTGACAATTTAACTTAGAAAAGATTTTTATCATTTGTACTACCTAAAAAAATTTACAAAATCTGTCATTGTAAGATTTTTTACATTCATTTTAGGATTTGATCTAGACTGGCTCCAGGTTTCCAGAAACATATTACAGTATATCTATCTCCGACTAATTTTTGTAGTGCTTTTTGTAGACCTCGTCCCTGCCGGTCGGCTAATATAATGATTTTATTTTTCTCTTCCGTGGTCACAATAACTTTTTTGTTCACTCTGCTTTTTCTACTTACTGTCTCATAAGGAATGCTGTTGTTTTGTGACTTATCCTGGGAACGCTTAGAAGGTTGTTTAGTTATAATGTTCATTTTATTTTCAGGAGCGATGTCGTCAGTTTTGTTGAATCATCAACTTGTGTAAAATTAAGAGAATTTAATTTAAATTACATGCTGTAAAAGGCCATATTGATCTATACTAAATGCACAATGTATTTCAGGTACTTAATTGGAAATGGATTAATGCTGTATTGCAAAATCGTTTTCTAAATAAGCCATTATTTCTCGTAAAAAGTAAAGGATAAAAATTGTTATTGTAGGTTATTCCTAAGAGATAGAAATATACCACCGGGGACTTTTTTGTAGACATTTTTAAGGTGTACAATACTGTACTACATTATTTTGATCTATCTCGTAGGATTCAGCCAGCGTTTCCAATGTAAACGCAAAAAAATGTGTTTATTTACGACATCACATTAGAAACCTCTAAAATTATCAGTATTTGTCTACTATATTATACAAATTATGTACATATAAACCTTCCTCTTGAATCACTATCTATTAACAAAACCCGCATCAAGATCTGTTGCGTAGTTTTAAAGATCTAAGCATACATAGTGAGAGACCGACAGCGGAAAGCTACTTTGTTTTATACTATGTAGTGATAGTGATGTTTGCGTGCGTGCGTGCGTGAATGCGTACACAGTACGTACCTATTTGCGTGTACAGTGCGTACGTATGAACTTACACAGTATGTAGGTTTACTAATTTTACGTTATTATTTGCAGCGGAAGAGAACCTTCTGTCGCCGATCGAAGTAGTCGAATGTCTTGCCAGCACGACGCTCTACACATTGGGAGACATTAGAAAGTAAGTAGGTACAAAAACGTTTAGTAATCTTATAGACGTTCATACAAGTTGTTTGGACAAGCTGAGCTTCTTATTTTATATCAGTTTCTGATAAATAATGGTCGCTACATGCAATAAGTTATACTTTTTTCGTAGATACCTAATGGATGTGATGAAAGTGGAAGACGAAGTCATAACAACTGAGCAAACGTTCGCAGTGAAGTACCAAGAGGAGATCGAGCAGATGAGAGAAGACACGCGCCGCATACAGCAGGAGCCCGTGACATTCCAGAGCTCGCGCTGCGCCGCCTGCAAGCGGCCGCTCGAGCTGCCCACCGTGCACTTCCTCTGCCGCCACTCCTTCCACCAGCAGTAAGTACAGAGCGAGACAGACGGACGAGCGTGACTTTCCAGAGCTCGCGCTGGATACAGAAGAAGAGAGGGTGATTTCTCGTTTGCAAAATCTCCCGTTTTCAAACTAACGTCAACTACGCGATATGCTTGATTCTGATCGGGCTGTTTTAGTTTGTTTTTTGACGACCTCTGTGGCTCAGTGGCCGAGCGCGTTGGCGCTCAAGCCTGAGATCGCGGGTTTGGATCCCGCTAGGGAACCAAGTTTTCTGAGCTCCTGGATCATTGATGTGTATTATATAATAAAAATCTTAAATATAAGTGTAGTATAAAAAGTATTAAATATATTTCCGTTGTCTGGTACCCGTAACACAAGTTCTTCGAGAACTTACCACGGAACTAGTTTGACGCGTCCATATCATTATCATTATTCTACCTTTTCAAAAACAGTTATTATTTACATAACCTTTTATTTATTAAATAATGCAATGAACTTTTCTCCCCAGTTGTTTCCAAACGTACTCGGAGCTGGAGACGGAGTGTCCGGCGTGCGAGGAGCGCGGGGTGCGCCGCGCGCCGCCGCCGCCCGCGGACCAGCTGCACGCGCGCCTGCAGGCGGACAGCGACCCGTGAGTATACACTACTCTTAAGACTGTACTGTACTCCTGTATCCTGCAGAGGCGTAGGGTTTCTTTAACTCCATTCCTATTGGCTTCACTTACCTTTTGAAGACCCTCTTACAAATCCCTACCTATTAAATAAGCTCGGGCTTCTTCGTATTTTACTATTATTTCTTCGTATTATTTCACTGGTATTCTGTCAGTCTATTCACGATGCGTAACTCGACACGGATTCGACAACTTCCCTGCGCGATCAGTTCTCGAATCCGAGTGGAACGGGAATTGTAAGTAGCTCTGGAGTGTTCGAACTTCGGAATACATGTTCATGGTACCAACGTGGAAGAATTTTCTAACCGAAAATCATTTTTAATTGGGTAACATACAAAAAATATCCCGACAAGTGATAAAAATTTGGAATGTGAAGGAGAGCGAAATACCGGGTTTATGACGCGACACCGCCGCAGTTTAATATAGACATGGACTTTTTCAGGTTAGGCTATATTTTAATTGAGTAAACTGAAAAAAGATATTCGTTTCAGATTCAAGTATGTATCTCCTATTTTCAAAGAGGGTTTGTGATATTTTTTCTGCCGTTAGGGGGCAGACACAAGTCACACAAAGCGTCATCTGGTGGCATCAAAAACGGTCAATAAGAATTTTTAATTATTTTTCTGTCACCAGGCGGCGCTTGGTAACCCGACGGTCCTTGTCGTGTGAAAAAGCTGTCAGGGGGTCTAAAAAGGCCACTAGATGTTTCATATATTTTTTTCAACTCATATTATGTACGCCATTTTACGCATTTCTTATGAAAACTGTCAAAATTGATGTTTTCTAATGTAATGAAATCAGATGAATCATGTAGCCATTTTACCATTTCACGATTTTTGTATGGAAAAAAACATGTCACGAATTTAAAAACCCTCATTGCCTCTAGTTCATTTAAACCCCCGACGAAAACGGAAGGGACATTATAAGTTTGACATGTCTGTCTGTGTGTGTAGCTCCCGAAGGGATGCATCGATTTTGAACTAGTTTTTTTTTTTCAAAGGTTTTTTTTTCATTATATTTTAAGAATATAAATTAATCTTACTACACATTACATATTACTATGCCTATCTATTGACACAGAGTCCATGTTAGCTCAGCTGTTGTGATGTTTATAAAATGGCAGCGAATTTTTTTAAAATACCAGCACGGTCGATTCCAGGCTACAATATGACACGATACTGCCGCAGACAGTGACAGTAAACTTTACCACAATATTGTCAACTAAACTAAAAAAAGCTCTTGGTTAGGTTATTTCCTTTTATTTGGGCCGAGGTTCAGTATGCCGATATTATCAGTCGATGCTAATGAGTTATATATTACAGTTCTTTAAAATCAATTACGTATATTTTGGGCATTTATGATCTACGGTTTATGTAAAGACTATGCAGAAAAATAATAGACTATGCAGAAAAATAACAGAAAAAGAATCGAAAAATCTAAATAAAATTACAGTACCGCTCTTTACGGCGCTGTTGCTGATGACAGCTACAGCAACAGGTCTATGAAGACCTCACACATCTGATTGTATTAATGTTATTTAGGCAAATTCTTTGCTTAAATCAGCTATTTTTGTGAGGTTAATGACCTCAACATCTTAGAGAACGTAATTCAATATTATTTAATGTTTTCAATTATTTCATTTTTTTGGCCTAAAAGTATTTATTACTTATGCAGATGATCTATGTGCCAAAAATATCCGTAATTGATTTTGAACAAACTTATAAGTACAATCGAAATCTCAGAAACGACTGCAAGTATTTCCATGAAATTTAGTATGCAGATAGTTTTGGGGGAGAAAAATCGATCTAACTACTAACGGTCTTATCCCTGAGAAACTGCGCGTTTTTAAGTTATTTATGTTTTTTTTCTTACGTCACGTAAGAAATATAATATAAGATACGAGTGATTTCCTGATGATGAACCAAAACGCCAACCGGATTGGTCGGCGTTTTGGTTCACGTTGGACTTTTTGCATTGTTCGCAAACCCTCATCCTCCGTATCGTTTCTTTTGCTTTCATAATATATTTTTATTATTATTTTGCTCGGTCTCCCAGATACTGCATATAATTATAATATATATTTAGCTGCGGAACTCGCCGCGTATGACCAGCCTACACCTGCCTACACCTGCCTACACCTGCTGCTCTATAATATGACCGGCTTCAGGTGTACGCCATACGCCACAACATTTTACTCGTTCGTCCAGTTTCACCAACCGGACCAGAGCAACCTTCGAAAATAGATGAATTAAGTATTATTGTAGGCGGCGCGGCGACGCGCGCGCTCGGCTATCGTGTACCTACAATATAAATTATCGGACATGTTTTATTATTAATGATAATTAAGTCGTGGAGATTGTTATGTGATAAGATTAGTTATGGATATAGCTCAGAAGGTGCCGCCGTTTTCCTGGTGCTTTAGACCCGCCGAGAACTATGAAAGGTATAATAATTATCATTATTAACTATAAACTATATATATTATTATTTGCTATGTTAATTTACTTTCTAAAAGTGTTGTCGGGTATCTAGCAAGTTTTTATTTTTTATTTCTAATGAAAACTTTAATTTTACTTCACGGTTCACCCAATCAACATTATAATAGATTTTTTTATTTGCAAACATATAACATGCAATTTGTGAAATATAAAAAACTTTCAGAAATTTTAGATTTTTGGATAATAATATAATAAGGATATAAAATTGAGAAAAACTATAATCAACGTGCTGTTTATAATGTAATTACTGTAATACGAATTTATTAACATTTTTATGCCGAATTTTAATGAGTGTCAGGTTCTTGGTCATACATAATTAATTTGCTATAAGACCAGAAACAATCTTGTACATATTTCAAGTAAGAAATACTGAAAACTACATTATACCATCATACTACTATTATAAATGTGAAAGTTTTTGTGCGGATGGATGGATTAATGTTTGTTACACTTTCACGCAAAAACTATTTAAGTCTTAACGGATTTCGATCAAATTTGGTATGTTAGTAGTTAAGGGTCTCGATTAAAACATAGGCTACTTTTTATCCCGAAGAAGTACAGCATTCCCGTGGGATACTTATATAGTAACGGGGACGGAGCCGCGGGAAAAAGCTAGTCATACATACACTATGGAATAATAAGACACCCAATTAAAAATAGTATCAAAATCAAATCAAGTTTTAATAACAATTTTTTTGTTTGTTGTACTACTCACAAAACTATTTAATGCAATGAAATGTGACCTTTCTTGGCGGCCTTTTCGACACGTGAACCGTGCATTTGCCCTTGAAATGAATAGTGGCAAAGTAAATAAAGAAAAATAATAATCATTCGATTGTGAATGAATACATGAGTCGATTTAATGACGATGATTAACCTATCTGGTTCAGACTCTTATGAGAACATATGACCTATATTGTTTTATACGACCTCCTGCAGCCCAGCGGACTTGGCATGGCGATCCGAAGAAATAATTTTAAAGAAGAAATATTCTATTCAAAACAGTTCGTCGCAAAATAGTTCTTAATCCATGGCAACAAGGTCGTCAATACAAGTCAATATTTTTAAAATGGCTGCCGGGAAATCTTCTGTCATAAAATATCAAATTTTCAAGTAAATGACTGAACGTAAAGAAACTATTTGTCTTGTACCGCCATGATGGGGAGTAGTCGACATTACTGTAAGACTATTTGACATTGAAATAAGAAAACGTTTCTAGTTTAGCTGTCAAAACTCAAAAGAGGCCATTTTGTGAGCTCATGCTCGGGAAGAAAAGAAATGTTGTTTCTCATAACGACAATGCATCGACCGTGCTGCCTTACAATAAGAACTATTTTGCTCCGAACGGTACCTATTAATGTTTCTTCAATCTGTCATTTTGTCAATTCTTCGGTGTTTCTAGGGTGCGCATGCTAAGCCTGCAGAGTTAGGCCCATTAGTATTGTTACGGGATTATGGTCCAATATTCGGAGTAAAACGCCAGTTTCCACTGAGGGAATTTATTCGCTACAAATTTCCACACCAACACAGGTCTGGTCTTCCAACACGCCGAAATGGCCCCTTTATATACCAACGACACCGGTACTAAAAAGTTCGCGGTGTTTTCTAGATCTTTCCACATAGAACAATCTAGAACTTTCGAGTCGGGTTGAGAATGGGACAGTGCAGGTTTTGAGAACGTTCTAGTACTTTCTATACATCGAAATGCCGTAACAGTATGTACCATGTTGTATCTTGTAATCTTTCTTTTTCTGTTAGCCAAGTAGTTTACAGAAAACTGTTGTGAACTACGACGTCTTGGTTTTTACAGATCCTTCTTACGCTTGAGTGGTGATAATAATAATACAGAAACAATTGTTACATTCTCCTTTATCGGTACATATGAGGGATGCTTAACACAGATACGTCTACACTATATATAGCCTTTTGGCTAACTAAAATAAACTTCTGTCAAATGACATTGATAGTTCTACTTCATAATACTGTTATATTATGCAACAAAAAACAATTTGCTAATAGTTCTCGGCAATCTTCGTTTTTCTATAGATTCCCGAAATACACCACCGCTTGTTAAAGTTGATTTGTATCGTTGATTTAATATCATGTTATCTCTCTCGTTCTTCGTATTAATGAAAGAGAAGGCATGATATTAAGACATACGATTATCATTAACATGCATTGGTGAAATTGAAACTTTTTACCCTACGTTGTTCCCTACCAGATAGACTTACATTAAATTTTTGAGTCTACTTTCAAAAATGTAATGTACTTCTATCTGGTAGGGAACAACTAAATAAACTGTAATATCACTGGCATTTAATTTCTACCGTTCTTATTCCTTTCTAAACGAATTTTTATTTGTACCTTCCAGGTTCACGGTGGTGTCGGAGTACCTCGGGCGCGGCCTCTTCAACAAAGTTGTCGTAACAGAGCCCGAGGCTTCGCCCCCCGCTAGCGCGTCCCCCGCGATAACCAGCGGCCCTCCTGCGGCCCCCGCGCCGGCGCCGCTCGCCTACGGGCCCGGGGCCGAGGCGAAGTTACGGTTGCAGGAAGGACAGAGCAAGCAGAGTGAGTGTTGGGAACAATAATTTCAAAACTAAGAATGGGCTATGACGTACATTTGACAGAACAAATCTTCATACAAGAAAAAGTCACGCCATCTTGATTTCATCATGTCGACCTCAAATGTCAAAGTGGCCCCAAGCAACCCCAAAAGTGGGGACAGTTTTTGTCTCAATATGCCTCGTCATGTTTGGAAATCTATATACCGTTCCGATTCAGTGTAATGTAAATGTAATTAAAGATCAATATGGGCTGTAATGCTACAGATGGAGAACATGCATAGGTTTCTTTTTGAAAAGTACATAATAAGCCAGGAAATATTGAATTTGCAATGGGATATCTACATCGAACCGTTGACGAAATACAGTCATCACAAAAGTGAGATTGTTGGAGAGCAATATAAATGCTCTATACAAGAAATGATGCACGAGTGACGTCACAACAGTTAAAATTGATGAAGATAAATACAAAATTGATTTTATTAACTTAAATAATGCGTTTATGTATATCATTGTCTTAACAAAAAATGTCACAAATAACATAAGGATTTAAACAGTAACTTTCGTTTTTAAATCATAGCAAAAAAAACATTTTTTAGTCCTTCTTAGTCCTGTAACTTTTTAATTTAGCAACTGATTACTGTACTTTTTGCATTTTTCGGTCCATACTTGTTGCCTTTCGGAAAATGTAAGATTTTTGCCGATTTAAAACAAATGCACATGCCCTCCATATTTAAATGTTACTTAAACCGCGCATTATATACATACACTGACACATTAGTCTGGTCGAATTTCACTTTTTTGTTTACAATTTGACGTACAATTGACAGAACAAATCTTCTTAATAGAAAAAGTTACGCCATCTTGTTTTCACCATGCCTCAAATGTCAGCCATCTTGATTTCAGCATACCTCAAATGTCAAAAAATATACTTTGATGATGTCTTTATTTGATATACAAATCTAAAACTAAGGAAACGTACACATACTACGTGATCACTTTTTAGCCCCTCCACCTTCGGTAATCCGTCTGTAGTATATGCCGACACCCCCCTTCCCCCTTCACGTAGTACTTCATAACTATACAGTTTAAAAGCATTCTTGCAAACAGAAAAAGTTATATCATATTTAAAACGCCATACTCACAGCCTGCAGATTGGTCGTTCGCGCGAATCTATTAATTATTATTTTTCTATAAGATATTATGTTCCCTAAACTTGTTAAACTCATAAATCTTTTTTATTACATTTCAGTGTTCATATCGAACGCGGCGAAGCAGGTACCACCTAAAGGTACCACCGTGATCCCGGTACCAGAGGGACGAATGCGGGTCCTCGAACAGCAGCAGTACAGCACCAGTCTAGAAGCTAACCTGAAAAACCTAGACCCTAGACCTACAAAATCTGAGTCCCCCATGGTGTCTAGAAGGTATGCGGAAAAATCCCAAAAAATATCCGCAGCTATCGCCAATGACAGTAAGAATCCCTTTGAGGAGACTTACGACGAGTCCAAAAATCCCTTCGCAGACGAGGACGATGATTCTAAAAATCCCTTTGCGGAAGATGATTACGATAAAAATTTAAATCCGTTCTCGTGAAATTATAATGTTTTAGGCTTAAATATAAATGTATTTATTGCGTCACAGCTTCGAAATGCGGGATTTACACGGGTGACTAAAGCCGCACGCCGAAAATCGACCGTCTAAATTTGCAATTCGGCGAATTCGCAATTAACGAAATTGCCATTTAGACGATCTGTTTTCGGCGTGCGGCTATTGTCACCCGCGTAACTACCGCACCGCACCGCATAAAATTGTATTTGAAAGTATCAATTTTGTAAATCGAGCCATCGATATTAGCTTGTAGTATTGCCAACATTCTGAACAGTGGTACTAAAATTTTCGTAAGTATTTATTGTTTTTTTCTATTACGCAATGAGATCAAAAAGTTTTTACATCTGTGTTTTCATATTATAGTGGCAATATTAATTTAGATACAAATTTATTTTATATTTATTTAAAAAAAAATCGTAGTGATTATTTTAGTCGATTTTCATTTCATGCAAATGCGAATACTAGGTATATGTAATAAAACTGCTTTTGTTGTTATAAATATTTCTGATAGCTGATCGGTATTGACATATAATATGAACTACTAAATCGCTAATAAATATTCCACTAGTCTTTAGTTTTTTTAATATGGCTGTGTATGTGTGTTGACCTGTTATTTTTTACTTATGATATGCTTTTGTGTATAATTTAGGCAAAATATTATTATATACATAATACCCCACATAATATTTTGCGATGTTCCCTAAAATTCTTTTGTATCATAATTGTATATTGTTTAGTAATAGAAGGGAATCTTGTATGTAAATTAAGTGATTATCAAAGTCTGATATGCTCATAATATAAATTGTAAGATATAAAGTTTATATCCAATAACTTGTTTTATTTCTTTATTTTTCAATTCGTGAAAAGAAATCCCACGGGAACCGTACATCTTCACGCGATATAAGAAGCATGTGTTAAATCAAATCCTAGACTACTACCATACCAAATTTTATTTAAAAAAAAAATCAAGTCTTAACCATTCATACAAAACTTTCACATATTTTATGATAGTTGTAGGATAGGATGTGTACATGACATCTTGATTTCTAAAAACAAAGCTAAATTGGCCACGGGTACCAGGCGACCACAAGTTACGAAGGGCTTATCTATAATGTGACGGTTTTGTACTATACTTACGTCTTCATCATGCCAACTGACTACATCTTGTTTGTTGCAAAGCTAAATTAGCCACGAGTACCAGGCAAACATAAGTTATGTGCGAGTAGGACGTCGGACGTCATGCTTTCTAGCTCATACGTGTGAGAGAGAAAGCATGACTTCCGACCTTCAAACGAGATATCGGTAGTGTAATGACAAGACGACAATATGTTTTAGAAATTACCCACATTTAAATTAAAATTATACTGAAAACTTTACGTTGACAAAAAGCTAGTTAGTACTGTTCGGCTACCAGGCAAACATGAGCAATGAGCGAGTAGCGTGGAGGGAGAAAGCATTTTTAAAATTACCCACATTTTTATTAATAATATTGAAGACTTGACAATTAGTTAACTAGTTGGTTTTCGGCCGGATACCACGCAAACATGAGTTATGAGCGAATAAGACGTCGGAGATCATGGTTTCCCACTCATACGTATAATAAGTGAGGAAGAGAGCACGACTTCAGACATTGGTCTAAACGAGTTATCGGCAGTTTATAGACAGACAGATTTTAAAGTTCAAATCTTTTCGAATTACCCACATTCAGTATATTGAAATTGTTATTGTGAATGTTTGTTACATCTCGGAAAGAAACAACTCAAAGGTAGAGTAAAGACTAAAGAAAGTATTGAAAATAGAGTGAAAATGTGTAATTCTTTGAAAGCGAAAGGAAGTAATTCTTTCAAGATATGGTATTGATATCACAGTTCGCTTCAGATCGTTGTAAAATCCTTCCTCAAATGTGCTGGTTTATAACTAGTCTCGCAAGAACTTACCTTCCGGGCGTAACAGATTGGTACAGTTTCGGTACAAGGTGACTGGTGAGGAAATAAAAACAACATCTTGGAAATTTTCAAAGCATTTTATTTATGACCTTTAACACTGTGTATAATATATTTTGATAGTACATTTAGAGCAATGAGTAATATTACCAATTATTACATTGTTTTTTTTTTATTAATTAATTATTTTCATAAATTGAATGAAATCCATAAATTATATATAGAATATAGAAATTCTTTAATCATTCTCACCCAACAATCAACAATCACTTTAGAATCACATAGACAGGCCGAGCGCCCTCGCCGAAATAGCTCTCTCCTTCCACACATTAATCGACCCCAAAAATAATCGAAAACTAAATTACAGACATATTAACATAACTTTAAGTAGCTATGTCTATAAAAATAACAGTTATAGCTTTAGATTCTATAAAAATATATATAATGCAGCGCGAGCTGACATCTCTAATTTAAAATGTACCTCGAATCTAGAACTGAACGAATGCAAACTAACAGACGAAACATTCGCACGTCTCAACACACCTTTGGAATGTTATAAATATGACTAGAAGAGGGAAATGATATCGAGATCTGTTTCGGTTCATGGACAAATCACTCACAACTGGTAGGGACGTTCACATTGCACGGTTCAAAGGTTATCGTGTTCAAGAAACGTAACACACAGCTTGTCTAAATTTTGGATAATACTTTTGTTCTTATATCTAACAACTATGCTATATTATTCTCAACTCTAGATAGCCGAACTGTCTACGATCAGAGTGCAAGCGTTAGACGTGGGTAACACAGAAAAAGCAATCAACTCCAACGGAACGTTCAACAGAATATAACGATCGAAGATATTTATTTACAAAGAAGAAAATACACTTAAGCTTAAGAAATTGTCGTATTTACGATTATATATCATTTAAAAATTCACCTAAAAGCGGTTATACTGTATCCAACATTAAATATGAAACGGGCAACGACTCTGGACTGCTCGAGAACGAAACACTTATTTAGATCCATACAAAACTAATTACATTACTCTACCTATGGTGTATCATGTATGTGGGCCTTGTCGCGATAAAACGGCAAAACCGAGGCTAAACCTGGTATCATTTCACAGGACTGCTATATTGACAGTCTGTAGAAACTTGCATAGCTTATCTTAAGCTTAGCTTTGGTTTTTTTTTCAATCACGTAAAATTACTGTCGGAAAAATCTCGGTTGGATTGGCAGGCCAACCAAAACGAGACTTCACCAAAAATAATTACGTAAATAAGGAATATTACCCAAAGCTAATCGTAGAGGGCGCCACCTAAACATAACGTAAACAGTATTTTATAGCGCGGGAAAATTCCAAATCAGTGTTTTGAGTTAAACTTTGAATTTATTTTTCTTATTTTCTCTTTTTTTTTGATGCAGACTAAAAGTAGCAAATGAAATGTCAATTTTGTTTACGTTATACTACGGCGGCGCCTCTAGCAGAATAGTTTGACAGTTTAATTCCTAATCAGCCCTCTCGTGGTTTAGCGCGGTAAGGCCACGGGGGAGCAATAAAGTGGAGATAAGAGTCTTACAAAATAACATCGACACACGTGTGTGCCGTCCGCCGCGCCGGCGTGACCGCTATCACATTACCCACCATGACTAGATGACCGGAGCTACCGATTATTTTCTATTAGACACGAACTACGCCGGAACATTAATCCTACTTTTTACAATCCAATAAATAATTATAACTAAAAATAAAATCCAAGAAATCATATAAATAATGCAATAAATTCATTTCGAACGCGTAGTCTAAAACTACATGTATTTACAATAATACTAGGGGAAAAGAAACGTACGTATGACGTGCTGTTTGCCGCGCTGAGCCAAAATATAATAAGTCATACGTATGTACAAGGTAAATTACATGCGTTAGGAAAAAGTCCAAGTCAATATTCGTCATATATTAAGTATTCCGCATACAAAATGGAGTCTATATATCGCCGGCCCCTTGTGCGCAACTTGACTTACATTATGCAAACTGCACCTAAACTTAAAGCTTAGAGTTCACCGTCGAAAAAAAACCGAGCAAGCTTACATTATTAACAATTTTCATAACATTTAAAATATGACAATTTGGCAAGAAAATTTGCAGAGACCGTTTACTGATACAAACACAAATATCAGCTCCGCACCCCGCAGATATCAAAACGGCCCGTATACTACAAATATTTGAATCTAATGAACCTTCCACTTGAGGTCATTACACCCCTCTACCACGATACACATAGAGACAGAGTGATAGAAACGTAACGATAGTATCGCTAAATACTAATCGACCAATCACGGTAGGAGGAAGGTACATAAACTACGGAATAAATACGTATACTTAGTATTATTAAATCTGTATCACTGTACTTCTGGTGGTACGAGGGGTCGTTGACATATAGTGGGCGAGTCTTATTTATTTTGAGTACTTATTGATTTATAGTTAACTTCAGTAAATATTTCATTTAGTTTTACCCTTTCCCGTCATCAGTGCACCGGTTTGGTCCCAGCTCGCGACCTTTTAGACTACATAAAAATATAATAACATATAATATATATCTACATACATTTACGTATAGACCGTATTTCGCATTCTATGCCATTTACAATACTATATTAATTGGGATATGCTAAAATAATTGATACTCCGTTTAAAATTATTATCGTACAAATTCTTCGGGTTAACTAGCTCTATCCACTTTATATATTTTATAATCATCTGATCACTTTAAAGATTTTCAAATAACCTCACAACCTGGATCGTCTTTATGTATAAAATAATTTTAAAAATATATAAAATGGTTAGCCAATCTTTACAAGTCAGGAACTAGTATTTAGCTACTTAAAAACAAAATCTTTGGACCTACTTCATCCTCATTTGTAATTTACCCTCCACCAAACCAGTCACGGAAATATTTTCGCTCGACATTTTGTATATTTTGTATATTATAAGATTTTCGTCTCAATCTTCTAGTTTCATAATATCAATCAGTCTGTGGTGAGCATTTCTTGAGTATTACAAAAATGTATTGTGCGATTGAGGTACACGTGAAACATGCACCCAGAGGCAAGTATGTTTAGGAAGTTTTAATTTGACTTTATAAACTCGAATAGGCCAGAATATATTTCATCCGCAACTACTCCAGAACTTCAACCTATTTGTAGGTTCCGTTGCCGTATCTGACAGCTGTTTTTCAAACTACCCGCGGACAAAATTTATTCGCCTTTTCGCGTATATCTCGAGCGAGTTTGGGCCGTTTTAATATCTGGGTAGGGAGCGCGTCGCCCTCAGTGGCCTGTGCGATATCCTGCCGTCGGCGACGCTCTTAAAAAACGAGGATAGACTCCATTGTGAGGCTGTCTCATGCGTCCGCGCCGGCCGCCGCCCCCGCGCCCCCCGCTCCCCCCGCGCCGCGCCGCGCGGACCGCGACCTGTTCCACACCTTGACGCGTGTATACTGCTATAGGCCGAGCTCGAGCCTCAGGTTCACTTAACTAGCTTATACTAGCAACACTACACTCTGATTTATCAGCTCTGGCGGTAAAATAACAGCCATTCTGACTCTACTAATTGACTAGGAAAGGAATATAATCGTACAAAGAAATGTAGTTTCACCGTCTGAGAATATAAAACAGAGTATAGCTGGGGCAAGGAAGTTATACTTTTTGCAAAGGGCAGGGAGCTCTTTACTAGAGAGGCAAAAATTTAAACTAGAACTTTCGTTTGTTTAAGTATATGCCCCTCTACTAAACAAGAAAATGTTAGATTATACTCGATATTATTATTGGTCCGATTATTTAGTGCATAAGTTCCTTGACATGGCTACAAGTGCAGACATGAATTATAAGCATGTACAAAACATGCTTTGTTGTTATTTTTTTTTAATTTCTATTATAATAATATTACAATCTTAATTGACCTAATAATATAATTCATATCGTTACTTGTTCTTGGCTGGGTCCAATCTTCTTTATTTATTCATATATAATTATATTTTATTTCTTTTTAATTAATATAAATAAATAAAATAAATATTGATATCTCTTAATTATTAAATGAAGAAGATTGTACTATTCTAAGCGTAAGTATTTCTTTACAGTCGTCCTTTCTATTTATGCGCTTTGTTTTAACTTGTTTTAAATTTTTAATAAAAAAAATATTTTGTTTTAAAATATATATTTTTTTATTAAAAAATCTTCTGAATTGTTTTTATTTAAAATAAATAATAACGAACAACACTTGCATATATCGGACGAATGTTTAGAATCACACTGTAATTAGCTTTCTACTGAAGCCTGAACATTATGCTGTCCAAAAATCTTCGCCCACTCAGTTTGATATAAACATATTATTATTCATAATTTATATTCAGTTTACAATATAATACAATATAATCGCAAAGATGTTTGACGGCTTAAATGTGACGATTCGGTGCCTTTAATTTAATTCAATTGTGTTAATTGAATTAAAATTATAAGCATTTAACTTCGGTCGCCAAAAAAATATCTAACAATATCCAACACAATGTTACATTTATTTTCGAAAACTTTTTTTTTCATTACTTAGCACAGCGACCGAAGTTTATTTAAATTTAACGTGTAATTTGTGATGTGTGGTGTTTATTAGCAATTCTAGTGTGTTGATTAATTATTATTACACATTATCAGTAGCACTGGAGCTGTAAATGATGTGTGATTTGCGCCGTTGGCAGTAAATGGTGCTTTTAGTGTCGAGTGTTGGCTTATACAGTGTGCGAGTTTTTGTAACTACTAGCCGTGAAGAAGTTAACTACAATTTTTATAATAATAATATCTATGGATGCTTCACACCACGTCAATCTGGTCCCGTGCTAAGTACTCGAAGAACTTGTGTTACGAGGACCAGCCTACGGGAAGTATATTTAATACTTTTGTATTTTACACATATTTAAATAATACACATATCCATGACCCAGGAACACAGAAAAACTTTTTGCACCTTCAGCGGGATTCGAGCCCGCGGGCTTGAGCACCAACACGCTCAACCACTGATCCACAGCGGTCGTCAAATGTATAGTATCGAATTAGTAACCATAGCTTGCCACTAGGGGCGTTGTTTCGGTGCCATACAAAAAGTAGAATAACTTCTTCGCTGCAAGTAGTGACAAAAACTCGCACACAGCACATGATGATGGTCATAGTTGATGGCAGGCAGCAGTGTAGGTACAAGAATTACGATTGAATACCTACCCCCTTACTAGTAAAAATATTTACACAATGGATTAGCTACACAATGTTTTATCCTTGTCTGATACGTTGGAAAAGTAGCTTGACAGACAAGGACATGGACATTGTATAGCTCATCCATTGTGTGAATATTTTTATTGGTGCGGGATTAAACGGTACTGAAATTAAGTGGCGCTTAAGGCACATGCTGTTTTTACCATTGTTCCAGCTTGTGAACAGGCTTTTTAGCCTCATAGTGATCAAGCCGTTAGATTTTTGTACTGATATTGATTGATGTGATTTACCCCTGAGAGATTTGGTAGTATTGGTGAGTAGGTGTATGATGGCAGAAGCTGGGCTTACCTGATCTGTCCGGCGAGCAGTGGGTTGATGGCGTACAGCCAGTCGTGAACCTCCTTGTCTCCGAGTGTCTGCAGCAAGTAGCCACGCTCCTTGCTCACCACACTAGAATAGACAAAATAAATACATTTTACCATGCCGTATAATCTGTATATTAATTATTTATATGTTAAAGATTGTACTGTAGGACTTCTTGTACAAGACATTTCAAAAGAATTTATTTGCATTATTAAAATTAAATAACGTTTATTTCGGGCGGCATAGGCCCACATTATAAATACCTTACAGACTTGCATACATATTATTATTATATACCTAAAAACTACACTTTATCGTTTGTCGGTGACGTGATGCGCGCTTCGTTCCGGAGTCTCCCCCGGAACCTCCGGTAGACCACACCCATCGGCCAGAAATCCTCCACCTTGCAAGGAAGGAATTTTGGACAAAATATGCGTCGGCACTCTCACCGCAAAGGAACTGAAGATAACCTTGTGGCGAGACTCCAGACGCTCGACCCTCAAGGCGATGGACGTCTTCTTGCGGATGTAGTCCACGACATCCTCGACTTTCACAGACCAGTAAAGGCGGGGTACGTACAACGGCGTCGCGGGTACCTTACAGCGCAGTCGCAGTTCGGGTACGTGAGGTGCGGTGCCGCGGTGGTTGCGGGCGTCGTCTTCTTTCCACCAGTATGAAGCCCTCCTCTTCGCACCTCCTGCTCTCGTCCTTGTCATGTCGAGAAGGCTCAGCCTTGCGGCTCTCCACAGCCTTTTGGCTCTCTTTCTCCCCCTTTGTCTTCGCCCGCGGGGGAGATGCGGGGCGACCGGCGACAGTCGCAAAAGTTTTCTGCTGAGTCGCTTGTTGTCTGGCTGAGTCGCTTGTTGTCTCGGCGTCTGCACGACTCGGAGGGGAAGGCGGGCGGGGACGGCGGCGTCGCCGACTCGTCGGTTCCAGCTGACACGCAAAACGATGTGTCAGCGTGCGCGCCACCACGACGTGTATTGACAAAGGCAGTTGAATGATCGGGTGACCTACTTAATGAATTATTTCATTTTAATTGTAATAATTCACTACGCAAGTCACGGATGATAGATTCCGATGCATCCAATCTACCTCGCATCTCGTCCAACTCTGCCTTCATACTGTTGAAGTTGTTCAGCAGGCTGGAGACGTTGACGTGGTCCATCGTTACCACCGGCAGCTTGTAGAGATCTTTCGCCACAAAGGCCGGCACGTCGTCTGGATCCGTCTGCTTCAGCAGGGAGATGATGTCTTGCACGCTTCGTTCACCGCCATCTCTCCTCCGTTCGCGCTCTGACCGTGCGTCACAGCAGCTGCTTGCCCGTACTAATCTCCTCGCCGTTGAATGAAGATTTGCAGATCTGCATGATGCTGACCTCGTCCATGGTGTCGATGGCGTGCTGGATGAACGCCAGCAACTCGTTGGCCACCATCGCCATGGTGCATGTGAAGTGGCGCAGCCGCGCGACTCGCAAACAATTAAATTTTGCTTCGTGTGTAATGCGGAACTCGACGGTTCTATAGCGCTCTATATACTAAAGAAAGCTTGCTCTTTTTAGTTTTAAACTATGTTATATGTATATTAATCTGTAAGGTATTTATAATATGGACCTATGCAGCCTGAAATATTGCCAACTACCCCGATCCATGATAAAAAGATTTAAGGTTGAGGTATGGTGAAAGATGATGATGTTTTGAGGAAACGACGAAATATGGAACAAAGACAGTAGATTTCTGCATTTGTATGTATGTTATTATTATTAAAATGCAATTTTTTTTATTATTTAAATTATTTTTTGCCTCTATGACATTTTATTTACATACTATTATGCTTTTTTTGTTGGCCGGCACTTAGCTTTTTAGGGCAAAATTGAATGGTGTTTATTCCTATATTGAAGAAATCCTACCACTTATAAATTTGAACGTTGTGGGGATGGATGGATGGACGTTTGTTACTCTTTCACGCAAAAACTAGTGAACAGATTTTGATGAAATTTGCTATAGTATTAGTTTACGCTCTTTATTTAAACATATGCTACATTTTATCCCGAAAAGGTGCAGTGTTCCCTCGGGATACTGTATTTACGCGGGCGGAGCCACGGGCAGAAGCTAGTGCATAATATGTTTGAATTACCTGAACGTGTTCGGCATTCGCACCATCTGCTCCTGGTCCTCGGAATACTCGACGTGGGCGTTGGCGAGGTTGATCACCGCGCGCTCGACGGGGTCGCGCTCGTCACGGTACATGAACACGTACGGCCGCCGCACCACCTACAAACCAGTGTATACCTTCTAAAGTCCGGGTCGGCAAACAAAATAAAAATATAAAAAACCATCGAGGGTGTCGCATCGCTTGTATCTAACCGAAAAAAAAGTTTTCACAGAACAAAACAGAACTGTCAAGGAGTATGTAGTTAAGTTTATGTTGTGAGTTGTAACGGAGCTTCGTTTCCGCCTCCACAACTGCGGTACTTTCGCAAGAAATCGTACCTCCGCACATTGAAATAGTAGGCGTATGTATGTACGAGTATACTTACAATTTCTACAGAGAAAACTATACATACACATAGGAACTATCGACACCGACCAACATGTGTAATACTTTACAACGACACATTTAATGCCTTTCTCATACATCGACTCACGTCTGTCTTACCCATACAAAAATCATATTCTTGCTCATAACTTCTATACTCGGCGTTTTTCGGGATTGCCCTTTTGGTGATATCAAATATATTTAAGGGTGAATGAACACGTTGGGCAATGATTTCATTGCTGTAAACTCTGGATCAATTTTGGACCTATACCTTTACTTTAAAATGGTGGTGGAACGATATAGTAAAACCAAGACCAAGTAAAATAGGCATGTTGCCTAAAAACTCTATTTTCGTCTATTCCATGTTAGACAACATGTTAAGAAACAATCTAGAATCCATTTTTGAATACCTTAAAAATTAATCAAACGAAGATACAAACAATTTAAATTTACAATAAGAAAGAGAGCGATATATCGGCCTATGACGTCACGAGATGCTAGCGCCATACATTTGTCATGTAAAAAAATGTATCGTTTTGCGAGAAAGAGATGGGCAATATTTTTCATTTGCTTATAATTTTTCATCGGGTCAACCTAAGTAACTATTTCATTTAGATTTATGTGTCTCTATTCAACAATTATAAAATGTAATTTGTAAAAATGTGATAATCGACACTAGGAAATATCCCTATTGCTTATAAGTTTCAAATTACACAATATAATTATGTTACTTTGAGGTAATTAAATTTAGAATTATTATCATATTGACAATTATTTATTGTTTCCGAAAAATATTTGCTCTCATGGTTTTTAAAACAGTTATCGACTTACGTTATTAGAACGTACTCGCCATGGCGTAAACTTACACGTCATGCGTACGCAATACTCCTTGTGTCCACGCCAGGTATGTGTGCACGCAATGTGTGCGTACAAGCTATACACGCGTACAAGCCACGTGAACGTATATGCAATGCGTGCTTGCACGCCATATGTACACGCCATACGTACAGTAAAACTATTTTGCTAAATTCTCAAGGCAATCTTCATTTTCTATGGAAACGACAGACGATGTACGAAAAACGATGATTGCCGAAAGACATCGAGGTTGTGGTGGTACTCTACTCGCCAATTATCCTCTATACGTACCAGCCACCGCTTCTTCCATCCATGTGTGCCATGCTGCAACACGTTGAGGTAGCCGCGACGCGCGACGGCCGCCGACACGCGCACCTCCTCGCACTCGGGCACATACAGCGAGCCGGCGCCCGCGATCACCGCGTTCGCGCCCACCCAGCCGGCCGCGCGCTCCAGCATCGCGCGCTCCGGGGAACATAGCCTATGGACATGGTTCAATGTTAATCGAGATATAGCCCGCCAATAGGCTAGTTTCATCTATCAAAATCAAATGATATACATTTGTTATTTATATAGTTCCTATCATAAGAAATACGAATACAACGCTATTTTGTTACATAAATATGCGATTTATTTATAATTTCCAAAATAAAACTGTAGTTTTATTATCTGTATGTCACGTGACCTAAAACGCCAGCCGCCATATTTTTCTTGTAAGTGACGTCATAAGAACTTAATCAAATCGAATAAACAACAGCGAAAGTTAAATATAAACTTCATGCACTACACACGCACATATGACATTTATGTTTCTGTTCTTATGACGTCACGATAATGGTGGCTGTCGTTTTGGCGCAAACTTTTCTCGTTTAAATTTTAATCTTTTTTTCTTTATAAGGAGATATTATTTCCAGGAAATAAAAATACTAGTTGACTATCGAATCGATTCGAACATTTTAAAATATATTTGAAAAAATGTAGAATAACCTTATTAATCTAAACAATTCTAACTCAACAAAGTAAAAAGCATTCAATTAGTAGAATTTTATATTTTTGTATAAAAAAAAACTTAGACCTTTTCCAACATAGAAGTAACCACTCTTGAAATAATATGTGCCTGGGACAGTCGGTTTTACATGTCGTATGGTTGCCAAGCACATACAGCATTCTCACAACACAGACAACCATATGCGGATTTCCTTAAGATGTTTCTCTTCGTCGTTAGAGCGTCAAAATAATGTACTTAAGGTCTGAAAAGTCTCATTGGTACATACCACAACCTGGGAATCGTACCTGCACTCTCTCAAGTGCGAATCAAACGATCCCACCCACTAGGTCACGGAGATAGCTTTTTGTATACGTTTAGAATAAATATGGATCTGATCATGGATATACTGTGATATCCATAGTATATGTGTCTTAGTCAAAGCTGAGGATGGTTATTTTAATATATTGTGATTCGTGTACGTCGCGATTTGTATGTAAACATACATCGGTGTCTGTTTATGTGTCTGTGTACTCACTCGAAGCTGCTGGCGCTGTGTATGGAAGAGAGTAGGCTGGGCGTGCTGATGTCGGCGGACACGCCCTCGTCCACGGGCGTGGCGGGAGAAACCGCCGTCTCCACCTCCTTGTGGCCTATCCTCCCTGTACAAAGTAATATACCACGTCAGTAATATATATAAGATTAAGATGCTTGGCTTAAATTATATTATTACAATCAATAGTCAAATTTTTCAAATTCATACTGCCACTGTTAACGTCTTTACGCCATAAAATATTATAGAGAATATAGCACAGCCTGTGTAAACAACACATTCACGCACCTGTATAAGCTTCATGTATCATATTTTATGCCCCTATTTTACACAATATATACCTGTATATGTTTAAGCAACACATTCACGCACCTTGTGTAAGCTTTATGTACCATAGTTTCACGTCCCTACTTTATACAACATTCATCACAAAATGTCATAACCTGTATATGTTTAAGCAACACATTGACGCACCCTGTATAAGCTTGATGTACTTGGTGGCGAGGTCGCGCTCGCGCGGCGTCATCTCCCACGACTCGTGCACGTCGTCGCGAGCGTGCCCGCACTCCGCCGCCGCCTTCGCCGCCATGTTGCTCACTTCCTGCACGCAAAACATATTCTATCTCTTTCTATCTTCAATTGGGCCATTAAAGGTAGTTCTCTGTCTCTCTCATATGTGCCATCCGGACCATGCTGATCAATTAGAGACACAGAACTTATTTACTAAATAAGTTCGGTGTCTCTAATACTTAAATAACGAAAGAGTATCTTTGTACGATGTACTGTAATGATACTATTGTAAAAGCTGTTTTTGATTTCCATTTATGTTTGCTTTTTATGAGCACCTGTCTTTTCGCCCACAAGCCCGCGCTTTTGGTTGCCTCCCCGCCAGAGCCCCCTCTACTCACCTCTTACCGCTACCTCCTATGATCTCACTTTGGAGGGGACTGAGTGTTGGTTCATCATTATAGAACTCATGATGCACCAGGTAGCCATTACCTGGATTCCGGATATTGATGAAAAGATAATAGGTAAGTTTTATTTTTTAGGTAAAACTCTATTATCTGTTTTATATCAATATCCGGAATCCATCTTGAGTGATTTGTTTGTTATCACCTGGTGTTGTAAAGCTATAATGTGTTAAAATAGAGAAACGCCAAGGTATCAAGTATGATTTTCTTTTTATTAATATTATTATAAGTACTTAAAAGTATAAAAACAAAATCAATTTACAGGATTAAAATAATTAGATAATGACAATGACTGATTTACATTATTACAATCAACTAATTCTTTTTGGTAATAATTTCTAAAAATGTGAACAGATCTCCAATTACCAGTTTTAAGAATTTGATCTATAGGGAAATTTTCAACAAAATTGAGGGAAGCTACTGCTGACCGTACTGAACCGGGAGTAGCCTCGATTCCAGCTTCACTTAAAAGAGATTTAACCCAATTCCCTATAACAGTCCGAGAGGCAGGTTTGACATCACCCCTAGCGGTAATAAATAAGTGATTTGTATTTTGTCTACGATCCGCACCTAACTCTATCAAACGCCTTATCCAGAAAATTACATTTAACCTCTTAATAGGATGTTCTTTTAGCCTCCATCCCGACTGTCTATAATTGCAACTATCAGTTTTCGATCCAAATGCAGGCCACAATATGATTGTACTACCTTCATCAATTAAGCTTTGATTATCTACGCGTAACAAAGTGAGGTCGTGAACCCTGCGGCCAGAAGCTAGGAGTAAAAGTGTAGCTGTATGTCGTGACACTTGATATAAATTATTTTCATCTAAATTGTATACACCTAAATGAATTAACAATTGTTTAGGATTCCATATAGGTGGTTTAGATGGTGTTTCGCGAGCTACTGATATAGCTTTAAGAATGTGCTTAATAAAGAAATTTGAAGATAAATCAATGTTAGATGTTAAATGCGTAAAAGTGGATATTACCGATTTGTGAACTAAAATAGTTTTATATGAGAGACCTATGTCACAATGTAGATAAGCAAGATAACGTACAACTTGATCAGCATTAGGATACTTAAAATTTATAGAACGAGACTCACACCATTTCTTCCATCTGTCCCACGCAGGTCTGTATGTCTTTATTGTTGAAGATCGCCAACTCGACATTAGCAACTTTTGTTCATATGAAACGTGTATATTTTTGTTAAGTGAATAAAGTTCAATTTTCAATAGATATCTTAAAAATTCAGCGCCGCGTTTCGTCGCTGTCTTGATGATTCTTGACACATACATTATGACCCAAAATATTATCATACCAAAAGGTATGATTTTCATACCTTCTCTGTCTTCGTGAAGTCGTTGGGCGCGACGGTACTCTCGTGGCCGTGACGCAGGCGCTCGCGCAGCGCCAGGAAGTGACGCGTCCGGCTCACTTGCTCCAGCCGAGTCATCTTCTCTAGCTCCCACTGCGGAGTATCATCGTGTTAGGGGTGTAGTAAATTAATTAGGGGTAAATTGGCCAGTAGTACTCCAGCACACGTAGCCTGACCACCGTAGAAATGCGTTTTGTCTACACAAGAATAGACATACTGACAGATTGTGTGGACAGAATGACAGATTTCCTTTATCAATCTGTCATTTTGTCTATTCTTCTGTAGAAATAAACCATTTCAACAGTGGTCATGCTACGCGTGCAGTTGTGAGTTTTAAACCATTGCGATTGTCTACTTTTGTATGGTAATTTAGTACCAAACCATTTCCGCTAGGGGCGCTGATTAAAATCCCATGCAAAGTTAACGGAAAGTCATAAATAAAACTCACACTTAGAGTATAGTTATTAGCACTTTTCTATTAAGTTTGGGGCTCTGGGAAGTTGTGTAGTAAGTAGGAGGATACAGGTCTAGGTTTTAGGAATAAAAAGTTAAAACAGGATAAAGTATACTATGATTGATAACTTTAATCGATTTTGTGTTTAAAGTCTATATAGTATATACATAAGGTATTCAATTACACATATAGGTAATAAAATAATACATATAAACTATTTCACCAGGTTTAGCCACAGTTTAAAAAGCAAAACGATCACACGAAGCGTTTGTGTGTATGTATATGTATGTGAATCGTATGAAGCTATTTACTATTAGTATCGGTTGTATAAGGTAACATACTATCATTGGCGTTTAATCTTTCATAAATGAACAGTGGACGAAATTGTATATTTTGTGAAATCAAAAGTATTGTAGTTTCATAAATAATATATTATTTTTTAACTTTTATTGTTAAGCTATTCGCTAAGGCTATATTAAGAAGCTAAAAGCCATTTTTTGTATATACTACAGCCAAATCGCTACAGGGTTAAGCATATAAACATATAAAATGTGGCATGAGATATGATACCAAGTACACAAATTACTTTTCAGTAGCTATTTAGTACGAATGGTATAAAAACATCGAATGGATGATTGCGCACATACTAAATAGCTAAGAAAATATTTGTGGACCTGAAATTTATCGATAACGTCCAGCGGCCAATCATAGACCAGTTTGCGCCAGATACGTCTCTGTACGACAAAGAAATCACGTTAATGGTATCCGTAGCACAGACAATTCCTTCAAATTCAACATTATTAAGGGGCCCATTCACGGCGCTGATTTTTTATCTGACGCTTTGAGTAGGATTGTAAATGCAAAATGCGTCTTGAGTCTTGTAAACGATTAGCTATAGAGCTAACACACCGTACTAAGTAACAAAAAGTGTGATTCGATGTAACCAGATATTTCTGAACTCTGACTATTCGCCGCTCTGAGTAAGCGATTGTTCGCCTACTTAAAACGGCTAATACAGAATAATATATAGAATATATTATAAATTATTAATTAATCATACTTGTGTATGAAGTAAAGTGAATGGACCCCTTTAGCACAGCAACCAAACATTACCAAACTAGCTTCGAAACAAAACATTCTTCACACTTTACGACCATAGACAATATCTATAATTTACAGTCAATTCATTCATATTCTACATAGAAATGCCTTTTTATAAGTAGCTTACTCCAAATAAGTCGCAAAAAACAGTGATCGTACCTGGTGGTCGAATATAAGGGAGTCACCCCTTGGGCGCCAACCGTGCAAATTCTCTTCGCCTCGGACATAAGTGCCACTAGTATCGAGCACTCGTCTTTGACGGCGTTGTACACCTGATAAAATGATTAACGAAAATATGGAGAAATGTAACGCCATTAATGTATGTTAAGAGCTGCAGAGGCCCAAAAATAGGGCCTTGGGGTGCGCCTTTTAATCCTTTCAAATCAGCTTTTCTTTTTTTTTTTGAAGTCCAATAGTGAATTAGAATGTTAAGGGCCGTGGTGTTGGGGAATTTACTTAATTGCCATGCGGTACTCCAGATTTTTCTCCAAACAATTAATGTTACGTTGCTCTTAGCTTACCAGGCTCCAGCGCGCGGTGTAAGCTCAGCTCGTACAACCCGGTGAGACGGTCGGCGCGCGCCGCTTTGGATCCGAACAGCGCTCGTCGAAGCGACCGCCCGGCGCCGGTGCGGGAGTCGCGGCCGACGACGACTACTGAGAGATCCTTGGTGATGATGGCTGGCCGGCCGCAGTTCTCCACCTAGAAGAAAATATATCTTAAGGAATGGTATAACAGATAGCACAGGTTAATAACACAAACATTTTTCAAGTTTAAAAAATAATTTAATTTGTTATGAGAAGCTTTCAATAAACCGCCTAGCACAATTACTTGTGTAATGTGTATCTTGCTGAAACATTGAAATTTGTATTTATTTTAATGTCCTTAATATTGTACCTGTATATATTATAAAAGTATCAATCGAAATTAGCTATTCAAATCTAAGAAACATCTAACTTACTTCGAGATAAGCGCTGAGCGTGATGTAGACGACCTCGCTGTTGGCGCTCACCCTGTTGAGCAGCGGCGAGCCGTGCAAGCTGCTGTCCCATGCCGCCTCGAACCTACGCGGAAGGATATAATTTTAATGTAAAGTGACCATATTCGTTATTCACTTTCTATTTATTTTTCAATGAGCTGACATTTTTTTCTGGAAATATATATAAATAGTTTAAAATCAAAAAGAAATTGAATAATCATTTTTTTTAAACTACTCCGTTTCACTATGTTAAGATCTTGTATACGCTTTTCACAGTCTTTATAATGAGCACTATTTATAACAGTTTATGTACTCTCTTTGTCACAAGGTGTGAGCAAGATAGCAATATCAATCTATACTTGTAACCTACCTGAAAACAGCCCTATCGTCGAGCGTCGGTCGCTCCCCGGGGAACAGGCCCAGGGACAGCGCGCTGTCCTCGTCCCCGTCTGTGGTGTCTTCGTTAGCCTCTGGTGTGTTTCTGATACGGCCTGTATATAGAGTAGAAATATTTTAATGCTATAAGAACCAGTCTATTTATTTAGCTCCATTGTTATTTGTTACTTTACTGTCATTTTAAACCCGTTAAATTGTGCATCTGTCTGTCTATCTTTCTATCTATCTCAACTGTCTCTTTGTGTGTCAATCTTACTTTAAACTTGGTTGATAAAGTTAAGGATTTGGGATAGAGGGACTAGATTCACGCTTACACCTAGATCAACATATACATGATATTAAAGATAAAGCGCTTAGGATGTATGGATTTGTAATGAGATCTTCATGTGATTTCAAGAGATTCTCTACACTCATATATTTATATAAATCACTTATACGTTGTCAATTGGAATACGCAACTGCTATACGCAATCCGTTATATAGTAAATACACTGATGAGCTGGAAATAATACAAAAAAAAAATTGCGTACTATTCACTTTAAAACCAGTGGTATGCGCCAATCATACGCACAATTATTGCTTAATAAGTACAATTTGCTTAGCTTAGATAACAGACGTACACTTTTGTGGGCCTTGCTATTGTACAAGATATGTATATCGCAGGCGTCCGCGCTCCTCTCCGACGTATTGTTGAAATATTTAACAATGTTTTTGCTGATCTATACATATTGGATAGCTCGCTGGGTGGGTGGGGTGGTATGGGTTAGATGGGTGTAGTTGTTGTGGTTTCCACTCGTTTTATAAGACGATTAATTTTGACATCGTGTTATGTCATGGGGGTCACTATGGTCGCTTGCGTCTGCTTGACTTAGATTGCCCGAGTTTTTCTTAGTGTATTGATAGCATCTTGTTTGGGCTCGACTGTTGGGTTGGAGGGTGGGTCTGGATCGGTTGAGGCTTTGTTTGAGTATTTCGACAATACAAAGATAGAACTTATAAATAAATGTATAAACATATTATGTTTATATACTCATACATACTAATATTCATACATGCACCCTAGTGGTAATCAATATACTGATCACAAGACCATGGTCGTAGGGCTAGGGTGCTACTCACCCCACACACACTTGCACAAAAGCACATACATAAGCACACACACTCAGACACACACTTCCGAGTTACATGCTGGTTTCAATCTGTGGATAAAGGCGTTGGTGTCACCATAAATAATATGTTATATTCGACAATACAGAGATAGAACTTATGAATAAATGTATAAACACAATATTATGTTCAATATAGGTTAACACACATACTTAACATACTAATATTCACACATGCACCCTAGTGGTAATCAATACACTGATCCCAAGACCTTGGTCGTAGGGCTAGGGTACTCACCCCACACACACTTTCACAAAAACACAAACATAAGCACACGCTCATACGCCAATTTCGAGTTACATGTTGGTTTCAATCTTTGGATAACGGTGTTGGTGTCGCTATAAATAATATGTTATATTATGTAAGCACTAGTTTTTAAGTTTTATTGTGAACACTGTTGTAAGAAAATAAAAATAAAATCTGTTTCTCTGTATATATCTCTATCTGTATACTTATCTGCCTGTCAGTCGGTCTGTCCGTAGTATACCTACCGACAACAAGCTCCCGCACGTCACTCCAGTGTAAGTCACCGGAGGGCTCGTGCAGTATCGTGATACGGATGCGCCGCTGTATGCCCTGGTGCAGCAAAAATAGCCCACGGCACGGCAGCTCGTCGCTGTGCTCCACCACCTGGTACAAAATAAAATACGAGAGGTGAAGTCAAAACCCCAATTCTCTTAGTAACCGACTGACCCATAAACAGAACAGCTAAAACAGTTAGGACCTGTTTCGTTAGACCTGAAATTTCGCGAATCGCACACACGCGTAATATAATTGTGTTATGTCGGTGTTCATTCCTTTCTTTAGTGTCTAAACTTTAGGCTAGGACTATACGATCCGGGATCCGGCGGGTCAGGGAAAATTCAGAGCACTGAAAATAGAACTCTGCGCTAATACAACAGAGCTGAAAATCGAACACAAAAGTGTGGAGTCAAATGTCAATGTCATATATGACAGCTCGATACTATATTGAGCTCTATTGTATTTAGAGCAAAGTTCTATTTTCAGTGCTCTGAATTTTCCCGGTTCCACCAGATTTTGTTTGATATAAGGACGTGGTCCACAAGAATTAACTTACCGCAGGCACGTATTCTCCGTTGGGCGCCAGCTCGCATATCTCGAACCAGACCAGCAGGTCGTGTTTGGAGTGAAGGTGCGACGAGCAGCAGGGGGGCGCCACAGCCGTCGCGCCCCACTTGGGGCTGCGCACCGGCGCCGAGATTGGCAGCGAGGGTGGCAGCATGCGTCGGGGGGGTAGCCGACCACCCACGCCGTCCTGCTTCGCGTCCTGGGAGAGAGAGATATATAGTTGTAAATCGAACAGTAATAACCACGAGAACAAATAAATGTTCATTTAATGTAAATTCAATTAGCCCAAACTAACATACGTGATGTTCGTAACTAATAAGTAATTTCACTTGGTCGGATTATGATTTAGCGTCTTAGACAAGAAATTAACCATCGGTGCAACTATTTTCAAGTAAATCTTACAGTTTTCTTATGCAACTTATCGAAAAACTAACGTGGCTTTTTTTTTTTAATGTTTTAATTTTGTGAATGTTGCTGTTTACGAAGTATGTACATTTATTCTCGTGGTTTTAGCTATAGTGACGCGTAAACGACAACCACGCCATCCTGATTCACATTCTGAAGGAGAAGAACAGAGTAGTTTGTCTATGAATAATATCTTCGTAAATTTATTCCATTATAGTTATCAGTTGTTATTCACCTTGTGCAGTGGATGTTGCTGGTAGTGCCCAAATACTTCGAACACAATCGGCTGCGACTTTATGTACTCCACGAACGACTTTGTCACCGGAACTGTGATCTACAACAAAATAATGATCCATTTCCGATCACACTTTTACACTTTAGTATTGGATTTGTTACTGGCTAAATTATTGTATCGGTGCTAGGTACAATCAGGGAATGTAATTCATAAGCAGGTTGACCGGTGTCAATTTATTAGTATTGTGTAATATTATTATAACAAACTCAAATGTCATTGACAATTGTATTTTGACTGCATGCCGACATAAAAAATTATGAGAACTCTCTGCCTGCTTATAAATCAGATTCCCTGATAGTACATAATAATATCACAAAAGACATACGTTTTGTACGTGATAGAATCCAAGAGGAGTATTCTTTCCGGCGTTCTTGACGGGCTCTGTAGAGAACGCGTCTTCGTTTCTATGCAGGAAACTGAAACAAAATGTATGAAGTTAAATCAGATGAAAAATATTTCGCTTTATATATTATGTATACTTTAAAAATTAAAGTATATGTTTTATTTTACACAGCAAAATTTGATATTGTTTATTATAAAATAGTCTAGGAGGCAATGACTCGGCCCCAGATATATAGTCCAGGATCACTCACTTGAACTGGCAGAAGACGTCGGCGTAGTCGGTGGAGACGCTGTGCGCCTGCAGCACGGTGACGCGGAACGTGAACTCCTTGCCCAGGGTCAGGTGCTCCGGGAGGTCTTCCTCCTTCAGCTCGGAAGCCAGGGAGCTGTCACCACGCCCGCTGTCGGCGTCGCACTCGGTGCCAGCTAGTTCTGTATTAAAAATAAATAAATTAGTTTATTTCTTTTTTCTCTACTAAATAATATACGCTTTATCTCTGTCTCTTTCTTCAAGTAGAATTAAATCGATAAAAATATAAATGCTACAAAAAACGTGAAGATTGTACCCTCAGTTTTGATAGTGTCTTAAGTTTTACGCGCCATTGAACGATTTGATGATTACAGGGTAGGTTGGTCCACCAATATGACCGACCTTACTTACTCCTTAACCTATCTAAGTATATCCTCAGTATCACTAGAGCGACAAAATCTCCACCTACCCTCAATCTTGATGTTCGAGTCCTGTTCAGTCTTGTCTTCGAGATTAAGTGCGTTGTTTTTGTCAACATTCGACAGCGCCTTTAGTCGAGAGCGCGTCGGAGCGATGTCGTCGTCGAACGATATCTTGGCGGACTGTTTCACGCCAGCCGCAAACTCGGCGTTGTCTACGTAACACACATCTACGAGAAATCATAGTATTTAGTATCTGTACTTCTTTCGAAAGTTTTTTTATAAAATACAGAGAGAATTTCTCAAGTATACACGATGATGGTGTTAAAGCTTTTTAGCACGCAACAAACTCATTAATTAGGTAGGCTTAAGTAACAAAGTATTGTTATGTCAAAAAGTTCTTGTTAAAATTTTTATCTGTTGCTGCCGGCAACTTGGATCGTGTGAAATAAACTTCTATAATTTGTTTTATAGAAATCTCTCTCTGTAACATGACGTTTCGAGTTTTTACCCGACTACGGCGAATCCAAAAGGAAGGGTAATGATTTTGGCAGTCTATGTATGTATATTTGATTATTCCACCGTAGCGCCTTAACTACTGATCCGATTTTAATAAACGTATTGTCAATACATTCGTAATAATAGCCCGGGTAACATAGACTATATAATTTACGTAGTCGGGTTATAATTTTTTATAAAAATTGTATTTATAATTGAAACTATTCATTAGACCCTTTTTTACTATACTTTCGACACTAATATGATTAGTGTCGCCTGTGTTGTCGACGTACTTTTCTCAGCGTCCACGACGGCTTGCACGGCGACGCGGAGGTAGCCCTTGACGTCTCCCTTCTCGTTCACGATCGCGACCTTGTGAATGAGCGGAACCGGATACAGCAGGTTCGACAGGTACACGAAGCTCCTGCAAATGTTACCACAATCAGGGCCTGCGTACTTACTTGGACTTGGCGATTACTATATTGGAAGTGTTAAATAAATATTGAAAGTTAAACGTCATGTACAGCTTGGCAGAAAAGTGTACGACACGGTTACAGCAGGAACTTAAAATATTTTTGACTGTATCATTATTTTCCGTGTTAGATTGAAATGACATATTTCATTTAAATTAGTTCCTGACGTCCACGTCACACTCTTTTTTGAGTGCTGCAAGCTGTATAGTGTAAGGTAGAGTATGAGCATACAATATGAAAAAGTTTATGTAAATAGGTACTATAAAAATCAGGAAAGTGTCAATGAGAATAATTAAGCTAATTGGTGTTCAAATTCTGAATTAAGCCTTTTAACTAATCAAATTTAAGTCAAGTTTGATTTTTCTGTCAATTATCACCTTAGCTTTTCAATTACCAAATACCAAATTACACAAAACCTTGACAAATTATATACACAAAACCTTACCTAATAACCACTTTATCTATTAGTATAAAAAACATGAAAATCCGTTCAGTAAGTTTTTAGTTTATCGCGAACATACAAACAAGAGTACGCGGCGGCGAAATATACACCATTCATTGTGTATATTTCGCCGTATTCGATTTGAGCATGTTGATTAAATCTAATTTTCAATTTAATCAACATGCCATCTTTAATTATAATGACGAAGATAAAAAACAAAAATGTATGGAATTGACGTGGTTGTTCCCAGACATTTTATTCTATAGGCTGGGACTAAATGATCCGGAATCCGGCGGTCCCGGGAAAATTAAGAGCACTAAAAATAGAACTCTGCAATACAATAGAGTTGACAATCAAAGTGTCGAGTGTCGAGCTGTCTCGAGATATACGACATCGACATTTGACTCCACACTCAAGTGTTTGATTTGACCCGGGCCCGACGCATTCCGGATCATATAGTCCTAGCTTTAGGAACTTTGTTATCGTTCTGGTGTTACACTTTGTCTAAGGCTGGGACTATATGCTCCGGAATCCGGACGGCCGAATAAAATTCTGAGCATTGAAAATAGAACTCTGCGCTAATACAATAGAGTTGAAAATCGAACACACGAGTGTCAAATTCAAAAGTCAAATGTCAATGTCATATATAACAGCTTGACACTCGAAACTTCAATTTTCAACTCTATTTTGTTCTACTATTTGTTGACTTCGCCTTAGACATTCGTGTAATCATGTATTTTGGCCAAAATAAGGGTCAAGGATAGCTTATTGTCCGAGTGTGGCTTAGATGAGGGCTCCCCTGATCATATCTTCTTTAGCTGTCCTATAAACCTTTCTTTATACGACTTCCTTCCTACACACATTCCTCGACTCATTAATCTTAAGACTATTTTATCCTACGTATTTACTCCATTTGTACACTGGGTTCATTTATAGCAAATCACATAAAACTTTGATTATGTATATTTAATTAATGTATAAGTAACTCATTTTCATTAAAAAAAAAATATTTATATTTGTACTGTATATTATGTAGGGCTTAATAAAAAAAGGCTAAGAAGCATTGGCTTTGTAATTATTCTGCTTTCATACTAGTAATTACAACTTGTATCTGCATGAGGTACGCATGAAGTCATTGCATTAGTCATTCCCTGCACTGTATGCCATCAGCTTTTCACTGAACATCTGCTCCATCACTCTGACGTTGGCAACTCCTATTACAGGGGAGGCTATGCCAAAAGAAGAAGAAGAACTCTATTTTATTGGTGCAGAGTTCTTTTTTTAGTGCTCTGAATTTTCGCCGACGTTCCGGATTCCGGAGCATATAGTCCCAGCCTAAGGCCCCAGATTAAAATTGAATTCGACCAAATCATGCGTCATTGTGTTGTATTTTTTTTACATTTATGTTTAAATTATATTGTATCTGAACGGAGTATAATGCTGTGTGTATCCTCACCGTCCGACCAGACGGAACCACGGGAATCGGTCGTAGAACGGATCGCCGCCGGTCACCGACTCAATGTTGTGGTCCGGCGACGTCGGCGACAGCTCTGCCTCGTTGTGGTACATCTCGCGCATCAGCTCGAGTCGTTGTCTGTTGAGGGTAAACGACTCTATGATACATGTATTTAATATCAGTTTTTGTATCTCGCTCATCGGCTCAATATGTTATATATCGAGGGACATATTTTTATCACGCACATACGTAGTATGCTTAAAAATAATCAACTCTACAACATACACACAAAGTTCTTTTCTGATAGATAAAACAATAACGTAAAATACTTGTTGAAGACCAAGAAAAACTGATTCTATGTTGACAATGTGGGCTTTGCTCACATTTTTATTATAAACTGATGTTATTTATTGACTAATGATCTAAAGCTACGTTTTTACTAACATGAAGCAGGCATGCATCGCTTAAGCTTTAAAGCAATCAAAAATAACTCCTACACATTCAAAAACGACGCACACATACATTTAACATCGTAGTCGTAAATAAATATTATCCTTCCTGTAGCCTACCTACAAGCTTTAGCTTTTTATGCATCGTAGATATTTTTACCAATAAAACCAATTTTATAATATGTAGTGTTTGTTTTATAACATTTAATGAACCTATAAGCAACATTTAATAATTAATATACAGTAGTTTCCATCGATCGTATTCGTAAACAAGCATTTGATTTTCCAATTTTGAGAGATGTCACGGATTCTGATTTTTTTTTCAAGCGGACAAGACAAGTGGTTTGACACAAGCAGACTTCTTGCTGGGTGAAACGTTCAGCTTAAAGCTCGACAAAAGCGTGACTCAAGCCGACGTATGTTACTTTACTTGGTAGAAACAAAACAGAGAATATTCTAGAACGTAATAACCCAGGTTATCCCTAATCATTGATATATTCAGGAATATTGGCACACACACTGCAAGAAAGCGCGTACGACAAATAAAGCAAATATATGACGAGAATTCAGAATCCGTTTTCAAAAGAGTCACAAACAGATATGCCAATTGCGTTCGAACTTGAATACTGAGACTACATGCCAGTGTATGAATATATCAATGTCCGTTTGCTTTGTTTCTGAGGCACCAACCTCGATGGCAGCAGATTGGCAAGCGAAAGTCTTGTGTTATTCGCGCACGCCGATATACACTGAGCGAGCGGCGCGTCCGGTCGTGCGAACGCGTCTGCGTCCGTGCGTGCTGGCGATGCGTCTTCGTCTGCGTACGCACTCTCGTTCATGTTGTAAATCGCGCGCATGAGCTCCAGACGGTGGCTACGGACAATATTCTCCGTTGCAGTCCACATCCCTAACCCACATATTTCTTATGTTCTCCAGACAATCCCCACGCCCAACCACAATATGATCCTATATGTCCCACCAGTGATGATATTTCATTGGATGGTCTTTCGACGGAATGGTCTTCAACCAAAGAACTGCTTAGTCTGCCGCCGTTTGTGATTTAAAGATTTAATCTAATTGCATGGTTAAAAACATTAAGTGATTTTTTGATAGCTAAAGAAGAGTATAGCTCAGTGAAGGTTGAATCTAGGAATAGTTGCAGCACTGATTCTTTAGATGGGGCCTACTTATTTAAATATACATAAATTAAAAATAAAAAGCGACAAATAAATAACAGCTATGTATACCAAACAATGTACTTACCGTATTATATTATATACTTAATATTTATACATTGTATATTTTAATTATCAAATGTTAAAAACAATACTAAAGTATGGAAACTAACTAAAGTCATTTAAATAATATTAAACAAAATAAAAAAGAATAAACATAAGTATCACAGCAAATTATATTGTTAAAAGAAACAAAAAATACTTTTAAACAAAAAGATGAATGAAACAAAGGCAACAAAAAGTAATATTTAAATAAATTTATATGAAACAATCATAATTGGGATCACTATAATATTTAACTATTTTATTCATTCCAAATTTCCATTCTAATACATCACACACTTTCTAGTTTATTCTATGAAAAGAGCTATGTTTGACTACACAGAACCTTTCTATAACTATATTCCTTTGACAATTAAGGTCAAAGTAAACGAGAAATACCTCTAATGGGATGCAAATATTAAGTTTTAGAGCAAGTATAAGTTATATTTTTTTTTAAGATAGAAGATAATATGTTATAAGTTCTACATTTAATAATTTTTATTACATTTAATTACTACTATAATCCATTTATTTTAGCGTGCTATTTGTAATTGGTTTCGAATTTCGATATCATATTCAGTAGTACCCGGCTAAAATAAACATACTATAGTGTATAGTTACGTTGATAGTCAATAACAAAATCTACAGGTTATTTTCAACACCTATACGTATACCATACCCCCGTGCTGATAAAAATATCTACACAACTGATTAGCTATTCAAAGTTGCTGTATTTGTCTGATACGTTGGAAGAGTCACTTGTATGGAAACAATGTATAAAATGACGTCACGCAACCATATAATACACGTGACGTTTGTATGGCTGTGCGTCGTCATACTTGCGATGTGACGTCGCTTATCAGTTTTGCGACAGCCCTATTTGTCTAATCTATAGTAGTGAAACTTACCGCAACTTCTCTAGCGTCCAATAATGCGTAGCTCCGTTCTTCGTATCGGTGACCTCCACCGCGACTACGGTGGGCGCGCCGGGGCGGTACTCCTGGTCGTCGTCGCGGGGCGCCAGCTCGGGGGGAAGGGGGGAGTAGGGCGTATCGGTGAGCAGGGTGAACTGGAATTGCACCTTCTTGCGGAGCTCCACGGAGATTGCGTTCGCTTCCTGTGTAGCGAGATTGTGTGTGAGTAATGTTGTATTTTGTATTGTAAAAAGTATTTTGCAACGAACATACTATCCTACTATTATTAAAAATGTGAAAGTTTGTGAGGATGGATGGATGGATGTTTGTTAGTCTTTCACTCAAAAACTACTCAACGGATTTTGATGATGTTTGTGGTATGGTAGTAGACATAGATAGACCTCTGGATTTACACATAGGCTACTTTTTATCCCGTAAAAGTATAGTGTTTCCGTGGGATACTATATTTACGTGGGCGGAGCCGCGGACAAAAGCTAGAAGTTTATAATTCGCGTCAAATTTTAAGTGAATCATCAGCGCAATGACCAATACGCTTAGTCTTATTCACAAATTGAAGTAAGCCATTCAATTTGGTACAAGAGCGCAGAGGCGACACTCTCTACAAATGACAGCTCGCTCGAGCACCAACGAATGTCAGCCATGTTGACGTAAGCCTAAGGTTGACACCAAAATATTTTTAAACGTCGCGTCAGACAAGACGAAAAGAAAAGATATTATGGAATTATATTGTCACTTATGTCAAAGTAGCGGCTAGCCGTGAGCCATAGTCCAGGCTGGGAAAAGGTTCCTCGCCGGCTAGGCTGAGCGAATGCGGAGGCGGGCCTCCGCATTTGCCCAGCCACGCACACACAGCCGCGACTTGCCATTCGTGTAAATGACGATTCTTTACGTCAGTAATATATATTATTTGACAAGAGTACAGACGTTTCATTTGTCAATTTGGATATTTCGCTGATGAGTCACTTTAAACTAATCGCGATTTACATTATTTCGACTATACATTTTTTCAAATCTGATAAGTAACTACAGTATTATTACATATTACTGCCTATTCGAGTTTTTGATTTTATAAATTGCTTATTAAACCCACCACCTCGGCTCTATTCCGTAGAAATATGTGTGCACGAGTCTGTAACTTGTATACTCTAAACTTTAGGAAGATGGCGTTGCTCACAGATCACTTGTCTGAGTCTGTATATTGGTGCAGTGTATGAGTCTATATGTTCTCGATATCGTTGCCCCACAGATCGCCCCGCAGCGAGGTTAACTTGTGGTACTTCCACTTGCGGAAGGCCTACACGGCCAGTGCTTTGTATGTGTGTGTATGAGCGCGAAAGTGCGGTTTATTTGCGTTCACGGCACGTGAACGCATGTGCGTGTGCGTGTGTGTATGAGTCTGAACGCTCTCACCTTGAGGAAGATGGCGTTTCCCCACAGATCGTCCCGAAGCGAGGTGAACTGGTGGTACTTCCACTTGCGGAACGCCCACGCGGCCAGCCCCACCTCGCGCGCCGACCAACACTCTGTCTCAAACAGGGGATTCACTACGCAGACAACGTCGACAATGTACAACTACCCTTCTCATTTACTAATCTATATTACATAATCATAATCATAGTCATTTATTGCAAGATATCGTACTTATAAAGGTGTTACAGATTTCGCCATTTTATGCCGTGATTTACACATCAGTATTATGATTTTTTTTTACATTAATAACATGTTATTAATAACTAATATAGCCGGTATAAATACAAGGAGAATTATGTAGAAATGAAATATGTTTTGATACACCGGTCTCGTAGAAAGACGTCGACAAATTTTAAACAGTTTCACCGAGTACAGCTATTACAGAGTACACCGAGTACAGCAGAGGCCGCAGCCTCGAACAAAACGGCGAGCGGCACTGCAACGGCGAGCGCAAGCGGACGCCATAGTCACCGCTTCACAGGAGTGCGGTGTATCATGCGGTGACTATGGTGCCCGCGTGCGCCCACCGCCGCTCGCCGCTGCCGCGCCGCTCGTTATCAGCCTTACGGCCCATAGACGTATATATTATAGACGAGGCATGCTGAGGCAAAAACTTTAACCACTTAAATGGCTCCACTTTTGGAGTTTTTGGGTCATTTTGAAATTTGAAGTATGTTGAAAATAATATGGCTGACATTTGAGGTATGGTGAAAATCAAGATGGCGTAACTTTTTCTTGTGTGAAGATTTGTTCTGTCAAATGTACGTCATAGCCCATCTTTAGTTTTGAAATCTTTGTTACGGTCACACTACTTAGTACAGACTTTGACATAAAGCCATAAAGTTTCTGCCAAAGTACTAAGTGACGCCTTAAGTAAGCATTAAATGTCTCCGAATGCGGCCGTTACAGCTACAACTGCCCTGCTGGTTTTAAGGTCTGAACTCCAAAAGGCATTTGTAGCTCTTTTACCCGACTACGGCGAAGTAAAAATGAAGGGTAATGATTGGGGTTTCATGTTTTTCATAGGCGGCGGTAATCACTCATCATTGATCCGACTGCTGGATTGCGCATGCATTATTAAACACAATAACATTGCTGGCTATCTTACCGAATATATCCTCGTCATTGTGGAAGTCCTCGGGCGTGTAGGAGCTGTACATGGACATGGTGACGCTCTGCTCCTCCACCTGACGTTGCAGCGCGTCGATGCGGGCCTCGTAGTTCTGTGGATGATGATGATGTTTATTAACGTATGATTATGCTTTTGTATGCGACGTGGCATTATCTGCACAAACTTTGAATACCCGTTTCATCCCCTTATTGGGTAGGATTTGGATAGTCTACCTAAGGCATGCCTTTGTAATGCATATTTTTTAATTTAACGAAATAATTTCAGTGGATTGAGCCTAGAAATAGGCGATCTCTTTAAGATATTCTATTACTTTTATTATTTATTATTTACATCAAACTTAACAATTAGAAGCATTTTCAGGGTTCCGTAGTACAACAAGAAACCCTAATCAATTTAATCTATCATTTATGACAAATATAGGGTGTAAAAGAGTATATAACCTTTCTCTGTTCCTCAAACTGCTGGTCCGCATGCTCCTTCTCCCTCTTGAACTGTTCCTCGAGGGCGACGAGACGTTTCCTCATCTCGGCCTTGAGGTCGATGCCCTGTTTCTCGAGCAGCTCGCACTGCGCGTAGTCCCAGTCCACTGTCTCAGTATCGCTCGCAACTGTATACACATAAATATATAAATACTAGCTGTATCCAACAGACGTTCTGTCCCCAGGTCGGTTGAGTCCGCGGTCCAACAAACGCGGCGCGTGCGGGAGTGGCCCCATACACGTTTCTTGGCCTCCGCGTCGGGACCCCACACGCCGTTTGGAGTCGACCGTCGTTCGAGGTCGTGCCTGGTTGGCGAATGTTTTTCCCCCCTTATCGTATATATATCTTTTATAGACGTTCTGTCTTAACTATGAACTGGAATAAATAAATAACTACCTACATACCATCGAGCTTTACGCCTTTGCATCTTATACGATAGAAATAATCTCAGAAAAAACGTGGGGTGTTTTTATGAGCTTTTTAAAAAAGTCACGGCACCAAACCAACATACTATTAGATTGTAAAATTTTTATTCACATTTCATTCACCGTATTAATATTAATTCAGATCCGTGGAAAAGTGGAGAAAAACTATAAATTATTAATCATATATTATATGAATATTCGTTGAAATTAGTTAAAATACCACAGTTTTTACCCCACCTCCTGCAGATGCTGTTGTATACTGTTATATTCCAGATACAATTATGGTTAAACCTAACCTTATTTTATCTTTGGTCGCTGCGAATAATTGTTCCATAGAAAAATACCCAATGTCCTTACCTTCAGTTTCAGTAGTATTCTCCTGCTCTCTTTCTCCAGTCTCGTTCAGCTCCTTGTCCTTGTTGCTGATGATGCGCTCCTCGCGCGGCTGGCCCGGGTGCGTGAACCGGAACACGTGGTTCTTGCCCAAGATCACCCGGGACCCGGTCTTCAGGATTATGGGCTCCTCCACCTAAGTGATTGAACATGGTATTTTTAGTTAAAGGCAGACAAAATCTAGGTTCCTTAAAAAAATCCCAGCCACGAAAAAGACGGCACTGTCATGCGGTAGCTCTTACTCTATCCCCGGTTTTATGAGCACCGGGTTGTGTGCGATCGAAACGCAAACATCTCACCTCTCGGCCGTTGACGTAGACCAGCGCGCCGCGGTGGGGTATAAGGCAGATGACGCCGTCCGTGTTCTCGAAGATGCAGTGCTCGCTGAGGATATGAGAGCCTGACAGCTGGATGTCTTGGGGTACGTTGGCCTCTGCTGTGCCGAGACGAGTCACACCTAAGGGATATAAAATATATTAGAATATAAAATGGTTAGGTAAAGAGAATATTAGCAACGAGATACAAAGCAATTTGGATATAATTAAAGGAATGTTAGCCCATATTTAATATTCAATATTTATGGTTTCTTACTTTTAAAATGTTAATAATTTTATTCGATTCTCATTTGCTCGTAATGAATACACGAGGAGAACTGTTATAAGCGTCTCCTTACACCTGATTATATAACATATCTCGTTACTACTGAAGCGAATCTTTAACTATCCGATTGCAAGATACAATATCAGTACCTATTTAAACCAATAACCTCATTTATTACTGAGGTTATTCATTAAGATATTAAAATAAATTATAGCTTCTCACTCTTGTTTTACTAAGTGACATTCTAAAGACGTGTGATCCTATTATTATAAGTATTTTTGGGTGTTTTAATAAGTGCATTTTTTTTTAAATTTATGAAGCAGCCTTGAAATAATTTTTGATACTGTTCTACTAGTAAGAATTAAAATACCACGTAAACATAATATTGACATACCATCCTTGATATAATAAATGAGGCATTCCGACAGATTCGGATCCTCGTTCAAGTTAACCAGATGGGGGGTCTTCTTAGGCGAGTATACTCCAACAGTGATACCCTCCTTCACGGCTAGACCCATCTCAGCAAACACGGCCTCGCGTTGCACGCGTATCTGTTCCGTTCGCTTGAGCTTCTCCTCCCATGTCTCGTTCAACTCTGCGCGAAAAAAATAAAACGTCATGTGTCAAATTTCAATGTTTGAAAATATAATCGTTGGCATTAATTGGCTCTTCTCATATAATCCGCTCAGAACTATTTTACCTGAGATGAGTGATCCTTATATCGTTGACATACAGGTACTGTCACAGGTAAAATACTCTGAACGGACTGTATGTCTAGCTTAGTTATACGTGAAAAAAACTTTAACACACGTACGGATTTGGTCCTGAGCAGACAACGAATTTGGTTGCCAACTTAGGAATTTAATTTTAAATTAGCCAGCATAACAGTTTAACGAGAATTATACAACCGTAGGAGTAAGAAATTTGGACGAATATATTTTTAATAATGCTTAGAAATACATAAAATACTGTACGTTTAATAAATACAAGTTTGTTACACGTTGACGTATGCCAATCTGTCAAAATATTTACATATTTTTTTCTCTATCAAGAAGCAAAAGAACCGTTTTAAGTTCAAACTTGAAAATGATATTAATTATTATCATACCTGCAATGAGTTTCTCCGAAGCCTGCAGCTGATCGACCGCCTCCTCAGCAATAGTAGTGGCGGCTCTTGACAATTTCGGCGAAAGCACTTCGCCCTCACTCTTCTTGCGCATCGGCGACGCATTCTCCTCTCCTATTCATATGGATATTGTTAGAAAAGGACGACTCATTGTGTCAAATAAATATTTATTATTATTATTATTATTATTATATGTTTGGATTGGCGTAATGATGCAGACTTGAAAATACACCGGACGGAAAGTTGTGCTTTGTTTTTTAATAAATAAACAAAACATCTACTTATAGTAATGTTTGTATTCACCAACGCAAACTTGAAAATACTCCAGACGAAAAGTAGTTTTGTGAACTATAATAATGCGCGCTTTTAAAAGGCAGGTATAAATAATCCTCGTTAGAAGTTCAAATACAACATACTTTCAAAATTAAACGAATGACTTTTTATACAGCATGTTCAAAATCTTGTGCCTTTTGAGTGTCTATTTCCGATGTCCCCCACTATTTGTACACTACTGATGGACATCGGGAAAAAGTAGCTAAGTGGTGGACAAATAGTGAGGGGTATCGGGAATACGCCCTTTTGGGTCTTGTCATAGGTGATTGAGAGTGAAATTCCCCAAAAAACGCCATCTGCCGAAAGCTACTTATACTAACATAAAGTACGGCACAATACACAGCTGGCGCTAGGTGAACAAACTTTAATTTTTCTATTCTTTTTTGAAATTATGTTCCTTGGGCACGATGAGTATTTTTGTATTTTAAATGATGAATGAAGTTTCACTTCTGGCAGGTGTACTCCGTACACATCATGTTTTCTTCTACGTTAATATATTCCATTAACCCATATTTTAAGGTAGAGTTAAAAAATGTCCAGAGATTTTTTAGTTCTTAACCAGTGCATAAACATGGTCTGAAGTGCTTCGTGATACACATTTAACCAATATGTGCATTGCACTTATGAATAGTATACAATGACATTTTTGTCGTTGACTAATTGGAATAATTCTAAGTAGACATACATTTACATGCATAAGCTATAAGGCTTCGCAAACATGAATAATAAATATCCGTTCGCGACAGTCAGCCGATTCAAATTATTTAATTTTGAATTTCGTGCTCTAAATTGATTTTGAATTTAGAACAAACGGTGTTGCCAATTATATTCAAAAGCCGCGAACGGTGGATTGTTTGATAAATGAACATTTTAAAACACTGGCCGATATATTCAGGTTATATTTGCAATAATGGCCAAAGACACATTTTTTTTTTTAAATAATAGTACAAAATAATAGTTTTACACAAATAGCTACATAAAGTAGCAACTCTAAAAAGCCAACTGAACGGTAGGAATCTAAAACTATTTTTTGTAATTACTTATACAGGGTGGCCAAAAAGTCGTGGATCAAACGAAACAGGGAGATAAAGGAGGTAATTTCCAACAAAAAATCTTTCTCCAGCATGGCTATAACTTCATTGCACGAAAAGATATGAACTATTTTTGTTTTTTCAATGAAAGTACCGAGTTTTTTTACAATTTAATCAGTAAAAAGTTAAAATGATTAAAAATAATTAAAAAAAAGCTGTTGTATTATGACTCGATTTTGTATCAATACTACAAAAAATGTATTGCAGCTCTTGGTATCAAACTTAACGAGCAATTAATGTTTTTCCGTAAATTTTGATGCGTTTCAAAAAATTACTTCTCACTTTAAGAGCACCATTTGAAAAAAAAACGTATTACGGAAAGGTGACCCTGTATTATAAAAACTTGCCGGTTTAATGCTGATTAAAATGAGGTACAACACTTTACTTTTTGATCTTTAGTTTTGATTTTATGATCGTTTTTTCATACCAAGGTGCAAATTTCATTAAATGAGCCTTATTTTTAAATTTAACGATTTATCTTTTCTAGGAAACGAAAGGGTCATACAATACAAACAACTCTGTAAAAACACTCGATACAAAGGAATTGTGCCTCTCTGTGTTAACTAACCATTTAATCCTTTGTCGAAAAAGGTCAGAATACCCGTCTTAGTTCAGGTAGTAGAATGCCGGGCGAAGCAGAGCGGGAGGGGTGGAAGCGCGTGAGTATCTTTCTTTGTTTAGTGTCTCACTCACTTTCTGGATGTGACTACGCACACTTATTATTTTGCACGGTATTTTTTGTGATTAGTTGTGACCCGCGCTTCGTTTCTGGACTTGTGATTGATTGCCTACCTGTGACCTACGCTTTGTTTATGGACTTGTGATATTGCCTACCTGTGACCAGCGCTGTGTGAATCGGATTTTGTGATCACTTCGGATTGGCTAGATAAGCTAAAATGGCTGCTGCGAGAAGAGCATACACCCAACGGGAGTATGCAGAAATGCATTACCTCTATGGTTTTTGCGACGGTAATGCTCGCGCTGCTGCCAGAGAATATCGACAACGCTACCCTAACCGAGACCGTTTCCCGGACTACAGGGTCTTTATGTGCGTGCATAATGCGTACATGGAGGGAACCTTACCCGGGGAGCATGCTGCGAGAACAGGAAGACCAGTAGTACGATTTGATAATGAAGAGCAAATACTGAGACAGTTAAGATTGGACCCTGGTATTAGCCAACGCCAAATATCACGAAATCTCGGGATCCCACGATCGACGGTGCAGCTTATCATTAAAAGAAATAAATTTCACGCTTACCACGTGCAAAGGGTGCAAGCTTTACTGCCAGCTGACTATGAACCTAGAGTGAGGTTTTGTAGAGAGATGCTTAGAAGACACAGAGAGGATCCGCAGTTCTTCAACAAAGTGTTATGGACTGATGAGTCAAATTTTAGAAGAATGGGAGTTTTTAACATCCACAATTTACATTATTACTCCAGAGTGAACCCACATATCATCAGAAATGATCGATTCCAGCATCTGTTTGGGATAAACATGTGGGGTGGAATAATTGACCAGCAGCTTGTGCTACATGAAATGCCACCAAGGCTTAATGGTGCTATGTATTTGAATTTTTTACAAAATAATTTGAACCAAATACTGAACGAAGCTGAGATTCCTGAAGATAGAGTGGCAGAAATGTGGCTGCAACAAGACGGCGCCCCGCCTCATTACACTAGAGCAGTTCGAGAACATTTGAACGAGCGTTTCCCTAACCGGTGGATTGGTCGAGGTGGACCTATTGCATGGCCACCCCGGTCGCCCGACCTTAATCCCATGGACTTTTTTGTTTGGGGCTATTTTAAAGAAATAGTGTATCATGGAGAGAATAACACCGAACAAGAACTACGACAAAAGCTCGAGTTTGCTAAGTTACAAATTCAAAATAACAGAGGTGCATTCCGCCGATTACGAGCAAATTTTATTAGGCGATGCAGATTGTGCGTTATGGTCAGAGGTAGGAACTTTGAACATTTAATGTAAAAATTTGTATTTAATAAAAGTACTAAGGCACAATCGTTGTTTTTATTTCATAATGGCTTCTGAAATTACTATGTAATATGTATGAGAAAAAATCTAATTTTTCCTTTGAATTTATCATTTTATGAAATTTGCACCTTGATATGAAAAAAGATTATAAAACCAAAACTAAAGATCAAAAAGTAAAGTGTTGTACCTCATTTTAATCAGCATTAAACCGGCAAGTTTTTATAATACAGGGTCACCTTTCCGTAATACGTTTTTTTTTCAAATGGTGCTCTTAAAGTGAGAAGTAATTTTTTGAAATGCATCAAAATTTACGGAAAAACATTAATTGCTCGTTAAGTTTGATACCAAGAGCTTCAATACATTTTTTGTAGTATTGATACAAAATCGAGTCATAATACAACAGCTTTTTTTTTAATTATTTTTAATCATTTTAACTTTTTACTGACTAAATTGTAAAAAAACTCGGTACTTTCATTGAAAAAACAAAAATAGTTCATATATTTTCGTGCAATGAAGTTATAGCCATGCTGGAGAAAGATTTTTTGTTGGAAATTACCTCCTTTATCTCCCTGTTTCGTTTGATCCACGACTTTTTGGCCACCCTGTATACTCAGTTTGAGTTCTACTGTAATAATTTTTTTTGAAGTATTAACTGAGAAATACATTGTATAAATCACGCTTACCATAAAAATCATTATGGATTCTTTTTTTTTTAATTTTAAAATGCTCATTATCTGTTATTACATATCTATAAAGCCGTAAAAGTAATAATGGCTTTATAACATCGATAGTTCGTACACAAAATATATAATTACATCCTACAATATATATTTGTACCATCACCAACATAAGAGAAGCATAGACACTAACGTACTTTTTAAATAAAAATGAATATGAATAAACCGACGACGCCACAAGCTCTGGGTATAGGTGCGATATTGCTTTTTTTTCGGTGTTGTGTGGCCAGTATCTGTTGTTTTTTTTTCGGCAACACAAGAGGCAAAGCGTACAGGTGGGATGTACATATGCATCAAGCCTCAATTTACTTACTGGTAGGCTGTTCTTTCTTTTCATAAACCACTCTACCATCAGGTCCTCCAGGTTTGAAAACAGAAATGAATTTATTATTTTGACAATTTTTCTGTGGCGCTTCGTTATGAATGGTCTTTACAATGCAATCACACTCACAAAACACTATTCAGTCACATGACGTCTAGACCTAAAGCCCTATCTTTAGAAGCCTTATTTGAATGTAGAAACTACGTCATAACTTATCCATCATTCGATACTGGCAGGTAATATTCATTACCATAAAAATAACTCCTTGCTATTCGAGTTCCGTTTCCAAATTCAAATAGACTCTTGTCTATGGTCGCTCGGAGCGCGTTCGCGCTTTATTTACCTTCAGCGACGTCTATGCCCTCTGCCTTGAGCAGCTCGCGCAGTTTGAGTATCTCCTCCTTGAGCTCCCGGATGAGTTTGGCGTTGGCGTCCTCGTTGACGACCGCTTTGCAGACGATCTGCTTAGCCCGATCCGCGTACCTTTACACAGATAAAATTTTATACTATAACATTAAGTTCTTCTAACAAATAAAAAATTGTAAATAGGTAAAGTTTCTAAATTAAATGAATAGAAGAGCTGATTTTATTAATTATTAAGTAGTAAAAATTACAATATTTACACTTACAGTATGTATGTATACTTATTTGTTTACAAACACAGCGACTCGTTGTATTTGAGCAGTCAAAGCGGTTATGAAAATTATATAAAAAAAAACCTTTTTTATTCCCAACTAGAAACATAATATAAACATTCACCTCAGCGTACTCAGCGTCTCGTCATAGTTGATATCGGCAGGCGATATGGCAGCTATCATGGCGGTCTTGGAGTTGCCGCCGAGGTTCTCTCGTAGCAACCACGTGAGCACCGAGTCGCGGTACGGTATGAAGTCCGCCTTCTTCGACTTCTTGCTCTTTGACGCCTAGAATGTGTTGCTTGGTTATAAACTTGGATATACAAAAGCCAAACGTCTCAAAAAAAAAAATGTTCGATAAAAGATGTTACGCTTCAGTATGCCGAGTGTATTTGAACTATGTTCGCAATACCATTTATACGAGGGCTGCACTAAAAGTATCGGGAATGGAATATTTCCACTGTTCCTGTCATATTAAAATCTTTTTAATTTAAAACTCCTTGGTTTTAAAAATCGAATACCGGTTATTTATTTAAAAAAAGATTCTCGGTCTTGTCACAAGGTCTTGTCAAACTTGTTTAGTCATTGAGAAAATGGAATTGACTCGAGAAAATTCTAGAGCGATGATTTATTATGACTTTCGAAGTGGTTTAACACAAAAACAGTGTGTTGACCGGATGATTTCTGCATTTGGTGATGAAGCCCCATCCAAAACCACAATTTATCGCTGGTTTGCTGAATTTCAACGGGGACGTGTCAAGCTCAGTGATGATCCCCGTCAAGGTTGTCCAAAAACTGCAGTCACCCAAGAAAACGTTGATGCTGTGCGTAAGCTGATTGAGGAAGATCGACATGTGACATACCGCAAAATTCAGGCAACTTTAGACATTGGCATGAGTCAAATACAAATAATCTTGCATGAACAATTAGGTGTAAAAAAGTTGTTTTCCCGATGGATACCGCATTTGCTCTGTGAAGAGCAAAAAGCGGCTCGCGTTACTTGGTGCGTCAGAACTCTCGTAAGATTCCACGCAGGATCCTCAAATGCTGTATACAACATCGTATCAGGTGACGAATCTTGGATATACGCGTACGAACCCGAAACAAAAAACCAGTCACGAGTTTGGGTGTTCGAAAATGAGTTAAAGCCAACATAAATTGTTCGTTTACGGAGTGTTGCAAAAAAAATGGTGCACGTTTGTCTCCAAAACCGGCCATGTTGCGACTATTCCACTTGAAGGACAAATAACGGTTAATGCAGAATGGTATGCTAACATTTGTTTGCCACAGGTCGTTTCTGAACTCCGTAAAGAGTACTGCAACCGCCGCATCATCCTCCATCACGACAATGCGAGTTCTCACACCGCGCACAGAACAAAAGAGTTTTTAGAGCAAGAAATCATAGAATTATTAGACCATCCGCCGTACAGCCCCGACCTAAGCCCTAATGATTTCTATACTTTCCCTAAAATAAAGAATAAATTGCGTGGTCAGAGATTTTCATCACCTGAAGAAGCTGTGGACGCCTACAAAACGGCCATTTTGGAGACCCCAACTTCCGAATGGAATGGTTGCTTCAATGATTGGTTCCACCGTATGGAAAAATGTGTTAAATTTCGCGGAGAATACTTCGAAAAGCAATAAATACATTTTTAAATAGTAATGTTGTGTCATTTCCTTGATACCCGAAATTTTCAGTGCCGCCCTCGTATATGTAGATTACTTTTCATTGATTTTCTATAGCAGGAGCCAGGATATGATGTTGTTGTTACCTAATTCTAGATATAGAGCATATACAATTTTAAAATGCTACTTGAGATCAATGTCGATAATGTTGAATACACAGTTATAATATTTTGGCCGTCCATTCCATTAATTTTTCTCTATGAGAACTTAGGTGATTCCTCGGATTTGGAATTGTCATTATTTTGGCAACGTTTCAAATAATAAGCATTAAAAGTGCCACTTGGCGGGTTGCCAAAAACAAAGGCACAATAAGGAAAAATATACCTAAGTTTTGCATATTATAAATAATGCATAGTGCGAGTTCGGTAAACTTCTGTGACCCGGTATTGTAAATGATACAGGTACGGCAAAAAAACATTTTTGCAGTGTAGTCATTCAAGTGACAGTAATTTCAAGATGGCGCCTGTGTCAAATGAATTTGATGTTTCCGTTTTTTTTTTGCATCAATCGAGTGATATAAATGGGCAAAAGTTACAGTTTACCGTTTAGAGTTATTGAACCTCGGAGTTTTTATGCGAGCGATCCTTGTCGTCGGCATAAAGGTCCTGTCAGAGGTAAAATGACTCGTCGTAAGAGTAATAACATACAATGGTATGTAAGTGTAAATCATAGGGGAGGTACTTCTAATTGCACCCAAATATAGGTACAATAATCAAGTTACATAGCAGCTTATCAGTGGGTAATTAATTTTATGAAATTATTGAAATATATTTCTTCACACCATTCAGCTGGTCTAAAATTCCTTTGATCATTATGGTCCATTCTCTGTGTTTGATGTCGAATAAATGTATACAACAATCAATCACACAAACACACACTTACCGACTAGATGTGTCCAAGCAAACGTGTTGAGCATAGACAATTAAGAGACATGAGTAATATATAAGAATAATAATATACTAAAAAAAAATTCTTCCCCAATCAACAAGAAACTGTCACACATGAAACGGGAGTTCTTAGGCTGGGACTATGTTGTCCGGAATCCGGATACAATAGAGATGAAAATCGAACACATGAGTGTCGAGTTGTCAGATTGAACATTGACATTTGACTTCGCACTTGTGTGTACGATTTACAGCTCTATTGTATTAGCGCAAAAGCAGAAGCAGAGAAAATTCAGAGCGCATAGTTTGAGCTCTGATTTTTTTCCGTCCTTCCGGATATCGGATCATATAGTCCCAGCCTTAGCACAATAGTCATGAAATGGTGATACATAACAATAACAAATTGAATCTGGCGTTTGCTTCACAATGAAAAATACATAATAAAATAAACTGTAAAATTATTATTTATGATGCCAAAGCGAGATCTATACACATTACACAACTATATCTACCAAATTTCATCCATTTATATTCATAATTAACGAAGCTAGAAGGGCGGACAGAGCGAAACTATAAGGGTTCCTTGAGTGTTACGGAACCCTAAAATGGAATAGTATCTCCCACGAATACTCACGATTTCAGCGAGCGCCGAGATGACCTTGCCCAGGGTGGTGAGCGACTTGTTGATGTTGGCGCCCTCCTTCAGCCGCGTGCCCTTGGCGCCGGTGGAGTCCGCGCGCTCCGAGCCTGCCAGATCCACTAGCGAGATTTTGGACACCTGCATACAGCAAAAGTGGCTTTTAAATGCTTGAAGAAAAAAAACAAAAGTTAAACAAGAGAAATCAAGCAACGTGCGTGGCTACTTTATGTTACATACGTCCTGTGGTCGAAATTCGCTCATAATAATTATTATTATTATATTTTGGGTTTGAACTTTATAAGGGTTTTGACTCTTACTTAGAAAGATTATAGAAATGTAAATGTTGTTGCAGACTGACAAACGTTAACGTTTAACAAAATCGTATATCCCAAACGCACGGTAGTGTGTGTTAATAATCTGAGCTAGTGTGTGTTGTTGTTATTTGTATTTATTTCGTGTATTTCTAAGCATTATTTTGAAAAGTATCAGCTTTCTGCACACCTTTCTCCAAATAAACTTTAACTGTGCCAAATATCATACTCCTCCGTTCGCACAATTCCGTAAAACTGTCCTGAAAGTATTAACACATACGATGATAAAACCAACAGGTAATAATAAGTCTTACCTTCTCCGATACCAAGTTAGTGGTTTTGTCATGGCGCTGTTGCGTGAAAAAAATTGTAAACACCGCGTGCGAGCGAGACGAGGTCTCGTTCATGTTGGTCGCGGCTACGGTCCTGGGAAATAGTAAACAGTTGAGTCATATGAACTAGGAATTAATAGTGTTTTTTTTTTTAATGGTACGCTCAGTCTCAGATCCTACTACTATTATGAACGTGAAAGTTTGTGAGGATGGATGTATGGATGGACGTTTGTTACTCGTTCACGCAAAAACTATTGACCGGATTTCAATTAAATTTGGTATGGTAGTAGTTTTAAGCTCTGTATTAAAACATAGTATACTTTTATCCCGAAAAAGTACAGTGATCCCGTGGGATACTGTATTAACGCGGGCGAAGCCGCGGGCAACAGCTAGTTAGTAAATATAAATAGCACACCACATCCTACTTTTGTTGAAGCTTTCCGTGCACAAATGGCATTTGTATTCTATCAATTTTAGATGTTACTTATTTATATTGCAATAAAGTCGTAATTCGTACGTCGTACTCGAGAAACCACCAAAATCACTTTTTACTTTAGTGAACCTTCCATATTGTATTATTCTTCTTCCAAGGGTTCAGTATTGTTGTACATAATATAAATCAATGAAGGGCGTGTATCACAGTATTCGAAAAATAGTCGAAAAGCTTATTCGGAAGTTTTGTCGCTGCTTAATTTATATTCGAGCGACAGAACAAAACATGAAAATAAGCTTGTGGCGGACCAATTAGCGCCACAATCCTGAATCGCGCTATCGAAGTTTTCTAAGATCGGCGGTATATATACAACACCTGAAATGACTACAAGTCTAGTTATAGTCCGACTTAGCTACAGCGGTCTTAACCCGACCCTTAGCATAGACCCGTTCGAAAAAAAAAAAAAAAGACTACAAGTCGGCCTGACCGAGCATAACACCTCGCTCGGTCGGAGATCTCCCTCTGGGGCTTGCCACCATATTCCCACAAGCTATCTGACACTTATCAGTAGATTGTGAAACAGGCCCTAAGTTTACCTACAGGCTTCCATAAGTCATGACTTAATAATATTATGTTGTTGAGGGTTTTCAAATTCGTGACATCTGACAGCCTTTTGACAAAGGACCGTCGGGCTACCGAGCGCAGCCCGGTGACAGAAAAAGAATCGAATTCTTATTGGCCGTTTTATATACCGCGTTGTGTCTGCCCCCTAGCGACAGAAAAAATATCAAACACCCTCTTTAAATAGTCACTGGCGTAACATTGCTTTTTTTTTTGGAAATAATGACCATTGGTTACAAGCCATACATTAGTTACATTATGTCATACAACTACAGAATGTTTTGTTCAATCAATCGCTTACCAATCGAAGTTACTTATGAAATAATATTAGGTCTTTACCTATGAAATTTCCGTTTTGTATGAAAAAATTTAAACGAATTTTTTTCATGTATTAATCGAAGTAATTTCATTATTTCATTTCAGTAAAGTTCATTATTTGTATTAATCGAAGTAATCACCCACGCAATCAATGCATCTTTGCCAACGCAGTGGCAGTTTATTGATCCCCTTCTTAAAGAAATCAGCTGGACGGGAGGCAACAAATTCTTCAAAGGCATTTTGTACTGCCTCTCGGGTATTGAATTTTTTTCCCGCCAAGAAATTATCCAAATTCTGGAAAAAGTAGTAGTCTGTAGGCGCAAGGTCTGGTGAGTAGGGCGGATGACGGAGAGCTTCCAACCCCAGTTCTTGCAACTTGGAGACCGTCTGCTGTGCAGTATGAGGTCGCGCGTTGTCGTGCAGGAGCAGCGGAGACGAGCGATTGACCAATTCTGGTTGTGCCAGCTTCTCCATCATTGTGTTCAGTTCTTCACAGTACACATCTGCAGTAATGCTCACCCCATTTGGTAAGAAGCTGTGATGAATCACACCGGCGCTAGACCACCAAACAGTGACCATCACTTTTCTAGGGGTAAGTTTTCGTTTAGGGCATCGTTTAGGTGCTGAACCAGGATCCAACCAACTTGCTGACCGCTTGCGGTTATCAAACAGAATCCATTTTTCATCGCAGGTAACAATGCGGTACAAAATTCCTTCATTTGTGTGTCTGTTGAGCAGTGCAAGCAAGGCACGTCTCGACGCGTACTTCGCGCTGGCGATCATTGAGTTCGTGGGGCACCCATTTGTCAAGCTTTTTTACCTTGCCAATTTGACGCAAATGGACCAATATTGTTTCGACGCTAACGTCGAAAGCTGCTGCTAATTCAGCCGTAGATTGTGTATCATCAGCTTCCACAATCGCTGAATTTCTGAAAAAAATCATTTTTCAGGTCGAAATTTCCAAAACGGAAGCGAGCAAACCAATAACAGGTGGTGCGTTGGTTTGTAGTGTTAGCTCGGTAAACGTCGTTGATGTTGCGTGCCGCTTGTGCCGCGTTGCTGTCACGACGGTACTCATATTTCATAATTACTCGAATTTTTAACGTATCCATGATGACGAAAAAGATTGAAATGCGAAGAAAATGTAACACTAATCAATAAACAAATGACTACTTTTGGAAAAAGAACTCCATGTTTTTAAAATAAAATTAATTTGAAATTAGAATTCTTCGCCAAACAAAAATTATATTGATTTGAAATGGCCAGTACTGCAGAACGGCAATTTCATAGGTAAAGACCTATTATTAATATAGCAAGACTAAAAACTCGTAGAATCTCTACGAAATACGTAGTGTAGCTACAGTAATACGCTCCGGATATAATATAGGAGAAGCCATGTTGTCAGTAAAAAATATTACGCAGAACACGAAACGAAACGACACGAAACATGTGAAGAAAATATTCACAAAAGCTGTTTTATTCTATTCCACAAAAATTTTGCCAAGCTAAAGGACACTATATATCTTACACTTTAAACGAGACAATCTTGTATAGGTACATAAAATACATCGGGTTCTCCAAGACGGCTGCAAGTATTACCATAAAATTTTGTATGCACGGAGTTTTGGGGGAGAAAAATCGATCGAGCCAGGTCTTATCCCTGGAAAACTGCGCATTTTTAAGCTATGTAATGTTTTTTTTCTTTGGTCGTGCAACAATATATAATCAGAGCTATTGTGAGACATTTATAAATAATTTCGACTCTATTATGTCAGTACGATTGGCAGTATATGAATGTATATAATTTTTACTTTGTTTCGAAAATTCGGAATGTGGTAGGTTCGAATCCTGGTCAGATAAATGTTTATGCGATTCTTTTTATTTTTTAAATTTATCAGAATTCCTAGCAAAGCTCGGTTAGCCAGGTACTAAGCTTTTATATAGGCAACGGTGACAGGTCATAACACATTTATTTAAACAGTTTTCAAAACCTATTTCAGATACGCAAACACCCTATATTACAACCCCCGACAAACCACGGTCGTTTGCACGTCCATTAAATAAACGAACACTCAGTATTACGAACAAAAACGTGGAGGTCAATGTAAAGTTATACAATTACGTAATGGCATTCCGAATTGATGTGGCGTAAATAATTTCACGCCGCCGCTATATCTACATTCTACATGCATATGCAAATTATTGCACGCATGCATATTTCAGCGATTTTTTTGTATAGTCGTCATGAATATTGAATCTTCAATTTCATAAAGTAATAACCTAACCAAAGGCATGTCAGGATATTTCCAAGGAGGGTTTCGTAACTCAACTTTGAATTGCTTCAAAAGTCATTGACAAAATATAATTTTCCTAAAGAGTTTTAGCATGACCTATCAATTCCTACCTCATATAGTTTAGAAATACCAGGGGGGCAACTTATATACCAATTTGGCAGCCGATTACCTACTCGAAAATGGTTGACTTTGTAAAAAGAGTCATGTATGAAACTTGGAATTCATTTGAAAAGACTTATTCGATAACCCATATGATAAGGTAGAATTAAAAATATTTTTATCCCCACTTCACATGTAAATTGCCACACAAAAAAATGTCAAAGCCGAAATCAAATACAATCTATAAAGTCTATACTATATTTCATCCATTTATATGCATAATTACAGAAGCTAGAGAGAATAAAAAATATTTTTATCCCCACTTCATATGTATGGAGAGCCCCTACACTGTCAAATTATTATTTATGATGCCAAAACCAAGATCTACACACATTGTACAACTATATCTACCAAATTTCTATCCATTTATATTCATAATTAACGAAGCTAGAAGGGCGGACAGACAGACGGACAGACAGACGTACAGAGTGAAACTAAAAGAGCTCCCTGAGTACTACGAAATCCGAAAAACGCTCAGTACTAACAGATCATTTTCGCATGAGACAATTTGGCGCGAGAAAGCTCGGCCAGCTCTTACAGAAATGGCCTCCTTAGACCTGCTGGACTCACCTGGCCTTGTTGCCCTCGTCTATGAGGTCGTATATGTCCTGGTAGGACATGACGGCGAGCTTGCTCAGGTCCTCGACGTAGGGTCCGAGGGCGGGGTGCTCGCGCACGCGCAGGTTGCCCTTGTTCTTCGGGTTGAGCAGGTCGCGCACCCGCTCGCAGTATATTTCCATGTAGGATACCTCCACCTGTACGATTAGCCAATGGTTAGGTCCAGTTTCACAATTGTCAAAAAAGTGTCGAATAGCTTTTCCGGAAGTTTTGTCGCTGCTTACTTTATACTGAGCGACAAAGACAAAACTTGCAATTAAGCTATCTGACACTCATCAGTAGATTGTGAAACAGGCCGTTAGTCTTCTAGAACTTTCTAGACAAATGGTAAATTCCGCACTGGTAAGACTGGTATCATTTTGAACGGATCTGCAACTTAATATAAGGTTATCAAGTCACCATAAATTTACCATCCTGATTTTTACGGGATAGTTACCATAAAGTTTTTATTTATCGTAAGGTTTTGGTGCTGAGCCAATTTGAAATCGAGTGTTTGCTTTGCAGTCTGCGACCATATTAACCCCTTCTTAATTCCTTCGTGCGGTACTCCTAATATAACAGTGGGGTTAGCAGGAACAATTGACAGCTGTATAAAGCCCTAGACTGTATAAAAGGAAGGGTTTTGGACAAGGGTATTCAAAAGTTAAGAGGTAATAGAAGCCGATAGGAATGAAGTTATGGGAACCCCACGCCACTGCAGCGCCCATATAATTGACATTCGATACTACATTACGACTTACGAATATGTACTTGTCAATTGTAATTCCTGCCTGGACTACAGGTCACTTACTGAGTATCTGAGGTCGTCTGACGTGGTCTGGCGGATGCGGCGGAACAGGTCCTTGCAGATCTGCGGGATGATGCCCTCCTGCCCGTCCTCGCCGCGCCCCATCATAGTGTACGACTTGCCTGCGCCCGTCTGCCCGTACGCGAATATGCAGATGTTGTAGCCTGAAATTGGAGAAGTGTTAGAATCGCTCTCGACCCTAGAGAACTGTAGTTTCTGTTTCTAATATCGGCGCGGCGTGAGTATAGATGCATTTAGCTTTAGCTGTGTTCGGTATTTTACTTGAATGCATAAGTATTGTAATATAGACATTTAATTCATCGTTCATAACATATTATGATCATTATAATTTAATCTTAACTTTACAATATTTTGTCCTTAATTTGATCCAAATCTAATGTTAATTATTAGCTATATTTAATTTAATTTCACAAAACATTTGCACGTCGAGATAAATCCTACAAAATATGAGTGTCATGTAACATTAGCAGTACCATATTTTAGCAAATTAAATATTCTTATTCTTTTTGCAAAAAGTGTGTTGTATTGCAGATGTAATAAATAATACCGACGACATCAAACGTTAAATGTGTCGATGAAGTTACTAGCTTACATTATGATAGGTATTATTAAAAGTAAAATTAAACATAATTTACCGTCAAAAGCATGTTGTAACATCTCTTCACCGATGTCTTTGTATACCATTATTTGAGAAGAGAATTCTGGGTCACTAGGCTGTAACAATGAAAACATAATATTAGTATGCTATAAATAAGTTGAACTTTTTAATATGCGGTTAAGAAAATAAGTTTATTTATTGTCTTCAGGCACAGAGCTTCTCCAGAGAAATCAGGTTCCTTGATATGGCGATTTCGGACGGTAAACTTTGATGAGCAAAGATTTAGCGATGTAATGCCCGTATGCCACCTCAATAAATTCAGACGTCCTAATTAGGATTCTAAAAAGAAAGATAATTAGAATTTAAGTCAGTCAAAAGCTACATAAGCTACATAATTCTTCCGATTAAGGATGCTAATTAGGATCCAAACTTCCTAAATGCTATTTCGCATGACTGAATTTCATTTCTGAAACATTTAAGAGGTCTAAATTTAGTGAGTTAGTGAATATGCGCTATAGTTAACACAAAATAACGAAACGCTAACATAAATATAAATAAACAAAAAATAAAATCAAACACATTAAATATAAATAGCATCGTTTAAATTTGATCGTTGCAATCATAATCACACGGTGTTACCGGGTGTCACAGCCCATTTGCCCCGGCTGGTATACATGTGGCCACAACATAAAATACACCGCATTTTCCGTATGTAGGAAAAATGGATTGCAGCTATTAAAATGATGGATACTAATGATTTACCGGAAAATATATTTTTTTGGGACAATTTTCCAGAACGAAAACCTTAACAATTTGGAAAAAAATTAATGATGGATTACCAGAAAATATTTTATATTTCTGTAATAAAAGACTAAACTATTGTTGGTAACATTAACTAAGCCTAACATTTACTTTGAGGAAAACTAGTTTGTTTAATGGAGTACTAACCGGTAAAATACTTCCTAACCATTTTTGCTTCTAAGTAAAAATTGTTTTAATTTCATGTTACTAAAACTATGATGAACTGCTTTTACTATGTTTATATAGACAGAATAATTTTAGATATAATTATAAAACTAGATCGCATTTCTATTTTTTGTGTTGATATATAATAGTATAGGAAGTTAAATGATATTTGATAGAGCCTTAACCTTTACGAATATTAAAAAGAGGAGAACTCTGTATTTTTATATTTTTGTATATTTGTTCCCGAGTCACACAAAAACTCTACAAAAAAATTCTACAAAGGTAGGTTTTAGGTTAGGTTATGACTTAAGGATAGGTTTTAGGTGTATGTAGTAGACGAAGGTAGTAGATGTATTTGGTAGAAGTATGTAGCAGGAGTAGGAAGTATGAGTAGGAGTTGGTGTAGATTGTAGGTTTCAGGTGTAGGTTGTAGGTGTAGTTGTTGGTATAGAAATTGTAATACCTATGTTTAGTTAGTTATATTTTATTTATTACAGTTCATAGTTAAGACAGCACAACGTCTGTCGAGTCAGCTAGTCGTTATATATGAACGATACAACTCTAATATAAACACACATATTGCTCAATGCTCCTTAATAACAATCGTATTTCAATTATCTCGAACATTCGATCATCGAATCGTAATTAATCGCTCGTATCAAACTCGTATAACCCCAACTATGATTGTTACGTTTCGGTTGCTATTGCGAATTAGGGAACAAGATTCGCAATTCGTCGCAGGAAATTGCAACCGCTGACGCTTTGTATCAGACGGTTTGCAGACAACAAAGCTATGTCTTGGTACATACAGCTAAGCACATAAGAAATTTTAACTACACAAAGCGTCGTTAATTTATATGTGTTGATCAAGTTTGCTTATAGTTTTTCAAATGGGCATGGTGGGCGAAATCCGAAACTATATGGAATAGCTTTAAATAGTGCTCAAGCCGGACGTCGCGGGTTCGAATCCCGCCACTGGAATCAAGTTTTCTGTGTTCCTGGGTAATGGATGTGTATTAAATATGTATATTGTATAATAAAAATCTTAAATATGTGTATAATATTAAATGTATTAAATATATTTCCGTTGTCTGGTACCAGTAACACAAGTTCTTCGAGAACTTACCACGTGACCATATTTACGTGGTGTGGAAGCGTGCATAGACATTCGTAGATATACTAGCTGGCCCGCCAAACGTTGTTTTGCCATTGTATATATTTTTTAATGCCACAATATATAAAAATATACATGTTGTCGAAAAAATAAAAATTTAGGGGTTGTAAAAATAAATTACGACCGATCCTTAGACCTGCCGAATACGCAAAAAAAATCATAAGAATCGGTCAAGCCGCCTCGGAGGAGTGTGTCCCCGAACACTGTGTTGTTTAGTGTTGCTAATAATGGAACATTATATTTAAAGTAATGACATATTACGGCAAACTTAGTAGGTAGTTTAGGTATACTTGTCATATAATGAAGAAGCGAAGCCTGCAGGCTGTACAGGGTCTGGATTAGAATCCTTACAGCGGCGTTTGACAGATGAACTAATCTCTTAATCATGTTGACTACAAATCCAATATGGATAATGTTGCAAATACTTCGTCATTTTTCGTATCAACAGATAGGTTCAGAAAATGTATGTAATATTTTTACGGAATAGAACAGATTACGAGTGAACAGACCGACTTGCGGTAAGCGATTACCGCTGTAAAGCAATACGTGGCGAAATTTTTAATTCTTGCTGTCACAAGAACTTGAGGACGATTGATAAGTTGGTAATCGTTTTGGCCATCCCAATGAGGGTTTTTAAATTCGTGACGTCTGACAGCTTTTTGACACGACAAGGACCGTCGGGCTACCGAGCGCCGCCTAGTGACAAAAAAAGAATCGAAAATTCTTATTGACCGTTTTTGATACCACTTACGCCACCAAGTGACGCTTTGTGTGCGTTGGGTCTGCCCCCTAACGGCAGAAAAAATATCAAACACCCTCATTGGTTGAGCTCCTCGTTACTTTTCGTTGAGAATATTAATCAACAATTAATATATTTTTATTAATGTTAAGGAAGTAATTCTTTTATATTATGCCTTCATGTTTGGAGTAAGTTCACACCGAGACGCGATGGCGTGCGCACTTTTCAAGACAGCGATTAAAAATTTGACTTTATTCACTAAATAAAAATATACATACAAGTTTCATTTCAAGAGCTTCACCGCGCTGCGCAGCGCCAAGCACGCCCGCAATTCGAACTCTTGAAATAAAACGTGTATATTTTTGTGTAGTAAATAAAGTTTATTACGAACCGCTAACTTAAAAGTGCGTGCTGCGTCGCGTCACGGTACGAACTGACGCTTAGATACATAAATGAGAAATGTATACTTACATTGTGCGACCAGTAGGAGAAATCAAAATTAAAACTTTTTGCGCCTTCCTTGTTGTTCGGTGGAAGTTTTGGGTTCTGTATAACTGTAACAAACAGAAAAATATTTTAAGTACCGTGTACACAAGTTATGTATCATCTATTCACATTAAAAAACTATGTTTGTTTCTGTTAACAGTTACATGCATGTTAAAAGTAGGTTTTTATATTATGTTACAGGAAATGTATAAAATTACTAGGAAATGAATACAATTCCGAAGCTGTATAGGAAATGTATAAAAAAAAGTTTTATAGATTACGAGGGCTGATTGATAAGTTTCCGAAACGACCAAGAAAAACTTCAAAAATTTATTTAAAATAAATTTATTTCTCAACGTAGTTTCCTTCTACCTCGATGCATTTAGTCCAGCGCTTCTCCAATGCCGTTACACCAGTTTGATAAAATGTTTTCTCCAACTCCTCAAAATACTCGTCCACGGCAACAATAACTTCTTCATTTGATGAAAATCTCTGGCCACCTAACCAACCAACCTTCAGATTTGGGAATAAGTGGAAGTCGCACGGGGCCAGATCCGGGGAATAGGGTGGATGCGGTAGCAATTCGAACCACAATTCATGGAGTTTGGCGACTGCAACCATTGACGTGTGTGCAGGTGCGTTGTCATGGTGGAACAAATTTTTTTTCTTGGCCAAATGTGGTCGTTTCTTCTGGATTTCTTCACTTAATTCTTGCACCAAGCTTGCGTAGTACTCTCCATTTATTGTTTTTCCTTTTTGCAGATAATCCACTAAAATAATCCCTCGAGCATCCCAAAAAACAGTCGCCATCACTTTCGCCGCCGAGAAAACCGTTTTTGCTTTCTTCGGCGCAGGTTTTCCGTTCTCAGTCCACTGCTTAGATTGTTCTTTTGTCTCGGGAGTATAATGATGTATCCAGGTTTCATCGACTGTTACATAACGCCGCAAAAACTCATTAGGATCTCGGTTTAACTGCGCCAAACACTCCGATGAATCGTCCACTCGACGTTGCTTTTGGTCTACAGTGAGCAAACGCGGCACCCATCGCGCGCAAAGCTTTTTCATTCCCAAATGTTGGTGCAAAATATTAAAAACGCGTTCAGATGAAATGCTCACCATATCTGCTGTCTCTCGCGACTTTAAGCGCCGATCATTCAATACAATTTTGTGTTTTTTTTTGATCATGTCCGGATTCGTGACTTCATTTGGACGGCCAGACCTGTGGGCGTCTTCGCAGCTCTGTCTTCCACGTTTAAAATCAGTTACCCAGGTGTGAATAGTACTCAACGCAGGAGCAGAATTACCTAAAACACTGTCTAGCTTGGTTTTAATCTGGGTTGCTGTTTTCTCTTTTAAAACGTAAAACTTACCGCACGAATTTCGTTTCTTTCCATTGTTAAGAAAATTTACGACAGAGAAAGTTTTACGTCCTCTCAAACAAATTCCATCAGTTCGATTAAATTCAAATTTGGCGTTCTATTTTCAAAAAGATGCCAGAATATAATGTAATATTCCTTTTTTGCGTATCATTTTTTTAAGTTCGTCGTTTCGGCCAGTTATCAATCAGCCCAGGTATATATTACACACAATTTCCTGTGACATAAACACCTAGGTATAGTACAGACTTCGGAGACATATCAAATTATTAAATTATATTTACTCAATTCAATTCCGGGCACACAGTATAATCGGTTTATGTCGATACTACTTTGTACGCAAGTCTATTCGTCGGAGAATATTCGTAGCACACAGTATGTGTCGAGAACACTTGCGTTTTGTTCGTCGTGACTTCATTTTACGGAACAGTGGTATGCACAGTACGGCGTCGTCGCGACGTATCGACCGACGCGCGACGCCAACGTTATGCTAATCACCAAACTTTAACTACATTTCTACTACATCTTAGCTTCACGATGAGCTAAGTTTTACTACTAGTGAATGATATAGTAGTTTATAGTTTATAATATCATAATTTTCTATCGCATGTAAGTTTACTGCGAGAATACATCTTTTTGACCCCATATTTAATACTTGGTAAACAAACTAGCCTGCTAAGTTGAAATCTATCCCATTAAAAGTTCTATACAAACACAAAACCACTTTTCAACAAATTCCATTAATTTAAGTGACACATAGTAAACACCTAAGGTACGTTAGTAATATACATTCCTTGCCAAAGAGCCTTCCCACAACACACAACCACACCACACCGATCCGACAAAATGTGGTCCAGCTGTCGACCACATCGCAACCATATCGCAACCACAACGCAACCACAGCTTGACCACATTTTGTCGCGTCCGGGAAGGCTCTAAGAAATAATTATTATCTATCCTACTAGTATTATAAGTGTGAGGATGTTTGTTACTCTTTCACGCAAGAACCACGGAACGGGTTTCGATGAAAGTTGGTATATGGCAGTATAAGCTACTCTGGATTAAAACATAGGCTACTTTATACCCCCAAAATAGTACAGTATTCGCGTGGTATGCTATATTTACGCGGGCGGAGCCTTATATAAATAAATACTCATATTTTTCTATGTCAATATGTCCTTCAGTGACTATAATGCATACATCACACCCACGCAAAATATCTAAGCATTCAGAAAAATATTTTCAGGATATTGGATATTGGACAGTGTTTTCCTATGTAAATAAAAAGGCTGCGCCGCAAAGTAGAGAATAAAATTATTATTTGTCATCAAATTTGGTGACATAGATGAACAAGTATATTAATAATTTATTAAAAAAAACAAAAGTAATGTCAGTGTAAAAGTTTAACATCGAAATCATTTTTATTGGCGTAGAGCGTTATTTTACTGGTTTAGGTTTTACTTTTTTTTTACTTTTTTTATGAAATCGACCAGGAACCGAGCAGACGGATCGTCCGATGGGTAAGCTATTACTTGCCGCCTTATTATGGACACTCCCGAGGAGTTACACTCGTAACTTGCGCACTTGCGTTCCTTGTCCTCAAAATACCCAAACTTCATTGCGCCTCCAGCAACCTCACACAACGCAAGCGTTATTTCACGCCGGTTTTCTGTCAGGCCGTGGTATTTATCCGGTCCAGCCGCCTCGTTCGTGCCGAAGCGTTTCATATATATATAAAATAGTATATAAAAATTATTATGTACTAAACACACCGGCATAATTAGCGGAACACAAAAAAAAGGTACATAATTAAAAAAATATGGTTTTATTTTAAAATCTACTTACTACACTTCTTTTGTTCTTTAAAGTTTCATTTGTTTTACTTAAAATGAGATCACATTAAGAACAGATTTTGCGAGTAAAGGCTATTTGTGAAAAATAGCACATTTTTGAACTTTTCATGTAACCGAGAAATGTGAAAATTAATATTAAAATAACAATTAATTAAATTAGAAAAATGGTGATTAATATCGCGTATTTCCTCCACGTGCTCTTATTATAGTTTCTACCCGTCTAGGCATACTGAGAATGATGTTATCGATGGTCTCCTGGGATAGTCTCCGCCATTCCTCAACTACGGCGATTCGCAGTTCACCCACGTTGGCAGGAGCTGGAATTCTGGACTTAACTTTTCTTTTCAGCAAGTCCCAAACGTGCTCTATTGGGTTCGTATCCTGTGATCTCGCCGGCCACTCCATAACAGTGATATTCATATCATTAAGATAAGCTTGAGTTACCCGAGCGGTATGCGGCCGAGCATTATCCTGCATAAAAACAAAATCGTCACCGATATATGGGGCAAACGGTACGACCTTTTCTTCTAAAACTTCTCTGATTCTCTGAGCGGTCTGCAGTCAGACTCCCTCTGTCAATCACTACCAAGTGTGTGCGAGCTCCCAAACAAATGCCTGCCCAAACCATTATTGAACCACCACCGTATGCAACTGTAGTTTCAAAATTTGTCTGAATGTATCGTTCTCCATTGCGTCTGTATATTCTTTGCCTGCCGTCAATTTGATTTAAGAGAATTCTGCACTCATCACTAAACAATACCTTACTCCATTGGTCCGCGTTCCAAAGTCGATGTTCCTGAGCAAAAGTTAACCTGTTTCTACGATGATTTACCTCGAGCCTTGGAGCCTTGGCGGGCACAAATGAACCCAAACCAGCTTCTTCGAACCTTCTTCGTACCGTAGCTCACTTACGGTTACACCCCGCACTGCTTCTAACTAATGTCGGGCTTGGACGAGTTCGCTCCAGATAAGGTGTATTTGAATAAAATTAAAACAATTGCATAAAATTTGATGTTCAGTTGTTTTCTTAATTTAAAATATTTTTTTTAAATTAAATGACGTATAAACCAGCCAGCAACCTTATATGATACTGATATCAAACCTTTATTTTATGTTCCGCTAAATATGCCGGTGTGTGTAGCTGTTTTCCGCTCGCGTAAATATAGTGTCCCACGGGAACACTGTACTTTTTCGGAATAAACAGTAGCATATGTGTTAATCCAGAGTTTGAACTGCTATCATACCAAATTTCATCAATATCCGTTCAGTAGTTTTTGCGTGAAAGAGTAACAAACATCCATCCATCCATCCTCACAAACTTTCGCAATTATAATATTCGTAGGATAGTAAGTAGCGATGTGTCACTTACCGAGTGTTTTGAGCCTGAAAATGTTACGAATCAAAAATCGACTAAGATCATAAAGCGGAATGATACTTTGAGTATCATTCCGCTTTATGATCTTAGCTGTAGCCGGTGCCCTGTAGACATCTCATCATAATGTACGAGTGAGTGGTATACTCGTATGTACAAGACTTGTATGTACGGTCGTGGAGAATGCACGTGTACTTTTCGACCTTGTTACTATGGTAATAAGGTTCAAAAGTTGTGTACTCGTATGTACTTGTGTCGGGGACGTGAGTGCATGCTCAGACCGCTCGTAAACCTAGCTCCTAGACGTAGAGCTCTTATATGTCCTAGTAAAAAGCTTTCACAGTGTAACTGAATTTGTGTTAGCATTACTTGGAGACGGGGAAATCTGAGAAGTTGTTGCAAAACGAATATCTTTGATATAACGCGTGTTTAACAATAACTCGAACCCAGCCGCGCCGCAGCGCTCCCTTTTTAAGATAAGGATTCAAAATTTAACTACATATTTAACACACTAAAAGATATACGTTTCATTGCAATAGCGGCGCGGCGCATGTCGCAATTCGGCCTCTTGCAATGAAACTGTTAGAATGTATACTTTTATATTTTGTTATTAAAAAGTTAAACTATAAAAAGAAGTAGGAGAACATGTTCGGACTTGTCTCTTGCTTGCTATGGCTTCCGTGTGAAGGGTGTTTTCTATAAGTGTAAAAATGAATAGTAATAACTAAATAAAAGTAAATAGAAATATATGATTATCATTTAAAATTATCATGGTAGCAGAGCGTGGTTGAAAGAAAAAATAGAAAACAAATTCGATTAAGAAAGAAAATTAAAGATTAAGATTGCATGCAGAAAACTATGGCGTCCAAAGGTGATATTAATATTCCTATTTTTGACGGGACTGATTACACTAACTGGAAAATAAGAATTTTAAAGTTTTTACAATTCAAAAAATGTTAAGATTTGGTGATGCGGCCAAAGACAGCCACCGACGACGAAAAATTTGATGATCGCGATATTCAAGCGACAAATTACATTTATAGCGCCATTACGAATCGACAATTAGAATATATCAGTGATTTAAATTCGGCTTATGAAATAATTCAGAAATTTGATAACATGTACCAAAAAAGGTCGACGGCATTACAAATTATATGTCGCCATAACCTTGAAAATATAAGACTAAAGAACTACACGGACTTATCGTCCTTTTTTGATGATTTTGAGAAAAATGTTAATGAGTTAAATCAGGCAGGAGCATCTATAACTGAGGCCGAAAAACTAAATACCTTGAAAATTTTGAAATCCTGGAAGAAACTGTAAAAGTTAAAGTTGGTGATGGCAGAATGTTAGAAGCGACTAAGATTATCAACATAACATTGTGTCAAAAGGAAGATTATCAAAAATATATAATTCACATGGAACAATATTAGCTATTGCAATTAAAGATGAAAAGTTATATAAAATGAAAAGTTATGTTAGTCAAGAAATGATGATAGCAAATGAGAAGAGCAAGGGATATTCTTGAAATCGTACATACAGATTTGAATGGCCCTCATCAGACCATCGGAAACCATGGTGAGAAATATTTCTTAAGTTTTATAGATGACTACAGTAAATTAGTTAAAGTCTATTGTATTCAAAGAAAAGATCAAGTATATGATTGCTTAGTACAGTATGTGAATGAAGTACATAACCTATCAAATAAAATTATAAAAGAATTAATATGTGACAATGGTACCGAGTACATAAACAGTAAAATTTTTCAATTTGCAAAACAAAAAGGAATTGTAATTAAACCTTGCCCAGCATATGTACATGAACTTAATGGAACTGCAGAGAGGTATAACAGATCTTTGATGGATATGGGAAGATGTTTATTATCAGACGCTAAAGTCAATAGAAGATATTGGCCTGAAATAATTAAAACAGCTGCTTATCTCAAAAATAGAATATTAACAAATACAATAGAAAGGAAAACTCCATATGAAATATTTTTTAAAAGGAAACCTGATTTTAAGTTTTTAAAAATGTATGGCAGTAGAGTTTATGTAAGAATTCCTGAAGTAAAAAGAGTATCAAAATGGGACAAAAGGCTGAACCAGGAATATTATTGGGTTATAGTGAAAATGGATATAGAGTATTGATAAATAATAAAGTAATAATAGCAAGGCATTGTGATATTATAGAAGAAGATGTTACATTGTGCGGAATGGATGATGAGATACGGGAGAATATAGATATACAAAAACAGGAAAATACAGATGAACAAAAAATGAAATATACAGTACAAGAAATAGACGAGTTAAAGAGAAATGAAAGTATAGAAGATGATATTATGCTTAGTGATGAAAATATAGAAAATAATGTGACAAAAGATGATAATATACCAAATGTTGAAAGAAATAGAAATGAGACTCGATCAAGGAGATAAATTAAAGTACCAAAAAGATATGATGATGAATTTGGTTATTACTGCATTAATGTTAATTATTGTGACGCTATGATTCCAGAGAATTTTCAGGAGGCGATGACTTGTTCGGATTCAAATGAGTGAAAATTGGCTATGGATCGTGAAATGAACAGTTTAAATAAAAATAATACATGGACACTAGTGGATAAACCTGGAGGCAAAAAGGTAATAGATGTAAAGTGGATCTTCAAAAAGAAAAATGAAAATCAGTATAAAGTAAGGTTAGTAGTTAGAGGTTTTCAGCAGATTGATTATTGTGATGATACATATTCACCAGTAGCTAAAATTCCAACTTTGAAAATTTTACTATCATATTGTTGTAAAAATTCATTAGAAATCCAACAAATGGATGTAGAAACAGCTTTTCTAAATGGTTCAGTTATATCTGAAGTGTATGTACAACAGCCTGTAGGTTATGAGGTTGACTCGGAAAAGGTTTATAAGTTAAATAAGTCGTTATACGGACTAAAAGAAAGTCCACGTGTATGGTATGAATGTTTCAAGAATATATATATATGGATAGTTTGAATTTCGAAAGGTGCAAATATGATTATTGTCTTTATTTCAAAAGAGAAAATTCTTTAGTTATCTATATCTTATTATTTGTGGATGACTTATTAATATGTTGTAGAGATATAGATGTTATTCATGAAATTAAAACTAAATTATCTAAGAAGTTCAAAATGAAAGATTTAGGAAAAGTTAAAAATTACATTGGAATTGATATTGAGTATAACTATGAACAAGATAAAATTTTAACTTTGAGTCAGAAACATTACATTGAATCTTTAGCAAAGCGATATGCTATTGAAAACTCTAAATTGTATAAAACTCCTATGGAATTAAACTTAAAGTTAGAAAAATCTGAATTAAACGAAAATCTTAAATATAGAAATATTATAGGTGCACTGTTGTATATTAGCTCTGGTACTAGGCCAGATATTTCGTTTTGTGTAAACTACTTGAGTCGTTTTCAAAATTGTTGTAATAAAACACATTTTAATTATGCCCTTAGAGTATTAAAATATTTATATTTAACAAGAGATTTAAAATTAAAGTATTATAAGAATGATGTTGATATCTTAGATTGCTATGTAGATTCAGATTGGGCAGGAGATATATTGGACAGAAAGTCAACCACAGGTTATTTAATTTGATTGTTTGGTAATGTTGTTTTATGGAAATCAAAGAAACAAAATAATGTAACAAAATCCTCTACTTTTGCAGAATATGTTGCGCTTTCAGAAGCTGTAACAGAAATAAAAAATTTAATATGTTTGGTTAATGATGCTTTTGAAAATGTTTGTAATCCGACTAAAATATATGAGGATAATTCAGGAGCTTTAGCTATAGCTAAGTATGGAAATTTTACTAAAAACTCAAAACATATAGAAGTACAATACCATTTTATTCATGAACATGTAAAAGAAGGAATAATAGAAGTTGTTAAAATAGAGTCTGAAAATAACATTGCTGACTTGTTAACTAAAGCTTTAGGCTATGTTAAATTTGTTAAATTTAGAGATAATTTAAACTTATGTTTGTAAAACAAAATGTCATGTTAATTATGTAGTTTGTTGTTACTAAGGAAACAAAAAAGAAATATTTATTGTTAAGAAAGTTAAGATATTGTTTAAAATTTAGAATTTTATGTTACTAAGTAAAAGGTTATATAAGTTATTAGTTGTTGTCAAAATATAAAAGTAAGGAGGCGTGTTAGAATGTATACTTTTATATTTTGTTATTAAAAAGTTAAACTATAAAAAGAAGTAGGAGAACATGTTCGGACTTGTCTCTTGCTTGCTATGGCTTCCGTGTGAAGGATGTTTTCTATAAGTGTAAAAATGAATAGTAATAACTAAATAAAACTAAATAGAAATATATGATTTTCATTTAAAATTATCAGAAACGTTTATGTTTATTTGTGAAATTAGGTTCAATTTTGAATCGCCGTCTTAAAAAGTGCACGCCGCGTCGCGTCTCGGTGTGAACTGACGCATATTCAATATATATTTTTTTGTTTTGAATAATTCGAAAACTGAAACGAACCTCTACATTCGTGGACGTTCTACGCGCTACGCGCTACGATTGCGTAGAGATTCTACGAAGTTACGTAAATAGTGTTATTTTGTAAGAAAAAAACAAATTTTGATTTTGATCCCTATTTTATTACTTTATTCCTGTATAACACATCACATTTATATCAATCACTTATGGTTTTAATGAGTATTATATTGTAGTATACACCACACAAACATACAATTTCAGACACTACAGCACAGAGTAAATAAAATATAAGCATATTTACTACAGTATTTAAAAGGTGCTTACTTCAGAAGAATACTTTAAAAATATGAATATGTATATACATTTATTGACTATGCTATTAATAATAATCCAATAACGGATAAATAAGTCTAAGTTATTAAGGTTCAGTCCCCAAAGGGTAAAAACGGGTCACTATTACTGAAGCTTCGCTGTCTGTCTGTATGCCCGTCTGTCTGTCAACATGCTGTATCTCCATAATATCAAGGTTATATTTACACAGTTGAAAATTTCACAGACGATGTATTTCTGTTGCCGCTATAACAACAAATACTAAAAACAGAATAAAATAAATATTAAGGGGGGACCCATACAACAAACGTGATTGTTTGTGTGATTGTTTTGCCGTTTTGTACGGAGCCCTACGTGCGAGAGCCAGACTCGCACCTGGCCGGTATTTTATGTATGCAAGTATGTATCCCACATTAGCTTTTAAAACCTTCCCGTAACGTGGCCTTTCAGTATGTTTTTCCGCGTCAGAAACGTCACCACCGCATCGATCCAGATACAATCTATGGGACGGAGGAGCCTCAACAAAGCCTAGCCTCGGAAACTGTCGCTACCTCGCTCCCAAGGCCGCTGGATTTTTTTTTTTTACCGCCATATACGGGTACTACGTCGAGCTACTGGATTAGTTTTCAAAGCAAATACCACTGTATATTGTGTAAAATAATAAATTATTGCAACCGCTAAACACACATAAATTGGTTAATAATACAGATAGATTACAATACACAGAATGTGTTCAAAACAAAAATAGATATTCAATGAGCGTGATCAGTAGTCGAGAATCGTTCCAAATGTATATCACATGTGAACTTAAATTTTAACTAGATTGTCCTGTAAAATAGCGTCGATTCATAACCGCGCGGCCGATACTGTGCGGAGGTCGCGTGACCTTTAAAGCCGGCGCGGCGTACGGCAGTGCGAGTGTGTCCATACTTAGTAAGAGTTGTCAGGAAATCTTAATCATGTAATTTTTTTATATTCTGTGTAAACCAAAATGTTTAGTTAAGTAGACGGTTTTTCATACTGTCATTACTTATGTAAAATTGTATCTTTTAGATACGTTACACCCTGTATATTACGACTAGTTATGTAGGGAAATTACGTCCAATTTCCCAACATGTTTCATGGTTCATGTTCGTGGCGATTTGACAAAACATTAGGGCGGTTAAGCAAAAACGTAAATATTTTTCTGTCTTTTAGAAATTCCTTATGATACAAAGAGACTTGGTCGGTTTTATATTCATACTTCGCTTCCGTGACTTTAATAATTTCTCAGTAACACGTCATGTATTCTTAAGGACACTATTCCTCGTACTTGATTCAAACATTTCCCAGTAGCGAGTGCGCTGCGGCCTAGTCACGACCAACAACATAGTGACACGATGAATTTTAAAGAAATGTATCCAATAAATAGCAATAGTCAATTACACAATTGAACAAAATATGTTTTACCGTATCTTTACCGAACTTTTCGAGTCCATTTTTATAAAAATCTGGCAAGTAACGACATTACTGCTCGTGACTAAACGCTTTATTTATAAGTCTTCAATTGATTGTATCAAGGCTAATTATATTATTCGAACATTGTAATAAAAAACCACATTGAATGCGACGTAAGTATTTATTTGTTTGCAGTTCTTTTGAATCTGATTATATTTGAATTGCGCTATATAAAACATGAGTTTCTGTGGGCGGGATTAGAACCTGACCAGTAGGTCAATTTTAAAACTAAAATATCAGTTTATCATATCAATACGATTAATTTATAATTCCTTGAAAGTAAATTTCAAGTCTAAGTTAAATACTATCTATAAATGGATGCCAGAAGGTAGATTCTGCTAATTAAATCCAGCAATAATACAGTTACGATCCAGTCCCGATACGTTAAGACTGCAAAATGGTATTCGTATAAACGTCAAAGCAAAGTCAAACGCGTTTTGATTGGTCCAAACTCCAAAATCTGTTTATGATATCAAGACAATTAATTTATAATTCATTGAAAGTAAATTGAAAGTCTAAGTCAAATCCGATAATTGGGAGTCTGGTTTAGTGCACCCAATACGCTTACCACTGGGGCAGATTGATATTAAATAACTACATTTTTTATAAAAAAAAAGCTATAACCCGACTACGCCAATTATGTATATAGCCTATGTTACCCGGGCTATTATTACAAATCTATTGACACCTCATGTATTAAAATCAAACCAGTACCACACCAACCACATAGATACATAGACTGCCAAAATCATTAACCTTCCTTTTGGCTTCGCCGTAGTCGGGTAAAAATATATCCGCTATCTAGTACTTTGTTAGTAAATTTAACACGAGTCGGTTTTAGTGCCTGCTTTAGATAGAAAATAGCGGCCATATACATTTACAATTTTATGATGATGTGGTCGTATTTACTTCGAATATAACATTATTCAGTTTAAACTCTCTCGACGTTTGTATACTTTTACTGCTAGAACGTGTTAAATTAAAACGTAAAATTTGCCATAAAATGGCTGCTTACACAAAATGGCGACCCCACATAAGATAGCCGCGAAAGAAGTGTACGGAACGTGCCTCTATAACTTGTAAGATGTATTACGAGGTTTGATATTTCAGACTCAAGTTTATGGTCCATTGCAGCCTAGGTCACTTAGTATAGACATAATTTTTTTTTAAATGTGCACTTTAAATAATGATATTAATAACTGTTGATAATATGGTAAGATGTTAGATGTTACGCCTCATATGCGACTACTGCAAGGCTTGTTAAACATATTTATTTGTGTCTTTCACTGTCTCTGTAGACTGTAGCTCCATGAACATATGAAAAAAATATTTCTGATGAAAACCACTTACTGAAGCTAATGGAATCTGTCGTCGCTATATTTGGTAAAGTGGAACTTTAATGGAAACTAAAAATATAGTTGTAAGCATGTACTTAGTCTAATGCATTCTGTGACGCAAGCGATGACGTCACGACACCCACGTACTACAATTAAAAGCTTTACTGTGTTCAGCAAACAAAGTCATTTATCCGCGTAGCCGATTCGAAAAATATATTGAATATAAAATTAATCTGCACTACGCCCACAAAAATATGTAAATTAGTAACATATATGTTAGTTTCATCCGATCTCTCCATCAGTGATTTTATTTCCGGTCTCATTTTTAGGGTTCCGTAGTAGCTACAAGAAACCGATCAGCTCTGTCCGTCCGTCTGTCCTCCCTTGCCAACTTCGGCAATTATGAATATAAATACACATTTTTTTTATAGTTATACCCAGATTGCATTTTATTTTTTGGAATATTATTTTTATTTTTATTTTAGAAGTGGATTCACACATGTGAAGTTGGGATGATATTTTTTTTTATTCTATCCCAAGGTATTTTTTAAGGCGAGAATTACGTATATAGATATGCAGGCTCCAAAGTGGTCTACAAGCTGGTCGCCCTGTGGTATTTCTAAACTATATGAGGAAGAGAATTGTAACTTTGCTTAATAGGTCCTGCTAAAAGTGCGAAATACTCTTTAGGAAAATTACCATTTTTAGCGACATAGCGGAAAACAACTCATGATGTAATTTGAGGAAAAAATGCTATTGCGCGTCAATAGCTGCTGAAAGCTCGTCAGACATGTCCTGACATGCACTCACACCGTTGTCCAAACCTTGACCTTATTACCACAAGCCGTGTCTCATTGATTATCTATGACACTGCTATTCGTTACCGAAACCCCGAAGGCGACCTACCGTTTCGAATGTAACAAGTACAAGTAACAACCCACACCGTACACGCAACTGTCATGTTTATTTTAAACACGAAGACACAATTTCCATGGGTTCATATATATTGCTTTTCGAAGTATTCTCCGCGAAATTTGACACATTTTTCCATACGATGGAACCAATCATTGAAGCAACCATTCCATTCGGAAGTTGGGGTCTCCAAAATGGCCGTTTTGTAGGCGTCCACAGCTTCTTCAGGTGATGAAAATCTCTGACCACGCAATTTATTCTTTATTTTAGGGAAAGTATAGAAATCATTAGGGCTTAGGTCGGGGATGTACGGCGGATGGTCTAATAATTCTATGATTTCTTGCTCTAAAAACTCTTTTGTTCTGTGCGCGGTGTGAGAACTCGCATTGTCGTGATGGAGGATGATGCGGCGGTTGCAGTTCTCTTTACGGAGTTCAGAAACGACCTGTGGCAAACAAATGTTAGCAAACCATTCTGCATTAACCGTTCTTTGTCCCTCAAGAGGAATAATCGCAACATGGCCGGTTTTGGAGACAAACGTGGCCACCATTTTTTTTGCAACACTCCGTGAACGAACAATTTTTGTTGGCTTTAACTCATTTTCGAACACCCAAACTCGTGACTGGTTTTTTGTTTCGGGTTCGTACGCGTATATCCAGGATTCGTCACCTGATACGATGTTGTATACAGCATTTGAGGATCTCTCTCTTTAGAGTGTTCTGACGCACCAAGTAACGCGAGCCGCTTTTTGCTCTTCACAGAGCAAATGCGGTATCCATCGGGAAAACAACTTTTTTACACCTAATTGTTCATGCAAGATTATTTGTATTTGACTCATGCCAATGTCTAAAGTTGCCTGAATTTCGCGGTATGTCACATGTCGATCTTCCTCAATCAGCTTACGCACAGCATCAACGTTTTCTTGGGTGACTGCAGTTTTTGGACGAACTTGACGGGGATCATCACTGAGCTTGACACGTCCACGTTGAAATTCAGCAAACCAGCGATAAATTGTGGTTTTGGATGGGGCTTCATCACCAAATGCAGAAATCATCCGGTCAACACACTGTTTTTGTGTTATACCACTTCGAAAGTCATAATAAATCATCGCTCTAGAATTTTCTCGAGTCAATTCCATTTTCTCAACGACTAAACAAGTTTGACAAGACCTTGTGACAAGACCGAGAATCTTTTTTTAAATAAATAAACGGTATTCGATTTTAAAAACCAAGGAGTTTTAAATTAAAAAGATTTTAATATGACAGGAACAGTGGAAATATTCCATTCCCGATACTTTTAGTGCAGCCCTCGTAATGGTAACGACACAGGGTTGAATTCTAAATAGCAAATTTCCTAAAGGATGTTTAAAAACTTGTAATTTTTTATTATTATTATTGTGAGCTGGATGCGGAGTCCTTTGCTATAAAAACGTGTAGCTGCGTCTGAGTTGCCACTTCCAAGAAATTTATTCAAGATTTCAAGCAATTAATGACCGAAAGTGTAACTCGTTGATTTAAGCTGTACTTATTCAAAGTTGTTACAACCTAATTTATAGAATTAATATTCAGAGGAATACGCAACCCCTTGATAAAAAAAAATATTATTCAGACATTTCATGTATTTCATGACATTCGACGACCTCTGTGGCTCAGTGGTTCAGCGCGTTGGTGCTCAAGCCCGGGGGGCCACGGATTCAAATCCCGCCGAAGGAATAAAAAGTTTTTCTGTGTTCCTGGCGTCATGGATGTGTATTAAATATGTATATAATATAATAAAAATCATAAATATATATGTATAGTATAAAAGTATTAAATATACCTCCCGTTTTCTGGTACCTGTAACACAAGTTCTTCGGATACTTAGCACGGGGCCAGATTGACGTGGTGTGAAGCGTACATAGATATTATTATTATATTATTATTCATAACGTAACTTTACCGTAGAATCTGTGGGGCTAGCACGAACAATTTACAAGTACGTATTCGCAACTTTATCGACATGAGAATTGTGACAACGCCTATACAATTGACATTCGATAACGTTACGAACACGTACATATTTGTCAAAATAATCGCTCCATCTTAAAATAATTCTCTGTAATGTGCGCTCTATCTTAAAACTTTTTGCGAAAGCCTTGGCGCTCCGCGATAAAAAAGAATTCATTTTGATTGCAGAATGCTTGACAATATATTGAGAAGTACAAATATTCCTCACAAGTGGAATGTAATGAAATTCCATATCGGGTAAGTCCCCACAGATATCCTGGCAGGGTCCCAAGCAATAAAATGACTCATACGTGTGTGCCCCGTTTAAAAGTTTTACGATCGAAACTACCGGCTGATTCATGTGCTTTACTTTTATTTAAGTTTTACTTTTTAAGTTCTTTTGGAGCAAAAATCTCAAGTGTCCACAATACTTGATTTACTTAAAGCTGGCGCAGGTATAAATGTTTGCGGAAATCTTGTCTTTTATTTTTATTAATTTAACATACACATTATATTTAAGTACATATCATTTAATTTACTCATTTATTATTTGAAGCGTACCATACTTTATTATTTGAAGCGTTTATATATTAAATTTAATGTACCTAATATCCTATTATAAATGTGAAAGTTTGTGAGGACGGATGGATATTTGTTACTCTTTCACGCAAAAACTACGGAACGTATTTTGATGTAATATGGTATGCCGTATGGTAGTAGTTTAAGCTCTGGATTAACAAATAGGCTACTTTTTATCCCGAAAACGTAGTGTTTCCGTGGGATACTGTATTTACGCGGGCGGAACCGCGAGAAAAAGCTATTTTATAGTAATAAATAAGTTATACTTTTTGTAATATGAAGAGGAAAAACATGACTGTCTTTATTTCATTTATGTACTTTTAATTAATAAATAATCATTAACTTTTGATTATTAACAGTACACCATAATTATAACCCGACTACGCAAATTATATAGCCTATGTTACTAGGGCTATCATTACGAATCTATTGACACCTCATTCGTTAAAATCGGAGCAGTAGTTTAGGTGCTACGGGGGAACAAACATACATACATATAACATACATTGCTTTTTTTAAAGAATTTTGAATTTTGAACTGACTGCCAAAATCATTACCCTTCCTTTCGGCTTCGCCGTAGTCGGGTAAAAAAAGCTGAACTACGTAATAAGCATTCCGGTAATCAGTTCTTCTAATATAGTCGCTGAACCAACATAAACCACATCACAAACTCTCACCAGTCCATCAATATACATTAAGAAGGCATTCGTAGTCCAGGAGCCTGAGCAGAATTTATGGTTGAAGAGCCCAAGGCCCCCGGCGTTATAAACGTCGCTCTTCATTACTTATGGAGAGCTTTTACCACGTAATTTCTTATGGCCATAATTTAATCCTAGGGATAAAAGCCATGAGACACGCCGACATTTTATTTTGAACTTAGGATGCTTTATGAGAATTTATTACGGGACAGATACGTGTTATTTTAAGAATTCAGATAAACTTTATGCTTCGGTATATTTGTACAATAAAAATATTTTATAAAGGCGTTCAAAAATATATGGCAATTGGCAACTGACCCTTTCTTTTATGGAAACCGTAATATCCAACATTGAACCTACCCAGATCCAAAACCACATTTGCAAAATGATTGTAAGCATAAAAACATAACGTGTAGACGTGAAACACGTGGCAGAAGTGAAACTTTATTCATCATTTAAAATCCAAAAATACTCCCATCGTGCCTAAAGAACATGGCTGCAAAAAAGATAATTTCAAGCAATAACTACCGAACGAATTTTTATGAAAATTAGCATGGTAGGAGTTTAGACTCACATATGGATTATCACATAGCATACTTTTAATCGCAGCAAAATGTTTCGATCCCGCGGGATTTTTTTTAGAGCGTACGGAGTCGCGGCCCACATTTAGTAGTAGCACAAAATAAATACATAATGTACAGTGGACCATCTTCATACCAGACCGCCTGAATCGGCGCACGCACACATACGCGTCATTTACACGGGCGCTAACGAAACCTCAAATAGCAGAAGTATGTAGCAGGCTAATGTCAGTCCGCGCGCCGCGCCCCCAACACTTGTCGCTGCATTGAACAACTGACGAGTTTTAGTCAGTTCATAGTTGTGCCGCGACGCTTGCGCACTGTCAACGCCTTCTTTGTAGACGTACCAGCCCCAGTGCTCCGCTCGGCCACGCTCAATCGTACCGTTTCCGAGGTCCGCTATAACTGTACATTATTCTTTATTGTAGTAGCAGTTATTATATTATCACAACTCACCTGTAGTGTTCCCCGACATCTCAATGATGCATTTGGACTCCCGCGCTATCTCGCGCGAGTTGAAGGGGCGGACCCGCACCGCCACCTTCACCGACGACATGGCTGCTTTTGTCAGCTACGCCACTAACACATCGGTACGTATGACGAACTGCACCTGCAATAGAAGAGAACGTAAATTAACTATCATCAAATATCATGGACCATAACCTAAACATAAGAAGGAACTAAGGTATCAAGTAGGTAATAGAATCAGGCGTTACTTTTCGGAAATCCATAGTATAAATAATCCATAGTAAAAATACACACAACCTGCAGGCAAATGTTAACTAGCACGCGTAGGCTTGCGAAAAGCGTAAAGCATGCTTATGCGTGCACTCACACATTTGCCTGCAGATTGTGTGTATTTTATTGCGGGATATTGCTAGACATAATATTAATTAAATTGTAAGGTATTAAGCTCGAATAATTACAATATTAACAGAAGAGTACGCTTAGGCCTACTTGCGCAGGTATGGGTTATAGTTAACCCTGGGTTAAAATATCATGCCTTCTCTTTCATAAATACGAGGAACGAGAGAGATAACATGATATTCAACCCAGGGTTAACTTTGACCCAGATCTGCGCAAGTGGGAGAAGCTCATTTCAGACTACTCTATACTATTGTGCTATATAGAATAGCAAAGAAGGACCTAATGCTATACTATAAAGCATGGCGTTCACATTATGCGATATTATCGCAAGCATTTATAGTATATATCAAGCTCAGTATGGTTGTGTCGCTCGCTTCGCTTGCGGGACGGCCGGGGGTGAGGGAGGAGGAAGAGGGCGGCGCGCGATATAGCACAGCATGAACTCAGCGTATCGCACTGTTTTGTAGCGTATAGTAAGCCAATAATATAAAGTACAGTACAGTGTGAACGTGTCCATAACAATGTATGGTGCGCGATATTGTTGTGCTATGAGCTATATACTATATGCTATATACTATTATATTGTAGCGTAATCTGAATGCCGCTTGAGGCCCACAATTAATGAGTTATGATCGTATTAAATGGCCGTTTCGATTAATATTTTTCGTGTAACAGTAAGCTCTTTTCAGACCACGCTATACGGTATCGCTTATAGCGCGCGATAATGTGAGAGGCAGCTATATATTTTACATTTTAACATATACCTGTCTTTGTCATTTCATTACATATTCGCGCTATATCGGACATCGGAACTAATCAATGTGAAAACGCTCTTATACCGACGACATAAAAGCGTGCCTCTCACATTATCGTGCGCTACAAGCGATATCGTATAGCGTAATATGAAATACGCTTTAGGACTGAGACATGCCACGTGACTTATACAAGAAGCCATACACAAGCTACAAATGTCGTGGTGTGAAAGATAATATTCTTAGCGCCTGATAATTAACTCAGGCATTACAAATTAAGTAACAAATAAAAACATGGGTGTCTTTATTTTATTCCGATTATGTAGTTACTTTTCATCATAAAAAGTTAAAAACTATGATTCGACTCAAAAACTATAATAGCCTATGTTACCTGGGCCAATCTTATGAATATATTGACACCTCATTCATTAAAATCGGATCAGTACTTTAGAGGCTACGATGGAATAAACATACATACATATTACATATAGTCGTACATACATACATGGGCTGTCAAAGACACTACCCTTCATTTTAGCTTTGCCGTAATCGGGTAAAAAGATATTCAAAAGAAACCAAATCTTATTCGGTCTGGTTTTAATATTGGCTCATAAAATAAAACATCACATACCTACAGAAATAATTAATTAAGGTATTATATACTATACCGTATAATGTCACACTAGTCCCGATTATTACTAACTATTATTATAAATGTGAAAGTTTGTGAGGATGGATGCATGTATGTTACTTTTAACGCAAAAACTACTGAACGGATTTTGATGAAATTTGGAATGATTGTAGTTTAAGCTCTGGATTAACACATAGTCTACTTTTTATCCCGAAAAAGTAGTGTTCCCGTGGGTTACTACATTTACGAGGGCGAAGCCGCGGGCAAAATCTAGCATGTAACATAAAAATAATAAACATCATATTATAATGTTACGTTATGATATGTAATGTTAACTTTCTAAGTAATTACACATGAAGACTGTTAGTCAAGAAGTTATTTACGAATGATATCTTGATATATTTTAACTGACTAGCTTTTGCCCGCGGCTCCGCTCGAGTAAATTATGTATCTCACGGGAACGCTACTTTTAGGGGATAAAAAGTAGCCTTTGTTTTAATCCCGAGCCTAAACTAATAACATACTAAATTTCATAAAATCTGTTCAGTAGTTCTTGCGTTAAGTAGTAACAAACATCCATCCATCCATACATACATCCATCCATCCTCACAAAGTTACACATCTATAATAGTATATAGTATAACGTAGTAACGATTAAATTCCCATTACGGAATATGCAAGGAAATCCTAGAAAGGATCTGGAACAAGCTTTTGAAGTCCCTAATGAGCGACTTTTTAATTTCATCACGTTTAATACGAGTAGGTAATGTAACGTAATTTTTTTATGATCATAATAACTGCGTTATTCTTAGGGTTCCGTACCCAAAGGGTACAAACGGGACCATATTAGTGACGTCCGTACTCAGAGACATGTAATGCTTACTTAAGGAGTCACTTAGTAGAGATTTTGACAGAAACTGTATGGACTTTATGTCTAATGGCCCGTTTCAATAACCTATCTACCAATAACTATTTGTTAGAAACGTCAAACTGGTATCATCATCATCATCGTCAAAAAACCGTCAAATTATTGAATGGCGACGTTTATAACAAATAGTTATAGATTGATAGGTTATTGAAACGGGTCGTAAGTCTGTACCAGTCTGTCTGTAGTCTGAGTGTGGCCGTGAGTCTTCACACCAGGCTATATCTTCTCAACTGCGATAGCTATCAGCTAGACAATTGAAATTTTCACAGATGATGTATTTCTGTTGCCGCTGTATACAACAAATACTAAAAACAGAATGAAATAAATATTTCAGGCAGGCACGCATACAACAAACGTGATTTTTTGCCGTTTTGTACGGAACGTCCGCCTGGCACTTGGCCGGTTTCATTTACTTGCGTTGTGGTTGCTTTAAAGTAGCCGAAACGTCGGGGGTAAACTAAAATTGAAATAAACCGTGACTGAATCTGTTAAAGTAGTTATATTAGTAATAGCTGTATTGTTAATAAATCGGATTTAGTATAACTTTACTTATGTGCCGCTTGTTGTTAAGATTAATTACATTATTACACAATAGTTTCATTCCATTTAATGGTTCATTACTTTTAACCCAGTTAAGTGTCTGTATGCGGAAATCGTTAGCAATGTGCCGTGATTCATATAGTTACAATCAATTGACAATAGTCACTATTTATTAATATGTGCTATAGCTATTCGTACTGTAATTAATAGTGCAGTCAATGTACTATCATGTAATTGATACTTTTAGCAGGCATATTGATCTCATAATTTACATGGCAAAGTTCAATACGATACTACTCTTACTATTATACAATTATAAATGTGAAAGTTTGTAATGATAGATGGATGGATGAATGGGCGGGTGGATGTTTGTTTCTCTTTCACGCAAAAACTACTGAACTGATTTTGATGAAATTTAGCATAGTTGTAGTTTAAGCTCTGGGTGAACACATAAGCTAATTTTTGTACCGAAAAATACAGTGCTCCTGTGGGATACTGTATTTAAGCTGGCGGAGCCGCGGGAAAAAGCTAGAATTATGATAATACGAACAAATAACGAGAATAGCCAAAGTCATATCAGAGGAATATTATATATATTCCCCTGATATGACCCACTTAAATAAATTAAAGTTACATTCATTTGAAATCATTCATTTAGAATCTTACTTAAAAAAAACTTAAACGTACCTACAGTTACTGATATATTGCAATGAATAGTGTAACAAATGAGATTTTTAAATTTTAGTAATGAGAACACAAAGACGAAGCCGTCGAGTAGCGGGTCAGGAACCGTTAATTTCAATTCGTCACGGTCCGGATACCAACTGAGCCAGCAGCGCACGCGTCGATTGATTCACTAAGGTCATGGATCATTAATTTTCAGACAAAATTGACGAAAAGGATCCAGAATATGATACTAAGACTGAAGTAGTACACTGTGAGCACAATAAGGAAGCACTGAGGGCACAACACCTTTGAAGAGTTGAATAAAATCCGGCAGAAGAACTTTCTAAGTTACACAATGAAAAAACTGCGAATTCAGATCAATACGCACAACATAAACGTGAAACGGAACAATCAAAAGATCATTACATACCAATTATAATTAGACGGGAAAAGATTTATTGATTACAACACTCAATAAAAACGCAGTAAGTAATAACTGTTTATTTCCACATTTGCACAATTTCACACTTCAACCATATTTGTAGCAAATCCAAAGGATAGAATAACGAGACACTGAAATACTTAAAACACTAGCTCCGAGTACAAAATGGTGAATGTTTGACTGAAGTAGATTTTCGTGTACTGTACTGTAATTGCCAACGGTCGGCTGAACACAGAGTCGAAAGTGCAGACGCCACGGCCGCTGCACCACTCTACGGCCTTACGTAATATCCACTGTAACCTACATCTTTCGATTTGCGATTAAAAAATATTCAGGAGATCGAAGGGTCGGCCATGAAAACGTGCCGCCGCAGAGATGACTCACCGTACCCGCGAGCGCCCTCTATACTTTTCGGATCCGGGAAAAGCGCAACGGGGGCTCTTAACCTTGGAAGGCACACTCAATCCGGGGTGGAATACAGCAATCCGTTGGGAACTTACCCTAGGTGGTGTGTTGATTTGATGCACTTCGGTTTGTTTTTAGAAAAAAATAATGGTGCTTTGGTCAAGTTGCACCCTTAGCCAGCATGGCGTCGCCGATAGAACCGCGATGCGACTGCGGGCTGCTGGCCGAAGGCATTGGCGGAGCGGCCGGGGCGCATGCGCGCAACTCTTCCAGCGCCTTCGATCTAACGACCGCTGCGCACTGAAACGGCGCGCACCTTGGCCGCAAATAATGTTAACAAATCTACAGAACCTGACCATTTTGAGTGTGCCACTAGCAAAACACAGCTGAAAAGGCTTAATTATTATTTTATATTTATGAGCTTTTAGAAATTGAGCACAAATGTATTTACGTAACCTATTTACTTTCAGCTTCTTTTTGCCTCATTTCCCTTTGATGTAGGCTTTTATTACGCATTAAGACGTGAATTATTAAAATTCAACGTTTATTTGTTGATTCTCCTTTTTCCTTTTTAATAATTGGAATGCCATGAAACTTTGATGGAGAAATTTCCCCCCTGTCCATAAGTCCGTCTAGCATCGAACAAAAAGTCCTATTTATGAACCTTATATTTAAAAGAATCCAAAATATAACTCCAAGTCATCAAATCAGTAAAAAAAATATTAATTCTGTCATCTGATTGCATTTTTTCATCTATTACACTTCAATCGATTCCTTGGAGTTCGGATGAGGAAAAACGTTTGACGCGATGACCCGTAAAAGTGGTAACGTCAGATTTTATCAGACAATTTTTGTCATACCTTCGACCAGACGCGGTAATGGAAGACACGGTTCAAGAAACTACGAACTACGCACTTAATCGCCCAAACAAACATTGACGCAGTTGCTATCGATTGGATTAGGGACCTAAGATTACTTTGGACGTTTTGCGACGAGTTGAAGAGACGACGGACGAGGGTCAGATCAGAATTAAGTCTAAAATCAAAATAAAAATTTATCAAAAGCGCTATCTTAATTGCTCTAAATAAAACCGATGATTAAAATAACACGACGTAATAGACATAAATTCCTAAGTAGGTAAAGTTCTTGCTTATAATTTTCTAAACACTTGGAAACTATTGAGAATGATTTTATTCAACTATTAAAAAGGTGCTCCTGTTTTGAGAAGACCTGTGTTGTTTAAATATCTGTCCCTAAAATGATAGAGGCATTTTATAATGCAACCAATCAATGGGAGACTGTTTAATATTATTTTAATTAAATCAACCCCTATTAGCATAGTAAATTAAACCAACCAAATTAAGCTATATCCGAGGGAACGTCAAATTTACTGATATCACAATTATGTAAATGTAAACCAACAATTTCTTACAACGGTTTCTTAACATTATAGTACTCGATAAAGATATGAATTAAAAATTTGGAGATTTAATAGGTAGCGGTACCATTCAGGAGTACCAATAAAATGAATACTAGATACAAATACAAACCTAACTGACATTATATGAGGACCTCTTTATTTTCTCTCTCTCTCTCTCTGCCTAATTGTGAGACCATGGTGTCCCGGGCAATAAGCGCCCATGACCCAAAAATATTCTAAATGCCCAAAACCGCAAAAGAAGTCATGAGCATCAGCTATGTAACGAAATACGTAAGACATTTTCAGTTCATGTATTGTATACGTATTAAGTGTAATAAAGAGGCGTTCAGTGTGGGAGCATTAATATATTACCCCGAGGCCTACGCATTCAGAGTAACATAAACAACAAAGTAATGCACGATGTTAACACTGAATATATTGAATGTATACCGTTGGGAATAAAAACACTTTACATCAATAAAGAAGTAACATGAGTTTTTGCTCAATTACGACTTTTCGACGCAACCTGTTAATTGATACGAGAAGTTTTCGCAGACCTGGCAAAATGAATTAAAGGACTGGATGGATTTATCAAATGAATTTTCGAAAACAAATCATTTCAATCACCAATTGTGTGGTTGTCTATACCTACTTTTACCGCCCATCGTGATCGGTTTAAGGCGAAATACCGACGAATTGAATGCGGGGTTCGTATACTTATCTAAGTATAACTTTTTAAGATGTATAACAATCCTAGAAAGACACAAAGAAGATAGGTCTCATTTGAAGACAAAGCCAGTTCCTTCTAAATGAGGTCAAAGAATATCCCATGAATAATATGAAGCAATGAATGCGTAACTATGAAAAATCCACAGCAGCTTCATAGCTGTCCCTTGGGTCAGCAGAGCAAATATTGTTCTGAAATTGAACTAGATCTCGCCAAAGCGCTTTTGTTTGCTATCCCTATAGGCTTACGGAGATGGAGTTCTATACAGGCTTAGCTAGACCGGTCGTGATGTTTATTATATTCATTTTGGGTGGAATAATTATTACTAGAGGCCGCCCTGTGGTCGAAATTCAATAATAATAATCCTACTACTATTAGAAATGTGAAAGTTTGTGAGGATGTATGGATGGATGTTTTTTACTCTTTCACGCAAAAACCAAGATCGGATTTTGATAAAATTTGGTATGGTAGTAGTTTAGGCTCGGGATTAAAACATAGGCTACTTTTTATCCCTAAAAAGTACAGTGTTCCCGTGGGATACTGTATTTACGCGAGCGGGCAAAAGCTAGTTCATATATAATATAAACTTTATAAGAGTTCTTTTGCCTCCTAGATAGAAAAAAAAATGTAAATGTTGTGACAAATTGACAAACGTCAACGTGTAACAAAATCCAAAAGTTTTTTTTAAAGGAACAATTTTTAAAAGAAGAAGAAGTAAATTGTTTCTATCAAACGCACGGTAGTGTGTGTTAATAATCTGAAACAGTGTCTATTGTTATTATTTTTATTAATTTCATGTACTTCTGAGCATTATTAAAAAAAATAGCTTACTGCACACCTTGTTCCACATAAACTTTAATTAGGCGTCCAAAATTCATACTCATCAATAATTCGAATACTACACTCATTTTGGCTACGTACAGTCAGTTTATTAAGTTGGCCAAAAAAATGTAGCAATTATTTTGCAACTGCTAGACCAAATTATAAAATAACTGGGGCTATAAATCATAATCTTGGTTAAAAACCATGAAGACTGAAGTGAGACTATTATTGTATATTTTCTTGAAAAGTGCAATGGTGACCACAAGACTGCTTTGACGTGGCGACCATGAAAATTACTTAATTTTCATGAGTCATGACATAAACCTGGCCCTCTACTTTTTATCGAGGAATTTCACGTTCTCACCTACAGAACAGCAAGTTAAGAATAATCAACACCAACATTACACTTCCCCGAGACGCATAAAATGAATACGAAGCGCCAAACGACTGGGCTGTTTAATTGCATAAATTACATCGGCACAATCGCGAATTACATCGCAAACTGCGTCATTCTTGAATACTAAGAGCGGGATTATTCTACGAGGTTGCCACGCACTAACATTTTAAAGGAATAAAAGAGAAAATTTTCAACCTATACAACTGCGTAGTGTGCTTCGACGCACACAGAGAACTTGACCTTTATGGTTTTAGCAGCTTACATTGTAGTTTATACTACAAGTTTTAGAACCTACATTTCTACGTAGACAATTTAGCTACAACAGTCTACAATAAAGCTTTGGTTTTTACGAAAGGTTTTGGTTGTTACATAGTTGAGTTTATTTTTCAAACCGTTTTTTTTTTACGACCTCTGTGGCTCAGTGGTTCGCGCGTCGGCGCTTAAGCCGGAGGTAGCGGGTTCGAATCCCGCCGAAGGGACAAAAAGTTTTCCGTGTTCCTGGGTCTTGGATGTGTATTAAGTATATGTATAGTATAGTGAAAATCTTAAATATGTGTTCAGTATAAAAGTATTAAATATATTTCCGTTATTTGGTACCTGTGATACAAGTTCTTCGGATACTTAGTACAGACTACAGGACCAGATTGACGTGGTGTGAAAGCGTCCATAGATGGGTAACCGAGCTTTGCTCGGAGTTCTGATAAATTTAAAAAAAAATAGAATCACAAAATATTATCTGACCGGGATTCGAACCCACCACATTTCAAATCTCCGAACAAGCAAAAATTATAATATACGTAGGTAAAAGTATAAGACATATTATATTAATCATGTAATAATAATAATGATTTAAACTTTCCTAAATTCTTTCCTTTGACGAAATGCTAACTAAGCCTAATTTATTCCCATAATAGTTTTTGATCCATATCTTGAATCTATTTTATTACTGCTAAGATTTACGCCCGAAATTTATTATCAATCTTAATCCCATTTTAGTTATCTGACATCAAGATTTCAATACATTTCAACGATCCTAGGATTAACTTCACGTCAATTTACGTCAATTTTTGTTGGAGAATCTAAAATTGAAGTCAATCTAAGATTTTTGATACGTTGATAACTTTTCGGGCGTTAGTAGCACACGCATTCCTTTTTGATCATTTCTTTGAGAAAGTTTCGTTCAGATAGACAAAATAGACTTAAAGGACATTGAAACCATTTCTTACATTCTTGGGCTAATAATGTAATAAGTTAAAACTGGTATATATAGATAAATTTAGATTAATGAGAGCCTTGTGGAAAATTCTGTAACTTTTGGTAATCTGAGAACAAAGTTATGATCTGTTTAGTGAAAGTTAGGTAGGTTATGTTTCAATACCAATGAAATAAACTTTTTAACACTACTATGTTGAAAAGTTTATTTCATGTGTTGTAATATTCCTTATTAGGTGGAGAATACGTAAAAAGTCATAATAATAGGCTATTATTAATGATTCTTATGATGACTTAAAAACAATAAAGATATGACAGGAATAGATTTATAAGAAAACAGAACAATATATATAATTATTTATAGTTAAGCAAACTAATATAATAATTTAAAATGTTGTGCTGATGTGAGATCTCAAACTGATACACAGAAGATCAGGCGCCTCGGCACCGCCGTGGTCGATGCCTGAGTGGGTTCCCTTTGGACACGTGGTGTGGAGATTTGATTCTGATTTTCGATTTGCTTATTTTCTTTTTAGCTGTGTTTATGTCCCTTGTGTGTGTTCAATAAAGATATATTTATTTATAATTATTATTTATAACAATTTTAATGTAGTATATAGTTTATTCGGCTTCTATAAAGATTAGAATGTCGTCAAGAAATTATCCAGATGGAGCAATATGATCTTGATAACTTGTGCAGCTAAGGTATCATAATATTATGATATACATAACACGATCATTGACCACTCGGCAGGCTCCGACAGTTCGTCTGTTTACTATGCAATTACAATAAAAGCGTACATAAGAATAGCTGTATTTCCTCTAAGACGAAGAAGAAGAAAGAAGAAGTCAACGGCTTGACTAAACTCTGTAATAATTAAAGAAGTGGTCGTTGGAAATAATACTATTTAGGAAGGCACTCAAAACGCAACAACATGAAACGCATTAGAAAACACGAAACGAGTGAATCGAAAGTCAAAACGTCAAAGACCTATGACAAAATTGACAATTATAAATGACTTATGCCAAAAGTGTTTACTGTGAAATCGATTAAATAAATGGACGATATCACGAAATGTGTAGGTTTTCTTTCTTATTTTTCTCGGCTCCCAGATTGAGAATTGAGCTGAGTTTTTATATTTTAGGAGAAAAAAAGACGATTTTTTTAAACCCTATCTCAAGCCATTACATTTGGGCCCACGATGTTCAGTCTCCTTTTACGCTTTTGACTGTTCTAAAATATCGCCTCAAAGAATTCTCAAAATAATAATATTGTTTTGTTCAATTAAAACTGTTTTTTTTATATATATTTTATGAAAATCAATGGTAAATACCTAGTTAGTATTTTTAAAAGAAATGAGTTCCACATTATCAAAAGTATTTTCGCTAACAAAATAGCGCATTTCATACAAATTCAAGTTCGTTTTTTCCAGCTCTCCAGTGTAGGCGTAATGACTGCACGCCCTGAAAACATTTGATTGCGAGTGTTTCCACGAATCGCTAACACCATTAAAACCTCTTTAGTGCAGAACTAAATAGTTGCATTTGCAGGAGTAAGTTTTACAAGTTATAAACATTGTGTAATTAATGTGTAAAATGTTACAGTAATGTAGCCAGCCTATTTTTTCTAGGTAATTGATACGAAAATAAACTTTCATAGTTATCTTGACAGATCCTAATAAATGTATCGACAATAAGTAGTAGTAAAAGGTAGTAAAGGTGGATATATAATCGAAAAAGAATAAGGATTTTGGAACGTAAAAAACTTTTTAACAGTAACAGATAATAAAATTTGAAAAAAATGCCAAATAAGCTACCGGTTTAAAGTGCTAACATACGTACGGATTCGGTACGGTGCGGACCGCGGATTTGGACCGCTCCGTACCAAATTGGATTTGGATTCGTAGTCCGGCGAACATAATTATAATTCGCGGTCCGCATCGGATATGGTTCGCACCGTACCAAAACCGTAAGTGTGTAGAGTACTCGGGCGATTGTGCCGGACAACGATCTCAGTGTTGCTGACTTTCCACACAAAATTAGGAAAAAAAATTACGGGAGTTTACTAGGGGGCAGGATTTTTCGAGTTTACTCCTTAAAAAACAATTTTTATATGTGTATATAGCCCGGGGTATGAAAATTTATAGGGAGTGAAATCAGATTAAGACACGTTAGTTTTATGTCATTTACGCGTAATTCTCTGTGTTAAACACATAACCTTTTTTTCTAGCTTATTATCTCTTATACCTGTAAAAAATCAGGGTCGAAATAAGGGTTTAGGGTAATAAATAAGTTTGGGGAGAAGTATTTTTGAGAGTTGGTATCACTGTTCGATTTCAATGGATTGCGGGAATCATCGTCGTCGTCGAAAAACAGCACTGTAAATAGAACTTTGTGCTAATACAATAGAGCTGAAAATCGAACACACAAGTGTCGAGTTTGCAATTCAGTCTGCCAGACCAAATCCGTGTGTGCGTAGCGACACCGGATTCGGTACGCGGATACGGTCCGCGGACCAAGTTCGAGTGTGTGTTAGAACTATTAGGTTTGTCGCTGTGTGCAGTATACAGATTTACAAACGATCCCCAAAGGCGATGCAAGTACAAACTGGAACTACCCGCAAATCACCGTCCAGCTGATCTACAACCTACTCTCTAATTGCTTGTTCTAGTTGTTTACATAAAAGGATGTAAAAACTAAAGCTTTTTATTCAAACTAGTTCTTGCAGTGGAAACGGTTTAAAACTTTAATTAGACGCTGTTCTTCAATCAAATGTTCCGTTCGACGCTGTTCTGTCTACTCTGAATCTTTGTGTGTGGTTTAATTTTAAAGCATTATAATCCACGTGACCACTTTGGGTATATTGACTATGATTCTTGAGTTGTATGTTTGATCGCAAAAACTATTTAATTATCCTATGGGACTGGTATGTATGTAATATGTTGTTTATTGAAACAAAACTTAAGTTGTTGCTCTGTAAAGAGAAATTTATTCTTTTATGAAAAATCATATTTAATTTTAGCAAACACCACTTACTCTATTTACTTAATCTAAAAGATTTACATAAAAATATTTACTAACCTGTAAAGAGAAACAACATTAAAAGCTACTGCTTCAACTATGATCTCTTTAAATCACAAATTATTTAAATTTCTGATAAACCTCGTTATCGTTTCTAAATTCTAATGTCCAAAGCCAGAGACAATTTCTAGGATGAACATAGTGCAGAGTGCTGTCACCATAGATAATGCTTCGATGTATACGTCAAAGGTAATGTGCGGGAAACTTAAATTAACTGAAGATTCTATGAGCTTCATTTACATGTATATAATATATTTGATTACGAATTTATAGAATTTGGAGAGTTGGAAAATTATAAACAAAAAATATATCTATTAAATGTCTAAAGAAACCATCTTATACATTTTATTTAATGGCGGATGCCGGGAAGATTCTCTTGATGGCGGTAACCCCACAAATCTAAAATCAACCATTTTGTTTGAAATATCAATATTTCAATATGTTCCTACTCTCGTTACTGTAATAATAATAATAATTTATTTATTCACAAGAATTCAGTACAAAGGATAATATTTAAATATTATCCTAACATTACAAGGGATCTGTACATTCTACCATAACATAATGGTGTGTGAAATTTTTAAAACATGCAATTGATAAAAACTAATACTTGAGAATAATAACAATAATAATAATATGAAGATTAGATTTCAAAATTCATTATTAATGTTTTCAATGTCGAATGTCGGTAAACAAAGTACTTACACTTTATATGGAACTAAGTAGCAACACGCCTTGGGGATTGAATTAAGAATTGCAGTGAACAAGCACAGTGATGCGATCGTACAGAGAAGGCCGTATAAAGGCCATATTATATTTGGGTTAACGGCTGCCCCTGCGTTCCCAACCTTGTTTCGAGCTCTCAACTCAAGGATTATGCTCAAGACCATCCTTTTCATAATGATATATTCACTTACTGGGGAATCTTGTTAAATCTTTGGACCAAAGGATACTCTAGTCGTTTTGGAAAGATGTTTAGTTACTGATCAAAAATTTTATACTTCATCGTTTTCGCTATCTGCTGTCTTGGGTCTTGTAACTTTTTTCTCATTCATTCTTTTTACATAGATATCACATTTTATATCGATACATTTCAGACCCTCTATAGATTTTAAGAGAAGAGCCCTTCCTAATAAACCACTCTCGTGCTAGGATCTTGCCCGTTTTAGATCTACCCTCAGAGTAATATTTATAGCATAGAGACCCACCCTATTTAGTAAGAAATTTTTATCTTTCCTTATCTCACATGCTAACACTTATTAAGAGTTTCATAAAGTCGTAATTCCAACGTCATAAAAATGGACTCCAAAAGCCTGACAACCGATTTGTTTCCGTTTCATTCTTATGGGTTTTTGCCATTGATGTTTTGTGATACAGATAGCTGCTTACGGCTTTGATTTTAGTATTATTTCCATGTCGTATTCTTCTATCAAGGATCTACCTGTATTTCCTAGGTATTTATTAAATATTATTGGTTTCCAATATTGTTTACATTTTGGATTACCATAGAACCTTCTGACATCCTTGGAGACGAAAGGCATTAGATATTCAAATATTCATGAGTATCTGAATTCTGAAGACGCTTCAGTCTTGCCTGCGCCGCGAAAATTATACTAAACCCAATAACTTGTTAAAAAACAAAAATGGCAGAATATTTTAAGAATTTGTCAATTTCAGAGATAATTCAACCTATTTTGGACCATAAGTCACTTAATTTTCTGGTTATTGGGTTGTAAGCTTTAAAAATCCTTTATATGATATTCATAAAAAATCTTCATTTCGGTATATAATAATATCTTATATTTGCTATGTGCTTTAATGATGTCAATTGCTTGAAGTTAATGGTTCTAAATTACTTTAGAAATTATATTCACCTGAATATAATTTCTAAAGTCACGTCGATTAAAAGAGAACATAAAATGTAAATGGCTACGGAAAAGCTGATTATTTAGTTTAATAAAGTTGGTGAGAGAGAATCATACGGCTGGCTGCGAAATGTTTATCAAATATAAAGGTCAGAGGTCAATCGGTGCACAATCAATACAGCCACGATTACTTAGTAACTGCACGGTCAACTGCGCAAACCAACGTAAGCGGGAACACTAAGCAGATTCAAGAGAAATACAAAACATAGTACTTACAGTAAAGCCATATTGCTAATGGCCCTCGGCAATTAAGTTTTTCTATGGGAATGACAAGAGTCGTGGTAGTATTAGAGGCTCCAGGATGAAATTAGCTGTATCCCGGTGCTCGAATTTAACACAATACAAAGTTTAAGGACCTATTTGCTCTCCTAAGGACTTTAAAGACCTCTACCTCATCGTCATAATACCTGGGTGCTATATCCGTTTAGTGGTTTTTACTATAAATTGATGAATCACGCGTCATTGCGTGGCATTGCATATTCATGAGAATTTATCGAAAGGACACTCCTCGTAGGAACGAGGCATTTAGCACTATGATTAATCTAGTAAAAATATGCTATATCTAACCAAAAAAATTCTAATTGGCTGAATGTATAACGAACACATGTCCCTACAAAAGTTCAACCCACGCTTAGGGCATCAAATGCATGAATCCTACAATTTTCACATGGTTATAATAGGTGTGGATAATAACAGCGAGATGAGCAGTTGAGACGCTGAGCCACGTGCCCTAGGAGGATGAAGCCTGAATGGCGTGACGTCAATCACTGACGTCAATAGAGTGGGAGCCCGCAGGATGGTACATTCCTGTTATTGTTCTGAGATTTATATTGCAGTAAGAGGAACAATTTTCATGGGATCGTGGCGGCATTTAAGAAAAAATTCAACGACCCTTAATAAAAAGTAAATTATCTTGTAGTCAACTCGTTTACAACATCGGGCTTATCAGTTTTATAGCTTTACTTCTACTGTATACTGTGGTAGTGCCATGCTTTCGCACGCATGGGCTGGCTTGAGCGGAGACACAACGACGTCACTAAAAATCGGTGTTTAGTAATAGCGTTAAGAGTAGTGACACCAAATAAATTAGCAAATTTTTCTTATTGATTTTCATTGAAGAAAAATAATGTAGTTGATAGTAAAAATAATCATATTGTTTTAGCAAATTGAATTTTCAGCGAAAAATGTCACCAATTACTGAGACAAACCGACAAAACATTTTCCAATTTCTATTTTGCGGAATTTATTTTACTTTTGTATAGCGAAGGTCATTCGAGAACTCAAGCTTTATGATTTCAATTACGAAAGCCGCATTCGAACGACAATGAATTTATAACTACGATAACTTTCAGATTGTAAAGATTGCCTGCAGAATATTTAAACAAATCTAGTAATTTTACAAGAAATTTTATCTCGGTCGAATTCAGTCACTACTGAATTAGTAAACCAATAGGGGAGTTTTTTTTTTCACTAGTTCCATAGAATCAAACTTTTAAAATGCTATGCCACTGATTTCTTTTTTTAATCTACGCTCCAAAAAAGCAATCTAAAAGCGAATAGAATTTCTGTTAGATACCTCATGTTCTTATTATCGATACCTACATAGTTAATACCAAAATCAGCAGATAGCAATTTATCGCCGCGGAAGGGAGGATACTTACACGTGTATATTTAATAAAAACAAAAGCCATATATATCGATCTATCAAACCTATTAGCTCGCGCTATCGCGACAGATATAAATAGTTAAACTTAATTGCTCTACATCGATGTACTGTATCTGAGGACCTCGCACCCCTACAAAATCGACAGAAAACATGATATTGTGAGATGGTCTATGTGTAAAGATGGCGATACAAAATGTATGTCTAAGAAGACATAAATCCTAACTTTTTTGCGAACTAGCTGTTTCCCGTGACTCCGCCCGCGTAAATATACTATCGAGTATCCCGCGGGAACACTGTACTTTTCTGGGAGAAAATGTAACCTATGTTTTAATCCAGAACCTAAACTACTACCATACCAAATTTCATCAAAATCCGTTTAGTAGTTTTTGCGTGAAAGAGGAACAAACATCCATCCATCCATCCATCTATCCATACATCCATCCTCACAAACTTTCACATTTATAATATTAGTAGGATACCAGCCATCATTATAAAACTTCAGTTCAGTCAAATCAACTGATGGTGATGAAAATCAACCGAATGCTCTTTTGAATTGTTTTTTTTTGCATAAGAGTGATTCGACCCTATATTTACAGAAAAGGACATTGTTAATTTCCTATGGAACATCCATTTCCACGACGACCAAAGATAAAATTAGGTTAGATGCAAGTTTTGATCAGGTACACCTGATTTACAACAGCATATCTGCGGAAGGGGTAAATACTGTGATATTAATTACGAAACAACGAACGAATATTCATAGGAAGTGTGATAAACAATTTATTTACTAACTCCACTTTTCCATGGATCTAAATTAAAATAATAACGGAAAATGAAATGTGAATGAAAATTGTCCGATCTAATAAGCATTTTATTTTGTGGTCGCCACTTTTGTTTTACCCGCTGATTAAAAAATTAGGCACATGATATACTACTTATGTGTCGACTTTTAGATAGAAAAAAAGTCGAAAAAAACATCTGGTAACGAAACGAACCTTCGTCACTGAGACCATTGACCTGACACTATCAGCTGATTCATCTCCCAGCTGATATTATAACGTAAATTTTTTGTAAAAAATTGGGGGTTGTCTTTAAAGTCTGTTTACGGACGTCGTAAGAAAATATCGATGAATTGCATACTTTTATGAAATGAATTATCATAATTCTGTATAATACAAAGGAGGAGTTAAATGAAAATTACAATTTTTTCGATAAATAACATTTATTTGCACTCGCTAATTTTAATATATTTTTTAACTTAAATTATACAGATTAATTACAAGCAACAATGCCCAATTGCTATTAACAATTTATTTACTATTTATATACATGTATGATATTTAAGATCTTCCAATCTGCGTTATTCTGTTAAGGATAGGACGATGATAGGAAAAGTAGGAAATCAAGGGGAGCGTTTCAAGTGTAAATTTCCTTAAAAGATAGCAGCTTTGCGCAGTTGGCATCCGATTTCCTCGCAGCTATCGCGTGTGCAGGAGTTCTGGATGCTGCTATACGCTGTCTGTACTCACGTTGATTCTGTGCATTTAATTTTGGAGCAACGATTGTTGGTGGCTTAGCGAATGGCGTTGCTGACGTGGATGCGTGTTGTGTGAGCTGTCGTCGAATACCAGTTTGGACGTCGTTTGACCTTGCCCCTGAACGAGAATAGGGTGCATTAGTCGATTCTAATGAACCACTGACAAGAGCCAAGATAGCAGCTTTGCGTAGTCTGCAGTTGTGATGTCTTTCGGCATCCGATTTCCTCGCAGCTATTGCCTGTGCAGGAATTCTTGATGCTGCTATACGCTGTCGGTACTCATGTTGTTTCTGTACCTTCGATTTTGGAGCAGCGATTGTTGGTGGCTCAGCGAATGGCGTTGCTGACGTGGATGCGTGGTGTGTGAGCTGTCGTCGAGTACCAGTTTGGACGTCGTTTGACCTTGCCCCTGAATGAGAATAGGGTGCAGTAGTCGATTCTAATGAACCACTGACAAGAGCCAAGATAGCAGCTTTGCGTAGTCTGCAGTTGTGATGTCTTTCGGCATCCGATTTCCTCGCAGCTATTGCCTGTGCAGGAATTCTTGATGCTGCTATACGCTGTCGGTACTCATGTTGCTTCTGTACCTTCGATTTTGGAGCAGCGATTGTTGGTGGCTCAGCGAATGGCGTTGCTGACGTGGATGCGTGGTGTGTGAGCTGTCGTCGAGTACCAGTTTGGACGTCGTTTGACCTTGCCCCTGAATGAGAATAGGGTGCAGTAGTCGATTCTAATGAACCACTGACAAGAGCCAAGATAGCAGCTTTGCGTAGTCTGCAGTTGTGATGTCTTTCGGCATCCGATTTCCTCGCAGCTATTGCCTGTGCAGGAATTCTTGATGCTGCTATACGCTGTCGGTACTCGTGTTGTTTCTGTACCTTCGATTTTGGAGCAGCGATTGTTGGTGGCTCAGCGAATGGCGTTGCTAACGTAAATGCGTGGTGTGTGAGCTGTCGTCGAGTACCAGTTTGGACGTCGTTTGACCTTGCCCCTGAACGAGATTAGGGTGCAGTTGTCGATTCTAATGAACCACTGACAAGAGCCAAGATAGCAGCTTTGCGTAGTCTGCAGTTGTGATGTCTTTCGGCATCCGATTTCCTCGCAGCTATCGCCTGTGCAGGAATTCTTGATGCTGCTATACGCTGTCGGTACTCACGTTGTTTCTGTACCTTCGATTTTGGAGCAGCGATTGTTGGTGGCTCAGCGAATGGCGTTGCAGACGTTGATGCGGCAGCGTCTTGCGCCTTCTTGAGTACCTAAAGATAGTGGCAGATCCGTGAGATCCATAGGTTCGTCAGGTTGGTCTGCCATAATGTGTTCGTAAGCGGTTCTGCAAAAGAAATTGTTAATAATTTATTTTTCTAATTATTTTAATTTCTTACATTAAAAGCTACGCATGATAAATTTTTTCATTGAATACTTAATAAAAGCAGATGATTTTTTTTACGATCGTTTATATGAGATAATTTTTTTTGTCAAAATTGTAAAATAACATATTATATTACTGCACTCGCCTACCGATGCTTCTTTTTTTTATTTAATAATTAATTAAAGAACACATATATATGTGAAATTATATCGCTTATCAAATTCTTAAAATGCAAGAATTAATTACCTTTTTTGACGCAATTAGATATTGTTGTAATAAACAATGGAAACCACATTAACATTTCACTTTATAAATAGTTGACAAAACAGTTCACGTGTAGTTTGTGTGCTGCCGCTGTCTCTCCTCTACTCGGACGCATCGGCCGATGCAGTGGAAGAGAGATAAATGCGTCACAAGCCGAACGCTTAGGTCGATCGTGCCTCTCTATCGTTTGTTCCGCGCTCGCGCTTGCACGGCGGAACGTGACAATCAGGCTGAACGTGACAATTTTTCGTGCGTGCAGCCGGCGTTCATTAATTTATAAAACGTTATCACGTCAAAAAGAGTCTTGATGCCTTTACATAAGCATAAGCTAAATCATGTGCTCAAATTTTGTGTAATTGATTTAACGAAATTTTATATACGTCGTTGGTAGACAAATAGTATAATATGTCTTACTCTCTGGCAAAGAAACTATATTTCATGTTGGAATATTCTGGAATAAATTACTTCATTGGAAGGGTCTTATCTCGAGACAAACTTCTATTTACAAGGGCGTAAACATCGATCACGTTTAAAGAATATCACAGATGTACAAACTCGGCTCGCCTTCATAACTTTAATGAATCAAATCTCACTTGAAAAACAATATCTGACTAATATAGAAGAATAAAACCGTGTTTATTTTTTTACTGAGCCACAATAGAGCAACGGGGGAACCTTCCGAAAAAGTCGCCCAGAAATGTTTTCGACCACTGAATCAAAGTCGCGATAAATGCATGGTGATTTCATAGAGTTTGAACAATATTTCATGAACCTATACTTATTAATTTGTGCATTGATAAACTTTCACTGTATTCCTAATCATCGTATACATTATCCCCCTGACTAATAAAACTATTTACACAACGAATAATTGAAGCAACGTTGCTGTCTTTGTCTGATACGTTGGAAATGTTACATGATAGAAAAAGATGGATGGCAACGTTATTTAATTTATCCGTTGTATAAATATTTTTATTAGTAAGGGGGTATAAATATTATGATTATTATTATTATTATTATACATACGTGTTTAAGATTTAGAGATCCAAGTAAACTTATCAAACATTCATATTCTTTTCCTCAACTTCATATTTGTATTCCAAATGTAGTTTGCGGGGAAACAGTTGTTGTGACTCAAAACAGGAGCTCGGAAATGCAGCGGTCACATGTTACATTATGCACTAGTTCCATATGCCATGTACCGCATGTATAGATAGAAGTAGGTATCCTCCTACTATTATAAATGTGAAAGTTTGTGAGGACGAGTTATGGATGGATGAATGTTTTGTGAATTGTGACTCTTTCACGCAAAAACTACTGGATGGATTTTGATGAAATTCGGTATAGTACTAATTTAGACACATAGGCTATTTTACATCACAGTTAAATGTAAGATTTCCGCGGGATTTCTTCTTTCGCGTACGAAGTCGCGGGAAAATATTGTTGAAATATCTATAAGACGGTCGAAATGCTATAAAAAGCTATTTAAGGTATGGGCCAGAGCAGTCTCTGCCTAGCGGAGTGACAAGGCCGGCACGTGACACGTTAAAAGTCTCTCCAATTTAAGTAAAGTTTGACTATTTTGCTGTCAATAATGAAGATTTACTATATAAAACTATATTTTTGACGTGATAACGTCTTATAAATCGATGGAGCCGGCTGCACGCACGAAAAAACATGACTCATGAGATACCTGTTACCCGTTATCGTTACCAAGTACCGTTACCAAGTACCCAAGTACCAGCGTTACCTCGCATTGCCTTTACCTCATTATTATTGTTTTTGTTGTTGTTGTTGTTGTTGTTGTTGTTGACGTTGTCACGTTCAACTATCGTTAGTAAACCGACTTTACAGACAACCGGTATTTTTGTTATAAAAAATTATAATGAGCCTATTGTCCGGGTTATTATTAAGAAACAGCTATTGACACCTCATTAAAATTGGATCAGTAGTATAGGCGCTACGCTAATAATAGATATGACAGCCAAAACCAAGCATTTGGCTTCGCCGTAGTCGGATAAAAATGTCGCGGTGAGCTTGTTTAAAATCATTAATAAACCATATTTATAAACGTCACTTTAAAATTTCAGTCTTGAGCACTTTCGGCTTCAATTTTAATTGAAGTAGCGAAGGCTTTTACGCATTTAATTAAGTGAATTAAGAATGAACGATTTATTTCATGCCGATGGCTGATGTCATATTTCCGTCATTGAACAAATGGATTTAAAGTTTAAATAGATAAAACAAAATACAAGGTGATATTTATATTTTTTGTCAGCCTGTAACAATAAATGCCCTCCTGACAACATTAAACAAGTAGATGAACAATCAGATGTAAAACCAAGGCATCCGCAACACTAGATGTGTAACAAGCTTTATGTCGAATTTTTGGATCGCCGGTAAATCGGAATGCATTTTACAAAGTCATTGTAGATAATAACAAGACTAGTTATATATATAGTAGAATATTTAAAATGTTTTTCAATAACTAGCACAAGGCTCAGCTCGACAGCAATTTCATTAAAACTACCCTCCAACATAATTAAAGTGTTAAGTTTCTCAACTATCGCTAAGCCTGTAATAAAACAAAAGTGGGCTGGTGCTCGATAGCCATTTGCCAGAGCAGCCCCAGAGTAAAAATAATTTTAACGTTCATTAATCTGTGGTGCAGCTCTATAGAAATATATCAAAAATATACATAACTAGACTTGCCCGTGACTACCTGCGCATGACTAACATTAATCTCGAGGAAATCGTACATTTTGCCGCGATAGAAAGTAGCCTATGTCCTTCCCCGTGGTGTAACTTTATATCTGTGCCAATTTTTCATCGAAATCAGTCCTATAGTTTCGGAGCCTATTTAATGCAAACTTTCTAATAAACTTTTCCTCTTTATAATATTAATAATGCGTCTCGTAGCAAACAAATATGCCAGCTAAGCTTCTTGTTGTCTATGAATATCGATAAAAAATTAAAACTTTCAGATACCCGAAATAGATGCACAATTGCACATTTGATGTTAATATGAATGAACGTGGTTGATGAATTCAAACATTACAACAACAGTTGAAATTAGTTGCAGTAATTGAGTTAGTCCACATGGATGAAAATAGAGACTATTTTGCACCGCGCTTGTCCAAGCGGCTGACAGGTAACTGGGAAAACTTAAGCTTTTGTCAAACAAAAGGCTTTGTATCGATTAAGGCTTACTATTAATAGCCTGTACTTTCTAGCCTACAAAACGTACAGCGTACCAGTGTTGAAGGCTGGTTCTCCTTCATAGGGTAGCCCTAGCCTGTATAATAGGTAGGTATTTGGATGAGGGTCTTCAAAAGGTAAGTGGTAAGTGAAGCCGATAGGAATGGAGTTATAGGAACCCCACACCACTGTAGCGTACTATTTATAGACTACCAGATGTAAGTGGTAATTAATTGGTTTCAGAGTTCTTATTGTCCAAAGACTTTAGAAATACTTAAATAGAGCTTAGAAGTGTCTAATAATAGCGTTGGATTAACAGGTTTTTTATTGCGTAGCAAACAAAAGACGTTTGTAACTTAGTTACGACTTAAAAGTTTTAAAAATGAAATCTTGTAAATTTTTAACAGATCATAAGCTTTTTTTATTCTCTTTTTTCATCTGTTTGTTTCAATTTAAAAAAAAAAGGAAATCAAGCGGGTCATCAAACGATGTGGACATTGGACAAGGCTTTTATAGCCAGAAACTTTTTGAGGAAAGAGCTGTTTCTTCCACCACATCTTGCCCCCGCAAGGATAATCTATGTATTTCAGTATATAGAAACACGAGTCGGTCATAATACGACACATACGTTGCTCATCGATTGATGGCCGCCGGGCCGGCGCCATTGGCTGGCGCACGTGACGTCACGCTATCGACCCGCCACCTACGTACGCGCATGCGCCGCACGCAATACTCGCACGCGATTGGCCCGCGCCGCTCATACAACAGAGGGAGTACTATTCAGGGTTACCACCTGAAGAACTATTTGTTTGTGCGCATATACGTATCTGTGTACGGAAAATCGTGGAGATGACAACCCTAGTACTGTTACGCCTTGTTTTGAAAATATATCAATGCTGGGAACACATATAGAGTCAAGAATAAGAAATGTTATTTATGCAGAGTGATTGCACATGTTGCAGAGCTGGGATACAATTTTATAAAAAATACCAACGTCGCGTAGGGACAACCATTTTTTTCCAAATTTTGTAAAATTCAAAAATAAATGCGCAATTCTCTTATTTAACTTACACTTTCAATTAATAACAAATGACCGTTGATTGTTATAATAAAATTGACCCAAAGTCGTTAATCTCTCAGAATAATAACTTTAAATACCATAGATACCAGACTATTAGCAGGAGAAGATGACATATATCGTTCCTTATTCTCCCTATGACATGCTGATGGGGAAGAAAGAAATATCTTAAAATAAATCATTCCACATCCAAAAAAAAATTCATATCTTTCTAAAAGGACATTAATACGACTTATTTTATTGCAATAAAGTCGTAATTCGTACGTCGCAGTGGCGTGGGGTTCATACAACCCCATTCTTATCGGCTTCACTTACCACTTACCTTTTAAAGACCGTCATCCAAATCCCTACCATTACACAGGCTAGGGCTTCTCCATAGAACCAGCCTTCGCTACTGGTACGTCGTATTAACATTACAACCAAAACAACAACCAAATAACAAAAACCTATTGAATTTTGCCAACTTTGGTGTTCCTTCCATATATATTCTTCTTCCAAGGTTAATCTACTACACGTTTGAAGTTCGTTTGACGTATAAGAGAATACCATTTTGCTGTTAAATGAGATCGAGATTGTATCGAAACTGTATTAATGTAAGATTGGAATAGCAGAATCGACCATCAGAACAAGCTTTCGACTAAGCAATAAACATGATTGTACCTACCATTAAACAAGCCGCGAGGGAAGCCATTTTGGGAGCACAATAGATATTCCAACAATTTGCAACAGTCGGGCACAATTTATTTTGCTCTGGACAGATAAATCTCGATGGACCTGTTACCTAAACCCAAAGTATCAAGTGAGAGAGTAGTATTTATAGGGGAGAGTTCGGTGCACGCGATCGGCGAAATTTCTGAAATAACTGCCAATAAATCGCCAAATTAATCTCCCCCCTACACCCCGAAAATTAAGACATTATTGTACAGTCAGTGACGCAGATAACGCTTGGGGAGGCAACTTAGTTGAAAATACAACAAGAAATAACAATTTATTTTCATTTAGTAATTAATTTCACACATAATATTCTCTAAATACTCTGATCTAATTCAACTCAACATAATTTAAAATGAGGCATTAGATTAGGGAAATGTGGGAAATGCAAATGATAATGAAATAGAATAGATTATGTACTGTACTCGTATATAAGGACAGGACATTCAGGACATTCAACCGAATATATAATAATCTATTATATAAAGTATTCATCAACGCCGAGGCAAAACTACTGAAGCTAGAAACGTAATATTTGGACAGTGACTTTCTTTTGTGACGTATAGGTCTACTAAGAACGGATTTTGCTAAATTCACCCCCAAAAGGGGTAAAAAGGGGTTCAACATTTGTATGTAACTTTTTTGTTTGTGGTCAGATCTGTTTGAAATTTCGTGATATTGCTCTTTGGTATGATTTACTAAAACTAATTCAAAATTTTCTAAAGTTCTATTTCTTAAGAGGTAAAAAGGGGTACTAAACTTTGTACGGGAAAAAATATTAAATGGGCATTTCGGCTTGGAACTTTGTAAATGAAGTCCTAAAAGAAAATAAGTAAGCACATGTTTCATGATTTTACGATATTCAACCTCTAAAGGGATGAACGGAATGTCTTCTTTCGGAGTCAAACTCATGCTTGACCATTTTACTATAATATATGTGTTGTACATTTTTGGAATAGTCTCTTCAAGCTCTTTATTTTGATACCAAACACCTTCTGCAGTCAGAGGTAATAACATACATAGACAGCCAAAATCATTATCCTTCCTTTTGGCTTCGCCGTAGTCGGGTAAAAAGGGTTCCGTTTCCATTTAGTTACTATTTTCACGCAAACGAAGTTGGGGGCAACAGCTAGTTATATATAATAACTTGGTTTTAATTCAGAGTCTAAACTACTCCCATACCACATTTCATCGAATTCCGTTCAGTAGTTTTTGCGTGAAAGAGTAACAAACATCCATCCATCTATCCATCCATTCTCAAAAACTTTCATATTTATAGTAGTAGTAGAATAATACTTAGTAATTCCCCTTATGCCCAAAATATTATTTATAAGGCGTATGAACAGCATGTTGCGACGATACTAGCAATCATGTCGTATGAAAACAAAGTAGGAACAAGAAAGTGCTTCTCGCAGGATAATTCGAAATCAATACTCAGGCTAAGAACTCACGGAGCGGTATTTTCCCGCGCCCGCCGCGGTCGTCGAACTGCGGTTTTATTTCTAAACTCACGAGACCGCGGTTTTGCGCGGTCGCGCAGCCGCCGCGATTGATCGCAGAACGCGCGGTTGAAAAAAAGCAAATGCATATTTACAATAGAATTTATGAATTTCGCCCGCGAACCGCACGCAGAGCGCGCGGGCGCTACCCGCCGAATCTGCGGGTGACCGCGGCTAACGCGATTCTACAAGTTGCCCGCCAGTGCAGCGGGACCCGCGAACAACCGCGCGAACACCGGCTGTAAACCGCGCCGTGAGTTCTACATAATTTTTTTACATACATACCTGCATTCTACAGAAGTTGCGGACCCGCAACGCGGTTGGCACGGGTGAAAACCGCACCGTGAGTTCTTAGCCTTAGGGTTTTCACCGCAAAGGGCAAAGTTCAGTTATTTCAGACTTAATGTTATTTTGAACATGCTATTAGGTAAATAATAAGAGTGCGCTAGTCAACGACTCGAACTGCGTGGCGCGGGGAAAATGCTTGTCCATATCACCTAACAGTACACGGAGGAAAAAGGATATACCCATAAAATAGTAATCTACACTTATAAGAGAAGCTGTAGTGCACACATTTATACCACTTTGTAAAGTATTGTAAGAAAAGGCGTCCTCATATTACGCAAATCGACACACAGCTCTTGGTGTTTTATGAAAAACTGTATAATATTTAATTGTCTGAAGTAAAGTTATCTCGATTGCTGAACAATCAAACAGTGGCGGTACGTGCTTGTTTTTATTTTTTATTTTCATTCTTCGTTTGTTTTTTATTTACTGTCAAAGTTGCGTTAGAAATCCGATGTTTGGAGGCTATTATCTTCTAAACTAATTTAAATTTTAGAATTATAAGCACGTGCCGACATAGATGAGTGTAATAAAAGCGTTTGTATGGAGAAAAAACCGACTAGTGCAGCTTTAAGTAACGTACGACATCATAATATTTTATATATTAATACGTCAAGCAAAAACTTTCAGTACAATTTTACGAGAATTGTGCGAACGGAGGAGTATTATATTTGGCACAGTTCAAGTTGATGTGCAGGTGTGCAGAAAGCTAATATAATATTAATTTAAATAATGCTTAGTAATACATAAAATTAATAAAAATAACAACAACAGCACACACTACCTCAATTATTAACACACTACCCTGCGTTTGATGGACACAACTTTGTTGTACGTTGACGTTTGTCAACTGTCACAACATTTTCTTTTTTTTTTTCCTATCTAAGTGGCAAACGTACCCTTATACAAACGTTATAGTTATACGTAAATAGTGCAAATTTAAAAATTATATTAAAATATATTATTGGCTAATTTCGACCACAGGGCGACTTCTAGTATATTACATAAATATATTAGGTTGGCGTTTTGTAAAGGGGGAACATAAAGTAGATTTTTTTAAACATAATATATTTATTTAACCAAAGTATTTACCATTGCTATCTATGCACTTTTGCCATCTCATAGGTAGTTCATTGATTCCTTTACTAAAAAAAAAACCATTCGGACAGGAATCAATAAAATTGGACTGCCCCATCGGAGTTGAATTTTTTCCCTTGCAAGAAGTTATCCAAATTTCGAAAAAAATGGTAATCTGTTGGAGCAAGGTCCGGGGAGTACGGTGGATGTCTTATACATTCCAATTCAAGCTCCATTAGAAGCTCCTCTAATTTGGCAGCCGTCTGTTGTGCCATCTATAAAGTAATATTCATAAGAGAAGCCGATATGATGTCGAGTTGTATACACGCCTCGCTACTGGTAACCAACGTACCCAACCAACTAACCAACGTAAAGATGTTTGGTGCATCCACTTTCTCAAAATAAAATCGGCGAGTGCAGTCGAGCCGTGCGCTCACCTATGTAATGTTCTGATAGACCTATTCAACTTAGAATCTAGATGACACTTTGGAATAGACCAGAAAACTTTCATAGCTATGCAAACGCAAAGGATTTTTGAAATAAAAAATCCTCTTCGTTTGTATAAGCGACGAGGTCTGAGCAGACTGACCGAGAAGGTAACAGACATGGCGACGCCAAAAGATCTTGTATTAACAGATTTTGTTCCTTTTCGGAAAAGGATGTATAAGTGATACAAGTGTTTCCTTTAAATATTTCAGGGAGATTACAAAGATTTGTATGATATATGTGTATGACGTATGTATTTTTAAAAATTAAAAAAAATTTTACGACTCCTGTGGCTCGGTGGTTCGAATCCTATCACGGGAATAAAAATTTTTCTATGTTCCTGGGTCATGGATGTGTATTAAATATGTGTATAATATAAAAATCTTAAATATATAATATGTTTAGCATAAAAAGATTAAACATACCTACTTCCTGTTGTCTGGTACCCGTAACACAAGTTCTTCGGGTACTTAGTACGGGGCCAGATAGACGTGGTGTGAAGTGTCCATAGATAATAGATATTACAGATATTATGAAACAATTTGTACAAAGCTATTTCGGCAGGCATTTCTCATCTGCGAAGAATCCCGTGACGACAATTTTTTTTTGTTTTGGGAACTCTTTAGTAGTGAGAAGTCACAACTATTTCTTTCATGTCATTATCTGTTGTCTGAAGAACCAATTCATGACCGAAAAAAAACTGCAAGTCAAGTTAATCGATAGCGCCACAACAAGGAACGACGTCGAAATAACATCCAAAACACTTCCATTTGTTGCTTCAGCAACTCTCCTATTTCTTCCATGTTTTTCTTCCGTTTCCATATTGTGTCATCTACATGCTGCGCTAATATACTTATATATAGCCCGACTCGACGGCGCGGCGCCCGCCCAAGCTTTGCAGTTTAAAATTGTTTCACAGTGGAGTTCAGGATTTTGTTTCAAGTGCACTTTTTTTAGAGATCCGTAGTCCGTACCTACAGGGTAAAAACGGGATCCTATTACTGAATCTTCGCTGTCTGTCAGTCTATCTATCACAAGGCTCTATCTCCTTAACCGTGATAGTTGGACAGTTGAAGCATCAATTATAAAAACAGAATAAAATTATTATTTATGAGTACATATAGCGAATACATATATGTACAACAAATTAAAACCTCGTACAGCAAACGTGATTTTTGCCATTTTGTAGGGAACCCTTCGTGCACCAGTCCAACTCGCACTTGGCCGGTTTTTGTTTTTAATTACGTTGTAACTATAAAATACTGAACAAGTCAGCAGCTCAATATTTGTGACACAAAAGTCAAAGCACTAAACGGATCGCATTAAAATTTGACACACAAGTTAAAATAGGTAACGCTTTGGAAGAGATTTCCAAAATTAGCATCTTACGAGGGTGAAACAGAGTTTGCATTTTTGTCAAAGCCTTGGGGAAAAGCTATTTAAAAAGAGCTTGTCCTGATTACCGATAGTCGTTAGGTAAACAGCAACATTGTATCGACTGACCTTACGATAACCAACAGACTTTTATTTATTTATTTGGCATATCAACAATATAAACACAAGCTTACATACTTATCATTTTGGTCCATTAGCAGTGTTCATATCAATTATTAAAGACATGCACAACATTGATTTATAAAACACAATACAACATATTTTAGTAAAATTTACAAAGTTAAATAATCTATTAAATTTAGGTCAGTAAAAATTAAGGTAGGTTAATTTTGAGGTCAATCTGTGATTACCTTCGTTTAACATATTATTAAATTGGGGTGCGAAACCGTGGTCGATATATTTAAGCAACATGGGAAAGCACACAGCTATATAAAATGGAGAATATTTAAACGAGCAATTATTGTATATTTATAATCAGAATCTTGAAAACGCCTTTAAGTATTTCCATAAAATTTAGTATGCGGGGGGTTTTCGCATATAAAGTGCGCATATTTAAGTTACTATGTTTTTCTTTTATCGTGCATCAATATGGCAATAATAATTTTAACTCTGTTAATCCGAATGGCAGTTTGGTATGCGTATGTATAATTTTAAGCGTTGTTGGCAAATTGGTGTCCCGGGTTCGAATCCCAGTCAGATGAATATTTTTGTCGTTGTTTTCTATTTTTTTAAATATCGTCAAAATAAGACTTACAAGGTCAGTTAAATGTCTTTAAGAACTAAACAGAAATAAGTTATGCAACATTTATAAAATAATCCTTATACTTATAAAATAATTATAACTAGGCAACATCCCTATTATTTTATATAATTATAAAATAATAGGGATGTTGCCTAGTGTGGAATATCACATCTTTATAAATGAAATTTTAAAATTGTTGAATAAAGATACATAAATCTAAAAGAAATAGGTTCTTATTTAGGTAGAAGCGATTAAAAATTATAAGCAAATAAAAATATGTCCCATCTCTTTCTCGCAAAACTATTTGTTACGTCACAAGTCGCTACGCTATACGCGCGGGTGCAACTCGTGACGTCACAGGCCGATATATCGCTCTCTTTCATATTGTAAATTTAAATTGTTTGTATCTTCGTTATTTTTAAGATATACGAAAATAGATTTTAGATTGTTAATTAACATGTTGTCTAACATCGAATAGACCAAAAAAAAAAATTTTGGCGACATGCCTATTATATAATATATTATAAATTATATATTATATAAGGGAACCTATTGCAATCCGTTTCTTTTTCCGTACTATGCAATGGTACTAGAACTCAAAGGTCTCAAGGGTACTGGAATTAAAAAGGGGAATTAAAGATTTAATGTTGATATAAGATAACTTGCATGGAAAAATATTTGAAACATTTGTAAACTCAGAGGCATGTTCGACTGGTACACATTACAAAAGTGCAGTAAAAACACCTAAGTAATTTTACTATAAATGGGGTAAAAATAGCGTATGTCTCTTACCAAATTAGATTCGTCTAGAGACACGAAGGCGTCAGACACAATATTGATTATAATAAATTAGATAACATTATCAAATGTGAGGCGTCTTTATTTCGACCTTCACAAGGGTGATTCTTGATGGAGTGTCGCCGCCAAACAGTCGCGACTTAATATGTATGATTATCGGGTTTAATCCACGCAAAGGGTTGATTGAAGGGTTATCCTTTGGGCATAATTGGAAACGAAAATGAATACTTAATTGACTTTTTTACTTTTAAGATTATAATATCTATGGACTCTTCACACCACGTCAGTGTAACGCCGTGCAAAGAAGTAAAGAAGTAAAGTTAAGTACAGGAAGTACTTTTGTTACGGGGGCCAGATAACGGGAAGCATATATTTAAGATTTTTTAATATATTTACGCATATTATGTATACATAACACATCCATGACCCAGGAACTCAGAAATCTTTGTGTCACCTTCGCGGGATTCGAACCCGCAACCTCTGGATTGAGCACCGACGACGAGCTCAACCACTAAGCCATATAGGTTGTCACATTATGTATAGATATCGGAATATTGAATCACCCACTTGGGTTAAGCTGTTGAAGCAAAATATAAGAAACAAAATGGTTTAAACAACTTATCACCCAACAATTAATGGCAACAGAAATAATATATTTGTCTGTTCTAGATAGTGTCACTAGTTGGAACTTGAAACAGACACAATTTGGAGGTGGAACAGACACAGGATATCTACAAATTAAAATAAGTAAATATTTTTATATGCGAATACTGGAACGATAGTTAAATTAAGTGACGCTCAAGTCACATGCTGTCCTTGTCATTTCGGCTAGTAGAGACGGCGACAGCCTGCGAATAGGAGGACTCTTAATTTTGATTAGCGTTTCAGTATTCGACCGTAAGTGTGTTTGTTGTAGTGTGAGAGCGTTTGTAATAAAATACTATAGTATAAATTTTTTAAATGTGTATCCGTCATCTGATTGCTATAACACAAGTCTTAACTTAGCATGGGATTAGATTGACGTGATATAAATATTTTTTTTTGTTTAATAAAGAATTTGAATAGTAATTTAAAATACCGGCCAAGTGCGAGTAGAACTCGGGCACGAAGGTACGTCCGTACAATAAGACACGTTTGTTGTATGGGAGCCCCTGTACTTAAATATTTATTTTACTATGTTTTTATTATTTGTTGTTATTTATGGCGGCACCAGAAGTACATAATCTGTGGAAATTTCAACTGTCCAACTATCACGGCTCATGAGATACAGCCTGGTTCTGTCACCGCACACCTGTCCGGACAGACAGACGGACGGGCAGCGGAGTCCCGTTTTACCCTTTCGCTGTTTGTCAACCGCCACCGTCAACGGGACGTCATAAGAGAACGAGATTATTTCAGGCCGAGAGATTAAGTTGACGTTGTAGCGAGCTACGACCTCTTGATTTGTATGTCCTTCTTGTGCCTGAGTGGTGATGATAATAACACAGCAACAATTCTTATATTCTCCTTTATTGGTGCTTAACACTGATACGTATTACATATGAGATATGTCTAACACAATAATATACGTCTACACTATTTATAGCCTTTTGGCCAACTAAAATAGGCAGCAAACTAGATAGGCTTTACTTCATGACATCTGTCAATGTCAAAAATGACATTGACACTTACTTTTGTCAATATGCAACAGACGTGACGGCGATCGTTTGTCCACCGCGACGATCTCGGCGGTTCAGTTTGTTTTTACTGTGTGTTACATTAATATGTACATTGTACTGATTACGTCTTTCATTTTCTGGTCCATCTCCTTAATGTTCGGCTCCAGAAAGACATTTATGTCACGCATTTCTTTCCAAAATTTTATCTTTGGATGCATCCTTAGTATTATCCCACAAGCATTATATTAACGTTCGACAAGTTCTATCAATGAATAAGTGGCGTATTTATATTTCTTGGCAATTTTTACTTGGCTACTGTCTGAAATTAATTTTAACATTAAATTCAGTGCACGTAGAGCTAGTATGTTTATGTTGTATAAAATTACTTGTGTTGTAGTACGTATGTTTATTATTACCGCCTTTGGATACGGAACCCTAAAAATGATTAGGCTAGAAGAATAAGCAGGACATTTCCGACTTAGACGGGCAAAGGCTGGACCATTATAACAACAAGATGAATTTCATAATTATGTTTCGCAAGCTCGAGGGTCGTACTCCCAAAGTGAGACTTGGTAACAAGTTAGCAGTGGCTTCCAAGAACTCGCTCGACCCGTATTTCTTTTAATTAATTTTGTTTTAATAAACCTATATTAAGGCTTCATTTACTGTACATTATGTTAGAATAAAAGAACTTCGGTTCGGCCGTTTTTTTTTCCCGGGCCCGCCGGATTCCGGATCATATAGTCCCAGCCTCAAGTATCATAGTTTCAGACGCGAGCAGACAGGTTGCCTGATGGTAAGCGATTAACGTCACGCACAGACATCTGCTACATCAGAGAGGTCACAAGTGCTTTGCTCTTGCTGGTCTATATCAACATGGGTTACATTTTCCATTTTAGTCTTTTCGCCTTAAGAGCCCCCGAGACAATGAAACGGTTTCACTCAAACACGTAAATTTTGGTTTGAGTCAAACCAATTTGATCGTTTACAAAGCTCGTTTGAACGGTTTGTGAAACATTTACGGGTTTGAAGCTCGTTTGATGGAATTACATATTTTTGTTTTGTTTGACAGTGAAGTGACAGTCAAACGGTTTGATCGTCTCGGGGTCGTCCCTTTAACCAATTGAAGTTGCCATTTTGACGTTCCTACTGATGACTCACTTGTCAATTAACGTCACCTAATGAAGGTTTTTGATATTTTTTCTGCCGCTAGGGGGCAGACCCAACTCACACAAAGCGTCATCTGGTGGTGTAAGTGGTATCAAAAACGGTCAATAAGAATTATCGATTCTTTTTCTGTCACCAGGCGGCGCTCGGTAGCACGACGGTCCTTGTCGTGTCAAAAAGCTGTGAATGTCATGAATTTAAAAACCCTCAATACGCGCACTTAACGCGAAGAGACTACATTGGGCTTAGCAGGAACAATTGATAACTACGTATTCGTAACGTTATCGAATGTCAATAGTATGGGCGCTGTCATAATTTTCATACTCTTTCGATAACGTAGTTGTCAATTGTTGTTCTTGCTAACCCCACAGTTATTTACGTAAGCAGTTAATGTAAACGAAGTCCCAGGAAATAACTAGTTCCCAATTATTTGTATTTTCTGCAGGAAATCCATTTTGATGTATTTCCTATTGGCAAAGGGGCATCTCGCAACCTTTTCCCAAATCTAATAGTCTGCACAGGAAATAAGAGTTTAACGGAAATAAAGATAGTTAAATAACAGCTAATTGGCGTAATTTATAAGTTCCAGGCAGGTTTTTTACTAAATTTTTAGGGTTCCGTACCCACAGGGTAAAAACGGGACCCTACCGGGCTGTCTACCGGGCTATATCGCATGAACCGTGATAGCTAAACAGTTGAAATATTCACTGATGATGTCTTGCCGAAAAATATTAAAATCATAATAAAATATATTTTAAGTGAACATAGAACAAACGTGATTTTTTCCCGTACTCGCACTTGGCCGGTTTTCCATGATAATTAAACCTTTAGTTGCCTGTATCGTTACTATTTGTTTATTTACACAAACAAGCTACTCTTTTAGTTACCAACTAATACTTTTTTTAGGAATTCCCATTTATCAAAAACTTGCTTAAAAATTTTTAGAATTTTATGCCAGCATAAAATAAAAACCCTTTCCCTAAAGTATCCCTTTGAAAAAAAAAACATATAAAATTTTACAATTATACAAGATAATTTCCAAGGCTTGCATATTTTAAAAGCCTCGTGCACCGTGAAACTTAGGTTAGAGAGCAAACCGCAAAAGTTGGTCGTACAAAATGACTTCTTTAAACTTTTGATGAATGCAAAAATTCTTGTTACTTTAATTGGACAAAGTTGCGACGCGACATCTTTGCAGTTGAAAATATTTGAAGTGGATTTAACTTACTTTTACCCAAGGTATGTTTTAGAAATAATAATATAATAGTTGACATATTGTATTATATTATGTATACTTGTAAATTGTATAATGTATATGTGATTTTTTATTCCGTTTCCAGAGAAACGGGGTTTAATAAGTACACATGAAATAGAATAGTTGAATGAAGTTGAAGTGTGAATGTGTTGTGAAGTTGATTGAAGAATGTGAGTGTGAATGTGAAGTGAGTGAAAAGATGATGTTTTTTCTTAACTCCGCGAAAGTGTGTTTTACAACATCGCAATACTAATTTAAAATCATTATTCGCTCATTTTTTACGTTTAAAAAAGTATTTAAAAAAAATGATTAAAATATTTTAATTACATATAATTGTCTATTGTATATTGTATATTGACCCCTATGACGTTGCGCGTGATTGGATCGTGTCGTATCGTTTTAACAAGATACCACCCTGTTTCTCTCGGAACGGAATAAAAAATCACCCAGCATTATGTATACCTTAAAGGTCAGATTAAAGAGTAAGCTTAGTTTTTGTATGACTGCGCGACGCATAGTGGATTATCATGTTTATTAACTTGTTGCCCAGTTGTTTTACTTTAAGATTGAATAATTCGATTTCAACCCCATCAGAAATATAACCGGCATTCCACAAGATAGTGACGTCATAAACTTTCTAGAACGTAGAACATTCGAACATTCTGTATAGTATACGAGCAATTTATTTACTGTGCAAGCCGGTGAGGCTGGAATCTCGGCTCGTGCCAAACTGTTGACGGCTGACCTATGACTCCGTAGGTATTCTGTTACATCGCAGCAAAATGTGAGGAAATATACAAATAATTTTAATTTAAAAGTTGGTAGAATACCTAAATGGATGATGGATTTAATGATGAGGTATGTTATATCTTCACAAATTAACAACTTTTGGGCGGATTTAATTCAGTTTAATTAATATTATATCTAGCAATATTATGTAAAAAAAAATCGCGGGATATTGCTAGATTGCTAGGATATTACTTAATTGAATTGTATGCTATGGATATCCGCAAAGTAACGCTATAACAGCTCTAACAGCTCTAACAGCTATTAACATCTATTTGCCGATTACTGAAACAGTAAATTTTAACTTTTAGCCTACGTTGCCACGAGCGGTTTTTTCTCGTCAGCGTTAGTCAAAATATCGCTGAAAATATAACTCTGCGCTAATACATAGAGCTGAAAATCGAACACACGAGCGTCGAGTTGTCAAATTGTTGCCGTGTGTTCGAATGTTGCAGTGTGAGCGAATTTCATGTTTAGGGGCTACTTAAACATTTGTGACGTTTCAGTTTTCAAGTCAAGACATAATGCAATGAAGTATACGTGGATAATACCACAGGATTCCAGCAGGTCTAAAATGACCACATTAAGTGAATTTGAAAAATCATCTATTCAGTATCAATAGATGATGTTTCATAATACTAATGTGGCCATTTTAGATCTGCAGATAGACTTCTAATGGAATTTTTGAGACCCAAGATGATGAAACCACTTTGAACATTTATAATAATGATAATAATAATAACTCCCCACACCGATTTCGGTGACGGTGGCCGGTTTTAATCGCAGGATATATTTTAAAGTACCCTAGTGTGGGCGCAGTACACAAGAGCACTCTCTCTTCCTTTACTCTCGTAACCCAGTGGGACGGATGACCGACTCGACTGGAGGGTGATCAGGCGCAGGACTGACTTTATTCATGGCCATCCGACGCATGGATCATCTTTCTTGTCAGACAATCAGGTGATCAGCCTGCATTGTCCTAACCAAACTTGGAAACAATATTTTTTGTTGTTCCAACGCGGGAATCGAACCCACGACCACCGAGTCGAGAGCCAAGCTCTAAACCACTGGACCACGGAGGCTGTTTAAAGATTTAACCTTCCAAGAATAGGCGTCGGTAATGTAACTGCTGCTATATTTGGCCATCAAATTTCCTGAACGAACGTCATACGACCCCTTTGACTCCTTCCGCCGATCAATCACCCCACGCGTGAAATACGTTGATATATTGAAGGCTTTTATTGGTTTCTTTTGTTTGCGAATTTTTCAAGTTAATTACTCATGATCATCGTTTTCTGGGGCAACTCCACAACCAAGGCCAAGGATATACCGAACCACTATTGATGGTACTAGATATTATCCTTCCTACTACTATTATAAAATATGTGAATGTTTGTGAGAATGGATGGATGGATGTTTGTTACTCTTTGACGCAAAAACTACTGAACGGATTTTAATGAAATTTGGTATGGTAGACACTTACATAGACATAGACTACTTTTTATCCCGAAATAGTGTTTCCGTGGGATACTGAAATTTACGAGAGGAAAAAGCTGGTGTCTATTATATGGAGAACTAATGCTATGGAGCTAGCTTCGAACTCGTCACTTATTTCGTTCGCTGGCCAGTTTGCTCTTACACGGAAAAAGAGAAATACAACATTTTCGTTTTCACTTCATTCATCCATAAATATACCAAATTTAAGATTTCTATTTTCGTCATAATATAATTTCTACCGGTAGGTACTTAGTACTTACCGTGCTAGTAACAAACACCCCACTCAGTATTCAGACGGCATCTGAAACAAAAAATTTCGTTGAGGTAACGAATAATAATGTGTTTTTCTTATAAAAATAAAAAAAACACATTATTTTTCGTGCAAAAGCATGTCCCAGCAACTTCTCAGATTTCGGATTTCAGTTTAAACTTGATTGTGATGAAAAATAATTGGAATGAATGTAAACTTTTGTCTTTGATAGTTTCACACACACATGTCAAACTCTAGGTTTATATTATATGAATAAGAATCATCATTCCTCTCCTCTGGAACAATTACACAACCATGAATAAAATATATATAAAAAACAAAAACATAAAACAAAATAGAGATAATTAACAAAAAAAAACATTCTTCATAAAATGGCAGTGCACAGGCCCAGAAAAAAGGAAAAGGGGATCACAGCGACTGTCGCTGCCGTCCCTTTTTGGTTGGTACAACTAGACTAACCTGTAGGTACTCTGAGACATTGGATCAATCTGCAGGTCTAATATGGCCACATTAAGTGAATCGTACTATGAAACATAATGTATTGGAATTCAAAAGATGATGTTGCATAGTACGATTCACTTGATGTGGCCATTTTAGACCTAGATATAGGGAAGCATACTCTTTGTTTTATAGGTACTTATTTTATATTTGCCTGTTCATGCCGGTTTCACAAAACGATTTGATCAAATTACTTGAACGTCTGTGGCGACTATAACAAACTTGAATCGCAAGCATGCGCCGCACAACATACAGAGCAACTTGTCATAATATCTCCGAGCATATCAGAGTGTAACATTTAATTTCCCTTGACTTGTATCACTCCATAGATTAAGTGCTTTAGGTACGTTTTACCGGCGAGACAACCAGGAGATCCTTCTACTGTTATACATGTGCAAGTTTGTGAGGAAGGATAGATGTATGGCAGTGGCAAAGGGTGGTTGTACTTCAAAGGGAAGCCCTTGTCGCTAGACGTGAGTTGTGCAAGTTTTTTTTAAAGGAAATTTAGCATCATATTATGTATGATGGTCAAGGTCGTTATAAGCGTGTAGAGTTGTGTCGTGTCCGTGAGAAATTGTAAATACTTAGGTAACTATTCTTATAGTTATACCTACGGTTCCTATTCCTATAGTTATATATACGGTATTCTTATACCTACAATATAGGTATATTTCAAAATACAAAATAGGTACTTAATAATAAAACATTTTTCTGTGTATTAATTAACTATTGTAAGATAAACATAATATTAAAATACTTCCACAGTAGTACCGCCTATTAAATAATTATAAATAATATTATGATCGTCTATTATTATGATAACTACATTATTACAATTGATAGTAGGTATGTATCCAACTTTCCGCTTACCGTAAAAGTAAATTTATTCAAACGATTTATCACCAACATTAAACACAACACAGGTACTAAGTAGTCTCACATTCAATATTCACATATAAGTACAAAAACACGTATTAGTTTAAACTGTAAGACGAATTATATTTATCACTTCTTACTGCTCAATATAATTTCAAATATAATAGTTGAACAATAATTATTATAAACGTAATGTAATAACATGATTTTACATCTAAGGACGCGCCGGCTCAGGTAACGCCTAGCTACTTTAAAAAAAAAATCCTCTCATGATGCACGTGATATTATTATCTAATAACGGCTTCTCACGGTGAAAGCTACAAAATAGCGGGTTAATGTCACAGAAAAATAACCCTTAATTACTTCGAACTGTCATTCATCGGACAAATCATATTAATAATATTGTTCTTGAGTTGGCCAGCCGACTATTAAAAACCAGTTTGGATTTCAACTTTATTTCTAAAGAGATAAGGTTCCTATGATCTCCCATCATACTCCAAATATCGAGTTTAACAACTCCAAATATATCGGGTTTAAAAGATATCTGTGATTCCAATATTCGTGTCAAAGTTGCAACGTGTAGATGTCGCTTGAGTCGATGTACATCGCGCTATCGCTTGTCCGACCTGACTTGTATAAGATATTATTGTTTTCTATATAATAGCTTTGGCTGGAGGTCATCATGAGGTAATCTGAAAGGAAAGCCGATAAGAATGGAGTTATTTAGACCCTTCGCCACTGATGTATGGATAGATGGATGGATGTTTGTTACTCTTTGTCGCAAAAACTAGTCGAGTCGTAGTTTAAGATCTGGATTAACACATAGGCTATTTTTTGTCCCGAAAAAGTGTAGTGTTTCCGTGGTATTTCCGTGGTATTATTCCGTGCTGTATGTACGCGAGTAGAGCCGCGGGCAAAAGCTAGGCAGGCAGGCTAGGAAAACAATCTCTTAAAACCTGATAATTTTTACCTGTAAAAGTTTACCTATGCTAATTTATTCGAAGCATTAAGCCTGCGCGGCGCTTAACGAATCACGACTAATTGACTATAATATGATCGGTTTGCACAAGAGCCACTCATTAACCAACTTTATCGAAGCCGAACCAAAACTAAAACTGAAACACCAACTTTAATGTTAGAGATATAATCTCCAACATTAAAGGGCCTGTTTCACAATCCTTAATAAGGGACAAATAGCTTATCCGGAAGTTTTGTTTCTGACGCTCAGTATCAAGTAAGCAGCGACCAAACTCCCGGATAAGCTATTCGTCACTTATTAGGCGATTGTGAAACAGGCCCTTACAGTAATAATAATATGATAATAATAATTTCTATGAACGCTTCACACTACGTCAATCTGGTCCCGTGATAAGTTCTCGAAGAACTTGTGTTACGGGTACTACACAACGTAAATGTATTTAATACTTTTATATTATACACAGATAGTGTATTAAGTGTATTAATACACATCCATGACCCAGGAACACGGATTAACTTTTTGTTTCTTCGGCGGGATTCGAACCCGCGACCCCCGGCTTGAGCGCCAACACGCTCAACCACTGAGCCACAGAGGTCGTCAAAGAGTAATATTTTTAAGGGCCTAAAACACACTAGTGGACTTATAAACATGAGATTGCCGTTTATTACCCGACTGGATTATGTTGTTTTTTAGCCATTTCTTGCAGTATGTTAGCGTGATGGGCTTTAAGCTACTAGCCTACTAGCTAGCAACATTAAGAATAGACCTGAGCTTCTACAGCCTCCTCCTAAGCTACGTCCCCAATGTAGGAAGGAGGTCATAATAATAATTGTATTGTTTGATAGGCCTGTTTCACATATCTATATAATATCTAAAAGGCAAGGACAAGTATTTCTCATATGACGTAGGCATCCACTAAGGAAGGATTTTTCAAAGCTCAACCTCAAGGGGGTAAAATAGGGGATGAAAGTTTTTTTAAAAAACCTTTTTTCTCGCGGGCGAAGCCGCCAGCAAGCTTATTGGGAAGTTTTGTCGCCGCTTACTTTATATCAAGCGACAGAGACAAAACAGGCCTACTGTTTCTTGTTTTGAACCCCCGACACAAACAGAGGAGTGTTATATGTTTGACGTTTCAATGGTTGTGCGTATGTCTGTCTGTGGCATCGTAGCAACCAAACGGATGAACCTATTTTGATCTAGTTTTTTTGTTTGAAAGATGACTTGATAGAGATAGTTCTTAACTCATCATCATCAGGTCGCAATTTTCAATTCTTTTTAAAAGATAGAGAAATCTTTGCTTTAAAATTCACTTGACGCCACACGCCAGTTAAACACAACACGCCAGTTAAACACACCGCAAACTTGCTATGCCACAGTGAAAACTACGAAAATCCTACAACTATTATAAATATGAAAGTTTGTCAGGATGGATGTATGGACAGATGGATGTTTGTTACTCTTTACGCAAAAACTACTGGACGGATTTCGATGAAATTTGGTATAGTAGTTAAGGCTCTGGATTAAAACATAGGTAACTTTTTATCCCTAAAGTACCTACAGTATTCCCGAGGGATAATAGGACTTTACCTATGAAATTGCCGTTCTGCAGTACTGGCCATTTCAAATCAAAATAATTTTTGTTTGGCTAAGAATTCTAATTTCAAATTAATTTTATTTTAAAAACATAGAATTCTTTTTCCAAAAGTAGTCATTTGTTTATTGATTAGTGTTACATGTCAATCTTTTTCGTCATCACGGATACGTTAAAAATTCGAGTAATTATGGAATATGAGTACCGTCGTGGCAGCAACGCGGCACAAGCGGCACGCAACATCAACGATGTTTACGGAGCTAACACTACAAACCAACGCACTACCTGTTATTGGTTTGCTCGCTTCCGTTCTCGAAATTTCGACCTGAAAAATGAACCTCGCGGTCGTCCGAAGACTGGTCGACAATGACGAATTAAAGGCGATTGTGGAAGCTGATGATACACAATCTACGGCTGAATTAGCAGCAGCTTTCGATATTAGCGTCAAAACAACATTGGTCCATTTGCGTCAAATTAGCAAGGTAAAAAAGCTTGACAAATGGGTGCCCCACGAACTCAATGATCGTCAGCGCGAAGTACGCGTCGAGACGTTCCTCGCACTGCTCAACAGACACACAAATTAAGGAATTTTGAACCGCATTGTTACCTGCGATGAAAAATGGATTCTGTTTGATAACCACAAGCGCTCAGCAAGTTGGTTGGATCCTGGTTCAGCACCTAAACAATGCCCTAAACGAAAACTTACCCCTAGAAAAGTGATAGTCACTGTTTGGTGGTCTAGCGCCGGTGTGATTCATCACAGCTTCTTACCAAACGGGGTAAGCATTACTGCAGATGTGTACTGTGAAGAACTGAACACAATGATGGAAAAGCTGGCACATCTCCAACCAGCATTGGTTAATCGCTCGTCTCCGCTGCTCCTACACGACAACGCGAGACCTCATACTGCACAGCAGACAATCTCCAAGTTGCAAGAACTGGGGTTGGAAGCTCTCCGTCATCCGCCCTACTCACCAGACCTTGCGCCTACAGACTACTACTTTTTCCAGAATTTGGATAACTTCTTGGCGGGAAAAAAAATTAATGCCCGAGAGGCAGTACAAAATGCCTTTGACGAATTTTTTGCCTCCCGTCCAGCTGATTTCTTTAAGAAGGGCATCAATAAACTGCCACTGCGTTGGCAAAGATGCATTGATTGCATGGGTGATTACTTCGATTAATACAAATAAAAAATACATGAAAATAATTCATTTCATTTAGTTTAAAATTTTTCATACAAAACGGCAATTTCATAGGTAAAGACCTAATATTATATTTACGCGGTCGGAGCCGCGGGAAAAAGCTAGTCCCCTTATGAAAATATCTTAACCAAAATAATATTACGGGTTTCATGTACACTTCAATAAAGACCCTAACCAACCCTTAGAATCTTCAATATTAAGAAAGGGTCGTCCGATGTCACTCTCTGTGGTACCATTGAGGTTATAGAAGGTACGAATTAATAAAATACTAAACAAACTTCGAATCCAATTTCAACATATACAGAATTTGTCACATGTGAAATATTTAGTTCAATTTATATACTAAGAAATATTGAGGTATTATTACTTGATAAACGTATTATTTTTTAAGAAAAAATTAATACCGACTACCAAAGTAAAAATGCACAAAAATTCTAAATAATTCCCCTTTTAAATTCGTCTATAATTTAAACTATTTTTTTACTCAATCTTCATAATTTTGAATACTTTCTACCAGTCTAAATTTTGGTACCAGCCTGTACAACATCCTGATAAAATGATCCCACCAAAAACATTTTCATGTAAAGTGATGCCAAGATCGCACTGTCAAAAAGTTATCAGATCTCATGTAAAACCAAGCTTCTGACTCTACACGTCCTAATTCTACAAGCCTAACTACTAACGGCCGGATTCAATAACCTATCTACCAAAAACTATTTGTTAAAAATGTCGCCATTCAATCATTTGCGGGTTTTTTGCGATACAAATTTGACGTTTCTAGCAAATAGTTACTGGTTAGGGTTATAGGTTCTTGAAGCGGGCCGTTAGACGTGTTTTACATGAGATCTGATAAGTTTTTGACAATGCGATCTTGGCATTATCTTTTTAGTTATAATTATTATTACCACATTTTTAGAAAGATATAAATACAAATCAGCCTCCGCTATTCTTTATTTTCTTATTACCGATCTGTGGACCTACTAAACAATCACCAGTGAAAATATTGATGAGATACTATATTATTAAGTAATTATTATTATTTAATGTAATAGTCGACAGAAAAAATGTAGCAGTAGCCATTAAATAAATATATTATAGTGATGATGATGATCACGAATATAATATTAGCAATAGCAAAATTTCAAAGACATTGATATCGGTGCACAAAACTCTGATAAGTAGTGCGTACCTATGTCATCATAATAATATTTTGGTGTTTCTTGTGAAGATGGTACTGATGGTGATGATGATTACTGTAAGTGGTATGATGGCATATGCTTGCAGTTCTTTACATAAGGACTCAGGAGTTCTGTTCAGTACTTTTGGATCTGGGTACCCAGGGGTATACCTTGGTACAAAAGCTTACTTTTTGGTAGCATATTATGCTTGGAATACTTCAGAAAGAGTCGAAATTTACATATGTGTCAATATAAATTTCGAAGAGTTCTCTCGATTCATCGTGGAGCCCGTCATCAGGTCAAAACGGGACAACCTTTACATCAAAAAAGAATTTTGAAAATCGGTCCACAGACTGCGGAATTATTTAATTCCGTTAATATATATAGTAGTCATTAGTACCTTATTATATAAATCTAAAAAGTACAAATAGTTTCTAAAATACAAATAGTTAAAAATTTTTTGCTATCACTACGTACATCAAATATTTTAAAAAAATATATGGTAAGTATGTACTTAAACGCACATAAATTTCGGAGATATTTACAAATATGTTCCTGCGACCTTATATTTCATACACTTTCACCTAACCGAGAAGTCACAGTTAGGTACGACTTTTGTATGGGGCTTTTTCACGAGATTTTGTAAAGAAATCGCTGTACCTATTACAATATTGTTTTTTTTTAAATACTGTTTTCTCTGAAAACTTTTCATTTAGGTACGTAAAATTTTCAATCAATTTCAAACAATCGGTTGTATTTTTGGGTAGGCCAAATACCTCCCTAAACTATATTTAGGCCCGTATTAATAAACCGTTCTCAAACTCGTTCTCAAGACCTTTTTTGGCTGAGACAGTCTCAAGTAACGATTAGCTTCTCAAGACGGTCTATAATTCATAGTATGATCTCAAGACCGTCTCAGACTCTCAGTTGATAACGTTATTGAGATCACTTACTCATCATTTAAGCGTCCATCTACACGACAAAGAACGAATAAAATAACGTTTCGTTTACACTTCTACAAAGAACGGATTTATTGATTATACATTCCTTCAATATTTCTTTTTAAAAATGTAATATTTAATAATATAAATACCAAAAAAAGTTTAGTCTGTATTTTTTATATTGAAAAAAACTTGAAAAATTGATTTTCATTAATTTTTACGTAGATATTAATATTTATTATTGTCTAACATAATAATATCCATATTTTTTTAAAAACTACGTAAAACGGAATGCGGATCTTTGCCATTCGAAAAAAGTTCTTCTTCTTCTTATTAAAGAATATTTAAAGAAAGTGGCTCCTAATGAAGTGAATCACTAATTCGCCAATGTGTTGTGTTGACGAAAACTCTGCCTTATGAGTGGGTTTTATGAATAAACAAGGGCACGGTGTACAGGAGGAAGTCTGTGGAATAATCTAAAACCTAGAACAGACAAATTTAGGGTCAGTACCACAGTATGCACATAAAGTTTCAGTAAAAGGAGTATTTACAAAACACAGAACAGATTTAAGGTTGATAGGGCGAGGAAATGTAGGAGGGAGGGATCATATAATGAGGATTGTTTTTCGGGCAGCGAAAAAAAGTTCTGCTGTCAAGTGTCAAATCAAGTCAATTAATATAAATCAAATAGGTACTTCGTTTAATATAAATAAATAAATAAATATATTTTACTTAATTTTTAATTATAAATAAATAAATAAAATCGAAAATATTTCTACAAATACTCGACACTGGCAGAATGGTGGAAAACCTTTGCAACTGCGATTACCAAAAAAAAAGTATCAATAAGCGTCTTTTTTTATAACTTTATTTTGTGTTGAGTATGTAGTGTAAATTCTGAGTTTGTTTAATCATAAATATTTAGATTTTAATTTACATAATTGTAACACACTCAAAAACACCACAAATAATAATGTACTGTATCCCAATTCCCAAGCAAGCCGTTCTCAAGTCAAGGTTTGACTGTATCCACGAAACCGCGTCTCAAGTAACAGTTTGACAGCAATGACAGCGTACTTGAGTAACGAGTCTCGTTTATTAATACGTTCGCACTCACTTGATACGCAGTACCTACAGCTGTACTTAAGTACGGTCTATTAATTAAAACAACACCTTAAGTACTTTCTTAAGAATTGTCTTAGAGATAAGAACGCTTTATTAAGACGGGCCTTAGATACGAAACCCTAAAGGGTTTTATATTTCGAAAAATGGGCGACATAACGACGTAGAAACCCGTAAAATTAAAGTTTGTGAAACAACCATTTTTGACGTCACCTTCATAACAATCCCAAAAGTGTTTAAATAATATAATACTACGTTTTTAACGAGGTTTTAAATTATCACCTAATTTTTAATTAGGTTAATCTAAAAGGGACTTTTTAAAATAAACATTAAAGCTTCTCTGGACTATGATATCTAATAATTAAATGTTGCACTTTACTTTCTGTGTTAAGACGTTACTTTTTTTTTTAATATTTATTGACTTTTGTATGGCACTGGCTGCCTTTGCCCATATACCGTAATATTGTCCCATCTCACGACGTTAAAATATAGAAAAAAGAGAAAAAAAGTAAACTAAGTATGCCACAGCCTACAGTACTCTATGTCGTGTACCTATTTAACTCTGTTTCTCTCGAAACGTTATAAAACATCAGGTGATTTAAACACCTTATTGATTTCAGACAAGGTAAAATGTCTTCCATTCTTAATAATCCCACCCAACGATTTATTCTAGACCTATTCCAGGTTTTCCCGTTAATCTAGTATTAGCTAGGCATTTTTCACCGTGGGCGAAGTCGCGTGAGGCGCCGGCTTGATATTGACGCATCTAGAACTAACGTCATCTAGCTCTGGCTAGATCGGCGGTGTCGTATTGCTGAGGTTGTTCCCGGTGAGTACTTCCAGTACCGAATATTGCAGGCCAACCTTCAGCGGAGCCAAATCGCCACAAGGGAGTTATTACTCGAGGCCACCAAGCGTAAGGTTAGCGTAGCGTTGCTGCAGGAGCCCTACATAGGCGGGGCGCGGAGTATGAGGACATACAACGGAGTGAGGGTCTACCAGAGCGATGGAGAAGGGGGTGGGGTTGTCAAGGCGTGTGTTGTGGTATTCGACGATACATTGGACGTCGAGCTACACACACGCCTCGTGGGGGGCTTAACCCCCAGATAGTAAAAACAATATATATGGCCGTGATAGAGCCGACTATTTTGTATGCATCGGCAGCGTGGGCACCCACCGTGGAAAAGAGGGGGGTCCAGAAAAGGCTCAACTCCGTCCAACGGGGTTTTGCCCAGAAGATCTGCAGAGCATATCGGACCGTCTCCCTGAACTCTGCAATGCTGTTGGCTGGGATACTCCCTCTTGATCTCAGGATACTCGAAGCTTCGAGGCTCTATGAGATCAAGAAGGGAGTACCGCACCCGGCGTTGAAAGACAGGGAGGTGGAGCGAATGGCTCTAGCGATCGAGGACCCACATCCGGCAGAGCAGGCAGAGCTGAGGTTCGGGTTGGTAGACGAGGACTCGTATGCAGACGTGGTTAACAGCCACGTCCATAGGATCTATACGGACGGCAGCAAGATTGAGGGTCGAGTCGGAGCCGCACTCTCCGTATGGAAGGGTGAGGTCGAGACGAAGGCCGTCAAGCTTGCGTTGCCGCCGTATTGTACCGTCTACCAAGCCGAGCTTCTAGCGCTCCAGAGAGCAGTAAGTATAGCCTGCAAGAGTGGAATGGCGAAGGTCGGTATCCTTAGCGATTCCAGATCGGCTCTCCAGGCAGTCACCCTTAGTTCCCCTCATCCCCTGGCAGTGCAAACAAGGGAGGCCCTCCGAAAAGCTGCATCGCAAAGGCGGGAGGTCTCCCTGTTTTGGATTAAGGCACACGCAGGGTTGAGAGGGAATGAGAGGGTTGACGAATTAGCCAAGGAGGCCGCGCTGCGATTGAAAAGGAAGCCTGACTACGATCTGTGTCCTGTTTCATTCGTCAAGCGTATCTTAAGAGAGGATACGGTTGAGGAATGGGACAGGAGATACGAAGTGGGAGGGACGGCCGGAACCACGAAGCTCTTTTTCCCAAGCGCTGCTGCTGCATACAAAGTAGTCAACAAGATAGACATAACGCACCACACTACACAGATACTGACTGGACACGGCGGGTTCGCCTTCTACTTGAACAGATTCAAGTTGAAGGAGGACCCGTCGTGCTCATGTCAGCCAGGAGTTGAGGAGACGGTTCCTCACCTGTTACTCGAGTGCCCGATTTTTGCTAGCAGTAGATATGATACTGAGCAAGAATTGGGCATATCGATGACGGGTGAGAGCCTGTCTTCCATCCTGGGGGGCAAGAAGAGGGAAGTTTTTCTCTCATACTGCAAAAATATTGTAGAATTTGTAAATAGGAAAAACTGTGATATTTTGGTGTGATTTTAGTATAGGCTCTAGATTATTTTATTGTGATATTAGGTTAAGTTGAATGTGCGTGCCGTAGTTTTACTCTGTAGTATTTTATTGTAATATCTTTATTATAGTATTTTAGAAAAATTTTCTTTTGGATAAATGTATTTCGCAATTTGAATTTTATTGGAATTATTATTATTATTAGAATTATTTTATTGAATTATTATTAACATATGCTTATTATTATTAAACATCGACATGTACCATGAACGGTACAACAATAATCTTAAGAGTTGATATAAGAAAGTTAAAAGGAAATGTAAAAGAAACGAACAAAATAAATAGAAAATTGTTAAAAATAGATAGTAAAACTGTAAAAAAGATAAAAAAGATTAAAAGAACAAAACCAGCCCTGATAATGTTAGGGGGAGGAAAAAAAAAGAAAAAAAAAAAAACTAACGTCATCTTATCAATCATTATGGCAGTTTTATTCGTTACTAAAACTACAGATGAAAACTAAAATAATGTTTACTAGTATGTAAATAATACTAGTTACTTACTACCTACATGCATACAGTTAAAAAATTGGTTTGAAAAATATATTAAATTAAAAACTATGGCTCTGCATGCCTTTGAGCCCTTTATAAGCTCACAAAGAGGTTGAAATTTCACGTTCTTGGTATATCTTGGATACATCATGTTCTTGGTTAGACAGAAAGATGAGTAAAAAATTTTGCTTTATCCTGTGACTGCTTTGTATGTTCAAAGCATATTTAGTGTAAATGTATTTAAAATTTTATGAAACATCAGAATGTTTCAATCAGTGATCAGCTATCTTCCGCTGAGATTGGTCGTTTGTCTTACGTTCTTGCGCTCGTACGTGCTGCGTGCCGGCTGCCGCACTGATGCAGCAGATTCCGCGATGACCCAGATACCGATAATGAATCACGAACATTTGTGTTACTTGAGAAATGTAAACGATTGTTAAGGAGCAGTTATATTAGTAATTTACTATGGCTGCACACTGGACCACGAGATTAAAATTGAAACTGCAAAAGAAAAATTTATATATACTAAGGGCCTCTTTCACCATCTCCAAGTAAAGTGTTGAGTAGTTACTTGTCAAATAACGTTAATTGGCAAGTAAAACTTACAAGTATCTTTTGTCAATTTCACAAGCAAAAATGAAGCTCTGATTAACTACTTGGCCGTTAAGTGAATGACATAACAAATCGTACATTACATTCGTTCAAAATGACGTCAACTTCAATCGTCTGTCGTTGTCACTTGTCATTGGCGGTGAAGAAGAAGAAGTATACCTTTCTTCTGTGTGTTGTTGCTTGTTATAATAGTTGTTTGAGTCGTTTGTTGTATTAAGTTTATAAGGAAAAATGGAGAAAGGATTAATAGTACCTAGGTACTAGAATAGAAAATTCTTTATTTGTACAAAAAACTAACTAGGTACTAGATACTGTGTTATTACTCATTATTGATTATTTAATGATAAAAATATTATTTTGACCTTTGCGTTTTAGGCATTATTTAATATTTTATTAAGTTATGCACTTGGTTCGCTGTACACTTCGATAGACGAAATCTAGCCAAAAAATCTGTTTCATCTAAGTCCATGAAATAATCAACACGGGATTTAAAGACACGAGGTCTCGATGTTCGTTGCAACATATTATAGTCCAATTCATCTAATTGGTGATCAATTAAATCAAAGAAATCCATTTTTGACAAGAGATAAACAAATTTAACCGTCAAGTAAACTCGCTAATTGGCAGATGAAGTGGCAAGTAAGTTACTTGACAGTTTAATCATATGATTAGTGCTACTCGAGGGTCGTGAAACTGACACATGTAGTTATGGGTGACTTTAACTGGTAAGTAGTCTACTCGACACTTTACTCGAAGGTGGTGAAAGAGGCCCTAACACTATCAAGAAGAGAAGGCGGCGTGTGAAAAACTGCAATGCCTAGTAACGGATCTCAACCCAACCAAGACCAAATAGAAAAAAAGACAAATCGACAAACCAATGTCTTATCACCCAGGCGCCTTCCGCCGATGTTGAATATGAGACGGATGAAGAGGAGCTTGCGAAAGAAACCGAGTGGGAACGACAAAAAAGCAGGAAGAAGCATAAGCTTAACGTTTAACTTTCCCCACCGCATCATCTGGAATCGGATTCCAGCAAAGAGCTGAAACAACAAAAAGTAAATAAGGTGCCCCAGCCGCCACCTATAATTATCGAAAATATCAAGACTACCAAGAATTCTATGACTTGCGACGAGCCTATCTAAAGACACGTTCACCGCAAAAATGATGAACGGTGAATGCATGAAAATAAATGCTACTAACGAAGATTCATACAGATCCATAACTAAGCTGTTTCAACAGAACGGGCTATTATGGTACTCGTATGAGAATAAGCAAAATAGACCCATTAGAGCGATGGTAAAAAATGCATTTTTTCTAAAATTCAAAGGTTATAAGATCCAGGAAGCGGAAACAATCTAAACTGGAGGAAAAAAGAACCCTAAAATATGTTTATGCTCTCGTTTGAAAAGGACGAAGACAAAAACAAAATATATAGCATCAAATCAGTGCTAGGCTGCAAAGTGCATATCCAACCACTTAAGACCACAAAACTGATGCAAGAGACTCACGGACACACACAAAAATACTGTTCAAAAGAACCTAGATGTGTAAAGTGCACAGGTAACTAAGGAATGTCAGAAACCAGCTGAAGCAAAACCGAATTGTGTTCACTATGGCGAACCTCATACAGCTAACTACAGAGGATGCGTTGTAGCCAAAGAGCTCCAAAGCGTGAAATTGAAAGCAATGAAGAAAAAAGGGCCACCGACTTCTACAATCCAAAATCCAGTTTTAGGTAAAACTGAAAAGCCTAAAAACTAGGTATAAAAAAAATCAAATCATGAAAAATTTTACTTTACGTAAGTAGCGCTAACATAACTACTCACACGCAAAAATCTAATGACCCACTCGCTAAAAATTATGATATGGAATGCTAATGGACTAGCGAAACAGCAAAATGAGTTACAAGTAGCTCTAAGCACAGAGAATATTGATGTGTGTCTTATATCTGAAACACATTTCAAAATAGAATCACACGTTCAAATAAAGGGCTACAAAATTTACCACGCCTTGCACCCTGACAATACTGCCCGAGGTGGTAGTGCTGTCATCATAAAGGAAAATATTTGTCACTATGAAAAATACAAATATGAGCAACAGGAAATACAGGCAATGGCTGTATGTGTAATAACAAAATCATATCTGGTTACTCTAGCCGCCATATATTGTCCAACAAGTTATGCTATAAAAGCAGATGAATATATAAACTTCTTAAAAAATCTTGGCAATAGATCAATACTCGGTGGTGATTTTAACGTTAAAACACTTACTGGGGATCAAGACTAACTGCTGCACAGTTTAGCAGTTTTAATACCTAATGTAAAAAAAATGTTTATCTCACAAAAAGGCTGAGGCGGGAAATTCAAAAGTTTAATGATTACAGCATGAATACAAACCTCACTAGTCTAACAAGCGATCGTACAACAGAATACTCTTTATGGAACGCAATGAAAGGTCTTAAAAAGCTTATCACCCAGATACCTCCCATCAATAAAGCAAATGGGCACTGGGCTATAAGCAGTGAACAGAAATCATCTACATTTGCTGATCATCTTGAGGAAATTTTCCAACCTAATATAGAACTAGAACAACAAACTGATTTAGAAGATACAAAACAAGATAAGATTCAAATAAAATTCGTTACACCAAGAGAAGTGAGATAAAAAGGATTAGCCTAAAGAAATCTCCTGGATTCGATCTCATAACTGGAGAAGTTATCCGAAATTTTCCACGAAAAGCTATAGTAAAGCTAACCACGCGCATAAATGCGGCATTCAGACTTAGATACGTACCTGATAAGTGGAAAGTAACAGAAGTCATAATGCAGCAAAAACCTGGGAAACCGCCACAAGAAATGGTACAGACCAATTTCTCTACTACCCGTTATATCGAAACTATTTGAAAAACTATTTCTCAAACGCCTAAAACCTATACTAGAAGAAAGGAATTTAATTCCAGACTATCAGTTTGGTTTTATAGCAAACACTCCACAATTGACGAAGTGCATAGAATTACTACACTAATAGAAAAAACACTAGAGGAAAATAAAGTCTGCACAAGAGTCTTCTTGGATGTAGCGCAGGCCTTTGATAAGGTTTGGCATAAATGCCTTATTCAGAAAATTAGAAATCTACTTCCAAAGCAGTTTGCTGATATTCTAGAGTCTTACCTAACACTCAGAATGTTTAGGATGAGACAATATGAAGCATATTCAGAGCTTAAGGTTATAAAAGCTGGAGTACCTCAAGGAAGTGTCCTAGACCCGGCCCTGTACCTACTTTACACTTCTGATATTCCAGAAATAGAAAATAGTACCATAGCGGTCATTGCAGACGACACAGCCATAATGGCTACGGGCGAGACCACACAGTATATGACTGGACAAAAAAGTGGCGAATAAAGCTTAATGAAACAAAATCAATTCACGTAGATTTTACAAACAAGAGTCCAAACTATCATCCGGTATATATTAACAATACTGTTATACCGCACGAAAACAGCCTCCATGGTCCAGTGTTTTAGAGCTTGGCTCTCGACTCGGAGGTCGTGGGTTCGATTCCCACATTGAAAAAACAAATAATGTTGTTTCCATGTTTGGTTAGGACAATGCAGGCTGATCACCTTGTCTTGACATTGTCTGACAAGAATGATGATCAGCTTATATTGTGCAGTTCTCACACACATTGAATCACATTTTAATTACCATTTATTTTCAAGGTTCTGAATTGTAGTAATTAATTCATAAACAGCAAGCTAAAGATTTCTAGGCATGAATACCTCACTTGTAAGTCATTAGTTGTGCCTATGTGTGATAACACATCTAGGTAGTATATGAAACATAAGAGATGAATATTGTATTGTAAACTCGGCATACAGTTAGTTCTGTCTTTGTTTAAACAATTTACTTTTAAATAAACAAAATAAATAAATAGTATCCCCCTAATTGTCAAGCAGTGAACAAGCTGATGATGATGAGCTATAGGTGAGAACACTCTCTATCATGTCAGCTATTAAACAAAAAAATACTAGATCAAAATTGCTTCATCTGTTTGAGAGCTACGATGCCATAGACAGACAGTCTAGCTTGTTAAACTTATAACACCCCTCTGCTTTGGTCGGGGTCAAAAATTCTAATTTACCACTACAGATATTATGCTAGGATTCATAATTTTTACTCCAACTCTTATAAGTTTTTTTAAGTAAACGTAATTTAAACAAACATCTTTAAAACTAAAAATAATATTTTCAGTTTCCCTTAGGAAAACCTCTTTATAAAGAAGACTAGACACTGTAAACTTTTATTTTATTAAATGGACCAGGAAACGAGCAGGTGGATTGCCTGATTTCACACGGGTTTTCTGTGAGGTCGTCGTATTTATCCGGTCGCGGCCGTCCATTCACGCCGAAGCATGGCTCTCCCACGTACAAAACATTCTCAATTCAAAACAATTTTTCATAGCACATTCTCCAAGAATGTAATAAAGTAGTCGCTAGTCAATAAATATTTGATCATGTACTAAAAACTATTATTACATGAATAAGTAGAGGCTAAAGATAAATCTTATCGTTAACAACAATAAACACATTGTATCTAATAAAAATGCAAGTTCATAGTGGGAACTGGGAAAAAATATATAGCAGTTTTTCTTCCAATAATCTCACATATTAACTACCAGATACTAATACTAGCGAGTACATTGAGTATCTAAATGTTAAATAATTTATTAGGATTTCAAAGTAATGGAATAATATAGAGTTTTATTCATTAAACTTATTGCGAGCCTAGTACTATCCAATCCACAGAAAAATCAATAACAGACGTCCTTTCGTCGCATATTATACCGACTCAAAAAGGCACGATAAAAGATACTTACTTCAATAAGACGCAGCGCAAACAGTTCTTCAAGTTGATAATACACAGTAAAGATGATAATTATGGAGATAAATGCAATTTATTTATTTGTTTTATACACAGTCTCTAGGTCCCACCGAACTCCGAAGCGTTTCTTCCTAGCTGTCAATGTCAAATTTGATATATTTTAACATTGTCAGATTTTTTTTTTTGATTTTTCTGTGACAGTATAGAGTGCAAACGGATTGCCTGGTGGAGAGCCATGACTACTGTAGGATTATGGACACTTAAATGCACACAAACACGGTGAAGACACTTTTTTCTCCGAAGTGAAACTTGAAACTTCAGTCGGTAAGAAAACTCTCAGAAGCCGTATGATACATTAAGCTAGCCAATTTTTATCAAAATTCCACTTTCATCCACACGAGATTTATTATGCATTTAAAAACTTTGTGGCACCACAGTAGTTGCAATAGGAATCTCCGATAGATCTTAATTCTTATCTGATCAAGAATAATAAGTATTTAAAATAAGACAATAGACAATGTAATAAACAATATAATATCAGGGCATATATATTAAAATTTAAAAAACATCACAAAAAGCTGTGATGATAAGATCACTAGTCATACTCTCATCATTTAGCTAGAATGAGAGTTTAAAAGGTTTAAAATGCTGAGATTTGAGAACTACACTACTTCAACACCTTCTCGTATCTTGCAGACACATCTTGCCAGTTCGCCACATCAAATATAGCCTTTACATAATCAGCTCTCACATTCTTGTATTGCAGGTAATATGCGTGTTCCCAGACATCAATGCCAAACAGTGGAATGATACCTGAAAATGAAAAATATTTTCGTTGTTTTATTTATCTTATGAACCGCAATCTCAATGAAATAACACAACAGCCTGAAGATGCGACGCGAGATACGCAGTGCGTCACAAAATTCGACAAATTTACTAGCTTGAGATATGAGCTATATTGATGGAGTTTAAATTGTGTTAGGCAGGCAAAGGGCAGATAGAAAGAATGTCTATGTAAGACTATATGTATCTATGTAAATGCCGACTATCCAGCACATTAAAAATGAACCATATAATTAATTACCAGTAGTGGGTTGCAAAGGGTCCTGGTTTTGGCAAGTGGTAATTTGCAGCTTCTTCATAGTCTTGTTGTAGCCCAGCCAGCCCCAGCCTGAGCCCTGAACTGCAAGAGAAGCCGCCGCCAGCTGAACCTTCATGTTTTCCACTGATCCAAAGTCCCTGAAATATTATTTTCTACCTTTTTAAATGGTTTATCTAGGAGGGTAAATATTTTGGTATTTATTTTGCATTCTAATGATTTAAAAAATGTGTGCATGTGTAAAAATATTTTTTTACCTTTCAATTGCCTGACACAGAGCTGCAGAGGGTTTTCCGCCATTGGGGGAGAGATTTTGCCAGAAAATGGTGTGATTGATGTGACCACCACCATTAAATCTGAGGGCTGGTGCCAAATTTATCACTGTCTCAATGTCACCTGGAAACATTAGATTTAATTGATTTTAAACCATGTTTAGACTACCATTAATATTTTTAAATGTGCCCACAGTCTACAACCAACTGTGTGAATGCACTCTTATGCATGCATAAATCACAACCCTTCTCCTGTTTGTTAACAAACTTTGTTCCCAGAGTCCACTTCCTGAAGATGCTCCAGGGCCGGAGTAAAATGCGCATTGAGTTTTGCAACCTGCATGGTGGTGTGGGACCTTGTACTATATTAGTAACGTAGTTGCTAGTGTGGTGGTGGTGTGGGACCTTGTACAATCTTACTAACGTAGTGGCTAGTGTGGTGGTGGTGTTTGCTCGTACTTATTTTTGAGTGCACACATAAGCAGTGTGGGAGAAGGGAGGTCCTTAATGCGTTCTTTTGTGTAGGTACACTCACACATTTGCTTGCAGGTGGTTTTTAATGGGATATGCTATGGATTTCCACGAAGTAACGTCAAATTCTATTAACTATTTAAATAATAATTAATAAATACAATAGCAAGTACCTTTGCTTTGTGCTTGAGCTAATTTCTCTTCAGCCGCGTTTAGATTATTCACATAAGTCGCGTGGTGCTTGCTGTGGTGGAGGCTCATAATATCGCGACTAACCACTGGTTCCAATGCCTTATAATCATAGGGTAAATCAGGCAGAGTGTGTTTTTGGCGAGTGCTGACCGCCCGGCTAAAATTTTTTGAATTTAGTTGTGTAACTCATGACAATGAACTAGTATTAGGTAGAAATATACTTACATTAAGGATCCAAATCTGCGAGTAGAATACATTTTATCCTAATGTTTATAGCAAAAACTGCTAAATTTATTACGCAACCAGCACTGCGCAAAATGTTCAGCAATTTTAATATTTGCTCTTTCGAGTTTCGAATCAAAACATCTTGTCAATGTCAATTTGACAACTACTTTGACACAAATTACATGCGTACGTCGTCTTCATTATTGAATTCATAAACAATAACTTTTGCCATAATTTTCGTGTCGCATGGTTTTTATTGCAGCACTACGAAAAGCTGAGACCTGATTGGATAAATCTCGATGATTTGACACTATTCATATTTCAATCTATAAATAGTACTCTGCGCTCATACAAAATTAAATGAAAATCGTGTTGTCAGTCTTATCGTTGACATTTGACTTGACACTCGTTTATTCGATTTTCAGCTCTATAATATTAGTGCAATTTGACAACGAATAGGTTTATGTTTAAAGCCTATCAGTGGACCTCTCACCCTCTTATTAATAAACTTTCTTATCTACTACAACTTTCATCTACTAAGTATTGGACACATAAAAGCTTGCCTCATCTTTTGAAAAGTTATCAAAAGCTCGTATCCTTGCCTTGTCCAGTAGCTCAATTCCCCATTAATACACTGTTCGACTCTTCATTCTCCTCTCTTATATTTTCTCCAAATGTTATTTTAAATTTTGCCATTACAAATGGTTGTCCTTTTGCTAATGTTAAATTTAATTCAATAGTAAGCAATCAATTATTTAAAGGTTGGACTTATAGTACCGTAAACCGGGGTTATTCGGGACATTTTTTTTTAGAAAAAGTGTATTTACACCTGAACCGTTATCCGTATAAAATGGGAATATTTTTTTCTTAGTGAGGCAACACTCTAGCAATGACAACATCGAATGACTTTTGTCACGTGTGTTGCCATTTCCTAAAAAAAGATATAAGAATGGGTGTCCCAAATAAACCGTCAAGGTGTGCTATTTGAGTCATGCAAATAAATGGTTGATTTTAAAATACTATTATACTAGAAAACTAAATAACATCAAGTGGAAACTATTTACAAAACTGTCAAGTACGCGTTTAAAAAACATCACAGAACAAAAAGTTCGTTTTTGTGAAGAAAAAAAAATAAAGTAAAAAAATCAACTTGAATAAAATGTTAACTTTAGTTTTAAACATCAGATCTCAGTTTTGACACCATTTTAATGCCAAATGGCAATCATGGCACTTCTTTATTAACATTTTGGCCGCCATAGTCATAATATACGTGACAAGCAAGCGCCGAAAACGGTGAAATTGTGGCTTAGCGTGGAGGAAATACCTACCTAGCTACATATATGGAGAGGGCAGATCTCTTAAAGAAGAATAAAACTACAAGTTCAAAAAGCTTCTTTTATTTTAAAGACATTCCTTAACAATTACGAGTTTTCCTTACAACTAAGTAGTAGTAGGTACCTAGGTAAAAGGTACCTAGGCTAAAAAAATAGCTTTGCTGTCAATAAAATATAAAAATTAGAACAAATTTGCGTCCTGGTCGTCACGCAATAAATATATTGTGCTCGAATTTTTATATTTCATTGACAGCAAAGCTATTTTTTTCATAATATTTGAAAATGGGACTTGGTCTGTGTCTTAACATCCCTTTTCAACAAATTTTAGACCATTTTTTTTTATAGTTTTGTAAAATATAACCGTGCACGTGTGTCTTAGATGATCTATGGCTTTAATAACGCCAATATAATATTTCCAGTTTTTTCTTACATAGTAACGCACAATTACAGTGTCGCCTACATTCCACGTGTCTATATCATTTTCAATCACTTCTCTGTTTTCATCATCAGTCTCTCCAGTCTTCTGGACTTCTTTCATATTTCCAGTGCAGTCAATATTAGTTTTCTCCTCATTTCCTTCCGTTAAACATTATTGATCCAGCATAGCGATATTCCCCCAAATGTTCGCCTCTAGGCCATTGACCGTCTCGTCTCCGGTCTTCTGGACTTCTTCCATATTTCCAGTGCAGTCAATATTAGTATTCTCATCATTTTCTTCCGGTAAACATTCTTGATCCAGCATAGCGATATCCTCCCAAATCTTTGCCTCTAAGTCATGGACCCTTTTTAGCTCGCTATCATCCTCACAATATGTAACATCTGAGTCAATATCGTTGACATCTATAATGTCGCTATCGCTATGTACACTCATATCCCCACTCTCTTCAGTAGTAGTAGATGTAATGCTGCGCGAAAATTTTCTTTTTGCAGGTTTAATGGATTTTTCGTTAGCTTTCCTTGTACGCTTACGATTTTTTTGCGTTATAGGTATTTCATTCGAAAAAATATCATCGCTACTCAAAGTGCCGTATACATTAATCTCTACTTCAGCATTTTGAATATATTTATTTCCTTTTTCCTTATTCCTACTGTCTATTATTTTTTTTTGGTCTTCTCTTTGTTATTCCCTTTGGTTTTGTATCTGTTTTTACTTTTGGGTCAAGATCCGCTGCTGTGATGCTTTTTCCAGGTTGTACGTCGCATCGTTTCTTCCTTTTTTTCTCAGTTGTTGGCTGATCTCCTCCTCGAATTTCTTGTAATATTTCAAGTACTGCAGATGATGTCACGTTATTTACATCTTCGGCTGATGATGTTTGTCGCGGTAGCCGTGATTTTGGGCGATCGGGATTTAAAGGGTATAATCCACATTTTTCAAAACCGCTTTGAATGTTTTTTGCAGCAGTATCATTTTCGGTAATTTTATTGTAAAGCTTTAAGAGTAAATTGGGAAAAGCTAATTTAATAAGGGTTTTGTGCTTTCTGCCTGATGTTGCTTTCCAGTATATTAGTATACTACGCCAATAGCGTTTTAACGGTGCAAAGAATGACACGTCTAGTGGTTGCAATAAATGGGTTGTCTTAGGAGGAAGACACACAAATGAAATGTCATTTTCTTGACAGCTTTTTAAGACACGTTCAGAAAAATGCGATGATAAGTTGTCGCCAACAACAAGTTTACGTCCTGACTTATTTTTGAAGTAAGGCATAATTACAGTGAAAAACCAGTCTTCGAAGCACACATTGTCAAACCACCCGCTTTTGGGCCTATTATATCGTGTGTTTTCTGGACCTCCTGACGTCCATTGATCCCATAAATGTTCTGATTTATAGACTACGTATATTGGTAGCATCTCGCCATTTGCTGCACAACTAAACATAAGACTAACTGCCGTTTTGGAGTTATTTACGATTCTTTCGGGGTATTTAGTTCCGCGTTTAAATATATATTTTTTAGCACCCGGGTCGTCTGTGAGGTTTGTTTCATCGTAGTTGACTATGTTATCCGGGCTTACCCCGTGTGCGGACTTAGAATAATTTTCAAAAAAATTGTCAATGACGGCGGTTGTTATTTCAGCTCTGTCTGATGAAATGTTAGCAGCTAACCGATGGGACAGTCTGTGTTTATGTCTTTCGATAAAATTTTGTGCCCAGTCAGGACCAGGTAAATTATCCTTCATGTTTCTCACATTTTTTCCTATCTTGTTCAAATACCGTTGAGCGAAAACCCTTAGATCCATTTTATCCATCGGAAAACCCCATTCACTTAGGAGCAAACAATAATCCACAAATATTTGTTCCTCTTCACTGCTAAATATTGTGGGACGTCCAGCTCTTTCTTACATTAAATTGTGCTTCATGCAGTGGCGAGATAATGTCGATTTAGGGATATTAAAATGTTTTGCTGCGCTCCTAATTGACATATGTTTATTATTAACTTCTTCCATTGCCGTTTCCAGGTCATCCTTCGTAAATGAATTATAGGGTGTATAATATTTACCATTTCTGGTATGCCTGTAAGTCCTTTTATATTTACGTCCCATTCTTTCTTCACATAAGACTTGTTCGTCCCTTGAAAAAGAACAATTGAAACATCACCTTAGTATTTATGAAAATATTCAATTGGCAAAAGCCGGGTTATTTGGGACGGCCGGTCCAAATATCACCTCAACCTTTTTTAACTCTAACCGGCCCAAATAACACCAAGTGCTGTCCTAAATATCACCGTTATGAAAAAACTAAGAAAAATCTAATAAGATTATTGTTTATTCTACTAACAGATATCGCATTTTAGTCCTGAATAACTTTACTTTTCGTTGATTATAATGATATTCTACTTACGTTTATAGTTTTTGGGCTGGAGATGAAAGTTGGAAACTATAGAAACTGAGCAAAAATTTATTAATTCAGAAACCACGCTTTTTTGTGGCACATGCAACAACATAACCTCAAATGTCAAACTGTCAATTATATTTTTTATTTTTTTTTTATTATTTTTTCAAACTGTCGAAATTGTCGTTTTTTTTTTTAATTTATTCATGACCATGGATACAAAGTCCTTCAGTCGGATACATTTTGAGTTTCGAAATTGTCGTTTTTTTTTTTTTTTATTAATTTATTCATGACCATGGATACAAAGTCCTTCAGTCGGATACATTTTGAGTCGAAATTGTCGATGGATGTAGTGTTGCCAGATGTTTTTTTTTCCCTACTATTAACCTAAAACCACACATTGCCATATGAAAACAATAATTTGGAGTGTCCCGAATAACATCGGAGGTCCCAAATAACAACGGTTTACGGTATTTGCTGATGCATCAAAATCGGAATCTAGTTGCGTTGGTAATGCTGTCTGGATACCAAAATATAATGTAATTCTCAATAACAAACTCCCTTCTTTCTCATCGGTATTTTCTGGCGAATCTTTAGCTATCCTTGAAACGCTACTTTATAGAATCTCACAGACTGAATAAGTCTATTATTATCTCGGACTCTAAAAGTTCTCTTGAAGCTATTTTGTCAAACCAGTTTCGGTGCAAATTTAAATCCCCTCTAATTATTAAAATTAGAGAGCTGTTATTTAAATGTTATTGCAGTAACATTCAGGTTGTACCTGCCTGGATCCCCGGGCATAGTGGCATTACAGGAAACGAATGTGTAGACCTTTATGCTAAAGAGGCTTCTAAGTCTGGTGGTTTAAGTAATTTTAAAGTTTATTGCCAAGATCTTCTATCTCTGGCACATATGACCACTGAGTGGAATAATATTTGGACCGATTCGAGTAGAACTAAGGGACGATTTTATGCCGAAATACAAGGGGATCTATACCTAGTAGGCTCTGGTTTTTTAAGTACTCTAAAGTTAGCAAATCTGTTTGTTCTACTATTTGTCGACTTCGCCTTGGACATTCGTGTAATAATGTATTTTTGGTGAAAATAAGAGTCAAGCATAACTCATTGTGCGAGTGTGGCTTAGATGATGGCTCCCCTGATCATATCTTCTTTAACTGTCCTATAGATTTTTCTTTATATGACTTCCTTCCTACACACATTCCTCGACTCATTAATTTTAAGACTATTTTATCCTACGTCTTTACTCCATTTGTAGACACTCTAGGTTCATTTATAGCTTTAAATCACATAAAACTTTGATTATGTATTACTAATTATATTAACTTATTTTCATTAATTTTTATATTTCACTGTACGCCATCAGCTTTTCACTGAACATCTGCTACATCACTCTGACGTTGGCAACCCCTATTACAGGGAAGGCTATGCCAAAAGAAGAAGAAGAATATTAGCGCAGAGTTCTATTTTCAATGCTCTAAATATTCCTGAGCCCGCCAGATTCCGGATCATATAGCCTTAGTCTGAGCCACTCTTTTAACTTTTTCAGCATAAAATTTTCAGAAATAAATAAAATGGATAGCCCCAGCTCGAAGAATGGCTAATCCTATTAACCTGTTTTATATTTCATGTTACGACCAACACCATTATGTTACTGTAGACTTTATTATTTTCACGACAAGATTTATATTTGCCTAAATAAGCAGTTTTAAATAAGTGCGATGTCAGACGTGTGACGACGCACGTGAACGAATACTCGGAGATTAGCAATTAGCATAGCCGGTGTCCGGAAGCCGATGCCGGTACGACTTGTCAACTCTAGTTAGTCGTTGATAACCGTGAAGTGTGGCAGAACAACACTAGCTCCAGTAAATTTCTTGCGGCGTAGTCGACTCACGAATCACGACTGTCAAAGTTTATCAAAAAATCCTCCTTATGTCTTGTGTTGTTACTTGTACTATTACGTATTCTGTGGTTGTTCGTAAAAAAATATCCTAATTATTATTGCGTTCTAATTAGAATTGTGTTAATTTCATCTCTATACAATCGAAAAGTGCTGTGAAGTTATAAAATTAATTCGCAAATAAACATCGTCTCGTGCGATCGTGGTGCTTTTTGTTTATTTTTAGACCATTGAATTTGCAGTCATGTTATCAATGCGGTGGCGCTAAAATGTCTCAAAGGGATACAGCGATTCATCTTGTGGCTGGAGGGTAAATATGTTAATGGAATAATATCTTTATTCGAACAGTAACTTATCCTACAATCTGTATATTTCGGGTCATTAAACTAAGCTGGTTCAATAAAATTCAATACAAATCAACAAAAGTGAGCAACTACAATCAGGGTCGTTACATGTCGGCTTTAGAAGATAACGCAATTGTTTCTATTCCTAAAAGGCTAGCTAGAACTGATATTCTTGCCCAAACATTTGTTGGTACATACAAGTCAAAACAAGACTTGATTATGAAGACTCTTGATGTGCATTGAAACGTTTTTCATAAACTTCATATTATGCACATGATATAAATGATATTACAAAAATAAAATCTTTTAATCATGTATGATTTTGGCTTCTGTTTTGTTAGCCAATCTTTATTCATATTCAAAGACAAATCTTGTTCCCTGTTATTCTTATACTTAGGTATGATTATTTCTTTACCTTCCTAAACAATATCATACAATTTTGATGATAATATATAAGAATTAGTGATAAAAATGCATTTTTAAGCCTATGAATAAAAGCCCCAATAAAAATATGAATTATCTGTGGGGCAAAAATCTGCATTAAAGCTACACTCTATGTACCTAAATATATTTTCCTATTGGTAACGCATATGACCTACAAACGGTGATGGGAAGCCCCAGAGGATAATAATTATCGTTATTATAAGTTCTAATGATGAAAAAGTAATTACCCTATTTATGATTATCTTTTTGCTATAATGCAAAGAATACTGAATGTGATGCAATACTAACTAAATGTGTGGTTACATTTTAAATGTATAAAACTTAATCTTAGAAACCAGTTCTCTTATTTATCTGATAAAATAAGCAGACCTAGTATTGACACTTTCAAAACATACATATTCTGTACAATCCTACTACTATTATAAATGTGAAAGCTCACAAACAATGGATGGGTGTATGGATGTTTGTTTCTCTTTCATGCAAAACTACTGAATGGAGTTCGATGGAATTTGGTATGGTTAGTTATTTAGTCTCTGGATTAAAACATAGGCCACTTTTTATCCCGAAAAAGTACAATATACCCATGAGATACGTCAAACTTTAATGATGCGGGTGGAGCCGCGGGAAAAGGCTAGTATGTTATATTTATTTCCCAAGTATGGAGGTTACGAGCATTATATTCTAAGATTTAAACATAATATTCTAAGATTATATTCTTATTCTTAGTAAGTTAAACATTGTTTTAATTCCAGTATTGCGGGCACAGCTGGGGCAGTAGTCACATGTCCACTTGAGGTGGTCAAAACAAGACTCCAGTCGTCCAAAGGTGTAGGTATACCTCCACCCTCACCCCCATCCAGTGCATCAAATGCTAAACGAATCTGCTCTAAGATACCAAAACACCAGGTAATTGTCATCCAATATGGTTTTTATTATTAGTTAATTTTTGTTAAGTTGTTTGTTATTATTTAGTTTTACAGATTTGAGGGATTATTTTATAACTTCATTTAGTTCATTGTTAGCGGAAATAATTATATTAATAATATTTGTGCAATTCTTAGACGACAATATCAGAAATTATTGAAACTACAACCTGTTAAAGGATCATAATTGAATTGACCAATAACCCTTTATATTTTTTTTGCAAACGCCTGTTAAAGTTAACCATTGATTAAAATACACTATGTTATCTCTCTCGTTCTTCGTCATAAGTAACTGGTAGAAAATAATTTAATTATACTTAGGTTTGATTATAATAAGATAGGAAGTTTTTTAAGATGCAAATGGTTGCATGTCTGGAATGACGTTCTATAAATAGACTTCGAATTCAAATTTAATGTTGTTTAATGTACTTATTCAAAGTTAGCTACAATTTGAATTTGAAGTCTTTTAGGAATGTTAATGAAGACTAAAATAAAATCTTATCTTTTACTTATCTCATAAATAAACAGAGTTAAAAAATTCAAAAAAGAATACACTTGAGAATAAAACAAATGTAAAAATAAATAAAACAAAAATAACAATGCAAAACAAAATATATAACAAATTAGAAATCTCCTCTTGAATTTTGCAAACAATAATGAAACGTGACGAAATATTTATTACTTTTGCAACTTTAAAGAACTTGAAGCCACTTCACGCAAAAAGATGTCTGCAGTCTGAAGCAATACAATGAATACCGCCACAGGAACAATCCCCCTTCTTACAATTGCGAATTTCAAGCTTATCTCTTTTTCGATTATATTATATATTTTTCGATACATACTCGCGTCGATTACTAAAAGAGGCCCGAAATCTACCAAAAATCTTGGAAGTTGAAAATATATTTTAAATATTTTAAAGTAAGTTCCCACGCGTGTTTATTGCTGTTTTATTACTGATAAATAAAAGAACCGTACGCATTTAAAATTTATATTGTGAATTGTGATTAAGAGCCCTATTACAAATCTGCACTCTGCGAGATTAGGTATTTGAAGCGTTCCCGACATTTCTCATTTTGTAGTAATTTTGCAGTAGTTTTTATTGAAATAGGTTAGTAAATTCATGCTTTAAAATTTAAAAAATCTTTATTCCTCAACTGAAAGTAACAATTGTTCCTGAAGTAACAATTGTTCTGGTATAAATTTTGCTTAATAATATTATCGTAGATAGTTCACAGTTAACTTAAAGCGATTTTCAAAGTTTTTTTAGCTTAGAATAAGATTTTTTTCTATAGAATTTTGAAATATCTTTGATTTAATCAAAGATATTTCAAAATTCTAAGTCCGCTACGAACTAAACGACTATAATATAGGAGATAACATTCTAATTTTATTATTTCATTTGCTTAGAACAGTAGTTCAATCCAGGAGCTCAAAAAAGTGCCTTCGCGCATTTTATGAAAATCTCTCTACAATTTTGGGTTTAATCAAAAAGTTAAGCAAAATTTACAAAAAGCGAGGCCGTTACAAACTAGGCCAATAGATATTCTGCACTATTCGATATGTCAAAATTGTTAATGTATCTGTGTTTCCGAGATCAAGAACGCCATAATTGGCCATTTTACGCAAAAATCACGGTCGAGATGTAATATGCCTCTTAATAAGATTTATTATAACACGTTTGAAGTTATCTAAGACTTCTAATAATGGTGAAAATAAAACTTTGGGGCACTCGAAAAATTCAAACATTGATAAAGTCAAAGACTGGCTTAATGGCGGTAAACGACAAACTCTTTAATCTAACCACCTTACTAATAAGGTAACGTTGTCTTTCAAGTTGTTCTGTCAAGTGACTTTTCCAACGCATCAGACTAAGACAGCAACGTTGTTTAAGTTATCCGTTGTGTAAATCTTTTTATTAGTAATGGGGTATATCTATACTAATAATAAAGAGGAAAGGTTTGTTTGTTTGCATCGAATAGGCTCCTAAACGACTAGTCAATTTTGATGAAATTTGGCATAGAGTAGACCACGGCTAGTAGACAGACATAGGCTACTTTTTAGTGCGGCAAAATGTACGGTTCCCGTGAGATGTCCTTTTGAGCGCATCTAGTATATTATAAGATTATCAGTGAAGACGTAGGCTAACACCATAGGCATTAGAATTTAAAAGCTCAGAAATTCCCAGAAAAAGCCAACTGGCTACGGTGCAACTGGCTCCGAGGTACAACATACTCCCCCATTTGGTCCGTTCAGAGTCCTTTATCTCAGAGTTTCTATGCAAGTGATCCTTTTGTCGTCGGCATAAAGATCCTGCCAGAGGTAAAATAAGTCTGAACGGACTGCAGCTTCTATACCTAGTAACAGTGTTTTGAAGTATTTCAGTATTCGTGTCAAGGATACTCGTACTGCGTACACACACCGAACAATTGCTAGTCTCGTATTTACAGAGCGTAAAGAATGGATTTGCGTTGTACGCCATCCGGTGTATGAGAATTATCCGATTAAGCGCCATGTCACACCGAAACGAGACGGTACACGGCGCTACATTTTATGATAGCAATTCAAAATTGAACTTTGTTCACTATACGAGAAGATACACGTTTAATTGCAATAGTTCGAGTGTCAAACTAGACAGCTCTGCATAGCGCGGCGGCCGACGCCGCTTTTGCAATGAAACGTATATCTTCTTGTGTATTTGAATCACTATTTTATTTAAAAATGCAGCGACACGTCATTTATCATCGAATTGGCCCTAAGTGTTTCCGATTACACTACCTGGCTATCTTTTTAGCCCGGTACTGTATACTTATACTGATCGACAGAGAAAAAACATTAGATGTTTAATATTTTTTTTATATACAAAAATCGTGAAATGGTAAAATGGCTACATGATTCATCTGATTTCATTATATTAGAAAACATCAATTTTGACAGTTTTCATAAGAAATGCGTAAAATGACGAACATAATATGAGTTGAAAAACAATATATGAAACACCTATAGTGGCCTTTTTTAGACCCCCAGAACCCGAACATATAAATTTTTTTTGAGATCTTTAAAAAAATACAAAAATACAAGTATACAAGAATACATCCAAAGCTACATTATAATTACTTATTTACTATTTATGCAAATTAAAACAAAACAAAATCGGAAAAAAATACGCTTCCCTAAATCTGCCTACAAAAAACCTGGACAGTAAATGAAATACGGCCCGAACGCCTCCGGACGCCTCCTAAACTGGAGCCAAGAAACCCGGACGGATGGCAACTCTATACTAAGCTATCTGACTCTTTAAATCAGTAGATTGTGAAACAGGCCCTTAATGCCTGGAAATGTAATTTTACTGACTGAGATTGTAAGTCAGAGTGCATATTATAAGCATAGTCTAGAAGCTATCTAAAATAATTCGTAACCAGTTAGCATTAGTGTTTGTTTATGTACCTACTAGGCCTCGGATTCGCAAAGGCAGCATTCGTGCAAGGGCCTTTAGTCATTTAGTTCGATAATTTCGACGGCGAAGTTATCGAATGCATCTTGACTAAAGGCTCAGTGACTCGTTATCTCATCATGTTATCCGCAAATAGCACGCACCCACAACGCACCGGTTCTGCACATGTATTTATAACTGAGCCTAAGGGATCTTAAAGGTTGTAAGACCTTCTCTATTGAACCTTAGCGGGGTCTAGGGCTTAAGACTTAAGAGACACTCTCCACATCGATTTCGGTGACGGTGGCCGGTTTCATTGAAACCAGGCCAGCTACGCAGAAGTTATTTTTATAGTACCCAAATGTGTGCGCAGTACACAAGAGCACTCTCTTCCTCTACTCTCGAAACTCAGTGGGACGGATGACCGGCACGACTGGCGAGAGATCAGGCGTAAGGCCGACTTTTTACATGCCCATCCGACGCATGGATCATCTTTCTTGTCAGACAATCAGCCTGCATTGTCCTAACCAAACTTGGAAACAACATTTTTTGTTGTTCTAACGCGGGAATCGAACCCACGACCTCCGAGTCGAGAGCCAAGCTCTAAACCACTGGACCACAGAGGCTGTTAATGAAAAGATTTTATAAGGTTTTTACAAGAAAGGCCTTAGACTTATTCAGATTTATAGGCTGACTAGTGAGCTATATTATGGCCGTAGCGGTTGTTGACGTCACAGGCTATATATTATAATATGTCTATCGTTATCTTATTGCAAATTGATGATTTGTATTTTATTATTTTAAGATTTACAAAAATGGGTTTTAAATTGTTAATTATCATGTTGTCTAACATTGAATAGACTAAAAATGTTAGGCGATATGCTCATGGGATAATATTGTCCAAACAGCATTTACAGCATGCACCTGTTGCAATGACTGCCTCGCTCTATGTTCTCCGCCAATACTTGACCTTGCTCGATGTCACATACCTACGCCTAATAGACTATATAGACCCAAGGCCCGGCCATAAATAGCTGTCTTATACGCTTTATACTTGCATTACATTACATGCACACACATAAACACGATCACGTACGAGGAACTTTTATGCTTAGCAGATTGTCTTTTGATATTCCCCGTCACGTTTTAATATTCCCAGTCACGTTTTAATATTCCCCGAAGATAATGCTAGGCATACACGCTATACCTGAAAGGCTTGCCTGTACAGTTGTGTTGTAGAGGTAAACCGGAGCGTGTATGTTGCACAACTGTTCAGGTTTCCATACTACACAGCTCAAGCTTAGCTGACTGTTGTACCTACCCGTGCAGGCAATCTTGTCAGGTTCACCCATACGTGTATGACTAGCTTAAGGACGCGTTTATTACAGATCTTAAGAAATGTTTTGTGCAAAAATCCTGACAGAGTTTTGCTATTACTGGGATTCATTAATAACAGAAAAACACGTGAAAATGTTGAGGACACTTTTATGCTTTTTCCAAATAAATTTTTAACATTTTTGGATTATTTTTTTAACCAATTTTAAGGTAATTTATGATTATATCCCGCTATCTTTGGGTACTTTTAAACAAACAAAAATAAACTACATAAGAGCAGAAAAATAATCCTAAACTGCTCTTTTTTTTTTTTTTCGTGAAGGGGTTCTGGAAATTTGCTTTTCTTTTAAATTAAAATCATAATTTTTTAATAATGTTTTTAACCTATTTTTAGATAAAGAAGTATTCTATTTGTGTCAATTATTGTTAGTTTTGTAGGATTTGGTTTCATTTGGTTGCTAAGTGTACCGAAAAGTAAAGTAAGTTCTTGTCAAATTTCTAAACGCGCCACCACGTCATAATTACGAACACATGAGGAGGGGGTTTTCAATTTTAAAAGCCACTTGCTTAGGCTTGAACTGTACGATCCGGAATCCGAGTTAAATTTTAAGTGTATATAAATGACCTGCCAAAGGCAATTGACCAACAAATAGTGTGCTATTTGGCGACGATAGCACAGTACCCTACTCGGGTGTAAAAAATTACAATTTAAATTCGGACATTATGAAATCATTAGACAAAATTATTGAATTGCTTAATAATAAAAAAAAACAATCAAAAAATAAATCTTGACAAAACTCATCTGATGTACTTTAAAACGTATAAGCAAGAAAACAAAATTATAGACTTAACATATACGAATATAAAAATTTAACAGGTTGCTGTTGCGAAATGTCTGTACGATAGTACATAAGAGATAAATGAAACTCTGAATACTTTAGACAAATTATATTCAGGTTTTACAACGTTAAAATAATTCTATATAAAAAAGGTCAATTAAAATATGAGTGTCCACGAGTCGAGCTGTAGGCGTAGTAGTTTTGCGTCGGGTATTCGCTCTGTGCGTGACTGCAGCGCCACGGCATGAATGAACTAAAGGGGGCTGTTAGAGAGATTTACACTATGAATCGTTGATGTAAATTTTTTTATTATAAAATAAATTAAAAAACATAAAACCGTTTAACACAAAAATATATTTTTGTGTTAAACGGTTTTATTACAATAAAAATAATGTAGGTAATAAAAGCTAAAAAATAATTCGGTAAGTCCTAGCTACCACTTACCAGATCGCACCAATCTTCTCATCAATCTGGGGTATTGATCAGACAAATAATAAAATCGTTGTGCGCGTGAAACTATCATAATATATTAACTCTAGATACGCAACTCCCAACGATTTTATTATTTGTCTGATCAATACCCCAGATTGATGAGAAGATTGGTGCGATCTGGTAGCTAGGACCTACCGAATTATTTTTTAGCTTTTAGTACATTACCTACATTATTTTTATTGTAATAAAACCGTTTAACATAAAAATATTTTTTTATTTAATTTATTTTATAATAAAAAAATTTACATCAAAGATTCATAGTGTTAAATCTCTCTAACACCCCCGTCTTACAAATAATTGTAATAAAATTATAAATGTAATAAAATCTCAATGCATGAAGTAATAGAATCATTATTACAATAAAATCAATAATTGGAATGTGTAAATTATAATATTATGATAATGACATTTGCATGCCTCACACGGGTTAGAATAAATTGTACCTCTAATAAAAGCTGTAACATCCATTTACAGGTACATAACCTATTCTGCAAATAAATAATTTGATTTTCCCGGGCCCGCCGGATTCTGGATCATTAGTCCCAGCCTTACTACTCTAGTCTAGCAGAGTCCATGGGCGGCGGTAATCGCTTAGCATTATGCGTCTACCCGGTCCCCATAAAAATACTGCTGAACATACATTTTCTCTGACTGTACCTGACCATGACCTCTGTCTGTATCGATTCATTTGCAGTCGCTTTGCGAGTCGACATTACTACGACGTAGCCACACATGTGCGTTTGTTTTCAACATGCGGCTCTGGCTTGTTTACCCTTGGGTAACACTAACGTAAAGCACTGATTATCGCAATGATAGATTTATATTATGAATGTGATTTGGCATTTTCTTAAAGAATTACCGCAAATCTATACTTCTATATTAATATTGTAAATGGGAAATATTTGTTTGTTTGTATGTTTTTTGCATTAAAATGTACGGTTCCCGTGCCGCGGCATATTTTTATGTGCGCACGAATTCGCGGGCAAAATGTAGTAAAAAATAAGTCAGTATTGTATACCTAATGTACTTATTCCACTTGACAACATTTAGACGTTTTAAATGATTAGTAACTAAATTTATTCAAGTGAAATAGCATTTAGGATGTTAGCATCCTAATTAGCCTTCTAAATCGGAAGAAGTGTGGCTTCCGACTGACTAAATCGTTTAGCATCCTAATTAGGAAGGTGGAATAGCGTTGACGGTGCGGAGTGCGGACTGAGTAGGTACTTATGGGCAAATTTTTAAGGGATGTTGCCTGAAATGCGCGATATCGGCGGCAAAGGAAAAAGAAGTGATGAGCAATATTTATCGAATTGTGTAATGTAATAAATGATATATACATATTTACGCGGGAATATTTTTATTTACCTAAAATATAATTATGGTAATAAATGACGCTCTTAGGGCCCGTATTAATAAAGCGTTCTTATCTCTAAGACAATTCTCAAGAAAGTACTTAAGACGTTGTTTTAATTAATAGACCTTACTTAAGTACAGCTGTTGGTACGGCGTATCAAGTGAGTGCGAACGTATTAATAAACGAGACTCGTTACTCAAGTACGCTGTCATTGCTGTCAAACTGTTACTTGAGACGCGGTTTCGTGGATACAGTCAAACCTTGACTTGAGAACGGCTTGCTTGGGAATTGGGATACAGTACATTATTATTCGTGGTGTTTTTGGGTGTGTTACAATTATGTAAATTAAAATCTAAATATTTATGATTAAATAAACTCAGAATTTACACTACATACTCAACACAAAATAAAGTTATAAAAAAAGATGCTATATGTATGTATATGATGTATCAACATGATTGATACTTATTTATTTTTTTTGGTAATCGCGATTGCAAAGATTTTGCACCATTCAGCCAGTGTCGAGTATTTGTAGAAATATTTTCGATTTTATTTAAATATATTTATTAATTTATTTATATTAAACGAATTGCCTATTTGATTTATATTAATTGACTTGATTTGACACTTGACAGCAGAACTTTTGTTCGCTGCCCAAAAAACAATCCTCATTATATGATCCCTCCCTCCTACAATTCCTCGCCCTATCAATCTAAAATCTGTTCTGTGTTTTTTAAATACTCCTTTTACTGAAACTTTATGTACATACTGTGGTACTCGCCCTAAATTTGTCTGTTCTAGGTTTTAGATTATTAAACAGACTTCCACCTGTACACCGTGCCCTTGTTTATTCGTAAAACCCACTCATAAGGCAGAGTTTTCGTCAACACAACACATTGGCGAATTAGTGATTCACTTCATTAGGAGCCACTTTCTTTAAATATTCTTTAATAAGAAGAAGAAGAACTTTTTTCGAATGGCAATGATCCGCATTCCGTTTTACGTAGTTGTTAAAAAAATATGAATATTATTATGCTCGACAATATTAATAATAATATATACGTAAAAATTAATGAAAATTTTTCAATGTAAAGAATACAGACTAAACTTTTTTTTGGTATTTATATTATTAAATATTACATTTTTAAAAAGAAATATTGAAGGAATGTATAATCAATAAATCCGTTCTTTGTAGAAAGGTAAACGAAACGTTATTTTATTCGTTCTTTGTCGTGTAGATGACGCTTAAAAGTTGAGTAAGTGATCTCAATAACGTTATCAACTGAGACGGTCTTGAGATCATACTATGAATTAAAGACCGTCTTGAGAAGCTAATCGTTACTTGAGACTGTCTCAGCCAAGAAAGGTCTTGAGAACGAGTTTGAGAACGGTTTATTAATACGGGCCTTAGAATGATATCAATATTATTGTTAGGAAAAATATTTTTTGACAATTAAATAAAATCAGTTATAATTTTATACTTGTTTTTTTTTTACTAATAAAACTAATAGGTATTAGAAGAACCGGCCTACGAGAAAACCGATTTTCTGTTGCTTTGACAGGTCGGACTGGGAGCCATTACGAAAGCGTCCGACCAAATTCGGCGTGCGTTCGCAACTGAGTCAGTAACTAAATAAGACAATAGCTGGCTTCTAATTAGCCTTCTTTTTAGGATACTAATTAGACGTCTAAATTTAGTAAAGTGGAATAAGTGCTTAACCAAGTTTTAAAATGCCGAAAATCGACGACGTTTTTCGGTAGTGTTATCCGAGTTTTGCGGCCGAATTCTCACACAGGCTGTCACTGCATCTACTCTTATTTTGGAAAAATGACAAGGACAGCGTGTGACCGAGAGCCACTTAGTTTAAGCAGAGTTTTGAGTATTCGGCCGTCAAATGAGTAAATGTAGCGAAATATAAAAACGTATCGTGCGTGATGCGTCACACGAATGGGAAAATTAGCATGTGGCTTCGTGCACTGATTTGGTAAAATTCCATCGTGTGATATATTAATGTTTGCCTCTCGATAAAAATCCACAAACACTGATAATGTAAATCAATTAAGAAAGTTATCAGATGACAGCATCAATTAAGAAAGTTATCAGAGTAGAAAATATATACATATACTTACTTACGTACAGAGAAACAGCATTCATAGAACGATCCAAATTTTAAAATATTGACGTGCCCCTTCAAGGGCCAACAATTTTTCCACACTATCGTGGACACACTGTATGTATTTGTACTGTGGCTGACTGCTTGTATTTTTTGTGAAATGAGACCGGCAAACGAGCAGACAGAACGCAAGCGATATTTCACGTCTGTTGTAATTGTTCCGTAATACACAAGGAAATATTTCCCGTCTAATATTATTCATAAAAATAAAGTTGTCTGTTGAAGAAAACAAAAGAATTTTATTTCAATAAAAGGAAACAAATACAGAGTCAAAAGATATTTTTTTAATATTACTGTGATGTGTAGTGTTTCTTGTCGCAAATTGAGTCAATTTTAGCAGTAATTTTGGACAATTTTAACCTTAATTCTGACCCGGCATGTAGTCGATTTCTGTATTTTGTTTTTATCACTATGTGAAAACACACTCTCCAGTCATCAAGCCGCCATTACGGAAGTACGCCATCTTGCCGCGAATAAATCCGACACATAAGCAGTTTCAGCTCTCCCCTTGTATAGTCGCTCTCGACAGTACTCAGTATTCACTAGTGAATTTTGAATGGATGCATGCATAGTTTTTCTTTATTGGCTTTTCGAAAAGTGCATGGTGTAGTGTATTATACATATAAACTTTCCTATTGAATATTTCACTATTGCTGAAAACTGCATTAAAATCCGTTGATTAGTTTTAAAGATACCACATAAACATTATGTATCTTTGGTCCTAATAGGAATAAGTTCATAGACTCTAGGTACTATATCTTGCTCTACCTATTTAAAGACAAAGATTATGCTTTAGGCCCAGAAACCCAATTCACATATTTAATTTAATCTATTAATTTACTTTCAATGGATTTTATAAATGATATCGTAAACTGATTTTTGAAGTTTGCTCCAATCAAAACGCGTTTGACGTTACTTTGACGTTTATGAGAATGCCATATTTCTGTTATAACATATCGAGACTGCGTCGAAACTGTATTATTGTAAGAGTTAATTAGCACAATCGACCTACTGAAATATGAATTTTGTTGTCTTTGCAGGTGCTTCAAAATTCGAAAACTTGACGTTTTATCGAATTCTTAACTACATAGATCGTTTTACCACAAATATTACATAATTTGTCTTATCGAGATAAGAATTTTAATCACGACAAAAACGAAATAAATAATTATTAATATGCATAAGATTATTTCGTCATAAACTTCAGTCCTATCATGAACTCTACTTTTTGTGCAACTTGGCTTCTTGGCAATTCATTGGGGCGACTCCTGCAACTAAGTCAAAGTTTATAGACCACATACACCACGTGTCCCCCAACTGCGAAAACCGCACTATTGATATTTATTACCTTTGTGCGTTTCTTAAATAATTTCATGTTGGCCTACCATGCATAAATGTTACTGTATATGTATACATTAGGTACTTATTCATAATGTTTTGCGACCCAGACTTTGCATTTGAGTTATCATTGAGAATATCTTGATAGGTGATAGTCGTTATCGCATAACATTATAATATTTGGTAAGATAAAACTCAAATGAGGTACAATTTATAAACAAACAATCTTTTGCCCGCGGCCCCGCCCGCGTAAATAAAGTATCCCACGGAAACATTGTACTTTTTCGGGATAGAAAGTAGCCTAAGTGTTATTCCAGAGCTTAAACTAATACCATACCAGTGGCGTGGGGTTCCTATAACTCTTCTATCGGCTTCAATTACCACTTACCTTTAGAATACTCTCAACCAAATGCCCTACCTATTATACAGGCTGGGGGTTATTAAGGAAAACCAGCCTTCGCCACTGTACCATACCAAATTTCATCGAAATCCGTTCAGTAGATTTTGCGTGAAAGAGTTACAAACATCCATCCGTTCATTCTTCAATTCCATCCTCACAATCTTTCACATTTATAATTATTTAGTAGTGGGATCTTAAGCCGTCTCAACTATATTGTAAGAAGGTATACTCGGTAGTCGGTCCTGTCTTCGCCATTTCTACCTATACAGATTGTTGCTCTACCTAGGTAGGGCAAAAGATTTATGACCCACTCAAGTGTCGGTATTTTAAGGGCCAATGCGCGAAACAGAAATTTTGATAAGTCACGTCAAGTTCTTGAAATTCTAAATGGTGTTTTTTTATAAAGTTTAGGTGGTTTAAAGTGTAGGATTTTCGCCGTGTAGCAAAAATCGTGCGGCTTTAGTCACCTGTGTAAATCCTGCATAAAGCTAATAGGTAAATCCATAAAAGTACTAGAATCTTTGTTGCCATATCAACTATGGCGAAGAAAGGCGACACCAAAGTAATTATCTGTGCAGTTTTAGACGAGAAAATAAGACATTTTGACAAATTGCCAATTCTACACCGTGTCAGTAGTCAGTAGGTACACTTATTTATGGCCAACGTATGTAACGTAGTCTGAAATGTGTCTACTCTCTACCATATTTTGTTAATTAATTAACGATTGCACATCTTATGTCTTGGATATCTCGCCAAAAACTACAGATTTACGAATTTGCGTACATTTTTACGTCACAATGACTTAACATATCTGCCATGTGACGTTATTTATTGAATGGCTTCTCCTGATCAACGAACGAAAAGGAAATCCTTTTTTTGTTGTTTTTCGTAAATGTAGCGCTAGGAATGGTAGACTATTATAGGTATGACCGTATTTTACTTGTACATCTAATACAGATTACAAACTAGCATTCAACTAGGTAACGGACGTATTTCACAATGTTTATTTTAATTTCTAATGGCAAGTACACGGTATCCGTAGAGGCGCTACGGCAAGCTACGGTTCTTTGGTGTAAAATTTGATGCAATACTTCCAGTATTTGAACAAAGTGCCGAAGTGCCCAAAGACTTTGATAGGAATTTATAAAGTTATGTGAGATTTTCATTTATGTATATACCTACCTACACATAATTAAAAATGTTAAAAATAATTTACAATAAAACAGGTGATACTAATAAGGCGTATAAGGTATGTCACGTTTTTTACACATTTTCTTACGATTACTATATGAAACAAACGGTATAAAATCGTCCAATATTTAATTTAAAAAAACTGCTATAATCTCGATTTTTCGAACTTCGTCGTTCTACCTTTTTAAACCCCGACGCAAAAGATAGGTGTTATAAGTTTGTCGTGTCTGTCTGTCTGTGGCATCATTACTTCTAAACGAAAGGTCCGATTAAGATGCGGTTTTTTTTTGTTGGAAAGCTCGATAGTGTTCTTGGCTATAATTCATTATCACCGTCTTATTATTTGAAATAAATGTTTTTATTTATTTATTTATCAGCTCGCTTGCTTGACAATTCGGGGATTATTTATTTTATTTCAATAAATATTTTTTACAGGATTAAATACTAAGAGCTATCGTCCTCTTACACATTAATGTAATATAAATATTTATTTTGGATGCGTACTTTCTCTAGCCAATTGAACACAAAGTATCTATCTATATTCTATGCCGACATTCTTCATAACAAATTACAAAATTGATATTTTTAGCGTGCGCATAAATAGCTACGGCATGGCAGTGTTACCAGAGATCACGTTGCAAGAAATACAGTACTGTTATAGGAAAATACAGAAAATTTGTAGGAAAATACAATAGATTTAAAACCAAATTACAGCACATTTTACTATAAAATATATTTTTGTTTAAATAAAATAAACAAATAACCATAGCTGGGATTAACTTTATAAACAAAATATTGATGTTTATTTTTAACGAGACATCTATTTGCATCTCCGCCTCTAACTACGAGTTTTGGCAAAGTTGCACAAAATGTTTTAATTTTTCGTTTTTAGGGTTCCGTAATACCGTCTGTCTGTATGTCTGTCCTAGCTTCTAGCTTCTGTAATTATGTATATAAATGGATGAAATGTAGTATAATTTAATTATATATTGTGTATAGATCTCGGTTTTGGCATAATAAAATAAGAATAATTTTATATTTTAGGGGTGGCTCTATATTATGTGAAGTGGGGATGAAAAATATTTTTTCATTCTACCCTATTGTGTGGGGTATCTTTGAATAGGTCTTTTAAAAAGAAGGCAAAGTTTCATTCATGACTTTTTTACAAAGTTAACCATTTTCGAGTAATCGGCCTCCTAAGTGGTTTACAAGTTGGTGCCATTTCCAAACTATAAGAGATCGAAACTTGTGAATTTCAATGCTGATAGATCATGATAAAATCGAAAGCGAAAGTAAAAGAAAGCGAAGTCGGATAATAACTTAACGAAGTAATTCAAAGAAAACCTATTGGGCGTTGATAGTTACGGAAGCCTCCTTAGATATGTCCTGACATGCTCTTGGTTAGGTTATTATTAAGTTTTCTTGTACGGTTTATAGAACAAGTTGCATTATGCCCTCAAATCTGTAAAATTTGAAACTCTTGTTAAGCTCGACGATTAGGTATAAAGCAGGGTTTCCCAACCTTTTTTCACCAGAGTTTCCACGACTGAGCTTTCCCTGAGCAGCTTTTATGAAATAAACTATTAACCACTTTCTAAAACGAGACGAACTGTAAAATGTTAGCATCTATCAATGGCGTGGGGTTTTTATAACTCCACTCCTATCGGCTTCACTTACCACTTACTTTTTAAATACCCTGTCTATTATACAGGCTAGGGCTTCCCTATGTAGGAGAACCAGCTTTCGCCTCTGGTATATGTAAGAGGAGGGCGTTTACTAGTCGGTAGTCCTTCTTTTCTTACTTTCAGAGAATTGTCAGAAATTATAAGCTCAAACCATTCCTGTTTAACTTGACCATCATGGGGCGAATTGGGGGGATGCTTTAAATGCCATGTGGGGCGCCTAGAAATTCGCGGCCACTTTGACTCCTATGGTCTTTCCATAGGAGTCAAAGTGGCCTATGGCATTTTTTTTAATTGCGCGACTAATTGGCCTTATGGCGTATACCGCAGGATGCCAAATGGGGCTACACGCGCACGATGGGCGCGATGTTCGCCCACAGCAAGCAGGCCGATCGCATGCTGATGTCGTACACTTGTCAGGTGCAGCCGTGCGCGCGGGCCGGCCAAGCGCGGGTCGCGCCGCGCATGAGCCTCATACAGTGCATTAGGTGAGTAGATTCTTTTTTTTTTTTAGTTTTAAAACCAAGAGGCAAGAATCCTGCTACTATTATAAATGTCAAAGTTTGTCTCTTTCACGCCACGATCTTATATACACACTTTCACGCAACAAACAAATTGAAAAATTTTGTGTATCAGCTCCGACGCCCGACTGGAGTTTACTCTAAAAATTATAAATTGGTGTGCAATGTTAAGCGTCCGACGCATCTTCGGCTAACATCGCACGGTCACACGGTACGGTGTCATACAGACTCACCTTATAGTACTCACCGTACCGTGTGACCGTGTGACATCGTGAATTCGATTTCACTTCCATAGATTTTCATACCCCGGGCTTATATTATATGAAAATTGTTTTAAAAAGTATGCAACCGACTGGGACAGACTTTGTCGATGGAGGTTTTCTATCTATCTCTACCCTTCATTAATAAGGGAAGCTCCTCGTAAAACATGAAACATGACATTATTAATTGCTATTGATCACCCATCACAACCGATATTCGCATGCTTAGTTACGCGCTTACATCTCTGTAGTCACGTAGTAACTATATATTAATCTGTGTCTGTAGCTGTAGGGTGCCACAGTAGGAAAACACAATGACGCCACCGGTCAAAGCACGAAAAAGTCGCGAAATATGCTTCGAGAAAAAATAGTAGGTACGGCCGCTTAAAGTCTTGTCGAGAGCGTTGCCGCGCTCTCAGATCTCAGAAAGTCTTACTAATTCGTTTGGATACAAAATTGGTTGGCTAACAAAAGGACAAACTTATAAGGTTTGGTAATTAAATCAACTACGAATATTTTGGGTATATGAACTACTGCTCGTAAAAAGACATTTATGCAAAAAAATATTGTCATACTTAAAGTAAAAAAATCATCTCATGTATGGGATGCGCAGCTTGCTCAACGCAAACTCGCCCATATAATGAAAGATTTTATTTCGTAAGTACAACAAATATTTTTTCTGCCTAAACGTCTATACATAATCAGTAGATAATAAGCCCAAAATATCCGTAATTGATTTTACTGAAGCGTATATTATAATATATTTTTAATTAGATCCTGCGGCAATCGTACATTTTGCTGCGATAAAAATTTGCCCTTGAGTTAATACAGACCCTCAACTGCTATCATATCAAATCATCAAAATCCGTTCAGTAGTTATTATGTGAAAGTGTAACAAACATCCATCCATCCTCAGAAACTTTCACATTCATAATAGTAGTAGGATTTAAGGCTATCTGGTTGCTCTACCACTGGACTCGGCAGTGCTAGTAAACTAGAATAATCCTACAAATTACTGTTGATCCCTGAAAATGATGTAATGATTTTGCCAGTCTATGTATATTATATTTGTTCCACTCTAGCGCCTTTACTGCAGAGCGCTGAGCCGATTTTAACGAATGAGGTGTTAAAATATTAGCAATACTGGTCCGGGTAACATAGGCTATATTATAATTTACGTAATTGTGCAATAGTTTTTTATAAAAAATGTAGTTATTTTCCCTTTGACCTCCTCAACATATTTATTTAACGTGACAATATTCAAGATACGCAAGTTAACTTAACAAGTAGCATACATAATAAACAACAATGATACGCTAGCTGCACTGATACTGATAGTGTTATCACAATAATCGGTTCGGTCCGGTAGAGGCCAACATCTGTTATCACCTCAGTGATAATGCTGTCACGACACGCGCGCGTGATACGGATTTGCACACAAATTAAAAAATTGTGCGTGTGCACTCGCTAGGTTCGTCCCGTGGGATGCACACGAATACCTTTGCACTCGTAAGTCGTACCTTGGAAATAAAGTTCTTAGCTTCGAAGCTTACATCATTAGGTGGGGACTATACTTTCCGGAATCCGGAAGGCCGGAGAAAATTCAGAGCATTGAAAATAGAACTCTGGAGTCTGGATTTATGAAATAGAGTTAGTTTCGACCACATGAGGTTCAAGTCAAATCTGACAACTCGACACCAGTGTGTTCGATTTTCAACTCTATTGTATTAGTTCAGAGTTCTATTTCCAATGCTTTGCCGTATAGGCTACTAGAATAGGTATTAAAAAACTACTTGAATCATTAATCATCGGCTTTAGTCCATCTCCGTGGTCGTCAAACTACTACCCGCAAGCCGCATCGCGGCCTTGAATGGTGCGACCCTCGGACCTCACAGCGGCGTATTTACCCTAGGCAATAAAGGCCTTGGGCCGTGGCCCGGAGCGCTATATACTGTCAAATGTTTACTTTTATTGACATTCAAATGAAAAACAAAATGACGCTATGGAACTCTATGAAAATGTTGAAATGACAGTAGATGTATGAAATACGACGATAACCAAAAGACATTGACGTCGTGGTCATAATGTACCTAAATTTTTATAGTTTCGGTTCCCGTACCCAAAGGGTAAAAACGTAACTCTACTTGACTCCGCTGTCTGTCCGTCTGTCTGTCACCAGGCTTGCCGTTGTCACTGTCCGTTGAACTATTTAAGTCAGTTGTGAGATTAAGCCAAGGGCGTATTTTATCTAAAGCTACTATGGATTCGTAACGTCGTTTAGTTTTCTGTGTTAAAGGCGTATCTTCTATCAAAAATCTGTCATTAGTTAAAAGTTTTATAATGCAGTAAGGTCCTTGAAATCTAGGCAATTTTTTTTTGATTTGCCATCGTTAGAACAAATTTCACGTATGATATCACCGATCTTATAAACATTACCCATTTTACTTTTTCTATTAAACCTTTCACTATATTTTTCTTGTTGCTGTCTAATCAGTTCCCCCGCTGTAGTGTTTGTATCTATTTAATAGATATCTATACATTGTCTCATATACATCAGAGAGGGCGTTGCCGTTGACCAACCGGGCAGTCGGGTGTTAGACGCGGTGCGGGTGCGCTTGCGCTTGGATCTGGGTGTAGTAGTGAGCCAGTGCATATCAGTGTGTACCTACGTGTAATAGTAATTATTACAAGTGGCGACGAGAATAAAAGTCAGTAAAATAATAATAATTGTTTACTTCAAAAGGAAAGGAAGGGGGGAATAAAAATGTCTACAAACCATACTAGATGTTATATTATATCATTATTCTTAAATTTATAACAATGAAGTCAATAGTTAATCAACAGTTAAAATAGTTAAACAAAATTAATCTTTTTGACCGTTATAGAATGATGTTTATACAAATTATACTGATAAGTCACCATCTCTTTACTTTCAAAGGTGTCAGGTACCTACTACGTACCTATAGATTTCTGAGAAATAGATAATGTAAACAAAACCACTACGTACCTAAGTAATCGCATCACTGCCTTACCTTTTGAACATTAGCGATGGGTAGCTGAATAAAACAGAAATATCTAATCGAATGAATCACCGGCGTTAATCGACTTTAATTTTATTGTTTGGTATATATTTATAAATATTTAAGTTTCTATGTGTTCTATACGTTGACTTTTCATGGACTTCGGATCTATGCTATTAACTCTCAATAAAAACAAAAAGGATACTCGTTTGTAGATTTTTTAGTTGGCGTTTAAAACAGTATTGACCACTATCTTAATGACTTGCAGCATAAAATCAAGTTTATAAGGGACAAGGTTTGCTCAGGATTATTTTATCTTGAATTTTGTACTAAACCCTATATGTAGGGACCACACATACACTTCACACCCTATGTCTATTAGTAACAAAGATAATAATAAGTCCGTAGTAAGTAAGTATACCGAGTTATTTATTTAATTATTAACAGGGTGAAAAATCTTGTAAATTGAATAATAAAGAATACATCAAGAGTGAAGTGCACTAAGTTATTTTAACGGTAACGAATGTCGAACGTCGGTTACCTATGTTATACGAGGTTGCATCATTTTAACGGCGGTGCACTCCACTCTTATGAGTATACTTATGAGTATATATTACTAATGTAATTTGATAATGACATAAATATATATTATAGGTCACAATAGGTCATTCATTTGATTAGATAATATTAGGTAGGTACTTTACTTTTACCATATTAAAAATATTAATCACAATAATCTTTATAAGAATAATAATCCAGGAATGAATTTATTGACCAATAAATTAAACCTTGTTTTTAATTAAATAGGAAATATTCAGATTCCCACAATAAATTGTATTTGTTAATTTGAAATAATATATCAAAAACTTGATTTCCATTCAATTGGAAATATTGGAACACCCTCAAGAAAAAGTATTTCTGTTTAATTAGAAATACTTTTAAACTTGTTTTCGATTAAATTGGAAATATGTTAATATATAAATAATAAAGATGCAAAAATGGTGTTTTCACTTAATGGAAACTGTAATTGAATCCTGTTTTCCATTCAATTGGAAATTGTAGTTCATTTAATTGGACTTAACAGTTTAGACTTCTTTTAAATAAGAGGTACTGTACAGAGGTTCTTGCTTGTACCAAATGTAGTGTACTTCTATTGAATTAGAGGTATTTAGATGTCCATTAAATTGGATGTATTTACAGTATTACCATTAAAATCAATCATGGCAAGTCAGCTACCACCACCTGAAAAATTGGACTTAGAGGGTGATAGTACGTCAGTTGGCTCGAAGTGGGAAAAATGGAAGCGGTCCCTTATCATTTATTTTGAAGCCGCTGAGATCACAACTCCAACCAAAAAGAGAGCTACACTGCTAGTCTTAGGCGGGAGTACATTGCAAGAGATATTTTATAATTTGCCTGGAGCTAACATTAAAGCTGCTCAGGATGTGGATGTTTTCGAAGTAGCAGTTAGTAAATTAGATGAATATTTTCTTCCCAAACGAAACACGACATTTGAACGACATGTTTTCCGACTGATTCAACAAGATGAAGGTGAAAGTTTTGAAAAATTTCTAATTAGGCTTAGGAGTCAGACAGCAAAGTGTAAATTCCATAAACCTGATGAGCACATAATTGAACAGATCTTAGAGAAAGCTTTGTCATCAGATTTAAGGAAAAAAATGCTAAATATGGGGGACATCATTACCTTAGACAAAGTTATTACTGAAGCTAATACTTTGGAAATAGTGAATTACCAATTAGACAATTACGAACAAAAGGACAAGGAAAAGACAAGTCAGGTTAATACAATTAGGAGCAGAAACAAGGATAATTCAAGATGGAAGAAACAAGAAAACGAGTCGAATGCAGAGAAAAAGATGCAAAAGTGTACGAGATGTGGAAATTCTACTCACATTTATCAAAATTTACCATGTCCAGCAAAAGATAAGAAATGTAATGGTTGTGGAAAATTAGGTCATTTTCAGAGATGTTGCAGAACGACGTACTACCTACAGAAACGTAAGCTAGAAAAGAACCCCGGAAGTAACAGAAACTTTAACAAGCGTCAGCGTAAAGAAGATATTGTAAATTCACTAGAGAATGAAGAGATACACTATATATTTAATTTGAACGATGATGCAACAATAAAATGTGAGATAGGAGGAGTAAATTTAGAAATGTTGATTGATTCTGGTAGCAACTTAAATTTAATTTCTGATATAAGTTGGGAACACTTAAAGAAAAATTACATTATTTGTGCAAATCAAAAAAAAGAACCGAATAAAAAATTACTAGCCTATGGAAGTAAAATACCTTTGAAGATCAGTGGCTCGTTTGAAGCAGTAATAAAAGTAAATGGGAGAACGAAACGCGCCACTATTTATGTTATTGAAGAAGGATCCCGGAACCTACTCGGTAAAGATACTGCACTAAGTTTGGGCGTTCTTAAGCTGGGTATGAATATTAATCAAGTTGAAGAACAAGAATCACACAAACCATTCCCAAAATTTAAAGATATTCTAATTGGAATTCCGATTGACCCATCAGTGAGACCTGTTATGAATTCCTACCGGAGAATACCAATACCACTAGAAGACAAGATAAATAAGAAAATTCAAGAATTACTAGACCTAGATATAATAGAAGAGGTTCATGAACCTTCAGCATGGGTCTCTCCTATAGTTCCAATCTTGAAAGATAATGGTGATGTTCGTTTATGCGTTGATATGCGACGCGCCAATGCAGCCATTTTACGAGAAAATCATCCATTACCCTGTATGGAAAATTTATTGCCAAAAATAAAGAAGGCACGATATTTCTCTAAATTAGATATAAAAAACGCGTTCCACCAAGCAGAATTACATCCGGATTCAAGATTCTTAACAACTTTTATTACGTCTAATGGTCTTTATAGATATAAAAGACTTATTTTTGGTGTGACATGTGCTCAAGAACTCTTTCAAAATATCATTGAGAAAATGCTAATAAAGTGCGATGGAGTCACCAATTTTATCAACGACATATTAGTATGGGGAAGCAATGAGAACGAACACGATCTGCGACTCGAAAATGTGATGACGGTGTTAAAGCAGAACAATGTGTTATTAAATCAAGGAAAATGTATTTACAAAGTACAGACAATACACTTCTTAGGACATGAACTAAAACCGGAAGGAGTGAAACTGTTGCCTAAATATATAGAAAGTATAACTGAATTTAGAGTACCGAAAACAATAGAAGAATTACAAAGCTTTTTAGGTCTAGTAAACTACATAAACAAATGGATCCCAAATTTAGCTACGATGACAGAACCTCTCAAACAAATACTAAGACAGAAACTTGGAAAGAAATCTAATATTGAGGAATACTGGAAAGAAGATCACGACGAAGCATTTGAAAGTTTGAAAAATATTGTTGATATTGTCTACAATAAGAACATTAGGATACTATGATATTAAAGATAAGACACAAGTAATAGCAGATGCAAGTCCAGTAGGACTTGGAGCAGTTTTAGTGAAAATCGATAATAAAGGACCAAGGATTATAGCATATGGAAATCGAACACTCAGTCAATGTGAAAGAAAATATAGCCAGACAGAAAAGGAGGCTCTTGCTTTAGTATGGGCTATTGAACATTTTAACATTTTCTTATTTGGCAAGGAATTCGATTTGATAACGGATCACAAGCATTAGAGTTTCTGTTCAGTCCAAGATCAAAACCATGCGCGCGTGTAGAAAGGTGGGTCTTGCGACTTCAGGCATACCGCTATAACATAAAATATAAACCGGGTAAGAGCAATATTGCAGATTCATTATCTAGATTATGTCAAGATTCACAACAGCCGTATTGCTCTCCATCGGAAGAGAATTATGTCCATCAAATAGTCGAACTCGCAAGACCTTGCGCAATTTCAATGCAACAAATAGTAAAAGCATCTGAAAGTGACCTGGAAATGACCAGTGTCAAGGAAGGAATATATAATCACCAATGGGATGAATCAATAAAGTCATACAAATTGTTCTGTGATGGATTGTGTTTCCATGAGAACATCCTGTTAAGAGGCAACAGAATTGTTATTCCAAAGACCCTTAGGGAACAAGTGTTACTAGCAGCTCATGAGGGTCATCCAGGAGTGGTTGCGATGAAAGGTCGCCTTCGTTCTAAGGTATGGTGGCCAAGAATCGATAAAGATGTTGAGTTGATGGTCAAGAGCTGTAAAGGATGCACCCTAGTTAGTTTACCGGATACTCCAGCCCCAATGAAACGTAGAGAACTACCATACTATATTGCAATAGATTTATTGGGCCCACTGCCTAATAATGATTATATCCTCGTAATCGTTGACTACTACAGTCGCTATAAGGAGGTCAAAATTACCAGAACAATAACAAGCTCGCAAATTATTAAAATTCTGAGAGAACTTTTTAGCCGACTAGGCTACCCACTATCAATCACCGCTGACAATGGTCGGCAATTTGTCAGCGAAGAGTTCAAGATATTCTGCAATGATTGCAACATTAAACTTTTTAACACTGTGCCATATTGGCCACAAATGAACGGAGAAGTAGAGAGGCAAAACAGAGACATAGTAAAACGACTCAAAATAGGTTCTAGTGAAAAGCGAGACATGAAAGAGACATTATATGAATACTTGATGATGTACAACTCCACTCCCCATTCAGTCACAGGAAAAACGCCATCATCATCGAACTTTTCTTCAAAAGAATGAACAGAGACAAAATACCACACAGAAGTAAGAGACCGAGACAAAGTACAAAAGGAAAAAGGAAAGGAATATGGAGATCGAAAGAGAAGAGCGGAAGATCCAGATCTAACGGAAGGTGATAAGGTGTATGTAAAAGAAACAGAGAAGACTAATAAGCTTTCAACTACTTTCAACCCTACACCACATGTAGTAGAAAAATCAGTAGCGGGAGACATTATAGTAATGAATGAGGAAACAGGACAAAGACTGCGAAGGAACGTTATTCACTTGAAGCGTGTAGAAGGACAGTGGAAATCAGTAGAAGATGAGACCAATGGAAAAAAGGATGAAGAAAATTAATGAAATAATTATATACAACAAACGATGATGTACATGGTATAAGTAAAAAAATTAATTAAAAAGTTTATATAAAACTGATTAGATGATTGATTGTATAAAGAAATATGGTTGTAGTTAAACTGATTTTATTAAAAATAAAAACTATTAATAAGGAAGGGATATAGTGTTTGTATCTATTTAATAGATATCTATACATTGTCTCATATACATCAGAGAGGGCGTTGCCGTTGACCAACCGGGCAGTCGGGTGTTAGACGCGGTGCGGGTCAGACGTGCGCTTGCGCTTGGATCTGGGTGTAGTAGTGAGCCAGTGCATATCAGTGTGTACCTACGTGTAATAGTAATTATTACACCCGCCTTTTCTCTCATTTCACTCAATTGTTCAGAGGGGGTTACTTTAATCGTTTCATTAATAACATCATGTAGCATTCCTTCTGTAGTACTAGTTGTTCTAAAACCAAATAACAGTTCGGGAGAACTTTTTTGTGTCGTTTTATGTATTGATGTATTAAGACCAATTTGTATATCCTGTTCAAATTCGTCCCACGATCTGTCACTTTTCCCATGAGTTTTTGTTGACAAGGCATCTAATATCGTCCTATTGAAACGCTCGACCTGTCCATTTGCACGCGGTGTGGCGACGGCATTAAGAATATGTTTAATCCCGGTTTCTTTTATAAATATTTTAAAAGAGTTACTGGTAAAACAAGAGCCTCTGTCAGTAACTAACCTAGTTAGAACTCCAAAATAACTTATATGATATTTGATAACTCGAATGGTTGTAGAGGTTTTTACATTTTTAACGGGCTTTATTTTAACATATTTTGTGAAACTGTCCATACCCAAAATCGACAGACCCTTTCCCACGATTCATGCTGACTATCTGGGCCCCTTTATAAAAAGAAAACGCGGTAACTGCTATCTTTTGGTTATATTAGGGTGAAGAAATCCTTCACGAGGCCCTCCTGATGTTTTGTGGTGGGCACACTCTAAACAAGCACCTACATATTTTTTATGAATCGACGCATTTTTGCAAACCAAAAAGAGTCTTTTACTCGAGCTAAAGTTTTGTCGAAACCGAAATGACCTATGTCATCATGGTTTTATTTTAGAATTTGCCACCGCATAGGTTTTGGGACTAACCATTTTGGACCAGTTCTTTCCAGGACCAGGACCAGTGTATTCATTACGTCCCAGTTGCGACCGGTCGCGATTGTCACTCATCGAACGTCGCTCAAGCACATCGTTCGGGTGATGTTATCTCGTGGTAGGTGTAGAGATCGGTCGTCGCTTAAGCTCACCGTCCGAAGCTCTACCTCTCGTTTCCCTAATCAAATTGTCCCCAAGACGTTGCTCAAGCTCATCGTCATTAGGGGTGGGTGTACGTAAACACCTTCGGTTAGACTCACGATCACGAATGCGTCGAACTTCTTTCGGTGCGCGTGAAGTACGTGGTCTGTGTTCCCAAGGGTAAGGCAGCGTAATACTTGGGACTTCTCGATCTCTCTCAAGAACGCGCACTCGTCCCTCTCGTCCTCGACGCGGACGCTCGCCGCGAATTGCAGCCAGGCTCATCACGATCCATCTGAAACTTGTAATTATTTGTGTGAGGTCAAATAAATTTTTATCTATCGTCTTTTAATCAAAAATATAAAGTTATGAATGTTACCATTTATTATTTTGATTGTTACATGCAGAAATCAGAATTAAATAAAAAGTATATTTTGTTTATAATATATTTGATCTGACAAATCTAAACAATCAAAAATTAACAAGTAAATATCACGAGTGTCGGTTAGATTTTTTTTAAATCATATTTAAGTTCATTGAATTACTTAGCAATGTATAGGTAACTACGACATAATACAACTGTGGTAAAATATTTTAGATTTTTTTTTATTAAAGATCAACTGCTCAACATTTGACAGATCTCAGTATTAAATTGCATTACTTTACTGTATTAAATGCTCTACAATGATTATGAATATTTTATATTATTATTCAATAGCAAATAAATTAAACACAAAAATGCATATTGGGTTCAGAATGGATAAGTAATAAACCCTACATTATGAGATGATGAATAAATTCTTTTTCATTATCTTGCTGTCATAATATTTTCTTAATCCACATGACTAAGAAAATATTACAAAAAAATATATAAACCCCAACAACAAAATAACAGTTCAAAAATGATATTTTCCCTACAATGCTTTTAATTTTTGTTTTTATGATATACTTTATCATCTTGGGAAAATCTATAAATAATAATAATATAATTAGTAGTTTTTATGTTTACCAAAATCTTAATAAAACAATACAGTAAAGCCATTTTAACAGGAAATGACTAAGTAATGACGACGTAATGTAAAATGAAAAAGCTATTGGATTGGATATAAGAATTCATGTCGCAAATAAAATATTTTGAAATAATAAAATATTTTGGAATACTAATTTCTTTATGCGAGTATTTTGTAATATATTTCATATTATACAGGTGAAAAGAAAAAAAATAAAATAAGCAATAAAACTTGCATTTAAATAAGATTTACTTACGTTCTCCTTGAATTTCTTCCGCTAAAGGCGTCGTCTTAGAAACGCTAAAGGCGTCGTAGTGAATCCCACTTGCTGAAGATATTGGAAATAATTCAACACTCAGTTAAAACACTTTATTATTTTATAATTTATACACTTCACAACACGAGTGTATTTCTTGAAGATTGTTTTCCGACTGCTTTCCCTCCGTTCTGCCGAGCTCTCACTCCTACTCTCCCCACTTAACCACACCACTCAACGGATATGGAACCTTCAGGAAATCAAAACTATTTGACATTTTATTTTAACACTTTGCAATTAACTTATATTTATAACAGTAACAAATAAACATAAGATTTAACATTAATAAAATCATTAGAATAAATTATGACATAGTACGATTAATTCTACAATATGCTTACACATAGTTGAAAATCGAACACGTGAGTGTCGAGTCAATTGTCAATGTGATATTATATGACAGCTCGACACTCGAAACTTTCATTTTCAACTCTATTGTATTCACGCGGAGTTCTATTTTCAGTGCTCTAAATTTTCTCCGGAGTTCCGGATTCCGGAGCATATATGTACATATCAGGTCCCAGCCTAAGAGCGTACCTCTCACATTATCGCGCGCGATAAGCTATATCGTATCGCGTAATACGAAAACGGTCTCGTTAACATTATCTTGTCTTTGCCAAAATTTTCTGTCAGTTTAAAAGTTAAAAAAAAAACTATTAATTCTTGTTTTCATTTGCTAAAGTTTGCACGTTTCATATTGTTTTTTTATTATTTATATGCTAATTTGTATACTACAAATTAGCATATAAATCGCGCATTAGTGGGCGTGGAACCCGTTCTACACCGGTTGTGTTTAGATATATGATAAAAAAAATTTAGGAGGAACGGTAAAGTAAATAAATTAATTTTATTAACCGTTGTAAAAGATATTACAATGTTTTGACAATTTGTATTGCCGGTGGGTAACATTTCCAACATTTTTACGAGATGGATGAAAGATCTCCAGCTCTTTAATTATTATATAGCCAATTTGACCTTGCACCTATGTTAGGACACTTATGTAATTTCAAACGCGAATTCTTTAAGGTCATTTCCGACTTAAATGTGTGAAGCAAACAGTCATCATCACCATCGTCAGCCCGTAGTCGTCCACTGCTGGACATAAGCCTTTCCCATTTCGCGCCACTATACCCGGTCCTCTGCCTTCCGCATCCAAGCGCTTCCCGCCACTCTCTTTAGGTCGTCCTACGGGGCGGGTTGTTCACGGTCTCCACTCCAAAACCTTTCTACCCCATCGGCTGCTCGACAAATAATGCCCCACCTATTGCCACTTCAGTTTGCTTATCCTGAGGGCTATGTCGCTGATCTTTGTACTTCGTCGGATCTCCTGATTCCGGATTCTATCCTTCATAGAGACTCCGAGCATAGCCCTCTCCGTAGCTCGCTGAGCGACCTGGAACTTGTGGACGAGCCCTTTTGTGAGTGTCCACGTCTCGGCTCCGTAGATAAGGACCGGACGGACGCACTGGTCGAAGAATTTCGATTTGAGGCACTGGGGCAGTGGCGACAGTACCCGGATCGAAATCTCCGTTGACATGTTAACGAATGTTTATTTTAATTGTTTACGTTTACAACCGAGATAGCGATTTACGTCATATAACTTATTTGTAAGATACTCTGTGATAAGGTTAATTGATCTGTAATTTAAATACATTCAAAGCAAAACCTTTCCTCTGCTTATCACAATATATTTTTGATTAAAGTTTTGATTCAAGAAATTTACTCATAAATTATTTACTTATTATATTGCCGGCAGATTATTTATAAATTAGTAGCTCATCCCGACACACATGTTCTGTCTTAACTATGAACACCTTTATCTACACCTACATACAACTACATCTACTAACAAAAGTGGGACCGGCCAATTTTTCTCAAATAAACCATCGGATAAACTGAAGCACAGCCATAAATATTTTACAGTCAAGACACAAGTTGAACACAGTGGAACACAGTTTATATGGGACAATTTTGTTATCGTTATTACAAAAAAAAATCGTAAATTTTCCTATATATATTTCCTTTTCTCAAACATCATTTCCGTTCAAAACTTTCCCTGAGCTTCCACAATTATTTCAAGATCAAAATTATCCAAAATAGGCCCAGCCGTTCTCGAATTGGTATTGCAATCCGTGAGTTCCATTTATTCCCATACTTAATATGATAACAAGTTAAAAATTATCACCTACAATTTTTTACCAACTACGATCAAGATGCACCAATTTTCTAGTCGAACCACTGTCAAGGATTTATCGCCAAAGTTTCCCTGTAACAAAAAAGCAATGTTAGATTAATTTCAGCCATCTCTATTTATGTCTGTAGTTATGTAACTTTACTGACACATTTTGAAAGAATATAATAAACTAGAATATTATAATTATTTTGTGTATCTTTTCCAGACACATCGTTAAGAACGAGGGCGCCCGCGCGCTCTTCAAGGGCCTGGGCCCGAACATAGTGGGCGTAGCCCCGTCCCGCGCCATCTACTTCTGCACGTACTCGCAGGCCAAGGCCATACTGAACCAACGCTTGCCGCCCGACACGCCGATCGTGCACCTGTCCGCCGCCAGCGCCGCAGGTAGGCATCTTCTACTATAGCTGTGGGATTGAACAGAAAGTAGTGAGGCCAAATCGACTGGTTTTTCATCAAAATTGGCCTCTACACTTCTACGGGCTGTACTCTCTATCCTAAGCTGCTTTAAAACAGTAGAATTACTAAAGCAGTAAAATGAGCTCTCTTTTTACCCTTAACGACACCTTCAAGCACAATAAAAGTAATTTGTTCTCAAATTTCAACCACCGGATGACCTCGAGTATCTTTTCCCATTTTAAAGCAAAATATTTAATCTTGTTTGTGTGAATTTTAATTAAGAAATTATGTGATATGTGTAACGAGTTCCGAAACCGGTTAATACAATGATAAATGATGATGATTTCGTTCGTACAGGAACAGATTTCCGTGAATTATTTACTTAAACGGCAATTTTGAATCCGTCTTTCTGGAATTTAGAGACAGCTTAAAACTATATATACTACCGAAAATATCAAGAATCATCAAAACTAAAAATCAAAATAAAAGCCGACCGCCCAATTTAATTTTGATATAGTTACCCAATGTCGTTCCCCCAATGAGGGTTTTTGATATTTTTTCTGCCGCTAGGGGGCAGACCCAACTCGCACAAAGCGTCATCTGGTGGCGTAAGTGGTATCAAAACCGGTCAATAAGAAATTTCGATTATTTTTCTGTCACCAGGCGGCGCTTCGTAGCCCGATGTTCCTTGTCGTGTCAAATAGCTGTCAGATGTCACGAACCCTCATTGAAACGAATCTAATGGAGGGGGGGGGGGGGGGGGGCACTTGAAGCCTTTGACTGCTAAAAAGAAAAACCATATTCATATTAGATCAACCTGTATAGTGTATATAGAATGATTTGAGCGGATAATAGTATGTGCTAGGCGGGTGGTGCCCACTGCTTCGTTTGCGTAGAACTAACGGAAACGGAACCCTAAAGCTGGAACTAAATGCACCGGAATCCGGAACTGAAAATAGAACTCTGCATTAATACAATAGGGTTGAAAATCGAAGTGTCAAGTGTCGAGCTGTCATATATGACATTGACATTTGACTCGACACACTCATGTGTTCGATTTTCAAGTCTAGTGTATTAGCGCAGAGTTCTATTTTCAATGCTTAGAATTTTCCACGGCCTTCCGGATTCCGGATCATATAGTCCCAGCCTTCGATAGAAGTTGCATAAGTTTCTCCTTATAACACCAGCTATCTGCCAGTGAAAGTCCCGGGAAAATCGGTCTATCCGTTTCAGAGATTAGCCGGAAACAGAGAGACAAAAATTTAAAAAAAGAAGATTTTTTATTGAAAAGTACCATAACATGCATTTAGTGGACGGAGATTTTGTGCCTCTATCGCCTGTTGTAATCAGACCCCACAAAAATGATACCTTATCAAAAAGTCACATTTCTGTTATCTTTTTTATCTTTTCACTTCGGCTCCAAACGCTCTATGGCGTCTTTAACGAAATTATTCCTATATCCAGGATATATTATCCTTATGATATCTTGTTGCACTCTAAATTTATTTTTGAATTCAAAATACTTAAAGAAAGAAACATATCAAAAAGATATTACAGTAAAGTGAATAGTAAAATGGGCCAAGAATCAAGATGGTCCAGGGCCTATGGGTATAAGGGTGGTATTACACATATATCAAAGATCCGTGTCCACCGTGCAGTCGAAGACACATCCGGTGTACAACTTTTCGACCTTATTATTTGCCAATAAGGTTCAGAAGCGGTAGAGCGGATCTGCCGTCAACTGCACGTAATGTCAATAAAGAAGTTGGACATACTTTATAAACTATTCATCAAATGAACAAGGAAAAGAGATACACATAGATACAAACGAAAGGGAAAGGGTAAACAGATTGGTTACAATATTTGATCACAGATCTCTGATATCCAATATTTAATAAAATCCCGTCTCTTTCGCTCAGATACAGTTATCCAATTTCTTTGATCCAATGCATATTGGACCAATATCTTTGCTAGATTAAGTGTAGTGATACCGCCATTGGGTAGAGATGGCCACTGGCCAGTGAAATACAAAAAGTGTTTTCGCCGTAACCCAGAAAGAAGATTGTTCTTGTTGTTTCTTTTGCCCCTGTATATCCTAATACTACTTTCTGACAATATCCCCTGAGATATTAAATATGTTTTCGAATGTTGCTAAAGCATGCAATATGAATTCCTTCTCAATTGGATGGTCATATTATAACCTTGACGAAGATTAGCGCTAATTATTGCAAATGGCGCCATATCAGTAAAATCTCCAATGTAGCTTGACTCCTACTTTGTATGAAACTGGTAGGCCAAGTGAGGTCAGGTAGATAGGTTTGTTATGTACATGCTATTTTACGATCTAGCTTGTAATCGTAATAGACACGCATGCCGTGAGAAACGGAATTCTATAAGTACTAGAGTATGGTTGAACTAAGTTATAAGTATGATTATGTCACCTAATGGTAACAATTTTGTCTTCAAAACTAATGAGATGGAAAAACATACTGATGAGTTGATGACTGATGAGACATAAGTACATAAAATATCTAAGTTTTGATAGAAACTTAAAAACTAGTGGCCCGTTATTATTTTTTAGTTTTAATAATAGGCAACCCTATTAATACTTGATGTTGACAGATGAAAAATGTTACGATTACGTCTGTTTTCATATTAGTTTTATTTAATTGATTTACAAAAACATTTGAAACATAACCGTCTCCCAAACTAGGCGCTGCCTGTACAAAAGTTTGACGAATACATTATAATAGTAATAGCTCCCCACACCGATTTCAGTGACGGTGGCCGGTTTCATTGAAACTGGGCCAGCTACGCAGGAGTTATTTTATAGTGCCCGAGTGTGTGCGCAGTACACATGAGCGTTCTCTCTTACTTCACTACACCCGTAATCCAGTGGGATGGATGACCGACACGACTGGCGAGAGATCAGGCGCAGGACCGAATTTTTACATGTCCATCCGACGCATGGATCATCTTTCTTGTCAGACAAATCAGGTGATCAGCCTGCATTGTCCTAACCAAACTTGGAAACAACATTTTTGTTGTTCCAACGCGGGAATCGAACTCACGACCTCCGAGTCCGAGAGCCAAGCTCTAAACCACTGGACCACGGAGGCTGAAAAAATTTTTTATATGAATGCAGCTAACAAATATCTATGAATATCTATACTTTATTATATTATAAAGAGGAAAAGTTGTTTGTATGTTTGTTTGTTTGCATTGAACCAGGCCGTGAAACTACTGGACCGATTTTGATGAAATTTGGCACAAATATAGAGTAGACTACGGGGGAGGACAAAGGCTACTTTTTATCGCGGAAAAATGTACGGTTTCTGTTAGCTATTGCGCGCACGAAGTCGCGGGCAATATCCAGTTTTTAATAAGATTAACTAAATTTAATAACCACCTTCTATATTCCAGGATTCGTATCCTGTACTATGACGAACCCCATCTGGTTCGTAAAGACGCGCCTGCAACTTGATGGTGCCAACGTCACCGCTGTGCAGTGCATCAAGAGGATATACTCCACCACGGTGAGTGTTGTATACTTTATTTTATAAAAGTCATGTGAGTTGCATCTTATATTACCTATACGTTTCACAGACTATATTATAATGCCTTGACTTATCAGTTATCACAATCCGTAACCGCTAATGGTAGAAACGTAAAGGACACTGGCAAAACCTTCCCTATTTTCCATCAAGAGCGGTCCAGTTTCGAACATATGTGGTTTTATAGTACTTAAAACTTTATATTTTTAGAACTTGGGAATAAAAAGTTATGAATCTGATCTGATATGTGGTAATCGTTGTCATCATAACTCTATATTCTATGGTTGTCATGCTGTAAATTGTCAATTTGGGGCGTAAAAACTGTATCTAGCGGTCAACAGATATATTTATTTTTAATTGGATTATAAAGTTATTTTCTTTTTCTTTAGTTTAGGAGTTTATTACTAGTTTTATAAAAAAAATGTTACTTGGGGTGTGAAATAGATGCCTCTATACTTTTTATATATTTTATACTAAAAAAAAAAATTATTATGTTTTTGGTTTTTGTAACGTGAAAGCGACACATTTATCTGTTAGCATATTGCGTTTCCAAACAAACTATTTATTAAGATATAGGAAGTACTGCTGTTTAGTAGCTGTTGGAGCTCTGGATCGGAGGCTTGATGTCGGGCTATAGCCTCGAGACTGACCGGTGCTTCTAGTTCCTCGATTCGCGACAATGCATCCGCCACAACATTATCCTTGCCACTAATATGACGGATGTCTGTCGTGAATTGAGATATGAAGTCCAAGTGCCTATACTGACGGGGCGAACAGTTGGTCTTCCTTTCATGAAAGGCAAAACTTATCGGTTTGTGGTCAGTATAGACAGTAAAGTGACGAGCCTCGAGCATGTGGCGGAAATATTTTATCGCCTCATATATGGCCAGCAGCTCCCTATCATACGGAGAGTACTTGGCTTGTGAGGGGCTAAGCTTCCTAGAAAAGAAAGCCAGTGGCTCCCAGTTGTCATTTAAAAACTGCTGCAACACTGCACCGATTGCTTTGTCTGACGCATCTGTCACCACTGCTAGTTTTGCAGAGGGATCCGGATGAGCCAGCATGGCTGCGTTACACAAACTATCCTCGCACGCCTGGAAGGCACTTAAAGCGTCTCCGGTAAGATGGATTGGCTGCGATCCTTTCACCGCCCCCGTCAGTAAAGCATGCAAAGGGGCTTGAATTTGGGCTGCACGGGGAATAAACCTCCTATAGAAATTTAGCATACCCAAAAAACCTCGCAGTTGCTTGACATTGGTCGGTGGCGGGAAGTCGATGATTGCCTGCACCTTGGATTCCAGGGGTCTGCATCCATCAGATGAAATCTGGTATCCTAAAAAAAGTTACCTCTGAAACTCCCAAGACACACTTGGACGTGTTGACCAGCATGCCATACTCTTTGAGCTTAGTGAAGACTGCTCGCAGGTGTTCCTCGTGCTCTGCTTCGCTCTTAGAATAGATCAAAAAATCGTCTAAATATGCGTAAACAAAGTCAAGGCCCCTGGTAAGCTCATCGACAAACCGTTGAAACGTTTGGCCTGCATTGCGTAGACCAAACGTCATATAAGGGAACTCAAAAAGTCCAAAAGGGGTAGTGATGGCGGTCTTAGGAATGTCGTCGGGACTGACAGGTATCTGATTATAAGCTTTTTCTAGATCCAGAGTGCTAAATACCTTCGAACCGGCAATATCATACGCGAAATCTTGGATGTGCTTAATCGGGTACCTGTCAGACACTGTACGAGCATTCAGGCTGCGGTAGTCTCCACAGGGTCGCCATCCATTACCCTTTTTCGGAGCCAGATGGTGATGACCAGGGACTTTCCGACGGTCTAGCTGTACCATCAGCTACCATGATCCGGAACTCTTGCTGGGCTATTTTTAATTTATCCGGCGCTAAGCGACGAGGTGGTAAGGATACTGGAGGGCCTGGTGTCGTTCTAATGTGGTGGACAGTGTTATGTGGTATAGAAATATTGTGCCTACCAGCTGGTCGAGTGATTTCGGGAAATTCACTAAGGATAGCATGATACCGAGAATCACCAGTTACTATTTTAACGGAATGTACGTCTTTACAATTGTCTACAGCAGCTATTGAAGTAACAGAAGTTAAATTATCAATTAAGCGTCTATTACGACAATCAATAACAAGGTTGCAAAAATTTAAAAAATCTACACCGATAATTGGTTTCGTCACATCGGCAACTACAAAGCGCCATACAAAAGACCTACGTAAACCAAAATCTAAATTTAAATTAACAAAACCATATGTAGCGATATTAGTTCCGTTTGCAGCACATAAACTATACCCAGTCCGGGAACGACGATCACAGAGTGCCGACCGTGGGTAGACGCAGAGGTCGCTTCCAGTATCGACCAGGAACTGTGTCTTTGTAGCGCGGTCGGTGACGAATAGGCGACCAGTGGACGTAGATAGGCAATCGTCAGTCGCCCTTATCGACTGCCCTTCGCGTTTTCCGCCGACTTGTAGTCACAAGGCCGAATGCACTTGCTGGCCTTGTCTCCAAAATTGCTATGGTACCAACAGAGGGGGTATTTCCGGTAGTTCGACTGGGATCGTTGCCTCGAAGAGCTCCTTCGTCTGCCTTGGTATGCTCGCGTTCTCAATCTGCTCCTATCAGATGAGGCCTGGAACTGCTGGAACTGCTTCCGAAGTTCTGAGATTTCTCTGGCAAGATCGCTAAGGACTGAACCCGGGACTTCGCTACTCACTGCGGCTACACTTGGCGAAGTACCGGCCAAATCGTTGACGCGGTCAGCTAGGTCGCAGAGATCTTCGAGTGAAGTCGATGCTGGTTGACCAGCGAGCACCAGCTGGACGCCACGAGGAAGGCGTGTGGTCCAAATAGATTTAATAAAATTGTCCGGTACTCCCAGGCCTGCCAAATCTTTGAGATGCCGGAAGAAATGAGACGGCTTGCGGTCGCCGAGCTCCTCATGCATCAGCAGCTGCTTAGTTTTCGTCTCGTTGGAGATGCCCAATCTACTAATAAGTTCTGATTTCAGCTTCTCGTACTTCTTTGTGGCAGGAGGGTTAATAATTATGTCTTTAACCTTTCGAGAATATTGATTATCGAGGTGTGCAATGACGTAATTAAATTTCGTGGAGTCGTTGGTAATTCCAGAAATATTAAATTGTCCCTCGACTTGAGCGAACCAAATTTCCGGTTCATCTGCCCAGAACGGTGGCACCCTTACGCCGACCTTAAAGACATTTGTCGATACTGTCGGTTCTATCGACAATGTCCCCGCACTATTCTCTGATGACGTGCCAGCGTTAGGTTCATGTGCATCTTCGAACTCCGGTGTCTTGTTCATTTTGGGTCACCAGTATGGTATAAACGGGGGTTGATACAAATGTGCAGTATCCGCAGAGGTCCGTGGAAATAAAAAAGGGCAGACTTACAGTTCAGCGTATATTGTCTGAGCACACACCACACACCAGCTTATACACAATATGAAAGAAGGCGCAGGAAAGAAGAAAATACACTTTATAGTACAAGATAGTCTTAGGGGCAAAAGGCACAGTTCAGATGGGATAGCAAGCACAGCGTAATGTCTATAGTCTAAAGCTTTTAAGCGAGCGACATACGTTCCGCGTCGATACCAAGCAATGACTGCTAAACGTCCTCTACTGCGCGTACGCTGCCGCTCCAGGCTTGGACCGGTTTTCGAGCCAGCGCAGGGAACGGGTCGATAAATTGCTATCGATAAATTGACGTATCGATATCGACGAGTTGGTTTGCACTTACATACATGTAATGATATAAATGTTATATATATATATATATATATATATATATATATATATATATATATATATATATATATATATATATATATAATATATATATATATATATATATATATATATATATATATATATATATATATATATATATATATATATATATATATATATGTTAATTACCAACTGTAAAATATTAGCTAAGAGTATGTGTATAATATTGATGTATATAAAATGTGTAAAAATAAAATAGGTATAAGTTAAAAATTGTAAAATTAGATGAATGCTTGTTTAAATATAAATATAAAATGTAAAAATGCATAATGTGTGTATGTAGGCCACAGTTCCTATGTTCATAAAATACAACATACAATAAATCCTATAGATTATGATAATTATTATGTATACCTACTCACAGATGTATCTATTTATATATTATTATGTTAAAGGACAGCTGACGGATTTGAAATATATCTTTTAGATATTAAGTTTTATAATGTTTTGTTTTTGTTTTACCACTTTCCTTACAAAATTAAATACTATTGTGGTTTATTTAATAAAAATTCTAAAATACTTTGAATACAACAATTCTAACGAGAAAACATGATAGCCGTATAATGAACCCGTAGATATTTATGTTAATAATATGTTCTTAATTTTGCTACACATAATCCTTGACTCGGCAAATTCTTCCTCAAATGAGTATTGTTTAGGAAAACTGTTTTGTAATATAATGCAAAATTATACATACGCATACCAATCTGCCAATCCGGCTGTCATATTAGAGTCGAAATTATTGATATTACATTGTTGCACGACGAAAGAAAAAACATATTATATAGATTAAATTTAGAAGTTATTCTAAAATAATTTAAATAAAAATAACTCTCCACACCTATTTCGGTGACGGTGGTCGGATTTTCGTTGAAAACAGGCCAGTTACGCAGGAGTAATTTTATAGAGCCCAAGTGTGTGCGCAGTACACAAGAGCACTCTCTCTTCCTAGTCGAGAGCCAAGCTCTAACCACTAGACCACGGAGGCTGTTAATGTGTCTGTGTCTAAAATAATAATAGCAAAGTGATTAGCTAGTATGTGTGTAGGGTAGAAAAAGTAACTTGTGTCGAAATAAATAAGTGTATACCTATGTTAATAGGTTCTCTATAGGCTACTTGACCTTGTTTTATATCCTTAACGCTTCATAATTGTTTCATTACACGAAAAAAATATTTCATTATTTTAAAACCTACAAAAAAATATTTAAAAAATACACTTTTTAAAAACTGCCGAAAACACTATTCGTATGTTGGTTGATAGATTGTCTGTGCTCTGACGTCATACTAGTACTATTTGTAATCTGTGCTATAGTCAGTAGTAGTAAAATGGCGGTGTAACGTTCCGTTTGACGTTTTGACATAACATTTTAAGATTTCATGAACTATTTATTTACAGAAACGTTCCGTTTCACTACTACATATGTGTTTAGTGTGTTTTTGTCGTCACATCCTTGCCGGAATTTACTTCGATGTGTTTTCATCAGTAGAAATCAGTAAAAAATCATCATCAGTAAAAAAAACAAAAATAGATATTTTTAAATCAACTTTATTTATAAATATTAAGTTTTCAATTTATGGTATCGCTAGAATACGTTTTCCTAAGCCCAAGTACTAAAGGAAATACTCCTTCAATGTATGAAATTAAATATGAGTCAAGTAGCATTTTGCTTTCCTTTAATTTATCAGTCACTACTAAATATCTTCTAGAAGTAAACATTTTGTATTCAACCACGTGAACGCTGATAAGCTATCACACAGATAACTATAAATAATTTGCCATCGTGTTGACACTATGACTTAGATAAATAAATTAATGTTGATGACATGCTTGCAGAGATTGTTAGGTAAAAGTTGGAACTTGCTGTAGGTTACTAAACGAGCCAACCCTGATTTGACACCAAAGGACTAGTATTTTTTTTTTACAATTGTGACAGAGAAAAAGAGAGATAAGATAGTGTTCTTGAGATGCCTTTTTAGTTCTTAGGAAGGTGGCATCGAAAGGACGTGTATTTGATTAAAAATCTCATAATATTAAAATTATTGCTTTTAGTTCATATTTATACATATAGACGACGCGATGCGACAAACGCAACGTTTTCATATTAATGAGCGCTCGCGTTTTTTATTTCTTACGTGTCCGACCGGTAAAATTCTGTTTTTCTCACATATTCTTTCAGGGCATCCGCGGCTTCTACAAGGGCATAACGGCCTCGTACATGGGCATCAGCGAGACAGTGGTCCACTTCGTGCTGTACGAGGGCGTGAAGGCGCGGCTGGTAGCGGCGCGCGGCGACGGGCTGCCGACGTCCGAGCGCCGCCCGCGCGACTTCCTCGAGTTCATGGCGGCCGGCGCCTTCTCCAAGACCGTGGCTTCCTGCATCGCGTATCCCCACGGTGAGTGCTTCACACGATATACGTGCTGTCGGTGATTTATACATACACACACTTGGGTATAAGGCAAAACAAACCCTTAGTCAAATAAGTGGCGTTCGCACGGTTGCGGCGCTGCTGCAGCTCATATGTAAATGTAGCCGAAGGAATGTCCGCCCGCGCTGTGCATACGTTGATTGATTTGAGTGCAGATGGATGAGGCTTAAAAATCAATTTCGGGATTTTTCTAGTCATAAATAAATTTCGAGGAGTTCCCTCGATTTCTAATGGATCCCATCATCAGATCACGTCTTTGGCGACAATGGGACAAATTCCAGATTTTACACTTAACAGCAAAAAACGAATTTTGAAAATCGGTCCACAGAGGGCGGAGTAATCGTTGAACATACAAAAAAAATATATACAGCCAAACATATAAGCTCCTTTTTTGGAAGTCGGTTAAAAAGCTTCTTCAAAACAAAATATATTAGTTGTTGTCGTTTGAGAATTATGGTAGTGTGTGTATTAAAAGTACTGTATGTATATTTTTTAATCTTTGGATATCTTATTTTAAAAAAAACTTATTTTTGCCCAACTTCCTACTACTATTATAAATGTGAAAGTTAGTGAGGATGGATGGATGTTTGTTACTCTTTCACGTAAAAACTACTGAACGGATTTTGTTGAAATATGGTATGGTAGTAGTTTAAGCTCTGGATTAATACATTTGCTACCTTTTATCCCGAAAAAGTACAGTGTTCCCGTGGGATACTGTATTTACGCGGGCGGAGACGCGGGCAACAGCTGGTACGTGTATAAATGAAGTCGCGATAAGCATAATCTCACTGAAGTCGTTCAATGAGAGACAAACAATCGATCATAATATATTGACACTTGCAATTGTTCTACTCACTACTAGGTCAAGTTTTATCAGATGTACGAAGGACTACTTACATCACATGTAGTACACACAACACACTCATATTGCTGTTTAAATTCTCATTTCATAATACTCTTATTCTTAAACCACATTAACAAGAAACTAACAAAGATAAACGGGACAGTCCCTGGTTCTTCTTATGCGTTCTGAAAGCTTTGCTTTAGATTTTTTTACATGTATTTTTTCGATATGTTACCCCGACCGATTAAGCTCTCAAACTAAAATATAGTCATTATTATTGCTATATAAATGCTACTCAGATTAATCATATATCTATATAAAATGTACGTGTCACAGTGTTTGTTAGAAAACTCCTCCGAAACAGCTTGACCGATATTTATGACATTTTGCTCTCGGTAGGTATTGAGATCAGAAGCTCAATTCTCGTATTTAAAGTAGACATTCATTTTACTTTGATTGTATTGTAAGTGAAGCGACTTGTTATCGTAAACTGATTTTGTAACGTTTGGACCAATCAGGAGGCGTTAGACGCCGCTTCCCTCAATTTTTACCCTTCTAACACCAAACTCCATAGTTTAATAGCGATATTAGTTAGTACTGTAATAATCTTCAACCCTCAGTGGTCGGTAACTCTTTCACACATCACCTATAGGTGATGGTAGTATTATGTAGGTGTTGGTAGCAGGTGTAACTGTAGTTGTCGTTTATTAATTCCAGTTCCTAGTTAGACAGTGACAGAGCAACGTCAGTTAGGTACAGCTAGTAACTATATAGCATATTCATTACAGAGGTCGCTCGCACGCGGTTGCGCGAGGAGGGTGACAAGTACCGCAAGTTCTGGCAGACCCTCCACACGGTGTGGCTGGAGGAGGGCTACCGCGGGGTCTACAGGTAAATATAACGGGCGACGCCACAGTCGATAAGAAAATAGGCCGAAAAAACAAAATGCAAGAAAACGAATCTACTATCCGCGCAGAGTTTTGAAATCAGCTGTGTGAGGTCAATAACCTTCTCAGTATCGTAGAGAAAGTATGTATTGCACAGCACATAACACAGCTGTCCTTGTATTGCGTGTAGGATTCATTTTGTATACATTTTTTTTAGTTTTATATTATACTAGTTGACTCATTTTTTAATTGCATAAATGAATAGTAATCTAAAAAGTGTTTAAATTCATACCTTTTATTATATTTTATGTTTATGTATTTATGTAAGGTTTTTTATTAATTAAGAAAATAATATTGATACTTTTTTTGTAATTTTTAGATGTATTTTATTACAAAACTACACATCAAATATATATTTTTTTTTATATTTATCAATCAATAAATCAACCCTTTATTGCAAGAATGTGGTATACATAAGGTCTTAAAAATATTTTAATAGCGAGGATCCAAGAGGCTGCCATCAGAATGGCGTGCAAAATATATGAACATCCAAGGTGTTAGGTGTGGGAAGTTAAATAACATTTATAAATTTAAGCAACAGATTGGAATTAATATATACATATAGTTAATAATTTAGGAACATCAATAATTCTATTTATAATAACAAATTAATAAATCACATAATTTTAGTATTAGCAATATTAGCATAATTTTAGTATTTATTAAAGATATATAAGGTGCGGTAAAATCAATTACGGATATTTGGGGCACACGATCTACTGCTTATTTAGAGACGTTTATGCAGAAAAATAATTGTCATACTTGAAAAACTTACATTATATGGGCGAGTTTGCGTTGAACGCAGCTTAACCCATCATGAGATTATTTTTTTACTTTGAGTATGACAATATTTTTTTCCTAAACGTCTTTATAATAAGTAGTAGATCATATACCAAAAAATATCCCTAATCGATTTTACCAAACCTTATACGTCACAGCCCAATATATCAAGTAATAATACCTAAATATTTCTGTATACATACAGGATGTGGCGTAATTAATGGATAATCCTTCACCTGCAGCTGGAGAATATCATAACGGATCAGAAAAATACAATTCATGTTTAGTAAAAGTATCATTCTGTTTTTAGTTATCGGCCATTTTTTTTAAATTATGAAAATTTTACCCTTGCTCACTAATTTTGTTGTCACAGTCGCAAAAACATGAATTATCTCTATCAGGTTTTTATTTGTTATACTTGAATAGTTGTATTATCAAATGTATCATGTCATTTTTGTGCTGTTTCCTATTTTATTTTTACAAATGCTACCGAAAATAAGTATTTTTCTTTCAAATCTTTTTTTCTTTGTGTTTGATCTTGATGGGGACTTGACTGAACAGCTTACAAATAATTAGAATATTTAATTGAGATTGTAAAAAGGTAGAACACATGGTATTTAACCCTTAGATTTCAAAGTGATTACCTAATGACTTTGATGAAGGCCTATTTTCCTAAAAACATACGTCTCAGAAAATATTTTAATGATTTCTTTTTTTTATATTTATAATATCTTTTTCACTATCACATTATACATTTTATAATAAGGACAAAGCAAAGCTATTCAACTCGTAGAAAAATTCCCACCGAAAGACCCAGACCCAACTTTTTGTACCTGCTTTATTACCTGCTCCTACGACAAAAAACAAAAGACGGAAAAGTTGTCCCACTCTTTCATGCAATGGGTGAAAGAGGCACACAGAAGACTAACATAATTGTTTATCGTAGTGATACTAGTTTTAGAGGGTTGCTAGAGTCAGTGTGCTACCATACTACTTCCAAGAGATACGTTTTGTTAGTAAGAAAGAATTTATTCTTATTGATAAAGTGCTGTGACCTCGGACTTGACTTTTTACAATCTCAATTAAATATTCTAATTATTTGTAAGCTGTTCAGTCAAGTTTATACATTTTTTTTATGATATGTGCGATCAAACACAAAGAAAAAAAGATTTGAAAGAAAAAAACTTATTTTCGGTAGCATTTGTAAAAATAAAATAGGCAACAGCACAAAAATGACATGATACATTTGATAATACAACTATTCAAGTATAATAAATAAAAACCTGATAGAGATAATTCATGTTTTTGCGACTGTGACAACAAAATTAGTGAGCAAGGGTAAAATTTTCATAATTTAAAAAAAATGGCCGATAACTAAAAACAGAATGATACTTTTACTAAACATGAATTGTATTTTTCTGATCGGTTATGATATTCTCCAGCTGCAGGTGAAGGATTATCCATTAATTACGCCACACCCTGTATATGAAACCAAATATTTTAAATGTAGTGAACCTGTCGTATTATATTTCTTTACATAAGTAATAGAATATAAATCGACTCGAAGTTTCCGAAATAACTTTTGCAAAACGTTGGATGTACGAGTAGTTGGAACATATTTATATTCTAAGTAACTATCTCTTTACAGGGGTCTCGGCACGCAGCTGGTCCGTCAGATTCCCAACACGGCCATCATGATGTCCACATACGAGGCGGTCGTTTACCTCCTAACGACACATTTCAACAGCTCCTTCTATGAGAACACTTAGCACGCGCCCGCCGACCACATGTGATCCCGTAGAGAGCAGCGCTCGTTTGTAGACATGTAGACTCAGCAGACAAAAATAGGCTGTGAATGATGGTAGCAACGACGAAAATTGACTGAAATTGTAACCGAAAAAAAAATGCGTGTTTGCACTGTACGCACTAAGAAGTTATACTTGAGATACTTTGAAGTTAGTTCCGAGTTCTCACTGAAAATTAAGAGTTATCTGCTAACTTCATGTCGCTTTTAGCTGTCGGCGGGCGCGCATCGTACAAATTTTACTGTCACGTTATTTTCCAAACGCCGCAAAAGAAGTAGTGACTTCAATCATGTAGTGAAAATTAATAACGTTTCGAGTCGCTCATAGTCCAGTAGTAAGAACGAGCAACGCTCAAGTCAGTGAAAAGTATATTTATGTGTTGTTAAAGGCAGAAATGCTATGTCCGCCTTATGTATATAGCTTGAGTTTACAATAGAATATAGGTGTAGTCATTTGGAACTATGTCATCGATTTTTATAGACTGTAGACACTGTTATTCTTAGTAAGACTGTTTAATAATTTGTTAATGTTTATTGTGCCACTATTAGGAGATATTTAAGTAGAATACGTCATCCAAACCCTGGATAGACAAGGAGAAATGGTTTAGAATAGGGGTAGGGTTTTTAAAATTTCCAACATATTTTGTCTATATATGTACTGATGCAATTAAAGTGCACAAATTATATAATAATCACAGTAAAGCACTTCACGATGATGACTAAAATTTGTGTTATGACTTTCATAAGTCATAACACAAATTTTAGTCATCATTACTACAGTAGAGATTATAGCTAAACCGAAGGCTGTTTTGTATGAAAGGGAACAATCTTGTTAATCTTAATATAGTATGCTTTCATACAAACATAAAATAAAAATTCAAACTTTTAAGTAATCCCCGTATTGACAAGCTGATGATGATGAATTATAGCTTAGAATATTCGTTCATGTCAGCTTTCAAACAAAAAAAACTACTTCCAAATCGGTTCATCCGTTTGGGAGCTGCAATGCCATGGACAGACACACAGATATACACGTTAAACTTGTACACCCCTCATTTTGCGTCGGGGGCTAAAAATGGCTTTCTTTACAAAATCTTAAGGTGGGTAATGGGTATGCAATAATAATTTCTAATAGTTCTTAATTTATTGTGTTGGGATGTTGTCGCGCTATCCAGGGGTTGATTGTTACATTTGTTTTTAGTCGTCTTTTTGAATAATTTTTTGTCGTAACGCTTATAAATTTGTACGGTGTATTTGGTACTTAATATGTGATGGTTTTGGTTGAAATGACATATTTACTTGATTATTAATTTTAAAATAGAAACACATAAAAGCTTAAACTCAGAAATGCCAAAAAATGTTTCTGAAATTCCAAATATATCTGAATCACACTTTATATATAATTAAGACTGATTGCAGATTTATGTTAAGTGTAGTTAACTTTAAGTTATTTTCAAGTAAATGTGTGAATTGTAAACAAAGTCTATGAGTACCTTTACCAACTAAAATGTGAAGTTATATTCTATAAAATAAAGATTATCGTCTTGACCTCGTGTATTTTTATTCATACCTTGTTTAGTTGTTATTCAAGAATCACTATCACTGCATAGTACAAAGTCGCTTTTTCTGTCTGTCCCTATGTATGCTTAGATCTTTAAAACTACGCAACGGATTTAGATGCGGGTTTTTTTTAAATAGTGATTCAAGAGGAAGGTTTATATGTATATAACATGCATAATATAGTAGAGAAACACTGATAATTTTAGAGGTCTCTAATCGTAAATAAACACATTTTTTTGCGCTTACATTGCAAACGCTGGCTGAACCCTACGATATAAATCAATATAATACTGTAGTATTGTACACCTTAAAAATGTCTACAGAAAAGTCCGCGATGGTATATGTCTATCTCATAGGGATAACCCACAATAACCATTTTTTATCCTTTACTTTTTACAAGAAATAATGGCTTATTTACGAAGCAATTTCAATATTCATTTCAAATGCAATACAGCATTAATCCTTATGCAATTAAGTACCATAAATACATTGTGTATTTAATATAGATCAATATGTAATTAATTAATTTAAATAAATATATTCGAATATATTACAGATTTAAAATGCAGGGACATAGCGGTTGCGGCGCGACGGTACCGCCGTCCGCCGGCCGGTACGAAACCCTAAAAAACATTTTCAATATTGTATCAGAAATATATTGGATTACTTCTATTAATAGTAAGGTTATTTGCTGAAGAAGTTTTGTCTCCAAGAACACATTCCACGCGGGCGAAGCCGCGGGCAAAAGCTAGTTGTAAATAATCAAAAGTTCGCTTTGCTGTAAATAAATCTGAAGGAGGCATAAAAAAGATTCGCGAATTATCGCGTCTGTACACGACCAATGTTTATTTTTATCTCAGAAGGAATATGTCCATTATGTTGTCGAGTTATTAGCAGAGTTTCGCTTTGCATTTCGTTTTTGCTCCAATATGAATTTTAACCCTAAGTTTGGCAATAATTTACTTTAACTATTTATGTATCTACTGGGGATAGGTATTTGGATTTTATATTAATTGTTGACCATATTTTATAAATAGCGTTAGCGGCTGTAGGGACTAAAGAAACAGGAAATATAAAAATATAAAAACACTAACCTTTTATCTCTAATTCCTAGATCTGCTTACTTTGTCACTTGTCTTCTAACAGGTGACTTTTCACGTGTAGTTTGTTACAATATGAAACGCGTAAGCGCGCGCGGAGATGCGAATTTGCCACTGCCGGACGCCGGCGGCCGGCGGCGTACATATAAAGTCGCGCATTAGTGTTAGGAAATTTGAGGGTAAATGAGAAGAATTTAAACCGCTCTCTATTCTCCATTCCGCTCTACGCAAATTACGCCCACAATTACCCCGAAATATAAAAAAATCCTATTTTATTAATGACTAAAAAGGATTAATACTTTTTAAATAGGTAGTCTCTATGAAGGTAAAGGAGGTATTATCCTATAAAGCGTCTAGCGAAATAATCATGGCCCTTGGAATTGTAACCTCTGGCACAAAAGAATACAGTTAATAGATTTTTATTATTATTAGTAACTAGACTAGACGATGCCCGCGACTTCGTGCGCGCTAAAGGAAAACCCGCAGGTACCGTGCACTTCACCGCGATAAAAAGTAACCTATATCCTTTCCTGTGGTCTACTCTATATCTGTGCCAAATTTCATCTAAATTGGTCCAGTAGTTTCGGAGCCTATTCAATGCAAACAAATAAATCTATATCTCTACTAGTAACACTGGCCAAGTGCGAGTCAGACGAGCGCACGAAGTGTTCTGCACAAACTGGCAAAAAATAATGTTTGTTGTTATAGCCACAACAGTGATACATCATCTGTGAAAATTTCAACTATCAAGCTATCACGTGATTCATGAGATACAGCCTGGTGACAGACAGACAGCCAAGTCTTAGTAATAGGTTCCTATTTTTCTCGGATTTTAATGTGGTATTTCAATGAATCTAAACGAGTTAAACTTTGGTTTAACATTGATGTGAATACTTGTTTTTGCTGTTTTAACATATTGATACTGCATCTAAACTATACTAGTGTAAGATTTCATTAGGAGAATCAACCTTCTAATAATAAAGAGGAAACTTTATTATATTAGTAAAGATATAGAAGTATAGATCCTTGAAATGAAACTTAAGTTGTCAATAAATTCAGTATCCTCCTTAACTAATCAGTTAAGAGTATAAGGTTAAGACATCGCACCCCCTGAAAACTATCCTGCCAGTGGCCATAATTTTGAATAACAAAATTGATCAAGATAAAAAAGACATGTTTATAGTAAACTGGTATAGAATTCACATTTTAAAGGCAATAATAAACCTCATTTTCTTCTATTATTTTCTATAATATGGAAAATATGTCTGAAGTTACTTTATGGAAGCAGTCATTACAGCCAAATGTTTTTAATTTTGCACTTTTACACTATCCAGGATTTTTTGTATGGATATTATATTTAAACTTTTAAGCTTCATCATCGTTTATGTCATTGGTCTACAAACAAACAATTTATTTGTTCATAAAAAAATCTTGAGCAACCGCTTACTGCTATACTTCTGTGCTTTGTTATAGAATAGGTTTTATGAGAGATCTTATTGATACATTAGATAACACCACCCAAATGTGTGTTGATATAGCATTTGGTGTCTCACTGGGATACTGCAGGATGCTGGTCAGCGGAAACAGGTTACCCTTGATGGCAACAATGGGTTCTCTTCTAAACCATATTACAGATACAACTATTAGCAAAGCAATCACTACTTGTAGTATTATGTGAACTGATCCCTTTATAGCTAAACTTTTACTGATTCTTGACTGTGAGTTTTCTTTCAATGACGTTTCCAACTTAAGAATTTTTCTTTGCAATTTTGAATATGCAGCAAATTCTTCTTTTAAGGATATATTTCTTTGTTCAGCTTTAAGCTTCACAATTTCTGCTAATGTGTGTCGCTCTTCATTTGATGGTCTCGAAAAACACGCAGATATCTTCAATGAAAAAAAAAAGTTATTTCTCTCTAATCTAAAGGTCTATTCTATTGAAATTAGGCCCATTTTACATTCATACGTAAACTAATTTTAATACAATAATAAGGATGGAATATAAAGGTGACTTACAGGTTTTACTAACAACGGAACAATGGAGCTAAGTGTACATAAAATAACAAAATATACGAGGAGAAAACCATTGAGGACTTCCAACATCTTGAGAGTTGAGTGATTTATTATTTTTATGATTTTATCACTATCACTATACTTTCCATGAATTTCATCATAGATTTTTTGGTTAGCTATGTTGTCAAGTTGACATTTATAATTTCTATTTTTTTTTTATTTATATATGGCATCGGCTTCATTTGCCAGTGTCAAGTTAACCAATATTACACATTAAGAACCGAAATAACACAAATTTATGAAAAAATACGAATTCCACAACGTCACCCATTAAACTCCCCGGCAAAACTCCCTTATAATTTCTAAATTCTATGTTTCTTCATTAGATGCTTTGGTATTGGCCAAAAGCAACATAATTATTTTTCGCAGAGATCGGACAATCATTCAAATTTCAAATCATAGTCCATATCCATTACATATTAGTAGTGGCGTGATTGACACAAATCCAAAATGTATGTACGTCGCACTAACCAAAGAGAATGTAACTACTTAATAAGCATCTTGTCTAAAAATAAACATTTTCGTCTATTCGATGTCAGACAACTTAAACAATCTAGAACCCATTTTCGTTTATTTAAAAAATAAGGAACATACACATTTACAAAATTAATATAAATTATACAAACAATTAAATTTACAATATGAAAGAGCGATATATCGGCTTATGACGTCACGGGTTGCACCCGCCAATTTTTTAGATTTGTATATTTTATCTTTAATCAACAATTTTAAAATTTAATTTATTAAAATGTGATATTCCACACAAGGCAACACCCTATAGCACTAGCGTAGCCTGTTTGAGTGTCCAACGTTTGCCATACAAAGGTTGTTGTTAGACAATACGATTAGTGGCATAGCAGAAGAAAACTCACTAAGTGTCCCCCGCCACATTGAAGAATTATTAAAAAATTCTGTTTATTTTGTTCCCATTTTTAAATATATTGTCAATACTGTTGGAAAGGTTTAGATCTTTAGTTTAGATAAACACATTGTGTAATTTATAGGTTATATTTAATGTCATTTTGTAAAATGTTATACTTCTCCTACTTCAGTTAATAATGTCTTATATGTCAAAACTCAAAATGTATCCGACTAAAGGACTTTGTATCCATGGTCATGAATAAATTTAAAAAAAAAAAAAAAACTAGCGTAGCCTATTATTACGGGTTCAAACGTATGTTGGAACCTCTTGGAAAGACTGTTATATAAAAATAATGTAAAATAATGTACCAGTGTCCAGTATCAAATTTTACTAACATGAAGTAACAAGAAAAAAAATTGTTTCCCACCGTACCCTCGATCACGGAAGAAGGATAGGTATACACGGAAGACTAAAATCGTAGCCGTAGGTAGCTATAAAAGCAAAAACCCATAAGAGTGAAAGAGAAACCCATCTCCACTTCTTTTCGTTGTTTTTTAAGGTTGGCTTAGGTTTTTTTGTAAGGTTGGACTCCAACAATTCCGACTAGAGTCCAGTTTTACGACGTTGGAATTACGACTTTAAATAAATAATGCGAGGTTTTTGGTATCCTCCTCAGAATAATAAATATATTACCTATCCTTCTTCCGTAGTACACTCACTATCACGTTGACGTGACACGTCACACGTCCTAACAGCTTTGACTGGGAGTTTTGCCGGGGAAGAACACTGGAAACTTGGAGTTTTGCCGGGGAGTTCAATGGGTGACGTGGAATTTGTATATTTACATAAATTTGTTTTATATCGGTTCTTAATGTGTAATAGTAGTAGAATATTAACCATTAAATATTTGTTAACGTGCACAAGTGTGGGCAAGTAATACAACTTCTAAAACGTGCTATTTTGTATTTCCCGCCAAAACTCCCTAGGAACTTTCAGTAGAGCTTCTACCACTTTACTGAACATGACTCATAGACTGCACTGACTATATATTTGGACTTTGACTAGACTTTTGACTTGACGATATAGGAATACGGTATTGAAAATTGAAACGAAAGTTCTATCCGCCTTTTTAACTTGACACTGGCAAATGATTATAAGCCGATGCCATATATAAATAAAAAAAAAAAAAAAAACTGGAAGCTTTTACGGTAGACGGCGCTGTGTGTTCTAAAGTGTATAGTTTTAAAGATAATAATAGATATCTTAAATTATTAAGTATAATGGTGATGATATTATGTGGTGCTCCAAATATTGATACATAATTCGATTAAGATTTAATGGTAAACATTGAATATTTTCATAATATAGTCCTAATATTTATCTTAAGTTAAATATGGGATATCAAAGGGAACACGTTGTATATGTTAATAATTGGTGATAATTTTATATGAAATTATATCTGGCAAGATTTAGTCAATATTATATATATATTATCAACCCTTTATGTAAATTCCTAGTCACATGTTACAGGAATTTGACATTAGTCGCATAATTTTAGTATGTTTATGAATTAAAGATAGTTTAAAACTTGGAGTGTATTCAAAAATTATATAAAATTGAAATATTTACTATAAAAATAAATTTTTATTGAGCATGATGATTTTCTCATGTTTAAATTTTTTTTTTATTCTCAGCAGTAAAATGCCATTTTTATTTACTGATAATACCAAAAGATTTTTGGATTAATTTATTTCATTGCATATAATTTATTCAATAGTGTTAAGAATAAGTAAAGTTGTGAACTCAGTTCAGACCCCATTTAATCTAAACGTAAGCAAAATGTTTAAATTCCACCAAATCATTGTGTGTATTTGTTTATTGCACGGAAAATAAGTGACATTTGAATAAGTAGCTTTATACTTTATTCGCTTACGTTTACATGAAATTGGATCTAAATATATATATATATAGTGCAACTGCACCTTAACCAGATGGCGTTCATTTTTGAACCGTATATATATTTATATAGCTATGTAGTGCAACAGCATCTTAACCAGATGGCGCTAGGAGCTACATCAAACCTTCATTTTTGAACCGTCAAACAGGGTGAAGTGAATATCTATTTTAGTAGTACTTATCATCTATGCTCCCTAGGAACTTTCAGTACATGGAAAATAGAGGTAAGGAGGACAATCTCTCTAAGGCAGAAAAGCTAAAAAGTGTCCGACAAAAGTAATTAAATAATAGTTCCAAAACTGGCCATAATGGCGCTAGAGTGGCAAGGGTGTGTGATATGAAGTTAGCAATAAGAGATGAAGTAAAGTGTGTTGAGTTTAGTAATTTAAAATTTTTGACGACTTTAGTAGATTAGAAGTAGTAAATTCAGTAAATCATGAAAATTATAATTACTCGTATAGTCGAAAATAGTTTTATATATAAAACCGAAAAAGATGCTAAGATTTAATTATCCGTTTAAATGTTGCCGCTTTACTCCCGTCTGCGTCTGTAGCGCCCCCTATTTAACGCTATTTTACGGACACTTTTCATGTATGGAGATGGTACTCCTTACTTCTATTCTCCATGTTTCAGTAAAGCTTCTACCACTTTACTGAATGGACTTAAATGACTCATGGACTGTACTGACTATTTATTTGGACTTTAACTAGACTTTAGACTTGACGATATAGGAATACGGTGTTAAAAATTGAAACGAAAGTTCCATTTCCCGCCTTTTTGACTTGACACTGGCAAGTAGTTATATAAAAGCCGATGCCATATATTAAAAAAAAAAATTGCACGTGTTCAATCGTAGTAGGAGTAATTGTGTTCTGTGATCGTACCTAGTGAATTTAAATTTGAATTAAATCGTACATAATGTTTTTATATTTAGAAACATTTACTTCTATCGAAGTTTATAAAAAGTCTAAGACTTTATCCGTGCCACTAGAATCTCTCATAGCGTACTATGTTTATAAATATTGTCAACCTATAGAAATAGAACTCTACTTTGTATACAATGAAACTCAAAATAAAATAGAAAGCTTAGAATTTTGTGATGATGGTTTATGTTTTATTAGTAAAAATGACATACCTTGGTTGGTAGCGTCATGCTTGTACCCTGTTGTGTTGAATAAAGATATAATTGTAACTGGCTTGTGTGCTGTGTCAAGACATATCTGCAAGTACAAAACCTCTGCAAGGAGACCTGAAGAGCATGAAGAAGGCCTTCTCGGCTTTCGGAAAAATTGTCTTCAAGCACCAAACGAGGCGTCTATATGGACAAAATTTTGTGAAATAGACATATTAAAGTCAGTCTCAAAAATCTTGAGCTCAATCAACATGAAAGAAGTACCAATAAACTTGGTACGATTTGAAAATCATTTGAACAAACCTGTTAAAGTTCACAATGTATTTAAATTAGCGAGAGATATTAAAAAGGAAAATCAAAGAATTGCTAATGAGGCAAACGAGAACAACAATGTAAAAAATGAAGCTCGGGTCCCAAAACAAAGGAAATGGAAGTCCAAGACTCACAAAGTAGAAGTGGACTGTTGTAAGCAAATACAAGATCTTAATATAAGCCATCAGTTTTCCGAAGGACCATTCCTTACATTAGCAGATTTAGTTTTGTTACCGTCATACTACATTCTGGTTAAACTGTTTGGCCATTCCAAGTTTCAGATATTATTCCCTTTGACATACAAATGGTTTCAAAACATAACAACTTTAACAAACATGACACAATTAGAATACTTGATGAATTTTCCTAAAATACATATTATTGATGTTGACAATTTAATAATGCCAAAGACGGAAGATGTTAGTCTTTACAAATCTGACCCGAAGAGACATAACCCTAAAAATAGATTGTTCACAAAGCCAGAAGATATTGAAAATGCTTTGAATGTGTTAGAGGAGGGTATGGAATTGGAAATAAGCAATATTGAATTTCGTGATAATTTCAATTGGATTGAGATCCCGGACGGAGCCAACCCCTTCGCTGGCCATTTACCTGACTCAAGAAATACTCGGAAATCAGAGCAACTAGAGAACTTGACATTAGCTGTACTAAGTATGGCAAAAGACAATGATATTATTGTTGACTTTTGTAGTGGAAGTGGACACCTTGGAATACTAATGGCATACCTGTTGCCCAAAACAACAGTAATATTATTAGAGAACAAGGAGCAGTCTTTGTTAAGGGCAAGGGAAAGAGTGTACAAAATGGAGCTGAAGAACGTTTATTTCTTTCAGTGTAATTTGGACTTTTTTATTGGAAAATTTGATATAGGCATAGCATTACATGCATGCGGAATAGCAAGTGATCTAGTCTTAGATAAGTGTTTGAAAGCTGGTGCCAAGTTTGTCATTTGTCCTTGCTGTTATGGATCTTTGCATGCAACGGACAGACTTGTTTATCCAAGAAGTTTGAAGTTCAAACATTTAAGTGCTGACCAGTATTTCTGTATTGGCCACACTGCGGACCAGACACATAAAGATCATCCACTCACAGTCAGGGGAGCTAGATGTATGGCAGTCATAGACTCTGACCGAGCGAGGCTGGTTGAAGAGTTCGGTTATAAAGTTACATTGTCGAGGCTGAAACCATTATCATGTACAGATAAAAATAATTTATTAATTGGTGTACCATCTTGAAATAAAGAATCTATTTTGAGTACAACAGTTTTATTATAACAACAATATTATACTTTTCCTGAGTTCCTTTTGTGGTAGTACTTTAAAGTGTTACAGATTTATTTAATTTTTTTACCAAAAAACATAGTATAATAAAAATACATTTTGTAAAAATAATTCTAAATCTTTTTATCTATAAAAGAAATACAGAGACACTGTAAAAATATAATAACAACTTACTTAAGACTAACAAGTGATTAGATTTTACAACTCTAATCTTATATTGATGAAAAATAAACAATTTTATATTACAACTTCATATTAGCTTGCTAAATTTACAATCAGTCGCTGCGGGCGTACACAATGGCTGTGCGGCATGGGATGTACACCTAAAAGTATAAAAATAATAATTTTGCTATAAATGCGGTTATGTAATTACTAATATACTTACTAAAATAAGCATTATGAAATGTAAATGTCAAAAGAAAATCTTTAAATTATTATTTACGTAACTAAATCTTACCTTCTCAATCTAGCATGTATGTAACCTATTGTAATGTTGTTATACTGAATAAATATAATACTATATCTGGTAAAACAAAAAATGTGGGTATTCTTAATATTATGTGTAATCTTTTTGTTGTATTTATTTTAAATGCGCTCGCTGTACACGTAGATTTTTTAATTACTTTTAAGTCACAAAATGTATTTCTCGTAAGTGATTTTGTAATCTTTTGAGAAATAAAGAATCTTTAAACCTAAACCTAATTATGTAGGTAGTAATATTTGTAACCTTTATCTATGCCTTTTAAGTTTTATCAATGCTTTTATCAATTTTTTTTACACATTTATACATTATGTCCTATCTTACTACTAGTATAAATGTGAAAGTGTGAGGATTAATGGATGGATGTTTGTTACTCTTTCATGCAAAAACTACTAAACGGATTTCGATGAAATTTAGTATGGTAGTAGTATAGGCTCTGGATTAAAACATAGCCTGCTTTTTATCCCGAAAAAGTACAGTGTTCACGTGGGATATTTACGCGGGCGCGGCGAAGCCGCGGGCAAAAACTAGTACAAATATATGAATATTGAGTAGGCCATATAAATGTCTCTTTTTACAAGTTTAGATATTCTAGGTTCCCTCACCTGAATAGAATCGCTCCTGTTACCCCATGGCATGTTTTGTGTGAGATGATATTCTCCCTCTGGTTCCACACGGCCGAAACCGCCGTACTTTTTACTGTCAGAGCACAGTACCGCCTAGAAACAGACAAAGAAATACTATAATTATTAAGTAATTTTAAAAGTTCTAGTTGTGTATTGAAATTTTTGATGTTTCAAATTAGCCAGACACTCCGCGTCAGCTATTTTGCTCTAATCTCACCTGATATTTGCCAGCCACGTCCACGCCGACCCTGTAGTCGGTGAAGCTCTGGTACGGATGGAAGTTGAACACAAACAGAAGACCAGCCCTCTCGAAAGTCACCACTTTGTCGCCCTCGTGTTTGCAAGACACGTAGGCCTGTAAAAAATTTCATGGTTTTATAAAAATGTATACTGATTACTGGATAGCCATTTAAGTTGTTAGAAAGTCTGTATGACCCGATAAAAGTTAAACTTTAAAAATGTAACATAATTTTAGTTATGTGTGCTAAGGATAGATGGCGCAGTTACATCGCGCTGTGTTATTAGTGTCACTTTTCGTTTCATCAATTTTAAAGCACACTAAAAATAAAGCTACTGAATTTACTAACACAATCACGGCTGAACCGACTAGACATGTAGATCAGGGTTTCCCAACCTTTTTTCACGGATTATAAGTAATATTTTTATGCCTATGTGATGATTTTTATTGCAAAAATAAAACGCATTATTTCAATATTTATTTTATTTATTAACTTGTAAAAATAGTATAAGAGAGATAGATAGATATTTGAGTTTATACGCAATAATATAAACTTACCGGGTTAGACCGCAGCCAGCCATACTTGTCCTCCAGCCTGTTCATATCCTTATCAAACTCATTGAGGAACTTGTACTTCAGTAGCTGGTCATCCACCAGATGCCACTGGCGGCGCGCGTAGTGGTAGGACGAGTTGTTGCCCGCGCGCGGGAAATCTAACCACTCGGGATGGCCGAATTCGTTACCTTAAAAGAAAGAGAAGATAAATATGAAGTTTTTTGTGAGGAATGATGAGGACGGATATATTTTGTCCCGCTCTAATATGTTAAGTGGATAACTAGAAATTAAATAACTTTATCTATTAGCATGAAATACTGACTAGAAAATTTTATATACAGATAGATGGTGGTGGCATAACAAATTTTATCTCTAGAGATAAAATTTGTTTTTTTTTTAAGTTCGTTGTTATTTGACTTCTTCTGCATACTTAAGAGCGTTTTCACATTGCGCGGTGCAATATCGCATGTCACACCGATAAATTACTAAGGTATGAGAGAGACAGCGATATGTTTTAACATGAAACATTATACCCGTCTTTGTCATTACCGGTGCGACATAATTATGCGATAACGGTCTGGATATTGGAAAAACGCACTTATGCCAATCGCACCGCGAAATGTGAAAACGCTTTAAGAAGTTGATGTACCACAATATAAATAATGTACAGTAGACCATCTTCATACTAGACCGCCCAAAGCGGCGCACGCACACATACGCGTCATTTATGCGGCCTAACGAAACCTCAAATAGCTTAAGTATGTAGTGTCACGCCGCGCACCACGGCCTGACACGGCTGAGTTCCGCTACAGTACATTATTTATAATGTGGTAGTTATTACCCATGAAGTTCAGATACGCCTCCCCGCCCAGTGCGTGTGTGATGAGCCGGATCATGCAGTGTAGAGCCAGACCCCGCTCGATGACAGGGCTGGGCTCGCTGAGGGTGCTCATGTGCGAGTACATAGCCGCGTCCATCAACCAGAACGCGATGGTTTTGTCGCCGACAAGAGCCTGAAGTATAAATATTTTTTTGTCCTTGAGACAATACCAGTTTGTGTACATTGTTATCGATAATAATTATTATATATCAGATTATTATAATTATACCCCCTTTCTAATAAAAAGATTTACACAACGGATAACTTAAACAACGTTGCTGTCTTCGGCTGATGCGTTGGAAAAGTCACTTGACAGACAAAGACAGCAACGTTGTTTAAGTTATCCGTTGTGTAAATCTTTTTATTTGTAAGGGGGAATATTTTTACGAGAATTAGAAAGAAAATAATTGTTAAAAATGTTTAATAAACAAATATAATGTAGCATTGGAAAATAGAATCATTTTGTAATGGATTTGATCTGTACCTATATTTTACTTTTTTTAATAAGAGTTATAGCCAATAGTCCTCTTAAGTGCCGTACTCACGGTCCAGTCTGCAAATCCAGCATCGGTACTAATGACGGCGGATTAGTACTGACGCTAGATTTGCAGGCTGGACGGTGAGTAAGGCGCTTTGACCGCCATAAACTGTAATTTGATATAACTGGTGAATAAATAAGTGAACAAATAAATGACTGGAATTTGGTAATATACCCACTATACTTCAAGTAGAATGAAAGATACCTGGTCATGACTCTCAGCATAAGCGACCGTGCCCTCCATCCACCGCCTGTTGGTGAGGGTGTGCACGATGTGGCCTATCTTCCAGTCCTCGTCCTTCTCCTCCTTCAGCAGCTTGATCCACATGTCGGGGATGGCCATGCCCAGGCGGTAGTCGAAGCCGGTGCCGCCTTCGCGGACTGGTCGGCACGAGGCTGGCATGCCGGATACGTCCTGGAATTACAAAATTGTTTAAAGTCCATTCACAAAACACGAATAAAGATATTAAAATTAAAAAAAATCCATTCGATATTTTTAATGACACAAAAAGATTTGCATGTCGAAATAAATCAGATTATATATTAGGTCCTTACATATGAAATTGGCGTTTTGTCGTACTGGCCACTTTGATCTCAAATATATCTTCTTTGGTTAGGAATTCCAATTTCAAATTTAAACCGCTATTTACTCATGCATTTGTGTTTCGAAAACCGTAATTCATTTGTTTTTTCCTCTTTTGGTTTTTTCTTTGCGTCACTCTGTTTACAAAATGGAAAACTTGAAATATCGGATATTATAAACATGTAATATAGGAACTCGAACTCGAAAATAATACGATATTATATCGTATTATTTTCGAGTTCGAGTTTCACCGTGGCACCAGTGCTGCAAAAACGGCTCGAAGGATTAATGATGTGTATAGCGGCGGTGTCGCAAAATAAAACACAGTTTTTGCGTTTTTGGTTCCAACGTTTTCGTTTCTGGAAATTTCGACCTGCAGAACATGGACGGCCGGAGACCAAAGTTGATAATGAAGAATTGAAGGCTTTTGTGGTAGCGTATCCATCGCAAACCACGTCCGAGTTAGCTGCTGAACAGTGGCGAACCAGTCAAAGCCTGCCCCAAGCGAAAATTTATTCAAAAAATGTAACTTGTGAGCGTTTGGTGGACTAGTGCCGGTGACGTTCACTACAGCTTTCTTAAATCTGGCCAGACGATTACGGCAGATGTCTATTGCCAGCAACTGCAAATCATGATGGAAAAGCTAGCTGCTAAACAACCGAGGTTGGTCATTTGCTCTAGGCCACTGCTGCTTCAGGAAAACGCTAGACCACACACTGCACAACAGACGGCTACCAAATTAGAGGAGCTTCAATTGGAATGTATAAGACATCCACCGTACTCCCCGGACCTTGCTCCAACAGATTACCATTTTTTTCGAAATTTGGATAACTTCTTGCAAGGGAAAAAATTCAACTCCGATGGGGCAGTCCAAAGCGCCTTCAAAGATTTTATTGATTCCTGTCCGAATGGTTTTTTTAGTAAAGGAATCAATGAACTACCTATGAGATGGCAAAAGTACATAGATAGCAATGGTATGTACTTTGATTAAATAAATATATTGTTAAAATAAAAATTACTGTATGTTCGTCCTTTACAAAATGCCCATTTCATACGTAATGACCTAATATTATTGGTTAATGACTATATACTGACTTCAGCAATTATAGTAATATTGGGTATATGTGCATATATCGTTAGTTTTACAGTATACTGACCTCAGCAATGGTGATGGCCCTATCATCGATGCTGTGTATGAGCTCGTTGGCCAGCATGAGGTACACGAGCGCTTCAGTATCGACATTGAGACCGTAGTACTCGTCGTAATGGCCTGAGAAGCCCTCGCCGATCCCGCGGCTGTGGTACAACATGGAGGTCACGCCGTCGAATCTGGAATAATAATATGGTTAGGTGTTTGTAAGTGGATGACAATATCAAGAAAATGGTCGACACCATTTCAAAATAGTAAAAAAAAAAGAATAAAAATGAAATTAAGTGATTTATTTTGATTCACAATTTAACGAGGATTATTTGTTACCTAAATCCATCGAATTGATATTCTTCTTGATACCATCTTAGATTGGACAGCAGGAATCTCAAAACTTCGGTCCTGTAAACAGTAAAACGATTATGTAATTTAGTAACAGGAACAGTTTATTACTTTAAATGAAGTGTAATGAAGCTAGCTTTACAGATGTTATGTATTTGAATATCGAAGTAAATTAAATAGTTAAGGACGTCACAGACGGCGAAAAAACCTTGATATTTTATCTTAAGATGCCTGGATATGGATATATTGCATATTAAAGTACGTAATATGAAAATAAAGTATCTTAGCCCGCTGTGTTAGTTCATACAAACTGTATAGCCAGCGATATTTTATATTAACTTAAAATATTATAGTATTTTCGCCGTCTGTTATGGGCTTAGGCTGCCTAATCCGGCGGGCCTGGGTAAATTCAGAGCACTGAAAATATAATTCTGCGCTAATACAATTGTTAAAAACTATAACCCGACTACGCAAATTATGCAACTTATATTCCCCAGGCCATTATTACGAATCTATTGACACCTCATTCATTAAAATAGGATCAGTAGTTTAGGAACTACGATGGAACAAACATACATACATACAAAGACTGCCAAAATCATTACCGTTTCTATATGGATTTCTTATGTTTACGCGAATAACATACACAAATATTTAAAACAATTACCGTTCCTTTTGGCTTCGCCGCAGTCGGGTAAAAATGGAAGTGTCGAGTATCGATCTGTCATATGACATTGACATTTGACTCGACATTTGTGTATTAGCGCACAGTTATAATATATTTTCAATACTCTGAATATTCCCCGACCTCCCGGAATCCGGATCATATAGCCCTAGCCCTAATATCAATGACTGTTGTAGTATCGATATTTTTTTTTGACACTAAGCCCTTCGTACCCACGAGGGTTTATTTGTGGTCGCGATAGAAAAAACTGCACTGTGAATAGAACTCTGCGCTACTTACTCATAATAGTTAAACAGCCTGCTGTCCCACAGCGCGTGCGTGCCTCGCGCCCCATCGTGGAAGTAGCAGCTGTTGGTTCCGTCGAACTCATTGAGTCCATCCAGCGTGTTCTTAGACGCGTGAGAGTGGACCACGTCCAGCAGCACGTATATGCCGAGCTCGTGCGCGCGGTCAATTAGTTGTTTCAACTCGCAGGGCGTGCCGTAGCGACTGGAAGAAATGTACCGGAGTGAAAATTTGTGGGTAGTCAAAGAAACCAGAGAAAACGGAATGGATTGTTGACCGAGGGGATAAATGTTGAACTATTAGAATGTACTCTATCTACCAGCGATGATCAGCGGAATGGTATAAGCGTAAGTTAATATCTATTGTATTACAGAACAACGATACTTAATTTTGATTGCAATTAGCGCCATCTATCGGGCAGTATAGATCTAAAACATGCTTATTGGGCGCAAGTTATTGTTTTGTTTTAGTATTGTAATTTAAAAAATAATATATTATACTACAGATAATTAATATTCACAAGGGAAGCCGCTATGATGTTGAGTTGTATACACGCTTCGCTATTATGCTCTAGCAATTCAATCAAATCGTATTGCAACATTGTTTTGGTTATTGGCATTTTACGCGACACTATACAATATGTACTATCGAACAAGTTGCCGCTCGACCAGGCACAATATGAAAATTGCTTAACAAATCTTTGAACCGTGGACACGCACCCATACTCACTTAGTTCTACCACGTCTGCAGTCGTTGCAGTCACTTCCTTTGTGTTTAAATATTTTGAGGATGTCGCGTCCTAGTGCAAAGGAAAATGTTTAGAAACTGGTCGAGCGGGAACTTTGTCGATATTGTACCTACTGCATTAAGTAATCATTTTAATGAAAACTAAACTCCTAAAATTTACCTGCTAGCAGCGAAGAAGCTGGTGACCTGATATCCGAACGAGGCGTAGTACGCGTGCTCCATAATCGCCATCAGTTGAATAGCGTTGTAGCCTAAAAAGTAGTTAAATGATATAAGTTTAAATATAAGCATTCAATGCTAATGATATACTTAATGTAAACGTCGCTTTATTGAAAAAGAAAATACATTTTTGGTTTGGGCTTAACCTAGTAATTTCAATAAATAATAGTACGTCCATGTACGGCATTGCCAACTAACGCCATCTGTTGAAAAGAAACAACGAGAGCCTTCGCTACGGCTTCAGGTGGGACCACACTATCACACTAGGCGTTACTACCTTATCCATTCATAAATTGAAACGTGGGAGAGCCATGCTTTGACACAAATGGGCCAGCTCCATCGGGTAAATATCACCCGAGCTTATCGGATGCCCAAGGGGGTTGGAGATTTTAAGGACCAGGAACACAAGTGCGCAACACCAAAGAAGTTACAAGTGTAACTTATCTGGTGTTGCGAGTGTCTATGGGCAGCGGTAATCACTTACCATCAGGCAATACGTCCATTTCGATAAAAAATAATATGAATGTGAATTATAAATATTATTTACCCAAGTCCTTGATCCTTGGCAGCACATTGTCTTTGAACTCGAGGTAGGAGCCGACTCGTCCCTCGTTGGTGCCAATGCCCACGTGGCATTCGTAGATTCGCGGAGACGCGGGGCGGGGGACTTTGGCATGTTTGAATTTGTAGGGCTGAAAGAGGACAGGATCGTCATCATTACCATCGACCACTAACGCCTCCTGTGATAAGAGTGTAGTCCAACACCATTAGTAAGTATCACTGGACACTACGCTAGCTGAATGCAGACAACTCACAACATATTATATTCTTATAAGCAACTAGCTATTCGTCACGGGTTCGAACGGGTGCAATGTTTTATACATAACTAGCTTTTGCCCGCGGCTTCGCCCGCGTGGAATAGTGTTCTTGGAGAAAAAAACTTCTTCAGCAAATAACTCTACTGACTGCAATATACTTCTGTATACAATATTGAACATGTTTTTTAGGGTTTCGTATTTTTATCCAATTGGTAAAAACGGGACCCTATCACTTCGACGCGACGTGCGAGACCGCTTGATATAACTATTATAATTTTCGCGCTTGAATATAAATTTTACGATCCAACCGTATTGTGACCGTATGTCCCTGCATTTTAAATCTGTAATATCTTCGAAAATATTCATTTAAATTACATGCTGTAAGGAGCCATATTGATCTATATTAAATGAAAAATGTATTTAACTGGATAAGGATTAAGCAATACAGGCTTAAAATCGCATCGTACATAAGCCATTATTTTTCGTAAAAAGTAATCAGATAAAAAATGGTTATTGAGGGCTATCCCTAAGAGATACACATATACCATCGGGGACTTTTTTGAAGACCTTTTTAAGGTGTACGATACTGTAGTACATTATTTTGATCTATCTCGTAGAGTTCAGCCAGAGTTTGCAATGTAAGCGCAAAAAAGTATTTATTAATTTTCATTAGAAACCTCAAAAATTATCAGTGTTTCTCTACTATATTATGCATGTTATATAACTATAAACGTTCCTCTTGAATCACTCTATCTATTAAAAAAACCCGCATTAAAATCCGTTGCGTAGTTTTAAAGATCTAAGCATAGGTACACAGGGACAGACAGAAAAAGCTATTTGTTTTATACTATGTAGTGTTATAAACCTTCCTAGTTCCTCTTGAATCATTCTACCGCTCATTCTATCATTATATCGCTGAATAATCATAGACGTATATTATGTTATAAGACGAAGCATGTTGAGATGAAAACTGTCCCCACTTTTGGAGATTTTGGGGCCATCTTGACATTTGAAGTATGGTGAAATCAACATGGCTGACGTTTGAAGTATGGTGAAAACCAAGATGGCGTAATTTTTTCTTGTAAGAAGATTTTTTCTGTCAAATATACGTCATAGCCTATTTTTAGTTTTGAAATCTTTGTGAATAATGCATTAAGATCCGCCGAGTAGTTTAAAAGATATAAGCGAACAGACTGCGGAAGTAACTTCATTTTATACTAGGTATGTAAATGATTTTAAATTTTTCTTAAGTCTGTTTGTATGTTCTTAATACAATGTATGGTCAAAATAACTTGAAAGAAATTCGGACAACTATAATTCCACAAAAAAGATTTTCATGTAAAATAATGCCAACACGAGACCAAAGATTTCGCATTGTCAAAAAGTTATCATATCTCATTTAGACTCTAGTGACAATCTTCTGACCTTCACGCCCTAACTCTACAAGGCCTAAACGAACTTTACATCTTCGTCAAAATATGTGGCTTCGCGATTTCGCTATGTACATACAGTGAAAACGTAAGATAAAAAAAAATCATTTTAAGTGTTCATTAATCATTACATGCCTGTTTACTACTGCTCATATAGTGAAGACTTTTAAGCAGAGAAAAAAAATTAATTCTAACAAATCGAAGACATATCTTCGATGCTGAGGCCATTGACCTCACACAATCAGCTGATTCACCTCACAGATGATTTGATGATTACAAACCTCTTTTTTTTATAAAAACTTACGTCTTCAAATCAGATGTGAGTTGTAAACCGTAAAGTAATTAATTATTGTACTGTGCCCCTGTAAATACATTCTTTTAAATTTTATTTTTTAACCTCGTAAATAACTGCAATCTCCCGGTAGTGATAAGTGATAACAATTCCAGTGTGATTATCAGCCGCCGTTTTACATAACAACCCACGACGGGGTCACACAGTTACAGAATACAGATAAGTTAGGTATTTGTAATGTTTACTAAATAGCGATAGTTCAGTACGTAGTAACTAGAGTGAAAGTGCTAATATAAGGAAAAAAAGTCACCGCATTCAGCAAATAATTAAGTAATTGCTACTTTAGATAGAGTACTGTATATTGGAATGTTTGAAAGATATATAAAAGTAGAAGAAGAAAGAGTTAAGTAGTTTACCACGTTCAATATACTTAGCCCTCGTATCCACGAGAGTTTTTTTGTGGTCGCAACAGAAAAAAAAAACTTAAAACACCTTAAACAGAACTCTACGCTAATACATTAGAGCTGAAAATCAAAGTGTCAGGTGTCAAATGTCAGATTTCACAACTCTACACGATAGCGTACAGAGTGCTAAGTGTAATGTGATTTGTACAGCGCCTCCAAGTTGTAAACGCGTCAACTAGGTGTCGCTGTACAAATCACATACAAATTCCTAGTAAACGCCAAACGCACTCACGATCGAATGCGAACAGAAAAACTCACACTTAGCACTCAGTTGTAAAATTTTTGTCAAAAGGTTTTTCTGTTGCAAGTTGCGACCACTAAAAACGCTCGTGGGAACGTAGCCTAAGGGATGCGAAGTTTTTAAACATGGCACCTACGCGAGTCAATGCATTAATGGGACCTTGTCTAAGATTACCTGGTCCGGTTTGTATATAAACTGCTGGTACGTGAATCCCTCATGGGGCTTCACATAACTGGCCCAAGGGGACACTCTGTACAGATTGTCGTTCACGATCAGCTGTACTCGGCTCTCGTGCCTCACGGCACAGGAGCCGTCCGCGTTGGGCGGGATATACAACTCCCATTTGCCGAATTCTTGCTTCTTGAATGCATGGCTCTTGGAGTTCCAGCCGTCTGAAATGCAAAGATGAGCTTTTTACCCGACTACGGCGAAGCCAAAAGGATGGGTTATGGTTTTTGCAGTCTATGTATGTATGTATGTCCGTTCCACCGTAGCGCCTAAACTACAGGTCCAATTTTAACAAATGAGACGTCAATAGATTCGTAATAATAGCCCGGGTAACATAAGCTATAAGTTTGGACACTGACTGAAAAAACATTTTGTATCATTTACGTAGTCGGGATAAAGTTTTTATTTAACGAAATACAATTTCGACGAGTTACAAATACACTATGGGTGAAACCAAATACAATTTCAACGGGTTACCAATACATTACAGGTGAAACCAAATATAATTTCGACGGGTTAGGTACCAATACACTACACGTGAAATACTTACACTAAGTTTAAGAACTACAGCCCTTGAAAAAACCTCGGTTAAACAACCTGAAGATAGGCAAAAAGTAGAAACCTAAAATCTGAGTCATGTATTCATTTAGAATTGCAATGCAATCAAAAAAAAATCATACCGTGAGGCCACATTAATTGAAAATCGGATTTACTTATTACACCAGCTCAAGCTGTTTTGTATTAATTGGTGTTTGTAGATGTTGACATCAATGATTATGTATACTAGATATGATACTAGGGGGTCTAAAAAGGCCACTTTAGGTGTTTCATATTATGTCTCATGTATCTTTTTCAACACGTATCATGTGCGCCATTTTACGCATTTCTATTGAAAACTGTCAAAATTGATGTTTTCTAATATGATGAAATCAGATGAATTTTAGCCATTTTACAATTTCACATTTTTTGTGTGGAAAAATGTCTGAAACATAATATGAAACACCTAAAGTGGCCTTTTTAGATTTATTGATTTACCAAAATATAAATGTTGGTAAACTGAACATAATTGACCGTCCAAAACGTATATATAAGTGGTAAATATGTACGACCTCTGTGGCTCAGTGGTTAGCGTCTTAGCGCTCAAGCCGTAGTAGGTCACGGGTTCAAATCGCGCCAAGGGAACAAAGTTTTCCGTTCCTGGGTCATGGTCATGTGTATTGTATACTAAAAATCTTAAACATATGTTTAGTTTAAAAGTGTTAAATATACTTTCACTTGTCTGGTACCTGTAACACAAGTTCTTCGGATACTTAGCACGGGACCAGATTGACGTGGTGTGAAGCGTCCATAGATATTATTACTACCGGTATGAAGAAGAATAGGCGAAAATACTTAAACGTACTAAAATCCCCCTGTAGATGTAAAGAGTGTGCTCCCGGCGCCCACTCGCGCCACGTGACTGAGCCGTCAGCGCCGAACTGCGGGCCGAAGTACCTGTAGCCAGTCGTGAAGCCCTCCACGCCACCCTCCCAGGAGCTCATCTTATCCCACAGGTCCTTGAAGCACCCATATCTGAAAATTAAAGTTATTGTTCCCGTGAGGTATGCACTATGACGTATTTAAAAGCTAGTAGTTACCTACCTACATATAATGCACTGTAAACTTTCTTATCTACTAGCGATATCTAGTTTTATTGCGTACTGTGTATAGCAACACCTACATAAAAAAAAAACTAAATACAAAAAAATCTACAAAAAGAATCCTAAGTACCTTTCCAGTACTATCAATATTTATTTGTACTGGTAGCCAGCTGCGACTATTTATGTTATACTTACTTATTTTTACATAATACTAGCTGTCCCGACAGACATCGTGTTGTTCTTTAGATTGGTTCTTTAGAACTAAAATTAAAAGCTATTTGACAATGGTGGTTGGTGTAAGAAGGGTGAAAATTTAATGTACCTATTTTGATGCCTAATAATTATAAAATAATTAAAAAAAAACTAATTTAGTGTGTGTGAATCACCATATCACCATACCATGAATCATCATATTTTACAACCTATTCTCATCTCTAAAATTTCAATAAAATCGGTCAAACTGTTTCAGAAGAGTTCTGCCACAAACACTGTGACGAGAATTATATAAAATAATCACCCATTAAATCATTATAAATAATCACCCAGTGTGTGATTTTTTTCCGTCTGGAGAAAAAAAAACTATCTACATCAACAAAAGAATCTAAGAATATAATATACTCATATAGCTGCGACTATATTACCGGAATCTCTCCGACCGGAGAAAAATCAGAGCATTAAAAATAGAACTCTGGAACAATACCACACAACAATAACACACAATTTGACAACTGTCACATTTGATATTAACATTTGACTCAACACTCGTGTGTTCGATTTTCAGCTCAATTGTATTAGCATTTAGCGCAGAGTTCTATTTTCAATGCTCTTAATTTTCACCGGAACACCGGCGCACGGCCTGTTCATAGGGGTGGGTCAACAGTGGTCACTAGGGTGATTATTTCTAATTTAAATGCTTTATTATTTTTTCCGACATATTGTTTTTATATTTTTAAATTAGTAAATACCGATTTTGAATTGGTATTGCGACATTGCAATGGTGAAAAATTGTTTTTCCATGTAACGAAATGGAAAATAAATTAACTAAGTATGAAGTATTCTACTATAAATATTTTGCTATAAGTAGTAGGTACTCTATTAGATTTAAGTACCTACACTATTATACCCTATTTTTCTCCAAACGGAATAAACCACGAATAAACAGTCACCCAATATACCTAAGATTAAATTAACATTATGTGTTTCAAGGCTGATTGAAAATAAACTTAACTAAGTCTAGACCACTTATCAGATAATTATAGTATTTATTGACCGACATTAAAATCAGCTTGATAGAAAAACAATTGAAAAGTAGCGAAGTAGGTACCTAGTAGGTACCTATCAGTTGAAAACATATTATTATGGGTAAGTTTATGTAGGTTTGGGTTTCTTATTATTGAACTACAAAAAATTTCAAACTATTTTGATCTTCTTAGATTTTTTCTTCCGGCTTCATTATAGTAAAAATATTTGGCAAGTAAATAAACTTTTACGGATCCTAACGGCTACAGCGATTCGCGGTTTATTTCCATTTTAGTTTTTCCAATATTTTTCTGCAAAATTTTACACACTTCAAAATATAAAATACTTATATTTTGCAGCGTCAACATTCGTGTCAGCATCTTAAATCAATTGTTTTAATTAGCGTTCGCGTTAAAATCATTTTAATAAACTTAATAGTAGAGCTTTCACACTTGTTTTGTTCCTTGAACGACCTTAAATTTGACATTGAATGAAATATCAAGCCGCTGAATGGCGCTTAATTCGATTGATATCAATGTACCGATAAAGCATTTACTTTCGCGATTATTAATACTGGTAAAACTATAAGACTATTGTTATTTTGCCTGAGAATGTATTTATAAATAAGCTTCAAAATTTTATTTACATTTCAAAGAAAAAACACACAATTTAGTTCTCCCAATTTTGAAGAGTCTGCAACTCTGTAAGCGCTTTTGTGATAGCAAATGTCAAAACTCAAATGTTGTAAACACGAGAAACTAACCTCTTTTTCGGAATTTTCCTATAATTAAATTAAATTATTCGAATAAATAAAGGTTTAAATGTAGTACACAAGTAAAATACATACCGGCGCTTGATTTCTCGTTCATAGGGCTTCAAATATCCGTCTCTTTCGAATAATTTCTGAATATCAGGCACAGGCACGTCCATCGGATTCATGGCTGAATAGTTACCACCCATTTTATCTATGTATGTTTAAACGAATCAGGCGCACGCGCACAATACGAGTTCCGAACGCGGGAAACGACACTATTTGAATGTTCGATAATCTCCAGTTTAAACGGCAGGCGATAATATAGGTCACCTAGGTCATGTAAACTTAGTGTACTACATAAATTAAATTTCAATAATTGTGCTTTCAACAGTTAGTCACAGAACACTGATAGCTGTTTTAATTGGATAGGTCACCCTCTTTTTCTTTTATTTTTAATTTGATTTAAAAAATAATCAATTATAACTACCTGCTATTAAAATTGTTGTATGAGCTTGGGGAAAAACCCCAAGAGAGAAATTCTAGATGATATTGAAAATAAAAAAAATATCATGAAGGGTATTTTAATGCGAAGTTGTTTTAAATTATTAATACATAATACTATATACTTTTATCGAGTTTTGAAATCTTTGCTTTTATTGTACCTAAAGGTAAAACCTATGTGCAGAATAAGAACGATTTTTATTAACATGTAATTTAATCAAAATTACTTTTATACTCAAGAAAAAATATTATTTATTTTTGTTACTAACGAGCTGGTGCCCCTAACTTGCGTGGAATTAATGCAAATCCCACCATTTTTTTACCGAGATAAAAGTAGCCTTAGTCACTTAGTCTTTATAACATCAGCTAATACCAGTGCAAGTCCAGTCAAAATCGGTATTTAATATCATATTATGCATTTAGTGCAAAGCTGTTAATTTGAAATTACAAACAGAGACTTTAATTTTATTTCTTTGTATGTATTGTATAGACATGGACCAATAAAATACAATTCCTCTATGGTATAGATGTAACACTTTTAGCTATAATGCAATAAGTTCATATTTTACAAAAATAAAAGGTATTTTTTTTAATTTTAAACAATCTCATATCACTTTTGAATAAATATTATTTCTTATAGCATGGTTTTCCCAGAATTTCAGGCTCTTTGCATCAGCCCGTACGTCATATTAAAGTGTGAAATGTAACATGGGGCTTGCAGAATTACTATGAACATGGGATGAAAAAAACAAAAGTAAGTGTAAATGTTTCTTTATTACTCATAAATAACTAATAATCTAGATTTTGTACACGTGTATTAAAAGATATCTGAACCAGTTTGCTTAGCTCTCTTGATTGCTTCTTGTGGCTGTAATTTCTCATCATCAGATGGCTCGAGTGGTAGTCCCTCGGCGTCTAGTTTACCTTCTTTATAGTCTGTAACAATTTTTTTGCTATATACAGCATCAAAAAGCTGTTGAGCAGTAAATTCACTTTGAATTACATCTTCAGCTTTATAAGACACATATGGTTTTAGTTCACATCCTTTGAGGTCCGGCACGATTAGTTCCGGGATCATTTCTGGAATGATCACGAAACGTCCATTCATTACGTATCCCGTGTCCCTTACTCCGCGTCTATCCACTTCCAGCTCTGGGTTGGGGCCAGCCTGTCTTTTCTTGTGAATTCTCGAACCTCTTTTGTTAGCGATTATGAACTTTCGAAAATTTCTTTTTCCCTCTCTCGGAGCGGAAAGAGAAATACTTCTTTTACAGATAACATTTATCAAAGTTGAAATTTTGGACATTTTTGTAATATTTTGTATAAATTTTCTGAGATTTGAGGTTAACTCATCTGTCAATTTAGAAATGTCAAATGTCAGTTGAGCAAAATGTCGTTTTGCCAAAACAGAAGAGAAAAAAAAAAATGTCTTTTGACGTTTCGTATTGTTTTTTTAAGATACTGCTAGGAAAGCAGCTATGGTCCAAGTCCTTAGTTTTATTAATTTAGGTTTTTAGTCTTAGTTTAAAGTACCTTGGGCTGAACGAGAATTTGCTACAATGAGGACAATAATAACGATTTCATCATAACTCCTAAGACGTTTGTTTATCTTTATACTTGAGCATTGAGATATGTTTACCTAAACTTTTATTGGTAGCCTTCTTGTTATTTTATTGTAAAATTTTGTTAATGATCCAATTGAATTATTATTCTTATACATCCAGCATAAAACCGGCGGACTCGTGCTTGAATCCGTACTATTATGATAATGGCATTATTTATACAACAGTAACTATTATTGGGGATGAGTATATCTCCCAAAAAAAAGACAAAAAAAATATGATTATCTTGTATGAGATTATATATATATAATTTAAGGGAAGCCTTTAATATTATGTATTTTGTTTTAATTTTACTTATTTTATTTTAAATAAATTAAACAATTCATTAAGTGAACATTTCAAGCATCTACCTGATGCCGTAATTAATAATGAGCAAAAAAAAGTCAACAAATCATGTTTGTTGCATGGGAAAGTTAAATATATGTATTATTTTATTGTTTTTAGTATTTGTTTAATCGATTTTGACATCATTTGTGAAAATTTCAACTGACTAGTATCACGGTTCACGAGATATAGCTCAGACAGACGGATGCGAAGCGAAATCTCAGTAATAGCCTTTGGTGGTAAAAGGGCCTTTAAAAGAAAACATGGTCTAAAAATTCAAAACAGTATAATTTATAATAAACATTCAAATGTAATCACATTAAACAAGACAATGCTTTTTCTATATCTGTAACTTATTTACACAACTTATGAATAGGTTGCTATATTGATTCAATGCATTAAATTAAAATATTTTTTATAACACCTACTTTCAATGAGCATAAAATAATAATAGCTGTAGCTAATTTTTGTGCGTCTTGTGTATAAAAAGGAACAATACATTACAAGTATATTGGCACTTTAGCTTGCTTTTAGCACCTCAATATGGGTTCATGACATTATTTTTTAAGTCTAAACATTATAAAATTAAATATTTATGTCTTGCTTCAAAACAATTTCAAAAAGTTTCAACTTAAAAACTTTTTTTTTGTAAATCCAGCACAGACATAACAAAATTACATTTTATTGTTAACGGGAATGTAAATATAACTTTAATTATTGAACACTTATTATCCTAAACTATCACAAAAATATATCCGCACCCATGTGCGATATAAACAAAAATACTTAGCCCATTTACCAATTAACAGAGGTAATTATAACAAACATTTTATAATTTAAACGAACAAATCTTTATGAAATACAAGTTCCATTTGAATTTTAAGTCTTTACAAGTCTTTTTCTTTTTAAATTTAAAGTAAAATGTAAAATTTTACTTTAAATTTAAAAACATTTAAAATGTAATCCGATGTTAAAAACTAATAGACATTAAATTCTTTTTATTTACAGTGAAAATTCTTTACGGTCTAGCGACTATAAAAAGAACTAACTGCTATTTACTGTCACTAAAAGTTTGTCTATGATTTAATGCTGCTTTTACACTGTTTGCTTTAGTCTGAGAAAATGCGTATATTATCAGCCTATTAAGGCCTGGACCATAGACAACGCTACGGTCACGTATCAGTTGGCCTCAAGTCATGGTGGTTGGTCTCGATCTCCTCCAAAGTGTCGCTAGAAGAGAGCGTCAAATCACTCAACTCGTCGATCTGTTTCTGTTTCTTTCGCACGTTCCAGTGCAGGCACTCTGCGAGCGAGTCAAACCAGTCCGAGATCTGATCCTGCGCACATATCGACGGCACCGGGTACACTGACGTTGTCACGTACAAGCTGATAAGAAAAAAAATTCATGTATAGGGACACAGAATAACCTACAAAACGCTTTTATGTAAAGCAAACATTTATAAGCATGAATGTCTTTACAGTGTGTTGAGGGTGATTTTTACGGATATAATTTATCACATTAGATTCTATCATAAAAAATTACACTAACATTAAAAATCAACATAGATAACATAAGTTTTAAAGTAAGATGACGTTTAACCTGATTCTAATATCAACATTTACACATTTCCTTAGTTCTTTTTATCTTAGTATCTTTGTTTTTCTTTTTCGATACATAGCACATACAGCACAAGCACCAAACATTCCGATTAGTAAAGCCACATGCAATTATATTATTTAAACCCACAACCACAATAACCAATTTGCCAGTTGCATAAGGTTTTACAATCAATATTTCACACCGAGGCGCAAACTTTATTACGTATAGATCAAATAAATTACAAGATAACATTTTACAAGTAGAATTTGGCGCAAACGCTAAAACATTTGGCGTCTCTTTTACTTATATTGTATTAGAGTGAAACAGAAATACGAGTGAAATTAGCTCCAATTCGTTTGCTTTTCTGTACATAATAGCACCTCGATGATTTACGAGTTGAATATATTTTTATTGCTCTAATCGCCTCATACCTATCTCCAGGTTTGAGGATCAATTGCGATCTACCGTCGAACGAAACGCTGGCGAGGTTACGTGTTTCTGGGCTTAGTTTTATCTGAAACAAGCTTGCGTTCTTATTAACGCTGTATTAACATGTTAAAGAGGCTCCGTTTTGTCTATGGTTACATTTGATTTAGTTTATTATTCATAGTGGGTTTTTTTTCTACTAAAGTATGGTCGCGGAGCACGTAGAATTTCTTACATTGACTTGCTATCGCCAATATATTGCTATCGCGCTCCTATCGCGTACCTGTGTAAATGCGATAGCGATATATTCATGCGCGAGTGAAAGAGACAAGTACCGACTAGTCTATGTACGAAATTCTACTCCTCGTGCTCTGCGTCCGCACTTTATACACATAGAAACGTTTAAAAGTCGGAGGGGAATAATATACACTTTCCACATGAAAAGAAATCTAGACAAAATACAGCTCAATTTTTCTACCATTAACAGAACTAGACATGAGGATTGAGCAAATTAAACTGTTACCAAGCTTTAAAATAGGTTCAATAATCAAAATCTACGAATACAACTAAACATCTGAAACAAAACAGCTGTACAGTGGGACAATGGCGTTTACAAGGATATTAACTAGATAATGCATTATCCACAAGCGCAAGCATTATCAAAGAGAATGTAATCACTACGTTTAAACGTTGAGCGTTACGTGCATATATCTAGTACCTATCTCCGTGTTGCAACGCTTGTCTGTTGCGACCGTCGAACGACACCCACATCGCGTTTCGCGCCTCCGGCGATAGGGCAATCTAAAATTTACTCACAAGTTAAATACGAGCAGAGGCTTAGCATCCAGCTCCATATTTATATTTATAAAAAAGTAAATCTTTTTTGGGGACATATGAAAAATAACTTATATGTAGAGCATTTTCTAAAGAAGTGCAATGAAGCAGACTCTTGGGATAACAGAAGCCCAATTCTCTTAGCTATTTTCGATATAATCTCAGTTCGGTCAACGCGCTGATTCATTCGCATACGGGTCAATTCGTGCGTATGCGACCGGGACAGCCAGCAGCCAGAAAATCCAAACAAGATTTAAACGATAATAATTACGAGAATTGCCGACCAAACTGTAAAAATAAGACCTGTCTGTAACAAAATTAGGAACAAATGCGACCAATTAAAAACTATACTTCTTAGAGCGTTTTGATAAAAATATCCGATATCGCGCGTGTTAATGTGAGAGGCAGTTATGTTTTATATTGAAATACGAGTATATACCTTTTCTTAGCATTACATGATATATTGGCGCGATATCGGATATTGGAACTAATCAATGTGAAACGCTCTTATGCCGACGACATAAGAGCGTTCTCCGCCCTGATATCGGCTATCGTATCACATAATGTGAAAGCGGCAATTTTGTTTGAGGTTCTTTTTTTTTCAGATATATCCCGGCCATTATGAAGTTGGCAATTCCTTGTCTCTACCAAAAAAGAATAAGAAGAAGACAGTTTCCTTTCTCACCTTGAGCTCGACACCGGCAGGCACGACTATCGGGCGGAAGGACAGCGAGTGCGGACAGATGGGCGTCACCATGATGGCGGGCACCGCCGGGTGGATCATGCTCGCGCCCGCCGCTACCGCGTACGCCGTACTGCCGGTCGGCGTGGAGACTATAAGACCTGAAATGATACGTATTCTGTGTTTATTTCGTCTTCGTTCGGTCTGCTTATATTACATTTGCGAGCAGGTACGCGACGCCTAAGAACTATATTGACGAGTTTTTGGCGGGGACGCAGAAGAGTGACGGTGTTGTTTTTGTATTTCCACCATAATATTGTGTTATTTCGGTTATTGATGTGTAATATTGGTAGAATATTAACCATTATATATTCGTTGACGTGCACAAGTGTGGGCAAGTGCTACAAGGCAATTTTGAGTTCTCTCCAAAACTCCCTAGGAATTTTCAGTAAAGCGTCTACAACTTTAATTTGAATCGACTGACTGACAATTTACTTGTACTTTGACTAGACTTTGGACTTGTGATTTAGAACATCGTTTCTCAAGCGGAGAGTCGCGACCCTTCGGGGGTCGAGTTTGTTTTTAAAGGGGGTCGCAGTCTGTTGAAAAATAATAAATACGAACTACATATAGGTACAAAAGATTCGTTCGAAAAACGAACGTTTAAAAAGCGTTCCAACGTTTGAACCAGTGAAGGCTAATATAACGTATAGCTGATAAAAATAGCGCGCTATGTACATATTAATATGGTTTAATAGTGACGGGTCGCAAGACTTTTTACTTAACTGTTTGTCTTTTTCGTGGGTGTCGATATAAAAATGGTTGAGAAACGATAATTTAGAACAGGGGTCTCCAAACTTTTCAGCCTTAGGGCCATACTGATTACTCCAGTAAGATCCGAGGGCCAAAACCATATTATCATTGGTGCCGGTGGTAAAAAGTGAAATAGTCCACTGATGAAAAAAAAGTCCGAAAAAGTACGCAACGTTTAAAAAAGGCTGCAAATCGGACTAAAGTCCGCAAAACGTCAACACTGCATATTATTAATTTTCCTGTCATTATCTGTAATTTCTAGATTAGTCGTAGAGTACGAGCCATAAGGAGTAACGTGACACGACATCTGGTGGACACAAGCGGAAATAGGTAGTACCTTCTATCGCTAAGAGATAGCACGTACAGAATAATCTCGTTGGTTCGAGAAAGTTCTAGTGTCTTCCACTCACTTCTAGATGGCAGTAATTGGAATATATAAGAAGGCTAGTGGCGCAACCACAAGTCAGTTCCTATGACACTGTTGTGAAATAAAATAGTGCGTACCTCCTTAAAACGTGTTTGTGCGTGTTTAAGTTTAAGACATCTTTGTAACAGTATTTTGATTTGAATTGTTGCTTTTGTGTGTGATTTAGTAGTATGGAAAAGAAGCGAAAAATTGATAGTGAATGCAGAAAATTCAAAGATCAGTGGAACATTCAGTATTTCGTAATTGAGTCCAGTAACAAGGCGCTATGTTTGATTTGCAATGAAAGCATAGCCGTTCTCAAGGAACAAAACATTTTCAAAATTACTCAAAATATACAGGAAGTTTGCGGACAGAAAAATTCGAAGCTGATTGAAGCGCGGATTGAAATCGCAGCAATCTTCATTTACAAAACTCAAAACTGAACAAGAGGCTGCAACTCGTGCCAGCTTTCGTGTGGCTCTTGAAATTGCAAAACGTGGAAAACCATTCACCGATGGAGAAATGATGAAAGAATGCATAATTGCAGTAGCCGAAGAAATGTGCCCTGAAAAGGTAAATTTATTAAAAACTGTCAGTATGTCAGCGAACACTGTGGCTCAAAGGGTAGAAAACATCGCTGAAAATATATCATCTCAACTGTTCGACAAAAATGGACATGTTGAGTGGTTTTCTTTGGCCTTGGATGAGTCAACGGATGTGTCATATACTGCTCAGGTGTTGATTTATATTCGAGGAGTAGATAAAAGCTATGAAGTGCATGAAGAACTTCTTGATATGTATAGTATTCATGGTACAACTACTGGTACAGATATTTTTAAAGGAGTTGAAATGGCCATTAATCAAAAGAACCTTCGATGGAAAAACTTGAAATGTATTACAACTGATGGAGGCAAAAACATGAGTGGGAAAGATAAAGGAGTGGTCGCTCTTGTATCAAAGGCGTATGTTGTATCAATGTAGAAAATGACGGTGGTTCAAAACCATCATTCATCAACAGTCTTTGTGCGGAAAATGTTTGGATATGTCTGAAGTTCTGAAACCAGTCATATAAACTGTTAATTTTATCAGATCTTTTGGGCTGAATCACCGACAATTCCGACAATTTATTGAAGAGATTGGAGAAAATGACTTACCTTATCATACTGCCGTACGTTGGCTTAGTTGTGGGAAAGTCCTTCAGCGCTTTTTTGAACTTCGAGCAGTGATCGAAATTTTTTTGAATGAAAAGCATCGCCCTCTTACTGAATTACAAAACAACGCATGGCTGTGGAAGTTAGCATTCTATGTTGATTTGACAAAACATGTGAACGAACTGAATTTGAGATTGCAAGGAGAAAACCAGCATCTTCCTGATTTATACACTAATATCAAATCATTCCGGAAGAAATTGATACTGTTTCAATCACAACTACGAAGTAAATGTTTTTCACATTTTAAAACATGTGAAATATTCAGCCACACCACTGAGACTGAGTTTCCTATCGATTTTGCAATCGAAATTTTGAGTGCTTTGAAAATAAATTTTGATACTCGTTTCTCGGACTTTGATGCCATTCGAATCAAATTAAGATTTTTCAGAATCCTTTTGATACTGACATGAAACCCTAGCCCCGAAACTTCAAATGGAAATGATTGATCTACAGTGCAGTGATATAATTAAGAACAAATATCAAAACTCATCTTTGTTAGAATTTTATAAGGGTCTTCCACTGAAACAATTTGATAATTTGCATAAATTTGCTCGTGGGCTGTTTTCTGTTTTTGGTACTACTTATTTGTGTGAGAAGACCTTCTCCAAAATGAAGTACACAAAAAATGTTTACAGATCTAAATTAACTGATGAGCATCTTAAATCTCTTTTAATAATTGGTACAAGTAAAATTAGTCCACAACTACAAACTATTGTCAGTGGAAAATCTGAATTACATTAATCTCATTAGTATTACATATGTCATTATGCTTGTTATAAGTTATGTTTTTATTTAAAATGTATAAGATGTTAGTTGGATTCATTTCAATAATTTGTTAGTTATTATATACTGAAGTTAATTTTTCTGCATATTATACATGTCTTTATTCATTACAATTCTGTGTTTCTTTATCCAACTTATCACAAAACAATAACAATAAGCCTACAACATTGTTATGAGTAGTTAGCCCATGACCATATCAATGTAGATCTCATATTAATAATTATTCAACATAAAATTAGAATACTTCAGTAAACTAAATTTAATTTGCTATAAAAAATATGTTCTCTAAAAGGAGTTTTCAAGTATGCTAGCTCTCCGCGGGCCGGACAAAATCTGTCCGCGGGCCGGATGTGGCCCTCGGGCCGTAGTTTGGAGACCCCTGATTTAGAAGGACGGTGTTGAAAACTTAAACGGAAATTCTATTTTCTCGCCTTTTTAACTTGACACTGGCAATGGTTTTAAGCAGTATCGCCGTATATAAAAAAAACTATATTGACGTAGTCGACGCGTCTCTGTACTAGGGGGTACCATAACCACTCGCGGTATTTGTTATACGTTCACTTTGTCTCAATCGACAGGTCTGTTTTTAGGGATCCATAGTACTCCAAGGAACCCTTTTAGTTTAGCTCTGTCTGTCCGTCTGTATATCTGTCTATCAGCGCTTCTAACGATTCTAATTATAGATTGCCTATTGTTTTTTGATGATAATAAAAAAATATTTTTTTGTGGTAGCGCCTTGGCGCCCAATACTTGTGAAGTGGGGATAAATTTTTTTTTCATACCACCCCATCGTGTTGGGTCAAATAGGTATTTTTAAATAAAGGTGTTTCATACACTACTTTTTTATAAAGTGAACCCTTTTGAGTAATCGACTTAAAGTAAGCTACAAACTTGTGATATAATTTTTCATGCTGATAGGTCCTGCTAACTAACTGTTTAGGAAAATTGTTTTGAGTAAAACCGGACAATAACTTTTAAAGTATTAAAAAAATTTATTACGGAACCCTATTTAGACATGTCCTGACATGCTCTTAAGCTGGGACTATATGACCCGGAATCCGGTGGGCCCGGGAAAATTCAGGGCACTAGAACTCTGCGCTAATCCAATAGAGCTGAAAATGAACACACAAGTGTCGAGTCATATGTCAATGTCATAATATAATATGACAGCTCGACACTTCGATTTTCAACTCTACTGTATTAGATTGTGTCTGCTATGAGAGCTTTATGCTACGTTAGGAGTTAGGACATACCGATATAACACCACAATAGTAAAATAATTATATGTTGATTACCTAATTCTATTTCAGTTAATGATTTTATTCACATGTTTTTTTTTCATTACGGCCTAAAATATATTCAATGATATTAATGTAACCATAGACGTATATGTTATAGACGAGGCATGTCGAAGCAATGAGTGTCTAAAATCAAGATGGCGATTACTTTTTCTTACTGTTTCTTCTATGAATATTTTTTCTGCCAAGTGTACGTCTTGGCTCATCCTTAGTTTTGAAATCTTTGTATGCAACTTATTTTTGCGACTATTGCTAATACATAAAACGATTTATTCTTCTAGAACTCTACTCACCATCGCCCTGCACCGACGTGATGTGCTTGCCGTCCAGGAACAAGTCTATATTAGACAGGTACGGCGAGGGCCCCCGGTCTACCACCACCTCGTTCAGCACCAGTATGGTGGTGGGCTTCTTCTTGTTGTTGTCCTCGTCGCTCTTGCGGAGCACCACGCATTGCAGACGAGAACGCAGTGTTAAGGCCGCGTGACCTGAGAATGATAATGAATAATGATTAAAGCGACTTCAGGTAGGTAATTATCTACTAATAGTATTAATTTAAAGTTGATAAAATTTAAGGGACAAATATTAAATGTGACTTATGAGATGTGTTATAAAAAGTCTCAAGTAGGTAAATATAATATTAATAGGCGACTATAATTACTCATTGTAAAAATTACTAGCAACAGCAGTTCCGATTTATATGTATATACTCTTCATGTAAAACATCAAAAATATTTTTTAGTTAAGCCGTGGATAGATGGCGTTGAGTGCTAGTATCTTACTTTTTTTCGCTTTATTAATAATCAAAATATTTGTTTTATTTCCGTATATGTTATTAAATAACAATCACGGAATAGGCTACTTGGCTAATATTTAATTTCATACATTGAATGAGTATTTCCTTTAGTACTTGGCTTAGGAAAACGTATTCTAGCAATATCATAAATTAAAAACTTAAGATTGATAAATAAAGTTGATTTAAAAATATGTATTTTTGTTTTTTATTTTCCACTGATAAAAACACCTCGAAGTAACTTCCGCCAAGGATGTGACGACACAAACACACTAAACACGTATGTAGTAGTGAAACGGAACGTTACTGTAAATAACACCGCCATTTTACTACTACGGACTATAGCACAGATTACAAATAGTACTAGTATGACGTCACAGCACCGATAATCTATCAACCAACATGGCGAATAGTGTTTTCGGCGGTTTTTAAAGTGTGTATTTATTAAAATATTTTTTTGTAGGTTTTTAGGTTTCAAAATAATGTTAAGTATATTGTGCTATATAATTTATAATTATATAACACAATATACTTTAATGTTAAGTCATGGGATACTCATCCTAACTACCTGTCCGGTAGTTGTGGAATGGTATACGGCTATTACTGTCCTATTCCTTGCCCTCCTGGACGGTAATATCCTACATTACCTATATCCTACTCTAACTTAGGAATCTACATTTTCACACCACCTATCCTTCCCTTTCCCTATTCCTACCCTCTCCGCCAATCCAACGTCTGCCGCGCGGATGGATGCATGGCTAGGGGCAAGCTCTAGTCGTTAGCGTGCCAAACTGCCCTGGGACCGGGCGCACCCAGAATTAGGCCAGCCTTACCCTGGCATGCAGGGCTCTGCTGGGGTGGACAAACCTTTCCCTTGCTACTCGTGGGAACGATGTGAGAATAGATAATGACAAAAATAATTTGATTAACCATAATGGCGGCGATGTGGTTCGCCACCCATCACGTCTCGTTTCTCGCGGGGGCGAAAAGCGGCCCATGGAGAGCCGCTTCGCTACGTTGAATGTAAGAGGAGGAATGGATGGTAAGGTAGATGAGGTATGTCAGATGATGGATGAACGATGCATAGATATTCTATGCGTGAACGAAACCAAGAGGAAAGGATGTGATACCACGGTTCATGGTCCCTACACGGCATACTAGTCGGGAGTCCCACAAACCAGCCGAGGCTGTCAGGAAGTTGGTGTGATTCTTTCCTCTCGAATAGTTGAATGTGTGATAGAGCATGAATGTGTGATAGAACATGAATGTGTAAGCCCAAGACTCCTCTGGATTAGGTTAAAAGTCGGAATCACTCGCTTGTTTATCCTTGGGGTCTATGCACCGACGGATCTGCGCGGAAGTGGGTCATTAAAATCCCAACAAGAGAGAGAGGAATTTTGGGTTGTATGACAACGGGAGAAGCCTGCTTGAAGTATGCTTGGAATGGAATCTTTGCGTGACCAACACAATGTTTGACCACAAAAAGATCGATTTGTATATAAGAGATGAGGGTGAGTCTAGAAGTATGATTGATTTTGCAATTGTGGATGAAAGACTGAGGAAGAAAGTGCTAGACACTCGGGCATAACGCGGTGTAGGCCTCGACACAGACCACTTCCTAGTCATAGCCCGAATGCGTGGCCTCTTTAAATGGTGGCGACACAGAGGGGCCAAGCCTACGAGTGTTCTGGACAGAGTAAAATTGGAAAATCTACAAGAAAAAGGAAAGAAAGACGAGTATGTAGAGAAACTGAAAGAATGTTTTAAAAGCATAGAAGAGATAAGTGTGATTGAAGATTTGTGGGAGACATTTAAGAAAGGGGTCGTGAATGTTGCTATTGAGGTATGCGGGGTAGCAAAAAGAAGGAAATGAAGAAAGAACTATAATGTGTGGATGGATAAAAATGTGAAGAAAAGAAAGCGTGGTTGGAGTGGTTAGCAACAAAAGCTAACCAAAAAGTTCAAAAGGCAGCGGATGATGAGATAAAGGAAGCAAGAACGAAGATTGAAATCAGCAGCGAAAGAAGTTGTCTAGAAAGAAAGACGAACGAAAGGATGATTTTGATAGGAGACTCACTGAAGATTTCCAGTCAAACATCAAGTTTTTCTGGAAAGCCATAAAAACAGCCAGAGGAAATATTTCTACCTCGGAGCTGAATACAATCAGGAGTCAAGATGGGAGCATTATAAATGGCGAAGAATGTGTGTTAAAAAGATGGAAAGAGTATTTTGAAAGTTTGTTTGAAAGAGAGGAAGTGCAGGTACAACATCCGGCATCTTCCATGGAAACTAATTTAAATGTTGATGAAAGCGAGATAAGCATGGATGAAATAGTGAAAGCGTTGAAAAGTATGAGATAAGGTAAGGCTGCAGGGTATGATAGAATTACCGCCGAGATGCTGAGGGCTGGACAGGGCATAGTGGCTAGCTAGCTGTACCGCCTTTTCAATTTGTGCTGGTGAAATGGGCAAGTACCGGGAGACTGGTGCAAAGCCGTAATCGTGCTATTATTTAAGGGAAAAAGGTAACGGCAGGATTGCATAAATTACCGCGGTATAAGTCTTCTCAGCGTCGTCGGGAAATTGTATGCGAAAGTATTGATTGAAAGGGTTGTGAATGAAACAGATGAAAAAATATGGGATGCACAAGCGGGATTTAGAAAGGGAATGGGATGTACGGATCAGGTCTTTTCATTGCGATGCATAGCCGAAAAGTATTTGGCTAAAAACAAGAAGGTCTATTGCACGTTCGTGGATCTTGAAAAGGCCTATGATAGAGTGGTAAGGAATTAATTGTGGTCAGCATTGTCCGTGAACAGGGTGAGCAGAATCCTCATACGAGCATTGCAATCTCTTTATATGTAATCTGTTCATGAACAATTGCTTGACAGAAGAAAGGGAGTTGAGAATGAATGAGCTACTCGTCAAATGTTTTCTCTATGCTAATGACCAAGTATTACTTGCGTCTTCGGCCGAGGAGTTGCAGGAGATGGTAACTGCTACGAGTGGAGCTTTTGTTAGAAAGGGAATGAAGATGAATGTAAAGAAGACGAAAGTGATGGTGTTTCAAAGAGATGAGGCAGTGACAGACTGCAATATCGTGATTGGAGATGAACAAATTGAACAGGTGATTGAGTTTGTGTATCTAGGATCAAAGTTTACAAGAGATGGAATGTGTGAGAGTGATATTGAAAGAAGAGTGAATGCAGGAAACAGGGTGAATGGAGCTTTGCACTCCTTTATGAACAGTCGGAAGGTGTCTAACAAGGCTCGTTTGGCTGTGCATGAGGGGGTGTTGGTTCCGACACTCATGTACGGAAGTGAATGTTGGGTATGGCAGAAGAAACATGAAAGCAGAATAAATGCATTTGAGATGAGAGCGTTAAGAAGTATGATAGGAGTTAAACTGAGTGACAGGATAAGAAATAGTGAGATAAGGAAACTTTGTGGTCTGAAAGAAGATGTAGTGACAAAAATTGAGAAAGGTATGCTGAGATGGTTTGGCCATGTCGAGAGAATGAATGAAGAACGATTGACGAAAAAAGTGTATAAGGCGAGTGTGAATGCAAGTGTTGGAAGGGGTAGACCTAGGCGGACGTTTCGAGACGAAATCGGGGATATCTTGAAAAAAGGCCAGGCTCTTCCTCACACCATTCGCGACAGTCCCAACATAGATGTATTTAAAAGACGCTTGAAAGAGCATTACCTCAAATCTGAATCCATATAGGTACCGTTATTATGTATACATATAGTATTTATATATTATAGTTATAATAATATTATATTAGTATTTATATATATTAACTAGCTATCATTTTTAATTTATTTATTTAGCTTATTTGCTATATTTTATTTTATTATAGATATAAATATTTGAATTATTATTTCTACAATAATTGTAGAAATAATATTGTGCACGTCCTAACTGCTATACTTCATCCCATTTCACTCCGTAGGACTGCTGGAAGAAATTTCTAATTAGAAATAAGCAGTCCTTTGTGTCATCTTTCTTTGTTAACTGTATTGTCATAATTTTCTGTGTGTACAATAAATTGTTAAATAAAATAAAATTTAAGGCCAGGTCAAGAGTACCCTACACCAAAGAGCATGTATGAAGAGAATGAAAATGAAATGGACGAAGCGAAACAAGTATGTAAGGATCGTAGCAAGTGGAAAGAAGTGGTCTCTGCCTACCCCTACGGGAAAGAGGCGTGATTATATGTATGTATGTATTATTTTTTTGTGTGTAATGAAATAATTATGAAGCGTTTAGGACATAAATAAAAACAAGGTCAAGTAGCCTATTGTCCCAACATGATGCCTACAACCGGTTCGGGAACAACGCGTGAGAAGGCAATTATAAATTACAACGACCCTCTTTTACTTTAATAATATTAATAAGTTCTAATTATATGATATTATTATTTTACCTTCTAGAACATTAAGCACTTGCTCTTGGAAGTTGTTGAACTCGAAGGGTGTGAGGAAGCCCAGCGAGCCGAGGTGGAACGCCATCACAGGAGGTACTGATTGCTGAAAGAATATTTAGAATTTAAATTATTGAACAAGCAGAGGAACAGATATCAAAATAAATTCACGGAAAGGAAAGCAGATTGACATACTTCTGTAATTGGTCGAGTTACTATTTTCGAAAGGTTTAAGCGACTGATGACAACATCACGTCAGTATAAAACGAAAAATATAAAATTACATCATGCTCTTTACGGCGCTGTCAAGGTAATTTACCTCACACAGCTGATGCTATTTAGACAAAGTTTTTGTTTTCTCTTTAAATCATCTGTTTCTGTGAGGTCGATGTCCTCAAGCGCCTTAGAAAGCGTAATTTTATTTAGTATATAATTTTTTTTTTTAATTTTTAATTTTTTTTCAGCCTAAACTTCTTAACATAAGCAATATTGATCATATGCCCAATATATCCGAAATTGACTTTGAACAAACCTTGTATAAGTGAATAGTGTACACTGTACATAGATTTTAACCTCACTAGGTCAGGTACAAAAATTTATTAAAAAAACGATGTCAATAAAATGTAGTAATGAAATGAATAAAAACTAGAGAAAAAGAACTACAAACATAAATAAATATAAAATATGGTGATGAGATCTAAATGTTATGTAATTATAATAAATATTGAAACGTAAATAGGTACCTATTAATAAGTGAATCCTATAAATATTATTTTGTAGTCTAAAGTGCAAAATATTATTGTAAAGCTAAGTTACCATAAGACTTATTTAATTAATAGGATTGTAACAAATAGATTTTAAGACGTAATGAAATAAAAGGTTTATTTATTTTTTAAATTTTAAGTTGTATGAGACAACCATACAAGTAATAAAATAAGCCTTGGTTTTGTTAATCCCATTGCATACTAAATAGTATTTTTAAAATTTGTAGGGATGTAGTGTATGTGTAAGAGAAGGAAGTATTATTAGTATTATGTCGTCTTCTGCGTACACTTGTTATCGATGGTGGGAAACTAACGGTGGAGGGGGCAGACGGCCTATGACCACTGTGGAGGACGGACGTGTATACGAGTGTGACGTAAGAAGCCGATATATACACATCTCTTAGGACGATAAATACACTACTACAAGGAACATAGTAGTATGTGAAAAAAAAGAGAATTAATTAATAAATATACGAAAATTAATTTATGTAAGACACATTTTGAACATACAATCTCACGTTTACCTACAACGCCATTCAAATAAGAAACCCTCACTATAACGGACTATATGTTAATTTATTTACTGAATAGACAACTACCACTGTACAGTTTTTATGTCAGAGACCGGTAAGCAACCAGGTGGGTCGCCTGGTAATAAGCGATTTAATGCTGCATTTAATGCTGCAACCCATTTAATGCTGCAACACTAGAGTTACAATTGCATTTTTGGTCCCGACGAAACAGAACGCAAGTCTTATTTAACGCCGGATAAGCCGGCTTATTTTGCTGTCGCCGGAGTATTACTTCAGCCCGCTCTTCAAGATGGCCAACATGATGGCCATAACCTTTGTCCAATACCTGTGGCCACCGTGTGATCGGCGTTTTGTGCATATCTTGGTAGGTATTGGAATGATGGCCCATAAATTGGCCCAATCCTTGTGGTGTCGGTTTTTGATCAAAGATCAAATGGTTGTGGCCAGAGTTATGGTCGCATCGTCCACACGTTGGCTACGTGCTTAGTTTGTCACGAGCTCCGATCGCAAACTCTTGGCCAATGCCTTGGCTACAATATTCACAAAAATTATGGTGGCCAACTAGCTTTTTCCCGCGGCTCTGCCCGCAGAAATATAGTATCCCACGGGAACACTCTACTTTTCGGAATAAAAGTAACCTACGTTTTAATCCAGACCCTAAACTTTAACAACACGCAAAAACTACGTTACGTAGTTTTTGTGTGATAGACTAACAAATATCCATCCATCTATCCATCCTTACAAACTTTCACATTTATAATATAGTAGTAAGACGTGAAGAGCAGCCATTCCACGATAATATTTACCTACTTCTATGTGTTTCTCACCTGAAACAGCGAGCTCGCGTGCAACAGCGTCCCGTCGCCCCCCAGACAGATAATGAAGTCGATCTTGTCCGTGAGATCGTCTGTGCCCGCGCGGAACGTCATGAGCCGCTCCTTCACGGACGTGAAGTCGCCGTACTCGCCGAGTAATGTGTCATCTAACACCGACGCCTCCACGAATACCACCATGCTTTTCTCCTGTAATGCGAAATAATGTATTTTAGACATCGGACAAATCGAAAGATCTACGACGTCTACGTAATCGAAAGCATTTGATAAGTTTGAGGGTGTGTAAGTGTTGAGAGAGAATTTTTAAGGTCAGGCGTCACGACACGATTTTGGATATAACGCGATCCGTCAGAAGCTACTTGTACATACTTCTTACAAAACAACTTTCAAAAGTACGGCTATATTTAGTTAGTCATTTTGCTTTAGGCACGACGAGAGTATTTTTGGATTTGAAATGATGAATGAAGTTGCACTTATGCCACGTGTACTCTGTACGTGTTATGTTAGTTTGGAGGCAGTAATTTACAAAGAACTAATTATAGCTTTTAAACTTTACACTTTCCAGATAAGCAAGATCTCTTGATCAGGACAGTACTTTTGCCACTTGTACTTTTCGAACTTTGGGCTTCGATTTCATAAACCCGAAAGCTTCTTATAGCCGAATAAGACACTAAGGAGGTCACCGTTTGTTACTCCGAATTGTGCAAAAAAAAGAATTGTGAAAGTTGTGAAAAATTTGACTACCACGCACGCTTTGGGATTTATGGGTTTTTAGCAGCCTATCATAATACGCACGTGCACAAGCCAGTGAACTAGTTGCACGAAGGGCGCCAGTATGGTGGCGTCGTGCACCTTCTTGATGACCAGCACCGTCAGCGGCGGCTTGTACCAGGTGAGCCGCTGCGACGCCGGGTCCTGGATCTGCCTGCAATTGTGAGGGTAGTTTTTGAATCATCACATCACTGCTGGCACTTATTTAATAGCGGATACCGGATAGTTCAATTTTTTCGCTATTATCCTAAAACACATTTGGTGTGTCCGCTTTTTACTTTTTTTTTACACACAAAGCAGCGACAATTTTCCTTATTCCTAGTTCCTACTGGCAATACGGTATGTTCCTGTATTTTTTATTACATAAATGAATAGTGCTCTGAAAAATAAGAAAAATCGGAGGAGGATTGTTTGAAGCACTTTTGTGAGTCTCGTGAAAACGCCCCATATAAAAGTCGTACTAGTAAGTACGTCACACGCTAGTAATGTTGCTACGAAATGTACCATATGCACAAAATTTCTGAGATCTCGTAATTTTGGGCGTTTATGTTGATACATACAATAGTAAATGTTTTTGTATTTGATGTGAGGAAACTAATTATGTAGGTTTTATACACTAATATTTTAAAAAACTATTTCAACTTTTTTTGTGACTTCGAAATGCATACAATTACAAAATTACACACAAAAGCCTAATTAGTTTTACTTTTATTAAGTTGTTATACCAAATTATTTCTTAATTTATTAAAAAAGAACAAATTTTTACATGTTGTCGAATATCCAATTGATAACAGAGATGTTCTAAAAACCAACATACCGAATAAAAGGGTCGTTCTTTTTGAAAGTCGACGTGGATTATTATTGTCCAGGTACTACTGTACGAAACATTTACATGTATCGCATTCTCAAGTAACTATTTAGTATCTGCAGCTGCGGTATCGTCATAATATAATTTCTAGGCAATTTGTTAGCATTTTGGCAATGCAGCCACATCGTACATTCACTATATTAACTACATAAATATTCTATTGAGCTCTTAATTTTAAACAATTATTAACAAATGTAACTATGTAACTATTTGTTTGTTTGCATTAAATAGGCGCCGAAACTACTGGACCGATTTTGATGAAACTTGACACAGACATAGAGTAGACCACGGGTAAGGACAAAGGCAACTTACTATCGCGGCAAAATGTATAGATTATTAAGACAATCGAAAACCGTTGCATTATGCATTACAGTTTCTAGAAATAGAACAATGGAATATCTTTAATTTAATTAATATTATTCGTTTACGGTTATGAATTATTATAGACTAATCCTGCTACTTTGTAGCGTACCGACATAACCGTATATTTTCCCGCGATAAAAAGTAGCCTTTGTCCCTACCCGTGGTCTACTCTATATCCGTGCCAAATTATATCAAAACAAGCAAACATACAAACAAACAAACCTTTCCTCTTTATAATATATTTTATAGTATACTTTATAGTATACTTAAATGATAAATTATTTTCAAATCAACTCGAGAAGCCAAACTGGTTCAGCAATAATAGTTATTATTTTCAATATGATTAGCTGGGGCAAGATCGGCGAAGAATGGAGGCGGTAATTCATTCGGCTGTATATATTTTTTTTGTATGTTCAACGATAATTCCGCCGTGTGTGGACCGATTTTCAATATTCTTTTTTTTTATGTAAATGGTATAATTCCAAGTTGGTCCGTGGTGACCTGATGATGGGATCCATGAGAAATCTAGGGAACGCCACGAAATTTATATGTTGATTTCGACTTTTTCTGAAGTATTCCAAGCATACGCTACCAAAAAATAAGCTTTTTGTACCAAACTCCTGAGTCCATATAGATACATATTTGGGGATTCCAGCGTTGTTTTAAGAACTGCAAGCATATTAAGTTCCAGTAATCATCATCATCACCAGCATCTTCACAAGAAACACCAACATATTACTATGATGGCATTGGTACGCACTACCCATCAGAGTTTTGTGCACCGATATCAATGTCTTTGAAATTTTGCTATTGCTAAAATTATTATTCGTGATCATCATCATCACTATAATATATTTATTTAATGTTTACTGCTACATTTTTTCCGTGACTATTACAATAGATAATAATAACACAAGTGAACAAATTTCATACTTTTTTATACAACTGTCAAAATTTTACTTGTTTCGGATTAGAATTGCCTGACATAACTAGAAACTGAAAGTGAGTTTATTGTAACAGAGTGCTAAGTGTGAGTTTTTCTTTTCGCATTCGATCGTGAGCGCGTTTGGCATTTACTAGGAATTTGTATGTGATTTGACCTAGTTGTCGCGTTTACAACCAGGTGGCGCTGTACAAATCACATACAAATTCCTAGTAAACGCCAAACGCGCTCACGATCGAATGCGAAAAGAAAACCTCACACTTAGCACTCAGGTCTAAACTTATAGATACTTGAAAATATGAGAAAATAACATAAAAAAATAATTTAAACAATTTATATAAATTAAAAGCATAACAAATTTTAACATAATGACATTCATTTGAAATTGTCGGCCATTATAGAGTATTGGAAGCTTAAAGGTACATGGTTTATTTGGTTGGTGACTTTACTTTTGCCTTTTGTGTGACGTTGAATCTTCTATTTTGAGGAACCAACAAAAATCTGCCATCATAGCTGGATCCCATCGTCCTTGATATCTTATTTCTATTGTTCGTACATTCTGATGAAACCTTTCTCCTTGTTCATCACTCACTGCGCCAAGATTATCAGGAAAAAAGTCTAAATGCGAGTGTAGAAAATGGTTTTTGAGAGACATTCTGCATCCTACGTTTTAGTACGACTGAAGCAGTTCATGTTCTAAAAGTTGATAGTTTTCTGATTTTTTATTGCCTAGAAAGCCTTAATGAGAAAATAGCGTACTGTCTATTGACCTACAACTATGAAATTTGGCAAGTAACATCGTTATATACTACAAATACAAGAAAAAATCAGAAAACTACACATTTGTAATTAAATCATAAAAAATAGGAGTACTTAAGTCTATGAGAGGGTCGAAATATCAAGTTGAAGCTGCTAGTTTGAATGGAATCATATGAAAGGGCTTGATACGAGCATCCCTGATACTCGTATCAAGAGAAAAATATATTGAGAACGGAAGCCTCGGTGGGCGAGTCCCTTTATCCGTTTTTTTTAATTATACGATAGCTCCTAAGATTTAAATTATTTAAACTGTAGATATGCTGTAAACTGTAAAGGGCTAATGTAATGTGTATGAATTGCTTAAAAAGCCTAACATATTTAATTTGATAATGATTATTATTAATACCGTATCCGTATATAAAAATGATCACATATAATGTGGTATTTTCAGCAGCTATTTAAACAGCTTCTGAAAATACCACATTATATGTGATAATTTTTTTTTAACTTGGAATGGTAAGCTATTCTAAAATGATAGACAGTAGTTTAAAAAGTTTACTAGCAAACAGAAAAGAAAGTGACTTTATTATATACTATGTAACTCCTATGTAAATATTAAATTAAAGGATGCACTTGCCATAAATAGGTACCTATAAAAATATTTATATAATTTTTTATTCAGGTGATAATTTATGCAGGCCTTAATTCGTACTACTACTCATTTACCTAATGCATATAATATAATGGTGGCTTTAAAGTTTAAAAATAAAATATTATTTTAATAATTATTTTAAAAAGAACGAGTTAAAGAACTTTATTTTAGCTATAGTTATTATGCTTTTGTTTTAAATCAGCAAAAGTAATATATTTTACGAAAGAAAACACAATTATGGACTGAAAAATACAAAAGGTACAGTAATTAGTTGCTAAATTAAAAAGTTACAGGTCTAATAAGGACTAAAAGACGACGATTTTTTTCCCATAATAACGAAAATTACTGTGTTATTTTTAACATATTTTACTTATAATAATCATATATTATAAAAACCCAGAAAAATCAATTTGTATTAATCTCCATACATTACAACTGCGTTTGTGACTAGTGACGTCACTTTTTATGAATTTTTAAGCGTGTTTTTAATGTTCGACTTCACCTTTGTGATGACTGTATTTCATTTTCGTCAACGGTTGATTGTTGATATGCCATTGCAAGGACAATATTTCCCAGCTTATTATTTACTTTTCTAAAAGCCAATAAAAATAAATTATGAATATTTCCTATTACTATTTAAATTACTTTTAGAATCTTATTTTATTCATAATGCATTAGGTATATTTACATGTTAATACGTATTTAAAAGTCAATAAACTAATTAACTTTCGTTAAAATGGAGATAGATATTTATGTTACCGCAAGTCATTCAACTAATAGATGGAAAGCAACTAGGAAATATAGAGCAGGTGTTTGAGGCAAGCTCATACCTTGTCTATGTACTTCTCCTATTGTACCCCAACACGAGACTTATTAGATTATTATCAAGTTCTTTGTTGCCTACCTAGATGTCACATATACGTTGATATGAAGATCGTAGTTCATAAACTGACCGATAGATGTCAGAAAAACATTAATTGATAGGCCAGCATATTCTCGATTTTCTTAGTCACCTGGCAGGTGGAAAGTCCCACTAAAATGATCTGTATTTTTACAATATGAATTTTTAATTATAAATAATATCCTACTAAAGTTTCAAGGTGTCTCATACATATTTTTTGGAAAAAAAAACACTTTTAAAAAAATTTTATATTGACTGGCTCCCCGCTTCTGACCAGTCAGTCCTGCAGTCTCATGTTGGGGTACACTAGGAGAAGTATAGGACAAGATTTCAGCTTGCCTCGAACACCTGCTCTAACTTTCCTAGTTAACTCTTGGGCTATAAATATTTATTTTTCTTGAATAATAATGGTTATATGAATAATGGATCTACTTACTTAAGTGCACAAGTGATTTTGCGAAAATATGGTTAAAATAGTGTAAGATACATTTTGTAAGGGGTTGTTATTAAATCTGTTTTAAACAAAGATTTCAAAACTCACATAGGCTAATATGCCAAAATGCATAGGCCAAAATGCTTAAACTTCGATTAAAAATAAATTATGCAATTTGTTCTAAAGTAAATGAAATTACATTTTTTTTTAAAGTGCAACAGCTAGTCATACTATTTACTGTCTATTTATTAGCATAGTTAGTGTATAATATCAAAACAATAAAAAAACGATGTAATACATTCATTTCTGGTCATAGTGTTCAAAAAACTAAAATAAAATTAAAAAATAGACTTTTCTCTAAATAAAACTTATCTTAGGTACTACTTATGATAGACTTTTTTGTATTTTTTTTGAACTGCTATAAGTTCTACTATAAGACATTTCAGGGTTATCCATTAATTACCGGACACCTGTATACGTACAAATAAATAAAATTTAAGTGCCTGTTTGTAATTTCAAATTAACAGGTTTGCACTATATGCATATTATAGTATATGTAGGTAGGTACCTACACCAAAAACCAATTTTAAATTGTAACACATTACACAATACTCAAAAAAATATGTCTGACCGTCTGTCTGTTTGTTTGTTTGTTCCGGCTAATCTTAGTTGGTTGACCGCCGGGGTCGCCGGTTACTTTGATCTAATATTTGTAGTGCAGTACGAGTGGAGAGGAATGGGAGTTATACGAACCCCACGCCACTGATACCCAGGGCTACAATAACCAAACAATCTACGCCGTTTCTTATTAGTATGCCCCTATTCCCTAGTATAAATAAATCTAGCAACAATTGACAAGTGATAACACTCACATTACCATCGCAGAGTTTTTCATTATCCTGCCGCATGGCCCGAACTGTTGTATCGGGGAGGGGGCGTTCAGCGACCGCGTACGTCTGGAATAGAAAAAAAAAACACGTTACAAATCACACATAATTTTGAACTGACATATAATATTGGATTGTTGCATATAATTTGCCACAGAAAAATATTGTTACACTTAATATTATGCGGAATACTGATCTGTTACACATAGTATTGGGCGATAGTGATCGAAGCGAGCGAAAAATTTATCGGCACCTAGGCTAGGTAAAGTTACTCTACGAGATTTGCAACTCTACTTATTCTGATACCAACACATTATTTCATTTGTTCATCTACATAATAATTACATCAAAAACGACTGTTTTATCATAAAATTTATACATATTTTATTTTAGATAATTATTTTTACACAAAAAATAAGAAGATTGAAGTAGAAAATTAGATAAAATTTTGGAAGTTGGTTTTAATCTTTTATTTAAAAATAATATTTTTTCTCTTTTTAGTTAAATTTATTATATATTATTATGAACACATTTTATAGCAAAATTTCGAAGACATTGATATCAGTGCACAAAACTCTGATGAGTAAGTACCTATGTCATCATAATATGTTGGTGTTTCGTGTGAAGATGGTGGTGATGCTGTAAGTGTTATGATGGCATATGCTTGCAGTTCTTTAAACAACGCCGGAATCCCCAAACATATATCTATAAGGACTCAGGAGTTCTGTCCAGTACTTTTGGATACAGGGTATACCATGATGCAAAATCTTGAACTACTTCAGAAAAAGTCGAAATCACCATATGTGTCCATATAAAATTCCTCATGGATCATCAGGTCACCACTTTGATGTGAAAAGGACCAATTCCAACCAAAATATATATATATATATATATATATATATATATATATATATATATATATATATATATATATATATATATATATATATATATATATATATATATATATATATATATATATATATATATATATATATATATATATATATTACCGAACGTATAACCGCCTCCTTTTTTGGAAGTCGGTTAAAAAATAGAAAACACTAGAACTAAAAATACCTGAAACCCTTGTGACACGTCCGACACTCGTGCAACTAAATTATACAAACAACAGGTAAATGGTACTTTGGAACCTACTAAATCTATATTAAAATACAATACGAATGCGTATTGTTTTATGTAATACTGTACTGTAATTATCGGTTACGCCCAATGACGTTTTGAGTTCAAATAATTACCTCTAAAGGTGGAACCACGCGACGCGCGACCCGAGAACGAAATGGGGGCGCGTGCTTAGTATGAATTTGTAATAGGGATGTTACGGAGGTCCGATTCCGGTTAATCCAAAAATTTCCAAACCTATTGGAGGTTCCGGAAAGGTCGGAACCTTCAATTGGTTTAACACTTCCGATTCCTGTTCCGGTTCCGAAACGTTTGAATCGGAGGTGTACCGGTGGTCGATATGCAGCGGCAGAGGCGGCGCGCGGCCGCAGTCAACGCGAAAAAACTTCGTTATACTTGTACGAGCTCCCTCTACGCGGTATTTGTTTGTTTTGTTTTGACGATTACTATTTAGCGAGCGAACAACTTTTTAGTGGTGCTGGCCTAATATATGATCCGTTAAGGAATAGACTGGAAGGAGATAAAGCTGCGAAGCTTTTATTCATTAAATATAATACGATTCTTTTGGAGTCACTAATTTGATTTAATTTACTGCTACAGTCTTAACTAATACCTATTGTTTAAGAATTATTTTTTTCTTTTCAGGTAGGTGTAATACACTGTATTGTTTTTTATCAAATATTAATTAAGTCGATTAATAATATTGTATTACTAAAACCACATGTCATACAACCAAATTTTTTTTTTTTGTCCTTTTAGAAGTCTTTTTAGATTTTTTTTCACCTCCGAATCCGATCCGATAAAACAAATTTAAAAACTCCGGGACCGATATCATCACTTCCGTTACATCCCTGATTTATAATATGGAGCACTAAATAATCGCGTCGCGCGACCAGTAAGTACGGCCAGAGAACCTGATTCGCTGATTTGCTGGTCGCGGTCACCGGTCGCAATCTCGCGTCGAGGTCGTATAGATCGGAAGGCTACCTTTATATTAATAAATGAATAATATTATGTACGCAAACCGACTGACATATTTCATTACTATTTTATGGGTTTTATAATTTATTGCCAGTAATACCTACAATGATCTATTTGACGTTGCAGTAATTTTCATAATTTTATTTTTTAAGCCACGCACAACTAAGTTAATGACTAACCTAATCTAACCTAACCTACTATTTTATATATAATTTTAAACATAAGACTAAAAGTAAAAGAAAATAAGTAGATTAAACCTAATGAAATCCATTTAAAAATTCAAACTGAACAACAAGTTCGTATTGGCTGCATTTGAATAATGCAACAAAATTTCAATTTAAAACGATTTAAGGGAAACGTTTTTTCATTATTTTTGTGGTAGATGCGACTATTTGTGTTGATGAACGGTCTGTTTTATCTAAGACATTTAAACGCCACTTAAAATCTCATTACATGCCAACTTCATGCCAATGATGTCAGTGAGTTTAGTTTTGTGTAATGTTTTTTAATGACTTGAATAACTAGCTTTTGCCCGCGGCTTCACCCGCGTGGAATAGTGTTCTTGAAGAAAAAACTTCTTCAGCAAATAACCCTACTCACTGCAATATATGTACTACATTATTATCTTTAATATTATAATATTGAAAATGTTTTTAGGGTTTCGCACCAGCCGGTACCGGTACCGCCACGCGCGCGCGTCGCAACCGCTATGTCCCTGCATTTTAAATCTGTCATATCTTCCAAAATATTCATTTAAATTACATGGTGTACAGGGCCATATTCATCTATATTAAATGCACAATGTTTTTAATGTACTTAATTGGATGAGGATTATTGCTGTATTGCTTAAAATCTCTTCGTAAATAAGCCATTACTTCTCAAATGTTTTAATACTCGTAAGCACATAATATACACTTAAATAAGTACTAGTTTTACGGATATATTGTGACTACTGTTTATTGCCCTCAGTAAAGAAAAAAATAAACAAAATAAAACCTGTTAATTTACAAATAAACGCAGTAAAATCAGTTGTTCAAGGTTAAGTCCGTTTTGGCTTTTAAACCCTGTAGGGTTAATACCAATATTATAATGTCAACAATAGATGTTTTAAGATGTTAAATAGTCACCAATCACCATAGACGTCCAAAAGATTTCATAAAATTGGCTGGATCATGCCGCTTCGTCAAACCAGCATAAATTTGTAACTTCTCGAAGTATGACCAAAATTTGTTTAGTCATTTCGTGAATTAAAATCGAAGGTGATTTAACAAATGTTACATACAATACCTAATTTTTTACAACGCTCATCCATATCTAAACAAGCATTCAGTAAATGGTTACCTAATATAAATAACTTAAAACTAATGATTACATACTAAATACATTCTTTTAAAGACTAAGATCATTATTAAGTACAACAAAAAAGTTTTATCTTAGGTTTCCACTTGTATTTAAAATATTCAAAATAACTTTTTATTTTACATAAAATAATATTTTTATTTTGAAACGTGCGTATTGTATATATGTGAATGTATGTATGTGTATAAATGTGCATGTGTTTCCCACACACGCACATTTGTGTGTTTTTTTTATCCCACTTACTAATAAAAAGATTTACACAACGGATAACTTAAACAACGTTGCTGTCTAGTCTTTGCCTGATGCGTTGGAAAAGTCACTTGACAGACAAAGACGTTGTTTAAGTTATCAATTTTGTAAATATTTTTATTAGAAAGGGGATATATTATGTTTAACATGTATTCTATCTATACTTTTAAATATTCTATTAGTTTTTCAGTTTCTTAATAACACAAATGGCTTCAGATATTCTATTAGCAATTTCTTTATCTCTCTGCTAGTTTTGTCTTTAATATTTATAGCATTACTTATTTTATTATAAACGATAATAGAAATATTAGTATAGACAGTAGGGTCTCATCGCAAAGTCAGTTTTTACTTTGAGGAGTACAATTTTATTTGCTTTTCTACGACGTTTAAGACAGCTATGGACAGTTTTATGTTTTTTTTTGTAATTGTGTAAATAATATATAATTTACGAACAGTTAAAGCATTACTAATTCGATATAAATCGTCAGTTGGAGTTCTCTTTTTTAAACACCAATCGTTTTTAATTTGTGTAAAATACTCCACAACATAAACAATGCAAGTCACGATGAAGAATGCGAATAAAAAATATAGCGATTTTAAGTTGATAAATCCAATGCTACGTTTCGCGACTTGTTTTTGAGCATACATGTAACTCATTACTCAAAATACTGGTAATAATTACACAAAGTAGTTCTTAACATTAAATTATAAGAAATATTAAATACTTTATTAAATAAATGCATGTAAAAAATATACTTAAGTCTTTTTTTTTACAAAAACTAGATATCTTGTATCTACTTAATACTTATACAAACATAAATGGCAAATAACAGTTTTTTTTTAATTTAAATCCTTAAAAAACACTAAACCAACCTTCGATCGTAACTATCATGGTTTGCACTGGCCAACTCCGATTTTCCTGATTCATGAGAAAACTGCCGTCTCAACATTTTATGTAGAGTTTACTTAAAAACCTTACATTTTATTAAATTTAACGCTAAATAACTTTAATACATTCTTCAATAATCACTTATACATTCCGCCAAAGTTTTTTTTAAATAAATATTAGAGCGTCAAGCCACGTGCGTCAGGTAAGCCGTACATGTTCGGAGTAGGCAGAACAGCTAAATGGTCGACGCACGCGCAGCCTCAAACCTTGTTCCGATGACTTGACCTTGACGTGATTATCGGAGATACGAGACTCGATACTCGAGTGCCCTAAGTCCTAACTCGATTGTACCTTATCGCCCGATAACAAGATCGGCTACTTTAGATTCTACTGTTGTCCAATTAAATATCTATTTTCTTAGCAACATTGTTTTTTTTTTTGTCATGACACAAAATCGATCGCATTATTCGCATGATATCGAGTATAAATTCTGTAGTTTTCCTAGAGGTTTATAATAATAATAGCTCTCCACACCAACGTCGGTGACAGTGGTCGGTTATGTAAGTATTTCGGAGTAGGAAACGGCCCAATCATTCGGACGAAAAATTGATATTTGATGTTCGGAGTAGACCTACAGGCCATTTACGCAGGAGTAATTTTATAGTGCCCAAGTGTGTGCGCAGTACACAAGAGCACTCTCTCTTCCTTTACTCTCGAAACCTAGTGGGACGAAAAACCGACACGACCGACTCTTTACATGCCAATCCGACGCATGGATGTAATCTTTTTTATCAGACAATCAGGTGATAAGCCTGCATTGTCCTAACCAATTTAGGAAACAACAATTTTTGTTGTTCCGACGCGGGAATCGAGCCCACGACCTCCGGTTCGAGAGCAAAGCTCTAAACCACTGGACCACGGAGGCTGTTAGAGGTTTGCCTAAACTACAAGACACCACAATCGGACACGTCATCCTCACCTCAAACATAATATTTTTGTTCTTTCTAATACAATTTTTGCTGGTAATCGCTTCTAATTCTTGGTTTCAATTAATTGTGTCAAATGAATACACATATTTACAACGATGCCTTGTATTACATAATTAGTATTACATAAGTAGTTGTACACTGTATACTATGTAATCATTGTAGCCTGTTATTAGTCAAACTTAGCACTAGAAATACAATTTATAAATACATCATATGACAGTGTTAGATTAAATAAAAACATGGTGCAATTTTTTTTTTCATTAACCGAAGGCAGGTCATAATCGTGCCCTGACGTCACTGCGGCCCAAGTGGATCTATTGTGACTCTTTTGCGTTATAGTACCGTCCCCAGCCCTATGCTGCTCAAGAACTGAACGATATGGTTGGGGTTGGTGCTTCGAATTTCCTTTGCGGTAGAGTATTCGTCTTGCTGAAGGTATCTGCTTCTGTTCTAAACTGCTGACAGTCGAGGAGAAGGTGGAGGAGCGTCTCATCCTTTTCCTCGCAGAATCTGCAGGTCGTTATATCACGAACCGCTGAGATGTTTGTGGTACTTCAGTGGAAGAAATCTGACTAGAACCCCAACTGGGCCAGTGCCCTTTTATATTGCCAGAGATTTCTTAGCTGATTCCTACTCATTGAAAGAGCCTATTCTGCGAGACTTCTGTTAAAGCCTGGAAATTAACGCTTTGGAATGCTCAAGGCCTGGGATTGCAGCCCATTGTTTAACGCTTAAGCTGCGGCCCTAATAGATGTGACTCTTGCAAATTGCACTCCAAAGACATAGTGGCTCTTAAGAGGAAAAAAAAATTATGTTATACCGACTATAATTTAGATTTAGTTTAGTTTTTAATTATTAAACACAATATGCCATAATATGATGACTAGAAATTATTTTATTGACTTTTTACTGGGGTTATTCTACAAATGGATAGGCAAGACGACTATAGGATGGCAGTAGCCAGTAGGTCACAGGCGATGGTGTAAGATGTCGCCAGCAACATTGACCGAGATTCGGCGTTTCACAGACGGCATTACGATTTCTAACCGAGTAGTACTTAGCGTCCGGATGTTGCGTGTATCCATTACGTAGATCGAGTCGTTCCTAGGTTTGTTTGTTTGTTATTTGTACGCTTTCCATTTATTCCACGGTAAAATCATTTTCTTTCAGATAAAAAACTTTACGTTCTGCTTTGTGACCCTCTTACACTGGTGGATTTGATAAATAGTGGATCCATTGATTTTTATTTACTGGTACTTCTCAGTCAGTAATAGTAAGTACGCACATATTATAACTGTGTAAAATACCCACACTCATTCTTATGGGCCGCGCGTTTATTCGTGAAGAATTGTTTAATAATATTTCCTAAATATGATTTATTGGTGCCTTTATTGGTCCCTTTATTGGTGGCATAACAGAATGGAAAGATGCGTACAACCTTTAACCTGATCAGCCTATCGCGTGCTACTAAGTACTGAGCAGCTGTAAATCTGTAGTGATAACGATGTGTTAGATGGCAAGTCGATCGCTTTCACATTGTTTACATAACAACCGTGATCCGTGAATGGCAGCTACGTCTCAATAGGCTACTCGACTCATATTTAATTTCATACATTGAAGGAGTATTTCCTTTGGTACTTGGCTTAGGAAAACGTATTCTAGCGATATCATAAATAAACAACTTTTTTTTTTAAATATGTGGCGTCGGCTTACAACTATTTGCCAGTGTCAAGTTAAAAAGGCGGGAAATAGAATTTTCATTTGAATTTTCAACACCGTAAATTCAAGTCTTAATGTCTAGTCAAAGTCCAAATAAATAGTCAGTGCAGTTCATGAGTCATCTCGGTCAATTCAGTAAAGTGGTAGAAACTTTACTGAAAGTTCCTAGGGAGTTTTAGGGGGGGAGGAAGGGAACACAAAATAGCATGTTTTTAGAAGTTGTACCACTTGCCCACACTTGTGCACGTTAACGAATATTTAATGTTTAATATTCTACCAATATTACACATTAAGAACAGAAATAACACAAATTTATGAACGAAATACAAAGACCACAACATCACCCATTGACTTCCCCGGCAAAACTCCAAAACTTAAGATTGATAAATAAAGTTGATTTAAAAATATGTATTTTTGTTTTTTTTATTTCTACTGATGAAAACACCTCGAAGTAACTTCCGGCGAGGATGTGACGACACAAACACACTAAACACGTATGTAGTAGTGAAACGGAACGTTTCTGTAAATAAATAGTTCAGGACAACTTAAAAAGTTATTTATGTCAAAACGTCAAACGGAACGTAACACTACTTTTACTACTACGGACTATAGCACAGATTACAAATAGTACTAGTATGACGTCACAGCACAGATAATCAATAACATGGCGAATAGTGTTTTCGGCGGTTTTAAAAAATTTATTTTTAAAAGATTTTTTGTAGGTTTTAGGTTTCAAAGTAATGCTATATTATTTTTTGTGTGTAATGAAACAATTATGAAGCGTTTAGGACATAAATAAAAACAAGGTCAAGTAGCCTATTCTATCAGGGGACTTAAGTGCCTTTTTGTTTTGATTATTACCATACCGCTATTTTTTTCTCTCTCTAATCTCCATTATTAATAATTGTTTGTTAAATGGTGGCCTGGAACAAACTGCAGTAAGCTGTTAGGGCGCCAATTTGATCATTTTTCTTTTTTGAAATTATGTTTCTGTAAAATTTTACCTACCTTTTGAACAATTTGCCACTCTTTTGGCTAGAAATCGCCGTATACATATAATAGAAGGAAAAAATTACCAATCTTTTGGGTCGCAAAGATTTGTTATCTTTGGAGTAGAATGATGGACTATTATAACTTATAAGCAGGGTAAACCGTCTACACGTTTACACGTAGACGTAAACAGGGTCTACACGTTTCACGATAAGCCAAAAACCTGCCTGCGCGTGTCAACCTACATCATGAAAGCTGATCGCTTGCCACAAAAATGTCAAGTTTAGCGTCGCCAATCGATACGACCATGGAAAATACCACACTTGTAGTAATTAAAGCATTTCGCATCGACCTGGCCATAGGTCGACGGATATTTTATGAGCGCGTAAGGTATCCGTGACGACCACCATGTAAACAACCCGATAATGGACACCGCAATAGGTGTTAGTGTGGCTTATAATGTAGTTATAGTAGTTTCACACCACTCCACCGTCTATTTTGCTGAAAGTTTAATTGTGTGTTTACTAGTTTCCTGTATTTTAGTCAATTGTCAGAGGACATATTTTGCGATATAATTAAAGCAAGAACGTATTTTGATAAGGCGGAAAGATGCGATTATTATCTTACAAGTATTCATTGAAAGTAAATTGAAAGTCCAAGTGAAATACGAGTATTTGGGGTACAGAAGTTATGAGATCTTCCGTGCATCGGAGAGGCTTGCATAAAATTAGCCATGTGCTCTTATTTTGCCATCCTATCGTGTCCATCGAGGAAGATAAACTTGCCTACATAATAAGGCAATATAAAATTCTATCGAGCTGCTGGTTCCAACGAAACCGGCCTCAACCGAAGCAGGCCATCGTTATTTTAATATTTTACCTTGGCGATATTTTTGGTCTAAACAGGTTGTTTTATGGAACACCTCGATAAAGATTATTAATATTTTAACTGATTCTATGTGACTACCTATTTAGGGTTACACAACCTTTAATAAAGCTTGCAATTTCATTACGTAAAAATTATCGGAATCTCAAAGTCCACTCACGGCCGAATACTGTAACGATAGTTAAATTAAGCCACATGCTGTCCTTGCCGTTTCGGTTAGCAGAGACGACAGCCTGTGAATAGGAGAACTCTCTATTCTAAATATTTTAACATCCTTTCCTGGCAGTTAAACTGAAGCTTTATCATCAATACTAACCCCCTTACTAATAAAATATTTACACAATGGATAAGCTATACAATGTTTTGTCCTTGTATGTCAAGCAACTTTTCCACGTATCAGAAGGGAAGAAGAGGGTAAGTCATAAAAAATCGTATATAAAGCGAAAATATAAAACAGTAAAAACAGTATTTCTGATTTCCACATATCATAATATGTTTACGCCTTATGAAAATTTTTAGAGCTATACGGGAAAAAATATCATAATAGTGCATTTGGTGAAGCATACTTTGTAAGATAAAGATTACTTATATCAATTCTTGTTATCTTCGATCTTAGCGAGGTCAGACAATTAGCATGGTCGAGAAAGCATCTAGGTAAGTTTTAACGAGAGAACGGCAGCGGTCTACATTAGTCGCCTCGACACACAAATTAACTAACCCATAAACTGCTGATTTCTAATACAAACGTAGACAAAATTACGATTTATAATCTCAGTCAGTAAAATAATAGTGCAAACACACGTACAGATTCGGTCCGGAGCAAAACCACCGACCATTTGGTAGAGCAGTCTGGCAAACTTAAACGTTATTGAGTACGCCGCGATCTGCGTCAGATTTAATTTGCTCCGGACCAAATCTGGCCGTGTGTAGAGACTGGCAAACTTAAACATTATTAATTGAATACGCCGCGGTCTGCGTCAGATTTAATTTGCTCCGGACCGAATCCGGTCGTGTGTAGAGTCTGCCAAACTTAAACATTATTAATTAAGTACGCCGCGGTCTGCGTCTGATTTAATTTGCTCAGCACCAAATCCGAACGTGTGTAGAGTAGTCGGGCGATTGGGTCGGACAACGATCTCAGTGCTGCGAATTTATGGATTTCCCCCAGCAATTAGGGAAAAAAATCTACACAGGGTTTTCTAAAGGGGAATAATTGTTGGAATTTACTCCTTAAGAATCGATTTTCATATAATATATACCCCGAAGTATGAAAATTTATAGGGTGTGAAACGGGATTATCGCATAAGTATTTATGTCATTTTGACATAAAATGTAATTACAACCTTATACTAATGAAGTTCGAATTTAGGGTTAAGTTAAATATTTTTGAAAGTTGGTAACACTGCACAATATCAATGGATTTCGGGAACATCGTCGTCTTCTAATATCAGCACTGTAAATAGAACTCTGTGCTATTACAATAAAGCTGAAAATCGAACACACGAGTATCGAGCCGTCTCGCTAATGACGTGTGACAGACCAAATTGACAACACGTCTGTAGCGAGACCCGAATTGGTGCGCGGTTATGGTCATCCGACCAAATATGTACATGTGTTAGCACTATAATGTTTGAATTCAATCAGTTAGTAGAGACAGACAGAGTAATATTTCCCTGTAATTTTCCTAGCTGAGTCTTCATCAGATCTCAGTAGCAAATTCATCGACAGATGCTATTGTTCTCTTTTTCTATATGTAGTATATTTTACCTACTACGGACCCTCCCAAGAGAGACAACCGATCGACTCAACAGATTTAATGAAACTTCACAACTAATACAATTTGACACACTATATAGAAAATATACACTTTAAATATGGAATACAGATCTACAAAACTCTTTGCGCTAAAATATACCGGCCGCCAAGGACATCGTGATGTTCTTAGCTAGATGAATCTTCTTCGTAACTGTAAACCATTGCGTCAAATTGTAAGTTACTTTTCCATTATTACTTGCATCTAGCATCTTTGATATGTATCTCTGTGCTCTACCCATTCATTTTCATCTTTGGATCTTCTTCTCGTGTTTCTTTTCGCTTCCTTTTTTTCACCCCACTTGTGTTTGTTGTACTTTAACTGTACATAATATTTACATTTTTAATCTAAATTTGCTGTACATATTTTATGTACATCTCCTGTAGTATATTTTTTCATATTTTCTGTCCTTAATCCTTCTTATCATCATCTGTGATTTATACTCGTAAGCTTCTATAGCAGCTTTTTTACAAGTGTTATAAAATATATATCTTTCTTCTCTAGATGTATTATGCATGCTGTCAATAAGATGGCGTTTGTTTTCATGTGCATTTACTACTTCTCCTGGTGGGATCCATCTAAGTACTGTGTTCTGCTCTATAGGTATACTAGACGGCCCGTATATGACGCCACCTTGTATTTTACTGCTGGTGACAGCTGCACCTCGGAGTAACTCTATTCTTGAAATACCTACTGTTCTTTGTTCTAGCTTTGATCTGCGCGGTTGCATGCAACACATTTTTAGTTTTCATTTTCAAGTAAATGTGAAGCTGCATCTTCAATATTGTTTGTGGACTGTATTAATTTCTGTTCGTGTTTCGAAATTTCCTCTGTTCTGTATGTTGAATATCTGTTGTCACTTCTAGGAGGTGTATGATTGTAGTGCTCGTTCGTAGTGCTCGTTCGTATGGCAGTATTCATTTCTGTTTTCTGTCTCTGTATCATTAATTCTCTTAATTGCATTTACATTTCTTTTATTATTTACAGGTTTTTTTTTTTGCTTGTATTAAATCAAGCATTGTGACTTTAGCTACAATATATTTCTCCTCACAGTTGTTACAAATATAATTATTTATGTATTTTATTTCCTCTAATTACATGCTTTATTGAATTAGCTAAAAATGGTTTTCCTGTATTCTTTTCCATGTTTGTTCTAAAATTCTTAACTTAATATTTACATAATTTACATTCAGACTATCATTTGGAAAATTCTTGACGTTCAAATAACTTCTTGTCACATGCTCTAAAAGCATATTTTGTGCGCTAATAAGTTTTTCCATCTTGATTGCTCTATAAACCTTCTTTCTCTCTGACAATTCTTGCCACTTTCTCTGACACTTTGCTTTTATTTTTCTCTTTGACAAACTTGTCACTTATTTTCCATTATTTTTTTAATACTTTTATGCACTATTTATTAGTTTTATTCCTCTGTTTACGCTCTTTGTTTTTTCTCGTTTTCCATTATCTTCTTTAGCTTATGTCTTCTCTTGCAATTTTTCTTACTTTTATTTCACTGTTTATACCTCGTATTTACTTCTCTCTCAAACTGGAAAATGCATAACATACAAAATTCTTTAATCCGGCTCTTGGAGAACCATGTTTTTCCCACTACGGGCCATCCCAAGAGAAACAACCGGCCGCCTCAAAAGATTAATGAAACTTTACAACTAATACAATTTGACACACTATATAGAAAACATACACTTTAAATATGGAATACAGATCTACAAAACTCTTTGCGCTAAAACGTCGCAACAGAGTATATGGCGCTTGGAAGCCCTTCTCTCTCCGGTGTGCTTGAGTAACAAACACCTTCACAAACTTCAACAATATCAGATAAGATTTTTGAGACTGTCGTTCTTGGAACAAAGATGTCAGCTCTTCAGCAATTAGACTATTAGCCATTGGGGTCAAGAGACTGCAGCCCACTTTGTTCACAAATCCAATTATTTTGCCCCAGTAACGTTGAAATGAGGTAAAATTGTAACTGATTTAATTAAATCATTACAGTCATTGTTGAACTACTTTTTTGTTGCTATGCGGTATATTTATTTTGGTAGAAAACCGATACTAATATAAAAAAAAAACAGGCCATTTCATCCGTTATTGGATGATTTATACAGTATTATCCGAGCGAAGTAACCACTCTTGAAATACTGCCTGGGACAGTTGATTTTTAAATGTCGCATGGTTGTCCAAGCACATGCGGCATTCTCATAACACAGTCAGCCTAGTCCAGAGGAAGGACTGGCCAATACGTCTGGGGCCAACCATATGCAGGTTTCCTCACGATGTTTTCCTTCACCGTTGGAGCGTCCGTATAATGTACTTGAGATCTGAAAAAGTCTCATTGATACACACCGCAACTTGGGAATCAAACGGTCTACCCACTAGGCCACGGAGCTCTTTTAACCGATACCAACATAAGCGTTATTTATTTTGTATAATCTGGCTAATTGCTGAAGGCTTTTATCCGAAAAAGTCTGACTATTTTGCCAGGCTAAATAGGAAGTCTAGACAAGAAAACGGCTCTGGTATTAACCACAAAAAAGATTTCCAGACATATTCTTGTATCTCGCAAATTGTTTACGACCCATGCATTCTCATTTCTCACGCCTCGTGTGAGGAAGCCATGTTTTGTTATCGCCGTAACGTGACGCCCAAATGTGTTGGATTATGTTTACAATTGTGACATAGCGCACATCATACAGAATACAGTAGCTTTATCTACACTGCATGGTTTCATGATCTAGTGAGAATAAATATAAAATTAAATATCACACCGTCTAGTGTGCACCATGAAGGTTTGTGCTGGTAGAGAATAGAGTAAATACAGCAGTCGACTTTTCATGCAAATTAACATGAGATACAGAGAGAGATATTAAAAACTTAACCACCTATCAACCAACCAACTATCGACGCGTAGTAGTTTTTTTTTTAAATTACTTCAAAAATTACTATCCGATTTCTTTCAAAATAATTTTCCTAAAGAGGTTTTAGCTTGATCTATCAGCATAGAAACTTACAAGTTTCTATCTCCTTTAGTTTAGAAATGCTGGGGGGGGGGGGGGGCAACTTACAAACCACTTTGGAGGCCGATTACTCGAAAATGGTTGACTTTGTCATGAATGAATCCTTGCCTTTATTTTAAAAGACCTATTCAAAGATACCCCCACACGTTAGGGTTGAATGAAAAAGAAAAATTTTATTTTTATTTTAACTCCCACTTCACACTTATGGAGCCCACCCTAAAATATAAAATTATAATTATTTTATGATGCCAAAACCGAGTTCTATACACACTACATAACTATACCAAATTTCGTGGATTTATATTCATAATTACAGAAGCTAGAAGCGCGGGCAGACAAACAGACAGACATACAGACAAACAGACGGACGGACAGAGCGAAACTATATCCCTAAAAAGTATATTTAGTACTTTAAGAGTAGTGACATAGTTTTGCCTTGTAGTCAAAGATTTTAAAACTATGACGTACATTTGACAGAACAAATTTTCATACAAGAAAAAGTTACGGCATTCTTGTCTGGTCTGGTATACCATGAGTGTCGAGTCAAATGTCAATGTCATAACTCATAAATGATAGCTCGATACTCGTAACTTCTATTTTTAACTCTATTGTATTAGAGCAGAGTCATATTTTCAGTGCTCTGAATCTTCACCGGCGCTCCGGAGTGTTTCCGATTATCGTACAAGATCCACTTTTCATCGCAGGTAATGATTCGATTTAAAATCCCTTCTTTATTGTGCCGGTTGAGTAATGTAACGCAGCAGTCGACGCGCGTTTGTCGGTTTGCTGCACTCAATTCATGAGGTACCCAACTTTCAAGCTTTTTCACCTTCCTAATTTGCTTCTGGAAAAAAGTGGATTAAAACAGTTTTATCACTAACACCGCAGTCTGCAACTAACTCGGACGTGATTTGCGATGGATCCGCTTCCACAATAGCCTTCAATTCTTCATTATCAACTTTGGTCTCCGGCCGTCCACCGGGCTTGTTCTGCACGTCGAAATTTCCAGAACGAAAACGTTGGAACCAAAAACGCACTGTGTTTTCTTTTGCGATACCGCCGCCATACACATCATTAATCCTTCGAGCCGTTTCTGCAGCACTGGTGCCACGGTGGAACTCATACTCGAAAATAATACGATATTTCAAGTTTTCCATTTTGTAAACAAAGTGACGGAAAGAAAAAACCAAAACAGGAAAAAACAAATGAATTATGGTTTTCGAAACACAAATGCACGAGTAAATAGCGGTATAAATTTTAAATTGGAATTCCTAAACAAAGAAGATATATTTGAGATCAAAGTGGCCAGTACGACAAAACACAAATTTCATATGTAAGGACCCTAATATTAGTATAGAATATAGATGCTTTACTTTGTTGTATACTAAACTAATTCACTTTTTTTAAACACGATTTCGATATTGGTAACTCTTCATTGAAAGAACAGTACCTCCCTCCCTACGTTAATATTTTGTGCCTTTTAGAAGGGTTTTAGGTTAACCTAAAATGGTCAACCTAAAAGGGTTGACCCACAAGAGAAGCAGCAGCAAATTCAATTAGTAGTTAGAAGTTGGTTCAAATTTAAATGTAGGTGACTCAAAATACCTCATCGGTATACCTGTCCTACTAGAGCGGTCACGTGGAACGGTCTCGTGTCACGCAGCCGGCGATTCGTGTAGGCATTATGTCACTGTATGGCATCATTGAAGATCTGTTTAACATCTTATAATACAGAGACTAGAGAACAGAGAAATCCGCAGTGCACTGTGGCGAGTGCAGTATGCATCTGTTTATCATCTTATAATACAGAGACTAGAGAACAGAGAAATCCGCAGTGCACTGTGGCGAGTGCAGTATGCATCTCTTTAAAATCTTATAATACGAGACTAGAGAACAGAGAAATCCGTAGTGCACTGTGGCGAGTGCAGTATGCGTCTATTTAACATCAAATAATACAGAGACTAGAGAACAGAGAAATCCGCAGTGCACAGTGGCGAGTGCAGTATACATCTGTTTAACATCTTATAATACAGATACTAGAGAACCGAGAAATCCGCAGTGCATTGTGGCGAGTACAGTATGCATCTCTTTAACATCTTATAATACAGAGACTAGAGATCAGAGAAATCCGCAGTGCACTGTGGCGAGTGCAGTATGCAGTACTAGCTGTTCGGAAATACTGTCACTGAAATCTAACGGCTAACGGCCGATTACTGGAACGTTATGCTGGAAGTTAGGACTGTATGATTCAGACATTTTTCGACACAGATTCGACATTTCGATTTTCAACTTTATCGTACTACCGCAGAGTTCTATTTTCAGCGTTCTAAATTTTCTCCTGCCTTCCGGATTCCGGATCATATAGTTAGTTAAATTGAGTGACGCTCAAGACATGACGTCCTTGTCATTTCGGCTAGCAGAGACAGCGACAGCCTGTGAATAGGAGTGCTCTTAATAGGTAGTGTTCCGGTATTCGGACGTAAGAGTTTTAAATTGAGAACAGTGGCGTGGGCTGGAATTACTAACTATTACGTTAAACGAAAATTCAAAATTGTTTATTATTAAATTAAATAGGCTTACCTATAAACAAAATCATTCGCATTTGTTAGGACTAAGGAAGGCTTGAACATTAGAAAATAATTATACGGCTGCATACTGAAGCGCTAATCAAAATTAAGAGCCCTCCTATTCACAGGCGGTCACTGCTAGCCGAAATGACAAGGACAGCATTGACTTTGAGACTTGAGCGTCACTTAATTGAACTATCGTTTCAGTATTTGGCCGTTACACGGCTAAATTAAAGTTTTCATCACCAATTTATGACGAGCCAAAAATTTCGTATTGGCTATACGTGGACCGTGACCCAATAAAGACAGGCGAACCACATTCCGACACCAAAAATTCCAATATTATAATTAAAATTACATTTTTATAACATATACATTATTATGGGTGTTTGGGAGTTATTTGGCAATTAAAATCCAATTAGCGATTGCGAAGTAAGTTATGGTTTTATTAACATCATTACGATTTACGAGTACTTAACTAGAGAAGTCGGAAAAAGAAAGGTCGATAACACAATAATTGGTGTTTTTGTAAACGTAATCGTCAAATAAAACCTGTCAAAGTTTATCAATGCAACGTGTAAAATTAAAATTATTTAAATGAAACGCCCTAAGTTGAGGAATTGTAAGAATTACTAAAAAAGACAGTTGGACAGTTGGTATGATAAAAACTAAATAGTAAAACCTGAATTCTTCCAACATATTCACAAAGGATTCCTTTCAAACTCTTAAAATTGTGCTAAACTATGCAAACACCCACACGCCTGCTGTCGACAAATCACGACTCTATTTTCGTATAACTATATTTTTCTGTAACAACTATAACCCGACTACATAAAATGTAAATTATATAGCCTATGGGATAAGTAGTTTGGGCGCTACCGTGGAACAAACATACATACACACATACATACATAGACTACCAAAATCATTACCCTTCCATTAGGCTTCGCCGTTGTCGGGTTAAAAGAAGGATGGGCATTGTGGTCTACTTACTCAATACACACATATCATTATATGTCATTAGAAAGATCTTTACAACCGACTTCCAAAATACAGGAGGAGGTTATCAATTCGTGTGTATGTTTTTTTTTTGTTTGTACTTTATTTTTTTGTATGGTCACAAAAGTGTAGGCTCTGGTTGGCTTTTTTGGTTGGACGCCAAAAACCAAAGGTTTTAATTCGAGTAAATAATGTGAGCTTGGAAGCGAGGAAATTTTTTTTTTCTTTTTTCACTGTGGTAGAGCCATGCCATGTAGAGCCCGTCTAACTGGAAAAATTACATGACCTCATAAAAAACCGGTGTGACAAAACCGACTAACTTGGAAATAAATTCACACCCTGTTTTTTATTACACCATTCGATAGTGTTGCTAATAAAAAACAAATTCTAGAGAAGAATGCAATGGGGCAATCTTAAAGATAACGCAGTATTTAAATTGCAACATATTTTGATAAAAATTGTGCGAGTAATTGGTACGTTACCTACGTTTAAATACGGATTTTCTCTTAGCTGACAAAGAATAGCAAGACCCTATTCTTTGTCAGCTAAGAGAAAATCCGTATTTTCGTTATCCGTCATTGTAACTTTTAATTCTCCTACCTCATAAATACCTCATTATTACCTATCCAACGATGAATCTCATGTAACTTTATAGGAATAGGGCCAATTAAGGTTTTCGAATAAATAAGGGCTGCATAATGCATTTGATCCTTGCCTCATACCTTGGCCGCTCCTCTACAAATCCCGGCCCGAAAATGCAGCACATTTTCGGGCCGGGATTATAATATAATGTCTGCTCATAGTAACGGGGAAAAAAAACTTATATTTTGAACCGTTTATTTTTATTTATGTATTTATGTGTTCCGGGAAAGAAACAAAGTATTAAAAACGCCCCTTCCAATGAATTGGCTTGTTTGTATTGAGTAGGTGGACAAGCATCACATACATATTTGCCCATTCTCCGTTCCTATTAACTTAAACTTACGGCCAAGTCCCCGATCGTCTTTGCCGGTGAGCGCGGTGGGTCTCCGGGAGTGCATGGAGCAACGCCTGAGGGATGAGACTCTTGGAGGTCCTCCTCTTAAACCTCTCGCTCTTCGTCCTCAGCGTCGTCAAATTGCCCCCGGGGCACCACAGGGAGTCCAGGGACAGCATGATGCACAGGCCACGTACACGTACACTATTCCATGTTTAACAATATTTGGACACGGCGAGGGAAGGTTGCGAAATGTACCAAGGCCAACACGTTCGCCCGCGAACTACGGGTGCGACCGACTGACGGAGTTATACCCGCGACGGATAGAGATAGTGGTGATAGGTGAAGTGAATAGCTGAGTAGAAGCGACACTGCGAATATGATTGGCATGTAATAGACATGATGAATATAGTAAAGTAATACTAAAAAATTATGTTGTTTATTTACTATTAAAGTATAATTAATATATATTCAGAATTCAGATATTATATTTATTAATGTTTTTATATAGAAAACGCTCATTCACCGATATATGACGGCAACGCTATCCTAGGCAAACAGCTTTAGGTTAGAGGAGGAAGATAAAAAAATTAAGCATTACTCTGTTTGCGGCTTAAAAAAGGATTTTGAATCCTTGTAAAAGAGTTCACACCGAGACGCGGCGCGGTGCTGCGTTTTAAAGGTAGCGATTTCAATATTCAAGGTTTAATCACTACACATAAAGATACACGTTTCATTGCAATTTGTAAGAGTTTGAATTTCGAGCTGCACGAGACCGCATAGCGCAGCGCCGCTCTAAGGCCCGTATTAATAAACCGTTCTCAAACTTGTTCTCAAGACCTTTCTTGGCTGAGACAGTCTCAAGTAACGATTAGCTTTCTCAAGACGGTCTTTAATTCATAGTATGATCTCAAGACCTTCTCAGTTGATAACGTTATTGTATACTCAACTTACACTTACTCAACAACTATACAATATACTCAACTTTTAAGCGTCATCTACACGACAAAGAACGAATAAAATAACGTTTCGTTTACACTTCTACAAAGAACGGATTTATTGAATAAATATTCCTTCAATATTTCTTTTTAAAAATGTAATATTTAATAATATAAATACCAAAAAAAGTTTAGTCTGTATACTTTATATTGAAAAAACTGATTTTTATTAATTTTTACGTAGATATTAATATTTATTATTGTCTAGCTTAATAGTATCCATATTTTTTAACAACTACGTAAAACGGAATGCGGATCATTGCCATTCGAAAAAAGTTCTTCTACTTATTATTCTTTAAAGTGGCTCCTTAGTAATTCGCCAATGTGTGTGCCAATTTCGTGTTGACGAATTGATAAACAAGGGCACGGTGTACAAGAGGAAGTCTGTTGAATAACCTAAAACCTAGAACAGACACAAAGATTTAGGGCGAGTACCACAGTATGTACATAAAGTTTCAGTAAAAGGAGTATTTACAAAACACAGAACAGATTTAAGGTTGACAAGTCAAGTCAAGTCAAGTCAATTAATATAAATCAAATAGATAATTCGTTTAATATAAATAAATAAATAAATATATTTAAATAAAATTGAAAATATTTCTACAAATACTCGACACTGGCGGAATGGTGCAAAACCTTTGCAACTGCGATAACCAAAAAAAAAGAAGAATAAGTATCAATAAGCGTCTTTTTTTTATAACTTTATTTTGTGTTGAGTATGTAGTGTAAATTCTGAGTTTGTTTAATCATAAGTATTTAGATTTTAATTTACATAATTGTAACACACCCAAAAACACCACAAATAATAATGTACTGTATCACAATTCCCAAGCAAGCCGTTCTCAAGTCAAGGTTTGACTGTAACCACGAAACCGCGTCTCAAGTAACAGTTTGACAGCAATGACAGCGTACTTGAGTAACGAGTCTCGTTTATGAATACGTTCGCACTCACTTGATACGCCGTACCTACAGCTGTACTTAAGTACGGTCTATTAATTAAAACAACGTCTTAAGTACTTTCTTGAGAATTGTATTAGAGATAAGAACGCTTTATTAATACGGGCCTTACAATGAAACGTGGTATCTTGTGTAGTGAATTTTTTTTTTTTAATCGCTATCTTAAAAGCGCCGCGTCGCGTTTCGGTGTGACCTGACACTTTGACACGTAATTTTTAATAAGCAGTTTGTTAGTCTAGAATTCAAGCATTCGACTGCTTGCTGCCGTAGTGCGGTGCCCTAGATTTGAAATCAGGTCATTGTAACTACGTGACATTTGCGGACCGTTAACCTGTGTCTTCCGGTCACATATTTTACGTAAATATGTAGCTATTTAAAAGATATTTTTAATTTTACTTATACATTGCACCGTGTGTCGCTTCTGTTTCTACACCTACTCTTGTGTTGGCGTGCTAACCACGAACATACATCGTGTATCGATTATCGAAGTTAGGGTTTTTATTATAATAAATAATAATAACTAGTATTAAATACATATTAACATATTCTACGAATACTTATAATTTATAAATACTATTAGCGTTCTGTTTAAATAAGTTTCGAGTAATCAAAATTTAATGTCGCAAAAAAGAAGAGTTGCAATAATTGTAGTTTAAGCCATATTCTAGTTAGGTTTACATGATAATATGGTTTTCATTAGTTGTCTAAATTCAATGATTGTTCAGCGTCAGAAATTTAACAGTTATTATACATAACGATGCAAATTTCACTAACAATAGTATTAATATGAATGAACCAAAATAAAGATAACAACATGACGGATAACCGTCATGATGTTATGTACCATAAGTTACATTTTTATGTAGGGTAGGAAGCTAGTAAGTATATAAAATATTCATACTTAATCATAACAGTCAAGTCTTTGAATACGCAGGAACATAATATAGTAACTAATAGTTTTAGCCATAATATATTTTTTCATCATTTAAAACGGTATAATTATGTGAATTGACATCGAGTGAATAGGAGAAATGCAAAGAGATGCGCATGAGGTGCTCGATATAATGTGATCAGTTGATCACGCACCGATCACGTGATAGCTTCATCAACAGCCATTCTCATGAGTCAGCCCTTTTAACCCCTAGAGGGGTGTAGTAAGTTTGACGTCTGTCTGTCTGTGTGCCTGTCGTGGCATCGAAGCTCCCAGACGCATGAACCGATTTTGATCTAGTTTTTTCGTTTGAAATCCGACATGAAGAGCACTGTCACGCTGCAACCCGCTTTGAAAAAAATCTACCTTTTTTGAGCCTACTTTACCTACAACGATACTAATAAATGTAGTAGAGTTCATTTTTTTGTAGTCTTATCAGTTACTGAGAAAGCACCATTAATATTGTTTAAACTAATAAATACGAGCAATAAGGCGTAGAAAAGTTTTGAAATACGTTCCAAATTTATTGTAGTTTGTTGTAGTATCAACAATATATTACTTTATTTTAAATTCTTTTGAAGTATCGCAAAAATGCTGCAATAACGAGATTTTAAATCACAAAACAACCTTAAACTACAAACGATGTAGTTGATTGTAGCTGAAATTGGATGTTTGTAGTGTCTGTTAAATTCTTATCAGCGATGAAAGAAACAAAAACGGGTGTTCAATAAGTCGATACACTTAAGACAATCATGAGCCCTAGATTTAATATTGTTTGTAGTTTTAGAATAAAGAAAAATATTCTCACATATCTATACATATACTACATATTTGGCGTTTTGTAAAGGAGGAGCATAAAGTCGATTTTTTTTAAACATAATATATTTATTTAATCAAAGAAAATTGCTCTATACGCACTTTTGCCATCTCATAGGAAGTTCATTGATTCCTTCACTATAAAAACCATTCGGACAGGAATCAATAAAATATTTGAAGGCGCTTTGGACTGCCCCATCGGAGTTGAATATTTTCCCTTGCAAGAAGTTATCCAAATTTCGAAAAAAATGGTAATCTGTTGGAGCAAGGTCCGGGGAGTACGGTGGATGACTTACACATTCCAATTGAAGCTCCTCTAATTTGGTAGCCGTCTGTTGTGAAGTGTGTGGCCTAGCGTTGTCCTGAAACAGCAGTAGCTTAGAGCGAATGACCAACCTCGGTTGTTTAGCAGCTAGCTCTTCCATCATGATTTGCAGTTGCTGGCAATAGACATCTGCCATAATCGTCTGGTCAGGTTTAAGAAAGCTGTAGTGAACGACACCGGCACTAGTCCACCAAACGTTCACAAGTAAATTTTTTTGAGTCAATTTTCGCTTGGGGCAGACTTTGGCTGGTTCGCCAGGGTTCAGCCATTGCGATGAGCGTTTCCGATTATCGTAAGTGGACCCTCACTTTTAATCACAGATAATGATTCGATTTAAAATTTCCTTCATTATTGTGCCGGTTGAGTAATGTAACGCAGCAGTCGACGCGCGTTTGTCGGTTTGCTGCACTCAATTCATGAGGTACCTTTCAAGCTGCAGGTACAGTTTTATCACTAACACCGCAGCCTGCAGCTAACTCGCACGTGATTTGCGATGGATCCGCTTCCACAATAGCCTTCAATTCTTCATTATCAACTTTGGTCTCCGGCCGTCCACCGGGCTTGTTCTGCAGGTCGAAATTTCCAGAACGAAAACGTTGGAACCAAAAACGCACTGTGTTTTCTTTTGCGACACCGCCGCCATACACATCATTAATCCTTCGAGCCGTTTCTGCAGCAATGGTGCTACGTGGAACTCGTGCTCGAAAATAATACGATATTTCACGTTTTCCATTTTGTAAACAGAGTGGCGCAAAGAAAAAACCAAAAGAGGAAAAAACAAATGAATTACGGTTTTCGAAACACAAATGCACGAGTAAATAGTGGTATTAATTTGAAATTGGAATTCCTAACCAAAGAATATATTATATTTAAGATCAAAGTGGCCAGAACGACAAAACGCCAATTTCATATGTAAGGACCTAATATTAAGAACTACAGCTACATTGTAGTTCCAGAATTGTTCACTACAAATTATTGTATAAAATAAAGAACCTATCGAAGATTACATATTGCTTTATTAAATTCCCTATAGTGCATTTGTAAGTGACTCAAGAGCAAAAAAAAATATTTGTTGTTTATTTTTATCTAAAAGCGATGCTGATGAATGTAATACATTTTATTTTTTTGTACTCTTATTAGCAGGGGCGTGCGCTCCATATAGGCAGAAATGCAGTGCTTTACTTGTCATTCACAGATATTTTAATAAAACGTTCGTACGTTTTAGATGACTTTAATAATTAATTAATAGTAAATAAATTAATTTAAAAAATATAATAACTTAAAAACGCCTAATATTTTATAAATAGCAACTCATCTCATGCCGTTGCGTTCTGCAGGACAAATCATCGCATGTATGTGTAATTTTCATACTTCGCAAACGCACACACCCAAGAATATCGACATGATTATATAGTGAAAAGTCCCGCGGCAGGCTCTCCGATCTCGGCTATCCGATCGCTTCCGAAAACCGCCGAACTGGCTTGTCGGAAATTATTCGTTGCCTATAATCCGAGTACAAAAGAATAGTCGGAAATCTAATAAATCACGTATGCACATTATGCATTTTTGTTTAGTAAGGTTTTATTTGTTTAAATAGAAGAAACGTTTTGTGTTTCGCGGGGGCCATATTGCATATTTCATGTGATAAGCATTGTTTACAATTTAATCGCTCCAGTTTATTTATAGGTTTCTTAAAAGATTTTTCATTTTAACATTTGAAAGTGTGTACATTTAACAGTTTATTACTGAGTTTCTATAATAATTGTAGTGATTTGCTTTTACTAGTGAGTTAGTTGATTTTTTTTAAATGTTATTTGACTCTGAGGTTTGTGTTGAAAATGTGTGTTTATTAAAAATTAAAAATAACAAGTTCTCACAATTGTCATTCAGTGAAAAGATTCAAATTCTGTCTAAAGGTAGGTGTGTACCCGAGTTACAACAATTAAACCAGCAAAAAAATAATGTAACTCGAAAATTTCATGTTAAAAGTTATGAAACATAACTGGCTGTGTGGTTGTGTACACACGATTAAATTATATTGTTTTCCTTGCATATTATTTAGTAATTTACATCGCGATATAGTAATCTCAAGTAACCGGTACCTTGAATATGTGAAAATTGAAGCTGACTGACTGGTGAGTATTTATAATATTTTAAAATATGCTTATTATTTTACTTATTAGAATTTCTTCCGCCGCGACGATCGATCGCTGTTTTGTCTGCGTTGCCGTAGAAGATGTACATGAATAGTACATCTAAGACTTGCTCTGTTGGCATGGTTTCGATTTAGAGATCCGTCGCTTGGCTGTAGCTATACTAAAAATCTATAAACGAAAAAGTTTTTGTGACCGAGTACTTCGCCGCATACCCAGTGTCATAATCCTGTGAACGCCACTGCTTATTAGTTACTAAGAAAACTTTATGAGTATTGTTTTAACAAAGAAATATTAGTAAAAATACGTTGATTAGTTACGAAATAGGTTCTAAATTGATTGTAGTTTATTGTAGTAACTATAAAATATTGTTTTGTTTTATGTTCTTTTAAAGTATCGCAAAAATGCTACAATAACGAGATTTTGAATTATAAAATAACACTTATTTCAAAACTACAAACGATGTAGTTGACTGTGGCTGAATTCAGATGTTTGTAGTTACCATTGAACACTTATCAGCGACAAATGAAACGAAATCGAGTATTCAATAAGCCGATACTCTCAAAACAGTTACGAGCCTTAAATTCTATAGCGTTTGTTGTAGTAGTAGTCGTAGTAGTGTGTGTGTGTCTGTCATATGATTTAGTGTACATTAAAGTATACACTATATATCTTGCACCAAATGTATGTAACAAAATACAAAGATTTGGATATCTTCAATGTTCAGTAGTTTAGTGTTTAATATTACACTACACGATGTTTATAATTTTCAATATAAATATGATTGTGAGTATGATCGTTAATACTTTATAAAGTATTGATTATTTTACAGATAATTGTACTTTTTGGTAAACGACAAAACGTAAATGACAATTTGAATAGTGATACGGGTGATTGCGGCCATCCTGTATATATAAGGCATGGTAAAATTATTATTAAAACCTTACCTTATTATTAAAACTTTGGAATCTTGGTGTCCATGGCGATCTGTTTCGCTGGTTAAGTTCTTATGTAAATAACAGGTGTCAGGTTGTTGTTTTAAAAGGCTTTACTTCTAATTATAGGCAAATAAACTCTGGTGTGCCTCAAGGGTCACATTTAGCACCGCTATTATTTGTTGTATACATAAATGACCTAAGTAATGTTTTAAAAAATAGCTACACCCCTCTTTATGCCGACGATACAAAAATATTTAGAGTTATCCATAACACACACCACTGTGAACTTCTTCAAAATTGAAGAAGTTAAAGTGTGAAAAATAACCTTTTCCTTAATCCTGATAAATGCAATGTAATTACTTTTAGCCTCAAACATAAACCGATTTTATTTAAATATAAACTTGGTGGGAAATATTTAAAAAGAAAATCAGAGATTCGCGATCTGGGTGTCTTGATGGACTCTAAACTTACATTTGTTTCACACATTAATGAAATATTAGCTAAGGCCTACAAACAAATGGGTTTTATTCTGCGTATCTCTAAGTCTTTTAAAAATTATTTTATCTACAAGATACTATATTATAGCTATATCCGCAGTCACTTAGAGTTCGCTAGTACGGTGTGGTCTCCGCAATACAAAACTCGCTCTGAGAGATTGGAAACACTACAGAAAATTTTTTTGAAGTGCTTGGAATTTAGAATCGGTAACTTATATACTGATTACGAATCTTCAATTTCGAGATACAACATCTCCCTTGGCAAAGCGCCGTCTAGTTTGTGATGTTGTGTTCTTATACAAAATAATTTATAACATTGTAGATACACCTGAGCTACTTAGAAGTATTGAGATTCGTGTGCCCCGGAGACAAGAAAGAAATGTTAGAAAAAGAAACCTTTTTAGTGTACTGCAATCCAGGTCGACATTAATGCTTTTATTAGAAGGTCTTGCAATATATGTAATAAGTATTTTGATGATTTAGATCTGTTTCATTGCTCTTTAAGTAAAATGAAACAAAATGCAAATTACAAAATTAGCAACATTGTTATAAGCTGATCCGAATGCATGTGTTGTAGCTTTAAGTTTTATATATTTATTACTTTTTTCTATGGAACTCTAGGTTTACGTTTCTTAATTATGTATTACTTTATAAAAATATTTTGAATTAAATAACTGTTTGTTCCTACATAAATGAAAAAAATAATTACTACGGATATTTTAGGTATATGATGTACTGCTCATATAAAGACGTTTAGGCAAAAAAGTATTGTCAAGCTCAAAGTAAAAAAATCATCTCATGTATGGGTGACTCTGCACTCAACGCAAACTCGCCCATATAATGGAAGATTTTTTTCGAATACAAACAATTATTTTTCTGCCTAAACATCTATACATAAGCTGTAGATCATGTGCCCAAAATATCCGTAATTGATTTTCCCGAACCTTATATACATATAATATACATATGATATGGTCCTTACATATGATATTGGTGTTTTGTCACTTTGGCCACTTTGATCTCAAATATATCCTCTTTGGTTAGGAATTCCAATTTCAAATTTATATTAGAGTAGTTACATTACTCAACCGGCACAATAATGAAGGAATTTTAAATCGAATCATTACCTGTGATGAAAAGTGGATCCTGTACGATAATTGGAAATGCTCACCGCAATCGCTGAACCCTGGCGAGCCATCCAAAGCCTGCCCCAAGCGAAAATTGAACTCAAAAAAAGTTACTCGTGAGCTTTTGGTGGACTAATGCCGGTGTCGTTCACTACAGCTTTCTTAAACCTGACCAGACGATTACGGCAGATGTCTATTACCAGCAACTGCAAATCATGATGGAAAAGCTAGCTGCTAAACAACCGAGGTTGGTCATTCGCTCTAGGCCACTGGACAACGCTAGACCACACACTGCACAACAGATTGCTACCAAATTAGAGGAGCTTCAATTGAAATGTTTAAGACATCCACCGTACTCCCCGGACCTTGCTCCAACAGATTACCATTTTTTTCGAAATTTGGATAACTTCTTGTAAGGGAAAAAATTCAACTCCGATGGGGCAGTCCAAAGCGCCTTCAAAGATTTTATTGATTCCTGTCGGAATTTTTTAGGTAACGAATCAATGAACTACCTATGAGATGGCAAAAGTGCATAGATAGCAATGGTATATTATACTTTGATTAAATAAATATATTATGTTGAAAAAAAAACGACTTTATGTTCCTCCTTTACAAAACGCCAATTTCATATTATGTAATGACCTAATATTTATTTTTTGTATGTTCGACGATTGCTCCGCCGTCTGTGGACCAATTTTCAAAATTATGTTTTTGATTATACATCAATTATACCCTATAGGGTATAATCCCAAATTGGTCCTTTTGACATCAAAGTGGTGACCTGATGATGGGATCCATGAGGAATCGAGGGAAATTCTCGAAATTTATATCGACACATATAATGATTTCGACTGTTTCTGAAGTAGTCCAAGCATATGCTACCAAAAAGTAAGATTTTGCTCTAAGGTATACCCTGGATCCAAAAGTACTGAACAGAACTCCTCAATCTTTAAAGATACGCGTTTGGAAATTTCGGCATTGGCATTTTCGGCATGTTTAAAAAACTACAAGCATATGCTACTATGTAATTTACAATACCTAATAGAAGCTTGGCGGGTAATCAATTATGGATTCGATCGTTTATTTTAAACGGTCTTAAAATGTATGAATAATAATTTAACAAATATCACTAAAAAGGGAAAAAATATTATTTTAAATAAAAAATCAAAGCGACTTCCAAATAGGATATTGTTTGGGCTGGTACCGACTTTAAAATTAAGATTGAATAGAGAAATAGATTTAGCCAAATTTAAAAGGGGAATTATTTAGAAAATAAGATTTATTTCATACTTTACTTTGGAAGTCGGTTTAATTTTTTGTTACCCATTGGGTACGAAACCCTAAAAAACATTTTCAATATTGTATACAGAAGTATATCAGTCAGTAGAGTAATTTGCTGAAAAAGTTTTTTCTCCAAGCACACTATTCTAGGCAGTCGAAGCCGTGATCAAAAGCTAGTAGTTTATATTTTGTGTGTATGTGTAACTGATGATTGTGCACAATAAAGTATATTTTCATTCATTTTTTTTTCATTCATTTTTTTTCATAGTAAGAAAGTAAGGATAAAATAATATAAGAGATGAAGCGGATTCCTTGAAAGGAGATTATAAAAAGACGGGCACGCCCTTCACTCGTCCATTTGCTCATCGGCTGTCACTCGGTGCGGACTTAGTTTAGACGTCGCGGTTTTGTGATTTAGTTTATTTAACAATTCTTAACATTATTATTTTTGGAATTTAATTAGTTTAATTTGCTCGAGAATATTATGCAATTTGTTTTAGTGTTTTAATTTTGTTATTAATAAGATTGGTATTTGTAATTTTTAAATAATTATTGTTAATAATTAACAATAATTATTTAAAAATTATTAACACAACTACAATAATTATTGTAGTTGTGTTAATAATTTCTTTTTTTTTTATATTTATCTCGCGTCTATTTCTAAAAATATAATATCTCAGATTAAAAACATTTAGCAATATACAGATTCACACTTTATATTTCCATTTCATATTAGTAGATATTTACATTAATTAGTAAGCTTATTTTGCGGAGTAACACGGACACATGTATAAAATTAACAAAAACTGGTTCATCGACCATCACTGAAACCTAATTTTACTAGGGTCATCGTCCTGGCGAAAGCGTTTAAGTAATGCCTCGCCTTGCATGACTCATACCAGACTTTACAGATAGTACAATTTAAGAAAGTTTTAGAAGTAAAAAAACTTTTTAGTTTTAATGTCATTACAATTTGATGAAACACGATGCACGAATCTTTAAGTCGTGCAAGAAAAGCAATAGCGCGTCTTAGCTTTTCGAAAGAGACATCCATTGACAATAACTACAAAATTTATAAAATAAAACTATAACCCGACTATGTAAAATATATAGGTGACCTATGTAACACGGGCTAGTATTACGAACTAATTGAATTTATTAAAATCGGACCAGTAGTTTAGTTAGTATATTGTACCATTTTACTGTACCATATTTTTGCAAAAAAAGATTTCTACTCTATTCTATTGTAGGCGCAACGGTGGAACAAACAAACATACATACATATAATGCTAAAATCATTATCCTTCCTTTTGGCTATAGATAGTATATTCACGTTAAGTGTAGTATTCCGCTATCGCACGCCAATGCTCTAACACACGTTCCGCTCGCTTGGACGCTACATGATGTCTGACATAAACTGTCACCGTGACTCGTCAACTGTGATCTGTGTCTAGAGCACTCGAGATAGTATGATATCTATGCTTACAAACACAGTCATAGACTACATCCCTTCCTTGTTTTAATTTATTTTGTGTTTGTATATATTCTACTTGCATCCAGTCATAATTAAATTATTAACCATGAATAATAATTCCCTATGTTTATATTGTAACGTCTCTATTGTATATCGTTATTTTATAAGCAATTCTTAGCATCGTATTGAGTGACCAATAAAGGTATAATTTAGAAAACACAATTAATCTGCTTTCAATTCATTCACTTTCCTAATTATTTCCACACTCCACTCTTTATCCGACCGACGTGTATTCTACCTCCCTCTCTTTGTCTTTTAAAACCTTCCAATGTCTCTCAAGTGTACAACATTTCGCTTTGGTACTTTTTCCCCTTTTGAATCATTCCAAACTTCTATATCTCATTTTGTTTTTTTTTTCCTGATTCGAGAACCAAATTTACGCTTAACTTGGTTTCTTTATTAAGATTCTTGGGTAGATCTTATCCCTTGGCCCTACACAGCACTCTTTTGCATTTTCCTTTTCCCTCTGCAGCTTTGCTGATCGTAAGTCATTCAAATTATCGTGAATTCTGACGCTCAACCTGGGATATTTCTGTGTCTAACATGGTACGGTAGAAAAGAGTTATGTTCGTTTACTTTTTGTTATAACTACGCAGTTATTTTCGATGTATTTCCTTAACGACTGCATAAACCAGTTTAAACACAATACAAAATCTAAAACAGATGTTTTAGATTTTGTATTGTCAATTGTGTTTAAACTGGTGATCGTACAGTAACATTTACTTCCCCTAACGTCTAACGTAGTCCGCCTCAAATGACAAGAAAATTCCACTATGGAATGGAACATTATACCTTTGGTGTAGTTGTAGCTTATACTAGAGTGCATATTTTATTCTTAATAAAAGAATTGTTATTCTGTAGTGGTTGAGAAACCGGTCTCTTTTCGCTATTCTTTACCTGCCTAATGTAGGGGATGCCTAAGCCGTGTTATTGGATAATGTATCAAAATAAAGTAATCCATTTTGACATTTGTACTGATGATTAACTGCATACTTAACGCGAATAGACTAAAGGAATTCGATTTAGAAAAAAAAGCTTAAATTGACGGTAGGCTACATATTTTAATATTTTGTTTTATTTTATTTTTATTTATTTGGAAAACATACAGTGATATATATAAACATCTTAAATACAATATAAATTCTTTACACTATTAACACGTTTTCACAATTATTATAATACTAAATAACAACAAATGCTTTTCTGATGTAAGTATGAAGAAAAAGTATGTGTATTGAAAATAAATAATATTAAAAATACATAAATTGTAGAAATCTCGTAAATCTTCTTTGGATGGACTCTTTCCGGTTGATATGGGTGCTGTATTGTGGGTTCCATATTTGAGAGCAATACTCAAGGACGCTGCGAACATATGAGCAATAATAAAGGATCTTCAGTATTTCTATACTTTTAAATTGAGAGCTCATTCTTATGACAAAACCCAGTGACCTATTAGCTTTAGAAACAATGTAGTCTAGGTGCTTAGCACATGTTAGCTTACAATCGTGAATGACACCTAGATCTCGTATCTCAGAAACTTTTTTTAGCTTCTGTTCCTTCAGAAAGTAGGAGAAATTGTCAACGGTTTTAATTGCACGGCTGAAAGTTATTGCACAACATTTCCCGGCGTTCAGGTCTAGTTTATTGGCACTACAGTATCTCTCAAGTCTGCCAAGGTCCTCCTGCAGTAAGAGACAATCGGTAAGTCCTTCGATCTTTTTAAAAACTTTCATGTCATCTGCATACAGAAGAAATTTAGAATGATGAAAACATGTATGTATATCGTTGATGAATATATTAAATAGCAAAGGGCCTAACAGCGAGCCCTCAGGGCTCAGGGCAGACACCTGAAGGCACTATATTGCATTGAGGTAAAACCGGTGACAACCACTGCCTGCGATCTATTTTGAACGTATGAAGTGAACCATCTGTACAGATTTCCATGGATTCCAGCCGTATGAAGCTTTTCTAGGAGTAGGGAGTTATCTATACGGTCGAAGGCTTTGCTGTAATCCGTAAAAAATGGCATCAACCTGACCACCTGAATCCATATTCTCTGTAACAAATTCCACAAAAGATAAAAGATTGGATATGGTCGATCTGTGCTGTAGAAAACCGTGCTGCTCAGGAATAAAGAGAGTTGAGAAAGAGCTGTAAACTTGCTTGTAAATATTTTTGTCTAAAAGTTTGGCGAATATGCATAATTTTGAGATGGGTCTATAATTTTTTATTTCGTTTTTACTGCCACTCTTATGGATTGGTGATACGAAAGCAGATTTCCAAATTATTGGGACTGTGCCTTCCTGTACAAACCGTTTAAATAATAAAGTAATAGGCTTCATCAAAGAATCTGAGCCCTGAACTATAAGATGGGGTGGGACGTTATCTGGGCCTGCACCTTTGGTTTGGTCAACTGCAGTTAATAGTTGCTTAACGTTATCAGGTAATATTTCAATATTAGTTACAATAGAATTATTAAAATAAAATAAGTTTTGTTTTATACAAGTGGTGTTAGTGTTTGGTGGAAGGAAGGTACTGTTAAAGTAGGTCCAAAAAAGAGAACAGGCATCTGCTCCCGAGGTGGCGGTATACCCGTCATAGGACAAAGAAGAAGGAAGAGCGTTAACATTTTTGTCGTTTTTTATAAAGGACCAAAAGAGTTTTGGGTTTTTTACTATTGAGTATTCACATTTTTCAATGTAAGATTTATAACAGCTTTCTTCCAAAATCTTAGCCCTTTTACGCAGTAGCGAGAATGTATTGTAATCATTTGTATTCCCATAGGTTCGGTATTTACGGAAGTATTTATATTTCTCTTTAAGAATCTTTTTGAGGGCGGAATTATACCAGCCTGGGAAGTTTTTACGATTGTTTACATATTTTTGAGGAATATAATATGTATCTATGATGTTATATAAACACTCGTAAAAGGCAGTCGTTGCATCTTCTAATAAACCTTCGCTGAGACACTCATTCCAATTTATTTTGTTTAGTTCCATATTAATTTTAGCATAGTTACCTAAAGTATATATATACTTCTTCCGCGGATTAATTTCGAGATTTTTTAGGTTTTTCAAAGTTAAGGTTATATCTAAGGATTTGTGATGGGCATCTTCAGGTACTAATGGGGCACCACAAGCCAAGACTGAACATTGAGTATTAGATAGTACCAAATCCAAGATTCTTCCGTTAATATTTTTGCAAAAATTAAATTGACAAAGGTTACACTCGATTAAACTATCTAAAAAAATTGTTTCAGTTTCACCTATAGCACTAGAATATTGTAGATTATTTTCGTATTCTGAGTTCCAGATAATGTTGCTCAAGTTGAAGTCGCACATTATCACAAATAAGTCGTTTGGACATGAGTTCACAATTAAAGATAAATTTTGCATAAAATTAGTTAGTTGCATATTAAAAGAGTTACCAAGATTAGCTTTGCATAAGTAAATAGTGCAGAAATGTATCATTTGCCTGGAATGGGGAGATGTTTTTAAGGTAACTGTCACCCAAAGATCTTCTGCAGAGGATGACCATTCCGGCCGGTCGACTGCTGTATATTCCCTTTTTATAGCAAATAATACGCCACCGCCGTACTTTTCATGTGTGACGTTGTAATCCCTATCCCTGCGGTAAACAACATATCACCGAACAGTTCACCGTCGAACACGCTGCCATGCCGACGAGCCATGCTCTGGTTAATGAAATCGAATCATAAGAGTTTAGCATTACATTTCTTTTAAAGTCATGGGTTTTTGTTCTAAGTCCTCGAGTGTTTTGGTAGTAGCAATGTTTAGCAGAAGAATAATAACATTGTAAAATATTTTAAGTTTGGTGATAGATTGTGATGGATAGAATACGAAACCCAATCGGCGATGCGGTATGATTAAAGCGGTAAGTGTGTAATAATGTAACATTTACTGAGATAGCAGCATTTAGGTAGTGTAAGTCTATAAAAAAAGTATTATAGTAATATTTTGATACTCTTAAAAGCAAATTATAGTATGTAGTATGAATACAATATAACTCACGACAAGTTTCACCCGTTATTTTAGTATACATATATAGGTACCTAAACCTAAACCTACAGTAAACAATGAAAGTGAAAAAATAACATGTAGATAAAACCCTTGCTTTTAGAAATATTGTAACGTAATAATATGTTCGCATGACATTGGTTCTAATAAAAACAATGTTGTGAACCCTGCGATATAGCGAATCATTTAAATAAGTATATCTTGTGAGTCGTTTTTGACGAAAGTTTATACAATTGATGTCCGTAGTTAATTTACTTGCTTTTAGTGTAGGAATATGGTATAGCGGGGGAATGATAGTTATTAGGCGTCGTAAATAAGAAACAAAAAATAAAAAATACCTTATGTCTAATGTCTATGATAATAATCGTAAAAAACTCATTATGAATTCATTTAACTTTATAATAAAATGAATAATTCGGAAATATTTAATGCAGGTATTTGAGGGAAAAATATTATAACACCAATTTCTGTGATGTGCGGTAGTACGGTGAGGTGCAAGGAAGTTCGGACGCAGGACAGTGAGTACAAGCGATTGTAGGCGTTAAAGCAATACGTATTCTAGGCGGCCCGTACGAGATTTCTACAATAATAAGCCAACTTATTATTGTAGAAATCTTCAATTCTTCAATTCTTCCTTTTCGTAACGACAGTGAAAAGCAACAATTTGACTTTTCTTTATTGTAATGGAAGGTGACATATATTTGAGATTTTTAGCACAATATCGAATAGATTTTCGTTGTTTTTCTGTGGTACTCCCCTGATTTCGATATTGTTCGCTCTGGACCACTGATCTCGAGTTTCGAGCTCTTGGTGAAGTTTGGCTATATCTCCTTACAGAATAGAAACCTGTTTAGCTACCTTTTCCACGGAGATAACTCTAGATTCCAGTGTGTGCGCCTTTTCCGATAGTGACAATAGAAGATGTTGGGTCATTTCCTGGGAATCCTTTAGGGCGCTGAGCTCAGTCTTTATGAATTTGACGTCTTCTAATAGAGCAAGAGGCTTTAGCTGCAATGCATTTCCATTAAGTTGCTCATGTAATTTGTCTAGCTATTTCGGCTGGGGAGAGGTTGCAGCTTCCGAGGGTGACAGGCAGGTTTTGCATCTAGGGCAGCGCCAATTGTTCCTCCTTTCACCCAGCTTACGGTAGCCGGCTTCCGTTATTCCAGAGCAAGAGAAATCGTACTGCTATTTGCAGATACTGCATGGTAGACCATCCGTATGGTATTTGCCGCAGTTTGCACAAGTAAATATTTTGAGTAAAGTATGGAAAACTCTGGGAAAACCAGTTAAGCAGACGACTGATATATAATATGATGAAATGTGACAAAGATTTTTATGATGCAACATTTGTCAAATTTATAATAACAAGTATAATAAATCCAAAGTTTTACTGGAACAAATTTTGACCCCTTTCGTGCTTTAAGGTGGTGTATTTTAGAAAAACTTCTCTAATAACAGATAATACCTGGGGTCATTGCCAAGATTTCATCACTAAGTACAATGACAAGTTAGAAAATAAAAATATTGACATAATGCACACTAAATGATTTTAATCAATACCATACATTTTTTACTTCTAGCTTTGTCATCATACTTAACAATGCAACAATACTTAATAACCATACTGCTACATTTGACAAATTTATTTTAAGAATTTTAATTACCATGTCAGTTGAAGGGACCTTGATAAAATCAAAAGTTAATTCCTAACTTTATCCATATAATTCATCAACAATCAACATACGTTTATCACTGAATTGCATTTGTTTTATAAGTTTAAAATTTCATAGTATCATTGCAGATCAGCAGGTCTAAAATGGCCACATTAAGTGAATCTCATTATGAAACATCATCTATTGATAATGAATAGGTGATGTTTCATAATAAGATTCATATAATGTGGCAATATAGACTCAGATAATATTCAATAATATATTATCGAGGTGAAATAATAGTATACTCTGTTCCGATCCACATAAAGGCTTTACTTTAGATTAATATCACTAATTTGTCCTATTAATTGGTTTATGGTAATTTTACCGCTTAAAGGTATTTTATTATCAAAGTAATTTTGCAAGTTTTCAAATTTGATAACTAGCTGTTGCTAGCTCTGCCCGCGTAAATATAGTATCCCAATGGAACACTGTAATTTTTCAGGATAAAAAGTAGCCTATGTTTTAATCCAGAGCCATAAACTAGTTAGTAGTTAGTTAGTAGTAGTACTACTACTACATCCAGTAGTTTTTGCGTGAAAGAGTAACAAACATCCATCCTCACAAACATTCACATTTATAATATTAGTAGGATAATAATTTTTATCTAAATAAATCGAAATGTAAACAAAGAGAATACGAGGCTATAATGCTACCAAATTAAATAACAATATTACAATGACACATTAGGTAATTTGGTCAGAATTGTTTGAGCAGAGTTACGCGGCTTGGTTTTGTTATAGGTAGGTAGGATATTTTTTAATGAATATTAGTTGTAAAATAGAACATTTAAAACTGAAGTTCATATCAAACAGCATTACACTGATAGTAGGTCAATAAGATTTACTTGAAATAGTAGTATCGAGCAATAAAAAATGTAAACAACTATTTTGTTGTGACTATGATAACGCTGACATTAGTTGTTTTTGTAATTTATATTGCGTAGCTCATGCTGCTTACCTTTCGTCATCATCTTCAATAGCTTCGTTGCTTGTGGTAGGATTGTGTTTTGAGTTTACTTTGTGCTCAACTTTCACAACACTCATTTTGCCGAGTCCCATTAATAGCGTCACAAATAGTTAGTTCTCTTGATGTACATTCTAAAGAGTAACACATTGAAATACGAAAAACTATTGTATCAATCAGATACAAATCATATTTCTATGCAAAACCATTTTATTTCAGAATGTTAAAAAACAGAGGTTATGTTTGAGTTTGAGAAATCGAGTATTGACATGTCAAATAATGATAAAACTCGAAACTCATAGCTGTGACATCAATAGGGATGCGCCTAGTGTGGAATACACATTTTTATAAATAATAATTTAAAATTATTGAATAAAGATACTTACATAAATCTAAAATAAATACTTAGGTATTTAGATTGACGTGAATCAAAATTTTATGCAAATAAAAAAAATTGTCCATCTCTTTCTCGCAAAACGATTTGTTACGTCACGAGTTGCTACCGCCATACATTTTGTTATTTGTAATGACAAATGTATGGCGGGTGCAACTCGTTTATTAACATGTTGTCTAACATCGAATAGACGAAAAATATTTTGTAAGCAACATGACTATAGTCAAAACCCGATATTGATGGGTGCCATCGATCTTCACGTTAAATTAATATATCGATTGTGAGCTGTAGAATTAATCGTAAGCTGTCATAATTTATTTATAGTTAAATCTTAAGTTTATTTGTCACTGTTAACTAAATAGGTTAATAATTATTGCAAGGTGTGAAAATAAAATGTCAAATAATTTTGATTTGCTGAAGGTTGATTTTAGTGATTTACTTTTTTGTTTGATATTTGATAAATTGTTATTGAATAACTGAGTCCATATCCGTTGAGTGGGGTGATGAAGTAGGGAGAGTAGGAGTGAGAGCTCGGCACAACGGAGGGAAATCAGTTGGAAATCAACCTTCAAAAAATATACAAGTCATAAAGTGTTGTGAAATGTATAAATTATAAAATAATAAAGGGTTTTATGTGAGTGTTGAATTATTTCCAATACGATGGCATATTCGATAATGTCTTGTTTAAAGTACGACGTCTATTTTAAATATTTATGATTGTTCCTTGTTAATTTAAAGAGCAATGATGCAGAAAATCGTATTCTAGATTTACCTGAATGTCATAAGCTTGTCGCCCAACTTTTTAAGAGGGTTCTTCCGCAGCGGCCCCGGTGATCCACCCGGTGAACTATCCCGTGACTCCGCTACTAACGCACGAGCAATAACTAGATCTTGCTCGTTCAACATCCTGCGAAAAATATAGGTAATGAGATCTTATATATTGCTTGATCCAATGAACCTGAGTTGTCATTTTGCAACTAGAAATCATCTAGAAATACACAAGAAAGAAAATATTATCGTATTTTCGATTAAAATATGTAAAACTTCGAGTATTATATTATAATTATATTAATATCTATAAATAAAGCTTTTAAAATAAGCAGTACTCTAACTTAATTTCGAATTAATTACGGTATAGTTTCCAATAAATGATGGAAGTGCATAAAATAGGTAGTTAGGTACTTAATTACTGAAATTATAATAATATCTTTTGCATCTTTATCAAAAAGAGTTTTAATTTCACTTGTTCTTCATTGTCATCAGATTTCAAAATACACGTTATTTACAGCCTCTGTTTGTAGTTAGTTTCCAGTTTTCACACAGAAGTGTCCAATTCTTTTAGTGCCCCTAGGACAGTTTTCTGATTTCACAATGTTCTTGCCTGTTCTAGTTTTATTTTCAGACAAATTCACATTTTTTAGCACTGATATAGTAGTACTCGTACTTGTAGTATCATTCCCTGGCTCTGGTAGCTCAATACACAAAATCAAAGTCAAAAATAGACACAAAAGTATAAAAATTTTCATTGTGAACCGTGTTTATGCGTTCAAATGTATCAATCAAATAACAATTAAATGATATGTACCTATGTGTGTGTTCTCTGTATCCGTTAGCATAATTACGTTCTTATCAGAAGACTGAAGAATGTTAAAATGTCTCTCAGAATTGTTGTTTATAAAATATATTTTATAATAGGTTTTTTCAGAAGATTATACAAGAGACGTTTAAAATATAACCAGTTTTTACTAATTAACTTAAGTAATGGACTATCTACTTGCTGATCCAACGCGCCACTTTGTGCTAGATTAATAATAAAATACGTATGTATTAATATACATACTATATAATAATAATACTGCACCTATATTACAAGTCCACCCACACCACATTTGGGATGATAAAGTAGTTTAAAACAATTGCTACTACTACTCATGCACGCACACCAAACATTGAAAACATCAAAACCGGGCGAGCCATTTCAGAAAAGTTCACTTAAAAATATAACGCTACATGATTACCTAGATGAAGAATACAGAAATAAGTATCTAATATTAATAGGTAATATTAATTAAAATTTGATTCTGTTAATGCTACGAAATACTTTTAATATATTTAAGCATTATTTCTGCTTAAATTATTTAAATTCCCACACTTTAGAATTGCTATTGTTAATTTAATGAATTCAATTTACGTGAATTTCAATGTACGTAACATTCGGTCTTCCGCTTCGAGAATTATTTTAAACAAAAATTAAACCGTCTTCCAAAGTAAAAATACACAAAAAGTATGAAATAATAATAAATTTATAAATAAATTTGGCTAAAATTTTAACTTTATGAATTCGGTACCGGCTCAAATAATATCCTGATATATCATTGTTTTATAGAGGTCACGTTTAATTTGGCTAGTACCGAATTCAAAATTATGAAGAATGTAAAGAGAAATAGTTAAAATTTTAGCCAAATTTAAAAGGGGAATTATTTAGAAAATAGATTTATTTCATACTTTTTTGTGTATTTCTACTTTGGAAGTCGGTTTAGTTTTTTGTTTAAAAATAATTGAATTCGCGCCAAGCTTCCATTAGGTATTGTAAATAAGACGATGATGATGATTACTAAAAGTTACATAGTGACATATGCTTGCAGTTCCTTAACAATGCCGAAATTCCCAAAGGCGTATCGTTAAAGACTGAGGAGTTCTGTTCAGTGCTTTTGGATCCAGGGTATACCTTAGGTACAAAATCGAATTTTTTGGTAGCATATGCTTATGTTACTACAGAAATAGTCAAAATCACTGTATGTGTCCATATAAATTTCGAGGAGTTCCCTCGATTTCTCATGGATTCCATCATCAGGTTTCCACTTTAGTGACTAAAGGACCAATTTCGAATTAAACCCTTTACAACAACGAAAGAATTTTGCAAATAGGTCCCATAAACGGCAGAGTAATATTCAGAGGTATCCGTGTCGGTGTAAAATACTATGAGAAGTACCTTTTATATCATCATAATGTGATGATGTATGGTGTGATGATGGTGATGATGATGATGATTACTCTAATTGACATAGTGGCATATGCTTGCAGTTTAAAAAACAGCGCCGAAATCCCCCCAACATGTATCTATAAGGAGTCGGAAGTTCTGTTCAGTACTTTTGGATCCAGGGTATACCTTGGTGCAAAATCTTACATCAAGCATATGCTACCAAAGGTAGCATATGCTTGGGTTACTTCAGGAAAAGTCAAAATCACTATATGTGTGCATATAAATTTCGTGGAGTTCCCTCGATTTCATATGGATTCCATTATCAGGTCACCACTTTGGTGACAACGGGACCAACTTGGGATTATACCCTTTACATCAAAACAATAATTTTGAAAATCGGTCAACAGCCGGCGGAGTTATCGTTGAACATACAAAAAAAAACATACAGCCGAATGTATAATCGCCTCCTTTTTTTGGAAGTCTGATAATTACATGAAACACATTTTTTAATTTTCAATGAAAATCAACCTTATCGATACATACATATTTTATATGCAGTAGTAATTGTAAGTACCTAAAGTGTTAATAGCTGTTATTTATTTTACACTATACTTAGGGCCTGTTTCACAATCTAACAATAAGTGTCAGATAAAGCTTATTGTAGTCTTAGGCTTAGTGAAAAATGATTGATTGATTTGATTGATAGTCGCTCGATATCAAGTAAGCAGCGACAAAACTTCCGAATATACATTCGACACTTATTAGAAGATTGTTACTTGTTTCAAAATGATTCTTACGTAATAAAATACAATTATTATAAATAGAAGAAAAATAAACCATAAACTTTAAAGCGAACACAATATTTTTAATATAAAAATAACGTAGGTGTAAAAAATAAATATATTATGTATTAATTTCCTTTATGTAGATACGTATCACACAAAGTCTAATTACAAATGTATTTTTTTTGTAATATCCGACGATAAAAATCTACCTTCGCTATAGATATAACTAAGTAAAAAGAAGTTATGTAATAAGTTGTCGGTAAAGCTTTTCTTGTACCTAATTTCTAAAAATAAACTAATAACTAGAGTAATACCTATCGATAAAGATAGTGGTATATTATTTCATCACTTTTTGACAATTTTTTTTTATTTCGGTAATCTACAGGGCAAGGGATAACAGAACCTGATTTTGTTTAAGGCCGGACTTCGACGTTTAATTTTGAACCTCCACGGTGTTTGCTGCTTAATTTACTATTATTTATTAAATGCTAGATTATCTAGAATCAAGTTAAGTATAAAGTACTCAATGCTCAAAATAACTAAAGAAACTACAAAATAGTTTTGAAGTGTTTTCTGCCTTAGTCAGCGTAGACTAAAAATAAAAATTACCTGAGCGTTTATTTAAACACAAAACACAGCATAAATAACACAAAAACACCGGCGCAGGCGTGTGCGCTAAGCCGAGATTTGTATGACAATGTGGGATTTAACTAGTTTATTTTCGTTCTATGTTATGTCAATGAAATGAGGCATGGTGTGCCACGGCCGTACCTCTCACTATCAATGATCGTACTAATGATAACTATAAATAAACCTTGTATATTCCGAGTACCCAAATATATTTCCTTTCTAAAATATGGGCCGTGATTTTATTTTAGAGATTAAAGTTCAAACGCTTCCATACATACAATAAGCTTATTATGTCGATATACCGTAGGGGGTTGCAGGCTTCAGATCTCAATCTAGTGCTAATTTAATATAATCTTCATAAGCCTATTCATAAAATCAAGTTTTAATTGCAAATAAGGCATAAACCTGCCTAACTTAATGCACATAAGTTAGAATCTGCATGTTGGTTGAGACTTGAGCCCATCTAGAAGTCTTGTCATTTTAGACCCGAAAAATCTCACGCACCAAACGGCCCAGCGACTGATTCCAGCCTAACCAAAAACATTTTCCACAGTAAACGTCAAGGAGCCACGCTACCTGAAATTTCTTTTTGAGAGGCATAATACATCTCGACTGTGATTTTTGCGTGAAATGGCCAATTATGGCGTTCTTGATCTCGGAAACAAAGATACATTAACAATTTTGATATATTGAATAGTGCGGAACAGCTATTGGCCTAGTTCGTAGCGGCCTCGCTTTTTGTAAATTTCGCTTAACTTTTTAATTAAGCCCAAAATTGCAGAGAAAGATTTTTATAAAATGCGCGAAGGCACTATTTTTGAGCTCCTGGATTGAACCACTGTTCTAAGCAAATGAAATAATAAAATGAGAATGTTATCTCCTATATAGTCGTATAGTTCGTAGCGGCCTTAGAATTTTGAAATATCTTTGATTTAATATAGAAAAAAATCTTATCCTAAGCCAAAAAAAACTTCGAAAATAGCTTTAAGTTAACTGTGAATTACCCCTATCTACGATAATATTATTAAGCAAAATATATACCAGAACAATTGTTACTTCATGAGGAATAAAGATTTTATAATTTTAAAGCACGAATTTATTAACCTATTTCAATAAAAACGATAAATACAACTGCAAAATTACTACAAAATGCGAAATGTCGGCAACGCTTCAAATACCTAATCTCGCAGAGTGCAGATTTGTAATAGGGCTCTTAAGTAGCTCTTATATTAGATAGCTTCGCACTTTGCACCATAATGCCCCATTCTACTTCGCCCCTGTCGCTTTCTACTTTAGATCCGCCACTGGTTCGTTCCAATTATCCCAATACGGCCAAAGCTGCGGGAAAAGCTTGTATGTACATACTATGTAGATAGTAGGTTATACTTACTAATTAGTGCACCTGCTGGTATCTATTCTGTGCTACAGTAATTTAACAACTCGTAACTCATGAGTCACAACTCACAGTTCTATGTTTTAATGGTAATAACTGGTTTTATACTTAAGTGTGAGAGAGACAGCCTTCATAAATGACATAAGTAGTTAAATCCAACAGAATACGGTTTTTTCTTAGTTTAGGTTCGCGCCTTCTCTACTTACAGACCATTCAGAGTTATTTTACCTCGGAGTTTCTATGGGACTTATGGGAGTGATCCGTCGTTGGCATGAAGGTCCTGTCAGATGTAAAGTAAGACTGGGACTATATAATCCGGAATCCGGCGGGCCAGAAAAAATTCAGAGCACTGAAAATAGAACTCTGCGTTAATACAATTGAGTTAAAAATCGAAGTGTCGAGATGTCATAAAATATAACATTGACATCACGTCTTGTGTGCGTGTGATTCTCAGCTCTACTGTAGGTATTAGTTCTATTTTCAATGGTCTCATTTCTGAATTTTCCACGAATTCCGGATCATATAGTCCCAGCCTAATTCGAAAGTGTAAACGGACTGTGGAAAGAGTTTTCCTGCCCGCTATGTGCAAAATGGTAGCTACTGCTGATAGGCTGTGGTACTAATGACGAAGTACGAACAACTTTTATTTCGTCCGGTTCTAAAACTTGTTTGGACTGTACAATCAATTGGCAATAATGATTTACCTTGTACAGTTGTTTGTTCATCAGGATGTCTTACGTCAGTTAACCAAACTACCTATTTTATAACGTGTGATGTTGTGTGTGTTATTCGTAAAGACTAGCTCTATCTTGCGACTGCCCCATCAATTCTCCGTGGGGTACCGGAGTAGGAATAGCAGCTCCCCATCTTCCATCTCTTCCCGTGGGTGTCGTAAATGGCGACTAAGGCCGTTTGTCCACCGCCACCGTCAACGGGACGTCCACGAGATTGACGGGACGGGCGTGCGGTGGACAGACGGCTATAGTAAACGTATGTATCGCTACTTCACTTCGACACACAAGTGTCGATTTAAATTTCACAACTTTCTGTTGCAACTTTAAATTTCAGAACCTTCCGATTTCCAACTCTATTGTATTAGTGAAGAGTTTGAATTTCAATGCTCTGAATTTTCCGGACAGTATAGTCCCAGCCTTAGGAAATTACACTAGGAAATTGGGAGCAGCGTTTCCGTGAACCTTATATGGCTCCACACCAACCCCCCACCCCACCACGACGACTAAGGAAGGTCGCAGGGAGTCGGTGGAGCTATCGAGAATCTGTAAGTAATTCATGTCATGTAGGGGACGTCTCCAGGCTAGAGTAGAGAGGCTACAATTTATTACAATTCAGGCAATACAGTCCGCTGCCACCAACTCTTTCGCGATTCGACTACCCACCACGAACAATGTTTAGTTACATAATTTAATGTTAATTAAGTAAATAAAATTAAGTGGAGGTCAAATACAAAAATATACTTTGCAATTTGTAAATAAATTAAAAATTATAATCATAATTACGTATTTCTGCGTAATTCAATTATTTAGAAGCACCTATGCATTTGATGAGCTAACTTAAAGCATCATTATGCATTATTCATAATTAAAGATTTTCACAATAAAAACAAACAAGGCTCTCCAAGTTATTTTTATTATTATTCCAAGGAATTTTAATATAAGAAACATGTCACACATTTTCATTTCTTTAAGTTACTCACTGAGTAGGTAGGTATGTAGGTACTTACTACTTACCTATAATTGTTTAGCTTGATAACATTATAAAGCGCTGTGCGTTTTTTCAACGTGTTTCAATAAATAATAATCAACAAAATATGTTGCGTATTAATCTCTATTGTCTCATTTAATATGTTTTATACTTGTCCATTTTTAGGGCCCATTTTCCCTTTAGTATGTAACTAGCTGTAAGTATTATGTAATAAATAAAACATAAAATAATATTCCGTAACCACATTTACTGTAAACTCTTATCATTTGTAAAGGTTCAAAATAAAACAATTTTAAATATAAGACGTATTATTTTATTGTAAAAATATCTACCAAAACTATAATTCTAAAATTGTCATGTTTAGAATAGTTACAATTTCTTACAAACTAAGTACCAAGTATTAACTAAGTACCTATACTAATATCCAATATCGTGTTTAATAAGATATAGAATATTCTAACGACCAAAGATTTCAAAACTAAAGATAGGCTACGTACATTTGATATAACAAATCTTTCACCTCATTTTCACCATACCTCAAATGTCAGCCATCTTGATTTCACCATACTTCAAATGTCAAAATTACGCCAAAAACTCCAAAAGTGGGGCCATTTAAGTAGACACAGTTTTTGTCTCAACATGCCTCGTATATAATATATACGTCTATAATAATAACGAAATAAGAACTAAGTAAATACGTAAAATATCCTACTCAGGCCCACTTGCGCACGCTAGGTTAAAGTTAAGCCTGGGTTAAAATATTATGCCTTCTCTTACATAAATACGAAGAACGAAAGAGATAACATGATATTTAACCTTGGGTTAACTTTAACTCAGATCTGCGCAAGTGCGCCTTAGTGCGTTAGGTATTTTAAACCTTTTGGCAACGCTATAAAATGGCAAAGCTTCATTGCAATTAACAGTGATTGGCAGAGCCTTAAATACTTCAGTATTTAGTTAAATAAACAGAATTGTTTGTTCAGTATAACAAACAACAATACTCCATTATACAACATACTACATATTTAAGTAATAGTTAACTGTCATAATATAGGCTAGCTCATTTTAACGTCAGAGATGTCACGACTCACAAGTGCGCTTTACTCAAAGATTTCAAAACTAAGGATAGTTGATATATAATAACAAGTCTTCATACACGAAAAAGTTACGCCATCTTGATTTCACCATACCTCAATTGTCAAAATGGCCCCAAAAAACCACCCAAAAGTGGGGCATTTTTGCATCGACATGCCTCGTTTATAATATATTATACGTCTATGGCTATAGGATATTTGTGACTCCGGTTGGCGTAAATTTTCTGCAAAGGCCAGGGGTCGCTCCGTAAAAACCTATAAGGCTACGCCCATGATGTCACAACAATATTTTAACTTTTTACTATAATATTAACTGTAATAACTAAAGGTCAGTAACGCAAGACTATAGTTTAAGTAGATTGCGCTCATTTCCCGGCGTATACTAGATACTTCTAGAACTTAACTTGAAAATGAGCTAAAATACAAGAAACAAATCATACATAGGTAAGTCTTACAAATAGTTTCTTATGTTATGTTTGCTATAAAAGCACCCAATATCATCGTATGAATACAAATCTTATCCGTTAGTCTATTTTCAAATTGTATCGATACTTTTTCAAGTCCCTAAAATATTTAAACAATATTTTCATCTTATTTAGGGGTATTAGGTATTAAATTTTGCCTTGATTCAAAAATTGACCTCTCTCTCTTTGAACTCCCAAGTATGACCTATCTTATAATTTATAATTCTATTTTTAAATTACATATTAGTTAGGTAGTCGAAAGCATATAAGTACTTAAATAATAGTAGATAATCTATGTAAAATAACGATTGAAAAACATTACAATGTTAAAACTTAATTTAAAATTTAAAACGAAATAAAAATAACCGTCATAAAACTTAATCTTAACAATAGTATAATTTTATTTGATTACATAATATTTTTGTTTTAAACTCCATAATCATTAAAAAATAAAATGTAAAGTGACACTAGAAATGAAACACCCCTCAGTCTTTGAAACATCAACGCATCGTACACACAACTGTCACACTAGTGTTAGCTACGATCGCTAGATGGCGCTTTTTCGTTCCTTTCCCGCCCGCGACTTTCAATCGCTGCGTTCGTGACTGCAGTCACATAGTACTTGTTACTCGCACGTGGTCAAATGTGGTTTACACGGTCTCCGAGTTCTGCCACAGGTTGGAAGGTAAGGTGTCGTAGTGCGATGGAACGGTGACCAGGGCGTCAGCGGTTGTCCGGTTGATTGAGCAGTTCTGGAAAGATAAAAGGTTGAATAAGTAACTGCCACTAAGGAGACTATAGGTACGATATGTATGGAAGAGGAGAAGGGTAGCCAGCGCTGTTCCGTAAACCTAGCGAGCTATCTAGGGTTAAAAAGTACTCGGAACTCACGCACACAATGCTCGCAATATCCCATACACAATACACATAAATATTAGCTCGGGCAGGATTAATTTAATTGAAATATAATGCTAAAACTAGCTCCATCCTTTGAAAAACAAAATGGTCACTACTTAATTTATTTTTGTATGGTTCCGAAAAAAAGTCCCGTATTTTTTGGCTTATATAAACAGGTGTCCCTCATAAACTTAATAAAAATCTGGCAACCCTAAAGAACGTTTGGCATTATAGACCTAAGTAGGGTGTACGAAAACTTTGGACCTTAGTTTTTCGCTAGGGCTTTAGGCTTTGAATATTTGCGCGCCAGCGAATAAGTGCTTATATAGCAACATAAGTTTTACTACTTTCTAGCAATTACTGCACATTGCAAGTGATAAACTGTATAGCCATAAGCCCTAACTGTAGTAATAAAGTTATATACTGTAGTTATGAGCACTCAACACACAGACCGTAGTCCGTATCTGCGCGCGACTGGTTAAGTACTTAGTATCTACTATCAGATAAGTGTCTGCAATAGGCTTGTGTATGAACAGCCACATGTAAATATCAGCTTATGACTTTAGATTTATTATATGAATGAAAAAGTAGTATAGCTCTGTTGTTAAAGACGGAAAGGTCTAGAAAAAATAGTGGAAGCAACTCCCCCCGGACTAAATTCCTCGCGTAATTTATGAACGCTCAATTCGTCCCAACTCCCGTACATAAGATTTGTGCGAAACACCTGAGGCTGAACTACCTTTGTTGTTTGATTATCGCGTCGCTATTAACTTTTAGGATAGCCTGTAATTTGTATTTAGCTGCTACAAACTTCCGTCAGATGCCCGATTTCTGAGGTTTTTTGTCGGTAGTTTATTTATTCAATAGAGCTTTAGATTGTACAACGTGTTTGTGTTGTCCAATCAAAAGCGCTATTGAATAAATAAACTTCAGACAAAAACCTCGGAAACCGGGCATCATTCTTTCATACTTAATCTTGGGTTCAGTGGCGTGGGGTTCCTATAAGGAACCCAAGATTTCCTTTCCTATTGGCTTCACTTACCACTTACCTTTCGAGGACCATCTTCCAAATCCCAATCTATTATATAGCCTATGAAGGAGAACCAGCCTTCGTCACGTCTGCTCTTCTCTCTCTCTGGTGGTGGTGACTTCAGCCACCATAGTATATTAATATACTGTGTTAGTATGTATGTACCTTGGGCTGTTTGCGGTGCGTGTCCACACACTCGATGGGCAGCTTGATCATCTCCGCCTTGTACTTGTACCCGTACGAGGACAGCTTCACGATCGTGTGGAGAGGCACGTTCATGTACGGTAGCTCGTCTGGAAGAAAAAAAATTCTACTCACTAAAAGGTTGGTAGGTATAAGGTGAAAGAGGCATACGAATCGGATAATTAAATAGGCTAGTGGTCGAAATTCGACTATTAATTTTTAATTTATAAGTTTCATCTTTTTCCTTTGTCTCTTAAATCTATATATATATATATATATAATAAAGTCGTGTTAGTTACACTATTTATAACTCAAGGACGGCTGCACCGATTTGGCTGAAAATTGGAGACGAATGATACTAGAACTAGAAGATATTAGAACCAGGAGACGGACCTAGGATTCTTTAGTGCCCCGCCGAGTCTATCTGTCTGTATGTTCGCGATAATCTCAAAAACTACTGAAAGGATTTTCATGCCGTTTACATTTACCGACCGAGTGGCCCCTTTAGGAAGGTAATAATGTAGGTCGATAATAATTCGTTAAGGTTTTGTGGAAATTGTTTGATTTATGACGATAATTGTTGAAGGTGTCGGAAAAAATCAACCCTTTGGGACCTTTTATCGAAAACGCTGCCTAACCTAACCCGTTGGAGATAAATAACAAAACAATGTATGATGGGATTGTTTATCTTTTATAGGTCTACAAAAAAGTCCGCGATGGCATAGATATGTCTATCTTTTAAGTATAGGTTACTATACCCATTCTAAGTTTAAAAAAATGATGAGAAATAATGTGGCATTTTCAGAAGCTACTTAGATGGATACAATTTAATTATCCTTAGCTAGGAGATTATATCCAGGAGCTATATTAAAATTTAAAAGTACGTGTGAAAATTTATTATAAAGTATTATATTTTTACTCTGTGCTACTACTATATTGCAGGTATATTTGCTAAAGTTTTTTTTTGCCACGAACATTCTCCCACGCGGGCGAAGCTGCGGGCAAAAGCTAGTACGCAATAAAAATACCCATGTTGTCTATTGGAATGTGACAGAAAGATTGAAAATTGCGTCAAACCAACACACTACTGTTAATATACAAACGCATGGTAGTGTGAGTTACATATTATGTGCAACTTTATTTTTATTAATTTACGTGTTTCTAATTCATTTTAACATATCGGGACTAGATTGTAACTGTGTTATTGCAGGATTTAATTAGAAGAATCGACCATTCGTATCAAACATAGCCTTCCTACTTAAGAGCCCTGTTACAAATCTGCACTCGGCGAGATTAGGTATTTGAAGCGTTCCCGACATTTCGCATTTTGTAGTAATTTTGCAGATGTATTTATCGTTTTTATTGAAATGGGTTAATAAATTCATGCTTTAAAGTTATAAAATCTTTATTCCTCATGAAGTAACAATTGGTGTCTGGTATAAATTTTGCTTAATAATATTATCGTAGATAGGAGTAATTCACAGTTAACTTCAAGCTATTTTCGAAGTTTGTTTGGCTTAGAATAAGATTTTTTTCGATATTAAATCAAAGATATTTCAAAATTCTAAGGCCGCTACGATTTAACGGACTATATTAGGAGATAACATTCTCATTTTTTTATTTCATTTGCTTAGAACAGTAGTTCAATCCAGGAGCTCAAAAAAGTACCTTCGCGCATTTTATGAAAATCTTTCTCTGCAATTTTGGGCTTAATTAAAAAGTTAAGCGAAATTTACAAAAAGCGAGGCCGCTACGAACTAGGCCAATAGCTATTCCGCACTATTCAATATGTCAAAATTGTTAATGTATCTTTGTTTCTGAGATCAAGAACGCCATAATTGGCCATTTTACGCAAAAATCACAGTCGAGATGTAATAATGCCTCTTAAATAGTTTTCATTGGTTTTCACTCACCAAGCTTAGCGTCCAAGAAGTATCCGAGCATACACCGCAACACCGCTTGATGGCCGACGACAACGACATTGTGCTCGTCTTCCAGCGCCGACAGGACAGGGCGGAGTCTCGTCATGATGTCGATGTAGCTCTCGCCCCAGGGGTACCGGTAGCGGAGCTTGTCCTGGTCGCGCCACGCGAACTCCTGCGGGAATCGCTCCTGCATCTCCTCGTAGGTTAGACCCTCACAGATGCCCTGGGAAGAGGTAAAAAATGGAGGTCAGATCCTAGGCATGTACTTTACTAGTCTGGATATTATGTACTATATTGGTCTGTAAATGAAATATTGAAAGGACATCAATGGATTCAATGTGCCCAGTAAATAAATATTTCACCGTTTGTTTAAATACTGCCAAATGTTTTGCTGTAGATAACATAAATACAGCATCTCACGGGAACACTGTACTTTTGAGGGATAAAATGTAGCCTATGTGTTAATCCAGAGCCTAAAATACTAGCATACCATTTTATAAGAAACCGTTCAGTAGTTTTTGCGTGAAAGAGTACCAAACATCCATCCATCTATCCATACTTTCAGATTTATAATAATAATAATAATCATTTTATTTCAGGTAACAACAGATCCATATTCATAACAAATTAAGATAATAATGTCACATTAGATTTAGAATCACAAACAAATTTTTAGGTATTAATTATTAGTATTTATATTAATTATATCATTACTAGTATTTTCTTATATTCATAATGAATTATATATACTTATTACTCCTAATATATAACTAATTACTCCTGCGCGTCGTGTGCATGCTGCAGCAGTGGTTAATATAATAGTAGGTACTTAGTAAGATTTTATAGTCGGATGGTCATTTTCCTCAAAAAGTTTTTTACCTAAATAATTATCATCTAAGTCATTATCCTCCAGATAACAACGGTACACTCACATACTTTATAAAGTGTGAATCTATATTTAAATTTAATCTATTTTTCTCTTGTGGAAAGTTCACGGAATGTTCTTGTACAGGTGCCAATTGGCCAATTCATCAATTATTGTAAATACATACCTACTAACTCGAGCGCGATGAGAAATCTAGCTTCTTACTCGTATGTATAAAAGTCTATATATGTGCTAACTACTACCATAGATTAAAGAAGAACAGATAAACAGCTACAAAGTTAGATTCATGATATCGATTAGATTGCACTTACCACAAGCATACACACACCATGATTGTGTGGAAAAATTGCGGGCCGTTGAAATGCATGTAAGTATATATATATTCTACTCGGTGCTACCATTAATGAATTTATCATCTGGTTATTCACTATTCGCAAGCGAAAAGCGCAAGGCAAGATGTCAAAATGTCGAATTGAGTGAAGACCGCTTGACACGGCAAATTGTGCTAGGTAAAATGAATATTACACGAGACACGGGAGAATTAACAATAGCTACGATTGCAAACTTTGCTAAAGAAACCCGAACGCTACTTTTACCGGCATTTACGCATCAAGTGTGAGAACTATTTCTATGAATAATTTATGCTCTAAAATCTAAATCGTCAAGTGCAAGTGATTCCACTTAGCCATGTTATGCAACACTACTTCCCAGGCCACGTTCTATTATTGTCACGAAAGTCATTGCCGGTGATAATTCCTTTCATGGCTACTTCCTATCTAAATAAATAGTCAATGTTAACATTCATTGGAATAGACATTAGATATAAGACTGCAAAATTAAAGAGAGCTCGAGCACAGTAGTAGACAATATTATACTTACGTACAGAGAAACGGCTTTCATAGAGCGATCCAAATCGATTCAAATTTTAAAATTTTGACGTTCCCTTCAACGGCCCACATTTTTTTACACAATCGTGGACACACGGTATGCTTGTAGTAGTGCAATCAAATCGAAAGCTAACTATGTAGCTGTATATCTATTCCCTGTGGGTCGTGTAAGTAGGTAGAGTCGCAGGTAGCTAGCACTCACTGTTACAGAAACCCGTATAAGAGGAATTGAAATTATATCCTACCCATTAAATCCTGACAAAAACATTATCATGTAAACTGTTGCTTCCAAGATGAGATCAGGTTTGCTTTATTAAAAGTTACCAGAGGGCTTAGCCAACATGCCATCGTTAAATACAATGACTATCTTCGAAATTAAAAAATTAATATGGGAATTACATAATGTTCGCTAGGGTTTCGACGTTCCGCATTGCGCGCGGAACGTCGATAATTTCAAAGTCGTCATCGTAATTAGCGAAGACATCTTGGCTAGAGGAAACGCTAATGGATCTCCAAGCTCCACTCTACCGCCGTTTACCTATGGTTAACGTCCCAAAGTCGAATTATTATTACTATGAAAAGCGCAATTTACCTAACAAGCATTAACTAAAAGCTTTCGTTTAATGTTATAATCGTTCGATTACATCAGATTATGTTCAGGAAAACATGATAAAAGATAATGTTTTATCAAAACGCGCCTATCGCATTATGATTTATTACGGACCTGATAGTGCGACAATAATATTTTTAAAAGCTTTGTTATAACAAATGGTAGCGATAGAGGAATTTATATTTTCATTTTTAAATCATTCTGATATCTGCATTCTGCAATAAATACTTAAAGACCAGCCACGCTATAAATAACAACAATTTTTATAAAAAAAAAACTATAAAACGACTAGGAAAATTATGTATAGCCCATGTTGCCCGGGCTATTATTACGAAGCTGTTGACACCTCGTTTATTACAATCGGACCAGTGGTTTAGGCGCTACGGTGGATCATACTTACTGTATACATTGACTGTCAAAATCATTACCCTTCCTTTCGGCTTCGCCGTAGTCGGGTAAAAAGTAAAGACCTATAAAATTCAAAACCTTCTATTGCTCTAATTTTGTTTAAGGTTGGTTTAACAATGTTTAGGGTCAGTTCACACAGAAACAAGACGATTGACGACGCGGCGCTGCATTTTTAAAATAGTGATTCAAAATTTAACTTTTTTCAGTACACAAGAAGATACACGTTTCATTGCCAGCGGCGCCGCGCTATGCAGAGCGGCGTAGTCTCACATTCGAACTCTTGCAATAAACGCTTAGGTGGCAAACGACGGTAGTGATGACCTGATTGGAAGCGATTAGTCGCTATTGGACTTAAGCTTTTTATACCATGATCTACTTCCTATTATGATACTTTTGAAGTTGGCAATCTAATTTTACATCTATAGAGGAACCATATCAATCATAATAAACATTGAATTTGCCTACCTATATAGAGTGTACATAACATTATACCTTACACCGAGATTATCTTAAGTGGTGATAAGAGAATATACAATACAAAAATAACATGGAGAATATTAACAAAACATCATAATAAGGAATGGCTAAATGTTAATAACAAATGATATCTAGGTGTTGGGTGCCGGTTGGGTTTGTAACCGCGAATCTCCGTAAAATTTCCCAAATGACAAATAATTAATCAATACACGTTATATATTGTAGAGCACTTGTTACTTGATAAAATATAAAGTAGGTACATGTAGCGTAAAACCCCTAAAGAAGTTTATGTCGGAAACTCTACAATAAAATTATTACAAATGCAGTTTATTATTCTGGGGTTTTTGGATATAATACTTTCATGAAATGTAGAGTCACGATGCGAGAACGATAACTTTATAGCGCACAACAGTCAACGCCTGTTGTATATGTAAAGGTGTTGGTAATGCATCCTTGAAAATAATAGACGTAAGAAGCCAGTGTTCAAATTCTAATATAAACGTGAAAACCCCGTTAAAACAAGTCTACGACTATGTAAACTCGCATCCCGCGCGCGTTCCCCGCATAGTCATAGATAGGACCAATCAAAACGCATTAAATGTTGGTTTGACTTTTATGAGAATACCATTTTGCTGTTTTAAAACATCGAGACTGCATCGAAGCTGTGCTATTGTAAGATTTAATTAGCAGAATCGACCTGCAGACGAAGAAAGCAACTAGAACTCACAGCGTCCAACTCGTTTAACGCGCGGATCGCCCGTTTCGGCGCCATGATCTCCGCTGCTGTTTGCTTAGTTCGCCTCAGCTCTGACGTCCACACAGTGACCGGCTCCAGCGCAGCGAGCGCGTTCATGTGCTCGGCCAGGCCGTGAGCGTAGCGCGCGCCGCGTGGTGATAGACTCGCGTCGCCGCCGATGCGACCTATCACGTTGTACTCGCTCTCGCCGTGCTGTGGAGGAAATTCATAAATCAATATAGTTTCACCGTGGAAACCACGGACCGACCGATAAAAGACCGGTAACCCACTTGTAACTGCTATGCTGTAGCGGGCGTCCATAGGTGGACGTAATCGCTGTCCACCTTGACGCTAGTTACGTAAAGTATTAAGTAACAACTGTCCTCGAAAGTATGAAGCTACAGAACCAGGGCACGAAGAGATTTGTAAATATAAAACTGTCAACCGATCAGTAAGTAATATCTAGGAGATGGATATACTAAGTAACTTACCTCCTTACCAATAAAAAGATTTACACAACGGATAACTTAAACAACGTTGCTGTCTTTGTCTGATGCGTTGGAAGTCACATAATAGACAAAGACTGAAGACAACAACGTTGTTTAAGTTATCCATTGTGTAAATATTTTTATTAGCAAGGGGGTAAATATTGCCTCACTAACAGAGCATATTATAATATTAATAGCTTTTGTCCGCGGCTCCGCCCGCGTATATACATTATCCCACGGGAACACGGTACTTATCCGGGATAAAAAGTAGGCTATCCACAGTTCAAACTACTATCATACCAAATTTCATCAAAATCCTTTCAGTAGTTTTTGCGTGAAAGAGTAACAAATATCCATCCATTGATCCATCCTCACAAACTTTCACATTCATAATATTACTGGGTTTTACTCTGTGTACAGTAGCTGCAATAAGCAAGTTATATTTAACACAACTTATTAATTAAAATTACTATTTAACACAATATGTTTACTTCTAATATATAAATATAACGTTTCTAATATCTTTACGGATCTGTTTTATCTGTTCTTAGGAAAATTACGCAAATCTGCACAAATAAGACGTAACGTGGCTAATAGGAACCCTCCATCACAGACGATCAGGTCAGAGGTGGGATCATATCAATTTGATAGTTATAATCCTGATAGTAATTAATTAGAAATCTAAACAACAAAATAATTTGTCAGATGAATTCGTGGTCTTTACTAATGTAGAGAAAAAGAGAGATGTAGGTAAGGTTATATCATATAGAAAGACAATGTAGAGTATAAAAAATATTTCAGCCAGTAATCTATGATCATTAACCCCCTATTAATAAAAATATTTACACCGCTGATACGCAAGTCCTATCTTTGTCTGATTCGTTGGAAAAGCCACTTGACCAACAAAGACAGCAACATGGGTTGAGTATCCCTGGCATTCCGTGGTGTCAGTATTTTATTAATAAGCAGGTAAGGGCCTGTTTCAGTCTACTGATAAGTGTCAGAGCTTATTTTGCATGTTTTGTCGCGGTCGCTCGATATAAAGTAAGCAGCGACAAAACTTCCGAATAAGCTATCCGACACTTACTAGAAGATTTTGAAACAGGCCCGAACTCTTAAAATATTTACAAGTTTAAACGTAATCAGGGGGAGCATTCTCGTTAATATTATCTGCTAAATAAATCCCATTTGTATTTTCAAGCTGTCCCACTCGCGCGTTTCGCCGCGTACGGGAGTGAGTCAGCACGTGGACCGAAACGGGATTATATCGAAAATGTGAAAAGAAAATTGGGGGTCTGTAGACAGTACCCACTTCTCGTTATAGCATCAGAATTAACAAAACTTTACTTAATTGTTGATCTATAGGCATAAGTTGACATAGTGTTAACTTACCCTGGTGAAGTACAGAGTCTGTGGCAGCCCCCTCATGCCTGATATATACCCGAGGATCCCCGACTCCTTCTGCCCGGCCACTTTGTGGGCAGTGACCGTCTCACCCATGTTTTCCACTCGCACGAAACTGATGCTCTCAGTGGCCGCGTCTATGGACTCATACTGCCTCATATAATGCTCCAACTTCTTCCTCAAATCGTCTACAGCTTCCTCCTCACTCATGCTCTTGTAATCCGCGGAGTAGTGGAGTATTTCAATGATATTCCTCTCTAAAAGCTCCTGGTCTTCGCAGACGCACTCCATGAAGAGAATCCTGAAACCCATCTCCGAGATACAGTACTCGTTCAGCTCCCGGCGCTGCTCCCGAGTAATGTTGGTGCCGTCAAATATCTGTAACAAGTGAACTGATACAATACAATCATTTTATATGTCCTGATTGTTGATTCTTTCGATGTTAATTATTACTAGCTTTTGCCCCCGGCTTCGTCCGCGTAAATACAGTATTCCATGGAAACACTGTACCTTTTCGGGATTAAAAGTAGCCTATGTGACCAGAGCTTAAACTACTACTAATTACTATACCAAATTTCATCAAAATCTGTTCAGTAGTTTTTGTGTGAAAGAGTAACACAAACATTCATCCATCCACCCTCACAAACTTTCGAAATAGTAGTATAGTAGGATTATTGTCGTCACTATGTTTAGCATCTTTTCAAAAGATAGATTTATTAGACATAGACATTCTAGAATCTAGAAACATCTATTATTCAGATTAAGGAGAGAGCTATTAAGAAGCTCATGAAACATAAAATAAACTATGGCTAGGACTATCAGACATAATATGTTCCGGAATCCGGCGGCCCGGGAAAATTCAGAGCACTGAAAATAGAATGCTGCGCTAATGTCGAGCTGTCATATATGACATTGACATTTGACTCGAACAAACTTACAGCGACACTATTCCCGTCCTTCAGCCACAGCACCGCGTCCTGCACCGCCTCCCGCGCGCTCTGGCGGCGGATGGCAGAGCCCTGCAGGTTGTCCGCGCGGAATATGTCGTGGCTGCCGTAGAGCGCCATGTGGCGGCGCCGGTACTCGCTGCAGTCGAACACTGGATCAGAATAATTATGTTCTAGACACATCCAAAGATTTCAAATCTTAAGACGGGCTATGATGTTCATTTGACAGAACAAATCTTCATACAAGAAAAAGTTACACCATCTTGACTTCACCATATCTCAAATGTCAAAATGGTCCCAAACAACCCCCCAAAAGTGGGGGGTTGTTTGGGACCCATTTAAGTTGGGACAGTTTTTGCCTCGACATACTTCGTCTATAATATAGGTATATCTACGTCTATGGAAACATCTGAAAATTCGTAAATTGAAGAGACGCCCGAGTATCGGTAGTAACGGTGAATAATAATAATATATTTAAAATAGTTTCAAAGATGACGAAGATGATAATGATGATGACGATGGTGTTGATGATGAAGATGACGGTGATGATAATGTATTGTTTAACAAATTTACGTAGCACGTTTTTAGAAGTTGTACCACTTGCCACACTTGTGCACGTTAACAAATATTTAATGATTAATATTCTACCAATATTACATTACACATTAAGAACCGAAATAACACAAATTTATGAAAGAAATGCAAAATCTATAACGGCACCCATTGAATTCCCCGGAAAAACTGTTGAAATATTTAAAATAAAAAGGTCGAAGTTACTTAAATATAGTTTTAAAAGTTTTACTTCCGGTTTACTATACGCAAAAAAAATCTAATTTAGAATACGATAAAAAAAATAAAAATTTCAACTTTTTAACTATAAGAAACAATACCTTTAAGTTTTTACTACAAATTAATTGGTATAATTAATAAGCATCCAAAAATAACGGATTTCACTCTTAGTAATTTTTTAAAAGTTCATAACTCAGCAATAAAGCACGATAAGAAAAAAACATTGTGTGTACACATCCACGTCTACTAGGAGTGTAACTGACCAGAATATAAACTAAAATCCACGACTTCATTTTTTTTTGGTTGTCCCCGCTTGACGTGAAATTTATTGTTAGTCCAACAACAACATCATTTAGTGTTAATCGTCTGTCTAAAAATCATGCTTTCTTTTTTAAGCGACTTCCAAAAAAATAAAGGAGACTGTTATACGTTCGGTTGTGTTTTTTTTTTTTTTTTTTGTATGTTTAAAGATAACTCCGCCGTCTGTAGATCGGTTCTCAAAATTATTTTTTTGATGTAAAGGGTATACTTTGAAGTTGCGTCCATTTTCACAAAAGTGGTGCCCTGATGATGGGATCCATGAGGAATCGAGGGAACTCTTCAAAATTTATATGGACACATATAGTGATTTCTACTTTTTCTGAAGCAACCCAAGCATATGCTACCAAAAAGTAAGACTGCACCAAGGTATACCCTGGATCCAAAAGCACTAAACAGACCTCCTCAGTCTTTGAAGATACGCGTTTGGAAATTTCGACATTGTTTAAAGAACTGCAAGCTTAAGCCATTATGTAACTTACAGTAATCATCATCATTATCTTATATACAATACCTACTGGAAGCTTGGCGCGTATTCAATTATACATTCGATCGTTTATTTTAAACGTTCCTAAAATGTGTTAATAATCCTTTTACAAATATCACTAAAAAAGGAAAAAATATTATTTTTAAACAAAAAATTAAACCGACTTCCAAAGTAAAAATACACAAAAAAGTTTGAAATAAAACTTATTTTCTAAATAATTCCCCTTTTAGATTTGGCAGAATTTTTATCATTTAATACGAAGAATAAGAGAGATAAATAGATATTTAATCAACGATTAACTTTAACATGCGTTGGTCAAATTGGCACCATTATTTAAGGCTTAATCTTACAGGCAACATGCAACATAGCGCAAATCTAGAAACAACAAAATTTTCTTCAATAATATAGCAACACTAGTGCCCGGTAGTTTCTGATTGGATAACGCAAATGCGAAGCACTGCTGGATACATAAACTACCGACAATGAGTTTTGGTGATTGGGCATACATTAAAAGTATTTTTAGATATTATTAAATGTCAAAACAGTGAGTCAATAGATTGTAGTTGATATTAATGTAACAAGTTATCGCAGCTGATTAAACATCTATCATAACAAAAGAATTACGTCTATATCATAAGTTCTTTTAGGTAAAGTAAACAAACTCCGCCTACGATTGTAAATATTTCAAAATAACAGAAAGGTAAAAGAAAAATACTAGTGCTAGTGCCAGTGCATTGGAGCCTTGATGCCTTGTTTTTTTCTTGTTTATGTTTTAGTCCACAATTTAGAATATTGGTTCACATGTTTCTTACTGAGTTTCGTATGGCACCTTGAAACTCAACCAAGTAATATTATACTTTAAACGAGATAATATTGTATAGATATATATAATCGTAATCTAAAAAACGGCTACAAGTATTACCATGAAATTTAGTATTCAGGGAGTTTTGGGGGCGAAAGGTCCTATACTAGTCCTTATCCCTGGAAAACTACGCATATTAAAGCTACATATTATGTTTTTTCATTCGTCGTGCACCAATATAATCAAAAATTTCGACACTATTAGGTCAGTTCGATTGGTAGATTGGTTTGCTTATGTATAATTTTTGCTTTGTTGGGAAATTCGAAATGTGGTGGGTTCGAACCCCGGTAAAATATTTGTTATTATTTTTTTTTTATCTACTAGAGCTCCGAGGAAAGCTCGCTTACCCAGGTACTGATATGTTAATTATGGAGTTAGTTCAATTTTTAACTCTACATTTTCTACTTTACTAAGGTAATCTAAGGATCTGGCTTAAAGTTAACCCTGGGTTAAAATATAATGCCTTCTTTTTTACAAATACGAAGAACGAGAGAGATGTGGACTTTAGATATCTATAATAAAATATCTCGAGTATTTCATTCATAACAATTAACAATATCTTGCAAAACTACGCTATCGCGTAATAATGAAGAAATATGTATTTATAGGACAAGTAAAACGAGATAGCCACTGTCACACACACACACACAAGTCTAGACTTCATCTGGTTCAAGGGATATCATATCGAATTAACCTTTTAAAGCCCCGACGACAAAAGAGAGGTGTTATTAGTTTGACACGTCTGTCGCTGTCTGTCTGTGTGTATGTCCATGGCATCGTAGCTCCCAAACGGATGAACCGATTTAGATCTAGTTTTTTTGTTTGAGATTTGACAAAAATTTTGTTTATTATCTTTCCTAACTGTACGATTTATTGCAGATGCCCAATCCTCTTAACTATTTTCGATATAATCTTGGTTCGGTCAACGCGTTGACTTATTCGCATACGCGCGCGAGTGGGATAGCCTGAAACTCCAAACGAGATTTAACAACCGATAATATTTACGATAATATTTTCGCAGTCTATGTGTGTATGTTTGTTCCACCGTAGCGCCTATACTACTGATCCGATTGTAATAAATGAGGTGTCAATAGACTCGTAATAATGGGCCGGGTAACATGGGCTACATAATTTACGTAGTTGGGTTATAGTTTTTTTTTATAAAAAATGTAGTTCTGTTACCAAAGCCTCAACCTAGTATTCAGTATTTTATCGAAGTAACTAGAACTGTAAATGTTGTAGGTAAATAATCAACCTTTAAAAAAATTAGAGTAATGTCACCTTCAGTCGATTTGTTGTGAGATTTTTTGGATGATACGCGATATGATTTTCAAAGGCTACCATGGAGGAATAATTTTATTGGTCCATGAAGCCACTGACAAATCGTTTCGCTCTAGTGGCCAGTGGGTGATCAGTGAATACCTTCCTAGATTGTTTATATTTCTCTAGAAGCAGAGGAAATAAACTGGTGCCTTAGGGAAATTATGGTAATTCATACCGAAACGTAAAGATGCGTCACATGTTGCTGCATTTTTTAAAGATTTCTATTGAAAATTTTTCTTTAAAGATACACGTTTCATTTTAGGAGTTCGAAAATCGAATGTCGGGTTGCACCGCGCCGCACACCGCATGTGCAGTGTATATGTGCAATGTATATGAAACGTGCAAGTATCTCTTTGTGTATTGAATAAAGTTCAATTTTGAATAGATATCTTAAAACGCAGCGCCGCCTATCGTCATGTGTGAACTGACCCTTGAATGCCATGATCGTTTAATCGTTTATTCCCCGTCGTCTCTCAATGCATTTCCTTCGTGGGGACGACAAAGAAGAAAACTGTCTCTCGTCCCTACGAGGTAGTACTTTTAGGCCTGTCAAAATTCAAATACATTCCCCTTCTGCCTCTCACCTTTAGTGCTCTCGCCGTTCCAGTTGAGGTGTCTGGCCAGGCGGTGAGCCAGCTGGCTCTTGCCGCGCGCCGGCAGGCCCACCAGCGCGATTAGCAGCGGCGCGAACTGGCTGATGCGGCGCGTGCGCATTGACACTGGAACAAGAGGAAATACAACTTAAGAAGCTTAAGAATTGAATAACACTACTATGTTATATTATAGAGAAAGTTTAAAATGTAGGATCTACACGAAGCAAGACGCATCATTCTCATATTAGATATAGGATCATCATTTTCGTGAAGATCCTCTTAAATCTAAATAAATAGCGGAAGAAGAGAAGAAATTGACAACGATAATATGATTAAATGGATAAACGCCGACGTAATTATTGTTTGTTTTAAGATTAATACTAAAAACATAATTTAATAATTGGAAACAGAATTAGATCTAGGTACGTAAGAAGCTGCGTACTTCAAAGAATGACGTTCATTGAAAAATAAATGAAAATAATTACAAATCGATATCCACACTTTATAGCTCATACCTACGCGTTATAAGTAACCTTTTCCAGATGCATTTTCTTCAGTTACGTGATTTTCATGATCCGGTAGAGGTTCAGATTGACAGGTTTAGAGGTCGAAAGGTCTTTCAGTCAATATTATTTCAATGTTATTGTTGACGGATACACTGATAATTATAAGTACCTGCGAGACCGAGAGTTTGCTCGGAGTTTTAGTACAACGATAAAATAATTAAAAAAAAAAAAAAAAATGAAAAAAAATGAAAAAAAAAATAATAATAATAATAATAATAAGAATCCCAAAAATTTTTATCTTACCGGGATTCGAACCCACCACATTCCAAATTTTCAAACAATGCAAAAATCAAACGTAGGTACGCATACCAAGCTGCCAACCAGACTGACGTAAGACAGTTGAAATTATTTATATATTATATTGTTGCACGACGAAAGAAAAAAAACATATGTATTGCTTAAAAATGCGCAGTTTCTAAGGAATAAGACCAAGCTAAATCGATTTTTCTCCCCCAAAACTCCCTACATACTAAATTCTATAATACTTGTAGCCGGTGCCGAGATACCGATTATATACAAGATCGTCTCGTTTGAAGTATAAGATATAAACATCAGCGTCCGCGCAGAGGTCACGATGTTTTTATTTCAATTTAAAATAAGTATCACGAAACGTTTTTTTTAAACACGTGGATGAGGTTGAGAATAGAAATGTGAACCCTTTAATAGCCTGACACAGTTCACACCTTCCAATCGATTTAGCAGCCTAGCCAGGTTGAGATCTAAATAAGTAGGAAGTAGTACCTAGTCCTAGAACTTTAGCTTAGAACATTTTAATGTCACAGTTACGTTTTGACAGTAATGGCACAGAGTAGAAAATATATATACTTACGTACAGAGATACCTTAATTTCATAGCCGACTGTCATAGAACCATCCAAATCGATCCAAAGGAGATCAGCAAGTCGCCAAACATTTACTGCCTGGTAATTGAAATACGAGGCTACAAAAAGTATTTATTGTAAGTTGGGGATAAAAGATAATTGATAAATATAACCTTTCCTATTGTGGATTTGCGGAAAAGCGATATCTATTATTTCCGATGTCAATTACGTGTCTAATGAAATTAGTAACTTGTTTGTTTGGAAACGTAATATAATAACAGATAACTCATAGATGTCGCTTTCACGTTACAAAAACCAAAAACATAATAATTATTTTTCTTAGTATATAAATAGTATAGATATATAAATATTTTCTATTTCACACCCCAAGTAACATTTTTTTTTCATAAAACGAGCACGAAACTACTGAGCTATAGAAAAAAAAACTTTATAGTCCAAATAAAAAAAAACTATTTGCTGGGCTACGAGATGGAGCTTTTACACCTCAAATCATAAATATAGAATGAACTATGTATGTGTATGCGTATGTATGTAATGTAAGCGCAGAGCGCGAACCTTGCTAGATCTGTGCCTCAAATTGACAATTTACAGCATGATAATTGGTAACCATAAACTATATAGATATGATGACAACGATAACCATAGATAAGTACGTATTTTGCACATCAATTCTCTGATGTTCGGAGATGCACAACTTTTTATTCCCAAGTCCTAAAAATATAATATTTTTTTTTTATATTATAACTTTTTAAGTAGTATAAAACCACATATGTTCGAAACTTGGCCGCTCTTGATTGAAAATCAGGCAGGATTCACCAGTGTCCTTTGAAAATTTTGACGTTCCCTTCAACTGCCCACAATTTTTCCACACAATCGTGGACACACCGTATGTTTGTAATCCAATGAAATCGAAAGGTAATTATGTAGCTCTTTCTTTAATCTGTGGTAATGGGTCGACCAGACGTGTCGTGTATAGTGCGACTACTGACTTGTGTCTGCCTGTTCTATACTTCAGTATAGAACAGGCATTGACGAGCTAATAACTATGACAGGAATGAGCTGGATCAACCATAGTGATGTGTCACGACTTCAGAGAAAATTGAAATAAGTGGGGGTAGATATTATAAAAGAGATTAGTAAGTACCTAACCTACCTTACACCCCAAACACAAAATTAAAAGTAATAATATTTTCTTCAATAATATTTTCCACACAAACTTCCTACGTCCTATTATAAACGTAAAAGTTTGTGAGGATGGATGGATAGATGGATGCTTGTTACTCTTTCACGCAAAAACTACTGAACAGATGAAATTTTCAACTTTTTATCCCGAAATAGTACAGTGTCCCCGTGGCATACTTAATTTAACGCGCATTACGCAAAAGCTAGTAAGTAAATATTTATATATTTATACCTCACGGAGTAAAATATTTGACGTCAAGAATACGTCTATAGTCTATAATACTCCATAGAGGTGAACGTGCTGCACGATTCTAAGATCTATGTTTTATCTAAGGAGCTAAAGACACTCCTAATTCGACACACCTATATTTATTGTAAACACCTATTGTTCTTATATCAATAGTGATAGTAATGTATGTTTAGTGTTTACTACCTGTCTACAGTAAATAGCTATACAATATCTGCAATGAGCATAAAGTTTCATCGTAACCATATCGTAACATGTTCGTGTCCGATCCGGAGGATTATGTCAAAGTCGTAAAATGTTAAGATGCCCAAGTCTAAGCCCCAAATATAATTTTATCGTAACATATTTGTGTCCGATCAGGAGGATTATGTCAAAGTCGTAAAATGTTTAGATGCCCAAGTCTAAGCCCCAATTTCACCGAGGTATTGAAACTACGTTTAACGCTGAGCTTCGGTTTAAGATCTGTATATCCCGTAGTCCGTACTGTATATAACATTGAATGAGAGAGGGAGAAAAATCTGGGTTTTGCGTTAAACCAACACCTACTGTTAACATACTCTCTTAAACGCGTTTTCAGAAGTTTGGTGAAATCGAGACTTAGAATTACCTAGGTGTAGGTAAAATTTTAAGGTCAAAGCGTCTTTGCTCTGGATAACACATACGCTATTTTTTATCACGAAAAAGTAGTGTTTCCGTTAGGATACCTCATTTAAGCGGGCAAATGCTAGTAATTCTTAAAAGTCTAAAAATAAACGACCATGAAGTAGTTGATATATATATTATATTCCTCAGATATGTGTGTCGGAAATTGATTAATTACGATGCAAAATAGTTTGTATGTCTTAAACAAGATCTGCAAAATGCCAAAAAATTCTAAATGTCTTTGAAAACTAAGAACTTAAGCTGTAGAAACAGTAATTATCATGTATTTAAACATATTCTATACTATACATAGAATGGGGACAAAAAAAAACTAGCGGAGGCCCGAGGTGCAGTGAACGCTAGCCAGAATGCGTGGACTTTGGACTCGCGCAACTCGTTCAAGGAAAGATAATATACTACCATAATATAGCTACGATATAGGTTAAGGCGTTTTATTTTAGTATCATATCGTCTATCAAATAATCGATATTGCAAGAGATGATAAGCGACAAGGATTAAAGTAAACGGTTTTTTTAATTGGAGCTTACCAGTTTTTATTTCTCAATTCATCTTTCTCCAAATTTCATAAAGAAAAAAACGGTAGAAATAAAAATTTTATAGATGAGAATTGTAATTAAGCTATTTCTCAAGTTATTGGGTACATGTAATGTTTATATATCTCGAGTAGTACTCGTACTTCGAGTAGCCAGAGACAGAGAGAAATGGAGGAACACCGGAAAACAAATACCATGGAAGGTGGTGGTCACGAGTCACGAATCTCAGACATGAGATTCGAGAGTCGTGACCCCTAATGAATAAGTAAAACTGAATGTTGTAAGTGCGATAAAAATTGTTACATGATGTTGCATAATATAAAATTAGGTTATACATATAACATTCAACTTTTGATAGCATAATAAAAACAAACCAACAACAAATAGGTACAACTAGAAAGACAAAATATATTTTGTTAGTATATACAGTTTTTAAAAATAAATCCAGTTAAACGTGTAAGAGTGTACGATCAGAAATAAATATTATAAGGAGAGTAACAGTAATTGTTTCTGCTAAATAATTTCGGTTTGTTAAATACATTTAAAGAAACAACAAAAAAGAACATGACAGATTTAAGAAAGAAAGAATAAAAAAATAGAGAAAAACGTGAAACGGAAAAAATATTGACCTAATTGTCCAAACAATCCATGGAATAGCAATAGATGAATAAAATCACGCGGGACGGGAGTGAAAAACTGTCATCAGGTCATCTGACGTTGGCCCTGCACTTTCATTGCAAATGTAAACAGCCCGCCAGATATATACATCAATAACTAGTGCGTTGTTTACTGGATTTTACGTGACATACACTACACTACACACACACACAAACACACACACACACACACTCTCTCTCTCTCTCTCACTCTCTCTCTCTCTCTCTCTCACACACACACACACACACACACACCTGTTCTCCAAACTAGTAAACAGATTCGAGTCCGGTCACAGATTAATAAATAGTTACTATGGTCCGGTTTCTAATGGATTAGAGTCATCTTAAGTTAAGATACAGACCTAATATTACAAACATAATTAAGATATTTTAGACAAGGACAGGAAAAAGTCTATTAAAATAACAAACTAAAAAGTTTTTTACAGAAGAAGAATCAGCTATAGGTAATCATAGGCATAAGTAGTAAACAATAGATACAATTTAATTAGCATAGCGATGATGTCTACCTAAATATCTACTCATAATAAATAGCTGTACAAGTTTTAAATAATCCTTAGTATTATATGAAATCTCAAGGATTCGCCTTTCTTTAAACAGCCGTTTGATTCGAAATTAATTACAGAATTTATATGTGAAGAAATAATGTTTGCAAAAAAAATTATCGGTTTACAAAATATAAATTCTAAGGATTCTATGTCTTTCATAAAAAATGCTGTAACAAATTATAAAATTACATCATCAATATGATAATCATCTTTGACCTCGTCAAACGCTGGTGTTTATCCTTCCTGAACATTTGAACTTCTATTTCTCTCTATTTTAGACTTTAGCTAAAATTGCTGAGCTTTATTCGAATTTCTTACGAATTCCCGGAAATAAGTACACGAATTTCTTACTTCCAACTAATCTTTTTTGTTTACAACTAAAGTAGCTATATAATATATAAATTCACGAATGAAGAGTCACCGAACTCTTCTTGTACGTCTTCTTACAAGTTTTCGTAAACTCTATTTTATAATACTTGATATCAATACACTTATCAGTTTTTAAGAAACACAACGAAGGCTACTTACATCATCCAATTAATCTTGTTTTGAAATAATATTGTATATATACGTATATTGTTGATTAACAAAAATAAATAATTGCTCCAAGTAGGTAATAAGTACTAAAAAAATAATAACTACTCCAAAACTTAAAATGCTACGTATATACGTATAAATTATTTTAATCAAAACAGATAATATTGTATTATTCTTACAGCTTTTGACTATTGATAGACTGGTCCTACAAGACTCTCTAGAGCAGTAGAACGTTAGAGTAGTACAAGCAGACAAATAATAATAGTCTAAGTTCTAAAAGATTATGTTCTCTGGTATATAACAAAGTATCAAATAGTTCATATAATGATTGTAATAATTATATTGACGACGATTATTAACACAAGGAAAAGGGTAATCTTTAACAAACACATTAACTCTTTTACATAGATCTAAATCACTTAATCTATCTATCTCCAAGGCGGCTGCTTAAAGACACCTCTTTCAATTTGCTATGCAAATATCGTGAATACAAGCAGATTAGTGCTATCCCATTTTTATGACGTTATAAAAGTATCAATGGTTTGATACTTTACTTTTATACTACATAATAATATAATTTAACCATAAAAGTAGGTAAGTACTAAAAAAATAATAACTACTCCAAAACTTAAAATGCTACAAAAAAAAGAAATCTCCCAGGTCATCCCCACCAGGCAGAGTACCTAGAAGGCTCAAAGAGTTTCCTCGCTGGATTGCGATACTTATTCTCTGGGCCAGGTAGGTGCCGGCTCTGGGGTCTCGGGTGGCCTCAATGAGTTTTTTGGAGATTTCTCCGAAAAGTTTGTGCGCACCCAGACCCCATGTACCTAAGGTTTCAACCCCAAACGGTTCAAATATGAGATCCCCACTAAGGTTCTCATATTTGCGCCGCTTGAGGTTTTCCGCCTGATTAGCGGCCGCACCTGCAGAACTCGAGGTGCCCTGGACATGGGACGGAGCAAGTGTATCGACGCAAGTAGCGTCCCATACAAGAGCCCGTCCCACTCTCCAAGGGACCAGGGTCATACCGTCTGGTCTCCTGCCATCGTCGCGCGCCAAACCAGAGGGTTCCAGCACAGCTGGCACTCCGGCGGTGACAAGAGCCCGACGGATGAGATCGTTCAGACAGTGATGTCGGGAGATGCGGCCGGCGCTTCGTTGACAGGACAGCCCGTGGTGTCCGAGGCTGTCCACATTTGCACCACAAACACAGCGATGGGGGACGACGTGGGGGGTGCCAAGACGCAGGGAAGTAGCTAACCGGAAAGCTTTTCGATCCAGCAATGTGCCCGTATTGGGTGACGGTAATGCTTGTAGCCAAAGGCCCGACTCCCACTTCTCCGCAGCTAAGAGGCGAGCCTGCTCCACAGGACTGGAGGACGTATTAAGAAGATTATTCCGTACCAGTCTGCAGAGTGGCTCGTCCCAGAGCCTTTGGGAAAAAGTATTGTCAGGCAATTCGCTACAAGCACTAGTTACGCTCCAGGCGTCCTTGGCCTCGTCCAGAAAGGTAACTGTATTGGAGTAGGATGGGTGATGTAGTATTTTGGAGATAAGACTATGGTTCGCGTGGACTGAGGACAAGAAGGCCGGAAGCGATATGTCAGAGGGCTTTCGAACACCCAGGCCACCGAACCTAACTGGAAGCGTTGCCTGAGTCCATGCGCGGTCATCGAAATTTGTATTCAAAATAGTGGAGAGCGTTTGTCTTATGGTATCATCCAACTGTTTGAGAAGTTGAGGGAACTTCCACAGTTGACAACACCGTAAGACATATGTCAATTTAGGTACGAAAATGCAAAAACGGATTAGGGTAAAGGCCATGTGACAGTTAATTTGGAGGAGGCGGTCTAAAATTTCATTAAAATTTTGTAATTTGTTATCTAAGAAGTCCGGGAGAGATTCGTCTAAAATAGGTGAGCCCAAAAGGAAGAGCGAATCCTTGTCAATGACAGACAGTTGTGGAGCTATTTCTTTAAAGCTGGATATAATCGCGTTTCTATCCCCACAACTGTCTGGCACAAAAAGTTCGCACTTACCTAGGTTCAGCTGCAGACCTATTTTTTGGAACTCGCGGATCAGAGTGCGGAAGTCTGATAGTACAGTGGGTGCATCGCTTCCAAGGGTCCCATCATCCAAATACCAAACATTAAATTTTGAATCTAGAAGCTCGATGACCGGGTGTATAGCAAGGCTGAAGATTGCTGGACCTAGAGGGTCGCCCTGTTGGCAGCCCACTTCGGATGAGATGAGGTGGTCTTTGTAAATGAGTTTGGTGGGGTCGTTGTAACACTGGAGCATAAATGGTAAAATGGCAGGTGCTTTAGATTTAATTTGGGCCAACAAGGCGCCTCGGTCAACTGAGTTGAAAGCGTTTTTGATATCGACCTTCAGAAACACATCATCGCCTTGATTGTGGATAGCTGTCCTGAAAGAGTGAACGGCGGCCTCACAACCTCCTTTGCAGGCAAAACCGAGCTGTTTTGGCTGGAAGTATGACGCGAGGGAAGTTACCGATTTGCAAGCTAGTTTGGCTGTAAGGCGCCGGTATGTGGAGCCGACAGCAATCGGACGAATGCCACCATCTCTCTTCCTCAAGGCGCAGAGGTTAGCTCCATACAGAATGTCTACGATATCTGATGCGACCCCTCCACGTAGCATCAGGTTGCACAGATTCGTAAGTTCATGCAGGAGCTTCCCGCCGGCCTCCCCGCAGCAACCGCTGGTGAGGTCCTTCAGATGCTGAGGGGTGAGACCGTCGAGGCCGCCAGCTGAACCCGGAAGAAAGGACATGATGGCTCCGCGTACTTTGTCTGTCGACGTTTGTAGTGGTGGTAATGCGTCATCGGAAACTGTGAAAGGATTGGATTGTGATGGATGTTTGTTTTCCAGGGCGATGAGGGTTTCTGGGCAGTCGGGGGCGACCGTGTCATTGGAAAACAGGAGCCGCGCTGCACCCTTAATGTCTCCCTCACTTATTTTATTTTCCACAGTTTTCACGATGTTATGTTTGACCGTGGAATGTGAAGAAAAATTTGGGTTGAGGTTAATATCCGAAACACAATTCTTTTTGATTCTTGAAGTGAGGGAGGCATTGTTGAGCGGATCTCTAGTGATATGCAGAAAACGGTAGGGAAAGGTGAGTAGATTTTCCCAGGCTTGCCTCGAGTTCTCCAGCACTGTGTGGCGTATCGTCTCGGCAAGCTTCTGGGCTACAGTCACTCTGGCACCCCTAGGGATCCGTCTTAGAACTGGTATAAAACGTTTAAATTTGGATATTTCTTGCCAGAAATTTGTTTCATAAATTGGGTTCGGAAGTGAATTGGTTATTGGGGGAATGAGTGTTAGAAGCTGTTTGTGGCATTTGCCTACGTGGATGTTCAAACCCCGCTGGCTTTTAAAATATCGGGAACAGTGGGAGCATTGCAACAGATTTCCAAAGGACACGGTCGAAATATTAGAGGTCCCTGCATCCTGGCTGCTTGACATAGGTTGGTAAAGATAAACTATAAAAGATAACTTATATAATAGAATAAACTATAGACAAAAAATTAAAAAACTGCTTAACTAATATTTAAAAAAACCTTGAACTATATTATGGTCATTTTCTGGGGGAATGTAGGCTTGAGCGTGGGACAGTTGGCTCACTTTTCGCAAAAAAATTAGCATACGGCTTCTCGGAGTTGCCTCGTTCCTTCCTCTGTTGCGGGCCTTGTTCCTTCCTCCGTCGCGGGCCTTGTCAGTTGTATGGGAGAATTGCTTGGGATATCTACTCACAGTTTGGCCCACTTGGGGCGCTATAAATTATATTTGGTTCTACTGCAAATACTTAAACATGTATATTTATTTACTTTCGGCGTCACGTAAATTGGTTTTATCGATTTATTTTCAATATTTTGTTCAATTTATTTTAGGGTGACATGACAACGTCAACTTTTTTTTTGATACTTGATAATAATTTATGGAATCTCTTTAAATCTAATAAAATAAGGAAGGAAGGATTGTGGTCGAATTGTAGCCTAGCTAGATAATGGGGAAAATTTAACAATTTACAATATTTGAGAAAAGAAACGAGAAATTCAGAAAATAGCATACCATCTTTAGCAACATCATCAGCATATTGTGATGAACTAACGCTTGGCGCAAGGCCAAATTTAAGAAAGCATGACATAATATTTCTCGCAATTTTAGATACATTTATCTTGTCAATACTACAAATACCTTTAGGTACTTCCTTGAACGTTAAACATTACGCACTAGAACAAAGAAACATTTTATGAATATATGCATAGATACCGTAAATCGAACTGAATGCCCGATTTGAAATTAATAGGAGCATAATATTCTTCAATTATGTCTCGTTGCGAACTACAAACCGGTCAATTATCATTTCACGACACAAAGACCTAACAACGGAATGCACAATGCAACTGATACCTAATGAAGAAGATATAAAGGTGTAAAATGAATCAGCACTAGGCGTAGGCATAAATACCATAAGCGTGCATAATAATAAAGTTACGTCAGAACAAACAGGCCCCTCTGATAGTGACGGTAGCAACACGCCCAAATGATAAAACTAAATGGCTCTAGCATGGAGTTTGTTCAACGAATGTACGCACACTTATCGGAAAATATGTACAATTAATAACATTCTTATCAATTATTTATTTGATGTTTGATCCTTAAGATAGAGGCTCATAAAGTTTATATGCAAATTGTCAAAGTAGGCTTAGTTAGTTACAGATATGTATAACTCAAGAACGGCTCGAGTGATTTTAATGAAATTTGATGAATTAATTTTAAGCCGAGATGGAATACACGGGCTACATGTTCCCGAAGAACGGATAGATTATGATAGATTTCCCAAAATGGCAACCAAAAAATAAATTGAACTAAACTAAATAATAGTATACGTAGAGCCAAATAGCTTAGAAGTTTGGAAAGCAACTGAGCCAAAACTTATTAAAAGTTGTCAGGAAATGATAATCATGTTATCTTTCTGTAAATTACGAGAGTTTTTATTAGTTGTGCATACTGTCTACATTACGTTTTCGTAATATTGTAGCTTAATGTTGGATTAAATATCATTCTAAAATACACTGTATAAATAAATGGGGAACTATATCCTCTTCTTTTATTTTCCCATTTTCTTTGAAAACTTGTGGTTAGTTTTTATGACACGCAAGTTAAAAAATTAATACCTAGTAATAGAATGAATTTAATTTTAATTTTATTATAACTTTGCCTGCGGCTTCACGGTCCGCCCGCGTAAATACTAAATACAGTATCACAAGGGGACACAGTACTTTTTCGGGATAAAAAGTAGCCTGTGTTAATCCAGAGCTTAAACTACTACCATGCCTAATTTAACCAAAATCCGTTCAGTAGTTTTTGCGTGAAAGAGTAACAAACATAATATATCCATCTATCCTCACAAACTTTCACTTTTTTTGTGAGCCTTATAAATAAGTATTTGTATTCCAAAGACTTCTTACGAATTTATTTCAACACACTTTTTATAATTTTTTAAAAGTTGTTAACAAGGTGATCAATTAATATTATTTTTATCACACAAAGATTGTAAAACGGTTCCAGGAATTGTCGCAGGAATAATAGTCGCCTTGATATGTTTTAATTGTAAGGAATTTGGGACGATTCATTTAATTTTCAACATAAACTCACATCTGGGGACACATCATGAGCACAAGAATTAAATACCAGCTGAGCAGTGATTCCTCTTTCGTCTTACATGTCTCCTTTGTAGTCTTTTTAAACGACTTCCAAAAAAAGGTGGCGTTATGCATTCCTAATTTTGAAGTCGGTACCATCAAATTTGAATGTGAGTTATAATAAAATATATTGTTTTGTGCTGGTACCGACTTCAAAATTAGGAAGATTGAGTAGAGAAATAGTTAAAATTTTAGCCGAATTTAAAAGGGCAATTATTTAGAAAATAAGTTTTATTTCATATTTTTTTGTGCATTTTTACTTTCGAAGTCGATTTTAATTTTTTGTTTACAAATAATATTTTTTCTGTTTTTAGTTAAATTTATTATCTAAGTATATTATTATTAACACCATTTTAACAATTTGAAGTATGGTGAAAACAATATGGCTGACATTTGAAGTATGGTGAAAACCAAGATAGCGTAACTTTTTCTTGTATGAAGATTTGTTCTGTCAAATGTACGTCATAGCTTATCTTGAGTTTTGAGATCTTTGGCTTCTCTACCTACCCTGAAAATTCTGCGTTGAAAATTAAGTTATCCTTGAATACAATGTTCTTTGGCACTTCTTTAAAATTGTAATATAAACTGTATAACATTATGTATTGGCTATAAACAAATAATATTTTTTAACAAAATTCGTGTTACCACGCGGCTGAAAGGCGCCGTTAGTATTTTTTATAATGTTTTTAAAATCGGTGCGGTGACCTTGGTTAACGGAGGCGTGGTTCCACGTCATAGACTGCGGGCCAGTCAGCGGACAACACAACACGAGTTCGTCAAAACAACCAAAAGGATTAAGCAAAGCACATAACCCTGCATGCTGACCAACCAGCCTGCAAATCCAGCAGCCTGTCAAATTGTCAAATTCAACACTCTGAATGTGTTCGATTTTCAGCTTTATTGTCTATTTACAATACAGAGGGGTAACTATTTAGCATAATTCAGCATCGCAGTTCCATTATTCTTGCGCCTTCAAGACTTCGGAATGATTTTGCTCATTGCTTTTGGCATTTATCAAAAATAGAAATGTCTACTCCTATATAAGTCGTATCAGTGGTGTTATGGCTAATGGCTATAATATATCCCACTCTTGTAAAATTTTCATTTGCTTTACCGTTCCATATCTTAATATTCTAAAATAGAGTATTTGAATTCCTGAGTTTCCTATGCTTTTGTTTTACTTATGTCTCCATTTCATTATTTTAATTCAACAACTTTCCCGGCATTTTTTTACATCCGTTTCCTTTTGTGCCCTTAAGGGTTTTGTTGCATGTGACCTTTATTCAGAATGATGCATTCTAAAACATTTACCAACCTACTCGAAAAATTTGCCCCCGACAGTATTATAGTTCTTAATTATCAAGATCCTAAATGACGGACGATTGGACTTTGGACCGCACGAGAGCATTCAATTTCAATGAAATACATCCAGATTACATTGCATTGATCGAAGTAGCTCAGTATACCTTTGATCCCATCAATACTGTCACACGTTTGTGAAGTAATAACTTTCATAATGCAAACTTTAACTTCTGCAAAAACTTTAAGCGGCCAGTTCGCGTCTTTAATTAATGACCTAATAAAATTTTGTATAGGTACTTATAATTACTTGGAATGACTATGATAGAACATAAGATTTTAGTTCAGTAGTTTGTTCGGAAAATTGTTAAGGTTTCGTCATTTCATATTGTCAAGGAATCGGAGCCGTGGTCGCCCAATGATAAAATTGATTATGTATATATTAAAATTATTTGATTATACAGAAGATGACGATTCTTAATTTTTTAATTTTATGAAAGCTATTCAAAGGACAATGAAACTTTCTATTAATAAAACAATAAACACTCACAATTTTTAATCAACAGTGCGCAAACATTAAAAAGCTAACGTATGCAAAACACGTAAATCATACGATGTTATTATCACGATTCAGCATTCAACAAAACCAAATTCAGCATTGAACTGAATAATTTCATAAACAAATACTTTGTTTACTGTTTCAAAATTATATACTTGGATTTGTGTATTTCTTTATCGTCTGTGTTAATAGGATTATAGTTATCTTCAGCCTGTGAAAAGGTTAAACGAGAAAACCTAGCTTTCACCAGAAGCCAAAGTCCTTCGGATTTTCTAGTTCCATTGCCGTTTACATAGGTTTTACACAGTAGATTTAGTAGACGGTGATTGATAAGCACTCACCATTGGACAGCGTTTTCTCCTTGTCTTCCATCATCACGTGTGCAGTAGCTCCGGGGGCCATTACTATCTTCCTGAGCGAAGGTCTCCGAACTAGCGTGTACTTTCTCAGTTTCCTGCGGCGCGTACGCACTCTATGGAGGCTCGAGCTCGACTGAACACTGACAGCGCTTATCACTCTCTTATCGCCGCGGCAATGGTTGCCGGCCAACCAGACAACAGCTGAGTAGATTTTGCTATACAACAACCAAAAATACAAGTACCAATCGCTATGGATGCTCAACAACGCCATCAATAGCGACCTGAAACAAAAGAACATTTCGTTAATGCAGTTCCAGATTAAAGGTTTTTTGTCCAGTACCTATAGTGGTCGAAATTCGACCAAAAGTGGGTACTTGACGGTAATTTTTTATAAGATAAATGAGTAGTGCTCTGGAAAATAAGTTTAACTAAGAACAGTGCCTATACTAAAAATCAATGTTTGTAAAGAAACTGCGGATTTTTTTAACCATTTTTGTGAGTGAAAGCGCGCCACATACAAAAGTCACTGCGTTTGTGACGTCACATTTCGTAAGTTGCTACGAAATGTATGGCCATATGCACAAAAGGAAATCGGCAAGTCGCCACACATTTACTGCCTGATAATTAAAATACGTGTCCGCAAAAAGTATTTATTGTACTTTATGAACATAGGAACAAAAAAGGCAATAATATTATGCATCAAATTCAAAAAGTTTTATTTCCATATAGGTTAATAATAACACTTACGGAATTGTCCATTCTAGTGATGCCTACCACCGGTTCGGTAACTAACCCGGCGGGAAGAACCGGCGTAAGAAACTCGTACGGGGCCATCTTTTAGCAAAAAGATGGAAAATTGTTATTTAAAAAAAAAAATATTTTTACAATATAATTATTAACAATAGTCAGGATACATATATAATAGTATTCTATGCAAGAAGAAGACTTGCAGGTGGCCATACTATTCCCAAGGTGTGCAATCGTCAATAAAATCATTGACCCTATATTAAGCTTTAGCACACAAACGTTCTTTAACTACTTTTTTAAATTTATTGATGGAAAGATTTTAAACGTTTTCTGGGGCTCTATTATATAGGCTATTGACCTCTAAATGATTTGCTTACTTTACTTAGTCTGATCACCGGTATATCTAGCTTGTGCTTATTTCTTGTGTTTCTACAGTGATTGTCGTTTTTCGTTTTAAAATTACTTAGATTCTTTCTAATATACACTGGCGGACACATAAACTGCATCATAGTGCAAGATAACTTTCAATGAAATATAATTAGTGAAAGTGCAAACTATTTTGATTTATTTCAATGATAATGCTAAGACTGGTTCTTAATCTGATAAAAAAATCAATTCATGTGTGTATAGGTCAACTTTTCTCACTAAAGGAATCAAATTACTCCTCTTGCAGCTTTTTGGAATGAAACAGTGAATAGAATAAAAACGGCTTTATTTCAAAATTTTACAATACTAAGAAAAAAAAAGTTTTTTTGTTTTTAATAAGGTGTATTACCTCCTCTTGCCCTAATAACTGATTCAAGTCGGTTTCGCATCGACCTGATCAGTGTTTTTAAAATATCTTGCGGAGTATTGTCCCATTCTTGTGACAATGCAACTCTGAGCTCCGCAACCGTTGTTCAGACCGGATTTCTTGTAAATACAGCTGTTTTAGGTTGTCCCACACGTGTTCTATCGGATTTAGGTCCGGGCTACGTCCTGGCTAATCCATGGAACGAATCTCAACCTGAGTAAAGTATTGCTCAGCTTGTCTCGCTGCGTGCGGACGAGCATTATCCTGCATCAGAATTAAGTTTTCGCCTATAAATCCGCTAAAAGGTACCACATGAGGGTCCAATATATCCGTTATATAGCGATATGATGTTAAACCACGGTTACTACGGCCATGTGTGTCTGCGTCAATAAACACAAGTTCAGTTCGAGCATCCATCGATATGCCACCCCAAACCATACAAGACCCGCCTCCAAATGGAATCCTCTCCTCAATGCAATTTTGAGCATATCGCTCTCCTCGTCTACGGTAGACTAGTCTGCGACCATCAGCACCGTACAAACAAGTCCTACACTCATCAGTGAATAATACGGAAGCCCATTGCTCTTCAGTCTAATTTAAGGGTTCACGAGCAAATCTTAGTCGAGCTTGCCTGTGAGCTGCAGATAATTTTGGTCCATTTGTGGGTCTGAAAGGTGTGATGTCACGCTCTTTTAGCCTTCTTCTTATGGTTCGTGCACTAACTGCTACGTCACGTACCTGGTGGAGCTCATTTTTAATGCTTATAGATGTTAAAAACCGATTTCGCAAGGAAGTTGTCCAAATAAACCTGTCACGAGACGTTGTCACCCGAGTTCTGCCGGTTCCACGTCTCCTTATGAATGAACCTGTCTCCATAAACCTTCTGTAAACTCGGGAAACTGTAGACTGGAAACTTACATTTAAATCTGCAGCAATTGTTCGTTGGTCTAGGTCTTGCTTCACTAGAGCAACAATTTGTGCAGCAACAACTTTTTCGGACGATACGTCCATATTCGTGAGAGAAAAACGTGTTTAAAATGAAAACAGACTAGCAATGAAACAACTAGTAACGATAATTCAACATGTAACAAAACAAAAACAAAGTAACCATCAATCACAACATTAACGTAACAACGAGCTAATATTTAGTAAATTGACAAGATTTCTTCGATAGAATATTTTCTTTCTTTTGTGATAGTACCATATTTAAATTTCATTTTGTTTTTGTGTTTATAAACCAGCCTTTATTTTCCAATACCAATAAATGTAAAAAGTTTGCATATTACGTAATAAAATTTGATTGAATGTGTTCTTGCAGTTTATGATGCAGTTTGTCCGCCAGTGTACAATACATTATCAAACTTGGGGGATAAAAGATAATTGATTAAATATAACCTACCTATTGTTTAATAATTTGCCCTACTGGCGGTTTGCGGAAAAGCGACATCTATTCCTTGTGATGTCAATTACGTAATTAAATTAAGAACTAGTTTGTTTGGAAACGCAATATGCTAACAGATAAATGACAGATGTCGCTTTGACGTTACGAAAACCGAGAACATAATAATTATTTTCCTTAGTATAAATATAAATAGTATAGAGGGATCTATTTCACACCCCAAGTAACATTTTTAAATAAAATCAGTACTAAACTGCTAAACTATAGAAAAAGAAAATAGTTTTATACTCCAATTAAAAATAAATCGATCTATTGGGCCACTAGATTGGAGCTTTTACGCGTCAAATTGACAATTTACAGCATGATAACCATAGACTATACAGATATGTTGACAACGATTACCACAGATAAGTACGTATTTTGCACATGAATTCTCTAATATTCGGAGATTCATAACTTTTCATTCCGAAGTCTAAAAAAATATAATAGGTTTTTTTATATAATAAAATAACTTTATAAGTAGGTACTATAAAACCACAAAATGTGTTCGAAACTTGAACGCTCTTATTGGAAAATCAGACAGGATTCGCCAGTGTCCTTTCTGATTTCTCCAAAGTTCATTTATGTTCAATGCTCATACTTTATACCCGTAGTAAATATTTTTGTACCTATTTGATATATGTATACTAGTACAGATCACACCTTAGTCGTTCTCTACAAGCTGTGCCAAATTTCATACTCATCGTATCTAGTTATTATTTTCGTTAAAAGGATTACAAAAGTGTTTTCATCTTAATATATTATCCCCCTTAGTAATAAAAATATTTACACAGTGGATAAGCTATACAATGTTTTGTCCTTGTCATATAGATATGGATTAAAATAAATAAATTATTTATTGAATTATATTATAAATTTTATCGTTAAATTAAAATATACTAGAAATATTACGTATATAGTAATTAAATGGGTAGTTGGAATAAAATTACTGACGAATGCTACGATGTATTATTATGATAAGGTGTCCATTTTTTTTGTGTCTAACCTAGGCCATTTTACATATGATTCCTGTCTGGCTCTTTCCAACTAACACACTACTAACAACTAAATAGATAATAATGTATAAAATACTTAATTTAGTAGTAAAACTTTATAAAATAACTAAGTTGGCAACATTAATTCTGAACTGAACGGATGGACTGAACGGACCATGTGTGACAAATCGCTGTTCTCGCCAGAGCCGCAGCCGTGCGGGCGTGTATGAGTACAAGCGTAGTAAGTTTACAATTAATAAACACAACCGAAGCCGCGGCAAATCAGAACGAACTAATCCGATTGTTCCGTGCGTATGCTCGAATCCGTTCAGTTTGAAATGACGTCAATTGGGTCGGATGCGATTTTTTTCCGTGTATGTGCTCGAATCTGTTCAGGCCGAACTGACGTCAGTTCTAACTGAAACGATAGGCCTTTCGTCTGTGGAAGCCTTAAGGCAAATAATATTATTATGATGTTGTATTAATAAAGGCAACGTTTTGGCCTCGTCGTCGTACTTATGCATTAGTTATAGTAAATATACGTATTCATTACACATATTAAAATGAGTTATATAAGGCACATCATGCTCTTATTTCGAATTAAAAATAGCACGTAGGTACATTGACATCGTTAAATTTTTTTAATCGATCAATTCATATCGAATCTAATTCGTGTTTAGCTGAATGTAAAGGTTTAATCGCGTTGTAATTTCTATTAATTAAAGATGAATTTTAATTACAATTTTTGCCTACTAATCGTATTTGTCAGTCCCACAACGCGTGATTTTTTGCCTGTATTTGATAAAAGGCCAGTGTTATCAGCATCATTGCTGGAAACCTTGCTTTGTATGTTATGTGAGAATAACTTAACGTTTGAAATAAGGCTGCTCGTGACGTTAATGCTCATTTTTGATTCATGTAGGTATGATAAAAATGCTTTCCGAGTCACGTCATCAACCTAACTATATGAGAATGAGCTTTTAAGAAAGTCTTCATACAGCCAGTATATTATTACCACACTAGATATATCTGTATTTTAGGTTATGGGAATCTAGTTTGTACTATCTCGAACATGCTCAAATCTTACAGGATGCGGGATTAATATTTCCAGACTCGGCCGCCCGTTAGGATTGCAGGCTATGTACTAAAGTAAACTAGAAGCTTTTAGTTTATATTGCAAGTGATAGTGTCCATCAAAGCGACTTTTAATAATGTTTAAAGTTCATGATTACTCATTTCTGTTATTTCAAGGAGGATCATTGAACGAATTGTTTTATTCAATAATGTTTATGAGCGTTTTTGAAAGTAATATGCAAATCACAAGTTGCGCAAGTTTGTTTTGCATAAGATATTATATAGGTACGTCCGTTGTGGAGTTAGCTAAATATTTAATGCTCGGCTTAAATTTGCTTTACCGATATTGTAGTATAACTAAGGTATAATAAATAAAAACATAGTTTTACCTGCATCAAATACTAAAGTGTCCCTTCGCAGTAGTGATCAGAGGATGTATGCCGTATAAAATGCACTAAATCGTGGCGCATAGCAGTGCGCCCGTGGATAGCGATGAACGTTTCAATACACATTCGCAACAAGTCCCAGGTGACAATCCTAGTTAATTTCTCAACCAAAATTTTCCCCGAACATCTCACAGGGAATATCACACAGTAGTTATACAGTTTCGTAGCAGTACTCTGCTCCGTGGAAAAGGGAAACAATTAATGCTTGTCGCGTCGATTATTTCACACCAGACCGTAATTTACACATTTTAATGAACTTCCAAGAAGATTTGTTGATGTTTTTATCTTCTTTGGACTCAGAAGATCAGCACAATGACAACGTGGAGTTATTGACTGCACTCGATGCTCGGCGAAAGCGGTCTCGGGAGCTAGAATGGATATATTCTGTCGTCAACAAACGTAGAACTGGTTCGGGCAACATCGTTTTAGAATCGGATCACGCACATTACCCTTTTAATACCAAGTATATTTCTGTCTCACTCTGGCTTACGACAAAAGCAATAACTTCGTAAATACCACATCAGTGTTGCCAGATATACGGATTTCTCCGTATTTATACGGACTTTAGATCTGTGAATCACATTAGACGCTGATACGGATATTTATACGAAATATTAATATCTTAACTAGTTTCGATCCCGTTTCGGCCCACGCGCTGACTCATTACAGCACCAGCAGGATAGCCTGAAAATCATAACGGGATTTAACCGATAATATTCACGAGAATTATCCCCCTATACCCTAGTATAAATCAAACCAATAAACAAACATAATTTATAGTACCTGCTAAGACTAAGCTTGTTCATTATTGTGTAGTACAATTTCACACACGCATACACAGAAGTTTATAGTATGAAATCATTGAGTAAAAATAATTAATAGTTAAAACTTTTATTATAAGTAATATTATGTATGACAAAAACTTGTCATAAAATTAAATTAGAAATAAATCATATGGCGCGCGGAGACCACAAATCAATTTTTTTCTCTCATTCCTAAATTCAAACACCGATAATTTTGTTGAAAAAAGTATGTTTTATGTGTATATTATTATGTACTACTTGAATTAAATGTTTGTGTTTTTTTTATGATTTAAACTTACTGCTCGTATACCTACTGTAAATTCACAATCACAAATAATTCCTAATCCTTTATAACCTTTTTTTTCATTGATCATTTCATACAGATTTCTTGCAAAATGGTCATACAGATTTTAACAGTATGCTATACAGATAAATTTTGCAATGCACCTGGGCAACACTGTACCACATTACAATAATTTACAATACAGAGCTGCACCGTGCACACAACGCTATAAATAAATGTGTACATGGTACGTGTAAACAATAACAAAAGGACAAAAGAAGAAATGCTCTTTGTCTCACACTTTATTTGGAGAAAAATTCATTCAATTACATTGTATAAAGATAGGTTATGGGTATTTAGGATATTTAAGTTCTATGATTTCAACCCCATAAATAAATATCGACAACTGTCTATTCCAATATCACCACTCAACATTAATACAAATTCACACAATATGATTTGTGATCAAAGGAGCAATTACAATTGTATATATTACATAAATATTATTCGTAAATCATTGTGATTTGTGATATAGAATGCTGAAAAAGTGCCTTTTCAAGCATTTATAGTTCTCGGTTATAAACATGTCATTGCCTTATTTTACACGAAGGAGCTGAATAAATTGTTACTAATGAAGGTCCATAGTAGAGTGCTTTTCACAAAAGAAGTACCGCAGCAATTAGTGGAACAAAATTGTTTTAAATTGTTGTTTACAATGCAATTTGTAATGCAATGCAAATGCAATTGTTGTTTACAAAGTAAAGGAGTTTTGTGAAAATAACAGCAAAAATCAAGGTACTTATTCTAAATTCTAATACCCATAAATAATGCTGGCCACATTTTGTCGCACGATATCAGCGCCGCGTCTAGGGGACTTCTTTCATGAAAATGACTTTAGTTAGTACCAAAATACCAATGAAAATAAATATATTACATAATATTATAACATAATAAAACAGGTACATTTTCACTTGATTAAAATCTAAAATAAAGGCAAAAATAAAAATGCATCTGAGAATGATAGTTAATATCTTAATGTTATTATTATAATGTTTCTTATTACATAATGTATTAGGTCATTACTCATTACATATGAAATTGGCGTTGTGTAAAGGAGGAACATAAAGTCGTTTTTTTTTTTAACATAATATATTTATTTAATCAAAGTATATATAATATCATTGCTATCTATGCATTTTTGCCATCTCATATGTAGTTCATTGATTCCTTTACTAAAAAAACCATTCGGACAGGAATCAATAAAACCTTTGAAGGCACCTTGGACTGCCCCATCGGAGTTGAATTTTTTCCCTTGCAAGAAGTTATCCAAATTTCGAAAAAAATGGTAATCTGTTGGAGCAAGGTCCGGGGATAGGAGTACGGTGGATATCTTAGACATTCCAATTGAAGCTCCTCTAATTTGGTAGCCGTCTGTTGTGCAGTGTATGGTCTATCGTTGTCTTGAAGCAGCAGTGGCCTAGAGCGAATGACCAACCTCGGTTGTTTAGCAGCTAGCTTTTCCATCATGATTTGCAGTTGCTGGCAATAGACATCTGCCGTAGTCATCTGGCCAGATTTAAGAAAGCTGTAGTGAACGACACCGGCACTAGTCCACCAAACGCTCACAAGTACCTTTTTTTGAGTCAATTTTTGCTTGGGGCAGGCTTTGGCTGCTTCGCCAGGGTTCAGCCATTGCGATGTGCGTTTCCCATTATCGTTCAGGATCCACTTTTCATTACAGGTAATGATTCGATTTAAAATCCCTTCATTATTGTGTATAACGCAGCAGTCGACGCGCGTTTGTCGTTTCTCTAACCAAAGAAGGTATATTTAAGATCAATGTGTCCAGTACGACGAAATGCCAATTTCATATGTGAGGACCTAATATTATACTTAATATATATATATATATATATATATATATATATATATATATATATATATAATATATAACATTAAGTATATTATATATATAAATATATAATTTGTTAATAATGTTAAACCTTCTAACTACTTAGTTACTCACCCCCGTACTACGTTAAACAACGTTGTTTAAGTTATCCATTGTGTAAATCTTTTTATTAGTAAGGGCATGGAGGAATTATTACTAATATTTAGAAGAATCGTCACAAGTCGCAAAAAATGAATCATCGCGTTTTTAACAAAGCACCATCGGAAAAAGGTTGTTTTCCCCTTTCATAAAAATTAACGTTTTTGACGGTTCAGAATAAAAAATACTTTTTTTGTATTTATTTATTTAGATAATATTATGGCGGCAGATTTTTGGGCGTAAAATAATCAACCATAAAATAATGCATTGAAAAAGCAGCCGAATGATAATAGATTTATTTACAAACAATACAAAGTCCTTGCTCTCTTTTAATGTAATGCATTCGGGTTAAGCGATTTTAAACTTAAATGTTATTTCAAGTTCACGTTAGGATTTTTTTGATTGATTTAGAACATAATTTCCTGTATAATAAATTCGGCGTATAATATTTAAGAATTAAAAACCGGCCAGGTGCGAGTGGGACTCGCGCACGTAGGTTCAATAATTTATGTTTACTTATTTTTTTTTTTTTTTAACCGACTTCCAAAAAATGGAGGCGGTTATACGTTCGTCTGTATATACCTAGATTTTTTTTATGTGTAACGATTACACCGCCGTCGAAAGTACGACTGCGGCGCCCCTTTTTATACAGCGCCCGACCCCGGGCGGTCGCCAACTTCGCCCCCTATCTAACGCCGCCACTGCATAATATTATTATGATGACATAGCTTAGGTACTAACTGCTCATCAGAGTTTTGTGCACCGATATCAATGTCTTAGAAATTTTGCTATTGCCAAAATTATATTCGTGATCATCATCATCACTATTAATTATTATTTAATAATATAGTATATAATGATTATCATCACTGTTTAGTAGATCCGCAGATCGGTAAAGCTTATTTGGTGAAATACGGGAATATATAAATACGGTCTCTCAGAAAAGTGGCATAAAATAACGCTCGAGTTTGTTTTACCGAGAGAGTGAGAATAGCGGAGGCTTTATTGTAATTATAAATTTCTTAAAATGTGTTCATAATAATATAGATATAGATGTGAAAGCTTGTTAGGAAGAATGGATGGATGTTTGTTAGGTACTCTTACTACACGCAAAAACTACTGAACGAACGGATTTCATTAAAAGGTATAGTAATAGTTTAAGCTCTGGGTTAACGCCTAGATAGTCCTGAATATTTTCCTTAACAGTATATTAATAACCCTAATATATTGTCAAAACAAGGAAATCTAATTAACAACTGTACACACTACATATTAAATTAGCGTTTAAAGTTACATAATAAATCAATCTACAAAGCGATCCCATTTTAAAATGTGTAAGCTTATGAGAGATTTATGTCTAGAAAAGGCTTAGGTATGCTTAGTTAATATTGTCCTATTTGCCAAAACCTATAGCCAATTATGTACTCGTACCTACTTTGTAGACCGTATTAATTAAGCGACTTTTCCCAATTATAAGACAGGGACAAAACATTGTTGGTATAGCTTATCCACTGTGTTAATATTTTTATTAGTAAGGGGGTAAGTATGCTATTATTGCTATGATTTATATGGGGCAAACAAAATGTGCTGTGTGCTAGTTTTTGTCACGACTCGTCCGCGCTACGAAGAAGTTAAGTAGTCGTAATAAATATTGTGGCCTGTGAGTTTACAAACTTTACAAAACAATTCAATCATGGAATCTCATTGGTCCGAACATCGAAAAGAATCCAATAATATCAAAACTTACTTCTTTTCTATAAAAATCGAAATTTAACTTATTTATAAATGCGAAAATGCATACCTAACATATTTTGGAATAAGATAATGTTTGGCATGGTTTATAATTATTTTGAAGTAAAGTGACAATATTGCGTTTCGATAATACACATGATGGCCTTTTTTGAAAATTATATAAATTGTTTTAAATATGAAATTAAAACATCGGCGGTGTTTTAAAGTAATTTTACAAATTATTTGAAATGCTCTTTTTAAGTCGTATTTTTAAGCATAAATTTTTAAATAGATTACATAGTGCTAATACACACAAAAAACGCAAATTTCAATACAACAATAGATAGATAGACTCTTCATGACCAAGATAGTTTCATAGACAAATACATAGTTGGGTAATAATACCACGATATCAATTTGCTGGGAAAATATAAACAACCATTTACATGAATTCCAACGAAGTTAGGTAATAGCCCTGCTGTTCTCTGTTAAAGGTTACACATAATATCACCAGTGATCATTCGTGCTCACACGTGGCTTAATTCTACAACAAAAATTTTACGTATAAATTGCAAATACGGTAAGTATCTAACAATGCGTAAGCTGTTCCATGAACTTGTCAAGTCTAATTATATCCTCACATGGACAAAAAATCAAGGCCACAATTTAGGAGCACTCAAATATCCGTTTAATCCTTTCACCCACTTGCAGGTGTATTAGTTGAATAAAAGATTCGAAACAAAGCTATCGCGATTAAACATAACACTTTTTGTACTTGTTAGGTGTTAGTCAGTAGGTACAGTAGCTAAGATTTGCGGAGCGCATTATTGAGTTTGACCTGTACTTGAATACTAGTGTTATATACTTTGATATGTGATTATGCACGTGAGCTACAGATATTATGTCCCTTTTATATTATTAGGTATGTTCTGTTTTTAATTTGTATTCTTCCAATAAGATCTATCATCTAGATGTGTAGAAGTCTTTACTTTATTTGAATCATGAAGTGATTTATGGACAATCCAAAAAAAAACACTAACGTATAATCACAGTAGGTGTTTTAAATGGAGTGCTCATAACATAATATTATTACCATTTACCGTGTGCGAATGTAGTATTGTATGGTTAATAAAAACAAAGATAGTTTCCTTGCAATGTAGTCATGTAAAATAATCTTTTCAAAAGAATAGGCTCAAGCACAGTGATACGAAGGCCTCACGAGAAACCGTTGTGAATAAAGTAATACCTAATTGTGATCCGCCGAGTGAGGGTACTGAATGCCCAATATCAGCAATACATTTTTACCATCGGGCGATTCATCTGCCCGTTTGCCGGTCTTATGCCCCAAAATAAGATTTATGATAATATAAAAACATCTTAATAAATTAGTTAACGGAATTAACTAAATATTTGTATCGAGGCCAGTTAGATTTACCTATCCTAATAAGTAATCACACCAAGTTAAACTCCCACTGGTCACTAACTGGGGCACTTACTGCATACCTAATATTCAGCAATTAAATTATAATCTAACATTCGCATTCAACCATAATTTACGATTGCGTATCTAAACATAGGGCTTTAGATTACAGATTTGAGTCGTATCGTTACCGGTAGTGACAGCTGATGCTGTGGTATTCTGTGACCACAAAAGTCAACAACTGCTGTGCAAAGGTTATCATCCAACACTAGCAAGCAGCGAGGCAATCGCGCTAAGTTGTTTCAGTTGAATCGTTAACAAACCGTGAACGTTACTCGACTGTTTGAATGATTCGGTATCGCATCGCGCTAACGTTTTGACAGATAGTTGGAAACACAGCCGAACCGCATCCCAAGCGCATACGCTGTCAAAACAAAAAGTTGATACGATGCTACTTTTACTCACACGTTTCTGAAACGTTTCTTGTTTTGGTGTGTTCAATTGTTGAGAATAGGTAGGTATAAGGTAAAAATGACTTGTAAAATAAAAAAAAACAAAATTGAGTTACGATTGGAAGGATAGTGATTAGTGCGATACTGAAGTTTGTTCAGCCGCACCGGATCGAACCGAAACTGATTCATAACCAAAGCAGAATTTAAACTATAAAATTCAAAGATAAACGAATTTTTATAGTAGAATGTCACCGGTTCGTGACAGTCCCACCATGATTGTATTTAAAAAACGCTTGAAAGAGCACTACTACCTCGAAATTCAATCCATATAAATACCGATAATATATATGTACATATAATAATTATCTATTATACCTAGGTATAATATACTATTATTTTATCGTATCAATTATGTGTTTTATATTTGTTTAGTATGTATAATATAATATGTAAGTAGTGTATTTGTAATTGTGCATGTCCTATCTGCTGTCTTTTATCCCATCTCACTCCGTAGGGCTGCTGTAATAAATTTCTTTTTAGAAATAAGCAGTACCTTTGTGTCGTCTTTCTTGTAAAATTTTAATTTTATACATTTTTCTTGTGCAATAAATTGTTAAATAAAATGAAAAATAAATGTCTTATGTTTGGTTGGATGCTCTAAGGCAGAGACTAACTACTTTTAAAAATAAATTTATTTAAAAATTTTCATGACTAAATAATAGTTGCAACTAAGACAAAGTTTTATAACATTTTACGATTTTTTTAATTACTATAAATTTAAAGTGTTGCTAGTATTAGGATAATCCATAATATATTCATTAATATCAGTGTAATATAAATAAAGTTCACAAATTGTGTTTAGATGGTTTAAAATGAAATATAAGTTATATTTTTAAGAAAAACAAATACAATAATTCCAATTTTAAGAGTAGACACTACACAACTTTAAAGTTTTGTTTGTGTGCGTGTCGGTATGTAATGCATCTATCTGTTGCTTGCGTCACTTTGTACGATGCGTTTGTTTGAAGACTATCTAAGCGTCATTAATCTAAGGGCCGAACTAACGTCAGTTCGGTCGGATGCGATTTTCTCCGTGTATGTGATCGAATCCGTTCAGGCCGAACTGTCGTCAGTTCTAACTGAAACGATCGGCCTCTCGTCTGTGGAGGCCTTATGTCACCAAAGTAGTGACCTGATAAAAAGATCATAATTATTATTTAATAACATACAATAGATAGTAATGATTATTTAATAATATATTGTCTAATCAATGTCATCACTGGTGATTGTTTAGTAGGTCCACAGATCGGTAATGCTTATTTGGGGAAATACCACGGCCTCTCAGAAAAGTGGCATAAAATAACGCTTCAGTTTGTTTTGCCGAGAGTGAGAATAGCGAAGGCTTGTTTGTATTTATATATATTTCTTAAAATGTGTTAATATTATTATAATAATATACTTAACTAAAAAGAGATTTTTTTTTTATTTTAAACAAAAAATTAAAACCGACATCCAAAGTAAAAATGCACAAAAAAGTATGAAATAAAACTTATTTTCTAAATAATTCCCCTTTTAAATTCGTCTAAAATTTAAATTTTAACCTATTTCTTTACTCAAGCTTCATAATTTTGAAGTCAGTACCAGCCAACTTGAACGTGAGTTCTATAAAATATTGTTTTATCACGATGTTGTTCGGGCTGGTACCGACTTCATTTTAATTACATAAATGAATAGTGCTCTGAAAAATAAGATAGTTTACAAAAGCAATACTATACTAAAGATCAAAATTTTCACGAGTCTCGTGAAAACGCCCCATATAAAAGTCGTACTAGTAGGTGAAGTCACACGCTAGTAAGTTGCTACGAAATGTATGGCCATATGCACAAAATTTCTGATATCTATCATAATTTTGCGCGTTTATGTTGATACATACCATAGTAAATCTTTTTGTATATTGTAATTTTTGTATATATGATAAGTAAACTAATTATGTAGGTTTTATACACTAATGTTATAAAAATATATTTCATCTTTTTCGTGACTTTCGAAATGCATATAACTACAAAATTACACATAAAATCCTAATTCTTTTTACTTTTATCAAGTTGTTATGCCTAATAATTTCTTAATTTATTAAAAAAACTAATATTTATTAGAAAATACACAATTACGGGAAATGAATTTTGAGTGAAAATTGTACAATCTATTTCTCTTTTATCAAGTTGTTATGCCTAATAATTTCTTAATTTATTAAAAAAACTAAATATTTATTAGAAAATACACAATTACGGGAAATTAATTTTGAATTAAAATTGTACAATCTATTTCATAGATGTAATAAATTAAAAAAGAGGATCTATTTGGTTTGTGGTCGTCATTTTTTTAAACATCCTAGATCTTTTTTTAACTTACTACTTGTCAGAGACTTTTCCTGTCATGATAGAAGGAAATAAATTGGCAATATTTACAAAGAAGCCGAAACTTTGAGTTTTGTCGGGGAATTTACTGGGTGACGTTGTGAATTTTGCATTTCTTTTCTATAAATTTGTGTTATTTCGGTAAAAAAAAAGCTCAAACTTTGTAAATACCAAGGAAATACGAATTTTTGAACATTTGGCGACTTTAATTTTTTTATAATATTAATTAGTCGCTATGGCTAGAATCTTCGTACATGTCCAATTGCATCCTAAATAGAAAAAAAATTCAGCTAATGTCAGTTGTGTCATTTGATGAATACTAAATACTTCTAATGTCAACTCATGAATACTTTTAAATTCTAATTTTAGGTTCATGGAAGAGTTCTAAAAGAAATTTGTACTCTACTATTCTGTTGATATTAAATAAAAATACTTTATGAATAGGTAAAATGATGTGTAAGAAATAGTTTACATTTAGTTTTAAATGTAAAGAAAACACCTAGATACAATGCAACACAAGTAATGTTCGCACACGAATCCTTTGTTTACTTCTGAAATAAATGTAAGTTCGTCTATGATGTAAACAATACTCGAGTCTTCTAAAAGTTGCGGGTTTAAGGGCCTATAATTATACACACTAGGTCAACTACTGATGACGTAATTCAGTGGTAGGTCCGTTAGTTATTAGAAACAATTCTATTTTTGCTATTAATATATTTCATTCAATCAATTCGTGTTTAAACTTTATTACAGTTTATATAATGAAAGAAAATGGTGCAGTAGAATACAATGATTTGGAAAATTGGATGATAAAATTGCCTGAAGAATTAAAAAATATTCCATTAATATATTTAGCTATCCCAGGTTAGTACTTTACTACCCATTCGATTTTTATCAAAACTTAGTACAAAGTCAATGAGTAGTAAAAATAGTTTTAGATTCTTAAAAGTACTGTCTACCTATATTTTATTGTCCTGTTCTATTTTAAAGCAATAATTTACTCGTCTTTTACTTGTCTTGGTTGCAGGAAGTCATGACTCTATGACTTATGGTATCACAAGAAACAGTGGTCTGGCACCTGATGCTGAGCCCATACTGAAAAACCTGTATGGGCTATTCCAAGGTACGATCTTGCGCTGGACTATCACACAAGAAATAGATGCTTTACAGCAACTTCTCATTGGCATTAGGTATGTATTCATTATTTAATATGTCATTTTTATCATGTTCTTGTTTTTATGATCTATCAGCATGGATACTTACAAGTTTCTATCTCCTATAGTTTGGAAATGCCAGGGGGGGGGGGGGGGGCAACTTATAAACCACTTTGAAGGTCGATTACTCGAAAATGGTTGACTTTGTAAAAGTTGTGTATGAAACCATTCTTTTATTTTAAAAGACCTATTCAACGATACCCCACACAATGGGGTAGAATGAAAAAGTATTTTCCATCCCCACTTCACATGTACAGAAAGCCACCCCTAAAATAAAAAAATATTATTATTTTATGATGCTAAAACCGAGATCTACACACAATCTATAACTATACCAAATTTCATCGATTTATATTCATAATTACAAAAGCTAGAAGCGCGGACAAAAAATAATGAGTATTTCAGTGTTTTCTGAAATGGGCTGAATAGGCTAGGAGGGGAAGTATTTTTAAAGATATTGTTTATAAACCAATTTCACAGGATCCAATTTGCGGGCAAATGCTAGTTTGTATATATTCTATTTGTGATTTTTCCATAACTTGTAAACAAGTAAAACATTAAAATAATCTTAAGGTGAGTATAAAATGATTTTTTAGAATTCTTCAATTTAAATTAAAACATTTCAGATATTTTGACTTGAGGCTAGCAACAAAAACTGGGACAAACAGTATTTTCTTTACACATGGGGTATATGCAGGTGAAATCACAGAACCTTTGAGGCAAATTAAAGAGTTTATTGATTCACATCCGGGAGAGGTACGTTCCATAAAAAAAGTATTACTATGTTCAAACATATAACATAATTTTTCTGAAAACAAACTTATTAGTAAATAAAAATCCACAAACTGCAGTAGCAAGTCAGAGGTCACTGCTTACTTTATATCGAGCAACAGAGACAAAACATGCAAATAAGCTATCTGACTCTTATCAGTAGATTGTGAAATAGGATCTTTTTATAGTTATTTTTGTTAGAAAGTAGTAGTAGTGGAGTTTTGAGTGGGAATTCAATGGGTGACGTTGTGATTTTTGTATATCTTCTTTAAATTTGTGTTATTACAGTTCTTAATGTCTAATATTGGTAGAATATTAGCCATTAAAAATTCGTTAATGTGCACAAGTGTGGGCAAGTGGGACAACTTCAAAAAAACGTCCTATTTTGTGTCCCAGCAAAACTCCCTAGGAACTTTCAGTAAAGCTTCTACCACTTTACTGAATCGACTGACTTGACTCATTGACTGCAGTGACTATTTATTTGGACTTTGACTAGACTTTGGACTTGACGATTTAGAAATACGGTGTAGAAATTTGAAACGAAAATTCAATTTCCAGCCATTTTAACTTGACACTGGCAATGGTTATAAGTCAACGCCATATATTTAAATAAATAAAAAAAGTAGTAGTACATATTATGCATCATATTATTATCTACAGATAATAAATAATAATAATAATAATAATAACAAATAATAAATAATAATAGTATAATAATAAATAATAATATCTATACATATTATTATCTACTATACTTTTATTTTTAATAGTTTGCTATAAATTTTCAGGTAGTTATACTTGACTTTCAACACTTCTACGGTTTTACAAAGGATGATCATATGAATTTAATAAAATTTCTTACAAACATGTATGGGCCACAACTGGTGCCAAGACAGTCTGATCTGAATGGTATCACTCTAAATACACTTAACAGATTAAGGAGGCAGGTTAGTACACAGAAACATTTTTTTTAATAGTAAAAATATTTAAATTGCATTCTAATTTCTAGGCATTCCGTCATTAGAGAAGGTTAAATATTTCAAGGCCTCTTACCATTAGACGCTTATATATAGATGTGAAAACCGCCTTAATGTAAATTTCTTCCATAAAAAGCAAAATATCTTCGATCTGGTCCAGTGTCGGGTCTAGATCAAAAGAGTTCCATATTATCTTAAAATGTCTAGTCTCGAACGGCCCTAATCATAAAACACCTAATTCTCTCTAACCTTCACCTTCACTCGAAAAAAAGTTCTAAATTTTTTATTTTCCAGAAAATTTCCTTAGCCTTAAAAAATTATTTGAGCCATTTTGGGCACTTTGTGTAAGTATTTGTTTAAGTTGTTAAAGTGTGTTGTAGCAATTTTGGTATGTCTTATTAATAAAAAGTAAAACCAAATTTGAAACGAAAAATATTATACAACATACACACTACCCACCAACTCGTAAATATTAATAATATAATAAAAGTAAATTTTAATAAATACTACTAATATTTACTAGCGTGTCTTTTATGACAAGTTGATTTTAGTCAAAATCTACTCATTTGTACAGCTTTTATAAATAATAATAATATAATACCCCTTAATTCTGAGTTCATACATAGTTTTTTTTTTTTTTTTGTAGGTATAGAATTAGGATATCAAGTAACTCAGCGTTTATGTCATGTATTTCAGATTATCATAGTCTACAGACATCAGTCAGTGTACTCCACTAGTGAGTTCTGGATGCCTCAGATGATGCCGTCCCCGTGGCCGCAACAGGACAACATCAGTGCCCTTTACAGCTTCCTGCAGAATGTCAAGAGACCACCAGGCATGGGGTTTGTGCATCAGGCTGTGTTGACTCCGACTCCGGCATTTATATTGTTAAGGTAAAAAATTATAATAATATCTATGGACATTTGGACACTTCACACCACATCAATCTGGTTCCGTGGTAAGTTGTGTTACAGGTACCATATATTTATTGCTTAATACTATACATATATTTAAGATTTTTATTGTTTTATACACATATAATACACATCCATGACCCAGGACCACAGAAAACGTTTTGTTCATTCATCGCTAATCACTGAGCTACAGAGGTTGCTAAAACATTAATAGTTACATTTATAAGAATATGTAAGTTTTTTCCTCCTTTTGATTGAAACAAAAAAAAAAATTAAATAAAAATTACTTAATTTCCAAGCTAATTAATTATGTATTTATTTATACTCCATCTATTTGGAATTTGACTAAAATGAATGAAATGAACATAGTAAAAACTGTTTAAAATTTGTGCGAAAAATGATATTGAAATCTTATTGCACGACTTTATAAAGCTTGTTTTGTAATTGCAGGTGGACATCTAACTTACGAGACAAATGCGCGAAAACAGTGAAGAAGGAGCTTTATCCGAAATTGTTAGACTCCAGTCCAGGAAGACCGACAGACCTAACAGGTCCCGCCCCAGTAAACGTAGTCATCGCAGACTTTGTAGATTTAGACGATGCTATATTCCCAAAAACGATCATACAACTAAACAACAAGCTGTTACGGAATAGAGAAATTCCGAACAGTTATGGGTAAGATTTCAATGTAGGTACCAAATATGTGTTTTACTTTTTCAAAGTCTAATTTATTGTTTTATATGACACTAAAATAGACCAAATTGTCATACTTTGTCATACTCTGTAAGCTAAAAGATAATTGATATTTGCATAATTTTTAAGTTCTATCTTATAGTTTAGTTCTAATTTTACTATCTGTTTCGATTACTATAATAATTAATTTTATCTAATCCCATCGATTGTATTTTGTCTTTACAGTAGGAAAGTATCTGATATTTTTTATAAATCCTTTACATATTATATGCTCTTCGAAAATGTTTTTTGTCCTAGTGTCATCGTGTCATACTTTTTTGTCAAGCTATAAATAATACTCACAATAGTAAAAAATCTTCTTCAAAAAAATGCCAGCAAAATATAAAAATCCAGGAAGAAAATCTACCTCTGAAATATACATTCCAAATAAAACAGATTATAATGATTATATAAAACAATCGCACTTTTAAATAAATATTTTATTACAAATGATTTTGAAAATATTCTGCTTCGACTGCTTAAATCGTCTGGAACCATTGTACCTGTTATTTTTATACACTATTTTTACACGTTTTTAATACTCGATAGATACTTATATGAATTTTGTAAATTTAAGTGCCTTAAAATAAACAATTTCAATGTAAAGATATTTTTCATTTATAGTACTCATATTGATTGTCCAAATATCTTGCGACAAAAATCATCCAATTTAATTTTTTCACATAATTCTTTGAACGACCATTCCTTTTTACCAGATTCGCTATTGACGTTTAAGGCTGAGAACAGTTCGTCCGAAAGCTCGTCAGATATTTCGATAATTCGACATATTTTATCCAAGCGCACTAAATCGTCGGTAGAACTAAACAAATCCGTTATATCTATAACTTGGGATTTTGTTTCGTCCATCCGAATTGAGTACTCCGAATCTGTTTCACTAGCTAGTTTATCCAAAAGATTTTCTTTTGCTAAACGTTCTTCGTTGTTTATAAGCTTGAACGAATCATACATAGGCAATATATCATCTTTCGAAGTTTTTAAAACACTTGACAATATATTTTTCTTTATCATTTGGTTTTTAATTTCTCTTTGTTCGTCTATTTGCAATTTGTGATTTGTGTCATTTGGGTCCCATTTTAATAGTTTTTTGGAGTCTAAAGAGTTAGATGACACAAGAAATATGCTACTGTTCAGATTTGCTGGACTCTCTGTCTTTACATTATGTTTGTCTCTGATGTTATTTTTATTGTTTTTAGTCAAAAGCCTGTTTCTGAATTCTAAAGGGGAATCTATGTCGTTTTGTTCACTTATTATACCCTCAAATTTATCATAAATAAAATGCTCATGACTGTGGCTGGTTCTACTTAAAAGCTTGTAATTTACTAGCGTATTTATGTTCTGTTTGCCAGTTACCGACACTATAGTGTTTTCTTTGCCGTCCCTATCACTGATGATTATAGAGGCTTCAATATTGTGTAAAGAGATGTTTTGATTTTTCTGTTCGACGTCGATAATTTCTTGTTCGATATTTATATCTTCGATAGCATTATTATATGTAGCAGCTAATTGTTCGCCAATATCTGTAACAGCTTCTTCTTCGTTGTGTGTTTTTATTTCACTTAAAAAATTTAAAGAATCGATATGATTCATGTTAACAATGCTATCTGTGTTACTTTCTTCATTGTTTAACTCAACACGGGTTTTAACATTGTGATCATCGGCATAGTTTGTTTTATCATTGGAACTAGACGGCTGAAGAATTCTGCCATTGATATTTTCCATAGCCTTAACATGATTGGTTTCTTTCAACAAGTCTTCGGTTTTACTTGTTATCTTGGCCAGTTCCTTTTTCGCAAGCTCCAGCCGTTCTCGATTTTCAATAATGTTCCTAGATTGTATATTAATTCCTTGCGCAATATTTGTGTGGCTTTTATCATCATACACTATAATTTTAATTGTGTTTTCATCATGCACTTTTTTTTCTGCTTCATAATTTGAACGCCTGTCTGTATTAGAGATATGAGGTACGTTTGGTATTTTTTTATTTAAATGATCTTTCATAGACATTGTGTCGAACATTTGAGTGCTTTTATGTTTTTTAATAACATCTTGGTTCTTAATGGTTTCACAAGCTGATTCGGATCTCAGTTTTACAGGGACAAAACATTTGGTGGGTTCTCGACTTTTGAACCGTTCTTGTAGAAAAAATATAGTATCGATAACTCTACTCGCATATGAATATTCATTTTCGTACCAACATATCAACTTGAAGGATGTAGGCGTTAACTCCAAACTTGAATTTACATCCAATGTACAAGAGTTTTCATTGTTCATAAAATCAGATGACACTGCTTCGTCGTACGATGTAGTGATTATATTCTTCATTTTCCCTGTAGCTTCCTTCTCAATTTGTGCAGCCATTTCTCGTATACTAGTGCTTTTCTTGAGTCTGAAACAATTTAATTTTTACATCAGAGAGTAAATATATCCTCTCCTATTCTTAGAAGAACGGGAAACGATTAACAAATTATAATAACTTACCTGACTGTAATATCGAGAACAGATACATTCACTATTGGAACTCTGAACGCCAATCCGCAAAACTTATCGTTCACGGATGGTATAATTTTGCCGAGAGCTTTACAGGCGCCGGATGTGGCTGGTATTATGTTCTGGTGAATGCTCCTGTGGTCACGCCAGTGCTGAAATTTGTTTTGTATTATATTTATAATATAAAAATGGATTGCAATTCCAATGTCTCGCTAAAGCTCGAGGACGTTTGGTTCAGTTTATCTGTTTGGTTGGACTGCAAATCAGATTTTGGTGTTGAAATTGTAGTTGTATGTGAGTAAGTTGGTAGGTACGATAGATAGGCTGTAGACGGTATAGTTATTTATTTATTCCAGTTCATAGTTAAGACAAAACAACGCGTGTCGGGCCACCTAGTTACTATTAAATTAAATGTTAGGTATAGATAAGAGAACATTTAATATTCATTTTTCTTATTAGAATACTTGTACGAATGTGGCTCAAAAATTTATGTGACGATTTCGTTCAATAGGAGTCTGTTTCTGTCTACGCTTTAGAATAGATAAGAGACCAGCGTCAGTCATCAGTATACCTTATATGCAAATTGTAATGTACCATCAATATTTTTATCTTTTCAGAATGGTTCTAATTAGAGACAATTAATTTCATATTACCCGTCCTTTCAAACATAATCCATCCAATGGTTTCAACGATGGCGTCATAGCGTGGATGCTGGTGACAAACCCTTCAGATATCCCGAAGTTATCCTCTAAAATTTTCACAATAGGTGCCAGACAATACAACGTGCTGGATGCACACGATATTACTCTTTGTTCTGAAATGTGGCAATGCTAACTATACAAAAGCAAACTTAACTATTCAAAACTTCGAAGCTTCGACAAATATAAGGTTGATCAAAATCAATAACGGGTTTTTTAGGTATATAATTGACTGCTTATGTACAAGGGCTGCACTAAAAGTATCGGGAATGGAATATTTCCACTGTTCATGTCATATTAAAATCTTTTTAATTTAAAACTCCTTGGTTTTAAAAATCGAATACCGTTTATTTATTTAAAAAAAGATTCTCGGTCTTGTCACAAGGTCTTGTCAAACTTGTTTAGTCGTTGAGAAAATGGAATTGACTCGAGAAAATTCTAGAGCGATGATTTATTATGACTTTCGAAGTGGTTTAACACAAAAACAGTGTGTTGACCGGATGATTTCTGCATTTGGTGATGAAGCCCCATCCAAAACCACAATTTATCGCTGGTTTGCTGAATTTCAACGTGGACGTGTCAAGCTCAGTGATGATCCCCGTCAAGGTCGTCCAAAAACTGCAGTCACCCAAGAAAACGTTGATGCTGTGCATAAGCTGATTGAGGAAGATCGACATGTGACATACCGCGAAATTCAGGCAACTTTAGACATTGGCATGAGTCAAATACAAATAATCTTGCATGAACAATTAGGTGTAAAGAAGTTGTTTTCCCGATGGATACCGCATTTGCTCTGTGAAGAGCAAAAAGCGGCTCCCGTTACTTGGTGCGTCAGAACTCTCGAAAGATTCCACGCAGGATCCTCAAATGCTGTATACAACATCGTATCAGGTGACGAATCCTGGATATACGCGTACGAACCCGAAACAAAAAACCAGTCACGAGTTTGGGTGTTCGAAAATGAGTTAAAGCCAACAAAAATTGTTCGTTCACGGAGTGTTGCAAAAAAAATGGTGGCCACGTTTGTCCCCAAACCGGCCATGTTGGGACTATTCCTCTTGAGGGACAAAGAACGGTTAATGCAGAATGGTATGCTAACATTTGTTTGCCACAGGTCGTTTCTGAACTCCGTAAAGAGAACTGCAACCGCCGCATCGTATTGTCGTGATGGAGGACCATCACGACAATGCGAGTTCTCACACCGCGCACAGAACCAAAGAGTTTTTAGAGCAAGAAATCATAGAATTATTAGACCATCCGCCGTACAGCCCCGACCTAAGCCCTAATGATTTCTATACTTTCCCTAAAATAAAGAATAAATTGCGTGGTCAGAGATTTTCATTACCTGAAGAAGCAAACGCCTACAAAACGGCCATTTTGGAGACCTCAACTTCCGAATGGAATGGTTGCTTCAATGATTGGTTCCATCGTATGGAAAAATGTGTCAAATTTTGCGGAGAATACTTCGAAAAGCAATAAATACATTTTTAAATAGTAATGTTGTTCACTTCCTTGATTCCCGAAATTTTCAGTGCCGCCCTCGTAAAAGCGTTTTGGCACAAAAATAATTTAAAATTTGACAAAATACATTATCCTATAAATAAAAATGGATTGCAATTCCAAAAGTCTCGCTAAAACTTGAGAACGGCTGGACTGATTTGGCTAATTTTGGTCTTAAAATTCGGGGAAGGTTTAAACTGTGAGAAATATTGTAAAAATTTGCGGTTCATATTTCAGGCAGAACAACGTTTATCGGGACAGCTAGTAGTGAATAAAATTATGTTTCGCTCTCTCAGACGTTAAGGTCATTAACCTCACAGAAACAGCTGATATAAAGGGGAAGCAAAGAATGTGCTTATAATATAACACCAACACAATCAGATGTGTGAAGTCAATGTCCAACAGCGCCGTAAAGAGCGTAGGTAATGTAATTTTGTTTAGTATATTTATTTCAAAATTTTAATTTTTTTTTCAGCCTAAGCATCTTGACTTAAGCAGTAGATTATATGTTGAAAATATTCGTAATTACTAATTGATTTTTAATAGCCTTATATACGAATTAAGCCTAGCCACATTTTTAACATACATTTTGTAAGTTTGCGATAAATTGTTCCGTAACACCTAGGTATACATTAGCCCCCTTACTAATAAAAATATTTACACAACGAATAATTTACTCAATGTTGCTGTCTTTGTCTGTTAAATGACTAGACCTACGTATCAGATAGACAGCGACATTGAATAGCTAATCAATTGTGTAAATATGTTTATTAATAATGGCGCTTATGTTTACGGATTACAGACCAATATAACGCAAACCTACAGGGTGTATGTTGAAAATTTAAAGGCGCTGCTCCATTGCGGCGAACGATGTACACGACAAGTATGGCATTGACATTTGACTCGACACTTGTGTGTTCGATTTTCAGCTCTATTGTATTAGCGCAGAGTTCTATTGTCAATGCTCTGAATTTTCCCCAGCCTACCGGATTCCGGACTACACAGTCCCAGCCTTATGTTGCTAATGTGAAAAACAGTACTATAAAGAAGTTCTAAATAGAGTTTAAGTACCTTTTTTTATAAGTTGTTCATTGACTCCAAGGATCAGCATTGGGATGTCAACACCGGGAGCCGTCACCAGCACACGTTTAACGCTAGTACTGATTAGATGTCCCTGTGTATGAGAAAATCTTTTAATTTATGAGATGATAAAAATTCCGAATACAACATTAGATAAACAAAAAATGAAAACCGTCTTCTAAAGTAAAAATGCACAAAAATGTATGAAATAAAACTTATTTTCTAAACAATGTAATCGTGTGTAACAAATTGTTGTTGTTGTTTTTTTTTTTTTAAGTAAAACTGCTTCTGATTTCTAAAACTATAATATTTTATAGAATTCACGTTCAAATTTGCTGGTACCGACTTCAAAATTAGGAAGATTTAGTAGAGAAATAGTTAAAATTTTAGCCAAATTTAAAAGGGGAATTATTTATAAAATAAATTTTATTTCATATTTTTTTGTGCATTTTTACTTTGAATGTCGGTTTTAATTTTTTGTTTAAAAATATTTTTTTTTCTCTTTTTAGTTCAATTTATTATCTATATAATAATGAACACATTGATATCGGTGCACAAATCTCTGATGAGTAGTGAATACCTCTGTCATCGTAATAATATTATGTTGGTGTTTCTTGTGAAGATGGTGGTGATGATGATGATGATGATTACTGTAAGTTCTATGATGACATGTGCTTACAGTTCTTTCAACAACACCGGAATATCCAAACATATTGTATCTATAAGGAGTCACGAGTTCTGTCCAGTACCTACTTTTGGATCCAGGGTATACCTTGGTGCAAAATCTTACTTTTTGGTAGCATATGCTTGGACTACTTCAGAAAAAGTCAAAATCACCATGTGTCCATATAAATTTCGAGGAGTTCTCTCGATTCTTCATGGATCCTATCATCAGGTCACCAGTTTGGTGAAAACGGGACCAACATGGGATTATACCCTTTACATCAAAAAAAGAATTTTGAAAATAGATCCACAGGCGGCGGAGTTATCGTTGAACATAATTTATATAGCTGTAACAATATAACGTCAGGCTTGCTGTTTGTGAACCTAAAAACTTAGGCGATGGTTCTCCGAAATGTAAGTAGCTAAGTTTTGCTCTCATACAACATAATAATAGGTATATATATATATAAATATTGTGTATCATCAGCTTCCACAATCGCCTTTAATTCGTCATTGTCGACCAAAGTCTTCGGACGACCGCGAGGTTCATTTTTCAGGTCCAAATTTCCAGAACGGAAGCGAGCAAACCAATAACAGGTGGTGCGTTGGTTTGTAGTGTTAGCTCCGTAAACGTCGTTGATGTTGCGTGCCGCTTGTGCCGCGTTGCTGCCACGACGGTACTCATATTCCATAATTACTCCAATTTTTAACGTATCCATGATGACGAAAAAGATTGAAATGCGATGAAAATGTAATACTAATCAATAAACAAATGACTACTTTTGGATAAAGAATTCCATGTTTTTAAAATAAAATTAATTTAAAATTAGAATTCTTAGCCAAACAAAAATTATTTTGATTTGAAATGGGCAGTACTTCAGAACGGCAATTTCATAGGTAAAGACCTAATATTACACTAGCAGTACTAGGAAAGTTTCTAAAAGTATACCTACATACCGATGCTTTATCCATATTAGAGAACATTCCAGATGCTTCTACAACATATTCCACGTCTAATGTATGCCAGGGTATAGAAGACGGAAACTTCTCGTGAAATACCTTTATCTTTTTGCCTGTAATAATATTCGGAAAAAAATGCATCCGTACATTTTTTTTACAATACTAATAACCGTGACCGTGTAAAATGGTGCATAATAAAATATACATAAATGTAATAATATACGTACCGTTAATGATTATTTCATCATCCGAATGAGATATCTCATTATTAAACTTGCCATGAGTTGAGTCGAATTTTATTAAATAACAAATATACTCGATGTCAATCGCTGGATCATTTATTGCAATTATCTAAAGATTTATAAAGTAAATCATTAGTATCTATTATTATTAGAGTTCGAGAGAAATGTAATTAAACAAAATGCTAAGAGATAAGTCGGTACCACAATATTCGATCTTGCGAAGCATGTCCTCAAAATAATTCTGCCGATACGTCCGAAACCGTTTAATCCTACTATTAACGTCATTATAGATTTATAAATTTTATAATTATTAGATTGTCATTTGTAAGAAAATATTAGCATCCTTCGTTTCCTGAAATTGATTGCTTTTTTCAAAATTGCCGCCAGTGGTCAAAATAACCATAGACTACGCATGCTAAGGCTTCGTTCCCACGAAAGATATTTTAGTCTTGATTGAAAAAATTGCACTGTAAATAGAACTGTGCTCTACTACAATACAGCTGAAAGTCGTGTAGAACTGTGAAATCTGACACTTGACACCTATTGTCAGATACAATAGTATTAGTGCAGAGTTCTATTTACAGTGTAGTTTTTTCTATTGCGACCACAAAAAGTTCAATTGGGTGGTATGGCTACGTTCCCACGTACGTTTTTAGTAGTCGCTAAAGAAAAAACAGCATATGACAACAGTTATTTGATATCTAAATACATGTAATATAATATTTTTGAGTTTAAATAATGCGCAATATAGCAGCCCTAAACGCCACTCAGATCGGGCAGATTTATATTAACTTTTCAGCTTACCAGCGACTTCCTGTGGGTTCGTCTGTTTGCGAAATGCATATATTAAAAATAAGTACCATGTCGACTGTGGAGATTCTTTTTTTATAATACTAATTTGGTCTTTAATATTTTTTTCGTATATGTATATATCGTATATCTGATACTCGTATCTGCATTTTGTATCAATTCATATAATTTTAAGAACTCTTTGTAATTTAAAACAAAAGAAAGAAGCAGAGAGAAGTGCAAAAAGTGATTCTTCTTTATATTTATGCTGAGAAAAGTATCCGATACCAGAACCGCATAAGCACAAAGATATCATATGAAGTGGTCTATGTCACCGCAATAGAGAAGCCGTGGGTGTGTGGGAGCGAATCACGGCAGGTTGTCTACCACAATTTGTTTCTGTTGCCTTGTTACCACGTATATAAGAAAACATTTATTTTTAATATATTTAAATTACAACGATACATCATAAGTACTTGATAAAGGTAGAAAACGTAAAGAATTTTAAATGGTGTTCGTATTGTATAACAAAATATGTTGGTAAATGTTCGTAAATCTTGGCACGAACGTTCTCATAAAGCTCAATAATACACACATAACCGCAGGCCGCGAAATTGCACTCGCAGTAAAAACCGCGTGTCCGAACTCATTTCACAGTAAACGAGTCTTTTTTGCAGTTTCGTCAGTTTACGGCGCCGACGGGCCACAAGAGATACGATCGCTATAAGCTATAGTATGCATTTTTTTTTAAGTTTTGTAACATTTTTAGGTTCCATAGGAGCTTTTACAAAAGTTGGATGTGGAGCAGCGTGATAGCTGGAATTGGCGTGTCAAATCACCCGTAAAGACAAAATACACGTATGTGGCGGGTGAAATACGTGTGTGTACATATGAAATAGCGTATCAACACGCTGTCACTGGCGACCAGTCGCGGACGATTGTGGCCCGTCTGCACCATTCCTAGACCGGCCAAATACAGTCAGTCAAACATTGAACTATCTATTACGAGACCTTCAACACTAAATAATACATGATACGTTAATTGCTGGACAAAATACTTGGCAATTTTTTATGGTCGATCCTCCACGCTTTTTGTAATTCATAATTACTGTATACCAAAGCAATCACGAGGCCTGTTATTATACTGTTACGGATAGCCGAGTATTTGAATATTAAACAAATAGGATAGGTAGAGATAAGATAAATCGACTGGCAAATTGGCCGACGTAAACCTTACTTAATATTATAAATGCGAAAGCGACTCTCCCTGTCAGTAATACACAAATACGCCTAATCCACTAAACGAATTGAAAGACCTTCGAGATGGACATAGGCTACTTTTTATCGAAGTAAAATGTACGGATCCCGCTCAACATACGGATTTGAACGTATATATAGTATAGTACACCTAATGTATTAGTAATAACCAAAATTAGATTTATTAGCCGGCAAAATTTGAAGACAGAATGAAGGATGCTGGGTTAATATTTGAGGTAACAGATGATTAAGATTGATATCCTTTTTTCATGCGACCAGGGATTGGTCATTAGTTCATTACCTGACCCCTGATGCAACTGACGTCACTTCACCCAAAATCCCACACAAAAAATGAATGTATGATTTAGAATTTGCACCGGACCGTTACATTGATTGTGTCAATTTATTATTTTTTAAGGTTTTGTGCAACATGTATATAGTACGGTAATAAAATAGAGCTGAAAATCGTGTCAAGTTTTCAAATCTGACACTTGACACTTCCATTTCAGCTGTAATGTAAAGTGTAAGTAGGTAGGTACTTAATAAAGTGAAGTTTTTTTCTGTCACAAACACAAAAAAACTCTCGTGGGTACTAGGGCTAAAGCTGGGACTAGGTAATAAAGCTAGGACTATATGTTCCGGAAACAGGAACGCCAGTGAAAATTCTGAGTATTGAAAATAGGACTCTGCGTATTTCACCATTCAGCACCGGTACTAATAGCCGTCATTAGTGTCAATAGTGTCAATAATTTATAAATTTTGCCTACAAGTCCGCGGCCTTGGGCTTGCAGGCTGGATGGTCAGTATGGTTCTTTATTTATATAATTATGATGCGGCCTCCGGCGAGTCTGATGGGGCCGTTTTTCAGGACACTAAAAATAGAACAATGCGAACTAACTATAATCTGCGTTGAAGTCGTTGGATTATAAATTATTGTCTCTGCCTTATTTTACCTCTGTGATTTTTACTCCCTGCCCCTGCCCTCCCCCTGGCAGCTGCCTTGTCAGGCCTTGTCCTTCACTTGACATTTCAGTTCTCCATTTTGTAGGAGACTATCTTGTTTCCTATTTCTGATTAGAATTTCTTTATAGAACTTTATTCGGTAAGCATTTTGATGTGAATTTTTATTCGCCTAATAATATGCATTTGTTTCACAACAAACGAAAATTATTTACTTGTTTATAACAATACTTTCTGCCATTATTGTAATCTCGTATGTAACACGACGGTCTATTTATATCTTTAATTTACTGCCATAAAAAGGTAGTAATAGTACTAAATTTTGCCATTTATTATAACATGTCACCATTGTTTTAATTATTTCACTGTATTTCATAATAGGTATTACATGACCTTTAATTGACCTCCGTGTACCGGCCCCATAGATTCTAATGACAAACCTTTTTTGTGTCAGTCTCATTTTATTTTCAATATTATTTTCCTGTAATTTACTATAATATTTGTTCATCAAAAACAATAATATAAATATAATCCATAATGTAAAAATACTTAATGTTGTAAAACTTCTAAATAACCTGCAAGAGTAATCTTTTTCGTGCCATTTATGTATATAATGTTTATTTAAATAAATTAATTAATTAATGGAAGTGGCACACTGATTAAGTTCTAAAATTGGACTATACTTGTATTTATCCTATTGTATTAAGATCTTTAAAAAAATATAACTTAAAATGTATGAATTTACTGCAATTTTTGTGACTCTATTCAATTAGTTACGAGTGAAATAGCATTTGTGCATTTTGTTTGAATGTCCACAGTTATTTCTCATTTATGATCTATGCACTATAATATAGGGAATACTTTTGTTTCAGACATGTCTAAGATTGGTATCAATGGATTTGGCCGCATTGGTCGCCTCGTCCTCAGGGCCTCAGTTGATAAGGGAGCCCAAGTTGTAGCCATCAATGACCCTTTCATCGGCTTGGACTACATGGTATATCTCTTTAAATATGACTCCACACACGGCCGTTTCAAGGGAACAATTGAAGCAGTTGATGGACATTTGGTTGTAAATGGAAACAAAATTGCAGTATTCTGTGAAAGGGACCCCAAGGCCATCCCATGGGGCAAGGCCGGAGCCGAATACATTGTAGAATCTACTGGCGTATTCACAACCATTGACAAAGCTTCAGCTCATTTGGAAGGTGGTGCCAAGAAAGTCATCATTTCAGCCCCCAGTGCTGACGCACCCATGTTTGTGGTCGGTGTCAATCTTGATGCCTACAACCCATCTTACAAGGTCATCTCCAATGCCTCATGCACCACCAACTGCCTTGCTCCCCTTGCCAAGGTTATCCATGACAACTTTGAGATTGTAGAAGGTCTCATGACTACTGTCCATGCTACTACTGCTACACAGAAGACTGTAGATGGACCCTCTGGCAAGTTATGGCGTGACGGACGTGGAGCGCAACAAAACATCATTCCAGCAGCCACTGGGGCAGCTAAAGCTGTGGGCAAAGTCATTCCCGCCCTCAATGGCAAACTTACTGGTATGGCTTTCCGCGTTCCGGTTGCCAATGTATCTGTTGTTGATCTTACCGCACGTCTTGGTAAGCCAGCGAGCTACGATGCCATCAAACAAAAGGTCAAGGAGGCTGCCGAGGGACCCCTCAAGGGCATCCTCGGTTACACTGAAGATCAAGTTGTGTCGTCTGATTTTATTGGAGACACTCACTCGTCCATCTTTGACGCTGCGGCCGGCATCTCTCTTAATGACAACTTTGTCAAGTTGATCAGCTGGTATGACAACGAGTATGGTTACTCCAACAGAGTTGTGGATCTCATCAAGTACATCCAGACCAAGGATTAAATTACATATATCATTGAATGTTACATTTTATTGTTAAGATGAGATTATTGTCATTGCATGAGTGTAGATGTGTCAACCTAAATTATTTGACTACAAAATATGTAGTGAATAAACATCATATTTAAAATTATATTTTAAATGTAAACATAGTATTACTGCTAAAATTAATAAAACTTTAACAAGTAATACAAAGTGAATAAAGTACTGTCTTATTCCAGTATCCTTTTTTACTTTTACCACCCTATACTAATAACAACCCTTTACATAAATAGAGCTTACACTTTAATAAATAGATTCGACTAAAGATTTCAAAACTAGATTCGACAGATAATCCCCATACACCATAAAGATCTTGGCCAAAGACCAAACCCCGAAACCTGTTGTTGAAAATGAAAATTATAGATGGCTAGCTGTTGCCCGCGGCTCCCGCGTAAATACAGTAACTCACGAGAACCGTATATGTCCCGCGGGCCGCGATAAAAAGTTGCCTATGTCCTTCTCCATGGTCTACTTTATATCTGTGCCAAATTTAACGATGATCGGTTTAGTAGTTTTTACGTGAAACCGTAAATAAATTATCCCACGGGAACCGTACATTTCCCGCAATATAAAGTAGCCAATGTCCTCGTGGTTTTCTCGATATCTGTGCCAAATTTCATGATCGGTTTAGTAGAAAGCGTAAATAACGTATCCCACGGAACCGTACATTTTTCCTCGATAAAAAGTAGCCCATGTCCTTCCTTGTGGTATATTTTTCCTTGGTATAAAGTTCCTTGATATAAAGTAACTAGGTAGTTATATCTGTGCCAAATTTCATGATGATCAGTTAAGTAGTTTTTACGTCAAAGCGTTCAGGACTTTCGGCGTGAACCACAGTAAATAAACACACACATTTATTCATTATCCCACGGGAACATTGTACTTTATTCGAGATAAAAATATCCTATATCCTTTCTCGGGACACAGAGTATGTCTATACCATAGAGTACTTTTTTTTAATATTATGAAAGTCTATACCAACTTTCATAAAAACTAGTATTTTATATTACCAACAGATGGCACTATTAATATAAATATGTTAATTTGTATTTTAATGTTATCTAAAAATTAACTCAACAATTTGCATAAAAATCATTAAAAATCCTCTCTTTTTAAAAAATTTGAAAATCCGCATTTGATTACTGATAACGTCATAGCTTTTCTATTACAAAAAAAACTTGGTTGGTTTGTCATAAATTGTCAAGCAGCTGTCAATGACATTTTCGTTTGCTTCGTGTAAATTTTGCGATGTTACATTTTCTAATTCGACTGTATATCAATGAATATGGTTTACATTAATAGATAATGAATAAATGCGTATTTTCCGTATTTGGTAAAAATCTGTAACAGTGTGTGGAAGGTACGGATTGTAATTTGGTTATAATGGAGGATCTCAATTTGACAGAGACCGAAATGAGATATTTCGGTGATTTGTTTTTGTGTTGTGACGAGGAATCAAACGGAAAAATACCGATATTAAAAGCAACAGAACTATTCAGATCTTCTAATATACCTAACGATGTCCTAAGACAGGTGAGACATTCTACAAAATTTTCAGAATTACAAACACTTGTTTTGTTCTATATAACATTTACAATTTTTAATTATTGTAGATCATGGACATAAGTGTGGCGCCGAATACCTGTGCTTCATTAACTCATATGAACAGAAAGCAATTTTATTCAGCTCTTAAGCTAATAGCAGCTCATCAAACAAACAGAACATTAAAACCTGAGCTTCTGGCCACTCCCCTAGACCTACCTTTGCCTCGATTTACTTGGGCTCTTAATTCGGACGCTAACGCCGATCTCATACAGTTATCTAATTCACCAAAGGAACAACATATACCTAAAAGAGAAAGAAATTTCGTGGGCAGTATAGGGGCTTATGAACCCATGAGAGTATCAGCAAATCTATCGGACAGCGATGTACCCCAAACTCTGTCACAAGACAATACAGAGGCACACAGCACAGACTCTGAAATTGAATCAGAAACAGCATCACAAAGATCAGGATCATGTGGTGTAAGTGTTTATTATTTTTACATAATAAAAAAATATATATTGGTTTTTAAGTTTTACAATTAATATGCAATGTTACATATTATATCAATAGATTGTAGCAATTTGTGAGAATGTTAAATAATACGAGATATAATAATTTCCTTTTTTTCATGTTTAGTATTTCATTTGTCCACCATTTAAAATATAAATAACCAAAAAAAGAAAAAGAGTAACTTCTATCCCCCTTACTAATAAAAATATTTACACAACGGATAAGCTATTCCAGCATATCAGACAAAGACAGCAACATTGAATAGAATATAGAATAAGAAAGAAGAATATTCTTAGCTCTTTTATATTTTTGAGTTTGCAAATTCTACAGGTCATTTGCAGACTAAATGTAGCAAGTTCATGTTTAATTCATTATGAAGTTAAGGTGTTATAGATATTGGCAAGAGCAATTTATTATATTACAATCTTTAATCATTATCATTGTTTTATCAACAAGTTTTATTGTCTTTACCTGAAATTGCCGCCTTATCAGTAATGTTAAACTGTTGGTTTAACAAATTGTTTATTTACCTTTTTCATTAATAAAGTAAACTTACATTATGTAGCAAATATACAAAAAAATAGTTTTGTCTTGTTAAAAATTAATAGGTCTAATATTATTTAAAAATTGGCATGCTATTAAGTTTATTTTGTAGGCAAAATTACTTTTGTAATTTGACTGTACGATCTACAAAACATTAAAATGAATAAATGATTATGAAAATAAAATAATAATAGTGGAATAAAATAAAATTTTAATTAAATATTTGACGACCTCTGTTGGCTCAATGGTTCAGCGCGTTGGTGCTCAAGCCGGGGGTACGGGGTTTCGAATCCCGCCGAAGGAACAAAAAGTTTTTCCTTGTTCCTGTGTCATGGATGTGTATTAAATATACTTCCCGTTTTCTGGTACCTGTAACATAAGTTCTTCGGATGCTTAGCACGAGGCTAGATTGACGTGGTGTGAAGCGTCCATAGATATTATATTATTATTATTAATATAAGTATATGTTTTAGGGTTCCATAGTAACTATAAGGAACCCTTATAGTTTCGCTCTGTCTGTCAATCTGTCTGTTCTCCTTTAACTAACTTAAGCTAACTTTGGTGATTATCCTATACTTTAAACAAGACAATCTTGTATAAATATAATCGGTTTCTCAAAAAGTGCTGCAAGCATTACCATGAGTTTTGGGGGAGAAAAATAGATCTAGCTAGGGATCTGTCCTATCCATGGGAAACTGTGCATTTTTAAGCTATACATGTGTTTTCTTTTGTTGTGCATCAATAATTTCGACTCTATTATGTTAGTCCGATTGGCAGTGTATTTCGAAAATTCGAAATGTTTTCGGATGGATTCGGAATTTTACTTTTTGTAATTTATCAGAACTCCGAGTAAAACCTATTTTCGTCTTTTAGTACCCAGGTACTGAATATGAAAAGACGAAATTTTGTTTAATTACAGATTGCAATCTATTTAATCTATTTAGATAATATAGAAAAATAATTTGGCATTTTAGACTCCTCATACATGTGAAGTATGGATGGTTTTTTTTCATTCTACCTCATCTTTTCTGGATTTATATATGGCTTTTTAAAATGGGAACTATTTTCGTGTAATTGACTTCCAAAGCCCAGCGCAACGTAATTCTAAATTTTGATATAGCCACTTCACCCTTATGTCTACAATGTAATGTTCATATTTCTTCAGAGTATTTTTTTGCGCCTATTTTAATTCAGAAGGAATATTTATTATGTGCATTACGTTGTGGACATAGAGTGAATTTGCTTTATTACGTTTTCAGAAATTTGCTTAGAATATGGACTAGTATGAGTTGACCCTTATTCTTCTTGTTTGCTTTCCATAAATTTACAGCGTAGAGCAAAAGCTGGTTCGCCTTGGAGTACAGCCAGCGAGAGTCCCACCCCCACCAACAGTGTGGCGGAGAAGGTACATCCTGTGTGGGAACACAGCGCGACAGGCCGTGGAGTGTGGCCAGTCAACACTGCAGAGGAACATACACAATTATTAGGTAATTTATATCCTGCGCACACTTCAGAATAGGGTATTTGCCTGTATTTTTACCCGACTACAGCGAAGCCAAAAGGAAGAGTAATGATTTTTACATATTATGTATGTAACAAACATAGACACAATCAACCATCGTAGCGCCTAAACTTCTGATCCGATTTTAATTAATGAGATGTCAATAGATTCGTAATAATGGTATGGTTATAGGCATAGGCTATAGGCATATAATTTACGTAGTCGGTTTATAGTTTTTTAGAAAAAAATTATTTATTAATTACATAAATAGTGCTCTGAAAATTAAGAATGTTTACAAAAGTTGTATACCTACTAAAAATTTATATTTTTCAAAAAATAGCTGATTGTTTGAAGCACTTTTGTGAGATTCGTGAAAACGCCCCATACAAAAGTCGTACTGGCATGTAAGTTGCAACGAAATTAATGGTCACACTCATATGCACAAAAATAGATGAGATATCAGATCCGAAGTTTGTGCGCTTATGTTCATACTTACCATAGTAAATATTTTTGTACTTGATGTAAGTAAACCGTGTACTTTTTTGTAACTTTAAACTGCTCCTATATACAAAACTACACAAAGTCTCAACTCTTTAAACTTTTATCAAGTTGCAATACCTAATTATATCTGAAGGTTTAAAAAAAACTATATTTTTACATGTAGGAAAATACCCAATTAGAAGATTCCAAAAATCCTTGATTAAGCTGATACTTGTCCAAGTATGTTATTAATTAATTAATTTTGTTAAAACCACCATTTTTTTTATTGTCCATAAAAAGAAAAACCAAGTTATAAATTAAAAATAACAGATATTATGACCTCACTAAAAGCCAGCCTGCAAATCCATCACCGGTACTAAAGGCCATGATTAGTGTCAATAGTGTCAATCTTATAAAATGTTTGCATACACGTTTTTCTTTTCGACTTCGACCACCGGGCGTTCTCTAGTATATTGAAACACTTGAAATAGATTTTTATTGAATTAAAATACATGTACAGAACCATTGTCATCTCTAATATCTATTTATCACATCTCTAGGCACTGAAGAAGAGTCCTCAGACCGTCACTCCTCGGACGAGGAGGGGGAGGCGGGCGAAGACGTGTTCATCATTAGCGAGGCGCAGGCGCAGCACTACGCGGCGCAATTCGCGCAGCTGCGCCCCGAGCGCGGGCTGCTGGCGGGGCAAACGGCGAGGTGGGTTTATTTATTTTAATTTTTAAGTCAATCTCCAAAATAGTTTGCTTCCGTTGAGGATAATGACGAATGACGGGTTTTTTTGAGCTCTACGCGAAATTTTATCGTCTGGCAGCCAATTTTGTAATAAGGCACATATTACTAAATAGTTTGAAAAGGACAATAAAAGAAAAAAATTGTTTGCTAGTCGATAACATTTCGTGTAGAGCTAAAAAAATCTGCCATCATTATCCTCGACGGAAGACAAGTTTTTCGGAGATTCACCCCTTAAGGCGCGTTTTTCTGATGACAAGCTTTGAGATCACAGCCGCCGAGAGGCCGCCGCGTTATGTTTGCACGTTGTGGCCTAGTTGATATAAAAGCTCAATTTAGTATGAACGAAAACAGGTGCTCGGCACTCGCGCAGTCACCACATTCGCGTATTGTGATTGTGGGGGTTTGGCTAATAAAACCAAATTTGCCCGATAATTAACTTTCCCACTAGTTTTGCTATTATATAAAGGTGCTGCGGAGCACGCGCGGTGCTTGCTAATTGTGAACGCGTACTGACTGTATAAACTATAAAGTAAAGCTAAAGTAAAAATGCTGCGGTCTCATAAGACACCGTACAGTGATTCTTGTGGTCATACAGTAATACATACATATACACGCGCCCTAACTGGGCCTTAAAAATCTGAATCCCTACTAGGATAAGTTGATTTTGTCTAATTTCATCATGTTTTTTTCTTCATACCACTTGTGGTAATCAATATAATATACTTGTTTTCATTTAGGAAAACGAAAATACAATAATAAAAAAATTGCTTTTCAGACTATTTTTCGAAAAGTCCCGTTTATCGGTCCCCGACTTGAGAAAAATTTGGCAGCTGTCGGATATAAACAAGGACGGCATGCTGTCGCTAGAGGAGTTCAGCATAGCCATGCACCTGATCGTGCTTCGGCGCAACAACGTGCCGGTGCCCGGCGCGCTGCCGCCCGGCCTGCTGCCGCCGCCAGCCGCCACCACCGACCTCGTCGACCTCGCCCCCGACATGTTCGGCTCCGGCTCCTCCGCCGATTTCAACTTTAGGCCCGAGCCCGACCCCAAAACTCCCCGGAGGACCGACGACGCCCCCCTCACGCCCCCCAAGGAGACCGTCAAGGAGTGGACCAAGTTTGTTGACTCCCCCACGTTCGGCATGGCGAGCCCCGGGCCCAAGCCCGTCAGCTTCGACTTCAAGTCTGCCCTCGAACGCGACCCCAAGATATTCCACCCCGTAGCACTGCGCGTGACGCCGGACGGCGGGCACGACGAGCGCGCCAGCACTTCGCCGCGCCGCGACGATCTCGCGCACGCCTTCGACCTCGCCAGTCCCAAGCGTCAGTCGCAGCCCGAGCCCAGCGCCGAGATAAAGTCCATCCAGCGCCCGCAGCCACGCAAGCCGCCTAAGAGCGCGGGCGCGCTACCCCCGCCACCGGCGCGCGACGACGGCCCGCAATCGCTTCAGTATGCGCCCAAAAAGGACCCGCCGCCGCCGCCACCGCCGCGCCCGCTACGCAACCACACGCGCTCCAGCTCGCTCGACCTCAACCGGCTCAAGTCAGCGCCACCGCCGCAGCCGCCGCCGCGCATGTCGCCGCGCGAGTACGACGGCGAGGGCTTCGGCTACACGCGCGAGGACGGACCGCGCATGCAGGGCGCGTTCGAGGTATATCGCAAGCGGTCGCCGGCGGGCGAGGAGCCGGACGTGCGCGCGCTGCACGAGCAGAACGCCGTGCTGCACCGCGTGTGCCGCGCGCTGTGCGCCGAGCTGGCCGACGCGCAGCGCGAGCGACGCGCGCTCGCCGTACGCCTCGATCCGCGCCTCGACCCGCGCCCCGACGCCGTCTAACACCGCACGCAGCTCACCACACACTGCGACTACTACGATTTTTAATTTTAGACACTTGTCTAAAACGAGATTTTATTCCCTTTATCTTTCGTTCTTTAATTTGTCAGTAAATAGATACAGAGTTATGTTTTGGTTTTCATTATGGTGTCTGAGATTATAAATCGTAATTAAGGTGCTCTTTACACGGCCAGAAACTATGACCAGTGACCACTATCTGGATTGATAATAATACACGAAGTTGATTAATGGCAGAACGCGATAGATGTCGATCGCGGGTCGACATTGGTCGTGTACAAAGCGCCTAACAACGCAAATGATCACGGTAGCGTCGGTCAGGCCCGAGCCGCTGCGTGTAGGTATAGATACAGAGATCTAGTAAAAAGGTTTATCTCGCTTTTTTCGTAATTTTAAAATGCGATAGAGCCCGTCAGGACTTGTAATTTAAGTGACACGAAAATATCGTCTATGGATCCGCTTAAAGTGATAAAATGAGTGGAGACAGGTCGTTCCCTGTGATATGATGTATTCGCTATTGACCCCACGATTTTTAATATTTATTTTGAAATCGACAAATTATAAAAATTACGTTACCTTCATATTCCAATTTAAATATTCATTTGATAATTTTTATTATGTGTCTGCTTCTGATCATACCTACATTCATTGTGTTTTGGAATCGCACTGATTAATCTATTAAACTAATTAGATTAGATAGGTTTTTAATTGATAGTAGTCAATACTTATTTGGACATGTGGAAAAAAGCACAAGTATTGAATTATGCTCAATAACAAATACATCACATCCTTTCAAATGTGTATCCCATTTTGTATAATATGTTTATGCTTTATAATTTATATTATTTTAAAGTATGCAATGTATTCTCGTATATAAAATTATTATAAATGTTACATTCTGTTAACGGCCAAGTTAGACATCGCCGCATAATTTTTAATTTAAATAAGGAACATATTCCAAATTTAAAATTCCAATAATATTAATTTGACACGGTCAAAACTTTGCTTTGCGTTTTTACAAAGAGGCTATACGTGATTGTTTATGAGATAATGTATAATATTATCATCATAGAGAGGTTTTAAAACTATTAAATAAACATTGCCATTATCTTTAAATTAAATAGACTTTAAATAATGTACTATTTTAAAAATATATCCATGCAATCATCACAGTTTCATCGTACTTCATTATTAATTTGATATCTATGGTTAAATTACGATTTGCAAACAACAATTATCGAATGTTTTAAAATTAGAAACTATAAAATTTGATTTCTAAAATCAACATCTACCTCAAAACATATATATCTAGATCGCGAATTAGCTGCGCTTAGCAAATGAATAGACGGCATACCAAGGATCTAAGTCACAATTATTACATTTTAGTAGCTTTTTACAAATGTTTTTCGAATTTACATAATAATTAATAGTGATTTACAAGTTTGTGGCATTTAGCGTGATCATTTCATTGTAAGTATATTTTTATATGTAAAAAAAAAATATCGCGCGCTAAACTTGCTTAAAATTAGCACTGCATTCCTTTTGTATACTCTTTTAGTATATTATGCATGAATGTTGTGTATTTTATAAATTAGTTATGAGTAAATGTTAATATAAATACTTTTTTTGAAACGATGAAATTTTTGAAAATTCGCGCGTTTTTCGCTTTCGTAATCAGTCAGTTTTAATATTGGATCCAAAGGTATTCCAATTGGTCCTATCAATAGCAAGATTTGAATATTTTTTCGTTGCGTTCCTAAATATCATTTAAAATTCCTTCATGGAGCGAAAAAGCGCGATGTGTGTTATTTTGAACGCAACCTCATAAGTGATAGAAATGTTTATAAAACTTGTACCAGATATGTCGAGAAATACTATTTTGATGATATCGCACCTAAAATAGCGTAAGCAGAAAGTATTTACTATTTTGGCTATAAGTACCGGTATATAAAAAAAAGACGGCATTGCCTGTAAGTTACCGATACTTAATAGCCAATATTGCATGTGCGAAGCAAACACTGATTTTCTTATTAACATTGTAAAGTGCGGTCGCGGAGAGCGAGTAGAATTTCGAAAGAAAACGATAATTCAATGTACGAAATCCTACGTGCTCCGCGACCGTACTTTATTATTAGCATAAACCTGCAAGCATGATAGTTTGGTTAAATTGGCACCTTATGACCTACATAATTTTTTCTGCCAATAATACTTTTGTATAGCAGTTTCAGTTGTACGATTCATATAATAAACAGAAATAATGTAGCATTAAAGTAACTAGCGAAAGTTAAAAAAGAAATGCATACTAGTATAGAAAATGTGTGAAAACTCTTTGTATCATAATATAAGTATATTGTAATAGTATGTTTTATCGTTTTAGTTATTATAAGAGTTATATTCTTTATTCAAATTCGAACTGTCCATTATAATAATATGTGTAAATAATATATTTAACTGCATCTCACCTATCTGTATCTATCGCAAGGAACTTATAAACAAACTGATTGAATGAAGAATATCAGTAAGTACTCAAATTTACCAGTCTTATAGAATACAAGGCGAAAAAGGTTGTACCTAAGTGATTAATTTCTTACACATACCTATTAAAATAGTTATATTGTTTAAAAGACAATTTACAGGTGAAATAGTACATCAATTCTTATGCACCCATATACTAAAATTTAAAGCAAATTCAGTTTGTTTATCAATTCCTTAGAATAATGTGATTTTTTATGCTATCACAAAGTTAGGTCTGTATGATTTTATTTTTTTCACTCCCAAGTTGCGACTTGTTAGGCTAGTAGCGCCATCATGCGTTTAATGAAAAAAAACTTCTCTTGTCTATAGTCAAAAAAGTCCCAATTACTCTGTAGCTTGACGGCCTGAAATCTGTAAATCGGTCCAATTTTTAAACGAATGTTCACCATTATATTTACCTATTTATGTTAAATGTATACATACATACATTGATTCATATTGTAGTAAACTACCTATGTACAATAAAACATTTCAAAACTGTTATATTTTTTTGTTTGATGTTATTATTTTCTTGTAAAATTACTGAATATTAACCAATTAATCATAACATTTATTTTTTGTTAAGTACCTTTTGGAGTTTTGCCGGGGAAATCAATTGGTGACATTGTGATTTTTGTATTTCTTTCATAAATTTGTGTTAATTCGTTTCTTAATGTGTAATATTGGTAAAATATTAACCAATAAATATTCGTTAACGTGCACAAGTGTGGGTAAGTGGTACAACTTAAAAAAACGTGCTATTTTGTATTCCCTCCAAAAAACTCCCTAGGAACTTTCAGTAAAGCTTCTACCACTTTACTGAATCGACTGGCTTGACTCATTGACTGCACTAACTATTTATTTGGACTTTTACTAGACTTTAGACTTGACGATTTAGGAATATGGTGTTGAAAATTGAAACGAAAATTTATTTCCCGCCTTTTTAACTTGACACTGGCAAATGGTTATAAGCCGACGCCATACACATATATAAATATAAAAAAGTACCTTTTTATAACAAATTAATTTACTATTAAAATTATTTTTGATTAAAGTTCAAAAACAAAGTACAGCGGAATATTATCATATTTTGTATGGCACTTCACACTTGGCCGGTTTTAATTTATCAATACACTGTCGGCTTTATCGGAAAATCGATATTTAGAGATAACACACTGTATTGGATAAATTATTTAGATTTTAGGTCCTATTTATTGAATTCACGCAGATCGGTGACAGTTATCCTAATATATTTTTTAGGTTTGTCACCACTAGGTTTCGATTTTCTACTTGTGTTAATAAAATAACATTGAACAAATTAAATTTAAAGAGGAGATTTCGAGTTAACTAGAGTCGGTTCGGGTGTACACGCCTCACAGCAAGACTCCTCAGTGCTCACCGATTTCCTTCCCTTTTCTTTTGATAGTATCGTGCATACCTGCCGGGCCGACCTTTTTGTGGCGGCGGGAGGGGGGCGCCCCGCGCGCGGCGACTGACCGCGGCGCACGTCAAATAAATTAAAATCGCTCGGGACGCGGCCTGTTCGCAACGTGCGTTCGGTTTATTTTAGTGCGCGCGAAATATGACGATACATTGAAATCTTTGTAGTGGCCTCGTTCCAGGATATTTCAAGATGAAGTGCCTTAGTTTCGTGTTACTCGCCATGAACTTAGCGTTGGAAGTAGCCGCTGAGGCTTCAGTGAGGACATGTGAACCTATAAAAGTGGCTATGTGCAAGAATATCGGCTACAACCAAACTGGTATGCCGAACTTGGCCCGGCACACACTCCAGGCCGACGCCGACGTGACTCTACAGACCTTCAGCCCCCTCGTTCAGTACGGGTGTTCGTCGCAGCTTCACCTGTTCCTGTGTGCCGTTTACGTGCCGATGTGTACCGACAAGGTGGTGCTGCCGATCGGCCCGTGTCGGGGTCTGTGCGAGAGTGTTTATTCCAGGTGCTATCCGGTGCTCCGGGGGTTCGGTTTCCCCTGGCCGGCCGAGCTGGACTGCTCCCACTTCCCGGCCGAAAACAACCACGAGCACATGTGTATGGAGGGGCCAGGGGAGCACACACCTCCCGTCGGATCTATCCCATTGGATGCATCCAACACGGGAGGTCGAGGAGCCTGCCGCCGACTCCTCAAACCGAACAGCTGGGTGTGGGTCCGAGGTTCGAGTCGATGCGCGCAGTTCTGCGAGGCGGAGGTGTTGTGGGACGCCGGAGAGAGACGGGCCGCTGAAGTCTGGCTCGCCACTTGGGCGGCATTGAGCTTCGCGTGTACACTAGCAGCGGTGGCGGCGCAGCTGGCCTGCGGTGGTCAGAACGGAGCAGGAGACCGGGCGCTGGTGCTGGTGGCCCTGTGCCGCTGCGCTGCTGCAGCGGGCTGGGGGGTTCGCGCTGCAGCGGGGAGGACTGCAGCCGGCTGTGCCAAAGATTCCACCACGCCGACGAGAATGCTGCTAGCCCATGACGGGCTTGCTAACCCAAACTGTGCCGTGGTGTTCTTGTTGCTATATTTCTGCGGGCTTGCTGCCTCAGTTTGGTAAGTTCTAATGAGGTTATAATGTTATTCTACTATAAAATGTACAATGTTTTATTTATTTATTTACTTAACACAATATATTCTATATTCTATTCTCTTGAACACAAGTACCTACAATCTACATACTATAAATAAATAAATCTTCGCATGCTTTTTCGCTGCAAGTGTAATCTGTTTTCGAGGCGAAAATAGATTTCAATTTCTGAGAATTTCTCGTGAATGGTTTCTTTGTACGTACTGTGTAGGTCGTAGGACATATTATACAAATAACAATCGACGATCCAAATAACACATTACTGACTACCTGCAGTGTAACTTAAGGCAAATTCACGAAAGCTACAAGTTTTGTCACCCAGTATTCAGTACAATGTAAGCAAATCCGTTTTGTCGCCTTTTCATTGAACTGGGACAAAAGTTAGTTTTAGAAAACTACACAAAATAAACCAAACAGGTAAACTTTTTCGACAATACTTTATTATTATAATATGGTGGTAAAGGCAGCTGCTTTTATGGTTAAAGAGAAGAACAATAATTTGACTTTACCAATTTTGCAGGAAAGCATAGGGATGACAGCATGAATTATTATTGATATCGATAGTAATTTACGTTTCCGATGTTTTTTTTTTAACTTTTTATCTACAAAGTATAAATTAAATAGTAAATTTTTTTAATTTATTTTAATTATTGTTGTTTATATTTTTTATGAATTACGTAAGTAACTTTTCATACCGTAAAAAACTTTTTCGGACATTTTTGATAAAAATTGAACAATTATTTAAAAATCTTTTTTTTATATTATATCGTCACTCGTGCATTCAAATCATAACAATCAACCTAGAGCTATCCCTCCTAAACTTGTAAAAACCATTTACTTATAAGTTCATTACACCGTGTCTGCCGTAACGCCTGTACAACGCTTTTGATTTATGTTCAATGCTTAAAACTATTTTAGGCTCTGGAACGAAAAGATAAAATAGTGTAGTGTAGCACCTGATTTCGGATAAAATTAACTTTCAGCAGCTGAAGCTTATTAATATTTAATTTGCTTATCATACAAATCTGTAGGATTATCATCTCGTAAAATTTTTTTTAACGGAATATTGATGATATTATTATATATTAGTTTTAACCTATTACAAAAAGGAAGAAGTTTTTTGTTATTTATTCTATGCATACATATTACAATTGTATGAATATGCATAGAATAAATAACGAAAAACAAGAAGGTAATAGGTTCTTTTAAAATAAGGTCGAGTCATAAAGATTAACGAATAGGATGAGTAAAACGTGAACTATAAATCTCGGCTGGCATCTTGTGAAGTTTGTATACAATCAGACATGACTGACATGTCTACACGATTTTGAAATATGTATAAGGAAATGATATGCCCGCGACCTCATCTTTTTTGAGCTCAAATGTTAAATACTTCTCATACGTTTTCAAAACGAAACAGTGTGTATGACTTAATTAGAATTTGGAATTGATAGTAAAGAGCAACAAGTTTTTAATAACTTTTCAGTGTTAAGTAATCTTAAATCTAATATCAGACAAAAATATTTTGCGTAATTAATTAAGTAGATTCCTATGCTTAATGGCAACAGTAAAACCTAATATCATTAATTTAATAAACACTACATTAATACTGATAGTAGTAAAATCATCTCTCTGCTTTTTGGTAAAATATGTTAAACTAGTCGGACTTACTTTATTATTTTATGTAGTTTATTAATCTGCAACGTTAGAAAACTTGTTGAATGTTGATTGCTGTAATTAATTTAAAATATGTATGACATTTATACAAACCGCCCCATATAACTCACAAGTATCTTGTGAGTCATCTGGGACAGCATCCAGTAACAGTTTAAACTGGATGAAAATGATCATAGTTAAATTACTCTTGCTCAATTTTTTAAAAGTATTTTGAACATTCAATAACATGCATTTCTTTCAAAATATAACTAGGACAGTATAAAATTAGTCACCATTTTATTATTGTGGCATCAAAAATTATACGCATTATATTAAAATAATAACCATTCCAAAATATTTTCTTACTAGGCTTACTTACTAGGCTACTTATTAGGCCTTTCGTTACGCCGAATTTACCCACCTGAAATTAAATATAAAACAGATGCCATATCTTTGTTTACAAACTGTACGCATAGTCGCCGAAAGGTCTGATTTACTTTTGATCCTTATTGCTAAGCTATAAAGTCGAAAAGTAGAACACCGAATCTGTCGGCGACCGTAAATAATATCACGGAACTAGTTAGCTCATAGCTGGAATATTGCGGTCGCTGAGGAATGAGAAACATCAACAACAACAACAAAAATTGGTTTGTGCTCACGTGCGAGAACCATTGCTCTAGGTAGAGCTGCGATCTGAGGCGAAATACACAAATAAAATATATGTAATAAAAAACTTAAAACATTTTAAAATATTATTTTCAATTTCATTTTTATTTACCAACCGTTACCGAATTCAAACGCAGAAATGTGACCAACTCTATGGATCAACTATTGTAAAAAAAATAATAGTACTCAGCCTTAATGCTTCTTACTCTTAAAAATGTTTTAAGGCTGGCATTGTCGATTTCGACACAAGCCTTAAAATAAAGAAAGAAAAAATTATGTTTTAAAATACTTGTTGGCTCTAGCCGGCTAAACCTCTATATTAAGCTCTTGTGGGCCAATTTTTTAAGTTCGTGACCGGCGGAGCACAATTATCTGACAATCTCATTGCTTTTAGGCACGTTTAGATGTAACCACTTTAGTCATTTTCCATTATGCTCCTAAATTACTCCCATTTTGTTTTCATTTTACGAAACAAAAGTACACTATTCTCTGATTGTATATACTACTATCTTGAGTGAAGCTATATAGCTTCACTTAAGCTTACTAATTGTTCTAATATTATAATTTCTGAGACTCTTAAGTTACATTAATTTTCCAAGCCTATAATCCCCTAAATTTTTTGAGCGAATTATCAAAAATTTATAGTCTGAAGATTTCCTACCAGTTAAGTGCAGTGTTCATTGACTTTTAAAAACCTGTTGTTCGCGCCGACCCTAGCGCGACGTTTAGAATAAACACAAAGACATCACTACGTGAAGTATGGCCGACCGACTCAGGGGCGTTGTCAGAGAGTGACGAACACTTGCATTTAGATCACCTTCCGCGCCGGATGCATTTTCAGCTCATCCCGAAACCTAGTGAACGCGAACGCGAAATATTTATTTGTGCTCGTTAATATAATACCAAATTCGCCGGCGAACCGCGATAAATCTATCGATAATCCGCTCAACAGCTGTGTAGTGTAGTGAGAAGAAACCTCCGCCCAGATACAGAACCACCAGCTCAACAATAAGGTCAGTCCCAGATTTCTCCAGCCCTCACATTAACCTATATACCTACTTCCCTCAGCTCAAAGTCGTATGTGTAAGTTCCTAGCTTACAAATTTCTTGGTCCATCGAGCCTTCGTGAAGCCCTTCTCCCTATTACCGGCGTTGGGCCTCATTAGAACCAGCACCTACAGTTCCACTCCGCCCAAATCTGCACATAAAATCAGCTCGATTATTTATATTTTGTCCAATTAATTCTGGCCAGGCCGCCCCGCCATTTTAAAACCAAGTTACAGTCCATTCCCATTATCAATTCGGCACATTTAACATTAAACCCCTATTCTGTACTTTGATATTAACCTATATGTTAATTATTTAAATTATTTTGTGCATATTTCGGCCCATAAATTCATAGGAAAAACCCAAAAAAAAAAATTAAAAAAAATAGTGGGTAGGTTGTCGGCTTATTGTCGAACAAAGAACTCGAACATTCCAGAACTTCCCTAACGTACCTAATACATAATTTGTGCCAATAATATCTCATATGATTTTCTCAGCTCTTAATTACATACAAAATATTTTAATGTTTGATTCGCATATAAAATAAGTAATAACTAGTGCGTATTGTGAATTACGTTCGGCTCATAACAGAATTGTGAATCGTCGTTGCATTACTAAGTATTTTATCTATATATAACGTTTATATCTTCATATTCTCAATTTTTAAAACACAATATTAATTAACTTAGCATTATTTTAATAGTTACGGGTTGCATAACATCTCAAGTGCCCATACTAACATCGTCGGCTCGCTTCGATACAGAAAACTTGATTTGTGTACCTACACGGCGCCCGTGCGAACAACAGCTGTTACATTCATTCTCAATTAGGTATTCTTCATAGAATAAATAGTGACCTTCACATTGAATTCATATCTTATCTACGTTCTGTGTCTATACAAAAATATTATTAGGTGTTACGTTACAGCTGTTTTAAATAAGAATTCTTATCGACGTTCTGTGTTTATACAAATATATTATAGGTGTTACGTTACAGCTGTTTTGAATAAGTCGGCACACTGTTGAGATTGAGACTGCTCATACCTACTTGCATTGTTTTTCATTGCGTTGTTTTGTTTCTAACGCGCCCGCTAAGATTTGTTTATATTCAAACTTCAGGACATTAATATAATATTACAGACGACTTCTAACGCATTAATCTCCGCTCATCAAACATACACTAATACTATATTAGCATCAGGCGATCGGTCAGCTCATTTGTTAATTAACTCGTACACATTTTATGATAAAATTGTATACATTGTCGGCACATTATTAAAATCTATTTTCTGCGTTTTAATTAATTGCGCGCGTATTTTCCGCTCATTACTTTTAAATATTTAACTTAGTTACACGCATATATTTTTAAACATGCCTACAAAATCGCAAGCGGCCATATTTAGGCAAACTATAAAATCTATTAGTCGGCTCAGAGAGATCGCATTGGCATTACACAAAGGTGACTCAAAGTCTAACAAAACGGAGTTTAATGCGCGTTTTAAAGACCTACAAAATTTGAAACAAAAATTAGAAAATTTATACTGCGAAATTTTAGACGACGGCAGTGTTACAGAAGAAATTGAAAAGTTTTATACAGCCGGTTACGAGAACGCGCTATCCGAATATTATGATATTTTAACTGCAGCGGAAAATATAAGTTCCACTTCAGAGTCAAGTCAGCTCACTTCTGCCGTTCTGCCCAAAATTGAACTGCCAAAATTCAGCTCACGCGTTGAGGACTGGCCATCGTTTATTACGATTTTTAGGAGTCTTACAGACGACATGACGTCACTTACAGATGCAGTTAAGCTGCACTATCTTTTGTCTTGCCTATCGGGGGAGGCGCTCAGCATGATTGCGCATTTAAAAATCACAAATGATAATTACAGCGTCGCGCTCGATATACTCACACGTAGGTATGAAAACCGCCGTGTTCTGATAGATGGGTTTGTTGATATAATACTCGGCCTACCTAATATTCATATTCGATCAAGCATACGCGCGACGTTTTTAACTCCGCTCATTTCCGCACAAAGCGCATTAAATAATCTGCGTTTACCTATGGATAGTAATTACGTATTTGTGTCTATTGTAGTTAGAAAATTACGAGGCGAGCTCCGCACCCTGTTCGAAAGAAGATACGGCATCTCGGACACTCTGCCCACCTTAGGTGATTTGATTTCTTTTTTAGAGGAGCACGCGCGCTGTATCGAAACCGAATATTCTAATGCAACCCGCGGTGTTACCTACTCACCACAAACTGGGCCCTCTCGTCAACACACACCCCCCGCAAACTCTCCGCGCAGTCCACGCTTAAGACCAATTAGTCCCGCGTATCCTCGTAATACTCAGGGCTCGCCATCGGCTCACACTTTAAGTAGCTATCACGTCAGCCCAGTTCCTCATTACCCTCAACGCTACTGGCCCCCCTCCCCCCGAACAGAGCGGCGCGAGTACTCAGCCCGGAATACAGATAAACGCAAGCGATTCTACTGCCCCTATTGTAGGAATACAGAACACAAACTTATCGCGTGTCCAAAATATAATCATCAGCCCACTCAAGGTCGTTGGGATTTCATAGAAGCCAACGACAGATGTCGTAAATGTCTAGGTCCGCATTTTGAAAATGAATGTCGTTCGACAAACTCATGCAAAGAGTGTGGAAGTGCAAATCACCACACCTCGCTTCATCGTCACGGAACTCCAAATTCTCCGGTGTCGTCAGCGCATTTGCTTCCTCCTCATTTACGTGCACAGCCCCGCCGGCGTGCTCAAGACAAGCCACATACCTACACGGCCTACACACAACATACGCGTGCACATCAATCATCATCATCAGACCCCAACCAATCGTCTGATCATGCACCGTCTACAACTCATCAATCTCAAAACAAAAAACAATGACTACCTACAATCACGGAGCACATAGAATTAGAAGATCAACCCAATAATTTAAAATGTCATTCAGCTCATAGTACACCTGCATCACATTCAGCTCATAAAATATCTAAATCTAGTTCAGCCCAATATTCTGTAGAATCACCCCAAGTAAATTCAACTCAGCACATAGAAAACCCATTAAAAACTCCAGTGTTACTTCCCACAGTCGTTTTAAATATATCTGATAAATGCGGAGAATATCACAAAGCTCGGGCTTTATTGGATTGTGGTAGCATGATAACGCTCATAACTCAGCGCATGACTAGAAATCTTAATTTGCAACCAAAACAATGTTCATTAAAAATTACAGGTGTAGGTGATCAGCACATACAAAATTCTAAAGGTTGGGTCACAATAACATTTAGGCCCACACACAGTGACACGCCATCTATTACTACTACCGCTCATATTCTCAAAGACGTTACAGGTTATTTACCTTTGCAAAAAATACTAGATGTTGTACAAGACTCAGCTCATCAGCTCATTCCATTGGCGGATCAAGCTTATCATACTCCTGCGCCCATTGATCTCATTTTAGGCTCAGACATTTTGGGTCACGTTTTGGATGGTACTAAGATTGCTTTGGGCCCGGGGAAGCCCATAGCCTTCGGCACGATTTTTGATTTTGCACTCATAGGACTCGTTGAACACTCATGCGATTCACCTGTAGCTCAAGTTAACTCTGCTCATATTACTCATACTCATTATACTCAGTCGGCTCACTCTACACATTCTGCTCATTCTACTCATGATATTTGCAAAAGCCTGGAAAGATTCTGGGAGTCGGAAGAACCCCAGCCTCGTTCTGCTCATTCAAACCCGCTACACGAGCAATGTGAACACATATTCAGCTCAACCACCATTCGTGACGATTCAGGCCGTTACATGGTGACTCTTCCCTTCTTATCAGATGCACCCGTATTAGGTAGTACTCATGCTATTGCTCTACGTAGATTTCTCAATCTAGAAAAACGGTTGCAATCCGATCACACACTGCGACAAAAATATATAGAATTCATGAACGAATACATAAACTTAGGACACATGACACCGTGTCATCCGTCTACATTTACTCATAAACCTCATTATTATATTCCTCATCATGGCGTGTTCAAATCAGGTACTGACAAACTCCGCACAGTATTTGATGGCAGTTGTAAGTCATCCAATGGAGTCAGTTTAAACGATTGCCTGCACACAGGTCCAGCACTTCAACGAGACAGTGTAGATATTATTATATCATTCCGCGCACATCGTATAGTATTCAGCACTGACATAAAAATGATGTTTAGAAATATTCTCTTAAGACCAGACCAAAGACACTATCAGCTCATACTCTGGCGATCGTCTCCAGATCGACCTCTGCTCACATATGCACTCAACACTGTTACATACGGATTGCGCTCAAGTCCATATCATGCTATCCGCACATTATTACAATTAGCTGAAGATGAAGGTCATCGCTATCCTCAGGCTGCCGAAATTGTGCGTAAATTTGTTTTCGTGGATGATGTACTTTGCGGCCATGACACCATAGAAGAAGCATCAGCACTCCAAACTCAGCTCATTGATTTGTTATCACTCGGTGGATTTAAACTTAGTAAATGGACATCAAACACACCTCAGCTCTTGCAAAGATTTCCAGACGATCAATGCGAAATGCCTAAAGACTTTGACATCAGCACAGAGTCTCCATCAATTAAGGTTTTGGGTATTAGATGGATTCCCCGGTCTGATGAATTTACATATCACATCTCATTACCACCAGTTACCCACATTACAAAACGTTCAATTCTTAGCACAGTAGCTTCTCTCTATGACCCAAACGGTTGGGTTACACCCGTCATATTCCGCGCAAAAATACTTCTTCAAAGGTTATGGTTAACTAAATTGGACTGGGACGATCCCACTCCAAATAATATTACAGATGATTGGCAGCGCATCTATCATGATCTTCCGCACATCTCAGATATACATTTTCCCAGACATATCGCTCCACACAAATTCAAATCAACATACTCACTTCACGGATTCGCAGATGCTTCGGAAAGCGGTTTTGCTGCAGTGATATATTTACAAGAATCAGCTCACAACGGATCTGTTAACGTTCACCTCATGATTGCTAAATCTAAAGTCGCACCGATTAAAAATAAACTCACAATCCCCAAATTAGAGTTGTCTGCTGCAACTCTATTATCTCAGCTCATGTTGCGTGTCTCCCAACAATTGTCTGCTCATCTCACAATTACACATCACGTTTGTTGGTCAGATAGTACCATAGTGCTTGCATGGATAAAAACTCCGCCCCATCGTTTACAAACATTTGAATCAAATAGAGTAACAAAAATTAACTCAAATTCACTCACACTTAAGTGGCGTCATGTACCTTCCCAATTAAATCCTGCTGACTGTGCAAGCAGAGGATTATCAGCTCAAGCTCTCTCCGCTCATGATTTATGGTGGTCTCCTCCTTGGCTCAAATTGCCAGAGGATACCTGGCCCAAGATGCCTTCAGCTCATACTCGACAAGACTTGCCAGGGCTCAAACCAAAATACGTACCATGCAATTTCTCGATACCCGGTGTCGATAGTGATCTGCTCACTCGCTTCAGCTCTTTATAAAAACTAACTGGTGTCACTGCCTACATGAGGCGATTCATTCGTAACTGTAAACTAAATTCAAACTCGCGACAGCTAGGCCCTCTAACTGTAAGTGAACGTAGAGAAGCATTACTCTTCTGGATCCGCTCTGTACAGCAGAATGCATTCGCAGAAGATATTCACCGCCTGCAAACCGATAGAATCTGCACAGTACGACTACAACGTCTGTCGCCTTTTACGCAGGACGGTCTCCTCAGAGTAGGAGGTAGACTCACTCGTTCGGAACTCACATACGATGCTCAACACCCATTCATTTTGCCTAGTTCTAGTCCGCTCGTAGACCTCATAATAGATCACTATCATCGCATACACTGCCACCCTGGCACGGACACGCTACATGCTATTTTACGTCAGCAATTTTGGATATTATCTGCCCGCCGCATTATAAGGCACAGAACGTTTAAATGCATAAGATGTTTCCGTTGCCGCGCTCAGCCCGAAGTACCTATCATGGCTGACCTGCCAGCTGATAGAGTCATACCTCAGCCCGTATTTAGTCACGTATCAACAGATTTCGCCGGACCGTTTCTGCTCAAATCAAGTCAATTACGTAATGCTAAGTTAATTAAGGGATATTTTTGCATATTTGTTTGCCTCACTACAAAGGCGGTTCACTTAGAACCAGTCTCATCGCTCACTGCCGAAGCGTTTATTGCAACATTACAAAGGTTCTGCTCACGTCGCGGACTTCCGGTATTGATACGTTCGGATTGTGGCACAAATTATGTAGGAGCTAGGAATCATCTACTAGAGGTACAACAATTTCTCAATGACAATAACGACGCCATTTCTCATAAACTCTCAACTCAAAATATAACTTGGTTACTCAATCCGCCTAAAGCCCCATGGATGGGAGGTATCCATGAGATTAATGTTAAATCCACAAAGCAACTTCTATACCGTGTTATCGGTGAGCAACACCTCACTTTCGAGGAATTCTTAACTCTGCTCACTAGAATCGAAGCTGTGTTAAACTCTCGGCCCATCAGTCCACTTTCGTCCGATCCCACGGACTATCAGCCCCTTACTGCTGGCCACTTTCTCATTGGCCGTCCGCTCACAGCTCTCCCCGAGCTGACTCTAGATGAAAGAGTAATATCTCCGCTCAAACGCTTTCAGCTCATTCAATCACTCTCTCAGCGCTTTTGGAACCTTTGGACCAAGTCCTACCTCCATACCCTTCAAATCCGCTCCAAATGGCTTTCCTCTTCCTCTCCACCCAAAATTGGAGAACTGGTTCTGCTCAAGGAGGACAATTTGCCTCCTCTACAATGGAAGATGGGAAGAATCTCACGTCTGCTACCTGGGAAGGATGGAGTCATCAGAGTTGTGGACTTGGACACGACTCAAGGCCAGCTGCGGAGGCCTGTCGGCAAGATTGCCCGGCTCCCACTGGATTCTGCTCAGGATGGGGCTCAGCTCGCCGCCTGTGCGGGCCCCCCAGGATGTTCGCGCCAACCCTAGCGCGACGTTTAGAATAAACACAAAGGACATCACTACGTGAAGTATGGCCGACCGACTCAGGGGCGTTGTCAGAGAGTGACGAACACTTGCATTTAGATCACCTTCCGCGCCGGATGCATTTTCAGCTCATCCCGAAACCTAGTGAACGCGAACGCGTGTGCGCATATTTATTTGTGCTCGTTAATATAATACCAAATTCGCCGGCGAACCGCGATAAATCTATCGATAATCCGCTCAACAGCTGTGTAGTGTAGTGAGAAGAAACCTCCGCCCAGATACAGAACCACCAGCTCAACAATAAGGTCAGTCCCAGATTTCTCCAGCCCTCACATTAACCTATATACCAACTTCCCTCAGCTCAAAGTCGTATGTGTAAGTTCCTAGCTTACACCTGTAACCCGAAAATTTAGATTTTTAAAATACTATAACCAGTTGACTACATGGCACAGGTTGATAAAATATATGTACCGGGTAAAGTACATCTATTTACTTGTCCCTAGTAATTCTCGAATCTCGCCTCACTTGTTGTCACGAGGTTGTTACTTGTTTCAGTCTCTTGCAAGTTGTAATAATTAATCCTGCAGCACTGGTACATCCTCTCATATCCATTCCACGAACCATGTAATCTGCGTGATCCATAATTTCTTGTTTATTTTAAATTTCCTTACGGCTGCCGATGTGATCGAACACGACTGCCCCGCCTCACACCGCCGCGCTTGTTAATAGGGTTGTGCAATTGTGATTCACGATTTTATATTTTGTTTCCATAAACAGTTAAGGAAATTTTAAAATGTTTTTACTTTGTAATTCGTAAAATATCTCAACTCAAGCACGTTCTATTTGTTGATACGTAGGATTCAATAAAAAAAACAGAAGAAACTACTACCTAAGTAAGGTAATTTAAATAAATAAATAGAGCTTTATCCAATTCCATACAGTCAGATAGTACAGTACTTACAACTTGCAAAAATCTCACATACTTATAGTGTTTCGTAAATAATATCAATGTGTTACATAATAATATTAATTTACTAAATGATTGTTGTTACAATGATTGATTTTGGAAACATGTCATTAGGTTATTTACCTTAAATGAAATGACATATTTAATCTACATAATATTTTACCACAAAAGTACCTGTAAAATTTTATAGATATACATTATACATATTCTTTTACCTAATAACCATAAATTAAGTATGTCTATAAAAACTTTTCTGTGTCACTGACAATAATTAATTAAAATGAGTAAACATTATTTACACATCGCATCTACAGAAATGTCAAAACTATCGATACCCTTGCACCTCGGCACATCACTTCACCCGAAGATTTCATCCGACTGCGTTCGCGCCGTAATTGGAATGCTAATCAGATGTTGATCTATCGCTGTCTCTCTCGCGCGCGTGTTTTTCTCCCTCTCGCGCGAGGATCTCGAAGGCGGAGGGTCTTCAATCATCCAGCAATAACCGCCGTTCCCTCGGGCTGTACGTAATGACTGTACTTTGCACTGGCAGAATGATTTTCCCATATAACAACTTACCAATAGCTATGTGCATGTTATACTTCAACGTGCCTTTAACAAGTTCTAGGTATACGGCACGCTACAATTAAAGCACTAAGTATAATGTACATGAATTACAGGGTAGATTATTCATTACGAGTTTTTTAATTTCCATATCCTATTAGTTTTTAGGGTTCCTTAGTTCACGTCTCGGAACTAGGAACCCTTATGGTTTCGTCATGTCCGTCCGTCTTCGGCTTACCGTCCAAACGGCTAGTGCTAGAAAGATAAAACTTTGCATGATAAAATTTCTACTTTTCATATTATGTGTATTTACTATCTCGACAATGTGCTAAAATAAAATCACAAAAATTTTTTTTGGGGTTCTTTCTCCCCTACACGTAAAGTGGGGATTTTTTTCTCGCATCCACTCCTTAGTGTGAGGTATCATTAGATAGGTCTTTTAAAAACATCGAGAGGTTGCTAAGACGATTTTTTGATCTAGGCATCCGTTTGGGAGATATTTAACTTTAAAGCGCATTTTTATGCTGGCACGAAAAATCTGAAAAAAATCACGATGGTAGTCCATGTGATGAACTTTGAAGAAAAACTATAACGGCTTATATAATTATGTTAGTTCAGGAGTTATAGATACATGTAAAATTAACTTACTTTGAAAACTAAGTACAAAAATAACGAAATAATAAACATGTAAAATATTGGTATAATAGTACGGGACCCTACGTGCCCGAGTCCGAGTCGCACTTTGCAGGTTTTTTAGTTCCCTTCCGTCTGTATCATCGGAATATAATGTTATCATTGCAGCAACAGGATGAAGTAGACTGTTTGAATGACATTACTGATCTTTACACACTTGCTAAATCCTACTACTATTTAATATGTGAAAGTTTATTAGGATTGATAGACGTTTGTTACCCTTTTACGCAAAAACTACTCAACTGATTTCCATGAAATTTGGTATGGTTGTACTTTAGACTCTGGATTAAAACATAGGCTACTTTTTAACCCGCAAAAGTACAGTATTCCCGTGGGATACTCGATACTATATTATAGTTACGCGGGCGGAGCCGCGGGAAAAAGCTGGTACTAGATACAACTAAAAACTTGGATACCGCTCGAAACAATAACAGACTAAAAACTGGTACCTAAATGTTTACAAAACAAAAACTACACACACGGACCATAGCTCATGAAAGTACAAAAGGTGCCGAGGTTTGAAATTCGAATGTATCTTTTCGGCTGATCAGTGGTCGAAGATCCTATCTCCGTAACCCATTATTGGAGCCCGCTTTGTTGTAAAACCGCAGGCTTGAGGTATTTGTAGAGTAGAGTAGAGTTTTATATATTGCTTGATTATACACCCAATACACAACCACCATTGGAAAGTGCCTATGGGGATACCTAGGGATCCAAACTGCCAAAGTTTACTACAGCAATTTACGCACGAGCCGTCATTTGGTTGTGAATTCTTTGCTAAGTCACAGAGGTGGCGGGCGAAGCCTACCTTTTCATAGTGTTTTTCACTGAGAACAAACATGTCCGATGTGATTGTTGGCATTCACCATACATCCATGCTGTACAACCTAGTAACATCGTAAATTCTAAAACTCGGTTTCGTCTGAAAAACCGGGTTGTCATTCAATCCCCAAATTGTCCGCCGAAGTAAATAATGCGATACTTATTACATATTTACGGTTAAAGATTTACCCCCTTACTAATAAAAATATTTAAACAGTGGATAAGCAATACAATGTTTTGCCCTTATCTGATACGTGGGAAAAGTAGCTTGACAGACAAGGACAAAACATTGTGTTGCTTATCCATTGTGTAAATATTTTTATTAGTAAGGGGGCATATTTATATCCTAAATAGCATGTCTATTGGCTTATTGGTTTGCAAAAGCAATCAGTCGTCAGAAATACCAATAGTAAAAAAGAAAAGTACCATAGACTGTAAAACTCTGCTTCTGGTATCAATTTTGAATCTGGAACCTGTTGAGTTCGGTGCTTTAAACAATAAACGTCTTGTTAGGCGCGATGCACGGCTCCAGATACATTGTAGCCCGCTTGGTGTTTTGATGCTATCGTGCAGCAGGGCTGCCGACTAAACGGGAATTTCGTATGAGTATAATTTTATTATACTTTGCATATCCTATTTGGAAAGAACATCTCTGGCGCTGGCAACCCTACCTTGCAGTATCCTGTTGGGAAACTGGGGACCCTTGACTTCCCCCTTTTGTTTTTTAACCCTTATTTCATACATATAGAAACCATTTGAAAAAAAAAGGCACTGGAATACGTTGAATATATATATATATATATATATATATATATATATATATATATATATATATATATATATATATATATATATATATATATATATCTGGCTACAAGAATCTGTGACAAATATATAGTAGTTTACGTACTAAAACTAAAGTACCAACTAAAAAGTGTCCCCATATAAATTTAACCTTAATTTATTGATTAATAGACCACCAAAAGCTTATATGATCGCCATTTTCAGGGTTCTCGGTTTCGTCATGTCCGTTCGTCTGTCTCCGACTAACCGTCCAAACGTTTAGTGCTAGAAAGATGAAACTGCATGAATATGTTGAGGGATATGTGTATATACTACGTCAACAAGTGCTAAAATATTTTATTGGGGTACTTTCCCTACACGTAAAGTGGGGATGATTTTTTTCTACGTCTACCCCATAGGGTTTGGGGTACATGGGGTCGAAAAATCTGAAAAAAAAAACATGATTGTAGTCCATGTGATGAACTTTAAAGGAAACCTAGAACGGCTTATGTATCTTTGTTAGTTTAGGAGTTATAGATGGCTAAATTGTAAAATGCGCTTACTTGGAAAACTTCGTACAAAAATAACGATATACCTACTAAGTAAACATGTAAAATATTCATTCATTCAATCCAATATTATATTGGATTCACTCTTTCCAAGTACTTAAAGTGTACCCGGCATAGGCGTATGTATTATAGTCGAATCATGTTGAGGCAAAAACTTAAATGGCCACACTTTTGGAGTTGTTTGGGGCCATTTTGAAATTGGAGAGTAAAATCGAGATGGCTGACATTTGAGGTATAGTGAAAACAAGATGGCGTTACTTTTTCTTGTATGAAGAATTATTCTGTCAAATGTACGTCATAGCCTGTCTTTAGTTTTCAAATCTTTGGTACCCTCATTTGGAAAAGTTTGCTGGTAATAAATAAATTTTAATGCTATTTTTTGCCATTTTTATCAACGGGGTGGCTATTTTACCTGCCGGTGGGTGGGCTATATTTTCTGTATCTCGTTTGTTGGTTTTCGATGATGGATAGGCATGTAATTAACGAACCCGCCTCGTACGGCCTGACAGGAATTTCAAAATTAACTTTAATTTGTACGTACGCTGGCATGGTAATAAGCTAGCAAATGGCAAGAACATGCTTCATACATTGTATGATAAGATGTTAAAAAGCTTTTTAAATCTTTATATTTTCTTGAGACGACAACGGTGCGTGCCTAGGTGCAACTTTTTTTTTGTGGGGTATGATGTGACTAATGACTTACTTAAATTATTGATAAAGATTAGACTAAAGATTTGTGATAGTTTATAAATTATACATAAATCATTAGCTTAATTAGTGTGCCATTGGCCATTTATGATATCAGATATGAAAGTACATAATATTAAAGTATGTGTGAAATGTCATACAAGAACAGGCTGAGTCAGGCAAAGTCGGGAGTGGGAATCTAAGAACGAGATCGCTCGCGAATGTAAAGATTTATAATTTGTACATAATTTAAAATTTGATGAATTAAATATCTACTTGATGCACATAACATTAATCGGCAAATAACAAATCGGCCATAAGTCCTGTAAAACATGGATAAATTGGATATTCTAGTAAAGGAGTTAGTAGTCTTAGGAGGTGATTAAACAAGTACAGGATTAAATCGAGTCGTTTTAAAAGCTATACATCATACAGTCATACCAACATACAACATACCTATTATTTCCTTTCCATAATTATGACACTTCGTACCTTATATTAGGATTTAAATATAAGGAACGAAGTACATTACATATGAAATTGGTGTTTTGTAAAGGAGGAACATAAAGTCGATTTTTTTTAAAATAATATATTTATTTAATCAAAGTATCTTTTGCTATCATTGCTATCTATGCACCTATGCCATCTCATAGGTAGTTCATTGATTCCTTTACTAAAAACACTATTCGGACAGGAATCAATAAAATCTTTGAAGGCGCTTTGGACTGCCCCATTGGAGTTGAATTTTTTCCCTTACAAGAAGTTATCCAAATTTAAAAAAAAGTGGTAATCTGTTGGAGCAAGGTCTGGGTAGTACGGTGGATGTCTTAGACATTCCAATTGAAGCTCCTCTAATTTGGTAGCCGTCTGTTGTGCAGTGTGTGTTCTAGCGTTCTCCTGAAGCAGCAGTGACCTAGAGCGAATGACCAACATCAGTTGTTTAGCAGCTAGCTTTTCCATCATGATTTGCAGTTGCTAGCAATAGACATCTGCCGTAATCGTCCGGCCAGATTTAAGAAAGCTGTAGTGAACGACACCGGAATTAGTCCACCAGACGCTCACAAGTAACTTTTTTGAGTCAATTTTTGCTTGGAGCGGGCTTTGGCTGGTTCGCCAGGATTTAGCCATTGCGATGAGCGTTTCCGATTATTGTACAGGATCCACTTTTCATCACAGGTAATGATTCAATTTAAAATCCCTTCATTATTGTGCCGGTTGAGTAATGTAACGCAGCAGTCAACGCGCATTTGTCGGTTTGCTGCACTTACTTCATGAGGTACCCACCTTTCAAGCTTTTTCACCTTCTTAGTACCACCTTGTAAGGACCTAATATATATAATGTGTTGTTATAAATTTTCTAAATAGTATTTTCTTTTATGGGTTTGCAGTTTGTACTTTGTACTTTGTATTTTGGAATTGGACTTTGCAGGTAAAAACACCTACGCAGTATCATCATAAATTTTAATTTCGTCTGTCTATATATCAGTCTATCCCAAAGTGGGCGATAACGCCCCCTTGTGGGCGCTGGAGGGCTAGAGGTAAGGGGCCCAGAAAAAATTGGGGGGCGCTGATGTGATTTAAAGTTTTTAAAAAATTTCACTGAAATTAAAATCCTTCTACTACATAACATCCATTTATTAGTTTATATTAATATTTTATGGTATAAATATAAACTAAAAATATTTTAAATATGTATTATTTTTAATGCGTTCACAACGCTATTTATATCTTAAGATATTTAGTAATAGGCATCAAACACTGAAAAATATTCCTGTTTTTTAGTGTCGCAGGTGAGGATCCCCACCTCCGATCTAGTAAAAATTAAATTGAAATTAGAAGGTTCAATTATAATTCACGTTTGGTGCGAACAAATATTGTACGATTTATTTGTGCAATCCTGTATTATAGTCCGTCAACGTTCGTGCGGTCCGTGTTTGAGGAGTGCAGGAGCTGTTATTGAGGTTTTTAAGGTGAAAAAATATGGGGGGCGCTACAAAAATCAGTTAGAAGTGGGCGTTAGACGGAATAAGTTTGGGAATAATAAAATATTAGTCTATGTCTTTTGTCCACGGCTCCACGATTCCAAAAATGTAAAAATTTAAAATTCAAAACTTAGCAAGGTCTGCTGGAGTCAGTGTTTTTTTTTGTCTACCAAGATTCGAAACGTGCAGGCAAGTTGCAGGGTTCACCTAAATAAATTGGACAAGGCATTGTTGGGCTCAGAGAGAGCAGGTAGGTTTTTTTGTTCCACTTCTCGGCTCTAGCGTTGAAAAAGTTATATTTATTGTTTGCGGCTGTTTTTGAATTTCGAACTGTAGACTTTGAAATTTGAATGCATGCGCGCGGACTAACTAAAAACAATTTGTTTCCTCAATTTTTAAAACATGTTTAAGTGGCCCCATACACGGTCCGGTTTTCCTTCAGTTCGGCCTGAACGGATGCAAAATCGTATCGTCTGTGTGCAATTTCGAGATCGCATCAGTCGGCCGTATGGACTGAAGCGATTCGTTGCAGTGTTGCCAACTCTGTTTTTGCGAAACTACTAAACTCGCGTCGTTTTCTACAAAAAACTTCTAAAAGAGTACCGATAACTACAAAAAAGCTACTTAAGTTAGGAATCCCTAAAAGTCTTTTTAGGGATTTTGTGCTCACAAATATACATACATTTTCAGTTTAATATTTAACCGTTAAATTAAAAAAAAAGTAGGAAATATTACATATTATATAGAAATTACATCGGTAGTTTTAAGCGACTTACGGATGTGTGCTACTATGTGCTATCATGATAAGGTGACATAATAGCGCATAGAAGCAGGCCATTTTGCATATTATGATTACTGTCTAGCTATTTTCTACAAAACCCACTACTCACAACTAAATTCCTACTAAGGAGGGAATAAAATACAAAATTTAGTAGTAAAACTTTGTAAAAAAACTAAGTTGGCAACATTAATTCTGACCTGTACGGATGGACTGTACGGCAATAAAATTGGACTGAACGGTAATAAAATTCGAGTGTAAAATAAAACCGGTCAAGTGCGAGTCGGCAAGATGAGTTCCTTACAAAACGGAAAAATTACGTTTGTTGTATGTGAGCCTCAAATTTTTATTTTATTCTGTTTTTAGTATTTGTTGTTATAACGGCAATAGAAATACCTACATCATACATTTGTGAAACTTTTAACTGTCGAGCTATCACGGTATAAGAAGGTTAAGATACAGCCTGGCGACAGACGGACGAACAGCAAAGTCTTAGTAATAGGGTCCCGCTTTTACCCTTTGGGTATGGAACCCTAAAAATGACACGTGGTCATAAGAAATTTATTAGAGTTTATTGAAGTAGGTAATTAAAACTTTAAAGCCACTATGGTTTATAAAATCTAAAGACTATAAAACAAAGAGAAATGATTTCTATAACATATTACTGGAAAAATGTATGACACAATAATTCGGTTTCGTCGATAGCGTGATTACAATTGCAGCAAAATACAATACTTGTTGAATTATCTTAATAATTAAGATAATTCAATTATAGTAATAATAAATTAAGTAAACCAAAATACGTTCTTATCATTTTATTAATAAAGTGACTAATTAAATTAATTAAACAAGACGAGAAAGTAAAAAAATATAAATAATCAGATTTAAATCAAATAAATCCGATTTAAATCAAATGAATCTGATTATTTTGATTATTTTTTAAATATCATAATTTTTATCAACCCTGTTAGCCTGGCTTAGCTTATAAGGTGCCTAAATGTTGAATGTTTCGCCTTTTTAAAGTAATGTACAAGGTACCCATAATACATACACATACATAATAAATATGCACCATTTATGCATATTAAATATTATTTTTATAATTAAAAACAGAATAAATCTTCCTCCTCTTCATTAAACTAGATTTAAGATAAGAAAACAAGCAATTAAAAGTAATAATAATATAAACTTGAGATATTTATATTGTTTTAATTGTTAATTGCTTGTTTTTAACAATGCTATAACCACTTTCGTAACATTTTAATTAAGAAGTAGTGTTCGAGCGAAACTGTTTTTACGACCGAAACCGAAAAATAATTCGGCAACGGTCTCTTGCTTACAAAGATCATGTTTTGAAGGAAAATGAAGAAATTGTTAGTATAATAAGCCAGTCTTTATAGGGTTTCATAGTATTCAAGCAACTAAATTAAAACTAAACTAAATTTATAGTTTCACTCCGTCTGTCCGCCCTTCTAGCTCCTGTAATTATGAACATAAATGGATGAAATTTGGTATATTTATATATTGTGTATAAATCTCGGTTTTGACATCATAAAATATTAATAATTTTATATTTTAGGGGTGGCTATCCATATTCCATACATGTGAAGTGGGGATGAAAAATATTATTTCATTCTACCCCATCGTGTGGGGTATCGTTGAATAGATCATATAAAATAAAGACAAGGTTTCATATATGACTTCATGACAAAGTCAACCATTTTCGAGTAATCGACTTCCAAAGTGGTTTATAAGTTTGTCCCCCTTGGCATTTCTAAACTAGGATAGGATATAGAAAATTGTAGTGATATATCATGATAAAAACTCTTTAGGAAAATTAATTCGAGCGCAATCGGACAATAACTTTCGAAGTAATTCAAAGAAAACCTATTGCACGTTGATAGTTGCGGAACCCTCCTTAGATGTCCTGACCTGCCTTTGGTTAGGTTATTATTGGCTGAAGTTAATGCAACAGAGCTAAATATATCATGTCCTGTAACAAAATAACTTTATAGAATGTCATTGTCGCTTAGATAAAATTAAAAGCGTCGAGCATGACCGATCACAGCGCGAGAACTCCCGAATGCAGTTTCGGTCGTAGTTTCGGCAGGTTTTCCGCCGATACAATGGCCATTTTTTTAAACCTATGGTATTTTCTATTTGATACAATATTTTTACTCCCTTACTAATAAAAATATTTACACTATGGATAAGCTATCCCATTGTATATGTATGTAAAAACATTTTTTGTCCTTGTCCGATACGTTGGAAAAGTAGCTTGACAGACAAGCACAAAACATTGTATAGCATATCCATAGGGGTAGAATATAATTATTGGTAGGTAAGTTTAAGATATTTTAAGAAATTTTAAACGTAGACATTCAAAATGGCTCCCGTATAATAACAACGTTTGAAGCGAACGCGGGCGTCCTAAACAAACAGTCATTTCCATTAAAGTCGGATCGAAAAAGGCACAGCCACGTATATTTATTGATTTATTGATACTAAGAAGAAATCCCGAACGTAATTTATATACAAAAGGCCGAAAGCCGAATTGTTTTGATGCGTTGAATAAAAAATATATGGAGCGGTTATAGTGCCTCGTTATCTTTTAATGTTTATGACTTCCCATCGTTAGTAAATATGTTAGAAAATTGTTTACGGGTGTAGTGTATTCCAGATCAACGTTACTTGAATGTAAACAAATGCCTACATCTGGGTGTACCTAAATTTTTTTGTGTCGAGAAAAGAAAAATCTACGCTCCTTATTCAAAAAGGTAGTTCGCTGTTATTAGAAAAGTATCAAAAACTACTTTATTCTCCTAAAGTCAAGTTTTCTTTTTTATTGAAACTGCACACATTTGGCACAACGCGCGACGCGATAACTTAATTATTTATAAGCTGGTAATGAAAACTACTTTTTCTTTGCGATTAGTATAATGAGGTAAGCAGTCAAGAATAAGCTAAGGTTCATAAACCATAGTTCATCAGCTATTGTGCAAACTGAAAAATTGATGTATCAAATGGACTGAGAGCCCAGCCCAGGCAGACTCCCATTATATTCTTACTGATAAAATGTATGTCATATTGTAGTATTAGTTGTGTACAATGAACGTTTGTATACCCGCCAAATTGTGCGGTAAGTCAATTCTAGATTCTGATTAAAGTATTAATCTTATTTTTTGGATTCAGAATAACGTAAGGAACAAAACTTATAAAAGTCATTTTTGTCTAAACTGTATTAACAGAGATATAAAGTTTCGAAGTTTAATATTTTTTATTTCTACGTGGATGATTTCCATTTTTTTTTATGAAAACTACAACATAAAAATAAGAAATCCGTGTAAAAGATGAGGCAAGTCGCCATACATTTACTGCCTGGTTATTAAAATACGTGACCACAAAAAATATTTATTGTAAGTTGTATGTTATGAACATAGGAACAAAAAAAACAATAATATTATACATCAAACTCGGGAGATAAAAGATAATTGATTAAATATAACCCAACCTATTGTTAAAAAAATTGTCCTTTTTGCGGAAAAGCGACATCTTAGATGTGATGTCAATTACGTAATGAAATTAATAACTAGTTTGTTTGGAAACGCAATATGCTAACAGATACATGATAGATGTCGCTTTCACGTTACGAAAACCAAAAACATAATACCTAAATATTTGTCTTGGTATAAATATAAATAGTATAAGGGATCTATTTCTCACCCCAAGTAATTTTTGCTTTCATATAACTAGTACTAAACTGTTGAACTATAGAAAAATAAAATAACTTTATACTCTAATAAAAAATAAATGTATATCTATTGGGCGACTAGATGAAGTTCAACGCCTCAAATTGACAATTTACAGCATGATAACCATAGACTATGCAGATATTATGACAACGATTACCACAGATAAGTACGTATTTTGTTCATGAATTATCTGATATTCGGAGATTCATAACGTTTTACTAGGGTAGTCCTAAAAATATATATTCTTATTTATTTATATAATAACTTTTTAAGTTTCTTATGTTTACGCGAATATTGTTCATTATTTAAACACTTAGGCATTGTGTCGCGGTGCACTTTTCTTTTTCCCGACGTTTCGGCTACTTTCCAGCAGCCGTGGTCACTACTCACTAGAGGACTGAGGTGTCAATTGTCCTATTTGTTGAAGTTGTTCAAACTACCGGAAGGTTTTTCAATTATTATTTGTGTTCCGATCCACGCAAAACATACTAACAGTATCTTGTATCACCGCGGCTTCATGATATTGTTAGTATGTTTTGCGTTTACAAAAAGTTTAAAAAATATTATAGTATAATGCGCCTCCATGACTTTTCTGTCCTAAATTGAACCTTTTGTATCCTGCTAAGCAGATGCACATGTCTGCGCTACGGGGTCCGAAGATCTAAACTTTTTATTGTTATTTTTATCTTCGTCTCTTTAAAACTCACCAGAAAAAGTGAGACAGCGCTTACTGGCACAAAAGTTTTATTGCTTACATATTATTAAATGTCAAAGGATAGGTTTTCTAAAAGTAACAAATTATTGGTGTCTAGTTTTCGGTCGTTAAGATCTCGATCGTTTAAGATGTCCAAAGTTATTTATTTAATTGAGTTTTTTACTAAATAAAGCTAGAAAAAACATACAGGAATTTTACACTTTATAATATTCATGAGTCATGACGTTATATATCTAATTAGTCGATCAATCCAATTTATTACAAAAACTAGATATGCAAAATGTCGGTTGCTTTGAGGTGTTTATGATGTCGGCTTATCAAAAGTTACCAAATATTTAATGACAACAATGTAGGGTTACCAACTTTGTAAAACTGTTCATACAAATACGACTGTTGACGAGAAGAATATAGTGTTACGGGTGACAGCCCTGGCGCTGAGATACTTTCAAGTTTCATGACACTGATTACTGGGATTAAAAATATATATTTATATATTATATACTTACAGCCGAACGTATATTCGCCTCCTTTTTTATTTGGAAGTCGGTTAGAAAAAATACGTTAAATCTTCGAATAGGTAGAAAGGAAAGAAACATCAAATATTATTTTTATTAATATTTGTCAAGGCTCAAGGTCAAAGATCAAAAGTATTAAATTATAAGCTAAAAATTATCTATATTTTTTAGGCATTTTCTGCTTAGTGGTTTAAATTATATGTATATATTATAATACATAATACAGCCGAACGTACAACCGCCTTCTTTTTTTGGAAGTCGGTGTAAAATGTAGGTTCTGCTTCATTTGTAATAAAAATCGAGAAAATAAATACAATTTTGGGGTAAATGGGCTAGATTAAGAAATATATATATTAAGAAAAAAGATGCTTCTTCAGTTTAAAATCCATTTTTGTTTTCATTCTTATTTGATATTTCCAAAAGTGTTTGGACTTTAAAACTAAACACTTTGTCTCGAACCGAAAAGCCTGTATAATATTACTGGTTGTTGTGAATATTCTAGAACAGATTTTATCGAATTAATTGTAAAATAAAAATAGATATGTATTTTGGACCACATGATAGGTAGAAGGTACCTTCTACCTACCTACCTACCTTCTATGTAATTTTCGACATTATCGTTGTGTAACGAAATTTTTTTCGAATTCGATGTGTAAAATCATTGAAGCAGAATATTGAATCTCGAACTTATTTACTACGAAAGAAAAACTATTTTTTAACGCCCGGTATCGTTTATTCCTGAGTCATCCTCGTTAGCGGGCCCGCATCAGCTGTCACACAACTACTCATATTTGTTTATTCTAATTTACGCCCTAAGCAAACACTATAGAATTTATTGTTGAATGTGAAAGTGTGTCGCTTACGATGTTTTTTCCCGTTGAATGCATCTTGTTAGTAAGCTCATTGTTGACCGCGTGGCGTGTTGTCCCTATCTTTCACGCTTGCATTGAATATGGGTGTCTCTTTTTAGTGGTTACAACAAGGTCGACTCGTTAAAAGCTCTTAACTAGAAGCGATGGAAAAGCACGGGCGTAAAGCTCACCTGTGTTCCCCAATCTGTCTGGGACCTGTTGCTTAGCTGTAAAGACAAAAATATTTTTTTTATGATTAAAAAAATGACTGTTTATGGCAACCATATTTCATTTAAAGGACATGTCACATTTAACTTTGGAACAATTAGCCACGGCGACCAAAGATAATTTTTTTTAGGTTATGTCATAATATTATAATATATTATGTACATAATATACATAAACTTAACAATTTTTTCTACTCATTTTATTAATTAATATTTAAATATTGAATATCTAACATTTTTTTCCATTAATACATTATATCTACAGTATGACCAGTGACCACGACCTCAATGTCTTTCGGCAATCGTCGTTTTTCACACATCATATTATGTCCATAGAAAAATGAAGATTGCCGAAAAACGGTTTACTACGTTAGTACTTACTTAGTTATATTAATATTCTTAGGTTTTACTGTACATATTTTTATCTTACAAAAAAGTTTGAGAACCACTTGGTAGGCTCAACAGGTAAGGTATGTTGTGCTCGTGTCCTTTTCACACCTGCATTTTCCAGATGCAGCCGTCTCTCTTAGTATCAGGTTGTCTGTTACGACTTGCACCATACCGATATGGTTCTTCGGGGGTTTCGATAAGGAATTTAAGTCTCAAGCCTTTCAAAATTAATCAAGATGTCACAAATAAGTACAACAAACGACTTTGGTTTTAATGGCCACAAAGAAAACAATGTCGGGTAAAGACGAGTGAAAACTGATTATAACTTGTAAGCAGTTATTGCTTCAAAAGAAAGAAAGTTCTTAGGAAAGGTAGAAAGATTTTGAGGTAGAGGTAAGTGTACCTACTACCCAACATCGGAAAATAAAACCTGGGCCCTGACTCCTGACTCCTGGCTCCTGCGCTCATTGGCCCTAAAAATTCTAATGCCTAGTAGTGTCTGAGGTAAATTTGTCATAATATAATATCTATTCAGTAGCGCTTTCGATTGGTCAACGCGTGTAGCCTCAGCCCTCAGCCAATAATAACCTAACCAAGAGCACGTCACGTCATGTCTAAGGAGGGTTCCGTAACCGTAGGTTTTCTTTGAATTTATTCAAAAGTTGTTGTCCGATTTCGCTCAAAATAATTTTCTTAAAAAGTTTTTAGCATGATCTATCAGCATGGAAACTTACAAGTTATAGTTTAGGAATGACGGGGGGACGACGACGACAGACTTAGAACTCTTAGTCGTGTAACAAACTTATAAACCGCAATGGAGACAGATTACTCGAAAATAATTGGCTTTGTAAAAATGTCATTTATGAAACCTTGCCTTTATTTTAAAATACCTATTCAACGATACCCCACACGATGGGATAGAATGAAAAAAAAATGTTATCCCCACTTCACAGTTTACATGTATGGAGAGCCACCCCCCAAAATATAAAGTAATTATTATTTTATTAGGTCAAAACCGAGATCTATATACATTTTATAACTATGCCAAAGTAGACCGGCAAGTCGCCATAAATTTACTGCCTGGTAATTAAAATACGAGCGCTACAAAATGTTATTATTGTAAGATGTACTTTATGAACATACGAACAAAAAACTAATAATATTATATACATCAAACTCGGGGGATAAAAGATAATTGATTAAATATAACCTAACCTATTGGTCAATAATATGGCTCTACTTTGCGAAAAAGTAAAATTTATTATTTGCGATGTCAATTACGTAATTAAATTAATATCTAGTTTGTTTGGAAACGCAATATGCTAACAGATAAATAATAGATGTCGCTTTCACGTTATGAAAACCAAACAAATAATAATTATTTTTCTTAGTATATAAATAGTATAGAGGTATCTATTTCACACCCCAAGTAAATTTTTTTTCATAAAACTGGTACGAAACTGCTAAGCTATAGAAAAAGAAAATAACTTTATACTCCAATTAAAATAAATCTATCTACTGCTCCACTAGATGGATCTTTTACGCCTCAAATTAACAATATACAGCATCATAAACATGGACTATATAGATATGATGACAACGATCACCACAGATAAGTACAAGTACGTATTTTGCAGATCAGTTCTCTGATATTCAGAGATTCATAACTTTTTATTCCCAAGTCCTAAAAATATATATTTTTTTTTTATATAATAACTTTTTTAGTAATATAAAACCATATATTATGTTCAAAACTTGGTCGCTCTTGATGGAAAATCAGCCAGGAATCGCCAGTGTACTTTTATCCATTTATATTCATAATTACAGAAGCTAGAAGAGCGGACATACAGACGGCCGGACGGACAGAGCGTTTAGTATTGAAATCTTTATAAGGGTTCCTTACAAAGATTTCAAAACTAAACATAGTCATGTACATGACGTACATTGGACAGAACAAATCTTCATACAAGAAAAAGTTACGCCATATTGGGTTTCACCATACCTCATATGTCAGCCATTTTAATTTCACCATACTTCAAATGTGACCCCAAAAACTTCAAAAGTAGGGCCATTTAAGTGGAGACAGTTTTTGTCTCAACATGCATCATCTATAATATATGATGTCTATGGTTCCATAAGTATTTCAGAACCCTAAAAAAAGCGCTATTGAATAAAATATACTAATGTTATTTGTCAAATTCACCTTAGAAACCAGGCTTATAAAAATATATTTCTTCTTCTGTATTATTTTGTGTGAAACGTTAAAATAACCATTAAGCATAAGAACGGTTTGCATTCGAAAATCGAACACAGAATACAGTCGATACTTTTTTCACGTTAACCGATTATGGGACTGAGTGCAGCAGTTATGGAGGCATTGCACCTCGTTGTTCCGACAATAAGAAACAAAAAGTCCTCTGTACGTACGGGCGTCTGGCATACTAACTTTTTAGCGTTCCGTACCCAAAGGGTAAAAACGTAACCGCTAAAACTAAGACTCCGCTGTCCGCCCGTCTGTCTGCCGCCAGCCTGTATCTCATGAATCGTGAGAGCTAGACGCTAGACAGTTGAAATCTTTCACAGAATATGATGTTGGATTTATGTTGCCGGTATAGCAACAAATACTGAAAACTGTATAAAATAAATATTTAAGAGGGCTCCCAATGCTCCCATACAACAATACAATACAATAACAAAATTAAACAAACGTGTTTTTTGCCTTCGTGCGCGAGTCCGACTCGCACTTGGCTGGTTTTAGTAAGGTCTTGTTATGTTAACACGTAAGTTATCGAGTTTTCAGACATGTACATCATTTTAGTGTTAGTCTAAATAAAGTAAAAAAATTAAAACAAAACCAAGGAGTGCAGAACGTTCAGAGTTTTTTTTACCTCGTAGTTTCTATAAGAGTGATGAGGAGTGATCCTAATGTCGTCGACATAAAGGTCCTCTGTCCTGTCAGAGGTAAAAGAACTCTGTACAAGATGTTAGTTCCAATTTTCGAATTAAATTGAGGCGTAGGCGTTAAAAGTACCAGTAACCACAGCATCCGAAATGCGAGCTGTAATCTTAGAGATCATCCAACCAAATTGCCAACCAACTACCAATGCTCTATGGCTGTAATCGATGTTATTACAATAATAATAATCGGTGTAGAATAATCGATTTTGTATATTATTCGCTTCTTGTTTTGTAACCAAATTCTAAGGTTAGAAATTAAGTATTGCGGAAAATCTTCATAAGATAATCCTGAAATCTATAGGGTTTAGGGAATAAGATTTATATAGGGTAAGGTAATAGCTCCCCACACTGATTTCAGTGACGGTGGCCGGTTTTAATTGAAAACAGGCCAGCTACGCAGGAGTTATTTTATAGTGCCCAAGTGTGTGCTCAGTACACAAGAGCACTCTCTCTTCCTTTATTCTCGTAACCCAGTGGGACGAATAACCGACACGACTGGTGAGATATCAGGCGCAGGTCTGATTTTTTACATGCCCATCCGACGCATGGATCATCTTTCTTGTTAGACAATCAGGTGATCAGCCTGCATTGTCCTAACCAAACTTGGAAACAAGATTTTTTGTTGTTCTAATGCGGGAATCGAACCCACGACTTCCGAGTCGAGAGCCAAGCTCTAAACCACTAGACCACGGAGGGTAAGGTATCTGGGCTCTGGTATACGTATAACTAACTAAATATGGCAATTAATTTTTTAAATTTAAACTTTTTGCTTGTGTTGCTAGAACTTCATAAATCATTATATTTTTCAGTAGGTAATAATTATCATGAAATAACTCTCCCGCATCCTAAATAAAAATAGACACCACACACATTTATATGAATTCAATGTGGATGTAAATTGTAAGGAGTGAGGTACTAAGGAGGCGACATACAATATAAAAGTTTGATTCTTTGAATCTTTGAATCGTTTCTTTTATTTAGTTGACTCAAAACAATTTCGTCAATCAAGATGTGATTGTAGGTTAACGAACCTAGGACCTAGGTTTACACAACGCACTTGTGACTTATCACATTAATATGGGTGATGTCAATGAGCGGCAACCATCACATCCCATCAGGCGACCCGTCTGCTAGATTACCGATTGTATTACTTAAAATAAAACCCGAAACAAAGGTACTACTTTTTAACCTTTTGAAACTGAAACATGAGGCCTACTTTAGATTCATGTCAGATGTCGCCAATCAGAGGCGCGGGGCAGACGAAAAGAAATGTAAATACGGTCGTTTTGTATGCGACCATTCAGCCCGGAGAGCGTCCATTATGATAATGTTATTTTTAAAGCCATTGTTAAAATAATTACCTGTCACTGGTCACAGTGATTGAATATTTTGACCATTTATTAATTACTAAGTTAAATACATTTCTTCAATGGAAATCGTCAATTTTATGGTAAAATACGTCAACTAATAACGCCTATACTAATATTACAAAGAGGAAAATGTTGTGTGCGTTTGTTTGCATTGAATAGGCTCCGAAACTACTAGACCGATTTTGATGAAATTTGGCACAGATATATTAGGTCATATATTAGGTCCTTACATATGAAATTGGCATTTTGTAGTACAGGCCACTTTAATCTCAAATATATCTTCTGTGGTTAGAAATTCCAATTTCGAATTTATATCGCTATTTACTTTGTTTTTTCCACTTTTGGTTTTTTCTTTGCGTCACTCTGTTTACAAAATGGAAAACTTGAAATATCGTATTATTTTCCGAGTACGAGTTCCACCGTGGCACCAGTGCTGCAGAAACGGCTCGAAAGATTAATGATGTGTTACATGGCGGCGGTGTCGCAAAAGAAAACACAGTGCGTTTTTGGTTCCAACGCTTTCATTCTGGAAATTTTGCCCTGCAGAACAAGCCCCGTGGACGGCCGGAGACCAAAGTTGATAATGAAGAATTGAAGGCTATTGTGTAAGTGGATTCATCACAAACCACGTCCGAGTTAGCTGCAGGCTGCGGTGTTAATGATAAAACTCTTTTATCACTTGAAGCGAATTGGGAAGGTGAAAAAGCTTGAAAGGTGGGTACCTTATGAATTGAGTGCAGCAAACCGACAAACGCGCGTCGACTGCTGCGTTACATTACTCAACCGACACAATAATGAAGGGATTTTAAATCGAATCATTACCTATGATGAAAAGTGGTTCCTGTACGATAATCGGAAACGCTCATCGCAACGACTGAACCCTGGCGAACTAGCCAAAGCCTGCCCCATGCGAAAATTGACTCAAAAATAGATACTTGTGAGCGTTTGGTGAACTAGTGCCGGTGTCGTTCACTACAGCTGTCCAAAATCTGGCCAGACCATTACGGCAGATGTCTATTGCCAGCAACTGCTAACATGATGGAAAAGCTAGCTGCTAAACAACCGAGGTTGGTCATTCGCTCTAGGCCACTGCTGCTTCAGGACAACGCTAGATCACACACTGCACAACAGACGACTGCCAAATTAGAGGAGCTTCAATTGGAATGTCTAAGACATCAACCGTACTCCCCGGACCTTGCTCCAACAGATTACCATTTTTTTCGAAATTTGGATAACTCTTGCAAGGGAAAAAATTGAACTCCTATGGGGCAGTCCAAAGCGCCTTCAAAGATTTTATTGTTTCCTGTCCGAATGTTTTTTTAGTAAAGGAATCAATGCACTACCTATGAGATGGCAAACGTGCATTGACAGCAATGGTATATACTTTGATTAAATAAATATATTATATTTTAAAAAAATCGACTTTATGTTCCTCCTTTACAAAACGCCAACTTCATATGTAATGACCTAATATTTTTTATTTATTTTTAAATATTTTATTGTCCTACCAAAAACTCCGAACAAAGCTCGGTCTCCAAGGTATAATATTATTAACTAGTAGTTAATAATAAACACACCGGCATATTTAGCGGAACACAAAAAAAAGGTCCATAATTAAAAAAATATGGTTTTATTTTAAAATCTACTCACTAAACTTCTTTTGCTATTTAAAGTTTCATTTGTTTTACTTAAAATGAGATCACATTAAGAACAGATTTTGCGAGTAAAGGCTATTTGTGAAAAATTGTACATTTTTGAACTTTTCATGTAACCGGGAAAAGTGAAAATTAATATTAAAATAACAATTAATTAAATTAGAAAAATGGTGATTAATATCGCGTATTTCCTCCACGTGCTCTTATTAAAGTTTCTACCCGTCTAGGCATACTGAGAATGATGTTATCGATGGTCTCCTGGGATAGTCTCCGCCATTCCTCAACTACGGCGATTCGCAGTTCACCCACGTTGGCAGGAGCTGGAATTTTGGACTTAACTTTTCTTTTCAGCAAGTCCCAAACGTGCTCTATTGGGATCATATCCGGTGATCTCGCCGCCCACTCCATAACAGTGATATTCATATCATTAAGATAAGCTTGAGTTACCCGAGCGGTATGCGGCCGAGCATTATCCTGCATAAAAACAAAATCGTCACCGATATATGGGGCAAACGGTACGACATTTTCTTCTAAAACTTCTCTGATATAGCGGTCTGCAGTCAGACTCCCTCTGTCAATCACTACCAAGTCTGTGCGAGCTCCCAAACAAATGCCCGCCCAAACCATTATTGATCCACCACCGTATGCAACTGTAGTTTCAAAATTTGTCTGAATGTATCGTTCTCCTGTGCGTCTGTATATTCTTTGCCTGCCGTTAATTTGATTTAAGAGAATTCTGCACTCATCACTAAACAATACCTTACTCCATTGGTCCGCGTTCCAAAGTCGATGTTCCTGAGCAAAAGTTAATCTGTTTCTACGATGATTTACCTCGAGCCTTGGAGCCTTGGCGGGCACAAATGAACCCAAACCAGCTTCTTCGAACCTTCTTCGTACCGTACCCTCACTTACGGTGACACCCCGCACTGCTTCTAACTCATGTCGGGCTTGGACGGCCGTCAAACGGGGGTTCCTACGTACACGAAGCCGAATGAAACGATCATCCCTACTCGAAGTGCGTCTTTTTCTGCCTTGTTCTGCTCTTCTCACATAAGTACCGGTCTCCCTGAACCGTTGGATACTGCGATAGATCGTTGAAAATGGTCGACGAAGATCTCTGGATATCACTCTGTAGGTTTGACCATTTCTTCGCATTTCGAGTGCCCTGGCAATCTCCGTTGGGGCTAAGTCAGGCATAATTCAGTCCTCAACTCCAAAAAGATACGCGATTAAAAAAAAACTTACAAAAAAACAGTATTTCAATGAAATTTTAAATCAAACTCAGAAGGAAGAAATACTCGAAGTTCGTTCCACATAAGGTGTATTTGAATAAAATTAAAACAATTGCATAAAATGTGATGTTCAGTTGTTTTCTTAATTTGAAAATATTTCTTTTTAAATTAAATGACGTATAAACCAGCCAGCAACCTTATATGATACTGATATCAAACCTTTATTTTCTGTTCCGCTAAATATGCCGGTGTGTGTATTATAACCTATATGTATATAACCTAATGTCACTTAAAAGAAAATAAAAAAATATGTCTAGTTATAACAATTTTAAATGTCATAGTAGGTATGTGGTATTGTAGCCAGCTGTAAGTTGTAGCTACCTTAGCTGCTATGAATTATGTTTTAAAGATCTATATCACAGATAGCAACGCCCACATGTCTTCATTACATAGTTTACGATAAATAGTCTAGTCAACAAGTTCAAAAACGTGTTAAATCGAAATAAAACTCCTAAAAATATGTGCGATAGCTCTTTCGATTCGGAATGACGTCTAGAAAAATGTTTTTAAGGGTATATTAGAACATAAAAAAATTGCGATTGTTATTAACAAAATAAGATAAAAAAAGAGGTATTTAGTTTTTTGTTAATAAATTTTAAAATAATAATATTTAAGTGATATACCGGCTTTTTAGACGGCGCGCCTATGCCGTAACGCCCTCGCGGAGCCCTATTTCCAGCGTTAAAAAAAATATAAATAATGTAGATAGAGTTCCGGGAGTTAGGACTTTTTTATTGGAAATTTCCTCCTCTTTCAGGATCTTTTTTCAAAATTCCTTAAATATCATTATTTTAAAAGTTATTAACGAAAAACTAAATACCTTTTTTTTATCTTATTTTGTTAATAACAATCGCAATTTTTTATGTGCTAATATACCCTTAAAAAACATTTTTCTAGACGTCATTCCGAATCAAATGAGCTATCGCACATATTTTTAGGAGCTTTATTTCTATTTAACACGTTTTCGAACTTGTTGACTAGACTAAAAATGATACAATCTACGTATAGTTTATACATATACTAGTAGTTTTTTAAATTTTTATGCACCACTCGCTTATATTATAATATTATTATTTTAATTATAATATTAAATTATCTTAATAAAAATGTTGGATAGCCATTCCCCGATGACCTAAAGGCTGAAGCAGAGGCAAGGGAATTATATCATCGGGGATTAAGTAAATTAAGATCTAAGTTGCAGTTTTCTTAGAAAAGAAATTGAAGTTGCAAGTACGTAAGTATTTTTACTTTGTGTTGCAAGTTCTAAGCTTTTCTAACGTATTTCGTTTTCTACCTCTGCCCTTTATCATGAAACGCTATGATAAACTGTTTAACAGCTTTAACCCGGATCAAGTGGGTTTCCACTTGCGCAGATCCGGGTTAAAGTTAACCATGGATTAAATATAATGTTATCTCTCTCTTTCTTCGTACCTATTTATGAAAGAGAAGAAATGATATTTTAACCCTGGGATAACTTTAACCCAGATCTGCGCAAGTGGACCTTATTATGTTATAATTATAATAGATACAAAGTAAGAAGCCGGATAGTCGGCGCATTTTGCCGACTAGACACCGACTATGAAAGTGACCGGATAGTAGGCTTTCCGTCTAAAGTGCAGTCGCGGAGCATTGACTCATAGCTTCTTGTCTCTTTCACTTGCGCACGAATATATTGCTATCGCGCTCCTATCGGGTAAACGCAATAGCAATATATTCGTGAGCGAGTGAAAGAGACAAGTAGCGATGAGTGAGATGAGTGCTCCACAACCGCACTTTAGTTACGTTAGTAATATTTGCTTTAGTCGCCGACTAGTCGATACATCTCTACTTATTAACTTACATAATATTATACTGCTAGAATAGAGGTTGACATTAATTAAAGATTTTTCTCCGGAGTCCCGACTGGTAATACTTGATCGATTGACGATTAATCAAGGCTCGAAGAGTCAAGACACGATAAAAACTGATCAGGGCATTCCGGGAAACCACGCCGTGTTTGCTGGCCAGTAAGAAACTTTTGTTCATTTGCATACTTATTGTGGAAAAAAAAACTTACCTAATTGTTTCTTGAAACCGGGGAAACTTGTAAGAAATATTTTTACCCAACTGCCGAAGAAGGAGAGGTTGTGTTTTTCGTGCGTTTGATGTTTTAAGTACATATTTTAGTAAAATCATGATGATCTTATTGTTACAAACATTTTGAAAACACCGGCCAAGTGCGAGTCTATTTTTGCCGTTTGTGGGTGCCGTACAAAACGGCAAAACAATCTCATATTTTGGTGTATGGGGTCCCCCCTGAGATATTTGTTTTATTCTGTTTTTTAGTATTTGTTTTTATAGCGGCAACATAAATTCTTCTGTGAAATTTTCAAATGTCGCTATATCACGGTAAAGGAGATACAGCCTGGCTACAGACAGACGGACGGACGGTACTAATGGCCGTCAATATAATAGTTAATCATGTCAATTGTCAGTCATTTTTATTTTGCACCTACTAGTCCGCTTCAATTGGACACTGTCATGAGTATGGCCCTTAAGCCTCTGTATAACGCCAGTGACCTTGATCGTCTATTACTAATTTTATAGGCGACACGGACGTATCGCGCCGACCGGAGAGTATTGAAATCGGATAAAAAATCGCTATAAATATTTGAGACAAAATTTGCGAAATCTAAAACGGCCTTCCCCTGAGTTTCCCCTGAGTTTGACTTAAAGAAGAAGAGAAAAAAGGTTTTAACTTAATAACATATTTTTAAATCAATATTTAAAAAAAAAATCAATTTATAAAAATACAGTCCTCGGCTAAATATAATGCAGATTAACATACATTTTTTTGGGATTTTTCAATACGACCATGACCAAGAAAAAAGGTTTCAAAGAACTCCAATTTTCATTTCTATCGAGCGCACATCCCCTTTATTATAGGGTCCCGTATTTACACTTTGGCTAAGGAACCCCAAAAATGAAACGGTAAGCCTCGGACTACATTATCCGTAATCTCTCCGGCCGAAAAAAAATAGGTACAACGCTAAAAATAGAACTCTGTGTTATTACAATAGAGTTAAAAATCGAACACACGAGAGTCGAGGTTCTCAATTGCTGCCGTGTGTTCGATTTTCAACTCTATTGTACTAGGGCAGAGTTATATTTTCAGCGCTGTATTAATAACCTAAATCAGCAATAATTACCGCTAATTTGTACAGATACAGTAACCAAATGTTTCATATTCACTGTGCATCACAATTAAATGAATTAATGACCATTTAAGATTGACCATAAAATGAATGCAAATACAGTGCAACCTCAATATCACAAATCGGAGGGGAACAAGTAAATATTCGTTACATCAAGTAATTCGTTGAACTGAGGTTTGTTATGTTGAGGTAAGGATGGTCTAAAATTCGTTATAAAGAGGTAAAAAAATAGTTTTATTCACCTCAACGTTACGTACTCATCTTGTTATAGCGAAAAACTTCTACTAATAAATGATAACACATTTTTATCAAATTACTGTATGTATTTTCTATTTAAAAACAATTAGGCAAGTAACAAATTTTTTTTTCTTATATTAATAATCAAAATTAAATGCAGTAAAATCCGTGTAAGTAGGTACATATCTTTGTGGGTACATACATAATGTAGGTAATTAAATGTTAATTTCAAAGATTCGCTCAACAAAACTCACGAATTAAAGGTAAAGAATCAACAATGTGGTTATACATAAATGTAGTAGCTTAATCTCAATTTTGACTGAAAACTTTTGAAGACTTATCTTTAAATTTTAAAATTGTAGTCAATGTACTTGCGGGAATCCCGAACTTATTAGCTGTGGCTAATTTTTTCGTCATAGGATTTTTGTCAACATAAATAATGATGTTTCGCTTTTCTGCGACCGATAAGGAACACCTTTTACGTTTTTGAGCCATTTTAAGTTAAATCTATGACAATAGTGACGAGAAGAAGTGTTAACATTACTTCCCATCAAACAACAATTATTGATTTACGAACAAAAGCGTGTAGTTGAAAATTCGTTATAAAGAGGTTGTTCGCAAAAAATGTTCGCAATGTAAAGGGGATTTTATATTGACTCTTATGGACAATTCAAGGGTATTACGAAGAATTTGTTAAATCGAGGAAGTCGTTATATTGAGGTACGTTATATTAAGGTTGCACTGTACATACATACATACATACATACATACATATTACATACTCCAATGCATTGCTTAAAGATGTAGGTATTGTGCAAAACTTTTTTTTATTACGAAGTTTCGAACGATACGATATAATTCGTATTTGATCGTCAATCGTCATGTTCTTTAAATATGACGATTGACGACGTCACGTTAAGCCTTGTTCACACTTTTCTAACATTTGACTTATATTAATTAAAAATATATATTTATATAAGTACCTAATATATTACTGATAATCAACTGATAATAGATATATATATATATATATATATATATATATATATATATATATATATATATATATATATATATATTACCTACAAAATAGAAATAATGACAAGGCTAAAGGTAGATAGTATAATTTTTGATACACAAAGCCAACGAAGTCGCGTGTAAGCTACTTGCATAAGTGAGAAAATCTAACAAGGCAGAACCAGTTCTAAGTCGAGTAATTCCCGGTAGAGTACTGTTCAATATTTATCAGCTCCCTGGAAGACTGTAGGAAGACGATTAAATACCTTCGGTTATGGTATTTCATGAAAAACTGACATGCCTAACTAATAACGATCATCGATTGTGAATTATTGATTAAATTAACGTTTTATGGTTTCGAAGTATGTATTTTAAACTAAACAATACAGAATTGATAAACTTTTTGTTAAAAAATAAAAATACATAGTTTCCTTAGTACTATGTATATTGTATGCAGCAATAATGGTTTAAAAATCGCAAATTTAGTTAGCGGAGTATCTTTACTGTTTGATATCAAAATGCTGGTTAAATACAGACAAAATTCAAATGACTAATCAGTGACTAATAGACTAATTACTATTATATTCTATATATAGGCTATATAAGCCGCTGTAAGGCTTCTGATGATGACTACAGTCCAAAAAAAAATATTTGTTGTAATAGTAATTGTAAAACTATATCAGCCATAGTAATGTGATGACGTCGCTTTTTGCCGAATGTATAAAAGCACATCTATTTTGGAGTCAGTCTTTAAGTAAATAATTAATAATCCCATAAGAACCAAGACTTATAATTATGATACCCATCATCAATCATTTCATTTTTAATCAGAGTATGATCGAATATCCTTTTAAAATTAATGAGTAACCATTATTCCTTGATCCCTTAACGGTTGGAGCGTTTCTTGACATTTAAGGGCAGATGTGGTCCTGTTTTCTCTGGTTAACGTTCGACGTGACTGAATCCATATTTAGCCACCTGCTTTGAACTCGTTTGCCATTTTAGGCTTGTAAAGGCGCAATTGTTGTTGAAAAAGTGGACGGGCACTGTTGGTTATGGCTAAAGACTTCTAGGTAATAGACAAAGTTCAGTTGAAGATTGTTACTAAGTGCACAATTAATAGAAAGGACAGTAGTAGGTAAATGCATGATTTTTTAAATAATAACCGTCAAGGCGGACACGACGTGTTTGTTAACTTTAGATATATTTTTTTTTCTATTAAATTAGGAAGATCCGAAAAAGCCATTTTTCGTCTCGGATATAATTGGGTATTTGACAACATGTAAAAATTTAGTTTTTTAATAAAATAAGAAATAATTAGGTATTACAACTTGATAAAAGTAAAAAGAATTAGGATTTTATGTGTTTAGCATTTCGAAGTCACAAAAAAGTTGAAATAAACATTAGTGTATATAACCTACACAATTAGTTAACTAACATGAAATACAAAAAGATTTACTTTGGTACCAACATAAACGCGTAAAATTACGAGATATCAGAAATTTTGTGCATATGGCCATACATTTCGTAGCAACTTACTAGCGTGTGACGTCACTTACTAGCGTGTGACGTCACTTACTAGTACGACTTTTATATGAGGTGTTTTCACGAGACTCACAAAAGTGCTTCAAACAATCCGCAATATCTTTGAAAATTTTGATTTTTAACCGAATTCCAAAAAAGGAGGCAGTTATACGTTCGGCCGTTTGAATGTTCAACGCATAACTCCGCCGTCTGTTGACCAATTTTCAAAATTCTTTTTTTGATGTATACTTCGAAGTTGGTCGCCTTTTCACAAAAGCGGTGACCTGATGATGGGATCCATGAGGAATCGAGGGAACTCCTCAAAATTTATATGGACACTATATGTGATTACGAAGAAACCCAAGTTTTTCTGAAGTAAAAATTATGAAGATTGAGTAGAGAAATACTTAAAATTTCAGCCAAATTTAAAAGGGAAATTATTTAGAAAATAAGTTTTATTTCATACTTTTTTGTGCATTTTTACTTTGGAAGTCGGCTTAATTTATAGTTTAAAAATAATAATTAGTAGGTATATTATTCCTTTTCTTATTTTTCAGAGCACTATTCATTTATGTAATAAAAAAAATACAGGAAAATACAGTATTACTCTTAAGTCTCAAAAATTAAACTGTTCATGCAGGCTACCGATAAAAAAGCTGGGAGGCTGGGAGTAGTGCATCCTGTTCAAATGCGCAGAGACGCATACGAATTGAACGGATAATCGATTTTACGAGTCCCGAAATAAACGGTCCCTCCTCACATCGTTAGACGGGCCGAATTTATTTCCAGTCTGTAATAAACTGTAACTCATAACAAAGTCAAGGAACATTCGAGAAGCCGTTAAAAGAAGATCGGGCAAAGGCGTGGTAAATGTACTAATTACTACCTCAATATGATTAATGTAAATGAAGATAGATTAACAATTAGGTAAATAAATCATAATCCTCGAGTTTTTTTTTTTAATTGAGCTTGTTGATCCGTAGCACTTTTCTAATTCTACTGTATGACTCGTTCATTTATATTAAGTATATCGATGATAAATAATGTTTACGTCAGCTACCTACTTAGCAAAATGTATTGATTTGGGACCAGTAAATTATTGAATTAAAAAAAATGAAACTTTGTAATAAGGTATATACCTGCATAAGTCGGGCTGACTTTTATGTCTCGCGGTTAGCAGATAAAAAATCTTGGAAACATCGTGTGCGGCGTCGTAAAATGAGTTTTTGTCGAACTATTAGTGTATGTGGTTTTTAAATTAATGAGGTAGGAAAACTTGAAATGCTAGTGTTCTCGTTAATATTAGCAGGAAATCTATTTAGCCGCAGGTTCGGCCATTAAATTATTTTTTTAGCTTTTAATAAAAATAGGAGTAGATATTATTATTATCTTAATTAGTGTAGATTGTGAGATTCGTACTGGTAACTTACCAGTTTAATTTTTAGTACCTATTAAGCCCCTTAAATTTCCATTTTGATGTTAAAATGTATATTATATATATATATATATATATATATATATATATATATATATATATATAAGTAACATTATATATTTATGACAACATATATATATATATATATATATATATATATATATATATATATATATATATATATATATATATATATATATATATATATATATAATATATAATGTTACTACTAATAAATAATTGCTCAAAGCTGACGTTAATGCCGTAACCAATTCCCAATAACATTTCCATAATGGTTTCTGCACTGTAAATACAAATGACAGTAAATTAAACGCAAGAATGTCCTCAAATTGCTTCTGATAACATCCATGTTCCAAGCTTCGATTAAAGTAAATGTACAATAAATATTTTAACACCAGATAATTTTATCACCAAACGACCATCGTGGATAATAAAATAAGTAAAAAAGTAAAAACATCTAAGAGGCGCCAGGTCAGTTCGCGCCTTGGCGTAATAACATTTGCATTTTCTTGTGATTCACATTAAAATGAAAATAAATTGGTATTAATCGCAAACGCATTATGTGAAATAAAATTGTCTGCTGCTAATGCTACAAGAAGTATCTAATAATCTATACGTACTAATATAATAAAGAGGAAAGATTTGTTTGTTTCTTTGTTTGCATTGAATTGGCCCCGAAGCTACTGGACCGATTTTGATGAAATTTGGCACAGATAGACCACGGGAAAGGACTAGGCTTATTTTTATTGCGGCAAAATGTATGGTTTCGCGGTATTTACTTTTGCGCGCACGGAGGCGCGGGCAACATCTAGTAAAGTAAGTATATTATTATTATTCCAGACGGCAGCTACTATATACTTACTACTTATATATAAATATATAAATAGTGATAGAATCCAAAAGATTTCAGCTTAAAAGCACTTTAAATCAGTTGATATTTGGACCGTAACATTGTCGTTTTCGCTCTACAAACTCTACAATTCGTAGTTCTCTTTGATTTCCATGTATAAGTTAAATAAGTAGCACTTTTCTCAACTAACAAAAGTTTTAAATCGTGCAAATAATAGTAATGTAAGTAGAAAGCGTACAACTTGTTAGTCGGCACTCGGCGTCCGGATCAAACATGGTGTTTAAATACTGGTGTTTAACATATCGCCACTTTGGACTCTGTACAAACAGACAGACTGTTTGCTCAAGTGCCAACGACACGCCACCTTACCCTACTCCAAATTTGTTGTACCTTTGCAGCCTTCCTACGCTCAGAAGCTTTTGGATGTTACACGAAGTTTTCTAAATAAAGCAGGGGTCTTCTAAAGCTGGTGACATGAAACAACGCGACACCTTTAGCGTCCGTTAGGGATTTACTTGTCGCTTGAAACGAGCTTAGTAAAATCTCTTTTTAATATTGTAATTTACAGGACACTTTAATTACAGCATACTCCAGTGTATACGCGGCTTAATTATTATACACGACGGGGTTTTTCTTTTATAAAAGATGTTTTAGCACTTAAGTCATTTGATTAATTTTTCCTATAGACTGAACACTGAACAGTACCTATTTGGACGCTTATTATAATAGCTCTTTTGGATATATGGCGCTAATTAATTATTTAATTCTTTAAGCTTTTGAATCAACAAAAAGTTGTTTACAAAAATATACAATCGAAGGAATACTTAACTTAATTATTATCGTTTACACTTAATCTTGAAGTATTTCAGTAAGGCTAACAACATCATAATGAGCTTCCAATAATTTAAATACTAGTTGTACTAGTACGAACTAAAAAACCTGCCGTAGAATCTCACCAATATTCTGTATATGGGTTTAAATTACACCTGCTGTCAACAGCTGATTGCCTATTTTAATGACTGCTTAAACTTAAGTTATTAACTGCCATGAGCTTGAATGATATAATTGCAATTAATTATTCATGATCATGATTATTCCATATTAGTTATGTATATTTTTGTAGGACATATTATGTATGGACGATGACAATTATATATTCGAATGTTAGCCATTATTATTGAGGATATCTATCGACAACTGCCTTAAATCTGTTTATCCACTAAACTGAATGCGCTGAAATTTTCGCCAAAATTCACCCTTTAACCACCAAAATTCATTAAGGCTTCATTGAGGGCCATGAATAGTCCAAAACAAACCTAATATTACTATATATATTACTATACTACCTAATATTACTATATATATTACTATACTACCTAATATTACTATATATATTACTATACTACCTAATATTACTATACTCAAAATAAGTTACAGAATGTAGAGGCTATGTATTTTGGTTATGCCTATCTAGTATGTTCCTACTACCTACATAATGTAATAGATATTGCCCACGACTTCGTGTGCGCAAAAGTGGAAATCGCGGAAACCGTACATTTTTCCGCGATGAAAAGTAGTGTATATCCTTACCCGTGGTCTACTCTATATCTGCGCCAAATTTCATCAAAATCGGTCCAGTAGTTTAGGAGCCTATTGAATGCAACCAAACAAACAAACTTTTCCTGTTCATAATATTATAAGTATAGAAAATAAAATCGGATTGAATGGACAATAACACTATGGTCCAACGGTCTTAAGGTGCGTTTATGAAATTCAATACAGCCTCCCTTGAAGAAAATGTCAAATATCCAACACTAGATTAAGTTTCTGTAATCCGTTTAAATTCCGTAAAAGTACACAGCAGTCACGAGTCACGAGAACACAAACTTCCATAATATTTTTTAATCTCAGATCGCTCTATCAAAACTTATATTAAAACCTCTTAGCCCTTAAGTATCGTCAGAACTCTTATAAATTATCAATGATCACGTTATAATATGTAGTTTTCTAATACTCATCGTTATCGTAGTTATCGTTGGCCTTGTAACTACCATTGGCAAAGTGAGAGAATTCTCTTTATGTTGACGTAGGTATATATTTTATTTACTCGGTGCTATGTGGGCTCCATGCTCCTGTTCTCTCTTGTCTCTTTACAGCACTTGCAAGTTGCAATTCAATAGTTATAATCATCTCTTTCTAACATACGCGTCTCTCTTTCTAGGTGGGTGGTGGTGGCTGGTGCGTGGCGAGCGAGTGTCCTGCGACCTCCTAGCCCGCCTGGCACCCCCAGGAACTACCGCCACTCCTCGCTTCTCCAGCTCGCAGCTTGGGGTGTCCCGGCGGCCCTGGCTGCTGCTGTACTGGTCACCAGGGATGTGGACGCTGATGAGCTGACAGGTTATATATTTTTGTAGTACAAAGCGAAGGCGAATCGCCTGATAGAGTAGTTCCATGAATACCCGCAGTCCGCAACGTCGGTGGAGCGCGTGCGCAACGAGAGCGTTGCCCTCCTCCAAAATATATACTTAATTTATTTGCAATTCCTAAGTTCAAATTTAAATCAATTATCCTCACAAAATAATTATGAAAGTACAGGACGTTAATAATTAAGATGGGAGACACCGAGGCAGGAAAAAAGGGGCGCACAAATAGCTATTCCGGTTAATAAAGATTGCAGCTACACTTTGTCATGTCGCAAATCGAAATCCTACTACTGTTATAATGTGTATGGATATATGGATGTTTGTTATTCTTTCACGCAAAAACTACAGAACAGATTTTGATGACATTTGGTATGGTAAGTAGTTTAGGCTTTGGATTAAAACATAGGCTAGTTTTTATCCCGAAAAAGTGCAGTCTCCCCGTGGGACACTGTATTTACGCGAGCAATATTCAAATGTAAAACTCGAATACCTGAATGGGGCATTCAAAGTACGGACATTTTTAGCATTTACTGCCCCGTCTCTAATATTTATGTCCATGCGTAAAGTAGTTTAATTAAATAACGTTTATTTCGGGCGGCATAGGCCCATATTATAAAAACCTTACTTACAGACTAAGATACACATTATTATTATTATATATACTTAAACTACACTTTATCACGTGTTGTCGGTGACGTGATGCGCGCTTCGGTCGAAGTCTCCCCCGGAACCTCGGGTAGACCTTCTGTCCTATCGGCCAGAACTCCTCCACCTCGAAGGTGGACAAAATATGCGTCGGCACTCTCACCAGAAATGAACTGAAGTTGACCTTATGGCGAGACTCCAGACGTTCGACCCATAAGGCGATGGACGTCTTCTTGCAGATGTAGTCTACGACATCCTCAACCTACATGGACCAGTGCAGGCGGGATACATACAACGGCGTCGCGGGTACCTCGCACCGCAGGCGCAGTTCCGATACGCAAGGTGCGGGCGGCGGGCTTCCTCTTCTTTTTTCTTTCCACCAGTATGAAGCCCTTCTGATCGCACCTCCTGCTCTCGTCCTTACCAGGTCGAGGAGGCTCAGCCTTGCGGCTCTCCACATCCATGAGGCTCTCTTTCTCCCCCTTTGTCTTCGTCCGCGGGGGAGGTGCGGAGCAACCAACGACAGTCGCAAAAATTTGCTGCAGAGTCGCTTGCTGACTCGGCGTCTGCCCGAGGAAAGGCGGGAGGAAGGCGGGTGGAGGCGGCGGCAGTCGCCGACTCGTCGAATCCCGCTGACACGAAAAACGAAGTGTCAGATCGCGCGCCGCCACGACGTGTGTTGACAAAGGCGGTTGAATGATCGGGTGACCTAGTTACTGAATTATTACATTTTAATTGTAGTAATTCACTACATAAGTCACGGATGGTAGATTCCGATGCATCCAATCTACCTCTCATCTCGTCCAGCTCTGCCTTCATACTGTTGAAGTTCTTCAGCAGGCTGGAGACGTCGACGTGGTTCATCGTTACCACCGGCAGCTTGTGGAGATCTTTCGCCTCAAAGGCCGGCACGACGTCTGGATCCGTCTGCTTCAGCAGGGAGATGATGTCCTGCACGCTTCGTTCGCCGCCATCTTGCCTCCGTGATGGCATTTTCGCGCTCTGGCCGAGCGTTTGCCGGTGCAAATCTCCTCGCTGGTGAAGGAAGATTTGCATATCTGCATGCTAACCTAGTCCATAGTGTCGATGGCGTGCTTAATGAACGCCAGCAATTCGTTGGCCACCAATGCCATTGTGCACGTGCAGCGGCGCAGCAGCGCGACTCGCAAACAATTAAATTTGCTTCGTGTGTAATGCGGAGCGCGACCGTTCTATAGGGCTCAATGCACGACAAAGTAGTTTCACATATACGTGTATGGTGTACCTATTCTCAACTTAGTTCAAAATAACAAACAACAAGCTTCACAACTCAATATATGGCACGATTTAATAAAAAACTATATTCATGGTATAAGATTGAGTCCCATTATTTTAACCAGCTTATGCGTAACGCCCCACAATCGAATCTTATCGATTGTTACTAATTCCTTTGATTCGATCGGCGGCATTTTCAAAGCGATTAAATCTTATAATAGTGAACAGAAGCGCGTATTCATACGTTTAGCATTCATTTTGTACGCTTCATTGTAGTACCACATGTGTTCTGACTCGGTACGAACCATTCAAGGAATGGCGAACACTCGAAATTCTTGTGAGGCTGTATGACAAATGCCGTTGGCCAAAATTGAAAAAAAAAAGGACTTAAAAAAGTGCCTGGTTTTTTTACGATTCGGATACAGGGATGTGGGTGTGGAAATATTTATGTCTCAATTTCACTAAAACTACCGAATGTTCCTTATGGACATCATGAAGATAAATGCTTGCATCTATTCTTCAGTTAAATATTTTTACCGCTAGTATCAAGTGAACTAGCGGTACACATGGAACAGAAAGAAACACTTGAAGTACATAGCGTTATCTTAAATATATTTTAAGATGCACTGTTCAAATAATATAAAATTAGAAACTACTAACAAACACCGCGTCGTTACAAAATGTTATCAAAACAACAAAATCCTTTCGACAGTGAGAGAGGTTCTTATAGAAACCGCTTTCATAATTCAAACATTTAAACACCTAGTCCGTAATATCAAAACAGTGTTTGTACTCACCGAGTAGATAATAATATGAAGATAATCATTACACAATTGCGATAAAAAGATAATACCCAGTAGTCGTGATACAAAGTTAGATAAAAGTAACACCTTTTTTAATACCAAATCCTGTACTTAATAGTTACCTTCATATTATCTACTTGTCAAATGTAGGGACCTTACTTGGCGATAACAGCTCTCTCTTATCGCCAAATAAGGTGACACAACGCGACACAACACATTTGAAATCCGTTCGTCGGGTTCGAAAAGGTATCAAACATATATCCAAGATCCATCCATCCACCTCTCCATAATCCATCCCTATAAAGTTAAATTTGAAATCTTTGTATAAAGTACAAATGTTGATCGTCATCACAAGTCACAAAATTTCACATTTCAATTTTGGCCTCATCCAATCAATGAGATAGGTATTAGGTACTTTATAGCTATTACTTAGTCATAAAAAAATGTGCGGTACTTACCTTTATGTTGTAACTTTTAACATTACAAAGCTCTTGTTCCTCATATTACTAAGAAATCGGGACCCGGCGCCCGCGCCACAGTCCACACGAATTAAGTATTTAAACGTGACCTCGGGATGAACTATTTTTTAATTATATAAATCATCATATATTGTTTAATTATTTCTCTCAGTAATTGTATCTGTGTCTCGTTTACTATTTACAGGTTTTGCTCTTCCTTGTATTATATCTAGCATTGCTATTTTAGCTGCAGTGTATTTCTCCTCACAGTCGTTATAAGTATCACTATTTATGTATTTTGTTTCCTCTAATTCCATGGTTTATTGTAAGCTCAAAAAGGTTATCCTGTATTCTTTTCCATGTTTGTTCTAAAATTCTTAACATAATATTTACTTAATTTACATTCTGACCGTCATTTGGCAAATTCTATTTTTGTAAATAAATAGTCAGTGCAGTCCATGAGTTATGTCAGTCGATTCAGTAAAGTGGTAGAAGCTTTACTGAAAGTTCCTAGGGAGTTTTGGAGGGAAACTCAAAATAGCACGTTTTTAGAAGTTGTACCACTTGCCCACATTTGTGCACGTTAACGAATATTTAATGGTTAATATTCTACCAATATTACACATTAAGAACCGAAATAACACAAATTTGCGAAAGAAATGCAAAATCCATAACGTCACCCATTGAATTCCCCGGCAAAATTCTCTGGCAAATTCTGGGCGTTCAAATAACTTCTTGTCACTTGCTCTAAAAGCATTTGTTGTGCGCTGATAAGGTTTCCCATAAGGTTTTCTTCATAGCTCTATAATTCTTCTTTCTTACTGACAATTCTTGCCACTTTCTCTGACACTTATCTTAGCTTTTATTTTTCTCTTTGACAAACTTGTCACTTATTTTCCATTATTTATTCAATACTTTTATGCACTATTTATTAGTTTTATATCTCTCTTTACGCTCTTTATTTTTTCTCGTTTTCCATTATCTTCTTTACCTTATTTCTTCTCTTGCATTTCTTCTTACTTTAATTTCATTTTTACTGTTTACACTTCAAATTTAATCGTATTCTCTCTCAAACTGGATAAGGCATAACATACTAAATTCTTTAATCCGGTTCTTGGAGGACCATGTTTTGCCTACTACGGGCCCTCCCAAGAGAAACAACCGATGACTCAACAGATTTAATTAAACTTTACAACTAATACAATTTGACATACTATAATAGAAAATATACACATTAAATATGTAATATAGACCTACAAAACTCTTTGCGCTAAAACGGCGCAACAAACACTTTTATTTTTAAATTAAAACATTATCTAAAGTTATTTTAAATAAACTGTTTTTTTGATTATCCTCTTGCATTTTAACCTACTGTATTACTACTGAATACTTATTTATTAATGTAATTCTGTTATCTTGGTTATTAACGAGTCTCTTAAATAATGGAATCTAAAATAAATATTTACTATCAGAATACACGGGGTTTACGCACTGACATCTCGTTTTAAGAGAAATATTTTACTAAATAACTATTTCATAATTTTAATCACCAAAACATGGCTGCTTGAGGGAATACACAACGAGGAACTATTTGACGATCGCTAAATGGTGTGGCGTCGAGACCGGGACAATCCATTACAAATCAATCTATAAGGGGAGGTGTCCTCTTAGGTATTCGGCGTGAATTTGCGACGGTAGGACGTCCAGAGTGGTATTCTACTTCTGAGGACCTTTGGGTTTCTATTATACTTAATAATATGTGTAAATTTCCCACGAAAATTCATCTTTGCACTATTTACCTCTGTAGACAGAACATGGGCAATACTAGCGCCGTGGAATTAGAAAACTTCACACACATACGAGTACTATTTGATACTATCAACTCTTGTCCGGATGATGAGTTTATTGTTACGGGAGATTATGCTACAAGGAAGTTATGCTACAGCCAGTGGATTACCACTCAGTGGAGCTCAAATAAATTTTATTGACACCCTTTTTCAATGCAACCTCACTCAGCGTAATCAGATTCGAAATGAAAATAGGTTTCTAGACCCGGTTTTCTCAAACAGTGAACTTGATATGAATGCTTGTGACGACCCCCTGGTGCCTGACGACGTTCCCCACCATAAGTCAATAAGCATAACCTTGTCACATCACCAAAAAAGCACATAGCAAAATAAAAACGGACTGAAATATTTTTATAGCTCCAGTGATTTTAATTCGATTAATCATCTGATAATGAAATGAATGGGACCGAATTACTTAAAAATAAATTGTTGGATGAAGTATTAAAACATATCTATGACACATTATATTATGTTTTCCATAGTTCCTTTGTACCTAATAAATTTTCATTTATTGGTCATATATTATGAGCAATAAAAAAAACGAATTTTGAAAATCGGTCCTCAGGCGGTGGAGTAATCGTTTATCATACAATTTTTTTTAAATCATACAATTAGCTAAAAACTGTCTCTTGAAGAATCTATGATGTATTATGTTACAATCACTCATCTGTTTTAACGGGAAAATGTAATCAAATCTCACAAACATACGAGAGACTGTCATGTTATTATCATATTACATCAACACACGAGAGAAGTACTTTAAAATCCGATTCTCAGGCTGTTTTAAACATGAGAGCTTTATATTTATCCCACCTCTTGTAAAGCAGCAGAAAGAAATGCACGGGCATTATTCGAGCCGTTAAATACGACACCTTTCCAGTTTCCTCCTCGCACGGTCATATTTCAATTTCAAAACGGCCCTTTTAACCGCTGCCTTATTAATGCAGCGTTTTTTCTCTCGCCGCTTGTGTTTATGTAGGTGTCCGCTCCGAGCCCGCTTTATTGGAAATCGGAATGTTATTCAACTCCACTTGAAAGAGTCCGTATCCGCTCAACTTTTTTTTGCAATCAAGCGATATTGAATGTTTTCTTTTCTTTTGTAGGCACATGCTACGTGGGGAACCAGTCTACCAAGTCGTTGCTGGCTCTTGTCATCATCCCGGAGGCGATATGTCTGCTGCTGGGGAGCGTGTTCCTGGCGACCGGTCTTCGAGCTATACTCCGGCGTCCGGCGCCCGTTCCGGCTCCGTCAGCGCTTCTGAATGCTCCCATACAACATACGGATCAAAATTTACTGCGATTGGGTGCATTTGCATCGCTGTACGCGGTGCCATCCGCGTGCATTCTTGCGACGTGGATCTACGAGTACTCTCTCCGTGACGAATGGCTGTCCGCCCCGATGCCCTCGATTCAGCCGTCGATGCAACCTCGCCCCGCGTTCTGGGTCTTCTTATTTCGAATATTCGCGACGCAAATCCTTGGGGTCATGGTGGCGGTTTGGATAGCGACGCCGCGATTGAAGGCACTGTGGCGAAGAATGAGCGGGCCGAGTAAGCCAGTTTTGGCCAAGTGTCCCTCTGTTCCGCCGCCTACCCCGCTCACATTGCATTGTTACACTCCGCACCCGCATACATTGAGTCGACACTCGCAAAAATATGCAACGTACAGACCACCGCAGCAGAACTCGTACAGAAAACCTAGGCATTATCACTATTCAGCTGGTGAAACTATTCTATGACCTAGAAAATTTAATTGACAAAATTCTATCCCAGTGTTGCATTTATAGAAAAATGTTTGATTAAATTAAGACCGACTTACATGATAGCTATGTTAACTTTATACATGCCTATAATTTAATATAATTATTTTGTATCTAGTTAAACAAAGTAAACAATTGTTTGCTTTTGCTTATTATGAATAACAAAGGAGTTTTGTTTTAAGTTGGAACTTAAAATCTATAAATTTATGATGTTTACTTCATACCATGCAGTTTTACATTCAGATATTATGTGTGATTGTGGGAAGGCCTTCGCTTAAAATATTATATGTTTAATGTGTATAAATTATAATGTATTCATATTATTATTAATTATTATGTAAGGATAAGTGCCATTCGTTATTAAGTAAATACGTAGAGTTAATACTTGAAGAACTACTTTAATTCATAAGTTGAATATTTTATACTAAAAATAACTTTACTTACTATTAGTTCCTGCTGTTTAATGTTAGTTATTAAAATGTTGTATATGGTGGTTCAAAATCAATTACGAATATTTTGGGCATAATATGATATGCTTAAGTAAAGACGTTAAGGCTGAAAAATAATTAAAAATGTCGAAATTTCAAATAATAATAATAATAAATAAAATAACAATTTACATTGCGCTCTCTTCTAAGGCACTGAGGTCATTTACTTTACAGAAACAGGTGATTTAAAGAGGAAGCGAAGACTTTGGCTAAAAAATATCAATAGAATCAGCTTTGCGTGGTCAATGACCTTAAGAGCGCTGTAAAAAGCGTAGGTAATGAATATTTTTATGCGCCATACTCACGGTCAAGCCTGCAAATCCAGCACCGGTGCTAATAGCCGTCATTAGTGTCATTAATGTCAATCGTATACAATTTTGCCTAAAAGTCCGTGGCTTTGGAATTGCAGGCTCGACGATGAATAAAGCGCATAAACCTGATGAATACTTTCAACTTTTCAGTTGCCTCGCAGTTGCATGCAAATTGGTGTTCTTTTTTCAAAAGTAATTGTGTTTTTTTATATTATTTATTTATATATATGCTACAGCTACAGCGGCTACTAAACGTTTTTATCTCAATCATCATTAGAATAAATCGAATAGGTAAAAAATAAATAATATTATGTATCCTAGTTTCTATGTATAGGTATGCTTGCCTATTTAGAAATAAATTTACTTGTGGTTAATGGACCTGTAATTAATATAGAGTTTGCTTTCTGCAAATTGGAACTGATAAATTGTGAAAGTACTTATAATAAGTATTTAAACTAATATTATGTTTTATTGATATTTCGGTCATATTAAAGTACGGCCTGTAAATAGTTACTTTAGCTGTTATGTATTATGTAAATATTTTCGGTATACATATTGTACATACTATTAAAATTATTGTTTATTATGATTATAGAAAACAATAAATATATAATAAACAGCTTGTCTTTTTTTTATAATTATTTATATTTCTTTTTATTTACTAACAAAAATTAAAAAAAATTACCCGTTTATTTGTAGGAAGGGCAATAAATAAAAATTTGTAATTGGCAGTTGGCGATGGATGGTACGGCCGGCTGCACAGGTTCTAATGAAAAGTACCAAAGTGCCTTACTCACGGTCCAGCCTGCAAATCCAATATCGCGGCCTTGAAGCGGAATTGTAGACAAAAATGTTATATGATTGACACTAAAGCTCATTTCAGACTATGCTATACTATTGTGCTATATAGTATAGCAAAGAAGGACCTAATGCTATACTATATAGCATGGCGTTCACATTACACGATATTATCGCAAGCATTTACAGCATATATATATAACAAGCTCAGTACGGTCGCTCATTTCGCTTGCGAGATGGGTGAGGTAGGAGGAAGAGGGCGGCGCGCGATATAGCACAGCATAAGCTCGGCGTATCGTTTCATTTTATAGCGTATAGTAGGCCAATAATATATAGTACAGTACAGTGTGAACGTGTCCATAACAATGTATGGTGCGCGATATTATTGTGCTATAAGCTATATACTATTATATTATAGCGTAGTCTGAAAGCCACGTAATGATAGCCAATACTAACGGTGTTGGATTTTCAGGCTGGACCGTGAGTAAAGTGCCTTAGGATAACTAACTTAAAAAATCGAAGAAGAAGACGAATTATTTGACGTCCAAAGTTAGAAGTTTGAAGTTTCTCAAATTTTAATTTACGTTCTCGGTTCCTGTGTTGTTATAGCACCTTTTTAATGATAAATACATACAAGCTAAAATTGTAAGATTATATTATGTATCCTTTTAATCATGTTTATCGTTTAAGTAATGTTTTTATAGGATCTTACAAGAATATTCTACATAAAAGGTATGGTTGAGGTTATGACGCTTTTGTTTGTTATTGTTTTAAAATTTTCTTTAACAATCAATTGTATAAATTTTAGTATTATCAATATTCGTAGTTTTACAATCATCACAAAAACACTAGTTTATTTATTTACAGAACAAATCCGTTTAATTCAACACAAATATGCAATTATTCACGAAAGTCTGCGGAACAAATCCTAGGTATTGATAAACCAAAAAGGCCTCTAACGCCGTTTTTTAAGTTCATATCACAAATGAGGCCGGCGTTGTTGGCGAAAAATCCGGGAATGACTTCCAAGGAAGCCATATCTTGGAGCTCAAAGCATTGGCAAGAGTTGGATGCAGAAGTAAGTAAATGAAATATTCTTATTTCAGCATGTTCTTATGAGATTATCTTCGGTTTATTTTGCAACTTTGTCATTAATTTTCCAAACTAAACACAACCCAAGCAAAAAATTATTTAGGCTTTTGTATTCTAAATTATACAGTAAGTAAAAAGAGCTTGTCACAAAACTAAAATTAAATGTCATTAAAAATTTAAAATTAATTTTTAATTATATTTTTTTAAAGACAAAGTCACAGATGGTCAAAGAATATGAGAAAGATATGGAGGACTACAAGAAAATAAAGAAGCTATATGAGAGTTCCTTGAGTGAAGATCAAAAGGAGGAGATTAAAAGAGTCAAAGAGGACATAGCTGCAGCCAGAGAAAAGAGAAAACTGAAAGCGGTAAGGTTATATTTTTCAAATATAAAATGGTGTCTATGATGTTTAATGTAAAAATTTTGATGATATATGGATAATCCATATTTATTTTAAATAATAGTTAAAAATGAACTTTAAAATCAAAATTAGATTTTACGAATTACCAATCAGGTATTCTATTATGACTGTTAGTCCTGGCTAATGTGTTGTTCAATGTTTTAAAACTTACAGGAATTCAAGGAAATGGGACGACCTAAAAAACCCATGTCCTCATATTTCCTATTCATGCAGTCCAGAAAAGAATCACTCCAAGGTAACAACATTAAAGAGTACCAGGAAAAAGTCAAAGCAGATTGGCTGAAACTCTCTGAGAATGAACGGCTGAAATTTAAGAAACAAGCTCAAGAACTCATGAATAAATACAAGTAAGTTACAGTACTTTTGTCTCTAAGTTATTACATTACATACATTATATGGATTTTCTTTGATTTAAAATGTAAATCTTTATTAAATAATGTCCCTTATTGTATTAAAAACACTTTTGATTGTTTTTATATCTAAATAGATTTATCTTCTCTTATTAGTTGATACATATACTTTATGTTTCTATAAATTAACATTTCAGAAAGGAGATAGAATCATGGGAAGTTAAAATGATATCGATGGGACGCATGGATTTGGTACAAGAAAAGTCTTCCAAGCCAAAAAAGTCAAAGGCTGATTTACAACAATAGGGACTCGGGTGCTCTGATGATTTGACTGATTCAATAAACAACACTAGCTTGAATGAAGTGAAGTACAAGGACAAATTGTCCAAAGGAATAGATAGACTGCAAGACACTTATAATACCGACAAGACATCAGTCAAACATCGGAGCACGAGTGAAAAGTATTCAACTCCCGATTCAGAGAAAGAACCAGAAAACACCATGCCAACATCAGAAAATAGTAGGACTATTTTCAATAGTATTAAGAGTTTCTTTAAATTTTAGTTCTCCTTTTCCCCCAGTGGCTAGATACATTACTATATTTTCATTTTCATTGTGTAGTTGTGAGATTTGATTAAACACCATGCTGTTTATATAGTTTTACATGTTTTATTGCGTCCTATATTTTTTATTTTGGAAATTATGATCCATTTAGCCTGATGTCATGGATTTTGTGCATTAGTAACATAACCAAATATTTCCTTATTTTATTCCTATTTTTTGTTATCTAGTAGCATACAAAATATGATAATAAAAAGTGCATATTATAAAACATACATAAATGCACTGACTCCATCTGCAGCTTAAATTGTAAAATATTTTCAATAGGTATTTTAATTTTTCATTTCTTTCTTCAGGTAACAAATAGACTACATACAATAACTAAAATCAAGTAACACCTCATCTACAATGCAGTTTGTAGATATTGATATGAAAAATAATACAAATACATATACCACTTAACCATTTTTATTTCAAAACATTGTTAAAAAATAATAATTATTAAAATAATATGTTCTATATTTTACAAGATATTTCATTGACTTAATTATGTACACATCATTATGAGACATAATTTTAATGAGTGTTGTGCAGAAATAATTGTAGCTACATGCATAGATATTGAATATTGTCAAAATTAATTCTTTTTAGTTTCATCATCGCCTAATAAGTGACAAATAGCTTATCCGGAAGTTTTGTCTCAGTCACTCAGTATCAAGTAAGCTTCAACAAACCTTCCAGATAAGCTATTTGTCACTTATCTTAATCGCCTGATTGTGAAACGGGCCCTTAATATTTAAAGAAAAATATGTAGAATAACTGAATCTTTGGTAATATTATTTATTTAGGCATATGATGCATCTTTATTATACCAAAATCCATAGCATTCACTTCATCCCTCTTTATTTTCAGATTAGACAATTACATAACAGCTGTTATTTCACTGACTGGGATTAAAAATCAGACAAGTTTATTTGTCCTATAGTCGCATAAAGAAGTCAGTAAAAAGTAAAAACATAAAAAAATACTGTGAGCCGTGTTCACATTAACCAATTAAATTAAGCCATTTTGACATATGTACTCATGATTTACCGACTTCTTAACACAAATAGACTATAGGTTTAGTATGTTAACCGTTATTACACCGTTCATACTAAGTTTGAGAAATGAGACAGAATATTAATAATTTCATATAAACAATACTATAAACTATTACAGTAATAAAAATGCACTCAGAATGTATAATATAATAATATACTCTTTCACTAGATAAATACTATAGACAAGATATTATAATATCAATGTTGATAAATTGTAAAAGCTATATTTATGAGCTAGTAGGTTCGTTAACAATATTATAAATGCCAAAAGATTTTTATAAAAAAAAAATTCAGTCACAAACTGCCATAAACCTATTTGAAATGTGACCCCATAATTTCATAGTATACTCTGTTATGATCTAATTTACACTCTTTGTAAACAAAAAGAACATAGCTACAATGCTTTCAATTTTAATGTCACTTATTTACCATGCAATAAAGAAGTAAACATTTATTTATTAAAATTTCGTATTTTTTGTTTACAAAAATATTAAATTTGATATAAACAAAGTATATAAAGAAATCTTAAATAATTCATTACAAGAAATCTGTAAAAGTATTACAATTATTCACTTACAAAGTTACATTCATAAATATTTTCAACTTTACTAAAATATTCTGCTTATTTTGAATACAAAAAATATCTCTTCAAATGGTGTAGACACAGAAAAGTATTCCACAAATGTTTACGGGGAAAGTTTCCTGTACAACATACTACCACAACAAGGACATGACTTTGAATTTAAATATTATATGTAGTGGAGAGTTGACAAACTATTTACAATGGTATTTCATGTAGCATGCTCCAATTTAAATAGGAATACCAAAGGGCAGGGGTCATTTTATCAAAAATAACTCTCTTTACTCCATTCCGATTCAATGTAATCTAAATATAAACAAAAGCTCATTATGATTTTTTTAAATTTATGGTGAGCTGGATACTGAGTATTTTGCTCAAAAAGCTCAATATGAGTTTTAATGCCACTTTTTCATCACGCAATAAAATAAATGATTAAATAATATGGTCCAGTATCGTTTTTGTTAGATAATACATTGAATTGGAATGGAGTATGTTTGTCATGTACAAATCATTTGATATTAAACTACATGTAACATTCTATAATATTGGACAATACAATAAACACCTATTTTAATAGATTCGTGCAATAGTACTCAGTCCATTACACTAGTATGGCCTGTGTAATATTCACGAAATATATTTATTTACACAACCAAGTATCAATGTGAATGTATTGTTACAAAAATATTTGCCCATCACAGCACCATTGTAAATGTATAAACCTTTACACCCTCTATTTGATATAAAACTACTCTACAAGGTTATATGAAAAAACGGTATTTAATATGTGTTTGTTAAAAGGAAAAAAAAGGAAGTGGGCACAGTGTTCTCTCTTCGAATTTCTTTTTGTGGATTATTTTATCAATTTAGGATATGGACATTAGAAAGTTACTATGTTCACTTAAAATATTCGCTAGTTATTGCTATTTTAAAACTATGATGGCAATATGTGACTAAAGCTCACACATGTCACATTTCACTTAAATGTAAAGGCACAAGCAATCAAAACTATTGTACATTAGATCTAACGAGCTAACAATGGTCAGCCAATTCAATATTTTCAGAAGCTAATTAACAATTTGCTCCATGTATAGGCAGATGGCATTTATACACACAGTGGAAAAAAGATAAACACAGACATCTTGAGTTAATTCACCAATATAGTGCATTATTTTCATTATTCTCTGCACTTTTGATGCAGATATACCATTAAGAAGTAATAGTGCATTTGCGAAATTAAAATTGTTCTGTTTCGGATACCATATAAACTTTGTTATGACATGCAAAATAAGCGGCAAAAAGAAGTAAGTACTTGTGGGGGTTAAGATCGAAAAACAGTGCAGAATTTGAATTAACAATGATAGGACCACTACATCATATCTGTAAGCACTAAATTTCTCTTGAATTGATATTGTCTCATTGGGTTCAACATATTGTAGAGAACCCAAAGCTGCCAAGTCATTGTTTACTTGATTTCCTACGACTTCATATTCACCTTCCGTCAGTGGAGTATCAAAAGGAAATGATTGCGAGGTGATAGATCCATTACCGAGTAAACAATTAAACTCATTACTGATATCCTTATCAGCCAGATTATCTTGAACTAGGATTGGTTCAACGGCAGGTAGTGTTTCTGGAATTTAATAAAAAGTAAAGTAAATTGAACAATAGACATGATACAAGAAGAATATATAATGGTAAGCACCTTTAGGGAGGTCGTTGCTGTTTTTTCCTGATATAAACTGTAATCTATTGTGAGAATTAGCTAATATTTTTCTTCTTCTTGCCTCTCGACGTGCTATCGCTGCATCAGCCATATTTTCCATGCAATTGACATTGACATTTGACAACTTGTCATTACGACAATCTTTTTTTTTTATTATTTATATATTGCATCGGATTATAACCATTTGCCAGTGTCAAGTTACATAGGCGGGAAATAGAACATTCGTTTTAATTTTCATCACGGAGTTTTGCCGGGGAGTTCAATGGGTAACGTTGTGGAATTCGTATTTCCTCATAAAATTGTGTTATTTCGGTTCTTAATGTGTAATATTGGTAGAATATTAACCATTAAATATTCGTTAACGTGCACAAGTGTGGGCAAGTGGTACAACTTCTAAAAACGTGCTATTTTGTGTTTTCCGCCAAAACTCCCTAGGAACTTTCAGTAAAGCTTCTACCACTTCTCTGAATCGACTGACATGACTCATGGACTATACTGACTATATATTTGGACTTTGACTAGACTTTAGACTTGACGTTATAGAAATACCGTGTTGAAAATTATTGAAACAAAAGTTCTATTTCCCGCCTTTTTAATTTGACACTGGCAAATGGTTATAACCCGATGCCATAGATAAATAAAATAAAAAAGAAAAATTCAACACCGTATTCGTATATCGTCAAATCTAAAGTCTAGTCAAAGTACAAATATATAGGGTGCGTTCCACTAAGCGCTCACAACGATCAAAATGCTCCTTTAGTCGTTCCACATAACGACCGCGGTCGTTGTGGTCGCGGCGAAAACGTCACTTATGACGTCATGACTTACGCTCACGCGAAGCCCACGACGACCCATCTAAAAAGGTGGGTCGAAGTGATCGTTGAGAAAATTAGCGGCGTTTTCAAAACTCAAAGCATCAAATATGGTGACCGTTAAGCTTACGTTATTTCATGCGGAAAGAGATATTTTAGAAGTGAATGTTTCTGCAGCGGATGCTCAACGTGCCTCCACAGGTAAATATAATTATGTAAAACAAGCTTAGAAAAATTAATTGTAGTTTATATATAATATACATGTATACATTTTTCCTTGATTGCCAATAATATAACCTAACTTTAGAAATGAAAATTAACTTAGCCTTCTTTAAATTAGTTTTCTAAAAAACACTACAAAAACTAAAAAAAACTAAACTAAAAAAACGTTTAAAATTTCACTGATGAAAATTTTATTTTTATTATAGACACGGCATTTGCGACACAACTTTTAACAGAGCTTTAAATGAACAACCCGGAACATCAATTTTCAATTTTCTGATGATGTCACGGATCATATTATTGATGAAGAATTCCTCGTTAAACTAATATTAAATATAAAAAATTAAATTATAATTTTTTTGAATATAAATCGATTTAAACAATAATTTATTAAGTTTATTTTCAAGGCTTACAGATTATAACCTAACCTCTTAAATCTTTTGCATTCTTTTTATTAACTCGCCGTTTGTATTATTTACCTCCACGCTCAAAACGCTCTATAATCCATTCCACTTGAGTTTACGACAGTAACGCTCACAAGCTAGTGGAACGGGAAAAACTGCGATTGTGAGCGTGATCGTTGTGAACGCTTAGTGGAACGCACCCATAGTCAGTACAGTCCATGAGTCATGTCAGTCGATTCAGTAAAGTGGTAGAAGCTTTACTGAAAGTTCTTAGAGTTTTGGCGGGAAACACAAAATAGCACGTTTTTAGAAGTTGTACCACTTGCCCACACTTGTGCACGTTAACGAATATTTAATAGTTAATATCCTACCAATATTACACATTAAGAACCGAGATAACACAAACTAATGCTATACAAATTCCACAACGTCACCCATTGAACTCCCCGGCAAAACTCTGACAATCTTTTATTTAGATAAATGGCGTCGGCTTCTTACCATTTGCGAGTGTGAAGTTAAAATGGCGAAAAATAGAATTTTTGTTTAAATTTTCAATGAGTCAAGTCAGAAAGTCTCTGTTCTTTCGTAAAGCGGTAGAAGCTTACCCACGTACATACTACTTGCCCACACTTGTGCACATCAACGAATATTTAATGGTTAATATTCTACCAATATAACACATCAACAAACCAACAACGTCGCACATTGACCCATTGAATTCCCCGGCAAAACTTTCCAGCAACTTGCGAAAACCTTAAAAAAACCTGAGCCAACCTTAAAATAATTATTATTTTTCAACAAAAAATTAAACCGACTTCCAAATATTTTCACTTCCAACTTATTTTCTAAATAATTCCACTTTTAAATTTGGCTAAAATCTTAACTATTTCTTTATTCAATCTTCATAATAATTATGAAGTCGGTACCAGTTCGAACAAAATCCCGATAAAAAGATATTTAAAATAGAACACACGTTCAAGTTGGCAGGAACCGATTTCAAAATTTTGAAGATTGAGTAGAGAAATAGTTAAATTTTCAGCCAAATTTAAAAGGGGAATTATTTATATGTAATAATTATAGACATAGTGGCTTATGCTTGCAGTTCTATAAGCAACGCCGAAATCCCCAAACATGTATCTGTTTATCATGTATAACAACTAATAAGGAGTCAGGAGTTCTGTTCAGTACTTTTGGATCCTTGTATACCACCTTGGTGTAAAATCTTATTTTTTGGTAGCATATGCTTGGGTAACTTCAGAAAAAGTCGAAATCACTATATGTGTCCATATAAATTTTGAGGAGTTCTCTCGATTCCTCGTGGATCCCATTATCAGGTCACCACTTTTGTGAAAAAGCGACTAACTTCGAAGTATACCCTTTACATATAAAAAGAATTTTGAAAATCGGTCAACAGACGGCGTAGTTAGTTACCTATCGTTGAACATACAAAAAAAATACATGCAGCTGAACGTATAGCCACCTCCTTTTTTTGGAAGCCGGTAAAAAAAACGAAAAGACATGGAGATGGCTTTCTCTTCCATTCTTATGGATTTTTGCCTTTGATGTTTTGTGAGGCAAATAACTGCCTACGGCTTCGATTTTAGTCTTACTTCTATGTATATCCTTCTTATCGACCTAACATAAAAGTTGCAATATTATATTATGTAGCTATTAGTGGTGGCTAAGTATTTTATAGTCTGTGGATATAATTAAAAACTATAAATACTTCCTGTTTCAACAAATAATCTTAAAATAGTTATAAAGTAGTTACATACTTTAAGCAATTAGTAATAGTTTAGTTAGACTTTAAAATTAAATATGTTATTTTTTATTGAATTTCATTTGAGCGCACGTCTTAAAGTATAATACTTACCATGCATATTTTAGTGTTGCAGCCGGAAGTGAGTGTGTTGTACTCCAGGAACGCTAGAAAAGGATTGTTATTTGGCGCCTTTACAGGCCGGCTAGTTTTTTGTGTTGCAGTTATTGTAAATCCGCTAGAAATTTAAATAAAAACTTAAAAATGGGTGACAAAGGTGACGGAGGTGAGTACAGTTATAAATGTAAGCAATAGTTAACAACGATTATACAACTCATAATGGTCTCGATGGTCTTTTTGGTTATTGTGGAGTGTTGTCAATATAAGTCTCACTATATTCAAAATTCCACCGTTTTAACTTTCAGAAACCTTCGATGATGCTGTTGAAGAGAGGGTCATTAACGAGGAATATAAAATATGGAAGAAAAATACGCCTTTTCTTTACGATCTGGTCATGACACACGCTTTGGAATGGCCCTCTCTGACTGCTCAGTGGTTACCAGATGTAACAAGACCTGAAGGAAAAGATTATTCTGTCCACAGGTAATGGCATAACACTTGACTGCCTAGACATTATATCTACTTAGTTCGTAAGCTAGATGGGTACTACTACTTTTACTAAACAGTATCTACAGTAGCCTTCACCGACAATTATTCGTTTTGCAGGTTGATATTGGGAACTCATACATCAGATGAGCAGAACCACCTTTTAATTGCTAGCGTTCAACTTCCAAACGAGGATGCACAATTTGATGCAAGCCATTATGATAATGATAAGGGCGGTAAGTTACAATTAAATTTCTCTAGCTTTAACAAATGTTCTTAAGTAGCTTTTGAAATATAAATTTTTAGTTTCTTCATATAGCTATGTTAGTAAATGACAAAATGATTATTGCAGTAATTATTTCTCAAAATAGTTTTTATTCTGTACTAATCATTTAGTTTCCTAAAAAAGTTTCAGATCTCATCAAAGAAAGTAAACTGTTGTCTTTTGTGCAATTACATTTATTTATGATTCTTCTTCTTCTCTTCAGAGTTTGGTGGTTTTGGATCGGTCTCTGGAAAAATAGATATTGAAATAAAAATAAATCACGAGGGTGAAGTGAACAGAGCTCGGTACATGCCACAGAATCCATGTGTGATTGCAACCAAGACTCCATCTTCTGATGTGCTCGTCTTCGACTACACTAAGCATCCCTCCAAACCTGAACCTTCTGGAGAATGTCACCCTGACCTTAGGTATTATTAATGAATACTTACAGCTGAATATTCAAATGATACTTAATTTAAGACAGCATGTGACTTAAGAGCTTGTGTGTTTGGCTGTCTTTTTATTAATACCCAGCTAAATATTAGGTCCTTACATATGAAATTGGCGTTTTGTTGTACTGGACACTTTGATCACAAATATATCTTCTTTGGTTAGGAATTCCAATTTCAAATTTATACCTCTATTTACATTTATTGTAAATAGAGGTATAAATTGGCAAACCACATGTCTTTTGCCAGCAACTGCAAATCTTGATGGAAAAGCTAGCTGCTAAACAACCGAGGTTCGTCATTTGCTCTAGGCCACTGCTGCTTCAGGACAATGCTAGACTACACAGTGCAAAACAAACAGCTACCAAAATAGAGGAGCTTCAATTGGAATGTCTAAGACATCCACCATACTCCTCGGACCTTGCTCCAAAAGATTACCATTTATTTCGAAATTTGGATAACTTCTTACAAGGGAAAAAATTCAACTCCGATGGGGCAGTCCAAAGTGCCTTCAAAGATTTTATTGATTCCTGTCCGAATGGTTTTTTTTAGTAAAGGAATCAATGAACTACCTATGAGATGGCAAAAGTGTATAGATAGCAATGGTATATACCTCCATTACAAAACGCCAGTTTCATATGTAATGACCTAATATACTGTAAGAAACACAGAAATTCGCACAAACTTATTAGTTATTATATGTCATAAGATATGTTTTCCCTCTTCATCAACGAGGGAATCATCTCTCTTCATCAGGGAATGAAATGCAAGCTAAATAGGTAGATTTGCTCTTGTTTCATTTTAACCGTTTAATCTTCTTTTGTTTTTTGTTTTGAACATGTGTCCTTAGAAACCATAGTTGCAATTGAATTTCTGTTATTTTTAGGTTGCGGGGACATCAAAAAGAAGGCTACGGTTTGTCATGGAATCCCAATCTCAATGGTTATCTTCTATCTGCCAGGTAAGTTATCTATATTATTATTTTAACTTTCTCTTATAACTTGAAAGTGTATGATTGAACCATAGATTTATAAATCTTAAAATGACTTTACCATTATTTATTTTTGGCTTATATCTATTACTATCAGATTGTCCACTACCAAGGCTCTTATGTTAAATCCAGATCATTATTTTGGTAGGGAACAGTATTTCACAAATCTAATAGTAATTAATTTAATTTAAAGCCTTTATACAGATAAGTAGAATACAATACATTTCAATATAAATTAAGATTTACAATATAATTTCAAATTTTCATTATAAGTATTCGATTAAAATTACATTTTTGTATATTAGAATTAGTTTCTTACTATTTTATCCTCCCATCTCTTTCGCTGTCGTCCTCTGCATCTCTTTCCCTCTCTAGGGCACCAAGATAGAGCACTTTTGCTCCATTTTTCTTCTCTTGCTGCCTGTCCACCACCATTTGAGAGTTTTTACTTTTACTGGTACATCTAAAGCAGTTTGCTTTCTAATGTCAATGTACTTTTTTTCAATCATTATCTGCCTGTCACACTCCTTTCTATGCTTCTCTGTCACAATTGTAATTTGCTCTTTTGTGTTTTTGGCGGTGCCCATGTTTGACATCACTACGTTAGGGCTGGCAGTACGCATGTGTTGAACAGTTTTCCTTTTACTTTTGAGCTCATATTTTTGTCTTTCATAATTTCTTTGTGATATTGCTACCAGGCTTTTTCTATTGTGTCTCTATTTCCTTTCCGGTTGTGTTCTGGGGTGAGATTATTTGACCTAAATGTATTCCTTGACATATTCAATTTCTTGATTATTATGTAAAATTAAGAAGTCCTCTGTTCTGTTAGTCATTGCTTTAGTTTTTTTTATACATTTATTTCAAGGCCTACTTTTTTACTTTGTGTGTCAAAGTCGATTAGCATTTTTTGCAGTTTTGAATATTCATTGGCGGAAAGAAATGTTCTCTCCATTCCATTTTTCTAAATATCCTCCAAAACCGCCGTAAAAATTTTGGAGAGAGGGGGTCTCCTTGGCGGACTCCTTTCTCTATTTTGATGGTCTCTTCTTCTATTTCAAGTTGTATTGTTGCCGTACTACCAGTATACAGGTCCCAGAAAGAATGGATAATCCTGGAGTGTCTAATAGTTCGGCTATCAGGCGCTCAAAAATACACAAAAAGAAAATTCGAAGTGGTAGTGGTAGTGGAAGTGGTAAAGGAATGTACACATGCAATACCGAACAAGTCGAGATACGCACTAAATTGTAAATACTTGCCTTTGTTATGTGCCCTGTCGCGAGAGGAAAGGTACAATGTATTAACATTATACTCTTCTCTCGCTCGCTCACACTCTACCTGTCTCGTAATAAACAAAAGATGGTAGCATGGGCCAGGTAGTAAATACCAGGCTCAGGTAGTAAATACCGATATTTCACGATCTTTACTGCAGTAAAAAGGGCTCTTTTAGAACGCCTGTCACCGTCTTGGTCACCGTTTAAGACAAGATAAGATTTTTTTTAAAATTTTCTGTCTTTAGATAAAATTATGTATTATACCATTTTGTAAACTGTATTAACTGCGCATATTTTTGAAATAGTTGGCCACATAGGTCTTCATACTATTTTTTTTCACGAAAGGCTCCCAAACTTTGTCAAAATTATTTATTTATCAAATTTCATGCTAAAAATTTCAGTTGTTTATATTTGTTTTTCCAAAAAAGTACAATAGATTTTCATACTTTTTACTGTATTTCTAATAGTATGGTTTATGAGGAATAAGATAACACCAAAAATGCAACGAATTTCCTTAATTTTCGGCAGTAGTGTACATGAAAGTACAGTAAGGTCAATACAATTATTTTTTTTAAACTTCATATTTTTGGCACCACTTCAAATTTTTTTTTTGTGTATTTTTATTTGAGCGCCTGATAGCCGTACTATTAGGCGCTCCAGGATTATCCATTCTTTCTGGGACACCCTGTATATGCTTTTCATTATTCTTATAAATTTTTCCTGCATTCTTTGGTTTTTGAGGGCTTCTTATATTTTACCATGTTTGAGATCATCAAAGGCTTTAGTGTAATCTATAAATCGTCTGACTTCAAATATTTGTCTGACTGTGTGTACGTGATCTACAGCTGAGTATATCCTGCTCTAAATCCCGCCTGTTCTATGGGTTTGTTTTCATCTAAAATTTTCGTTATTCTGTGTAGTAATACTTTCGCTAAAACTTTATATATATTAGACACATAGTTTATGGGTCTATAGTTGCTGACGTCGCTTTTGTCTCTTTTTTTATGTAATAGGACAATCTTTGAAGTGGCCCATTGAGAGGGTATTGATTCTGCGAGTTTTTTACGCCAGTTCTTCTCGCCGGGTTAGGGTTCCGAACCGGTGGTAATTGTAATGCTTTTTTTTTTCGTTGTTTAACGTTCAGAAAACAAAACCATGATTTTATTCTGAATAAAAAGTTTTTTTTTTTAATTCTACGTAATATGTAACTTCGTCGAAGAATCGTGTTAAGTTAGGGGCTAGTACCGGTTTTAGGTTAGAGTATCGTTTGTTATGTCGTCAGTCCTGGCGCATTGTCCATCTTTTGTGTCTATCATCTTCTCAACTTCTCTTTGCATTATGGGCGGTATTGGTGTCTGGTCAAAAAATTCCTCATTTATTATGTTCTCTGATGTTTTTGATAATAGTTTCTTGTCTATGGCAGTTTCGAGGATATCTGGTCTTTATTTTTTATTTTCGAGTTTTGGAAACAGTTCTAATATTAATAGGACGTAAATCCTTGTTACTTTTTGTGCTCGCCTCGTCTCGCCTTTAACAAATAAAAAAAATCTATTGAGTAATTTTTTTTTTCAGTGATGATCATACAATATGCCTCTGGGATATCAACGCAACTCCAAAGGAAGGCCGTGTTATTGACTCTATGTCAGTGTTCACGGGACACACAGCCGTGGTAGAGGATGTTGCTTGGCACTTATTGCATGAATCACTCTTTGGATCAGTAGCAGATGATCAGAAATTGATGATATGGGATACAAGGTAAATTTTGTTGTATTACACATAAAATTATTATTATAAAATACTAACTGCTGAATACTGAAACGTTAATCACAGGCTGTCACTGTCTCTGCTAGCCGAAGTGACAAGGAAAGCATGTGACTTGAGCGTCTTAATTTAACTACCTTTTCAGTATTCGGCCGTAAGTGAGTGGAACCCTATGATAGAGTTTTGTGTGTGAAACCATTGACAATATTGTGATAATAATTACAGATGTAACAACACGTCAAAACCGTCGCACACTGTCGACGCGCACACCGCTGAAGTGAATTGTCTTAGTTTCAATCCATATTCGGAGTTTATACTAGCCACAGGAAGCGCAGATAAAACAGTAAATAATATTGATTTTTTATATACAAACTGAACTTTAATCAATCAGAGATAACATTAGTATTTTTGTCTCTGTAAAGACCGATTTCACATTCTTCTAATAAGTGTCCTAGAGCTTCTTAGGAAGTTTTGTCACTGCTTATTTTATATCGAGCGACAGATGCAAAACATGCAAATAAGCTAAAAGGCTATTAAATATATGATTAAAACATCTCTACCTACCTCCATGGTAGATCTAAATCTCAGACTGTTATAAAATGTTAAATAATAATTAAATAGAACTTTAATTAATTCATATTATCTATTTGAATTCACCAGGTAGCTCTATGGGATCTTCGTAACTTAAAACTAAAACTGCATTCGTTTGAGTCGCACAAAGATGAAATATTCCAAGTCCAGTGGTCACCTCATAATGAGACTATTCTCGCCAGCAGCGGTACAGATAGAAGGTATGTGTTTTTTTTTATAATTATAGCTTATTTTTTCTATTTAATGTTAAGAGCATTATGTTCTCTATATCCATATGGATAATGAAAATAAATTAAATTAACTGGAGTTTATTTAAATTCTGAAACGATTTATTAAACACAGATAACTTTTTTCTTTTCTAACATTGTATCACATATTTTATTTCTTAATTTTGTTATAAATATAATTTTCTTTTCATATTTATTTTTAGATTTAATTGTTCTATGTTATATTAAAACAAAACATTTAGATTATTAATATTATAAATTAATAGGCTATAAGGCAAGTGCTGATGGACACAATTATAGTTAAGCTAGAGCAGCCATGCCAGCCAACCTGCAGCCCCTGAGCTAATTTAAATCTCAAACCATCTGATTGGGACTTTTCACAAACACGATCTATCGAAAAATCGCGATATTCACGGACAAACGGTAACCGACTCTGTGTCTATAACGGTACTCGTCTATATGGCCCGATATTCGTCTGGCGTCCGAGCGTTTATGACAATATTTGGTAATGTTTGAGAAACTTTGATTTTTGCGGTTTTGTTAACGAATTGTGGATTTTTATAGATGTGCGGCCCGCAAATAAAAAATGGCACGCAATCTCGAAAAGGTTGGTCATGCCTGTGCTAGAGTGTAATGTTTGTGAAGTATCCCAATTAGTATTTCATGTAAATTTAAAAAAAACGTTTATATTTGCAGGTTGCATGTGTGGGACCTGTCCAAGATTGGTGAGGAGCAGACAGCGGAGGATGCTGAGGATGGTCCACCAGAGCTGCTGTTCATACACGGGGGCCACACTGCCAAGATCTCTGACTTCTCATGGAACCCCAATGAGCCGTGGGTCATATGTTCAGTGTCCGAAGACAACATAATGCAGGTGCGTAAAATTTGGGCCACAGAAATCGATTAGAATTTGCAGCACATAAAATCTTTCAAGTACTTTTAAAAGGTTCATTAATATCAACTCCTTGCATTAAACTGAACAACATCAATGTGAAACGTAAACAGTCACTTTGTTACCTAGGACTTATTTTAGAAAATAAATTTACATTCCTGGAACATATAATACAGACCGGTGAGAAAGCTAAAAGGAATTTCTATTGTTTCACAAAAATATCAACGTCGACATGGGGCCTTTCATTTAAAACATTAAAAATAATTTATAATGCGACGTACCTCGGCAGCATATGCTATGGCGCACCGGCTTGGGCAGATAGGGCTACAATAGGAGCGGCCTGTCGTAAACTTTTGCAAAGCCAACGTCTCGCCTTAATATTTTTATGTAAGGCATACCGTACCGTAAGTACTGAAGCACTCCCAGTCTTAGCCGGAGTCCTACCAGTAGATTTAGAGATACAGCGTCGTGCAGCACTATATTATAAAAAAAAAAAAATGACTAACCCTGAGTTTTTAAGCGCGAAAGAGAGTAATAAGATAACTAGATTATTCGAGCCATTACATATTTCTATACAGAACCTAATTTCTGAGTGGCAGGAACGGTGGGACAACACTATCAAAGGGCGTCACCTATATAATTTCTTCCCTTCGGTACGCGATAGACTCTCGAAGCAATGGATAGAAATAGACCACTACGTCGCTCAATTTTTGACAGGAGACAGAAACTTGAAAGCGAAACTATTTGGATTTACATTAGTCTCGTCTCCGCTATGCGAGTGTTCGACCGAAGGTAGCCCTTATGAACAAACTGCTCATCACATACTCTGGGAGTGTGATCTCTGGTATGACGAAAGAATCGAAATGTTGAACAGCGTCCATTGTGTTTCTAGTGTTGTGTACTATGAAGATCTCGTGGGCTGTGCGAAGAACTTCCGAGCTTTCAAACGTTTTTGTCATAAGTACTATTGGAAACAATGTGTAGAATACACATCTAATATGTTGTATGAACTTTGTAGGTTGGTTGATGTGGGTACTTTCTTGTTTTTCTTATTTACTTAATAAGATGAACTAAGTGGGTACATAAATATTTTCAGTGTGTTTTTTGCTACCTAGCTCATTAAAGCTGTTCTTTCGTAATTTAGTGTTTTAATACTTATTCTGGACATAATAGTGGCGACGAAGGGTAAAATTTGTGAAAATGGATCGAAAATGCGTAAAATTTAGTGAATACAATACACAAACAGACAATTGGGACAACTATATTGATAGACTAAAGTTTTGTTTTGAAGCAAATGGAATCATAGTGGACAATGTAAAACGTGCCAATTTTATTACGGTGTGCGGTCCGCAAGTGTACGAAACATTACTGGCGTTAATTACTCCGCGAAAAGCAACCGATGTGTCATTCAATGAAATCATAGACATTCTAACCAAACATTATAGTCCGAAACCAAATGAGATATCTATGTCGTACAAGTTTTATAAACGCGATCAAAATCGCGGCGAATCCGCTGCCGAGTACATAGCTCAACTTCGACGGATAAGTGCTAACTGCAATTTCAGCGACTTAGAACGTATGTTGCGGGACAGACTCGTGTGTGGCATGAAAGACGAGAAATTGCAGTACGAGTTGCTGAAAAAAGACAATCTCAATTACCAGGACGTAGTCGACGCCATGTTATCATCTGAAAGTGCCGTAAAAGACATGCGTATGATACATGTAGTGGAGAGCACCAGCTACAGTGGCGCGCAGGCGCCGTCAGGAGCAACCGCGCTGGCTGCTGCACCCGTTGGGTCGCCGTTGCCGCCGCCGGAACCTATGGATTTGGATGTCAACGCGCTGCGCCCCTGCCCTGCTCCGCGAACGTCGGCGCCATCTACTGCAGCACTGCGGCCTGCTCCTCGAAATTCTTTTCGACTGTGCTATCGCTGTGGAGACAGGCACGGTGGTGAATGCCGTTTCGTCAATACGACGTGTCGGTTCTGCAAGAAAGTCGGACACCTGGAAAAAATCTGGTGAAGTCAGACTCTGCGGGGACTACCGTAGTACCGTCAATGAAGCCACTGAATCAGATACCTATCCTATGCCTACAGCGAATGAGGTGTTCGCTGAGATAGGTGGCGGGAAATTCTATACAACACTTGATCTAGATCGGGCATACACTCAAGTTACTGTCACCGACGAGACATCAAAACTTTTGACTTTGAATACTTGCAAAGGCCTGTATTCCGTACACAGGCTAGCATTTGGCGTAAAGGCCTGCCCGGGCATTTTCCAAAGAATGATGACAGCTCTACTGGCAGGCATCAAAGGAGTAGCAGTTTTGATAGACGACATTATTGTCTCTGGTAGCACCATACAAGAAATGCTGAAACGCTTGGACAAGGTACTAGTACGCATCGAAACAGCGGGACTACGTCTTAATAAAAAGAAATGTAAGTTTGCAAAAGAAAAAGTTGAATTCTTGGGGTTTGTCATTGATAGTGACGGCATCCACCCGTCACCGAGCAAGGTTGAATCCATACAGAACACCCCAGAGCCCAAGAATGTTCAGGAATTACAAGCATTTCTCGGCCTGTATAATTTTTACGAGAGGTTTATCACCCACAAAGCTACAAATCTTGAGCCCTTACATCGGCTTTTGGATAAATCACAGGCATGGCAGTGGACGGAACGGGAACAAATTGCGTTTGACACAGCTAAACAAGCTCTTACATTTGACATGACACTCGTGCACTATGATTTAAACAAACCTCTCGTATTGACATGTGACAGCTCGGAGTATGGTGTTGGAGCGGTTCTCTCTCATATTATTGATGGTGGAAAAGAAAGCCCTGTTGCTATGAGCTCACGGACATTAAGCTCAACAGAGAGACGATATTCACAACTTGACAAAGAAGCAACAGCTATTTTATTTGGCATACAAAAATTTCACAACTATTTGGCTGGCAGGTCATTCACTGTGGTCACCGATCACAAACCCCTTCTTGGTATATTTCACCCCAAAAAACCGATGCCGACTATATTATCACCTCGTTTGACCAGAATAGCAATCGCTTTAACTGCACACAACTATAATATAGTATACAAGCCTGGAACACAGTTAGGTAGCGCTGACAGTTTGAGTAGGTGGCCACAGCCTGTGCCAGAAAAGCCTGAAGAGGAAATGAGCGAAATATTATTAATGGCTGAAAAACCAGAAGACTTCCCGTTTGACGCTCAGCATATTGCGACAGAGACACAAAAAGATAAAACATTGTCTCAAATAATTCATTATGTCCTACGAGGGTGGCCTTCAAAAGTAAGGGAGCCAGAGCTACATACCTACTGGCTACATCGCTCTGAATTATCATTACAAGATGGCTGTCTTTTGCTAGGTAATCGCGTAGTGGTACCGCCACTTTTGCGTGATGCTACGTTACGAGCATTGCATAAGATGCATAGTGGAATTGTGCAGACCAAAGCACTAGCAAGAAGTTACGTTTGGTGGCCATATTTAAATGAAAATATAGAGGCACTAGTGAGTCAATGCAACAAATGTCTTGAACATCGGCATATGCCACCTAGAACACAGCACGAATGGATAACACCCACTAGACCTTGGTCCAGGATTCACATAGACTTCGCTGGCCCTTTTCAGAACAAAAATTTTTTGATCATCGTGGACGCGTACTCAAGATGGCCTGAACTATTTATCGTTAACAATATGACCTCGGCGACGGTGATCCGACACCTACGAACAGTCTTCGCGACACATGGTCTGTGTGAGATATTGGTGTCTGACAATGGTACAGCTTTTGTGTCTGAAGAAATGAGGCAGTTTTTAGACTCCAACAAAATAAGACACATTACCACAGCACCATATCACCCTGCTACCAACGGATTGGCTGAAAGGATGGTCCAGACTGTAAAAGATAAAATACGTAAAATGGATTACCTAACATGGGATGTGAAGATACCCAGTGTGCTACTAGGTCTCCGAGCAACACCTTGTGCTGGAACACAAAAGAGTCCTGCAGAGCTCTTGATGAATCGGAGGATACGTACCTTACTGGATACCCTACATCCAGACCATATACAACGAAGAAGAACCGATAAACAAATACATGACAATTGTCAGAGACGGAACAGAGAGACGAATGTTGGTTGTAAAATAAGATACCGAAACTATGCCTCTGGTCCAAACTGGTTACCTGGAGTTATAGTGGAGAAAACGGGTCCATCCAGTTATAAAGTGCAGACAGAAGGTGGGCTTATCATCGACAGACATATTGATCAAATTATAAAAATCACATCACATGATAAGGACTCATCTCATGATACGGATGGAGGGAGAGATTCTAATATCTCAAGAAACGATGAGTCGCAAGATATTATAGAAATTCCTAGTGAAGAAACTTGGGCTGAGATGTTAGGAATACCAAAAAATTAAATTGTTATTTTGATTTATATTTATTGACTGCTGCTTACATTGTATTGTTTAGAAAATAACTTTTTTTGGTTCAATATTATTGATGATGTGAAATGTTAAATTATTATTATTAGTTTGTTTTTTATGCTATACTTATTTACATACTTAAGGGGAAGGTATGTAGAATACACATCTAATATGTTGTATGAACTTTGTAGGTTGGTTGATGTGGGTACTTTCTTGTTTTTCTTATTTACTTAATAAGATGAACTAAGTGGGTACATAAATATTTTCAGTGTGTTTTTTGCTACCTAGCTCATTAAAGCTGTTCTTTCGTAATTTAGTGTTTTAATACTTATTCTGGACATAATACAATGCAACACTTTTTTGTCATTATAATCAACTGTCGTATTATAAATTAAAACATTTAATTACATTCTGTCTTGTAGTCATAAAAAAAAAAAACATGTTATTCCCGTGGTGCTTCCCCTTTAATTCTGACTTTTTGTCATCACAATTTTTGCTGTCTCCCGCTTTTCTTGGGGAGGGAAACTGGAATACTTCCTACTCCTCCTACAATCTTCTGATTAATTTCGATGCGGGTTCCAAGACAGATTTAGCATGTCCCCCGGGCACCCCTGAGATCATATCAAAGGGTTTTTGCGGTTGGTTACCACTGTCGATCCTGGCTACACAAGAGTTGCAGTGGTGGTTAAGTGTGGTGGGCCAATTGCCCGTTTTAAAAAAGGTGCGTCATATCTTCTAAAATGCTAACTTTAAAAAGAACTATAATAGTACTAAACATATAAAAAAATAAAATATATTCTACAAAAACAAAAATATTCAAATTGGCGGTTTTACTGCTGGAAGTAGTTTATTGCAGGCAACCATTTAACAAATAATAATTTGCCATTGTTGACGAGAGAAAAAAAAAACGGAATTTAATGATATCGGGGTAGATACAAACCCAGACGTGAAATCCATACAAATGTATACCAGTGGTATCACATGTACTATTTACTAGTTCCAATGACACCACCAGTAGAATAGTGATGGGCGGACACAGCTATAAAAATAATTACAAATAGGTACAAATACAAAATAATTTATTTCCTCAAAATTATGATAAAATAATCAAGGAATATTGTAACTGTGATGCGTTTACTAAACGTATTGCACAATATTCGTAATTTTTGCCTAAAAACCGGAAACGAGCGGACAACAATAACATAGCTTAATTTAATAGTACACATAGTTACATTGTTTTGCATTTTCTTAACAATTAAGTTACATTATTGAACGCAATTTCTCTAATGCATGACCTAATGTAATTTCATGTTCAGAAATTGCAAAAGAATGTGCACTATTAAATCATCATTATTGATGTCTGGTCGTGTCCGGTTTTTGAGCACTGCATTCAAATTGTGAATATTTTGCAATATGTTAATACTTTTAGTAAACGCATCACGGTTACTGTATTCTTATTGATTAGTTTGTTTAATTTGGAGTTACCTTCTAAAACGTTATTCGTCCTATGACGCTCTCCAAAGACGCTAAAAATCGCAGGTAAATGTGATGCGCCAAAATCTTTCTATGTAATTAACGAATTTTTTCATATCAAACATACATTGGGATTTGATATATTCAAAGGCCTCTCGAATATTGTCAGATGGAAGAAGTGGTAAAACTGCTGTCAGTCCCACAATTCTTCTTTCAGCCATTGTTTTAGTGTGTCCCAAAGATTTTGCTTTTCGCCATATATTTCGCATCCAATGATAGTAGCATCCTTTTACTGTAATATTGGGAAACACTTTTAAAAAAGCTTTGTACGAAATAGGACATACCGGTGGGTTCCCACTATGGTATTTGCCACTTAATTAAGCTTAACAGTATGTAATAACTGTGCTCCTTTCGGTGTGTCACTAAAGCGAAAATTAAGGGCTTCACATTAGTGCTTGTAATGGTACTACATCAATACATAATACAATATACAAGTTAAACGGTCACAGAGAAAACGGGCTCCAAAGTGTGACATTGACAGTTCATCACCTGTCAAACAGTGGACAAAAACTCCATAGAGGATCAAAGTAACAAATATAATCATAGTGCTTTCAAGATAAAGATCAAACTACGTACAATAAACGACATTAAATACTCGTACATACAAGGTACAAGGTAGCGGCACGAAACTCTAGCGCTGACCGTTATTGCGCAGAAGTCAAAAATTAGGTCTCAGGGGGGCTAGAGGGACGAAGGGTGCTCGTGCGTAGCGCCGATTGGCTAGCCAGTCGTACTCCGTCCCCCGCCGTGATACGACGCTCCGCGGTCTTCTGACTGTACAGTCGCGTTCTTAAATCTATTGTTATTGCCGTTCATTGTTATTGTTTTTTGTTAAGTTTGAGTTCGATTGTTATTGTTGGTTTTTATTATTAAATTTGTTTGTGACTTTAAACAGTGAACATGCCTAGAAGAAATACTGAAGACAGGCACGAAAAATGGTGTATGGCGTGCATTGTTTTGTTAAAAAAGAAACCAATGAATTGATTGATTCTTTAAAGCAAATAAAAAGTGAGATTGACGAAGCAACGAGTATTTTGCTCAGTCATTCGAATGACAGCACGATAAGACAAACTTCAGACGTTATTAAGACGGGGAACATGAAAATAAATGATATAATCAGTTGTTTGGGTAAAATCCAAAAGAGGCCACAAGTACGTCTGTTGCAACGGTAAGAAACAACACCACTCAAGCCAATAGCTCTGATTTGATAACAGTTTTCAGAACACCTGGTAAAAAACGATCCAGACCAAAAACGGTCACAGAAATTGGTAACTTCGAACAAGGCGTGATTAAGAGGTGCATACACAACTATCACACGTTAAATAATGAGCTTCCCACCGTCGGTAAGCTAAAACAAAAGCTAGAAGAAGACATAAACTTCAAAGGCTCAGAACGAAGTCTTCGAAGAATAATCAAGAGTTTGGGGTTTCGATGGAAAAAAACTGAAAACAATCGAAAAGTGCTGATTGAGACTTCAAATATACGTTTGCAACGTATTGAATATTTACAAAAAATTAAGAAATATCGCCAAGAGGGACGGCCTATTATCTATACGGACGAATCGTACGTAGATTCATCGCACTCTAAGCCAAAAGCCTGGACCGACGGTAGTACAAAGGGCCTAAAAAAACGCATTTCAAAAGGACAGCGAGTTGTAATTGTCCACGCAGGGTCTGAGACTGGGTTTGTACCAAATGCGTTACTGACTTTTAAAGCGGGTACCAAATCAGGCGACTACCACGATAACATGAATTTTGAGAATTATGAAAAATGGCTCAGAACTCAATTGATGCCCAATTTACCAACTAATTCCGTCGTGGTAGTGGACAACGCGTCCTATCACAATAAACAGTGGGATCGCGCATGCATGGAAAGCTGACATGCAGGCTTGGCTGACCGAAAAAGGCATACATTACGATGAAACGCTACTGAAACCTCAGTTATACATTTTGATCACGGCAAACAAGGAAAGATTCTAAACATTTTCGATTGACCAAATCCTAGCCGAACAAGGCCATGAAGTTCTGAGATTACCATCATACCACCCAGATCTCAATCCAATCGAGATGGCATGGTCTGATATAAAACAATATGTAGCCAGCAAAAATGTGAAATGGAATGTTACTAAATGTATAGACCTAATTCAAGAAAAAGTTTTACTGATGGGTGCATGGGATTGGCAAAAGTTATGCAAAAAAGTGAAGGATATAGAAGAGGAATATGCAAAGAGTGACCATGTCGTGGATATGGTAACAGAAGAGTTCATTATTCGCGTTGACGCAGATAGCTCAGAGGATGACCTTGGAGATTCTGATGATGATGACGCTGCTAGTGACGATGACCGGAGCAGCCCTGAGTCCGGGCCTTCAAGGAGCAAAAAGCTCTGTCGAGACAGCTCCATTGTGACACACGATGATTTAATGGAAGGCGTGACACCATTATCTGATTCAGACTAAAGATGGGCGGCATAAACAAATGTGTATAAATTTTGGTCTTGTTCAGAAAACTTGTTTTATTAATTATTATATTAAATAAAAATTATCAAATTCGATTATATATTTTTTTCTACTCCCCATAAACTTAATCACTCGGTAGTGTACAAATAGTACATTTAAATATGTTCTTAAAATTATTTTATTAAAGTTATAATTGTATTGCGTGCGCGACTGTACCCATGCGCAGCTATCCCCTCTACATTTCGCTCAGCGCTAAACTTACGTGCCGCTACTTGTAACTATTATTATTATTAGGTCACGTTAGCTTCGCATTAAAAATAAAAACATAATAATTACTATATAGTATATAGTTTTTGTATCAAGGTACTATGTTAATTTATTTCAAGAGCACTAGTTAACCTGGGCGTGCTACGAGTACGAATTCAAGTACTTGTGACACCTCCAGGGGTATCTTTCGGGGGTGTCATTAGTCCGGAATGAAAAAAAAAACAAATATTAGGTTTTGTAAAGGCGGAACATAAAGTATTTTTTTTTTAAACATAATATATTTATTTAATCAAAGTATATACCATTGCTATCTATGCACTTTTCTCATCTCATAGGTAGTTCATTGATTCCTTTACATTCGGACAGGAATCAATAAAATCTTTGAAGGCGCTATGGACTGCCCCATCGGGGTTGAATTCAAAAAAGATCGCTGTACGCGCTGCATTTTATTTATGAATGAAAATGTTTTTTTTTTTTAATTTACAAATGAAACAACAAGCTTTTTTCGGAAAGTCAACAGAAAAAGTTACCACCAGTTCAACCTAACCCTAACCCGCTGAGAACAACCGGCGTAAGAAACTAGCATGTTATGAGTTGGTTGTTTGTAACTAGATAAGTTTTGTACCTACTTGATCGAGCGTATCCCGTACGTCTCGTGCGCCGGCAACAAGTGCTTGTCGCACTGCTATAGTCCTTCCCGGCACTCACTCGTTAAAATATACCTAAATTTCCCCTTTTTTTTCAGGTGTGGCAAATGGCAGAAAACATTTACAATGACGAGGAGCCAGAAACACCGGCTTCGGAGCTGGAGTCTGGCGTCAATGTCAACCACGGTTAAGTTGGCAACACTGTGTACGGAACTCGTTGGTGTGCTTATTGAGGAATGTTTTTTTTATGAATGCTCTCGTCTATGAAATGGAAGTTCTTTTAAACAGTATCGGCCTTTTATATTAGAGTTTTGAGCCAAAAATTCACAGTGATCAGTGATCTAAAAATTAATTTACTCTTTAAAGTCTGTACTGTATCTGGAAACTTTAAGAGTTAAAAAATGTATGATATATGTATGTATGTGTTTCTAAATATTCTTAAGTATATACTTAGAAATTCTAGATAGCTATGTGATGAATATATTAAGTACATTTTAAATGTAAGTGACATTTCAAAGGTAGTGCATATTTTATTTAGTTTTCTATTTAATGTTTGAAATTGAACAGAAAGATTGGTGTGTACATACATATATATTTTTTTTAATTCATTGTTACATCTTGGAATATGCTTATTATTTGTGTAAAGATCTGTTTGGCAAGTATTGTAGTATTTTTTATTTATTTAATATGGTTGTAACAATAATGTTGCTTTGAAAACATGCAATTGTCAAATTCCTTTGTCGTCTGTAGGAGTAGTCTCAGATACAGTAGTTGGTACTTCTGTTAGTATATCAATGTTCCATGTAACTTAGAAGTTAGAACTAAGGTTGTACTGATGCAGTTTTATATGATTGTAGACATAAACTTGATGAAAGACTCGATGAAATTGTAGACATTCTAAAACATCACGCCTCCTCATTGCGTTACAGTAGTACAACATAGTGACCAAGGTGAGGAAACTACACGCATTTAAAATGGTTTATCTTTACACATAATAGCTGTCCAAATATTCTGTTTACAATGATACATATTTAGTCTCCCAGTAAAAGGTTATTTATTGAACGATACAAGTTAGTTTGTCACACGACACGCGACTGTCCATCCGAACATTACGTTAAACATTATTGTATGTAATTTTAAGGTTTTATTATAATAATTAAAATATGGATAATTTTATGTTTATTTAATTTACTTGGAACACATTTAAGGCGTACATCCGAACCACTGACCTACATCCCTTATTCATATTAAATAAAATAAATTAATAATAATAATAATAATTAAATGGGAAGCCATCACTAAATTATTAAATTAATTTGTTGTCTAAACAACATCACGTGATTAATGGACGGCCTCTTTGTCGCGGGTCGCACCTTTGCGTCACTTCATATCAATTTGTGGCATGGCTCCTGGGTTCGGGCGGTTTTGAGACCCATTTTTATCCAGATGTCCACGTATATTCAATACAAAAATGTTGCTCCGCCGTTCAATTTGACGCTATATTTCATACCGGTGTTGGTCGGTAGGGACCTAGGGGGCTAGCGGGTCTATCGTAGGGGCTATCGTAGGCCGGGAGACCGAGCTATCGGATGGAGGTCCACCACCTGTTGGTGGTATTCCACTACGCGCCCCCGCACCACTACGCGCCCCCGCACCACTACGCGCCCCCGCACCACTACGTGCTCCCGTGCGCCGCAGCACCCGGTCTTTTTTTTTTTTTTTAATATATATCCTCCCCCTAACAATCAGGGCTTTTTATTTATCTTTTTTATTCTGTTTCTTTTTCAGTTTTTTTTCAATTTTTCTTTTTGATAGTCTTATTTCTACTTTACAATTTTTCCTTATGATTAATTTTTATATTTACAGTCATTAACTTCGTCCTTACAATAGTATTGTCAATGTAGAGTACAACGTACTTGTCAATACACTTATTTTTCTAAAAAGTACGCTCTCCGGTCTTACAATAAGTATGACACTCTCAGGTCTTTACCGCTCTTGTGCTGTATTGTTTTGTGTTTTTATGTTCTAAATAAAGTCGGTACCTTCCACATAGTTAATATGGAAATTAGTGTAAACCTACTCAACATGTTAAAAATGGCGAAAAATAGAGATGGTTCTAAAATGTGTGATATATTATATTTGGATTCACGTCTAGAATAAAACAAAATTAAACATCTTAAGTAACCCCCGACACAGAAAATTGGATGTCTGTTAAGTCGATTTACAGACGATAATTTTACGTGAAAACGTCATCACAAGCCGAACGCTTAAGTTGATCGTGCCTCTATTCGCTTGTTCCGCGCTCTCGCTTGCACGCTCGTTTCCGGCGGAACTTAGATTTCAAAAATAAGATTTAGTAGAGAAATAGTTAAATATTAGCAGAATTTAAAAGGGGAACTATTTCGACATTAAGAATTATTTCATACTTTTAAGTAAGCCTGCCGACAAACTGTGACGCAGTTTGGCGGGTTTAATATAACTGTATTAAGATGTTTATTTGCCAATAAAAATAAAAAAAAATACTAAGAATGTTATTGCTTTTAATTGGGAGTCGAATATATATTTATTTATCTTCTTTTAAGTGACATTAGGTATAATATTATTAACTAGTACCTTGGAGACCGAGCTTCGATCGGAGTTTTAGTAGGACAGTAAAATATTTAAAAATAAATTAAAAATATTAGGTCATTACATATGAAATTGGCGTTTTGTAAAGGACGAACACGTCGTTTTTTTATATAATATATTTATTTAATCAAAGTATATAATACCATTGCTATCAATGCACTTTTGCCATCTCATAGGTAGTTCATTGATTCCTTTACTAAAAAAAACCATTCGGACAGGAATCAATAAAATCTTTTAAGGCCCTTTGGACTGCCCCATCGGAGTTAAATTTTTCCCCTTGCAAGAAGTTATCCAAAATTCGAAAAAAATGGTAATCTGTTGTAGCAAGTTCCGGGGAGTACGGTGGATGTCTTAGACATTCCAATTGAAGCTCTTCTAATTTGGTAGCCGTCTGTTGTGCAGTGTGTGGTCTAGCGTTGTCCTGAAGCAGCAGTGGCCTAGAGCAAAGTAATTAATTAATTAAATACCTTTTATTTCAGGCTGCATAGGGCCGACCTGAATGATCAACCTCGGTTGTTTAGCAGCTAGCTTTTCCATCATGATTTGCAGTTGCTGGCAATATATAGACATCTGCCGTAATCGTCTGGCCAGATTTAAGAAAGCTGTAGTGAACGACACCGGCACAAGTCCACCAAACGCTCACAAGTAACTTTTTTTGAGTAAATTTTCGCTTGGGGCAGGCTTTGGCTGGTTCGCCAGGGTTCAGCCATTGCGATGAGCGTTGCCGATTATCGTACAGGATCCACTTTTCATCACAGGTAATGATTCGATTTAAAATCCCTTCATTATTGTGCCGGTTGAGTAATGTAACGCGCAGTCGACGCGCGTTTGTCGGTTTGCTGCACTCAATTCATGAGGTAACCACCTTCAAGCTTTTTCACCTTCCCAATTTGCTTCAAGTGGATTAAAACAGTTTTATCACTAACACCGCAGCCTGCAGCTAACTCGGACGTGGTTTGCGAAGGATCCGCTTCCACAATAGCCTTCAATTCTTCATTATCCACTTTGGTCTCCGGCCGTCCACGGGGCTTGTTCTGCAGGTCGAAATTTCTAGAACGAAAACGTTGGAACCAAAAACGCACTGCGTTTTCTTTTGCGACACCGCCGCCATACACATCATTAATCGTCGGCATCATTTAAAGTCGGTACCAGCCCGAACAACATCCTGATAAAACAATATTTTATAGAACTCATGTACAAGTTGGCTGGTACCGACTTCAAAGTTATGAAGATTGAGTAGAGAAATAGTTAAAATTTTAGACGAATTTAAAAGGACAATTATTTATAAAATAAATTTAATTTTATACTTTTTATGCATTTTTACTTTGGAAGGATATTAAACATTCATACATCTTAAATTACTCATGTTCTTATTTTTTGCCAAACCTCTGTATGTAAAATTTGTAGATCAATTTCATCCAATTAAGAAAATTAATATATAGGTTTTTTATTATCATTGCTGGCTACAACACCGTAGGGTTGACTAAAACTCCGTAGGTATCCCCCCATCCCGTATCTACTATTCAAAACGGGCTTTCCCGCAACGCGACGTCATTTGTTTTTTTATTAGGCACTGGTTTTACCGGTTTAAAATACAGGCCACGTATTGTACATCTAGATTCTAGGCTATAAACTTTGAGCTAAATTTCTTATAAATCTAATTAGCATGTTGTTGTCAGTTGCGCTCATTGAGAATAAAGTTTATCGCACACTAACTATTAAGTCCATAACAAAAATGAAAACTTTGTTTTTACATACATATAAACATTACATTCAATGTTGTACAGCGATAATAATAATAATAATAATCGTTTATTTGCATAGAATGTAGGTTACAAAAGTTCGTATATTTAAATATAGTGTCACAACATTCTGCTTTAAGAAGCGTGCAAATGTCTTTTTAATAATAATTTAAAAGAAATACAAACTGAAATAAGTAATCCACTATTCTACTGATAACATACAATTTTAAACCATTCCCTCGCATAGATACTTAAATCCCTCATAGCCATCTACAGATTTCATCAAGGCATCATAATATTATGCACCTCATTAACATTTAAATTCTTAGGACTTTATGCTACATTACACTTAATTGACCTTTATTTTTACTAACCTATCTGGAATAAAATTTAATTAGATTGAATAAATAGAAATAATAATATTCATAATACCATTAACAAAATAAAATTGAAATAAAAAGTCACTTTAAATTGTGTATATAAAATTAACTGTCAATATCTATTATCAGTACATAATATATATCTAATTACTAATCTATAAATATTTAAATTTTGTTAACATTTAGTCAAAAACTCAAAGAGATTTTATTTTATTCAATGTCTATTATCAGTACATAATACATACCTAATTACTAATCTATAAATATTTAAATTTTGTTAACATTTAGTCAAAAACTCAGAGATTTTCTTGTCATTAATGAATTCATCTATGCTATAATAGCATTTGTCAATTAAAAAATTAAATATTCGATTTTTAAATGAGTTAAAGTTCTGTTGTCTTAGATTTACGGGTAATTTATTATATATAGTTATAGCCATACAGTATGCACTTTTAGCAAAAATATTTAATCTTTTGATTGGAATTTGTAGCTTGTCTCCTCTATGTGGTCTTTGGCTTACTTCTTCTTTTTTTTTAATGAAAAATTCTGAGTGTATTTTTACAAACTTTAGTATCTCAAAGATATATAGACATGGAAGTGACAATATTTTATATTTTTTTAATATGATTACAAAATATTGAAAAAATACTTGGATTAGAGAGAGAAGTATATTAATTATTTATTATTATGGTATGATTGATAGAACTAGTAACAAAACATCTGTCAGGAGCTTTAGAATACCTTTCGACTTTTCAACTTAAATATCGAATAAGTATCTCGAAACTACCAGCCCTATGAAACATGCTTGTCGCGGGCCGCACCTTTTGCGTGACTTAATATCAATTCGCGGCCCCTGGGAGCGGACGGTTTCGAGCCCTTTGTATCCAGTTGTCCACGTATATTCGATACAAAAATGTTGCTCCGCCGCTTCATTTTTACGCTATATTTCATACCGGTGTTCGGTGGTAGAGGCCGGAGCGGCGGTTACGGGGGCCAGCGGGTCTCTTACCCGTCCGGTCACGGTCTGTCCGGTACGAGCTATGAAAGGGGGGCCGGCTACCACCCGGGCGGGGGGCTGTCCGGGACGAACTCGTATCAAAAAGGTGCCGGCTACCCACCGAGCACCGGGCTATCGGGGGCCGGCGGGGCGGGGGCTGGAAGATCGAGCTACCGGACGGAGGTCCACCACCACTACCATTACGCGCCCCCGCAGCACATAACTTACGGCTCGGCGCAGCACCCGGTGTATCACGCCACTCCGCCCGTCTACGTGTACGAGTACAGGAACTCTGGCAGCAGATTCGACACCCTGCTTACCGGCCTAGCTCTCTACAACCTGGGCAGAATGTCTGCTCATCAAGACAGTTACAGACGGTACGGCTCGGAGTACAGAAGCAGCCCGGGGGAGATGTGCAAGTTGGCGATCAGCAGGCGGAACGGGGAGTACGAGGAGACACGGGTGGACTGCCGGCTGATGTCCAGCTTTATTTGGGACGCGGACCGAGAGTCGTCGGTTTCTACGCGGACGGTTGTCTCGCAAACCGTTACAAGTAATGGTACCACCACAGTACAGAACACCACAGTCGTCGACGCGTTGCAGGCGAAGGGACCGTCCATACAGGTCACCCCGGGGATGGACTGCTTTATGATCAGAATATCGAGAGACACCTCCAAGTTGAAAAGGAGGGTGGACTGCGCGCTCCTGCAGGAGTACGCTCTCCAGTCTTACAATAAGTGTGACACTCTTAGATCTTTACCGCTCTTGTTGCTGTTTTGTTTTGTGTTCTTATGTTCTAAATAAAGTTGGTCATTACATTCCACATTGTTAATTTAGAAATTAGTGTACCTACTCAACACGTTAAAAATGGTGAAAAATAGAGATGGTCCTTAAATATGTGTGATATATGTATGTATGTATAGTCGGATTCACGTCTAGAAAATACTCCGACTTTTTGTACAAAAAAAATGGAACTCATTTATATTTATATAAATCTACTGATTGCTATAACAATTCAACGCACAAGTCATAGAAGAACTCGTTCAGATTATATGTATACTATTATACATAATAAAAATAATAATGATTTAATAATTATGTGTGATTCCGGCGCTCATGCCTCGGAACGTCACAGTACCTACTCCTATATATAAGTTTATTAAATATATGGTACAACCAGTCATTTCCTTCATTTGTTACAAAAATGTTGTTCCGTCTCTTCATTTTGACGTTATTTCTCATACCGGTGTTAAGCAGACGAGGCGGATACGGTTTCAGAGGCCACAGGATGAAAACGCTTGGTCTGTTCGGTACGAGCTCGTATCATAAGAGGCCGTTATCGGTGGCCGGGAAGCTGTGGAGCTACCGGACGGTGGTCCACCACCGCTATCATTACGCGCCCCCGCAGCACATCACTTACGGCTCGGCGCAGCACCCGGTCTATCACGGCATCCCGCCTGTGTACGTGTACGAGTACAGGAACTCTGGCAGCAGATTCGACACCCTGCTCACCGGGCTAGCTCTCTACAACCTGGGCAGAATGTCTGCTCATCGAGACAGTTACAGACGGTACGGCTCGGAGTACAGAGGCAGCCCGGGGGAGATGTGCAAGTTGGCGATCAGCAAGCAGAACGGGGAGTACGAGGAGACGCGCGTGGACTGCCGGCTGATGTCCAGCTTCATTTGGGATTCGGACCGTGTGTAAGCTAGGAACTTACACATACGACTTTGAGCTGAGGGAAGTAGGTATATAGGTTAATGTGAGGGCTGGAGAAATCTGGGACTGACCTTATTGTTGAGCTGGTGGTTCTGGATCTGGGCGGAGGTTTCTTCTCACTACACTACACAGCTGTTGAGCGGATTATCGATAGATTTATCGCGGTTCGCCGGCGAATTTGGTATTATATTAACGAGCACAAATAAATATGCGCACACGCGTTCGCGTTCACTAGGTTTCGGGATGAGCTGAAAATGCATCCGGCGCGTAAGGGGATCTAAATGCAAGTGTTCGTCACTCTCTGACAGCGCCCCTTTCGGTCGGCCATACATCACGTAGTGATGTCCTTTGTGTTTATTCTAAACGTCGCGCTAGTGTTGGCGCGAACATCCTGGGGGGCCCGCACAGGCGGCGAGCTGAGCCCCATCCTGAGCAGAATCCAGTGGGAGCCGGGCAATCTTGCCGACAGGCCTCCGCAGCTGGCCTTGAGTCGTGTCCAAGTCTACAACTCTGATGACTCCATCCTTCCCAGGTAGCAGACGTGAGATTCTTCCCATCTTCCATTGTAGAGGAGGCAAATTGTCCTCCTTGAGCAGAACCAGTTCTCCAATTTTGGGTGGAGAGGAAGAGGAAAGCCATTTGGAGCGGATTTGAAGGGTATGGAGGTATTCCAAAAGCGCTGAGAGAGTGATTGAATGAGCTGAAAGCGTTTGAGCGGAGATATTACTCTTTCATCTAGAGTCAGCTCGGGGAGAGCTGTGAGCGGACGGCCAATGAGAAAGTGGCCAGCAGTAAGGGGCTGATAGTCCGTGGGATCGGACGAAAGTGGACTGATGGGCCGAGAGTTTAACACAGCTTCGATTCTAGTGAGCAGAGTTAAGAATTCCTCGAAAGTGAGGTGTTGCTCACCGATAACACGGTATAGAAGTTGCTTTGTGGATTTAACATTAATCTCATGGATACCTCCCATCCATGGGGCTTTAGGCGGATTGAGTAACCAAGTTATATTTTGAGTTGAGAGTTTATGAGAAATGGCGTCGTTATTGTCATTGAGAAATTGTTGTACCTCTAGTAGATGATTCCTAGCTCCTACATAATTTGTGCCACAATCCGAACGTATCAATACCGGAAGTCCGCGACGTGAGCAGAACCTTTGTAATGTTGCAATAAACGCTTCGGCAGTGAGCGATGAGACTGGTTCTAAGTGAACCGCCTTTGTAGTGAGGCAAACAAATATGCAAAAATATCCCTAAATTAACTTAGCATTACGTAATTGACTTGATTTGAGCAGAAACGGTCCGGCGAAATCTGTTGATACGTGACTAAATACGGGCTGAGGTATGACTCTATCAGCTGGCAGGTCAGCCATGATAGGTACTTCGGGCTGAGCGCGGCAACGGAAACATCTTATGCATTTAAACGTTCTGTGCCTTATAATGCGGCGGGCAGATAATATCCAAAATTGCTGACGTAAAATAGCATGTAGCGTGTCCGTGCCAGGGTGGCAGTGTATGCGATGATAGTGATCTATTATGAGGTCTACGAGCGGACTAGAACTAGGCAAAATGAATGGGTGTTGAGCATCGTATGTGAGTTCCGAACGAGTGAGTCTACCTCCTACTCTGAGGAGACCGTCCTGCGTAAAAGGCGACAGACGTTGTAGTCGTACTGTGCAGATTCTATCGGTTTGCAGGCGGTGAATATCTTCTGCGAATGCATTTTGCTGTACAGAGCGGATCCAGAAAAGTAATGCTTCTCTACGTTCACTTACAGTTAGAGGGCCTAGTTGTCGCGAGTTTGAATTTAGTTTACAGTTACGAATGAATTGCCTCATGTAGGCAGTGACACCAGTTAGTTTTTCTAAAGAGCTGAAGCGAGTGAGCAGATCACTATCGACACCGGGTATCGAGAAATTGCATGGTACGTATTTTGGTTTGAGCCCTGGCAAGTCTTGTCGAGTATGAGCTGAAGGCATCTTGGGCCAGGTATCCTCTGGCAATTTGAGCCAAGGAGGAGACCACCATAAATCATGAGCGGAGAGAGCTTGAGCTGATAATCCTCTGCTTGCACAGTCAGCAGGATTTAATTGGGAAGGTACATGACGCCACTTAAGTGTGAGTGAATTTGAGTTAATTTTTGTTACTCTATTTGATTCAAATGTTTGTAAACGATGGGGCGGAGTTTTTATCCATGCAAGCACTATGGTACTATCTGACCAACAAACGTGATGTGTAATTGTGAGATGAGCAGACAATTGTTGGGAGACACGCAACATGAGCTGAGATAATAGAGTTGCAGCAGACAACTCTAATTTGGGGATTGTGAGTTTATTTTTAATCGGTGCGACTTTAGATTTAGCAATCATGAGGTGAACGTTAACAGATCCGTTGTGAGCTGATTCTTGTAAATATATCACTGCAGCAAAACCACTTTCCGAAGCATCTGCGAATCCGTGAAGTGAGTATGTTGATTTGAATTTGTGTGGAGCGATATGTCTGGGAAAATGTATATCTGAGATGTGCGGAAGATCATGATAGATGCGCTGCCAATCATCTGTAATATTATTTGTAGTGGGATCGTCCCAGTCCAATTTAGTTAACCATAACCTTTGAAGAAGTATTTTTGCGCGGAATATGACGGGTGTAACCCAACCGTTTGGGTCATAGAGAGAAGCTACTGTGCTAAGAATTGAACGTTTTGTAATGTGGGTAACTGGTGGTAATGAGATGTGATATGTAAATTCATCAGACCGGGGAATCCATCTAATACCCAAAACCTTAATTGATGGAGACTCTGCGCTGATGTCAAAGTCTTTAGGCATTTCGCATTGATCGTCTGGAAATCTTTGCAAGAGCTGAGGTGTGTTTGATGTCCATTTACTAAGTTTAAATCCACCGAGTGATAACAAATCAATGAGCTGAGTTTGGAGTGCTGATGCTTCTTCTATGGTGTCATGGCCGCAAAGTACATCATCCACGAAAACAAATTTACGCAAAATTTCGGCAGCCTGAGGATAGCGATGACCTTCATCTTCAGCTAATTGTAATAATGTGCGGATAGCATGATATGGACTTGAGCGCAATCCGTATGTAACAGTGTTGAGTGCATATGTGAGCAGAGGTCGATCTGGAGACGATCGCCAGAGTATGAGCTGATAGTGTCTTTGGTCTGGTCTTAAGAGAATATTTCTAAACATCATTTTTATGTCAGTGCTGAATACTATACGATGTGCGCGGAATGATATAATAATATCTACAATGTCTCGTTGAAGTGCTGGACCTGTGTGCAGGCAATCGTTTAAACTGACTCCATTGGATGACTTACAACTGCCATCAAATACTGTGCGGAGTTTGTCAGTACCTGATTTGAACACGCCATGATGAGGAATATAATAATGAGGTTTATGTGTAAATGTAGACGGATGACACGGTGTCATGTGTCCTAAGTTTATGTATTCGTTCATGAATTCTATATATTTTTGTCGCAGTGTGTGATCGGATTGCAACCGTTTTTCTAGATTGAGAAATCTACGTAGAGCAATAGCATGAGTACTACCTAATACGGGTGCATCTGATAAGAAGGGAAGAGTCACCATGTAACGGCCTGAATCGTCACGAATGGTGGTTGAGCTGAATATGTGTTCACATTGCTCGTGTAGCGGGTTTGAATGAGCAGAACGAGGCTGGGGTTCTTCCGACTCCCAGAATCTTTCCAGGCTTTTGCAAATATCATGAGTAGAATGAGCAGAATGTGTAGAGTGAGCCGACTGAGTATAATGAGTATGAGTAACATGAGCAGAGCCAACTTGAGCTACAGGTGAATCGCATGAGTGCTCAACGAGTCCTATGAGTGCAAAATCAAAAATCGTGCCGAAGGCTATGGGCTTCCCCGGGCCCAAAGCAACCTTAGTACCATCCAAAACGTGACCCAAAACGTCTGAGCCTAAAATGAGATCAATGGGCGCAGGAGTATGATAAGCTTGATCCGCCAATGGAATGAGCTGATGAGCTGAGTCTTGTACAACATCTGGTATTTTTTGCAAAGGTAAATAACCTGTAACGTCTTTGAGAATATGAGCGGTAGTAGTAATAGATGGCGTGTCACTGTGTGTGGGCCTAAATGTTATTGTGACCCAACCTTTAGAATTTTGTATGTGCTGATCACCTACACCTGTAATTTTTAATGAACATTGTTTTGGTTGCAAATTAAGATTTCTAGTCATGCGCTGAGTTATGAGCGTTATCATGTTACCACAGTCCAATAAAGCCCGAGCTTTGTGATATTCTCCGCATTTATCAGATATATTTAAAACGGCTGTGGGAAGTAACACTGGAGTTTTTAATGGGTTTTCTATGTGCTGAGTTGAATTTACTTGGGCTGATTCTACAGAATATTGGGCTGAACTAGATTTAGATATTTTATGAGCTGAATGTGATGCAGGTGTACTATGAGCTGAATGACATTTTAAATTATTGGGTTGATCTTCTAATTCTATGTGCTCCGTGATTGTAGGTAGTCATTGTTTTTAGTTTTGAGATTGATGAGTTGTAGACGGTGCATGATCAGACGATTGGTTGGGGTCTGATGATGATGATTGATGTGCACGCGTATGTTGTGTGTAGGCCGTGTAGGTATGTGGCTTGTCTTGAGCACGCCGGCGGGGCTGTGCACGTAAATGAGGAGGAAGCAAATGCGCTGACGATACCGGAGAATTTGGAGTTCCGTGACGATGAAGCGAGGTGTGGTGATTTGCACTTCCACACTCTTTGCATGAGTTTGTCGAACGACATTCATTTTCAAAATGCGGACCTAGACATTTACGACATCTGTCGTTGGCTTCTATGAAATCCCAACGACCTTGAGTGGGCTGATGATTATATATTATATATTTCGGACACGCGATAAGTTTGTGTTCTGTATTCCTACAATAGGGGCAGTAGAATCGCTTGTGTTTATCTGTATTCCGGGCTGAGTACTCGCGCCGCTCTGTTCGGGGGGAGGGGGGCCAGTAGCGTTGAGGGTAATGAGGAACTGGGCTGACGTGATAGCTACTTAAAGTGTGAGCCGATGGCGAGCGCTGAGTATTACGAGGATACGCGGGACTAATTGGTCTAAAGTGTGGACTGCGCGGAGAGTTTGCGGGGGGTGTGTGTTGACGAGAGGGCCCAGTTTGTGGTGAGTAGGTAACACCGCGCGTTGCATTAGAATATTCGGTTTCGATACAGCGCGCGTGCTCCTCTAAAAAAGAAATCAAATCACCTAAGGTGGGCAGAGTGTCCGAGATGCCGTATCTTCTTTCGAATAGGGTGCGGAGCTCGCCTCGTAATTTTCTAACTACAATAGACACAAATACGTAATTACTATCCATAGGTAAACGCAGATTATTTAATGCGCTTTGTGCGGAAATGAGCGGAGTTAAAAACGTCGCGCGTATGCTTGATCGAATATGAATATTAGGTAGGCCGAGTATTATATCAACAAACCCATCTATCAGAACACGGCGGTTTTCATACCTACGTGTGAGTATATCGAGCGCGACGCTGTAATTATCATTTGTGATTTTTAAATGCGCAATCATGCTGAGCGCCTCCCCCGATAGGCAAGACAAAAGATAGTGCAGCTTAACTGCATCTGTAAGTGACGTCATGTCGTCTGTAAGACTCCTAAAAATCGTAATAAACGATGGCCAGTCCTCAACGCGTGAGCTGAATTTTGGCAGTTCAATTTTGGGCAGAACGGCAGAAGTGAGCTGACTTGACTCTGAAGTGGAACTTATATTTTCCGCTGCAGTTAAAATATCATAATATTCGGATAGCGCGTTCTCGTAACCGGCTGTATAAAACTTTTCAATTTCTTCTGTAACACTGCCGTCGTCTAAAATTTCGCAGTATAAAATTTCTAATTTTTGTTTCAAATTTTGTAGGTCTTTAAAACGCGCATTAAACTCCGTTTTGTTAGACTTTGAGTCACCTTTGTGTAATGCCAATGCGATCTCTCTGAGCCGACTAATAGATTTTATAGTTTGCCTAAATATGGCCGCTTGCGATTTTGTAGGCATGTTTAAAAATATATGCGTGTAACTAAGTTAAATATTTAAAAGTAATGAGCGGAAAATACGCGCGCACTTAATTAAAACGCAGAAAATAGATTTTAATAATGTGCCGACAATGTATACAATTTTATCATAAAATGTGTACGAGTTAATTAACAAATGAGCTGACCGATCGCCTGATGCTAATATAGTATTAGTGTATGTTTGATGAGCGGAGATTAATGCGTTAGAAGTCGTCTGTAATATTATATTAATGTCCTGAAGTTTGAATATAAACAAATCTTAGCGGGCGCGTTAGAAACAAAATAACGTAATGAAAACAATGTAAGTAGGTATGAGCAGGTTCAATCTCAATAGTGTGCCGACTTATTCAAAACAGCTGTAACGTAACACCTAAACGTATAATATATTTGTATAAACACAGAACGTAGATAAGATATGAATTCAATGTGAAGGTCACTATTTATTCTATGAAGAATACCTAATTGAGAATGAATGTAACAGCTGTTGTTTACGCACGGGCGCCGTGTAGGTACCTATTACCTACAGAATGCACAAAAATCAAGTACCGAAGCGAGCCGACGATGTTTGTATGGGCACTTGGGATGTTATGCGACTCATAACTATTAAAATAATGCTAAGTTAATTAATATTGTGTTTTAAAAATTGAGAATATGAAGATATAAACGTTATATATAGATAAAATACTTAGTAATGCAACGACGATTCACAATTCTGTTATGAGCCGAACGTAATTCACAATACGCACTAGTTATTACTTATTTTATATGCGAATCAAACATTAAAATATTTTGTATGTAATTAAGAGCTGAGAAAATTATATAAGATATTATTGGCACAAATTATGTATTAGGTACGTTAGGGAAGTTCTGGAATGTTCGAGTTCTTTGTTCGACAATAAGCCGACAACCTACCCACTATTTTTTTTTTATTTTTTTTTTTTGGGTTTTTCCTATGAATTTATGGGCCGAAATATGCACAAAATAATTTAAATAATTAACATATAGGTTAATATCAAAGTACAGAATAGGGGTTTAATGTTAAATGTGCCGAATTGATAATGGGAATGGACTCTAACTTGGTTTTAAAATGGCGGGGCGGCCTGGCCAGAATTAATTGGACAAAATATAAATAATCGAGCTGATTTTATGTGCAGAATTGGGCGGAGTGGAACTGTAGGTGCTGGTTCTAATCAGGCCCAACGCCGGTAATAGGGAGAAGGGCTTCACGAAGGCTCGATGGACCAAGAAATGTGTAAGCTAGGAACTTACACATACGACTTTGAGCTGAGGGAAGTAGGTATATAGGTTAATGTGAGGGCTGGAGAAATCTGGGACTGACCTTATTGTTGAGCTGGTGGTTCTGGATCTGGGCGGAGGTTTCTTCTCACTACACTACACAGCTGTTGAGCGGATTATCGATAGATTTATCGCGGTTCGCCGGCGAATTTGGTATTATATTAACGAGCACAAATAAATATGCGCACACGCGTTCGCGTTCACTAGGTTTCGGGATGAGCTGAAAATGCATCCGGCGCGGAAGGGGATCTAAATGCAAGTGTTCGTCACTCTCTGACAGCGCCCCTTTCGGTCGGCCATACATCACGTAGTGATGTCCTTTGTGTTTATTCTAAACGTCGCGCTAGTGTTGGCGCGAACAGACCGAGAGTCGCAGACGGCTGACTCGCAAACCGTTACAAGTAATGGTACCACCACAGTACAGAGCACCACAGTCGTCGACGCGTTGCAGGTGAAGGGACCGTCCATACAGGTCACTCCGGGGATGGACTGCTTGATGATCAGAATATCGAGAGACACCTCCGAGTTGAGGAAGAGGGTGGACTGCGCGCTCCTGCAGGAGTACGCTCTCCGGTCTTACATTAAGTGTAACACTCTCAGGTCCGTGCCGACACTCTTGTTTTTGTCTTGTTTTGTGTTATTATTTTATAAATAAACTATGGAACTTTAGCAGGCTTTTAAATGTTTCGGTTTTAGCACCTACCTACACTACAGTACTCATGATAAATTAACTTCAATTTTGTTATTTTGTCAGCTGAAACCCGCGACGTCGGCCTTGTGGTGTTTTAATATCATACAAGATACATCTTACTAAATAATAAATATCTATACCGCGCTTACTTTTATAATAATATTGCTCTAATATTGCTCCATATAATAGTTGAGTTTTGAATTAATTAATATTTAAAAACATAAATCATTTTATTTACATAAACATTCTACTTCTAGACGTTGACTTTATCGGAGAACAGCTTGGGTATGTTTTTCCAGCACTCGTAGTATTTGTGGTCCACTTTCTGGCAGGTGTCGGCCCCCCACTTCGTCATTGCCATACTGAGGGACGACTCGAACATGAAAGCCTGTAAAATGCAAAATGGTTCCGTAACCAAAGGGTAAGAACAGAACCTACATACCTACTTAACCTAAAATCTGTCAAGCGGTTTCGCATATCGGTGGAGTTCGATAACAATTATTGTGACCATTTCCAATACAGCTGTTATTCTTATTATTAATAAATGGTTGGTAGTAGAACTATTAGTAAAAACCGACCAAGTGCGAGTCGGACGCACGCATGAAGGGTTTCGTTCCGCATAAAACGGCAAAAAATGCAATGTCTGTTTTATGGGAGCCCCACCACCTGAATATTTATTTTATTCTGTTTTTAGTGTTCGACACAAGACATCGTCTGTGAAAATTTCAACTGTCTAGCTATCACGGTTCATGAGATACAGCCTGGTGAAGTGATGTCGTTTCGATTCGGTCTGGATTGACCCTAACAATCTAATACAGATTATTAAAAATTTTAAAATATAGAAAAACTCGTGTGTTTAATGCCAACCTCTTCCGACAGGCGAAACCGCTTGACAGATTTTACCTACATTTGATAGGTGATAGGTCGGAATAGGTAAAATAGGCAGAACAATGTTAGCCGGTTCAGCTAGAAATAACAAACCTGTGTGCCAACAGCGATTTTCTCTGCAACGAGTTTGGCGGAAGACGCGCTGACGAAGCACTTGTGGTCCGGTCCGTGAGGGGTCATGACGGAGTGCAGAGTTGCTCCCCCCGGCGAGAACCCCTCCGCTTTGGCCTCGTAGTTGCCCAGAATGAGGCCCATAAACTCGCTCATGCAGTTCCCTGAATATCACACCATTTTAACAAAGTATCTTTTTTAAAAGATGCTTTAAAACTTCTTTTTTTGCGATTATTTTTCATTAATTACCGACAATATTTTGAATATTGATAATCGAAAAGAAAATCTTACAAGTATTATACTTTGTAGTTTATAATTTATTGATAGATATCGGTAAGTATATCTATCTATATTGAATATACTAAAGTAATATTATAAAGGGGAAAGATTGATCTTTGGTATGTTTGATTGCATTGAATAGGCTCTGAAACTACTGCAACTGGACCGATTTTGATGAAACTTACACACACACAGGCACAGAAATAGATTAGACCACGGAGGACATAGCCTACTTTTTATCACGGCAAAACTTACATTTCCTGCCGGAATCAAGTTCTCTGGCCACGCTCACTGGTCGCGGTACCTTTACGGTTTACCCTAAAGTTCGGTCGCGGAGTACGTAGAATTGCGTATACTTGTCTTTTACACTCGCGCACCAATATATTGTAATCGTATAGGAGCTGCGCAATAGTGAAAAATAATAATTATATTCGTGCACGTGCTCCGCGACCGCACTTTAGTAGCGTACCAAGTCACCTATAATAATGGAGTTTATTCTACTACCAATTACTGATTATGGTGCATGGCATTATATAGGGCATGTTTCACAATCTACTGATAAATGTCAGATAGCTTATTTGCATGTTTTGTCGCTCGATGTAGAAGTAAGAGCGGCAGAACTTCCGAATAAGCTATCCGACACTTATTAGAAGATTGTGAAACAGCCAACAGGCCTTTAGATAAAGCACTTACTGTGATAATACGGCGGTCGGAACGTGTGTTCCTGGACTGACCAACGCGGAGGGAAGATGACGAAGTCGGCTATCGCGACTCCGGGCATGGTCGACGGGCACGTCAGAACCGTGAATATTGACGGGTCCTGTACAAAGTGACCTAAATTTAGGGTCGAGGCTCGCGGGCTCGCGGGCAAGCAAACATCAGAACCAGCAATATTGACAGATCGTGTACAAAGCGACATTATAGTTATCGGTATATCCTACATAAAGTAGTAATCTTTAAATTAGTGTCCACGGTGGCCAAAGATTTCAAAATTGTAAAGATAGGCTATGAAGTACATTTGATAGAACAAATCTTCATACAAGAAAAAGTTACGCCATCTTGTTTTCACCATACCTCAAATGTCAGCCATCTCGATTTCACCATACCTCAAATGTCAAAATGGCCCCAAACAACTCTAAAAGTGTGGCCATTTATGTAGGGACAGTTTTTGCCTCAACATTCCTCGTCTATAATATACCTTAGATACGTCTATGGTGGTGGCACACAACCTTCAAAACTGCACAGAATTCATGTTATGCTGCTTGCATGTGGCATTGCTGCATGTGGCATTGCGGCAATGCATGCTTGCATTCGAGCGTAAAATGTATGAAGCTTGTCTTCTGCCGCTCATTATCCTGTGCATGTCAGCGAAACTCACGCAGTGGTCGAAGGAGACGGAGTTGATGACCATGAAGTTTTCGAGGTGGTACTTATACGGCACGTAGTTGCCGTACCACGCCACCACGTCGAACGGCGAGTGGCCCTGCACCGCCTCGAACATCGCACCTTGATACTTGCTAAATATCTTGAAACCTGTCAAACGTCTGCTATCAGAAAAAAGCCGTAGCTTTCCTGTCATGTTCTAAGACGTTGAAAATGAAGGCTTTCAAGGTCGGTTGTGTTATCTGACAGTTTTTTGGTCCCGACGCACATAAATAGCCGTCTTTCACAGGCGACACATCGCACGCGTTAGGTCCAAAAAGCTGTCCTAATATGGCACGACCTTGAAAACACTCATTCGTTGGTTTGCCAACAGTTACACGCAATAAAAAAGCTCGTAGGTACCAGGTATTTCCTCGTCCATGTAATGCGCTACAGGCGTGAGGAAGTCGCGAGGGTTGGCCAAACCGTTGGCGCCGATTGGCCCCAAGTCTGGCAGCTTGAAGTGGCCGTCGAACACCTCCAGTATGTAGCCTCTGGAAGTTACAAGCAGACTTTGTATCTTCTGATTCTTTTCGGTGGCTTGCGACCGCTATACTTTTGCAGGGCAAATGTAGGCATTTTAATGGACCATTCTCACGGTGTATAGCCTGCAAATCCAGTCATGTCAATAGTGTCAAATTAAACTATTAAGCAGAGTAATATGTTCAAAGATTATCCGTGTCGGTGTAAAATACTATGAGAAGTACCTATTATATCATCATAATATTGCGATGAAAGAATGTATGTTGAAAGAATGAATGAATGAATATTGTGATGATGGTGGTGATGATGATGATGATTACCGTAATTGACATAGTGGCATATGCTTGCAGTTCTTTAAACAACGCCGAAATCCCCAAACATGTATGTTCAGTACTTTTGGATCCAGGGTATACCTTGGTGCAAAATCTTACTTTTTGGTAGCATATGCTTAGACTACTTCAGAAAAAGTCAAATGCACCAATTTTTCTTTCTTTCTTTTTATATGTATCCATATAAGTTTCGAGGAGTTCCCTCGATTCCTCATGGATCACTTTCACCATTTTCGTGAAAATGAGACCAACTTGGGATTATATCCTTTACATCAAAAAATAATTTTGAAAATCGGTCCATAGACGGCGGAATTATCGTTACCAAACAAAAAAATATATACTATGGGTGCACGAATTCCGCCGTCTATGGACCGATTTTCAAAACAACAAAATATATACTATGGGTGCACCAAAAAGACCAAACAAAAAAATATATACTATGGGTGCACGAAAAAGCCGCGAAATGCTTCGAGAAAAGCCGCTAAATACCTACTTGGCGATTACGCAGCCACGCCATCAGATGATGCAGCTATGTCATAACTCATAACTTAATTACCTACTTACTTATTGGGTTCAAATGATCACGTTCTCGGAATATTCTAAGGCTCTGGAAAATTTATACTGTTACCTGGTGGGTCCTTCGACGTGGACGGCGAACCTCATGCCGAGCTGTATGACTGCTATTTCGTTTGGACGCACCTCCATCTTGCCAAACTCAGTCGTTATTAACAATGTGCCCTGTTGTGGCACTGAAACAAATCAATTTGTAATCATAACTCATTGTTATTTTTATAAGAGTATAACTGAAAATGTAGTACCCTATAAATACACACCTACCTTAAGCATAGGCCAACATTATCCGGAAAATCTCTGGCCGGAAATAAAGCAACGCTGAAAATGGAACTCTGCGGCCTAGTACAATACAGTTGAACATCGAACACACGGCAGCAACTTAAAAACTCGACGCTCGTGTTCGATTTTCACCTCTATTTTATTTGCACAGAGTTCTATTTTTTTTGGCGCTGTTTTTTTTTCCGCCCGGAGATTTTCCAGATAATGTAACCCCAGACAAGGTATTATTTATGATAGGTACTACATTTTCGAGTTCAAGGCATAATCCAAAATAACCAATAAAATAAACGCTAAGGAAAAATTGGATACAGGCTATATTATTTTGTGCTTGAACTTAAATATTAACAATATTAATGATTTTTAATCATTAATGTATTACAATAATTAAGTATATTATGTATCTAAGTATATTCTATAAGGTATAGCCTATTTATTTACCTTCGACCGACTTATAATTTTTTTTGCAAAAAAAATAACCTAAGTACCTACTTACCTATTAAAAAGTCCCCATCGCTGTTATAGAACGCCGATTTGTCCATGGATGTGTTGCAGAGGAACACGTGTATGGCAATCCCATGCCTGGACCGCGGGTCTCCTGCCCCGCAAATTGTATGCAGTCCACTCACGAAGTCCACCTTATCCGTTGATGGGATATCGAAGGGGAACCAGCGAATCTAAGAAATTACCACAAGTAAAATTAGCCTTTATGGTAATTGGTAGTTGGTTAAAACGGGAGAATGGTGATGATATTATATCGTTAACAAGCTGGTACCGGTAACTTCGTTTGCGTGGAACTATTAATGGAAATGGAACCCTATTTTATAACGGAAACCCTAAGATAAAAATTAATAGTGGTTCAAGTTACCCCCTATAACATAAGTTATCTGCCAATGATAGTTCGGTTAAAATCGGAACGGCCGTTTAGAGATTAGCCGGAACAAATAGACAGACATAGGGACATACAAAATTTAAAAAAAGAATTTTTTGGTGTAGGTACCATACTTATATATATAAGTAGTTAGTACTAATTACTATCACATGCTTAGTGCAAAGCTGTTAATTTGTAATTGTTAACAAGCACGTTTCAATTTGATTTATTTGAATAGATATTCTGGCTTTGAATATTTTTATGGGTAAAAGACGTGTGACATTAACTGCCCAGGTTCACCATACTATGGACCCTTAAACCAGGTAGATTCTACTGATGAGTGATACACTTGACTCCTGTAGGTACAGTGTACACCCATTATGGGCACCATTATACACACACACCCATAGACAACTATTATTTTTACCTATCATTAAATTATTTAATTTCGAATCAAAATGCTTATATGAAGAGATATTACTTTTTAATAATACGAGTAGTTAGGTATTTAACCTGATTAGGATCGGGCGCAACTTCGTCCCAGTTATGAGTCAAGAATTTTGCAGCATCCGACTTCTTGAATGGCTCATGGACGACTGATGGACGAATCCTATAAAAATATTACGATTATTACCAGAAAAACAAATATCAGAAGTCAGAACCTAGACAAATAGACAAACCTAACCTAACAAATAGAAGGTTCTGTTTTCTGATATTTGTTTTCCTGGATTTCTCTGATATTTGTTTGATTTGTTTTTTGGGATAAGGGAGTATGTAAAAGTAAAAGATCCGATGGAAGCGGAAGATTACCATGACCTCACAGAAAAAGCTAAGTAACAATCGGATGGATGGGCGTTTAAAAGTGCGACAGTGCTATCTCTGTTGTAGCTCAAGTTAACAACTTTCAAAAATATTTCACCCCAAACTTAAGTCAAAAACCCCCAAAATCGCAACAATCACTTGAAAATCACCCTAATTTTGTTTATGTCTAAGAATTTCTAATATAAATACTACAAAAATCTATAATGACAAACAAATAATAAAAATTAATGTTCTGTAATGTTATTCAGTATTCTGTCCAACTTTATATTAAGTATGTTAAAATATATTTCCAAAAGTTAATTTCCTACAGGTTGACTGACTTTTCGAATCACTTTTCGATATTTCAAATCGCTTAATTTAATCAAAAACAAGAAAACAAAATTAGAAGACCGCCGGTAGAGAGAAAAAATCTATGCAGCACCATCTAGTAGAAATGCAATTAACCCTCTATTGCCGAACTTGGATTGAGTGCTCAGCGCGGTGCCGGAGTGGGGACCGTGTATAGCGAATGACAGTCTCCAGAGAGGGAGAAACGCCCATAAGCCACAGAAGGTTAATTAGTCTAAAAAATTTTCAATTCCGGTTAGTTGAAGTGAGAAGAACTGTGTAATTTTTTGAAAACATGTAAATAAATTTTTATCCCTAAAAATACCTCCAAAAAATTGTACCCCCTAAAAACCCCCTCTATAGATTTTTCCCCCTAAATTTATTATATATATTTGATAGGCAGTGACAAGACGATCAGTTTTATTATCAAAATATTTTAAACAACTAGACACTAGCTTCTGCCCGCAGCTCCGCCAGCTTTTTTCGGGATAAAAAGTACCCTATGTGTTAATCCAGAGCTACTAAGTAACCAAATTTCATCAAAATCCATTCAATTGCATGAAAGAGTAAAAAACATCCATCCATCCTTACAAACTTTGACATTTATAATAGTTACTACTAGGACAATGTTATGTAGATACTTACAACGTTACAAGACACAGATAAGCTTGATATAATGAACGAGGCGCGGCGGAGCCTAGCGCCGGCTCGAGCAGTCTGGCATGGTCGCGAGCAGTCAAGCATTTCTACCTACTTATGTCTTGTAACATAAAATGTATAATGGCTTGTTATTAAAACTGATCGTTTGGTAGCTGCCAATTCAATGTGGCTTGAGCTTATCACCTCCAAAACCCACCTGTACAACCACGACCTCCGGTTGTCATGTCTTGGCGCGGTGAAGGCGGTGCCCGAGAGCTGCTCGGCGTACAGGCCGTACGGGCAGCGCTGCGGGTTGGTTTGGCCTATAGGCAGCGAGCCCGGCCTGCGAGGGTCCTCGCTGCTGAACTCCGAGCCGAAGCCAGACAGGTACTGTCAAAATAAGGTTCCTTATGGCCGACGTCCACATATAGCTTGGACGTCCTGTCCTGTGACGTCACGCTACAACTCGGCCATACATAACAGTCCGGAGTTCGCGCCGCGCCGTACTACTACATTATTTTTATATTGTGGTAGTAGGTACGCACCGCTTAGCCGCAACTCGCAAGTTATGGTCTGGGCCACTTGTAATTGACGTATCTAAATAATTATTTTACGAGTATTTTTTATTTTCCACGGAGAACACAGAAAGCTTAGATTATAAATTAGTGAACATTCTCCATTATGGCAGTCTGTTAGTCCAAGTTTCTAGCGACTAGAATCTAGCCTATGTCGGTAGCTTCGCAGTTGTTTACATGCAAACGCACACTCTTCTCCACTCATACTCATCAAGACCTAGCACAATTTTCCAAAAGAATCCAGATATTAATATATCTGGATTCATTTGGAAAATTGAATTCAGAAAAATAAAAGCGAATGGACACAAACTTGAGGTACAATTTTGTGTGTATTTGCAACTTCCCTAATACCTACATACAAATAAAGGAAGTGAGGAAGTACATAGCTACTAGGTACCTATCTACTAAATTAGAATAAGTATCTTTGGACGCAGGAGTACCGACAGTACAACTACGTTCTTTATGTCTTTTGGTATACTTCAAGTTCTGTACATCGGTGACGATTGCGGACAGTATAGGGACATGAAATACTGTTTTTATTTCGATATAAAATAATTTCATTGACTTACTTTCAATTCTGCCATTACCGATTGCACGTCCGTCTTTAGCTGGTGTGGAATATAATTAGTTGTTTACCGACGAGGGCTAGTATGCTAATAAGTCCGGTTCATGTTATTATAATAAACGGGTTCAATAATAACAATATGTCACAATCTTGTGAAATAATGACAAATCTTGAACATTCGATTGGAATGTACCACTTAGAAATATCAGTGATATGACCAAGTGCCAACAAAAATACACATTACACAGTATCTATCATCTCAACCATTAGCAACCTGTCGTTCGCTCGATCGTTCGTTGCCAAAAAGAACATGGCATACTTGACCCTTTGACTGCCAAGCAAAAAAAATAATTATGTAATGTTGGTCACCGGCGACCTACATGGCAGTCAAAACTCACAAGGCATAAGTAACGTGTTAAAATAATAATTGTAATTTGTAGTGATTAATACCATGGAGGAATTATTACTATACCAAATGAGTTATTGACATGTAGACAAAGGGAGAGAATAAACCTGACACTGGACAGATGAAAATAAAACCTATACTGAAACAGGAAGAGCCAAAGATTTGACCCTTTCTGTTTATTGAGCTTAAAATACCACAGTCTACTGAGGTACACCATTCCTAATAATAACATTTTTTTCATTCCAACACCTTTAAATGCTGGCAAAACAACGACGCGTTACTTACTTTAACATTTTGTAGAAATAACAATAATTAACACAAAATGTAACACTATGTGGAGTGTATTATATCGCACACCCTTATGTGCGACGCAGAAGTTTAGAACACACCTACTTTTTAACAGATTTTCAAAAAAAGGAGGCGGTTATACGTTCAGCTGTATATATATATGTGTGTTCATATAAATTTCGAAGTTCCCTCAATTCCTCATGGATGCCATCATCAGGTCACCACGGGACCAACTTGGGATTATACCCTTTACATAAAAAATAATTTTGAAAATCGGTGTCTGTAGAGACGGCGGAGTTATCAAAACATACAACATACAAAAAAAAATACATACCTACAGCCGTTCAATAGGTACCTAACGGAAGCTTGGCGCGTATTGAATATTGTATTCTTAAAATGTGTAAAACATATGAAATTGGCGTTTTGTCGAACTGGCGACATTGATCTCAAATATATCTTCTTTGGTTAGGAATTCCAATTTCAAATTTATACCGCTATTTACTCATGCATTTGGGTATCGAAAACCGTTATTCATTTGTTTTTCCTCTTTTGGTTTTTTCTTTGCGTCACTCTGTTTACAAAATGGAAAACTTGAAATATCGTATTATTTTCGAGTACGAGTTCCACCGTGGCATCAGTGCTGCAGAAACGCCTCGAAGGATTATTGATGGCGGCGGTGTCTCTAAATAAAACACAGTGCGTTTTTGGTTTCAACATTTTCGTTCTGGAAATTTCGACCTGCAGAACAAGCCCCGTGGAAGCTTCCTTCTTGCAGGGGAAAAATTTCAACTCCGATGGGGCATTCCAAAGCGCCTTCAAATATTTTATTGATTCCTGTCCGAATGGTTTCTTTAGTAAAGGAAGCAATGCACTACCTATGAGATGGCAAAAGTGCATAGATAGCAATGGCATATACTTTGATTAAATAAATATATTATGTTAAAAAAAATCGACTTTATGTTCCGCCTTTACGAAACGCCAATTTCAATATGACTAAAAAGGGAAAAATTATTATTTTTAAACAAAAAATTAAATCGACTTCCAAAGTAAAATGACACAAAAAAGTATGACAGACAGACAGATAAGACTACAGAAGCACTAGCCGGGGTAATAAAATATTCTAGAAATACATAATTTAAAAAAATATAATAATAATAATTAAGTTAATGCTGTAAAATAATGAAGCCACCTTTTAAGTGAAATTGATTATTTATTTCAATCTGAGAATGTTTCCAGAATATACATAAGTGATAAACATCTACTCAGGTAATATACAAGTCGTCAAATGTTGTAGAATAATTCTAGAACATTGATGTACAGTAAGGGAAAATGAATGTTTAGCAGTATGATCGTCCTCACAATTCGTTCGTATTATAAATGACGTGGCGTCGCGTAGTCATCATTCCCTACGGCATGGAGAATAGAGGTAAGGAGGACAATCTCTCTAAGGCAGAAAAGCTAGAAAGTGTCCGAAAAAAGTTGAAAAAAAAAGTGACAAAAGTAATTAAATAATAGTTCCAAAACTGGCCACAATGCTGCTAGAGTGGCAAGGGTGTGTGATATGAAGTTAGCAATAAGAGATGAAGTAAAGTAAGTGGAGTTTAGTTATTTAAAATTTTTGACGACTTTAGTAGATTAAAAGTAGGTTAATTCAGTAAATCATGAAAATTCTAATTACTCGAAAATATTTTTATATATAAACCCGAAGAAGATACTAAGATTTAATTATCCGTTTAACTTTTGCCGCTTTACTCCCGTCTGCGTCTGTAGCGCCCCCTATTTAACGCTATTTTACGGACACTTTTCATGTATGGAGATGGTACTCCTTACTCTATTCTCCATGCCCGACGGTAAAAGAGTAACGTGACCAATTCCAGAAGTATGTATATCAAAACTGGTGTACATTCAGTTTCCTCGACCGTACAATTATACATTATTACAAACATTCTATTATAATAATATATAATTACACTGGATTTTCTAATATTAACATTATTATTGTTCTTATTAATACTTCATAGCGTCAACCGGAAGATATTGTCGAATGCATTAATTACATTAAAAGACAACGTTCTTAGCTACACTCAAATTAATTACGGGTATTACTCAAATTAATATAGGTATTTGAGCAACTTATTATATTTTATTATGTAACTCCAACAAATAGGTTAAATACGGAAATCCAAAACCAAGACATTTGGCAAGAAACAAAGAGGCATGGCGATCTAAAATCGATTCCTCAGACCAAAGAAATCGATATGTTGTACTGAATCGATTCAGTGAAACGATATTTCACCCTTGAAAATCGACATATTTTTTTTCTGTTTTGATAAAAACCATACAATTATTTACAATTCAAATACTTCTAAAGACGGAGCCATAGTTTTTTGTTGCTCTGTCTTACTAACGGTGTGTCAATACGAGTGAAAGAGACAGTTCATATCGGTGTGCAAATACGTGTTTCGTGTCATGTTTCCTCACGTGTCACCCACTTATTCTCACTATAATGTTATTTTTATTTGGACAGTCAATGAGAAGGTGGAGAGGCGTCTCATTCTTTTCCTAGCAGAATCTACAAGTCGTTGTATCACCAACGCCTATTTTGTTGAGGTGTTTGAGGAGCTTGCAGTTCCCTGTTAGGTTTCTGGTGAGGATTCTTAGCTTGAATTGAAAACCGTCCGTTATTGCATGCCCTAGCCACGATCCTGAATAGCGCTATCGAAGTTTTCACAGTTAGGCGCTATATATACAACATCTGTAAACGCTTACAAGTGGGCTTCGGCCTGATCGGGCATACCACTTCTCGCGGTCGGGATCTCCTTTTGGGGCTTCCACTTATTCCCTTAGGGTCAATTCACACAGAAACGATACGTGACGCTGCGCTGCATTTTTAAGATAGCTATTCAAAATCTAACTTTAAACATTACACGAGAATTTCATTCGTATTCACAAATATATTGCGAGAGTTCGAATGTCATGTTGCACCGCGCTGCACAGTTAATGTGCAGTGTATGAATGGTGTCATTTGAAACGTTAATTTTTTGTAGCGAATAAAGTTCAATATCTTAAAAATGCAGCGTCGCGTCGCGTATCGTCGCGATGTGACGATATCTGACCCTATAGACGGTTAATCAATGTCGCATCGAAAGAGTTTTAGTTGAAACCAAATCTATTTTCGAATCGCCGTCAAACAGAAACGAGTATTAAAATTATCAAAACTTTATCGATTTATAGTCGATTTATTAGTGTCAATCCCCATGACTTTTAACGTTCCGTTTCGCCGTAAAAAGCATAATTATAAAGAATTTATTGTAATTTTAATGGAACTAAATATAATGTGACTAATATTCTTATTTATTTGTATTGTTAAACTAACTATTGTATACAATTACAATAAAATAATTACGATGTAAAAAAAAAATACGTTTCTTTATCCACGGATAGTACGTGGCGTAAAAAGGAGAACTTTACTCTGTCCAAAGTAGCTTTAGCTTTTAAATACACTATAAATTGTAAAAGCAATCAGACAAAAACACATTTTTGATAATATACCACCAAATTTCACAAACATTTAAATTATAAATACATAACATCGATTTATTATTAACTTAAACACGAATCACAGATAAGAACATAGCTAAGCGTTATACACAGAACCACAATAATATATTACAGATTTGATTGTAGATTAAAAATACATCAAATTGTTATGGAATTATGCATAGGCCATAAATATTTGCCCATTTAGTAAGTACCATAGAGAATAATTATTGTAAATATTAAAAAATGCTTAAAACAAAAAATCACTGTGATATTGAAAAACTTTTACATACTTTTGATTATTATTTTTGAGTGCCCCTAAAGTGTAACACACGATCGATTTAAAAATTAATTAAAATCATTATAAATTATCAAAAATAAACAAAAATTAATAGTTACTACTTAAATACAAACACAGTAAAAGTGTGCTAAGTCACGAAATTGTATTGTTTAAAAAAATATAGCGTAGTAAGTCATACATTATACTTTCGAGGCACGTCTTAAGCCTAATATAAATACATTTAATATCACATAGCCTACATCGGCCGCGTATAATAGAAACAGGTAACATTATAAAGGATTGAGACGAAGAAGTGACCTAAGTGGTCATACACCACACTTCCTATCGTCCAATCGGAATGACGCTGCCGATTGGATCTGTTATAACTGCGTGGATTGGCATAAAGGTTATAGGTGTTTGGTGTATATGGTCGAGATGCAGATTGGATCAAGCGTCATGCCGATGGGACGACAGGCTGTGTAGTGTATGACGACTGTAAAACAGTCTTGACAGTAATTTACATACGGTCTTCAAACATAGACATCTATTTTTTACGAAAGATTGTGTGAAAAAAAAACAATAAATAAAACCTGTTATGTAACAAAAAGAGTGTCTAGTATTTACACAATTTCATCATCATTATCGTCCACTAATTGCCCTCTATCACGTCTTTCCTCAATGTGCAAATTATTTAATGGTTATTTCATAAAAAAGGTACTTTGCTTTACCAAACGAGGCAAAATTGCCTATAAATTACAATAAACTAAATTGTTTATTGTAACTGTATTGTGATTCATTGTTCTGTACTCACCGCAAAATAAGTTTTGCCACAAAATAGTTCAAAAGACTGTATGTAGATAGTAAAAATTACGAATTCACAAGCCTTCAAATATTTAAACATAACACAAAAATTAGTAAAGTATTAGTGAATTAAAGATGACAAGTATAATTCCTTTGAAAAGTATCTTTGGTACATTACATGTGCTAAAAAAAGTTTTGCAAAATATGTTCCGCATTTAAAATGCGATGTAAAAAAAATAGTTTAGATTGCCTTTAAGTCATCTATAATAATTTATATTAAAAGGAGGTTCTGAGGTTTGTGAATCACAATTTAAAATATAACTGTCCTACACAGTTTACCCCTTACTAATAAAACTATTTAAACAACGGATAACTTATACAACGTTGCTCTTTGTATGTTGTTGGAAAAGTCACTTGACAGACAAAGACAGCAGCGTTGTATTATATCCGTTGGGTAAATATTTGTTTATTAGTAAGGGGGTAAGCCTATTGCCTACATATTATAAGCCAATAATATTTATTTTGAGTAGAAATTTCAAATACATTTAATAAAGCTATATACTAATTTCATATTGCATAATAACACAGTAACTTTATTCAAAAATGGTGTCTGTTATAAACAAAGTCATTCCAAATCCAAACGCCAATGTGCCGAAAAGAATAAAATAACGAAACCATTATAAATAGCTTTAAAACAACAATAAAGCTAAACAAGGCTCGATTTTTACTTTTTTAAATTTTTGGCAGTTTTATTCGGTAAAACTTGCAATTACTTCAAACCCAGCATATTTTTTCTAGGGTTTATGCTTTCAAGTTTCAGAATAACAAGTAGTCATTTGAACTTGAAATTAGCGTTCAAAGAAAAAGAAAAAATATTGTCTATGGGCAGTATAAGTGTAGCCAAGATAAAGCGTCTTATGCGCCTTACTAACAGTCCAGCCTGCAAATCCAGCACCGGTACTAATGACCGTCATTAGCGTCAATAGTGTCAATCATTTATAATTTTTGCCTACAAGTCCGCGGCCTTGGATTTGCAGGCTGGACGGTGAGTAAGGCGCTTAAGACGCTTTATCTAGGCTACACTTATACTAGATACGGCTATACCATAGATAGATATATAGACTATGATGCAAGCTATGAATTTAATCAGATTAAAGTTATTGTAACATCTGTGCTGACTAGTTTGTGATAGATCATTGAAAATTATCTACAATCTGTTTAGTTGCCACGTCCACAAGTTGTCAAGCTACAATTTGTGTAATAATAATAATAATGTATATAATACCTACCGTCGTACTCATATAAAAATATAAGCAATCTATTAAAAAGCCCAAAAGAGATCAATATCATCTTACTTTTATATTCTATAATAAATACGTAATATGTATCTTTGGAATTATTCAAATTACATATTATGCTGATATACTTGGACATTATAAATAGAAAAACACTGGATTATCTACGTTAAGTCTACCTATTGCTAAGTACAACGAAAATTGGCCCTAATAACTCTAAGTAAGCTTAAACTACTATTAACAAAAAATACTTTACGTTGTGCTTCCTAAGTCGTAACTATTTTCGCCATTATTAAATCGATTATTATTTAACATCATATAGTATTTCGGTTACAAAATCTACGCAATATCAATAAAAATAATTATTATCAACGGTAATTCAATTTAAAACATACTTTTAAAATCCAAATAATAAAATTCAAAATTCGAATTATAATTTCAACAAGTATGTCTATGGTAAGTTAACATTATATTCTTACCTTGTCTGTCATATAAAGTAAGACAGAGATAAAGAATTTAGTATCTACTTTTTTAAGTAACCACTGACGTTCCCAAAAAGCCAAATCATTTTTGTTGTAATATTTAAAAATTACATAGCTAAATTAATAAAATTTAAAATACATTTGTGACAATCGAGTAAATATTGTTACAAAATAGATACTGGGTTAAACATTCCACTAACTATTTTTGAGTATTTTTTAGAAATTTATGACAAACTGTAATTTATAAAATAAAACTATTAAAGAGAGATGATACATGGATCATATTTTAAATCTTTAAAAGTGATATAATTTTAAACTCTTTTAAAATATTAAAAAATTACATCACTTTTAAATACCTAACATGCATATAATCTGAAAATAGTATTGTATTTTAAAAGCGTTCGGTTACAGTTCGGATATAGGCATACTAATAAAATATTAATTATCATAAAACGCATTCAGGGACACAAGAGAAAATACCTCCAAAAATTTTGACAGCTACTCTATCGCTAAAATTCAAATTTGAAATTTTCACTTTTTTCGTCGAAAGGCCAGTAATACAATACAATTTTTACTTTTTTATTAGTTAAACGGCTATTATGACCGTGTCTAATTAAGCAGCCAATATAATCTGTCAAATTCTAAATTTCAAGAATAATATTTTCTCTTGCATAATCAATGCGATATAATTTACTGATGCGACGGCAACATATGAGCCCACGCAGTCTCGTACTTGGCGTGCGCGGCGCTGCACGCAAACTTGGACGCGTCCACGACGCTCAACGGGAATGGCTCGCTCTGAAATAGAAAATATTTTATATTGGCTCTTCGGAAAGTACATTTTTCTAAAGGTTGTAATTTTAGACGTTTCTTCGCATTGATTTCCACAGTGACGCATCAAAGTCACGCATATAATCGTAATTAATTTTTTTATCATTCAGCTGTCCTTAAATTTTGTACTTAAATTTTTCAATTTCTAATCTTTTTTATTACCTTTCGTTTTAATTTTTTATTGATATAAATAAATCGTTTTGTATAAATAATATAACACAGTTTAGAACTGGGGTTACGCTCACCGTGAGGTCGGAGAAGGCGCACTCGAGCGCGGCGATAAACCTCTCTAGTTCGGCGCCGCTCGCCCAAACCAGCGCGAGTCCCGCGCCGCGCTCCCGAGCCTCGCATACGCTCCATTCCTACACATGCCAACAATATAATCATGGTACTAATGTTATAAATACTAATTAATATATTATATAATACTATGAAACTAATATATTATATTATAATACTACTATAGTAGTCGTAAATCGTGTTTGTCTAGTGTAAATTGTACTGCGATGTCAATAGGCTAGAATGCTAGATGACTGATTTTTGCATAAAGGAATAGCACTTTTAAATATAAGTAACTTTTCAAAAGAAACAGTATATCAAAAGTCAATATTTTCAAAGGTAGGACGATTTGTCTACAAAATTTCTAGTCTCGTGAAAACGCTCTACACTAAAGTCGTACCTAGCTGTGACGTCACGCCTAGGTTAGTGTATGAAGTATGAGGCCGCAGGAACGTATTTGTAAATATCTCCGATATTTGTGTGTTTAAATTCAAACTTATCATAATGAATGTTTTTGTATAAGATGTAAGTAAACGACCACTCGTTTTGTTTACTAATTTAGCAAAAAAAAATAACTTTTTTTTCAAATTTTTAGATCTCTAATTACTAAACTACACATAAAATATTATATTTTTTTACATTTATCAAGTTGTAATATCTCAATCTTTCTGGGTATATCAATTCAACTCAATATTTTACATGTAGTCTTCATGCCCATTGACAGCTCAAACCAAATCGTTCCGTCACTCTTGTACCGCGCGGATTTTGAAAAAAGAACATACGTTCTTTTTTCAAATTAGGATTAAAATCATAGACATTAGACGTATATTATAGGCGAGGCATGTTGAGGAAAAAAGTGTCTCCAGTTAAATGGCCTCACTTTTTGAGATTTTTGAGGCCATTTTGACATTTGAAGTATGGTGAAAACCATGATGGCGTAACTTTTTTTTGTATGAAGATTTGTTCTAACAAATGTACGTCATAGCCTATCTTGTGTTTTGAAATCTTTGGTTAAAATATATTTATACCTTGTTCATACACACTACATTTCTTATATTATCTTAGTTTTATTACGCTTATTCCTTGTTTTTCGAGGCGAATTTGTCATTAGATTCATCGTTCTTGATTGGTTAAAGCGTGTGGCGTTAGCCAATCAAAAGCTTCTAATGTCAAATTCACCTCAGAAGCCAGGCATTAGCTTTTCACGCTCGTCGCCTATGTATCTTTCAAAGTAGGCAATGTGTTTTTAATAAGGTTTCCTGTTTTCGCCAATAGACAGAGAGACTTCAGAGAAATAATTATACATAATAATTAATGCCTGTTATCTCCACGCAATTATTTTATCAATATTTTATTCGCTTATCTATGCTTCTATACTAATATTATAAAGAGAAAAGTTTGTTTGTTTGCATTGAACAGGCTCCGAAACTACTGGATTTTGATGACATTTGGCACAGACATAGAGTAGACCACGGGGAAGGACATAGGTTATTTTTTATCGCGGAAAAATGTACGGTGTCCGCGAGATTTACTTTTGCGCGCACGAAGTCGCGGGCAACATGAAGTTATCTATACGGAGGTTTTGTTATTTACCAGGCAGCACCAGTTCTCTTCCGTGTCGGGTATTTTGAACGCTGTTAAGTTCTTGATGGAGCCGCACGCCAATATCTCTATATCAGCTCTCATTTCTTCTATGTATTCTGGAAAATGAAACATGGAACTCATAAATAAATAAATACTTTCATAGTTATCTCAGTTTAACCGCAAACATTTCGTTGGGGATGTTCACCAATGTAATGTTTACTTGTGTTTATGCAAAAATTTCATACATTTTGAATATATGAAATTTTTGTATATTGTACGGTTTAGTGAATTACACATCGTGCGCGCTCTTATGTGCCACGCCTACGAGCACGCGCAGCGTGCCTGTCAACCCGTCCATATGAACGCGCTTGCTTAGGGCGTGGCGCGCTTATACGGGCGTGTTTACTTTTAAACTGTAAAAATTTGTTTTTTTGTTCACTTCATCTCTATTTATCAGAATTATGTTTTTGCTGTCATGTGATTTACTAATATTATAAGTTGGAGACAACGTACCCTTGAGGAGGGCGTGCGCGCCCGCGTGACGCAGGTAGGTGGCGGCACCGCGCACGAAGGCCAGGTCGAGGGGGTCGCGCACGGCCAGCACCTCCCCGCCTGCCACCAGCACCGTGCACGCCGCGGGCCGCGCGCCCGTCACTCGCACCCGCACCTCCTCCTTCTCCTCCAGAGCCTTCAAATGTAAATAGAAACGATTATAGCATTTTTTGTTGTTTAGGCAACGTACCCGTACTAAGTGACCAATTTTTATCCATTATTAAACCCCTTCCCTCACTGGTGATCATCCGTAGTATACGTCAAGACCTCCTTTTCATGTAGTACCAAGGGCCGCCGCGGGAGATTTTTCTTGAAAATGTTGACTACGTGACAGGCCTAAACCTCCTCCCCCACCCGGTGACCAAGCGTAGTACTTTGAAGTCCCCTCTCCCCCTCAGCCCCCTAAACAGGTCACGTAGTATGGGTATGTACCAGTGACGATAGCTGGTTCTCTTTCAGCCGGAAGCCTTAATCTGTTTATTTGGTAGTCTTCAAAAGATAAGTGGTAAGTGAAGCCGATAGGAACGGTGTTATAGGAACCCCACTCCACTGGTATGTTCTATGTTCTCTTACTTTTCTATATTTACTCGTGGCTGTAATGTGCAGCGGTAACAACATTTGTTTTCTTATAGTTACTTCATAATATACAGGGTGTTTGGTAACGAAGTCAAATCCGTGAAATGGTGATCCGGGGGTTGAAGATATATAGACTGACAGTTTTATGGAGCTGTTACCTGGGCCGCGTGAAGCAGCAGCGACTGGAGCCAGGACGAGGCGGTGGGGTCGTCGGGCGCGGCGAGCAGCAACCGTCGGTCGCGCAGGGCGATCTCGAAGCAGTGGGGCCGCCGGCTGGCGTCAATATGCCGGCGGACGCCGACCACGGAGCGCAGCGCGATGTTGTTGGGTAGAGGTGACCCGTCCGGGCTGTGCGGACCCCAGTGTAACACTCCCGCCCTGTGTCAATTGACAGTTTTGTTTTTATTTATTGTGAGTTGGATGCTGAGTCCTTTGCACAATAAACAGTTTATATTATCAGGGTTACCAACATTAAAAAAAGTCGATTACACTGAGAGAGTTACCAATCATTTCGCAGTAACTAATAATTTTCATCGCAGTAGGTTAACTTGGAAAAGTGTGTTTATTTTCATCGCAGTATGTTAGTTTGAACTTAAAAATGTCTCAAACAGTATGTTTCACATTTATTCACATTTCATTTTTGTTTTTCACATTTATGAGTTAGAAACAGTACGTTAGAATAGATGCATTTGTACGGTTGATTGTCCACGTTAAGTTGGCAATTTTATTTTACTACTAGAAACATAAAGGCTCAATCTTGTTGATAGTTTTTAATTCGGAGCATTGCATCGAATTACTATTACTTTTTATAAGGTTTATTTATCAACTTTTATTCAGGACTTGGGAGCGTAACTTTGTCTTTCAGACATGGTTCCTGAATTCCTATTCTTTTATTATAAAAGGTGCCTTCTTATGATATTTGTTACGGTTTTCAAGCACGAGAGCAGTATTTTTAATTACGCAAGTGCTGATCTGGACATTATCTAAGCGTATGCCTCCATTGCTAAGTCGGTGTGACGGTAACGGAACCTACTTTCTACATTTAAATCGTGCACGCGAACATTTTGAGAAAATTTTGCAATGTGTTTTTACCTCTCTAGTACAATACAATGCAGACAAGATTTATTTTATGTAATATTAGATACTAATTGTTGCTCGCATCTTCGTACGCGGTAAAACTCGACTATCGCACGAGAACTGTACATTTTGCCGAAAGATACAAAATAGTCCAATTTCTTTCCCGTGGTCTGGTAAATCTGTACCAAATTTCATGAAAATCGACTCAATGTTTTAAGCACAGTGGTCTGATTGACATTAGTAAAGATACACATGTCTATGAGCGCCATACCAAATGATAAGACCAGAATAGGGATATTGCGAAGTATCGAATAAGTATTACATTTTTACAAATTAAATTTTAAAATTGTGGAATCTCTATACATAAATCTAAATGAAAAGTTATTAAGGTTGACGCGATTAAAAATTATAAGCAAATAAAAAATGTTGCCTCTTTCTCGCAAAACAAATTGTGACGTCACGATCTGCTACCACTATACATTGTTTAGTGACAAATGTATGGCGGTAGCACGTCGTGACGTCACGGGCCGAATGCATCGTTCTCTTTCTTATTGTAAATTTAAATTGTTTGTTTGTATATTCGTTATTTTTTAAGATTTACAATAGATAGTTTTTTATCATGTTTTCTAACATTGAATAGACGAAAAAAATTTTTTTAAGTCCACATGCCTATTGCTTCACCTACTTTTTGTATTCCTTTTCGTGTTACGGGCTTACCATCAGGTAATCTCTTGCTCGTTTGCCTCTAACCCCAACATGTACCTAGCAGGGACTGAAACACGCACGCACGTACGCACGCGCGCAGACACACACACACACCATTGGCACACCGCATGTCTGCACGCACGTACCTCAGTAGGAAATAGCAGGGCTCGAAGCGGCGGCTCTTCTCGGTCTTGCACATGAGGTAGCCCTCGAGCGGCGGGGCGAAGGCGCCGGGGGCTTCGGCGGCGGCCTCCGCATCCCCGGAACACGCGCGCCCGTAAAAAAGGATCTGTGGTACCTGGGGAACATGGAATCAGTTAGACCACGATAACTGGGTGCCTGTTGATTTTACACATGAGACTAGCTGGTTCCCGAAACATCGTTTGCGTAGAACTAACGGTTATAACATCAGCTATCTGCCAGTGAAAGTCTCATTAAAATCGTTCCAGCCTTTTCAGAAATTAGCCGGAACAGACAGACAAAAATGTTAAAAATGATTTCTTATTGTAAGTATATTGTGAACTGTATAATCTTTCATATGCATTAGTGAAAAGCTGTTAATTTAAAATTACAAACAGACACTTCAAATTTATTTATTTGTTTATTTTGTTTATAATATAGCCCCCTTACTAATATAAAGATTTACTTAAACAACATTGCTGTCTTTATCTGTCAAGTGACTTTTCCAACTCATCAGACAAAGACAGCAACGTTGTATTGGTTATCCATTGTATAAATCTTTTTATTAGTAAGGGGGTAGATATAAGGCGACGTTATATTTTGTGCACCTAGATTTTAGTCACACTTTAAAAGCTTAATTTCTTGTTTTTATACATTTCCTAAAAATAACATGAAAACCCCTAGGTCCTAGAACAACTAATGTTAACACGTAATAATATAGAATGCTAAAAAATAAAAAAAATATATGTAAGAAATCTGTACGGAACAACGGACAGCGGTTACCGCCTGTCGACGGTCGTTAGTAAGTTATTAAGTGCAGATAGCAAGTGATCGCTATTTGAAAATAGCTAATATAATATTGATCAAACTAAGGGACATCACAGACGGCGAAGATACTATAATATATTATGTTGAAATAAAATGTCTTGCTAGTTGCTACACAGTTTGTATTAACTATCAGAAGCGGCAATGATACTATATATTTTCAAACTGTATATCAAGCGATACATAAAATATCATAGTAGGTATCTTCGGCGTATGTGCATTTTATAATATATAATAATAAAGAAGGTATCTTCGCCGCCTGTGACGCCATTAAGTCGCTAAAAGATTAAAAACTCCATAATTTTTGGAGCATGCTGCTATTGTATAAGATCGTAAACTATAAAAAACAATAAATAACAACAATTATAAATAAATAATAATAATAATCATTAAAGTAGTAAAATAAAGATTGCCGATTTAAACAGCTATTAATTATGTATGCAGTTACTAGTTACCTAATAACACGTCTACGCCAGGGCGAGATGCAATGAAAGCTCACACCAAGTACATGCTTACTCCGCTTTTATTTAAAAGTCCTTACTACTTAACCAGTTGTAGCGAACATTTGGCAAATCCGTAAGTTTCGTGAATAGCTAAATTATGCGGTCTTACCTTAACAATTAAGGTAAGGCTGGGACTATTTTGTCCGGAATCCGGGAGGACGAAGAAAATTCAGAGCACTGAAAATAGAACTCTGGAATATTCCAGTAGAGTTGAAAATCGAACACATGAATGTAAAGTTCTCAGATTTGACATTGACATTAATTGTCTTGACACTCGTGTGTTCGATTTTCAGCTCTATTGTATTATTGTATTAGCGCAGAGTTCTATTTTCAGCGCTCTGAATTTTTTCCGGCCTTCCGTATTCCGGGTCATATAGTCCCAGCATTAGACCGCACTAGTACGTAATTACGCGGCAGCGGAGCGACGTGACGCGACCCTACTAGAGCTATACCGCACTGGAGAGGCAAAAATTGGCCTTCAGTCTATCGGCAACATCTGAGCAATGAGCATGATGGAGGTATGTGACATGGACGATACTCGTATGATGATACCTGTTCATAAAGAAGGAACGAAATCTTTTCACTTTCACTCTTAATTGCTGCCATTTCATACAAATAATATTTGGACGTGTCGCGTCGCGTAGCTCCGCTGCCGCGTGGTTACGCGTATTGCGGTCTTACCTTTATAATAAGTAATTTAATTTTAATTTGTTATTTCAGAAACGTAACAAAGGAATTTAATGCAATTGAAATATTGTGTTAATTTGTTGAAAATTGAAAAATGTGTGTTATAGAAGCATATATCTAGATACATGTGTAATAAAATTAAATAATTACTAATATGATTTTATCCAAAATAAACAAACCGAGAAATCGCCAATAATTTTGGATTTAAAAACCTTGAACTACTCTGAAAAACCTTGAGGTAAAAAGGTTCGCGATCCCTGCATTAGATCCTTAAAGTGTCCTTTCTAAAGTGGGATGGGACTTTCCGACTGTGTAAAAGGATTCGTCAACATACACGTACATAAGAACAGTTAAGGACATACTCTTTCACACTGAGAATATAAAATAAGCACAGCACAGTGTGCTGTGTGCGAATTTTTATCACTACTAGGCGTGAAGAAGATAACTACAATTTGTATGGCAACGAATTAGTTACCATTGTTTGCCACTAGGCAAACGATGATGACCTCTGTGGCTCAGTGGTTCAGCGCGTTAGTGCTCAAGCCGGTGGTCGCGGGTTCGAATCCCGCCGAAGGAACAAAAAGTTTTTCTGTGTTCCTGGGTCATGGATGTGTATTAAATATGTGTATAATATAATAAAAATCTTAAATATGCGTATAGTATAAAAGTATTAAATATACTTCCCGTTTTCTGGTACTTGTAGCACAAGTTATACGGATACTAAGCACGGGGCCAGATTGACGTGGTCTGAAGCGTCAATAGATATTTATTTATTTATTTACTAGGGGATGTCACACAAATTGTAGTTATCTTCTTCACGGCGAGAAGTGACAAAAACTAGCACTCAGCTCCGTCACAGAAGTAGCAAGTCATAAAAATATGTTAATTAATGGTAATCATCATTATCATATAATACGTGAAGAAAAAACTTTCATTACAAATTTACGAGTATAGCGCGAACGGGGGAGTGTGATATTTGGCCAGTTATTTATTTCCTGTTGGCTTTATGATTTTATCATTATATGTGTTAATACGTAAAGCGAAAACTTTCAGTACAAATTTAAGAGTATAGTGCGAACGGGGGAGTGTGATATTTGGCACATTTAAAGTATATGTGGAGAAAAATGTGCAGAAAGATACATTTTTGTTTAAGAATGCTTAGAAAAACATAAAATTAATAAAAATAATAATAAAACACACTACCTCAGAGTATTAACACACACTACCGTGTTTGATAGATACAATTTTGTTACACGTTGACGAATGACGTTTGTCAATCTGTCACATTTACATTTTTTTTTCTATCTAAGTGGCAAAACACCCCTTATGAAGTTGAAAATTAAAAATTATATGAATTATGGGCGAATTTCGATCACAGAGCGACCTCTAGTAAGAAATATTGTCTAAAAGTAAACTGACACTAACCTACTTCTTATTATGTATATTGTGTTATGTAGTAAGTATGTACACATTATATTTATGCATTGCAATAATACATTGTGCATTTTTGCGCATATTTTCTTTAGAAGTATAGATGCGGTGTATATATCAATATACACCGCATCTAATCAGGCTACAGTATTGCATAATTATTCTTGTTCTAGAACATTCCTACCTTCCGAATACTATACTAGCTATTGCCCGCGGCTTCGCTCGCTTAAATAAAGTATTACACAGGATTTTTTCGGGTTAAAAAGTAGCCTATGTTATAATCCAGAGCCTAAACAACTACCATACCGAATTTCATCAAAATATGTTCAGTAGTTTTTGCGTGAAAGAGTAACATCCATCCATCCACACAAACTTTCACTTTTATAATAGTAGTAGGATACGCGTTAAGATTGCAGTGAGTCATCAGTCCAAATGTCAGATTTGACGACCAATGACGCAACGGCAATTGCTTCTAATCGGGCGATCCATTTGTCAGTTCACTGGCTATTCCAAATAAATAAGAGTATAATACTCTAGGGCATCGTTTCTCAAGCGGCTCGCGACCCTTGGGATCCTTTCGAACGTCGAAAAAATCGTCCGAACGTTCGAACAAGTGAAGGCTTAATATATAACGTATAGCTGATAAAAATAGCGCGCTCTGTATTATTGTTATAATTTTATAGTGACGGGGTCGCAAGACTTTTTACACAACTTTTTGGCTTTTTTGTTGGTCGCGACACAAAAATGGTTGAGAAACGATGCCCTAGAGGCTAGAAAATTCATACTTTCTTCTCATGCCTCTGCCGCGTCACGGCGCAGGCCAGGTGGTAACAGTCCAGGGGTAGCATGGCTGGCGGCCTCTTGATGCGGAGAGGGGAGGTGCGGGCGCTCCACTCCAAGGACGAGGCTAATTTGGCTCCGAGGAAGGATTCTCCTGTCACTACCGAACAGGCAATGTTGCCTGCCGTATCGATCACCTGGATGTACTGGGCTTCGGGACCCACCTGGAATAGAAGGCGAGGGTTACAAAACGGTAATACATAGTAAGCTAACAATACATCGGAAATTGGTAAATTTTGTTTAATACAGTCGAATATTGAAAAACACTTTTTTTACAAAAAACAACAACATTACCAAATTACTTGTTAGGTAAAGAAAGTAAACAAAGACAGAAAAAAAAGTTAGTTCCTAAAAATTTCAAAAATTCCTAAGTTAAGAAATCTAATCAAACAGACAGTCCTCCGTTCTTTTTCTGTTAGCCAGTTAGCAGATCGTATTTTAACCAGTAATGCTTTTTTTAGAGTTCTGAAGGAACTAAGAAAGAAGCGACCACAAGGAACTTATAGTTTTGCTCTGTTTCTCCGTCCGTCCTCCCTTATTAACTTACGGTTTATTCCCGTATTAACGGTACTTATGAAAAGACTTAGAAACAGACATTAGAAAAAAAAATTGAGTATTATATTGACAAAGAGCGAGCGGGGCGACTGAGAACAATCTCCCCTTATTTACAGCATTCAAGTGTCATAATAAAAAATAAAAATTTTTAAATACATATAACCCTTAATTTTCACACTTCTAATACCAACGCCATTGATTCATAGCGATATTAGTACTGTCTTCCACCCGCAGTGGTTGATAATTCTTTCACACATCGTCGGTATGTTGTAGGTGTTGGCAGTAGGTGTAGGTTGTAAGTGTACGTGTAGGTGTTGAAACTGTAGGTGTATGTAGGTAATTATTTATTTATTCCAGTTCATAGTTAAGAGGAAACAGAAGGGCCCCTCAATGTATGGAAAACCATACAAACGTAAGTCCCCTGTTTCATCCATGGATAATGCCGGTAGAGTAACAATTTTTCTCCTGAATATTTTTGGATACTATTAGCATGTTCCTATGATTTCCTTTTTTTCACAAATTTATTATTAAAAGAGATATGGACGTTCAAAAACTTAAAAAATGGCCAGATTTTCCGCTGTGTTCAAACATCCAAAAAAACAAATTTGACTAAATTATATAAAAAATTAAAACAGGAACACAGTTCAAGTCATTTTTTTAATTTTTAATGATCGGGGGATTACGAATCGTTGTTTTTTTGTACTTATAATAGGTATTTTCAGTTCAAGTTACAGTTGTCTCTATCGCACTCTCGCACATTGCTAGCTAGCTTGTCCGGGCACTGCGGGACAGCAATAGATTTTACAAATACCTACTTTTCATTTCTCTAGCCCTTGGTGTTTCCTCGAACAACGACAGAACAACGTCTGTTGGGTACAGCTACAGTGTCAATATAAAACCTTGTTTATAGAAAGCAAGGTTTCTTCATCTGATAGCAAGTGTTGCATATGCGTTCAGAGTGAAGCCTATCTCATTATAACCATCATTTTAACATCCTATTGTTAATTACATGCTTCCATTTAATTAAACGTAGCTAGATGGATAGTGGTAAAAAAAATATTATACAATCTATGCAGTTCTCAACAGAAGTGAAACTTTGAACGCTTTCGTATTCGTTATCGTTACGAGTCTAGACTCTAGGTCGTATGCAGTTTGTCTGTTTTTAAGGTTCCGCACACAAAGGGTAAAAACGGGACCCTATTACTGATACTCGGCTGTCTGTCTATAACCAGGATGTGCCTTCTTAACCGTGATAGCTAAACAGTTGAAATTTTCACAGATAATCTTTTTCTGTTGCTGCCATAACAACTCCTGAAAACGGCATAAAATAAATATTTAAGGGGGCTCCCATAAAGCAAACGTGATTTATTTGCCGTTTTGTACGGAACCCTTCATGCGCGAGTCCTACTCGCACTTGTTTTCGTAAGTTTGTGAGTATGGATGTATGTTAATGTAACTTTTTTAACGAAAAATATATTTTACACGAACGCACGTTTAAAGTTTTAACCTCGCAAAAAAATAACGTTGTTGGATAACTATACATTTTCAATATATATACATTGCACGCGACGAAGTCGTGAGATACATCTAGTTATAACCAATAAGACAGTTACAAAGTATTTTTATTTTTCCCTGCAGTCACATAAGTGAGTCATCGTGTTATTTAATTTAGGAATATGACGCGTCCCCCAAGCGCCCCTGGACTCACTGGAGGTGACTCATCTAAAATAACCAGGGATATTATTTTATAAGCAATGACCAGCGTAACATAATATAAGTAAGGTGCGTCTATGTCTCAGCAGTGTGTATGGTTCTTCTGGGATATAAAATGCAGGCGTCTATGTCTCAGCAGTGTGTATGGTTCTTCTGGGATATAAAATGCAGGCGTCTATGTCTCAGCAGCGTGTATGGTTCTTCTGGGATATAAAATGCAGGCGTCTATGTCTCAGCAGCGTGTATGGTTCTTCTGGGATATAAAATGCAGGCGTCTATGTCTCAGCAGTGTGTATGGTTCTTCTGGGATATAAAATGCAGGCGTCTATGTCTCAGCAGTGTGTATGGTTTTTCTGGGATATAAAATGCAGGCGTCTATGTCTCAGCAGTGTGTATGGTTCTTCTGGGATATAAAATGCAGGCGTCTATGTCTCAGCAGTGTGTATGGTTCTTCTGGGATATAAAATGCAGGCGTCTATGTCTCAGCAGTGTGTATGGTTCTTCTGGGATATAAAATGCAGGCGTCTATGTCTCAGCAGTGTGTATGGTTCTTCTGGGATATAAAATGCAGACGTCTATGTCTCAGCAGTGTGTATGGTTCTTCTGGGATATAAAATGCAGGCGTCTATGTCTCAGCAGTTTGTATGGTTCTTCTGGGATATAAAATGCAGGCGTCTATGTCTCAGCAGTGTGTATGGTTCTTCTGGGATATAAAATGCAGACGTCTATGTCTCAGCAGTGTGTATGGTTCTTCTGGGATATAAAATGCTGGCGTCTATGTCTCAGCAGTGTGTATGGTTCTTCAGGGATATAAAATGCAGGCGTCTATGTCTCAGCAGTGTGTATGGTTCTTCTGGGATATAAAATGCAGGCGTCTATGTCTCAGCAGTGTGTATGGCTCTTCTGGGATATAAAATGCAGGCGTCTATGTCTCAGCAGTGTGTATGGTTCTTCTGGGATATAAAATGCAGGCGTCTATGTCTCAGCAGTGTGTATGGTTCTTCTGGGATATAAAATGCAGACGTCTATGTCTCAGCAGTGTGTATGGTTCTTCTGGGATATAAAATGCAGACGTTTATGTCTCAGCAGTGTGTATGGTTCTTCTGGGATATAAAATGCTGGCGTCTATGTCTCAGCAGTGTGTATGGTTCTTCTGGGATATAAAATGCAGACGTCTATGTCTCAGCAGTGTGTATGGTTCTTCTGGGATATAAAATGCAGGCGTCTATGTCTCAGCAGTGTGTATGGTTCTTCTGGGATATAAAATGCAGACAAAGTGATAGAATAAAAAATTTTCGTGCTTTGTATGCAATCTTTTAAATAACTAGAATGTTTGGTAGTAGGTACCATAATGTTATTGCAATTCTATGACTTTATACATTATAGTGTGTAAGAATATTAACTACTAAATGTAGCTTGAGCATTGTTCAAGCAAATGCAAAGTAAACAAATTATTACTTTTAACTTTAAGGGCCCCCACAGACGAGAGGCCGATCGTTTCAGTTAGAACTGTCGTCAGTTCGGCCTGAACGGATTCGAGCGCATACACGGGAAAAATAGCATCCGACCCAACTGACGTCATTTAGGCCTGAACGGATTCGAGCACACACACGGAAAAATAGCATCAGTTCGTTCTGGTTTGCTGCGAGCTACGGTCGTGTTTATTAATTTGTTAACTCACTACCCTTGTACACGATACACGCCCGCACGGCCGCGGCTCTGGCGAAAACTGAAGCGATTTGTCACACATGGTCAGTCCAGAATTAATGTTGCCAACTTAGTTATTTTACAAACTTTTACTACTAAATTAAGTATTTTATTCTCTCCTTAGTAGGAATTTAGTAAGAAAGAGCCAGACAGTAATCATATGCAAAATGGCCTAGGTGGTTAGGCACAAAAAAAAATTGACACCTTATCATAATAATACATCGTAGCATTCGTCCGTAATTTGCTTAAAACTACCCGTTTATTCACGATACGTAATATTTCCTAGTATATTTTAATTTAACGATTTATCGTTAAATTACTTAATTATAAAAATTAATTATAGTTAATTAATTATAAAATATACTAGAAATATAATATAAATTTATAATTCAATAAATAATAAAATTTAATATAACAAAACCTAAAATGCAGTGGTTTTTTGGGGGCTGTAGGAATCCCGATTAGTATTCTTATAGTAGTTTTTAGTAGACATCGACGCGAGTTTAGTAGTTTCGCAAAAACAGAGCTGGCAACACTGGAACGAATCGCTTCAGTCCATCCGGCCGACTGATGAGGCTTGACCTAGTTGTCGCGTTTACAACTAGGTGGCGCTGTACATATCACATACAAATTCCTAGTAAAGGCCAAACGCGCTCACGATCGAATGCGAAAAGAAAAACTTACACTTAGCACTCAGTTTCACAATGAACTGATAGGTGTCAGGTAGCTTGTTTGCAAGTTTTGTCTCTGTCGCTCGATATGAAGTAAGCAGCGACAAAACTTCCGAATAAGCTATCCGACACTTACTAGCAGATTGTGAAGCTGAAGCTCTGTATATTTATAGGACTATGGCCGTCATACTACGCGTGCTGGAAGAAATACTGTTTAGCGTCTAAGTTTTGTTTCCTTTTAACGTATACCTTTTACTTTTTGTGGCACTTTCTATTACAACAGGCTTTAATAAGACTCATGAGCACTACTTAGTGACAAACTAGCTTTAGCCTGTAGCATTGCTCGTGTTAAATTTTGGTTACATTTGTACGTTAATTTTACCCCCTTATCAGTGTGAAAAATTAATTCTTTAGTTATTTTAAAATAACTAGCTGTACCCAACAGACGTCGTTCTTTTTTACCTGTGAACTGGACTAATAAATAACTACCTACATACACCTACAGTTATTACACAATCATGTACACCTACAAACTACATCTACAACTACCTAATCCTACTATACAAACTCCTGCAACCTGTTTTTTTTTGCATTGAATAGGCTCCGAAGCTACTGGACCGATTTTCATGAAATTTGGCGCAGATATAGAGTAGACCACGAGGAAGGACATAGGCCACTTTTCATGGCGGAAAAATGTACGGGCCCCGCGAGATTGCATTTTGCGCGCACGAATTTGCGGGCAACATCTATATAAGATAAAGTGACTATCTGCTTGTGAATGTTGTATGTGAATATGTTTTTATTAACATTGACTTTCTAGTAGACTTGATACTGTCATAAAAAGTTTATAGACCTGTTGATAACACAACAACAGTACTTAACCCCCAACCTGAGATACGAAGACAGTTATAAATAAGTTACGTACTTACCTATTATATTATGTAAATTTACGAGATACGACGAAACGATATATAAAAAATTGATCTTTAAAAAACAAGAGTATTTTTACCTAACTACCCGGCAGCCAAAGGAAGTGTTTCGATTTCGAAAGAATCGATGCAGATTCGTATTAGGTTTGCTATGCACACTGAGTGTGTTTTCCTACATGTTATTGTACTTTGAGTTTTATGCCAATTACATAAAGTCTTTCAAGATTTGAGCATACTTCGGCATTTGCCCTTGATGATGAATTTTTTGTGTTACAAGTTTCAAATGAATTCAGAATAGAAATTATATGGAAAAAAAGTAAGTTAAAGTATTTAAAAAAAATATAGGTATGTTCGTAACATTTAATTTTAACAAACAGCTATCTTCCCAAGTCTCAACAATATTTAACATAAATTTAAGTACAGTTACCATAAACTTCATAATATTTATCTAAACTATTATGCAAATTCAATATCATAATGTGACTAAAGTTATAAAACTTAGATTTCCTGAAATTATGATATAAAACTTTATTAACTTTATTAACTTACCGCTATAGCATCCAGCTGATCGTGTGGTAAGCGGCATAGTATAATATATTCAGTGCCGTCCGCCTTCACACTTGCAACATATAGGGCATAGTCAGTGATAAACACTAGAAGTGGTGTCCAGGATCCATCTTCCATGTTATACGGTGATTGGACTTTCATCATCTGCAAAGTAATTTGTTATTAGTTACGGTGACAATGGTTTATTAAGTGTTAATCTTAAAATAGTGATGTACAATTCCCTACAAATTTTTTATTTAACTATTTAAAACAATATTAATTTAGATTTTTCTTTAATAGTTGGAATGAAAATTAATACAAATCATAATAATTAAACAATGTAGACATACAGTTAGGTGCAATTTGAGAAAAAAAAATTACATTGTTGATTTCAATTCACTTTGCTATAATGTTAGTAACAATAATCTGGATAAAAATATATAATACTAACCCTATGCAAAGTTTCATTTGGATAAGAAAAGATCTGCAAACGTAATTTCTCATTGCATTCAATGGCCACATTGTCTTCAAAGCTGTCAAAGTATGAAGGCTCGTCAGCGGACAGAAGTCTGACGGAAAGTCTTTTGTTCTCAATCACTTCTTTGTCAATAAGTCGGGCCATTCTTGTGGCAGAGATATGAAACGTTTCCGATACTTGTTTAAATGGATATATGATGCTCGGAAAATGTTTCTCCAACTTCATCTTGAGTTGAAAAAACTTGTTTTTTTTTATTTTGGTCTCCAAGTCTTTACGTTGACAAACATTCTTTAAGTACCTATTTAATAAGACAGATTTGTTTGATTGCAGTTTTTGATTAGAGGGGCTGTCGAAAAAGTCATCATTGAAATCATCAACACCCTTCAAGGTTGAGTTATCTCCGTTGGAACAATTATCATTAATTGGCTGTACAATTTCGTCATTCTTCTGTACAGTTGATGCTGATTTACGACTATACCTGTTGACAATTTGTTTTTTTGGTGAGGATAAATGTTTTGAAACGCCATTCTTTAGCTCTGTTTCCTCTTGGATATTTTTGCTGAACTGTCTCTTAGGTGTAGATGTTCTACTCGAATTTTCTGTATCAGATTGTTTGGAAGTGGAATCTTGTTTGCTAGAACTCAAAGAAATGTCTTTTATTGGTGTTGATTCCGGAATTGGTACAAATGTTTCTTTGGGTGCTTCAAAAGCCGTTTGGAATGTGTCATGGACGTAACTGTATGAAACTCCTTTATGTTCGTAAACAGTACTCTCACAATTGACCACATATTTGCCCAATGGTGGAAAAGCATCAGCTTTATTGAGTTTCTTGTCATTGTCGGACTTCATGTTGAGTGTCAACTTATGTCTCGGTGAACCTTCGTTTGGTGTTCTGTTGCCTGCAATGGAATTTTTTGATAAAGATGGGCTTAGCATGGACTTTTCATTATTGAGTGGTTGAGTGTTTAGATTTATTTCAACGAAGTCATCCTCGTCATCAATTTGAAAGCCGGAGTCCAGACTTTTGGATAGTTTCCTATTTTGGTTCATATCACATGGCAATGCTTCCACCACATTGTTCAGTTCTAAACTTGTTTCGGTCAAACCCTTAGCAGGTGCCAAGTTGAAATTGAAATTTTTGTAGAAATTTTTCAATGAGTCAATAATATTATTTGCATCTAAAAGATTCAATACTTTATTATTTTGCTTCTTCTCCTCAACAACATTGGTTGTGATGTATCTTTTCTTTTTGAGCACAGATTTAACATTTATTGGACTCTGCGTAATCTCCAGAGGCTTTTTTGTCTGTTCTTGGTTTTGATCAATATCAGCCTCAGAAAAGTAGGTTTTTCTCATGAATGCCACATGAGCATTATTTTCAAATCCATCACAGGAGTAAGACTTTTGAGTTTTATCACATTTCCTTCTCACTGGTGAGGATTCTGTTTTGTTTGAATGTGATGAAGAGGAGTCACTGGATGATGATTCTGAGTCACAGCTAAAGTTGGAGTCAGAACTGTTGGAATCACAATTATACAGTTTACCCCTTGGCTTAGTTTCATTATTATTGTCTCTGTCTTTATTATTTTGATCATCCTTTTCAGAGCCATGACAATATTCAAAGATACCACTTCTGTCATGTTTTGAGTCACCATAAGTTAGGATGTCAGACATTGTCTGGTGTGCCACATCTGCAGCATATTTTGGAGTTTTATCACCTGAAGCACACCAGGAAAACCGGTCAGTCATTATATTGTTTTTTTGCCTAAATCTATCACAGTAAGAACTATCTGGTCCATAAGAAATAAAGCCACGTTCAATATGTATATTATCTGTCCGTGTGTTGTTCAAAATATCTTCATGAAAGGACACCCTTTTCTTTTGGGAACTTGATCCATTTTGAGATTTTTTCTTGCACCTTCTTCTGTACACAATATCCTCTGACAATGATTTCTTTGGTTCTGAAGTTCTCAAGGCAGATTTTGTAACTTCAGTGGCACTTGCAGGGCCAACCTTTTCACTTTCTAATGCCTTTAAAACTACATCTGGTAAATTTTCGTAAAGTGGTTTATTATGTGTTTCGACAAGTAGTTCCGGCACAGAATCGTCAGTAACGTTCTGATTGTCAATATCACTTCGCGTCATTATACTGCTGCTCGTACTCTTTATCATATCTTGAGAGCAAGAAGGAAGAGCGTCATAAATACTGTCACACGCCAATTCCTCAGTTCCTATTAAGCTGTGGGACATTAACGCTTGGCTCGTTGCTTCAGATGCCTCACTGTCTAGGCACAACACACCAGAATCACCAGGTGTATCCGCCAAACTACTAGTTGTGCTAGATACCAAATGAGAGTTGCCTTGAAGACACAAATCTGTAGGTTTGCCAACATCTGAATCTTTTGTATCCATTTTGTTACAGTAAAATGTATCTTCACCTGCAGCAGTAAATGTTGATGCAATAACACAGTCGTTAGGTTTATTACGACGTTTAATTTTATCGATTTCTTTACCCTTACTTTCAGAAACGGTTTCAAACGACATCGCGAGTCGAGTTGTTTCCTGCAGTACCTTCAAACACTGAGATACAATATTATACAATTTATTATGTTATTATCACTATATCTATATTAAAACACATTTTGAAAATCACTTTTATTTATTCGCTGAATACACATTTGGAACGAATACAAAGCAGCCATTTGTAATAAATGACATTAATGACAGCTGACATACAACAGCACAGAGCAACTGACAATATGTTTTTTTAATATAATATATGGCATCGGCTTATAACCATTTGCCAGTGTCAAGTTAAAAAGGCGGGAAACAGAACTTTTAATTCAATTTTCTAAAGTAAAGTCTAGTCAAAGTCCAAATAAATAGTCAGTGCAGTCAATGAGTCATGTCAGTCGATTCAGTAGAGTGGTAGAAGCTTTACTGAAAGTTCTTTTTCTCTTTAAATTTAGCTATATAGCTTAAGACCATTGCCAGTATCAAGTTAAAAAAGCGAGCAAAATAGAATTTTCGTTCAAAGACGATCAAGCAGCTTGGTGGCAACTGACAAACACGTAATTTTTTGTTGCTTGCTCAAACAGTTTGATACGCCCGATAAGCGGTTTGATCAAGCTAGACCTATTTTTTTTCATTTCGTTTCGTCCGCCAATTAGTAAGCTGCTTGGTCGTCACGGAAATCATGTTGCCTAAAATTTTTTTTTGTCTATTCGATGTTAGACTTGTAAATACTAATAAACAATCAAGAAGTTAGAACCCATTTTAAAGGCATACCAAAGGCAAGGTGTTGTTACCTAAAAAATGTTTTTTTTTTCGTCATTCGATGTTAGACAACGAGTATTTTCCATTTAAGGAAAACCCCTTCTGCGTTTGACACAGTGTCACACTGTGTCGATTATTTTTATAAATGGAACACTACCAACATGTTAATAAACAGTCAAGAACCAATTTTTGTATATCTTAAAAAATAACGAAGATACAAACAATTTAAATTTAAAGCATCCCCCACGTCGTCCCCCATCGCTGTGTTTGTGGTGCAAATGTGGACAGCCTCGGACACCACGGGCTGTCCTGTCAACGAAGCGCCGGCTGCATCTCCCGACATCACTGTCTGAACGATCTCATCCGTCGGGCTCTTGTCACCGCCGGAGTGCCAGCTGTGCTGGAACCCTCTGGTTTGGCGCGCGACGATGGCAGGAGACCAGACGGTATGACCCTGGTCCCTTGGAGAGTGGGACGGGCTCTTGTATGGGACGCTACTTGCGTCGATACACTTGCTCCGTCCCATGTCCAGGGCACCTCGAGTTCTGCAGGTGCGGCCGCTAATCAGGCGGAAAACCTCAAGCGGCGCAAATATGAGAACCTTAGTGGGGATCTCATATTTGAACCGTTTGGGGTTGAAACCTTAGGTACATGGGGTCTGGGTGCGCACAAACTTTTCGGAGAAATCTCCAAAAAACTCATTGAGGCCACCCGAGACCCCAGAGCCGGCACCTACCTGGCCCAGAGAATAAGTATCGCAATCCAGCGAGGAAACTCTTTGAGCCTTCTAGGTACTCTGCCTGGTGGGGATGACCTGGGAGATTTCTTTTTTTTGTAGCATTTTAAGTTTTGGAGTAGTTATTATTTTTTTAGTACTTACCTACTTTTATGGTTAAATTATATTGTTGATTTAAATTTAAATTAAGAAAGAAAGCGTTATATTGGCCTGTGACGTCATGAGTTGCACCTGCCATACATTTGTCATTAACAAATGTATGGCAGTAGCAGCTTGTTACGTAACAAATCGTTTTGCGAGCGAGAGATGAACAATATTTTTTATTTGTATAATATCCTGACAGTAGCAATACTTTCATACTATACCGTCATAAATTAATTTTATTTTTAATTCACTCTCAAGTTGGAGTTTTGCCGGGGAGTTCAATGGGTGACGTTGTGGAATTCGTATTTCCTCATAAATTTGTGTTATTTCGGTTCTGAATGTATAATATTGGTAGAATATTAACCATTAAATATTTTTTGACGTGCACAAGTGTGGCCAAGTGGTACAACTTCTAAAAACGTTCTATTTTGTGTTTCCCGCCAAAACTCCCTAGGAACTTCTACCACTTTTCTGAATCGATTGACATGACTCATGGACTGTACTGACTATATATTTGGACTTTGACTAGACTTTAGACTTGATGATATAGGAATACGGTGTTGAAAATTGAAACGAAAGTTGTATTTTCCGCTTTTTTAACTTGACACTTCAAATGGTTATAAGCCGATGCCATATATAAATAATTTAAAAAAAAGTTTCGTGAGACTGTCAACTGTCAAGTGTCATCTTCCATTTCAAATTTGTTTGCGGGTGCCCGAAATTGGCGAATTTTTAATTGTGTAGTTTTTAAATTTTATGAGGTTATATTAGTGAATATAAAAATTTTCATGTAAACTTAAGATATTTATTTAAAGCCTAATATGGGGAACCTCGGCTTTATACCGAAATATATTGGTATTGTAATAGTTTTGTGTGTAACGGTGTTCACATGTGATTGTGCTAAAATAAACACACCGAGAGTGCTTCTTCCGTGGTTTGAAAATTTAAAAGTGAATTTCACTTTCGAAATCATTGAAGGAGGATGTTATACATGGTAAATATGTTTATTTTCAAGAATATAATACTAAATATGGACTTGAAAGCGAAATAACGCTGAAATATAATATATTTCAGGAGCTTGTCTCGAGATGACATCATTGATCTTGAACCTATTTACGAAGGCTCTTGGGGACATTGTTCTCGGGCGGCGCGTGTTTCAGTTTCTAGAACATGCGTCCCGCCTGGCTCAGTTATAATACTCGCTGAAGAAGTCGGCAGCGGCGAGGTAATGTATTAAAAAATGGCGCGAAACTTTCATTTCCAGTATTTTGTAAATAACCACACATTCCATATTATTTCTTCAGATTTTGCGTGGAGATGTGGATATCGATGTGATAAGCTCACTGAAAGTTGTGAGCACTACTTGGAAGCTTTTCTTGGAGGAGGCTCCTGAAGCTTTTGAAGTTGTAGCATCTGATGATCAAGGTATGGTTTTATAACTTCTATAAATAATTTTATGATTATGATTATTGTATGTAAATGCCTAAAAAATGCAATTTTTTGCCTGTGCCTTGTGCCTTGTCATCTATCTAGTTATACATTTTTTTTAATGTGTAGATTGAATGCATTCAATTCTTACTACTTTTATTGTATTCAAAATTCAGGTAACACTTTTTCAACACTAGAAGGACTGAGTTTTGAATGGACTATTGAGAATATTGGAAAGAATTATGGTGAAGAACCTTTAGTTATGTAAGTATAAAACACTTACATAGTATTTGCATTTAAAAAAAAAAAAAAACTATTTTGTACATCAAAGCAGCCATACTTTTAAAGGTTTTTTTAAACTTATAAGTAAAATGTGGAATTGCATACAGTAATATTATTGATTGCCTATTTTAAAAAAAACTAGCACCAAATATTTTATGTTACATACAAAACAACTACAGGTTGGTAAGATGGAGGGACACAGACTACGAAGCACCAAAAGGTATAGCAGAATTGGAAGCTCAAGGGCTCAGGTCTCATGCTGTACTCCTGTTCGGTCAGGGTATGGGTGAAGCCCGTGTGACAGTGTGCCTCGGAAAGATCTGTACACAGTTTGACCTAAATGTGGTGGCAAGTGTTGTGTTGACTCCGGCTATTGCGTATATAGCACAGGGTGATACAATCAATTACAGGTATTTATTTACTTAGTAAATTGATTTTATAATGACTGAATGATTAGACTTTTTAGAATAGAAAATATTTAAAACTAATAATAAAATATTTAAATATATAAAACTTCTCAATACTTTTGTTGTTGTTGAAAAAAAACTGTTTCTATGGAATTTATAGCGGCTTATTATCATTTTTATCCTCCTGTGGCCACATCTGATAATAAGCCATGATAAAACCTGTAAAAATAGTTTTGTTTGTAAAAAAATAAATTTACAATAAAGGAATAAAATGTTTGTTTATTAGGTATTGATGTATTGTATTATATATTTTGTTACTAACACATTTACTAATATCTTTATGGACTATTTTATGGGTCTGAAATAAACATATCTTATTTTATTTTTTATTTTATTGTCCGTGTTATGTAATTATCTAATCACTGGTAAGTACACAAGTAAATGTGTCAGAGATCCTTCTATATAACAAAACTGACTGATTCTGTAAAAGCTATTTTTTGTTTCTTTCTACTATTTCTTTATTATTTTCAGAGTGGTGAGAGCACGTGCCGGTAGATTAACAGTTCAAGATGTAGCCAATACAGTTTACAACATAGCTGTACCCAATACTGGAATAGCTACATTACAAGACACAATCAGTGTCGTAAAAGGTGTAGAGCTTGGAACATCTAGTGTCTATCTTACATCGGGAACTACGGAAGTAGCATCGGCTACACTCACAGTTGTGTTCCCACATTCCATAAGAGTGTCTATACGGCCTTCAAACTTGCTAGTTGTCGGTGAAGGCTTTAGAATCCACTGTGTGGTGTTCGATAAAGACGGACATCAACTTATAGCAGGAAAAGAGACATTAATAAGACTGACTGTGGACGGAGAAGCAGGTATAGACTTGATAAAGTCAACAGAAAATGGTACGATAACAGAGGCAGTGGCACACAATTCTGGCACATTTACAGTCACGGCACAACTGTATTCCGTAGCTGGCAAAACACTGAACAGAAAGGTAAGTTGGTAGATGTGTTAAAATACCCAAAACTCAACGAATTTACAGTACAACTACATTCTTAATGCAATTTCCGTTCATCAGTTACTACCATAGAATACAATGATTATCAAGGGACATTGAGAATGAATATTTTATTTTATATAAGATTGTTTATACATAAATGTTAAGTAAATTTACGAATTGAATGTAATGTTATGAAACTATAAGAGGCGGATGCAAATGACCAAGAAAGGAACATAAATGTTATATTTATTCTATATATATATATATTATTTTATTTTACTTTGCAGGTGGAGGGAGAGGCGTCGGCAGTAGCTATTGACCCCTTGAAGATTGACCCCCCAGAACTCTACATAGCTTGGACCAATAGTGCCCAGTAAGTGGTCCTGTTACTTACTAGTTCCTTTACGACTAACTGGTGGCCGCTACTTCGTTTGCCTTGAACTAATGGAACCCTTTTTTTTTAAACAGAATCCTAAGATAGAAGTAGCCTAAGTTATTCCTTATAACATCAGCTACCAGTGAAAGTCCCGTGAAAATCGGTCCAGACGTTTTAGAGATTAGCTGGAACAAACAGACAGACAGACAAAAATTAAAAAAATGGATTTTTATTGTAAGTACCGTATATACTTTCACATGCATTTAGTGAAAAGCTGTTAATTGAAGAAAACAAACGGACACTAAATTTTATTTTTTTTGTATACATTAAAATACTTCAAGTATTGATAATACGCATGTCATAACATAAAATAATACATTTCTTAAAATAAATCATAGTTTCTTTATTCACAGAGAAGTGCAGCTAAAATACCGCGGAGGCGGCTCAGAACCGGTCTCGTGGTCCGAGATCGAGACATCGCATAGCGCCTTTTCGCTCACACATGCAGGCTCTCTCACTGTAAGAGGGGAGGGTGCGATGGAAGTTCAAGTGTATTTGACTAAGTACCCTCATGTGAAGGCTGTTGGAAGGTAAAGTAGGAATTAAGAAAGATATAAAAAAATACTACTTATTCAGGCTTAAGAACTTGAGGTTATAAATGTTTAATAATAATTCTTTTGACATTTTACCCAATTAGTATTTTATTGACATAATATATTTTATTTCTGCAATGTGACTGTACTCTCCCTATAATTTTTAATTTTAGTGACTTTTAGTATTTTTAATTTCAGATATGTAATATTAGTTTTATATATTTTAACTAGCTGACTTTTGGTTAATTCTTAGTTAAATTAAGTTATAATAGTAGTATTTATTGTAGAGTTTTAAATAAGTAATTTATAAAAAACTATTTAATTCTGATTTTGTTTATAATGTAATTTATCTAAAATGTTGTGCATATCTATAAGTAATGTAAACAATAGTCCTTATTTGTACCTGAGTTAATTAAATTGTATGTGGTTTATATTGTTGATATGCCTAAGTAAATAAATAAATTCGTCATGCAATAAAAAATCTGTTTGGAAAGATACTACTCAATACAATATTTTGAAGGGAATGTATTGGGTTTTTTAGTTAAATCTTCCTCTTTACAATTTATATACTACGCAATGTAATGAGAAGTATATTATGATATTGTATTATTAAATTCTTATATTCTCAGGGTGGTGAGCGCTGCGCCGCTGCTCGTACAGGTGTCCAGTTCGGGGCGGGCGCGCGCGTTCCGTCCGCACGCTCTACACGTGGCATTGACCGGCGGCACCGACACCGGCGACCTCTACAACTTTCATACGTAAGTACTTGCCTTCGGGTTGATTTTCACTTGCTTAGCTGCCGAATACTGGAACGATTGTCAAATTAAGTGGCGCTCAAGTCACATACTGTCCTTGTCATTTCGGCTAGCAGATACAGCGACAGCCTGTGAATAGGAGAGCTCTTAATTTTCATTAGCGTTTCATTATTTGGCTGTTAGTCTTTTGGAGCGGGCATTGAAACACGTATTTAAAGTAATTATTTTTATGGTGTAATTTTGTAGATGTAACTGCGCCTCATTTGCGGTATCTCTGATCGAGGGTCCGGAACCGCAAAATGTGACAGCCGCGCCGTGGATCGAACCTGCGGGTGAGTTGCCACATATTTGCATTTTTTGTAGCGAATTGAGTGTTAAAACGTAAATGTAGTAATAGAAAACGATATTATTATTGTCTATCTTTCTTGTCTATGATCTGATATTCCTATTTCTCAAAAAAAAATATCTCTTTTGTTTATGGTCATGCAGACGGCGCGTGCTGCGTGCTAGAGCTCAACTGGGTGGCGCGCGGCGCGTGCTCGCTGCGTGTGTCGTACGGCCGGGCGGGTGACGACGCACGCGTTCTCATATGCGCCGCCCCCGCGCTGATATGGCCGACACACGCTGCCATATTGGCGCCCGCTACACTTCCGGTATGTATTGTCTATGGTCGCGCATATTAGTAGCAGTAGTTTATAACAGTAGCTGTAAATTGTAATAAGTTCGCTTAACGACACCTAAATTACTTTACAGGTAATAGCAGAGGGCGAAGCGCTAGTGTCGCAGTCCAGTGAGCCTCGCGTAGCTGAATTATCGAGGAGAGAAGGCCCGCCACCGCATCGATATCCCGAAGCGCAGCTCTTTACGTTGTCGTGTAAAAAGGTAATAAAACATTGTAATTAGCTTGTCATCTACATTACATGTTTTTATTACCACTAATATATTTTTGTTATTCCCCGAATTAAACCTTTAATCTATTTTATATATTTTGTCTCCAGAAAGGCGAGTCGAACTTGGACCTTGTATCTCAGGCGGACGAGGAGGCGGAGTCCGTGCGTGTGGAGGCGGCGTGCGCGCCGCACGTGTCGCGGGTGCGCCTCGAGCCGCTGCGCCCGCCCGGCGACTGCGTCGCCAACACCAGGTACCACACAAATGACATACAGACATCAGACGAGGAGTCCTACTGATTCTCGAAATGTGTTTGTGAGCCTTGAATTAACTTAAAATTAATTTAACAGCATTACACAGTAGATTTGTGGTTTGTACATTTTGTTAATATCATGAACCATTCTTTATAAAAAAGTCCAGACGCAACTAGCAATTTGTGTAATCAAATTTACGTTAGAGCACTGAACACTCCAAATTTGATGATATTGTGTGCGTCCCTAATGCAAGTTATGCCCAAACACATTTTCCCATACAGGTTATGGCTGCGTCCGAACCAGGAAGTCATGGTGAAAGTATCACTCTACGACGGCATAGGCCGGGAGCTGTTAGACGAATACGGCCCCTCGGTTTCATGGGAGACAGCGCCCGCACACACGGGCATAGCGTACAAGTCCACAGACAGGCTGTTTGTTGAAAATAATCCGGAGTACGATCCTGTGCCAGTACCGCAGACTTACTATCAGGTATGGGACGCGAAAACGTACCATGATTTTTAGGTTATCCTACTACTATTATAAATGTGAAAGTTTGTGAGGATGGATGGATGTTTCTTACTCTTTCACATTTGGTATGGTAGTCGTTTGAGCTCTGGATTAACACAAGCTACTTTTAATCCAGAAAAAATACAGTGTTCTCGTGGGATTTACGCGGGCGGAGCCGCGGGCAAAAGCTAGTCTACCATATGCGCAAGATTTACAATGTGTTACAACTTACAATGTATTCTGCCACTGTTAAATGCGAATGTGCGTGCGGGTTAGCATATAAATTATGGTAAAGTGAAAAGTCGTTTAAATTAACGAAAAATAAAAAAGTGAAAAAAACCTCGCCGCGTTTCGCAAAACTCACAAAATTGAATTAAAATGTCATTAATGTCTAATCTTAGATATTTAACCAATCACAACCTAGCTATTCGTAGTATTGCTGCTATAAAAAAGTAAGCATCATCAGTAAAGGTATTCTGTACTGGCCAGACTTAATCATAATTAACAATAATAACAATTAATAATCGTTTTTATACAATGTATAAAAAAAATTAATGCATTTTACAGCTCGTGGAAGTGACGGAGCAGTCAATCGGTTGGAGTGGTACGTTGAAAGCGTCTATACCAGACGCCACCGCCAGCATACAGGCTAAAGTTGTTGCTCCGTTACGATGTGATACGCTGAAAGTAAGTTCATAATATCACGCAATGACGCGACGATCGTATTTGGCAGTCGGAAAAAGCCGACTGACAAAAACGATTGTGACGTCACAGTAACAAACCTCAAAAAAAAAGCACATCAACCTCCATACGAATATCGTTTTGCGAGAAAAATAAATTATTTACATTACGACCAAGTTGATAATTGCTCTAGGCAATAATTATTTTCTACGCAAATAACAGACGATCCATGAAAAACGAAGATTCCCGAAATGCATTAGAAACTTGGTTATACCTGTAAATGCTGTAATGTTTCTTCATAATCAGCCCAAAAGAAATTTTTTTTTTTTTCAACAATAGATTTAGGAGATAAAATTAAATATATTCCGCAGGTTGACATAGCATGGGAAGGCGAGAGTATACCCAACATCACTACAGTGGATGGTGGTAGTGGACTATACTCTGTGGAGACGCCCAAAGGTGTCACGGCTACTGTCGACGGTAGACGACTGAACGTGATGGTGCCAGCACCGGGGATCTATGATGTAGTGGTCACTGATAGATGCGTGAACGGAGAAAGGCAGGTTGTTGAGGTGAGTTTTGTAAGAAATGTAGTCTGAGGCCTTAGGCAAAATGGAAATCAATGATTTCAAAACGAAGGATGGGCTTTTGACAGAACAAATCTTCATACAAGAAAAAGTTACGTCATCTTGATTTCACCTTACCTCAAACATCAAAATGGTCCCAAACAATCCCTAAAAGTGGGGCCATTTAAGTGGGGACAGTTTTTGCCTCGACATGTATCTTCTATAATAAATACGTCTATGGTGGAAATATAAAAACGATAAAAAAGTTAGAAAACAATAATATCTATAGGATTGACATATTGCTCTGCTAAACATGAGGATAATCACCATACATTTTATTCGTTTCTAATATCGTTATTGTTTTCATATTTTAGCTCCTGTATATTAATTTAGTTTAGCTGTGAAGGAATGGACGAAATTGAATCACTGGCAAAACTGAATCAGTTTTAATTACCGGCCACCAAACTTCTATATTTGTATTTGCTTTTGTAAAACTTTGTACGTGGACGAATTTATAGTTCTCAAACCGATTTGTATATAAAAATAAAAATCAAATAAAATACTTTTTTAATAACTGGAAATGTTCACATAAAATTACACCCACGCAGATGATCTTCAAATTTACACCCACGCTCCTGCTAATGACCTTAGTTCGGCTTTCGCGGCAATTAATAAGGATCTTGCGACAATCCTCCATTGGAGCCAGTGCCATGGCTTAAGGGTCAACCCCAACAAGTCGCAAATTATAATCATCGGCGGATCGAAGCAAATAAATCGGCCTAACTATGACTCCCTGCCTAGTATAACTTTTGACAAAGTAGCTTTACCTTGTAGTGGGGTAGTTAAGAACTTGGGTATTTACTTCGACTCAACCCTTAGGTGGTCTCACCACATTTCAGAGGTAAGTCGTAAGCTCTTTGCTGCGGTGGGGTCACTTAACCGTTGGAAAAACCTACTTCCCATTAAGACAAAAGTCGAGCTTGCGCAATCTTTACTTCTTCCTATCTTGGACTATGCAGATGTTTGTTTGATAGATCTCAATGAGGAATACCTTAACAAATTAGAAAGATTACAAAACATCTGCATCAGGTTCGTGTATGGGCTGCGCAAGTTTGACCACGTCTCTGAGCATCGACAGCGACTTGGTTGGCTGCCCATCAGGCTTCGTCGGGAAGAGCATGTACTAGCCTTCCTATACAATATCTTATTTGACCCTCGTTCTCCCCCATATCTAAAGAATTGTTTTCAATTTCGAAGTGCTGACCAAAGCCGTGCGTTACGCTCTGAGTACAGCAATAAACTTCTTGTGCCAATTGCCAGGTCCGGTTACTTTGCAAATTCTTTTGCTGTGAAGGCTACGCACTTGTGGAATGATCTTCCACGTTTCATCCGAGAGTCGAAGTCACTTGCCATTTTCAAATCCAAGCTCCATAGTCATCTTCGAAACAGAGTGGCTCGCCTAGTTTGACTTAATTTTACTTTATTTATGCATGAGAGCCTCTTCTTAATTAAATATAACTATGCATGCAACTTTGTATCATTATTTTGTTGTATTACTTATTTTTTATTATATTATTATTATTATTTTTATTTTATTTTTCAAACCAATTAGAGATTATTTATTTTTATTATTTTATTATAAACTTTTTATTACCCCGCTATTTATCTATTCGATTTACCTCTCCTGTCCTGCAGGGTTGCCTGGAAGAGATCGCTTATAGCGATAAGGCCGCCCTTGCCCACATTTAGGTTATAATTTTAACTAATTTTACTAATTTGATTGTACGTACTTTATAATGTGAGCAATAAAGTGTTTATCTATCTATCTATCTATCTAAAATATGTAAGTATTTGTAACTGAAAGTAAAAAAATATGTTGCTGTTGACGTGATAACGTCTTATAAATCGATGGAGCCGGCTGCACGCACGAAAAAACATGACTCATGCGTTACCTGTTACCAAGTACCGTTACCAAGTACCAGCGTTACCTCGCATTGCCTTTACCTCATTATTATTATTATTGTTGTTGTTGGTGTTGTTGTTGTTGACGTTGACGTTGTCACGTTCAACTATCGCCAGTAAATCGGTATTTTTAAGTTATTTTGGGCCAATTATGAATGTTGCTAGAAATGTTTTTTAAATTTTTTCAATTTTCTGGCAGGTGAACGTGGAAGAAGTGCTATACGTGGAGGTGTTAACGTCTCGCGCGGTAGGCGTGGACCTCTGCGTGGCGACGCGTGTTGCGGCGCGCGGCGCGTCGGGTCGTGTGTTGCACGCGTCGCGGCCGCAGTGGCGCGTGTCGGGGCCGATAGCCGCACGCGCGGGATCTTTGTGCGGGATACGAGAAGGCGTGGCGACCGTTAGCGCGGAGGTGGCGGGCGTGTGGAGCGAGGATGTAGAGGTGATAAAATTATATTGCTATCTCGTTCTCGAAAGAGCTAGGAGCTACTTACCGACGATTAAGCATTGAAACATACATGGAATGACCTATACCTACCGATCTACAACCGCCCTGCGCCTCTACCAAAGGTGAGACAAAATCACGCGCAAAATGAGTTACCGGCGAGAATATTTTTAAGCACCTTAAATTTTTTAAGCTGTGTTATTAGATAAGGCATATCTACTCATGTTTATGAAACATAAAGTGATGTGATATTAAAACGCTCTTAATATTATGTACAGGTGCACGTGTTCCCGCCTCTATCGGTGGAACCGGCCTGCACGCGCTTGCCGCCCGGCGGGCGCGTGCAGTTACGTGCGCGCGGCGGCCCGCCCACACATTTGGCTGCGTTGACTTACCGCGCACAGAAGCAGATACTCGATGTCAGTGTTACATTTTTATTAATGTTTTAAGTGTGAGATTAGTAGCAATAATAACATACTTATTATGAAACCAAAAGAGCAGTAGTTTTTAAAAGTAACTGATGTATAAAATTTAATTGTTTACTGTTGTTTGTGAAGTCCAAAAATGTATTAAGTATATTGCGTTTTGTAAAATAACTGCTTGTGGGAGTCGCTTTTTGTTTACTTCAACAATTATAGACGAAAATATGTTATTATGACTTGCAAAATGAAACTATAACTTAACTATCTTAAGCTGATTCTGTTTATTTGAGCAGGTATCGGCTATGGGTAACGTGCACGCGTTGAGCGTGGGCACGGCGCGCGTGAAGTTGATCGCAACGGATTTTAACAACGTAGAACTCGCCAGCGCTGAGGCGGAAATCGAGGTAACTATTTACAATTTTCAAGGTTCATTTTACAATGATTACTAAGCTCATGGTATTTTCATCGCAAGCGGGCAGCAGTTAATATGGTGTTTGGGCACCAAACTAACCGTAGTCCGCACCATATGTTGCTGGACAAAGTCGCGGGCTACATCTAAGTACATTATGTACTCATTTTAAACCGGTGATGATTTTGTTAGGTGATACAAATTACGGACATAACGGTGATGGCGGCGACGCACACGCTACTGGTGGGGCGGCCGGCACCGCTGTGGCTGGCGGCGGGCAGGCTGCGCGCAGTGGCGCTGGGCGCGCTGGCCCCGCCTCCGCGCGTCACGTGGGCGCTGCGGGACCCTGCCGCCGCCCGCCTCTACGTCACGCACGCAGACGGTACGTACGCGATGGACTACCGATGATGCGATGAACCAATACAGTTGACACTACTGAATATATTGCACTGAGCGCCTCGTAATTTACGTGATACATAATTTTGAGTAAGTGCAGAAATAAAGAATATTATTTATTTTTGGTTTGTAGATCAGCTGGAAAGGTCTATTGCGGAGGGGCTTACAGTACGAGTTGTGCCATTAAAACCTGGTTTAATTACAATCGATGTTAGAGTACGCAATTTGGGACAGGTAAAAATCATTATCTTTTTTATATTATATTGTAAGTATTGTATCCGAAAATACTTGAATATTCACTTAACATAGAATCGAATTATATTGTTAGTAGATTTTTTATCACTGTAACATATCACACAATTGAATAATATACTCGTATCGTAATTAATATTATTCCTGTTACAGATTGCAGAAACTAGGTCTTGGGACAGTTCAATCGAGATACTTGGCGTATCGGACATAAGAACGTCCATAGAAGGTTTGCCAGGTGACATAGACAATGGTGAGCGCTTGGCCTTAGCGGTAGGAGCTACAGTGCGCTTAAAGTCCCTACCTCGAGGCAACTGGGTAGCATATCAAGATGGTGCATTCGAATTGAAAGAGAACGGAGAAGTGAAGGCCTTAAGGCCTGGGTTCGGTGTAATAGTCGCTAAACACAAGGACGAAAGAAACGACATATATAGAGAAACTGTAAGTTATTATTTTGTATCTCACCAAAAATTGTTACATAATTATTTGTTTTACAAAATAAATTGATGTTTTTAGTTTACAGTGATAAAAAAAGTTTAAATATATGTATGTTCATTATAATAACATATGCATACGTAAGTGCGTATTTTGATTACGTATAAACTTTTGTTTAATTAACTACTATGTTTTAAGGACTATTTTTCTCTACCCTAGGTAAAAAACTTTTTTTTGTAATAATTTAATTTATTTTTTTGCTCATATCACAGGCTATCCACGTGGAAGTGTCAACCCCCACATACTGCACGGTAGAAGCCAGCGCGGACGAGCGTGCCAGCGCGGACGCCGTGCGCATCGTGCTGCGGTCGGCGTTGGGACGACGACTGCTAGGACGAGCTGTGATAACTGCGGACACGCCTGTCATGGCTATTAATAGGACTGATCCTGAGTAATTATGCTTCAACCTTAGATATTATCTATACTAATATAATAAAGAGGAAAGGTAAGTTTGTTTGTTTGCATCGAATAGGCTCCGAAACTACTGGACCGATTTTGATGTAATTTGGCACAGATATAGAGTAGACCACGGGAAAGGACATAGGCTACTTTTTATTGCGGCTAAATGTACGGATCCCCCAGATTTCCTATAGCGTGCACGAAGTCGCTGGCAACATCTATATTTAATAAATCTTTGTAGCGATACAAAGGCTATACACAGTCGCGGTGTAGTTGCAATATCATTTACTATAAGGCCTCGAACATAGCGGCGAGCTCAACAGGAGTGCAGTGTGTCAAGCGGTGACTATGGTGTATGAGCCCGCGTGCGCGCGCCGCTCAATGCTATGTTCATGGCAGCGGACTTAGACGATCTACTTAAAGTGGCGATGCAATCGTGCGGCCATTGCGAAGTCTTTTTCAATAGCTTATATACTAATTCGCTGCTGGGCAAAAGGCCCAAAGCTATTTATTTATTTTATGCATCATTATGTTACAGCGCGGAGCAAAACGAAGTTCTACTCACGGGCGTGGAGGTGGGCGGCGCGTATGTGCGCGTGACGGCCGCGGTGGGCGGCGCCAGCGTCGCAGACGAGCTGTGGCTGGCCGCCGACGCGCATGCCGACAGAGTGCTAGGTGAGTTCTGAGTACATTATTAAACTTGTACGTTTTCATTCATAAAACACTTACACATTTTATATATTACTAGCCCATCAATGCAACTCCTACGTAGCTAGTATATCAGTTAGTTAATTTTTTATTTGAAACGCTTTTAATACATAAGTTGGTTTATTTTGAAATATATTTCCAGCGGTAGGCGGTTGGGGCGTGTGCGTGGAGGGTGGAGCTTGGCGGGTGCCGGCGGGGGTGACGCTCGTGGAGGGCGCGGGAGTATCGCTGGTGCTGCTGAGCCGCACGACGCCAGCAAGACACCAGCTGCGCCGCGAGCGTCCGCCCGCCGCTCTCACGGTGCACCAGATGTCCATTGACAAGGTAGGAAGTAAAACGTTTTTTTGTTATTATGTACAGGAAAATTGACGAAACTGCAATTAATATCAAATCTAAAGGGCATTACAGACGACGAAGATACTTTAATATTTTATGTTAAGATAAGATATCGCTTGCTGTAGTTTGTATGAACTATCACAGACACAGGCTAAGATATTTTCATATTACGTACTTTACTAGGAGATATTTCCAGGCATCTTAAGATAAAATATTAGAGTATCTTTGTCGTCTATGTCGCCCTTAAGATCAATCACCTCCCAGTTTTTCGTAGTGCCGCTGAGGTAAAAAAGCACCCATTGCAAGAATTTTATTTTCTTGGTCAGTCTTTCTTACTCACCAATAAAAAGTGACAAGTGAATAAAAATGTAATTTTACTGACTGTGATCATAATTCGTACATAGATTCTGAAAAACCTAAAACAAGATTAATACAATTATAAATTATACAATTTTTATAAAAAACTATTACCCGACTACGTAACTTATATAGCCTATGTTACCCGGGCTGTTATTACGAATCTTTTGACACCTCATTCATTGAAATCGCTCCAGTAGTTTAGGCGCTACGTTAACTAACATACTTAGACTGCAAAAATCATTACCCTTCCTTTTGGCTTTGCTGTAGTCACGTAAAAAGGAAGGACTATGAAAAGTTTCAACAATCTTTCTTATTAATCAGCTTAACACATTTGCTTTAACAACAACATATGTTATTATATTTCTAGATGGAGTTTATACCTGGCGACTGGCCTTCCTCCTTTGTCCCGTTGACCATAGAAGGTGCTTCACTCACAAACGGACCTCTTCTCTGTTCGGAGGACCAGAAATATGCGTTGGATGGAGTACAAATTGAGCTACCATACTCGTGTAGAACGAAGACGCCGCACACCGCCCAACCTGTTTTAGATATTCCTAATGGTATGTGTTTTTAGTCTTCCGTACCCAAAGGATAAAAACGGGACCCTATTAATGAGACTTCAATGTCCGTGAGTCTGTCTGTCTGTCCATCTGCCACCAGGCTGTATCTCCTTAACCGTGATAGCTAGACAGTTGAAAATTTCACAAACAAATTAAACAAATACTAAAAACAATAAAATAAATATTTAAGGGGTACTCCTCCGATACAATAAACATGTATTTTTGCCATTTTGTACGGAATTCTTCGTGCGCTAGTCCGACTCCCACTTGGCCGGTCGCACTTCCCCTCTCACAGTATGACTGACATGTTATGTGAAATATTCAACTTTAACGCCTTTTTAATACGCGCCTGTGTATAATCAGCAAGGGTTATTATATTATAAATTAATATTTTCTAAGACACATTTTGTATTTGTATTACTAATGTAAAATTGCTTAACAGGTCAACTTGGCTGCACTATTATACCAGCGATGAAGATAACAGAATCGTCAGAAGTTGAACTGTGTGCGGAATGGGATGCATTGAGAACCTGTACCAAAGTGCTTCTCCTACCACTCATAAAAATAACAGAACATAAAATATCACTGCTGGACCCTCAACCAACATTCAAAGTACAGGGCCATCCGCAAGCGTTGAAATTGATCAAAATGACTACTTCCCCTGGACTGAAAATAGAAGTGATGAATAAAAATACTGAAGTGATTGTCAATGTTAAGGGAGACTCAGTTACTTGCGGTATTGGATGGGTTCATGTTGTGTCTCGGATGACGTCACAGGAACAAAGAGTAGAGGTGCAGAAGGAATGTGACATTGCTTGTGGGACGCTACTTGGAGCTATACTGTCGATCTTGAAGCCTTATTTGCCAACTCTTATGACGATTGTTGCTGTGGCCGCAGCGTTTTTGTATGGTGAGTGCAAGTGTTATTGAGTTAGAAAGAAAGATAGAAAGAAAAATTTTGTTAAGGTACAGAATAACTAATAGTACTAATAAGTGCATGTACAAAATTATATAAAAGATTTTTTTTACTTATTGTTGTATTTTTACCCGACAATGGCGAAGCCAAAATTAAGAGTAATGATTTTGGCAGTCTATGCATATATATATCTTTCTTCCACTGTAGTGGCTGAACTACTGGTTCGATTTTAATAAATGAAGTGTCAATAGATTTGTAATAATGGCCCGGGTAAAATAGGCTATATAATTTACATAGTCAGGTTATAGTTTTTTTATAAAAATTGTAGCTATTAAAGCCTCCCAATAAAGACGTTTCCATAACCCATAATACACAATTCAAATGTAAATTTAACCTGTAAAATGCAGATAGGATTTTTATATGCCTAAATATTTTACAATATTACTTCTTTTAGTGCAAATGAAATGGCAGCAGAAAGTCCAGATTCGTATGCCGATGGAACCGCCGTCTCCACAGACAACACTCAACGGGACGCGAGCACGCACGTGGGCCCGCAGTCCGTATGCCAACGGGCCTGCCACCCCGCCCTCGCCCGTGTACGGCGACACTAGTGTGCTACCTGACTCGAGTTTGTCGCCTAACGTGTCGCGGACACAGAGGCATACGTTCTTGCAATAGATGAGAAAGATAATTGTTAAAAATGTGACAGAAGAATTTAGAATGTGTGATGGAAAAGTGTTGTAAGTAAAAAAGATCATGTTAGTGACATTGAAGATTTTACGAGTGAAGTGTTTAAGTTGCATCATTGCAATTTGATTGATTGATAAAGTGATAAAGTACCTCTATCTATATTTCATGAATAAAAACCTATATTTTATAACTACTAGAACAGTTTTGCAACAGATTTTAAAATAATTCGAGACATTGCCACTTTTGCAAAGATGAAAGGTATTAGTGAATTAAGTTGTGTGAGTCCACTATGGAACGTTAACGTAAATAATGTTTGTATTCTATGCCTCAATAGTAGATCTCATTTTATGATAGTTTGAGACATTTGGCCAATAGCAGGCTAAATTGATGTTTGATATAAAATAATACAAAGTCATGATTTTAAGAAAAAAAATTGTAAATGTCATATTTATTTTGTGAGTTGTTAGAAATATCATAAAATGTGATAATATTAAAAGTTGACTATAGGAAATATTATGTGTAAAGCACCTTACTCATGGTCAGCCTGCAAATCCAACACCGGTAGAAATATAGCCGTCATTAGTGTCAATCATATAAAATGTTTGTCTAAAAGTCCGCTTCAAGGTCGCGATATTGGATTTGCAGGCTGGACCGCGAGTAAGACGTTTTAGGGCCACGTGCTCACGAGCAACAAACATTTCTTATTTGTCGTCCTAATTGAGCCTATGTTTAAAAGAGAAAAAGCTGTGATGACATTATTTGCTCGTGGATGTGTAGCCTAAAAGTTGTAAGTTTACAATTAGGTAAAAAGGACAAATTATTATTAAAAATATGATAATTATCTTTTTTGACATACATGCTAATAGTTGTATTAAATAAACAACTTATAAAATTTTTAGTTTGTGTATAAACAGTAAAATGAATACAACTATTAGGTCATTACATATAAAATTGGCGTTTTGTAAAGAAGGAACATAAAGTCGATTTTTTTTAAACATAATATATTTATTTAATCAAAGTATATACCATTGCTATCTATGCACTTTTGCCATCTCATAGGTAGCTCATTGATTCCTTTACTAAAAAAAATCGGTTGTCTGTAATGTCGGTTTACTGACGATAGTTGAACGTGACAACGTCATAAGAAATGGAACAGAGTGAGGTAACGCAATGAGTCATGTTTTTTCGTGCGTACAGCCGGCTCCATCGAATTATAAGACGTTATCACATCAAAAACCATTCGGACAGGAAACAATAAAACCTTTGAAGGCGCTTTAGAATGCCCCATCGGAGTTGAATTTTTTCCCTTGCAAGAAGTTTAAATTAATTTAATCCAAGTTTTGAAAAAAATTAATGGTAATCCGTTGGAGCAAGGTCCAGGGAGTATGGTGGATGTCATAGACATTCCAATTGAAGCTCCCCTAATTTGGTAGCCGTCTGTTGTGCAGTGTGTGGTCTAGCGTTGTCCTGAAGCAGCAGTGGCCTAGAGTAAATGACCAACCTCGGTTGTTTACCAGCTAGCTTTTCCATCATGATTTGCAGTTTCTCGTAATAGACATCTGCCATAATCTTCTGGCCAGATTTAAGAAAACTGTAGTGAACGACACCGGCACTAATCCACCAAACGCTCACAAGTAACAAGTCAATTTTAGCTTGGGGCAGGCTTTGGCTGGTTCGCCAGGTTTCAGCCATTGCGATGAGCGTTTCCGATTATCGTACAGGATCCACTTTTCATCACAGGTAATGATTCGATTTAAAATCCCTTCATTATTGTGCCAGTTGAGTAATGTAACGCAACAGTCGACGCGCGTTTGTCGGTTTGCTGCACTCAATTCATGAGGTACCCAAGGTTTCAAGCTTTTGCACCTTCCCAATTTGCTTCAAGTTAATTAAAACAGTTTTATCACTAACACCGCAGCCTACAGCTAACTCGGACGTGGTTTGGGATGGATCCGCTTCCACAATCAATACTTCAAGCCTTCAATTCTTCATTATCAACTTTGGTCTCCGGCCGTCCACGGGGCTTGTTCTGCAGGTCGAAATTTCCAGAACGAAAACGTTGGAACCAAAAACGCACTGTGTTTTCTTTTGCGACACCGCCGCCATACACATCATTAATCCTAAACTCGTACTCGAAAATAATAAGAATATTTCAAGTTTTCCATTTTGTAAGCGAGAGTGACGCAAAGAAAAAACCAAAAGAGGAAAAAACAAATGAATTAAGGTTTTCGAAACACAAATGCATGAGTAAAGAGCGGTATAAATTTGAAATTGGATTTCCTAACCAAAGAAGATATTATATTTGAGATCAAAGTGGCCAGTACGACAAAACGCCAATTTCATATTTCAGGACCTATTTGAAAAAAAAAAAAAAAAAATTGTTTTGTGATTGGATGTCGTTATGTTGTATACCAAAGTTGTGTTGTATGGTTTGTTCTGTAGATACAATATCTTCTTATATCTTTCTTTAACGATCTTATGAAAGAAAGCAAGAAGTTGCCCATTTTATCAACTACAAAATCCCTAAGATTCTTTTATGTTTAACCATCACCCGAGATTGTGGCGGTACAATTTCCATAGATAAATTAAGCAAAATATGAATATTACTGTTTCGACTACATAACAGAACTGATATTATATAGGGTTAAACAAACTTTTGTTGTACATTTAAAACGAAAATTGTCTAGCTCTTATGTACTTAATAAATGTATTTTTGATATTGTTTACCATTTATTTGTTTTTCTATGAATTCAACATCTCAAATAGCAAATTCGGAGAAAAAGAAATTACTGCAATTAAATATTCGAACAATATATTTTTATAAACTATAAAAGTATAATTTAGATTTATATAATATGATATACAAGAATATACAGGGTTATACGTTAAGTTGATGTCGATAAAATAATCTCAAAATATTGAATAACAACTACATTTTTTATAACTTTTCATAGGAAATCTAAATAAACTGTTCCTATAACCCTGCATAAGAGATTCGTTATAACAAGGCTTCATTACGCAATGAGACTCTAAAAGTAAAATTTTAACATAACTATAATTAAAAGTGCACTTAATAAATATTGCTGGGCTTTATAGACTATTTATGTAAAATAATATTATCATTACAGCAGCCCAATAACCTACCTCAATACAAATATAGAGCATATCCTTACAATGACTTGTGAGCCTCATAGAAAAGATCACAGTCAAATAGTCTTTGGTCACCTTAGAGATTAGGAATTGGAACACATTTTTTTTTTCATCAAAATATTATAGAATAACTAAAACCTACATAATATGGTCTTGTTCATTATTTTTTAGCACCTATCGTTTTACTTTCATTATAAAGCTGTATCGTGTATGTCTGCTATGGTATTACCAATAGGATATATTTTAACAGTTATATGCAGTTTATGTACCAATCTAAATAAAAATAATATTTTTGGTCACAAATCTTATAGTATGTATTTGATTACACTACAAATGCGTTTGACATAATGCCTATATTCTAGAAAAATACTTAAAACAAAGAAGTAAATAAAGATATCAAAATAATGGAATGATGAGAATAAAAAAATAGATCAATAATTTAAATTGCTATTTGTCTGTTGACATATAAAAAAGGATGTAAACACTTAGGCTACGATTTTTCAGTTTAACAGACTAGCATGAATATACTAAAATATTATAGCATGAATGAAACTTTTAATATGGATCATTGAATCTCCCTCCCCTACCATCAGGCGATCTGCCTGCTCGTTCACCCCATAAATTAGAGAGCCCCCATCGTGGCACAGGTGAGATCGTTGAGTGCCCCTAACGACAGGGTCCGCGCCGCGCCCGCAACGCGCGCTGCAACACACACGCGCCGCTCCGCCCCGCCCGCACGCGACGTAAGCGTCGCATTGTGACTGCGGATAATATGATAAATATTAATTATTAACTAAATAAATAGAAATCTATACCTGTGATAAAACTTATAAATAATCACTGTTCTACAAAATATATTTTATTGTGTGTCATTTGATTGAATGCTAAATTTTTATAGTAATATATTGTAGGGAATTACTGAATACATCAAGGAAACATAAAATTTTTGGGTCAAGTTAGCTCTTTCTAAAAAATATAATTAGTATGAAATAAATTGTAAGCTGTTGTATCATTGTATGTCGCCCCTATAAACTTCAATATTCGATAATTGAAAAATACCAGCTAACTTTCAGTTAAAATAAATCTAGCACACTTTCGCAATGCGCGCTAAGCGTTTATATTGCTGTGCGCGAATATGTCGAATACGAGTCGAATTACGTTCGACTGTGAATAGCCTCGCTGTTTATGTAATGCAAACTGTATGTTAATTTGAAAAAAAAAAACTAAATAGAGCCTTTGGCCAAGTTGCCGTCGCTAAATACGGCGACGCAGTTCAAGGACAAAAATGTATGGCATTTGACATATCACATAATCGCTAATTAAGCTACATATGTACGATGCATAAGTCACTTAGCGGTGCTTTAAATGTCAACTCCCATACATTTGTTGTTGTTGTTGTTGTCGAAATTCGTCGTCGTAATTAGCGATGGCAACTTAGCTAAAGGCTCAAATGTAGACAAAATTACTTAGACATAAAAGTTACAAGTACTCACATGCGTTCATACGGGTCGGTGCTGACGCGCACGCACATCGCGGTGGTACTGTAGAAGTCGATATCGGTGGCTATATGTAGTCGCGGCTCTGAGGAGCGCACGCTGGCGACGCGTAACGCTCGCCCGCCGAGCGATAGCTCCGCGTGCGTTTCGCTCACCGCCGCGCCGCGTAGCGTCAACGATGTGCGTGCGTTTCGAGACCACAACGACACCTACAATATACAGACACAATTATTTACATATGTTCACTTGAATTATAGAAAAATATTATTTATATAATGTTTATAACTAACATAACTAGGTTTTTAACTTTTCTAAGGAATACTTTGTGTATGTGTGGGGGGGGGGGGGGGGGGGTCATGCATTCAGAAGCTCGTTCCGCGCTTTGACATAATTGTCAATAAAATTTTATATTATTGAGTATGGGTTGGGTATTCGATGCCGACCTTAGCGTTATGACAACACGGCTGACGTCCGCCGGTGCTGGAGCTGTGTCGCCTATGGTGCTGAAGCGTGCACAATTTCGCGTGAGCACTGAGCGTGCGAACATTGATTTTTAACTTTCAATCAGTAGCTAGTAAGTACTTGACAAAACGGTTTATGTAATGAGTGATTGTATCGGTAACAAACCTGCGCCTGAGCGTCCATGGCGATGACGACGGCGGCGTGCCGGGTGAGCCGCAGCACGGCGCCCGGCAGCGACAGCGTCGCGCGCGCGGGTCTCAGCGGTCGCAGCGCACGCAGCACCGCCGTGGGTTCGCTTCCCGTGCCCGCCCACACGTGGCCCAGTAACTCGCCCTACACAATATAAACATAATAATATATTACCAACACAAAACATTCAAGATCGGATTACTCAATGCTTGTCAGGCGTTCATTGTCAGGTCACTCTATCACGTTTGACGACCTCTGTGTCTCAGTGGTTAGCGCGTCGTCTCTCAACACGGAGGTCGCGGGTTCGAATCCCGCCGAAGGAACAAAAACTTTTCTGTATTCCTGGGTCATGGATGTGTGTGTATTAAAGACAATTTAAAAAATCTTAAATATATGCATAATATATTATCTTAAATATAAAAGCATTAAATATATTTCCGCCTTCTGGTACCCGAAACACAAGTTCTTCGAGAACTTACCACGGGACCAGATTGACGTGGTGCGAAAGCGTTCATAGGTCGAGAGTCCACTCTGTTCGAGTCGATCGATATTCGTGGATCGGCAACGCTCATATATTGGTGATGCTGGTTTACATGGACGGTGATAATTGCCTACTATCAGGCTATGTATGTGACAGCCTCCATGGTCCAGTGGCTAATAGCTTGGCTCTCGACTGGGAGGTCGTGGGTTCGATTCCCGCGTTGGAACAACAAAAATGTAGTTTCCAAGTTTAATTAGGACAATGCAGGCTGATCACCTGAGTGTCTAACAAGAAAGACGATCCATTCGTCGGATGGGCATGTAAAAAATCGGTCCTGCACCTCATTTCTGGCCAGTCGTAACGGTCATCCGTCCCACTGAGTTACGAGAGTAAAGGAAGAGAGAGTGCTTCTGTGTACTGCGCACACACTTGGGCGCTATAAAAATAACTGCGTGGCTGGCCTGGTTTTAATGCAACCGGTCACCGTCACCGAAATCGGTGTGGGGAGCTATTATCATCAGGCTATGTGTCTCCTCGTATGCGGTTTTAGACGCTGTACCTGACTCTCGAACAGCGTGAGACTCCTCGTTCTAGCCCCGCCCACGGAAAAGGCTAGTCCGCCCGATACTGCTTCATCAGCATCAGCCTCATCCGCGTCGCCCGCCAGCGACTGGAGACCGCGCGCCCACAACTCCACCTACGAAAGAAATAGATATCGTTTAGCTTCACCCATAACAGTTATACTGGGTGATTTTTTATTCCGTTTCGTGAAAAACAGGAAGGTGATTGAAAGACAAATTGGGAAGGTGAAAAAGCTGTGTTGAGTGCAGCAAACCGACAAACGCACGTCGACTGCTGCGTTACATTACTCAACCGGCACAATAATGAAGGGATTTTAAATCGAATGTGTGATGAAAAGTGGATCCTGTACGATAATCTGAAACGCTCATCGCAATGGCTGAATCCTGGCGAACCAGCCAAAGCCGGCAGGCAAACGAAAATTGACTCAAAAAAAGTTACTTGTGAGCGTTTGGTGGACTAGTGCCGGTGTCGTTCACTACAGCTTTCTTAAATCAGGCCAGACGATTACGGCAGATGTCTATTGCCAGCAACTGCAAATCATGATGGAAAAGATAGCTGCTAAACAATCGAGGTTGGTTATTCGCTCTAGGCCACTGCTGCTTCAGGACAACGCTAGACCACACACTGCACAACAGACGGCTACCAAATTAGAGGAGCTTCAATTGGAATGTCTAAGACCTTACTCCCCGGACCTTGCTCCAACAGATTACCATTTTTTTCGAAATTTGGATAACTTCTTCCAAGGAAAAAATTCAACTCCGATGGGGTAGTCCAAATTGCCTTCAAAGATTTTATTGATTCCTGTCCGAATGGTTTTTTTAGTAAAGGAATCAATGAACTACCTATGAGATAGCAAAAGTGCATAGACAGCAATGGTATATAATTTGATTAAATAAATATATTATGTTTAAAAAAAAAGGGACTATATGTTCCTCCTTTACAAAACGCCAATTTCATATGTAATGACCTAATGTTTGAAAGTTGGAAAATCTTAAAAAGATCATGAATTTAGGTTACCCTACTGCAGGGGCGACGGGGCGCCGCCTCACGCTCCGCGCCCCGTTTTACCCTCCAATCACCCGCAACGTCATTGGGGTCAATAGGGTAACAATTATTTGTAGTTTCAATTATGGTTTGAGTCCCGGGACGTCTCGACGACGACTTTTCGTAATTTTAGTTGTCTCGAGTTCCGGGACTTTCGGGTCGAGACTCGAGACGAATTGCGGAAGAACTATATTGTAGGCTTTTCGTGAATATCCCAAGTATCCGAAGTCCGGACACTAGATGTGGAAATAATGGGCGCTGAACCTAGTACCAGTAGCTCTTAAGTTCTCATCGGAATCTCGGAATCGGTTGCAAGTATTTCCATGAAATTTATCATGCAGAGAGTTTTGGGGGAGAAAAATAGTTTTTTTTATTCGATTATATAGTAATGGATTATATTAAAAACAGGGTTTTTGTACTTTCATCGAATACAATCAATTCATATTTACTTCTTTACCATTTTTTATAATGTACACTAATATTTACAACAACTTAGAGAAACTAATGATAAAATAAATAATTAGGTATATCAGGGTACACCGCTTTCAACAATATACTATACTATACCTAAGAGAACAAGCATTGCTCGGAGTTAGTGCGAGAAAAAAATAAAAATTATAAAAGAAAAAGAATAAAAAAACTGACAGACTGACTGAGTACATGAATATTAATATTTACAAATTATAACCAATAAATGTAGTTAGTAAAAATAATGGTACTACACAATATATGACATTAGTCATCAAGCCTAATATTTTTTATTAAATTCAGATCTTGCCTTAGTAGCAGCCTCTTGAAGCAAAAGGATCTAAGTCTAGTTCTTTGTATAGTGCATTAAAGTCATTACTTGCTCGCACCAATAAAGAATTTCCTCTATAGTTAATATTGTAGGCTGGAACTAACAGTGGAGAATAGAATATCCGAGACCTGGAAGGTACATTAAAATTAAGATTAGAGAGGAGCTCAGGACAGTCAACTTCATTATTAATGATATGAAGTCAATACATGTGAAATGGAGAATCTATACAGGTTGCCACGAATTCCAATGTTGTATAATTTGGTTTTAAGGAGCTCTAAATGGTGAAAATAGGCTTATTTAAAAAAAATGTTGAAACTAATGTATTTTAATGCAGCAATAAAATATATGTTAATGTTGACCGCATAATATTATATCGATATCGATATTAAGGGGACCTACGTTTTCAAAACACGTTTTCTGTCAATTTTCTCAATAAAAAAATCATATAATAACCATTAAAATAGATATTCTTGGAGTTGTAACTGTATTATTTGTGAATAATAAAAATAAAATAAAATACATTTTCGTAATACATAATAAAAGAAAGGGAATTGTCGTTTTTATTTTTCGATTGGAATAAGATATCTGTTAGGATTCATTTATTTTAATGATAAATAATTCGGACGAGTCGAATGAAACATCGCGAAATGGCGACCTGTCATTCCTTCTCTTTCATATCTATGAAATCCGACACAAAAAAATCTCGGGTCAAGAATCGGAGAATGAATACTTATGCAGTACAATCAAGCGATATCAATCAATCAATATCGGGATAATATATAGGGATCGGGCACTATCTGACTTAAGATGGCGAAATTACTCATATATTATTAGTATTACACGACGAGGGAAAAAACATGACAAACTAAGATCCTTATGTCGTCGGCATAAAGGTCAAGTCCGTGGTAAAATAACTTGGAACGGACTTTCAACAATAAATTCGAATATATTTTTGAGCAGAAAAAGCGGAAAAAATTACATTACATTACATAGTCTCCATAACAAGAGGCCTAAGCCGGTACTGTCGGATTTCATAGATATGAAAAAGAAGGAATGACAGGTCGCCATTTCGCGATGTTTCATTCGACTTCTCCGAATTGACCAGTCATTCCTCTGGACTAGGCTGACTGTGTTGTGAGAATGTGTGTGCTTGGGCAACCATACGACATTAAAAAAACCAACTGTCCCAGGCACTACAGTATTTCAAGAGTGGTTACTTCGCACGGAGAATACTGTATAAATCATCCAATAACGGATGAAAAGGCCTAAAATTTTTCTCTCTACCTAGTCTTGCCATAAATACTGAAACAAATATAAAAAAAAATCTATTGCAAATAACATTTATTACTTTTACAGTGTGTTAGTTTAATACATAAATATAAAACAATTTAAAAAATAAAAAGCTTATTCGAAGTGGTCTCCATTGGCTGCAATACGGTCCTTTAAACGTTGAGGCCAGTTATCAATAGAAGCACGCACTCATTCCATGGGAAAATTCTTCACTGCCAATCGTACGGATTGTTTTAGGGACTCCAAATTATCATGGCGTTTAGAGCAAGCCGTACTCTCTAAAACTGACCATAAATCATAATCCAGCGGTTTAAGATCGGGACTAGACAACGGTCAGTCTTCAGCTCTGATGAAGTCCGAAACGTTCGTTTCCAACCAAGACTGCGTAGACCGAGCTTTATGACCCGGCGCCGAGTCTTGCTGGAAGGACTATTCTTGGTTATTGAACATGGTGTTGTTAAGGGGCTCCACTACCTTCTCAAGAATGGTATCTTGATACACTTGTGCCGATATTTTGATACCTTTTTCACAAAAGTATGGCTCAGTCGCTCCTTCATAGCTAATACCCCACCAAACCATCACTGAAGTCGGATAGTGCCCACGTCGCACTCTGTCGACTAATTGGGAAGCTTCCTTAGAGCTTTGAGTATAAATACCATCATTTTGTTTGTTAAAATGTTGCTCAATTGTAAAAAAAATCTCATCCGTAAACAAAATTTTTCTGTGAACTCCCTTTGCGTATCGCTTCAGTAGTTGTTTCGATTATACCACCCTATTCTTTTTTAAATTATCAATTAAGTAATGACCAGTACGTCTCTTATAGGCTACAAATCCTAAGTCATCATTTAAAATACGCGCCATGGTTCTAGGTGCTATCTTCATCTCCCGAGATAGAATCTTTTGCGAAAGGACAGTATTTCTTCGAATTCTTTCTCTTACTGCTTTGACCACCTTTTTCGTACGAACAGTACGTGGAAGGCCAGATCTTTTTCTGTCATAAACAGAGGTCTCATTGTACCTATTAATAGCCCGGTACACAAACATTTTACTAATACCAAGCGCATGGAGAGTTTTAAAAATTGCATTTGGATCCATACCTTCTTTGTGTAATGCAATCACAGCGATTCGGTTCTCTTTATCACCCCACTCCATTTTAATATCGCAAAATATTGTACAATGTATTGGCGCCAAAATGAGAAAATTCAGTGAAAAATCATATAAAAATGACAAATTCCAAATTGAAATGTAATATTTTGTTTATTTTTCATTGTAACAGTATTTATGGCCAGACTAAGTATTTTGCTGATGATATGAATTTTTTTTTACCCATAACAACACCAGAAGATGCTGAAAATCTTAAATCCGACCTAGCTCGTCTTGGCAATTACTGTCTTATAAATAACCTTTACCTGAATCCCTCTAAATGCAAGATTACTACTTTTTCCAGGAAAAGAAATAAAATCCTTACCTCTTATCATCTTAAAGGACAGGAGATACCTAGAAGTTCTATTGTGCGGGATCTAGGTGTAAATGCACATATTGACAACATCATCGCGAAGGCAAATATAGGCTTTATATATTAGGCTCAACTAGAGGCTTTATAATGAGAGTAAGTTCCTCCTTTAAATTAGCCAAAACATTTAAAATTCTATACTGTACCTTTGTCAGGAGTCATTTAGAGTACTGTTCTCAAGTATGGAACCCGTGTTACAAACAATATATCAATAGAATCGAACAAATACAGAAAAGATTTACGCGTTTCTTATGCATTAATTACCTTTCACTCTGCAAAAAATTCCACAACCAGCCTCTTGCTAACCGACGACAAATCGCGGAATGCACATTTATGCTTCAAATCATTAATAATGAAGTTGACTGTCCTGAGCTCCTCCCTAATCTTAATTTTAATGTACCTTCCAGGTCTCGGAGATTCTATTCTCCACTGTTAGTTCCAGCCTACAATACCAACTATAGAGGAAATTCTTTATTGGTGCGAGCATGTAATAACTTTAATGCACTATGCAAAGAACTAGACTTAGATACTTTTGCTACAAGAGGCTGCTACGGCGAGATCTGAATTTAATTTAAAAAATTAGGCTTGATGACTGATGTTCATATATTGTGTAGTACCATTATTTTTACTTACTACATGTATTGGTTATAATTTGTAAATATTAATATTCATGTACTTAGTCTGTGTACATGCTGTATATTTTTGCTACTATTTCATGACTCGTGTTAAGTGTTAACCCCTATTTTTTTCTTTTTTTATATATTGTAACTATCAGTGGGAACATTTTATTGGCTTCATGTTAAATATGCTGCCTAATGTAACTTAGTTTATTTAAAGCCGTTGGCTTCCCAAATTAAATAAATAAATAAATTTCAAAACCAGTTGGCGGCTTGGTTAGCTACGGACTTTTAGCGTTGTTGGCAAATTGGTGGTCTCGGGTTCGAATCCCGGTCAGACGAATATTTTATTATATTATTTTTTCTTTTATAACATTTGTTTTATTGTTATTATAATAATAAATTTTTATCTCTTTCTTCGTTCGTTCTACTAAAACTCCGAGTCAACTTCGGTCTCGCAGATATAATTACAAACACACGCAAACATAGCGAGATTAGAAACATAGCCTTAAAGATAACTCCACGAAAGTTCCAACTTTAAATTCATACATTTAAAAAAATGTATATATACAGTTTATTCATCACATTAACTCAAATATAAAATTTACATGTGTGAGGCTGTAGGGGGTACTCTCTAGATCTACTGAACCGATTTTGAATTTACCTATAGTAAGCCACAATATTTGTGAGTGTCATAGGTTACAAATTGTAAAACCCAATTTACCGCAGACGAAGCCGCGGGCAAAAGCTTTTTAAAAAACATACGGGTTGTCTGTAAAGTCGGTTTACTGACGATAGTTGAACGTGACAACGTCAACAACAACAACAACAACAATAATAATAATGAGGTAAAGTACTTGGTAACGGTACTTGGTAACGATAACGGGTAACAGGTAACGCATGACGTCATGTTTTTTCGTGCGTGCAGCCGGCTCCATCGATTTATAAGACGTTATCACGTCAAAAACATTTACTCACAGCAAGCGTGTCATCAGTCACACCGGCCGGCGTCATCGTATTGAGCGTCACTCTGGCCCGGCGCAGCAGGCCCGCGCGCGTCAGTTGCACAGACTGCAACTGGGCCCGCCACCCGCCGCTGTACCCCGCCTCTCGCACCAGCAGCGCCGACGTGCCGGCTGCCGCGCGGTTACCCCACCCGCGTAGGCGGAGCGGTAATTCGGTGAGTAGCTTACGCCAGCGAGGATCCTAAATCATTTGCATAGAATATTGTATGTAACTCATAACATAAATATTACTATGAAGTGGTTTGTGAAACATAAAAGAAAATTAAATTTATAAATATTTCTCATTAAAAAATAACATAAATAATTACACAGTATTAACACACAGATTTTCAATCACTTTTTCTAACTTATGCATTATTATTACACGACCGGTTTCGACTAAGTCATCATCATGAATTTGTTGAAACCGGTTGTGTAATAATGCATAAGGTAGAAAAAGTGATTGAAGTTCTGTGTATTATTACCGTGTAACATGAATTTCCACAAGAACCTCTGTAGGTTCTTAGTGGAATATCATTGTACTGTTACAATCAATAACTTATAATTACCTCGTCCGCTAGCAAGTTAAGCCGTTGCCACATTAAGCGACGTAGCTCCGCGGGCGCAGTCTCATTGAGCGAACTTAGGAGTGCCACAAGCGATTTTGGCTCGGTTCTTTGCAGGAGCAAGTCTAACGCAGCCGCACGTATCTCTGATAAAATAAAATATAAAGTAACAAAATTCTCTATGACCTATTTAGGCGTCAAGAAAAAGTGTAGTCGGTTGTAATAACGTTTGACCAAATTATACTTTTATCTTTAAAGAAAATTTGTTTAAATAACACTCTTAACTGTATTAAACGTAGCCTAGCAGAGCCCCTTATTTACCTAAAGTCCGTGGGGCTAATGCTATAGCCTCCAAGCGGGCTAAGCGCTGCGCTTCAAGCGCTCGAGTGGGCACGCACGCTAGCGCGTCGAGCGCCGCGAGCGCTGCGGGCGAGGAACGCTCAGCGTGCTCCAGCAACAGATCCGTGACGTCACTGCGACGCATGTTGCCCAGCGCCAGTAGACGGACCGTGCGACACTCGTCATCCTGAAAATGTATTTTGTTCTTTTTGTTTGTATGTTTGTATCTTCATGAAGAATTTACTACTGCAGTAAGGTAATGTAAGAACAAATAAATAAAAAATTAAGATAATTTTAATCAAAAATTAAATGTGATTAAGATATTTTTTTGAAAATTGTATGAATGATCTTTCATTGATTGATTAATTTATTCACACACAAGATGTATATTTCAAATAAATAAATTCAAAATAAAAAAAGACAAGAAAACAAAATTAAAAAACATAATATGATTATATGAACTCTACTCTATTAATAGGTTACTTGACTCATATTTAATTTTATATATTGAAGGAGTATTTCCTTTAGTACTTGGCTTATGGCTGGTTTACACGTATTAAGTTGATAAGTAGTCAACTAAATTTTAACTTAATTTTAAGTGACTTAATTTTTAAGTGTATGTCCATACGTATTTAAGTAGTTAAGCAGTAAGCTCTTTAGTTAACTCAAGATGGACGATCAACAACGTACTGTCGTCGTAAATTTTGTTCTTAAATTTGTTATTAATGAGGTTTTGGAGGAAGTTAAAGATGAAATTATCAGGGAAATAGCCAATTCCAAAAGATTGTGGGTGAGAAATTGGATAAATAGAAGAGATCAGTACGGCGCAAGTGCCACTTTGTTTAGGGAGCTAGCGAATGAAGATAAACAAGAATATTTTAATACGCTACGGATGACAGAAGACTCCTTTAATTACTTATTATCCAAAGTAGAAAACGAAATACAGAAGAAAGATACTGTAATGCGATGTGCATTAGATGCCGAATTAAAATTACATGTCACTTTATATTTTCTCAATACTGGCAATAGTTCTCGCAGTCTATCTCATTTTTTTAGAATTTCAAAATCGAGTATATGTTTAATGCTGCCACATGTGTGTGACGCTATTTATCATGCTTTGAAGGATTTCATAAAGGTAAGAAAAGTACAATTGTTATTATTCTACTATCATTTATTCATTTGAAATAAGTTTCATAATACACTCACTCAAAAAAATGCTGTTTATCTGTAAGACTAAAATTAACTTAATATACAAACTACAAAATAAATTAGTCCTCTCAAAACAAATTACTCATTGTTATTTGTGATAGAGGTTATTGCTTGTGATAGAATATCAGATGTAATAATACTTTGTGATGCAGCATCTGAGGAATACATAATTATATTATTATCTGTTTCTGTTTGAATGTAGGTTGCATAGTCAGAGTTGTGGCAAAAGTTTGAGGTGCCGGAGACTCGACATAATAAGTGCTTGATGAAGGGGATGGAGTAGCACTAGAATATACGGGCGAGGAAATCTTTCCAGCATTCATCAATTGTGTTATACGCAAGTCTGAAAGATAATTTTGGATGTTCTTTTGAGCTTTCAGGGCCAACATCAAAGGCATAGCCTTTAACTGACTTGCAATACTTTTGCCAAACTGGTCAAACTCGTGTTCAGTAGACTCAGTAGTAGATGGTGAACGGTTGATCATGCTAACTTTATCCACAAGGGAATGCAGAGAATTAAGTCTTCTTTTTCGGGTAGTGGCGTTAGTAGTGTTTGGTACAGCAAATTCTTGTTCGATAGTCAATGTAGGCTGACTAGTTTCATCATCAGTTGTTTGAACCGATGAATTGTCGCCACTATTTTCTCCATCATTATCCTGTAACAAAAATAGTAAGCAAGTTAAATACACAAAACATAATTCAGACATCTTTTAATATTTCAGGTACCTACAACAAATACAGACTGGGCCATTATAGAAAAAGGTTTCAGAAGAAAATGGAATTTTCGTAGATGTTGTGGTGCTATGGGCGAATTTCCGATGGAGGAGTTTTTAGAAATTGCATGCTGAGTACAGCCCTGGAGAATGATTTACTTCCAGATGCACACGTCATTGTTGGTGATAACGCCTTTCCCTTGAAACCGTACCTTATAAAACCGTATCCGGGAAGAAATTTAAATTTTAAACAAAAAATATTTAACTATCGCCTTTCACGAGCAAGGCGCATAGTAGAAAATGCATTCGGAATTTTAGTTGCTCGATTCAGAGTCTTTGAAAGGCCTATTCCTGTCAGTCCTGACAAAATTGATAAGATTGTCAAAGCATGTTGCGCTTTGCACAATTGGCTCCGCAAAACAAAATGTAATGTTAATGCTCCAACAGTAGACACGGAAAACACCCGCAGCGGCGGTATTATTCCAGGAGATTGGAGAGGTGTGCCATCAGAAGGGCTACAAGATCTACCTACGAATACTGCAAATCATACACCTCGAGATGCCCGCAGGATTCGTGACGATTATGCAGACTACTTCGTAGGAGATGGATCAGTTGAATGGCAAGCACGCATGATACACTAAAGTTGTAGCAAACAAAAGTTAAAGATAACAATAATTATTATATACTAATAATACGTGTAGTTAAAAAATACTCACCAAATTATTATTTGTTTTTCTTGCATCACTTATATTGTAAACCATTTTAAATTTGGTTTATAAATGTCATCGGCGCCAGATCCCGATTTTGTTGAATTTTCAATTTTCTTCATTTCCTGGGAATATGTTGAACGAATACTCTTTATTTTTAGTTCTACTTCTCTCACACCAAAATTAGTAATCGCCATAGCTGATACAATATCGAAAATAGCTCGTTGCTTGGCTTGTTTATTTCTAAAATTCGTGCTTCTTACATTCCACAAGCATTCTTTCTTTAAATATTCTTCAACAAACTTCAGGGTAATATCTTCCGTCCACTTCGACATTTTACAAAAAGCAACACACGGCCAAAGATTATACCTACTAAAAGGAACACGACGAAAAACTGAACCCGAGTGCGCCACTACACTTATGAATTTAACTAAATTGTGCTTTGATTGTGCCTGTCCAAACGTGTCAAGTGACAAGCCCCGCCCGCCAACTTAACAGAAAAATAGACGAAATTCTAATTATCTTGTTTAGTACTTAACTAAATTTAACTTGCTACTTGCTACTAAATTTTGTGTTTACATGCAATAAATAACTTAAAATTAAGCTAAAATTTAGTTAACTACTTATCAACTTAATACGTGTAAACCAGCCATTAGAAAAACGTATTCTAGCGATGTCATAAATTAAAAACTTAAGATTGATGAATGAAGTTAATTTAAAAAGATGTATTTTTGTTTTTTAATTTCTATTGATGAAAACACCTCGAAGTAACTTCCGGCAAGGATGTGACGACACAAACACACTAAACATATATGTAGTAGTGAAACGGAACGTTTCTGTAAATAAATAGTTCATGACATCTTAAAAAGTTATTTATGTCAAAACGTCAAACGGAACGTAACACCGCCACTTTACTGCTACGGACTATTGCACAGATTACAAATAGTAAAATTATTATGTCACAGCACAGATAATCTATCAACCAACATGGCGAATAGCGTTTTCGGCGGTTTTTAAAAAGTGTTTTTTTTTAAATATTTTTTTTATAGGTTGTTAGGTTTCAAAATAATGTTATATTATTTTTTTGTGTGTAATGAAACAATTATGTAGCGTTTAGTACATAAATAAAAATAAGTTCAAGTAGCCTAATGAAGTGATTATTATCGCACTTCTCAGGAACTAATTATGTCTGAAAAATCTTGAGACTTCTAAGTACCTTGCAGCGTGCGAGCGAGCGCGCTAATGCGTCTCGTACACTCCTCGGTGCGTGCGAGAGTGACGGCAAACGCGTGGCCGCTGACGCCACCGCCAGAAGAGCGCTCTCCGCTATGTCCCTGTGATCGGTCTCTTCGCCTATTTGAAGCACTTCCGTCACCACGCTCTCCTGTGAAAAGAAAACAAGAATATTGAACTTGCTGCGTATGACCACGTTCTGCCGTGTCCATGACACAGCCGTTACACCCACCTGAGGCTCGGGCGCCAGAGCCAGCCCCTCGAGGTAGTGGTGCGACAGCGCGACGGACGGGTCCCCGCGGCGTAGCTGCAGCACGCGCTCAGCAGCGCGGTGAGCAGCAGTCGTGCCGGTGAGACCGAGTAGACGGCAAACTACGGGCCTGGAATTAGAACACAATTTATTAAAAACTACAATTTTTATAAAAAGTCTATAACCTGACTACGTAAATTATAGCCTATGTTACCCGGGCTATTATTACGAATCTATTGACACCGCATTTACTAAAATCAGACCAGTAGTTAGGTGCTACGGTGGAACAAACATACATACATAGACTGCCAAAATCATTGCCCTTCCGTTTGGCTTCGCCGTAGTCGGGTAAAAATGTTTATAATTGCTTTCATAGTGGGAGACTAGAGAGAAGTCAATATTGAGAATAACACGCGCAGCACTGCGGACGCGGCTGTCCCGCCCTCGCCCGCTTCAGACGCCAGCGCCTCTATTACTACTGTGTACTTATGTGTGTGTGTATGTGTGCGCTCACAGTAGCTCAGTATCGGTGTCCTGTAGCACAGCTGTGAGTGTGTCACGTGATGCGGCGCTCAGTGCGGGCAACACGCGCAGCACTGCAGACGCGGCGTCGGCTGTCCCGCCCTCGCCCACTTCAGACGCCAGCGCCTTTACTACTGTGTACTTATGTGTGTGTGTATGTGTGTGCTCACAGTAGCTCAGTATCGGTGTCCTGTAGCACAGCTGTGAGTGTGTCACGTGATGCGGCGCTCAGTGCGGGCAACACGCGCAGCACTGCGGACGCGGCGTCGGCTGTCCCTCCCTCGCCCGCTTCAGACGCCAGCGCCTCGGTAGCACTCTCCAATAGTGTGGTTAGGTCTTTGGCACTCTGAGAACAAAGTGATATCTCCCTCAGTGCATTTAAATGTATGATTCTATTTACAGTTTTTTTCGAGAGTTAAGTGTCAATTTTGTTTCATTAATATATATGTAAAGATTATAAAACTACTTACTACATCAAAATATAAACGCGATAACAAAGGTCGAATTACCTAGAGAGTACAACGTTTAAAAGATATTGTATGTTAATTACATATATGTATTATCTTAAGAGGAAACAGAAGGGCCAATACAAACGTAGTCCCCCGTTTCTTCCCTGGATAATGCCGTAAAGTAACAATTTTTTTCCTGAATATTTATGGATACTATTAGCACGTTCCAATGATTTCCTTTTTATCATAAATTAATTATTAAAAGAAATATGGACGTACAAAAACTTAAAAAAATTGCCAGATTTTCCGCTGTGTTCAAACATCCAGAAAATAAATTTGACTAAATTATATAAAAAATTAAAACATAAGAACACAATTGAAGCCTTTTTTGAATTGTATAATGAAAAAAGTACTTTAATCGGTTAAGTTTTGGAGAAGGAATCAGGGGACTACGAATCGTTGATTTTTTGTACTTTTAATAGGTATTTCCAGTTCAAGTTACAGTTGTCTCTATCGCACTCTCACACATTGCTAGCTAGCTTGTCCGGGCACTGCGGGACAGCAATAGATTTTACAAATACCTATTTTTCATTTCTCTAGCCCTTGATGTTTCCTCTTAAGAGCTACAGACTCATCCTTACCATAATATAGCTTTTGCCCGCGGCTCCACCCGCGTAAATACAGTATCCCACGGGTACACTGTAGGTACTATTTCGGGATAAAAAAGTAGCCTATGTGTTATTCCAAAGCTTAAACTACTACCATACGAAATTTCAATAAAATCTGTTTTTGTGTGAAAGAGTAACAAACATCCATCCATCCATACAATCATCCTCACAAACTCTCACATTTATAATAGTAGTAGTAGGATTATAAACGCAAAAGTTTGTATGGATGTTTGTTACTCTTTCAGGTAATAACTACTGAAGGGATTGGTATGGTAGTAGTTTAGCAAAATGTACGGTTCCTGCGGAGTCCTTTTTAGCGCGTACGTAGTCGCGGGCAATATCTAGTATTTCATACATAATATGGTGATAATTTTTACAATAACATTTTATCTTTTTATATTTACATAATGTTATCCTTTAACTTTGCTGTCAATATGGGCCCAATGAATACTTAGGTAATATAATATTTAAATAAGTAAGTAAAATAAGATTACTCAGCAATAACATTACCAGCGACACATTAAAGCTCTTATCATCATCGTTTTATGATAACTTTGTTAGTCATATCTAACAAAGTTATCATAAAACGAATTGAATTATAACAAACTCAAGTTAATGTGAAACTTTCTTATCTGTTAAATAATATTATCTTGACCTCTGATTATTCAAGCAATATCTCATATATACGAGGGCTGCACTAAAAGTATCGGGAATGGAATATTTCCACTGTTCCTGTCATATTAAAATCTTTATAATTTAAAACTCCTTGGTTTTAAAAATTGAATACCGTTTATTTATTTAAAAAAAGATTCTCGGTCTTGTCACAAGGTCTTGTCAAACTTGTTTAGTCGTTGAGAAAATGGAATTGACTCGAGAAAATTCTAGAGCGATGATTTATTATGACTTTCGAAATGGTTTAACACAAAAACAGTGTGTTGACCGGATGATTTCTGCATTTGGTGATGAAGCCCCATCCAAAACCACAATTTATCGCTGGTTTGCTGAATTTCAACGTGGACGTGTCAAGCTCAATGATGATCCCCGTCAAGGTCGTCCAAAAACTGCAGTCACCCAAGAAAACGTTGATGCTGTGCGTAAGCTGATTGAGGAAGATCGACATGTGACATACCGCGAAATTCAGGCAACTTTAGACATTGGCATGAGTCAAATACAAATAATCTTGCATGAACAATTAGGTGTAAAAAAGTTGTTTTCCCGATGGATACCGCATTTTCTCTGTGAAGAGCAAAAAGCGGCTCGCGTTACTTGGTGCGTCAGAACTCTCGAAAGATTCCACGCAGGATCCTCAAATGCTGTATACAACATCGTATCAGGTGACGAATCCTGGATATACGCGTACGAACCCGAAAAAAAAACTACGAGTTTGGGTGTTCGAAAATGAGTTAAAGCCAACAAAAATTGTTCGTTCACGGAGTGTTGCAAAAGAAATGGTGGCCACGTTTGTCTCCAAAACCGGCCATGTTGCGACTATTCCTCTTGAGGGACAAAGAACGGTTAATGCAGAATGGTATGCTAACATTTGTTTGCCACAGGTCGTTTCTGAACTCCGTAAAGAGAACTGCAACCGCCGCATCATCCTCCATCACGACAATGCGAGTTCTCACACCGCGCACAGAACAAAAGAGTTTTTAGAGCAAGAAATCATAGAATTATTAGACCATCCACCGTACAGCCCCGACCTAAGCCCTAATGATTTCTATACTTTCCCTAAAATAAAGAATAAATTGCGTGGTCAGAGATTTTCATCACCTGAAGAAGCTGTGGGCGCCTACAAAACGGCCATTTTGGAGACCCCAACTTCCGAATGGAATGGTTGCTTCAATGATTGGTTCCATCGTATGGAAAAATGTGTCAAATTTCGCGGAGAATACTTCGAAAAGCAATAAGTACATTTTTAATTAGTAATGTTGTGTCACTTCCTTGATTCCCGAAATTTTCAGTGCCGCCCTCGTACTGCAAAAGAAATTGCTATGGAAACTGAGAAGGATCAAATACTTTCACGTATTGTTCGCAATCTTAGATGTGGATGGCCAAATAAAGTCACTGATACGAATTTGCATACATATTGGCTACATAGATCTAAGCTGTCTCTACAGGATGGTTGCATATTACTAGGCTGTCGAGTCGTGATACCGTCTTCTTTAAGACAAGCCATCTTAAACATGTTGCATACTACACATAATGGGATTGTTCATACCAAATCATTAGCTAGAAGTTATGTCTGGTGGCCACATTTAGATCATGACATAATTAATTTAGTCCGTAATTGTAGGAAGTGCCTTGAAAATAGGCAGATGCCTGCTAAATCAAATCATGAATGGGTATTACCTTCAAGGCCATGGTCCAGAATTCACATGGATTTTGCTGGGCCATTTTTAAACAAAACCTTCTTAATTGTTGTTGATGCTTATGCAAGATGGCCGGAAGTATTTATAGTAAATAACACAACATCGAGCACAGTCATTCGTCATTTAAGAATGTTATTCGCTACACATGGCCTGTGTGAGACAATTGTTTCTGATAATGGAACTGCATTTGTGTCCAATGAAATGGAAATATTTTTGAATGCGAATAAGATAAGACATGTCACAAGGGCACCATACCACCCTGCTACAAATGGGCTAGCGGAACATATGGTGCAAACGGTTAAAAATAAATTAAAGAAAATTGAAGGATCTTGGGATGTAAAGATTCCAAATATGTTGCTTGGCCTAAGGGTTACACCATGCACTAGCACAAACAAAAGCCCAGCTGAACTGCTGTTAAATAGACGTCTTCGTACTGTTATTGACAATCTGCATCCGGATTATTTACAACACAAGAAAATGGAAAGTCAAATAGTTAATATGGATCAAAGGAAAAATAGCGAAACTAATATAGGAGAAAAGGTGATGTTTAGAAACTATAATCAAAATGGGTGTAAGTGGTTACCAGGTCAAATTATCAACAAGGAAGGTCCATCTAACTATAGAGTACAAACTGACGACGGAGCTATAGTTAGGCGTCATATTGATCAGATTGTAAAGTTAAAAAATAATGGCAGTATAGATGAGAGTGAAGTAAATGCTAGAAATATACAGAATGACGTCACAGAGGAATTAGAAAATGAAGCAATAGAACCAGCTGAGATAAGTAATGGAGAACACACAGAATATGATGATATTATTGAAGTTCCAAGTGCAGAATGTTGGGAACAGATGTTAGGAATACCAAGGTCAAGTGAAATAACCATGGCAGGAGGAAAGATCAGGAATAAGATAAATGAACATTCCAAAGTTCCATATTCCAGACCTAAGCCTTCCAGACAAGATACTAATTACATGTTTTAGAGTGTGCATGTTTTCTTGATTACATAATTTTTAAATTTTAATTAATTATTTGAACTAGAGTTTATTATGATAGATGGTCAGTTTGAATTGTTAATAAGAGGGGGGGAAGGTATGTTTGTATTAATTAGTGGGTACATTTGTTTAACTTTTTAATATAAAAGATAAATCAAGTGGGTAGAAAAAATATAACATAAAAATGTCACTTGTAATTTTGCTACCTAGTACAATAAAGTGATTTCTATAAACATAATAAATTACATGCTAAAAAGGGCCATATTCATTTATATTAAATGTACAATGTATTTAAGGTACTTAATTGGATAAGGTTTAATGCTATATTGCTTAATATCGTAAATAAGCCATTATTTGTCGTAAAAAGTACAGGATAAAAAATGGTCATTATGGGTTATCCCTAAGAGATAGACATATACCATTGTGGACTTTTTTGTAGACCTTTTAAGCAGTACAATACTGTAGTACATTATTTTGATCTCGTAGGGTTCAGCCAGCGTTTGCAATGTAAGCGCAAAAAATGTGTTTATTTAGGATATTAGAAACCTCTAAAATTATCAGTGTTTCTCTACTATATTATGAAATGTTATATACATATAAACCTTCCTCTTGAATCACTCTATCTATTAAAAATTACCAGCATTAAAATTAATATGTTGCATAGTTTTAAATATCTAAGCATAAATAGGGACAGACAAAAAAAGCGATTTTGTTTTATACTATGTAGTGATGGATAATTCATGTTCTAATGCAACGAAGACTTTTCTGTTTTAGTTTTGTTATTTTCTTAATCTGACTGTTAATAACTAGATATTGCCCGCGACTTCGTGCGCGCAAAAGGTAATCGCAAGGAAACCGTACATTTTGCCTGAAAAAAGTAGTCTATGTCCCCTTGGTCTCCTCTATATGTGTCAAATTTCATCAAAATCGGTCCAGAAGTTCGGAGCTTATTCAAAGCAAACAAAACAAATCTTTCTTATTTATAATATTTGTAAAGATAACTGTTGTCAGTCGTACCTATAATCATGCTAAGCTTCTTACCAGTTTCTTTTCTTTGTCTTCGGTCGGTAGTTGCATTGTCAGAGACGTCAGCTGATGAGTTGAGGGTATCTTCTGTAAAGCATCAGCCAAGGATCCGTCCACTAGCTGAAGGTTTTGACTACCGGAGAGTTCATGGTGTAAATGCAACAAGGTATGTGCTTTGAGTGACTCATCCTTGAGACTATGGTCTTCTTCAGCATAGACATCTTTGATGGTGTTTAGAGATTCTCCTAATTTATACAATATTACCCGGGTGGATACTATATCCTTATCCACTTTTTGATCATTCCATACACATTTGTGCTAAAATAATCAATAACTTGATTGAATATGACAATCCCTTTTCCACTTTAAATATAAAGATTGCCTCATACATGTATTAGGAAGGGGTACATCTAATGTAGCGAAATATTGCACACGTTTAGTATTGAAATTCCCAGAAACAGCAGGTTTGTATGCTTTTTTTATACTCTTTCTTTAACTTTAGATGAAAAGAGTGGCCCTCTCTAGATTTTTATGGCAAAACAATTATCAAAAATGTTGAAGGTCAGCTTTGTAACAGTTTTGTTTTAAAAACTCTCACCTTAATCTTTTTGATGTCATGTAAAGAAACTGCTTCATATTGCACCTGACAGACTCCAGATACATCTGTCTCACTGTTTTCCCCCTCAAATATATGAAACTACAATAAAGTATCAATTTAAAAAGTTTGTGGCTTTTTTTATGTTAAAAAAAAGCAAAGTTTTCTAGATAGATTAGGTACTCATTGATTTCTTATCATGCAAACATTACTTCTTATTTACAATTATAATGTTTTCATTTCTGTAATAAATGGTGATTTTTTTACAGTGTAGAATAAACAACTTTACCTGAAATAAACTTAATATAGACTTTTTCAAATTGAGCAAGTCTACTGGTTCTGATGGAGACATGTATGCTTTAGCAATTAAGCCATTTCTCCAATATGCATAGAACTCCGTGTTGGGGTAAGAATACCACTGAGACTTTTGTGGTAAATACTCGTGGCTTTTACTTATAGACAGCAAGTGTGGAGACAGGAGCTAAAAAAATTATTGGTACAATTATAAAAATCAACACTTAAACGATTAAAATATTCTTTAATTCTTAATTCACAAATATTGTAATAATACTTACATTTAATTTGAGCAGGTAATCATTCTGTGTGTCGCTCCAAATTGGTTCCAATTTCAATATAGCCTTAAATTTAATACCCAATTCTTTACCAAGCTCACTCAACACTACCGTTGATTCCACAGTAAACGTCTCAGGATATTGAAATAATTTAATATCACTGTCTAAGCGGCTGACGATAGATGATATCCCATATTTTATGGGAAATAAAGATATAAATATCAGACAATTAAAATTGACAAGCATTTTCTTAAATAATAGTGTTTTGGTACCTATGTCTTAAAAATGCTTAACACAGTATTACTAATGTTGTGAGACGTAAGTCGTACTCGTAACTGGCCTTATAAAATTAAAAACTTGCTCCCGGCAAATTTCTACTTGTTAACTTTACTCGTGATTGAGCTTTCCGATTACTTGGTTGAGTACGTTTTTGGCTTGTAGGTTAATTATGTATAGCATAGTTTACAAAACGTTACTATGTGCTTAAATATTAAAATTCATATTTATTATTTAATTGTTATAAATTTACGTTTTAAAACCGCATTGAGTTTAAGTATTACTCATAGATGATAAGTAATACTACTGAAGGTATTACTGCTGCATGCATCACATTCGCAAATGACAAAATACAAATGTCAAGTGTCAACTGTCAACTTGTCAAATAGTACCTATTTGACAACATACGTGAATCTATGGTCCAATGATCAAATATTGCATTGCCTTGAGCAGACTTGTACTAGCCATCGAGGTGTAAATTATATGAAGATGCCATAATAGTTCTACACATACTAACGCATAAACAAATAATAAGTAAATATGACACAGAGGTTGAAATATATTTGGTTTCTTTCTATCTAATGCAATAATTTTCAGTGATAAAAGAGATTTAAGACATAGGTAATAAAAAGTTACACCATCTTGGTTTTCACCATATTTCAAATGTCAGCCATCTTGTTTTCACCATACTTCAAATGTCAAAATGGCCACAAAAATATAAAAAGTTGGGCCATTTATCTGGAGACACTTTTTGCCTCACATGCCTCGTCTATAATATATACGACTATGGCTTTTCCGCCTTCGAGAGATGGTCCTCCTTACCTCTATTCTCCATGCTTAAATAGGTGTTGGCTTTTGACAATTCATGTTTTATTTTTATTTTACACAAATGTGCTCAGAATAATGAGCAAATCATAGAATTAACATTAAAATCGAAGCTAAAAGCGCTATGTCTCACGAAACATCAGAGGCACCTCTAAGAGTGTTTAGAGTTAGGTACTCCACTTTGGAGGTACTTGTCGAGGCAGTTTGGGTAGAGAGTAAAACTCGATCTACAGTTGTGAAGTGAATAATTTATTTACAAATGTAAACGTATTTATACAAAAAAGATACATAATTATTATTATTAGTATACAAAGAATTTAGAAACTTAAAAATTGCTTCTGATTAGCTGTTTTTTTACGAACTTAGAAGGTCGATTCTTATTGGATGTCATCTGCGCATGTCTTTGCGCATGGACAAGTATGCCGCCGCGACGCGGACCGCGGCGCTCGGGTATAAATATATCTAGCGGCGCCGCGCGTCGATCATGGATCTCCTCCCTGACTGGCTGAGCAACTGGCGACTATCTGTCAACGCAGGCAAGTCCCAGGCGCTCGCCGTCAGCAAGAGGTGCTCCCTTCCGGCGCCTCTGAAGATTGGTGATGCTGTGATGGGGAGGACAGCAAAGTACCTCGGGGTCACCCTGGACCGCCGACTCTTTATGGCCGCCCAGTGCTCCTCGGTGGTGGCGAAGGCGAACTCGGCGGTAGCCCAGCTGCGTCCGGCCTACGCGTCCCCGCAGATCCCCCTGAGGATGCGCATTGCCCTCTACCGGACGTACGTACGGTCCCGCCTTACGTACGCGACACCCGCGTGGCACCACTTGCTCTCTGCACCCCAGAAAGGGTTGCTGCATAGAGCCCAAAACCGGGTGCTGCGCCGAATCGCGGGCGCACCGTGGTACGTCCGCAACACCACTATAGCAAGGGACCTCAGGGTGGAGAGCGTGGAGGCCTTTGTGGCCCAGCTCTCCGCGAAGCTGTTCGCGCGAGCGGATGCCTTGCGCCTGGTCGAGTTGACTGACCTGGCGCCGTGGCATGCCCGCCCGCCCGACCGCCACCGCCTGCCAAGAGATGCCGTCCCACCAGAGGACTCAGCGGAGCCACGCAGCCCGCCCCACCGCCCCCGAAGAAGAGGAGCCCTGACGCATTGATGCGCCACACCTAGGCGCAATGATGCGCCTCGGCGCAATTGCGCCCCCACATATCGCGGGATCGTATCCCCCCCAACCTTTCCTTACACCGGCAAACCAGATGCCTCGGCGTCGATCATTTGGGTTCGAGCCTTCGCTGGAATACGACGTCTCGCTGTCCTTCGGCGCTCCGACTGTTGGCTTGTGAAGAATGAAGAATGTTTGTGATGTGTAGTGCTACAAAGTGAAATTCTTATTAGAAAAACTCCTTTTCGAGTTGCACCGTTGTCAAGATGCTTCCAGTCATGGATCATTATTCGGATACTTGTTTCATTCGTATGAACGTCGCTTTTATCGAAGCGTTCATTGTTTCACTCGCCAAACGATGTAAACACGCTCTTATCAGAGCGATGTTCTTGTTTCGACGTACTTCGAGCGTATGCTACAGTGCTGCCCCCCAAGCGAAGCGTACCGGCAGTCTGACAGCACGGCCTGTTCTTGTTGTCTTCTGTGTTGCTGGACTTGCTGGTGACTTCTGCTTCATTGGTGTTGCACTTGGTACTGGTGTTGAGGTAACCGGTAACGGTCTTGAGGTAACAGGTAAATGTTTTGAGATATCTTCTGGTAATTTCCTCACGGTAAGTGGTAATGGTAAGGTATTTGGTAATTCGGTGCTCGGTGACTGTTGTACATTGCTCGTTGGTTCGCTGAGATAATCTTCAACTAATGTGTAAGTAGGCTTCAAACGATCGATGGATAACGTTGCTGTGCGGTCGGGTAACTGTAGTGTGAAATGTTTTTCTTGTCGTTGTAAAACTTTGTACGGTCCGTCGGGTGGTTCTAATGGTTTTCTTACTGCGTCATTACGTACGAATACATAATCGCATGTGTGAAGGTCGCGATGTACAAAGATGCTTCGCAGATTCCAGTGGCGATGTACTTGCTTATTTGGCTTGAGTGAATTGATGTTTTTTCTTAACTGTTCTACGTAGGTATGGTTGAGACTTGCTGATGTTGATGATGTTTCAAAGAAGTCTGCAGGTAAGCGTAGGTTGTACCCGTGGGTAAGTTCAGCGGCGCTAATTCCGGTGTCTTCACGAATAGCGGCGCGAAGTCCTAGTAGAACTGTAGGTATTTCGTTGATCCATGATGTATTGTTGTTGATTAATCTTGTTTTCAGCGAGTTTTTCAAACTTCTGTGCCAGCGTTCAATCATTTCGTTGGATTGCAGGTGGTACGGTGTTGTACGGGTTTTGTCGATACCCATGCAACGTGTTAAATTGACGAACAGCTGGCTTTCAAACTGGCGTCCTTGATCAGTTGTTATTGTTGTAGGACAACCAAATCTCGCTATCCATTGCTCGTAGAATGTTCTCGCCACAGTTTCAGCTGTAATATCGGCGCGTGGTACAGCTTCCGGCCATCTGGTTGCTCGATCGATCATAGCGAGTAGGTATCTATGACCGATCGCTGTTGTAGGTAGCGGGCCAATGATGTCGATTGCATCGCAATGTTCGATTCGATCGGAAGCAAAACAGCGTTTTTGATGCTATTTTTGCAAGCGATAAATGCTTGTTTCGATGTTTCGTTCCACTCGATCGGTGTTTTGTCTCTTTTTTTCGCATTATGAAGATATGCGTGTAGCGGCGCTTGTAGTGTAGCGGCGTTTGGTACACTGTCTCGGTAGAAATTTAGCATACCGAGGAAACGTCGTAAGTCTTCTATATTCTTCGGTAATGGGAAATCTTCTATGGCTTGTAATTTGTCTTGTGGCGGCTTGATTCCGTCGCAGTTGACGTTGAATCCGAGAAACTTGACTTCTTGTTTGCCGAATACACATTTGGCGGAATTGATAGTGATTCCATTTTCCTCCAGGAGTTGTGGAACACACCGCAGGTGTTCGCGATGTTCTTCTTCGCTGCTCGATGTAATTAGTAGATCGTCGATGAATGAAAATACGAAATCGTAGCCTTGTAGGATTTCGTGTATGAAGCGTTGAAATGTCTGACCTGCGTTTATAAGGCCAGGACGCATTCTCGGGAATTCGAATAGTCCGAATGGTGTGATGATTGCGGTTTTCTAATGTCTTTCTCGTGAACTGGTAGTTGTTGGTATGCTCGATTTAGATCGATAGTCGAGAAAATCTTCTTTCCGGCGATTTAAAATTTGAAATCCCGTAGTCGTGGTATAGGATAGCGGTCAGTTTATGTGACCGCGTTGAGTCGCCGGTAGTCGCCACACACCCTTATGTCGCCATTCTTCTTTGGTACGAAGTGAAGGGGTGAGGACCAGGAGAACCAAACCATTATTGATCCACCACCGTATGCAACTGTAGTTTCAAAATTTGTCTGAATGTATCGTTCTCCTTTGCGTCTGTATATTCTTTGCCTGCCGTCAATTTGATTTAAGAGAATTCTGCACTCATCACTAAACAATACCTTACTCCATTGGTCCGCGTTCCAAAGTCGATGTTCCTGAGCAAAAGTTAACCTGTTTCTACGATGATTTACCTCGAGCCTTGGAGCCTTGGCGGGCACAAATGAACCCAAACCAGCTTCTTCGAACCTTCTTCGTACCGTACGCTCACTTACGGTTACACCCCGCGCTGCTTCTGACTCATGTCGGGCTTGGACGGCCGTCAAACGGGGGTTCCTACGTACACGAAGCCGAATGAAACGATCATCCCTACTCGAAGTGCGTCTTTTTCTGCCTTGTCCTGCTCTTCTCACATAAGTACCGGTCTCCCTGAACCGTTGGATACTGCGATGGATCGTTAAAACTGGTCGATGAAGATCTCTGGATATCACTCTGTAGGTTTGACCATTTCTTCGCATTTCGAGTGCCCTGGCAACCTCCATTGGGGCTAAGTCAGGCATAATTCAGTCCTCAATTCCAAAAAGATACGCGATTAAAAAAACCTAACAAAAAACAATATTTCAATGAAATTTGAAATCAAACTCAGAAGGAAGAAATACTCGAAGTCGCTCCAGATAAGGTGTATTTGAATAAAATTAAAACAATTGCATAAAATGTGATGTTCAGTAATTGTTTTCTTAATTTGAAAATATTTCTTTTTAAATTAAATGACGTATAAACCAGCCAGCAACCTTATATGATACTGATATCAAACCTTTATTTTATGTTCCGCTAAATATGCCGGTGTGTGTATTTCTTCACAAGTAATCATTGCATTCTATTCTACTTATCAGCTTTCGATTTTTAGAGTAACATCCCTAATGTTTAAAAAGAAAAAGGGTTAACTGACGCAACATTGTAACGACGTTCAGTTCTTTAGATCAGAAATGAGGAGAAAAACTGCCCTTTTCTCCCTCTAGATGTCGCATATTAAGCGACTGTACCCTGTTGCGATGTAAGAACTGTCAAATTGTATGGTTATTTTGTAAACATTCGAGTTTAGAGCTAAATATTTTTTGACCATTTAAATCGAAAATGCCTCAATGTAGTTCTTTTAATTATAAAAATAGGGGAATTCATTTATTTCTCAAGGATCCTAAGCGAAAAAAACTGTGGGTAAATACTTTGTGTATCAAAAACTTTAAAGCTAGTATTCAGCGCGACTGTGTGCAATGCATTTCAAAGAAAGTGATTATTTTGGGAAAAGTAATTACACAGGTGAGCGAATTGAGTTTCCATAATCTCATATACACCAAATGTATTATGTTATCTCAGGATTTACCTTGCAAAATACACATTTTTAATTATAGCTTTTCCATAACCTTATGAGTATTTTTGTAAAAATGATGGTTGTTGTTATCCCAAATAATATATAATAAAACCTTACCTCTCTTCTATATGTCAATGTACTTATTTTCTCTCAAAATATTTAGGTGCTGATAAGCCGTTGGCGAAGTTTAAGCCGTAAAAAAACTGCAGTACCATCTACGTTCAGTTTTACTGAATTGAAACCAATAAATCCGGCTGCTCTTGAACGCCAGCATCGTCTTGAGAAAAGAAGTCAAAGAAAACTGTTTAATGACTTAGATTTACAACCTTCAAGCAAAGATGTAACTGATTTAGTTCTACCGGTGGCTCATGAAGAAGGAATAGTGTCAGAGATTGTGTATCAAATATCAGACACTACTACTAAAAATAATTTTAAATTTTCATCTAAAAGCACTCAAGTCGAACATGAGCATACATATGAATCAATAAAGAGGTACATGGAGGATGATAAATCAATTCACTTTTACACGGGATTTGAAATTTATAAGAAATTAATATTTGTATTTGCAACTCTTAGTCCAATGGCCCATAAAATTCAATATTATCATAGTAATGTAATTAATTTATCTACAGAAGATCAATTCTTTTTAACACTAATGAAACTAAGACAGAATAAGTGAAATTTTGAACTCAGCAAGTTTTTCAATATCAGCATAACAACAGTCTCAAATATATATTTTATAACTTGGGTGAATTTTATTTATCAGCTGTGGAGCAGGTTAAATATTTGGCATAGAAAAGAGTTAGTTAAGTATTGCCTGATCATTTTAAAAAGTATGACGAAAATGTCCGAGTGATATTAGATGGAACTGAAATAAAAGTCCAGAAGCCAAAAATCTTACTTCTCAGCAAGCTTCTTGGAGTAGTTACAAACATTGTAATACTTTAAAAGTTTTAGTTGGAGCTACACCAGGTGGATTATTATCATATTGTTCTGAAGCATATGCAGGATCCGTAAATGACCACCAAATGGTGGAACGAAGTGGACTCATTGCCAAGTGTCGAGAGTGGTGACAGCATACTTGCAGACAGAGGATTTACAGTGCAAGACATGTTTGCAGATAAAAATATTGCTGTCAAAATACATGTTTCTTGTGTTGTAACTTTAGAGAATCAATCATGAAGAATAAATAAATAAAAACACACTTTCTAGTTACTGGTTTTTTTATTAATGATAAGTAATCCTTGTACAAATACTTATTTATAATTGCTGGCTCTAAGTGGCGAATATAAAAATGTGTTAGGTGATTCAACATTTCATTAATTTAAGTATCATCCTTGCTCACAAATATTACTTTCATATCTTTAAATGTAAAAATAACTAAATTGCGGTAACTCCTACCTGTGCAATATAACTGCCCCTGGATTTGAGCATAATATGGATGCCTTTTTTTTAAAATGCAAAACTCCATTTTTTTTTAAATAGGGTACAGTGACTTTACTGATCAGGCTGTACGGCGATGAATATGGGCACTTGACTTCTACTACTGTCTCCTCTCCTATAAGCCCATCCGAAGAAGCTACTAGAAATGGACATTGCTGCGATAAAAATAAACCACAATGTTGCACACTTAAACCATACTTGTCTTGATATCTACTAAAGCAACTGGTTCATGAATGTTTCCATGAGAAATGGCTCTTGTCTTAACTTGGTGTGGAGACATAATTTTTGCAGCAAAGTCTTATAGCAGCAGTACTAAGGCACACAACATAAAACATGCTAGCAGTAATCCTACATGATCTAAGTTCATGACATTCTTTGCTTGCATGTTGACCCCTTGTTATTTCTTCAACTTTTCAACTTCAATAACTTTTACACTTGTTACATTTTTTAAATATAACTTTTCCAATATTTCATACTTTAAATCATATCCATATGTATGATCACACTCAATCCCATATGGATTAGCAGGCTCATAAGTTTGAAGTATAGGCATCGAACACTCGCTATATCCTATAGCCAAATTCCTCGCATAATCCTCATAATTATGCATAATATCAGATGCTCTTAATGGGTTATAATTAGATGTCTTGACTCGTTTGCTTGGTAGTTTGTGAGCAACGATAGGAGAGCTATAAAACACATTTTTTAGGTTTGTTGAACATCATCAATTCCTGCATGCAAGCCTGATGTAATTTTATAGTTTTATTATTCACAATGTCATGAACACCCAATAACAACACAGCTACATGCTTGCAGTTGGCTGATGTCCCACTTCCTGCAACACATTCACAGTGGCACTCCTCTATTACACCCTCTTGAGTAACTTTAGCATCCACCTGGTAAGCCACTTTCTTCATACTGGCATTACATTGTCCTCTTAAATATGTAATTGTATCATCAGAAGAGCAACGGGCGGTTAAAAGATGCCGAGATTCATAAAGGAGTTGTCCTTTTGGATGAGTTCTGAATCTATAACAAGGTTATAAATGCTATATGAAAACTATTTCACTACTTAAACTTTTAAAAAGTTTAGAACTGTGTTTTAGCGAAGATCTCGAAATACCTTTGGAAGTATTCTTGTATTTCATGTTTCCTGATATTCGGAAGAGACGACTGAGCGTTAATATCTTTGAATGTATCTAATGGTGGACAAACATATATAGGGTCTTCTGGAATATCCAAATTGCCACTAAAGTTTCGGTTACGATCGTTAGCCTCCAATCTAGAATGAAAAGCTTTACTTTTGAACATAAAACTATAAAAATCATGGGCTCATTACTGGTAAGTTCACGATAAAATTCATTGCAAGAGCACTTAACCTCAAATTGATTAAATATTTACCTTTCTATCAGATCCGCTTTTTTGCCAGTCGTTGATGCATTTCTCCTTCGAAGCTCAGCTTGTAGCTTGCTCACAGTCATCAATGAATACATGTTTTACTATGTATCGCAAGGAAAATTGAAAAATAAATCGCAACCATAGTTTGACACAACGTAAGCAAGGTACAGTCGTCGCCGAGAGCGCTATCTACCTCAAGCTTTTAGTTTTTCTCACCATTGTTTATTATGTTTAGAATGGTTTATTAGTAAAAGCAAATCGTAAATTTACTCGAATCGGTCATTATTACAATAAATATGTAATGGTAATTGAAAAAAGTTAAGCAATTGTGCAGTTCTAACAAAATGAAAAAAAAAAAAATATATTTTATGCCCGCCGTTACAAGGTTACGTTGTTGAATTTTGATGAATTGTCAAATGTTACTTATGATGAATGATATAATTTATTATAAATGACTCCACTTTAGTACTTAACATCTATGTTATCATCTATGTGGGGGGCTCTCCATACATGTAATGTAGGAATGAAAAATATTTTTTCATCGTACCCCATCGTGTGGGGTATCGTTGAATAGGTCGTTGAATAGGCAAGAGGTCTGTTTTACAAAGTCGACCATTTTCGAGTACTCAGCCTCCAAAGTGGTTTATAAGTTGCCCCCCGGCATTTCATTACTATAGGAGATTAGAAATATAGGAGGAGGACTTGTAAGTTTCCATGCTGATAGATCAGCTGATAGATAAAAAAATCGGTTGTCTGTAAAGTCGGTTTACTGACGATAGTTGAACGTGACAACGTGGTAACGCCGCATGAGTCATGTTTTTTCGTGCGTGCAGCCGGCTCCATCGAATTATAAGACGTTATCACGTTAAAAACTCTTTAGGAAAATTATTTGAGCGAAATCGGATAGTAAATTTTGAAGTAATTTAAAGGAAATCCTTTGCGCGTTGATAGTTACGGAATCCTCCTTAGACATGTCCAGACATGGTTAGGCCTCTCACATTGTTGCGTGCGATAAGCGATATAGAATCGCGTCTTTGTCACATTCGCAGAAATTATGTTTTTGTGTAGTGATGCAATTTTTGATATCGATTATTTGTCGATAACATTTGAAAGCATCATTATTATACCTAATGTTTCTTACAAGTTATTTAATAATTATATCTTTTATCCTAATGTCAATAATATTATAATTTTATTTTATACTAGAAGTCGCCTTGTGGACCGCCGAAAAAAATCAATTACTATTGAGAAAAATTAAATTTCTGTATTCAGCATGTATTTAAACTTGCAAACATTCAAATTTTGTTTGTAAAAATGACAAAGGCGCTGAATTACTAAATTGGCGAAAGAATGTTGACACAATAAATACCTAATCCGGCGACTAAATACATAATACTAATTTGAATATTGAAAACCGGCAGACATAACATATTATTTTGGCGAACAATTTTATCCATCTTGGCAACAACTTTAGAGCATAGGTTTATAGGATTCTGGGCGTGCTGATTACAAAAAAGTAATCTTTTTTTAATTTTCAAGATGGCGAATAGGTATTTATTTGTTTGTAAATTCGATCACGCTATGTAAGCAATCACGAATAATCTGTTTTCATTAATCGTAACCATTACCGTTTTTACCATAAGGGCACACGGGGCCCGTGCCCAGGGCCCTCATCTTGAGGGGGCCCCGAAGAACCGACAATTTCTCTCACACATTTATGCACACCTTGACTGCTATGTATATTTTCGAAATTGCCATATTTGTAAACATCTTTATCAAAAGGCCAGTGACGATAGACGATATTAAAAGTTGAAAGCTATAGAAGTGCTTTTCATGATAGAAATAGATATGCTATGGCCATAAGATTGTACAACCAATCACATTCCTAAGAATTTACGATAATTACGCACCGTTTATTTAAAACGAAACTTAAGGCCTGCAACAGCCTAAAACAGAACGTTCATACTAAGAACTAAGTACTGTAATAATATTACATATGTACTCTTTAAAAAATTTACCGCTAAACGCGTTCAAACAGAGCGAGCAATTGTTTTTACTACTGTACCTGTTAAAATCTTTTTAAGCTTTAAACACTGATAGACTGTTGTAGTTACTTTAGAAAAAAAAACAATAAAATCGATTGCCTTAAACAAGGACGGTGAACCTATGGAACGCGTTCCATCTAATCCTCGAACCTACGTCATGCGTGATGCGGCACAATATTTTGGGCACGTCACTGATTACAAAATTTTGGAATTATATATTATGAAAGAGTATGAAATAGGTATTATATTATGACAAACCTAACTTATTATGTTATTTGTCATCTATTTTGCAACATCAGAAATTATTACACTAATTTTACTTTAATTTATATTACAAAATGATTCTATTCTCACAGTCTTTAAGGGTTTAAAGCTTACAGATTTAACCTGTTAAACAAAAATTTTCTCGCTCGCTTAGCTCACTTGCGTTTAACACCACTACATACTATAAAACAAAGTCATTTCCCGCTGTCTGTCCCTATGTATGCTTAGATATTTAAAACTAGGCAATAGATTTTGATGCGGGTTTTTTAATAGATAGAGTGATTCAAGAGGAAGGTCTTTATGTATATAACATGCTTAATAAAGTAGAGAAATACTTATTATTTTAGAGGTTTCAAACCTGATGTCATAAATAAACACATTTTTTGCGCTTACATTGCAAACGCTGGCTGAACCCTACGAGATAGATCAAAATAATGTACTACAGTATTATACACCTTAAAAAGTTCTACAAAAAGTCTGCGTTGGTATATGTATATCTCATAGAGGTAACCCACAATAACAATTTTTATCCTTTGCTTTTACGAGAAATAATGGCTTATTTTCGAACAGATTTTAAGCAATACAGCATTTATCCTTATCCAATTAAGTGCCTTAAATACATTGTGCATTTAATATAGATCAATATAGCCCTTTACAGTATGTCAACAATGTTACATTACAAATTTAAAATGCAGGTACAAGCGGTTGCGTCGAAGGCCGCACTTCGACCTATACACTTTATAGATTAGCAGTGATCGCACGCGTTTATCGGAGCACTCTAGCGAGGAAAATAACAATCAATAAGTTTGTGAGGATGGATGGATGGATGTTTGGTACGCTTTTACGCAAAAACTGCTGAACTGGTTTCGATTAAATTTGATATGGTAGTAGTTTAGACTCTGAATTAAAACATAGGCTACGTTTTATCCCGAAAAAGTTCAATCTTCCCGTGGTGTACTGTATTTACGCGGGCGGTGCCGCGGGCAAAAGCTAGTAAAGAATATAAAATATTATTATTTAGTACTGATGTTATGTTTTAGCCGGTTGATTTTATGGTATTTATTTTTCCGAAGTTCACCGTTTTTCAGTGTTTTAGTTTGAAGTTTGATCAGATTTTTACCAGTAAAATTAGAAATAATTTTGTTCTGGTTCGCTCCGCTCACTAGTGTTTAACTTAAGGAACATATTAAAACATTTAGTGCTGATGTTCAGGTTTAGGCTATTGATATAATTGTGCTTTTCGGAAGTACACAGTCTTTCAGGGTTCAAATATTAAACAGGTAAAAGAGAAAAAAATAGGGGCAAATTATTCTAATGTGCCCAGGGCCTCTAATAGGTTAAAGACGGCCCTGATCGTAACCGTTAGTAACTTTTTTATTATTTTAATTACATATATAAGTTATAATAATAATCACGATTATATTTTGCTCATACGTTTATTATGATTAATTACTATAATAATTAATGTTTAATATATATATATGAGTTTTGAGAAAGAATAGAGTATGATGCAGTGACAGCAGGAACTAAAAACATTTTCGTCTGTATAATCTTATTAGATTGGAATGACATTAAATTTAAATACATTTTAATTTAACAAATAAATCTAATAAATTTATTCCAATCTAAGATGGATAAAAGTTTTGTTTTAGTTCCTGCTGTCACTGCCTCTTACTCTTTTTTGGCAAACTGTACTAACGACCTAAATCATCGATAGTTGATTATCTATCGCATGCAACTCTAGAACTTGTCAACAATGTTTTTATCCGGCAGTGGTCTCGAACCTACCGATTTTTCGGTATTTCTACCGATATGAGCTCCGCTCTACCGAAATACCGAAATGCAACGATTTTTCCACGATTTCCGAGAATATATGGAAATTCTCCCGATTTTTCTACCGATTTGGCATTTTAACACTTTTTAAATTGGCAACCCTTTTCATAGATAATAAATGTCTGATATAGCCAGTTCAAATAAACGTTGCGGGGAATCCCCCAATGTTACCTAAGTATGGATAAATATTGCATAATGTTCCAAATATTTTGGGGAATACCCTTGACTCCTATAACTCGACGATAAGTGGATTCCCGAACGAGTACTCACTTTTATTTTTCATTAAGGCAAGGTTTTCATTATTTTTTTGGACCCCGAATAATAATAATAATAAATTGGACCCCGAAGAGAAAGTATCTGTCTCAAGAATATATTATATTAATCAGTGAAATGTCGTCTGACGAAGAACCGAGTTTGTGCGCTAAACGAAAAAAATATCAACAGTGTTATAAAAAAGAATGGGAAGGACAATTTTCAGGTTGGCTGCAAGATATTCGTAAAGTCGTCAACTATGCCTATTAGTTGCAATAAGAATATTATCATAACATCAGGAAAAGACGCTCTAAAGAAACAAAATATATTAAGCCTGAAAGTCGAACTTTAATAATAGTCGTTTGTAATATGTAATGTAAGGTTAGATTACATAATAATAATAAATAAACGAATATGATTATTTATTGGGTTTTTCTCATATACCGATTTTTGGTACAATTATACCGATTTTAGATGGCAAATCTACCGATTTCGCTCTTTGACGTTCGAGACCACTGTTATCCGGTGACCGTTTCCGGAGTAGGTACTAAATATTTTGTTTCATATTGCTGTTTACAGATAACTGAAATCTGAATCTCAGTTTTGTATCAAAGCTTCTTTAATTCTCAGTAGTAGTACTTATCATCTATGCTATACATCGTACATTATTCTGGTAAGTAAACTGTGAAAATATATACTTACCCAGAAATATTTTAAAAGATAAAACTTAAGAATATTTGGTAAATATCGTAAACAGGCTTACTTACAGATTGTTAATATTATTTATTTTTTCGTAAACTATGTACATAAGTATGACACTAAATAATAAATCCTACGAAGTCAAAAATTGGAAAAGCGCCAAAAGAAAAGTTGTTAGAAAAAGAAAAATATTTATTAAGCTTTATATTATATTATGCTAGAACTTCCACTAATTATAATTGAATGAAGTTTATTACTTATATTTAAACACATTACATAAAGTCCCTTAGTGTAATTCCAGAGAACAACTTGTAAAACTATTAGGTCAGGTATGTGGTGACTATTGACAATAATAGGAAGTATAATGTGTAACTATAAGAAATACCAATGATATAGTACTCTAATAGGCACTGTCTATAGGTGAAGCCATTTATAGCAATTTTCGAGACTGTATTAATCAATTGTGATTTGTGGCTAAAGAGTTTAAAAGTGTGTCATTCTCCAACATTTCCAGAAGATTGTCCTGGGTTGACTTCTGCGCACATGCAGTGTAGATTAAATAATTACTCCTATTTTTAATATTAGTATTGATACTTTGAAATTTGTGATTTCTGCTTATTTCTAAGGTTTCTTTCCCCTTTGCCGTTTCTAATTCTATCGGTAGTTGTAACTTGATGGAGCTTTCCTCTTGAGGCGCTTTCTCTATTGTGGAAAGAAGGCATTTTATTTCTCCTGAATTCACATTGGAGCTGTTTTCATCAATAAAGTATCTCTTTGTGTCATATTTGTATAAATTTTCACCTAAATTATTTAGAATTTTTGGATTAATTGCAGACGGCAGACTAAAAGTACCGTCCTTATGTTGCAGACCTATTCTAATAAGGACTGATATTTTCGTGTGATATTCTGAAAACCACAGTATTAAAGTGTTGTTTAATGCTTTGAAGTCTTCATCAGTAAATGTATCTGATAATGTTCTGAATTTTGTCAATGCATTCTCTATGAAAGACTTAGAAAAGTATTCCGGCATCAAAGCTGCTATGTTTCGCAAATGTCGACGGCTTATATCGAAGATGTTCTGGCAAGTTGTTACAGAAAGCTGCCATTTGAATATCATAGTCATAAGATCCCATAATTTGCTGTTAGAGTAATCATCTAGTTTCATAATGGAAGTAGCAGAAATATCTTGAAGCAGCTGCCTTATGGTTGTATGGGACCCTACCGGTTGTGGTATGAACAGATCATCCAAAAGTTTAGGGTGCAGCAATACAGTCACTATATCTGTAAGCACTGAAAAACCCGTTAAACATATTATGTTTACATTAGATCGCAACGCAAATCGCAAAACGCTGCATTTTTAAAATAGCGATTCAAAAGATACAGTTTCAAAACATTGAATCGCTATCTTAAAAATATTGTTAGATACAAAAATAGCTAGTTGTAACAAACACTGTTAGGCCCCCTCACAAAGATCTGGGTTGAAGTTAACCCTAGGTTTAAATTAAACCCAGATCTGCGAAGTGGGCCCTTACAGTCACTATAGTATTACGCCCGAAATTAATAATCAATCTTAATCTGATTTTAGCTATCTGAGATCAAGATTTTAATAAATTTCAATGATCCTAGGATTGACTTCACGTCAATTTACGTCAATTTTTGTTTGAGAATCTAGTATTGAAGTCAATCTAAGATTTTAGATACATTATTAATTTTAGCCGTTAGTCAGTAGGTCAGTAGTCCAAACTAATGTTTCTGTTACAATTTTAATTTTCATTTGATTTATGTAATTTATTTTATTTTTCTTTGCCTTTAAAATTTGTTAAAAATTAATAATAATAGTAATAAATGGTAGGTATGAAATAGAATTATTAATTCTAAATAAATATCACAGGACTAAGGGAAGAAACATCTCCACCATCTGACAGATTTGATCATAGATGTGTTAAATTAAAAAGAGTTTGATAGTTTATTTCAAAAGATGTTTTAGAATAGAAAACTTTTTACAATGGCTACATAAAGACTGGCTTAGGATTTATATGCAGGGTGAATTTTTCAAACTTAGCAAGCACTACTTTGAAAAACTATGCAAACTTTTTTTCATGCCGGTTTTACTGTGTCGCCATCATATTAATATGGTCGATCTTCAATGTCAAATTGTGAAATGTGCTTTTTTGTTTATGTATAAAATTAATTTTGTTTAAAAATAAGTGCAGTTTTGCCGAATAGTTATTTTGAAAAATACAAAACCCTCATTGTTTTTGTAACTCAAACAAGCACTTTAAGCTTTTTTGGGGGTCGGGGTCCCAATGAACAAATTGACACATATTGACTGTTGAGGGCCACCCCTCATTTGAGGTCCATGGGGATGAGGCTCATACAAAGTTCATCATTGCTCTTTAGGATGTTTTATTAGTTTAACTAACCTCTTTCTGCTTTGTTTGCAGGTATTTTTTGTGACTGCAACCTCTGATCAATAACATATACCATTTCACAGCCCAAATTAATAACAATAAACGGTGTAGCAAAGTGGGACATTTTTCATGAGCAAACAATTTAAAAAATGATCATCGACAAGTATTATGAAGGCCTTATTGGCATACTGACACGAATGGGCAAAATTTACAGCATTTCTAATGATCTACTCTGTAAGACAAATAACTATGAAAGAGTATTGTACACTTATGATGTCTTCAAAGACTACTCAACTTTCCCGAAGGTAGACAAGGTGGAAAAATCTGAAAACTTGTCATCACAACATCGTATCCGAGGCAACCAGTGTTTTCAAAGTGAAGACTATTTTAAAGCATGGCAATACTATAATTTAGCACTACTGTATGCACCTCTGGACACAGACAAATTCTACTTATCGGTTTCAAATAGGTCTGCAGTGTTTTATGAACTCAAAAAATATAATGAATGCATTAAAGATATTCAGTATGTGCTAAAATATGATATACCAGATTCCTTGAGAGAAAGGTTAAATAAGCGACAAGAGTTGGTCCAAGCTGGATTACTAAAACAAATGAAATTAAATAAAAACGAGGAAAATGATATCAGAGACAAGCTAACATTGAGTGGAGAAAAGGATCCAGTGTATGTGAGTTCCAGTTCAAAACTAGAAGTCAAATACAGCAAGGACATGGGCAGACATGTTATAGCTAAAGAAGATATAAAAGTTGGAGAGGTGTTAGCAGATGAGGAGCCTTATTTGCATTTAATTAATGTTAAACAAATTCTCTTCTCTTGCAGCTACTGTCTTTCTCGAGATTTGAATTTGATGCCATGCGATAGCTGTTGTTTTGCCATGTATTGCAGTGACAAATGTAAAGCACAAGCGCACAAAGATTATCACAATGTAGAATGTCCTTTAATAGCAACCCTCATTGACATGGACTTCACTAAACTAGAATGGATGGCCTTGAAAATAGTAATTAAAGCTAGAAATGACCATGAATCTTGGAGCAGCCTATTTTCAACCATCGATGAAGCTGAATCCAATATTGGTACAAAATTTCATGGACAAGTGAAAATGAACAAGAAATGGATTTTTGACTCCAAACATTATGCATCCATTCACACACTAGAGACAAATGTTAGTAAACGATCAATTTCAGACATATTTCAAAAATCCGTAACGGCAGCTGTATTCTTGAAGTTCCTAGAAGAATATTCAACGTTTTTGGAACCTACAAATAATGAAGATAAAGAGAAAATAAGGGAAGTTGTAGCCGGCTCTCTGTTGTTACATATAATGACAGTGCCGACGAACATGCACAATCTCTCAACGAATACAGCAGATCACCAGGGGAAATTTACTGAGGAAGTTAGTTTGGCCAGTGGTGCATATGCCTTCCACAGCCTTGTGAATCACGCCTGTGCACCGAATGTGGTCCGGTTTAATCCTCTCGGAAAGACAACCACAAAAATGTTGGCTATACGGCCAATTAAGAAGGGCATGCAGGTGTTTGATAATTATGGGTAAGTGTAATTCGAAAGTACAATTTTTTTTTAATGAAATGAACCAGGAAACTAGCAGACGGATCGCCTGATGGTAAGCAATTACCGCCGCCCATGGACACTCGCAACACCAGAGGAGTTATACTTGTAATTCCTCTGGTGTTGCGACTTGCGTTCCTGGTCCTTAAAACCTCCAATCCTTGCTCCTCCTCCGCAAACCTCCAATGCTTGGGTCTCCAGTAACCACACTCACTCGACGAAACACAACGCAAGCGTTATTTCACGCCAGTTTTCTGTGAGGTCGTGGTATTTATCCGGTTGACCCGGCCAGCACCAAGCGTGGCTCTCACAGTTACAACCCACGGGATTAAAGTGTGCACAAAATTTCTATGACGAGTCTATGGCTCTATTGTACAAACATCACCCTCTTGTTATTTTGTGCCTTTCTAATTTTTTATCAATTACTTACTTAAATATACGGATAAGGTTTTCCTATCTAGCGGTCTAACCATATCCATTTAATAATATATTATTAAATGGATATGGACTGTCATACTGGACGGTCAGTATGGCCCTTTAAACTCAGAGATATGGAAACTATCTTGCTTAACTCCGCTGCTGATTTCATGACCAGTATTTTTCAAAGTTTCAAGCCTTCTTGAAACAAAAAATGCCAAAAAAAGCTCGCTCGCTATTGATTAAATAAAGTATATAATATTTTTATTATACACTAGCGGTCAGCTAGTGGCGAACTTCGTACCACCATAATTTTTGCCGTCAAGAAAAAATTTTTTACATATAAATAATATAAGTATTTTTTTTTTCGTACAAACCTGACAATAACGAACACATAAAATTATATTTATCCAATTTGGTGCAGTCTCGTTTGGAAGTTATGCGCGTACAAACAATTCGGTAATTCATTTTTATCTATCTATTAGGTCCTTACATCATTACATTAGGTCATGCCGTGGGGCACCGGTATTAGAATAGTGCTCCCCTATTAGCACCAGGTATCGTAAGAGGCTACAAACGTACTCGTCAGAGAAGGAATAACTTGAAACAAACCTGGAATGGTATTTCCGTTAGGCTGAAGCCAGATCCTGCAACCGAGCCAGCTCCACACGTAGCAACTACAGTAACAAACAATAACAGTTACCAGTTATAAGTCTGCGCGTATAGGCGTAAGCGCGGGCGCTAGGGGTTATTTCCGACAGAGGGAGGATCCATCGTAGGTCCATTGATCAGTTATGGCCCGCTCTAGCTGGGCAGCCAGTAAGGTACTGGGCCGCCTCAGCATTGGCTTGTTTCCTCTGGGTGCAGGACACACTAGGTAAAACTAGGCAGTCAGTGCTGTAAATACTTTACACCTGCTCATGGAAATAAATTCAAGGCACAAAAACGCTTGTCCATGCGTATAGGGACATGAAACGTTCGTACCATGAGAACGGGGCTTCCGGACACTTGTCTTAGGATGTGCACAAGAACCGCGCAAAACATCTATTATAGATATTGAATTACCGAGATTAAACATCGCGATCTCGGCTCTGCAGGAAACTAGGTTACCAGATTCAGGATCAATCAAGGAAGCTGATTACACCTTTTTCTGGGTAGGTAAGGATCATAACGCTATTCGTGAGCATGGTGTGGGTTTTGCGGTACGTAACGTCCTTCTAGGCTGTATTGAATCACCTCAAGGAATATCTGAGCGCATTATGTTATTGTGTCTTTTTAGTAACTACGGATACATTACTATAATTTCCGCATATGCACCTACGTTGACCTCATCTTCGGACACAAAAGACTCTTTTTACGATCAACTTACCTGGCCTGGATGTCTTGGTAACCATGGCACTGGATGAATGAAAACGGCCAGCGTGTGCTCGAGTTTTGTTCTTTACACAACCTCTGCATTACTAACACATACTTCCGGGATAAACCTTCACATAAAGTGTCATGGAAGCACCCGCGCTCTGGACTTTGGCATCAAATCGACTTGATCCTAACTCGAAAAAGGTTCTTCCGCTATGTGCTTCATACACGTTTGTATCAAAGTGCTGATTGCGACACGGACCATTCACTAGTCGCTACAAGCGTCGCTATTTCGCGTAAGAAGATTCGCTCTTCGAGGCCCCCTGGGAGAAATAAAATGAATCTTGCTCAAACCAGGGTTCGCGAAAAGGTCAAATTATTTAAAGAGGTTGTACACACTCACACCATATCGTGGAATAATAACGATTCACTTTAAGAGGTCTGGGAAGGCATAAAAAGGACTCTTACAGAAACTGCAGGTTCAGCTTTCGGTTATAAAAAAGTAAAGACTGAGGACTGGTTCGCTCATAACATCGAGCATTTACAACCGCTTATTGACACGAAGCGACAAGCCAGCGTAAACCACCGCCTTAACCCATTCTCTGTAACACGTAATAAACTTACAGAGGCTAAGTCGGCTTTGCAGCGTAACTTACGCTATTTTTCAAATAGGTACTGGCTCGACCTTTGTCGCTATATTCAACAATCTGCTGACGCAGGAAATTTAAGTAGTTTTTATTCGGGTATCAAGCCAGCACTCGGCCCCATTCCCAAAAAGGCGTCATTTTTATTAAAATATCTGTGAATGACAAGTAAAGCACTGCATTTCTGCCTATATGGAGCGCACGCCCCTGCTAGATAAGACGGTAAACTTTACAATATTTCCCTCTTAAGATAGAAACGAAACCGAGAAAACTTGCGTGTTGACAATCTTCTGTTTGCCGATGATGCCGATTTTGTTGCAACGTCACTTCACGAGCTCCAAGCCATTATGGAAAAGTTTTCAGATGTCTGTAAACTCTTCTCTATGAGTATTAACGCCAGGAAAACTATAGTACTATCCCAGGGGTGGGCAGAAAACCCAATTATAACTTTAGACGGTACCCCTTTAGAAGTTGTTACCAAGTTGTAGTTGACTGTGACGAGCAAATCTCTCACTTGACGCGGAGATCGAAATACGCATCGGTAAAACAGCAACCATGTTTGGAAAGCTTCGTGACAGAGTATGGGATAATAATCACCTCAAGGCTAAAACGAAAATATTGGTGTATCAGGCTTGCATTCTCAGTGTACTCCTGTACGGAGTTTTTTCTTTGCGTCACTCTGTTTACATAATTGAAAACTTAAAATATCCTATTATTTTTGGAGTACGAGTTCCACCGTGGCACCAGTGCTGCAGAAACGGCTCGAATGATTAATGATGTGTATGGTGGCGGTGTCGCAAAAGAAAACACAGTGCGTTTTTGGTTCCGTTTTCGTTCTGGAAATTTCGACCTGCAGAACAAGCCCCGTGGGCGGCCGGAGACCAAAGTTGATAATGAAAAATTGAAGGCTATTGTGAAAGCGGATCCATCGCAAACCACGTCCACGTGCGGTGTTAGTGATAAAACTGTTTTAATCCACAGTAGTATTATTTTGAAAAAGGTCTGGCCCGCTCCGCTCATGATTATAATTCAATTTTTTTCAATGTGCATTCAACTCATATTGTGTTACGTAAACTCCGCTGCTGATTTTATGATTAGTTTTTTTTTTAAGATTAGAGCTCTGCAAAAAGAAAATAATAAAAAAAATCGCAAGTGAAGACATTGACTATTAATTTATGTGCAGATTACTCAATATATTATTTTATTTTAATTAAATGCCAGCATTTCATTAAAATAAATTAATGAGATAATGAGAATAGCATCAAAAAACTGTTTTAAGGTGCATTTTTGTCAAGATGGCGGCGCTAGCGTCCAAGTTACCACACCACTTTTCAAGTAGAAGTACCAAATGACTAGTCTATAGAAATCCCAACAAATAAAAAGTTTTAATATTTAATGTTATTTTGCCACTAAACTAATTGCCATTTCGTCATCTTTTCAGGGAGCATCATGCACTTCAAGATGTCACGTCGCGAATACTATCCCTGAAATTCCAATACAAGTTTGTGTGTCGGTGTGAGGCTTGCGTCAATCTCTGGCCGACATATTTGGCCATGGGCCTCACGTGGAGCGATATACCTGCGAATTTACAAAAAATCTATGACAAAATGCTATCTATGACCACAATAAGTTTACTCGAGAGAGGCGACAAAAAGACTGCCGTCAAATTGTATGACAAGTTGTGCAGTTTGTGCCAAGAATTGGAACCCTACGTGCCATGCAAGGTGGCCTGCGACTGTCAGGAGGCCTTGAAACAGTGTATTGTGATACTTGAAGGCCTACTTCCACCTGGTCATACACAGACCATAAGCTGGGTGGCAGTGCCTAAGTAATGCTTTACATGACATTTCAATTATTCAATAATCAATATATTATTATTCGTATCACTATCAAAATACCTCGCAGTGTACTATCAAAATATTACTCAGCAATACTAATTATTTAGATGCACATTCTGTGATTGCATTATATAATTATTATTAGGGGCTGCACTTAGAGACATTAAGGGCCTGTTTCACAATATTCTAATTATTATTAATTAGTGTCGGATAGCTTATTCGGAAGTTTGTCGCTGCTTACTTTATATCGAGCGACAGAGAAAAAACTATCTGACATGTATCAGTAGATTGTGAAACGGGCCCTTCATTTTTACTAAAGTACTGTTTAGTAGTGATTTTGGCATAAAGTTCATATATTTTTCTTCAAAATAATATAATATGGACTTTATGGAGTGTGGCCGTAAGTTTTTTACAGGAAATTTTCCTTAATTTCCTAAATTCTTTCAAATTTAACAATACTCAAACATGTTAAAAATAGACCATTAAGGCTAAGAACTCACGGAGCGGTTTTTTCTCCGTGCCCGCCGCGGTCGTCGAACTGCGGTTTTATTTTTAAACTCACGAGATCGCGGTTTTTCTACAGAAGTTGCGGGCCCGCAACCGCGGCGGGCGCGGGCCCGCAACCGCGGCGGGCGCGGGTCAAAACCGCTCCGGGAGTTCATAGCGTAAAACAGATGCTCTGATGCAATATTTCAAAAACACCACAAGGTATGATAGTTGTTTCTAGTTATTTAGACGATAATATTCTTTAGTATTATTTAAAGTATATAATTATTTACATCTCTCAATGTTGCATTGTAAACATTGCAATTTTTTTTTGTGTTTCAAATTAAAGAAAAAAAGGCTTAGACCAAGGACTATGAGTCAGTAACTGTAAGATTGTATTGACTACTGATTATTATTATCTTACGTGAGAATTTGGTTTTGTAGTATTTTTAAAAGTGTGATAACTACTAATTGATAAGCCAAAGTCCTAAATTTTTAAGGAATAACACATAAATTCTGATTTTTATTCAAATATTGAATTCGGATTTTTTATCTTAATCAGTAAAATGAAAGTTGAAACCAATGATATCAAAACTAAGACTGGGATTATATACACCGGAATCTCGCGGGCCGGTGAGAATTTAGAGCATTAAAATAGAACTCTGGACTCATACAATAGAGTTGAATATCGTACACACGAGTGTTGAGTCAAATGTCAATGTCAAATGTGACAGTTGTCAAATTGTGCGTCCGATTTTCAGCTCTAATGTATTGTTTCAGAGTTCTATTTTAAATGATCTGATTTTTCTCTGGTCGTAGAGATTCCAGTAATATAGTCTCAGCCTAATCATGGGCAGTGTCGTACATTTGCGAGAAAAAATCTTCATACAAGAATAAGTTAAGCTAGGAATATATGCTCCGGAATCCGGAAGGCCGTAGAAATTTCTGAGCATTGAAAATAGAACTCTGCGATAAAACAATAGAGTTGAAAATCGAACACATATGTCGTGTCAAATGACACTCGAAACTTCCCTTTTAAACTCTATTGTTCCGGATTCCGAAGCATATAGCCCCAGCCTAACTTATTCTTGTATGAAGATTTTTTCTCGCAAATGTACGACACTGCCCATGATTAGGCTGAGACTATATTACTGGAATCTCTAGTATAGTCTCTATATCTGGAATCTATAGTCCTAGCCTTACAACATCTTGATTTCAGAAGATTTTGTCGATTAAATGCGACTGATTAAACTGCGGAAAGCAAATCTCGAACCTCAACTGCCCCAAACAACCCGAAAAGTTTAAATGTGGACGCTTTTTGCCTCGACATGCCTCGTCTATGGTTGGTCGTCCCTCGTCAAAATTTGTGTTCCTAAACTCTAACGGTATACTGGCCAGTGAGATCTGGCGTCACGTCTGGTCGCCATCTTGTCCTAGCATGCGGGAAGCGGCCATTGCACTGGAGAGTGACTTGGAACGCGAATACAGTATGACAGTTACCGAGACGTCAGATCGCACTGGTCAGTAAATAGTAATACTTTGTATAGATTATGAACACAAGCTAAATAAAGAGATATAGTCCTACAAGGATCTATTGGCGCGTGGCCAAAATCATAAATAACGCCGCCATCTTGTAAAATGTCACTATTAGTATTACATAATGTTCATAATAGACATGTTGCAGAAAATTATTTTTTATACGCCCCTCATGTCAATGTGATCGAAGTGCCAAATATCCTTGTAAGTTGTAGGAGTGTACAGCATAGATGTATAATATATAATAGACGAGGTATGTCGAGGCAAAAACTGTTCCCACTTAAATTGCCCCACTTTTGAGGTTTTTTTGGGGCCATTTTGACATTTGAGGTATGGTGAAATCAGGATGGCGTAACATTTTCTTGTCTGAAGATTTGTTCTGCCAAATGTACGTCATAGTCCATCCTAAGTTTTAAAATCATTGGTGTACAGTGAAAAAAAATGTCATTTTACTGACCGAGATGTACCAGTAAAGTTGTTGTTATTTGAAATTCTATTATTGTTATAAGAAATGTTCAAAGTTTATTGTAAATCACAAAGAAATCCATCGCTACTCTCAGTTTACGTATTAAGAATTTTAGCTAGGACTTAGGAGGCATATCTTTTTATAGGTAAGTACCAAAGATCTTAAATATCAAAGATTTTACATCAGGGACATTCATTATGAAGCTATCACTACTATATTTCAGATAAAAAATGTTAAATAAATTGATATTTAAAATTAACCTTTCTGCTCACTAATACAGCTTTATTTCGCGTAAATAATGCTTTGGTCGTAAAAATGTTTCACCACCGATAATTATTGTATTACAATTGTAGACATTAAAGACACCAATATTTACTATATTCAATTTTTACTCAATCCAATATTTACTAATGATGTATTTATTATATCTCGTACACGACCAACTTTACGGGAAGAAAAGGGACAGTTGCGTCCTAAGCGGGACGCCAATTTCATTTCGATATTTACGATTATTAACAATGGATATATTTAGTTAAAAACGCATTAAGATATTAAAGATTGAATAAATACTTACCGAAAAAACATATTCCATGCATGTTAAGAATAGTTAAAGAATTATTTTTAGTTTTAACTCTTTTTCACCATGTTGTCGGTCGGATGATCGCGCGCACCTTCGCGCATTTTAAGCAAACCTCAGTCATACACATACAATGAAAACCTTTTGTAACGACGTAATTTATAACGACAAACTGGATATTACGACGACGAGTTGAGGTCATGTTGAAATACGAACATTTTACTATCGGATTTAACAACTATCGGTTATTACGATCACAATTTGTCTGTCCCTTCAATGTCGGTATAATCATTTGGAGCTTTCGTGCTAAATCTACGGTTGCTAATGTCTTTGGTAATTACCCAATATTCAAATAATGTCAAGTGTACTTACTGTTTTGAAGTTTTGAATAATAATTAATTAATTGATGCCTACTAATTAATTACTATTCTTAAGAAAATTTTTTTGCATGATTTTTATACAGCTTGTAATGGAGGTCAGTAACCTACCTACTATTGGCATTTGTTTGTTTTGATTTTTACATATTTTGTGGAATTTGTATCTCATTATTTTTTTTATTATTTTCCTCCAATAATATTTTATCAAATAAATGTGAATTTATTAATTTGAAATGTTTTTAAGTTTATGCCTTTTTTGCCTAAAATAGGCTCGGCGAAACGTGTACAACTGGAATTATCTGTCGCGCTGACGCTACACAATTTACATACAGTTGCCGCGAGTCAAATATAAAATTCTCAGATAAATAACTATTCCAAGACAAAATGTACGAAAAAGCTAGGAAGAAAAATAAAACATGGAACAAGTACAATCCGTAGTACAAGTAGCGGCACGTAAGTTTAGCGCTGAGCGAAATATAGGGGGGATAGTTGCGCATGGGTACAGTCGCGCACGCAATACAATTATAACTTTAATAAAATAATTTTAAGAACATATTTAAATGTACTCTTTGTACACTACCGAGTGATTAAGTTTATGGGGAGTAGAAAAATATATAATCGAATTTGACAATTTTTATTTAATATAATAATTAATAAAACAAGTTTTCTGAACAAGACAACAAAATTTATACACATTTGTTTATGCCGCCCATCTTTAGTCTGAATCAGATAATGGTGTCACGCCTTCCATTAAATCATCGTGTGTCACAATGGAGCTGTCTCGACAGAGCCTTTTGCTCCTTGAAGGCCCGGACTCAGGGCTGCTCCGGTCATGGTCACTAGCAGCGTCATCATCATCAGAATCTCCAAGGTCATCCTCTGAGCTATCTGCGTCAACGCGAATAATGAACTCTTCTGTTACCATATCCACGACATGGTCACTCTTTGCATATTCCTCTTCTATATCCTTCACTTTTTTGCATAACTTTTGCCAATCCCATGCACCCATCAGTAAAACTTTTTCTTGAATTAGGTCTATACATTTAGTAACATTCCATTTCACATTTTTGCTGGCTACATATTGTTTTATATCAGACCATGCCATCTCGATTGGATTGAGATCTGGGTGGTATGGTGGTAATCTCAGAACTTCATGGCCTTGTTCGGCTAGGATTTAGTCAATCGAAAATGTTTTGAATCTTTCCTTGTTTGCCGTGATCAAATTGTATAACTGAGGTTTCAGTAGCGTTTCATCGTAATGTATTCTCCTGTGTTAATGTATGATCCTTTTTCGGTCAGCCAAGCCTGCATGTCAGCATGCAGGCTTGCATGCTGACATGCAGGCAATGGAAACTGTTGAACAGTTTCCATCTTATTCCAATGATTTCAAACACGTTTCAAACTATGACGTACCTACATTTGTAGATTTTTTTTAGTTCGTGACTTTAAATTTCGAGGTTTTTAAATTTCTGACATTTGACAGCTTTTTGACACGACAAGGACCTGTGTAGGAGGATGTTGATATTTTTTCTGCCCCCTAACGGCAGAAAAAATATCAAACACCCTCAATGTCAAAATGTCAAGATGACAAAACATGTCATACCTCAACTGCCCAAAAAAAAAACCCAAAAGTGTTGACACGTTTAAGTATGGACACTTTTCACGTCGGCTGGAAAACAACTCATTGAATGAAAATAAAAAATATGAGGATTCTTATAACTGTTTTAATTGTTAGTAATAATAAAATTGTTCTATTATTAATACTTACCAACAGAAAACATTTTTCGTCTACTATTTTAATTATTTTTAAACAAAAAACTAAACCGACTTCCAAAGTAGAAATACACAAAAAAGTATGAAATAAATCTATTTTCTAAATAATTCCCCTTTTAAATTTGGCTAAAATTTAAACTATTTCTCTACACAATCTTCATTATTTTGAAGTCGGTACCAGCCCAAACAATATCCTGATAAATAATTATAGAGCTGACGTTTAAGGTACCTACTTCAAAATTATGAAGAGTGTGTAGAGAAATATTTTATTTTACTTTTTTGTGTATTTTTACTTTGGAAGTCAGTTTAATTTTTAGATTAAAATAATTTTTCCCTTTTTAGTGATATTTGTTAAATTATTATTACTTAATTCATTTCAAGAACGTTTAAAATAAACGATAGAATGTATCTATAATTGAATACGCGCCAAGTTTCTATTAGGTATTGTAAACAAGATGATGATGATGATTACTGTAAGTTACATAGTGGCATATGCTTGCAGTTCTTTAAACAATGCCGAAACTTCCAAACGCGTATCTTTAAAGACTGAGGAATTCTGTTCAGTGCTTTTGGATCCAGGGTATACCTTGGTGCAAAATCTTATTTTTTGGTAGCATATGCTTGTGTTACTTCAGAAAAAGTCAATATCACTATATGTGTCTGCTATATACTATTATCTGGCCGATGGCCGTTGCCATGGTGGCAAGATTGTTATGTCAGTTTGTAAATATCTAGCAAATAAATATTACATGTTTTAATTGTGTTATTACTTCACAATATCTGGCGACGATGTCAACAGCAGAATTGAAAAAATGGAAAAGAACCCGCGCCTCTTTACGCGCCCAACTAACAAGATTGGAAAATTTCGTCAATGCTCACGAAATCCTATCATACGCGGAAACCCAAACGAGACTTCAATGCCTTCAAGAAAACCTACAGTCACTTCGAGAATTACAAGAAAAAATTGAATCTGAAATACCAGATGAAGAATTTGAAAACGAAACGGAAACCAGCTACGAAATTGAAGAGAAATTCAAACTATTAAAAACAAAATTGTTAAATATGCCAGACCAAAGTGAATAAACTTTGGCCTCGACACAAATATCAAGATCACAATTAAGCGCTAACACTTAAAAGAAACCAGACCGAAAATTAACTTACAAACTTTACAAGAAAACGAAACTTAAAATTTTTACACAGCGCTTAACTGTATATTTCCTGTTGAACAACATTACAGACCTAGAATTCAAAGTATACTCATTACTTTCGGCAGTACCGCCCATACTTCATGAGAAACTCTACGACCTCTGCGCTCCAGAAGAACCGATCAACATGAATTTTAAAAAATTAACAGACCTACTAGACGAGTATCTAGACCCAAAACCGAGCACATGGGCGCTACAACATCGATTTATATCCCGACAACAGCAAGAAAATGAAACCACTGCCATATACGCTGCAGAACTGAAGAAATTGTCCCTAAATTGCGAATCCAAATGCCAAAACTGTAAGGAATCTACATTGGAAAGTTTCCTATCACTTCAGTTTATTCGAGGTTTGAAAGATAGATGACATAAAAACTAAATTATTACAAGAAAGAGACACTCCACCCTTTGTAAAGCTGATTCAAATCGCCTCATCGATGGAAATGGGAAAACACGAGAATAGTAACATGTCACAGGACTTACATATACCATTCAATACAAACACCATAGCATTGACTAGCAAGCAATCAATATATTCTCGGCCATCCACTTCAACGGAATACAGTAAAAAGCGAAGATCACATATAACAATAATGGACTTAAGAGGAAAACGCTATCGATGTGGTAAAGACGATCACCATAAAACGAGTGCGGTACCAAGAAAACTATGTGTTCAAAATGCAAAAAAACTGGACATTTGGCACGTGTCTGCCTTCAAAGAAATACACATACGAACCAAGTAGAGGCCAACTTAAGTAGTGAAGAAAGCCTGTGCGACACAAGGTGTATGTGTGTATATCAAAGAGGAAATTTCTGAAAAATACATGATTCCGAATAAAATAGAGAACAAACTAGTTAATATGGAATTTGACACAGGAGTCACCCTGGCTTCTATATCGTACAAGCTCTACAAGGAATTAAAAATCCAAACAAATTTTTTTAAAACAGACATGAAATTCAGAACCTACACAGGGGAAGTTTTTAAGCCTGCGGGAGTGACTTATGTAAAATGCTCCTATACAAATCAAAACTGTAACAGAAAACTATACATTATTAATCAAGACGTAGATCCAATATTTGGTAGAAGTTGGATGAAAGAAGTCACAATTAAACTAGCAGACATACGAGTAATACACACTTCTATTCCGAAACTTGAAAAACTACTAGAAGAATACGCAGATTTATTATTACTGTATTTAAATCTGATTTAGGAGAAATACCCAACTACAAAGCCCATTTGAACCTAAAAAAAGACGCGCGACCTATTTTCATCAAACCGCGACGCATCCCTTATGCCTTAAAGGAGAAGGTTGATAAGAAAATAGATCGACTTAATAGAGAAGGGGTAATTTTATTATTTATATTACAAAAATTGATCATTCAGATTGGGGTACACCGATCGTCCCCATCGTGAAATCAAACGGAAATATACGTTTATGTGCCAACTACAAGGTAACCCTAAACAAGGTAATAAAAGATGAACAATACCCTATCCCTATAAGCGACGACATATTTGCCGAAATGAACGGAGGTAAATACTTCTGCACCTTAGACAGAAAGCGCGGCCCTGCAAACCTTGAGTACACACAAAGGAACGTACAAAGTAAATAGTTTAATGTTCGGGGTTAAAGTAGCCCCAAGCCTCTGGCAAAAATTCATGGACCAACTGCTTCAGGGATTAGATGGCGTTAAATGCTTTTTCGATGATATTATACAGGAGTCCGAAGAAGAACAACTCCTAATACGACTGAACCAAGTCCTACAAAAACTAAAAGAGAGTAATCTACGAGTAAATAGAGACAAATGTCAATTTTTCCAACATAGTATCAATTATTTAGGACACATAATAGACAAAGATGGAAGATTTACATAAGAATAAAGATAAAATAAAAGCAATACTGATTACAAAAATACCTGAAAATATCAATGAACTTCGAACCTTCCTCAGAATGGTCAACTATTACAATAAATTCATTCCCAACTTGTCAACTATCACAAGCCCATTAAACGAATTACTAAAGAAAGAAAATAAATTTCACTGGACTTCAAAATACGAGATGAGTTTTAATGTTACAAAAAAAGAAATTGCCAGCGATAGAGTTCTTACTCATTTCGACCCGAATAAGCAATTGATAATAACTACTGACGCCTCACCTACCGTATTAGGAGCGGTACTATCTCACAGATTTCAAGACGGGTCAGGAAGACCCATAGCATTCGCTTCGAGAACATTAGCTACAAGTGAAAAGAAATATAGCCAAATAGACAAGGAAGCCACAGCTATATATTGGGTTATCAAGAAATTTTTCCCTTATTGCTACGGACGGAAATTTACACTAGTGATAGACCATAAACCGCTTACCTCCATTTTCCATCCCCATCAGACACTTCCAGCCTTAAGCACCATGCGGCTATTTCACTACGCACATTTTTTATCAGGATTTGACTATGACATAAAATACAGAGCCGCGTCAAAACACTGCAACGCCGACTATCTGTCAAGATTTCCGGTAGAAACGGTAAATGAAACCTATGAAGACCAACACTGCACCTTCCAATGTGCCCAAATCAACGTTTTGGAAATAAGACCTGAAATCATATACAAAGAAACAGAAAAAGACGACGAATTAAATACGTTGCGAGAATCATTACGCACGACGACTGCATTCTAAAAGGAACTCGAGTTGTTGTACTTGACGAGCTCCATGCTGGGCACAGCGGTATTGTGAATATGAAGGTTCTGGCTCGCAGTTACGTATAATGGAGGAATATCGATAGAGATATTGAACAGAAAGTTAAATCATGTAGAGCATGCCGATTACAACAAAACGAGCCTCCAAAATCTCCGATACATCATTGGGAACAACCGATGGGACCTTGGCAAAGACTGCAAGTTGATTTTGCTGGACCGATCCAGGGACAACAGCTCTTTATAATCGTGGACGCATTTTCAAAATGGGTTGAAATAATTCCAACCAAAAATACAACAAGTTCCTGATGTATCAACAAGCTCAAAGAACCATTCTCAACATTTGGCGTCCCATACACACTCGTATCAGACAATGGACGCCAATTTGTCTCAGAACAAATTACGAGTTTTCTAAATAGATGCGGAGTGGTACATAAGACGTCAGCTCCCTACCATCCAGCAACCAACGGTAAAGCAGAACGCTACGTACAGACTATAAAGAAGGCATTACGCGCAATGGAGGCGGAGGAAGGTGACATATTTAATAAATTAACAATAGTGAAGACTCGACTGAGACGTTCCCCCAAAGCCGATGGACAAAGCCCGTACCAATTGATGTTTGGTCGCGACGTAAGTACATCGCTTCACGCGATGCTTCGCACCACCGTCGTCTACGACAAGGACCGACTCCGGCATACCTGCTGTTAAGGCGTTCACGCTGGGCGACCGGGTCCAGGCTAGAGCCTACACAAACCAGAGATGGGAATTCGGGACTATTGTACGTTGCCTGGGCCGGCTACACTGAGGTGCGAACTGATGCTGGTACAGTCTGGCTCCGGCGCCTGGAGCAGCTTTTACCTGCGGTAGGCGTTCAATTACTGGAATAGCGGCGGAAAGCTGCTATATACTATTATCTGTGACACCGATGGCCGTTACCATGGTGGCAAGATTGTTATGTCAGTTTGTAAATATCTAGCAAATAAATATTACATGTTTTAATTGTGTTATTACTTCCCAATAATGTCCATATAAATTTCAAGGAGTTCCCTCGATTCCTCATGGATCCCATCATCAGGTCACCACTTTGATGTCAAAAGGACCAAATTGGGATTATACCCAATAATTTATACAATTATAAGATTATAAAACAACAAAAGAATTTTGCAAATAGGTCCATAAACGGCAGAGTAATGTTCAAAGATATCCGTGTCGGTGTAAAATACTATGAGAAGTACCTTTTATATCATCATAATGTGATTATGTATGGTGTGATGATGGTGGTGCTGATGATGATTACTGTAATTGACATATTGGCATATGCTTGCAGTTCTTTAAACAACGCCGAAATCCCTAAACAAGTATCTATAAGGAGTCAGGAGTTCTGTTCAGTACTTTTGGAGCTAGGGTATACCTTGGTGCAAAATCTTACTTTTTGGTAGCACATGCTTAGACTACTTCAGAAAAAGTCGAAATCACTATAGGTGTCCATATAAATTTCGAGGAGTTCCCTCGATTCCTCATGGATTCCATTATCAGGTCACCACTTTGATGTCAAAAGGTCCAAATTGGGATTATACGCTATACATTATAAAAAATATTTGAAATTCGGTCCACAGACGGCGGAGTAATCGTTGAACATACAAAAATATATATAATATAATATACAACCGAAAGTATAACCGCATCCTTTTTTTGGAAGTGCCTATCCTGACGATTCTACTCATTTGTAAAAGTTTGCTGGTATCGTATAGGTACTACAGATATATCCATTAGCCACTGTGCACTGTAAAAGTAGGTATTGCCCATATAAGCTCTGTAAATGAAATGTACCTGGTCTCCCATAAGGATCAAGTGTCCGTCCCTTTAATAATAGTATTTTAAAGAATATTTAATAATTATAGCGACACAATAGATTAGCTGATTTTCATAAAAACATATTGGAAACTTGTTTACTTACATTCGCACAATACGGTCACAATATACTACATACGTATCAAATTAGCAATGCAATTTAAACGCCACTTTAATACTAATACTGTGCTAATACTCAATTAATACTTATTAAATGATAAATTGAATTCTCTTTAGCTTACTTATGTATTTACATTTCTATAAAAATTGGACACTGATATATAGGTAGGTATAGGTTAGTGCTTGTGGTCGTGTATTTATTCAAAATAAGCTTGTGAATATAAGATTAAATAATAATGTTTAAAAAGTGCAGGTAACTAATAAATATCTAACAAAAATATAAATTATAAACACTTAGATACATAGAAGAAATACAAATTAAAAAAAAACTAGAACACAGAAGTATTAATAGCAACTACTTTGTTGACAAATAAATAGGTACATACTTACGTATCTAAACAAAACAAAATTGTAAAAAAACCAATAAAAATCTTTTTTATCTTAGACCGAGAGAGCAGCTTATATCTAGTTATCTACTTTCTACTGCTTATATTTTATTTTGATCCAATTGGACATGCCGAGTCACAGTGGCGTAGCAATATTTTATTAAAGAAATGTTTTAGAATATTATAGTCGTAATTTTTTGGACGCAAGGCTAAAAATAATTACAAAATTAGCTAACTGACATTTAAACTGTACCTACAGTATAAATTATAAATAGCCTTTACAAAATGTTATCTAGTAAACGTTGTTAACGCTAGAACTAATTTCAATAATAACAAACTCATTTTGTTCGAGATGGCCAGGGAGTTAGAATATATTTTGTTTATTATTGGAATGTTTTCTACATGGTCCTCGTTTAATACTGTTATGCGATTTGAAACCACAGGTTCTACTGGGCTATACTTGTAAGTGTAGTCTAAAATAGCCGTCATTTCATTATATACGACTATCTCTTTAGGTATGGCTTCGAACATGGAATAACCATCACCACCGTCAGCTATGAAGCTTGATGTTATTAAGTTATACTCATAATCATCTCTAATGTCTTCCATTTTTGTACACTTGGCACATGTCGCTTTGGCTTCTACGACACGTGAACCAGGTTGCTTAGCTAGATCGTAGAGTACTTTCATTCCGGACATTTGTAAAAATTGTCCTGGCGTGTCTATAGTACGCCAGGCTTCCACAGAATGTTCCAGAGCTTGTCTCAACACTGTCCCATTCAGAGTCATCACGCAAAGGTTGTCGGTAAACGGTACTACAGTAATCCAATCTCCTCTTGTTAGCTTGAACGGCCTCTGATCGTTATCTAAAGAGCTTCTTATTCTTCCGCCTTGGATAATCGAAATTGTGACGTTTTTGTCCTCCTTATAATGTTCTTTTGTGTACAATAATACTGCATCGCTTATCATATTTCCTAAATTACACTCTCTAAGGCGACATTGGTCTCCGTCTAGAAATACATTGGAACTACCGACTACTTCATTGTTAATGCGATCAACATCACTACTATATACCTCAATCATTTCTAGGATAGCTGGGTCTTCTGGTATTTCATGGTTCAGTAAAATTGGGTCTCCAGTAAATTTTGTTATTTCACCATTATCGTCAAACGTAAGTCGTAAATATCCCATGTATTTTGTGTACGCGTAAGCTTGTACCACAAGAACGTTTCTACCAGATTTTTGGGCAACAATGGTAGGATAAAGTCCTTGGGGGTACTCCGGCTTTTCAATAGTCGTTTCACTGTTCCATAAGAAAGTGTTCGAGTGGCCACCTATAACAATGTCTATATCTTCAACGTCTTTAGCTATTTCTAAGTCTTTAATAAATCCAGAATGTCCGAGAGCCATTATGATGTCTATTCCTTGTTCCTTGAGTTTTTTTACTTCTTTAGTAATAGCCGTCACTTCGTCTTCATATTCAATGTTATTTTTTGGCGCTAAGAACCTTGTGTCTGGTGTCAAATAACCAATAACACCAATGTTTTTACCGTTCACATGTAAAACTACAGATTTGTACAGATTAGGCTCGTTTTGTAGCTCTGGTACATTGTCTAATATGAGATTGGCTGCAACAACCGGACTTGTAAGATTTCTTATGAATGGTATGAGACCCTCCACCTTTTCGTCCAGTTCATGATTCCCCAGACTCTGAAACAAATATTACATAATAAATTTAGACTCTTATGTACCCCTTTTAAAAGATGCTTATTAAATAAATTCTTTAATCCTACTAGAAAAGAGAAGTTTGTGAGGATGGATGGATGAATGTTTGTGACTGTTTCACGCAAAAACTGCTAAACGTATTTTGATGAAACGTTTCATTAACTTAGCTTATACGACGAAAAATTATAAAGATTAAATTAAAATCTTTGTGAATGTATGGATGTTTTATAAAGTAGTTAATAGTTATGTTACAAATACCTGTTAGTTATAATAATAACTATAACAATTGTTCAAAGAAACAGCGTCGTTACGGTTAAATTGAGAAATATAACGATACCAAGACTAATTAGTAACTAATCTAATTTAACGTTATTACCGTAAAATCTTTTCAAAGAGAGCAAAAGCGACGTGTAGCCAAACTAGCCACACGTATACGCTGTGCGTATCTACTGCTTATGTAAAATCGTTTGGGGAGTAAAATATTGAAACAAAAATGAAAAAAATGTGTTATTTTGAATAATGCGAACTCTCATGCGTTGAGGTCATTAGCCTTACAGAAACAGCTGATTTAAAGGGGAAGCAAATACTTTGGCTTGTATATTTTTTTCGATTTTTAGATGATGATATACCCAAAAAATCCGTAATTTATTTTGAACAACCTTATATTATACGTATGTACCACTACTTACTATAAGTCATTTTGGAAAATCTTCAACTTGTGAAGGAAGACCGTTGTTGCATTGGCTTGTAGTTCTTGTTAAAACGTGGTTGTTTTTGATTGTGTTGTTACGACATGCTTAGTTTCATTGGACTGAATCTTTTCTCTTTATTTTTAACCTCCGACGAAAACAGAGGCGTGTTGTAAGTTTGACGTGTTTGTTGTGGCATCGTAGCTCGCAAAAGGGATGAACCGATTTTGATCTAGATTTTTTTGTTTGAAAGCTGACATGATCGAAAGTGTTCTTAGGTATAATTTATCTTGACAATCTGCTTAACAATTCGAGGAAAAATTATTTTTTTCCATTTGGTTCAGTGTAATTAAGCATTAAATTTACAGGTATTTCATTAAAATTACCTACTTAATTAGATACGTTGCCGAATTTGGCCTATCTACTGTAGCTGTAATCCTTTGTCTAAATAATTTTTTATTCAAAATTAAATCATCTGCATAATTATTATTTTTATTTATTCACAGGAGATTCAACAGCGAGAGTTAACAATAAATTACAAATTACATTAGACCGCCAATTACAGAATCTCACGTTTAGAAGACAGATTATAATTTATAAATAAAAAAGTGTGAGCTAGATAAATGCAATAATAATATGGAATTACCTAGGACTACAATCGATATTATAGTTCAGTTCAAATATTATACGGTTATTGCATTACTTACTACAAAAGCTTTCTACTTCCACTGTATTAGTTTCTTACTTGAGGTTACACATTTAGAAAGCTTTAGTTTCGAATCGGATCAGTTAGAATAGTTATTTACAAAAACAATTATTATTTTTAAAGAGTTATGGTTTATTACCGTTGTCCGTTAGTAGGTATTTCGTGTTCAGTTCCAAAAGTCTTAGTAATAAATGAGATTGAGCTTATGATGTCTAATTCCATTTGTGTAAATTTTTTCTCGCAGAAACTCGAGAATGGCTGGACCATATTTTGCTAATTTTGGTCTTGAAATAATTGTGGATGTTCAGGGAAGGTTTAAACGATTAGAAATATTGGAAAATACTGAAACTACATTAACATTTTCCCACTGTGTTTAATTTGGTCTTGAGTCTTGACTGTCAAATATGTAATAGGTGCGTTCTGTTTACCTGATTGGTTTATTTCAAAAATATCGGCCGGCACCAGTGACATTAGTAGTCAGATGTAGCCGTAGGTGTAGGTTGCAGGTGTAGGTTGCAGGTGTAGGTGTAGGTGTTGGTTGTAGGTGTAGATGTAGTTATTTGTTTATTTCAGTTCATAGTTAAGACAGAACAATGTACTCGGGACAGCAAGTATTTTATAAAAGTGGTATCGACGCTTTTAAGGTTTATTTTTTTTAGTAAGGGAAAAGCTGCCTATACATTTCTTCGTATCACATTTGATACAGTTATTATTTAGGTTATTATAACATGATCAAAGGTAAGTAACCTACTAAAAATGGGACTCGAGAAAATTAGGAAAGTATGGAATTTAAAAGCAAAAGAAAAAGCTAAATATAGTTTAAACATTTGTGTTTATTTTTCAAACATCTGAATTAAGTACAGGATTTAACAAACGTTGATGTCGTTTTAAATATTTGAAATAATCATATCTATAATTATTATCTATTATTAAATAATACTGTTTACATATAGTAATAACGTTATTTTGACTCATGATTACACATAGCTCGTATATAGTCTCAAATTAAGATTTTGGTAAATATTTTGTGGACTATGTACTGATAGTAACTTTTTTAACAATATTTTTTTATTAACCACCAATATATGATCAACTATAGCACTTCAGACACAGATTTTTCTATACTGGTATTATTTATTAAAAATTTTAATATCTACTTAGATATTAAAATTTTTAATAAATAATACCAGTAGACTTAACGCAATAGAATCAAACCCTAGCTACTTAGCTAGGGTTTGATTCTATTGCGTTAAGTTAGGACTTTAATGGCGGCCTAGTAGGCCGGCGTCTCGCGGGTATTCTTCGGACAATATTGATTTACAGAAGATACGAGCGTAGCTTCTGAACGCAAATGTATAGTGGCCTAGTACGAAAGAATATACCTCGACTCGCGTGTATGCTTTAACCACGTACCATTTCGCGGCGAATTCGCTCTTTCTGGACATGTCTAAGACCAAGCAATGCTACTTATGAACTAACTAAGAATTACTTAACAATTCAAATATATACATACAACTTCATTTAAATATTACATATTATTTCAAATGTTTCCCTGTGTATTATCAATTAAGTATAGATAATTAAGTATTATCAATTAAGTATAATATAGTTAATTGAAATCAATTAACTTATACTAAAGTTAATAATGATACTAACAAACATAGTAATAGTGGATATAGATTAGACGATGAATTGTGTTTCAGGGTTCCATTTAAAATAACTATTCTTCCCTCAATTTCAGCGTGTAATGGACTGTGTTGTCTCATATACATTTCGGTACAAGACAATTCATCGTATTTTAATTTCTTTGAAGGTTTATCTTTGAGCATATCAAATTCATTACCACCTTTTTGGAGAAAACCTGGTAAAATAACATTATATTCCTTCTTAGTGTCTAATAATTCGTACTCAGGAATTGAGCAATTAGAACATCTTGCTTCCACATTCACAACCCTTAAACCTACCTTTTTACTTAAATCGTAAGTAACTCTAAGACCTGACACTTGTAAGAACTCCCCAGGATAATATATATCTGTTAAATACTTCACAGAATGTTCGAGCATTTTTAAAATAATGCTACCTTTGAGTGTCACAACAGCTAGCGACCCTTCAAAGGGCATTACTGTCATAAGGTTTGCTTTTGTGATATCGGTCGGCATTTTTGCATGAGATATGGAAGCTCTAATACCTCCACCTTGAACCATTGCTATTGGTGCATCAGTCCATTGGTCACCTTTGTACTCTTTGTAGTAACGATACACTATAGCATCGGTTATTAAATTGCCCAAATTACATTCTTTATGTTGACAACTAAGGCCGTCCAAAACGATTGATGTATTCCCTACTACTTCTTCTGTTATGTTTGACATTTTTTCTTGATAACGCTTAACTATTTTCAACATATCTTTGTCCTCTGGAATGTTTTTATCTAGGAGAATAGGTTCACCGTCAATACTTACTAATTGACCTTTATTATTGAATACCATGAGTAGTTTACCTATGTACTTAGTATACGCGTAAGCTTGCACTACAGGTACTTTTTTCCCTGATGGTTGAGTGACATAAGTAGGGTAAGGCCCTAAGGCTGACTCTGAGTCTGGAATTTCACCGTCCCATAGAAATGTGTTTGTATGACCGCCAATAACTAAATCTAGCCCCTCGACTTTTTTGGCTACTTCCAAATCTTTTGTATATCCCGAGTGGCCTAATGCTATAACTACATCGATACCGTCTTTTCTCATCTTAGCTACTTCTTTTTTTAGTGCCACTACTTCGTCTATATATCGAACATCATTCTTGGTGTTTAAATATTTAGTTTCAGGTGTTAAATATCCAATTACACCAATCGTCTTATTTAATATGTTAAATACAAAAGATTTTCTTAAGTTGATTTCTTTTTCTAATTCAGGGACTTTAGATAAATCCAAATTAGCTGCTAGAACTGGACACGTGAGGTTCCTAATAAATGGTGTTAGCCCACTGACGCCGTTATCGAACTCATGATTTCCAAGCGACTGAAACAATAATCAGAAATCTTACGATTTTGATAATTTTGCATAATACCCTCTATCTATTCATGGTCTATAAATTATAAAAGCATTGAAAATACAATCACTTATAGCATTAAATTACATGGTACATTTTTATGCAGAAAAAATGATAACATTTTGTTTTCTATATTAATAACTAATTACTATATAATATATGTATTGAACAATTTACTATCTTTTTACATTACGTATATTATCATAATACGTACAATGACATATGTATAAAATTACCTTCAATAAATGCAAAATTACGTATCTTGAAATCAATGAAACTTGAAATAAAATTATTTCCAATTTAGTAAATTACAAAAACAAAGATTTAGATGCAATGACAATAGTTAACCACAATGGTAGTATTGGGAGAGATTTACTACCATCACAAGTTATAGAGTCCAAGTGATAAATAGTGATGCGACCGTCTATAGCTGGGTAGACAGGGTTAATTTGTCGTAAATAATCAGCTGTTGCAGATAATTCACTGAAAGGCAAAATTTTTGTAGGCAGACCATTGAACACTACAAAACCATCCCCTCCAAGCGATAGGAATGAGTTCATCAGTATATTATAATTTTCCTTTCTATTTAAGGGCATATAGGTTGGAACTTGACAGTCTGAACATAGTATTTCAACTTTCTCAACTCTTTGACCTGGTTTCTTCTTGAAATCGTAAACAACTTTCATTCCAGATATTTGCAGAAATTGCCCAGGCGCTCTAATTAAATTATATTCTTCTACAGCATGTTCGAACATTTTCCAGATTATTGAACCATTTACAGAGGCCCTGACGACATATTCATTAAATGGCATAACGGTAAATAGATCGCCTTTGGTGATATTAAATCGATCATTTGAGTGAACTATCGATGCTCTAATTGCGCCACCCTGAATAATCGCTATGGGTGCATCTGTCCAACCTTTACCTTGGTATAAGGATGCATATTTATGTACAATCGCATCTGAAATTAAGTTTCCCAAGTTACATTCTTTCAAACGACACGTGCTACCATCTAATGTAACTAAAGCGCTCCCGACAATTTCTTCAGATATCGCTTCTATATCAGAACGATATTTGTCTATAATAGTTGAGACTTCGGGATCTTGTGGAATGGATTTATCTAATAGAATTGGATTTCCATCTAATTCAATAATCTCCCCTTGAGAATTGAATAAAATATGTAGCTTCCCCAAGTATTTTGTGTACGCGTAAGCTTGTACAACTGGTACCCTTCTCCCGGATGCTTGTTTGACGTAAGTGGGATAAGGCCCTTGTGGAATTTCAGAATCAGGAACACTTCCATTCCAAAGAAATGTGTTAGTATGGCCCCCTATAACAAGATCTATCCCATCTACCTCTCTTGCTATTTCCATATCCTTCAAGAATCCAGAATGCCCGAGTGCTATAAAGATTTTAATTCCGGAATCTTTTAGCTTTTGCATTTCTTCTCTGATTGCTGGTACTTCATCAACATATTCTACATTGTTTCTGACGGCAAGGAATTTAGTATCCGGTGTGAGATAACCAATCACAGCTACTTTTATTCCGTTGACGTTGAAAACTACGGATTTCATCAGGTTGACTTCAAATTCTAAGTCAGGCTCCTTTGTGAGGATAAGGTTAGCGGCAAGCACGGGGAAAGATAGATTTCTGATGAATGGGGTGAGTCCAGAAACGCCATTGTCGAATTCGTGATTGCCCAGAGACTGAAACAAAGAAAAAACTAAGATAACTTTTTTTACACAAGTGTAAAAATGAGCAAGGTTATAAAAACCACAAAGTAAAAAGTAAGAGTGAATAGATAAAGCAAGTATATGAAAATATTGCTTGATGTATATAAAACGTATATAATACAAAAGTGCTATGACACATAAATGTGAAGTGATCCCAATTTCCAAGTAACCGAGGATGAAACACATGACACGAAACATAAAAACAACAAGATAGGATTGGATAGGTAATTTTTAAAGCTTAAAGAACTTTTCGTACATAAACTATAGTGTATTCGTGTTAAGAAGACAGTAAAATGTCAGAAAAAATAATCAAAATTGACCAATGACGCATAAGCCGTGTTCAATCAATCAGAATATTCGCAACAACCAATCATAGTAAGCCATTTTGACATATCTACGCATGATTTATTGACATTTACTGCCTTCGTAACACGAATAGACTCTATTCAATGAACGATGTTGGAAAAACCACTTTAAGTACAAAACTCTTAAGTATAGTTTTGTACTTAAAGTGGTTCTTAAAGTTTTCAGGAAGGGTATAATGAATAAAATGATAAGGGGGACTTTTATAGCCCACAGGAAATCCAAAGGCTTATTTGCTTCACTCCTGATTTCTTAGATTATTCCTTTACAGAATAGGAAAATAGCTAATAGGAAAACTAGTAGATCATAATATACACCTTACCTAAAAGTAAATTAAATCTTATTTTGTATAACATAAAGCTCCATTTTCTGTGCCTCTAAGGACGATAACAGGAAATCACACTAGTTAATTAACAACGCGATGAAACGGAAAAAAAAACTAGCGTCCATATGAGAATGGAAATGAAATGTCTCAAAAATCCCTTTTGTTCCGCAATGATTCCTCTAAACGTGGGAATAGAAGTTTTTAATCATTATTTTTAGAACAACATTCTCGCTAATCTTAAAATCTGGTTTGGTTATGGCCGGAAGTATAGATGGAGGGTTTTCCATCAAGAGCGCTCGAACTTTGAAATGAAATAAAATAACCAGGTTCTAGAGATACAACCATAATTTGTATGTCTTGTTAATGTTAAATTTGACACAAATGTTTCAGAATTGTTTTACTTGTTGAGCTACCACAGGTTCGAGAACTCACCCGGCGAGAAGAACCGGCGTAAGAACCTTGCGAGAAATTCGTTATTCAATGACATTATGTACGGAAAATAATTTTAGGCAAATGGACTCCGTGACTCCTCTCCAATTTTTGACAAAATCTTTGAATAACTAGGGCTCTTTTTGACAAATATCCCTAGTTAAGTTGGCTTTTTGGGCAGCAATAATTGAGTGTGGTTTGTCTGCATAGACTTGATGTTTTACGTATCTCTTCAGAAACTAATCGAGCCATGTCACACGATTTCGGCGGCCAGTTGATGGCGCCATCTCGCGATATGACGAAGCCCCCGAACCTCTTATTCAATAAATTACATTTATCTCGTGCTGCAAGGCAAGTAATGTCGTCCTGCTGGAACTACACGTTTGTGAGATTCATAACTTCATTTATGATTAATGCCTAAATAAATTGGCCGCAACGCGCTCAACGTTTGTCAAAGAGAGCAGAAATTCTACGTGCTCCGCGACCGTACTTTAAATAAGTATTCATGCAAAATTTTACAGCTTTAGCTTTATTATTATACTAAGATAGTCGCTATGCGCTGTCAAAATTCGAGCGTCCCTATTAGAAACCATTTATTACAATGATATAAGAAAGGTAGTTTCTTTTATCAATGCTTTAATAACATATTACTAGAGGTCGTTCTTTTTTTCTTTATTACGAGGGGAATGCGTCATGCATACTCCGCAGTGCTTTGCACCGGTTTACCAACTAAAACCCCCCCGATGTCCTTCTTCACGCTTTAGGCGGGCCATCGGAACTATTGTGACTACCACAACCCCGCTGACGTTTGGCCTCACCGGGCATCACCTTATTATAGATGACGGTGCTGCTGCCATATTCCTTCGCTAAGGGTTTCCCGGACATAGGGGAACCCTACATCTCCTGATCCTTCAGTAGGCGGCAACCCCCCAGATGCCGTCTACGGATCAATTTTACGGCGGTACTCTATTTAGCACATTTAGGTGCGCTAAACGCCGCCGCCCATGTCGTCTACGACGCATCGGTTACGACTCTGCCGAAGCCTCACGCTCTCGCCCCGCCGCTTTTTGCACCATGACTATGGTGCAGAAAGCGGCAGCTGCGTCCCAAGCTTCCTTGCTCCGTGCTCTAGTGGCAATCAGAGCAGGAAGCGATAAATCCGCGCCGATGCATGCAGACATAGCTATGTAAATATTGAATGGAAAGAAAGATTGTCGGAGTTTTGCCGGGGGATTTCGATGGGTGACGTTGTGGATTTTGTATGTCTTCGACTGACATGACTCATTGACTGCACTGACTATTTATTTGGACTTCGACTAGACTTTAGACTTGACGATCCAGGAATACGGTGTTAAAAATAGAAACGAAAGTTCTATTTCCCGCCTTTTTAACTTGACACTGGCATGGTTATAAGCCGATGCTATATATTTAAAAAAAAAAGGTTGAATGTGTCAAACCAACACCTTCTGTAACTATATAAACGCGTATAAAATTGTAAATATATGGTAGTGCGAGTGAGGAAGTGTGTGTAGCCTTATTTTTATCAATTTTATGTGTTTCTAAGCATTCTTTAAAATAATATTTGCTTTTTGCGCACCTTCCTCCACATACATTTTTAACTGTGCCAAATTTCTGCCCGTCCGCACAATTCTTGTTAAACTTAGAGTTTTTGCTTCACGTATATACTGGAGGTCGCCCTGTGGTCGAAATTGTAGCCTTAAGATTAAAATCTGACGCTAATAGCCTAGCTTTTTAGGGTTCCGTAATACTCAAGGAACCCTTGTAGTTTCGCTCTGTCCGTCCGTCTGTCTGTCTGTCTGTCTGCGGACAGACGTCCGCCCTTCTAGCTTCTGTAATTATGAATGTATTTGGTATAGTTATATAATGTGTATAGATCTCGGTTTTGAAATCATAAAATAAGAATAATTTTTATATTTTTAATGACTCTCCTTACATGTGAAGTGGGGGTGACAATTTTTTTTCATTCTACAACATTGTGTGGGATATCGTCAAATAGGTCTTTATAAATAAAGGCAAGGTTTCATACATGACTTTTTAACATAGTCAACAATTTTCGAGAAATCGGCCTCCAAAGTGGTTTATAAGTGATTGGGTAACCGAGCCAGCCTTGTTTGGAGTTCTAATAAATTTAAATAAATAAAGATAGTCACAAAAATATTTAACAGACCGGGATACGAACCACCACATTCCGAATTTTCGAACAATGCAAAAATACATAAGCATACCAATCTGCCAATCGGTCTGACATAATAGATTCGAAATTATTGATATATTGTTGCACGACGAAAGAAAAAACATATTATGTAGCTTAAAAATGCGCAGTTTCTGAGGGATAAGACCTAACTAGATCGATTTTTCTCCCCCAAACATAGACGTATATATTATTACAAACGAGGCATGTCGAGGCAAAAACTGTCCTCGCCACATAAATGGCCCCACTTTTGGTGTTGTTTGGGGCCATTTTGACATTTGAGGAATGGTGAAATCAAGAGGGCGTAACTTTTTCTTGTATGAAGATTTTGTTCTATCAAATGTACATCATAGCCCGTCCTTAGTTTTGAAATCATTGAACCCAAAATTCCCAGCATACTGAATGTTATGGTTATACTTGCAGCCGTTTTCGAGATTACGACTATATATACAAGATATATACAAGATTGTCTCGTTTAAACTATAAGAAGTGTTGAAACATTTTGTAGTGACGTCAGAAGTGGCTCATAAGACATCATCTACAACTAATAATATAGCTCCCCACACCGATTACGGTGACGGTAGCCGGTTTTATTGAAACCAAGCCAGTTACGCAGGAGTAATTTTATAGTGCCCAAGAGTGTGCGCAGTACACAAGAGCACTCTCTCTCCTCCTTTAGTCGTAACCCAGTGGAACGGATAACCGACACGACTAGCGAAAGATCAGGCGCAGGTCCGACTTTTTACATGTCCATCCGACACATGGATCATCTTTCTTGTCAGACAATCAGGTGATCAGCCTGGATTGCCCTAACCAAACTTGGAAACAACATGAACATTTTTTGTTGTTCCGATGCGGGAATCGGACCCACGACCTCAAAGTCGAGAGCCAAGCTCTAAACCACTGGACCACGGAGGCTGTTATCTACAACTAGCAGCTACACAAAGAAGCGGATATTTTTCATATTATGTTGATTCATTAAGAGTTTGAGTTGAGATGTTGCACAATAATATATAATAGGTATGTGTTATGAACTCTATACGTCTTGTGGTTAAAAGCTAAAAAATGTTATAGGTACCTTATCTTGGAAACTACCAATAGATTTGAATGCTACAGTTACATAAGTATTGACTAAAGTTAAGTGTATTTCATTAATTAGAATAGTTTGTTAGTTGTCATAATATAAGGACTTCTCGAAATGCAATTTTCTTAGAGCTTTGTAGGTTTTCTATGTGATAACAGCTGATGATAAATAAATAACAATTATAGTTATAAAGAATCTGCTAAATTCATTAAAACATTTGGCCACAGATCTTCGATAATGGACTGAGATCCCAGGCCCACCACACTACCCTCATATTCTTACTGATAAATATATACAGGCTGTCCCGTAAATCGACGTCAAGCCGTAAACCCGTGATAGGCCAAGTTACAATAGTTATCAGAAAAATTAAAAAAAAACCCAAGTAATGTGTCTCAAAAAATACAAAGCTTTTAAAAAAAATCGAATAATCGACATCTTGTGGTGGTTTTTTAGTTCCCGGCACTACAAATTTCTACTTAGATGTAATTTTTATTTTTTTGATCCTGAATAATGCTTTAGTAAACTGGTGCCTAAAATTTAAATCAAACGACTCCGACTTGAAAGGAAATGAGGCTTTTTGCCCAAAAAAATGATTCGAATTTAATAGTTTGCTCGACTTTAACTGACTGTACTGGAAAAAAAATGTACTACGCTTGTTTGGCAGGTAATTTTAAAAGTTGGCGCAGTTAATAAGGATTCCAAAATGGTATGACACTTGCTAGATTGTTTCTTAAATTTTGGACAATATTGATTTTTGTAAAGGAAGTCAGTTTTCGACAATTTTTTCTTACTTACATAAAAGGATTCAAGTGTACCCAGGACTTTCTTCTAAGTAATATTCTGATTTGGATGAGACGGAGAGAAACATTCAACGAGTGTAAGAGAGACAAAATCCAAGAAGTAAAAGAATATCACGGGCCACGGGGGCCATAGTGTCTCATTACTTTTAACTTTAGGAAAGGTGTTTCAGGAAGCTTTTATTTGAAACAAATTTTTGGAGTCTAAAATATTTTATTACATTATAACAAATGTTCAAACTGCCTCCCACCAGCATAAATGCAAGCTCGACATCTTTTTAAAAAAGACCGCTTTATCAGACGGGCAAATCTACCGTTATTAACTAATTCAGCTGCTTGCGTTAATTGTCGTCGTAGTTCAACTACATTTTCAATTGGCTTTGTATACACTTTTTCTTTCACAGCTCCCCAGTAAAAAAAATCTAGCGGATTTAAATCAGGTGAACGGGCTGGCCACGAAATGGTACCAGACCGCCCTATCCACTTTTCTGGATATTCATTATCTAAATAATCTCGCACTGAACGGGCATAGTGCGCCGGGCAGCCGTCTTGCTGGAACCACATGTCTCTGTAAATGTGCAGAGGTACGTCTTCCAATAAATTTGGTAAATGATTTCTTAAAAAGTCCAAATAAATGTCGCCATTCAAGGTCTCTGGCAGTTCAAAAGGTCCGATGATTCTCCCGTTTAGAATCCCGGTCCACATATTTATTTTGAATCGATACTGGGATCTATCCTCTCTCATCAAATGTGGATTATCTACATGCCACTCGTGTAAGTTGTGTAGATTCATGTACCCATCTTTTTTAAAAGTGGACTCATCGGACCATAAAATTTTGTCTATGAATCGTGGATCTTCCCGGTGTCTTTGTAACATCGTTTCACAAAACGTAACTCTTGGGAGATAGTCCCGGGGTAGTAAAGTTTGTACTCGCGTGACGTGGTATGGGTGGAGCTCATGACTTTTCATGATTCGATGGGCTACACTTTTGGGCACTCCTGTGCTTTCTTCGATTTGTCGTACTGAAGTACTTGGATTCCTGTGCGGTGTACACCGACATGGTGGTACTACACAATCACACGATCAACGATAGTTCAGGAGAAAGCAAAGGTCGTTGAAAGAGAAACTAAACAGTCCAAATCCAAATCACAAGCAATCGAGTCCAATAAACAAAGCAAACCGTGTTATGTACGAAATCAAGACGAACGAATACGGTGTGCGCAGTAAACGAAGTAGAATAACGTACTGTTCTATTGTATTTTGTGTGCTGTACGTCGGGAACATGGACAATAGCGACATTGTCTCGCTCACACTAGTAGCATTGTGTCTACCCGTCTCGCGTACTTGTGGCGTCAATATCTGTCTCTCTTACACTCATTGAATGTTTCTCTCCATCTCATCCAAATCAGAATATCACTTAGAAGAAAGTCCTGGGTACACTTGAATCATTTTAAGTAAGTAAGAAAAAATTGTCGAAAACTGACTTCCTTTACAAAAATCAATATTGTCCAAAATTTAAGAAACAATCTAGCAAGTGTCATACAATTTTGGAATCCTTATTAACTGCGCCAACTTTTTAAATTACCTGCCAAACAAGCGTCGTACATTTTTTTTCCAGTACAGTCAGTTAAAGTCGAGCAAACTATTAAATTCGAATCATTGTTTTGAGCAAAAAGCCTCGTTTGATATAAATCTTAGGCACTATATACTAAAGCATTATTCAGGATTACATACAAAATAAAATTACAAAAAAAGTAGAAATTTGTAGTGCCGGGAACTAAAAACCACCACAAGATGTCGATTTTTCGATTTTTTTTAAAAGCTTTGTATTTTTTGAGACACATTACATTTTTTTTTTAATTTTTCTTATAACTATTGTAACTTGGCCTATCACGGGTTTACGGCTTGACGTCGATTTACGGGACACCCTGTATAATATTGTAGTATTAGTGTGTACAATGAACGTATGCATACCCGCTAATTCTTCACTAAATAGCGTTTCAGAAACGCAAATTGATTTAACAAACCTGTTAACTCAACAATGTATTAGTTCATCAACTATTTGATTAGCCTTTCTGAAACCGGTTGTAAGTTTCGTTCCTTGCATTATTCTAAAACCAAAATATGAGGTTAATACGTTATCAGAATGTAAGTAAAGTGTGTATAATTTTCCGCAACTTCAGCGCCTTGTACCTAAAATTAGCCTACGGCACAAACTACTACATACGTTCATTGTACACACTAATACTACAGTATGCTATACATTTTATCAGTAAGAGTATAAGTAGTCTGGCGGGCCTGGGATCTCAGTCCATAAGTTATTTTATTAGGTTAAGAGCCTGTTTCACAATAATAAGACGTGTCAAATAGCTTATCCGGCAGTTTTGTCGTTGCTTACTTTAATTCGATCGACAAAGACAAAACATGCAGTTAAGCTATCTGACACTTATTAGAATATTGTGAAACAGGCCCTTAAATATTAATATTATATCCAATATATAGAATAATAAATATTAAAGCATAAAAATAAGAAACAAAAAACAAATTGGTAAATAATTTATTCTTCAATTATTATTATTATTCAATGATAATGTAAACCGTTATTTATATATTGTTGTTAGTAATATTTATAATAGGCGAATAAAAATTTAATCTTTGGTATAATAAATGGCTACAAAATGTGGAATGGTAGGTAATTACTATTTACACGCATTTAGTGTATATTTAGTGTGTTTTGTCATTGCAAATTACGGGGCAAGTCTTCATTGATGTGAACGTAAAATAATGTGTAAAAACTTTGGAGATAAAAAATTGTAGGTTTCTAATACTTAGACAAAAATACAAATAAGGAATGTAAAGCAAAAAATTGTCAAAGTGGTAGTAACTGAGGAGGCGGAATCGGGTGATGGCTCTTCGGTTGTAGGAGCTGCGGTTGTGGGAGCCACAGTTGTTGGTGCTGTAGTTGTAGAGATATTCGATTCAGGAGAAGTATTTTCTTCAGGCAATGCATAAAGGAGTGTAACTCGGCCAGCTACGTCTGGGTACACTGGACTTCTAAGTCCCATATATTCTGACGTGCAGGTAATAGCGTCGTATGCCAGTGTTACCCTAGTTTTGCCGACGAGCATAGAATAACCGTATCCACCATTAGCTAACGAGAGAGGCATTATTATCTTGTATTCTCTCCAATCATCGATTGTGTAGAATTCGGGAACAAAGCAACTCCAACAGCGTGCTAGTACACTTACGACGCGAGATCCTGGATTCTTCGATAAATCGTAAGTTACTCTTATTCCTGAAAACTGTAGGAATTGTCCTGATGGGTCATTTAAATTGAAATCGGCAACGGAATGTTCGAGAACTTGTAGTAATTCTTGCCCAGTGATAGTAACCGTGACGAGATTATCAGACTCAGGTAGAGCAGACAACAAATCATTTCTGGTAACTGCGGCTGGTCGATTGGGAGGGGCTATTCTTGTAGCAAGAGCACCACCGTGCATCATTGCTATTGCTGCGTCAGTCCAACGTTCGCCTGTAAATCTTACAGCATAGTAATAAATAATGGAATCTAGTACTAAATTTCCAAAATTACATTCTTCAGTTTTACAAGTTTCACCGTCAAGTACAACGGCAGTATTGCCAACAATTTCAGTTGAATCTATTTCGTCATTATATTTTTGCAGGATCTCCGATGCAGCCATATCTTGTGGAACTGTAGCATCAAGTAGAATAGGTTCAGATTTGAGCTCAGTAATTTCACCTTCATTATTGAATTTGGCAATTACTTTTCCAAGATACTTATTATAAGCATAAGACTCTACTATAGGTACTTCTTTTCCTGAATTCTGTTTTATCATTTTCAAAGGCATATAAGCATTTTCTTTTTCAGCATTGGTACCATTCCAAAAGAATGAATTTTTGTGACCGCTTATGATCAAATCCAGACCTTCGACCTCTTTTGCGATTTCGATGTTTTTGTAAGAGTCTGAATGACCTAAGGCTATTATTATGTTAACACCTTCAGACTGTAGCTTCTCAACTTCTTCTTTGAGAATGATCACTTCATCATTATATTCAATTCTTCCAGCTTTATCCAAAACGTTGAAATCTAATGAGAGGTAACCAATTATGCCAACTTTTGTGTCATCGATATCAATGATAATGGATCTCTTAATTTTATGTGCACTATCTGATTGAACTTTTATATTACTGGTCAGAATTGGTGCAGCTAAGTTTTTTAGGAACGGTGCTAGCTTCGTGTCTTCAAAGTCGTTGTTACCCAGAGACTGAAAAAATTAAATGTATAATTAGACACAGTCATGCTGTTAACCATTACTTTGTGTTAGTTTACTAACGTAAATCACCATATTTTATACACCACAAGGCACAGAAACAAAACATAAAACAATTAATGAAAATGGGTTAAAGGTGAGGGAGGTTTGTTATGATATGGACACAATGATTATTTGTCTACGTTATTTTGTTAGAGAAGATCATAAAAGTTATTTAATAGCAGTAGGTTTATTAGTATCTACTGCTCTCATATTTAGTTAGAAAGTAATTTAGGATAGTTAATAGAAATAAAGTTAGTAGTTTAGGTATAAGCCCGTTAGTATCAAAGTATTTATAGATTAACGAACTTACATCTTTTGAAGTGTTCACTCCTTTAATTTTTAACCGACTTCCAAAAAAGGAGGCGGTTATACGTTCGGCTGCAATTTTCAGCCTTTCACTGGCCCGGGCGTTAATTTTAATATTGTATATAGTCTTTAGTTTGTGGTCAGTCTAGGAGAAATCTTTCAGTCCGAACAGAAAGATTAGGTTTCAATTTCTGTAATCCAATGGCATTTACTTGTGTATTGTGTATAGGAATAGAACGAACAGTAAATTTGCCAATGGCATGAATATATTATTATTTTTGATACATTACTTTTATGATGATCAAATAATTTGATCCTGATACAATTGTTTTGATATTTTTAAACTGATGAATGATTGAAACGGATATTTGAACATCCTGATTTCGAGAACTGAAAGCCTGTAAATTATGCATCTCTGCAAAAGGTTTCGGCGGCAAAAAGTTAATATTTGCGTCACATGTACCGCTTTATTTGCGGATCACTAGCGCGTCGCGTGGACATGTTTTTGACGTATCAAAGGGATAGATGTGTTTGTGGGATAAAGGCCCATACAGGTGTTAGGGTTGGCCCAGCCTGTAAATTTGGAATTCTTTTCTTGTGTAATACCTATTGGGGATTCAGTCAAGTTCTTATAATCATTGTTTATTGACAATATTTTAGAGCTTCTTTTGCTAGTGAAATTAATTCTTATGGAATACGCTTCTGGCGGACCAATTAGCGCTACGATCCTGAATCGCGCGAACTGTGAAAATCGAAGTTTTCACAGTTCGGCGCTATATAATGTCGTAGCATAGTTGGACCTTTGCGAAAATCATAGGATAATTGCTAGAGCCGAATTATTTGATTCTGAGATAAAATTTCGCCATCTTCCAAACAAATATTCGCAAAAAGCCCGACTTTACTAGGAATGTGGGAAACTGGAGTAATGGATTGGCTGTTGCAAAGAGAACGTTTAGATAAAGGTGCTCTCCTTTATTCAGATTCGTCAAAAATCATCGGGTTTTTTGCGATCCTGAAAATTGTTAGGAAGATGGCGAAATTTTATCTCAGAATCAAATGGCTCATTGCAATAAACCTACGATTTTCGCAAAGATCCTAATTTTCCAATTATTATCCTACAGGATATGCAATGCTTACAAGTGGGTTTAACACTAACTGAGCATACCACCTCGCTCGGTTGGAGATCTCTATTTGGGGCTACTGCCACTATATTGCCATTTTACACACGCTGAAGAATCGAGTTATTGCGACACAAGTCAATTGTTTTATGAACAGTTTTTGTTTGTATCTAGTCAAATATACGTGGAACGTAAAACTATCTTGTCCACAAAGCTTAGTCAACATTTAGAGTTGACATGTTGAGATTACATGAGAATTAGCACTAATGTGCCTATCTCATCTTATTGCCTTTTGGCGAAGTGCACCCTTTTTGCCTTGGTTGACTGACAGCCTATCGCTACTTAAGATACATAAGGACCCCCTAAATCACAAACTGTCACTGTCACTGCTTGGTAGAATGGCATAGGAGTTAAGAGCCTCTTAATTTAGGACGCTTCTGAGTATTCCGCCGTCATTATATAGATTTTCCAGCAGCAACAACCCTGATTTGCTTATGTACGCGGCCATATCACTATATATAACGGACGTGATGCAACAAATTATTCGGTATTGATTTTCGCTGTACATAACGTTGTTGGACAGCATAGCACAATAAAATGCACACCACGAAAACTGCGGATATACTGCGGTCAGTGCTTTATATTTGCATTATCGTCATCAGATTGTTTATTTATATTCGTAGTACGCATAGTAGTTTTGAGCCTAGCCATCATGTTGAAGAGAAGTAAGTGATGGATTATGTTATCGTCTTAAGCCTTTTTTTACTGAAAAATTGCCTTTGGCAAATCACTAGTTTTATATTTTGCATTATCCTGTTAATCTAAAGTCGCCTCATATTTCTTACAGGGCTGAAATCTTTTGCAACATAACGCTACCTTTTTCTTTAATTGGGTCGAAAAATACCTATATGTGTAAAATCACATAATTGGAGGATCGAAATTATAAGCACTAAAAATTGAGCCTTGAGGGACACCAATAGTTAAATCAGCAATTTCGACATGTTCTTGTGAATGAAAATAAGCAATAAAAGGCTTAATTAATTTGATTTCATAGCCGATTATTCCATGAATCTTACACCATAATTATAGATATTGCAATTTACATCAGGCAATAATTACCTACTCAACTTTATAGGTAATGGTCTTACTATTATTACGATTATGTTTGCAATTAAGGAACCTTTTATTAGGATTGGGTGCAAATCTTTTGAAAAACTCCATAAACTTTCTTTCTTTGCAAGATTTAGATTCGTAAATTGTGAGTAGTAGGTACTTGCTAGTTACTTCGTCTTGTTAAACGTAAGTAACAACGGAAGTAAACAGGTATATTTATATTATCGTAATGTTATATTATGCTCCGAGAAAATCTGGAAAAGTAGTTTTTCTGACTTAGAAAATATTACTTGGAGACGAAATTGGGAGAATGTTTGAGGTTTGGTTTTTTCCTATAATATAATTGATGTAGGTATTAAAAAAATGTGTTTTTCGGATCTGTAAGCAACGGTATTCTTAAAGTGCTAACACACGTACGGATTCGGTACGGAGCGGACCACGGATTTGGTCCGCTCCGTACCAAATTCGACGTGTGTAGAGCAGTCGGGCGTTTGGAACGGATAACGATCTCAACAACGAGTGTTGCCAACATAGGTATTTTCCCCCCAAAAGTAGGAAAAAAAATCTACGGGGTTTACTAGGGGGCAGAATTTTTAAGAGCTTACTCCTTATGAATAAATTTTTATATGTGTAAATAGCCCGGGCTATGAAAATTTCTAGGGAGCGAAATCAGATTAAGTGACACGTTAGTTTTGACATAAAACGCGTAATTATTTATGTGTAAATTTACGTGTAAGTCTTTATGTATATAAACACATAAAGTTTTTAAAGTTTCTAACTTATTTTCTATTATTTATATATTAGTAATAATATAATTGGCTTATTCCAATTACAATTATAATTGGGATGACCCAGTTATATACCAATAAAATCAGCGTAAATCTTGTAAATAGTATAACTAATCAGGATCGAATTCGGGGTTAAGTTTATGGAGAAATATTTTTGAGAGTTGGTATCACTGCACGATTTCAATTGATTACTGGAATCCTCGTCGTCGTCGAAAAACAGATATGTAAATAGAATAATAGTTCTATTGTATTAACAATAGAGCTGAAAATCGAACACACGAGTGTCAAGTTTTCAAGTCGGTCAGCCGGACCAACTCCGTGCGTGTGTAGCGACATCCGATTCGGTACGCGGATATGGTCCGCGGACAAAGTTCGAGTGTCTGTTAGCATTATAACATTATACAATCAACGCTCCTTATAGCAACAACTAACAACTGTCACATTTCGAACTTCACAAACAGCAAAATTATAAAGTTTCAAAACGTGAAACTTTTCAAACACGAAACTTTTCACGCCCTCTTAAAGTGAAAGAATGCGGAAATCGCAAAATTCGACACACTTTACAACACTAAAGTAGGTAGTTTTTTGGCGTATCGTTTTTTTTGTACTACAAAGAATATGTCAGCATGGCATATTGTAGGTAACGAACGTAACGACACAAACGGCACAAAAGCTCTACTTAACTAAAAACAATACAAGGTATGTACATAGAGGTCACGAAAAATAATGGCAAAAAGCTTAAAATCACGCTTTGCGGTGACATTCCAAAGTGAACTAAAATGTCGCGCCAAGTTTCGGCACAAATAGACCGGCTCGACCTGAGTCCTCCACCACCACACCGTGGCTTACAGAATGTTGTTTTATCTTTAATTGTAAATAAATTAATAAAAAAAAAACAGCGCTGGCCTTGAGTTTCGCCGCAAAGTCTCAGGCAAGGCAACGCATTTGTAACATCTCTGCCGTTACATTGGGCAGCAATAATCGCTTATTATCAGCACAGATTAAACAAAGAGGAACAGATAAACAGCCTCATAGTTAGCTTTCGATTTGATTGCACGACCGACAGCATACGGTCGCGGTGTGTCTACGACAAAATTTTCAAAGTTTTGATCGGTTTGAATCGTTCTATGAAAGCTGTTTCTCGGTACGTATTTAGTACCGTTTTAAGTATATATATTTTATTCACTGTCCTATAAGGTAGACGTATCTGTATGATACAGTCGTTGTGTTTCAGCAACACGGCCACTGGAGGACACAGGCTTCTCTTTAGTTCTCCTGTGCGATCGGTCTGCATGCTTCCACTGATATGCAAACTCTGGGCTATTTCAGGTTGGACGTCAAACACGGATGATATACTGTAGGTACTGCCTTAAAAATATTTTTCGCGCATTGAAATATGTAGCTACTAGCTTTTACCCGCGGCTCCGCCCGCGTATATATAGTATCTGGTATCCCACGGGAATACTGTACTTTTTCGGGATAAAAATTAGCCTATGTTTTAATCCAGAGCCTTAACTACTACCATACCGTCCGTCCAATAGTTTTGGCGTGAAAAAGTAAAAAACATCCATCCATCCATCCATCCTCACAAACTTCCACATTTAGAATATATGTAGGATACTTATAGAAGCGCTACTGAATTATCTGCGTCCGATCGCGCGCCGTAGCGAGGTTTTTCATACGCACTATAAAGTATATAATATATAGTATAGTAGTTTACCTACTGTATGTTCAGATCATATTGAAATAAATGTAAACACAATAACTATTATTTTTTATAAAAACTTTAATCCGACTACGTAAATTAAATAGCGTATGTTACCCGGTATATTATTACGAACTATTGATATGTGACTTTTTTTAAATCGAATCAGAAGGCGCTACGGTGGAACAAATATACACACATACATATATTATATATACATACATGCATACATAGACTGCCAAAATCAATAAGTACCCTTTCTTTTGGCTTCGCCGTAGTCGGATAAAATGAATTACGTGACATTGTATTTCTTTGTTGCACGTTTAAGAGTTGACATTTAAATTGGTAGCATTATCATAGTTTACAGAAACATTAAATTGGATTTGAACATAGCACCTATAGAGGCGCACTTTGCCGCACCAGGGTGACGCATGCCTCGCGCTCAAGGCTGGGACTATTTGATCCGGAACCCGTAAGGGCGGGAAAAATTCAGAGCACTGAAAATAGAAAGCTGCACTGATACAATAGAGCTGAAAATCTCTGTATTTTCCCGGGCCCGCCGGATTACGGCACATACTTTATATAGTCTAAGCCTTATATGTAGTATTTCGTCATCCTGTCGGGTGAATTAAAACTTACAACAGCATCAGGCTGCAGCGCATTGAGGAACTCAGCGGCGACCTTCCACTTGTATATGGTGAACCAGGCTGTGCCGGTGTAGGTATCGCCGGCGTTCAGGTACAGCACCGGCGGACCCTCCCCGGAGGCAGCTGCTTTGCGGGCCTCCTTCACACTGGAATTGAGAGGTTTGAGATTTAGCATCCTCATCATAATATCCTCCATACTTAGTTACTGCGGAACCCTAAAAATAAACAACATAATTGGGTTAAGGTGATGGTTAAGTGTTCCGAATGTAGTAATACCTATTATAAAAAAAAAACAGTACAATTTTCGAATTCAAATTTCAATATTCATTACAATTTCCTAGAATTTATATATTGTAGGACTTTATTTATTTTCGTTCGTATGAAACACAAACAACAATTTCGTACACAGTAGGTACTAAAAAAATATAAAAGTAAAATCCGCTTAGTAGTTTTTGCTTGAAAAAGTAACAAACATCCTCACAAACTTTCACATATATAATAGTAGTAGAACTACCAGCCGTACTTAGGGTCAGTTCACACTGAGACGCGACGTGGTGCTGCATTTTTAAGTGCGGCGCCGCGCTGCGCAGCGCGGTGCAGCTTGAAATTCGAACTCTTGCAATGAAACGTTTTAGATCTTCTTGTGTAGTTAATAAATTTCAATATTGAATCGCTATCTTCAAAATGCAGCGCCGCGTCCCATCGCACCTCGTCGCGTTTCGCCGCGCTACGCAGCGCGGTGCAGCTCGAAATTCGAACTCTTGCAATGAAACGTGTGTCTTCATGCGAAGTAAGTAGTTCAATTTTGAATTGCTATCTTAAAAATGCAACGCCGCGTCGCGTCTCCTTTCGGTGTGAACTGACCCTTAAGTGTGATTTAACTGTCATCTGTCAAGCATTATGTTAGGATTCCCGTGCAGAGCTCTTCTTTCTTCTTTTCCCTATTCTTTCTGGTTTATTTTCTCGTTATTAATTCACACTTTTATTATACTTTTATTGAATTTTAAATGAATTGTCTAGATATTATCATAAACAGATTTTTGTAGTTAATTTTCAGTTAAATAAATATTAAAATTAAATAGTAAAAGTATTTGAGTTTTAGACATTTACGGTTGGTATACCTAATTCACAGAACCACTAACTCGTGTTTTACCTAAACGTCGTTTTTAAATAGCTAATAGCGCCCAGCACACGAAAGTTCTTCTACTTCGCGATTTGATTTAGGCATAACGCGAGTTAGTCGTTTTGTAAATTAGGTATGCCACGCTTGGCATACCTAATTACCAATATTTAAATACCATAAAGGCTGCCACAGACGAGAGGCCGATCGTTTCAGTTAGAACTGACGTCAATTCGGCCTGAACGGTTTCGAGCACATACACGGAAAATAGCATCTGGTTTGCCGTGAGCTTCGGTCGTGTTTTTAGGGTTCCGTAATACTTAAAGAACCCTTATAGTTTCGCTCTATCCGTCCGTCTGTCTGTCTGTCTGTCTGTCTGCCCACTCTCCTAGCTTCTGTAATAACTTTATGACAATAACTTTTGAAGTTATTCAAAGAAAACCTGTTGCGCGTCCGTAACTATTTACGGAACCCTCCTTAGAAATGTCGTGACATGCTCTTGGTTCGGTTATTATTTTATTTTTTAATTGTATTTTGCTGCAACTGTAGTCACGCTATCGACGAAACCGAATTATTGTGCCATACATTTTTCCAGTCATAATTGTTATAGAAATCATTTCTCTTTGTTTTATAGTAATAGTCTTTAGATTTTATTAACCATAGTGGCTGTAAAGTTTCAAATACTTCAATGAACTCTAATAAATATTCTTTAGACCACTTTGCCATTTTTAGAGTTCCGTACCCAAAGACTAAAAACGGGATCCTATTACTGAGACTTTGCTGTCCGTCCGTCTGTCACCAGGCTGTATCTTAACCTTCTTATACGGTGATAGCTCGACAATTAAAATTTTCACAAATGATGTAACTAGGTATTTCTATTACTGTTATAACAACAAATACTAAAAACAGAATAAAATAAAAATTTGAGGTTCCCATACAACAACGTGATTTTTTCCATTTTGTACGGAACGCCGACCTCTTGCCGACTCGCACTTGACTGGTTTTATTTTACACGAATTTTATTATCGTTCAGTCCATCCGTACAGGTCAAAATTAATGTTGCCAACTTAGTTGTTTTACAAAGTTTTACTGCTAAATTTAATATTTTATTCCCTCTTTAGTAGGATTTTAGTTGTTAGAAAACATGGGTTTGTGGTTTTGTAGAAAATAGCCAGACACTAATCATAATATGCAAATTATTTACGGTAAAATTATCATAGTTTCAATATATTAAAACTGAAAATGCAGTGGTTTTTGTTGTTTTTAGGGATTTCTAAGTTCAGTAGCATTTTATAGTTATCGGTACTCTTTTAGTAGTTTTTAGTAGAAAACGACGCGAGTTTAGTAGTTTCGCAAAAACAGAGTTGGCAACACTGGAGCGAATCGCTTCAGTCCATCCCGCCGACTGATGCGATCTCGAAATTGCACACAGACGATACGATTTTGCATCCGTTCAGGCCGAACTGAAGAAAAACCGGACCGTGTATGGTACCCCTAAAGAATTGCAGATACCTACTACATCATATTATTATATAAAATTAAAGTTCTTTTACATTAAACAATAGTAAATACTAATGTGCTATTTCGTAAGGAACAATTATTTTATTGTTAATTTTGTATTGGGATGGATCATTCACCACACACTTCTAGTAACATTTTTCTTCACCACACTTCCGACGGGTGAAAGATTAAAAAAATATAAAGATGATTATAATAACGTTTTCTTTCTTTTTCCTCAAAATGTGATCCTTGTAAGGATGTTTAGGTTTCGGTTTCGACAGAAACTGAGACCTGTGCCGATATTAGTTTTCAGTTTCGGTTTCGGTCGCAAAAACCAGTATCGGTCGGACACTAAGTTTCAACTATAATGTAGAAACTGGATCGTAATTGTGTTGTTGCAGGTTTTAATTAGCAGAATCGACCTTCAGGTTACTTAAAAACAGCCAACACTATCAACGAAATTAATAATTAGATTCCTATATTTGGCAATTATCCTATGATGAAAATATACATCAAACTATCATTTTTTTATCACTAAACATTAATTAAAATTTTATTAACACTTTACTATAAAATATGTATGATTTTGTAATATAACAAAAATAAAGTAATTAATTTTTTAAGGTTGGCCATGTGCATAATTAAATAATTATTTAATTTTGTTTAAAAATAATTCAAATTTTTCCCTTTTTAGTGATATTTTTAAAAATTATTATCAACACATTTTAAGAACGTTTAAAATAAATGATCGAATGTATAATTGAATACGCGCCAAGCTTCCATTAGGTATTGTGTATAAGATAATGATGATGATTACTGTAAGTTACATAGTGACATATGCTTCCAGTTCTTTAAACAATGTCGAAATTTCCAAACGCGTATCTTTAAAGACTGAGAAGTTCTGTTCAGTGCTCTTATATCCAGGGTATACCTTGGTGCAGAATCTTACTTTTTGGTAGTAAATGCATTTTTCATCTGAAAAAGTCAAAATCACTATGTATGTTCGTATAAATTACGAGGAGTTTCCTCATGGATGCCATCATCAGGTCACCGCTTTGGTGACAACGAGACCAATTACGGATTATACCCAATACATCAAAAAAACAACGTCAACAGATGGCGGAGTTATCGTTGAACATACAAAAAGAAATACATACAGCCGAACGTATATTCGCCTCCTTTTTTTGGAAGTCGGTTAAAAATACACCGTCGTCAAACGTGACATCATCTTCTCGTACTTCTTTTTTTTTTAAAGTCTCCCTAATCCTATCATTACCGTCAGTAAACGTCATTTAAAAATGTCACTTGTCAGTCGGTGTTTAGTGCAAGTTTTGTGTGGAATATCAGTGTTTCTCTTTTATGATAATAGTAGGTAGGTATAGCACAATTTAAAATGCATTTTAAAAATAGTAAAATTACCATAGATAACACGAAGCATTCTAGGATTTGACATGTTAAATGTGATTTGATAGTTGACAGGTGGTTACAATAATGTGACGTCATGACAACACATACTAGTATTTTGACGGCTTTATAATTATTCAAAGTTTTATGCTGATTTGCAAGGAAAGGAAAGAAATTCACAAGAAATTGTCTAGATAGCAAATGTATAATGTTTGTTATGAACAATTTGACATATTTTTCAAAAACTTGTAAAATACCCTATAATGGTTGCGTAACCTTGAACCTAACTGGGTAGATGGCACAATAATAATAATAATTATTCCTCTATATTCCTAGAGATATGATATTTTATGAGCTCACTATGTCACATCAAAACTTCTGACAGAGCACTGCTGCAATCGTTTTCTATTTCCCAAAATTGTTACAGCCTGCAGAGTTGCGCGAAACAGAAAACTGCTTCCAATTCCGAATTGTTTGTCAACAACTATTCTAGTTTGCGAGTGCTCGAAATTCGAAAACTTTTACGACGAAATGACATGTCGTACACGGTCTACTGGTAAAATATAATATGCATCTAGATTTTAGACTTATATATTACAAGCTTTTGCCCGCGGCTCCGCCCGCGTTAATACAGTACCCACGGGACCACTACTTTTTAGGGATAAAAAGTAGCCTGTGTGTTATTAATTCAGAGCTTAAACTATTACCATACCAAACTTCATCAAAATCTATTAAGTAGTTTTTACGTGATTACCATCAGGCGAATTATTTGTTCGATAGCCTCCAATAGAGAAAAAACAGCAACTCACACATGGGCCACCCTCGGAAACCCGCCATAGCACTTCCCCGCGTCCCGATCAGCCGGCGAACAGGCGCCCGACAGCTGTGAGGTCTGCTCAAAGCGCGCGTGCATGTCGTTGTTGTGGAGAATCAGCAGCTCGAAGTTGCCACCACTCCCCCCACTGGGCTTCACGATGCTGCCGCATGATAATCCCACGAGGAGAAGAAGGGTGAGAGGGGGTAGCTGAAAATAGAGACAATATGTTATTGAGGAGAAATAATAGTTCAAAGAATATATAAAGAGGAAATAAAATTAATTGCAATGGTGCCAACGCTTCTACGAGGAGAAGGGTGAGATGGGGTAGCTGAAAATGTAAGAAGATTGTAAGGGTAATTAATAGTTCAAAGATGCCAACGCGCCCCCCGACTAACTTAATCTGCATCAATAGGCAATCCAGGCGCGCTGATTTGTTCGATAATATATGAACTATGAAGTATTGGCTCATGTTTCGCGCGAGACAGTTATCTCGATTTATGTCGCGTCTCATCTACAGTTGATTGTCATAGGAGGTCTGTTACAAGTAACAACTCTACCAGTGATTTAAATGTATTAAGACCTTGGTGTATATCAATTTTAAATGAAACATGGGATTGTATTACGCTGTATTATTGTCATAGTTTTAAGCTTCAAATGTTTATCGTATAATATACATTATATATATATTTTTAAGTGTAAATATTATTTTATTCACAAACATCAAAATAATATTAAAACAGATAACATAATAATAACTACCTACTTTAAATTATTTACAGACTAAAAGAAAGAAAGAAAAACCTAAAAAAGAAAACTAAACTACAAGAAACTTAAAAGGCTATTGAAAAAAGAAAACCTCTAGGTCGTCCCCATCAGGCAGAGTGCCTATTAGGCTCAAAGAGTTTTCTCGCTGGATGGCAATGCTAACTCTTTGAGCCAGATAAGTGCCGGTTCTGGGGTCTCGGGTTGCCTCTACGAGTCTTTTCGAAACTTCTTCGAATAGTTTGTGCGCACCCGGACCCCATGTGCTTAGGGTTTCAACCCCAAACGGTTCAAATATGAGATCCCCACTAAGCTTCTCAAACTTACGCCGTTTGAGGTTCTCTGCCTGATTTGCGGTCGCACCGGCAGTATTTGAGGTGCCCTGCTCACGTCTCCAAGGGACCAGGGTCATTCCGTCTGGTCTCTTTCCATCGTCGCGCGATAGACCAGGGAGTTCCACAGCTGGCACTCCGGCGGTGACAAGAGCCCGACGAATGAGGTCGTTGAGGCAGTGATGGCTGGAGATGCGATCGGCGCTTCGTGGACAGGACAGACCATAATATAGAGCTAAATAGTAAACGAAAATTAATACTAAAAAAGAAGACTTATCAACAAATATAAAAATTTTCCCAGGTCGTCCCCATCTAGCAGAGTACCTAGCAAACTGATAGCATGTCTCGTTGGATAGCAATGGCTATCCGTTGTGCCTGGTAGTTCCCGGCTCTGGGGTCTCGGGTGGCTACAGTAAGCTTTTTTGATATTTCTTTAAAAAGCTTATGAGCGCCCGGACCCCATGTCTAGGCACATGTCCGGACGCTCATAACCGTGTTTCCACCCGGTTTCCAAACGGTTCAAATATGAGGTGTCCGCCAGATTCTCATATTTGCGCCGTTTGAGGTTCTCTGCTTGGTTTGCAGCCGCACCCGCACGGTTTGAGGTGCCTTGGACATAGGACGGAGAAAGAGTGTCGACACAAGTAGCGTCCCATACGATAGCCCCTCCCACACTCCAAGGAACCAGGGTCACTGCATCAGATCTCTTGCCATCGTCTCGCGCCAAACCAGAGGGCTCCAGTATAGCCGGCACACCGGCGGTGACAAGAGCCCAAAGAATGAGGTCATTCAGGCTGTGATGCCGGGAAATACGTCCAGCACTTCTCCACATATAAGAGACGAGCTTGATCTGCGGGACTGGAAGACGTGTTAAAAAGTCTATTTTTTGGAAAAATATTTTCTCAAGCACATTTCTGTCGGCACTAGCAATATCCCAGGTATCCATGGTCTCGTCCGCAAAAGGAATAATTAAGGGGCAGGATGAGCGCTCTAATATTTTCAAGTGGTTTGCGTGGACTGAGGACAAGAACGCTGGTAAGGCTACGTCAGACGTTTGTCGAATGCCCAGGCCCCCGTACCTTACTGGAAGCGTTGAGTCCATGAGTTGTGGTCAAAATTTATATTGAGAATGAAAGAAAGCGTATGTTTTATGGTGTCGTCTAAATATTTGAGGAGTTGGGGGAACTTTCAAAGTTGGCTTCACCGCAAGACATATTTACAATTTGGAACCAATAATCAATATCGAATTAAGGTAAAAGCCATGTGACAGTTAATTTGGAGAAGGTGGTACTAAAGTTTCACTAAAATTTTGTAATTTATTGTGTATGAAATCCGTAATAGAATTATCTAGAATAGGAGAACCTAAGAGAAGAAGTGAACGTTTTCGATAACTGATAATTGTTGGGCTATTTCTTTGAACCTGGATATAACGCCTTTTCTGTCCTGACAATTGTCAGGGACAAAAAGTTCACAATTACTCAAGTTCAATTCTAGGTCGATGTTTAGGAACCATGGATTACAGCACGAAAGTCAGATAGTACCGTAGATGCATAACGTAGATGTATACCAAACGCTGAATTTTGAATTTAGAAGTTCGATGGCCGGGTGTATGGCAAGACTGAACATTGCTGGACCTAAAAGGTTGCCTTGTTGGCAGCCAACTTCGGATGAGATGAGATGATTTTTTAAAATAAGTTTGGTGGGCTCCTTATAGCATTGAAGCATAAGCGGGAAAATGGCAGGCGCTTTGGCTTTTATTTGGGCCAACATGGCGATCCTGTTAATTGAATTAAATGCGTATTTAACGTTTTTTCGAATAATAAAAACTCTTTTATCTACAATCACTTGTGTAAATAGTAAAAATAGTGTACAAATATGTTTTACATGTACAAATTCGTAATGGGATATTATTAATCGAGCGCATAAAAAATTGACGACTGCACAGTCGCATACTGTATTACTGAATTTGGCAGCGAATTAATATGTTGGCGACTAAATTACTAAACTGGCGAAAGCAATCAGGTTAAAAAAATTACAAAAATCGGCAGAAAAATGTGGCGAATATTAATCCAAATTGGCACAGAAATTTATACGTTGGCGATTTAATTTCCGAGTTGGCGACCGTAATACGATGTAAACAGCTGTAAAACAGATTTGGTTGATAAATTAATGGCTGCTAAAAATCAATTAACAGGCTACGAAAAATATTACGTCTTATACGTAAAATATTTTTGGATACTATTTGGTTTTTTAATTCCTTTTGTATAGGAGTCGTTTTCAAGGTTATTGTGGGTGCTTATATATACGAAAATTATATCCATTTTTAAATTCCAAAATGATTTATTTATTTTGAAATTGTGTTTTTTTTTGTAAAATTAATACAGGTGTCGTCTTCAATGTTTTTGGGGTGCTAAGGAAATTTATTTTGAAATTCCAAGATGGCGGACATATTTATTTTACGTACATATCCTCCCCTCTTCTCTCCTTAAAAGACTCAATTTATTAGTTTTTCAAAGTATTTCAAGGTTATCTTGAAAATTTTAAGTGGACAAGTTAGAAAATTTCGTATCTAGAGCATTGCCATATTTTTTTCTACAATCGCTTATATCTTGAAAACGGTGCATCCTACTGAAAAATAATAAAAACTTTCTTCCCCTTCAGAAAACAAATACCCACCTTTCCGCCATTTTTTCAGTAGGAGTGATATTTAAAAATATTATTTTTTTAAATATCACTCCTTATTTTTTAAAATTTATTTTTTTACAATTAGCACCCCCAGAAACATAGAAAGGCACCTATATCCATTTTATTAAAAAAAATCTGGGATACCAGATACTTTTTTCGTGATAAAAGTAGCCTATATTTTAACCCAGAGCCTAAGCTACTAAAACACCAAATTTCATCGAAATCCATTCAGTAGTTTTTGCGTGATAGAGTAACAAAAATCTAGATAGATTTTTGTATGGATAGATCCATACTCACAAACTTTCACTAGGATAAATGTCCACTATCTTGGATATTCAAAACGGATGACTTTTTTGTAATCAGCACCCTCAGGAACCTACAAAAGGACACCCATATTAATTTTATAAAGATAAATGTCAGCCATCTTGGAAATTCAAAATGGTTGACTTTTTTATCACCCATCATATATGTAATCAGCACCCCCAGAAACTTAGACAAGGCCACCCATATTAGTTGAAATAAAAAAAAATGTTCACCATCTTGGAATTTCAAAATGAATGATTTTTACACACCCAGAAACCTAGAAAAGAACACCTATATTATATTCGTTTTACTAAAAAAAACCTCCGTTATTTTGGTATTAAAAATGGAATTTTGTACGCTCCATTTAGGTAATGGAGCGTACAAAAAATTAAGGAAAAAATATGTGTCCATTCTCGAATTAAATGTCATTGTCATCAAGTTTTTCATGATTGTCATGTCTCAAGTTGTCGCCAAGATGGTTATTTTTTCGCCAAAATAATATCTGTCTGCCAGTTTGCAATATTCAGTAAAGAAAACTGGTATTATTTAGTTGCCAGAATTTAATTTTTTGTTCCTTACACTTTTTCGCCAACTTTCTACTTTAGTATTCCATATTCGGTTTTTTCACACCCAAAATTTGATTGTTTTGTCGCAAGTTTAAATATATGCCATTCGTAATAACATTTGTTTATATGTTAAGTTGATGTAGTGATAGCTGTTTGATAAAAAACAGGTGAGAGTTACCTTAGTGATAAAACAGGCTATGTTATGTAAAATGTTCACCAATTTTCCTTCAAACTTTTGACGTGACAACGTCTTATAATTCGATGGAGCCGGCTGCACGCACGAAAAGACATGTCTCATGCGTTACCGGCGTTACCTCGCTAAACATGACTCATGCGGCGTTACCTCGCTCTGAGGCGTTCCATTTCTTATGACGTTGTCACGTTCAACTATTTCAGTAAACCGACTTTACAGACAACCGATTTTTTAAAATAAATTGGGTTCTTTTAATAATGAGGGTAAGTTATTATGTCGATAAAGGAACATAGAGAATAAGTTTCTAATAAATAAGTGAAACTACTTATTTGAATAAATATAAAAACTAATTGCAAATAAAACTGCTTTATTCGAGTTATCACAATAAATCAATAAAAGAACATAAGAGCGAGAACATGTTATTGTGTAACCAATTCATAAAGATAAAAAAAAACGAAAAATAACGTAACGAAACGAATGAATAGAACTCTTTCGATCTCCATTAACATTTTAGTTACAGAACCGACGATTTTGGATGTACTGGTAGCAAAAAATTACATCTCTCATGGTTTTCAGTACAGGTATTGCCTAAGCAAACTCTTACACAGTTGACTTCAATCTACATAACAATGTGGAGTTGTTGAAGACCTACATCATTTATTGATGGAATGTGTCAGATATGTGCCTGTGTGTAAAAGTATACTGAGTGCCTTGAATTTGAACCAAACGATGCCGAAGCAAAGGTTTCGTTCAAATTCATGGTACAATTATTAGAATAGGTGTTTGTTATATATTTTTTGTCATTAGGTATAAGATTAGGTTACGATAGGACTGACTTACGCTGTGCGTCAAAAGTCACTAAATAAATAAAGAAAAATGAAAAAAAAATCTACACAAATATTAAGACACTAATGTAACACTAATATAAACACTATTGTTAAGAGGAAAGATTTGTTCGTTTGCATTCAAACTACTGGACCTATTTTGATGAAATTTAGCGCAGATATAGAGTAGACCATGGGGTAGCAGAAAGGGTACTTTCATATGTATATACTTAGGATACGGTTTAGGGTAAGTCAATGACATTAACATTAGCGCAGTAAAGAGCGTAATGTAATTTTGTTTAGTAGGATTTTTTTTTAATATTTTAAATTTTTTTTTGTCTAAGCTTATTGGTATTAGCAGTAGATCATATGCACATTTTGTGCATAATCTCCGTAATTGATTTTGAACAAAATACATAGGTCTATGGACAATATACATTACATTTTCCAATATTATGATCAGGGTAACGTAGTGTTATATTATGCTCACTTCATATTTTGTACAGGTATCTATTTCACTGTTTTTACAAACGCGTGTTAAAACAAAATACAACGGTGAATTCGGGCTTAATTTTTCACTATTTCAGTTCAAGGCTGTATAACTGAAAATGTCATTTTTGCTGTCCTTACTTTTTTATGAATTGAAGTTTTATCCCTGAGCACTAACAGACTGAATATCCATCCATTTAGTTTTTATTTACCCTCGGCAAACACTGCACTTCTGTGGTTTGTAATGGGTTTGTATCTATGGTTAGCACAATGACTCTTCGTGTATCTCATTGGTGAATGCGTTTTTAAATATCGTTTCAGACTTTTCGGAAACAGGACCTAAATAATGGGTAATAATTTAGATAATATAATACGCTATAGGTGAAAACTCTCGCCTCTGAAAAAGAGTCTGCGCCAGTGAGAGCTGACCCTAAAGCCGCATGCGATTTGTCTCTCGTGGGCTTCCGATGCGGCGAAGTGAGGCGACTTGTCTGTGCGTCCGTTTGTCCGTCCTTCCGTGTACTGTTTGTATGATAAAACAATTATCAGGGATGCACATTTCGCCTCTGAAAAAGAGTCTGCGCCAGTGTGAGCTGACCCTAAAGCCGCATGCGATTTGTCTCTCGTGTAAATGGGCTTCCGATGCGGCAAAGTGTGGCGACTTGCCTGTCCGTCCGTTTGTCCGTGTATTGTTTGTATAATAAAACAATTATCAGGGATGCACATTTATTTCCATTTTCTTTAGTACATGATACATTAGATGCTGACCCGATCCGAGCTTCCGCTAAAAGCGCGACGCCAGTTAGTGTTGCCGCTAATACTCATTATATCAAGTGTTACCATTTTACAAAACTTATTTAACACAAAACATATTAATTATTTAATATGTTACAGTCCGTCCTCCCGTACTAACTCTGGTAATTATGAATATAAATAGATGAAATTAGTATAGTTATAGATTTAATAAAGACTTTATTTTTGACATCATGATATAATTATAATTTTGTATTTTAGGGGTGGCTCCCTATACATGTGAAGTGGGGATGTTTTTTTTTTCATTCTACCCTCTCTTGTGAGGTATCGTCGAATAGGTATTTTAAAATGAAGGTGAGTTTTAATACATAATTTATTTATCATGTAAGCCATTTTCAAATTATTGACCTCCATAGTGGTTTACAAGTTGCCCCCTGGCATTTCCAAGCTACGGGGTCAAATCACACCGAAACGAAACGATACGTGACATGGCGTGGCATTTTTTAAGATAACTATTCAAAATTGAACTAGAATGCATAACACAAAAGATATAGACAGTACGTTTCATTGTAGGTACTAGGCAAGAGTCAGCATATCTGTTGCACCGCACTGCACAATTTTTCAATTTAAAATAATTGTTTGTAACTGCTCCAACTGAGCTATTTTCCCCACATAAGTTTATTAATTGATGCACCCAATACTGACACTATTGAAGCTAATAGCCAACACAGACGTTCAAATGGACGCTGATAAGCAATAATGTGTCAACCCACTATGTCGCCATTTTGAGAAAATCATGTTTAATTAAATATATTCTAATTTTTTTTCTAGACATTTCAACTACGTGTCAAAAAAGTTTTTATCGGTTTTTCAGTAGGTACTTACCTTTTAGTATGTGATTAAATTCACTTAACACTATTTTAGAAATTATAGTTTATCGCCTAAAGAAGCGATTAGTATCAACATCTTGATTTTAGTAATTTTGTGGGTTGACACAGTGTTGCTTATCAGCGTCCGAATAGTTTATCTTAATCGGAGATCCTAGGATGACCCACGGCCAATCCGTATGAAACGTTTTACCACAGGGGCGACACTCTACAAATGACAGCTCGAGCACCGGCGAATGACAATGTTGACGTAAGCCTAAGGTTGACACCGAAATAACGTCGCGTCAGACAAATCTATCATAAATATTATGAAATTATACCGTCAATTATGTCAAAGCACGAAACAAGCAGCCCCGTGAACGAAAGTCCTGGCTGGAAAATACTAGCCCGCCCCGCCCGCCTCCGCATTCGCCCAGCCACGCACACACAGCTGCGAGCTGCCATTCGTGTATATAGGTGGCATGACGTCGATTCTTTACGATAGTAATATATATTCTTTGGTTTTGAAACATCAATGACAGATACATTGGGCACATTTCCTTTTTATGTAACTACTTACGACGCGGTTTGGGCAGAAAAATAATGTTAAAGCGCAAATAATTTTCATACAAAGTATTTGTGTGAAAATTATTTGCGTTTTAATTTAATTCCCTCACAGTTGATTTCATTTAATTCCACTTAATAATATCAATTTTAACTTTTAGAAATAAGCTGTATGTTGTCAATGATCTTTTCAGCGACGTAAGACCTATTAATACTAGACGTCTTTGTTTAAAAAAATTTTCTGCATCTTTTTACTTGGGCAGTAAATAATTTTTCCAAAGTATCTGTTATTATAAACAGTCTTGCAATCTTGCAATCTTGTATATATTGAGTGTATTGAGTGGGCAATTGGGCATTAGACTTGTGGCCTTTGCCAAGGATTCTGTGATTTTCTCATACTTTCTTGTACTTTCTAGAAAAAAATGTATAAACATTTTTACTTACTTTTTAATGTCTGGCAGTTTGGAAAATATAATAGGGGAACAAATTATTAAAAAACAATCCATTATTTGTAAAATTTTAAGACATCAATTCATAAAATCAATATATTTTGTCATAAATGGTGCACGGATTGATGTTTTCATAGAGTTCTATAAAACGGGCTTCGGTCGGTATACACATGATTCCGGAAAACGCTTTTATACCGTTTAAATGAAATCTATCTTTTATTCCATTCAGATTCAATGTAATCTAAATGTAAACAAGCAAATGAAAATAGACCAAAATAAGTGTCATTGCATTTTTTGTGACGGAAGAATACATATATACTTTTTTTATTTATATATGGCATCGGCTTATAACCATTTGCCAGTGTCAAATAAAAAATGCGGGAAATAGAACTTTCGTTTAAATTTTCAACACCGTATTCATAAATCGTCAAGTCTAAAGTATAGTCAAAGTCTAAATAAATAGTCAGTGCAGTCCATGAGTCATGTCAGTCGATTCAGTAAAGTGGTAGAAGCTTTACTGAAAGTTCCTAGGGAGTTTTGGCGGGGACACACAAAATAGCACGTTTTTAGAAGTTGTACCACTTGCCTACACTTGTTCACGTTAACGAATGTTTAATGGTTAATATTCTACCAATATTACACATTAAGAACCGAAATAACACAAATTTATGAAGAAATACAAAATCTACAAAGTCACCCATTGAACTCCCCGGCAAAACTCCACGAAAGAATTTTGCTCTGAGGGCAGGCGGGGTATATAAGGTGATATATGCATAGAGTAAAAATATAAACTTATATCTTTAATCTGTGGTATAAGTGACATTTAAATTGGAAGGATTATAGCCGCCCATATTGAGCTTTATTTACATTTAGATTGCATTGAATCGGAACAAAGTACATACGAGTAATATGAATATTATTTTGTATTGCATTTTCATGATAGCTTTTAAATACGACTCCGCTTCAAATATTTTTTGTAGAGTTCAAGAATGCTTACTCTTAATCGACTTAACTCTTAAGTCCTTGACGTATTGTCTTGAAGAAACAAATAGGTATAAGTATTTATTTATTTTTCCGATTTATAATGGTCTGCATACTATGGATGTAGGTACCTATATAGATTCCATGTTACGATAATAATTGTATTCAGCCTATATAAACTAAACACAATCACTAAAGTCCGGTCGCGGAGCACGTGTAATTTTTTTACATTGAGTCATCGCTACTTCTTGCTATCGCTCTTTCACTCGAACACGAATATATTTTTTTATATTCGTGCAATATATTTTTAACCGACTTCCAAAAAAAGGTCTGTTGACCGATTTTAAAAATTATTTTTTGATGTAAAGGGTATTCTCCAAAGTTGGTCCCATTTTGAAAACAAAAGTGGTGGCAACCCAAGCATATGATTACTCCCCACACCGATTTCGGCGATGGTGGTTTTATAGTGTCCAAGTGTGTGCGCAGTAAGAGCAATCCTCTCTCTTCCTTTATTCTCATAACCCCGTGGGACGGATAACCGACACGACTGGCGAGATATCAGGTGCAGGTCCTACTTTTTGCATGCCCATCCGACGCATGGATCATCTTTCTTGTCAGACAATCAGGTGATCAGCCTGCATTGTCCTAACCAAACTTGGAAACAACATTTTTTGTTGTTCCAATGCGGGAATCGAACTTATATATTATATAGAATAGTGATTTCGACTTTTTCTGAAGTAATCCAAAGATATGCTACTACTATGCTGGATCCAAACAGAACACCTGTCTTTAAAAATAAGCGTTTGGAAATTTAGACATTGTTTAAAGAATTGCAAGCATAATATGCCATTATGTAACTTACAGTCATCATCATCATCATCTTATATATTTAATTTATTATACATTCGATCATTTATTTTAAACGTTCTTAAAATGTATTAATAACAATTTGAAAAATATCACAAAAAAGGGAAAAAATATTATTATTTTTAAACAAAAAATTTAACAAGTTCCAAAGTAAAAATACACAAAATAGTATGAAATAAAACTTATTTTCTAAATAATTCCCCTTTTAAATTTGGTTAAAATTTTAACTATTTCTCTACTCAATCTTCAAATTTTGAAGTCGGTACCAGCCAACTTGAACGTGTGTTTTATTTTAAATATTGTTTTATCAGGATGTTGTTCGGGCTGGTACCGACTTCAAAATTATGAAGATTGAGTAGAGAAATAGTTAAAATTTTAGCCAAATTTATAAGGGGAATTATTTAGAAATATATTTCATTTCATAACTTTTTGTGCATTTTTACTTTGAAAGTCGGTTTAATTTTTCTTTTGTCACATGCAGTAATTTCTAGATGTCTTCACGATTTTTACCTGAGATTTACCAAAAAATCACGTCACACGTGTGTTGTATGACCGCCCCACCAATATATTTATTGTGTGCTGTTTCTAATATATGTTGTGTCCAGCGGCAACGTAAATACATGCTCTCTGTGTGCCTACATCGACGGGCTGGGTACGTATAATTTAAATAATGGCTCCAAAAATCTATTACGGACAGATCAGGCACATGACTCACTGCAGTAAAGACGTTTATCTAGGCAAAAGAAACAATTATCATGCCCAAACTTGAGGCGGTAGGTGGGAACTGGGCAATTATAAGTACACTTAAATTGTGATCATACTTTATTAAGGTCTAATACAGACTGTTCTTGACAAACTAAAAAATGAACTTAAAGGTAAATCTACAATCTAGATTACTCTGCATCAATATGATATTACTATAAAGGAACTTACAAATATAACTCACTAGCTGTTGCTCGCGGCTCCGCCCGCGTAAATACAGTATCCCACGGGAAACACTGGACTTTATCAGGATAAGAAGTAGCCTACGTTTTAATCCAGAGTTCAAGGTACTAAAATACCAAATTTCACAAAAATCCGTTCAGTAGTTTTCGCGTGAAAGAGTAACAAACATCCATCCATCCTCACAAACTTTCACATTTATAATATTAGTACGATATAAAGGTACTTACTAACTACATCTCCCCTCAAAAAAATAAAATATATGCAGTTTTTTTTAAACTACAAATCTAAACAATTCCTACTTTTATTAAACATAACAAGCCATTTTTATGAATAATTATTTCTTTACCATCTTTTAAAACAGTTACCCACATTTGGTCTATTATCTTCAACAAAAACATATGGACCATTATATGTATAATGTATTTAATTTTGTACCAATTTCCTTCTTTAATATAACTCAACAACTGACCTATACTTTATTAAGGTCTAATACAGACTGTTCTTACAAACCAAAAGTGAATTTACGTAGTAACTATTAATTAATCTGTGCTTATAGGTGAAACTACAATCTAGCTTACTCTGCATCATAATGATACTACTTTAAAGAAACTTATATACATAACTCATATAAAGAAACTTACACACTACAACTAAAAATCATCTCATGTAAAGGTGACTCTCCGCTAAACGCAAACTTGCCTATATAAATATATTTTTTTTCTAGAATGACAATTATGATCCTGCCCGTCTTCACATTAGCAGAAAGTCATGTGAGATGCCCGAAATATACGTGATTGATTTTAGGAGACATTATAATATGGTGTCCATACTAGGCATTACATATTATAACATATACCTAACTACGCCGTATCTTGTATACGACCTGACCTGAAATTCGATACATTCCTTTGAAAGACAGAAAGTAGACCTCATTTACAGTAATATTTTTCATGGCATCCCCTATCCGAAAGTTGATATTTACAAAGTTATTGAAATTTCAAAATTTTTTTCTTTATTTTCGACTTTTTGACTCGACTTTTTGACATGACGTATTTTTAAAAATGTTTGTCTTTTTAGTGATTTTTTTATGTATTTTAACCGTCAATGAGTCAAATATTATTTTTAAGGAATAAATAGGGACAAACTAAGCGAGAATTTTTCATTATGAGACATGAAACAGAATTTTCTTTTAAGAAAAATGCACATTTTTCTTAAAAACAGGTGATTTTCTTAAAAAAATGTATGATAAAATGCGTATAAATATTCTAAATAACTTCCTTATCTCATTAGCTTTCCAAAAAGGTGCAAATGTCTACATAAAAATATGACGTTGTAGTAAACATATTAGAAGTAAAATGAAATAATGTCTAAATCGATTTATTTGCGATAAGGTTAAAATAAAAGGAAAAACTTAAATTTAATTACGTTTATTGTGTTTAAAAAACATCAATGTTTAATTAAATTTAATAATAAATATTCTACTTTAGGTCTTGTTCAAAATGTGAACCTCTGTTTCTGATACAGGCCCGTAGTCTTCTCCGTACCTCTGTTTTGATTATTCTGGTAGTAAGACTAGTTTTGATTTCTTCTGCTGCATTTCTTATGCGGCTTCTGAGCTCCTCTACAGTAGTTATGGGTGTAGTATACACCAAAGCCTGAAGGCTTTGGTGTATACTACATATGACCCCAAAGATAAAAATCACACGGGCTCAAATCGGGACACCGTGCTGGCCAAGGAATTGGCCCGCCTCGACCTATCCAGCGATGTGGGTAAGTTTGGTCTAAACACTGGCGTACGCCGAGGCGGAAGTGGGCCGGGCAACCATCATGCTGGAAAATCATATTACGACGAGTTGCTATTGGCACATCTTCCATTAAACCAGTAATCTCCTCTCTTAGGAAATGTTCGTACATTTCACAATTTAAATTTTGAGGCAAAAAATGAGGTCCAACTAAATTATTATTAATTATACCCATCCAGACATTTAGACTGAATCTGGTTTGATTGGCCCTTTCTTTTTTCATCCTGGGGTTTTCTCCTTTTGGTGCCCAGTAATGTGTGTTGTGGAAATTGTTTATCACGTCACGTCAAATTTCGATTCATCCGTCCACAATATTCTTGAGAAGAAATTGCGATCCTCCATGTCTGCATTTATCATAAAACGGCAGAATTCCATTCTTCTAACCGGGTCTCCCTCTTCCAACGCTTGGACAGGTGTGTATTGAAATGGATGTAGACGCGCTGTGTGTACTGTAAACCACACCTTCCATTGACTGAATCCAAGTCTTCTAGCTGCCGCTCTTGTAGAAATAGAAGGATCATTTTGAAAAAGTTTTAAAATTTCTTCTTCTTCTTCTGGAGCATACAAACGAGGTCTGCCTGAATCGCCACGTCTTCTATCAACACGGCCGCTTTCCCGAATTCGTCGAAATGTTGTTGAAAACACTCTAACGTTTGGCACTCGTCGATTCGGAAAACGTTCAACGTATGTTCTTCGTGCAGCAGCAGCATTACCATTACAAAGTCCGCAACAAAACAAGATGTCAGCGTATTCATCGTACTCAAAAGCAGCCATCGCGATACAAAAAAATCACAAGTAGAAGTAAGGTTGTAGTTTAAAGCAACAATACGTCCGTACACGGCAATAGTTGACTTAAAACTAATATTAGCTACTAAATTTGCTCTCTAAGCTAGTCGGTAACTCATTGACAAAGGGCCGCGACGACAGTAGCCGAAACATCTCGAAGTATGAACAAAGGAAACAATTGAAAAAAAAGGTCGCCTCAGGTAGAGTAATTCTTGAGATAACGTTACCTGATGATTGTTTTGTCTTTGTTTATTACATGTTCATATTTTTATGCACATATTTGTACCTTTTTTGGAAGCTTATGAGGTAAGAAAGTTATTTAAGGTATTTGTACGCATTGTATCATACATTTTTTTAAGAAAATCACCTGTTTTTTTTCTTAAAAGAAAATTCTGTTTCATGTCTCATAATGAAAAATTCTCGCTTAGTTTGTCCCTATTTATTCCTTAAAAATAGTATTTGACTCATTGACGGTTAAAATACATAAAAAAATCACTAAAAAGACAGACATTTTTAAAAATACGTCATGTCAAAGTCAAAAAGTCGAAAATAAAGAAAAAATTTTTGAAATTTCAATAACTTTGTAAATATCAACTTTCGGATAGGGGATGCCATGAAAAATATTACTGTAAATGAGGTCTACTTTCTGTCTTTCAAAGGAATGTATCGAATTTCAGGTCAGCCTGTATAATAACGCCGATATATAATATTATGTAAAGCATCAAATACTTTGCTTTAGATAATGTTATATAATATCACAATTTATAGTTGTATTCTGATACTTTGCTGTCTTATCATATTTTACATTGATAAAATAATTTTAATTGTTTTAAACGTCATACGATATGAAATTCGTATATGTTGAAACGTTTACTAGGAATTTGTATGTGATTTGACCTAGTTGTCGCGTTTACAATTAGGTGGCGCTGTACAAATCACATACAAATTCCAAGTAAACGCCAAACGCGCTCACAATCGAATGCGAAAACAAATACTTAGCACTCAGGGTTCATATTATTATCTTTTTTTATAGCTAGGTGATGGCAAAAAAGTCAGGCACGCAGAGATTTTATCTGCACCAATGTCTCTCTTAAACTCGAGAACGGCTGGCTAATTTTGATCTTGAAAACTTGGGAAAGTTTTAAACGGTGTGAAATATAGGAGAAATTGTAAGGAAAATACAAAAAAAACACAATAAATTTCTCGTACTGTTCCTACATCTTAATCATTTGATGTACCGACTACCCCGGACTGGTCAATGTCACTAGTTCACTACTCACATAATGTTTCTCAAATATTTATAGGTGCGTTCAGTTTATCTATTTGGCTGCAATACAAAAGAGTTGAACTATTTCATAAAAATCGACCGGCCCCAGTACGTAGCAGGTAGTGGGCGTGTAGTTTTTGGTGTTGGAATAGTAGGTGTATGTGGGTGGGTTGCTAGGTATGTAGGGAGGTAGGTAGATGTAATTAATCTTTTAAATTTAAATATCTATGGATGCTTCACACCACGTCAATCTGGTCCCGTGCTAAGTATCCGAAGAACTTGTGTTACAGATACCAGAAAACGTTAAGTATATTTGATACTTTTATACTATACATATATTTAAGATTTTTATTGTATTATACACATATTTAATACACATCCATGACCCAGGAACACAGAAAAATGTTTTGTTCCTTTGGCGGGATTCGAACCCGCGACCCCCGGCTTGAGCACCAACGCGCAGAAGCCACAGAGCCACAGAGGTCGTCAAAATTAAGTAGTTGTAGGTTGTAGGTGTAGGTTTAGTATCTATCTATTCCAGTTCATAGTTTAGACGAACAACGTCTGTCGGGCACAACTAGTTGATTATAAAATGCAGTTGTTAACATAATTATTAACTTTCAAAGTGTGCGAAATTATGATACAGGTGTCAAATTCTACACGTATGTTATTAGGTATGGCTGCCTTCAGTTGTAATTAGAATATCTTTGGCCGTCAGCAAAGTATTTCTTTGTATTGTTTCATTGAAATTATGACCTAATAAGAATAAGAGCCCTCCTATTCACAGGCTGTCGCTGTCTCTGCTAGCCGAAAAGACAAGGACAGCATGCGACTTCAGTTTAACTACCGTTCCAGTATTCGGCCGTTACTCCTATTGTCTATTTTTCTCAATATTTAGCTACAGATGTTATTTTGTATTTCTGAACATCCATTTTTGGGGTTCCGTAATACTCAAGAGACCCCTATAGTTTCGCTCTGTCCGTCCGTCCGTCTGTCTGTCTGTCTGTCCGCGCCTCTAGCGTCTGTAATTATGAATATAAATGAATGAAATTTGGTTAAGTTAAAGACTGTGTATAGATCTCTGTTTTGGCATCGTAATATAATAATAATTTTACATTTTAAGGGTAACTCTCCATACATGTTAAGTGGGGATGAAAAATATTTTTTCACTCTACCCCATCGTGTGGGGTATCGTTAAATAGATCTTGTAGAATAAAGGAAAGATTTTATACATGACTTTTTTACAAAGTTAATTATTTTTTAGTAATCGGCCTCCAGACTGGTTTATAAATTGGTCCGCCCTTGGCACTTCTGAACTACGAGAGTTAAAAAATAGTAATTTTTTATGCTTATAGATCATGCTAAATATTCTTCAGGAAAATTAAATGAACGAAATCGGACAGTAACTTTTGAAGTAATTTAAAAAAAACCTGTTACGCGTTTATAGTTACGGAAACCTTTTTACACAATATGTCCTGACATGCTATTGGTTAGGTTATTTTAAATTTTATATTGCTTATTTTCCTTGACCAGGTAGTTCAACAAGAATATATATTTTTTTAATTAAATTTATTTAATGATTAATATTTTGGCAATAAAAAATTAAAATAGACAGAAGACCTTCTTATTACAAGGCCTTAAGTCTATATTTTAATTTTTTATAGTATATCTAATTTTATTGTTATTATATTAAAATTAGATATAATATAACCGGCCGTCAAAAAAAGGAGGTGGTTATACGTTCGGCTGTAAATATATATCTTTATATATATAATTCTACTGTACGTGTGTATGAACTCCTACTAAATGGCTGGGCCGATTTGAATGAATTTTATTGTATGCGTTTGGGTGGCGCCCTGGATGGTTTAGATTCACAAATCAGCCCGGCAGGACAACATCTGTCGGGTCCGCTCGTAATTATATATATTTTTGTATGTTCAACGGTAATTCCGCCGTCTGTGGACTTTCAAAAATATTTTTTTTATGTAAAGGATCCGAAGTTGGTTCCGTTTTCACCAAAGTGGTGACCTAATGAGGGGGATCCATGAGGATTCGATTATATTTCACTTTAAGCCATCTATACACGATTTGTAAACATTATTTATATTAAACTGGTATTAAGGAATATATTAAGGATTATCTTAATACTGAAAACACTTTAAATTGATAGTTCAAAAAATATTAAAAACTTTGTCTTGGTTGCAACTATAGATAGCCATGAAAATTTAGAAATAAATTTCTTATTACTAGTAATATTTTCACAATTCACAATAGGGCAGCAAGATGGCGACAAAATGTGATTTTATTTTAAAATGTTTTAAATATTTGGCTTAATACAAGTCAAGTTGTAGTACATTTGAAATGTTATGACCAAATCTTTTTTAATTCTTTTCCGATGCTTTGGGAGCACCATTCACCCTATAACGACACAAACCGTCATAATGTTTTTAGGAGATTCGAAAATAAGTCGTTCGAACAAACTAAGCCGATATGGCTCAGTATTTGCTTCACTTTTCATGCGCGTACCCGGTTTGTAGGCGTTTTAATCTAAGGTTCGGCCTGAACGGATTCGAGCACATACACGGAAAATAGCATCTGATTTGCCGCGAGCTTCGGTCGTGTATTCAGGGTTCCGTAATACTTAAGGAACCCTTATAGTTTCGCTCTATCTGTCCATATATCTGTCTGTCTGTCCGCTCTCCTAGCTTCTATAATAACTTAAATAATTGTGTCATAAACAATAACTATTGAAGTAATTCAAAGAAAACCTGTTGCGCGTTTTCGCCCTTAGAAAAATCGTGACATGCTCTTGGTTAGGTTTTTATTTTATTTATTTATTGTATTTTGCTGCAACTGTAGTCACGCTATCGACGAAACCGAATTATTGTGCCGTACATTTTTCCAGTAATAATTGTTATAGAAATCATTTCTCTTTGTTTTATAGTAATAAGTACCTAGTCTTTAGATTTTATCAACCAAAGTGTCTCTAAAGTTTCAAATACTTCAATGAACTCTAATAAAATATATCCTTTAGACCACGTTGCTATTTTTAGGGTTCCGTACCTAAAGGGTAAAAACGGGACCCCATTACTGAGAATTTGCAGTCCGTCCGTCTGTCACCAGGATGACAAAGAACAAATACTAAAAACAGAATAAAATAACAATTTGAGGTTCCCATACAACATACGTGATTTTTTTCCGTTTTGTACGATACCCCTGCTGCCGACTCGCACTTGACCGGTTTTATTTTACACCTCAATTTTATTACCGTTCAGTCCAATTTTATTACCGTTCAGTCCATCCGTACAGGTCAGAATTAATAATGCCAACTTAGTTGTTCTACAAAGTTTAACTACTAAATTTAGTATTCTATTCCATCTTTAGTAGGAATTTTGTTTGTAGTGGTTTTGTAGAAAATTGCCAGACATTAATCATAATATACAAAATGGCGTGCTACTATGTGCTACTATGACACCTTATCGTAACAGCACATAGTAGTACACGTCCGTAAGTCGCTTAAAACTACCGATTTAATTTCTGTATTACGTAATATTTTTTTTATTTAACGGTAAAATTATCATATTATCGATATATTAAAACTGAAAATGCAGTGGTTTTTGTTATTTTTAGGGATTTCTAAGTTTAGTAGCTTATTTAGTGTTATCGTACTCTTTTAGTAGTTTTTAGTAGAAAACGACGCGAGTTTAGTAGTTTCGCAAAAACAGAGTTGGCAACACTGGAGCGAATCGCTTCAGTCCATCCGACCGACTAATGCGATCTCGTAATTGCACACAGACGATACGGTTTTGCATCCGTTCAGGCCAGTTCGGCCTGAACGGATGCAAAACCGAACGGAACGGAAGGAAAACCGGACCGTGTATGGGACCCCTTATTGTTGACTTTAGAAAACGAATCTATTTCAAAGCATTTTCCATTAATACTCTACTTGCGTCAAATGTTTTTGCTACTTCTACTCTTTTAGCCATTAATTAGGGTTTAAGCAATCCTAGTCGTTTGCAGTTCCTACGGCTTCTGTATTCCTAGTCCTTTAAATAACCAATAGGAAAATAAAATAATAAAAAACAATAACCCAACACTAGTCGGATTATGGTTTTTTATTCACTATTTAAGTCACTAGACTACGCCCGGCCGCGCCGGCCGGCCTACCCGGCCTATTATTACGAATCTATTAACACCTCATTCATTAAAATCGGATCAGTAATTTAGGCGCTACGATGAAACAAACAAACATATACATACATAGACTGTCAAAATACCCTTCGTTTTGGCTTCGCCGTAGTCGGGTAAAAAGGCCTTTGCCGGTCTGCTGATGTTGAACATCGGTCTCAGTTGAGCAGATAACTGAGACAACTGAATTAATTGCTTCGTTGACGAACGGCATTGATTTGAGACAGTAATTAAGACGCTTGTAATTAATAGTTGGCAGCGTTAGTACTGTGTATTACAATATTGTTACAGCCTAGAGATGAGTCAACTCGACTTACTAACTCGAGTTAACTCGGGTTGTCCTTAGTTCGAGTTAACTCGAATGAATGAACGATTCAAACGATTATTATTTTTGAGCAAAAATGTAAATCGGCACTACCAATGTCAAAATAGCAATATTTTTAAAAATTTCACTAAAAATTATGATGTAATAATTCTTATTTGCAACTGCAAGCATTTAAATATTTAAATGCTTTTATTTTTTATAAATTTTAATAATTTGCATATATATGCAAATATTCTCTAAACAATTCTGAAAGTTCCATATATTATGTATCTTCACAGACTTTAGTGTACACAGTGCTTTACCCTGGATCCTTCCAGGGTACCTTATAAACCTATCTTGACACAAAATTTTACTTTTTGGTGGCATTGTCTTGGGTTATCATACACTCAGTTTCTTCCAAGTTCCTATTAACTCGAGTTGTGTAACTGGAATTTAATTCGAGTTACCTGAACCTTCACTCGAGTTAACTCGAGTCGGTGTTTTTCCGAATATCTGTACCTATTACAGCCAATAGCGTCAATTCACACCGAGACGCGAAGCGGCGCTGTATTTTTAAGATAGCGATATAAAATGAAACTTTATCCACTACCACAGAATACGTAATAATAAGTACCACTACACAAGAAGATGCACGTTTAATTGCAAGTGTTCGAATTTCGAGCTGCGTAGCGCGGTGCCGCTCCTGGAACAAAATCCGTATAATATTCTTAAGCAGTGAACAAAGTTCAATTTTGAATTGCTTCATTAAAAATCGGTCCGTCCACAAACGGCGGAGCAATAATGAAACATACAAAAAAAGTAAAATAAGTATATCCACCACGTGTAACTGCCTCCTTTTTTAGAAGTCGGTTAAAAATGCAGCGTCGCGTCTCGGTGTGATCTGACCCTCAGACCCTTCGGTTCTACGTAGACGGGCTACGAGAAATCTGTTGAAAAAGTGTAGCTAGTCGTGGCCACTAAAATGTATGACAGTTGAATAGAGAGGGAGACCGACTTACCGAACTTTAAAGGTAGCCTTCCTTTCGCTGGTCGCAGTCGTATAGCCGTATCTATACGACCGCGACCAGCAAAACAGCCAATCAGGTCCCTGGTCCGTCCGTCGCGGGTCGCGGGCATTGTTTAGTGCTCCATAAAAAATCATACTAAGCAGTGGCTCCGTGACCCTATTTCATCGAGAGGCTACCTTAAAATAACACGTGACGTAGGTATTTTATACCTGATTGAGTGTACTGTTGGTTCTCAGTGGAAATTCGTGTTCGTAATAATATCACACAACTTTTTATACACTTTTCCACTTCATTTAGGTTTTTAAAACAATTTATATATAAACACAACCGGTTTCGATTAACTCGTCACCGGGTATTTTACTTTGATTTGATTTCCCGAATGTAAATAACCCTTTTTCCATGGGAAACTATACAGATAGGGGGTCATTTGTGTAAAATTACAATACACAAATGTAAACGAAAGCTTAAACAAACGGAAAAGTAAATGAATTTCCAATGTAAATTGTACCGTTGGCAAATAAACGCATTCATTATTTGTCAAGCTCATTATTGATTTCGGATTTTCCGCCCGCGGCCCAACCTGTACATAATAATTATAATTATTGTTTCAATGAGCACATTATGGAATGTTGTGACGGGTTAAGTAAATTCGCCGATCGCAAAAATGAGTATATTTCTGGATAATTGTCCAAATGAGAAATCATTGAAACTTTGCAAATGAAAAATCCGGCCAAGTGCGAGTCGGACTCGCGCACTAAGGATTCCGTGTGAAAACGACCAAAAATTCGCGTTTGATGTATGTGGAGCCACACTTTAATATTTGTTTTATTCTGTTTTTAGTCTGACAACCGAAATACGCCTTCTGTGAAAATTTCAACTGTCTTATGTCTAGCTGTCACGGTTAAGGAGATACATCCTGCAGACAGACGGACAGACAGTGACGTCTCAGTAATACGAATCCTAAAAGCAACTGTAGCTATTTCCTGATTTAATTCTTGACTTAGTAAATGCGGCCCGCGCATGCTTGGCAAGAAGGCTGTAGCCAGCACCTTGCAAAGAGCAGCGAAGCACGGGGATGGGGCTCGCTTCTCAGCATACACAAAAGTTTTATATGATTCTTGCTGACTCTACAAATGTAAATAAAAATATTTTTTTTCGTATACTTTATATGCAGTTCAGAACGAGACGCAACGTGGCACGGCATTAGGGCATCACAGTCGGCGAAGATACTATACTTTATGTTAAGATAAAATATCACTTGCTATACAGTTTGTATGAACTATCGCAGACGGTTAACTAAAGATACTATATGTTTTCATATTACGTACTGTAATATGAAATATATCCATTCCAGACATCTTAAGATAAAATATTATAGTATCTTCGCCGTCTGTGATAAATGGGACAGATACGAGGGCGGCACTGAAAATTTCGGGAATCAAGGAAGTGACACAACATTACTATTTAAAAATGTATGTATACTTTTCGAAGTATTCTCCGCGAAATTTGACACATTTTTCCATACGATGGAACCAATCATTGAAGCAACCATTCCATTCGGAAGTTGGGGTCTCCAAAATGGCCGTTTTGTAGGCGCCCACAGCTTCTTCAGGTGATGAAAATCTCTGACCACGCAATTTATTCTTTATTTTAGGGAAAGTATAGAAATCGTTAGGACTTAGGTCGGGGCTGTACGGTGGATCGTCTAATAATTCTATGATTTCTTGCTCTAAAAACTATTTTGTTCTGTGCGCGGTGTGAGAACTCGCATTGTCGTGATGGAGGATGATGCGGCGGTTGCAGTTCTCTTTACGGAGTTCAGAAACGACCTGTGGCAAACAAATGTTAGCATACCATTCTGCATTAACCGTTCTTTGTCCCTAAAGAGGAATAGTCGCAACATGGCCGGTTTTGGAGACAAACTTGGCCACCATTTTTTTTGCAACACTCCGTGAACGAACAATTTTTGTTGGCTTTAACTCATTTTCGAACACCCAAACTCGTGTCTGGTTTTTTGTTTTGGGTTCGTACGCGTATATCCAGGATTCGTCACCTGATACGATATTGTATACAGCATTTGAGGATCCTGCGTGGAATCTTTCGAGAGTTCTGACGCACCAAGTAACGCGAGCCGCTTTTTGCTCTTCACAGAGCAAATGCGGTATCCATCGGGAAAACAACTTTTTTACACCTAATTGTTCATGCAAGATTATTTGTATTTGACTCATGCCAATGTCTAAAGTTGCCTGAATTTCGCGGTATGTCACATGTCGATCTTCCTCAATCAGCTTACGCACAGCAGCAACGTTTTCTTGGGTGACTGCAGTTTTTGGACGACCTTGACGGGGATCATCACTGAACTTGACAGGTCCACGTTAAAATTCAGCAAACCAGCGATAAATTGTGGTTTTGGATGGGGCTTCATCACCAAATGCAGAAATCATCCGGTCAACACACTGTTTTTGTGTTAAACCACTTCGAAAGTCATAATAAATCATCGCTCTAGAATTTTCTCGAGTCAATTCCATTTTCTCAACGACTAAATAAGTTTGACAAGTACTTGTGACAAGACCGAGATTTTTTTTTTAAATAAATAAACGGTATTCGATTTTTAAAGCCAAGGAGTTTTAAATTAAAAAGATTTTAATATGACAGGAACAGTGGAAATATTCCATTCCCGATACTTTTAGTGCAGCCCTTGTAGCGATTCAAAATTGATATTTTGCGCAGCGCGGTGCAGCTCGAAATTAGAACTGTTGCAATGAAACGGGGATCTTCTTGTGTGGGGAATAAAGTTCAATTTTGAATCGCTATCTTAAAAATGCAGCGCCGCGACGTGTCTCGGTGTGAGCCGACTCTAAACTTTTGTAGTTTGTGAGATACATCTTAGCCTACTACGTCCAGGGTGTACATGCAGGTTACCGGCTGTGATAGTGGAGATAACTTCTAGGAATGTGCTGGGAATTTAGGTCACGCTAGGGTTGTACAGCATTTGATGACATGATTTCAGTGATAATTTTTTATTCCCTCCGCATGAAAATTTAATTTTAAAGAATATACAACTTTAAAAGGATCACTTATGCGTTGTTCAGTTATAACAATTTTACTCCTACTTATTTTCGAGCGATATTTTTTTTTTGTTAAAAAGCAGAGACGTATATGGTATAGTCGAGGTAAAAACTGTCCCCACTTAAATGGCCCCACTTTTGAGGTTGTTTGGGGTCATTTTGACATATGAGTTATGGTGAAATCAAGATGGCGTAACTTTTTCTTGTATGTAAGATTTGATCTGTCTGTAAGATCCTACAGTGTAGTACCTACGTCATAACTCATAGCCCATCCTTAGTTTTGATATCATTGTTAAGAAGTCTCTAAGTGAGCTGTAAGTTGTAAGTCGAGTTATTGGGACTTTAATCTCTCAGGTAAATGTAAATTTTAGGTCTACATTATAAGCCAATATCTTTACGAAGTTCTCTAAGACTTGCCTTGAAGTCTTTGTTCAAGATGTGAGTAATATGTCGCAAGTGAAACCTGACTTATCTGTTTCGTTCGAAATCTCCATCATTGGCTACTTTACAATTTTAAATAGGTACTTGCCACTTGTTATAGGTATTGATATTGAACCAGATTTTAAATTTAATATATTCGGTAATTATATACCTACTAGCCAGATAATATAATATTTCATTGAATGCTGTCACACGATGCCAATCTGGTTCCATGGTAAGTTCGCGAAGAATATGTGATATGGATACAAATAAAAGTATGTATTTCAGCGAGCCTATAAGTAAAGGGCTTTACATTAACACTGAACATTTTTAATTACGAGAATTGACCTGCGCATATTCTGCATCATTCAAGGAAGTACAAGCGAAAATGAAAAAGAAATAAAATACGTTTCTTAAAATTGGCAACCCTACACAATATAAGACATCGATCTGAGCTCTGGTCTGGAGAACTGGGAAACATAGTACAACGACATTATGATGTGTCTGCAAAAGAAAGCTCTACACATTTAAAATTTCATTTTTTTTGAAGCTATAGAAGCAAAGTTTATCTGGCAAAGAAAGCTGATAGCGATATAATTTTGAAATACTTAGATAATTTAAATTTTAAAAGTGTTGTACTTTCTTTTGCAGGCCTTCGAAGTGTGAATGTGAGTTTGTTTGTATCGTGGTGAGCATGGTAGAGTATGAAATAACTAATTAGGAACTTAATATTTAGATAAAGGTTTAAACTTTAAACTCTGAAGTATAGTCCAGAAAAGTAAAAGGGACGTCCTTCACTCTTATAATTGATTGTCTTATCTATATTTAATGACGACCTCTGTTGCTCAGTGGTTGAGCGCGTCAGTGCTCAAGCCGGAGGTCGCGGGTTCGAATCCCGCAAAGGAACAAACTAGTTTTCTATGTTCCTGGGTCATGGATGTGTAATTAAATTACAATAAAATTTTTAAATAAGTATGTCTCTTGTAGTATAAAAATATAGATATATTTCCGTTGCTTGGTACCCGTAACATGAGTACTTCGGAACTTAGCATGGGACTAGATTGACGTGATGTGAAGCATCCATAGATATTATTATTATTATATAAAATACTTTAACGTGGAATAAAGTAATAATATGTGAAAGTAAGTATTTAGGAAGCCTGCGACTTTGCATAATATGAAAATTCACCCATTGTTCTACAATCATTTAGGTAGTTAGCTAGTATAAAAGTGCCTGCACTTTTATCACACCAAAAAAACGGAGCAAAATAATGTTAATCTTGGATTGAGATAAAAAACCATGATGTAAATTTTAGTTTGCTTAACCACCAAATCAGTTCAAACGTGAAACTAGCACGACTTTGTGTAACATTCTAAGAGTTCAGAGATTAACATGTTTTATTTTGCTCTAATTCACAGGTTTGTCACCTACGTTTGTCACTACTGTGATAAAGAGAAGTATTATTTACATAAGGGAACTCAAAATAATGATTTAACTAATCAGGTTTTTTTTGTTATTTACGTGTTCATTGTAGAATTAAAAGCGTGACGAAAAAATCAATTTTCAAAGAGATGTTAAATTATATTTTTTTATTTTATAGGCGTGTCCAATTTATTACGCGGGACCAAACGCTACCTCCGTATTTACACAGCCACGTGCTGATACGTCTGATCACGTGCATGTCTACGTCCGATTAAAGTGAAACATAAAAAGACTCGTCATAAAAAGAGAGGCAAAAAGATAATATCTCAGGACAGAGCTCATGGCCTCGTGATGATCGTAAAGACCGCCATATACACGCCACGTACATAGCCATCACGACTAACTAATTTTTCCGTCTCTGTGCCAGTGTCTATTATGTCTATGTTCTATAGAGTGTACGACGACCAACCATCGCACTAGAAGTGTTACACAATATTATGTGTAACACAAAATCACTCCTAATGATTACAGAAAGCAAAAAAAAAATGTTGTAAAGATTGTTCTAAAAATAAATAAGAAATATGATGTAGCTGGAATTTGTCATTCAAAGTATATTATCGCAGAATTTAGTATAATAATACTAATATGTATGGAGTATGGCCGCTTCACACCACGTCGATCTGGCCCCGTGCTAAGTACCCGAAGAACTTGTGTTTTTATTATACGTATAAACTATAAAGATTTTTATTATTTTATCTCCGCCACAAAGGTCGTTTTTATTAACAGAGGTCATTATTAACAGGGCTCAAATTTATTTAATAATAACGATGATGATGATTGAATCAATCTTGCATGTGCTGGATGTAATTTGCCAATGATACAGGCATCTCTTCGGCCTAATATTGTTATGATAATATTTCAATTAAGGAGATATTATGTGTCGCTTTGGTATTGACACTATTGATGCATTTGTAGTAGGGGCGGGTGTAGAATACATTATATTATATTATAGCAAGAAAATCTATGAATTCATATATTTTTGTAATTCGTTTTTTGACCAAAAGCGACATTTGTAGCAAATGTGTATTAAATATGAGTATAAACTAATAAAAATATTTATAGTATAAAAGTATAGTGAAAGACAAGTACTTCGGGTACTTAGCATGGGGCCAGATCGACGTTGTGTGGAAGCGTCCATAGCATTATATAATTATTTACATAAATATGGACTGTGATCCCAAGCAAAAAAAAAAAGGTTTACAGTCGTTGCGGTCACTTCCTTTGCGTTTAAACATTTTGAGGCGTCCTAGTGTAAAGGGAAATGCTTAGAAAGTCGACGAGCAGGAAGTTTGTCGATATTGTGCATATTATTTTTCGTCTAATGATAGTTATTCTATAATTTCCGCGACATAATATTTCGTGCTTTCTTAACTTATCAAGATAAAAAACTAACAACAATCAGCATAGATTAAGATAAAATTGTTAAGTAAATACAACCAGAAACATACAGACTTATCAACTGATTGCTAATTACGAACAGATATTTTCTGGAAGAAAAAATTATAAAAACGAAAGACTTAAAAAAAAACGAGCGAGCCTTACAGTAGTCGCATATGATTATAATGCTTAGTACGATTTTCTAATATGATAAAAAAATACGAAAACTTTTCCATTAAGCAGTGACAGAAATCAACGTCAAAATTTAAAAAAGCTAAATTCTGAAATATTTTACCGCGCGCTCATCCGTTAAATCAAATCTTCGCGCGTGCGCTTCCGCGACTTCCTGTTACACACCAGGATCCCATTTCACGAAGCCACTCTCACAAATTGCAAGAAAGCCAGAGGAAAGATGTTACACATCAGAAATCGGTTATTACTTTTAAATTAAACTAAGTAGATATAAAATGAAATCTCGCGGAAATTTTACATTTTGCCGCTATAAAAAGTAGCTTATAATCTTCACCGAGGTGTGCTCTCTATTATTGATATAAAGAGGAAATGTCTGTTTGTTTGTATGTTTGTTTATTTGCATTGAATAGGCTCCGAAACCACTGGACCGATTTTGATCAAATTTAGACCACGGAGAAGGCTACTTTTGATCGCGGCAAAAAATACGTTTTTTAGCGCGGGGTTTCCTTTTGCGCGCACGAAGTCGCGGGTATCATTTTAAACATTATAGTTATAATTAAAGTTAAAGGTTGCAAATTAAAAATCCACCAACTTATTACTGTAGTAAGTAGTTATTTGGTTAAATCAAACAATAGGCTTAAATAAATTCTTAACGTCGATTGTCGACGAAATTTAAAGATTTATAAATTTAAAGATTTTAAACACGTTATTTTACATAATATACAGGAATTAATGTAGTAATTTATTAGCTACCGATAAGATATGACCAATTGATTGATAACAAGGATTTAAACTTATCGAAAAAAATTAAGGCGTGTTAAGCACGTGTGACAGACCAAATTTGAATTCTAATCGATTAGGCCTAACACATGAAGGCTTCTTAAAGTAAAGGGCTTCTTAAATAATGGGCCGGCCTTGTCATCCTGCACAGAGAGAGAGCGACAGCTTGTGATATAGTGAGCCCAAAATTTTCAAGCTTTTCAGATTAAGATGTAATCAGGGTCATAGACGTATATGATATTATAGACGAGGCATGTCGAGGCGAAAACTGTCTCCACTTAAATGGCCCCACTTTTGGGGCTTTTGGGGCCATTTTGACATTTGAGGCATGGTGAAATCAAGACGGCGTAACTTTTTCATGTTTGAAGATTTGTTCTGTCAAATGTACGTCATAGCCCATCCTTAGTTTTGAAATCTTTGGAGCTGGTTGCAATTCAGGTATATGGTTTTATCGTCGTTGATACTAAGACATAATGTAGTCTGCATCTTATCCCCGGTTTCTGAATGGCTGCTGATCAACGTCAAAATTTACTAATCAGCGGTCAAAACTCTTGTCAGTTGTCAGGTTTAAATTGAGTTGCAAAAAGTTTGATCAGTCGTTTGATTTCGTCAACGTCATCAACCCATGGTCAAACCACATGAGAAACGCTGTTTTCGGTTTCTAAAAAGCTATTTAAGGCGTAAATGTGTTATGTCAAGATGATCAATGATTAGTAATTTTTTCTCTAATTAGCGTTTCAGAATCGCAAATTGACTTAACAACCCTGTTAACTCAACAACGTCAACTATTTGATAAGCCTTTCAGAATCCGGGTGATGTGAAGTGGAGAAAAACTGGTAAGCTTGGGTAGATCTGATTTTTTATAAATAGTTAAAATACTGACAAAAAATTTAGTATCGTTTCAGCTATAAATTATATCTTATTAAATACAATGTAAATACCTACTCCGTTAAACATAAAAAAAATTATTAAAAAGGCGATGGGATAATAATAGTAGATACTAATTATTTACACTTTAATAATTTATTTTATAAACACTTAATTCTGACTTCTGTCAGCTTTAATTTTACCATCTATAAGATACTAGCTGTCCCGACACACGTTGTTCTGTCTTGACCTTTTCCAACATTACTCACCGTTTAGACCTACCCTGAACTTACATAATTATTTCAAGACCATAATTAGCCAAATCGGTCCAGCCGTTCTCGAGTTTTAGCGAGACATTGGAATTGCAATTCATTTTTATATAGGTATAAGCATAGATGTATTATATTAAAAAGAATTAATAGCAGACATGATAGTAGAATTTTTGACAGTTTTTTTACCCAACATTTTTAACTTATTTTATTTAATAAATCAGAGTTTCCTTCGCCACTATTTTTCACTAGTTGCAAACTACATTACGTCTTAGTATCGATGACGATGAAATCATGTACCTAAAATCATGTGCCACCAGCTCGATAGCAATAATATTGTTAAAATCTATAATATTTTGACAATTGCTTCAAACTATAAAAATAAAACAAGTTAAATTAGCTATACGAGAAAAAATGATAAATTTAATAGAAAATAATTTCAAATTTGAAGTATTGTGGATCCCCAGTTATAAAGGTATTGAGGGTAATGAGAAGGCTGATATAGAAGCTAAAAATGCTGCAAACTTGAATTCAATAGACCATTCCATTAACTCAAATGCAACGGATGTTAAAAACCACATTAAACGTAGAATAAAAAAAATATGGTATACTGTTTGGCAGGATAAAAATATTTAAATAGTAAATTATATGTTATAAGAAATTCTATTTTTGACAAAGCCCCAACTTCGTTTACTACTCGAAAAGATCAGACCGTCATCACTAGATCTGTATTGGTCACACAAATATGACACATGTACACATTATGAAAAAGATAGATAAACCAAAGTGTAAATGCAGGATGGATCTAACTGTACAACATCTGTTAATAGAATGTCAGGCTTATGTTAGTGAAAAACTATCATGTAACTTACCTAATAATATAATGGATTGTTTAAATAATAATGGATATATACAGACAATTAACTTCATTAAAAATATAAATATGTATCGGAATATATAGATGTAAATATAGTAGTCGCTAATGACCTTAGCTGTTAAAAAGCGACTTTAAATAAATAAATAAAAAAAAGAGTTAAAAATTAAAAAATCATAAAAAGAAACACTTCATTCAAATGTTTTCAACTCGAGTTGTGAGTTGTTATTTGTGAGTTTTCCTCGAGCCATTTTTTTGTGACGCAACATAATATTATTTTATTGGTTATAAGCTATATAATGACTAAAAATCACCATAATATTATATTCTATTAAACCGGTCGATCTTCACCTCTGTATTGTTAATTATTGAGGAAATATTATGTGCATATAAAACTTTGCTGATAAGTAATAACAATGATAAGAATGGACACTAATATTATTACTATCGAAATAATTTGCTAAAATGGTACTAACTTTTCTTAAAAAGTTAGTGTTTTTTTTGTATTTTTGGCGCCCTGTACCTAAAAATTGGCCCACAGCACAAACTAGCGGGTATGCACACGTTCATTGTACACACTAATACTACAATGTGATATACATTTTATCAGTACGAGTATAAGGCCTGACTCCTTAAAATTATTAACGAGAAGGTTTGTATGTATGGATGTTTGTTAATCTTTCAAGCAATAACTAGTGAACAGGATTTTAATAAAATTTTGGTATGGTAGTATTTTGGCTGGATAGGCTGGATAGATAAATAGGCTGCTTTTATCGCAGCAAAATGTACGGTTCCTGCGAAATTTATTTTTGCGTAGAAATACAACATCTACTTAGTCTGGCCATAAATACTGTTACAATTAAAAATAAACAAAATATTACATTTGAATTTGGAATCTGTCATTTTTATATGATTGTTCATTGTGTTTTCTCATTTTGGCGCCAATACATTGTACAATATTTTGCGATATTAAAATGGAGTGGGGTGATAAAGAGAACCGAAACGCTGTGATTACATTTCACAAAGTAGGTATAGAGCCAAATGCAATTTTTAAAACTCACCATACGCTTGGTATTAGTAAAATGTTCGTGTACCGGGCTATTAATAGGTACAACCTGTGAAACCTCCTCTGTTTGTGACAGAAAAAGATCAGGCCGTCCACGTAGTGTTCGTACGAAAAAGGTGGTCAAAGCAGTAAGGGAAAGAATTCGAAGAAATGCTGTGCGAAAGCAAAAGATTTTATCTCGGGAGACGGGATTTTATCTCGAAGATAGCGCCTAGAACCATGTTGCGTATTAAAATAGACATATAAAAGATGACTTAGGACTTGCAGCCTATCTCTACATACTGGTCATTTCTTAACTGATAGTTTAAAAAAAGAATAGGGTAGTAATAGGTAAAATCGAAACAACTACTGAAGCGGTACGCAAAGGGAGGTCACAGAAAAATTTTGTTTTACGGATGAGAGAGAGATGAGCACTATCCGACTTCAGTGATGGTTTGGTGGGGTATTAGCTATGAAAGAGTGACTAAGCCAGACGTTTGTGAAAAAGGTATCAAAACATCGGCACAAGTATATCAAGATACCATTCTTAAGAAGATAGTGAAGGCCCTTAACAACACCATGTTCAATAAGCAAGAATGGTCCTTCCAGCAAGACTCGGCGCCAGGTCATAAAGCTCGGTCTACGCAGTCTTGGTTGGAAACGAACGTTTCGGACTTCATCAGAGCTAAAGACTGGCCGTCGTCTAGTCCCGATCTTAATCCGCTGGATTATGATTTATGGTCAGTTTTAGAGAGTACGGCTTGCTCTAAACGCCATGATAATTTGGAGTCCCTAAAACAATCGGTACGATTAGCAGTGAAGAATTTTCCCATGGAAAGAGTGCGTGCTTCTATTGATAACTGGCCTCAACGTTTAAAGGACTGTATTTCAGCCAATGGAGACCACTTCGAATAAGCTTTTTATATTTTAAATTGTTTTATATTTATGTATTAAACTAACTCACTGTAAAAGTAATAAACGATATTTGCAAAATAATTTTTTTTTTCTTATTTTCAGTATTTATGGCAAGACAACGACAAAGGTATATAAGTATATAAAAGGCAAAGCTGATTGACTAATGTATTAACGCACAGGCCAAACCCTTAAGGCTAGAAATTTAAAATTTTACGTATATATTTTTCTCATAAGACGTCGGCATCCTCTAAGGAAGGATTTTTAAAAATTTAACCCCCCAGGAGTGGTGGATGAAAGTTTAAAACCTAATTTAACGCGGGCTCAGCCGCGGGCAATTAATGCTAGTCTAGTATAAAGATACATTTATCTGGAACCGATTAACCTAATTACACATAAAAACTATGAAATATAAAATTAGTCGAATAATGTGGCACTAATTAATTGGCGTCTGGTATTTATTTATAATCGATTTTCAGCCATTGTTTAGAACTATTGGTCATGGCATGGCATTGGATTTTATGGAAAAATTAAGTATAGATACGTCCCAACAAACAAAAACATCATTTAAGTTCAGGCTTGTACGACTTCCAATTGTTAGCAGTTTTATAATAGTAACGAGGTGACTAATAAGTCGTTTAGACATCTTTAATTTGACTTTTTAGTCGTGCGACCAATATGTCATAATAAACAGGTCATAGCAACGTCGGCAAGGCTAAACTACACGCAGTTATATTTTATAGTTGTAGCTAAAACGTTTGTACGACAACGCAATAGTCTTTCTAATTTCAACTGACCAAATTGGGTGATTGAAAAACCTATATATGACGTTTATATAATGAAGCAGTTGTATACACGTTTTCATAATGACGTTTGTAAAACGGACCCTATCTTGTTTTACAGCAGTCAATTTGAGACACTTGAATGACTTAGTTGTTCATTTGCGACTTAAATATGTCTTTTATATTAGGTACATGTTGTCGATTAAAAGTGATGTCCTGACTTTAACCAACATTGTTATCGCATTTGAGTAAAATTTTTACTTTTAAACGCCATATTAATGAAAAGTTTGATATAATTTAATTCTAAAAATGATATATACTTGAATATAATAAAATAATTTGTAATCTGCAGTGCGCTATTACTGTGATCAGCTTTTGCCTGAAATTAATAAAAAAAAAATTAAAATAATAATCCTTTTTAATTTGTCAATATTCTCACAATAACAATTATCTTTTAAAATTTAAAGACAATTGATATTGTGTGAATATTGACAAATTAAAAAGGATTATTAATTTTATGAGGAACCGTATGGTATATATGGATGGTAGGTATTGTATGGTCTTGAAATTACACTTAAACAACTTACTGTCTGTATAGCGTCATAAAGAGGTAAGTATGCTACAAAAACAACATGTCTTCCATTTTTAGAAATAAACATATTTTTATTAAAAATATTATAATTATTCAAACACAAAACTACGAAGGAGCGTGTGAATTTGAATAGTATTTACATAGGTACATTATCATAAAACCTAAACTCCCAGTCGAACTAAATGGTATTAGTTACAGATTTCAAGATATGAGAATTAAATAACACGATAACACACGTCTTTTGTTTTTTTGGAAATACTTATTTTGCAATCAAACCTCTTGCCAAAAGCCACAAGTAACCAAGTCACGAAAAAGAGAAAGAAAAACACTCGTACAGATGTTGTAACTTAACTCAAATAAACCGTTTTATTCATTCAAATCACCTGTATGACCACAATATGACAAAACGAGTCGCTGTAAAGTTATGATTGAACTACTGTGTGATGAAAGTGGTAATTTCTTAACGTTCACACGACTTTTGAATGACTTCAACGAAGACACTTGTGACTTTTGTATGACGATTATACAACAACGTTGGTCGTATAAATGAGGCCCATTTTGCGTTTTATAAACGTTATTAAAACGTTAGTGTGACTTAGCTGTAGTTATATAATAACTTTTACTAAACTATTGTAACGACGATAAATTGTTACTTGGGGTAACACTCAAAATATGATTTTTCACGGCACGGAAACGGCGCAGATTACAGAAGTACCGGAATTTTACATGACACGGCTTTCCGGCATCGTGACGTGCATTTTTACGGCACGTTATGTAAACGCACCGTGCCGCGACATCGCACACTGGTCCCAAAGTAAAATAAATGGGACATTAAGAATTTTCGGATCGAAGGTCAACGGATCAGGCTGATTTTTTTTTGTAGACAGCTGATTCAATTACAAGTCACTTTTACAGATGTCGTTTTTTTCAAATATGCCGTATCTACAGAGATAAAAAATAATATTTTTTTTTTGTATGGACGAAATCATAGTTTTGTCATTTTATTCCAAGATTCAAACGTATTCAAAATAATAAACATATGCTTAAGAACTCCGAAAGACATGAACAACTTGAACCACGTTTTTAACAAACCAGTGAACGATGATATGTACAAATATGGTTTATCTTCCCTTCACATGTGGATGCGATGCATGGAATATATTTTGCATATATCTTACAACTTAGATTTAAAAAAATGGGTGGCTCGAGGAGGTGAGAACAAACTGCTACGAAAAACAAGAAAAGAGTTGATGCAGAATGAGTTTTTTGTTGTAACTGGTTTAATGATTGATATCGTCAAACAAGGCTTTGGGACAACAAACGACGGCAATACAGCTCGGCGGTTTTTTAAAGATTACGAAAGGTCATCAGAGATAACGGGAGTCAATAGTGATTTAATAAAGAGATTTGCAGTAATTTTGCAGGCAATATCTTCTGGGAGAAATGTTGATATTGAAAGATTTAGAATTTATTGCAGAGAAACAGCGGAACTTTATGTCAGGGATTACTCTTGGTACTATATGCCTTCAAGTGTACATAAACTTTTAGTGCATGGTGCAGATATTTGCCAGCACTTTTCTTTTATCCCAATTGTTATGATGTCCGAAGAAGCGTCAGAAGCAAGAAATAAAGACTTTCGTTCAGTCAGAGAAAAGCATACGAGAAAGATAGGCAGAATTCAAACAATCGAAGACATTATACACCAGTTATTAATCAGCTCAGATCCGTACATTACGAACATCAGACCTAAGTTCACCAAAATTCAAAAGCAGCAGAGGTTCGAAGAAACTGAAAATCTTCTCAAGGATGATTCGCCCAACGACCTTGGAATAGAAGTTACTGAAGAGGAAGAAGTATACGTTGACATTGAAAATAACCCCCCACAAGATCCGTTACAATAAATCACATTGTAATCAAGTATTAGTTAGTTTATTTAAGTTTGTAAGTTCATAGTTTATTTAAGTTCTTAATTTTAAAGTTGTTTATTGTAAAAGGAATGTCTAGTACCGAGACATACCTTTATAGGTTTAATGGTGTAAAGGTGTTTAATATTAATTGATGTTCTGTATGTTAAATAATAAAAAATAATAATAATTGTATGTAAATCTTATAGGTAATTCAAATTTTTTAAGTACGCCTTAATACATTACCTATATAATCATATAAGTTTGTATTTTGACGGTCCTAAGCCCGTAAAAGTACGAAGGGAAAATTTGAATTGCAATCTATGTGCCTATTTATTATTTAGCGTTTTCGAAGCGTTCGCTAGCGCTGAATAACAAAACAGAGCACAAATTCCAAGCATAGAGGTAATTAGACAATGAGTCATTACCAAACAATGTTTGCAAACTGGATGAGTCATAAAATAATTTACCTGTACGTACATGTTTTGAGATTTCTACTTTAATTTGTTTAGTTTAAGTATATATAGGATTTTTTATGAATAAGACATTAGTAAGAGTTACTTTACTTGTCAATGAAGAAAACATTATTATTTGTTTATCCTTAACAATATTTATTAAAATCCATATGAAATACTCGAAAATTAAGTATACAAAATAAAAATTAAAGTACCTATAGCTCCTAAAGGCGCAAAAATCGCAGTTAAGTGTCTGTGACAAAAATGTACGACAAGAGTCCCTCTATAAGCTGTGCTATGATTTATGTTGAATACGTTTGAATCTTGGAATAAAATGACAAAATTATGATTTCGTCCATACAAAAAAAATATATATTTTTTTATCTCTGTAGATACGGCATATTTGAAAAAAAACGACATCTATAAAAGTGACTTGTAATTGCATCAGCTGTCTACAAAAAAAAAAAACAGGCTGGTCTGTTGACCTTCGATCCGAAAATTCTTAATGTCCCATTTATTTTACTTTGGGACCAGTGTGCACCGCACCGTTTTACGTTCACGACGTCCGCGTCGTACCGTGGACGTGTGGACAGGCTATAACAGCCTGCTCAAATGTCCACGGCACGACGTCGTCTGATACACACAATCTTTAATGGTTATAGAAACCCCAGTTTGCAAATCAAAATTATAAAAAAAAATATTTATTGAAACTTGTTAATTTTTAGATGAATTTATTAATTATTAAAATGTATTAAAGCACCCAGTTTCTGAAAGGCTAATCAAATAGTTGATGAACTAACACGTTGTTGAGCTAACAGGTTTGCTAAATCAATTTGCGTTTCTGAAACGCTAACCCCCGGTTTCTGAAAGGCTAATCAACGCCATAATTAACTAATCAGCGGACAAATCTCTTGTCAGGTGGAAATTGAGTTACAAAAAGCTTGATCAGTCGTTTGATTTGATCAAGGAGTTAGTTAACAAGACTAATGTCAAAACCATGGTCAAACCACATGCCAAACGCTGTTTTCGCTTTCTGGAAAGCTATTTAAGGCGTAAATGTGTCATGTCAAGATGATCAATGATTAGTAAATATTTCACTAATTAGCGTTTCAAAAACGCAAATTGATTTAACAAGCCTGTTAACTTTACACATGACAGGACACATTTTCGCATTAAATAGCTTTCCAGGAACCGAAAACTGCATTTGACATGAGTTTTGACCATGGGTTTGACATCAGTTTTGTTAACTAACACGTTGATAAATCAAACGACTGATCAAGCTTTTTGCAACTCAATTTACACTTGACAAGATATTTGACCGCTGATTAGTTAATTTTGGCATTGATTAGCCTTTCAGAAACCGGGGGTGAATATTTTAAATGTAGTCAGCTTCATTGTCAAGTAGTGAGCGAGCTAATGAAGAATTAAGAATTATAGCTAAGGACACTTTCGATCACACAAAAATAACTAGGTCAAAATCGGTTCATCCGCTTGGGAACTACGATGCCACGGACATGCAGAGAGACAGACAGACACGGCAAACCTATAACATCACTCTTTTTGCGTCGTGGGTTAATAAAATGTCTGGTAAGGTAGAGTTTGAAAAGTGTGCTCTATAAAATATTTCTGAATAACTTTTAAACAAAAATAAAATAGTTACATGTTTAATATTCTATAAACATACTATTATTATTATTATTATTATTCTAATGCCTATGAAATGAAGAGTCCCATTATGATCGTTGGATGATGATTTTATAGCAAGGTTTCTATGCAATTTACGTCATTTGAGTACCAGAGCAAGTGCAATAATTTTTGCAAGAAATCATTTATCATGCTTAGTTAACAAAATACTGTCGGTAAATTGGGAACAAAATCAAACACGATCTCACATAAATAGCTTTAAATAATATTCAATTCATATTATTTAATTATAAATGTTGCGCATGTCTGACAAAAGGATATAAGGATCAATGTCATTCCTTGTAAGTTGTAGTGCATCTCTTGACGTGGTCCACGGCCGCATTGCAATTTGCAGAGGTCGTCAACATTTTTAACACGTGGTCGCACTATTTATCCATTTTTCGCAATAAGCCAAGCGTTAAATAGTTTTTTTATAATTTTCACACGTTCTCAACAGATTTGCCGTGAATTATTTCGTTCAACTACACATAAATGACAATTTAGTTGCTAAACACTTGCCACGTGGATGGCATAACATAAAAACCACACTTACGTAATATTTTATCACAAAAAAAATAACTTTAAAATTACACTCACCATTGTATCAGTGAAACATGTGACGAACTAAAAAAAAGTTTGAAATGAGCGCTCGCGTGCGCTCTGGTTGCCGATTGCTTCGCTACTGACAAGTTGCATGGCACAGGTTGCGCGCGCGCATTGTCTGATAAGTTGATAAGAGTAACAGTAGGGTCCGAATTACCATTGATAATGGCCTTTTGTAAGAGTTTGGAGGAATTTATAATGTTTTGTGTTTACAGTGATCACTATGTTTTTCTGTGAAGTTCTATGTTTTTTTGTGAAGGACATTGGGAATTTTACTTGGAACAATTATCCACGGCTGCCAAATTAAAATTAGGTTACATGTAAGCGTAATTACACCTGGATCACGACGGCATAGGTTGCATATCTGCATTCTGCAGGAGGTGGGGTACTGTGATATTTTAAGTATTTTAAGTATTTCGACGAATATACCTGCATATAAAATAAATATTATAAAGAGCAAATATTTGTTTCTTTGTTTGCATTGAATAGGCTCCGAAGCTACAGGACCGATTTTGATGAAATTTGGCATCGATATAGATTAGACCACGAGGACATAGGCTACTTTTTATAGCGCCAAAATCAAAAGTTCCAAAGGTGGGTTTCTTATATGACGTTCTTTAAAAATACAACCATTTTCGTGTAGGTAATCGGCCTCCAAAATGGTTTATAAGTGGGTTTCTTACGGTCGTAATATAAAATGTACGGATTTCGCGACATTTTCTTTTGCGCGTACGAAGTCGCGGGAAACATGAAAACAAACAAACAAACATCTAGTAAGAGTAGGTATATTTTTCAACCTGTTTGATCGACTATCAAGCAGCTACGTAAGTCGCTTTTAATATTTAGTTTAAAAAAGTGTAGCAGTTCGTGTCTTCGATGCCCAAGAAGTAAATTGCCGATATTTTTTTTACTGCAAACGAGTTTAATGTTCAACACCCGACCCCCAAGTTTTTTGCCAGAGATCATTAACCCGCCAGGTTGGAGATTGACGCGTCCGAAATAGTCCGTCCCTCTGTCTGTCCATAAATATATATAGTGACACTATTGAGACTCATTAACGTATGTATTCCGATCTTTTGTGACACCCGACAGAGGATTTTGAGAGTTATACCCCTAGAAATAGCGTTGAAATTTGAGCTGCTACTTCATAGGGGCAAATAACAAATTTAGCCATAGAGTAGAAAAACGTAGAGACATGGTAAATACAGGATCAGATAGGTGTTTTAAATAAAAAAAGCTGTTTTTAAACTAATTGAAAATATTCGGTTAAAAACATACCGGAGATAAAGGGACTGAAGTCAAGGGAAATAATATTATAAAAGTAGGTTAGTAGTTAAACAATTTACTTTCTATCCGGGCAAACAAGAAGTAGGGCGAATGGCTTATAAAATTATTGTATCTTTATTTAATACATCCTACAAGACGGCTTTTTATTATACCTTTGAAATAGTCAAAAGAAGCAATAAATATAAAATATTAAATACAATAAAAATATATTTCATCCCACACGTCCTATTTCCCCTTTTCCGTGAGTCAAAAAAGTTCAAATCAAAGAAAGTTTTAGTTCCATGGTGCCTACCATCCACATATTACGTCACGATTTTTAGTTTCCCTATACTTAACATGTACTGTCACGTTTAGTATGACCCCTCCCCCTTGCGTTGTGGTGTAATATGTGGGTGGACCCTTATATATCTTTCTTAGCTCTACATTAGTGACGTCACAGTTTACATTGACGGAGCGTTTCAACTTGTGTGTAACCTGTTCCGACTGAAAGTTATATGCTATGCCAAATACATCCCAGTAGATATATTCGGGATAACATATAATTTGCAACTACTACCTAGATTCTAGTATATTATGACGTGTTGAGACTCATAAGTCTAATGTGGGAGAGATTAAAGCATATTGTATTACCTATATTGGTCTATCAAAGCCAGCTTCTATGATGTGAGTTGTGACTCAGCGTCAGCTCACGCCGTGACGCGACTCGGCGCCGCATTTTTAAGATAGCGATTTAAAATGCACCGCGCGCCGGCAGCTGCAGCGCCAGCGTCGACGTGTCGCGTCGCGGTGTGAACTGACCCTTAGTCATAACAGATACAAATTACAATACATGTTCTTACCCATACTGTTTTATTGACGAATAGACGACGATTAATACCAATAAAAATGGCACGTATATTTTGATAAGAACCCTCATGACCAAGCTATGGTCCACATCTTATTATAAAATTGTCGTGTGTGGTGTTTGTTATTGATCTCCTGGGAAACGGCTCTACTGATTTTATGAAATTTCCAGGTGTTTTTGTTTGTTATGAGAATAGGTTGTGAACTCTTTTTTGCACCCCTATGATGACCCACCCCAAAATTGTTTTATTTTTCTGACGTCTTTTTAATTTTATATGATTTGCCCATGAATTGGCAGTTGGCACTAAAAAAATATATATAACCCAAAATTTTCACCCTCGTCACACCAACCCCCCATTGTTTGTTAGCGATATTAGTACTGTGACAATCTTCTAACTCTTTTACACATTACCTGTAGGTTCTAGGTGTAGTTGTTGGTAGTTATTTATTTATTCCAGTTCATAGTTAAGGCTGGGACCCTCGAAACTTTCATTTTCAACTCTATTGTTAATACAATACTCTACGGACGTCGTCCGTCCGTACGTCATAAAGAACTCTGCGCTAATGCGCAGAGTTCTATTTTCAGTGCTCTGAGTTTTTACCAGCGTTCCGAATTCCGGAGCATATAGTCCCAGCCTTAGATTACACTGAATCGGAGCGGAGTATAGTAGGTAACTAGGTACAGATTTGGGTACAAAGCCGAGCATCAGCAGCAGCGCAGAGTTCTATTTTCAATGCACTGAATTTTCTCCGGTCGGAGAGATTCCGGTAATATAGTCGCAGCCTAAGGCTGGGACAATATGTTTTTAATGCTCTGAATTATCTCCGGTCGGTAAGATTCCGGTAATATACTCCTAGCCTTAATGTAAACAAACTTTTTAATAGATTATATTATATTTAATATATTATATAACTCTCAATATGGGCGGCTATAATGTTACAAATTTATATGTCATTTACCTCCCAATAAAGAAATACCCGAGCATAGCATAAATAAATAAATAATAAAAAATAATAAAATAAATAATAAAAAATAATAAAATAATTAATTAAATAAATTAAATTGATTAATTAAATAATTAATAATAATATTATAAAATAATAATTAATAATAATATTATAATCATCATAGCATAAACCCAATATTATATGGTGCGGGTGGCCCAGGACCGTTCGTTGTGGAAATCTTTGGGGGAGGCCTATGTCCAGCAGTGGACGTTCTATGGCTGTTAATGATGATGATGATGAAAGAAATACAATGACACATTAATTTGGTCAGTTTTTGTTTACATTAATTAGAATCTTGTTTACATGAATCGGAACGGAGTATACATAGCTAGGTATCAAACTGATAGACAAACACATCCCGTCACGTTCGAAAGAAACGGCTGCATCTTGCTCAGTGACGTCACACGATCGATACAAACTGGCCTAAGGTGGATGATATTGCCTTCGAAGAATTTACAAAAGTACGCTATTAAATATACAAAATTTTAGAAAAGTGCGAATAATATATAAGTAAAACTAAAATGCCTAATCAATAAAAATAGCAATGTTTTAAATAAAGGAATGCTAATCGCATTAAAACTTTCAGAGAGTGTGAATCAAAATCTATCATGTATTACTTAAAACCGACCAAGTGCGAGCCTTACTTGCGCACGAAGGGTCTTGTAGTGTATGGATGCCCACTTAAATAGTTAAATATTTTATTCTGTTTTTTGTGTGAAAATTTCAATATTTTAGCTATAACGGTTCATGAACCTGAAGAGGTGGTGACAGACAGACGGACAGAAAGAGGAACAGCGGAGTCTTAGTAATAGAACCTGTTTTCAGGGTTCCGTAGCTCACGTCTCGGAGCCCTTATAGTTTCGTCATGTCCGTCTTTCCGTCCGTCCGTGATCGGCTTACCGTCCAAACTTTGGATGGATATGTGTTTTTACCACGTCAACAAAGTGGTAAAATAAAATAAATAAAATCAGGAAAAATATTATCAGTGTGGGATATTATAAGTAATTTAATAACAGAGGTTCCTAAGACGATTTTTTGATTTTGGCATCCGTTTGCGAGATATTCAACTTAAAAGATAAAATCTAAACGGCTGGCTCGAAAGATCTGAAAAAAAATCATGATGGTAGTTCGTGTAATGTACTTTGAAGGAAAACTATTTATAGTTTAACGTATTATATAACTTTGTCAGTTTAGGAGTATAGAGACTTATCTTGTATAAAGCGCTTACTTGGAAAACTTCGTTCAAAAATAACAAAATTATTAGTGAACATCTAAAATATGTATTAATGGACAATGGTATGAAACCGAGAACGTGCGCGAGTAGGACGTGGCCGGTTTTACTCTTCGGGCACGGAACCTTAAAAACTAATAATAATATACGACGTAACATTTGTACACACAGACTTTATGCTTTATTATAATCATCGTCATCGATAGCTAACCTAACCTAGGACTTGCGAACAGTGGTCGTTAAGTGAAGTGTCAACTTTGATCGCATGACCACGTCCTGAGGATACTCCGTGGTCGGGACTCGGGGCGAAACGCGCGTCGAGTTTTGCAACCTGCATGTTGGTGTGAGAGTTGTGGGACCTTTTTTTTTGTTGCCCGGGTGCGTGATTAACGCATCCGGTGATACCGCACTAACACCCCAGGGTGCCTCCTCCTCCGCTTTTTGCTGGGCCGCCGGACTCGCCTAAGCGATAACAGCAGTGGCCCAGTATGCGGCATCTGCTTACAGCAGAACCATCGCAGCAGCTTGTCGATGACAGCTGGGAGTTGTGGGACCTTGCGCGATCTTGCTGACATTGTTGCTTGTGGTGGTGGTGTTTGGACGACCTTGTTTTTGTGTGTACGCTTATGCTTATGCAGTGTGGTGCACTCACACATTTCATAGGGTTGTGGGTATTTTTTCGTGGGATATACGCCTACTGCGGGCTGGATTATATCACCGACTTTTTAACCGATTTCCAAAAAAGGAGCCGTTATACGTTCGGCACATAATTTTTTTAACATATCATGTTTGTTGCTAGTAAGTAATTTTACCCGCATTGCGTAATATTTTATACAAAGACTAATGTTTAAACAATCATAATAATATGAATCCTTCACTCATATAGATAACATATGTAAGCAAATAGCAAATATTTATTCTTAACTGTGCAATGTAACCTTACCTTATACTTACTACTTATTTAAGAAAAAGGTTATTTTTAACATAAGATAGACTTTAAGAGCCTGTTTCACAAAATAAAGACATTTGGCCTACGGCACAATTTGGCCGGTATACATATGTTTATTGTACATACAAACCGCCTTACTAATAAGAATATTTAATCAGTGGATAAGCAATAAGTACAATGTTTTGTCCTTATCTGATACGTGGGAAAAGTAGCTTGACAGACAAGGACAATACATTGTATTGCTTATCCATTGTGTAAATATTTTTATTAGTAAGAGGGTAATAGTATAATATGAAATATGTACATTTTATCAGTAAGAATATTATGAGGGGAGCCTGGCGGGGCTGGGATCTCAGTCCAATACAATCGATTTATGTCGGATCAAAATGCTTGGTCACTTAAAAACATGACGTGTACTAACAGAGTATACGTGGCAGAAGTGAAACGACATTCATAGTTTAAAATCCAAAAATACTAAAGCCTAAAGAACATCATTTAAAAAAAGAATAGAATAGTTAAAATTTGTACACCTAGCGCTATCGGTGTATTGAGCCGTACTTTAGAAAGTTTAGTTGTTTTGTAAGAAGTATAAGTAGTTTCCGACAGTTGGCGTTGTATCGAAAATCGTGACGCGTTACGTGACGCGACCTTGAAATTTCACTCTCAATGCCTTTCAAGTTTCACTTCAAAATGAAAGTCAACACCTAGGTACTATCATCACTCACTTTGTGCTATTATATTAGGTCCTTACATATGAAATTGGCGTTTTGTCGTACTGGCCAAATTGATCTCAAATATGTCTTCTTTGGTTAAGATTCCAATATAAATTTATACCGCTATTTACTCATGCATTTGTGTTTCGAAAACCGTAATTCACTTGTTTTTTCCTCTTTTGGTTTTTTCTTTGCGTCACTCTGTTTACAAAATGGAAAACTTGAAATATCGTATTATTTTCGAGTACGAGTTCCACCGTGGCACCAGTGCCGCAGAAACGGCTCAAAGGACCGTGGACGGCCGGAGACCAAAGTTGAGAATGAAGAATCGAAGGCTATTGTGGAAGCGGATCCATCCTAAACCACGTCCGAGTTAGCTGCTGGCTGCGGTGTTAGTGTTAAAACTTTTTTAATCCACTTGAAGCAAATTGGAAAGGTGAAAAAACTTGAAAGAAACTTGAAAACTTGAAACCTCTGAATTGCGTGCAGCAAACCGACAAACGCGTGTCGACTGCTGCGTTACATTACTCAACCGGCACAATAATGAAGGGGTTTTAAATCGAATCATTACCTGTGATGAAAAGTGGATCCTGTACGATAATCGGAAATGCTCATCGCAATGGCTGAACCATGGCGAACCAGTCAAAGCCTGCCCCAAGCGAAAATTGACGAAAAAAAAGTTACTTGTGAGCGTTTGGTGGACTAGTGCCGGTGTCGTTCACTACAGCTTTCTTAAATCTGGCCAGACGATTACGGCAGATGTCTATTGCCAGCAACTGCAAATCATGATGGAAAAGCTAGCTGCTAAACAACCGAGGTTGATCATTCACTCTAAGCCACTGCTGCTTCAGGACAACGCTAGACCACACACTGCACAACAGACGGCTACCAAATTAGAGGAGCCTTAATTGGAATGTCTAAGACATCCACCGTACTCCCCGGACCTTGCTCCAACAGATTACCATTTTTTTTAAATTTGGATAACTACTTGCAAGGGAAAAAATTCAACTCCGATGGGGCAGTCCAAAGCGCCTTCAAAGATTTTATTGATTCCTGTCCGAAACGTTTAAAAAAAATCGACTTTATCCTTTACAAAACGCCTTTTTTATTATTAGTTCATTACATATGAACTAATAATAAAAAAAGTATCTTTTATTATTAGTTCATATGCCTTTCTTAAGTCTCAGTAGTAGAGCTGGAGTCAACTATTATAATGATTTTTATTGACACTTTACGAATCATATAATATGCTGAATATGTATTGCGCATGTGTCTGCGCATGATTCGGATATTTAAACAACGTGGAAGTAGATACCACTTTATTTATTGTTTTGTTAAACATCTAGTGGCGAGTGACACGTCGCCACGCTTAATTAGTCTAGCGAAACGTCCTTCGTGTGGACTAACTGCTTAGATGAAATATTATCCGGACAGTAATAATATTCAAGTTCATTGTAAATGTGTTACCTGTTTAAAACGTTTACATATATTAATGATCTATATTTTATTATGAAAGATCAATAAAACCGACAGATAAAAAGGCTTATGGGCTCAATATGTATTGCGTATTACATGAATGCACTTTTAGATTCCAAAGTAAAGCCTAAAAGTGATTTAAGAAGAATGAATGCATTTTAAAAATGCACCTGTATATACATACAGGTGAATTTTTCAAGTGGGCACAGTACCGAGATGAAATCCGAAACTATCAGGAATAGAGAAAAACGCTGAAAGGAGTTGCGAGCCCGATTTTGATAAAAACTAAAATTGCATCATTAAATTTTCGATAAATCAATTTCTCTAGCCAGGAATCGAACCGACTGATTTTGGTAAAAGTGCAGGACGGGGTACTCAAGGTTCAGAGCACAATTAATGTCATCAAGACTTATATAGTTTCATAAACATATTATTTAGTATTGAAATAATCCTTAGATGTCTTACTATTAACATGGAATATAATTTACTTATTAAAATTAGTATTATTACCTTGGTCAAATAAATAGGTCGTAAGATTGCGAAATGTATGAAAATATTCAATTATGTTACCTATTGTTTCTTCCGAGAAACGTCTTCATATTTAAGAGTACTTAATAATTCAAGTATGCAAAAAAAACCAATCGTCTAGCCAATGATATTATTTTTGCTTTCGAGTTGTTCGCTCGAGTTCTGCACCGTCACAAAGTAGGAAGTGTCGGAGTTATCTACAGTTCAAACTGCTATCTGTTGCGCTGATCTCATTTCACTTTAATCTCAATACCTAGTTTAACTTCATTATTATTATCTTTTTCTCTTATTTATAAAAATGGATGTCGTTTCAAATGTGTTGCTAAAACTCGAAAACGACTGGACCGATTTGGCTAATTTTGATCTTAAAATAATTGTAGAGGTTCAGAGAAGGCTTAAAAGGTGAGAGACATTAGAAACTATTTCGAGAAAAATACTAAAAACTTAAATTTTCCCACACTAATTCGTTCCGTCAATAGTGTAAATTCGGGTTTCTAGTGTCACTTGACTGTCAAATATCAATATAAAATCACACCGAGACAGATGCGGCGCGTCATTTTTTAACTCAAAACGTTTTAGAAAATTTTATAGTATTAGAAATTGAAAAAAGTTGTTGTAGTTTGTAGGCATGGTTGTTAGTTGTAGGTTTAGGAATAAATATTTTTAATTATATTATTTACTATAATATAGTAAAAATATACAAAGAGGGCGCATGGGAGCTTTTTGTATGGACTTTGCTATTTTCAATGTTCTTTTGCTCAATATTTGTACTAAAATAATTGTATAGATAATACGAAACCCTTCGTGCGCGCGTCCGACTCGTATTTGGCTGGTTTTTTTCAACTGTGATGATGATGATGATGAGCATAATCCTTAAACTAATACTGGTGGGGTTCAGCGACGTATCTTTACAGTAACAATAAAAGCCCAGGAAACGCTATCAGTTGGTTTATTGATTGATAAATGATGTGTTATATATATCATTTTATGCAGTTTGAAGTTAAGGAAAACAATCCTACTAATAATTTAAATGGGAAAGTTTGTGAGGATGGATGGACGGATGAATGTTTGTTACTCTTTCACGCAAAAACCACTAAACGGATTCCGATGAAATTTATATATGTATATATGTATGGTAGTACTTTAGGCTCTGAATTAAAACAAAGACTGTAAATAGGGTAACCCATCTTTCATCAAAATCTAATAACCTAACCAAGATACATAGGACATAATATTGTCAAAGGAGAGTTCCGTAACTATTAACGCGCAATAGGTTAGGTAAATAACTTCAAAAGTTATTGTCCGATTTCGCTAGAGTATTCAGCAGGGTCTAAGAGCATAGAAAGTTGCAACTTTCTACTTATTATAGTTTAGAAATGCCAGGTGTAACTTGTAAGCCACTTTGGAGGAAAAAAAAGTAGTGTATAAAACTATTTAAAAATTTAAAAATACCTATTCGACAGTACAACATACAATGGGCTAGAATGAAAAAAAAAAGTCATCCTCAGTTCATATGCAAGTAGACCCACCCCTAAAATACAAAGTCTTAATATAAGTATACAATTTTTTTTATAGACTGACGGTCTAGCATAACAGAGCGAAACTATAAGAGTTTCTTATAGTCACTACGGAGTACTGAACCCTAAAAATCCGATGCTGGTCGAATGCGGATTGGCAAAGTTCTAGCGACAACTAGAGATTTAACTTATTATTGTCTTGGTTCCTTAAGATGTCTCACATTGAGAAAACCTTCATACTGCTAGTTACATACCATTCTGGATCAAACCTGCATCCTTGCAAGTTGCAACTAAACCATTCTCCCACGATAAAAAATATTATAAAATTAATCCTCATACTACCGCATTACATCAGAGAATCCATAATGACCGCTCCGCTTTTTTAAATAGTTCGATTGATTTTAATTTCCCCCTCCTCTACCCCATTACCCCCTTCTCTGCTATTACCCCCTTCTCCCCAGCTAATTATCCATCAGGCCCCCGGCAACAGCCACGCACGCATTTTCCACGATTCATTTTGTATTTTACGGCTAAATTCGAAATAGCATTGAGCTCATTAATTTTTGACAAAGGAATATACGCGAGGTAATGGGTTTTTGGTTTTATGGCTTGATTAACCAATAGTATTGGAAATCCATGATTAAATGGACGTGTTTTTGTTTGTATTATGATCATTATTCCCGTCAAGTAGCCTGCTTGTCACAAAAGATAATAAGAGCTCTTATTTCACATACGCCGGTTTTGGTATTAACCATTTTGACAAACAAGATAAGACAAGAAAACAATAATAGAATATTCTGTAGGATAAGAAGCAGAAACTCTTGTCTGTCTTATTTCAGTGGAACATATTAACCTTCAACTGGTGACGTGCCGTCAATTTGACGTCGCAACGAATAAATTACTGCATTTTTCGGAATCGGCTTGTCCCCCGCGACCGCCTCCCCTAGTAGCTGCCTTATTCGCAGTTTGGCGTCAGCCGATACGCGGAACGGACGTCGCAAGCGCACAGTTTAGGTATTAGAGGGTACCCGACGTCATTTTGACGTTACGTCACCTTTAGTGTTATGTTTTAGTTGTGAGCTTAAGTTGTACAATTTCGTTCAAAATGAATCCAAATGATCGCGATTATGAGCGGCGAGTCACTGAAGTATTAGATCAAACTGACAGTGATATTAGTGACCAAGAGGACCGCGAGTTGGAACCAAATCATTACTTAGAATCCGACCATGACACTACAAGTGAGATTGCCGAGTCTGAGGGTGAAGAACGAGATCCAGAGATTGTTGACGAGTATGACGACACCGACGATGAACCTCTGTTCAACATAGCAAGTGACAGACCATACTATTTGGGAAAAAATGTGGGAAATAGACAACCGTTTAAGTGGTATAAAGATCCTCATAGAAACAGTGTTAGAACTCCGAGCCATAATATTATTACAGTTCTAGGCTCAAATAAGCCGCATGATTGTGCTGAAGAAGTAGACTTCTGGAATATTTTGTTCTCTGAGGATATTTTACAGATAGTTGTTCTACATACTAATAGAAAGTTACAAGAAATGAGGAATAAATACAAGAAGGAAGATCGGCTCGAGTTGAAAGACATCGATATTACTGAATTACGAGCGCTGATAGGATGCCTGGTTTTTACTGCTATTTTTAAAAGCAATAAAGAAGATACTGCGTCTTTGTTTGCGAAAGATGGGAAAGGCAGGGAAATATTTCGATGCATTTTTTCGCAAAAACGTTTTCTTCTGTTATTAGCAGCTCTGCGTTTCGATAATCCCAGAACCAGAGAAGAAAAAAAGAAGATTGACCCGGCTACACATATATCTGAGTTGTATGATATTTTCATCTCAAACTGCCAAAAATACTATACTCCTGGATCTTGTATATAGACGAAATGCTTGTCAGATGCCGTTGTCGTAAATTTCTCATGTATATGCCGAAAAAACCGGGAAAATACGGTGTGAAGGTGATGTGCATGACTGACGCTTTGACCAATTACCTCTATAATGCTTATATATACTGTGGAAATGATACTGATAGACTGGGGTTGACGCATGAAGAAAAAGAGTTCTCGAAGCCTACACAGAACATTTTACGGCTAACAAAACCTAAGACTAAAGCTAACAGAAGACAATTGGTTCACATCAATCGAATTAGTAAAGTAGTAAAACTTTTGAAGGAAATTGGTTTACATAAGTAAACCAATTTCCTTCAAAAGTTACTTCGGTACTATGAACAAGAATAAAAGCGAGATCCCCTCAGAATTCAAGCCTAAAAGGACCAGTTGGACAAACGCTATATGATTTTACTAAGGAAATCACTATGATTTCTTATGTACCCAAATGTAACAAAGCAGTCGTTCTTGTATCGTCGATGCACCATGATAAGTGTAACGATCAAGAAGGTGAAAAACCAGAGATAATATTGTTTTACAATAACACGAAAAATGGTGTTGATGGTCTGGACAAAATGTGCAGTAACTATTCTTGTATTCGGAGAACGAAGCGCTAACCACTTGTTCTTTTTTATCGGTTGATAGATATTTGTGCAGTAAATTCTTATGTACTGTACAAGTGCCAAAACCCTCAAAATGCAAGACATGTTAACAGATACACATTTTTGAGTACAGTAGCCGACCAACTTTGCAAGCCCCACATGTTGCGCCGGTATAACAATCCAAAAATTTCTCGAGACATACGTGCTTCTATCAAGCGAATCTTGAAGATAGAAGATTCAGAACCTGAACCTATCACATCTGCAAAGCTGAAAAAACGTGGGACATGCACAATATGCCAAGCAAAGAAAAAAAAAGGACGTCATACTTATGCAAGAAGTGCAAAAAACCAGCATGTCTAGATTGTCTTGAAAAAATTTGTGTAACTTGTTACCAGGCATAACTTTTATTTTTTGTATACAACTAATATACTAAAATTGTTTATTTTTAATAATTACTTAAGTCTTAATAAGAAAATAAGGTTGGTTGTATTTTTTTAAGTTTTGTTTTAAATTTATGTTGATTGATCTCATGCCTATCAAAAAACAGACCAAAATTTAACGTTAAGTATTTAGTAGTTTAGTACACATGAAGTGTATGATTAAAGTTAAGTTTCTATTTAATATGTCAAAAAGATGTTTTATTTTAGAAGTAAACTAACCTAATTTTACGTAACATGACTTATTTTATTTCCCTTATACTTAATCTACAGTATATATGGCTTACTATTGATACGTCATAATGACGTCACCTCTCCAATACTGTGACTTATATGCACGTCACCAGTTGAAGGTTAAGGCTGGGACTATGTTTTCCGGTAGGCCGGGGGAAATACAGTTTGCCCCGGCCTTATATTATTTATGAGCATTATTAAACTCTGCGCTAATACAATTAAGCTGAAAATCGAACACACAAGTGTCTGTATGATTATGACAGCTCGACACTTAAATTTTCAACTCTATTTTTTTAGCACAGCTATCTATTTTCAGTCCTCTGAATTTTCCCGTGGCTGCCGGATTCCTGATCGTATAGTCGCAGCTTTAGGTCTATTTTGACATTATATTTGCGCGCTAGCGTGACCACCGTTGAAATCTATTCTGTCTACAAAAGAATTGACATACTGACAGATAATACGGATAAAACGACAGCTTTTTCAATGTGTCATTTTGTCTATTCGTTCGCGAAAAGAAACCATTTCTATGGTGGTTATGCTAAGCGTGCTGTCTTATTTCCCTTCAGCTGCTGTGGTGTCATAAGTTGTAACTTCCAGAGGAATGAAGTGGCATCACAGTTATTAAGTCATTAGCGAGTAGATTAATGATGACGTACGACCATAATATGGCAGTTCTACCACTATGAAGGCACAAAAATATAGTCTTTAGTCATGTAGTATCATGAGAATTCCGATTTTGCGAGACGTCGCAATTTGCATTATTTATTTATTATTTCAGAAGACTTAACAAAAATTACTTAATATAATATAGCCCTGCATACATAGACGTATATATTATAGACAAGGCATGTTGACGCAAAAAGTGTCTAGACAAATCAGGGGCCACTTTTGGTGTTTTTTTGCATCATTTTTGGCATTTTGACATTTAAAGTATGGTGAAAACAAGATGGCTGACATTTGAAGTATGTTGAAAACCAAGATGGCGTAACTTTTTACTGTATGAAGATTTGTTCATACAAATGTACGCCATAGCCTACCTTGAGTTTTGAATCTTTGCCTACAAAACCGTTCTCCAGTTTGTCTGTAGGATCAATGGTAGATTAGTAAAAACTACTTACATATAATAAAAAATATATTATATTATAACGAGATGGAACATTAAAAACCTTATATAAGGTTGTTCCAAACCAATTACAGATACTTTGTGCATATGATCTACTGCTTATACGAGTATCAAGACGTTTATCCTGAAAAATAATTCAAAATTTCGAAAAAATATGCTAAATGATAGTACATTACGGCTCTTTAGGGCGTTGTTACTTGGATCATAGACCTTATTGACTGCTGATATTTGAGCTGACGGCTTGAGTTGACAGCTGAGTATTGATGTTATTTAAGCACAGTTTTTGCTTCTTCTTTAAATCACCTGTTTCTGTGAGGTTAATGAACTCAGCGCCTTAGAGAGTTTTTAATTATATTTTAGCCTAAACGTCTTTACACAAGCAATAGATTATATGCCTAAAATATGCGGTATTGATTTTGAAGAACCTTACATTTGCCCTCCGATACCGACCGAGTACCATTATAGTTTTAATTCAATATTTTATATTTATATGTTATGGATATTATGGTTGTGGTTAAATATATAATATGATACATCATTAAATAATGATAAATGCTATCATAAGTATCATATCATATCTCGTAAAAACAACGGGAATCGAATATTAAATGAAAAAATTACAATATTAAATGAAATAACAAGAGCACTCCGCTCAGACGATAATTATTCTCCGTTACACTGGAGATGAATGCTATTGTAAAATTAATTAACATTATACACATTACATACGACTTTGTAAAAATCGTAAATGTTAATTATACATTGGCTCTTTGTCTATTTTCTACATTTTATTAATGCGTTCAACATTTGTGCTAATTAAATAATATTATTGTACAAGTTGAATGATGTTTCCACTAGAACTCTACAGGTGTATTTTTATTTGAACGATAAAGGACGTGGTCCAAAATTCATACTAAGAAAACCCAGCGTCGACAGCAATGAAATGTTTGCTAATAGGTTCACTTAAAATCATAGTTGATGACCACCAAAAGGGCAACCCTGAAATGTAGGTGTAGATGTATTTTTTGGTGTAGGAACTGTAGGAGTATGTAAATAGGTTGCTGTTATAGTTGAGTAGGTGTAGGGATAGATTAAAGTTGTAACTTGTAACGGAGCTTTGTTTCCGCCTCCACAATTACGGAACTTTTGCAAGAAATCGTACCTCCGTAGCCTGGAGGTCTAATAGGTACGAGTATACTTTTATAAGTATACTTGAAATTGTTTTCAACACCAAAAACTACAACCTACTACTTACATCGATCAACATTTTTAATGTCTCTCGGGAATCGTAAATTTTCATACGTCTGTCGTTTCCATAGCAAAAACTGACATTATTCTTGCTCATAACTTCTATAGCGTTTTTCGGGATTGCCCTTTTGTGTGGCAAGTGGCAGCAAATATGATTTAAAGCGAACACACTGGCAACCTGTATGGCAAGCGATATTTTATCTTAAGATAAAATATGGTATCTCCGCCGTGTATGATACCCCTCACATAGCTGAGAGTAGCCATAGGATATCAAATAAATGTAGAGGCAAAAGTGAAAAAAATATTTAGTATTTTATTAAATACGCTACACTAAACACTAAATACAAAACAACTTTATACATTTCGTGCTATAATACTGTTTGACTTAGTTAAACAATTAAGTTTTTTAAATGATAATCTAGAGGTTAACACCGCAAGTACGTGACGCGGCGTTGCATTTATAAGATACGTATTCAATATTAAAATTTATTAATTTTAAAAAAGATACACGATCCACTGTTAGAGTTCAAATGTCAAGGTTCACCGTGCTGCATAGCGCGTGTGCAGTGTATGATATATATGAATATATCCTAAAATGCGCGTCGTGCCGCTTATCTTCATGGTGAGAATTGACCTTGATACTCTACCTAATGCCGATTTCTCATTCCTATATTATATTCCTATATATATTCCTAAGTTAATGTACATATATAAAATATGTGCATTAACTTTCTGATCGCAATAATATGATCAAATATTTATTAAACAAATCTTTTAATTTTTTTTCCAATTTATTTATTTAGGTCGCTTGGAACTACATAGGTTATCAGCGACAACTTTTACGTTATTTAAATTAAACCATATAAATCACAATATTTGAGGAATTTTAGAACAATATCACACATATCAGGATTAGTTAATAATACATATGTCATTGGTAAAGCTAAACAATTGTCTTTCGGAATCATAACTACACACACCGGCATATTTAGCGGAACATAAAATAAAGGTTTGATATCAGTATCATATAAGGTTGCTGGCTGGTTTATACGTCATTTAATTTAAAAAGAAATATTTTCAAATTAAGAAAACAATTACTGAACATCACATTTTATGCAATTGTTTTAATTTTATTCAAATACACCTTATCTGGAGCGAACTTCGAGTATTTCTTCCTTCTGAGTTTGATTTAAAATTTCATTGAAATACTGTTTATTGTTAGTTTTTTTTTAATCGCGTATGTTTTTGGAGTTGAGGACTGAATTATGCCTGACTTAGCCCCAACGGAGATTGCCAAATGCCACTCGAAATGCGAAGAAATGGTCAAACCTACAGAGTGATAACCAGAGATCTTCGTCGACCAGTTTCAACGATCTATCGCAGTATCCAACGGTTCAGGGAGACCGGTACTTATGTGAGAAGAGCAGGACAAGGCAGAAAAAGACGCACTTCGAGTAGGGATGATCGTTTCATTCGGCTTCGTGTACGTAGGAACCCCCGTTTGACGGCCGTCCAAGCCCGACATGATTTAGAAGCAGTGCGGGGTGTAACCGTAAGTGAGCGTACGGTACGAAGAAGGTTCGAAGAAGCTGGTTTGGGTTCATTTGTGCCCGCCAAGGCTCCAAGGCTCGAGGTAAATCATCGTAGAAACAGGTTAACTTTTGCTCAGGAACATCGACTTTGGAACGCGGACCAATGGAGTAAGGTATTGTTTAGTGATGAGTGCAGAATTCTCTTAAATCAAATTGACGGCAGGCAAAGAATATACAGACGCAAAGGAGAACGATACATTCAAACAAATTTTGAAACTACAGTTGCATACGGTGGTGGATCAATAATGGTTTGGGGGGGCATTTGTTTGGGAGCTCGCACAGACTTAGTAGTGATTGACAGAGGGAGTCTGACTGCAGACCGCTATATCAGAGAAGTTTTAGAAGAAAATGTCGTACCGTTTGCCCCATATATCGGTGACGATTTTGTTTTTATGCAGGATAATGCTCGGCCGCATACCGCTCGGGTAACTCAAGCTTATTTTAATGATATGAATATCACTGTTATGGAGTGGCCGGCGAGATCACCGGATATGAACCCAATAGAGCACGTTTGGGACTTGCTGAAAAGAAAAGTTAAGTCCAGAATTCCAGCTCCTGCCAACGTGGGTGAACTGTGAATCGCCGTAGTTGAGGAATGGCAGAGACTATCCCAGGAGACCATCGATAACATCATTCTCAGTATGCCTAGACGGGTAGAAACTTTAATAAGAGCACGTGGAGGAAAGACGCGATATTAATCACCATTTTTATAATTTAATTAATTGTTATTTTAATATTAATTTTCACTTTTCCCGGTTACATGAAAAGTTCAAAAATGTACAATTTTTCACAAATAGCCTTTACTTGCAAAATCTGTTCTTAATGTGATCTCATTTTAAGTAAAACAAATGAAACTTTAAATAACAAAAGAAGTGTAGTAAGTAGATTTTAAAATAAAACTATATTTTTTTAATTATGGACCTTTTTTTGTGTTCCGCTAAATATGCCGGTGTGTTTATTACAATCTATTAAAACATGACTAGCAGTGAACGGTGAGCTACATCTAAGACAAGTCCGAGGAGTGCTTTTCGCGAACAAATGCGAGTGAGATGCGTTGGTATGGCCTATTCTCAGCCGTGTTAATATACATTGGTCTTTTCTATTATGTTTAAAAAATTTAGTTTCACCCTTTAGAACGTCTCTCCTGAAAAGATGTAATTTGGAAGAGTCAGTAATCCAAATTTCATTCCACATAAGATTAATTGTGTTAGATAATTGTCGTTTAGCATCGGAAAGTATAATGGGAATGTCGTTACTAGTATATGACATTGAACTAGCTTCCCTAGCCATCTGTTCAGCTTGTTCGTTACCATCTATTCCTTGGTGAGAAGGTATCCATATAAATACTACATCAACTGATAGTTCTTTTAATTCAAAAACGACAGAGTGTATTTTGAATAGCTAAAAGAGAAGATTTAGAATCGATTAAAATAGCATAAAATTGATAGGTTTTGTGATAGGATTAGGGTTTGTTAGAACCATTTTGACAGAACGATAGATTGCATAAGCTTCACATAGAAAAATAGAAAACTTATTACGGTAGGATCTGAATCAAAAATTTTGGAGCAACGGGCTCCATTATCAGTAACAGAACCGTCAGTAAAAATAAATTTATAGTTACGATAACTTTCAACTGGATCAAAATAAAGTTTGCGATAGACTATAGTGTCAGTCGTTTCCTTAACAAATTTGTTAAGAGATAAATCAATACTAATTTTGTTTTTAGTCCATGGTCCCGAATGAGATGAATATGTCTTTGGTATAAGTTAGGTAAAGATTTATTTGAGGATTCCAAATATTTTTTAAACGTAATCTCAATGGGGCCGCCAATCTTACTTCTGCTAGGAAAACTTCGTGAAGGTATTCGACTGTAATTGCCTTATTTACGGGATTAAGAGGTGTTGAAGTACCATAAAATGCGTAAGATAAACAAAGCTTAATTCTTCTAAGTCACAGGTCCTACATCTTTTTAAGGAATATTGAAAACATATTACATAAGTTATTGAAACGCAGAAAAAAAATTATATTATGTGGGGATTGGAATTTTAACACATTAAAGCGCAATAAATTTTGCTTAGAACTTCTTACAATTTTCAAAAATTTCAATATTATTACTCATACCAAGGTACCCACTCGCCTTGATGCATGTCTTGACCAGATAGCGAGTAATATTAAACATGCTCAATCTGACGTACACTATCTAGGCCTCTCCGATCACGAAACTGGTCAAACACTAACTATTAAAGTTAATAAAATCTGCAATCCTAGTTTTTGGTATGAGCAGGTCAGGGATTACAGTATTTCCAATAGTAATAAGTTTCTGAATTGTATTTCATCGCTAACATATTCCGACGTATACGAAAAAACTACTGTAAAAGAATCTTTTCAAGAATTTCATAGTTTACTTTCCTTATTCTTTAATTTGTGCTTCCCAATTTTAAAAGTTAAAAAATATAATAAATCAAATTTAAGTACCTCGTGGTTGACTAAAGGATTGAAAAGATGTTGCATTAGAAAAAGGTTACTTTATGTAAAACATAGACAAACGAGAACCGGGCAACAAAATCATCATTACAACAACTATTCAAAAATATTGAAACAATGTATACATACATCTAAACGGCGTTTTAACAAAAAGGCCTTAGAAAACAAGAAAAACAAATGTAAAGCTGTATGGCAAATAATTAATGAAAACATTAATGACATAAACTCTAATACAAATATAGACAATATAATACATGATAATAAGTTATACACAAATCCCGCTGACATTAGTAATCTATTCAATAATTATTTTATTAATATGACAAATAAAAATGACTTCCAATTTAACACTCATGACATATCAAGTACAATTAATTCAAATAACAATAATTCTGATTCAATATTCTTAAGACCAACATACCCTTTAGAAATATATAGAATTATTAACAGCTTAAACAACACTAGCTCGGTAGGAATAGATGACATAAGTACAAAATTATTAAAAACAACCTCAAAATATTTATCAAAACCTTTAAGTTACATTATTAATCAATCTCTACAAGAAGGGGTTTTTCCTGATATTCTAAAAAAGTCAGTTGTTAAACCTCTGCATAAAAAAGGAGATAGAAAGGTTTTAGACAATTATCGTCCGATCGCATTAATACCAATCCTTTCTAAAGTTTTTGAAAAAGCAATGTTAACGCGTCTTGCAAGTTATGCATCACGTCATAATATCTTAACTCAGAATCAGTATGGGTTCCGAAAAAACAGCAACACTGCCTTAGCCTGCTTCAATCTAATTAAAATAATCACAGAATCTCTAAATGATAAAATACCGGTTTCTGCTTTATTTCTCGACATGAGCAAAGCATTTGATCATGTCGATCACGCCCTTCTGCTGTACAAACTTGAAAAATACGGTATAAAAAAATCCTATCTATCACATCGGTCCCAATGCGTCGAAATAAGTAGAATAATAAATAAAAATAAACTTTCTGTGAGATCACAGTTTAAAGTAAATGCTTTCGGTGTTCCCCAAGGAAGCCTACTAGGTCCTTTCTTATTCTTGCTGTATATAAATGACCTACCTAAAATAACCCATCATCCAACGATACTATTCGCAGATGACACCACTCTCATCGTCAAATATAATGACAAAGACACTTTTGAAGCTGAATTAAATTCTACTCTGGAAAAAATAATTAAATGGCTTGATAATAATAATCTCAAAATCAATATTAACAAAACACAGCTAATTCAATTTCAAACTTACAAAAGTAAAAAATATAACTTAAATATACAATTTGACAGAACAAATATTTTGGAAGTTGACTCAATTAAATTTTTAGGACTCATGCTTGATAAGAACTGCAACTGGAAGGCCCATATAGATTATGTGTGTAATAAGCTGGACCGGTTCGTTTATGCTTTACGTAGATTACGTCAGACGGTAGGTGCTGAGGCGGCACTAACCGCGTATCACGGCTATGTATCATCGGTCCTCTCTTACGGTCTGCTGTTGTGGGGTAATTCGGTAGAAATCGAAAAAGCATTTCGTATCCAAAAAAAATGTGTGATAGCTATTTGTGGTGCCTGGTATTTGGATAGCTGCAGACCACTGTTTAAAAAATTACGTTTGTTACCACTAGGCTGTATGTATATTCGAGATCTCTGTATCTTTGTTAGGCTACATCCAGAATACTTTAAACAGAACTCAGAGGAGGGTAGGAAAAATGAAAGATATAAATTTAAACTGTACCGCCCTTGGTGTAACTTGAATTTATACAGAGATAATGCATACATACAAGCTATACAGATATTTAATAATTTACCTAATCAATTCAAGGAATTGCCTACAATTTATAAATTTAAAAGAAATCTGACATCTTGGCTTATAGAAAATAGTTTCTATGACATAAATGAATTTATACTACAGAACAAATTAGTCAATATTATCAAAAATCTTAAATTCATTAGATTAAGTGCAAGCAATATTATTGATAAATAAAAATAAAGTTGACATTTATTTATATGGCTTTGAAGTGATTTTTAAATTATAATACATTTGACATTGAACTTATTTAATTATTTATCTTGTGACCTAAAATATTTTGTGACCTAATGCATTCTCAAATTAACATTTTAACTATTTATATGATTTTTAACTTTATTATTTTAATATATATGTTGGAGTGTGGTGACGATCCATGAATAAATACGATGGAACACTTTACAAGAGATGTTTATTCCACTAGAGTTCGAACACGAATCAGTCAAACTGCAGGCAGCCATAGTTTTTATAAGGCGATCAAAACAAGTTACCGGAGGGGATAGGGCAGGGTATGGTAGATAGGTAGGGAGGTAGGCGCGCGTAGTATTTTTGATCGACTTATATTACAATCGAATAAACTAATCTAGCTAAATAATTATGATTAAGTATTTATAAAATTGATTTAAATAAATTACACATTTTACTTTAATTACAATAATTATTTGTTGAAACAAATTATTTAATCAAATATTCAAATTTATAAACCTATCCTATGCTAATTTTTAACTTTATTTAATAAGACGCTATCACGGCCGTTCTGATTAAAAGCTCGTGCTCTGAGCGGAGACATATTCAATCTGGGAACAAGAGTGCAGAATAATTCTTATTGTTTTAAAACCAAATTATAAGTAAATTCATAATATATCGTCATTCAATCAATGAAATTTTTCGATCGCCCAGTTATCAGACTAAATCACCTAAGTGATCCATCCGGATAAGTGGCGCCCAAAATATACAATTATTCTGTCCAGTTGCCAGACTAAATCACTCACGTGATCCGTACAGGCAAGTGACAAATTTAATATTATTTGGCCCAGTTGTCAGACTAAATCACTTATTGACGTGATCCGTTCAGACAAGTGGCACTCATTATACTGCCCAGTTGTCAGACTAAACCACAATCGTGATCCGTACAGACAAGTGGCTTATTAATTTTCATCGTCTGATTCGGTAAAGCTATCACGGTTATCTAACTTAGGGGTTGGAACTGGTCTGACATGTTCGTGTGATACAACAGTTACATTATTATTTCTTAAATTTTTCACTTCATACCCATCATTTTATAGTAATTTAATAATTTGGTAGGGCCCTAAATATTTGGGACCTAGTTTATTTTTTGACCATTGGATATCTTTGCACAGAACATAGTCGTTTAATTTGAAAGAAATAACTGTCGCACATTTTTTGTTAAAACGATTTCTATTTTTGTGGGACTGTTCGGTCATTCTGATTTCAGCTTCTTTGCGGATTTCATCACGGTTAGTATTTGTTTCAAGAAATTGTGTAAATTGTGCGATAGAAGGTGGAGCGCAAATTTTACCTATTAATAATTCTAAAGGGGAATGTCCAGTTGCCTTAGATTTTGTGCCAATTAATCGAGAGTTGAAACTCGCCTAACTTTGTAACCCAAGACCCTTTTTGAGATTGAGCTGTGGCACTAAGGTGATCTTTAATAGTGCGCATTAAACGTTCAACTTGACCATTTGCTCGTGGTACCCCTTTGGCTTTGGCATTATAGCTGGTTCCCTAACTGAAATAATGCGTTTGGGGGTACCAAAGAGATTGATCACCTCTTGAATAGATTTAAGAATGAGACTTAAGGTCTTATCTTTAAGTGGGTGGATGATAACAAATTTAGTATAAGCATCGATCGCAACAAATGCGTAAGCTTTTTGCTTGCCTCCTGTTAAATTTCCAATCAAATCAACGTGAATTGTGTGAAAAGGGCCATTAATTTTGTCGATCGGGTGAAGATTTATTTGCTTTTTACCTGATGCTTCTTTACCGACTTTACAGTTTAAACAATTATCGCAAAATTGTCGGACTCTTTTAGACATATTCTTGAACCAAAAGTGTTCTCTGATTTTATGTAAAGTTCGTTCCCAACCAGCGTGTAAAAGGGTGTGGTGGTATTCATTTATAAGATTACATACTAGAGCGTTTGGTATAATTATTCTACTGCATGAGTTTCCTTTATCATTTTGAATTTTTATGTATAAGATATCATTTTTCATTGAGTATTTCTTGTCATGGTCTTCTTTGTTAATTATTGACTCTCTTATTTTATTTAAATCAAAGTCTCTTTTCTGTTCTACGATAATCCAAGATGAATCTTTAGAAAGCATATTAACAAGAGGATTTCTACTCAAAAAATCTACATGTGACATTTCTTCACCTTTTCTGTATTTAATGTCGAATTCAAAACTTTGTAAGAAGGACCACCATCTATGCACTCGTGGTGTCAGTTCCTTTTTTGTTCGACTTGCCTTAAGGGCGTTACAGTCAGTGACCACCGTGAATTGTCTACCAAACAGAAAATTCCTAAAATGTTTTAAAACTTTTACAACTGCGAGTTTCTAGTTCATAAGAGTGATATTTGGATTCTGGTTCAGTTGTACGCACACTGTAATAAGAAATAACTTTGCGGCGGGAATTTTCAATTTGAATTAGCATTGCTCCGAAACCGAGGGAACTGGCATCAGTGTGAACTTCAATAGGTAGTTCGTCATTAAATATGGACAGTATTGGGTCTGATGTTAAGTAGGTGATTATCTCTTGTCTTATATTTTCGTGTGCTTTGGTCCAATTCCAGGTGCTATCTTTTTTTGTTAATTGATAGAGGGGTGCCATTTTCTGAGAGAAATTGGGGATGAAACGACGGAAATAACTAGCGAGTCCATTAAATTGTCGCAACTGTTTAACGCATGTTGGAGGTTGAGAGTTAACAAGAACGTTAATTTTATTAGGGCTAGGCATAACCTCACCATTAGAAATAATGTTTCCTAAATATTCAACGGAGTTTTTCAAAAATTTGCATTTGGAAATGTTTAATGAGAAACCTGCGGCAGATAATCGTTCAAGAACTAACTCTAAATAATTCAGGTCTTCTTCTACAGTTTCTGAAGGGATAAGGACATCATCCATATAAACAAGAGCGATTGAGTCTTTATAATCTCCAAGAGCTTTATTGATAGCTCGCTGGTACACGGAAGGGGCATTGCATAATCCAAAAGGCATTGTTAAATATTCAAATTGACCATCGGGCGTCACGAAAGCTGTTTTTTCTATTGATTGTTCTTCAATGGGAATTTGGTGAAAGCCGGATTCCATATCTAGGCTTGTAAAATATTTAGCTTTTCCTAACTTATCAATTTGATCTTGGATCAAAGGTAATTGTCCCCCTTACCATTACCCCCTAGGTAATTGTCTCTTACGGTGTTCATGTTCAACTCTCTATAATCAACACAAAGACGATCTGTACCATTTTTCTTTTTTACTAGAAGAATGGGGCTAGAATATGGAGAACAGCTATCTCTAACGATACCTTTATTTTTTAGGTCTTCAATAATTTCTTTGACCCTTTTTCGTTCGACAGGAGCTAACCTATAAGGTCGTCTTTAAACTATGCGATTGGGGTCTTTCAATCGGATTGACAAAATTCCAGTTGTTGTTTTGCGAATAGAGGTATTCATGCCAAAACTATCTTTGTGCTTAATAATTATCTCATTGAGTTGAGTCCGATAATTGTCAGTTAGGTCAGAGTCAATAGAATCAAAAGAATTATGAGAGGAAAAATAACATATGCTTAGTTCCCTGTCAACGGCTATTCCTTTTGTTGTAATTGTAATTTTAAGACCGGGTGTTTTTAAGGTGTCTATACCGAGGATCACAGAATACGGTAATTTTTCTACAACGTGTAAGCTGACGTCAAATGATACTCCGTTTAAACTAGCTACAGTATAAATAACCTCGTTAGATAACAATGGTTGATTTGTGATACTACGCAACTTAAGCACTTCAGTAGTACGTTTACCAGGGACAGATCCAGCTGCCTTTTGTGAAATAAGAGAACATTCAGCACCAGTGTCAATTAAACAAGAAAGAGTTACATTACCAATGTTGATCTCCGTACTGCCAGGTGTGTTGCGCTGAGCCAGGTTAGCTTGGGATTCTCCTTTACTTCCCACCTTCGGGCCTGCTGGTTTGGAGCGACAGTCCTTCGTTAGATGACCCGCTCGCTTGCAGAACTCACAAAAGATTGATTTGCAGTCTCGTGCTCGATGACCTGGTTTTCCACACTTCATACACGTAAAGTCGGTTCTTGGATGTTTTGCATAAGGTTCATTAATTGATGAAAACTCGGCAGGCCGTTTTCTATAGTTGCGTAGATTAGCAATCAGTTCGGCTTGTGACTTTGGAGCTGATCGCAGCAGTTCTGATTGAATAAATTTCGGACGGATTCCTGATATGACGGCTTCAACCATTAAATCTTCTGAAGCTTTTGGGGAAATTCTTGAAAATAGACGCCAAGCTTCGCTCACGTACTCGGCATAATTTTTTGCGTCATTAGATGTATATTCACGAAATTTACTGACGAAATGTCTATAACGAGATTCCGCCATAAACTGGGTATGTAATTCGTTCTTTATTTCAGCCCACGTAGCGTATTTATGAGCGTTAGCATCAGCCCAAAGCTTCGCTCGCCCTCGAAGGCATGACAATCCTTTCATCATTGCAGTTGTAGTTGAAAATCCTCTAAGATTGATCAAGGAATCAACTTGCTTGCACCATTCCTCTACTGTCAGCTGACAATTATCGGGGTCGAAATCAGGTAAGTAGATTTCGCTCAATTTCTGGCTTGCGGTGAATGACGGCATTGTCCTATTTTGGCCAAGAAGTTGTTGTAATAATTGAACTTGAAGTCGCAGAAATGAAAGCTCGTTAGATTCTTCACTGTTGACGTTGCGGATATTACTCGAGGAGTATGATGGTATTTGGGCACCATCACGTGGTAAAATCGGAGAGCTGCTGCCTGGATCCGGGTTAGGGGCGTGTCCATCCGCTTCTTCTGATGTTGGAGTGTGGTGACGATCCATGAATAAATACGACGGAACACTTTACAAGAGATGTTTATTCCACTAGAGTTCGAACACGAATCAGTCAAACTGCAGGCAGCCATAGTTTTTATAAGGCGATCAAAACAAGTTACCGGAGGGGATAGGGCAGGGTATGGTAGATAGGTAGGGAGGTAGGCGCGCGTAGTATTTTTGATCGACTTATATTACAATCGAATAAACTAATCTAGCTAAATAATTATGATTAAGTATTTATAAAATTGATTTAAATAAATTACACATTTTACTTTAATTACAATAATTATTTGTTGAAACAAATTATTTAATCAAATATTCAAATTTATAAACCTATCCTATGCTAATTTTTAACTTTATTTAATAAGACGCTATCATATATGTAATAAACTTTCTGTTAACATAATGGTCAAAACCAATTATTTATTGTATAATCTATAGATCGACCAATTGCTTTTACTTTATATCTAAAACTATATTTTATAAGTAGACTCTGGAGATTGTATATTTTAATTTCACACACCATGCTATCATGGTAGAATGTATGTTTTTTCTTTAAACTTACCATCTGCATATGTAATACTATGTACTTACTACATTCAGTGAATAAATGATTTGATTTGATTTGATTTGAATTCAGACTGCATAGTAAATTTTTATTAGCTGAATCATAAATTATCGATCCATAATCGAGTTTAGACCTTATTATTGCCCGGTAAACATTTAACAAACTGTCTTTTTTTGATCCCCACGTTATAGATGATAAAACTTTAATTATGTTTAAAAGTTTATGACAGTCTGCTTTTAATTTTTTAATATGCGTTTTCCATGTATGTTTACTATCAAATAACATTCCGAGAATTTTAAATATAGAATAAGTCCTAGTAAGTGGATGGCCATCAAGATTTAGTGTAAGACTATTTTGTCTAGAAAATATAATAAACTACGTTTTAGATTTAGAAAACTTGAAACCATTTTCATTAGACCATTTATGCAGTACATTAAGAGAATTTTGAACTAGTTGTGAAGTTGTTTGAATATTTTTTCCAATGCAGTACAATGTTAAATCATCCGCGAAAAGTAAACCTTTAACGATACTTTTTATAACAAAAAGAGCGTCATTAATAGTAAGTATAAATAAATTACACTAACTACAGAGCCTTGTGGAAGTCCATTGGCAATATTAATTGCATCGAAATAATCATAATTTATTCTCACTTTAATTTTCCTGTGAGAAAGAAAATTGTTTACAAAATGAAAAAAAAATATATTTTCTGCAATATTAAGTAATTTTAAGGCGTTTAACACTCTTTGAAACCATTTCGTAAGCTTTTCCTATGTCCATTGATACTGCCAATAGATGACCTTATATAGCTAAGGCTTCACAAATTTCTGTATCTAACACTGCTAAATGATCATTCGTTGAGCGAAATTTACAGAAGCTAATTTCCAACTATTTTTCATTTATTTATTAATTCTAATTTCCAACGAATACGATTTGCAATTATTTTTTCTAAGATCTTACAAAGATTTCACGTTAAGACTATGGGTCTATAATTATTAGGTAAGGTATGATCTTTGCCTGGTTTTGGAATAGTGATTACGATAGATGTACGCCATATCTCGGGAAATAAATTATTTTTCCAAATTTTGTTATATAAATTAAAAAGATATGTAATACCGTTATTTGGTAATTTTTTAATTAGGCAATTTGGAATACCATCAGGGCCAGGTGAGGAATTTTTGCAGTTATGTAGTACGAAAAGATGTTCATCAAGGGTAAGTGATCCGCTTATTGAGTTTTCCTCCTGTGTACTGGATACATTTTCCGGTGAAGACGTGTATTTTTGATAAATGTGAGATAAATTCATTACTGTAGTTAGAGTGTGACGAATTTTTTGCAAAGTTTTTTGCTAACACGTTCTCGTATCAATGTTAAATGTAATGTTAAATTAATCTATTTATTTTGTTCTAGATTTCAGAAGATGGAGTTTGGGGAGTAATTGAAGAGTGTAAGCATGCCAGGACTTAAGCTCAGTTTCTTTCAAGAGTCTTCTAGCAATTGACCTAGTTTTTTTATAATTAATCGATTGACTTGTATTTTAAATATCTCCTATATGCTCTTTTGTAATTTTTAATCGCAGTTATACATTCATCAGTAAGCTAAGGCAATGTTTTACGATTACCTTTGATTCCTCGTGTCTTCGAAATAGCTAAATTGGCAGAGTTAATCAATAAATTATTAAACTTTATTACACTTTGATCAATTGTAGTATCAGTAATAAGTGAAATATCAGTTCCTTAATACCTTTGTTTATTAAATCCTGGTATAAATCCCGTTCCGATTTTAAAAAATTCATTTAGGAACCTTAGAACTACTTTCTAAGGAAGAAGATGAATGACTTATTATGATAGGATAGTGGTCGCTATCATACGGGTTGTCTAATACATTCCATTGAAATAAAGGCGCCATCGTACATGAAGATAAAGCTAAATCACTAGCACTAGTCACACTAGTCAACGCATTGGCAACGTTAAAATAAGTGGGTTGATTTTCGTTCAGTATAGTTATGTCATTGTGTGTATCTAAAATATCAAGAATAATCTTACCACGAGAATCAGTTCGTGAGCAAACAATGGCAGTTAAAATAACCAATCAAAGAAATGGCTTCGGTAATTGATTAATTAAATTTAAAAGATCTTCTTTAATTAAAACAGTACTATTCGGTAAATAAATATTGCATAATGTAATCATTGTGGAAAAATTTATGATACTGGCAACAGCTTCTAAATTTGTGTTAAGATTTACATCGGACACAAAAATAATAGGTCTTTACCTATGAAATTGCCGTTCTGCAGTACTGGCCATTTCAAATCAAAATAATTTTTGTTTGGCTACGAATTCTAATTTCAAATTAATTTTATTTTAAAAACATGGAATTCTTTTTCCAAAAGTAGTCCTTTGTTTATTGATTAGTGTTACATTTTCATCTCATTTCAATCTTTTTCGTCATCATGGATACGTTAAAAATTCGAGTAATTATGGAATATGAGTACCGTCGTGGCAGCAACGCGGCACAAGCGGCACGCAACATCAACGACGTTTACGGAGCTAACACTACAAACCAACGCACCACCTGTTATTGCTTTGCTCACTTCCGTTCTGGAAATTTCGACCTGAAAAATGAGCCTCGCGGTCTTCTGAAGACTTTGGAGTTACGAATTACGAATAAAAGGCGATTGTGGAAGCTGATGATACACAATCTACGGCTGAATTAGCAGCAGCTTTCGACGTTAGCGTCAAAACAATATTGGTCCATTTGCGTCAAATTGGCAAGGTAAAAAAGCCTGAAAAATGGGTGCCCCACGAACTCAATGATCGCCAGCGCGAAGTACGCGTCGAGACGTGCCTTGCACTGCTCAACAGACACACAAATGAAGGAATTTTGAACCGCATTGTTACCTGCGATGAAAAATGGATTCTGTTTGATAACTGCAAGCGCTCAGCAAGTTGGTTGGTTCCTGGTTCAGCACCTAAACAACGCCCTAAATGAAAACTTACCCCTAGAAAAGTGATGGTCACTGTTTGGTGGTCTAGCGCCGCGCCGGTGTGATTCATCACAGCTTCTTCCACCATCACCAAACGGGGTGAGCATTACTGCAGATGTGTACTGTGAAGAACTGAACGCAATGATGGAGAAGCTGGCACATCTCCAACCAGCATTGGTTAAGCGCTCGTCTCCGCTGCTCCTGCACGACAACGTCAGTGTGTGTGTGCAGTATGCGACCTCATACTGCACAGCAGACGGTCTCCAAGTTGCAAGAACTGGGGTTGGAAGCTCTCCGTCATCCGCCCTACTCACCAGACCTTGCGCCTACAGACTACTACTTTTTCCAGAATTTGGATAACTTCTTGGCGGGAAAAAAATTCAATACCCGAGAGACAGTACAAAATGCTTTTGAAGAATTTGTTGCCGCCTCCCGTCCAGCTGATTTCTTTAAAAAGGCATCAATAAACTGCCACTGCGTTGACAAAGATGCATTGATTGCATGGATGATTACTTCGATTAATACAAATAAAAAATACATGAAAAAAAATCGTTTAAATTTTCATACAAAACGGCAATGTCATAGGTAAATAAATAATATTAGACCTAATATAAGACACTACACCTCCACTTGCGTGGGGAGTAATATTTCTGTTTTTAAAAATAGCTTTATATCCTAAGATTTGATGACAATAATTATTTTTAAAATTGGACTCTTGTAGGCAAATACAGCTAGGATTCCTTTCTGATAACAATTTTTTAATCTTTGTTTACGTTTATAAAAGCCATTGACATTCCATTGAAATATATCTTACCTAGACATTTTTAATTTTATTTAGTAATTTAAGTTTTCGTTGTAAACAAATAATTACTCTTAATACTTCTATTAGTGAAATACGGGTACAGATCCGTTAACATTTTATCAATTGAAGAAGGGTCTTTAGAGTATTGAGCACAAATGGCACTTATATCTTGAACTCCATGGGTGTTTTCAAGAAAACTCTTATATTCTAATTGGTTCATTGGATAGCAATTAGAGGACGAATTAATAATTGTATTTATCTTGTCCTAATCAGCCACCACCAATTCACTAACTGATGTGTACGTTTTCTTCTTTTTCCGTATATTTTTGGCCAAATCTATTGATGACGTGTCACTGAAGCTCGATGTATCCTCAGACATAATATTCTCTTCGTTATGTACTAAAATATTATTTCCAGGCAATTCTTGGGTCTTATTTTGGTGTATAGAAATGGAATCAGAAGATGGGGGATGTGGGTGTTTTAGCATCGAACGAGATACTTGTGAAATATCTGACTCGAGAGAAGTAACATCTATTCCCGGCTGATTTTATAATTCAGTACAATTCTTAGCAATGTGCCCAAATTTTTTGCATGTAAAACAGTGCATTTAATCCGAAGGCGAATAAATCCAGTAATTGGTTTCATCTAATTTTACTTGAATGGTGTTCGGCAGTTTATCACTATCTTCAGGAGTTACATAAACCTGACGCCTGAAGCTTAAAATATGGTTAAAACCGGGTTCAGTAAATCCGGCACGTAGAAAAGTAATCAGGGATTGAGACGATTGCGGTGTTGAGGTCTTCTAAACTCATTTTAATAACTTCATGGGGAATGACTGGACAAACATTAGAAAGAACAATTCTTTTGTTACGAGTGACAAGCGATATAATAGCAATGTTTTGTCCATTTACGTATATTATTTTGTGTTTGTCGGCTAATTCATCGGCTAATTCCTTCCTTAATAAACACAGATTCTGTTATTAGCAATTCTTGATACAAATCTTATTAACGTGGGATTTATTACCTTATACAAGGCCTCTGTATATTCTTTTAACAGTGTGTTATCAATGGCATCCATAACTATAGCTTGGTTTTTCTTTGGGAATGTATCATTTTGGGTAACGGCAGCATAGCTAGATGAGTTCGGGTTCGGTTGGGTCATTTTCTTCGCTGAGTGATCCCTGTAGTCGGAGATCAAAACAGCACACGAGACAATAACAACAAGCTGATAACGCGCGAGCGAGTAATTTACCTACCACATGTCGTGTGGCCTACCTACCTACAATACGTATGAACGTCAAACGTTCACTCCTTTTAATAATTGTGACGTAAATATTCAACTTTCAATCTATTAGCACTCTGCACACGTAAAGTTAAAATCCATTAGTGGCTTGGAACGTAGTCCAATCCGCGGAAGGATTTGTACGGTTTGGTCATGCTAATTACATCTAACCGCGGTTCGGACTGCCGGCGTCTTACATAATACATCAAAATAAGTTGCGAGCGGTTCAAACTGAGGAAAATGCGCTATCATTATGTTGACATGCCAGAACGGACTGTCGGCCCCGCGCATTGACGCTTTCGGTTCGGTGCGCGGGTTGGAACAGCGTGCTATTTCCCTCAGTCAGAACTATACGTGTGACGGACGCTAATCCCATGAAAATGGATGAAAACTGAAAAAAAGATTTGGATGTACCAAAGCTGTAAGTTAGGTACTTCATTTAAATCTGGTCAGTTTCGAAATAACAAACATAATATCAAACAAATGGTTTCATACATCGTCACTATTAAATTATTCTACACAAACGATTAATACATATAAAGTATCAAATGCGATTTTACGTAACACGAGCTATATTATGTTATGTTTTTCGTGATATAGAGACAGTAAATGCAGACAAAGTGATGACGCATATTATGTAAGCATCAGTAATAATTCCATATTTGTATGCTCCTTTGTTCGTTTCACAGGTTATTTTTTAGGGTTAGTTCAAACCGCGAAGATACGCGACGCTACGGGGTGCTGCATTTTAGTGAAGTGAGTTTTTTTTAGTGAATAAAATTCAATGTTGAATAGAGATCTTAAAAATGTTATGTAGCTCGTGTCGTTCGTTTCGGTATGAATTGACCCTTTTATTTTTTTAATGCTATTTGCCACAGTCGCACATGTGTATACAGGTACATGTCTGAGTCGAGTCATTCACAAAATATATTAACACTCTCCGTCTAAAGGTATAGGCAATGGAGTGCCGCGACGTGTAGTTCCGCTGCCGCGTAGTGCATTATATCTCATACAATTTCATACAAATAATATTTGGCCGTGTCGCGTCGCGTAGTTCCGCTGCCGCGTAGTTACGCCTAGGGCGGTCACATCTTAACGCTCTATTAATGTTTCCGTCACTTTCTTCAGCACAGATATGGGGATTATTATCCAGAAGCAGACTTTTTTTCCAGAACACTCGGACACATATTATATTCTGAATCGTGTCACTCACACTACATTATGTATATTGTGCTCATGCTGAAGATTCCTTACTAGAGTCCATATTTCTCTTCGCTCTAGCTCTCTATCAAGGTTTCCGTTACTTTCTTGATACTCGTCATACTATTGTATAGATGGAAGAATAAATACAGTAGTAGACCGACGCAGACGATGAAGAATATGATACAGAAGCAAACCACGCACTCGGAGATGTATATCCTGAGTCGGTCAGCTCGCGTCACCCGCTCGCGCGGGATTTCCACGCTGGAGTAACTCCACATTTATGTTATGTCTGAAACAAAATCGACATGTTAGATTATCTTATACTTTAAACGAGACAATCCTGTATATATATATATACGAAATTTAGTATGCAGGGAGTTTTGGGGAAGAAAATGGGTCTAGCTAGGTTTTATCCCTGGAAACAGCGCATTTTATGTTATATATGTTTTTTATTTCATCGCGCAATAATATATCAATAATTTCGACTCTCGTTTGGAAATTCTGAATGTGGTGGGTTCAAACCCCGGTAAAATATTTTTGTGATTCTTTTTATTTTTTTTTAATCTACTAGAGCTCCGAGCAAAGCTTGGTTACTCAGGTTATACCCATATTATTAAGTTACATTTACGCGCTAGCGAATTCTATAGTGTTCTAAGCTACTTCCCTCCCCATACCCGTGGAATACTGCTTGCCAACCTGCTTGCCCAGCGAATGTGGGCGCTATTATAATCAACATTGAACTGAAACTGCTTTAGCGGCGTTGAAGCGAAATTTCAAGGTCGCGTCACGACACGATTTGGATATAACGCCATCTCTCGGAATTTACTTATACTTCCAGGTGTACAATTTTTTTTTATTATATTAAACACATATTTAATACACATCCATGACCTAGGAACATAGAAAACTGTTTTGTTCCATCGGCGGGATTCGACCCCGCGACCTCTGGCTTGAGCGCCAACGCGCTAACCACTGAGCCACAGAGGTCGTCATGAAAAATATTCGCGTAAACAAGAGAAATCAATAGAATCTATATTATTATATTTAATAATTACTAGTAAAAGAAGTCGGGCCGGAGCACTAGTGTGCAGACAGTGAATCAATACAGCTTCTGGTTTGGGGTCAATTAGCGATTAAAAGTGTAAACAAACATGCGCGGCGATACACGGGTACTTAGCACAGTGTACACAAGTCCACAGTCCCTACGTACTGTCACTAGCTGCAAACTGGTACCACAGATTAAAGAAGGAGGAACAGATAAACAGTAACATAGTTAGCTTTAGTTCTGATTGCACCACTTCAAGCACACGGTGTGTCCACGATTATGTGGAAAAAATTGTGGACCGTTGAAGGGGACGTCAAAATTATCCAAATTTGATCAATTTGGATCGTTTTATCTCAGATTCGAGAAAGACGAACAGATAAACAGCTACATAGTAAGCTTTCGATTCGATTGCACTACTATAAGCATATAGCCTAAGAGCTTACTAGGAAATTTAGAGCAGGTGTTTGAGGCAAGCTGAAACCTTGTCCTTATAGTTCTTCTATTGTACCTCAACACGAGACTGCAGGTCTGGCTGGTCAGAAGTGGGACTAAGTCAATATACAAATTTTTGAAAAGTGTTTTTTTATCCCAAAAAATATGTGTAAGGCAATTTGAAGTTTTGATATAGTGTTAGTTTGATGTTTAAGGAGTTGGGTGGAAATAAAGCCATGTCATTTAGTCACGGCTTTAACCTTTACATTCAAGTGTAAAAGTAAATTGGAAATATGCTGGCTATCAATTCATGATTTTCTGACATCTATCAGTCATTTTATGAACTATGATTTTCTTATAATCAACGTATAGTATGTAGATCAAGATATAATATCAAAATATATGATCGAAATATTAAAACTTCAAATGGCCTCAAACATATTTATTGGGATAAAAAAATCACTTTTCAAAAATGTGTATATTTTTTAGCCCCGCTTGTGACCAGCCAGTCCAGCAGTCTCGTGTTGGGGTGCAATAGGAGAAGTATAGGACAAGGTTTCTTGTCTGGCTTGCCTCAAGCACCTGCTCTAAATTTCCTAGTAGCTCTTGGGCTATTATACAAACGCATGATCGTGTGAGATACGAATCTGATCTAGTGTGTTGTTGTTGTATTTTTATATTATTTATTTATAAGCATCATTTAAAAAAATATTTCTGCACAACTTCCTCTACATAAACTTTAACTGTGCCAAATTTCATACTTCTCCATTATCATAGTATTCTTGATACTGGGCACAATGTTTTTGCTTCACGAATGTAATATGATATCGCACGGTAAATAAGTGACATTTGAAATGGTAGCATCATATTTTCTTTTTGTTTACGCTCAGATTTAATTGGATTTGAACAGAGTATAGATAATTGTAGCTAAATAATATAATAATAATATCTATGGACGCTTCCACACCACATCAATCTGGTCCTGTACTAGGTATCCGAGGAACCTGTATCACAGGTACCAGATATTTAATACATTTATACTAAACACATATTTAAGATTTTCATTATACATATATTTAACACACGTCCAAGACCCAGAAACACAGAAAATATCGAGATGACCCTTGGCATCGTGAGAGGGCCTTAGTTTACATACCTACCCCAAATGGCACGGTTAATGCCACTTTGACATTGGAACTGACCGCAAACCGGTTGTTCCCACACAAAACAATGTAGCCTAATAATATTGGTTTTATTGGAGAACAAGACCTTGGCCTTTAGTCAAGATGCATTCGGTAATTTCGACGGCGAAGTGAGGAATCAAAAATGTATGGGATTGGACATTAGCCATCGCTAAGTGACATGACGCTGCCTTATGTCAAATCCCATACATTTTATCAACAAAATCTGTTTATTGACAAACATTTTTTTTTGTGATAATCTTCTAATAATCTTGAATCGAGCAATTATTGTTTGTAGGTATACATAATCAGAATCTTGGAAACGGCTTCAAGTGAATATGAAACCTCCCGCGCGGAGAGCGCGCGCGCCGATTCCGATTTGTTCAATTCCTATTTTTGAAAGTGTGTATAATTAATTTTTTTTACTAGTACCTAGATTAAATGAGTTAATTTAGTACTAAATATACAAAAAAAAAACAATTTAGATTAATTGTCACATGTAACTTTGTTCCATGCATAATATGTCGAATTTACCAAGTCTGGAAGGGCATTGTGCAATACCTACTTTTACTAGACATTTCAAATTGAGTAGAATGTATATGGATGGCACTTTCAATGGTGAACGAAAAATTATTTTTCTTGTAATTAACTTTTATTTGGTAAGTTATATACTCATTTATCGGTTGTTAAAACTATATTTAATGTGTATGAATAATGAATATAAAACGATTCTTATCTATGTATCTTTCATTAAATTAAAGTGGTAATCTTAATCAGTTGTATGATTAATTTATTTATGGCAATAACCCATTCCCGTGTACACATGGTACATTTATTCGGGGAGACTTGATCCTTATGATGACTTAAAATATTGTTAATTTTTGATTAATAATTGAATATTCACATAGTCCCAAGGCATAAAAAACAGAAGAAGGTACACAAGAAAGAGTACCAAACCATAAAAATAGTTGGTTAAAAAACGTTATGGCGAAAATAATGCTAAAACCCGCCACGAAATAAATAATAGTAATTAAAGTTTTTAGTGGTCTATTAAGCAATAAATGATTAGTTTTACCAACCCTAAACAAAAAAAAATGAATTTGAAGTCGGAAAAAACCAGGGCAATTCTGTTGGAACTCAGGACGCAGTAATAGAGTTGCAACAGTAAAATTAATAGGTAGTGAAAATAGGTTAATTTTCACATATTTTTTCATAAAAGTATTTAAATAAAATAAAATTAAAAAGAAGAATTCGAAAAGTGGCGCGCGAATTTTTAAATACATTCAGGGCGGTTTATAAAGCAGGACATATCCTGGGAAAACAGGACAGTTGGCAACTCTTAAGTTGAATTAACGTTTTTTTTTACATTTAAGTAATAAATCTCGGGGGATCGAGTGTCTCTGCTGCTACATTTTTCAAATAGAATCTACTTATATGAAGGAAATAATGGTTAAAAAACAAAAGGGGGATTACGTGTTCCCAGTTGCCCCTACTTATTTGTTAAATTGTATATTTTAATGGTGAATACATTAAAATGCATGCAACTTACTCTTTGTATATTTTGAAATAATATTTTTAAAGCCATTTCTCAGGTTGTTGTTTGGCAAATGACAGCGTATTAAAAGTACAGGTATTCACTATGCTAAACTGCTGTGGTTAAAATCGAGGTTAACAACTCCGGTTCCAGCTAATGACCTTTGTGTTAGCGAATATTAGTCTGCCTGTCAACTGTCTACAATATTAATTTTACTTTTAGGCGAAAATGATTTTTTAAAAATCGGTTAAAATATTAGCGTGTTAACATACACAAAACGAAAACACTTCTTCTGTACTTAATATATTATATACAATAGTTAGTAACTAAAGGGTCAATTCACACCGAAATGAAACGATACGCGACGCAGCGCTCCATTTTTAATATAATTATACAAAATTAAACTGTATTCATTACACACGTTTCATTGTAAAAGTTCGAATGTAAAGTCAATGTCGATGTCGCTGTGCCGCTCCTGCAATGAAACTTGTTTGTGTTGAAAATTTTCAGCCAATATTTAAAAAATGCAGTACCGCCTCGGTGTGAGCTGACCCTAAGATTAGAATTTGCTGAGATTTCCGATGTTGGCTTTGGCATATTGACAAAATGTCATCATACAGATCATTTATTGGTATTTTTGCTAGTAAAACTGTTTATGATGTCGTTATAAATAATCATTAAAACATTGCATTAAACTGTCCATTATAGTTATAAGTTACTAAATAAATAACGTTTGCACACAAGTATTCACTCTTTTTATAAATTTAAAACAAAAATCATTTTGCAAAAAAAGTTTTGTCTGTTTCTTTTTTAAATTCTTTAATATCTTGATGTTTGTAAGTATAAAATACTTATTATTTAAAACGGGAATAGCCGTAACTTATTACTAAATACAAACAACGAACATTACCATTTTCACCCCAGAAAAACTTCAAGCACTACCGTAAGCGTTTTGCCATAAAAATCTCGCAATATTTTATATTGTCAATGTTACATTTTATTTGCACTTAACATCCTGGTCACGAGCGCTCGCGCAGACGGCGAACATACGAGTGATAAAAGCATTGTCTTGAACGATAAGGCTTATTTGAACATGGCTTACAACACAGTAATCATATAAAGGCTTTGGAAACTACAAGGAATAAACATTTTAACGAAAAAACACAAATATTTTCCGAGTGGAAAATTGTTAAAAAAATTACATGCGAGAATTAAATTTGATTATTATTTTTGTTACAAAAAACTTTAAAAACGTTAACATTTCATGTATTAATTATTTTTCTATAGAAAATGTTTGTAATTTGAATACTTATTACTCTTATACTCGTATAGCCTACGATAAACAATTCTATATACGAGTATTATAGCCTAAATCTAAAGCATGGAATCGTAAAGAGACCTATAATTAGTCTTTGTAAACTTTTAAAGGCGCTTTAATAGACAAAATAAAAAATAGACTAGCAATGTAAAACACATTCAAAGATATTAATCCAACAATAGGAGACCTGGACTCGTAATTAGTATAATAAGCTGGATGCGAAATGGACAAAGGTTTGTATCTTATATGTTCTATTATAACCGCTGGAAGCTTTTTTTTCCACTGTGTATCTGTTATTTTATCCGTCTGGCTCAGTATGATGTTTTTATTAGACCTGTTATTTACTTTTAGTAGTAAATAATATAATATTATAGTTTTAAAATGCCAGGGGCAACTTATGAACCACTTTGGAGGCCGATTACGTGCATTTATGAAACCTTGACTTCATTTAAAAATACCTATTCGACAATACCTCACACAATGGGGTAGTGTAAAAAAATAAAAATATCTTGTACTTTAAACGAGACAATCTTATTTATATAATATAATTGGTTTCTCAAAAAAACTGCAAGGTTTACCATGAAATTTAGTACGCAAGAAATTTTAGGGGAGAAAAATCGATCTAGCTAGGTCTTATATTTTGAAATTAAAATTTAAAATTTGGAAATTGTTGCACGAGGAAAAAAATATGTTTTTTCCTCGTGCAACAATAAACCAATAATTTCGACCCTATTATGTCAGTCCGATTGGCAGTTTTGGTATGCGTATGTATAAATCTGGCTGTGTTCAAAAACTCGGAATGTGGTTGGTTCGAATCCTGGTCAGAAAAATATTTTTGTGATTCTTTTTATTTTTTAAATCTACTAGAGCTCCGAGCAAAGATCGGTACCCAGATACTTATTACTATATGATGCCAAAACCTAAAACTACGAGGGCTGCACTAAAAGTATCGGGAATGGAATATTTCCACTGTTCCTGTCATATTAAAATCTTTTTAATTTAAAACTCCTTGGTTTTAAAAATCGAATACCGTTTATTTATTTAAAAAAAGATTCTCGGTCTTGTCACAAGATCTTGTCAAACTTGTTTAGTCGTTGAGATAATGGAATTGACTCGAGAAAATTCTAGAGCGATGATTTATTATGACTTTCGAAGTGGTTTAACACAAAAACAGCGTGTTGACCGGATGATTTCTGTATTTGGAGATGAAGCCCCATCCAAAACCACAATTTATCGCTGGTTTGCTGAATTTCAACGTGGACGTGTCAAGCTCAGTGATGATCCCCGTCAAGGTAGTCCAAAAACTGCAGTCACCCAAGAAAACGTTGATGCTGTGCGTAAGCTGATTGAGGAAGATCGACATGTGACATACCGCGAAATTCAGGCAACTTTAGATATTGGCATGAGTCAAATACAAATAATCTTGCATGAACAATTAGGTGTAAAAAAGTTGTTTTCCCGATGGATACCGCATTTGCTCTGTGAAGAGCAAAAAGCGGCTCGCGTTACTTGGTGCGTCAGAACTCTCGAAAGATTCCACGCAGGATCCTCAAATGCTGTATACAACATCGTATCAGGTGACGAATCCTGGATATACGCGTACGAACCCGAAACAAAAAACCAGTCACGAGTTTGGGTGTTCGAAAATGAGTTAAAGCCAACAAAAATTGTTCGTTCACGGAGTGTTGCAAAAAAAATGGTGGCCACGTTTGTCTCCAAAACCGGCCATGTTGCGACTATTCCTCTTGAGGAACAAAGAACGGTTAACGCAGAATGGTATGCTAACATAACAACAAATGATTGGGTGAGTAATGTTGTGTCACTTCCTTGATTCCCGAAATTTTCAGTGCCGCCCTCGTATACACCTCATGACTATACCAAATTACATCCATTTATATTCATAATTACAGAAGCTAGAAGCGCGGACAGAGAGTGTCGCGGGGTAAGTCTATTGGGCGTAATTGAGAAATCAGAGACTCGTGCAAATTTTATATTAAATTCAATAATAAAAAAATTATATGTCGACTAGAATGCACCATCAAAAACAATTACGGGCCGTCCGGTTTATTTTGTGACCGTCCACTTTTACCGCAGCATAAATGAAAGTGCCTACGAGTAGCAGTGTAGCCGTGGACGATCACAATCAGAAACGGAGATGACAATTAAGCGTAACGAAAGTGAATTTCTATTTAATTTTGATTTAAAAAAACACGAGGGTGTAATGTGATTCTCTGTAATTGTATTAAACATTGTACATGAGATTGACATAAGCGACACCAATCTATAATCAATTTCTACATTTTATAAAATAATACATAAGCATATGCAGTTTAAATAAAATGCACCACTCACCCAATCTGGGGTATAATACAATCGCGATATTATTAGGTACCTATCTAAAAGAATTTAAGAAGAACGCTTGAAGACGATACTTAAACATTTAAAAAAACATTTTAAAAGATTTTTTTTATTCTATATTATATCTATTTAGTTGATTTGTTTATGAATAATAATGTAAATAGTTCATTTGCGTGTTATTACACGCAAATGAACTATTTACACTACTTTTAACTATTTATAACAGTAAACAAATGTAACCATAACGTAAAAGTTAAACAGACAGACGGACGGATATACGGATAGACAGACAGACAAACGGAAACTATAAGGATTCCTTGATTGCAGCGGAATCCAAAAAACGGTGGTCACCACGTTATCTTTTTACTTTCGTCATAATGTTAGCTATGTGAAAACGTAAGAAAAATGCCCCCACATTAGGTATAACGAGGTACGATACGCGCGTAGCTCAATAGTGTAACAGCAGGGTTAAGGCTGGGACTATATGATCCGGAATCCACCAGGACCGGGAAAATTTTGAGCACTGAAAGTAGAACACTGCGTTAATAGTCTAGCTAAAGTCACGGTTAAGCTATTACGGGCTTAACTCAGGGACTGAAGCTAACCAAGTTATGACCGACTATCGTCTATGAAGGAAGCTGATTACCTAATGATTTTAAAACGAGTTGGTTTTCAAAGTGGAACCGAGGATTTTGTAGGGACAGATATTTGTCTGTTGCCCGCAACTTTCTTTGCAAATACAGTGAAAATTTGTTATAACGACATTGAAGGGACAAATGCTTTACATATAGACGTAATAGCCGAAAGTCGTTAAAGCCGATATTAAAATTAATATTGTACCCTGACAGTCCACTTAACATCGGTCTCTGGTGATCAGTGGTTAGCGCGTCGACGCTCTAGCCGGAGGTCGCGGGTTCGAATTCCGCCGAGGGAACAAAAAGTTTTCAGTGTTCCTGGTTCATGGGGGTAAGGGGGGCTGTCCGCCAAACATCTATAGGATGCTGGCGGGCTACTTCACCGGACGCAGGGTAGGCATGTTCGTCGGACGCAGGGTAGTGTGGAAGGCGGCCACGATGGGCTGTCCGCAGGGATCGGTATTGGGTCCCTCGCTGTGGAACATCCTGATGGACGACTTGCTTCGACTGCCCCTTCCGCGGGGAGTAACATTCGTGACCTATGCCGACGATGTGACGATCCTGATCGAGGGCGACTCACCTGCGGCTCTTGAGGCGAAAGCCTCAACTGCATTGCGGCTCGTTGCTGAATGGGGAGTCCGTAATAGGCTGGAATTTTCCCCGACGAAATCGTCTACCATGACGATAAAGGGGAAGTTCCAGCGACCCCCAGTCATCAAATTCGGGACAAACTCGATTGGGGGCGTCGCGTCGACCACGGTGTTGGGAGTGGTAGTCGACTCGAGTCTATCCTTTGCGCGACATGCAGTATCCATAGGGGAGAAAGCGGCAAATTGCTTCGGCAAGATGTCGCGAGTTTCGGCTAGCTCATGGGGGGTTAGGTACAGGGCTCTTCGGGTGCTGTACCTTTGTGGCTACTGTGATTTATGCGGCAGCATGTTAGTACGAGCGGGCGACCCTTCACGTTGTGCGGAGTGCGCTTCTGCGCACCCAGAGACCCGCCTTGATCCTTCTGACCAAGGCGTATCGCACGACTAGCACTGACGCCCTGGCAGTTCTGGCTGGGGTTCTGCCGGCCGACCTCGAGGTAGTGCGTGCTGGCAGACTAGGCGTGATGCGCGAGACCGCGATTACCAAGGAAGAGCTTCGGAGTGCGAAACTCAGTGAAACTGAGTCCGCTTATGCCCTATGGCAGGAGCGTTGGGACACATCGACCAAGGGGAGGGAGCTTCATCGGTTCTTCCCGGACGTGAAGGCTCGTTCCAAGGCAACTTGGATAGAGCCTGACTATGAAACATCGCAGCTGCTTACCGGTCACGGCTGTTTCAGAGGGAGGCTTCACAGATTGAATCTTTCCGACGTGGGGTTATGCTACTGTGGCGAAGCCGCAGAGGAAGACGTACACCACGCTATCTGGGAGTGCCCTCTGTACGGGGAGGCGCGTAGGGAGCTTTTGGATAGGATCGAAGTCTTTGGAGAGGGTCCGTCCGGTCTATTACTGCGACCTCGTTTCCACGGCGGCGAACTTCGAACGGCTACGGGAATACGCGCGACTATGGCACAGGATAAGAAGTGGACTAGAACGCCAAGAGAGGGCAATTGGAGGCGAATAAGGAAGAAAACCTAGATGGTAGAACCAGTACGCGCTATCGGAAGACACCGAAGTCGTATCTGTGTTGTCCGCCCCAGAAAGGGGAGAAGGACTTAGGGACAAATAGAAAGAGATTAAAGAACTTGTAGGGAATCAAGAATTGCGCACCTGAAGGGAAGGACCCAGGACAGTAGGGTGCGCATTCCCATGTTTCGGCCCGTATAACCAAGACGGTTGATAGGGCCATGGGTTGGTGGAGGGATTTGTTGCTGGTTCATGGATGTGTATTAAATATGGGTTTTATGTAATAACAATCTTAAATACATTTATTGTTTATAGTATAAAAGTATATTATATATTAATATATTTCCCGTTGTTCGTGTCCCCGTAATACAAGTTCTTCGTTTCTACTACTTCGTTCTACAAGATTAACGTGGCGTGAAGCGTCCAAATATATTATTATTAACGTCTTCGTAATGTCGTTGTAAACGTTTTTCACTTGAAAGTCAATCTTCTAACCCATTTTTTTTACTGGGAATAAAAATGCAATTAAAATGAAGTCTGTATCATCCTAACTAATAATAAAAATCAATCTGTCCATAAGTTCCGCACCATATAAATCTTTGCTTTGACCAAAACTCTACATAGATGTAGAGATTTTCATATGACTCTAGCATTATAACTACCTATATTATTATAAGTATAATAACTCTTTTAACAAGTCCATGTAATCGTAAACACTCTTTACCATTAAAATTTGAATCAATATCTTCATTAATGGTTCGTTTATCAGTTGTAAAAGCGTGAATTTAAAATCAATTTGCGAGTGCCTGTGGAAATGAAATAGCAATAATGCTGCAGGCGGCAACGAGCTTGTGATATAAACTGAAAACATGTCCGGACTTTAATGCTGGAATAAGTGCGAAATACGAAACCTGGAATAAAAATACGCTATAATATGAGCATAGGGATAGTTATTATTTTACATGGAATTTAAATCAGCTAAAGCAATGTTTGAATTTATTTTACTATAAACTGAAAACTTTAGGAACCATTGATATAATACTTAAAATACTAGATGTTTCTTGCAACTTTGCACTTTTATAGGAAACTATATCTGCGCGAAATATCATCAAAATCGGTCCAGTAGTTTCAGAGCCTATTCGATGCAAACAAACTAACATACAAACAAACAAATATTTCCTATTTATGTTATCATTATTAGTGTAGAAGTAGAAGTATGATAAAGGTGAAAAGAGATTACTGCATAGGAATTATATGTTTCTTTTTAACCTATTTTACAAGTGAAAACACGAGTAACGAGTAGTTCAGACTGCCCTCAGCCCTGCCCTATTTACAGAAGATTTATAACTAGATCGCATAGTGCGTTGATTGAAGACTTATCTGAGAGCAAAATAGGACTAAATTATGTCGCTTTAAGTTGAAGATAAGAAGATATTATCCAAGATGACAAAAGCTAACAAACCGTTTTGTCCCCTACTACAAAGTGCATTGCATTCTATAAGATTTTGACCTTATATTATTGTGAAAGTATTAGGAATATGGAAAACGTACGTTTGTTACTCTTAGGGTAGCCATACACTCTCTATAATATATCAATACTTCTCGTCCAATCGGCAGCGCTATGCCATGCCGATAAGATGTACCTATTAGTTAGAACTTAGAACTGGCCATGTGCGAGGATGGATTGACATGAAAGTAGTGTAAGAAGACGAACTGCAGATTGGATCAAGCCTGCAGACGATGCCGATTGGACGCTAGGAGTATGGCGTATGAATACCCTTGCACGAAAACTGTTGAACAGTTTTGAATCAAATTTAGCGTAGATGAGAGTATCTACAGAGTAAAATATGCAAATAAAGCACAGCATGAACTGAGCGTATCGCACTATTTTATAGCGTAAAGTAACCAGCCAAAGCCTGCTCCAAGCGAAAATTCACTCAAAAAAAGTTACTTGTGAGCGTTTAAAAAAACGCCATCATTAAAACTCCTAATAAGCTCATTTCAGACTACGCTATACTATTTTGCTATATAGTAATAGCAAAGAAGGACCTAATGCTATACTGTATAGCATGGCGTTCAGATTACGCGATATTATCGCAAGCATTTATAGTATATGTGTCGCTCGTTTCGCTTGCGGGACGGCCGGGGGTGAGGGAGGAGCAAGAGGGCGGCGCGCCTAATAATAATAATTAATATAATAATAATAATTAATATCTAAATTTTATGGCAAACTTTTTCAATTGCACAAAAACTACTATTACAAACGTTGTAAAGGTGCTGAACCAATATGGTTATATTGTGAAAATAATAGGAAAAACTATACTATTATATATACGTCACACGCCACAAATTCTAAGCCAATAATATAAAGTACAGTAGTACAGTGTGAACGTGTCCATAACAATGTATGGTGCGCGATATTGTTATGTTATGAGCTAAATACTATATGCTATTACATTATAGCGTAGTCCGCTTTAGTCTTCGAATGACGTTTAAAATATTATATCAAGTACCTAGTAGAATATTACGTGGAAGTTTGAACGCTAAATGCTAACATTCTGAACTGTATTTCTGTGTTTATCGAAATTTTTGATTCCCCATACCAATCATGATTTGTATCATCAGATACCTATAGACAGATGTTTGAAATCAATTACGGACATTTTGGGTAAATGATTTACTGCTTATTTATCAAGACGTTTAGAAACATTTAGAAAACAAAATAGGTACTAAATCAAATTACATGCTGTTAAGGTAATTGAACTCACACTGGTATTTAGGCAGTACTTGATTCCACTTTAAATCACCTGTTTTTGAGAGCTTAATGACCTCAGCGCCTTAGAAAGCGCAATGTAATTTTATTTAGTATAAATATTTTTTTTCTGCCTGATTGTAAAGACATTATGTACCCAAAATATCCGTTATTGTTTTTAAAAACCTAATATATTATGGCAGTGTATTTTTGCGTAGTGTTCGGACAAAAGCACGTACAATTGGAGTGAAATCTCTGTCCGCGCTCGATAATACCCTTTTTGTAGGCGACTTCATTAATTTCGCTGCCGGGCTACAGCAACAATGATTTATTCAATTTTGATATTACGTTTCGTCACTGTGTTTTCAGGATTATTATCATCACCGGTTGGCTAGCCTGAAACCAATTCTCTTAATTAACTTAGACATTCTATTTACTTCCAATGAATCGTCTTTATATCATAAACTGATAGAACCTAGATTTTAGAAGAAGGACGCTATTCTGTTGGAGAGAAGTTCTTTAGCAATAGTGCTAAAGTAATCGTTTTCAGATTTTTGTATATTAGACGTGTTGATAATGCATTAATTTTATATTACACTTCAGCCCAAGATTTGGACGGGTGCAATATATTATACATAACATAAACCTTCCTCTTAAATCACTCTATCTGATTATATGCTGAAAACTTCATTCAAATCCGTCGAGTAGGTAAAAAGATCTAATCGAACAGCGGAAGCGACTGCACTTTATATATTATAAATACATATTTGTAGTGATGATGATATTTACTATCTAAGTAATTATACTAATGCCCAGAAGTATAATATACTAGTGTCTGTGTGTACTCAAGGCATTCAAATGTAAACAGGTGTTTACATTTGAAAGCCCCTGCTTCCCTTGGACACCTGTTTACATTGGACGCGTAATGTACTCCGTACATAATGTTGTAATTATGGGCGTGGGGTTCCTATAACTCCATTCCTATCGGCTTCACTTACCACTTACCTTTTGAATACCATCATCATATCCCTACTGCGCTGCACAGCGCCTATGCACTATGCTGTGTATGACTGGTGTCTTTCTTATAAAACGTATATCTTTTTGCGTAGTGAATAAAGCTCAATTTTAGTCGCGTATCGTCGTGGTGTGACTTGACCCTAAGGTCTGGTGTTGCGGGTGACAGCCTGACAGATAGCGGTAATAACTTACTATCAGGTGATCTGTTTGTTCGAATAAAAAAAATGATGGCAAGATGTACGATGAATGAATTACGATGGTACGTGGTTAGATGACAGAGTACACAGTGCAGCCTTCTGCCTAGTCCTCATCACATTAAGACAAGTCCTGTGACCTGAAGTTAAATTTGATGATAGTAAATGCGAACACCCAGGCGTAAAAGTATTACTCAGTAATTTCATTCCCCTGTCAAAAAGCGAACGCCACATGTTGGGGCAAATCTGTCGGGCCAGACGGCTCCCATATGCACCCCAATTAAACGCGACACAAGCGAAAACACACCCTAAACCGTCACAATAGAATCCAGATTCTTACACTAATTGGTGTTTATAAAAAAAACTTGAATGAACACAGCGCGCGCTCATGGCATTCTGTCGTGAGTTTCGGTACGAATAATACTTGCTAGTGAAGTTTTCTCTAATTTAAGATTAAGGGCGAAAGGCAGGTGGGTTTTTTATCATTACTTTGTAGGGATTCCTTCCTGTGAGTCAGTGTTTGAGAGACGAATGGATTTCGTTGCTCTATGGTAGAGTAAAAAGGTGGAGTTTGCTAAAATGGCTTTGTGTGCTGTGTGCTTGCTGTGTGCAGATCAGCTATTATTATTTAATAATTTAGAGGGCTTGATTATACTAAATGTCTAAAGTTTAGACTCTAAACTCGTCCTTTTGTGTTTTATCTACTCTAGAATTAACATTTTTTGGTCTTATTTTAATATAACGATTGTTTATTACTTTGAAAAGTTACAATAATTCTGTTTGTAAATGTGTCTTGATAGGTACATCTTTTAACTTTTATAGAAATTGCCATGAAAGTAATTTTAGCTCACTTGCAGCTCAATCGGTTGAGTCATGGAGGAGTCATGAACTACGCCTGACATTTTTAAGGCTTCATTACACTGTCCAATTTGTAGAGATACTTTAATTCTATATTTTGGACGACTACGAGGAAAAACAAACATTTGTCTCTCATATTTTATCGTTTACACTTCATTCTAGTGAGCGTAATCTCTTCATATCCGCTCTGAACTTATTACATGCGTGTTTGTGTTCATAATAATTATTAGTAACTTTTTAAAAGACTTCAAAAATTTCTTTTTAGTTTGCAAGGCAATGTGCAATATTATATAATATAATATATATTATACAATATAATATTATATAAAGTAATTAGTCTTCGATATAGACTGGGAAAGACTATACAGATGGTGAAACCAGAATATCATCAATCATCGTATTATATGCGTATAATACTATGTTTTTATTTATATGTATATATAAAAATTGTTATCAATTGTCGAGTGTCTAGCTAAAACTCGATAACTGGACGGACCGATTTGGTCTTATTTTGGTCTTGAAATAATTGTGGATGTTCAGGGAAGGCGTGAAAGATGAGAAATATTTTAAAAAAAATTGCGGAGAAAATAGTAAAAACGACGATTGAAACGTTCACTGTTTCTATTTGTGTCTTGGCTGTCAAATATTTGTAGCCTACTGCCTATGCGTGCGGGGCCGGTCCCAGTAGGTGGTGTGTAGGTGTATAATATGTAGACGTAGGTGTGTTTGTCGGCGTTGATGTAGTGATTTATTTCATAGTTAAGAAGGGATTAGTTAAGAAGGGTTTCATAGTCCCGTGTGCCGGGACAGCTAGCGCAATAGTGATGTTGCCTAGTGTGGAACATTTGTGTAAATTAAATTTTAAAATTGTTGATTATAGATACATAAATCTAAAATAAATAAGTATTTAGATTGCCGCGATAAAAAATTATAAGCAAATAAAAAATATTGCCCATCTCTTTTTGTGCAAAACGATTTGTTACGTCACAAAGTGCGCCATACATTTTGTAATGACAAATGTATGGCGGGTGCAACTCGTGACGTCACAGGCCGATATATCGCTCTCTTTCATATTGTAAATTTAAATTGTTTGTATCTTCGTTATTTTTTAATATATACGAAAATGGGTTCTAGATTGTTTATTAACGTGTTGTCTAACATTGAATAGACGAAAAAATTTTTTAGGCAATATGTCTATTCAAAATTTTATACACCCTCATGATTAATCTGTCTATTCATAGTTTGTTAGAAAGACAAAAAGCCTACTAGACAGCATCAAAACACAATGTATAGCTTACAAGCATTTATTATGGTTAAATTAGTAACGGCCGAATACTGTAACGATAGTTAAATTAAGTGACGCTCAAGTCACATGCCGTCCTTGTCATTTCGGCTGGCAGAGACAGCGACGGCCTGTGAATAGGAGGGCTCTCAATTTTTATTAGCGTTTCGTGTATGTATTTAAAACAAACTGTTGGTACCTGGGTAAGCGAGCTTTGCTCGGAGCTCTAGTAGTTAAAAAAAAAAAGAAGCACAAAAATATTTTACCGGGGTTTCCGACCACATTCGGAATTTTCAAAAAGCGCAAAAATGAACAAAACTGCCAATCGGACTGACATAATAGAGTCGAAATTATTGATATATTGCTGGACGACGAAAGAAAAAACATATGTAACTTAAAATGTCCCAGTTTCCAGGGATAAAACCTAGCTAGACCTTTTTTTTCCCCCAAAACTACCTGCATACTAAATTTCATGGTAATACTTGCAGCCGTTTCCGATATTACGATTATATATATACAAGATTGTCTCGTTTAAAGTATAAGATAAATTAGCAAAATAATGTCTTTTCAGGATGCTCCCAGAAACTGTGACAGCCTCCACAGCCGAAGCCTTTCCGAAGCCAAAAACAGCATACGAGTACTACATTATGATATCTAGACTCCTGGCTCAGAGACTGAATCATCATCATGATCAGCCTGCCCTCACCGAAGAGCAGATCAACAGAATACTTACGGAGTTCGCGTACAGAGGTAGCAACTTAGTATACAAGAACTAGTCATGTTAGCCAAATATAATAACTATAACGAATTATTTAGAAAAATGTATTAGGATCAAAGTTTTTAGATTTATTACAATATAGTTGATTAAGATATTTATTTTCATGTTAGCCAATATTTGAGATTAGCAAATTAGTTAAAGATCTTTAACTTTAGAGAAATTATATCTATATATCATAGACGAGGCATGTCGAGGCGAAAACTATACTCACAACGGGCCATTTTGACATTTGAGGTATGGTGAAGTCAAGATGGCGTAACTTTCTCTTGTATGAATATTTTTTCTGTCAAATGTACGCCATAGCCCATCCTTAGTTTTGAAATCATTGCTATTATATTTACTCAAAAATCTATCACTATTTGATCAAAAGTCGTAAATCTAGTTATTTTTGACGCATACAAGAGAATACTCGTCATAATTTTTAATGGATGATATTTTAATTTTCAATATCGACTTTATACGAGTTATTTGTGTATATTTTTATGATATTATCCATTCGTATTTTTAACTTATCGTATGCACTGTATGTTGTATATACTCACTTACAGTAAAGGTTAAAAAAGGCATAGTTTGTAAAACCCAAGTTAAAACCTTAAGGTGATAACTACGTGTGCACACTGCACAGTGTAAATCAATAATCCCCTTACAAGTTCTCGGAAACGTAACGTACAAGCCTGTCAAATAAAAATACATTTCCCAGAACAAACTTGAGGAAAATACTCCAACTTGAATTTGTAGACGAAACATTATTATTTGTGTTCCCTTTGAGTTCAGCTTTATGATTTAGTTTTTTTAATTCTGTATTAATTTTTTTTATTAAACGCGTATTTGTACTTGTTTATATTAGTTAGTTTTTCTATCATCTATAACCCGGTATAAGGCATATTGGCGAATTAAGCCTATTCTTACAAAAAAGTGTAGTATTTATTACAGCCATGTAAATTTCCGTAACTGCATCTAATGTAACTTCTGGATTATTAACAATCAGAAGAGATAACTCACATATTATATGTTTAATAAAATAGTTTTCTTTTATACTATTTTATTTTTGTAAAGTATAATAGTAATCAGGATATATCAATTGAGTGGGCAGTGACGTCGGCTATTTGAAACGATACTTTAAGTGTCAGCTCCCACAGAAACGAGAAGATACGTGGCGCAGCGCTGCTTTTTTAAAACAGCGATTCCAAATTGAACTTTATTTTATACACAAGAAGTTGCGATTGTTGTGTATCGTCTTGTGTGGTGAATACAGTTCAATTATTAATGCAGCGCAGCGTCGTAGTTCGTCTTTAAAGTTGTGAAACTTGCAACTGTAGTTTATTAGAGACATAAGAGCTGCATACACTCATTCTGCCATGCCAGTATTTAAACAATTAAATTATTTTAATAATAGATATGTTATTGAAAATTATAATTAGTATTTTATCTATGAAATACCTAAGTTTTTTATGTTTAACGCCAAAGTATTCTCTAGTTGCTAATGTACTTTAATTTTTATTGTATTAAAATGAATTATTTTATAATTATACGTACACACATTAGAAAACTAGATTTGTATTTTATTTATATAATGCTTTTCAGGATATAATAATAGTTCAAAGTGTCACTAGAATTTACAGCAATGAGGGTTTTAAATTCGTGACATCTGACAGCTTTTTGACACGACAAGGACCGTCGGGCTACCAAGCGCCGCCTGGTGACAGAAAAAGAAACGAAAATTCTCATTGACGGTTTTTGATACCTCTTCCGCCACCAGATGACAAATTATCAAAAACCCTCATTGCAGGCGATAGCTGTTCTTTGTTTAGGTTATGCAAGCTAGTATAATATAATACTTATAATATAACCTATAATATTATTATATTATGTAAGTGGACAATGTGCAATTAGAAGTTAATACAGAATTAGGTATACATGAATCTCTTGCAGAGCAATATAGAATGCTAGGCAAAAAAGTCATTATGTATAAAATAACTACTCGTTACTACAGCTGTTAGGGCATGTTTCACAATCTTCTGATAACTATCGGTTAGCTTATTCGGAAGTTTTGTTGCTGCTTACTTTATATCGAGTGAAAAAGACATAACGTGCATATTATAAACCTTACACTTATCTGTAGATTTGAAACAGGCCCTTAATGTTGCAACTTCATCCTTACAAGCGATATATTATCAAAGTTATTATGAATATTGAAAAATAAATAAATTAAAAAAGTTTCGTACTCGCCAGCAAATACACAAAAACATTACTACTTTTTTGATTATTTAAAGTGTTGAAGAATATTCAAATTATATTAAGCCAAGAGGTTAAAAAAACGCACATAATATTTATACACTGTTTATTACATAGACATAAACGAATATTGTTTATATTTAACAAATATATTCTTTAGACTTTGACTAGAGATTGACTAGATTGCCCTAACCGGCCACCTGTTGCTTTACACGCGATAATGAACCTTACGTGGACACCATAAGCACCGACCGAAGCCCGCACAGTTTTAGGGGAAGAGTTCACACATACAGACACAGTTCACGGAAGAGGGTTAGGTTCTTGCGGGTTCCGGGCCGAGCAACGCTCAGGCCGTCGCCATCTCGTCTATTCCACGGAGAAGACGCGAGCGAAGACGCGCGAAGACCGGATGCTCGATGGGGATTCCCCGCCCGTGTAGAAAGCGTAGGGTCTCCTGAGCGCACACCAGGAACCCCAGCTGCTCCGGATCCATGTCCACGGGTATCGAATCCAGTAGCGGGTCATCGTTTTCATCGTTCACTTCAATCCTATCGTTGTCGGGTTCGTTATTGCGGCTGTCTAAGTCGACGGAGCAGATTCTACCGAAGAGCCGCTTGAGGACCTGTCGTTTTTCCCCATTGTCTGAGTCGTTGAGGAGCGGCTCGCTGTGGGAGCGCTTGCGGCGGCGCTGCCGCTTCCCCTGTCGCATCACGTCGTCGCGCTTGCGTTTGCTCGTCATCGTCTCCCGCCGCCGGCACACGGACTGCGAATGGGCTATGCACTGGGAATTGAAGGGTCGCGATGCGATTACCGGATCACCCGTCTCGTTCCGACGCGCATGAATTGCGCGCGGGAGAGGGAGATAGCCGCGCCAGCTGCAGGACAGCTGGGCCGGCAGATGCAGGGGAGGCACGCACGCTTTGTTTGATAAACTTTTTTCGGGAAAATAAAATTGCTGGTCGCGATTGCGCTTCGCGGCCGTTGCGCGCGGCAGCTGCGAGTCATCTGCTCGCCTGAGCAGAGCGGTGAGCGGCGTTGGTACATGGTTGGCACTCTCGAGAGAGCAATTAATTGACTCGTAGACAAATACCGCAAATGTAATTAATATTTTTTTTTTCGAAAATCAACTCTCAACGAAAATCAATACGGTATGTACAAGTTCTGGCTATACATGGTCGCCTACAGACCCGGTGTATTACATTTCGATCTTACAACTATGGTAATAAGGTTCAAAAGTGGTACACCGGGTTTGTGGGAGACTGTACATAAAGCCGGTAATCCATCTGTACGTTTGAGAGGACACAAGCTGCCGTCTTAGCACACACGGACTTCTGTGATAGGATTACACCTGTGTATCGCTATATCTCGCCACATCTCACCTCTAGAGTCTAGCGGCTAACCATACCTCACAAATTAAACAAACAAGCAATATTGTAGAGCAAATATTAGTTTCAGTGTTAGGGTCAGTTCACACTGCGACGATACGCAACGCTACGCTACACTGCATTTTTAAGATAGCCATTCAAAATGTAACTTTATTCACTACAAAAAAAGATACACGTTTCATAAATGATAAGACATATCAGTATTACACTGCACATGCGCTGTGCAGCGCGGTGCATCTTGAAATTCGAACTCTTACAATGAAACGTGTATCTTCTTATGTAGTGAATAAAGTTTAAATTTTAATAAGATTTTAATTAAGATATCTCAAAATGCAACGTTATGTCGCGTATTGTTTCGTTTCGGTGTGAAGTGACCCTTAGCGTCAGTTTACAACGAGGCGTGACTCGACGCGGCGCTATATGGAAAAATGACATTCAATTCCTAGTGCAGTGGCGCCGCGGAAGCTGCGGCGCTTGTGTTAGCGTACTTAGGGTCAATTCACACCGAAACGAAACTAGCTATTCAAATTGAACTTTATTCATTACACAAGACACACGTTTTATTGTTAGAGTTCGAATGTCAAGTTGCACCGCGCTGCACAGCGCATGCGCAGTGTACTCGTACGATGACATATGAAACGTGTTACATCTTTTTGTGTAGTGAATAAAGTTAAATTTTGAATAGAACTGACCCTGACAGCAAACTCCTAATTCTTACTCAACAATAGGATGTTTAGTAGAGCAAAGAGGGTTAAGACTTAAGATTAAACAGCTATTATTGTTAGTCCAATATAATTATCATTTTTTTTAAGTAATCAATACTATGCGCCATTGATATATTACCTACCCAATAATATTAAGTATATGTCACCGTAAAATTGTGAAAACAGTTAGATTGTAATAACAGGTTTTTACAATTTTACGGTGACATATTATACACGTTGTATTCAAAACAATAAAAGCCCATTTTTTTATAATCGATGTGTACATTTCCTTGAAAATTTGGCAAGGTTCCGTGTTGGTGCTCGTAACTACATCTGCAGGTTACAGACAGGTAACATACAGAATATTTGACCCTTGCTGTCCGTTTGATGCGTAGAGAACGTGCGTTCCAAGTGGTTCTTATAAACTTAACCAGGTGGCGCTTTTGCACTAAATACAACTACTGGTATGATTTAAGTGAAAGTTTGTGGCGATGTATGGATGGATGGATGTTTGTTAGTTGTTACTGTTTCACGCAAAAAAATCTAAACGGATTTTGATGAAATTTGATACGGTAGTAGTTTAAGCTCCACTACATATACATATTACTTTATCCCGAAAAAGTACAGTGTTCCGTGGGATACTGTTTTTATGCGGGCGAAGCCGCGGACAAAAGCTTAGGTTATAATTTATAAAACTGAGTCGGTAGTACCAATATGGATCAACATTGTAGTTTTTCCATATTAATAGTTTTTTTTAATGAAATGGACTAGGAAACGAGCAGACGGATCGCCTAATGGTAAGCGATTACCGCCGCCCATGGACACTCGCAACACCAGAGGTACACTTGTAACTCCTCTGGTGCTGCGTACTTGCGTTCCCGATCCTCAGAACCACCTAACTCCCATGGGCCTCTGGTAACCATACTCACTCGGCGACACACAACTCAAGCGTTATTCCACGCCTGTTTTCTGTGCCCTAGGGCAGGGGTCGGCAACCTTTTGAGTCAGAAGAGTTGAAAATTACAATTTACAAAATTTCTAAGTTTTTGAAGAGCCACAATTTTTTTTCTTGCCAACACATACATAAATAAATTCTAGCATAAAGTTTTTTTATATAAAAAACTAATCTATTTGTTCATAAGAACTGGTGAATACACTAATCTGTCTTGGGTTGGAAGCGCATAAAAACCTACATAGAAACATCCTATTTTTAATTACAATGCGAGCGAGCGGAGTGAGCGAGGATTTTTTAGTCTATTTTACAGGTTAAACTCTAAACCCCGAAATACTGTATGTACACTTGGGAAAATACAATAAAATCAACAGCCTAAAACAGAACATCGGTACAAAATAATATAGTACATATTATGTTGTTTATATTTATTGCATCTCAATTCCGAGTTATGCGTAATTGAGGCGGGAGGCCGCAGGCGGAGGGCCACGTCGCGTCGCCCACGCCTTACGTCGCCTCAACCAGCCAGCCGAAGTGGCTGTGATATAGAAATGGAGCCATATCTTCGTTCATCGATTCAGAACAATTTTCAAACTTTTTTTAAATAAAATAAACAATATTTGCGTATGGTACTAAAGGGCCGCATGCCCACATTCAAAGAGCCGCAGGTTGTCGACCCCTGCCCTAGGGGGCTCAATCGGCAAAACATAGCGCAAGTTACGAAGAATATGGAATGCAAGCTTACAAGCTATCTTTCACCCCAGTATTTCACTTATAACGGACACGGCCTCTCAGAATGTGAGGCCGTGTTGTCTGCTCCATTCGTGGCAAAGCTATTGTCTGTCGTGGACTCTTTTGAGTCAAGTATATTATAATAATATCTTTTGACGCTTCACACCACGTCAATTTGGCCCCTTGTTAAGTATCCGAAGAACCGGCTAGTGCACCAACGCGCTCAACCTCTGCGCCACAGAGGCCGTCGTTTAATAATAGAGTTCCTACTTAAACACATAAAGATGCCTCTACATTTATTTCTACACTATCGAAGTATATTCCTTCACACAAATCCATCGAAAATATTAAATTTTTGTTTCATTTTTTTCGGTTATTAGGGTGAAATGATGACTGATGAATGAATGTCATTTAAAATTTATTGTAATAATTCCGGCACTGTTGTAGCTCCGGGATCGTCACTGTCCGAAAATAAATTGACTATCGATCGTAGTGTTGCAGAATATTAATTACACACATTTGTTTGTGTATCCAATTATCATTTACCCGATTGTATTGTGTACACATCGCATCATCCTACCCCATACTATCTATCCTAGTGTTGTAAAATGGAAAGATTTTTTCGTTTGTTTGTTTGCATTGAAAAGGGCACCGAAACTGCTGAGATTAGATGACATTCAGGACAGATATACAGAAGACCACGGGGCCTTAACCGGGACATCTCTATAGAACCCTATGGGTTTGACTTTTTTGAACACTATGTTCTAGGCTAATTTTTATCACGGTTCCTGTGGGATTTCCTTTTGCGCGCACAATGTCGCGGGCAACAGCTAGTTATCTAATATTTATTTAGTATAATTATCTTCTATTATCTTCTATTAAAAGTATCTTCGATTTACAAGAGGGTACGCTAAACGCTTCTACTTGCTAGAATTTCTTTAAGTCGGGGATTATGAGTGTATTAGCGCCATAGATTCGTGCAGGCATTAAGATACACTAAACCACATTAATTATGATGCTGATAGAAACTGATCTAATATCATCTGCACGATCTAACTTTTGGGGTGTTATTTATTTTAAAATCAGAGGTAATGATAATGTACTAGAATCAAACGTAGAAGTGGATTGGCGCAACTTAGTATATGCGCAGTATGAAGCAACCGAGTCGTAAAGTTTTCAAACTAGTTTTATTGTGTAAAAAAATATGTTAAAAGTTATTGTTACATTTTTTCTTGGTCTTGCTAAATACTTATGCGTGTTGTAAACAAACCAGACGAATTTCACCAAATGCCATGAAAAACTCCATTAGAAAACAGGACCAGAATATAAATTTTAAATATTTTTTTACAAAGAACAGCCCAAACTTACGCAATAAGACAACCTGAAGATTAATAATATCTTTTATCTTTCGTGCTTAATGATTGATGTGTGATTGATAAGCAAACTTTTCTCAATTACTGGGAATACCCGGCGGGAAAGCGATAAAACTGGGATTATTCCGGGTCCGTATAAACGGGTTGTTAGGTGCGAGGTAATTTCGCGCGCGATTGTACCAGAATACGGATTCCTTGTGTCGAATTACTGGGCAACTTTATGGTAACCGTTTTCTCATTAAGTGTACTTGTAGCGTGAATTTCTTATTGATTATTACGAATGTATTTTATATGTACTTAACTAAGCCTTTTTCCGTCGGCGTTAGCAAAAACAACACTGTAAATAGAATTCTGCGCTAATAAAATAGAGCTGCAAATTGAACACACGAGAGTCGAATTGTCAAATTGCTGTCGTGCACTTCGATTTTCGACTATTGTATTAGCGCAGAGAGTTATATTTTCAGTCCTGTTTTAATAACGCCGACGGAAAAACCGCTCGTGGGAACGAGGGTTCAGGCAGGAGGAGATTTTTCTGAATACGCCGTTGTCTTGAACTATTCAATATAAAAAAAATCAGCATTACAAGCTATAACATTATAATACGCTATCAGAGTACAACTCACAAGCCTTCCAAAAATGATTACTGCAAGGACTGCACCACTTAAACTGTACCAATTAAATATTATTTTCAGTCTAAAGTTGACATATAGGTAATACGTATGTTATGCCTTAAAAAATATACTCTACTAGATGTTGACCGTGATTTCGTACGCACAAAATTAAATCTCGCATGAACCGTACATTTTGCTGAGCCAAAAGCCGCCTGTTGTGTTAATCCAGAGGCTAAAGGCTCCTTACTAAAGGAGATCGGCAAGTCGCCATACATTTATTGCCTGTAATTAAAATACGTGGCCACAAAAAATATTTATTGTAAGTTGTACTTTATGGACATAGGAACAAAAAAAAGCAATATACATAAAACTCGGAGGATAAAAGATAATTTATTGATAAAATATAACCTAACCTATTGTTAAAAAAATTGCCCTAGTGGCGGTTTGCGACATCTATTAGTGGTGATCTCAATTACGTAACGAAATTAATAACTAGTCTGTTTAGAAACGCAATATGCTAACAGATAAATGACAGATGTCGCTTTCACGTTACGAAAACCAAAAACATAATAATTATTTTTATTGGTATTAATATAAATAGTATAGAGGGATCTATTTCACACCCCAAGTAACATTTTTTTTTTCATAAAACTGTTGAACTTTAGAAAAAGAAAATAACTTTATACACCAATAAAAAATAAATCTATTTAATGGGCCCCTAGATGGAGCTTTTACGCCTCAAATTGACAATTTACAGCATGATAACCATAGACTATATAAATATGATGACAACGATAACCACAGATAAGTACGTATTTTGCACATTAATTCTCTGATATTCGGAGATTCATAACTTTTATTCCCAAGTCCTAAAAATATAATATATTTTTTTACATAATTAGGTTTAAAGTACTACAAAACCACATATATTTGAAACTTGGCTCTTGATGGAAAATCTGGTAGGATTCGCCAGTGTCCTTTCATCAAAATCCGATTAGTAGTTATTGCGTGAAAGAGTAACAAACATCCATTCATCCTCACAAACTTTCACATTTATAATAAATAGTATTAAGATACACAGCATAAATATCCACGATTCGTAATAAAATATCATTATTTTTAACCAAAACCTATTAAAATAAGGCTGTTAAAATAAGGGCGTGCGAGTACCAAAAATGTTTCCGTTACAGACAGGGGCTTCAAAAGTCCCTGATTTACGGGACGTTGACAAAAGCCCACTCGTTAGAAGTGTGCTGACACTTCGTATTAGGAGTAAGAGCGAAAGTGTGTAAAATAAATATGTGTTAGTTGTTTTTTTGTGTTCCCCCAGTGTCCTTTTTCAGGTTTCTGGAGGTGCTGATTATAAAATTGTTCTAATTTCAATTTCCAAAATGGAGAATTTTCAGTCTTCGTGAAAATGACATAAGTACTAATTTAAAAGTTGTTGCGGATGCCGATTAGGATTGATGATTATTAACACAGTATGTTATCAGCTATGTAATCTATAGAAATTTTGGAAATTCAGGATTTAAAAAAAGAAAACTCTTATCATAAAGGAAATACGTAATTACGGAGTTACTTGGGGGCAGGAAATTATTTTTTAATTACCTGTTCTCGAGATAGAAGCGATTATAGAAAAAAATTTATGGCAATGCTCTACTTTGAGATTTGAACGATGTATAAAGCTATAGAAGTGTTGGAAAATGCAGGATTTTCAAATTTCTTTTTCTCCCATCATGAAGAAAATATGTGGTTGCGGAGTTACTAAGGGGGAGAAATTTTTTATTATTTTTTCAGTAGGATGCACCGTTTCTGAGATAGAAGCGATTATAGAAAGAAATATAAAATGTCTATTTTGAGATACGAGCGATGTATAAATCTATAGAAATGTTGGAAAATTTAGGATTTTCAATTTCTTTTTCTCCCATCATGAAGAAAATATGTGGTTGCGAGGCTACTAAGGGAGAGGAAATTTTCATTATTTTTTCAGTAGGATGCACTATTTTTGAGATTGAAGAATTTTACAGGAACTAAAATATATCCGCCATTTTGAAATTACAGAATAATTTTTTTTTTGTAATTAATATCCCCTAAACCTAGAAAAGGACACCTAGATTCATTTTATTAAAAATAAATGTCTGCTATCTTTGAAATTCAAAATGGATATCATTTATTTATTCAGCACCCCTAAAAACCTCGAAGATGACACCCGTCTCAATTTTACAGAAAAATAAATATTCGCCATTTTAAAATTTCAAAATGAATGAATTTTTGTAATTAGTGACACCAGAAACCTAGAAAAGGACACTATATCCATTTTTTTAATGTCTACTATTTTGGGAATTCAAAATAGATTACTTTTTTGTTTGTAATCAGCACCCCCAGAAACCTACAAAAGGACAGCCATATAAGTTTTTTAAAATGAAGTATGTCCGCCATCTTGGAATTTCAAAATGAATATCATTTTCGTATCCAGCACCCCCAAAAACCTTGTAAACGATACATAATCAATTTTACGAAAAATAAATATCTTCCATTATCTACACCACCGACACCGAGCAAAAATTAAAAATGGAAATGTACGCTCCTTTACATTTTTTTAAGTCCGCTCGTTTTGGTGTTTATTATGTGTTTTGAATTACCTACATCAGGGAAAATATATGTGCCTATTCTTAAATTAAATGTATACTCTCAAATTGTCGCCAAGATAGTTATTTATTCGCTAAAATAATATCTGTCTGCCAGTTTGTAATATTAAGTTAAAAACACTGGTATTAATTAGTCACCAGATTTGAAATTTTTTGTTCTTTATATTTTTTCTCCAACTTGGTAATTTAGTATTCAATATTCGGTTTCTTTACATCCAGATTGTTCTTTGCAAGTTTAAATAAATGCCGTTCAGTTTCACTGTCACTTCACTGTCAAACCAAACAAAAATATGTAATTCCATCAAACGAGCTTCAAACTCGTAAATGTTTGACAAACCGTTCAAACTAGCTTTGTAGACGATCAAATTGGTTTGACTCAAACCAAAATTATTTACGTGATTGAGTAAAACCGTTTGATCATCTCAGGGGCTCTTTAGTTAAGCAATAAAAAATATGTTGTCTATGAATGTAAATGGAATGCGAAAGAAAGATTAGCAATTGTTTCAAACCTACTGTTATTATTCAAACGCATGGGTAGTGTGAGTGAGGTAGGGTGTGTAACTTTTATTTTTATTGATGGTATATATTTCTAAGCATTATTTGAGCTCCTTGGACTAGTGGGTAGACCATTTGATTCTCACTCGAGAGAGTGCAGGTTCGATTCCCAGGTTGTGGCGTGTACCAATGAGACTTTTTCAGATCTCAAGTACATTATACGGCCACTCTAACGGTGAAGGAAAACATCGTGAGGAAATCCGCACATGATTGGCCCCAGACGTATGACCAGTCATTCCTCTAGACTAGGCTGACTGTATTGTGAGAATGCCGTGTGTGATTGGGCAACCATACGTACATTTAAAACCGACTGTCCCAGGCACTGCAGTATTTCAGGAGTGGTTACTTCGCTCGGAGAATACTGTATAAATCATCCAATAAAGGATGAAAAGGCCTAAGTTATTCAAAAAAATATTAGCTTTCTGATCATCTGCCTCCACATAAACTTTAACTGTGCCCAATTACACACTCCTCCGTTAACACAATTCTCGTACAACTGTACTAAGTTTTTTCTTACGTATTAATATTAAACATGATAAGTACTAAATAATATTGGACAATGTACCGAAAGCTAAAAAATTTAAACGGTGAAATTAAGACTAATAAATAATAACACTTCAATTTTAAAAGACATCTTAACTACTTTAAGGAATGGAAATTGTGTTTCGAGAAACACTTTAAGACAATTTACAGGTTAACGGCCTTTTGTACCCACTTTTAAAAAAAGGGCTTAACAACAATTGTTTATAGGTTTTTTCGCATAATATGTTGGAGGTGATGAAAGTTTAATCAGATATTTTTATACGTCTCGCCATGATAACAGAATATTGTATTCAGTGAAAATAATACGCCATGCTTTGTTTAAAAAAAAATTGGGTTACATGTGAAATAAGTAAGAATACTCTCTCTGTTGTTGGCTTTTGCCCTGATACGTAAAATTGATAAAATGAATATTTTTGTACCTTTATGATGTAAGTAAACTAATGAAGTAGGTAGTTATTTTAACTAATTTATCAAAAAATTTGAAACTTTATGGTATTTTTTAGATTATATTTATATACTAAATTACACATAAAATGTTATATTTTTTTACGTTTATTAAGTAGTAATAACTCAATATTTTTGAGTATATAAACTTAATATTTCAAATGTAGTTCGTCTCCGGAATTTTATAGAAAAAAATCCTATTTAAAAATCTTTGTATCTAATATGTATATTTTCGTGACCAGATATAGGTATACCTGAGCATAGTTCCTACTTCTTAATTCCTACATTTAACTTATATACAAGTTCAGTATATCAATAGCAATATTAGCAATATCCAATAGAGTTTGATCCCCATCAGGTTACGTATTACCCCATGGGCAGCGTATATAGAGATGCGGAAGAAATTTCATCAAAGTTGTTTCGAGCCGGCCAGGGGAAAACATACTGTTGTTTTAACTGACTATCCAAAAAGGAGGTTATTATATTTTAAATCATGTACGGGACTTCAGTGCTTCTGCTTACCATCGTTGTGACTTATGCGCAAGGCTTTTTCTTTTTATTGGGTAAGTAAAAAAATCAAACGTTGGTTCGTGCTGCATTATTTTGTATTCATTGCCTTTTAGTAAATAACTAATGAAATACCTTGTAGTCGTAGAAAGAAAACTATAATAAGATTAAGATATTCGATAAAAAAGTGTTCAACGAAGGGCGTTAAAAATATAAAAGTTATTTTTAACAAAATTACTACCTCCATACATTCACAAAGTCGATACACTTAAGAAATACTTAACATTCCTTAAGAGCGCGTTTACAAAATGTGCTGAGTGACACCGGCCTATGGACTGACATTTATTTAGAAATGTTTTGTACAATAAATCCAAATTAATACATAATAGCAAAACACGTATATATTTTGAGGAAACATTTTATGCTTTTTCCAAATATTTTTTGAATATTGTTGGATTATTTTTAAGCAAATTTTAAGGTAAGATGTCCGCTATATTTGGGTATTATACACTTACAAAGTAAGCTACTTAAGAGCAGAAAAATAATCCAAAACACAACCTCTTTTTGTAAATTTTGGGCGAAGAGATTCTGGGATATTATTTTGCAAGTCTAAATATTATATTTTTTATGATATTTTTAAACCAATCAAAATAAATAAATAAAATTTAAGTGTATGTTTGTAATTTCAAATTAACAGCTTTTCATTTTAATGCATTTAAAATTTGTTGGAAGTTTAAGCGATACCTTTAAAAAAATCTATTTTAAAAATGTTTCTCTGTCTGTCTGTTTTTGTTCCGGCTGATCTCTGAAACGGCTGGACTAATTTTTACCAGACTTTCACTGGCAGACATCTGATGTTATAGGTATACTTAGGTTTAGAAATTTAGTGTAAAGGCGGCAAAGCTGTTTACTACAAACATACACTTCAATTTTATTTATGTTTTATGTATATGCACTATTCATTTATTTACAGAGAAGAAGCAAGCATTCTATTGCTCGAAAGTATGTCCACTGTACTGTCCAGAACTGTCCATGGGCATGGGCAAAGCTGATGACAAGAGAAATCGCCGCCATGCTCCTCATTACGAGTTTTATGGTGAGGAGACTTTTTTGAAGGTGATGGGTACCAGTACTAATTCATCATAATAACTAAGACCCACCCAACTGCTTTCTTGTAATGAATTAACAAGCGAGGTTCTTTGTTTGCTTCGATTAATACTTCTACACTTGATAGCTGGCGAGTTAGCTTAGATTGAACACTTTGGCGGTTGAAAATAGTGGGTCATCATACTATACATGGTGTATTTTTAACCGAATGAAAATTAAATATTTAACCAAACATTGAGCTACAATATTACGTTCGTGTATGATAGTAAACATAACTTAAAAATGCGTAATTTAAATAAAAATATACATGATTAACATTTCCTGACAACTCCCACTACACATGGACACCCTCACCCTCTGAAGATCAGGCGCCCGCCGCGCAGTATTGGCCGCGCGGTTATGAATTGAATTTAAGTATTTTATAAGATAATCTGGTCAAAACATAAGGTCACATGTAATTTTTTTTGTAATTTTTTGGAACGAGAATCGAATACTGATTATGCTACTGGAATGACAGCCGCCGTGGTCTAGAAGGTTAGGGCTTGGCTCTCGACTCGAAGGTCGTGGGTTCGATTCCCGCATTGGAACAACAAAAAATGTTGTTTCCAAGTTTGGTTAGGACAATTCAGGCTGATCACCTGATTATCTAACAAGAAAGATGATCTATGCGTCGGATGGGCATGTAAAAAGTCGGACCTGCGCCTGATCTCTCGCCAGTCGTGTCGGTTATCCGTCCCACTGGGTTATCAGAGTAAAGGAAGAGAGAGTGCTCTTGTATACTGCACACACACTTGGACACCATAAAATAACTCCTGCGTAACTGGCTTGGTTTCAATGAAATCGGCCACCATCACCGAAATCGTTTTTTTGTCCTATTAATATTGTTTTTTAGATAATTATTGTAAATAATTATTGTTGTATATAATTATTGGTTAGTCCTATTGCATTTTTTGTTTTTTGTATTTTTAAAATAAAGAAAGAAAGAAAAATTCAAACGATTTGAAAGTTGAAAAAGTTTGTCCTTTACTAGACCTTTTAAACAACTTTACCTTTGAAGGCTTCAGTTTGGAAGTCAATTTGCCGACTGCACCAGGTGTACATAGCTAGCGTATAGCATTCTTGGAGACAATATTCTCTGTCACATACGGCGAATAAGACAGGGACGGTAAATTTTTACCCGAAAAGGTGTCAGATATCTAACTGTAACAAATAAACAAAGTATTTATAATAAAACAGAGGGTCAATTGTGCTAAATAAAACCTGCAATAATGTAATTACAATCAAGTCCCGACACGCTAAACCGTCAACTGTCAAACCGGTATTCTCGTAAACGTTAAAGCAGGGTCTAATGCCTCCTGATTGGTCCAAACGTCACAAAATCAGTTTATGATAACAAGTCGCTTCACTTATAATACAATCAAAGTAAAATGAAACTCTACTTTAAATACGAGAATTGAGGTTCTGATTAAAGGCTGGATGCCTTATTGCCTATGGTGAGAAGAAGCAACGCGACCAACCCTGCATGTCTGTGAGTTAATTTTTTACCCCCCACGAAACAGAGGGGTGTTATAAGCTTCATGTGTCTGTCTGTGTGTCTATCCGTGGCATCGTAGCTCCCAAACGGATGAACCGATTTTGATATAGTTTCTTTTTTTTGAAAGCTGACATGATCGAGATCTCAGCTATAATTTATCATCATTAACTCGTTCACTACTTGATAATTCGGGGGTTATTTAATTTTTTACTGCTAGTGTATAATACAGACACGTAGTTTTCCTTATTCTAATTTATTTATGAAATAGGAGGCAAACAAGCACCTGATGGAAAGCGATTACCGTACCCTAAATATCAGAGGAGTATTCACTAGATTCACGTAATGTGAACATTTTAGACCTGCTGACGGAGCGCCAGAGCCGAAACGATTTGCAGTCGATAATTCGACTCACCCTTCATTGGACTTTTTTTAGCCTGTAACCATGAGGATGCCAATCCGCAGTATGCTAGCGAGCTGATTTGATAGCATTATAGCCTTAATCCTCCTACCATTCCTGGTGCCCTGGTGAAAATGTGAGTGATCACATTAAATACCTGTTTTAAAATCGCCCTATAAGAAGTGACGAATAGCTTAAATCCGGAAGTTATGTCCCTGCTTACTTTATACTGAGCGACGGAGACAAAACTTCCGGATAAGCTATTTGTCACTTATCAGGCGATCCGCGATTGTGAAACAGACCCTTAGTGTCAGATAGCTTAACTGCATTTTTTGTCTCTGTCGCTTTATACCGGGTGTTTTCCAGTCAGTGTCAGCTGACAGTGCAAAAAAAATTAGCTGTTTCCTACAAAAGGGCTACGACATAGATAGCATTTTGTAAGAAACAGCAGATTTTTTTTCCAGCAGGAAAGTTGATCCCATAGTAAAAGCTGCTTATATTTAAGAGTATATTCACTCCTGAAAGTTTGAACACTGACTATAAAAACACCCTGTATAAAGTAAGCAGCGACAAAACTGACGGATAAGCTATTCGAAACATGTTAGACGATTGTGAAACAGAATGACGACATTGATGATAATGATGATTAAAATTGGTTTCAGAGCCGGATATGATCTACGAAGATTTTCCACCGTACATTGAAGCTGGCGACTTCGAGGACTTTCCCCACCACAGCTTCTACCCCAGGTTTCACCACAAGAAGACCACCACGACTACCACAGAAAAACCCACCACCACTGAAGAACCAACTTTGATATGTCAAGTGTGTAAAAAGAAATGTTAATATAGGCTGTATACAGTAAAAGTAGTATATATAGAAGTTCTTAGATCGAGAATACCGAAGATACACCAAATTTTACAAAACGTTCGTAAGATTTGTAAATTTTTGTTTAAGTCCCTGTAGGGCTTTTCATAATAACTAAAACCCAAGAAAAAAAAAAAGAATTTGTATTATTGTCTTGGATATTAATTAAAAAAGTAACAATATGTCCGTAAAGTACATTCAAGTTCATTATATTTCACATTATTGCAATTCCTTAATTTATTTCGCGTAGATGCTTGGATCGAAAAAAAAATTACCAACGTTAAATTGTATTACAGTTGTAGGTTTTATTTCCAATATTTACTAATATGTGATTCATAGTACCTCGTATTCACTTATACTCGATCAACTTCACGGGAAGAAAACAAATATCCACAGCCAAACATATAACCGCCTCCTTTTTGGAAGTCGGTTAAATACAGACAGTTGCGTCCTCCTGATTTAGAAAGGTAGTCATAGGTAGTCACTCATATGTCGGCGCAGGTGTTAATGTACCTGCTGTTGTTTGTCATGCCCACGTGCAATGTTACTCATCGAACCACTCTTGACAACCCATGAATCCGCAAGGTGGTGATAATGAGGATTCGCCCCACCCTATGAAGAGGGGAGTACAGCGTGCTCGGGAGGAAGATTATTATTACGGGTACGTTGGTCCAAGCAACACCTAGTTGTTATTAAAAGTTATTAAAATTGTTATTAAAATAGCTCGTCAGTATAATTATATTTCTTTATTATTATTATTACTTAAAGTTTCAAAGTTAAGAAAAGTTTCGTTTTTTAAGTATAAAAGTGATTCTGAATGTTGCAAAATGGATTGTGATAATTTCAGTTCTCCTATAAATAAATGTTATTAAAGTAACTGGAGTTTTAATCAAAATGAACAAGTTAAATGTCAAAAGGCAAGTCTGGTGTTGCTGAAGGTAAGATAAATAAACGCAGTCAAACCTGAGTCCCTCCGAAACATACGATAAAGTAATAAATATCTCATCCAATAAAGAAGAATATCACAATTGTTGCTGTATCATTATTATCACCACTCATAAGATGTACCTGCAAGAACCAAGACGTCGCAGCCCACAACAGAATCTAAAGACATATTTTGCTAAAACTGCATTAAGAAATTAAAGATTGAATGAATACTTACCGAAAATGCTTTATTAATATTTCATCTCTTTATTCGAAGATACAAAATCTTAGTAACATGTAGTATTCCTCGTTCGTCATTCATTCGCACGCTTTAAAGTTAAAGTATCGATACTCATAATCGTTAAAAAAACAGGTTCTATCCTGACTAAGCATCGCCATGACACTTCATTCTTTCTTCGTGCGCGCATTCGTAACACGCTTCAAAATGCAGAAACGCAGTACTGAAGATAAAATAGATAGGTATTTGAAGAAAATAAGAAGATTGGAGGCTAAAACGAAACGTCGCAAAAGAATTGTATCAGATAGTGAATCTGATATCGAACAAACAGCTGGTAAGGAATTTTTATAATTTTAAAAGTGAATTATTAATAATTTGAAATTATTTTATTGTTTAAGGACACTTGCAATACTAATTACGACGTTTGTTTTATAGCCAAGTAATAATTTTAACCAAAATAGGCTTAAATAACTTTTTTAAACTACCCTCATTTTTCATACAAAAATATTTTTACTACTTAATGTTGTTAGAAATCCAAGCCCATGCTTAGAGTTGTGCGTGGGGCAACCAAAAGCTGTAACTTGGCCCAAGAATTAACCGAGAGTTGATCAATGGGTATTTTAATGCTAATAATTACAGAGTTGGCCGTGAGTCAACCAGATGTAATAGTACATTACTTATATTAAATGTAACTTTTAGATGTTGATGAAATCGTGGTTCTACGACAAAATGACGTAACAAAAAATCAGACGGAAGAGGAACCGCCAAATCATACCGAGGAGAATGAGGGCTCTCCACCAGCTCCTTCGGAGCCGCAAGAACCGTTAGAACCACAACCAGCTCCTCTGGACCCTGATATCTTGGTGGCATTGGGTGAGTTGCCTTTGGAAGATATTATCTATGGCCCTGACATATATCCCGACTTGGCCCGAAGGTGGGCCCCTATTCTTCGCAAGCTAATCGCCAATCCTAAGCAAAAAGAAGAACATTTTAAACAATATGCGATACCTCAGAATTGCAAATTGTTCCGAGCCCCGCAGTTGAACCCCGAAATAGCAGCAGCTATATCCGAATTTGCCCGTGCACGGGATAAGAAAATTAAAACGACACAACAGTTGGGAGTCGGATTAACAGCAACAAAGCCATTTCTTCCCTTTTAGAGTCAGGCGACAAGGTATTGGCAATTAAATACTTGTCTGATGCCACTAGAATTTTATCGGACCTTCATGCCTTAGAAACCAGTAGTAGAATGAAATCGGTTTCTTTTGGTTTAGATAAAGCTTTTTCTAATTTAATTCAAAATTGTGAAAGAGACGAAATGCTATTTGGTTCAGATTTACCTGAAAAAATAAAAGCTTCTAAAGCTATTGAGAAACAGGGTTCTCAAATTAAAAGGCCAAATGATATTATGTGTATAGGATCTACCTATACAGAATGCAAAAGAAATGTATCAGAAACTATTAAACTGTTAGAATGTTTAGGGTTTATTATTAATTATAATAAAAGTAATCTAGAACCGGGAACTTTTACTAAATATTTAGGTTTTAATTTTAATTAATTAAATATGTCTATTAGTTTACCTATTGAAAAACAGAATTCTATTTTTAATCTTATTCAAAGATACCTAACCTTAATCGGTGTTCTTATATCCGCATGCCCAGCTGTCAAATATAGCTGGAAATATACTAAATTATTAGAAAGAGAGAAAAACTTAGCTTTGCTCAATAGTAACTAGAATAATAATTCCAGATTTAACCCTCCAAAGGCTATTTTGCCTGATTTGTTATGGTGGAGTAAAAATGTTTTTATTTATCAAAATTATATAGAAAGACCCTCTTTTTTATTAGAATTTTTTTCTGATGAATCGAGACATGGTTGGGGTGGTTTTTGTAATAATGTTAGGTATGGTGGTAGATGGGAATTAAACTATTAGATCCTAGATCCTGATTTAGCAATAGTGCTAAATGAGGATCTAGGGTCTAATAGTTTAATTAAAAGATTTTTCAAAGGGATTTACAGGTTGAGACCTACATTACCTAAATATGTATCTACATGGGACCCTCAAAAAGTTTTGGATCATATAGCCCAATGGAAACCGCATGATACTCTGTCTCGAAAAATGTTCTAAAAAAGTCACTATACTATTAGCTTTGTGTACTGCTCACAGAGCACAAACATTATCTAACATTAAGATAAGTAACATTATATTTAACAACAATAGTATAAAGATAATTATTTCAGATATAGGAAAGACATCTGCGGCCGGTTGGGATCAACCGTTGCTGACTCTTCCCTACTTTTTAGAAAATAGGGACGTATGTCCAGCTACGGCTCTCGAAGCTTATATCGAGCGACATTATCAGAAAGACCGCCGGTTGGACACCGGCCTCGAATACTTTTGCAAAATTTTATGATCGGCAGATAGATAGATATAGATATAAGAGACGATAATAATTTCGCAACAGCAGTTTGTTCTCAAAATATATCCTAATGCCTGTCGGCAAGTGTTGATTGTCGATTCCAAGGAGAATTCAGTAAATAACTATACTATATATTATAATATAAATATAATATATATACCTAATGTAGAATTATGTACTTATATTTAATTTTTGTGTATCGAAGAAAATAAACATTATGTTTCACAATATTTGTATCTTGTATTAATCTTCAGAGGCAAAACCTATCTTCTCTAAACATCTACATGTTATTAAGATTATATATCCTCGAATAAAGAGATGAAATATTAATACATGATCAAACGAACTTCCAAGTGAAGTTCGATCAGTATTATATGAGTCTCTTTATTCGAAGATATAGACTTAGGTCCCACCCGAACCTGCCCTGTAAGTTTTGCCTTCAATAAAGATTATCTCTTAAAGAATGAGGTGTCATGGCGATGCCTGGTCAGGATAGAACCTGTTTTTTTATTGATTATGAGTATCAATACTTTAACTTTAAAGCGTGCGAATGAATGACGAACGAGGAATACTACATGTTATTAAGATTTTATATCTTCGAATAAAGAGACTCATATAATATTGATCGAACTTCACTTGGAAGTTCGTTTGATCATGTATTATAATGGATTACGTATTATTTTTCTGAGTTAATTTTACAATTTTTAACCAATCACTTCGGTTTGTTGCCGGTCGGATAGATTTTAAGCACTCGTTAGTCACGATACATTTCGAACGTTCATCGGGTATCTTAGGTATTCTTGATCTATGTACAAGTTCTCAGATACTTAGCAGACTGACGTGGTGTGAAGCATCTCAAGCATCCATAGATAAAATACACTATAATATATAGGCTTTAGTTATTGTAGCAAATGTAGCTTGAAGATTTATTAAAGTTCTATATGTTGCTTTGGTGTTTATTTTAAAGTTTAGTTTTGGTGTTGTGAAGTTGTTACTTAGTTTATTGTTTTATTTGAATTTCCATTACCAATGTATACGTTAACAAAACAGAGAAAAAACTAAAAGGACTATCCAGACTCCGGATCGGAGACCGGACAGATCCGGACCTCGTCTGAACCGCGTCTCGGCTTCTCGCCCTTGCGCAGCTATTAGTTTTCTATTACTTATTTGCTATTACTTATTATACTTGCTATTAGTCTGGATGCCATACAATATTTAGGGGTTGCCCTGTGATCGAAAATCGCCCAAAATAATTCATTTATTTTTAAGTTGTGACACATGGAGAAACGTTAACGTACTTACCTATACCAAAATAAGCTAGTTTCGTCTATCAAACGATATAAATTTGTTATTTATATAGTTTCTATCATAATAAATCAAATACAACACTATTTTGTTATATAAATATGCGATTTATTTATAATTTTGAAAATAAAACTGTAGTTTTATTATCTGTACCTATGTCATGGGACCGAAAACGCCAGCCGCCATATTTTTCTTGTAAGTGACGTCATAAGAACATAATCAAATCGAATAAACAACAGCGAAAGTTAAATCTAAAACACGCACATATGAAATTTATTTGTTTCTGTTCTTATGACGTCACGATAATGGTGGCTCTCGTTTTGGCGCAAGCTTTTATCGTTTAAATTTTAATCATTTTTTCTTTCTTTGCATAAAGAGATATTATTTCCTGGAAATAAAAATACTAGTTTCACGAACATTTCAAAATATATTTGAAAAAAAAGTAGAAATAGCCTATTGTATCTATATTGTATCTATCAAACCCACGGCAGTGTGTGTTAATAATAATCTGAGGTGGTGAGTGTTGTTGTTATCTTATTTTAAATGAGACAATCTTGTAAATAAAAATAGTTTTAGAAAACGGCTGCAAGTATTACCATGAAATTTAGTATGCAGTTTTGGGCCAGAAAAATCGATCTAGCTAGAGGTCTTATCCCAGCGATTTTTTTCGTCGTGCATGTATATAATTTATTTATTTATGTATATAAAAATAATTTCGAGTCCATTATGTCAGTCCGATTGGCAGTTTGGTAAGCGTATAACTTTTGCTTTGTTCGAAAATTTGAAATATAGTTCGAATCCTGGACAGATAAATATTTTTGTTATTCTTTTTTTTGTTTATCAGAATTCCGGGCAAAGCTCTGTTACCCAGGTACTTTTTATTAATATAATTTGTTTTGAAGCATTATTTAAAAAAAAAATAGCTTTCAGCACACCTTCCTTTTTTTACCACTTTAATTTACGTGCCATATTTCATAGTACTCCGGGTGCACAATTATTCTCTTCAAAGTGTACTGAAAGTTTTTGTTTCACTTTTTAATATAATATTCATAAATGAGGAAACGCAAGTTACCACTTACCACACTGTTGGAAAATCGATATTCCTATGTTAGTTAAGAAATTGTGCAGCATTGTAAAATGAATTTATTATCCAATTGTCAGTGAAGTCTTTTCTCTTAGGAAATTAGTAAAGACTCGTATTTATTGTGATGTAAGTTGTAGAACATTCAAGATAACCTGTTTATTATCTACAGGAACCGCACACTTAGTAGGCGAAACATTAATATTGTCATAATAGTATTTAAAAGTTTCCGCACCTGCCTTTAAAGTTTTAAGATTTTTTTTTCTAATGGGACCAGCCTGCAAATCCAGCACCGCTACTAATGACCATCATTAGCGTCAATAATTTCTGATTTTTACCTACTAGCATAGAGTAAAAATACTCACGTAAAGAAAACACCTTTCATAGAAGGATCCAAATTTTGTCAGGGTTGTCACAGAAGATTGAAAAGTCTAATTGGTACACATCTCAACCCGGCATCGAACCTGTACAATCCTGCGTGCGACTCAGGGGGACTATTCACTAGGTCATGGACGCACTTATAATAAAGCAAGACATCTCCTAGAAAATTAAATATTTGCTTATCTAATATTATTCTTTCCTAGGTAAAATAAGCCATATTTTTATTTATTCCATTATTTTTCATACACACATTACAATACATAACCACTTTTTGTTTCATATTATTTGTATTTAATATTCTTATATTAAAAAAGCTTAAACATTAATTGTACACAAATAAAATATTTAAAAAAATGTTATTTATCGTCATGACAAACAACAATACATTACAATTTTCAATCTCACATGACATAAAAACTCAAACACGAAATTTTAAAATTTAGACGTCCTTTCGACGGCACACAATCTAAGAGGCCCCATATACGGTCCGGTTTTCCTGCAGTTCGGCCTGAAAGGATGCAAAATCGTATCGTCTGTGTGCAATTTCGAGACCGCATACTGATGCGGCTGACTGCGGCTGGATGGACTGAAGCGATTCGTTTCAGTGTTATCAGCTCTGTTTTTGCAAAACTACTAAACTCGCGTCGATTTCTACTAAAACCTACTAAAATAATACTGAAAGCTACCTAAAAAGCTACTCAACTTAGAAATTCGTAAAGTCCCAAAATGCCACTGCAGTTTAGGTTTTGTTACATTATTTTTTTTACATTTATTGAATTTTATAATAAATTTTACCGTTAAATTAAAATCTACTAGGATATATTACGCATATAGTAATTAAACGGGTAGTTTTAAGCAAGTTACGAACGAATGTTTTGTAAAATAACTAAGTTGGCAACATAAATTCTGGACTGAACGGTTGGACTAAACAGACCATGTGTAACAAATCGCAGTTCTCGGCAGAGCCGCGGCCGTGCGGGCGTGTATAGTGTGAGTTTACAATTAATAAACACGACTGTAGCTCGCGGCAAATCAGAACGAACTGATGCGATATTTCCGTGTATGTGCTCGAATCCGTTCAGGCCGAAATGACGTCAGTTGGGTCGAATGCGATTTTTTTCTGTGTATGTGCTCGAAGTCAAAGTCAAAGTAATTTTTTTTGAACGTCGGTCTACATGATGCCTACCACCGGTTCGGGAACTAGCCCGGCGAGAAGAACCGGCGTAAGAAACTCGCGCGGGGCCATCTTTTATCAAAAAGATGTAAAATTGATCTTTTAAAATATAAAAAAGGCTTATATAACAATGTTATGACTAAAACTACATAACAAGAGTACAATAATATATGTAATTTTGAAGTAGCCTTGAAGGAGGCAACCTCATTTTCAAGGTGTGCTATCATTCATAAAATTATTAACTTTATAATAGGCTTTAACACATAAACGTTCTTTAACTACTTTTTTAAATTTATTGATAGAAAAATTTTGAACGCTTTCTGGGATATTATTGTATAGGCATAAACATTGGCCTTTAAACGAATTCTTTACTTTACTAAGTCTAGTCACTGGTACATCAAGCTTATGCTTGTTTCGGGGATTACTATTGTGGTTGTCACTTTTCTTTTTGAATAGGTTTAATTTTTTAAACATATAATAAATTTGATAGAACATACTGAGAAGCTACAGTTAAGATTCCAGTTTCTTTAAACTTCTCTCTTAATGACGTGTTGGGGCCCAGCTTATAGATTTCCCGAACAGCTCGCTTCTGCAGCACAAATATAGTATTTATATCGGCAGCATTTCCCCATAGTAGAATGCCATAGGACATTAAACTGTGGAAGTAACTAAAATATACAAGCCTTGCTGTGTTTTCGTCTGAAAATTGTCTTATCTTACTTACTGCAAATGCTGCTGAACTGAGTCTGACGGCCAACCCAACAGTATGAGGGCCCTACTTTAGTTTTGCGTCTAAAGTTATACCTAAAAAGACAGCTGTATCTACTAGTTCCAACCTTTGCCATTCAATAGTACATTGGTTTCAGTTTACCTTACATTTGGCAACGTGAACTTTATACATATAGTTTTTTTGCTATTTAAGAAAAGATTATTAACACTAAACCAGTGTACTATTTTTGGGAGAGCATTTACTTCGTCATAGCTTGAGTTTTGGCGATTAATATTAAAAGTAAGCGACGTGTCATCGGAAAATAAGACTATCCCGTTTTTTCCATTAATAAGGTATGGTAGGTAATTTTTATAGACCAGAAAAAGAAAGGGCCCTAAAATGGATCCTTGTGGGTACAATTTATTGGTATAGGTACATGTGTTTCTATCCTTGTGTAATTGTTTGCAATTATTATCTATAGGGAAAACGGCCCGCTGCCCACAGTGATCAGAGTTTAGTATGTTAATTACTTTTTTATTTAATGGATCTATGTTGGTAAAAATGTTATCAATGCATGTAGCAGAGCTGTCACCGATCCTTGTTGGTTCAAAGACTAAAGGAGTTAAGTTATATGATTTTAACAATGAAGTAAATCTAAAAGTGGTGGAATTACTTCCTAAAATATTTATATTAAAATCACCACACAATAATATATGTTTGTTAGATACACTTACATTAGTTAATAACATTTCCGTAATTTTTTCAAATGAATCATATAACCCTAAAGGAGGCCTGTATACGCTAACAATAATAACCTCTATACAGGCTATTTCAGTTGTTCGTTCTGTAGAGAGGCTTACTATATCTTTACGTTCTTTATATTTTAAATTCTTCTTAATTAATATAAGTGAGCCGCCTCTTATGGCTTTTTCTCTGCAGAAAGAACTAGCCAGCTGGGGCATACCAAGATTTAACATAATTTCATTTTTCTTACACCAATGTTTAGTTATACATAAAATATCTAAATTATTGTTTAAAAGCAACTCAATTTCTAATTTCTTACTAGACATACCTTGTATGTTTTAACTAAGCAGCGTAAGTACTTTATTTTCTTTAATTAAAATATTATTTTCATGATTACTTATTCCTACAATACTAGAGACTTCCTCTGTTGTCTTACAGGCTAATTTAAATGATTACTATTTGTAACATTTTCCAAGGTGTTATAAATCAATCATATTATTATGACTAAACTGCTCAATAGACGCAGTTGTTGTCTTAGTAGCCAAGTACTTGGCTGAGTTAAAATATAAAAAGTTAATAGCGTACTTGCTATAAGTCTTGTAAAATAAAAGGATAGATTATAATATATGTAATGTCAATTTACATAATTTATAATTTAAAATATTACTGGTGTTAATTATATTTATTTTATTGTCATATTTATTTAATAATATACAATTATTATTAACAGCAATATACAATTGGCTGTCAAGCTTATATCTAATTTTGTTTTCCCGTGGCAACCGTTTTATGTAAGGAATTTGAATAATATAATCTTACTAATATTTTGCAGTTTGTTTAATGCTTCTATATAATATTCTAATTGGTTACTCGCATTTCCCAGTCTCCCCACTAATATTATTAGTGTTGTATTGGGACAGTAAGTTGTACTTAAAATCTTTTATATTATTTGTTATTTTATTATTTTTTATTTATTTTTTATTATTTTTTATATGTTGCACCCGGCATACAGGTGTTGTACACTGACTGTTCCTCGTACAACTTACTCAATTGCACCCCGACTCCCCTTATTATTTATATTATTAGTTGAATTATTTACCAGACGCTGACATAGTGCGTTGTATCTCAATAAAGACTTAACTCTTTCTTCATTGTAATAACTGTCATCCAGTAAAATATTCAACGCAGATATGTGACTAGATATTTTTAATTGGGCCAGTTCATATTTTTTTGTTATGGATTTTAAAGTGTCATGTAAATCAGTAATTTCAGTTTGGGGACTGCGCACGTCTGCCTCATACACACATGTGGTATTTTCTAACTCTTTAATACTGTCTAAGTATTTATTTTCAATAACGATTTTTTCTTTTGTCAGCTTGGACAGTTTTAAAATATATATTTTTTGTTTTTTATTGACAATTTACTTGTTTTTTTTTATATGTTTATTTACTTTAATGTATTTTTTTAACTTATTTTTACTTTGAAATGTATGGGAGGGCATAGTATTGTCACCAGTCAAGTCAATTATTGGTATAGTTTTTGTGACATTTTTTTCAAGAATACTAGGATCCCTCCCAAACATTTCTTGGAACAAGTTTTGTGTTTGTGAGGAATTATGCTCCTGTATTTGACTTTTCAATATATTAATTTGTGTATGGGCTTCCTCTAGTTTCCGCTTCCAAATACTAGTATTGTTCTGACCTTCCTCGTACTCATCCCTGCACTGGTCAAAGCTGTCTACAATTTCTTGTAATTCTATGTTTTTTTGGTACAAATACACATAATTTATATTTAACTTATTTAACTCCGTTTTTAAGTTTTTTACTGTTTTTTTTGGATAATTTTTACCATTTCTTTTACACTATCCTCGCGTTCAGAAAGCAATAGTTAATTTTGTTTCGTATATTGTTTAATCTCCTGAAGGGTCAGACGGAGTTGCTCCTCAGTCTGACGAGCAGGTTTCCTCTAGTCATCATATTGATGTTGTAGCATACGCTCGAAGTACGTTGAAACAAGAACATCGCTCTGATAAGAGCGTTTTTACGTCGTTTGTCGAGTAAAACAAAGAACGCATCGATAAAAGCGACGTTCGTACGAATGAAACGAGTATCCGAATAATAATCCGTGACTGGAAGCATCTTCATTCATCTTGACAACGGTGCAGCCCGAAAAGGACTTTTTCTAATAAGAATTTCACTTTGTATCACTACACATTACAAACATTCTTTATTCTTCACATGCCAACAGTCGGTGCGCCGAAGGACAGCGAGACGTCGTATTCCAGCGAAGGCTCAAACCCAAATGAACGACGCACGTTTTTTTTTTTTTTTTTCGAAAGGGTCTATGCTAAGGGTCGGGTTAAGACCGCTGTAGCTAAATCGGACTATAACTATCCTGGTGGCTAGTTTATTTGGTAGTAGTCGATGGGAGGGTTTGACCCTCCCTAACATCACCCGGGTGATGTTCAGACCGGATATTGGGGACAGCTACGGATTAAGAGCTATTATTATGACAGGGGAGACGCGGGTCTCTCCTACTAAGGGGTCCGACCCCTTCCTCACTCGCTGATGAGTGAGGTTGCTCGCGCGCGGTAGCAGAAACTAGCGGCGTGCGAGTTATCGCGATAGAGGAGCTCTCGTTTTGGTTGATATCGGTACTGAGAGGGCCGTCCCTCTCCCCTTCCGCGTACGGTCGGGATGACTCGCGCGCGTAAGTCCTAATGTCGATGAGGTTCGCGGTATTGGTAGAGCTCTCTATATCAATATCGCGGTAGCGGACACTATTTAGGTGTGTACCTAGACTACTAGGATGCGAACTCGAACTCGGGTTCGGGTCCGGTCCCGTGTTAGGGTCGGTCTGTACGTCTGTACGTGTTGTCGTGTCAGATGTGGGACCTCGGGGTAGGCGCCGGCGTCGACCCCGGTGCGATACTAGCCTCGCGGGTGCGTGTGGTTTGTGTTTACGTAACTGTACACAGTACGTTACGTATTTTGTGATTGGGTCAACGGGATCGGCTAAGATATGCTTAGGCCGTTTGTACGGGTGTCGGAAAGTCTGTGCGTCGTGACTATAGTCCAGTGCCTTTTTGATAAGGGGGTTTGGGTGATTTTTGCCTTTATCAAAGAATCTCTCTACGAGTTCCTTGATATAGGCTTTAATAGTGACGAGTTCGCAGTCCCTATGCAAGTCGATGTTACGCATGTACCAGGGGGCGCCTGTTGCCATGCGTAGAAACCGGTTCTGGACTCTTTGCAAACGGTCCAATTGAGACTCGCTTATCTGTGCGAAAGAGACGCACGCATAAGTGAGTATCGTTCTAATGCAAACCTTATACAATGTAAGCTTATGTCTTAGGGACATTTTGCTTCGCGAATTAAGTAGCGGATATAATTTGTAGAGTACAAATTTCGCTTTGCGTAATGCATTACTGATGTGACTCGAAAACGTCATCGACTTGTTTAGTACTATGCCTAAATATTTGACCTGAGTGACCTCAGGGATTATGTTGCCGTGCAGGCTTATAGGGCTCATTAGTTTACGGGGGCAATTACGCCTCGCTGCCCTATTACTATTGAATTGAATGGCGTGCTTTTGTCGGGATTGACTTCGATTCTCCATTTGGAGAACCAATTACCGAGAGCGGTAACTGACTCCTGGAGGGCTTTAGACGCGGTACAGGCTCGTGTGTGGGAATAATAAAGGGCTGTGTCGTCCGCGAACATAGCTAATTACACCTTAGCGTGTTTTGGGATGTCGCTAGTATACAGGTTATATAGGGAGGGCGAGACGACCGAGCCCTGCGGTACTCCCGCCTCCATATATCTTGGCGACGACAGTGCGCCTTCTACGCGGAAATGAAATTTACGATTTTTTAAAAAGTTACTAATTAGTAAAACGAGATAATCGGGTATTTCCATTTGATAGAGTTTGTATAACAGTACGTTATGCCAAATTTTATCAAAAGCTTTTGCAATGTCAAAGAATACGGCGCATGTCGTCTTCCTGTCGTTTTTGCTAGTTAAAATGTACTCCGTTAAGCGGTGTACTTGAGCGGGACAGCTGTGCATTTCGCGGAAGGCAAACTGCTCGTCTGGAAGGAGTTTTTTGTCGGTTATGACGTCATTGAGGCGCCTTTTTATAACTCTTTCGTAGACTTTACCAAGGGAGCTAATGAGACTTATTGGACGGTAGCTACCAGGCACCTTCCGGGGTTTCCCCGGTTTGTGGATACCTATGACAATAGCTACCTTCCAAATGTCTGGAAATGAACATCCTACTAAGAGGGCGTTAAAGATGTTCACTAGGATTTGAATTAGCTCGGACGGTAACATTTTAAGTGTTTTGTTTGAAATACCATCGAGGCCTGGGGCCTTTTTGGCATTCATACACTTAATAATGTCACTGACCTCCTCCGAGTCCACCATTCTCACCCTATCTACCTCAGGTGGCCTCGAGAGTCGGCTGTCGACCTCGCTATTTACTAAGCTAAGGTGCACGGAATCAATCGGGAGAGTACTCGGCCGGCACTGTTGTTTGAAATTATCAGCTAGGCACTCGGCCTTGTCAATGTCTTCGAATGCAGGAGGACGGTTAGGTCTGTCTAACGGAGGCATATCGCTCTCCGTGTTGTTTTTGAGGGCCTTCGCGAGTGGCCAGTACGCCACGTGGGACGGTTCTAAATCACTGAGAAGTCGATCTCAACTCTCGGCTTTGTGTTGTTTAATTTTAAACTTAACTTCCCTCTCGTAGTGACGGAGGGCTTTCCTCCACTCTTCCGACGGGTAGTGATCATATGTGCGCTTAGCCGCATTTCGGAGTCTGATGGACTCCCTTATGTCCTCAGGGAGGGGCCAACGGCCCTTGGGGGTCGTTGGCACCTCCCTAGATGAGTTCTCTATGGTCGCTACCAAGTGATCGGTCAAGTGGGAGGCTGCCTCTATGGCTGTCTCTTTACTATCTATAATATCGGGGATTTTATCTAAGTGGCTAGATTGAAGGACTTTGATGTTCTCCGCTAATGATTTATAATCTACTATCTTTATAGTACTAGAATTATTGGGGTTAAGACTACCAAGTGTAATCGTAACCAGTCTGTGGTCCGAGTTAAGCTCGTGGAGAGTCTCAATATAGATATTGAGAGAAACATTTTTGACTAAAGATATGTCTATCGTACTAGGGTCGCGTATGACACCGTTAATGTTTTCATTGGTGTCATAGCGAGTGGGGTCGGTGGGAGTTAATAGTGCAAAATTTAAAGTGTCGGTTAAACTACATGGTGGATGGTGCCGTTTCTATTGTTATATACATTGCCCCACTCGGTGTGTTTGCAATTAAAGTCGCCGGCAATGATGACAGCGTTACCTAAATTGAATAGCGCCTGTAGGTCGCTGGAATGAAGTTCTTTGTTGCACGCTAAGTACGCGCTTACTATAACAATGGGTCCGTGACCGGACATACTAATGTGGCAAACAGATGTTTCTAAAGTTAACAATGGCGGTGGCTCTAGGGGAATACAATGTAATGATTTTTTATAGTAGATAAGAGTACCTCCGAGTCGGGATCGAGTTCTATAATTTCTGACTATTTTGTAGTTAGCTATTTTAGGGCTCCTCATACTAGGTTTTAAAAATGTCTCCTGCACTAGAAGAATATCGACATTTTGACTGCTTACAAAATCGCGAATTTCGCTTATGTTATTCCTAATGCCGTTCGTATTGAACGATACTACTCGTAACGAGTGCGGCTTTGTCCTTCCCGAGGGCTCCATTAATTACCGTTGGTGGAGAGGGCCTTGATCTGACGGATCAAGACCTGATGGTCTGACAAAGCTTGGATGCGGTCTGTGGCCGATCCTTTTAGCTTTGTCGCTAAAATAGAAAGCTCCATAGCTCCAAGAAAGCTCCAAGGGTCAATAGGCCCGATGTTGCTTAAGAACTGCTGGACGAAAGAGAGGTCTGCAGTGAAGCTGGGAGTCGGAGGGGGCGTGGCTTTAGGCGCTATGCGCGCGGAGGGCATGGCCTTACTGGGGAGAGCGGGGGAAACCGCTAACTCCGAACTACGTTTCTGCGCGGGCTTGAACCATGCAGATTGGGAGGGTAGGGGAGGCAGCGACGAATCTCTGTTTGGGGGGAGGCACCTTTCGTCTGCGGTGCACTGCGCTTTTTTACTTTGGGTGCTTTTTTGCACCCTCTGTAATTGGCGGGGTGTCCTTGAGACTTACAGAGAACACAGCTGGGGGGTTCGGACTCCTCAGCTGGGCTCTTACGGGGACAGTCAGAGGTGCCGTGGTCACCGAGGCACTTAACACAACGCGGCCTAGCTTGGCAATTCCGTGCCGAGTGCCCGTAAAGTTGGCATCGGTGGCACTGGCCAGGGATGCCCCTTTTACGGGGGGGCTCGACGCGGATGCCCGTAATATGACAGATGGCTCGGGTATTGAAGATATCCTTTCCCTCTGGTGTAAGAGGGAGGGTTACTAGTACCATATTGTACTCGTGCTTTTTGATGGGGTGGTACATACGATGTACCTCTAAGGCGGGATATCCTTGGGACTGGATGTCCATGAGAACCTCTTTTGTGGAGAGGCACTTATCGACTCCGGTAATGACGACGCGCAGAAGGCGCTCGTCTTCAAGGGCATAAGTATGGTAACCTATGTTCTTTATGCGTAGGAACGCGTTGAGGAGGCGGTGGTCCTCCGACGTCTTAACCTGCACTTTGCCTATGGGGGTCGCGTGTGCAGAAGAGTAACGAAGCTTACGCTCGTTAATCGCTGCGGAGAATAAATTCCATTTGGCCTTCTCCTGTATGATTACAGGAGGAGGCATTTTAGGAGTACGGACGGCCTGAGGGGCCTGGGAGGCCTGAGGGGCCTGAGATGCCGGAAGGGCCTGGGAGGTTTGGGGGACCTGGGAGGCCAGAGGGGCCTGGGTGGCCAGAGGGGCCTGGGAGGCCAGAGGGGCCGATGGGGTAACGGGGGCCGCGGAGCCATGAGCCTGCACGGTTTTCCTGTTCTTAGGGACCGATTTGGTCGGGGAAGATAAGACTGGAGAGGAGGTGCCCTCTGGGCGCTTCCTCTTCTTCGTCTTCTTATATCTGACGGTAGTGAACTCGCCTTGTTCACTACGATCGGATTCTTGCTCTGAGCAAGACATCTCTGAAGGAGATGATGAGGGCTCAATTTCGGCCGGAATTAGCGGGACGTCGCAATCGGGCGACGCCGGTGAGTCTGCTTCGTGCATGCGCACGAAGCGTTCCCATTTGGATGCGACATCGGGGACTTCAAGCTTTAGGAATTCCAGGAACTTTCTAATTATGGCGTCAGACATAATTAGATAGTTTTATCCCGGGAGTGGGATTCTGCTCTCTAATTTATTTTTGGGGATTCAGCCCCTCCCGGCGACCGGGAGGGGAGGTGTGTAGGGAGGAAAAACTCCTCGTGTAGTGTGCCTAAACGTGTCACGGTACTTACAATTGTTCCTTGGGCGGCTGGAACTCACTCACTAACGTTGCGCTAAACACTAGGGCGCTAGTGTTCGCGAACGAGACGCGGCGGAGCGCGAGCAGAAGGCTCGCGCTAAAAACGAGACGGACGATGCGACCGGTCGCACGCTCGTCCTAACGCGGCGATTACTACGCGGCGGGTGTGCGAGAAGAAAGCTCGCACTAAAGAGCGAGACGGACGAATCGTCCGGTAGGCGGCGGTCGCGGTGCGGCGCGAGACACGGTACGGCACGTGTCGGGCGGCAAAGGCGGTTGGTGGCGCCTTGTCTCTTCACTCTTGAGTCTTGACTCTTGAGTCTTCGGTCTTCTGTCTTCTTTCTTCCTATGGGTGCACTATCGCGAGCAATGTCACACGCGACAGAGCGAGAGCGCAATATGAGAGCGCGGGACGACGGCAACGATCGGAACGAGCGGAGCTGTTCATCGGACGGTGTCCGAGAGCAGAATGTGAACGACGCATGTATGAGAAGGAGACTCTTCTCGCTCGACGCCGGACCCCTGAAAAGGGCCTTGGGCGGAAACCAAACCCAGGGGCATAGCCCCTCTATTTGGGGTGGAGATGACTCGCCCAGTACGAATACTGGGCGCATGAGTCATTAATTTTTGAGGACCCCCCGCGGCAGAACGCGGGGGAAACCCATGGGGGGGGCAGCCAACAAAAACCGAGGGAATGTCGTCATGCCAATCCAGGCCCGACCGAGACCAGCGGTCGGCTCCAAACGGCGCGTGGGGGTCCCGACCCGGGGGCCGAGAAACGTGTTTGGGTCCACTCCCTCACGCGCCGTGTTTACCGGACCGCGGAACGAACGACCTGGGGAAAGAGGGGGAAAGTTGTAAAACTTCCAGGCCCCGACTTTTTTTGTCGGGGGGGGAAGGTACGCCCCGGGGACGACGGGGTGGCAATAGGGCTGCCACTCGTCAGGCCCCGGACGCGGTTTGGACATGATTCGCCGGCGGTGGCGCGATTGCGCCAAAGCGCATCAGTGCGTTATTTGTGGCGCATCAGTGCGCCTGGGCTCCTCCTCTTCGGGGGCGGTGGGGCGGGCTGCGTGGCTCCGCTGGGTCCTCCGGTGGGACGGCATCTCTCGGCAGGCGGTGGCGGTCGGGCGGGCGGGCATGCCACGGCGCCAGGTCGGTCAATTCGACCAAGCGCGAGGCATCCGCCCGCGCGAACAGCTTGGCGGAGAGCTGGACCACAAAGGCCTCCACGCTCTCCACCCTGAGGTCCCTAGCGATAGTGGTGTTGCGGACGTACCACGGTGCGCCCGCAATTCGGCGCAGCACCCGGTTTTGGGCTCTCTGCAGCAACCCTTTCTGGGGTGCAGAGAGCAGGTGGTGCCACGCGGGTGCCGCGTACGTCAGGCGGGACCGTATGTACGTCCGGAAGAGGGCTATGCGCATCCTCAGGGGGATCTGCGGGGACGCGTAGGCCGGGCGCAGCAGCGCGTTCGCCGCGTTCGCCTTTGCCACCGCCGATGAGCACTGGGGGGCCATGGAGAGTCGGCGGTCCAGCGTGACCCCGAGATACTTTGCTTTTCTCCCCCACGGGATCACAGCATCACCAATCTTCAGAGGCGCCGGAAATGAACACCTCGTGCTGACGGCGAGCGCCTGGGACTTACCTGCGTTAACAGAGAGTCGCCATTTGCTCAGCTAGTCAGGGGCGGAATTTGGAATTCCATCTGCACCGGGGGCCTTTTTCGGTTTAAGGCACCGGAGGGTCTTTTGGACCTCCCTCGGTGAGAAGGAGAAATTTGGGGGGGAGGAGGGGGAAAGAAGGAAAACCTTTACCTCCTCAGAGACCGCTCGGGCGTGTTCCGTTGCGGTCGTCGGTAGCGGTGAGAATTGGCGCTCTAGGTGCTCGGCATGAATGTCTGCTCTGTCTTCTGCACGGTACCTGAGGTTGCCATCTGGATGAAACAAGGGGCACACGGGGGCTGTGACTCCGGTAAGGCTGCGGCAAAAGCAGTGGAGGGAGGGCCAGTCCTCACCCGCCTCCAGGATGCGTTGAGTCCAATCCGCAGCGTTCAGGTCCTGAAGGGCAGTTCTTACCTGGGATGTAAGGCGGTTTAGCTGCGTCTTCAGGGTGGGGCAGCGGCTGAGCTGCCATCTTCGGCGCAGGCGCTTCTTTTCGCCGATAAGGTCGGCGATGTGCCGAGGGAGAGTGGGCCGCTTGGAATGGCGGTGGGTAGGCGGCTGGGTTGCCGCGTCCATCGCGGCTACGATCGCCTCGGTGATCTGCAGAGTCATCGATTCGACGTTCTCTGCAGAGTCAACCGGGAAATTGGGGGTGCTCTCATGGAGCCGCGAAGCGAAAACGTCCCAGTCGCGGACTAGGCGGGGAGGAAGAGGGGGGACGCTTGCGGGGGTGGCGCGTATGGTGGCTAAGACTGGGAGGTGGTCGGAGCCGTGGGCCACATCGAGGACCTCTTGATGGAGGTCACCCGGGAGTTTGTGGGCGATTTCCACGTCCAGGACGTCCGGAGTGTAACGGGGGGTCTCGGGGTAGTGGGTGGGGTAGTATGTTCCCACCACCAAGTACCCGACTCGTTCAGAGTCGGCGAACAAACGGTTACCGTCCGGGTTGGGTGCGCGGGATCCCCATCCGGGGTGCTTGCAGTTTAGATCTCCGGCAATCACAGTCGGCTCTTCTGATAGGAGCCTATGGATGTCGGAGATATCTAAACGCGACCCCGGAGGTTTGTAGCACGCATAGATATGCGTGCGATGCGACCCGAGGAGCACCTCCACTCCAAGGGCGTACAGCGATGAAAGTGGAGGGGGGGGGGGGAGGAGTTGGTGCAGGATTCTCCTGCCGACCAGAACGGCGAGGCCTCTGCTTGCCCGCTCACCCCCCCGAAAAACCTGGCGATATACGAGGTAGCCGGGTGCACTGAAACGGTCCTGAGGGGACAGGGGGGTTTTGCTTAGTAAGGCGACATCCACCTCATACTCCCGGAGGAGGTGGCGGATTGGGGCCACCTTACCGCGGACCCTCCGGACGTTCCAGTGAACAACCTTTAAGTGGACTGGGGCGTGCGAAGCCATTTGGAGATAAGGGAGGCAAAGAGGGTGGCCCCCACAGGGAGGGCCTTCAGGAGGGTCTGAAGAATTTCTTCCCCGTCCAGGATTCTGTTGAAGACATCCATGGCCAGGGAGAGCAAGGCTTGTCACAGCTGGGCCGTGGTCCTGGGGGACTCTCGGCGGCGAGAAGAAGGGGGGACACGAGGGGGCAAAATGGCGGTAGTGACCGCCGGGTTTGCGGGCTCGGTAGAGAGCTCGGTCACCTCAGGTTTGGTGACCGGCGGGACGGTGCGTTTAGTGCGCGCCGGACGCGGGGGGCGCGGGGTGCGCTGCGGTAGGGGAGGGGGGGGCGATAGGATGGCCTCATCAGCCGGCGGGGCTGCAACAACAGGGGGGAGGGGGAAGGCAAGGGGCTCGTACTCCGAGTCTGTGGCGGCATTTGAGATCGTACCGGATTTGGCCCTCTTTTTTGTCCGGGTCCTGGTTCGTTTCCGCTGCTTCCGGGCCGAGGGGGGGGGGGGGTGGATGCAGCGGGACGAGGGGTGGGGTCATTGGCCTCCGCCATTAGAGAAGTGGCGGAGGGTGGCGGCGGAGGGACCTCTCTTTCAGAGATGGTAGGGGCGTCACTCACCTGGTTGGTTTCGTGGTCCGGGTTGTGCGGGCAGTAGAGCCCGCATGGCGGTTCCTGGACTCCCGAAGGAAGATCGGGCAATTGCGGCTGTTTGCTTTTTGCAGTTAACGCAAGTGGGCTGGTCCGTTAGCGGTCGGGGGCAGTCGGAGGCGGCGTGCTCCTCGCCGCATCTGACACACGCCGGCTTTCGGTGGCAGTTCCGGCTAGAGTGCCGAAACTGCTGGCAGCGGTGGCACTGGGCAGGGCCTTTCTTCCCACGCCAGGCTTCCACCCTGATGTCCGGCATATTCAAAATTTCTCTCACGTGCTCTTTCGGGACACGTGCTCGGCTCGAAGCCTTTGGTGGAGAGATCCGCTGCTATCTCCTCGGTGGGCGTGTTAATCGGGAGGCCGTGTATGCCTACCTTTAGTCCTCGGTCCTGGGGTAGCGCGTATGAGTACCAGCTGACCTGAGCGGACTTGCTCAGGTCAGACAGGTACCGCTGCACACACCTGTACTCGTCCTCACTGTGTGGGGAGAACTTTACCCCCAGTCCTAGCGGCTTCGCGTGCGGGGGGTGCCCCAGGAGGTCCCTGAGGCGGCGGAAGTGGCCGATCCAGTCGTCCAGTTTCTCCACTATGAGTGGGGGGCACCTGGGGGCTGCTTTCGGCGGCAATGAGGTCACATTTGCTGCGGGAGAAGCGGTAGTTACCGTGGTAGCCTCCATCGGCGAGAGGGCCCTCGAGGTGGAGGCCACTGGAGATCCGGTCGGTGCGGGGGCAGTGGTCGCTGCGGCGTAGGTAGCCGGGCGATCGGCGCGCTTGGCAGGCGGCGAGACGTCTGAAGACGTCTCCTGACGCTGCCGTTTTGTTACCTGCACGGGAGGGGCAGGGGGCGGTGGCATGATGCTCGACGAAGGGGCCGGTACCGGGGCCTTCGGAGCAGGGACATTTACCCCTCTGCGATCTTCTTCCGGCGGGGAGGCCGGCGAGGCGGAGAGGGCGGGCTGTGGGCTCGCTGCGGGTGGTGCAGGCGGAGGGCGCGGGGCGCTCATCTCCGCAGTGCGGCGCGTGGGGTGCGGCGGAGAGGCCGAACCCTTATCGGCTGGGCGGGGCGGGGGCCCAGACTCGCGGCGGGTCGCCGTCGGAGGGCATTGGGGCGGGGGGGTGTCAGTACACCCCCGCGAGAATGGGGGCGAGCGGTGTCCGTGCCGATCAAGCTGGGCTCGGTGGCAGACTGGTAGGCGCGCTCGGACGTGCGCGAGCTGGACCTCGAAGAGGGTCCGCTGCGCGACGCAACAGAGCTGGCGCGGAGTGGCTGGGGCGGTCGCGGCTATGTGGCCGCGAACCACGGTCGGTCATGGTAGTCGTACAATAATGTACCGATGTACTAAGACATGGACATGTCACAAAGTCACGTACTGTTCACACAACACGGGACATAAATGTACATGTAAACAAGGACAAATAATAGTAAAGTACTCACAACACAAAGGGTCTTCACACACAACACAGGTACACTAAACACAAAACGTATTCAGTGTCAAAGTAGTCACTATAAGTGTACGTACTTGCACGGTGATAAGGAGAGGCTGTCTCCCCGTGACCCGACGTTGGAAACAAGTTTCCAACGGGAGGCCAAAGGCAGTGCAACCCCTTAGCAAGGCGGCAGTCCGCTCGTTATTCTTACGAATAACGAGTAGATTGACGATCGCGATTGGGGTATAACGGCACTGCACTTAGGGGCGGGTCGGCACGAGCGTGGAGTGAGCGCGACACTCGACACGTTCCGAGCGAGACGGCACTACCGCGGAGTGAGCGGATCACTACGACGCGGAAGGAACGAGACGGCACGAGAACGCCGAGTGAGCGGGAACGCACACACGAGAGACAGGACGATCCGTGAACGACGCACGGCGCCGCTAGATATATTTATACCGCTACGCCGCGGCCCGCGGCGCAGCGGTATACGAGTACCTGTCGATGCGCAGACGAACATCCAATAAGAATCAACCTTCTAAGTTTCTAAACAAACAGCCAATCAGAAGAAATTTTTAAGTTTATAAATTCTTTGTTTAATAAAAATAATTTTTATGTAAATTAATATGTATTATGTAATTTTGTATATATACGTGTACATTTTGTAAATAAATTATTCACTTCACAACTGTAGATCGAGTTTTACTCTCTACCCAAACTGCCTCACAAATACCTCAAAAGTGGTTACCCCGAAGAACTACAAGCACCTTCAAGCAAGAAAATACTGCCCGAAGAACTACAAGCACCTTCAAGAAGAAAATACTGCCCGAAGACTCTGCTCAAGAGAAGAAAATATCAAGAATGGAAGCCAGAAGTGAATCCCTGCCCGAAAATTCTACACCATCTCAAGAAATCGCTGGTATCGCGCTCTCCATGCGAATACCGCCCTTCTGGAGGGACAAACCGCGACTATGGTTCGTGACATTCGAGGCAGCCACAAGCAACCTACAGAAGAACCAGAGTCAGCTATCCCAGATGGTCATCGCACGTCTTGAGAAACAGGACATTGAGCAAATCGCCGACCTGCTGTACAATCCGCCAGAGAACAACGAATACCAAGTTCTCAAGAACAGATTAATCTCGGCGTATGAATAATCCGACAGCAGACAGTTCCAGCAGCTCTTGTCAGAAACGGAACTCGGGGACCAAAAACCGTCACAACTACTCAGACGAATGCGTAACCTGGCACGCGACAAAGTTCCCGATTCCACACTCAAATTGATGTGGACCAACCACCTACCTACATCTGTTCGCTCTGTCCTGGCCGTCAGCGAAACATTCAGCGCGAAGACCACACTCGACGAGCAGGCAGCGATGGCCGACAAAATTCTGGAACAAAACCCTGTAAATACTGTAAATAGCATCAATACTCCTTCAACATCATTAAACATCGAGAACATCGTCATCGCGGAAATGAGAAAACTGTCACTTGAAGTCGTAGAACTGAAGCAACATCAAGCTCACTTCAACAATTATAGAAGAAATCATCAGCATCATCAACGCTCCCGATTCCGGTCAACATCATATATACGACATCTGAAAGTCGTTCATTTGGGTTTGAGCCTTCGCTGGAATACGACGTCTCGCTGTCCTTCGGCGCACCGACTGTTGGCATGTGAAGAATGAAGAATGTTTGTGATGTGTAGTGATACAAAGTGAAATTCTTATTAGAAAAAGACCTTTTCGGGCTGCACCGTTGTCAAGATGAATGAAGATGCTTCCAGTCACGGATTATTATTCGGATACTCGTTTTATTCATACGAACGTCGATTTTATCGAAGCGTTCTTTGTTTTACTCGACAAACGACGTAAAAACGATCTTATCAGAGCGATGTTCTTGTTTCAACGTACTTCGAGCGTATGCTACAATGTAAAAGAAGTTATAAACTACGAGATAATTAGTTAATTAATTGACCAATTTGTCTATCAATGAACCAACTATCTAGATAGCCAGCAAATTTAACACTTTCTGATACCTCCAAATAGACCCGACCACTTTATATCTATAGATGGTGAGATCTCCAAGAAACTGAAGAACTCCAAGCTGGAGTGGGGTATGTAAGATGGCAAGAAAGATATCAGTTTATGCCAAACCTACAAGCCAACCTAACAATGAATTTTATTTTGCAAGCCAGAAAAGAAAATAAGCTTAAAATTCGAAATAAACTACAATGACAGTGGAATCAATAATACCCAGTCCTCCTTATATGATCCTGTCACTCGATATCTATAGATGTTGAGATATTTACTCGGTGTATAGTGGTTACGCAAGCTAGAGTGAGGTAAATAAGTTGTTAAAAAGGAGTAACAAGGTCCGGTCCATTAATCCCACTGACCGGCCTAAGTAACCTATGTCTTAATTAGTTATAAACAGCTGATTTATAGCTTTCTTACAACGTATAATATCATAGCCTATCGTCAACCTTAATCAGCTTATAATAATTATAGATATTAATAATCTTTTTGCAGAGATTTATTTAGAATTCTAAGCGTTTTTATTATGAAAATTTGAATTACCTTGACAGCTGATCACCGTTGACGTAAGGCACTAACTTTAAATTGCTGATTACACAAATAAACTTGTTCACAGCACTGATACTTATTATTTGTCTTATTACTAACACTTAATATAATATAATTATCAACGATTTGAAACAATTAAAGTAAAATAATAATTATTTTTCAATTTTTAGTCTACAATGTCCTGTTAACGGTAGGTGTACAGGACTGTATAATTCCACAGGGTTTCAACCGCCGGCTCAGATTAGACTCGAAGATAGCAAGGTTACACCGACTTGGGCAGAGCCGGGGCGTTTAATAAAACACATATTTTGAGGAGAACGATTTTCACTTTTTTCGCTTTGCTTACCTGGCTCATGGCAATGCCGTATAGAGAGCCCCGCCTGTACGCCTCTTTCGGGCCGATTTGTTATCTCACTTTTACCTCTCTATACGGCTATTTTCCATAATTTTCCCTATTTTTCATGAGTCAGGTGAAGCAAAACGCGTTGTGTGAAATTCTTTATTGTTAAGACCATATACATAAAGCCTTATATACTAGAGACCTTATTCTATAAAAAAGATATTTACAATTTAAAGCTTACCATATAAGAAATGTTCTACATTTTTACCATTATTTTCTTAATAACTATTTAGCCCTTTATTATATATTCTTAATCGTTACGCTATACGTTAGGTATTATGTTTATATCAAAAGAAACTACGTTAAAATTAGCTTTAGTTAAAAATATATAAGCAAAATAACCTGCACTTGATAAAACACCATATAACACGATTTTACACACTGATGCCATATCAATCTATACATATAGTCACTGAGTATTCACTATTATAGTTTTATGTACTGTTTTTAATTACACGTTTATCGTTCACATTTAAATTCACTCGTGTTTTACGTTACGAGGCCGCTGTCCTTAACAATAGGGTTGCCAGAATCCGTTAATCCGTTCAGGCCGAACTAACGTTAGTTCTAACTGAAACGTTCAGCCTCTCGTCTGTGGGAGCCTTTAACTGGATTGTTCAACTATTGCCGTGTAACGCGATAGGGGAATTGTGGACGCACCGTATGCATGCATTGCACTACTGCACTACTGCAATATTGCTATGTATTGCAGTAGTGCTATCAAATCGAAAATTACTATATATCTGTTTATCTGGTCCTAGCCTTCTTTAATATGTGCTACTAGTCAGCTTCATGACCGCGTCATTGTATTTGCAGCCTGGACGGTCAGCATGACCCTTTCAACCTTTTTAACCAAATGTAGGTTTTGATTTTTGCTGTGGAAAAATGAAAATAAGAATTATTTTAAACGTGTTATCGTGAATTTTTAACAAAAAGTGGGAGGCATATTAAGGGGAGGATAAAGTCTTGGTACTTTATCCTCCTCTTAATATGCCTCCCAGAAGCTAATAATCGGTACCTATTAAGTGCTTCCGAAATGTGAATGATATGTTAAAATGCAGGAACACGATATGAGATTATACTTTTACCTTAGAGTAAGGGACAGAATAGAGGGGAGAGAGAATTATTTTCTTAGAAAAATCCTAATTTTTTTCTAAATTACACATTTGTCTTTTTCCTGACTGTGGACATGAACTATCTATTTATAACGATTGGTTATACAAGAATACAACGCACTAGGCAAGGCAAATACATTAATTATGTACGTACAATGTACAAGTAACGTTGCAATACTAATTCTTAACCTTTCAATACTAATGGGTGTAATCGTATGTTAGAAATTCATTTGGAAACATTTTTTTAGCTAATGCCACGATTTAAATCTGTAACTTAAAACTAAGTATTTTTTTACCAGAGTTTTGTAGTTTCTGCTACACGTGTTTCCATCATTCCATTATATTCAGGATAATATTCATTTGTCAGGCAACGAATCAAAAGATAATCCACCAATACAAAAGTACGACATATTCAAGTACATAAAAAGCAATTTGTCAATGCCATTATTTAGGGAAAAAGGCTTTCGAGGCAGATTGAGTGTGTAACTGTATGAATTTACTTAACGCATAAGTATTTTCTCAAAAAGGCACGAGTATTTTCATAATAAGTTTATACCTACTTTTGTGGTTCCCCACTCAAGTCATTGTTAAGTAATACTCTGCTTTGAAAAAAAACGATACATACTTACAGATCTTACATACCTAGGTACTTAAAAGCGTTATTATTATATTAATACGTGAAGCAAAAACTTTAATTACGGTTTTCACGAGAATTTTGCAACCGAAGCTGTATGAAATTTGGCCGGAAAATTAAAGTTTTTATTCGGAGTAAGGTGTGCAGAAAGGTGATATTTTTTAATAATGCTCAGAAATACAAGGAGGTGAGGTACACTTGATCCTTATGGGAGACTATGTACACTTAATTTACAGAGCATGTATGGGCAATATCTAGTTTTACAGTGGCTATGTCGGTAGTAAGTATACGGTACCAGAACTTTTTTGCCATGTGAGGAGAACCGTCAGATCTGGCACTTTTTTAAATCGTGGACGATAAATGGTTTTCGACAATTACTATGCAACTACCTCGGGGGATCAAGTGTCAATTTATGGAACACTTGGTACAATTCCCTGTCTTTAGCTTTGTAGGTAAATTTGTATTTTTTTCACTTATATTTTGTTGGTTGTCGCAGATTCTTGTAGCCAGATAAATTTCACGTGTTCCACTTATGTTTAAAATTCCATTTATGTTTAAAATAAAATAGGATATCTATGTAGAAATTAAGACTTAAAAAACAAAAGATCAATCAAGTGTCCCCAGTTTCCGTATTGAAATATGGAGCGAATATTTGCTAACTCCTAACTTCTCCTACTCTATATATATAAGTGAATCTATCATTTATACTAATTATTCTGCGCGCAATTAGGTTTCCGACGTCACATCTAATCGTGAATAATTATGATTCATATTGGAAGTTCGTGATTAATGTGAAAATGTTTCGAAATTTCTAAATGCTTCGTTGGTTTGATATCGTTAATCGTTATCGATCTAATAGAATTTATTTATTTTTGTAAAATCACTTTTTTTCAGCAAGAACAATTTCAGTTGTTAGTATGTTTGTTGTAATATATTACTTTTAATTACCTAGTACCTGGGTAGCCGACCTTTGCTCGGAGGTCTGGTAGTTAAAAAAATAAAAAGAAATCACAAAAAAAAACAGATTTCACCACCCATCAGCACATGCCGAATTTTCGAACAAACCAAAAATTATACATACGCATACCAAACTGCCAATCGATCTGACATAATAGAGTCGAAATTAATAATATATTGTTGCACGACGAAAGAAAAACATATACCTATAACTTAAAAATGCGCAGTTTTCCAGTAATAAGACCTAGCTAGATCAATACTTCTCCCCCAGAACTCCCTGCATACTAAATTTCATGGTAATATTTGCAGCCGTTTTCGATAAACCGACTATATATACACAAGATTGTCTAGTTTAAAGTTTAAGATAAGTTAGTGCAAACTTGTAATATCATCTATATAAACATGTGGTTTATTAGTAATATTGCTATATAAATATTTTAGACTAGCTGTTTCCAGCGGCTCTGCTCGCGTATTTATACTATCGATTATCCCGCGGGAATACTGTACTTTTTTGGGATAAAAAGTAGCTAATGTTCGACCATACCAAATTTCATAAAAATCCGTTCAGTAGTTTTTGAGTGAAAGTCTAACAAACATCCATCCATCCATACATCCATCCTCACAAACCTTCACATTTATAATATTATAGTAGGATAATGTATTCAATATTGTTTTAAATTGTAAATAAATGTTAAAAAACTTGCAACTTATCGCGTATGCGGCAGAAGTTTTTATAAAGTCCCAATATAATGGGACTTGTTGAATTCTACATTTCATCGACCAATAATTGAATAAGAAATTCAGGGAAATTATTTGAACAATGGGCATTTTTTCCTGTTGTGATGAAGGGACAAACAGACAGAACACTGATAGTAAATGGTGCATCTGGATACCAGGGGCCTTACCACGACGTCTAGTAGCAGTATTAATTTAACATTACTTTTGAATTTCGTATAAATAACGAAAGAAAATTTCGTATAAATAACGAAAATAACAAAAGTATATTTTTAATTTGCGCTAAATCCAAAAGTAATTTTAAAGTAATACCAAACTATTTAGTAATCTGTGGTAATACTGCTATGCACTTTTGAAGTTTTGGTGCCATTTTGACATGCGAAGTATGGTGAATGACATTTGAGGTATGGTGAAAACCAAGATGGCGTAACTTTTTCTTGTATGAAGAATTGTTCTGTCAAATGTACGTCAAAGCCTATCTTTAGTTTTGAAATCTTTGCCCTGGGGTATCAAGAGCGCGTTGTAAGTATATTTCGTAATTATATTCGTTGTTATCATAGGGTTTATCTCAGTAGAAACAAGTTAAACTAGACATAGCATTGCATAAAAACTAGTTTCAATAAGGATAATAAGTCTAGTCCATGTTGTTTATGCAAACATAACTTTCACTACTACTTTAAATATTAAAAAGGTTCTGGTTTTATTTAGTATTTACCACAGATTAAAGAAAGATAGGTCCAGATAAACATCTACATACTTAACTTTCGTTTAGATTGCAATACTGCAAGAACACGACGTGTGAACAATTTTCCTATGGCGTACACGGCAATAGTGCCATAAATCCGTTTAGATTGTGCGACATCGAAAGGACATTTTGACATGTGACATGACATTTATGTCATGTCACATGTGAGATTGAGAATTGTGATGTGTTGCTTGTTGTCATGATGACAAATATATATATATTTTTTAAATATTATATTTGTGTCCAATGAATGTTTAAACTTTATAATGTAAGAATATTAAATACAAATAATGTCAAACAAAAAAGTGGTTATATGTATTGTACTGTGTGTATGAAAAATAATAGAATAAATAAAAATATATTTTGTTTTACATATCAAATACTATATTTTCCAGAAGATCTCTTGCTTTATTATAAGAGAGTCCATGACCTTGTGAATAGACCCCCTGAGTCACACGCGTGGTCGTGCAGGTTCGATGCCGGGTTGTGGTGTATACCGATTAGACTTTCTCAATAACCGTATACTGACGCTAGACTTACTTTAAATTACACCCATCTTCTGTGACAGCCCTGACAAAATTTGGAAGTTCTATAAAAGGTGTTCCTCTGTACGTAAGTATTTTTACTCTGTGGTATTTACCATTTTTATATTGACTATTTAACACCCAACCGCGCGGCGGCCGCTTATTGTTTTTAGTTATATACGTTGTTTTCATACCATACATCTGTTATTCCTTTGTCTTAGTCCCTCTCATTATTTACCAAGATTGCCGTACAATATCCTAAAGCCCGGGAAAACTAAAACAAAAATAAACCGCGATAAAGACGTTTAAGTTGCTTTGCAAGCTTTGCTTTATAAAAAAATATTCTTTGATATTATACATAGTATAACCTTTGTATAATATAATAAATATTTTATATTATATTCCCCGTGACTATAAACAACAAGATTTTCAGTTTACGTGCAAGTAATCCCACGGCGACGTTTAGCGCCGTTAGTTTTACTGCCGTTGCCATGGTTACGTCTAATGGCGCTGGTCTAGTACACTGGCTTGAAAATCGTTCGGGTTCCTTATTACGAAATTAATTTCTCGTACGAAAATTATGCGAAAGGAGGAGTATGAAATTTGGCCCAGTTAAATTTTATATGGAGGAGGAGTTTAAAACATTACATTGATAAAAAAAACGTTACCCACACTACTGTGTGCTGAGTGCGAGTTTTTGTCACTACTGGCCGTGAAGAAGTTAACTACAATTGGTTATGGTATGATTTCTTTTATTTCCATTTGGTATGACATCGAATTAGTTACCAATTGTTTTCCACTAGGAGCGTTGTTTCGACGCCACACAAATTGTAAGCGAGCACAGACCAAAACTCGCATTCAGCACACAGATTAATAACTCACACTACTATGCATTTGATGCAATTTTGTAAACTGTACCCTAACCTTTTTGTACCTAATATCACCTAAAAATAGAAATCTTAGAACTTACTTATAGAATGTTTGCATTTACATTTTTAATTTTGTGAAGACTTAATGCCAGTATCATAGTGAGAAAGAGTGTGAGGTTTGTGCCTCTCTTTTTTCGGAAACTCAGACTTTGTTTCTATTTCTAAGTACCTCAATCTCTGGATTTTGCGATACAAGTCTTGTTTAGTACAAGAGCTAACTAATAAACTGTTTCAGAAACTATCTCTAGGTAAGTATAAACATTGTTAGATTTAAGTAATTGTACTCCTGTAAAGAAGATTTTGGAAATTAATGATTTAATCTTTACAACATCCGTGGCGTGGTCTTTATTAAAAGTTCAACAATGTTCATATAAGGTGACAACTGACGAGTGAAAGAATTTTAACTCTATGTTACACACATAAGGTCTAAATTAAAGGACAATCATTTACATTAAAATAAAACATTTTCTACAAAACGAAGGTAGATAACAATCATTTATAATAAGGTAAGAGATATTTGAGCTATCCAGGGATTTGAAAGGAAAAGTTTCGATTTGAGTTGTGGAATTTGTTAATTTAATGGAATAGAATTTATAGTATGAGATAGGGTATAAAGAATATAAAGGTAGTCACCATCCTCACCTGTTATTTATTTGCGATGAATTTTATAAGGTAGGTAGTTAAAAATCAAATTAACACATCATAAATAGTTTGCAAATTAAATTGCGGATAATATTAAATAATTAATTAATTTTCATTATTGAGAAGGAAAAACTCAATCTAGTCGCCTATAGGTAAATGTAGTTTTCTTGGCATGTCCACACATAGGTAGTTACGTGTGTGTGTATATGTCAATAAACGTGTGCAGGGCCAGATTAAGCCTAAGACCAAAGTGACCCGTGCCTTTTTAATAGGTAGGGACGGTAATAGGTATAAGCAAAACTCTGGCTAAGTACTTTTCAAATGGAAAAACGGTTTTCATCACAATCACAATGGCTCCGACGGTCAATCCGCTTCTACATGCTTACTATTTAGTACTAAAAACAACCCTTACAGTTTTGCTCCGTCCGTTCGTCTGTTTGTCCGCTTCTGCTAACTACCGCAATCATGGATTCATCGAATTATGCATTTATAATGCATAAGTGTAGTTAAATATTGCTATAGATTCTACTTTTGTCTTCAAAGGAACTAATAATAATATCTATGGACGGTTTCACACAACGTCAATCTGGCCTTCTGCTAAGGTCTCGAGGAACTTGTGTTACGTGAAAGCGCCATCAATAAGTAGCGACGACAATTACGAGTTATGGAATTAATAATTTTTTATTCGGAAATGCAGCAGTTCATATCAGTAACAGGTAAATACTTCAGGTAAGTACTTCAGACCACCGGTGGGCACCTGTTGACACTTGCAAATAGGCTACATTTACAATTAAAATTATTGATAATAGAAATATATATATTGCGGGATCGTTTTTAGGGTTTCGTACTCCGCAGAACCCGTGTAGTTTAGTTGTGTCCGTTCGTCGTGTGTTTCCTACATAGGACGAACGGCTGGTATAGCACAGAGTTTATTTTAATTATTTTTAGCTGCCCTACAGCCAAGCTTAATACTACGCTTTGTGACCCAAGCTTAAGCCTATAAATCTAGACTACTTAATTCTAATTTCTACATAACAGCTGAATTTGTTTCATATTTGCCTAGTGTATTTGTCACTATTAATGGGTATATTTGCTTCTTGTTAGTTGAAGTGTACTACAGGGCTATGTACTTAGGACGTTGCCTCATTGTTATAGTGGGCAAACAAATGTATTTTGCCACTATTTCCAAGGACTATGTGAATACAAAACTAGGGATACACGAGATTTTAACTGGCAAGTGGCAACTCAACAACAAAAATCAAAAGTTAAAACTACGAAAATTATATAGCCTATGTCACCCGAGCCATTATTACAAATCCATTGACAAATAGAGGTATAGACGTGGCATGTCGAGGCAAAAACTGTCCCCACTTAAGTAGCCCCACTATTGGGGTTGTTTAGGGCCATTTCAACATTTGAAGTATGGTGAAATCAAGATGGCTGACATTTGAGGCATGGTGAAATCAAGGTGGCGTAACTTTTTATTGTATAAAGATTTGTTCTGTCAAATGTACTTCATAGCCCATCCTTAATAATGAAATCTTGGCCTCATTCAATAAAATCGAATCAGTAGCTTAGGCGCTACGATGGAACAAACATACGTATATACGAGTACACTGCCAAAATCACACCCTTGACAACTGTTAAGCGGCGCTTCACTATTGTTTTTAAGAGAAACACAAAAGTCTAGAATACAAGTTTATTTATTTAAAATTATAATAGTAAAATTACTTACAGAAGCAGTCCGTTTCTCCCACCGTGAAAGTGAAGTGCTCATATCATTTAAACAACTCTTACAATTCATCTTCGAAACTCAGCGTTTCATCGCAGAAAAATGTTAGTTTCCCGCGGGATTTCTTGTTGTGAATACGAAGTCGCGGCCAACATCCTTCCTACTACTATTATAAATGTGAAAGTTTATAAGGATGCAGGGATGGATGTATGTTTGTTACTCTTTCACGCAAAAACTACTGCGGAGCCGCGGGAAAAAGCTAGTCTAGTATAATTTAATTGTCATTCTAAAAGGCTTTTATTTGTTTCATTCATCGTAATCTATGTATTATTTAACTTATTATGGTAACTTTTGGGGGCGTTTTGTCAAATGTGATTCAGAAAATGTCCTTTATATAGTAAGTATTGTCATTTAAATTTTGTTAATAGCTTTTATCGAATTTTCTATGTGGCTTCCTAGAAATACCATTTTTGGCTTTCATACTAACAACTTTTTTCCTGTGTTAATATGTAACATGTTATATAATAGCGTTATACTTTTAGTTTTTCAAGTACTAAGAGTATAACACTATCATATTAAATTCTTTAAAAGGTATAACATTTCGTATCGACGAGGAAAACTAGAGAGTAAGAACTTTTTCCCATTACCTGTAACTTCCATATCTATCTTTATGTGCTTTTGTTTCATGTGTTCCCGTACTGGTTATTTGTTATTATGTTCTACATGTTTTTTTTTTCCCAATACAGGATATAATAGTAAAATAAGGAAAGAAAGGTGGAGACTTCCCTAAATCTTACACTTTAAACAAGATTTTCTTGTTTAAACATAATCGGTATCTCGGAAACGGCCACAAGTGTTTCCATGAAATTGGGGGAGGAAAATCGATCTAGCTAGGTCTTATCTCTGGGCAACTGCGCATTTTAAAAGGTATGTATGTTTTTTCTTTCGTCGTGCATCAATCATTTCGACTCATTATTTATGTCGGACAGTTTGGTATGCGTATGTATAAGTTTTTCGTTATTCGGAATTTCGGTATGTGGTGGGTTCGTATCCCGGTCAGATAAATATTTTTGTAATTCTTTTTATTTTATTAAATTTACTAGAGCTCCCAGCAAAGCTCAGCTATTATGGACTTATTGGGACAAAACAAAGTGCTCAGTTGAAATATATTTTGTACAAAGACACAAGATTAAATGGGATTTTCTTTTTGTCTTTTATCTACCGCCAATCCCGATCGAGAAAAAGTAAACTCGCGAACGAAGTAGTTAGCACAATGTTCTATTAAGTGTCGGATAGCTCATTCGGAAGTTTTGTCGCTGCTTACTTTATATCGAGTGACAGAGGCAAAACCTGCAAATAAGCTATCTGAGTCTTATCAGTAGATTGTGAAACAGACCATTAGAAAATTGCAAAACAAATACCCACGCGATAAAAACACAATTATTGGTAAGCGTTTAAAATATCTGTAATTGTAAGTGATGACATATTTTCTTGGTATATAAGGTACCTACATCAAACCATTTTTTCATAGTCAGTACAAGTATACAAGATGAAGTTGTTTGTTGTTTTGTTGCTGGTCGCTGTGGTTGTGTGCGTCAATGCTTGTAAGTATAATCCTACTACTATTATAAATGTGAAAGTTTGTGAGGATGGATGGATGGATGTTTGTTACATCTGGCTGCAGGTGGGGGACACCTGGCAAAAGCTTGTACCTATCCTACTTCTATTTTAAATGTGAAAGTTTATGAGGTGTATGGATGGATGTTTGTTACTCTTTCACGCAAAAATCACTGAACGGATTTCTATGAAATTTTGGTATGGTAGTAGTTTAAACTCTGGATTAAAACATATGACACTTTTTATCGCGAAAAAGTGTATTTACGCGGGCGGAGCAGCTGGCAAAAGCTAGTATGCGCTATAATGGCGCCCACAAAGGCTATGCAAGCAACATGCCAAGCACATACATAGGGGTAGGGACTATGGAGAATAGGGGAGACGACTACATGTAAAACATTTATATTAATTTATATACTCCTATATATTGAGGTATTACTACTTGAGCAACGTAAAAAAAATATATTTTATGTGTAGCTTAGTAATTAGATACATCTAAACAATACAAAACAGTTTCAATATTTCTTGTAAAATTAGTAAAAAAAAACGTACATCAATTACACTATACTATGAAATGAACGTATGAAACGTACACATTTCGGAGATATTGACAAATATGTTCCTGCGGCCTTTTATTTTTACCTAATCGTGAGGTCACAGTTAGGTATGAATTTTGTGTGGACCGTTTTCACGAGACTTGCGTAATTTATAATATCCTCATTCTTCTGAGAACTCATATTTAAGAGTACCTACTATTCATTTATGCAAAAAAAAACACTGGTCTAGACTCTAACTTATGGTCTAGCTTGCCAAGCGTGTCAATCTAGCATTGTTATTATTATATTATTATTACCTACTTAGTATACCGCTTTTATAAAATAGTCATATAAAATATGCTATTGAAGCAGGGCATATAAGTTAGCCTTATATAAAAAAAAAATTGGGGGCCCCAAGTAATGACTTTCATTTAAATTAAGTTCGCATTTAAATTAAATGAAAGTCATTATTTTTCAAAAGCATTTTTAGTATTGATTTTAAACAGTTTTTCGAATATTTTGTTACTGGAAGGCTCGAAACTTTGAAATGATAGTATCTAAAATTTGGTTAACACAACTAAATTTTAGAAGCTATTCGTGTTCGATCCGAAATTTTTGCGTATTTTCTAGTTCTGGAAGCCTCGAAAAAAAAAGCCTTACTAAAGTTCAAATTTGAACCTTTTGCTTGTAGCGTGTCGCGGTCGCTAAGATCGGAATGCTACCTTATGGCAAGTATGAACTTTAATTATTTTAAGCCCTACGTCCTAGGTTCGTCTTTATACAACTTTATTTAGTTTTCTATGTTCAAAATATTGAGACCCTACCCATAGGAATATCATTAACGAAACAAACGTCCTACAAAGTTTGTCGCTGTATATTCATCCTTGCCACAACCAATTACTGTATGACCACGTTCTTAATGTTTTTTGGGAAACTTCGTTTTGTCATTGATCGCATGTCGTTTTCATAGAAGAACGCTGGCTTCCGAGGGGTATTAAGAAAGTTGTTGCTCTATAGTGTGCTGTGTGCGAGTTTTTGTCACTGCTCGCCGTGAAGAAGTTGTATGGCATCGAAACAACGCCCCTAGTGGCAAACAATGGTAACTAATTCGATGCCATACAATTTGTAGTTTACTTCTTCACAGCGAGCTTCTTCACAGTGACAAAAACTCGCACTCAGTAGTCAGCACACAGTACATGACAGGATACAGGACCCAAGACCGAGTATCCAGTAAGCCTCCGAGTTCATAAAAATGCGAATAAAGTCAGGTTACAAAATATGTACTCAGTATAATATGCATTTATAACGAGGTTTCGTTCCCATTTCGGAAGTTTAACGACACCTTATACAAGTCGTTTATATTCTGTACGATAACTTTAAGTTGCTCATCTTCTTCGTTTATAATATTATACTGTATACATTGCCTTAGATGGTATATTTATTGGATTTTATTTCAACTAAAATTATATTATATGTTGATTACCATGACTAAAGGGCCCCCGAGACGATCAAACGGTTTGACTCAAACCTTACGTGTTTGATGCAACCGTTTGACGTTGGTTTGAACGGTTTGTCAAACGGCACTGTTTAGTTTCACTGTCATTCCATTGTCAAACAAAACAAAAATATGTAATTCCATCAAACGAGCTTCAAACGCGTAAATGTTTGACAAACCGTTCAAACGAGCTTTGTAGACGATCAAATTGGTTTGACTTAAACCAAAATTTACGTGTAGGATGGACTATGAGGACGTATCTTTTTCATTTGACAGAAAAAATTCTTCATACAAGAAAAAGTTACGCCATCTTGATTTCAGATTATTTTTTCATTCAAATGTGGACTGTTTATACTGTGGAAAGTAAATGTCAAAATGTCAAACCTCAACTGCCCCAAACCACCCCAGAAGTGGGACAGTTTAAGTGTGGACACTTTTTGCCTCGGCATGCCTCGTCTATAATGTCTATGTTTTACTCATCTTTTTTTTGAGATTCCAACACAAGAATTATATTTTAGACGTTCAGTTTTTTTATATTTTGCTTTACATTTACTAATAATGCCTAATATTAGTTCTGTTGCTATCTATTAGTAGTGCGAACATCAAATACTTAAACATTTCTGTTTGTTAGAAACTTTACTTTTAGTCAGTAAAGTCTCAAGATTAAATTAAAGTAGGCTTGCTAAGTAGGCTCCAGCTTGGTATATAGTTAATTATTTATAAACAAGAGCGAAAATCTTTACTCACATGCATGCAATTCTGCTAAGTATTTGTCGTAGGCATTTTATTTCATGAGAAAAAAAAAAACTAAACTAAATAATATAGTTTAGTAATAATATGTTTTTTTTTAATGCCAAATAAGAAAAAAAGGGTTTGTGGGTGCCCCTTATCACTGAGAGGTATGAGAAATAACCTACAACCTATTCTCATGGGTACCTCGGTAGGTATTCGGTATACTCTTACGAAATTTCATAAAAATCGGTGAAGCCGCTTCGGAGGAGATTGGGCCTGCAAATTATGTGTGACGTGGGAGTTATCGTTAGGGCCTGTCCAAGTCCATATGATGATAGATGCGGCGTCGTGACGTACATTTTAACAGTGTTGTGGAGGCAATGTGAACACCTAAAAAATACTGTTATCATCGAGTCATTTGTGAGATATTTGTATAGAATTTACTGTAAATGTTTTGTTATTGAATCTGACTCTTCTTCAGACCTGACGTAACGTGTCGAACAATTTCCTTGTTACGATCATTCAAATTCCTTTGACTATATTTGTGTTCGTGATTATACATACTGAACCAACTACTAAATCTTAACTCGCACCTCACCGTTTAAGTCTTTAACAAACAATTTGCATTATGGGCGATTTATTCACTCGTAGTTATCCTACGATTAGAGTTATCCGTTATTTAACGTGAGTTAACTGGAGATTTCGTTTTCTTTACACCAGTTTAAGAAATAGCCCCCGAATATTTTTGTCCTAAGGATAAATATTGGGCTGACTTTATACCTGGCGGTTAACTTACTGATGTCAGTGTGTGCGTAAAAACTTTACAGTGTAGAGTTTACATGGCACTGTACATGCTTGTACAACGATTCTTCGAATGTCAAATATAAAATGAATAATATTTCCTTCCCACTTGTGAAAATTTTGATTGTTTTTAACATATAGAGGTGAATATATATATTAGGGTGGCCCAAAAAAACCGACTATTTTTTTTCGATCTCCCATGAAAATTTATCGGAAAAAAAGTATTGAAAAAAAAAAAAAAAAAATTGAAAAAAACTTTAGATAATTTAGCGTAAACAAATAATAAGTAACCAACTTTTATTAGAACGGAGAAATAGGTAGTAAATATTTTTTAAGTACATACATTAAATTTGGGTCTAGAAGACCCCTAGAGTAGGTATATAGCTCACAGTCACACATACATGACCATAGGATAGCTAACCCGTCGGTCTGTTGAAGACAACCATCGAAATTTTAACCCTGGAATAAGTATATCTGCCGAATAACAAACTCTAGTTTATCTCTTTATAAATCGGCCATTATTTATATTATTACTTATATATAATTTATATATATATATACATATGGCAATTAGTGGGACTTATATAGTTCTAATGACTATAAGGCTTTTAATGGTCAGTGGAAGGTTTTCTATTAGATACATTTATCAATTTTAAATAACTAGATTTTGCCCGCGGTTCCGCCCGCAGAAATACATTATCCCATGGGACCACTGTACTTTTTCAGGATAAAAAGCCAATCTGTTAATCCAGAGTTCTAACAACTACCATACCAAATTCACTCAAAATCCGTTCCGTAGTTTTTGCGTGAAAGAGTAACAAACATCCATCCATCCATCCTCATAAGCTTTCACATTTATAAAGGAGTAGGATGAATGAAAAAAGTACTTACTGTTTATTATTTTATTTACATTGCGAGTGTAGCGAAATTATTACTTTAGATTGGGAAAACAATTCAGTAACACTACAATGTATACTAGTATTTTCTTGGATAAAATATTCATAAATATATTCTTGGTAACGTAATGCGGCGTAGAACGATCCGCGTAGCGCAATCATCGTAGACGGTGTAGCGTTGTAAGCGCAACGTAGCGGAAAATGCGGCGTAGCTGCAGGCGACGCAGCGTAGCGGCTAATTAAGAATGTTTTGAAGTTTATTTTTCAGATTAAATAATAATAAGTATATATTTAAGTCATTTAAGATGGCTCCTTGTCATCTATCAGCTAAAATCGCGATACTTAAAACTTCTACTACGGATCATGATACTTTATTCCTTAGTTTATCAAACAAAAACGATAATATAAAATGCTCGAAAGTGATTAAAACTGTCGATTATGAATTAGTTGCTAATATTATACAAACCAAAAATAACGAATATATCTTAACACTAAGTGACCCAAACAGCATTACCGAAAGGTTAATCTTAATTCTCTCCAAATGCATCGAAGAAAGAACTATCATAAAGAAAAAACCTAAGACACAACGTAATATTAAACCATGGATAAGCTCTGGCATACTTCGCTGTATAAAAACTAGTAATAAAATGCAAAATAAATTAAAAAAAGACCCACACAATGATATTTTAAAAATAACCTTTACCAGATACCGTAATTTTTGTTACAAACTAATAAGGAAACTAAAAAATAAATATGAAAAAAATAAAATAAATGAGAATTAAAAAAATCCTAAGCAACTATGGAATATTATAAAAGACGTTACTAACTTAGACTCTAATAAAACCCCAAATATAGATCTATTAAATATCAAAACTTCTCCGCAAGAATGTGTGTGTGTGTGTGTGGATTACAGTGGATTATGCTAATAAATATTTTGCAAACAGGAAGAAATTTAGCTGAAAATATAAATAAAAACTACAATTTCAATCCCCGTCCGTGCTCTCATTCCTCTTCTTTCGTTATGCTAGAAACTGACCCTGAAGAAATCAGTCAAATCATCTCAAGCTTAAAGTCCGAAAGCGCACCTGGTTGGGACAACATAACGACAAAAGCCCTAAAAGTGTGTTCCTCTATACTTTCCCCCATTATCAGTCACCTCGCAAATTTATGTTCTAAAGAAGGCATATTCCCTAGCCTCTAAAAAAGGCTCTTATTACTCCGGTGTATAAGAACGGGACAAAAGTTGATGTTAGTAACTATAGGCCTATTTCGGTTCTACCCCTTATTTCTAAAATTATTGAAAACACATTATATCATATGCGGATGACACAGCACTAGTCTTTACCGGCGCTACTTGGGATCGACTTTCAATGCTGCTACTGAGGGATTATCGAGAGTGGCCAATTGGCTACGTCTTAATCTTCTCACATTAAACATCCACAAAACAAACTATATATGTTACAGTATCACTGAAAAAACTCAGCCTAAATCTAGCCTCTCTCTAGCCATACATGAATGTGGTCAAATTAACGCACAATGCATCTGTTCCTGCAGTAGAGTTACGAGAGTTAAATTTACCAAATATCTTGGAGTTATGCTAGACCAGGCTTTACGGTGGAACTCTCATATCGAATACACCTGTAATCGTATTAGGAAACTCAATTGGATATTTAAAAAACTACGTTATATTGCAAACAATAAACTATTAAATATGATATATCTTTCTTTAGGATAATTAATAATTGGATATTGCATTGCGGTATGGGGCCGGGCCAGTAAAGATAAATTTATAAGCATTGAAAGGAGCCAACGTTGCTTGCTTAAAATAATGTACCGAAAGCCATATCGTTTTCCTAACGAAGATTTATATTCTCTGTGTAAACTCTTATCGGTAAGGAAACTTTACATACTATCTATAGTTTTAAGATGCCACCTTACGAACCTGACGATAAATCTCGACGCAAAAAAGGGAAAATTATAGCTTTAGCTAAAACAAATACAACCTTTGCTCAGAGACAGTACAATTCAATCTCGGTCCATATATACAATAAAATTAACAAAATTCTAGACATATATCCGGTCACTCATCAAAAATGTAAAAAAACTGTTAAAATTTGGCTAATTACTAAAACTTATAACAAAATTGAAGCTATCCTTAAATACCTGGTAGTCTAGTTTCTTTCACACACGCGCACACACATACACACACACACACATACACGCACACGCACATAATATTAACACATAGTATATAGTCTGTTAAACATACATTTTGTTAAATGATGTAACTTGTGTTCTAATGTTAAAACGTGTAATGTTCTTTTTTATTTGTATTTGGATTAAGAAACAGTTACCTACTTTAGTTATGGAAGGGCGAGTCCACCTGACGCAAGTGTCTTATGACACTTACTAGGTGGATCTCATTCTCTGATAAATTTAAGTAGCACAAATTATAAATGAGAAATAAATAAATTGTTATTGTTATTATTATTTAAGTTCAGTTTTTACCCGACTACGGTGAAGCTAAAAGTATTCCATCGTAGCGCCTAAACTACTTATCCAAATTTGACGAATGAGGTGTTCATAGATTTGTAATAATGATGTCCCAGGTAACATAGGCTACATAATTTGTATAGTCGGATTTTAGTTTTTTTTTTTTAATTAAATGAATTCCGAATTTTATTTACAGCTCATAAGAAGCATAAGAGCAATATGAAGAGTCAAGACATAGATGAAGGTGAGGAGAGCTGGCCCAGCCCGGCCATCATCAACAACTTTGACGTGCCAGAGGACTTCCATCATCACGATGGAGATGATCAGGGGCATAATGAGGTATAATATACTTGCAATTTCTTTACTATGTTACATACTATATATGCCCGGGTTTTTAACCAGTGGGTCAGTTTTAAAAAAACTTTTCTTTATATGCTTACATTATAATGTATATTATGTCACCCTAAAATGACAATGTAAATACCGTAACATTATAACGGTTTCAGTAACGAAAAATAATGCGTCAAATTGTAAGTGTACCTGTTTCGGTTCACAATCTTTCGACATTTTACAATCTCGCGTGTTGTTTTATAATCTTTCGGTATTTACAATTTTACCGTGACCAACCTCTGTGGCTCATGGATGTTTTTTAAATATGTGTATAATATAATAAAATCTTAAATGTGTGTATAATATAAAAGTAATAAATATATTTCCGTTGTCTGGTACCCGTAACACAAGCTCTTCGAGAACTTACCACGGGACCAGATTGACGTGGTGTGAAGTGTCCATAGATATTATTCGGGTTCGGTGGTATAAGCTGTATTCCACTATTATATAATGTAATTTTTGCAAACGCAACAAAATGTCTTATTTATTATGTAAGCAAATGGTGACTTTTTTTTTTGGAGAACAGTAGCAAACGCCGTTTACATTTATTTACGAATGCGATATGTATCTATGGTTATGTATTCCAGAATGACTCCGGGCATAGACATCACAGCCGCAGAAGCTAAATCACGTGTAACATTAAAGTAAACAGTGCCTACCCGTTGTTTCATTTCATTTAATTATATACGTTATTTAAAAAAAATGATGTGTACAGACTTCACGTGGAAGAAATCAAACCGAATACATTATTTCAACCCCAAAAATACACTCATCGTGCCTTCATGATTAGTTTAAAAAAAAGAAATATAAAATTTAAATTTGTACACCTCGCCCAATAAGGAGGTATAAGTAGCTTTCAACAGATGGCGTTATATCGATGGTGTCGTGACATGAAATTTCACTCTCAACGCCGCTAAAGCAGACGACTGAAAAATTTCAAGTAACCGTCGAATTGTCAAGCATTGAGCGAGCTAATGATGATGAATTATAGCTAAAACACTTTCGATCATGCCAGCTTTCAAATAAAAAAAAACTAGATCAAAATCGGTTGATCCGTTTGGGAGCTACGATGCCACAGACACACACACACACACGGGGATTTCATCGGGGGTTAAAACGACGAATAGTCGCTCGTCTGCTCAGTCCTTATTTGTCTTCTCGTTTCAATCTATCAATTACGTCGGTCTGGATTAGTAACCAGTAGCCCAAGCACGAACAATTGACGACAAAGTGATCGTAATTTATCGAATGAAAATGTTATGAAAATCATGACAGTGCCTACACAATCGATAACGTTTTACGAATACGTTGTCAATTGATCCTACTATGCCCACCTATTTTCATACCATTTTCATTCTTTAAAGCTACGAATATTTTGTCGTCAATTGTTCGTCTTAAGGCCCAATGATTTTCATACAATTATCATTCGACAAAGTTACGAATACGTTGTTATCAATTGTTCATGCTTAGGCCCCCAGACGATCTGTATTCACATGTTGTAAGATTTGATCTCATTATTTCAATATAAGCAAAAAGATCTCGATGCAATTCCAGTACGTATAGTTTTTAGGATTCCGTACCCAAATGGTATAATCATCTGTCTGGCTGTCCATCCGTCTGTCCGTCTGTCTGTCACCAGGCTGTATCTCCATGACTGTAATAGCTATAACAACAATTAATACAGAATAAAATAAACATTTAAGGGAGGCTCCCATGCATCAAAAGTGATTTTATGCCGTTTTGTACTGAACCCTTCGTGCGCGAGTTGGCCCCATCTAACCAGTTTAGGATCTACGATACCACACATACACAGACATATATTTTTTTTGATTTACGCTTTACGTGTTGGGGTTTAAAGTAGACTGCGATGTAGGAATATAAATTTAAGTAGAATAGAAGCGTGGTGGATTAAGCTAAAGTAGCTTTAGAATTAGTAGTGAAGCTAAATTATTCTTTGATCCTAGCCTATGTTTTATAATAAAGTAGCTTTTGCCCGCGGCGTCGCCCGCGTGGAATAGTGTTCTTGGACAAAAAACTTCTTCAGCAAATAACTCTACTCACTGCAATATACTTCGGTATACAATAATGAAATAATGAACATTGAAAATGTTTTCAGGGTTTCATCCCAATAGGTAAAAACGGGAACTTATCACCTAAAAGCGACGTGCGAGACCGCTTGATATAATATATTTTTCGCGTTTGAATAAAAATTTTACAATATCTTCTAAATATAAGATATTAATTAAAACTACTATAATGTGTATAAAATGCTAAAAGTGAGTAACGTATTTAATTTGATAAGGATCATACTGTATCCGACTAAATAGCTTATGAAAATACCATACATAATAATAAGTATGAACTGGGCACGGGCAGCTAGTTTTATTAAGTAAACCGCTATGTCCCTGCATTTTAAAATTTGTAATTTCTTCGTAAATATTCATTTAAATTACATGCTGTAAAGGGCCATATTTATCTATATTAAATTACACTTTATTTAGGTACTTAATTGTATAATGATTAATGCTGTATGCCTTAAAATAGCATCGTAAATAAGACATTATTTCTCATAAAAAGTAAAGGATAAAAAATTGTTATTGTGGGTTATAAATAAAATTAAAATTAAATACCGTTTATTTCAGGCTGCATATGCCCATATTATAAATACCTTATATACTTATATACATACCTTATAGACATACATAATATATAATAAACTAACACTAACATTAAACACGTGTTGTCTGCGACGTGGGGCGCATTCGGGAGTCGTCCTCTAAATCTTCTATAGACGACTCCAATCGGCCAGAACTTCTCCTTAAAGTAAGTAAGGCCGGTAAGTGATGGGTTGGAACTCTCACCACAAAAGAACTGAAGTTCACTTTATGACGAGATTGCAAACGCTCGACCCTCAAGGCGAAGTTGGTTCTGCTCCTGATGTAGTCCACGACCTGCTCGACCGTCGTAGACCAATGCAACCTGGACACGTACAGCGGTGTCGCGGGAGTCTCACACCGCAACAGCTGCTCGAAAACTCAGGGTGCGGTGCCGCGATGGTTGCGGACGACAGGTTTCTTCTTCTTCCGCTCGACTTTGATGAACCCGTCATCATCGCACGTTCGGTCCTTTTTTAAAAGAGGACGCTCTTTGAAGGGGCTTCCTTCTTCCCTTTGTTTTTCAGACGCGGGGGAGTTGGCGGTGGGACGCAAGCTGCGACACTTGCATAACTAAATAATTAATATTTGCTGCATGTGTATAACGCGGAGCGCGACCGTTCGCTAGCTCGACACATGACATTATCCATAAGAGATATACATATGCCATCGCAGACTTTTTGTAGACCTCTTTAAGGTGTACAATACTGTAGTATATTATTTTGATCTATCTCGTAGGGTTCAGCCAGCGTTTGCAATGTAAGCGCAATAAAATGTGTTTATTTACGACATTAGAAACCTCAAAAATTACCAGTGTTTCTCTAATATATTATGCATGTTATATACATGTAAACCTTCCTCTTGAATCATTCTATCTATTAAAAAACCCGCATCAAAATCCGTTGCGTAGTTTTAAAGATCTAAGCATACATAGGGACAGACAGAAAAAGCGACTTTGTTTTATACTATGTAGTGAAGGTGGTTTTTATTCTTATTAAGTTCTTTCGCCTATAAGCAACTAAACTAATTTAAAAATGAAGGAGTTGGTCAAAAATGGACCTAAAGTCGACATCAATGAAATGGTTGCCAATGTGTTTACTTAAAATTTTTGTAGTCATCAAAAGGGCAATCCCGAAATACGCCGGGTTAATTTTGGATTTTGTTCTTGTTCATAACTTCTATACCCGGCGAATTTCGGATTTGCCACTTCGGTGACATCAAATATGTTATAAAGTGAACCTATTGGCAACCATTTCATTGCTGTCGACTCTGGGCTTTTATATTATTGATTTTTGACTTACTTCTTTGTAGCCTGTATAGTGTAGCTTATGTTAGTTAGAAAACGAATATCTATGCGTACGAAGTCACAAACATTGACTAGCACATTTGTACATTATAATTATATTATTGAGATCAAAACTCTTTACTGTGTTTGACAGGGTGTAAACGTTTAATTAGGCTTTGTGACGTACCGCTATTATACATTATTCAGATTTTAGAGCAGTGTTGTAATAACAATTATAATTATAATATCCAAGGATATTCTATTATATATTACAATTTACATAATTATATACTAAGTTTTTACGGTAGGGTCATAATTCGACCGGCTAAGCTGCAAATTGCAATTTTTTATCACAAAGGCACCAACGAGCAGGAGGATCGCCTGATGAAAAGCGATTATCGTCGCACCGGACATCTGCAACACCAGAGGACGGTACTTGCGTCTCCTCTCAGAGGAGACAAAGCGGGTAATTCTTTAAAAAAATACCATCCTGCGAATCGTTGCTCGTTCAGAGGGCCTTTAGTCAAGATGCATTCAATAATTTCGACGGCAAAGTTCGAAAACAAAATGTATGTATGGGATTTGACATATTATGCCATATGCCATCCCATACATACATTTTGTTTTCGAATGTCACTTAGCGATGACTTATGGCAAATCCCATACATTTTTGATTTCGAATTTCGTTGTCGAAATTATCGAATGCATCTGGACTAAAGTCCCAGGTCACGATAAAACAAACCAGTTTTTACACAAACTCTAACGAAGTTACTTCAGTTATGAATAGTTGTTTGTGTTTGAGAATTTTTAAACGGAAGAGACCTAATGAGCTAAGTTTGTGAGCACTTTGAAGGAGCAACTGAGCAATATAAAACTTCTGCTAAATTGCATTCTAATTACTCGAAGTAAATAAAGCAAATATGTATATTCCACAGAAAAATGCTATTCTTTTTATTTCGGAAACAATCACTTGTTACGCGCTAAAAACAATAATGTAATTCTAAAGTTAGTGGATACAATACCTGAAATGACTACAACTGGGCTTCGGCATGACCGAGCATACCGCCTCGCTCGGTCGGAGATCTCCCTTTGGGGCTTCCACTTATCCCACATTGGTGACTCTCGACAGAACACGATACCTGGACATCATCATCATCACTCCCAACCCCTCCGCACCACGCCAGCCAGCTTCAGCCTCGTCGGGTACTTGGACCACCAGCCTCAACGCACCGCGGCCTGGTCGAATCCTCATCGGCTTCAATGGGCACTCTCACTACAACGACCGGTCAGCAAGCAGAGCACATCGCTCAGCACGTAGCATCGGCCCAGCTCGGTAGCACAGTTCCGACTCACTGGGACTCTCCACTGGCACCTGGCAACACAAGCGTTAAGACGCAAGATTTCGACCTCTGGTCTTCGGGGGGGATTCACAATCCTGAATCGCGCTATCGAAGTTTTCTAAGATCGGCGGTATATATACAACATCCGAAATGCATACAAGTGTCTGTGCTACCGCGCGCGAGCAACCACACTCGTCAGAGTGTGAGGAAAGGGGTCGGATCCCTCAGCAGGAGGGACCACGGTCTCTCCAGACCTAAAAATAACTTATCCGTAGTTATTCCCCAAAACCGGTACGTACATCACCCGCAGGGGGGTGATGTAAGAGGGGTTCAAACTCCCTCATCGTATTCCCACCAAAACGACTAGCCAAATGGCAGTCACCAGACCGATTAAGCTAAGACATTAAGCATTCGAAAAAAAAAATGCATACAAGTGGGCTTCGGCCTGACTGAGCATACCACCTCGCTCGGTCGGAGATCTCCCTGTGGGGCTTCCACTTATCCCACAATATAATACAGTTGAATAAGTTATTATTCTTTTTAAACATGCTTCTTTGTAACAGAGTTCCTATGATCACCTTCCAGCTCCATCATCAGATTCTGAATTCAAAACTCAAATTGGAAGCATTATATCTTTGTTTACAAAAATAGTTCTGTCTTGTTTGCTCGCTTTCGACATGGGATATACATGTCCCCGACTTCTAAAGCCTTGACTACTGAAGTCTAAGGCCCTGTTTCACAATCTTCTGTCGGATAGCTAATTTGGAAGTTTTGTTACTGCTTACTTTATATGGAGCGACAGAGACAAAACAAGCAAATAACCTATCTGAGAATTATCAGTAGATTGTGAAACAGGCCATTAGGCCGGAACTGTATGATCCGGAATCCGGCGGGCCTGGGAAAATTTAGATCGAACACACAATTGTCGAGTCAAATGTCAATATCATGTATATGACAGCTCGTCACTCAACACTTCGGTTTTCAGCTCTATTGTATTAGCAATTTTCAGTGCTCTGAATTTTCAGCGGCCAGTCGTATTCCGGATCGTATAGTCCCAGCCGTAACATCATTAGTAAATAAATCCTGACATTTGCCTACATTAAACATGTCTGATATTTTACCTCGGCCATTTTGAATCCGATTAACTCTCAAAGGGACTTAGACAAATGAAACCTTAAACTAAGTGGAGTCTTCATTAATATCTCACAAGTGTTTATGTAGGTGCAAGTAATCAGCCCTGTCATTTGTCAGTTAAATTAATTACAAATAACTTTGATTTTGACCTTTGGATAACATTAACTTAAGCAAACTTCCCAAGTACAGTATACAAAGTGCTAAGTATCCGAAGAATTTGTGTTACAGGTACCAGACAACGGGAAGTATATTTAATACTTTATACACATATTAACCATAAAAGTAGGCAATTACTAAAAAAATAATAACTACTCCAAAAATTAAAATGCTACAAAAAAAAGAAATCTCCCAGGTCATCCCCACCAGGCAGAGTACCTAGAAGGCTCAAAGAGTTTCCTCGCTGGATTGCGATACTTATTCTCTGGGCCAGGTAGGTGCCGGCTCTGGGGTCTCGGGTGGCCTCAATGAGTTTTTTGGAGATTTCTCCGAAAAGTTTGTGCGCACCCAGACCCCATGTACCTAAGGTTTCAACCCCAAACGGTTCAAATATGAGATCCCCACTAAGGTTCTCATATTTGCGCCGCTTGAGGTTTTCCGCCTGATTAGCGGCCGCACCTGCAGAACTCGAGGTGCCCTGGACATGGGACGGAGCAAGTGTATCGACGCAAGTAGCGTCCCATACAAGAGCCCGTCCCACTCTCCAAGGGACCAGGGTCATACCGTCTGGTCTCCTGCCATCGTCGCGCGCCAAACCAGAGGGTTCCAGCACAGCTGGCACTCCGGCGGTGACAAGAGCCCGACGGATGAGATCGTTCAGACAGTGATGTCGGGAGATGCGGCCGGCGCTTCGTTGACAGGACAGCCCGTGGTGTCCGAGGCTGTCCACATTTGCACCACAAACACAGCGATGGGGGACGACGTGGGGGGTGCCAAGACGCAGGGAAGTAGCTAACCGGAAAGCTTTTCGATCCAGCAATGTGCCTGTATTGGGTGACGGTAATGCTTGTAGCCAAAGGCCCGACTCCCACTTCTCCGCAGCTAAGAGGCGAGCCTGCTCCACAGGACTGGAGGACGTATTAAGAAGATTATTCCGTACCAGTCTGCAGAGTGGCTCGTCCCAGAGCCTTTGGGAAAAAGTATTGTCAGGCAATTCGCTACAAGCACTAGTTACGCTCCAGGCGTCCTTGGCCTCGTCCAGAAAGGTAACTGTATTGGAGTAGGATGGGTGATGTAGTATTTTGGAGATAAGACTATGGTTCGCGTGGACTGAGGACAAGAAGGCCGGAAGCGATATGTCAGAGGGCTTTCGAAATATATTTAATATTTAATACATATTTAATATGTATTTAAACATATTTAATATTTAATACATATCATATTTAATACATATTTAATACATATCCATGACCCAGGAACACAGAAAAACTTACTACTTTCTTCCTTCGGCTGCATTCGGGGTTTCAACCCCGACCCCCGGCTTAAACACCAACGCGCTGGACCACTGAGCCACAGAGGTCGTCAAATGTATGCAATATATACTTCATATGTGCAATATAATATATGCAATGGAAATGTAGGTAGCAAGCAAAAAACGAAATAGTTCTGTCTTATTTTAATGGTACCTAAACATAATACAAAAAAATGAAAAACTATCACACACTATAATAATGATAATATCTATGGTAGCTTCCACACCACGTCAATCTGGTCTTGTACTAAGTATCCGAAGAACTTGTACCACAGGTACCAGACAACGGAAATATATTTAATACTTTTAATACTATATACATTATGCATATTTAAGATTTTTATTATACTTTACAAATATTTAATACACATCCCAGGAACACAGAAAAACTTTTTGTCCCTTCGGCAGGATTCGAACCCGCGACCTCCGGGTTTAGCGCCGACGCGCTAACTACTGAGCCACAGAGGTCGTCATTCTATACTATAATCATAATAATATGCATAATGTATTTATTACGACTTATTTAAAATTATAACTAATGAAGAGATGCAGATTATTACGACTTATTTAAAATTATAACTAATGAAGTATACTAAGTGCTATTAGTTATTCTGTAAGGGTCAGATCACACCGCGTATCTCTTTGTAACGAATGAAGTTCAATTTTGAATAGCTATCTTAATAACCAACTTTTTTGGAAGTCGGTTACAAATGCAGCGCCATGTCGCTTATCGTTTCGTTTTGGTGTGAATTGACCCTTATACTAGAAATAGCCGCCAACGATTAATCGTCTTTGTCACACGGTCTTTTTATGGTTCCGTCGTAGTATAAGGAACCCTTATAGTTTCGCCTTATAGGTCTTTTAAAATAAAGGCAAGGTTTTAATACACGTCTGTTTTACAAAGTCAACCCTTTTCGGGTCTTGAAAGAGGTTTAACATAACATGGAATCATAACAAACATAACAAACATAACAAACAAGAATCCTAGCATTTCTAAACTATAAGAGATAGAAACTTGTAAGTTTTCATGCATCAGCATTGCATTATTGATCTTGATAGCTCAACGCTAAAACAGTTTAGGAAAATTAACTTTGAGCGACAATCGGACAATAACTTTTGAATTAATTAAAAGAAAACCTCTTGCGCGTTGAAATTTACGGAACCCTCCAGACCATGTCCTGACATGCAGAATAGGCTATTTACCAATAAGTTCGAATTTAATTCAAAAACTATTCTAAACTTCGATCGAATTGCAGGACTGATTAAAAATATATTTTCCTTTATAAAGACATTACAATTTACGATACACCGTTTCCGCATTTTATGTTTGTAGTTTATTTTGAAGTAGTAGATTCAGCACTTTTAGGAGTGGTAGTGGTAGTGGTACTAGTGGTAGTGCTAGTGGTAGCGGTACTAGTGGTGCTCCTAGTGGTAATGGGAGTGTCGGTGGAGCTGGTGGTAGCTGCTGTGGTGGTGGTGGTATTCAATAAGCAGGACATGTCGAAACCTTTGCAGAGGAGGCAGATTAACTGAAAAATTAAAAGTAATTAGTGTTAGATAAAAAAAAACTCACTTATTTTTTTGGATGCTTCGATGTTTGGTAGTCAATGAGGTCGAAACCACACATTAAAGAACGAGGAACAGATAAACAGCTACATAGTTAGCTTTCAATTTGATTGCACTAAGTACTACAAGCTTACAGTTTGTTTACAATTGTGGGCCGTTGAATTTTGAAACGTCAAAATTTTCAAATTTGGATCGATTTGAATTGTTCTATGAAAGCTGTTTCTCTGTACGTAAGTATATATTATATATATACACACACTTCTAATTCACACAATATGTACAAATTACAAAGTGTACATATTAAATAGTCTTCATACAATACGCCACTGGTACAAAGCAGTTAGTGCAGTTGTACAAACACGTGTAACCCGGTAGCCCACTTGTCGCCGCCGGTGGCTACACCAGCAGGCACGGGTTCCACTGAGGATCGATTCTACTAATTAAATTCAGAAATGCAGTGCAGTCTCGATATGTTAAAACTGCAAAATGGTATTCGCATAAGCGTCAAACGCAGAAACCTTCTGCGATGCGAACATTGTAAGATCGAAACTTAACTTTAGCTTGATCGATCCAAGTGCTTCGATCAAGCTAAAGTAAGAGTAAGTATTCATACAAAACGGTATTTTGTTAATATTTATGTCGAAATCTCACTTTGTCACTACAGCTGATAGTCTTCTTCTTCTTAAGTTTGGGCTCACAAATTTCTCGTTTTTGGTATGCCATTCTCTAAGCACGAAATACCCTAATTATTTCACATATCGAAATGAAATTACACAAACGTAAATGTTTGTGAAAATAAAGAAACTTAGAATCTTGGCTCTACATAAGGTCTTATAAATTTTTGGACAGTGCCACTATAATGAATTTCGTTTTAGCAATTGGGTGGGATTAATTTCCACAATATTATTAGTAAATATTAGTTCAATCTCTCGAATCGCTCACCTTGCTGGTTTTGAGAATATGATGGTAATTGTGACTCGCACAAAATTGCTCTATTCCGAATATTTTTAGTTCAGGCAATGCATCTGAAAAAAAAAAACCTAGTGTTAATATATTCTTTTTTGTTCAAAAGTACTATATTTTTACAAAAAAATATACTTTGGTGCAGTAGAAAAAATAAATCCTACAACTATTAAAAACGTGAAAGTTTGTGAGGATGGATGGATATCCACCCATCCGGATAGGTAGATGTTTGTTACTCTTTCACGAAAATTTGGTATGGTAGTAGTTTAGGCTCTGGATTGAAACATAGGCTACTTTTTATCCCGAAAAAGTACAGTGTTCCCGTGGGATACCCCATACTATATTTACGCGGGCGGAGCCGCGGGAAAAAGCTAGTTTATACATAAAAAAAAACAAACAGATGTTAGGTGAAAACCGAATATATAATAGATAACATAAACTGTGGATTAAAATTAAATATTAAATTGTAATAAAATTCTGCAACAATTTGTTAATGAAGCGACAAGCAACTCGTAAATAATCTATATTGCTATTACAAATGGAACAACAGACTTACCTTCAAAAGCATTAGAATTCTGTGCTGAATAGAAAATGAATAGAAAAAACACACAAGTGGTAAACAATGCATGCGCCATGGTGGTTCGCGAACTAGTTTAATAGTAGTTAATACAGATACAACACTCCGGGAGGTGGCTGTCGGTTACACAACACTGAAAATGGTAGCATAGCATGGATATTATGCGATGGGACAGGCCGTAGTGCGGATATACCTATTTAAAATTGTAAATTACCAGAACCTCAATTCTCGTATTTAAAGTAGACTTTCATTTTACTTTGATTGTATTATAAGTGAAGCGAAGCGACTTGCTATCATAAACTGATTTTGTGAAGTTTGGACCAATCAGTACGCGTTTGACGCCGGTTGAACGTTTACGATAAAACCGGTTTGACAGTTTTAGCGTATCGGGACTTGATTGTAATTATTGTATTATTGGTGGTTTTATTTAGCAGAATCGACCCTCTGAGTGTTTTAAATACTAATTTTACTAATTTAGTCAAACCAAGTGTCAACATTGGCTCCGCAGTTATTTGATAATTAAAAATATTAAAATGATAAATATACAAATAAAAAGTGAAAAATAATGTGTATAGTAAAGTGATAATTATGTACAATTGTTTGTGAAACATTCCATAAGTGATAAAAAATATAAACTAAAAGTGAAAAAAATTACCGTAACAACTACAAAAAAATTCAAAATTTTTATTAATATACAGTGAAATAAGTCAACTAAAACATTGCAAAAGTTCGTCCTATAATATCAAGTACCAATAATCAAATAAATACAAAGTGAAATATTACAATTTAATGGAGAAAACAAAGTTATTTTTTGTTCAGTGCACCAAGTACCCTCAGATCTTTTTAATATTCTATAACGATATTTATAAAATCACAAAGCAAAATTAAGTTAAAACCGATAGTTATATTAGTCGTATACGTAACACGAAAGGCAACGCAGTAGTTAGTGATCCGACCTCTCCATAAAAGCCTCAGGTTCGAGACTCAGGGTATCGAAAATAAATTTACTGACTTTACATCTAATGATTTTTGTGTGATCTTAATTGGTGACGAAGATTTTAAAGCAACTAACGACTATTTCAGCCTTATAACGTTCATTAGAGAAACGCTGAATAAAATTCAACATACAAACATAATTATTTGTTTGCCAACTTATAAATATGGTTATTATAATGACATGTTCAACTGGAGAGTGGAAACGTTTAATAATCTTTTATACTTGGATATCACAACATACGAACATGCATACATATTAGACTCAAATAAGAAATTAGAATATAGTTTTCGCATGTTTCACCGGCGAACAGGAGCGATCAACAATCATGGCACACGTATAATATTAGACGATCTCCAAGCCCAGATAAATGACATACATAACTATAAAAAATCTATGTATCAGCGTCAAAAACATGAATCAGAGGCATTAGAATCAGAAAGAATATTAGAAGAAGAAGAATCAGGCTCATTGTTCTTACGTCAATAAATGTATATCTATTCTTCATCAGAACATTGCGGGACTACTCAATAAAATAGACGACCTCTCTTTAAACCTTCAAGAATTATCAGAAAAGAAAACTGATATTGATGTGCTATGTATTACTGAACATTTTATAGAAAAGGGTCAAGAACGATATCTACATTTACAAAATTTCTATCTAGCCGCTTCTTTTAGTAGAACTAGCAAAAGTGATGGAGCTTGCATCCTTATTAAAAATAATTTAGCATGTAATGAAGTTAAATAAATTCACAAACTATCTGTACCAAATGTAATACGAGTAGAGTGCTGTGCTGTTGAGCTAATTCACTACAAAGTTTTAATAGTTTGTATGTATAGAATACCTAATTATAATAATTTATATACATTTATTTATAAATTAGACCTGATTTTATACTTTTATTTTCAATCAAAATTTAAAAATGTTATTATTGCTGGTGAGACTTTAATATAGATATTTTAAAACCAAACAATACAACGTTAAATTTCGAATGTATACTGTTAAATTATAATTTAAAAATGTCAATAAAACAACCAACAAGACTAGCAAGTAAAACATGTATAGATAATTTTATACATAATTTTAAAAGTCCATGTAGATCGGAAGTGAAAGAATTTGGTTTATCAGATCATACGGCTCAGATTATAACACTACTAGTCAAAAAAAATCCGCAAATAAAAAGTAGGCGTAAAGAAGTGCGGGAGTATTCTCCTGAAAATATTTTAAAATTTAAGGCATGTATTAAAGAACTATATTTTTTCAGAGAAGTATGAGAGCATAAATCCTTCAAAAGCATACTGTTATTTCATTAAAGAATTTAAATTATTCTACGAACTATGTTTTCCAAAAAGTATGTTACTATTAACGTGGTTCGTAAACCAAAATGGATATCTCGAGGGATAAAAATATGCAGTTGAAAAAAAAGGAAAATATTGGGAACTTAGATACAAACCTAGCGCTGAAAATAAATTAAAATATAGAAATTACTGTCACTTATTTAAAAAAATCATTACTTTAACAAAAAGAGCACAAAATAATTATAAAATTTTAACTTCGAACGATAAATTTAAATCTATGTGGGACTTAATTAATAAAAGACGCTTAAATTTACCAAATGAATCGATTGTTAGAATTAAAAATAATAATAATGAATATATAACTGATCCTCGGAAAATCGCTAATTTAACAACTATTTTATAAATTAAGTTAAACCAATATCAAATAATATGTTAAATTCTAATAGTAAAATTATGTCTGTCAATAATTATTCAATGTTTTCAGCTCCCTGTATCCCTCAAGACGTATATAAAATTATAATATCTCTTAAAAATACACATAGTGTTGGATTTGATGGAATTTCTACAAAAATAATTAAAGCTGTAAACGAATTTATTTGTCCTCATATATGTTTTTTAATTAATCTGTGTATAACGACAGGGACTTTCCCGCATGATCTTAAAATAACGATTGTTAAACCGCTTTTTAAAAAATAAAATTGTGAATTAAAAGAGTTTTAAAGGTCAATTTGAGCACTAGTCCCAGTGTTTTCAAAAATTTTTGAAAAGTATTTCTATAATCAAATTTATTCATTTCTAGAAAAAAAAAAATATTTTATGCAACAAGCAGAAAGGGTTTCAAAAAACAAAAATATTAATCTCGCAATTTTTGACTTAAAAAAAAATGTAATATATGAAATAGATAGAAGGAATCCAGTTTGTGCCATATTTTACGATATGACACAAGCATTTGACTATGTACATCATAATATTTTACTACAGAAACTTGAGGCCTACGGAATAAGGGGCAAAATATTACAACTGATTCGCTCTTATTTACATAACAGACCTCAAATTACAGAAATATGTCGCATAAACAATAAAACCAGAACTGAAGTAAAATACAGATCTTTACAGCGAAAAATAGAGTTTGGTGTATCTCAAGGAACTGTATTAGGTCCATTTTTCTTTATTATACATCAAATTTTTATTTATTACTTTATTATCATCACAAAAAATTATACATCAAAAAAATAATCTTGAAAATCTGGCCACAGGGGGCGAAGTAATCGTCGAACATATAAAATAATCGATATATAATATATACAGCCGAACGTATAACCGCCTCCTTTTGTAAGTCGGTTAAAAATGCAGCGCCATGAAGTGTATCGTTTCATTTCGGTGCGAATTGACCCTATGGGTACGACATCATTCGATACTTCATACTTCATAAATACTACAAAATATTCAGTCCCCCACGCTATCGGTCGACAGAAATTGTGAAATGTTGCGGGAACTTTAAAAGAAATAGAAAAATTCTAGTATAATATTATAATAACGTTTATTTCAATACTAAGGAGCAGTTAACATAATAATTGGTTCTGCGCCACCATTGTCTTGCCCTGCCATTTTTATTATAATCAGAGTTAAAGTAGCTACTGTGTGATTTGCACAATTGAATCGAACTGTATTAATAGCTGTAATTTATATCCGTCTGCTTGACTAGACGTGTCGCTAGGCGGCAGGCTGTTCTCGTGAAACGTGATATCTAGACAGTTGAAATTTTCACAAATGTATTAATTATATATGCTATAAAGCGGCAGCATTTATACATTTATTATCAACAAAGTACACTAAAAACAGAATAAAATAAATATTTAATTCCCATACAACAAACGAGATTTTTGCTGTTTCTTGCTCGATATTCGTATTTTTATATGGACCCTTCGTGCGCGGCTTCGACTCGCAATTGGCCGCTTTTTCATTAATTAAATGCCTTTTTGTAGGACATGTGAGCTGATTTCATTTCATTAACCCAGGTTTCCAGACTTATAACATTAAAGTTTGAATTTAGCGTGCTGGTTTTTACGGTAGCTTCGTAAATAAGTGAAAAGTACAGGACTCAGTTACGAGCGGCGCTCGTTTGTTGTTATTTTGTTGGTTGGGCTCAGAGAGCGCATTTGGGGTGCTTGATGGTGCTTGGTGGATGCATGGGGGTGCCATGCGACTGTTTTGCGTAGTGCAAATTACAGGTATGTTATTTTTTTAAAACAAAACACTTTGACAAACATGAAGTTTAATGTTATTTTTGAGATTGTAGTTAGTATTTTTGGTTTAGACGAGCAGTAAAATGTCACGTACACTGAATACACTAGGAATTGAGCAGCTGTTAGGGGAACAAGAGGCTTTCGATAGTGAATCTGAAACCGAGCAAGATCATGAACTTATGATATATTACATGAGCTGAGCGAAAAGGAACTGGATGATGATGACAAAACATCAAGATGCACACATTACCATGTCTGCTGCAAAAACGACTAAAAAGGCATCATGACATTGAGGACCAAGAATCTGTTTCTGAAACAGGAAGATCACTGTCATAAAAAAGGTGTCATATTTTGTCCGAGAACAAAGGATAGAAAAAGAAAGACTGGACGCTCTGAATGCCATAAATATTTTGTGTGCAATGATCATGTGATTATAGTCTGCCAAAATTATTAAAAAACTAGTACTTATAGAAAGTTATTTTTTACTGTAATTTTTATTTTGATTATATTAAAAAGAAGTTTAATAGTTAATTAATTGAGTTAAAATATGTCTTAATAGGCATTATAAAATAAAAGTCTGATTTTGCATATAATTCGTATCTTATTAAAATTTATTGATTTGGTGTGTTAAACACCCCACGCCACCTCTTATGTAACTTTTAGGCGCTCCTAATTAAGGGTTGATAACACATCATCCTTACTTAATATTAATGCGAATGTGAGTTTGTTTGTTTGAAGAATAAAAACTACTTAACCGATCATTATGAAATTTGGCACAGACACAGTGGCCGCGCGGGCCACCTTGTGTCTGGCGATAGCGAATAATTTCTCTTCGATATTTTTGTGGACTGTATTTCATGAGGTATCTGGCGTCGCCAGGTTAATATGCAGTATTAATTAGATGTAATGGAAAGGTATATAGGTAGGCGCTACCGAACCAGCTTCTGTGTGGGCGTCTGCAGCTGGAGTCTTCTCTCTTTCTTCTGCTCACAATACTTTAGTCTTTCTTATCTTCAGTATTCACTTCAGTATTCTTATCGCGTTCTATAGGAATATATCTCACTTTCGTGGGCGGTAATTAATAGCAAAAAAGTCTAAATAATACACACGCTGTCCGCCATTGCTTGCACTGGACGCGCACTCGTTGCAGTAATGTCTTGTTCTGTCGCGAATCTTCGGTATACGTCGGAGCGGGGAAGCGGGGGATGGAATACTGCTTTATCGATTGGCGTTCGATGCTCCCAGATGGCGCTACCACACAGAGTAGACCACGGATAAGGACATAGGATACTTTTTATCGAGGGAAAAGTACGTTTCCCGTGGGATGCTGTATTTACGCGGGCGGAGCCTCGGGAAAAAGCTAATCATACTACTATTATAAATGTGCAAGTTTGTGAGGATGGATGGATGGATAGATGTTTGTTACTTTTTCACGAAAAAACTACAGAACAGATTTCGATGGGTATGGTAGTAGTTTAGGCCCTTGATTAAAACATAGGCTACTTTTTATGCCGAAAAAGTACAGTATTCCCGTGGGATACTAGATTATATTATTTTGATCTTGAGCTCACCTCAGAATATCCATACAAATACAAAGTTAAATTATCGAGTTCAAAGGAAATTCCTTTTGAAATCCTTATCTTTCGCGTTGATTTTATGTCACCATAAAGATAGCTTTGCGACAAGTTAGCATAGGTACACAAAATTACGGCTCTGGTATTCCCAGTTTTATTTAAAACATTATAATAAAGTCTGTTATAAATATTAACATTTTACATAGGTATTTGAATATAATGTTAAGTACATATATTACATTTGTTTAACCTGGTTTTCACTTTTATATTTGATCAGTACCTACTAGCTTTTGTCCGCGGCTCCGCTCGTGTAAATTCACACAACTAACAAAACACGGAACGCTATACTTTTTCGGGATAAAATGTAGCCTTTGTGGTTAATCCAGAGCCTAAACTATTATTATGAGAAATTAAAAAAAAAAACCATTCTGTGGTTTTTGTGTGAAAGAGTCGCAAACATCCAAACTTTCACATTTATAATACTAGAAGAATTATGGACGGCATACACGTTGGAATTATAGCTTTTTAACCTCCAACTTGTAAGGCTTCAGGCCACTTATTTATAACTCATGTTAACTCATAGTACCTGGGTAAACGAGCTCTAATCGGAGTTTTAGGAAATTAAAAAAAACAAAAATATTTATCTGGCCGGGATTAAAACCCACCACATTCCAAATTTCCGAACAACGCAAAAAATATACATACGCATACCAAACTGCCAATCAGACTGACATAATAGAGTCGAAATTATTGATATATTATTGCACGACGAAAGAAAAAACGTATTTAGCTTAAAAATGCGTAGTTTCCTAGGGATAAGACCTAGCTAGATCGATTTTTCGCCCTCAAAACTACCTGCATACTAAATTTCATAGTAATACGCAGCCGTCGCCGAGATTCCGATTATATATATATATACAAGATTAGCTCGTTTAAAGTATAGGATAATGCGATTCCTCGTGTGAGTCGTTGGTTTGACAAAACAATTAGAGTAATGTACGAAAACTCTCAAAACTTGCACATCTGTGATGGCTTATCCCAAAGAGTTGTACTTAGCACTTAGCACTTAGCACTTAGGACTAAAAACATATTTTCGAAAACTAACTTTGACTGGACTTAAAACTAATGGTCAATTCAAACCGAAACGAGACGATACGCGACGAGGCGCTGTATTTTTTTAAGATAGCTATTCAAAACTGAGCCTTTTCCACTACACAAAAAGATACACGTTTCATTATATGACATCAGTCATACACTGTATACTACTGTATGTGTAGTCATAGATGTATCTTGACATTCGAACTCTTACAATGAAACGTGTAATAAAAAATATACTTTATTCGGTAATTAATAAAGTTTATTTTTTAATAGCTATCTTAAAAAAGGCAGCGCCGCGTCGCGTATCGTTTGGTTTTGGTTTGAATTGGGGCGTTTGAGTTTGAATAGCTATTCAAAACTGAGCTTTATTCACTACACAAATAGAACACGTTTCATTATATGACATCAGTCATACATTGTACATGCGTTGTGCAGCGCGGTGTAACTTGACATTCGAACTCTTACAAAGAAACGTGTATCTTCTTCTGTAATGAATAAAGTTTATTTTTAATAGCTATCTTAAAAATGCAGCGCTGCGTCACGTATCGTTTGGTTTTGGTTTGATTTGGGAAATTGAAAAAACCCTTAGGGCGTTACCTAGGTTTCCTCACTTTTCCTAGCTGTGGATTTTATTGATACCTAGTTCCATAAAAACCTTGACGCTTGAAAAACATCTCTTCTAGATTAATTTTAATCCCTTTTTGGGGTTCCCTAATACTCAAGCATTAGCGTGGCCAGGGTTCAACTAGTGTGGGTGCCAATTTCAAATTTTCTGCCCAGCTTGTATATATTTTTTTTAAACTTTGATGAGTACAAATTTTTTTAATTTTTATTGATAATTATAAGTAATGTAAGTTTAGAAAAAGGGGTACAAAAAAAGAGATACTTAAATAAAATTACAAATTTGATAAAAATATAATTTATTTTACAATACCATGCGTCTATCAAAAGGAACAATTTTTTTAAATTCTTCAATTACATGAATAGGATTAATATTTACAGCCAAGTCATGTTCAATAAATAAACCATTAAATTTTCCAAACGATCTTGCAACATTGTCGAGCGTAGCTTTGATTTTATAATGCTAAGTTTAGAGAAACTACGTTCACAAGTACAACTGGTGACAGGAATTGACGCAAACGTTGATACTAATTTATAAAAAGCGGGGTAACAAAGTTTTCTATTTTGTACAGATAACCAATTAAGCCATTCAATTACTGTGCATGGAAATGATTCTGCATCTTTTTTCGTTCGAAGTAATCTGACTTCTGCTTGAAGTTTCAGCATTGTCGATGCCAAATTATTTGGTTGTTTAGTAAATTACTGATTTTGTTTCTTGATCAAATTTTTCATTTATAGACTGTACCAATTGATCTAAAACTGGATAAAATACCGATTTTCTGGTTTCTTCTTTTGTGCTCTTAAATTGGTATTCATAACAAGGATTTGAATCTATTTTCGCAGGAACTTTTCGTTTTCTTGGAACGGGTATTTGAATTTCTAAATCATTTAGTGTATTTTCTATCCTGCTATATAAATTATCAAAAATGGATTCATCGATTCTCAACTCCTGTAGAGCAAGTACTAAACTTGTAATTTCTTCAACTGCCTGGCAAAGATCTAGCTCGGGTGATTGCAGCGTTTTCGAAACTTTAACAACCAGCTGAAGAATTGGATTCATAATTTCTAAGCCAACAATGAAATCAAATGATTGAATTTGATACAGAATTCCATTGCCTTTTGCTCTAATTATCGGATCAGTCGCTTCGCTTACCACCTTCTCAATAGCTTGAATAATAGCTTTTAATTGTACTTGAATTACTGCAACAGCTTCAGCACGACAAGCCCAACGTGTCTGAGATAAAGATTTTAAAGTCTTCAGTTTTATATCAGTTAATTTAACGATATCTTTAAACACAACATGCCTTTTTGGGCTGCCTTCGATGAAATTGTAAATTAATTGTATAACACCAAAAAAATCGAGAATCTTGGGGTTTTCGAGACGATTAGAACAAGCAGCCACAAGTGATAAATTAAGGCAGTGAGCGTGGCAGTGCGGGATATAACAGTACGTACATAATTGACGCGTTCATCTCCTTACATCTGGTTTGTACACTGGTGGACTGTCCCGACATAGATGAAGCCCCGTCAAAGCAGATACCAATGGCATTGTCCCATGAAGCACCTAGATCTTGAATCGTACTATTAATGGTTCCAAAAATTGTTTCTGCGTCCGTTGACTTCAAGCGTTTTAAGGCTATAAATCGTTCAATCGGTAAAATACTTCCAATCGGAACGTATCTCAAAACGATAGCTATTTGTTCGTGATGACTTACATCTGAAGTTTCATCAGCGATAATAGAGAATGGTTGTCCACTGAGTTCATTTCGAATATTTCTTAAAATAACATTTTTAATGGAGAGCAAAATATCATTTTGGATATAATTACTCAAGTACGTGCAATTTTTCGGAGCCGAATTTATATATGATTCAAAATCACGATGATATTTTTTAAGTAGTTGTACTATTTCAAGAAATAATCCCTTTTCACAACTTTCTTCCTTATCGTTATGACCGCGTAAAGGTTTTCCACCTTTTGCTAAAATAATGATAATGTCGATCAATTTTTTCATATATTCTATGTTTTTAAGTCTCTGATCTTCTCTCATTTTTACTTCAGCCTTTTTTTTTCATTTATTAAAAGATCGACTGCTTTTTCGGAATTGAAATTCTGCCAAGCAACTACACTTGATGCGTGACACTTTGATTGCTGGTGAAGTTTAAACCGGTGGGTAGCTTTATTCCAAGATGTAAACCCCTTTTCAGTAAATGCGTCCTCATTCTGTCCTTGTGTAATACTACTGTTTATGGCAAAGCATCTACATGGAAAACAAAAAGCTGCATCTTTCACTGGACTGTACTCTAACCAATTAAAATCCTTATACCAATCTGTTGAAAATGACCGATTTCTTGCATTTTGTGATTTGCCTATTGTTCGAGTTGGGAATACTTCTAAATTTGGTCGATATGGACCTCTCTAAATTCTCGTCGATTTTTCTAATCTTTCTACAGGTAATTTCAAAGACGGATCGTCAGCTACAGCTTTGTGATTTGTCACGTTTGCGTTTTCATCAATACCTGTAATACGAAAGCAAAATCTTACTGCTTAGACAAAAATAAAACAACAAAATAATTTATGCATTTTTTAGAAATATTTTGTATGCAGGTGAATAAAATATTCATTTTTTCATATAATTTTGTTGTTCATAATGTAAATTTTACATAAACTATACTCACTGCAAGCGAGAAACTGGGAAGTTGTTTCACTTCGTTCTTTTGTCGTCTCATCGTCATATCTTTCAGAGGACAAATCACATCTGTCGTCAGAAATCGTTGTAAAATCATTCAATTTTGTACCATCTTGAACCGAAACGTAATCATTTGAGGATTTTAAAACTGAAAATTAAAAAATTGTTAAAATGTGCTTTTCAAGTATCATATTTTATACGATAAATTATAATTTCCATATATCTTAAAAACTAAAAGTAACGCGTTTAGCGCATTTTAACCGCTAAAATACATAATGTGCTTCGTGAATAAATTATAATTCCTCCAAATTACTCATAAAATAAATTAAAAGATTTGTATGAATTTAATAAATAATAATAAATTAAGATTCATAAATTGAAATTAATTGTCAAAAAGTTTGCAATTACGATTGATGTTCTGCATTTTTTAATCGAGACTCAAAAAAAATTTGATAAGAGTAATAAAGTATATTTTTTCAATGACTTAAATAAGTTATTTTGCAGACATTATTTTAGTTAAGATGGCAGACTCAGCTCTGCGTATTATTTTTGAACTTCTCCATTATCGACATTTTTCAAAGTGTAGTCAAAACGGCAACGGACCGTTCACTCGAATAGCGCGCGTGAGTATAAAAGCTACTGTTGCCATATAAGGCAACGCTGCTGCGCTAACTATATACCTATATATCTGTGTGAGCGCGCGCGCGTGCTACTGCTACTGCGCGAGCATACTATACGCAGATCGCGAGAGTGTGTTGTTCTCCGATGTCGGAGAGCTCAGCGCGTACTGATGACAAGAGCATTTACCAAACTCGACAGGCGTAAGGCGTACACTCGAAAGGCGTTGGGTCTCGTGCTCCGATTTCGGAGTAGCCTATGCTCCGATACGGCCCGAGTACGAGACGCTCGAGCGCAAAATCGCAGCACATACCGAAAGTCATTCAGTGTGGCGGTGTCGACATACCGACTGCTTCGACCGTTACACTCGAAAAATCGGTGTTACAGAAACTGTTCGAATACGTATACGTACGAAATATTCATTTCTAATTTATTTTATTTCGCAATATGTGCCTTTATCTAAATACAATATTTTTTAACTTACCACTTGTATCTTTCGATGAATTAGATGAAACCTTACTCAGCCACGATGACATAAAATCAGAATGCTGCTTTACTTCCTTTTTTCTTCGTTCCACTTGATTTTTAAATTGATTATCCGATGGTTTTTGAGACATTTTTATTTTTAACAACACTTCGATAAACGTTTTCAAGAGAAGATAATGTTACTGCTGCACACGAACTGACCACAAAAGCAAATGATGCTCAAAGATTGTTAACGAATATTTTTAAGTTGAATGCATCGGTAGAGAAGTGGGGGGTGAAGAAGCATGCCTGCATCAAGGGACAGTTCCACGAATCGCGAGCTGTGATTCGCTCTTTTAAATTATGATTGACAGGCCTGTGAGACGATCAGTTTAAAAAATAACGTTCCTAGTTTTTCGAAAACATTTTTATTTGAATGAGCAACCATTTAATATTTAAAATTGATTTAGTTTGTTCGCATTTATTATTTCATTTACTGGGATTACATATTCAATATTGTATTCTTAAAGATAAAAAAAATAGTTTGGTATAGGTTAATTCGGTTACTAAAAAACACTATGTGCGCTTTAGTAATTTACGATTCCATATTTAGTTATCAATATGTTTATTACGTGAAAAATGGGTGATTTTTATTTTTAAATTTTCCGCTTCTAGGCGCTCCTTCAAAATTAGTGGGGGTGCCGCGGCACCCACGGCACCCATACTGGCCACGCCAATGTACTCAAGGAACCCTTATAGTTTCGCTCGGTCCGTCCGTCCGTCTGTCTCTTTATCTGTCTGACTGTCTGTCCGTCTCGCCTCGCATTGGATTGTATGAGTGTGTGGTAGTTACTGTAACCTCTATAAATATAAACTAAGTTCTATAATAGAGCCTGTAAATTTGGTTTTAAGGATAAAGGTCAATAAATGTTTCAAGTTGAATAAATCCTTTTACTATGAGTTCTAATCCTAATAAACATAGGGACATTACTCCGTTATATATTATATGTATCTATATAATATGTCGTCAAATTGGGTGGCTAATTTAACTAGATGACTGCAACATACGAGTATATAAAATAATGTTCTCGGTTACGAAGTTTCAAACTACGTCATAGCTAATTGTATTTTAATTAAACGTGAATCGTGTTATGTAAATGATTTGTGTTACGATAACCATCAAACATATTTAGTGTTTTTTATTAACTTATTAAATTTTAGTGTTGTATTTATTGATAAAGGGCGGTTGCGGAGCACGTAGAATTTCGTACATTAGCTCATTGCCACTTGTCTCTTTCACTTGCGCACGAATATATTGTTACCGCGTTTACACAGGTGTGCAAAAGAAGCGCAATAGCAGTATATTCGTGTGCGAGTGAAGGAGACATGTAGCGATAAGTCAATGTACGAAATTCTACGTGCTGGGCGACCGCATTTTAGGTACATAATTTTAATAAACACAAAGGTTAAGCCCCTTCAACTTCTTAATAAGCCGTTGCCAAAATCCTCCTATTATATAATATATTATACTAGCGGGATATAAAACTTCTAACAGCCACTTAAATTATCCAAAGTGACACTATAAACGTCCTTCAAATGTTATTAACATTTTACGAGGGTTTTTCGCTCGGAGCTATCAGCCACGGATGCAATAACTTGAAGTTATAAGACACGATATAAGACAAGATATGCATCAAAATGAAGCAAAAGTGAACCTTACATTTGATGGCATAAGACGAGCAGACGTGTAATGGTAAGTGATTAGTGCCGCCCAATGGCATCTAAACTAAGGGCCTGTTACACAATGTTCTAATAAGTGTGGGATAGCTTATTCGGAAGTTTTGCCGCTGTTTAGACAGTGTTTTGACAGAGACAAAACATGCAAATAAGCTATTTGATACTTAGTTGATTTTGAAACAGACCCAAAAGGAGTTACAACCTGCACCCTCTTGTGTCCCCAGCACTCTCACTGGAGCCACTTTTCTTTGACGACGTGGTATTTCTCCGATCAAGCCGTGCCATTCGTGGCATCGAAGCATGCCTTTCTTATGAGTTACGCATTTGGCAAAAGCGTTTATTTTACACTGGTTTTCTTTGAGAACGTGGTATCTCTCCGGCACATTATAGGTAATAATTGGTCGTGCTCCTCCTTCCGACACATGTAGTAAATATTAACTAACATTTAATATTAGGTCATGACATATGAAATTGGCGTTTTGTAAAGGAGGAAAATAAAGTCGATTTTTTTAAGCAATATATTTATTATGTTTAAAATTAATCAAAGTATATACCATTGCTATCTATGCACTTTTGCCATCTCATAGGTAGTTCATTAATTCCTTTACAAAAAAAACCATTCGGACAGGAATCCATAAAGTCTTTGAAGGCGCTTTGGACTGCCCCATCGGACTTTAATTTTTTCCATTGCAAGAAGTTATCCAAATTTCGAAAAAAATGATAAATTTGTTGTTGATTGTTGTCCGGGGAGCACGGTGGAAGTCTTAGACATTCCAATTGAAGCTCCTCTAATTTGGTAGCCGTCCGTTGTGCAGTGTGTGGTCTAGCGTTGTCCTGAAGCAGCAGTGGCCTAGAGTGAATGACCAACCTCGGTTGTTGTTTAGCAGCTTGTTTTTCCATTATGATTTACAGTTGCTGGCAATAGACATCTGCCATAATCGTCAGGCCAGATTTAAGAAAGCTGTAGTGAACGACACCGGCACTAGTCCACCAAACGCTCACAAGTATCTTTTTTGAGTCAATTTTCGCTTGGGGCAGGCTTTGGCTGGTTCGCCAGGGTTTAGCCATTGCGATGAGCGTTTCCGATTATCGTACAGGATCTACTTTTCATCACAGGTAATGATTCGATTTAAAATCCCTTCATTATTGTGCCGGTTGAGTAATGTAACGCAGCAGTAGACGCGCGTTTGTCGGTTTGCTGCACTCAATTCATGAGGTACCCACCTATCAAGCTTTTTCACCTTTCCAATTTGCTTCAAGTGGATTAAAACTATTTTTTTATAACTAGTTTTATAACTAACACCGCAGCCTGCAGCTAACTCGGACGTGGTTTGCGATGGATCTGCTTCTACAATAGCCTTCAATTCTTCATTATCAACTTTGGTCTCCGGCCGTCCACGGGGCTTGTTAAGGGCAGAACCAAAACGTTGGAACCAAAAGCGCACTGTGTTTCCTTTTGCGACACCGCCGCCATACACTTCATCAATCCTTCGAGCCGTTTCTGCGGCACTGGTGCCACGGTGGAACTCGTACTCGAAAATAATACGATATTTCATGTTTTCTATTTTGTAAACAGAGTGACGCAAAGAAACAACCAAAAGAGGAAAAAACAAATGAATTACGGTTTTATAAACACAAAATTTGAAATTGGAATTCCTAACCAAAGAAGATATATTTGAGATCAAAATGGCCAGTACGACAAAACGCTAATTTCATATGTAAGGACCTAATATTTCGCGAGTCGCACGGCTCACAGCCGTTACACGTCATCATGGCGCTCGTAGCCAACGAGCTGCTGGCATTCATACAACACGATATCAACGCCATGGTCGAAGACAGCATCGTGCAGCTCTGCAAATAGACCTACATCAGCGAGTAAATCTGCAAGGGCAAGCTGGTGATGTACGAAGAGCTCGGTAAGATCGCGTAGATGACATCTCAAAGGAGAGATGGGAGCGACGGAGGCTTGCAGGACATCATCTCCCTGCTCAAGCGGAGGAATCCCGCGGATCTGCCGGTATTTGTGGCTAAGGATCTGCACAGGCTGCCGGCGGTATCTGCGGACTACATCAACGTCTCCAGCCTGCTGAACAAATTCAACATCATGAAGGCAGAGCTGGATGAAATGCGTGGTCGATTGGATAGATCGGAGAGTCCACGATCTGTGATTTGCGTAACTTTATTGCAAATAAAATTAAATGATTGATGAAATGATGTAGGTCACCCGATCATTCGATTGACTTCGTAAATACGCGACGATGCGGCGCGCAAGCTGACACGTTTTGCTCATCAGAAAAATCCGACGGGTCAACAACCGCCGCCGCAGCCGAAACCGAACCGCTGGTCCCACAGTACCCCTGCGGGCTAAGACATAGGGGATAAAGGAGAGCCTCATGGCTGAGCCTTCACGAACCGTCAAGGACGAGAGCAGGAAGTGCGATGCGGACGGCTTCATACTGGTGGAGAGAAGAAAGAAAAGAAAGTCCACCAACCGCCGTGGCACCGCACCCAGCGAGCCCCAGCAGCGTCTGCGGTATGAAATACGCACCGCTGTACGTGTCTCGTTTGCACTGGTCCACGAAAGTCGAGGACGTCGTGGACTACATCCGAAAGAAGACGTCTTTCACCTTAAGGATCGAGCGTCTGGAGTCTCGCCACAAGGTCAACTTCAGTTCCTTTGTGGTGAGAGTACCGACGCATCTTCTACCGATCTTCGAGGTAGAGGAGTTCTGGCCGACGGACGTAGTCCATCGGAGGTTTCGGGGAAGGCGAAACGAAAAAACTTTCCCCAACGAAGCGCGCATCACGTAAAAAGACAATACGTTATAAAATACAGTGTGTGTGTAAGAGTGAATGTGAGTAATATAGAAAATAAGCTTTATGTGTAGTATAAAATTGTGTGTGTATAGTATAAAAATATATATCCATTTTATGATACCCGTAACACAAGTTCAACTTAGCACGGGATCGGATTGACGTGATATATATTATCCTTACTAATATTATAAATGTGATAATATTAAAAATGTGAAAGCGTGGATGTTTGTTACGCTTTCACGCAAAAACTACTGAACGGATTTCGATGAAATTCGGTATGGTAGTAGCTTAGACTTTTGATTAAAACATAGGCTACTTTTTATCCCGATAAAGTAGTGTTCCCGATAGATACTATACTTACGCGGGCGGAGCCGCGAGCAACAGCTAGTATTTATATAATCCTGTATATTTGTTTTGTATCTATTTTAATGTGTCTTAATAAATTGATTTGATTCGAAATGACATTCGTGCCGAGGCATCCTACGATTAAATATATTATCTTTCAATAGCATGACGTCAAGATAAGTTGCACGCTACAGTATTCCGATTTCGTCGCTCAAAGGCTGCAATATCGAGCCGGGAAGCCTCGTGGAAGCTCCCACGCTCTGTTACATGTCACTAAATGTACTGACTGAGAATATTCTAGAAGATTCTGGAACATCCTAGAATGTCTTAAGCAGTGATACTTTCGAGAATGGATGGTAAGAAGCTCCTCATTATATTGTAGAAATGATTTCACAGATTGTCGGTCGATTACCGTCGGGAAATTTTATACTTTAACCGAGACAATCTTGTGTATAATATATAATCGGAATCTCGGAAAGCGCGGAAGGTATTACCGTGAAATTTAGTATGCGGAGAGTTTTGGGGTAGAAAAAATTATCTAGCTTGGTCTCATCCCTGGGAAACCACTGATTTTTCTTTCATCGTGAAACAATATAATTATATCAATATTTTTTACTCTATTAATGTCAGTCCAAATAGCAGTTTGGTATGCGTGTGTTGTTGGCAAATCGGAGTATCGGGTTCGGTTTCTCCCGGTCAGACGAATACTTTTGTGATTCATTTTCATTTTTTAAATCGACTAGAACTCCGAGCATAGCTCGGTTACCCAGGTACTAGTTAAATAATGTGATTAAATTCAAAACTGCGATTAATAAGTCAAATGTTTCATTCAGACTTGATATTATTATACACATTCTGAACATCAATCTACATGATGCCTTCCACCGGTTTGGGAACTAGCCCGGTGAGAAGAATCGGCGAAAGACACTCGCGCGGAAAACATCTTAAATGAATCGATTTCTTCATCTCTTCATCAACACTTAGGGCCAGTCCACACCGTGACGATACGCGGAACTGAATTTAAAGGTAGCTATTAAAAATTGAACTTTATTCACTGCACAAAAAGTTACATGTTTCATATGACGTCAGACATACACCGCACATGCGCTGTGCAGCGCGGTGGCGGTGCAACTTCCTGTGTTAATTAATAAAGTTTAATTTTAAATTTATATGTACCTCAGAAAATGCAGCGCCATGTCGCATATTGTTTCGTTTCGGTGTGAATTGACCCTAAGAGACGCACGCCTTGGTTCTCAGTACGGCTTCCATAGTATTCAAGTGAAGTCTATAATTTGATTTGGTCTAATGACACTAGCCGATTCTCATGGCTTCATCCTCGACTATTTTCTTAGTACGCTTAGGGTCCGCTCACGCCGAAACGAGACGATAAGGGACGCGGCACTGCATTTTTAAAAGTTGTGTCGGCGGAGTAGTAGTTAAAACTTTTCTACCTTCATTTTTATATGATCCTATTTATTTGGCCGTACTGATTATATAAATGCATGTTACCAGAGGCAACCTGTGTCAAAAGTGTTTAACCCGCATTTTTTAAATTTCACGGAATTGTTATTTTGTAATCGGACTTTGTACTATTAACCCCCGATGCAAGAACCCCCCCGTCATACTTATAACACCCCTCGTGTTATAAGTATGACGTCTCTGTCTGTCCGTCTGTTTGTCTATCCGTCTGTGTGTCTGTCCGTAGTATCATAGCTCCCAAAAGGATAAACCGATTTTAATCTAGATTTTAACCGACTTCCGAAAAAAGGAGGCGGTTATACGCTCGGCTGTATATAATATATGTCATCTGAGGCTCAGATTTGGATCTATACTATTTAGACACACTGTGGGCTTACGTGGGTATATCATATCGTGCAAAGAGAAGTAACAGATTTACAATATCACTCGTTTATTCGGAATCACATTACAATTCTTTATAAATTCACTTCACTTTATAAAATCACTGCACTTTTATAAACACTGGCACTAAAACGGAACTAGGACAGTTCCGTGACGTGTTGACTAGTTTGTGGCTCAGATTGAACTCCTCGTCAAAATGGCTGGCTGGCACAAGAGGGGACGCCCCCCCACTCTAACACTGCTCTCATTCCAATACGCCCCGACTCTGTCAAAGCGCGCCAAACAAGTTTCTGATAGATGGCGCACTTGTAGTTCTGTTTCCGCTTTATGACCGGATGCGACATATATATTTTTTAATTTTTTTGTATGTTCAACGATACCTCCGCCGTCTGTTGACCGATTTTCAAAATTGTTTTTTGATGTAAAGGGTTTAATCCGAAGTTGGTCTCGTTGTCACCAAAGTAGTGACCTGATAATGGGATCCATGAGGAATCGAGGGAACTCCTCGAAATGTATAGGGACACATATAATGATTTCGACTTTTTCTGAAGTAACCTAGCATATGCTACCAAAAAGTAAGATTTCAGACAGACTCCTCAGAACAGAACTCCTCAGTCTTTAAAGATACACGTTCAGAAATTTCGGCATTGTTTAAAGAACTGCAACCAAATGCCATTATGCAACTTACAGTAGTCATCATCATCATCTGGTGTTGGCGTATTTGGCGATGACAACCACCATCTTCACACGATACACCAACTCATATACAATACTTAATAAAAGCTTGGCGCGTATACAACTATACATTCGAACACTTATTTTAAACATTCTTAAAATGTGATAATATTTTTATTTTTTTATTTATTTATTTTTATTTACCAAGTCATTACATTAATAAACAGTTTACAATCATAATAATTTTAGTGTCGCGTGCAATGTTACATAAACCAATAAAGCGTACATGATAGTCCTCATTGAGTAATGTTATTTAATTGCAATTTATAGCAGTGGACCCCAAACTAGGCATAGCCTGTATCTTGGAGGTCCGGGTTTCACTTATCTATCAGTTTTACTTGTGGTTGGAAATTGGCGCGCTTGCGTGTCATAGGAAACACTTAGATTAATAAATCAGTATGGAAACAAATTAATAAAACAATATAATATCTGCTACGGCTAATTAATTTAGTTATGCAATTAACTATCCCGCTTGAAAATAAAGTCAGGTCAGAACAAATAACACCATTATGAAATTTCAATATAATTCGTCAAAGTAAATAAAAGATTATTTCAAATATAAATTACATTTAGGATTACGCTTACGGATACTTTTGCGCTGTGTTCAACAGCAAGTCAGAGCAAATAATAAAATAAAATTTAAGACTAAGACGAACCAAATAAGATTAACATAAATTTTTGATAGGATTAGATTACAATATTGAAGCGATTCATTGCATTTGGTAAGTACATCAAATTCGTTAAGGGGGATAGATGATTGGGGTATAATGGAATTTTACATGATATTTTGACTGTTTTGTCGGTGACTGCGTATGTGTGCGTATGTGTGCGTGTGTGTGTGTGTGTGTGTGTGTGTGTGTTGATTTATTATAATATATAATTTTGCTTCCCCTCTTAGTATTACTAAAATCCACAAGTCGTTCAATTTATGCATAACTTTTTGATTTAAGCCATCTTGTAATAATAATAAAATAATATAATAAATATGACTGAAAAGAGAAAAAATATTATTTTTAAACAAAAAATGAAAACCGACTTCCAAAGTAAAAATCCAAAAAAAGCATGAAACAAAAACAAAAAAACAACAAAAATTAAAGTTTAGAAATGCCAGGGCCCTCCCTTAAAAACAGTGCTTAAAAACTTTTTATAAACTCTAACCCCCTTACTAATAATTAAAAGCTTTACGCAAAGGATAACTTAAACAACGTTGCTGTCTTTGTCTGTCAAGTGACTTTTCCACCGCATCAACGCATTGTGTCTCTTTTTTTCTTCAAATCTTTGTATTAGTAAGGGGGTATGTGTGAAAATTTACTGAAAATTATAAGTGTTAAATTCATAGCATCAGTGTAAAATATTTGTTTTTGAACGTAAGTTTATTTTGAGTCTCATATTCTAGTAATAGGTAAACAATTCGTAAAACAGTGTAAACAAGTCATGAAAATCATTAAATGCTTTATTTGGACCGTTCTCTATGTAAATGTCGAAAAGTTTTAATGATTTGAGGCACTCTACAAACTTTTTTTATTGTGCATACTATAGTCACGAACTTCCTTGTACCAGTACTTTGGCAAGCTTGTTTTTTTACACGGACATTTCAGTATCAGAGCAGTGTGATCTGACAGAGCGGTATTTATAATTTTAGACTCACTTCGAGCTATATTATGGAACACGTTATCTATGCATGTATTACTGAGTAAATAGTAAGTCTCGTAGGCTGTTTTATTTCTATTTTAATTTCCATTTTAAGTATATATTTATGCTATTTATTTTAAGTTTTGGAGTAGTTATTATTTTTTTAGTACTTACCTACTTTTATGGTACAATTGATTTTGTCTCAGTATTGTGATGTTTAAATTAGTATGAATAAATATATTTAGTATATAGCCGCTTAGTAAATCCTTTAAATCCCTACTTTGGTTATTATCTTTAAGAATATCAAATTCGAAGTCCCTGCATACTACGAGTACGACCCTATTTTTATTAAATAACTTAGATAGCATTAAGTTATTTAATAAAAATGAACCTTTCCAAAAATAAATCCATAGCTTGCTCATTGAATTTGAGTGGTCTATATGCATATATACACTATATATATTTTATGCTAAATTAAATTGATGGCAGAACACTCTACTAGGTTTGGAATTGACAGGTTCATCAACTCATTGATGGGGTCGGCATTTAAATTTCACCTAACTAAAATACAAGAACCACCATCTCGTTCATTTCATAAGTAGCTTGATATTAATTTAAATTTTGCAATATTGAGAATATTTAAGTCGTCATTCAACATACACACACCGGCATATTTAGCGGAACATATTGATATTTTTGATACAACACATTGATATCAGTATCATATAAGGTTGCTGGCTGGTTTATACGTCATTTAATTTAAAAATAAATATTTTCAAATTTAGAAAACAACTGAACATCACATTTTATGCAATTGTTTTAATTTTATTCAAATACACCTTATCTGGAGCGAACTTCGAGTATTTCTTCCTTCTGAGTTTGATTTAAAATTTAATTGAAGTTACTGTTTTTTGTTAGTTTTTTTTTAATCGCGTATCTTTTTGGAGTTGAGGACTGAATTATGCCTGACTTAGCCCCAACGGAGATTGCCAGGGCACTCGAAATGCGAAGAAATGGTCAAACCTACAGAGTGATATCCAGAGATCTTCGTCGACCAGTTTCAACGATCCATCGCAGTATCCAACGGTTCAGGGAGACCGGTACTTATGTGACAAGAGCAGGACAAGGCAGAAAAAGACGCACTTCGAGTAGGGATGATCGTTTCATTCGGCTTCGTGTACGTAGGAACCCCCGTTTGACGGCCGTCCAAGCCCGACATGAGTTAGAAGCAGTGCGGGGTGTAGCCTCCATTCTCTCTGGCAGGACCTTCAGGGTGCGCGTCGACGGAGTCCTCTCTGGCGAGCGTCCCATCACCGCTGGCGTCCCGCAAGGTACCGTTCTCTCCCCAGGGCTATATAACTTTTATGCCAGCGACGTGCCCGCGGACCAGGGCACCACCGTGGCGCTTTACGCCGACGACACGGCGTACCTCACCTCCTCTTTGACCACCGAGCATGCCGCCATCAAGCTCCAGAGGACGCTGGATCTCCTCCCTGACTGGCTGAGCAAATGGAGACTCTCTGTTAACGCAGGTAAGTCCCAGGCGCTCGCCGTCAGTACGAGGTGCTCATTTCCGGCGCCTCTGAAGATTGGTGATGCTGTGATCCCGTGGGGGAGGACAACAAGGTACCTCGGGGTCATCCTGGACCGCCGACTCTCCATGGCCGCCCAATGTGCATCAGCGGTGGCGAAGGCGAACGCGGCGATAGCGTTGCTGCGCCCGGCCTACGCGTCCCCGCAGATCCCCCTGAGGATGCGCATCGCCCTCTACCGGACGTACGTACGGTCCCGCCTTACGTACGCTGCACCCGCGTGGCACCACTTGCTCTCTGCACCCCAGAAAGGGTTGCTGCAGAGAGCCCAAAACCAGGTGCTGCGCCGAATCGCGGGCGCACCGTGGTACGTCCGCAACACCACCATCGCAAGGGACCTCAGGGTGGAGAGCGTGGAGGCCTTTGTGGCCCAGCTCTCCGCGAAGCTGTTCGCGCGAGCGGATGCCTCGCGCCTGGTCGAGCTGACCGACCTGGCGCCGTGGCATGCCCGCCCGCCCGCCCGACCGCCACCGTCTGCCGAGAGATGCCGTCCCTCCCCGGAGGACCCAGCGGAGCCACGCAGCCCACCCCACCGCCCCCGAAGAGGAGGAGCCCTGACGCACTGATGCGCCACGCCCAAGCGCAATGATGCGCCCTGGCGCAACAGCGCCCCACTCATCGCGGGATCGTATCCCCCCGCACCTCTCCCTTACGCCGGCAAACCAGATGCCGGCGTATATCGTCCAAAAATCACCTGGGGCCTGTCGGAGTGGCAGCTCTCTTGCCACCCCGTCGCCTCCTTGGTGCACCTTCCCCCCCGACATTAAAAGTCGGGAACCGGAAGCTTACCTTCCCCCCTTTTTCCCCAGGTCGCTCGTTTCCGCGGTCCGGTAAACGCGGCGTGTGAGGGAGTGGACCCAAACAAGTTTCTCGGCCCCCCGGGTCGGGACCCCCACGCGCCGTTTGGAGCCGACCGCAGGTCCCGGTTGTGCCTGGACTGGCAATCGACACTCCCTTTGGCTTTGTTGTTGCCCCCCCATGGGTTTCCCCCGCGTTCTGCCGCGTGGGGTCTTCCCTTAAAAATAAAGACTCATGCGCCCAGTACTCGTACTGGGCGCGTCATCCCACCCCAAGTAGAGGGGCTATGCCCCTGGTTTTGGTTTCCCGCCCTTTTCAGGGGCCCGGCGCGAGAGAGAAGAGTCTCCTTCTCTAATCGGTGTAACCGTCGCATTGTGCTCTCGGACACCGTCCGATGAACAGCTCCGCTCGTTCCGATCGTTGCCGTCGTCCCGCGCTCTCATATTGCGCTCTCGCTCTGTCGCGTGTGATATTGCTCGCGATAGTGCATCCACAGGAAGAAAGAAGACAGAAGACCGAAGACTCAAGAGTCAAGCCTCAAGAGTCAAGACTCAAGAGTGAAGAGACAAGGCGCCACCCAACCGCCTTTGCTGCCCGACCCGTGCCGTACCGTGTCTCGCGCCGCGCCGCGACCGCCGCCTACCGGACGATTCGTGCGACCGCTCGCATCGTCCGTCTCGCTCTTTAGTGCGAGCCTTCTGCTCGCACACCCGCCGCGTAGTTATCGCCGCGTTAGGACGAGCGTGCGACCGGTCGCATCGTCCGTCTCGTTTTTAGCGCGAGCCTTCTACTCGCGCTCCGCCGCGTCTCGTTCGCGAACACTAGCGCCCTAGTGTTTAGCGCAACGTTAGTGAGTGAGTTCCAGTCGCCCAAGGAACAATTGTAAGTACCGTGACACGTTTAGGCACACTACACGAGGAGTTTTTCCTCCCTACACACCTCCCCTCCCGGTCGCCGGGAGGGGCTGTATCCCCAATCATTTTTAGAGAGCAGAATTCCACAATCAGGATAAAACTTCCTAATTATGGCCGACGCCTTAATCAGGAAGTTCCTCACGTTCCTTCAGAACGAATTCCCTGACGCCGCGAAAAAATGGGAACGCTTCGCGAGCGCCCATGAATTAGAATCACCGGCGTCGCCCGACTGCGACGTCCCGCTAATACCAGCTGTAGCCGAATCCTTATCATCTCCATCAGAGATGTCTTGCTCAGAGCAAGAAACCGACCGGAGTGAACAAGGCGAGTTCACTACCGTCAGATATACGAAGACGAAGAAGAGGAAGCGCCCAGAGGGCACCTCCTCTCCAGTCTTATCTTCCCCGACCAAATCGGTCCCTAAGAACAGGAAAACCGTGCAGGCTCATGGCTCCGCGGCCCCCGTTACCCCATCGGCCCCTCTGGCCTCCCAGGCCCCTCTGGCCACCCAGGCCCCTCTGGCCTCCCAGGTCCCCCGAACCTCCCAGGCCCTTCCGGCATCTCAGGCCCCTCAGGCCTCCCAGGCCCCTCAGGCCGTCCGTACTCCTAAAATGCCTCCTCCTGTAATCATACAGGAGAAGGCCAAATGGAATTTAATCTCCGCAGCGATTAACGAGCATAAGCTTCGTTACTCTTCTGCACACGCGACCCCTATAGGCATCAAAGTGCAGGTTAAAACGTCGGAGGACCACCGCCTCCTCACCGCGTTCCTACGCACAAAGAACATAGGTTACCATACTTATGCCCTTGAAGACGAGCGCCTTCTGCGCGTCGTCATTACCGGAGTCGATAAGTGCCTCTCCACAAAAGAGGTTCTCATGGACATCCAGTCCCAAGGATATCCCGCCTTAGAGGTACATCGTATGTACCACCCCATCAAAAAGCACGAGTACAATATGGTACTCGTAACCCTCCCTCTTACGCCAGAGGGCAAGGATATCTTCAATATCCGAGCCATCTGTCATATTACGGGCATCCGCGTCGAGCCCCCCCGTAAAAGGGGCATCCCTGGCCAGTGCCACCGATGCCAACTTTACGGGCACTCGGCACGGAATTGCCAAGCTAGGCCGCGTTGTGTTAAGTGCCTCGGTGACCACGGCACCTCTGACTGTCCCCGTAAGAGCCCAGCTGAGGAGTCCGAAACCCTCAGCTGTGTTCTCTGTAAGTCTCAAGGACACCCCGCCAATTACAGAGGGTGCAAAAAAGCACCCAAAGTAAAAAAGCGCAGTGCACCGCAGACGAAAGGTGCCCCCCCCAAACAGAGATTCGTCGCTGCCCCCCTACCCTCCCAATCTGCATGGTTCAAGCCCGCGCAGAAACGTAGTTCGGAGTTAGCGGTTTCCCCCGTTCTCCATGTAAGGCCATGCCCTCCGCGCCCATAGCGCCTAAGGCCACGCCCCCTCCGACTCCCAGCTTCACTGCAGACCTCTCTTTCGTCCAGCAGTTCTTAAGCAACATCGGGCCTGTTGACCCGATGGAGCTTTCTATTTTAGCGACAAAGCTAAAAGGATCGGCCACAGACCGCATCCAAGCTTTGTCAGACCATCAGGTCTTGATCCGTCAGATCAAGGCCCTCTCCACCAACGGTAATTAATGGAGCCCTCGGGAAGGACAAAGCCGCACTCGTTACGCGTAGTGTCGTTCAATACGAACGGCATTAGGAATAACATAAGCGAAATTCGCGATTTTGTAAGCAGTCAAAATGTCGATATTCTTCTAGTGCAGGAGACTTTTTTAAAACCTAGTATGAGGAGCCCTAAAATAGCTAACTACAAAATAGTCAGAAACGATAGAACTAGATCCCGACTCGGAGGTACTCTTATCTACTATAAAAAATCATTACATTGTGTTCCCCTGGAGCCACCGCCATTGTTAACTTTAGAAACATCTGTTTGCCACATTAGTATGTCCGGTCACGGACCCATTGTTATAGTAAGCGCGTACTTAGCGTGCAACAAAGAACTTCATTCCAGCGACCTACAGGCGCTATTCAATTTAGGTAACGCTGTCATCATTGCCGGCGACTTTAATTGCAAACACACCGAGTGGGGCAATGTATATAACAATAGAAACGGCACCATCCTTTGTAGTTTAACCGATACTTTAAATTTTGCACTATTAGCTCCCACCGACCCCACTCGCTATGACACCAATGAAAACATCAACGGTGTCATTCGCGATCCTAGTACGATAGACATAGCCTTAGTTAAAAATGTTTCTCTCAATATCTATATTGAGACTCTCCACGAGCTTAACTCGGACCACAGACCGGTTACGATTACACTTGGTTGTCTTAACCCTAATAATTCTAGTACTAGGAAGATAGTAGATTATAAATCATTAGCGGAGAACATCAAAGTCCTCCAATCTAGTCACTTAGATAAAATCCCTGATATTATAGATAGTAAAGAGACAGCCATAGAGGCCGCCTCCCACTTGACCGATCATCTGGTAGCGACCATAGAGAACTCATCTAGGGAGGTGCCAACGACCCCCAAGGGCCGTTGGCCCCTCCCTGAGGACATAAGGGAGTCCATCAGACTCCGAAATGCGGCTAAGCGCACATATGATCGCTACCCGTCGGAAGAGTGGAGGAAAGCCCTCCGTCACTACGAGAGGGAAGTTAAGTTTAAAATTAAACAACACAAAGCCGAGAGTTGGGATCGACTTCTCAGTGATTTAGAACCGTCTCACGTGGCGTACTGGCCACTCGCGAAGGCCCTCAAAAACAACACGGAGAGCGATATGCCTCCGTTAGACAGACCTAACCGTCCTCCTGCATTCGAAGACATTGACAAGGCCGAGTGCCTAGCTGATAATTTCGAACAACAGTGCCGGCCGAGTACTCTCCCGATTGATCCCGTGCACCTTAGCTTAGTAAATAGCGAGGTCGACAGCCGACTCTCGAGGCCACCTGATGTAGATAGGGTGAGGATGGTGGACTCGGAGGAGGTCAGTGACATAATAAAGTGTATGAATGCCAAAAAGGCCCCAGGCCTCGATGGTATTTCAAACAAAACACTTAAAATGTTACCGTCCGAGCTAATTCAACTCCTAGTGAACATCTTTAACGCCCTCTTAGTAGGATGTTCATTTCCAGACATTTGGAAAGTGGCTATTGTCATAGGTATCTACAAACCGGGGAAACCCCGGAAGGTGCCTGGTAGCTACCGTCCAATAAGTCTCATTAGCTCCCTTGGTAAAGTCTACGAAAGAGTTATTAAAAGGCACCTCAATGACGTCATAACCGACAAAAAACTCCTTCCAGGCAAGCAGTTTGCCTTCCGCGAAATGCACAGCTGTCCCGCTCAAGTACACCGCTTAACGTAGTACATTTTAACTAGCAAAAACGACAGGAAGACGACATGCGCCGTATTCTTTGACATTGCAAAAGCTTTTGATAAAATTTGGTATAACGGACTGTTATACAAACTCTATCAAATGGAAATACCCGATTATCTCGTATTACTAATTAGTAACTTTTTAAAAAATCGTAAATTTCATTTCCGCGTAGAAGGCGCACTGTCGTCGCCAAGATATATGGAGGCGGGAGTACCGCAGGGCTCGGTCCTCTCGCCCTCCCTATATAACCTGTATACTAGCGACATCCCAAAACACGCTAAGGTGCAATTAGCTATGTTCGCGGACGACACAGCCCTTTATTATTCCCACACACGAGCCTGTATCGCGTCTAAAGCCCTCCAGGAGTCAGTTACCGCTCTAGGTAATTGGTTCTCCAAATGGAGAATAGAAGTCAATCCCGACAAAAGTCACGCCATTCAATTCAATAGTAATAGGGCAGCGAGGCGTAATTGCCCCCGTAAACTAATGAGCCCTATTAGCCTGCACGGCAACATAATCCCTGAGGTCACCCAGGTCAAATATTTAGGCGTAGTACTAAACAAGTCGATGACGTTTTCGAGTCACATCAGTAATACATTACGCAAAGCGTAATTGTACTCATTTCACATTTGTAGAGTACAAATTGTACTCTACAAATTATATCCGCTACTTAATTCGCGAAGCAAAATGTCCCTAAGACATAAGCTTACATTGTATAAGGTTTGCATTAGAACGATACTCACTTATGCGTGCGTCTCTTTCGCACAGATAAGCGAGTCTCAACTGGACCGTTTGCAAAGAGTCCAGAACCGGTTTCTACGTATGGCAACAGGCGCTCCCTGGTACATGCGTAATATCGACTTGCATAGGGACTGCGAACTCGTCACTATTAAAGCCTATATCAAGGAACTCGTAGAGAGATTCTTAGATAAAGGCAAAAATCACCCAAACCCCCTTATCAAAAAGGCACTGGACTATAGTCACGACGCACAGACTTTCCGACACCCGTACAAACGGCCTAAGCATATCTTAGCCGATCCCGTTGACCCAATCACAAAATACGTAACGTACTGTGTACAGTTACGTAAACACAAACCACACGCACCCGCGAGGCTAGTATCGCACCGGGGTCGACGCCGGCGCCTACCCCGAGGTCCCACATCCGACACGACAACACGTACAGACGTACAGACCGACCCTAACACGGGACCGGACCCGAACCCGAGTTCGAGTTCGCATCCTAGTAGTCTAGGTACACACCTAAATAGTGTCCGCGACCGCGATATTGATATAGAGAGCTCTACCAATACCGCGAACCTCATCGACATTAGGACTTACGCGCGCGAGTCATCCCGACCGTACGCGGAAGGGGAGAGGGACGGCCCTCTCAGTACCGATATCAACCAAAACGAGAGCTCCTCTATCGCGATAACTCGCACGCCGCTAGTTTCTGCTACCGCGCGCGAGCAACCTCACTCATCAGCGAGTGAGGAAGGGGTCCGACCCCTTAGCAGGAGAGACCCGCGTCTCCCCTGTCATAATAATAGCTCTTAATCCGTAGCTGTCCCCAATATCCGGTCTGAACATCACCCGGGTGATGTTAGGGAGGGTCAAACCCTCCCATCGACTACTACCAAATAAACTAGCCACCAGGCTAGTTATAGTCCGATTTAGCTACAGCGGTCTTAACCCGACCCTTAGCATAGACCCTTTCGAAAAAAAAAACAAAAGGTGTAACCGTAAGTGAGCGTACGGTACGAAGAAGGTTCGAAGAAGCTGGTTTGGGTTCATTTGTGCCCGCCAAGGCTCCAAGGCTCGAGGCAAATCATCGTAGAAACAGGTCAACTTTTGCTCAGGAACATCGACTAATGGAACCCGGACTAATGGAGTAAGGTATTGTTTAGTGATGAGTGCAGAATTCTCTTAAATCAAATTGACGGCAGGCAAAGAATATACAGACGCAAAGGAGAACGATACATTCAGATAAATTTTGAAACTACAGTTGCATACGGCGGTGGATCAATAATGGTTTGGGCGGGCATTTGTTTGGGAGCACGCACAGACTTGGTAGTGATTGACAGAGGGAGTCTGACTGCAGACCACTATATCAGACAAGTTTTAGAAGAAAATGTCGTACCGTTTGCCCCATATATCGGTGACGATTTTGTTTTTATGCAGGATAATGCTCGGCCGCATACCGCTCGGGTAACTCAAGCTTATCTTAATGATATGAATATCACTGTTATGGAGTGGCCGGCGAGATCACCGGATATGAACCCAATAGTGCACGTTTGGGAATTGCTGTAAAGAAAATTTAAGTCCAGAATTCCAGCTCCTGCCAACGTGGGTGAACTGCGAATCGCCGTAGTTGAGGAATGGCGGAGACTATCCCAGGAGACCATCGATAACATCATTCTCAGTATGCCTAGACGGGTAGAAACTTTAATAAGAGCACGTGGAGGAAATACGCGATATTAATCACCATTTTTCTAATTTAATTAATTGTTATTTTAATATTAATTTTCACTTTTCCCGGTTACGTGAAAAGTTCAAAAATGTACCATTTTTCACAAATAGCCTTTACTCGCAAAATCTGTTCTTAATGTGATCTCATTTTAAGTAAAACAAATGAAACTTTAAATAACAAAAGAAGTGTAGTAAGTAGATTTTAAAATAAAACCATATTTTTTAAATTATGGACCTTATTTTGTGTTCCGCTAAATAAACACATACATATTTATGTATGCCGGTGTGTTTATTATGTTCAGTTATGCACAAAATGACAATAAGATTTCCTTTATTTGAAATTTCGTCTGTACATACAGTCAGCATATCTGATTTGTTAATAAGGCCATTAGTGTTTTGATGAAAAATTGGTCGTTAGTCGTTTCACACCGCGAGGATCCGAACCCCGGTGTGAATCGCCTCTGCACTGTTTCTGAATGGGTCGATTCACACCGCTTGAAAAATTTGGTTTGAATTACCCCAGATATTTTTTAGAAAGGTCGATTCGAACCATAGTTTGAAATATTTGTGTCAGAATATTTAGGACTCTATATTTTTTTTAAACAGGTGAGTAGAAAAATGAACTGTGAAAAAATGCCAAATAATACCTGATTATTATATTAACCGAGTTCGAACCCACACATTCCGAATTTCTGAACAACGCGAAAATTATCCAAACTGCCAATCGGACTGACATAATAGAGTCGAAAGTATTGATATATTGTCGGACGACGAAAGAAAAAACATACCTATATAACTTAAAAATGCGCAGTTTCCTACCAAGCTAGACCGATTTTTCTCCCCCAAAATTCCCTGCAATTATATTTTATGTAAATACGCGCATCTGTTGCCGAGATTACGATTATATACATATACAAGATTATCTAGTTTAAAGTTTAAGATAATATTATAATTATGACATTCGATAGCACTGTAAAATTAGGGGTTAAGGGGTCTACTTCAAATTCCGGGAATGCATAATATGTAACTTCTTTGAAACTCGCCTCGAAAAAGTTTGCTTTGACGAGTGAATACCATAGGCCTAAGGAGTAGGTTCTATGGTAATCCAGCAACACTTTAACATAACATATTATGTGCATAAATTAAATGTTATGTTTGTTTAATGACATTCACGGGCAAACAAATTACCAAGTTTGCTGGAATAAATTTTATCAATTACGTCTTGTGGGGTACAATACCTCAAATATACTAATAATACTTTAATAAATATAACTAAAAAGGGGACAAATATTTATGAGCAACCTTTCAAAGCAAAAACTAAGAGAGATAATTACAAAAAACTCAAGAACAGATGTGTACCGTTCTGGTTAATTTTGGTCTTGAAATAATTGTGGAAGTTCCGAGAAGGCTTAAAAAATGGGAAATGTGGGAAAGATTGCGGGGAAAATACTCAAAACGACGATTTAGTTTTCCCATTGGTATTAACTATTAACAGTTAACCGTGTTCAACGTGTAGTATCAAATATTTAAAGCCGCATTCAGTTTACCTCTTTAGTTTATTTCAGAAAAATCGACCAGCCGCAGTTACTTGCTAGGTGTAAATGTAGACTTATGTATAGATGTGGGTTTAGGTGTAGGTTGCAGGTGTAGTTGCAGGTGTAGGTTGCAGGTGTAGTTGCAGGTGTAGGTTGTAGGTGTAGTTGCAGGTGTAGTTGTAGGTGTAGATGGGAGTTTTACGTGTAGGGTGTAGTTATTTATTAATTCCAGTTTATACTTTAGACAGAACAACGATTATCAGGAAAGTTATTTAATCAATTATTATGAAACTAACGAAAACTACTTGGTGACATTGTAACAAAATATAACAATAATAATAATAATAATAAATACTTTATTGGCAAATAATTTTTTCATCAGGTATTAAACCTGCCAAACTTGACACAAACTATAAGAAAATGAACGCAATACCTACTAAGAAGTTTGTCGGCAGGTATTGCGCTCATTTTATTCTTATTATAACACGTTTAGCAACACTGACACTATTGCACTTAACAGGTGCGTACGCATAATATGCTTTAACTAATTTCCCTATTATGCAGAACAATAATATTTATAGAATGTAAATATTAAGTATTTGGTATTATTATTTATTTATCCATTTATTTTTGACCATTACTCTATTTACTTTACAACTACTATCGTTCGCTTGTGTCCTCGGCCAGGTGTATTTGTTATACAGTGTAGGGGTCAAATACATAATAGTTCTCATCCCGTAATAGTTCGGAATCCGCGGTGTTACAAGTTTATCTAATCTAACATTTTTAGTATTATGCGAGTTCTTTATTTTTATTTTAAATTGATCACTATGAAATTGTCCGAGAATCACTAGGTATTCGACTTTTTTGTGACCTGGTAGAACATCTTTGTTTTTGGAACAACCAGGTATTTCATAAAGCGAGTTTGTAATATCTTGATAGATGAGTTTTAAATGTGCGGCCGTAAGTTTTTATCTTATTATCTTATTAATATAATATTGGCCTATCACAAATTACTCTTTCTAAGCAACTTTTACTAAATAATCAACTTTCCTACGTGTTTCCTAAATAGGAGAATAGGTTTTTTTTTTCAAGTAGGTAACGTTGATTCCACAATAAAAGTTGCTTATTTTCAAGAGTGTATTTACTACTGAAAGTCTGGCCTGACTGACTGAAAAAACACTCTGGATATTGTTACCAGTACAACTTCTTTCATGGTAATAGGGGAGGACGGATTGCCTGAAGTACAGTGATTACCGTCGTCTATTCACCAGTTTCAAAGGCGTTTCATAAACTCCGATATCAAATAGCCATTTGCTTGTGAAGCTATGATACAGTTAGTGCATTATTTATATGTCAAAGCTCTGGTTAAATCTTTCCTCGTTATTGGCTTATTATATTGTGATGGTTAAAAGCCGGCCCATCATGTTTTGTGGGTAAAAATCTACATATTGTCCTGTCCGTGTAGGAATCTTAAAGAAAATTCCCTGTGCGTAAAAGAGAACAATGTGTTCAAGATACAAGAGAGCATAAAATCAGTTAGCCCTCTGTTGTGAACGAGTGCCATAATGAGATCCCTTTGAATCAGCCTCGATCTTAGGGAAAAAGTTTATCGCATCTTTACAAGTATGTCTTTCCTCAGTCTACCTCAAGGAAAGCTGTATCTTAAGCCTATTTACGAAATTAACTAATGAATAAGTAATCTCAGTCGTGTAAGTGATACGCACATTGTTCTCAATTCCCATGGGAACACGCGGGAAATCCGAGCTCACTACTTATAGGATTTTCCTTTTTTATTATAGGATTACAGGATTTTCCCTTTGCCCGAGCAACAATCTAGAACCCATTTTTGTAAATCTTAGAAAATAACGAAGATACAAACAATTTAAATTTACAATAAGAAAGAGAGCGATATATCGCCCTGTGACGTCACGAGTTGCTCCCGCCATACATTTGTCTTTTAAAATGTATGGCGGACTCCGAAGTTCTAGTGGTATGTATACCCGCGGAAAAAAATTAACAGCTAAGGCGATAGGTATTAAGAAAAAATATCACAAAAATATTAGTCTGACCGGGACACTCAACCCGACTACTTGAGAGCGAAATAACTGATATCTTATTACGCAATGAAAGAAAAATATAAAAAAAAAACTCAAAAATTCGCTGGAAGAAGACCTTACTAGATTTTTCACCCCAAAAAAAACCTGAATACTTAATTTCATGGGAATTGTTGAAGCCATTTCCGAGATACTGATTTTCGAGATACAAGAATTGCTCGGCTGCTTTAAAGTTGATTAAACAGTCAGACAATTATGTCCTAGGTACCTAATACCCGATTAATACCTAAATTCACATGATTGTCTGACAAGAAAGATGATCCATGCGTCGGATGGGCATATAAAAAGTCGGACCTGCGCCAGATTTCTCGCCAGTCGTGTCGGTTGCCCGTCCCACTGGGTTACGAGAGTAAAGGGAGAGAGAGTGCTCTTGTGTAACTACGGTCACACTTGGGCTATACAAAATTACTCCTACGTAACTGGCATGGTTTCAATGAAACCGGCCACAGTCACCGAAATCGGTGTGGGGGAGTTATTATTTCATGAAATTACAGAACTACCAGTAATTAAAAATATATCGCTACTTAGCAGTAAGGCTGTCCTTGGCAGTGCTTCTAAAGTGTAACTAAAACACGCCAACGGGGTTTAGATATTGCATAATCTTAAAATCACATGAGTATTCGCCATCAAAGGATCGATATCGTTACAAATTATCGACCCTGAGTGGCTTTCCGTGTAACAGTTCGCCGAATAATAAATGTTTACTAACTTCGCGTATACAGTAGCCTCTGGTGGCCACAGATTTGTTTTACTGGATAGTTGTGTCCCGTAAAACTTTGTTTTCATTAAATTGATTACCTTTTTTATTTAGGACCTGTTCTGTAATCTTTTAATAAGTGTTCTGACAGTGACAATTAACTTAACTGCACGTTTTGTCTCTGTCGCTCGATATAAGGTAAGCAGCGATAAAACCTCCTATCCGACACTTATCAGTTGATCGTCAACGTCGTTCTTAATGTGAGTTTGATTTGTTCATTCTAATTTAGTCATTCTTTTTATGTGGATTGATCATAATTTAATATAAATAATCATAATAATTATGTAGTTGATCTAAAAAATTAACAAAAGCGGAGAAAAGAAAAAAATTATGGCGGTTGTAACTACCTCCTAATTGTAAATTAGTAAGTCCGTTTGAAATCAAACTGCAATTAAATTGAAACTTTTGTGTAATCAATGTTTGTAATGCTCAAGTTAGGACAAAATTAAAAACTGCCAAATGCAAATTATTGTCTATACTAATATGTATTTTAAAGAGGAGAGAATTGTTTGTATGGTGTTTTTTTTGTTAGCATTGAATAGGCTCCGAAACTACTGGACCGAGTTTTATGAAATTCGACACAGAAATAGAGTATACTACAGGGAAGGACGAAGGCTACTTTTAATCACGTTAAAATGTACGATTTCTACGGGATTTCTTTATGTGCGCACGAAGTCGTGGGCAACATACAGTCTTAAATATTTTAACAGCTCGATTTATTCAATATTGTATCAACATCAATGAATTTAATATTAAAAGACAAGTAGACTTGCTATTAATTTATTTAAATATATTAAACCAAGCCGTGGTGACGCGACGCCTATCAAATATTTAACCCCTTACTAACAAAAATATTTACAGAACGGAAAAGTTATTCAATGTCGCTGTATTTGTTTGCCAAGTAGAAAAGTTCCAGCGTATCAAACAAAAAAATTATAGTTTCAAAAACTAAAAAACACGCTTTTATAGAAAATCTAACTAAAAAATAAAAAATAAAATTTAATAAATTTGGATTAAGAATAGTGTAAATGAAAAATAAATGTTTATTATTGTAAAAAAGCGTGGGGTGCAGTGTCTTCACCTGTACATTTGTTTGTATGTAACCGACTCCAGTGGATTTGATTTTGATCCACTTCAAACGGTCAGATTTCGTTTAAAGTGATTTTTAAGATATTATCAGAGTGATAATCCTTCTTATATCTGCCAATAAAATGTTTATAATTATTGACACTATGCACCCCACGCTTTATTACAATAATAAACATTTATTTTTCATTTACACTATTCTTAATCCAAATTTATTAATATTTTTTATTTTTTAGTTAGATTTTCTATAAAAGCGTGTTTTTTTAGTATTTTTGTACAGGACTGTATAAATTCACAGGGGTTCAACCGCCGGCTCAGATTAGACTCGAAGATAGCAAGGTTACACCGATTTGGGCAGAGCCGGGGCGATAATAAAACACTATTTGAGGAGAACGTTTTTTCACTTTTTCGATTTGCTTACCTGGCTCATGGCAATGCCGTATAGAGAGCCCCGCCCGTACGCCTCTTTCGGGCCGATCTTCCATTTCATTTTTACCTCTCTATACGGCTATTTTCCATAATTTTCCCCATTTTCCATCAGCCAGGTGAAGCAAAACGCGTTGTGTGAAATACTTTATTATCATAACCAGACATATAAACCCTTATATACTAAACATCTTATTCTATAGAAAAGTTATTTACATTTTAAGGTTCAACTTATATGAAATGTTGTACATTTTTACCACTGTTTTCGTAATAATTTCTTAACCATTTATTATATAACCTTAAGCGCTATACTACACGTTATGTACTACGTTTATTTATGTAAATCAAAAGAAGCTACGTTAAAATTAGCTTTAGTTAAAAATATATAATCAAAATAACCCGCACTTGATAAAACACCATTTTAACACTATTTTTCCACACTGATGCCATAAAAACCTATACATATAGTCACTGAGTGTTCACTATTATAGTTTTACGTACCGTTTTAATTACACGTTTATTGTTCACATTTAAATTCACTCATGTTTTTCGTTACGAGGCCGCTGTCCTTAACAATTTTTAAACTATTATTTTTTTTCGAAAGGGTCTACGCTAAGGTTCGGGTTAAGACCGCTGTAGCTACATCGGACTATAACTAGCCTGGTGGCTAGTTTATTAGGTAAGAGTCGATGGGAGGGTTTGACCCTCCCTAACATCACCCGGGTGATGTTCAGACCGGATATTGGGGACAGCTACGGGTTGTAAGCTATTTTTATGACAGGAGAGACGCGGGTCTCTCCTGCTAAGGGGTCCGACCCCTTCCTCACTCTCTGAGGAGTGAGGTTGCTCGCGCGCGGTAGCAAACACTAACGGCGTGCGAGTTATCGCGATAGAGGAGCTCTTGTTTTTGACGGTATCGGTACTGAGAGGGCGGTCCCTCTCCCCTTCCGCGTACGGTCGGGATGACTCGCGCGCGTAAGTCCTAATGTCGATGAGGTTCGCGGTATTGGTAGAGCTCTCTACATCAATATCGCGATCGCGGTCACTATTTTGGAGTGTACCTAGACTACTAGGATGCGAACTCGAACTCGGGTTCGGGCTCAGTCCCGTGTTAGGGTCGGTCTGAACTTCTGTACGTGTTGTCGTGTCGGATGTGGGACCTCGAGGTAGGCGCTGGCGTCGACCCCGGTGCGATACTAACCTCGCGGGTGCGTGTGGTAAACACAAATCACACGCACCCGCGAGGTACAGTACGTTACGTATTTTGTGATCGGGTCAACGGGATCGGTTAAGATATGCTTAGGCCGTTTGTACGGGTGTCGGAAAGTCTGTGCGTCGTGGTTATAGTCCAGGGCCTTTTGGATAAGGGGGTTTGGGTGATTTTTGCCTTTATCAAAGAATCTCTCTACGAGTTCCTTGATATAGGCTTTAATAGTGATGAGCTCGCAGTCCCTATGCAAGTCGATGTTACGCATGTACCAGGAGGCGCCTGTTGCCATGCGTAGAAACCGGTTTTGGACTCTTTGCAAGCGGTCCAATTGAGACTCGCTTATCTGTGCGAAAGAGACGCACGCATAAGTGAGTATCGTTCTAATGCAAACTTTATACAATGTAAGCTTATGTCTTAGGGACATTTTGCTTCGCGAATTAATTAGCGGATATAATTTATAGAGTACAAATTTCGCTTTACATAACGTGTTACTGATGTGACTCGAAAACGACATCGACTTGTTTAGTACTACGCCTAAATATTTGACCTGAGTGACCTCTGGGATTATGTTGCCGTGCAGGCTTATAGGGCTCATTATTTTACGGGGGGAAGTACACTTCATTGCACTTTTAATATCGAATTGTATGGCGTGAATTTTGTCGGGATTAACTTCGATTCTCCATTATGATAACCATTTACCGAGAGCGGTAACTGACTCCTGGAGGGCTTTAGATGCGGTACAGGCTCGTATGTGGGAATAATAAAGGGCTATTTCGTCCGCGAACATAGCTAATTGCGTGTTCAGAGATGTCACTAGTGTACAGGTTATATAGGGAGGGCGAGAGGACCGAGCCCTGCGGTACTCCCGCCTCCATTCATCTTGGCGACGACAGTGCTCCTTCTACGCGGATATGAAACTTACGATTTTTTTAAAAGTTACTAATTAGTAATACGAGATAATCGGGTATGCCCATTTGATAGAGTTTGTATAACATTCCGTTATGCCAAATTTTATCAAAAGCTTTAGCAATGTCAAAGAATACGGCGCATGTCGTTTTCCTGTCGTTTTTGCTATTAATTATGTACTCCGTTAAGCGGTGTACTTGAGCGGGACAGCTGCGCATTTCGCGGAAGTTAAACTGCTCGTCTGGAAGGAGTTTTTTGTCGGTTATGATGTCATTGAAGCGCCTTTTAATTACTCTTTCATAGACTTTTCCAAGGGAGCTAATGAGACTTTTTGGAAAGTAGCTACCAGGCGCCTTCCGGGGTTTCCCCGGTTTGTGGATACCTATGACAATAGATACTTTCCAAACGTCTGGAAATGAACATCCTACTAAGAGGGCGTTAAAGATGTTCACTAGGAGTTGAATTAGCTCGGACGGTAACATTTTAAGTGTTTTGTTTGAAATACCGTCAAGGCCTTTTTGGCATTCATACACTTAATAATGTCGTTGACCTCCTCCGAGTCCACCATCCTCACCCTATCTACATCAGGTGGCATCGAGAGTCGGCTGTTGACCTCGCTATTCACTAAGCTAAGGTGCACGGGATCAATCGGGAGAGTACTCGGCCGGCACTGTTGTTCGAAATTATCAGCTAGGCATTCGGCTTTGTCTATGTCTTCGAATGCAGGAGGACGGTTTGCTCTGTCTAACGGAGGCATGTCGCTCTCCGTGTTATTTTTGAGGGCCTTCGCGAGTGGCCAGTACGCCACGTGTGACCGTTCTAAATCACTGAGAAGTCGATCCCAACTCTCGGCTTTGTGCTGTTTAATCTTAAACTTCACTTCCCTCTTGTAGTGACGGAGGGCTTTCCTCCACTCTTCCGACGGGTAGCGATCATATTATGTGCGTTTGGCCGCATTCCGGAGTCTGATGGACTCCTTTATGTCCTCAGGGAGGGGCCAACGGCCCTTGGGGGGCGTTGGCACCTTCCTAGATGAGTTTTCTATGGTCGCTACCAGGTGATCGGTCAAGTGGGAGGCGGCCTCTATGGTTGTCTCTTTACTATGTATATTATCGGGAATTTTATCGAGGTGACTAGATTGGAGGACTTTGATGTTCTCCGCTAATAATTTTTACTCTACTATCTTCCTAGTACTAGAATTGTTGGGGTTAAGACTACCTAGTGTAATCGAAACCGGTCTGTGGTCCGAGTTAAGCTCGTGGAGAGTCTCAATATAGATATTGAGAGAAACATTTTTGACTAAAGCTATGTTTATCGTACTTGGATCTCGTATGACACCGTTGATGTTTTCATTGGTGTCATAGCGAGTGGGGTCAGTGGGAGCTAATAGTACAAAATTAAGTGTATCGGTTAAACTACAAAGAATGATGCCGTTTCTATTGTTACGTACGTTACCCCACTCAGTGTGTTTGCAGTTTAGGTCGCCGGCAATGATGACGGCATTGCCTAAGTTAAATAGGGATTCTAGATAGCTAGAATGTAATTCTTTGTTGCACGCTAAGTACGCACTTACAGTTGGTCCGTGACCGGACATGCTAATGTGGCAAATAGATGTCTCTAAAGTTAACAATGGTGGTGGCTCTAAGGGAATAGGATACAATGTAAGGATTTTTTATAGTAGATAAGAGTACCTCCGAGTCGGGATCGAGTTCTATCGTTTCTAAGTATTTTGTAGTTTGCTATTTTTGGGCTCCTCATTCTAGGTTTTAAGAACGTCTCCTGTACTAGAAGAATGTCGACATTTTGGCTGCTTACAAAATCGCGAATTTCGCTTATGTTATTCCTAATGCCGTTCGTATTGAACGACACTACGCGTAACGAGTGCGGCTTTTTATTATTTTTATTTTTTTATTTTTTATTTTAGGTCGCTCAAACAACACGGTCATTAGCGACCACTTAAGGCTTACAATTTTAAATTAAATCATAATAATTAATTAACTTTAGAAATGTTACAATTTTTTCGGTACTTTCAAAACACTTATTAAAACATGTAGGGAGATTAACTTTTAGACGTTCAGTATTATACATTGGACAATCAATTAACAGATGCTTAACAGAAACATCACTATCACACCTTGCGCATCTTTTCTTCGCTTCCTTGGTGATGAGATGGATGTGAGTTACATTAGTGTGCCCTATTCTTAATCTATTTGAAACTACTTGATCTCTTCTATTATTTGGCTGTAGCTTGCTTTTTTCAAAAACTGTTTTTCTTATCTCAAATAAATCACTATTGTTATTATTTACCCAATTACTGTTCCACAGGTTCTTAATTTTTAGCTTAAAATATTTTTTGAGATCTTTGATACTAGAGGTTAAGTAATTGCAGTGTTCTAATTTTGTAGCTTCTTTAGCTTCCCTATCGACTTCTTCGTTTCCGGGAATGCCCTGGTGGCTAGGGATCCAGATTAATAAAATGGCAACATTATTATCTACTAATTGAATTAAGTTGTCTTTAACTAGATTAACTAAGGGGTCTATGTTACTTATATTTAATAGCGCCTTTAAGGAAGACAATGAATCAGAAAATATCAAACATTTTGTTTCGTTTATGTTCCCTCTAATAACTTTTAGGCATTCCAGTAAAGCAACCATTTCACATGTGAAAATGGATGCGTAATTCGGTAATCGGTACTTAAAATTACTATTTTTCGAAATCATTGCACATCCAGTCCTTCCCTCATAAACAGATCCGTCGGTATAATAATGTAAAAATTCCGGGTATTTATTTATTATTTCATAAAAAATATTTAAAAATAAACCATCTGGAATAGAATCACGCTGGTTTCCTTGGGCGATTTCTGTATTTATGGGAAGAACTATTTCTTTCCAGGGAGGGTGTATGAAATGTTTGCGCGGAAAAACTAGAGGAAGTTCAAAGTTTATTTCTTGTAAATATTTTTTAACTCTTAATCTTAAAGGTAATGGTAGGGATGACCATAGGTTAAACTCAATGTCAGATGCAAAGTTACTTAAAAATAGAGAATTCTCATTATTGGCTATGTGTTTTGAGGCGAATGAAAGGCATAATTCCTTTCTCCTTAGTGTCAGGGGCATTTCGTCTGTCTCAACTAAAATACTGTTTACTGGGCTGGTTTTAAATGCTCCGAGACTCAAACGTAGACATGTGTTATGACAGCTTTCTAGTAGATTTAGAATGTTAGGAGAAGCTGAACCGTAGATAATGGAACCGTAGTCAATTTTTTGTCTAATTAGGGCTTTGTAAGTGCTAATTAATAATGCATTCGCTATCCGATCCCCATCCATTAGCTGATAATATTTTAATAACGTTCATTCTGCTATAACACTCTGATTTTAATTGTTTTATATGCGTAACCCAATTTAATTTTTTATCGAATGATAGTCCTAAAATTTTTAAATTATTTTCTTCTTGAATTTTATGATTGTTTATAGTTAAAATTACTTCATCTTTCTTAGTTTTATGTGACATAATCATGAATTTAGTTTTTGTTTCTGAAAATTTAAAGCCAGTTAATTTACACCATTCACACAATTCAGTCAAGGTATTTTGTAAAAGAATTTCTGTAGGTTTAAGATCATTACCACTGCAAAATATTGTTAAATCGTCGGCAAAAAGACAACCCTTCACAGGTTTTTCAATAACTGTTAGAATTTCATTAATTGAAATCAAAAAAAGAGTAACGCTGAGCACAGATCTTGTCGGGAGTCCATTATCTGTACAGAGAGGATCAGATAGGATTCCTTCAACTTTTAACCCTGTTAGTTCTATTAGATAAAAAATTTGTGATGAAAGCAAGAATATTACCTTTTATATTCATTTTTTCTAGAAGCAAAATAACTCTGTGCTTCCACACCATTTCATATACCTTTTCTAAATCAAGGGCAACAACAATAACCTTATTATTATTGGCAAAAGAGTTTAATATATCATTTTCTTAATATGCTAAGTGATCAAGAGTAGACCTAAACCTGTCTAAATCCAAATTGGAATGGGGAAATTAATTGATTCTTTTCCAGGTACCATCTTAATCTATTACTAACTATTTTTTCAAACAATTTACATAAATTACAGGTAAGAGATATTGGGCGATAATTCGATGTTAGGGTAGGGGTTTTACCTGGTTTGGGGATAGGTATAACAATGGCCTCTCTCCACTGGTCTGGGAAAATTTGATGAATCCACATATAGTTGTAAATGTCTAGGAGGTGATTTAGGGCTAAAAGAGGAATTTTCTTTATTAAAGTATTTGAGATGTTATCAGGTCCTGGACTAGAGTCACCTAGGCGTTGTATTATAAACTTTAATTCCTGCATAGTTAAATTTTGATTAATTGGATTACTGTTATCTTGTAAATTAAAAATGGTGTGATTCTCCTCTACAAAGTTTTTGTGTTCGCGGAAATTTAGATTGTAATTATTGGAACTTGAGTTCTCTGCAAAAGCTGATACTAATAACTGTGCATTTACTTTCGGATCACAGCTTCCATTCTCTTTCTCTCCGTTTCTCAAGTTCTCCGTCATTGATTTTTAAAATTATAGGTTGTTTTTTCCTTTTAAATCCGTTAATAGAATTAATTTTTTGCCAAACAATTCCTAAAGGAGTATAACTATTAATTGACGAAATAAATTTTTCCCAACTTGCCTTCCTACTTTCTTTAAATATTCTTCGACATTTAGCCCTCTTCTTACGAAATTCTATTTTCAATAATTCTTCTACGCGTTTGTCTTCTAGGATACAAAGCTCCTTTTTATCTTGATTTGATTTTTTCTTTTTATTATATATTCTGTAAGTTTTTTTTGACTCCTTAAGAGACTTATAACATTCCTCATTCCACCATGGCACTTGTTTCTTTTTTATATTCGCGCTGGACTTAGGTATATATTTTTCGGCTGACTCGAGTATTATTTGATTAAATTGATCGACTAATTTATTTATACAGAAAATCGGAGATAAGTTAAAATTTATGCTAGGTAATTTACTAATTTCCCGCTCTATTTGAATGCTAAAATTTGTCCAGTCAGCATTTTTGTATTTCCAATATTGGTTACTTGTTTGTAAATTTGAGTTTAATTCTATTTCTAAAGTAATTGTAATCGGAAAATGATCACTATCGTAAAGAAATTCAAGTGCATTCCATTCGAAATAACTTGATATACTTCGTGAAGCAAATGTTAGATCAATACTGCTAGTGTGACCATTACTACTATTAAAGTGTGTAGGTTGTTGATTATTAAGTAAAATTATATTATCATGTGAGTCCAGCCAGTTAGCAATTACTTTACCTCTCTGATCACAGCGTTTCGAGCCCCAGTGAAAATGATGACTATTAAAGTCTCCTAACAAAACGAAGGGAATCGGAAGCTGGGCAACTAAATCGTTCAAATCCTTATCACTAAAGGAACAGCTATTGGGCAAGTATACATTACAGATAGTAATAGCCAGTGGAAACTTAATTCTTATAGCAATTACTTCGAGTCGACTAATAATGTTAATTTGTTCTGGTAAAGTGTGGGGTTTTATGTATGTAGCTACTCCTCCACTGGCTATACTGCCGTGCGTGCGATTTTTGTAAAAACATTCATAATCTTTTAACTTAGCGCAGTAATTATTTTTAAAGTTAGTTTCCTGTATACAAAAACATAACGGGTTTAAATCATTCACAAGTAATTTTATGTTTTCAAATCTAGCGTGAAACCCATTAACATTCCATTGCAAAAATTTCATTACAAACAACAAAGGTATACAATAAAGATTTAAAGATAAGAAATGTGTAAAAATAAAGAAATGTGTTAAAAATTAATATTAGGTAGTGAGTCGATTAATATCTTGAAGTTTCCGAGATAATCTTGCGCATCTGTTTTTAAGGTTCTTATTCAATTTAGGGTGTAGGTATAGGCACATATTAATTAACTCTGGGATGTTATCTGTATAGTCCTTAATGATATCCTGAATATTTTTTTTGTTCCGGGAGACGTCTAAAAGACTTATAAATTGTTCTAAATTAAGGGGAAAATCAGTATCAGAATTTATCATCTCAAATTTGATGTCCTTCCAAACTTGTTCCGCTGTTCTGTTGTCGAGGGTTTTCTTCTTCTCTTTTATTGACTTCACTGGCAATTCTTCTTCCTGGGAGATGTTGCTATCTGTATCAATGGTACATTCGCTCAATGACTGACTATCCTCGATAATAATCTGTTCTGTTTGAATAATATCTGACTGTGAAAGTTCCGTGGTATTGTTTGAACGAATCCGCTTAATGCCTTTATTTAGTTCTAGTTGGCTTGTAATAGTCTGGGGCTTAGAAAATTCTATGGGGGGGTAATTTGAGATGTCATTATATTCTTGTGTGGAATTATTATTAACTTGGGGTGAACGCTTATTATTTTGAGGACAGTGATTAGCTAAATGGCCCATGTTATTACACACAAAACATTTCATGGAATCATTCGTAATAAAGATCCAGTAGTTTGTGTCTTCGTAATTAATTTGCATCGAATCAGGTAATCGTTTTTCATCCTCCGGAGACACATAAAGCTGGCGACGAAAACTCATAATATGTGAAAAACCAGGGTCAGGATTTCCTACTCTCATAAATGTGATCGGTGACAGGATCTTAATATTAATTTCATTTAATTTTTCCACTATCACTTCGTGGGGTATAATGGGACAAACATTCGACAGAACAATTCGCTTATTCCTTGTAATTAACGGTCTAATTTCCAGTAGGTTGTCCATGACTTTAACTTTTTTAATCACGTCGACTAACTCATCAGCTGTTTGTTTAGAATCTAAATACACACATATTCTTGAATTGGCTATGCGAGAAATAAAACGGATCGACGTTGGTTTGGTTACAGTGGAGAGAGATAGTAGGTTATCACGAAGCGTAATTCCATCAACAGAATCTAGAACAATAGCTTGATCTTTCTTCGGGTACGTTGCTTTTGACGTTATATTGGCGTAGCTAACGGTGGGGGTCACTGCAGGTTCTTCCATAGTTAAAATGGGAGCTCCTGTTGCCAGGAGCGCCCTCAAAAATGTAAGTTATGCTGTAGGTAACTAGTAAGAACACTTTAACTTAATAATAAACAAATATTACTCGCGGCGACAGCGCATTTATCGAATAGCGATAAGATGCGTGAACCGAAAGGCTGTTGCACGGTAACTGGAGTGCGGTTTTGTCCTTCCCGAAGGCTCCATTAATTTCTGTAGGGGGAGAGCGCCTTGATCTGACGGATCAAGACCTGATGGTCTGACAAAGCTTGGATGCGTTCTGTGGCCGACCGGGTCAATAGGCCCCATGTTGCTTAAGAACTGCGTGACGAAAGAGAGGTCTGCAGTGAAACTGGGAGTCGGACGGGGGGCGTGGCCTTAGGCGCTTTGGGCGCGGAGGGCATGACCTTATTGGGGAGAGCGGGGAAAACCGCTAACTCCGAACTACAATTCTGCGTGGGCTTGAACCATGCAGATTGGGAGGGCAGGGACGAATCTCTGTTTGGGAGGGGCACCTTTCGTATGTGGTGCAATGCGCTTTTTTACTTTGGGTGCTTTCTTGCACCCTCTGTAATTGGCGGGGTGTCCTTGGGACTTATAGAGAACACAGCTGGGGAGTTCGGACTCCTCAGCTGGGCTCTTACGGGGACAATTAGAGGTGCCGTGGTCTCCCAGGCACTTTACGCAACGCGGCCTAGCTTGGCAATTCCGTGCCGAGTGCCCGTAAAGTTGGCATCGGTGGCACTGGCCAGGGATGCCCCATTTACGGTGGGGGCTCGACGCGGATGCCCGTAATGTGACAGATGGCTCGGATATTGAAGATATCCTTACCCGCTGGCGTAAGAGGAAGTGTTACGAGTACCATATTGTACTTGTGTTTTTTAATCGGATGGTACATACGATGTACCTCTATGGCGGGATAACCCTGGGACTGGATGTGAATGAGTACCTCTCTTGTGAAGAGGTACTTATCGACACCGGTATTGACGACGCGCAGAAGGCGCTCATCTTCGAGGGCATAGGTGTGGTAACCTATGTTTTTGGTGCATAGGAACGCGGTGAGGAGGCGGTGACCCTCCGAAGTCTTTACTTGGACTTTTATACCTAAGGGGGTCGTATGAGCAGAAGAGTAACGAAGCTTATGTTTGTTAATCACTGCGGAGATTAAGTTCCATTTGGCCTTCTCCTGTATGATTACAGGAGGAGGCATTTTTGGAGAACGAACGGCCTGAGAGGCCTTGGAGGCTTGAGGGGCTTGGGAGGCCTGAGGGGCCTGGGAGACCGGAAGGGCCTGGGAGGCCGGAAGGGCCTGAGAGGTTCGGGGGACCTGGGTGGCCAGAGGGGCCTGGGAGGCCTGAGGGGCCGATGGGGTAACGGGGGCTGCGGAGCTATGAGCCTGCACGGTTTTTACCTATTTTTAATTTTAGTTGCCGATTTCGTCGGGGAAGATAAGACTGGAGAGGAGGTGCCCTCTGGGTGCTTCCTCTTCTTCGTCTTCTTATATCTGACGGTAGTGAACTCGCCTTGTTCACTACGGTCGGTTTCTTGCTCTGAGCAAGACATCTCTGAAGGAGATGATAGGGATTCAGCTACGGCCGGTATTAGCGGGACGTCGCAGTCGGGCGACGCCGGTGAGTCTAGTTCATGGGCGCTCGTGAAGCGTTCCAATTGTTTCGCGGCATAAGGTAATTCGTTCTGAAGGAACGTCAGGAACTTCCTGATTAAGGCGTCAGCCATAATTAGGAAGTTTTATCCTGATTGTGGAATTCTGCTCTCTAATAAATGATTGGGGATACAGCCCCTCCCGGCGACCGGGAGTGGAGGTGTGTAGGGAGGAAAAACTCCTCGTGTAGTGTGCCTAAACGTGTCACGGTACTTACAAATTGTTCCTCGGGCGGCTGGAACACACTCACAAATGTTACTCTAAACACTAGGGCGCTAGTGTTCGCGAACGAGACGCGGCGGAGCGCGAGCAGAAGGCTCGCGCTAAAAGCGAGACGGGCGATGCGAGCGTTCGCACGATCGTCCGGTAGGCGGCGGTCGCGGCGCGGCGCGAGACACGGTATGGCACGCGTCGGGCAGCAAAGGCGGTTGGGTGGCGCCTTATCTTCACTCTTGAGTCTTGACTCTTGAGGCTTGACTCTTGAGTCTTCGGTCTTCTTTCTTCCAAATGTATCCCTTTCGCGAGCGATGGCACACGCGAGAGAGAGAGAGAGAGCGATACTACTAGAGCGAGAGCGCTTAGCGAGCACTGACGGCTGACGACGGAACGAGCGGAGCTGTTCATCGGACGTTGTCCGAGAGCAGAAATGTTTAAACTATAATTTATTTTTTGCTTTTTAGTACGATTTGCCAAAGAGTAAGCCTGGAACTGCACGCATGCGTAGTTCGCGCACTAGTACTTTCTCTCTTACTCTCATGCAATGGATGCGGAAAGAAATTAAAGAATCCTGGCGAATTTAATCAGGATAATTGGATACTTTAATCGAATTATTGCATTGTCATCGGTCTTTGACAGGTGTGCAAAGTTTGAATTAAATCTGATCGTTTAAAGTAGGACAAAATCGAGCCCAAAGGAGTCGGTTACAAATAAACAAACAAGCAAGCAAGCAAACAAAATAGCAACATTGAATGGCTTATCCGTTGTGTAAATCTTCACTAATATTATAAATGTGGATTTGAGTTTGTTTGTTTGTTACGCTTTCAAGTAATAACTAGTTGGCACAGATATATTTAAGAGTAGACCTCGGTGAAAATCATAAGCTACTTTTTATCGCGGGAAAACATGTATATGGTACCCGTGGGATACTGTATTTATCCCGGGCAGAGCCGCGGGAAAAGGCTATTACTTTTTACCAGCAAGGATCATAATATGATAGCTGAGCCCTTAAGAAGTAATTAAGTAAGTTTAGATTGTTTATGCGTCGAAAACTAATTATCTTTGGCAACTCGCCACAATGTAAAAGTTTACTGAATTGTGGCTGAACGTCAGATAAGTTACATAAAAGTCGAGTTATCTATTGAAACTTCTAAGAAATTGGCTGAAAATCGTCTAAATATTTTGATTGTGATATCGTTATTTGAGGCGATAATGAATCTGTATACCCCGTTTCAATGCAATATAATCTAAGTATAAATAAAATACCTCTCAATGTTTTTAAATTCCTATCTAATGATACCCCACGTTATGGGGTATTTACGTCTCGGAACCCGTATGGTTTCGTCATGGGCGTCTAAAAACGTATTGCAATCATAGGTAGGTAGGTATCTATTATTGTGTCAAGTTTATTTTATAAATTTTGCACAAGTTATTTCTCATTTAGTTCATAAAAGTGTTAACTGATCCTGTAAATCTTTATAAGATATTTAAAAAATAAAAAGTCGTCCGTCCGTCTTCGGCTTACCGTCCAAACGATTAGTGCTAGAAAGATGAAACATGCATGGATATGTGTATTTACCACGTCGACGAAGTGCTTAAATCAAAATCACCAAAAATATTTTCTTTGGTAGACGCGAGAATCATAAACGCAACATTTTTTTTAGCGTCTACCCCATAGGGTATTCTCGGTAGGTAGAGTATTCTCATAGGGTATATATTTCATTAGCTAGGTCTTTAAAAACATTGATAGGTTCCTAATACGATTTTTTATTGAGGTATCTGTATGCGAGATATTCAACTTTGCAACCCCCTGCTCTAAAAGCTAAACGGCTAGCTCGAAAAATCTGAAAAAAATCACGATGGTAGTAAATATAATGAACATTTACAAAAAACTATAACGGCTTTTATGACTTTGTTAGTTCAGGAATTATAGATACTTAACTTGTAAAATACGCTAACTTGGAAAATTTAATACAAAAATAACTAAATAATAAGTAAAACATGTAAAATATTGGTGTGATAGTACGGAACCCTACGTGCGCGACTCGCACATGGCCACTTTTTTCAGTGCTGGGTATGTACTAGAACTCCGAGCAGAGTGTGGCGGACCAATTAGCGCCACAATCCTGAATCGCGCTAGCGGAGTTTTCTAAGATCGGCGGTATAGGTATATACAACATTCGAAATGCATAGAAGTGGGCTTCGACCTCACTGAGCATACCACCTTGCTCGGTCGGAGATCTTCCTTTGGGGCTGTCCACTAACCCACATTGTCGACCCTCGAGCAGAGCTTGGTTTCTCAGGTATCTACTGATAATTAATAATGTAAGTGCTCTAGATGTACATATGTATGACTAACAGTCATTAACACAGAAGCGGACGTATGTTTGTTCCGTATAAAATTCTCAAGCTAACACACACCCAGTGTTTATTTCTTACAATAATAGCCCGAGAGCTGCTCTTGAAAGCTCCATACCTTCTTATATCGACGCGACTGCTAAGGCTCGGGGCGGCACCGGATGACAATAAAATTTTCTACTTAAACACCACCAGAAGACAAGGCCACTGTAGAATTGCATATGCTATTATGAACCGAGAGCTACTATTTTAGAGCAGGTCGTCGAGGCAACCTGTCGTATCACTCTCCAGTCCGACTATTATGTACCTCTTTGCAAACACATTTTACGTCAAAAATATGATTTACAAAATTGAACTCGATGTAACAATTCTTTACAATTTGTGATATGATCATTTTTGATAGTTTTAGCGCTTAGCAGAATCTTAGAGAGACATTTTCTACTTCTTAAGCCCTATCAGCAGGGCTAGCATGCGCACCCTATATATATACCGCCGTAAATAATTATATATACCGCCATTTTATGACGGCAGCCATCTTGAATTCACAATCACATACCCACATTTAGAATCGTAATAATTATGAAACGTCATCTTATGAAATATCGTATGAAACATCATCTGTTGAAATTCAATAGGAGATGTTTCATAGTACGATTCACTTAATGTGGCCCCTTTAGACCTTGTACGGTTCGTATACCTTGAGATGCTGTTGCTGCTATAGATGCTGCTGTTTGCTGAGTAAAACTAATTTGCTGCTGCTAATATGTATATTTGCTAAGATACAGGATAAAATGCTAATGCTATATGCTAATGAGTTGCACTAGTCCGCATTGCGCGACGGTTATGCGTGAACTGACTTACACCTAAAATATATCTAAAATGAGCGTACGCGTGAAATGTACAAAATGCTGATGATGCTCTGTACGGTTGTTGCACCGTACAGACCTGCTGCTCTTAAATTAGCTCTTGGTTTATAAATTGCGCATATCCACCTTGGCTTTGTCTTCTAGTTGTGTTTTTATAGAATGGAATTTTTATTCTCATCCGGTACCACCTCAAGCCTTCCCATCCTCGTAGAGGGAGTCTGGAGCCTTTCAAGCTACAGAATTTGATACATTCGTCTAGACTCTAAAACATTCCATCCGTTTAATATGTATTAGTTATAAACTTAATTAGCAGCAAGTCTAACGTTTCTTAACAGAATTAATCATATTACACGGTTAATAATCCACGGTTTAATATAAGTTTATTAAAGCTACTCAAAAAGGAGGATGGCAAAAATGTATAGACGCTGGTCTACCTATCAAATACGAGCAAGCCATATATAATTGGAAAGGGCGTTCTTATACTTTATTTCAGTCCTGAAACACATATATGTTAATCATATTTTTTTTGTGTATAAGTCAAAAACGGAAAATAGAATTTGTTTCTTATTGGCAACCCTATCGAATGGTGTATATGATTTCCATGCAATTTTTCCAGTTTGGCCGGCCCATTTCGTGCCTAAATGAAATACAACTTTTTCACGCACTTGAATTATATTCAAATTGAGTATACTATTTGAAGTATACTCAAACTAATAAAAAATGTTTCATATATTTTTGGTTTGTAGCGTCTTACCATAAAAACCCAATAGCTTCACTTTTATGGCCATACAGATAAATACATTACAAAAAATACTTTTCTGATGACATATTTATAATATGTGTGTATTGAGTAGGTGGACCGCAATGCCCATTCGCCTTTGGAATTAATCGTGATGTTGAAGGATTATGCTCAGTTTGTGAAAACAGGCGGTATGATAATAAGACAAATAAATGAAAATTTCAATGCACTTGTAACTTCTCTGGTATTGCGGGTATCTAATGGCGACTGTAATGGCTAACCATTAGTTGCTTGCTCGTATGTCACCTAAATGTGTGTTCCATAAAAATATCATCCGATTTTTTACACGTTACATATTTAAAGTATAACGGCCGAATACTGAAACGATATTTAAGAGATGCTCAAGTTACATGCTGTCCTTGTCGTTTCGCCTAACAGAGACAGCGACAGCCTGTGAATAGAGGGACTCTTAATTTTGATTAGCGTTTCAGTATTCGGCCATAAGTTGAAGATGTTGTCGGCGACTTTGTACGCGACAGTCGCAACCGTACCTTTTTCCACAACAAAAGGTAGCTCCTGTGTGAACCCTGAGCCTAAACTACCGTCTACTTTACCAAATTTCTTCAAAATCCGTTCATTAATTTTTGCGTAAAGGGGTCACAAGCAATGAAGAATGTATTAAGAAGAGATATATGGTATACAAAATAGCTTAAAACTGTTGTCCCAGTAGAGCTTGTATCTATACAAATACACTAGTTTTTGTTTCATTGAAAAAAAAACCAAGTAATATTGAACAGACATTCCAAGTTCTCGTAAATTTCGCGGCCAGCGGTTTTACATACCCGCATATATGCAAAAATCTCTAGTTGAAAAGCAATATGGCGCAAATATTTTTGTTTTTAAATTTATACTATACTATGTATATAAAAGAAAGTCGTGTTAGTTACACTATTTATAATTCAATAATGGCTGAACCGATTTGGCTAAAAATTGGTGGAGTTGTTGGGGTTTGGGGTTTTAAGTTAAGTTTTTTAAGTTTGTTTAAGTTTTTAAGTTTTTTTTGGGGTTCTAAGCTAGAACCAGGAGACGGACATAGGATACTTTTTATCCCGTTCCCGAGGGACGTAAAAATGGATTGCAATTTCAATGTCTCGCTAAAACTCGAGAACGGCTGTACCGATTTGACTAATTTTGGTCTTGAAATAATTGTGGAAGTTTAGGGAAGGTTTAAACGGTGAAAAATATTGCAAAAGCTGTAGGTTATAGGACTAGGTGTAGGTGTAGGACTAGGACGTAAGGTGTAGTCATTCATTCATTCCAGTTCATATTTAAGACAGAACAACGTGTGTCGGGACAGCTAGTAATATTATAAAGAGGAATAATTTGTTTGTTTGCATTGACTAGGCTCCGTAATTACTAGAACTATTTTGAACAATTAAAGCAGAGAACAATTTGATAGTACTATATTATATTTTATCAAAACTAACTATGGGCCCTTTTCACAATCTACTGATAAGTATCAGATAGCTTATTAACATGTTTTGTTTTGCGGAAGCTCTGACGCTCGATATAAAATAACCTGCGACAAAACTTCCGAATATGCTATCCGATGCTTATTAGAAGATTGTGTAACAGGCCCTTACCAATTTACTAAAAATGTAATAATCTTAATTGTTAAAAGAGTTCGATTACCATTGCAAATCTATGCTTATTAATCTGGTATATTGAACGGTAGCGGCGCGGTAGCTGTGTTAATGTATTTTACTTACCTCTAATCCAGCTTGAGCTCCGTGGCCTAGTGGGTAGACCGTTTGATTCGCACTCGAGAGAGCGCAGGTTCGATTCCCACGTTGGGGCGTGTACGAATGAGACTTTTTCAGATATCAAATACATTATACGGACGCTCCAACGGTGAAGGAGAACATCGTGAGGAAACCCGCACATGGTTGGCCCCAGACGTATTGACTAGTCATTCCTCTGGACTAGGCTGACAGTGTTCTGAGAATGCCGTATGTGCTTGGGCAACCATACGACATTTGAAACCAACTGTCCCAGGCACTGCACTATTTCAAGAGTGGTTACTTCGCTCGGAGAATACTGTATAAATCATCCAATAACGGATGAAAAAGGCCTAAGTTTAATCCTGCTAACTTCTGTACTCATATTTATATGCATATCCAAACGCATTACTAAATTTTCAACTCTATAGTATTAGCGCAAAGTTCTGTTTTCAGTGCTCTGAATTTTCTCGGGCCCGCACGATTCCGGATCATAATATAGTTCCAGCCTTAGATTTTTCGCCCAGTTTGCACGAAGGCGAGAAGCGGGCTACATATTTGCTTCGGCTCGTTTACCTACCTCTATGAGGGTCAGTTTTGTCTACATATCGCTGTTAAAAATGTGTAAGTTAAGTAGGTAATATAGGAATTCGTTGAAACACCACAAGCGTTATTTTAAACCGGTTGTCAGTGAAGCAGTGGTGTCGGCCCGCACGTGCCGAGACATGGCTCTTCGGCTGGGACTGTATGATCCGGAATCCGGCGGGCCGGTGAAGTTCAGAGCAGTGAAAATAGAACTCTGCGCTAATACAATAGAGATGAAATTGGAATTTAAGACATTTGACTTGACCCTTGTGTGCTCGATTTTAAACTCTATTGTAGTAATCCAGAGTTTTATTTCCAATGCTCTGAATTTTCCGGATTCCAGATCATATAGTTCCTAGCCTTCCATACACCACAATCGTTTAAGCAAACTTTGCAAGGAAATGATGAAGATAATGAAATGTTTATCGAAAATAAAACTTGTAATATCTACATTTTCGTCGACTTATAACTTTTAACATTAATGTTCGTATAAAACTTTGTTTGATCTCAATTTACACACCTTGTGTTTTATTTCATTTTTTTAGGGTTTCGTACCCAAAGGGACGTTTTTACGGGACCCTATTACTGATACTTCGCTGTCTGTCTGTCTGTCCGTCCGTCACCAGGCTTTATCTCAATAACTGTGATAGGTAGACGGTTATAATTTTCACAGATGATGTATTTCTGTTGGCGCTTTATCAGCAGATTAAAAACAGAATAAAATAAACAAGAGGAACTCCCATATAACAAAAGTGATTTTACGCAGGTTTTGTACGAAACCCACCGTACACGAGTCCGACTAGCACTCGGTCGGCTTTTATTTATTTTGGAAACTTTTATGACTTCGTTTATATGATACTAACTTTTGCCCGAGGAAACAGTATCCCTCGGGAACGCTGTACTTTTTGGGTATAAAAACTAGAATATGTATTAATCCAGAGCCTACAATTCTACCAGTACCATACCAAATTTCATAGAAATCCATTCAGTAGTTCTTGCGTGATAGAGTCACAATCATCCATCCATTCATCCTCCCCAACTTTCACATTTATAATATTAGTAGAATGATATATCTGCCCCAACAACCCCAAAAGTAGGGCAGTTTAAGTATGGACACTTTTAGACTCGACATGCCTCTATATGCTCCGTGCTCGGCAAAACACAACACAAAATACGCTACTGTTATTTCATGCCGGTGTTCTGTAAGGTCGTGCTATTTCTCCAGGGGTGCCGACCAATTCGTGTCGAAGCATGGCATTCCCATGGTTATTTCTGGAACAACAGCAGTAGATACCTAATTGTTACTGATAAGCAAACGAAGTCGCAGTCGAGATTTGACATTTGTCATCATGGCATTTTGGCTTCCCGCAGTACAATCAGCCCCCATTTAGTTCACAAAATCTTCTGAAATCATGATGGTGTAACTTTTTTTCTTTTGTGAAGATTTTTTTTGTCAAATGTACATCATAGCCCACCTTAGTTTAGAAATTATTGGAGCAGGGTTAAACGGAGCCCAATGTGTTTTGGGGGGTTCTAAAATGCCGGTGTCGTACTTGTACATTGTCCGTGGCCTGGCGCAATCGCTTACCACCAGGCGATCCGTCTGCTCGTTTCTTGTTCAAATAACCGTCTTTCTTGGATTCATTTTATCCGCGGAACCGCTCGGAGCTCAATCCTACACTTTTTTCTTCATTGAAAGCCTATTTTATGGGCCGATACCATCCATTACTTCATTTCTTTCGTCAGACTGGCGATTGAGTTCCGATTGCTAATATACGTCATTAGGATGGCAACCGTGCAGACAGATCGCCTGATAGTGCCTACTGTCAGGTGACCCATCTGCTCGATTGCACACAACATAGCTCACAGATGACAAGAAGTAAGGATGAGACTATATTATTTTCCAGAATCCGGAAGGCCGTCGAAAATTCAGAGCATTCAAAATAGAAAATGACATTTGATCTGTTGCTTGTGTGTGCTTTAATTCTATTGTATTAAATAGTTAATAGAATCAGGTGTTACTTTTCAGAAATCCAAGCCATATAATTTAATTAATATTATGTCTAGAAATATCCCGCGCAAAAATACCTACAACGTGCAAGCAGATGTGTAAGGGCACGGATAAGCATGCGTAAAGCACCTCCGTCCTCCCACACTGCTTATCCGTACATTCAGAAACAAGATCGTGCAAACACCACTACCACACAAGCAACAATGTTGGCAAGATCGTGCAAGGCCCCACACCACCATGCAGGTTACAAAACTCGACGCGCGTTTCGCCCCGAACCCGGAGCATCCTCAGGAAGTGGACCTGCGAAACCGACTTGCGTTGTTTTTCAAATTTAATTTTACATTAAGTAATGTTAATTTAATTTCTGAAAAGTTCGATCAGAATTCGAAACTCAGTAAAGCCTCTTCGAAATTTCGAAATGTAATTACATTCGTGAAATACTTTTATTTTCTTGAAGTTTTAAATTAAAGAGTATATTTTTTGATGTCAGGTAAGGACATATAAAAGTAGGTATTGATATGATTTTTGCGCCATTTGACCTTGAATATCTAAGGTATCTTTATATCTTATACGTTGCCATTTGTGACATTTGAGACGACCCGACTACTTAAATTATATAACCAATGTTACGGGCTATTATTGCGAATCTATTAAGACCTCATTTATTAAAATCGGACCAGTAGCTTAGACGCTACGGTGGAACAAACATGCTTACATACATACATAAAATCATTACCCTTCCTTTTGCGTTCGCCCTAGTCGTACAAAATTTCAGCTTATTCCATTTGATTCCTCGGCGAAATCCTTGTTTCACTAGGCTATGAGTATTTCTCTAATTATATTCTGTCATAGCAACACGTCTTCGTGACCAGTTTTATACGGCGCCTGTGCAAATCAAATGAGCACGACAACTTACCAATAACGGACCTCATGTAGGTCAATATTCTTTGCATATAATATTATGTATTTCTGGGACCTTATTTTAAAAATAGATGTAGCCCGCGACTTGGTGCGCGCAAAATAAAATCATGTGGATACCGCTCACTTTCCGCGATAAAAAAGCCTATGTTCTTTCCCGTGGCTTACTACTCTACATCTGTGCCAAATATCATCAAAATCGGCGGTACAGATTTGGAGCCTATTCAATGTAAACAAACAAAGAAATTTGACCTCTTTTTAATATTAGTATTCGTTTTAAAAATAAATTTCTCAACTCTGTGCGGGGGCGCCAAAGTACCAGCTTCTCCCTCTGGATCGTATCCAACGAAGGGCCGCTCGAATTGTCGACTGCTATAGTGTTTCAACCAGGCTTGACTCCATAGAGCTATGTAGAGATGTATCATCGCTCTGCATGCAACTTTTCACCGGATCGTCCTGTCTCCTAGTGCGTGTGTTTGCGTCTCACTCCGCGTTTCGTGTCGTCCCGCTCTGATTGTGTAGTAGTGACTCGCTCACTCCGCGTCAGTGCCGTCTCGCTCCAAACGCGTCGAGTGTTTCGCTCACTCCGCGATCGTGCCGACCCCTTCATTAGAGCAGTGCCAAGTGTTCCCTAATAGCGATCGTAAATTCACACCTTATTCAAAATTCCGATTTGGGCGGCAGTCAGATTTGGTAACGCTCAACTGCTAAAGTTAATGCACAGTTCTTTATTTGAAGTGATTATTATAATACGCTACACAGTGCCAGTGCCTCCACCTCGGGGCTTCAAGCATCGTTGTGACGCCGGAATTGTTCGCGGGTTCCATCACGACCGTTGGGTTTCCCGCCGCGACCGTTATTTTTCGCGGCGACCGTTATTTTTAGGCGCGACCGTTTTCTAACACTTTTCCACCTTCGCGATCGCTTCGCATAGCGATAGTGTAGTGTCGGTGTGTTCCTGCGTCCGAGGAACAAAAGAAAAGTAAGTAGAGTGAAATTGCCGATTAGGATACACACCTGTGGACTCCTCCACGCACACACCTCCCCCCCCGGATGCCGGGAGGGGTTGAATCCCCAAATTAAATTTCCAAATAGAGAGCAGACCAAAGAGGGTCAGGGTAAACGGCGCTACCATGGAAAACACCACGGTAAAGCTGTTCCTGTCCTTTTTGGAACAAACATTCCCAGGAGCATCAAAGGCCTGGGATGAGTTCATAAAATTGCATCCCATCCCCGCTAGCTCTCCGGCTTCCCCGGCAGCTACGTCCGAAGAATCGCTGTCGTCACCGGCGACGACGGCGACTACAAAGTCATCGCATGAGAGCGATGACAATTATACTGATGTATCCCAGTCGGAGATGTCCTGCTCCGAGCAGGAGACCTCCGAGGGGGATGACGGTTTTCAAACCGTAAAGAGTAAAAAGACCAAGAAGAGGAAACGCGCGAACGGCGCTTCCTCTGCGGCCTGCTCCTCGCCGACACCACCGGCAAAAACCGCGAAAAGCGGAAACAGTAGAGTCTTCAGGGGTTTTAAACCCGGAACCCCCACCCGTACTGAACCCATGCAGACTGACGACCAAACAGTCGCAGCCCCGAAAAGCCCCAAGGCCCCCAAATTGCCGCCTCCTGTTATAGTACAGGAGAAGGCAAAGTGGAACCTTGTAAATGCAGCAATAAACGAGCAGTGTATAAACTACTCGTCAGCCCGCAACACCCCAAACGGGATCATGATGCAGGTCCCAACCCCAAACGATCATAGGAAACTGACTGCTTTTCTCAGAGAAAAGCAGATCGGTTATCATACGTATGCCCTGGAGGACGAACGCACTCTGCGAGTCGTCATCAAGGGTGTCGATAAAGAGCTCTCCACAGACTCCGTCCTCGAGGACCTCTGCAGACAGGGGATCCCCGCCAAAGAGGTACACAGGATGTACCACCCAACAAAAAAGTACCTATACAACATGGTACTTGTCGTGCTTCCCCCCACTCCGGAGGGAAAAGCCATCTTTAACATTAAAAATATATGCCACATTACAGGCTTAGCTATCGAACCCCCCTATAAAAGGGGAATGCCGGGGCAGTGTCACCGCTGCCAACTATACGGCCACTCAGCGCGGAACTGCTTCGCCAGACCGCGCTGTGTCAAATGCCTGGGCGACCACGGCACGTCCGAATGTCCGCGTAGGAACCCAGCTGAGGAGACTACTCCCCCCAGCTGCGTCCTATGCAATTCTTCTGGCCATCCGGCCAACTACAAAGGGTGCAAACGCGCACCCCAAGTAAAGAGGCGCAAAATTCCTCCAAGTAGAGGTGCCCCTCCCAAGCAGAGGTACGTCCCTGCCCCTCCTCCCTCCAAACCTGCTTGGGGTTTACCAAAAAAGAGTCCACAAGGACCTCCTCCACCTCCTCAAAGGTCGACGGCCCTCCCAGCCAGTCCGACAAAGGTCCTCCCTCCCCCGGCCAATAGGGCCACAGAAACGGGACCTGCAAAACCGCCCCCGACCTCCAATTTCGGCGCCGACATAGCGTTCGCAGCCAGATTTCTCAGTGAAATCGATTCGACGGAGCTAAACGTCTTCGTCACAAAACTACAAGGTTCCTTCGAGGACCGCATGTCAGCACTAGCAAGTCACACGGACTTGATAAACAAAATAAAGGAGTTCTCCTAAACACAAAACATGCACCCGCGTGATTAGAAAAGCACCGGGGTAGACGCCGGCGCCTACCCCGAAGTCTTACACCAGACACGATCATACGTAAAGACCTACGGACCGACTCTAACACGGGACCACCGGACTCGAACCCGGATACGAGTTCGACTCCCTTTAGTGTAGCCAAAAATAATTATGACCGCGACCTCGATATTGTTATAGAGAGCTCTATAAATACTGCGGAAGCACTCGACATCAGGACATTCGCGCGCGAGTCCACCCGACCGCACGCGGAAGGGGGGAGGGACGGCCCTCCCAGATCCTTAAAATCGAGCTTCTCTAGAGGGCTTAAAGCCATTAGCGTAGACCCATTCGAAAAAAAAAAAAAAAAAAAAAACTCCTTATTCATTAGAATAAGCTGTAGATTTGCGCCTTGCTGGGGAGTTGCCCTGCTCCTGGCCTCCCGTTGAGTTTCGACTCAATGTTGGGTCACGAGGAGACAGCCCCCCTAAGTGTGTGTACCGTCTTCGTGTGCGTACACTTAGTGTTCCCGTTCGTCCACTTTTAGTGTGAGTACCTTTGTGTTAGTGATACGTGCACCTGTTACTTGTTTTGTGACTTGCGTGTTAATGTTGTGTTACCCGTGTGTGTGAACATGACTGACCATGATCCGTGGCTACCACGCCACGACCACCTAGACTCTCGTGCGGACTCCGAGACTACGTACAGCCCGGCCTCATCGAGGTCCAGCTCACGTTCGAACTCGGACCCCACACACCACCGCCCGCTCGCCGAGCCTAGCTTGTGAGGACAGGACACCGCCCGCCCGCTCGCCGAGCCTAGCTTGTGAGGACAGGACACCGCCCGCCCCGGGTCGCCCTCGGCATTCTCGCGGGGGTGTACTGGTACCCAAGGTGGCAAGGAAACTGCGAGCAGCCAAGGCCCGCCTTTCCCCCCCCTGCGCAAACTATGACACGCCTCCCACCGTGCAGGAGGCCCCTCCCCCTCCGCCAACTTAAACATCTTTGATGGCGGAGGCTAACGATTGCACTCCCAGACGCGTCGCCCCCCCGGACTCCGACTCCTCCGTACGGAGGACAAAGAAGCCGAGAACGAGAACCAGGAGGAATGACGCTGCAGCTCCCTTGGTCACCCCCTGTGTTGTCGCCTCACCCCCAGCCAGCAGCCTGGAGCTGGAGCCACCCATGCTCGCTCCACCGCAGCCAGACCACACGCGGGACTCACAGCGCCCCCCGCGCTCCCCGCGCACCTCGCGCTCTCCGCGCACCCCGCGCTCCTCGCGCACCCCCAGTGCCACCTCCTCGGCTTCCACAGCCGTGGAAATAATCGCTACCTCGGAGCCCGCAAACCATGCGGTCGCCCCGCACACCCGGCCTCCGGTGTCTCCCTCGCTGTCCCAAGAGTCGGTGCAAAGCGAGGCCCCCGCATCGACTGCAGAGATGCTTCAGTCTCTCCTCTCCCTGGCCGTGAACTGCGTCCAGAAGGTTCTAGCCGGGGAGGAAGTCTTCCCTGCTATCATGCAAGCCCTAATACAAGGCACCCCCATTGCAGCCGCTCTCGCACATATCTGGCTCCCCCGGCCCTAGCCCGGACCCGCGCCCAGATATCTCCGGCATCCAGAAGCTCCTATCAGAGGAGCCGACTGCTGATTGCCGGAGATCTGCGCTGCGTGTCCCGGACTCGGGACACTCGCGTGCTACGAAACGCCCCCCGCGCTCCTTGAACGCGTTAATTTCTCTGCTCTAGTTACAGGATCACCGAACCACTGAGCGAGCGGAAGCCACGCACCCGGTCAAAACACCGACCCGCTGCCGTGGCATGCCCGCTCGCCAAACGGCATCCGCCCTGCTGACACCAGACGCAAGGAGCATCCCGGAGCCACGCTACCGAGACGCCCCCCAAGCGCGGTGCGCCCCCCGACTAGCACCGTTGGATCGATGCCCCCCTCACCCCCCGCGTCGGTTATAAAACCGGCGCAACTACGCGCCAGCCGGTACAGTGCGCCCGGAGTATGACGTGGGGCAGCCCTATTGCCCCACACGCCAGCCCCCGTGGTAGCCCTTCCCCCCGACACTAAAAATCTGGGGCCCGGGAATACCCTTCCCCCCCTTCCTACCCCAGGTCGCTTGGTTCCGCGGTCCAGTAAACACGGCGCGTGAGGGAGTGGACCCATACACGTTTCCCGACCCCCGGGTCGGGACCCCCACGCGCCGTTTGGAGCCGACCGCCGGTCTTGGTTGGGCCTGGATTGGCATACGACATTACCTTGGAAATTGTTGCCCCCCCACGGGTTTCCCCCGCGTTCTGCCGCGGGGGGTCTTCCCTAAAACTGACTCTATGCGCCCAGTACTGGTTAGCCCCTGGTATTGGTTCCCCGCCCAAGGCCCTTTTCAGGGGCCCGGCGTGCGCGAAGAGTCTCCAGCCCCTGGTTTTGGTTCCCCGCCCAAGGCCCTTTTCAGGGGCCCGGCGCGCGAGAAGAGTCTCCCTTCTCGAAGAGTCTCCCTTTTCCTTCTAAAACTTTTCACCTCCGTTCCAAGCGACAAAATATTTATCTACCTTATCACCTTGATGAGTGGCAGTCCTCCACCGTGCGCTTGACCCGAAGCTTTCTGTCGCGCACAGTAAAACTCTGGAATGAACTGTTTAGTTATTTTTTAATAACTAAACATAGTCAGTATAGTCAGTGAAAATCCGGAAGATTTAGGTAGATAGATAAACTCTTTATTACTCACATTAAGGAATACAATCAGTAGACTAAAACTAAACTTATAATCTAAATGTGGGCAAGGGCGGCCTTATCGCTATAAGCGATCCCTTCCAGGCAACCCTGCAGCACAGGAGAGGTAAAATAACTAAATAAGCAGGGTAATACGAAAATTCAAGAATAACTATCTAGAATGTTAAGCAATACTTAAATAATAAATATAATCTATATGCTATACAAATAATATATAGCACAATTGTTCAAATAATAAATAGGTACTTATAGTTAATTTAGCGAGCGACTTTGTTCAGAAGATAGTTATGCAGTTTGGATTTGAAGATAGCAAGTGACTTTGACTCTCGAATGTCACGTTACCACGTCAATCCACATGAGCGCATCCTTAATAATAGTCTTACAACTATAAGTAATTACAATATGATGCACCTTTACGTTGATAAAGTAACAAATATAACTCCCCACACCGTTGACGGTGACGGTGGCCGGTTTCATTGAAACCAGGTCAGGCCAGCAACGCAGGAGTAATTTTTATAGTGCCCAAGTGTGTGCGCAGTACACAAGAGCACTCTCTCTTCTTTTACTCTCGTAGTCCAGTGGGACGGACAAACCGACACGACTGGCGAGAGTCCAGGCGCAGGTCCGACTTTTTACATGCCCATCCGACGTATGGATCATCTTTCTTGTCAGACAATCAGGTGAACAGCCTGCATTGTCCTAACCAAACTTGGAAACAATATTTTCTGTTGTTCCAATGCGGGAATCGAACCCACGACCTCCGATCCAGTCGAGAGTCAAACTCTAACCACTAGACCACGGAGGCTATTATAATGCTAAAGACTAACTCTCAGCAGACTTAATTCTGTCAAAAACTATGTGCAATGGAAAATGTTAACTAATTTTAATTGTAAGCTTCTTCGTATAGAATAAAAAATACTATTGATATAATATTTTCGAGACATCAATTAGTTTCCTAAGATATTTGTGTGGCCCAGACGGACGGTAACTTGCGATTAAGCGTTATAGTACGGCGCGACCTCCGGGCTGTATGGCCGAGGTGTAGCGTGACGTCACGCTACTGTTAGCGGGATTCAATAAATTTCGCAACTTTGAACGCGTTCGTGTAAAATTATAACAACTTAATATTTTTGAATAAAACAAAAACTAGCGTATCTGTAAAAGTAATACTTACTATAAAAAATGTTTCAAGTGATTTTACATATCAAGTAACATTCTCCATTCTATTGGGAAAAGAAACATCCAGCTGTTTGTAATTCACCCCTTTAAGGAATGAATTTCAAAAAAACTATAAAATACGTACTCAATAATATGTATTTATTACCTCGAATATTTAATTTCATGTAAAGATTTAAAAATTTTGCCATACAAGCTTTTAACCCTTGTTCAGTGTACTGCTCCAAAGGAGTAAAGTCGGTCCTGCGCCTGACCCTTCGCCAGTCGTGTGGGTCAGCCATACCACTGTTTTATAAGAGTTAAAAAAGAGAGTGTTCTTATGTACTGCGAACACACTTGGGCACTACAAAATAACTCCTGCATAGTTAACTGGTTCAACGAAACCAGTCACTGCCTCCAAAATCGCGTGTGGAAGTTATTCAAATAATCGTGGCTATATACGCTTTAGGCGCATAATTTTAAACAACAGATTCATAATTAATTTTGTATGTAGGACTGTTAATAGCTCAAACGTACTAGGTATACGCAGATTTTAGTAGCATAATATTTAAAATAAGATTGAACTAATATTATTGCACTTATGTTTATTAATTACAAGCCCTAAAAAGTGTATCTCCAAAGTCTTGAGTGTATCTCCAAAGTCTTCATTCTCTCTTAAAGTCTCTATACTCTCAGCGATATAATACAATAGCACTATATATTTTTAACGTCTGTTTGTAGTAGGGTTGCCATTCGTCCGGGTTTCCCCGAATTTGTCCTAGTTTATAGGGCGTCCGGGGAGCGTCCGGGGAGCGTGCGAGCCGGGTTTAATTTGCTGTCCGGGTTTTCTTGGTAGGCAGATTTAGGGAGGCGCCATTTTTGTTTATTTGCAAAAATAATAAAAAAAACATTAACAAGTAATTATTGTGTAACTTTGGATGTCATTCATTAGTTATAACTTTAATTTTAAATACTTATACATTTTTAGCTTCTTCCGGATCTTAAAAATGTCCACTTCCGGGTACATATTAGCTATGGTCCGGGTTTTGGCACGAAAATCCGGGGTTTTTACGCAACTTGTCCGCGTTGTCAATTTTAAGAAGATGGCAACCCTACTTTGTACTCTGTGCTGTAATTTATCATTTTCAGCTCAGTTCGTCTTAAATGCATAGAAAACTCGCACCAGCTAGATTATATTCTGATTAACTTCATCCTTCTCAGACAATGCAAGGAAAATTCTAATTTAAAAACTAATACAGAGAGACTGACAGGAAAGATACTACGATGTTACAAAAAATCGTCGCTAAAAACGCATGGGTTGTGTTGCAACTTGCGAGTCCGTTATCGGAGACTCAAGACGTCTTGACGGTAAATCTATACTTTTATACTAATATTATTAAGAGGAAAGAATTGTTTCTTTGTATGTTTGCTTGTTTGTTTGTATTAAATAGACTCCAAAACGACTGGACTGATTTTAATTAAATTTGGCAACGTTAAGCTGATGCTGCAGCATCGCCTGGAAACTGTAGGATACTAAATTCTTATTAAAATCCCTTCATTATTGTGTCGTTTGAGTAATGTAACGCAGCAGTCGACGCGCGTTTGTCAGTTTGCTGCACACAATTCATGAGGTACCTACCTTTCAAGCTTTTTCACCTTCCCAATTTGCTTAAAGTGGATTAAAACAGTTTTATCACTTGTTAGTGAGCTGCAGCAACATGCAGCTAACTCGGACGTGGTTTGCGATGGATCCGCTTCCACAATAGCCTTCAATTCTTCATTATCAACTTTGGTCTCCGGCCGTCCACGGGGCTTGGTCTGCAGGTCGAAATTTCAAGAAGGAAAACCTTGGAACCACCAAAAACGCACTGTGTTCTCGTACTCGAAAATAATACGATATTTAAAGTTCTCCATTTTGTAAACAGAGTGACGCAAAGAAAAAGTCAAAAGAGGAAAAAACAAATGAATACCGTTTTTCGAATCACAAATGCATGAGTAAATAGCGGTATAAATTTGAAACTGGAATTCCTTACCAAAGAAGAGATCAAAGTGGCCAGTACGACAATACGCCAATTTCATATGTAATGACCTAATATTATACATAAATATTATATAAATAATATATGTATCTATAGTCGTCGTATTTTCCAAGGAACCTTCTGCTTATGGTCAATTAGTCAATAGTAGCATGGGTATAAATCTTTCAAATGGAATGGACATCGCAGAGGCCAGTTAGAAGAAGGTTGTAATTAAATTAATTTAAAAAGTATGAAATAAAAACAAAATTAAAAATTTTAATTAAACCCGGACACAAAAAGCTATAAAAAGTAAGTAAATTGATTTCTATTTTAGCCTTTCAATATTTTTACAGGTTCTTTTTAATATGTGCGTCGCCGAGTCGGGGGACCGCAGTGTGAAGATATTTTTATTAACTACAACGATAGAGAATAAAAAATTTCGCAATAAATATTTATAATGGCTGTATTTTTTTAATCTAGGTATATAAAATATTTAAAACTGGTACTTGCATATTCTCTATTAGCTTATACGTAGCTAAATAATTAATTGATTGTATTCGATGAAAGCACAAAAACCCTCTTTTTAATATAAGTACCCGGGAGACTGAGCTTTGCTAGGAGTTGTAGTACAACGATGAAATAATTAAAAATAAATAAAACTTAGACGTTGATTCACTATTGAATTCAATTCATTCTTCATTATTACTAAATTATGAATTACTGATTCAAATTACACCGGATAGGAACAAAGTTACTTATTATATAAATATTTATTTTAAGTTCTATTCGAGGTATAAAGAATATAATTTATTTTATTTTATTTTGTTAGGAAGACCAACAGCTATCAGTAATAACAATATAAAACTATTCTAATCATTAGAAAGCCAATTACAGGTCCTCAAATGTAGAAACTGAATAGGTTAACAGGAGTTAAACATAGTGTATACACGCTAATTTGACACAGTTTATAAATTATAAAGAAAGAAACAGTCACAAATGTACAATCAACTATCAAGTTGTTAGCTTATATATACCAATAGTACATTTAGGATAAAAGTTATTTAGACCCATTTAAATTTTGAAGTACCTAGATAAAGTACAAAGATAGTAGAAGTCAGCACTACGTTACTAGAGCAAATATTGGTAAAGTAATCGCTTAGATGTCGCTGTGCCAGTTGTGAATAAATCTAAGTCCACAGATTTACAGATTTTATTAAAATTGGCGAATCGATTTTATTGGAAGCTATCTGTAGCGGGCTATGACCTCTTGATATGTAAGTCCTTCTTACGCTTGAGTGGTGATGATAATAATACAACAACAATTCTTATATTCTCCTTTATTGGTGCTTAACACTGATTACGTATTACATATGAGATATGTCTAACTCAAATACGTCTACAGTCTACACTGAGAGTAGCCTAACTAAACCTAACTAAATAGGCTTTACGCGTGGCATCTGTCAATATGACATTGACAATTACATCTCTTTAAACTACTGTTGTCATTATGCAACACTATCTTAAGTAAGAAGACTAAGTCAGCAACATCACGTCGGATCCTTAACGGGACCAGGTGATGCCTTTTACATAGTTCTAAATATTTTTCTGAGTTATAATCCATTTTTAATCTATAGCAAAGATATCGAACAAATTTCTTTTGAATATTTTTGATGCAATCTATGTATTCTGTTTACCTAGGATTCCAAACTTGAGAGGCGTACCCCAAGTGAGGGCGCAAATAGGTACAGTATAATGTTTTTATTGTTTTGATGTCCTTGAATGATGCCGCACATCTTAGATCAAAACCAAGCGCTTTGTAGGCTTTTGATACTATTTTATGTATGTGTGTGTCTAATAGTAATTTAAAGTCATGATAAATGCCTAAATCACGAACTGTTGTGAGGCGCTGTAATGGTTATTGCTTGAGCATATAACTCGTAGGTATTACGGTCAGTTTTCTTGGTAAAAGTGTGGAAAAGGTGGTGGAAAAGGTAACAACACAACACTTGGAGGGATTGAGATTCAGACCATTTAGAAAGCAATACTGCTCAAGACGCGAGATGTTAGCCTGGGTATAGATGCATCAGTTTGAGACGATATAGTTAGGAATATTTTCATGTCATCTGCGAAGCAAAATAATTGAGATGAATTTAAACAATTTTGAATATCGTTAACCATTATGTTGAAGAGAAGAGGGCCAAGCAACGATCCCTGGGGAACTTTACTAGGGATGTCTACCCAACTATATAATTATAATTTTTAACAACTACGGCTTGGGACCTTCGGTTATTATAGGAAGAGAACCATCTAATAAGATTCCCTGCGACTCCCATGGATGCAAGCTTCTTCATAAGTATAGTATGGTCTATACGGTCAAAACATTTAGAGTAGTCGGTGTAAATTACATCAACTTGCTTGCCAGTTTCCATGGCCTGCGTGAGATAGTCATTGAAAATCACTAAGTTGGAGACTGTGGATCTTCCACATAGAAATCCATGTTGAAAGGAACCAAAAGAGGTCTTCATATGATTTTTATGTATAGTCTTAATAAAGATTATACATAAAAATCTTACGTTACGGACGATCCGTTAAAAAGGTCGTATAAAAATATTAAAAGGCTAAAATATAAATTTATTAGTTACTTTATTTTACTCTAAAAAATTCTGAGAATATACTCATACTTAAGAGTACTTACTATTCATTAATGCGATAAAAAATTCAGTCGTCTAGACTAAATTAATAAATTCTGAAACTCAGAATATAAGAACACGTATAAAACATTCGAAGAAATCTCATTACTTATACAAATTACCGGGGAATCGAAATTGTTCTCTACACTTAAATATTTATTCCAACCTAACGGGAGAGAAAATTGAAAGGGATATTGAAAATTTATTACATTTAAAAATTACAGACTTGTAAGATCTACAGCTGAAGGATTAGTACAGAACTAGGTTGAAATGAAGAAAGGGGAATGGGCACAGATGTATGAATGCTGGTCTACCCACTCTATACGAACAAGCCGTATGTCATTGTAAAGGGCATTTCTTATACATTATTTCCTTTACTGACATAATGGGGTTTTTGTGTACCACGCCAAAAGCAAGCAAAATCAGGATTTTTCTTCGCCTTGCTATGAGCAAACTTTACATTATAATGTGTATATTTTGACAGTATATGCGAAAGAAAGAGAGCAATGAGTGAGGTAGGATCAAATGCGACCGTGTATGGAACAAATCGTAATATTTTAGTTAACCTATGATATAAATATATCATAATATTTTTTTTAAGCCAGAGCCGAACATTGTCATACAAAAGCTACGCTGCCAACTGCAATAAGCCAAGGACTGTTATCCATTTGTCAATCTTCGTATATTTTGATTTACAATTTACATTATGCAACCGTCAGTCATGATTAGGTCTGTGGATAACTACATATCTAATCAATGTATTTGTAGGTTATTGGTTTATTTAAGTTCATAGTTAAGATAGAACAACGTCTGTCGGGTCGGCTAGCTTAATAGTTTATTAATTTATTAAACCAATATTTTTATAGCAGCAGCATTTAATTATTAATTCAACCTCTCTTAAAATCAGACGAATATTAACTTTTTGTGATCAGAATATTTTATCTTAATTTTCTGGAATTCTCAGCACGCATTTCTTTTACTTTTACATTACATTTGCGCTTATTTATTTGACGTTTTGCCGATAGAATCGCTTCAATCCTGTCTGTGATTCGTTGGCTTCATTTGGACCTAAGAATATCACCGAAAATACCGATTGAACTGTTCAATTTTTTTTTACTAATTTATGTGTTTTCTCTCTACGGTCACAAGTTTTAATACATAATACATATATAAAGAAGGAGATAGACGTAAACAAAAATATTAATATTAATATTATTATTCACCTATTTTGTTTTCTTAAAAATTGTAAGTGCGTAATAATATTTTGTGTATTGTACATTTTATATGTTTTTAACACGTTTCTCAAAAAAAATTCGAATCTTCTACTGATAAAATGATTTACTTTATTCGTCTCTATTTGTAGAAAGCACAACATACTCTACGAAAGCAACGTGAAATACAAAGAAAACTAGTACTAAGGTAACGGGGAACATGCATACTTTTTTATTGGCTTTTCGAAAAGTGCATTTTTCTGTGGCATACATACGATCAACCGTTGCAGAAATACAGTCATCACTCATCACAAAAGTGAGACCGGATCGTCCTGTCTCTCGTGCGTGCTAGTGCTCTCTCAGTTGCTCCGCGTTCTCGTGCCGTTTCGTTCTATCCGCGTCGTAGTGACTCGCTCACTCCACGCTCGTGTCGACCCGCCCCTAAGTGCAGTGCCGTTATACCCCACTCGCGATCGTCAATCCACTCGTCATTCGTTAGAATAACGAGCGGATTGCCGCCTTGCCGAGGGGTTGCACTGCCCTTGGCCTCCCGTTGGGAACTTGTTTCCAACGTCGGGTCACGGAGAGTCAGCCTTCTAGTGAATCGTGCAAGTAAGTACACTTATAGTGACTACTTTGACACTGAATACGTGTTTTCGTGTTTAGTTTTTATCGTGTTGTGTGAATACCCCTGTGCTTATGCCTTCGTTCATGTTTATAGTGTAGTGTTGTGACATTATGAACATGTCCCTAAATTACGGTGGACGCTAACATAGTGCCCCGTCACCATGGCCGACCGTGGCTCGCGGCCACATAGCCGCGACCGCCCCAGCCATTCCCGCGCCAGCTCTGTCGCGTCGCGCAGCGGACCCTCCTCGAGGTCCAGCTCGCGCACGTCCGAGCGCGCATACCACTCTGCCGCCGAGCCCAGCTTGAGCGGTACGGATACCGCTCGCCCCGGGCCGTCCTCGGCATTCTCGCGGGGGTGTGCTGACACCCCCCCGCCCAAATGCCTTCCGACGGCGACCCGCCGCGAGTCTGGGCCCCCGACCCGCTCAGCCGATAAGGGTCCGGCCTCTCCGCCGCGCCCCTTGCGCCGCACTACGGAGGTGAGCGCCTCGCGCCCTCCGCATACACCACCTGCAGCGAGCCTACAGCCCGCCCTCGCCGCCTCGCCGGCCTCCCCGCCGGAAGAAGACCGCAGAGGGGTAAGTGCTCCTGCTCCGAAGGCCCCGGTACCGGCCCCTTCGTCGAGCATCATGCCCCCGCCCCCTGCTCCTCCCGTGCAGGTAACAAAGCGGCAGCGCCAAGAGGCGTCTTCAGACGTCTCGCCGCCTGCCAAGCGCGCCGATCGCCCGGCAACCTACGCCGCAGCGACCACCGCCCCCGTGTCATCCGGATCCCCAGTGGCCTCTACCTCGAGGGCCCCCTCGCCGATGGAAGTAGTGAATCCGGTAACCTCCGTCGGCCCCGCAGCGAAGGCATCTTCTCCGCCGCCGAAAGCACCTCCCCGGTGCCCTCCAATCATCGTCGAGAAGCTCGATGACTGGATCGACCACTTCAGCCGCCTCAGGGCCCTCCTGGGGCACCCCCCGAATGCGAAGACGTACGGCCAGGGGGTAAAATTCTCCCCAGAGGGAGAAACGGAGTACCGGTGCGTACAAAGGTACCTAGCTGACCTGAGCGAGTCCAACCAGGTCAGTTGGTACTCGTACGCGCTGCCCCAGGACCGCGGTTTAAAGGTAGGCATCCATGGCCTACCGGTCAATACACCCACGGATAGGATAGCCGCTGATCTCGCCGCCAAAGGATTCGAGGTGGACCATGTATCCCGAATCCTCGCCCGGAAGGACCGACCCGGGTGCGCCTACTTTGTTCTACTGAAGCGCACCCCGAACCTGGTACCAGGCATTTACCAGGTAACTGAGATCTTGAATATGCCTAATATTAAGGTGGAGGCCTGGCGTGGGAAGAGTGGCCCTGCCCAATGCCACCACTGCCAGCAGTTCAGGCACTCCAGCCGGAACTGCCACCGCAAACCGGCGTGCGTCAGATGCGGCGAGGAGCACGCCGCCGCCGACTGCCCCCGGCCACTAACGGATCCGCCCACTTGCATTAACTGCAAGGGGCCCCACCCCGCCAACAGTCGGAACTGCCCGGTCTTCCGCCGGGAAACCAACAACCGCCGCGCGGGCCCCTTAGCCCGCACAACCCGCACAAACCGGGTAAGTGATGCTCCCAATATTCAGGAGAGAGAGGTTGCCCCGCCGCCGCCCACCGCCACATCCCTCATGGCGGAGGCAAATGACCCCACCCCCCGCTCCGCCGCACCCCCCCCCAGCTGCTCCGAAGCAGCGGAAGCGGACCAGGACGAGGACCAGGACCAAAAAAGGGCCAAATCCGTTGCGACTTCCAATGCCGCCACGGACTCCGAGTTAGAGCCCCTCGCCCTCCCCCTCCCCCCTGTTGTAGCAGCCCCCTCGGCTGATGATGCCATTCTATCGGCCCCCCCACTACCGCAGCGCACCCCGCGCCCCCCGCGCCCTGCGCGCATCAAACGTACTGTCCCGCCGGTCACCAAACCAGAGGTGACCGAGCTCTCCACCGAGCCCGCAAACCCGGCGATCACTACCGCCATTTTGCCCCCTCGTGCCCCCCCCTCTTCTCGCCGCCGAGAGTCCCCCAGGACCACGGCCCAGCTTTTACAAGCTCTGTTCTCCCTGGCCATGGATGTCTTTAATAGAATCCTGGCCGGGGAGGAAATCCTCCAGACTCTCTTGAAGGCCCTCCCCGAGGGGGCCACCCTCTTTGCCTCCCTCATTTCCCAATGGCTAACCACGCCCCAGTCCACCAAAAGGTCGTTCACTGGAACGTCCGGGGGGTCCGCGGCAAGGTGACCTCGATTCGCCACCTCCTTCGGGAGTACGAGGTGGATGTCGCCTTGCTTAGCGAAACCCTCCTGTCCCCTCAGGACCGTTTCAGTGCTCCCGGCTTCTACATTTACCGCCAGGATTTTACAGGGGGTGAGCGAGTGTGCAGAGGCCTCGCCGTTCTGGTCGGCAGGAAAATTCTGCACCAACTCCTCCCCCCTCCCCCAGTCTCTTCGCTATACGCTCTTGGAGTGGAAGTGCTCCTCGGCTCGCGCCGCACCCATTTATATGCGTGCTACAAACCTCCGGGGTCGCGTTTAGATATCTCCGACATCCATAGGCTCCTATCAGAGGAGCCGACTGTGATTGCCGGAGATCTGAACTGCAAGCACCCCGGATGGGGCTCTCGCACCCCTAACTCGGACGGCAACCGCCTGCATGCCGACTCCGCTCGAGTCGGATATTCGGTGGTGGGCACTTACTCCCCCACCCACTACCCCGAGAATCCCCGCTTCTCTCCTGATGTCCTCGACGTGGCTATTACCCACCAACTCCCCGGTGACCTCCACCAGGAGGTCCTCGATGTGGCCCACGGCTCCGACCACCTCCCGGTCCTAGCCATCATACGCGCCGTTCCGGCTAGCGTCCCCCCCCTCCCCCCCTACCCAGCCCGCGACTGGGACGCCTTCTCATTGCAGCTGCACGAGTCCACACCCAATTTCCCGGTTGACTCTGCAGATACCGTCGAGTCCATGACGCTGCAGATCACCGAGGCGATTACAGCTGCAATGAACGCGGCTACCCAGCCGCCCACCCGCCGCCAATACAAGCGGCCCTCACTCCCTCGCCACATCGCCGACCTCCTGGCGGAGAAGCGGCGCCTACGCCGGAGATGGCAACGCACGCGCTGCCCCACGCAGAAGGCAGAGCTCAACCGCCTTACTGCTAAGGTAAGAGTCGCGCTCGAGGACCTACACGCCGCGGAGTGGACCCGACGCATAGAGGAGGCCGGAGAGGACTGGCCCTCCCTTCATCGTTTCTGCCGCTCCCTTACCGGAGCCACTGCCTCCGTTCATCCCCTGCTCCACCCGGACGGCAACCCCCGGTACCGTGCGGAGGACAGAGCAGGTATTCATGCCGAGCACTTAGAACGCCAATTCTCGCCGCTGCCCACGACCGCAACGGAACACGCCCAAATGGTCTCCGAGGAGGTAAAGGTTTTCCTACTTTCCCCCTCCTCCCCCCCAAACTTCTCCTTCTCACCGAGGACGGTCCAAAGGACCCTAGCCCGCCTCAAACCGAGGAAGGCCCCCGGTGTAGACGGCATCCCCAATTCCGCTCTCCGACACCTTCCCTTCCGGACGGTGGCCGCCCTCACTCGCCTGTATAACGGCATTGTCAGGACCGGCCACTTTCCATCCTCCTGGAAGATGGGACTCATCATCACCATCCCCAAACCTCACAAGAACCTTCGGATGGCCGAGGGCTACCGGCCTATAACCCTGCTACCTACCCTATCCAAGGTCTTTGAAACCCTTTTCCTCAAACACCTTGCTCCACACCTCCCTCCTCGTGAGGAACAATTTGGTTTTAGGTCCCAGCTGAGTACCACCCTCCAGCTGGTACGCGTGATCCACCACCTCTCCGTTGCGGCAAACAAGAAGGAAGCTTCGGTCGCCGTTTTCCTGGACATGGAAAAGGCGTTCGATAGTGTCTGGCATGAGGGCCTGCTCTGCAAGCTCATTCGAGCCAACGTACCTCCCCCGATGGTAAGGCTTGTGGCCTCCTTCCTCTCCGGCAGATCCTTCAAGGTGCGCGTGGACGGAGTCTTCTCCGCCGAGCACCCCATCACCGCTGGCGTACCCCAAGGTAGTGTACTTTCCCCAGGGCTGTACAACCTATACGCCAGCGACATACCCACGCATCCCGGCACCATTGCGGCGCTGTACGCTGACGATACAGCGTTCATCGCCAGCTCGCTCAACAGGGACCATGCAGTCAGGAAACTTCAGAGGACGCTGGACCTTCTCCCGGACTGGCTGAGCAAATGGAGACTATCCGTGAATACACGTAAGTCCCAGGCGCTCGCCGTCACTACGAGAACAGGTTTTCCGGCTCCTCTGAAGATCGGTGACGCCGAAATTCCATGGGGTAAGACGGCGAAATACCTAGGGGTCACAATCGACCGCCGCCTGTCCATGGTCGCCCAGTGCTCTGCGGCGGTGGCGAGGGCGAACTCAGCGGTAGCCCAGCTGCGTCCGGCCTACGCGTCCCCGCTGATCCCCCTGAGGATGCGCATCGCCCTCTACAAGACGTACGTACGGTCCCGCCTCACGTACGCGGCACCCGCGTGGCACCACCTGCTCTCTGCACCCCAGAAAGGGTTGTTGCAGAGGGCCCAAAACCGGGTGCTGCGCCGCATCGTGGACGCACCGTGGTACGTCCGCAATTCCACCATAGCGAGGGACCTCAGGGTGGAGAGCGTGGAGGCCTTTGTGGCCCAGCTCTCCGCGAAGCTGTTCGCGCGAGCGGATGCCTCGCGCCTGGTCGAGCTGACCGACCTGGCGCCGTGGCATGCCCGCCCGCCCGACCGCCACCGCCTGCCGAGAGATGCCGTCCCCCCCCGGAGGACCCTGCGGAGCCAAGCAGCCCGCCCCACCGCCCCCCCCCAAGAAGAGGAGGAGCCCTGACGCAATGATGCGTCACACCGAGCGCAGTGATGCGCCCCGGCGCAACAGCGCCCCACTCACCGCGGGATTGTATCCCCCCACACCTCTCCCCTACGCCGGCAAACCAGACGCCGGCGTACGCCGTCACTCAATCACCTGGGGCCTGTCGGGGTGGCAGCCCTCTTGCCACCCCGTCGCCTCCTTGGTGCACCTTCCCCCCCGACATTAAAAGTCGGGAACCGGAAGCTTACCCTCTCCCCCTTTCCCCAGGTCGCTTGTTTCCGCGGTCCGGCAAACGCGGCGCGTGAGGGAGTGGACCCAAACACGCTTCCCGGCCCCCGGGTCGGGACCCCCACGCGCCGTTTGGAGCCGACCGTCGTTCTTGGTCGGGCCTGGATTGGCACTCGTCATTCCCTCGGATTTTGCGGTGCCCCCCCCATGGGTTTCCCCCGCGTTCTGCCGCGGGGGGTCTTCCCCTAAAACCGAGACTTATGCGCCCAGTACTCGTACTGGGTGCGTCTTCCCACCCCAATTAGAGGGGCTTAGCCCCTGGCATTGGTTCCCCGCCCAAGGCCCTTTTCAGGGGCCCGGCGCGCGAGGAGAAGTCTCCCTCCTCCTCACAAAAGTGAGATCGTTGGAGAGCATTAAAAACACTCCATACTTTATCATTGACAAAAAATGTAACAAATAACAAAAGGATTTGAACAGTAATTTTCGTTTTTCAATCATAGCAATAAAAAAATCGACGTTTTTTAGTCCTTTTTAAGTCTGTAACTTTTTAATTTAGCAACTGATTAGGTGCTGTACTTTTTGCATTTTTCGGTCCATGTTTATGTTGCGGAAAATATAAGAATTTTGCTGATTTAAAACAAAATTGCGATTTATTTATTTGCCTATTAGGTTAACAGACAAATATGGCCTAATTCGTGTGAAAAGTTTGTACACTCACCATGCGCAGAGTGCGTCCTTAGCAGAGCAGTTGTTTAGGATAGTCAGTCTTGTGGGCTCGGGCGCGCAGCCGGCTCGGAAAACGCGCGAAACTTACGATGAACTTTCAGGAAGCGTTCTAAATTCGTAATTTCAAATTTGACCGTTTTTTTATTTCCAAATTAAATTGGAACATTTTTTATTTATTTTAAACGGTTGAGTTGAACACATCTGCCAACTGTTAAAAAGTTTTGTGAAAGTGTTTGTTGTGAAAATTTTTGAAGTTCGGTATTTTTTTTACCGGTAAGTTCTTTAGAAAGTTTCATCACCTGTGTAATATAAAATATTGTTTTAAACACCACAAAATAGTTGAAATTGAAATTCAAAAACCATTTTCAAGCTTTATATTTAGTTATTGGAAAATAAATATTTAAAATATTGATAATAATTAATTTGTAAACAATTTAATATTAATTACCTGATCAATCTTTTAACATAAATGCTTAAAAATGACTTGTTAATTTTTTTTAATATCTATTCTATTTTTTTAAATATTATTTAATCCGATAAAATTTAATAATTACGGAATAACAGAAACTGAAGAAAAATACTGAAACCAATTGTCTCTTGCGTTTTTCTTTTACGGATTTCTTTATTGTAAAGAAACAGTATGCGATGTTGCTAAGGGCCATTCTCACGGTCCAGCCTGTAAATCCAGCAGCGTCAATTGGCCATCAATACTCAATAGTGACAGCCGTTTTTATTTTTTGCCTAATACTCCGCTTCGATTTGACACTATTGACAGGCTGCTGGATTTGCAGGCTGGACCATGTGGTTGGCCATTTATAATTTTATTTATACCTACCTATAATAATTATTATAGATGCGCATAAAAAGTGGCATAATATTATATATCTAGGCAATATATCTAGTATGGTGAAATCAATATGGCGTATCTTTTTCTTGTATGAAGATTTGTCAAATGTACGTCATATCCTTCTATCTTTAGTTTTGAAATCTTTGTATAGATTACATTATTTAATCTTGAATTAGGGATAGGTAGGTAGGTAATATATACACCTAATAATATTTAGCTACTATCTCAATATGCATTGCGTGTGGAGCACGGCATAAGTCTTATGTCGTGTGCAAGTCCCATTTCTAGGCCATTACAAAATAATTACATACCAAGAATGCAACTGCGCATAATAATTAAAAGTTTAATAACAATTATGCTAATATTCGCAATCAAACTATTAATACGATTATGCATTTTCTTACTCTATGGATTGTGATTTGTGAATCAAAAATGTACGTAACGTCAATGATTTGACGAATGGGATGTGACGTGCATTTGAGGGAAAAAATCTTAATTTATGAAAACATGAAAAAGCTACGCCATCTTGATTTCGGAAGATTTTGTAGTACATGCGGACTGATTATACTGCGGAAAGCAAATTTCAATAATATGTCAAGATGACAAATGTCAAACCTCAACTGCCCCAAACAACACCAAAAGTTGGGCAGTTAAAGTGTGGACACTTTTTGCCTCGACATGATTTGCATCGATGTCTATAATAATAGATTTATGCGTAACGTACTTATATGGATTGCAAGACCAAAAATCTAGATCCCATTTAATAGAGCCAAGCTTCTTACCCTATACGCTCTGCCCAACAAACCCTGACTTCAGAAACTCTGAAACTCTCGGCATGGCCGCTTATCACTACGCTAGATGTTGCCTACGACTTCGTGCGCACGTGTAACCGTACATTTTGACGCGATACAAAATAGCCTTTGTCCTTCCTCGTGGTCTACTCTATATCTGTGCCAAACTTCATCAAAATCAGTCCAGTAGTTTCGGAGCCTTTTCAATGAAAACAAACAAATTTTTCCTTTTTTATATTAGTATATATGACCATTATAAAACAGGAAAAAAAAAACATCCAGCCGAACGTATATCCGCCTCCGTCTTTTTTGGAAGTCGGTTAAAAATAACAAACACTGAGTTATACGGGCAAGTTCTTCCGTATAAAAATTATACTAAAGAGTTTACAAATGCTCACAAACGTTCCTTTTATAATGATTTTGTCACTCAAAAATGAGGTGCCATGCATCCTATCTTAAAGAATGCAATTTCGTGTCAAATGGTTCTTTATGAATTTTTATAACAAAGTAAATAAAATATCTCCTTTGCCTCAAGTCTCCTTTGCCTTTTTAAAATTATAATTTGACTAATATACTTTCGCATTTATAATACTAGTATGTTTGACGATGAAACGACTGAACGAATTTCTAAAATGCAAATACACTGTCTTGTTTGCAAAAATCGGGCACCTAAGTAAATTATCAATATTAATGGTTCTCTCATTTTAATTTTAAGTAATTGGGTAACCGAGCTTAGCTCGGTGTTCTAGTAGATTAAAAAAAAAAAAGGATCACAAAAATATTTTATCGGGGTTCGAACCCTACATTTCGCATTTCCGAACTACGCAAATATTAACCAAACTGCCAATCGAAGTGACATTATAGAGACGAAATTATTGATATGTGTTGCACGAAGAACGAAAAAACATATATAATTTAAAAATGCGCAGTTTCTCAGGGATAAAACCTAACTAGACCGATTTTTCTCCCCAAAATCTCCCTGCATACTAAATTACATTGTATATACAAGATTGTCTCGTTTAAAGTATAATATTCTAAGGGCCTGTTTTACAATCTTCTAAAAAGTGTCGGATAGTTCATAGCTTATTTGGAAGTTTTGTAGCTGCTTGCTTTCTATCTAGCGACAGAGACAAATCATGCAACTATGCTATCTGACACTTATCAATAGAATTTAAGTAAATACATAAAAAAATAGTTGTTAAGTACGAAATGCTTGATTTATAGCTGTATGCTAAGAAATAAAGACAGATAATAAGTAATAATAGGGCCAACAACAGACGTCTTTTTCGATCCATTTTTATTACCTACGCTGCTGGGGCGCCGGCGGCGTCGCTGCAACATATCAACGTTGCGGCGCCGCACCGCTCGTGTGCTCCAGCACTAAGCCCCAATTTCACCAACGCGTTAAACCGACGTTCAGGGCTCCGCTACGGCTTAAGATCTGTCTGTCTCGTTCTAACATTGAATGAGAGAGGGAGAAAGATTCCGGGTATGACATAAGCGCGTTTTAAGAAGTTTGGTGAAATCGGGGCTTAGACAGATACCCACTTTTGCTACGATTATAACCTGCGTAAGCGAATTTTTAACGAAATCGGACAGTAATTTTTAAAGAAAGTAAAAACCTATTGCGCGTTAACAGTTAAGGAACCCTCCTTATAGATGTCCTGACATGATCTTGGTAAGGTTCTTAGTTTAAAAAAAAATTTAGGCCTTTTCATCCGTTATTGGATGATTTATACAGTATTCTCCGAGCGAAGTAACCACTCTTGAAAAACTGTAGTGCCTGGGACAGTCGGTTTTAAATGTACGTATGGTTGCCCAAACACATACGGCATTCTCACAACACAGTCAGCCAAGTCCAGAGGAATGACTGGTCAATACGTCCGGGGCCAACCATGTGCGGGCTTCCTCACGATGTTTTCCTTCACCGTTAGAGCGTCCGTGTAGTGTACATGAGATCTGAAAAAGTCTCATTGGTACACGCCACAACCTGGTAATCGAACCTGTACTCTCTCGAGTGCGAATCAAACGGTCTACCCACTAGGCTACGGAGCTCTTCGGTTTTTAGTTAAGAGTTAATACTATTGACAAATAAACACTGTCTTTCTTGAACGGTTTGCATATTTCTCGTTAAATGTCAGGTATTTTTTAGACATAATCTCATGAAATGGAATTTCCAATTCGATGCTAAATTCAAAACATGAGAGGGAAAGTTATCGATTTAATTCATAGAGCTGTCAATTTGTATTATTTCTTCATAAAAATCGTGTGTAATTCACAATCATTAGAGCTTGTACAAAATAAAAAACGACCCTTAAGTACTCGAGCAAATTGTATAAAAATAATGAAACAATTTGAGAATCGTGTTTTGTAATAAATTATTTCATTTGCAAAAAAAAAATACAAATCTATCTCATAATATTTACAAACGCTTGATATAAAAGTTAAGTATTTTAATTCGTTGTCATTTGTTTTGTGTAAAAACAAAATAAATAATATGGGAGAGCCACACTTCGGCATAAATGAGCCGGCTCGACCGCGTAAATACCACGGCCTCACAGAAAACTGGCGTAAAATAACACTTACGATGTGTTTCGCCGAGTGAGTGAGGTTACCGGAGGCCCAAGGCGGGTTGGGGATTTTAAGGACTGGGAACGCAAGTCGCAACACCAGAGGAATTACACTTGTAACTCCATGTCGGAGTGTCCATGGGCGGCGGTAATCGCTTACCATCAGGCGATCCGTCAGCTTTTTCCTGATTCATGTCTAAAAAAAAATCAAGCAAAATGCAAGTAGTAATCCACTGGAAAAGATAGTTCAACTCGATTGTGCACGCGGTGCTGTGTGGGTAAACAAATTTAGCATACGTTTGACCTACGGGTAGTGGGCTGCGTCACTGCTACACAAATTGAAGCTGTATAATTACAAGCGCACGCAAACCTACTGCTGCAAGCACAGTAGAGTTGAACTATATTTAATGCAAGTTTGTGTTTCTTTCTACTGTTGTATAAATATATTGATAATCGGTTACATTAGAATAAGTTACTGGAAGACCTAGTTTTGCTCGGAGTTTTAGTAGAACGATAAAGTAATAAAAAAAAAATGGTTATCATATCATGTTAGTCAGTTTACGGCCGATATAATTTTACGTGATAACATCATCACAAGCCGAATGCTCAGGCTGATCGTGCCTCTCGTTTGTTCCGCGCTCTCGCTTGCACGCTCGGCTCAGGCTGAACGTGACAATCAGGCGGGACGTGACAATTTTTCGTGCGTGCAGCCGGCCTTCATCGATATAAGACGTTATCACTTCACACATTTTAAAGAAAATCGGTTGTCTGTAAAGTCGGTTTACTGACGATAGTTGAACGTGACAACGTCATAAGAAAATACTGATGGATCGCTTACTCAAGTAGGAGAGAGATAGTTTCCGCGCCCTCGCTTGCACATCAAGCCTTAAATGGAACGCCTCATAGCGAGGTAACGTCGCATGAGTCATGTTTTTTCGTGCGTGCAGCCGGCTCCATCGAATTATAAGACGTTAACACGTCAAAAATAATCACAAAAATATTAGTTTCACCGGTATTCGAACCCGAGACACCAATTTTCCAGCAACGCAAAAAGTCCGATGGTAACCAAGCCATCAACCGGATTTGACATTTAGATATCGAAATCAAACCTTTCGTAAGACAAAACATACATAACTTAAAATGCGCAGTTTCACTTGGATAAGACCTCCTAGTTAAATCGATTTTGCTCCCGCAAAACTCCCTGCATTCACGAAATTTTATGGAAACACTTTCAACCCTTTCCGAGATTACGATTATATATAATATATATATATACAAGATTTTCTCGTTTAAAGTATAAGATTAGCAACCCTATTGATGTGGAGTAAGATATTGCTGTCAACCCTGCTGCTGTGAGAAAATGCAGCAATTTGCAGGAGAGGAGCTGGCTTTTGATTTGATTGGTATTTAAAATTAGTGCATCCACGGCTAAGATTGAAGATAAACGTCTCACGCAATATAGATCTTATTTCAAGGCGAGCAGAATTCAATCTCCCTCTCTTAGGCTCAGTTGATCCTATTCCTATGATAACCTACTTTCTGATGCTACAAATGACATTTCTAAGACTTGACACCGTTTCACTTTGCCATTGAAAGTGCAAAATGTACTGAAATTTATTCTAAATAGCTTCAGGCATTAAAATAACGCTTTTAGGATGGTGTCTTTTAATTTTAACGTCTTTTGTGTTGTAACGTTTTAAAAAAATGTTCGCTTATTATAACTACACTAGGTGTTTCCCGCGACTTCGTACGTGCAAAAGGAAGTCCCCGCGGGAACCGTACATTGTGGCACGATAAAAAATTAGCCTATGTCCTTTTCCGCGGTCTACTCTATGTGTCAAATTTGACCAATGATTCAGGTCGAGTAGTTTCGGAGCCAATTCAATGCAAACAAACAAACTATCGAAACTTTCCTCCTTATAATAATATAAAAGGCCGCCCTTTGGTCAAAATTCGCCCATGATAATTCATGTAATTTTTAAGTTTGAACTTTATAAGGGTTATTTTGCCTCTAAGAAAAAAAAAGTAAATATGGTGTCAAACTGGCAAACGTCAACGTGTGACAAAGTTGTAATTGTCAAACGCACGGTAGTGTGTGTTGATGATATGAGGTCGTGTGTTGTTGTTCTTTTTATTTATTAATTTTATATATTTCTAAGCATAATTTAATAAAACATTAACTTTCTGCACACTTTCCTCCACATAAACTTTAACAGTGGTAAAATATCATACTCTCGGGTTGCACGATTCTCATAAAATTGTACAATTTTTTTTTTGCTTCACGTATTAATATAATAATTAGTAGACATTAATAGATATATTAGTATAGATTAAAATTATGTTAATCAGTGCCTCAATTTTATTTTCAAGATCATTTTTTGAACCATTGCACACACCGTTGCACGGACTATAAAAATATATGGATATCACAAAAGTTTTATTAACTACTTTTAAAAGATAACTTATTTAAAGCTTCTCCGCTCCATCCGCATACAACAACATTTTAATAACGTTTATTAAACGCGTATACGATCAACGTTGTATAATCGTCATACAAAAGTCACAAGTGTCTTCGCTGAAGTCATTCAAAAGTCGTGTGAGCGTTAAGAAATTACCACTTTCATCGCACAGTAGTTCAATCATAACTTTACAGCGACTCGCTTTGTCATATTGTGGTCGTACAGGTGATTTGAATGACTAAAACGGTTTATTTAAAGCAGGTTACAACATCTGTACGACTGTTTTTTTCTCTCTTGTTAGTGACTTGGTTACTTGTGGTTTTTGGCAAGATTTGAGTGCAAAATAAGTATTTCCAGAAAAATTAAAAGATGAGTGTTATCATGTTATTTAATTCTCATATCTTGCTATCTGTAACACATATCATTTAGTTCGACTGGGAATTTAAGTTTTATGATAATATACCTATGTAAATATTATTCAAATTCACATGTCCCTTCGTAGTTTTGTGTTTGAATAATTATAATATTTTTAATAAAAATATGTTTGTTTTTAAAAATGGAAGACATGTTGCTTTTGTCGCATACTTATGACTCTGTAAAGACAGTAAGTTGTTTTAAGTTTGTTTCAAGACCATACAATAAGCCATCTGCCATTACTATTTATAAACAAAAAAACAAAAATCCTTTTTTAATTTGTCAATATTCACACAATATCAATTATCTTTAAATTAATTTCAGCCAAAAGCTCAGTGCTCATATATCATTTTTAGAATCAAATTGTATCAAACCATAAACTTTCCATTAATATGGCGCTTAAATTAAAAATTTGACTCAAATGCGAGAACAAGATTGGTTAAAAAAGTCAGAGCATGACTTTTAATCGACAACATGTAATATAAAATACATATTTAAGTAGGAAATGAAAAACTAAGTCACTCAAGTGTCTCAAATTGACTGCTGTAAAACAAGATGGGGTTCGTTTTACAAACGTCATTATGAAAACGTGTATATAACTGATTCATTATATAAACGTCATATATACGTTTTCAATCACCCAATTTCGTCAGTTGAAATCTTTTATTAGACTGCGACGTTAGTATGACGATTGCGTTGTCGTACAAACGTTTAAGCTAAAACTATAATACGAGTATAACGTCGTGTAGTTTAGCCTTGCCGACGTTGTTATGACCTGTTTATTATGACATGTTTGTCGCACGACTAAAAAGTTAAATTAAAGACGTCTAAAGGACCTATTAGTCGGACCTTATTATTATGAAACTGAAATACAACTGGAAGTCGTACTTGACGTTTTTGTTTGTTAGGTGATTTTTTGGAGTAAAGATTAGGTACAAAATTTCCTTTTCAAACAATTAAAAGTTTGTTTTAATTGTTTGAAAAGGAAAGAGGAAGCTGTTCTCTTCATTTTTGATAGAAAATAAACTAATAAGTACACTACAATCTGGTTTTCGTACTGGTCATAGCACTGTTTCTGCACTTGTAAATGCCACTGATGACATTCGGTGGGCTATGGAAAATAAATCTCTTAGTGTCCTCGTTCTTTTAGATTTCAGCAATGCCTTCAATTCCATTAACTTCAATATCCTAGTCGGTATTCTTCAGTCTCTCAATATGTCCCCTTCTGTCGTGTCCTGGTTTAACTCCTACCTTCGGGGTCGCTCGCAGCGAGTGCAAGTCAATGATGATTTCTCAGATTTGTGTTATCTTGATGCGGGTGTTCCCCAAGGTGGGGTGCTTTCTCCTCTTCTCTTCTCAATCTTCATTAACTTTATTACTAAGGTAATAGTGGCTAAATATGATCTTTATGCTGATGATCTTCAGATATACCGTCATTTCACTATTCCTCATGATAATAAGAATAAGAGCTATAGCATCCGCTATAGCTCTTATAAATGATGATCTTAGTCGAATAAGTGAATGGGCACAATCCTTTGGTGTACTTGTAAACCCTGCTAAAACAAAGGCATTGTTAATGGGTAGCAAACGGTTGTTAGCACTACTAAATAAATCAACTCTTCCTCCCATTAGTCTAAACGGTTCATTGATTCCCTTTTCCGACTCTGCCAAAAACCTGGGAGTTATCTTTGACTCTCATCTGTCTTGGAATGCCAATACCAACAATGTTAGCCGTAAAGTTTACCACGCCCTCCATTCGCTTAAGTTACTCCAAAACTTCCTTCCAGCTCCTACTAAAATTATTTGCACAAACCCTTATTCAACCTATAATCGTTTATGCTGACGTCTGTTACCTGGATGCAAATGAAGAGATCCTAAACAAGTTAGAACGTTTGCAGAATCTCTCCATACATTTTATTTTTGGATTAAAGAAAGGAGACCACGTATCCCAATACAGAAAGCAGCTCCAGTGGCTTCCTATTCGCCTTCGCAGAAATTATCGCATATTATGTTTTCTTTTCAATACTTTATTTACGAGTAGTCCCTCATCTCCTTCTTGCTTAAACGAGCGCTTCTCCTTTCCTAATTTTCACAACCTATCTTGTAGACCCTTTAGATGCACCCTTCTAGATATCCCTCCCCATCGTACTGATTTTTTTGCCTACTCCTTCACGGTCCACGCTACTATGCTCTGGAACTCCTTACCAACTCAGATACGTGTAAGACACTTGGGCTATTTAAGAAAAGGCTGCGTAAGCACTTTCTCAGCTTAGCCTTTAATTAAAGTGTTATATAGTATGATTGATTATTATTTATAAGTATGTAATTTTTATCCAATATTTTATTGCAATTGTAATGATTATGATATATATTAGTTTATTATAATATATCTATGTAAGTATTCGTATATATATGCATTCATTTATTATTATTGTTATATGTAAATTGTAGTAGTACGCACCATTTATTGTTACTTTTTTAACTAAACTTTCCTGTATCAGGTCTGCTGGAAGAAATTCCAATTTGGAATAAGTAGCGCCTTTGTACAAAACTGTTTTCTGTTTTCAAGTTGTCAATGTCAAAGGTTTACTATGTGTACATAAATTATTAAATAAAAATAAATAAAATAAAATGGAACAAATCAGACGAGACACTGAATCAGTTTTTTAATATAAAACAGCTTAACCAAATTTACGGTTTACGAGAACTCCTATTCGTTGTAAAATCCAAATACTATTGTTGTTCATGGTTCTTGACCAAGAGGTCAAGGGTTCGAATCCTGAAGTGACGCGTCCATAAGGCTTGCATGGTAGCATTATTTCATACCAGTCTTCTCTGAACCCGTGGTATTTCATCTTTCGATCGGGCCTATTGGTGCCAAAGTGACTCTCCAAATAGTAAAATTACGACGCGGCACTGCATTTTTAAGATATTCAAATTGAACTTTATTCACGTTGCATATTATGATATCAGTCATACACTGCACATGTACGGTGCAGCGCGGTGCATCCCGACATTCCAACTCTTACAATGTGCAAGGTTCAATTTTAAATAGCTGCCTTAATGATGTTGCGACATCACGTACCGTTTCGTTTCCGTGTGAATTGACCTTTACATTACATAATATAGTTTAATAGCCGATTTGTTGTTTTTGTGACAGTTTTGACAGCACTACACGAAAATAATTCCAGTATTTTGTGGGCCAGAATATTTGCGGCATCATCCAGGCTAGATTACAGTGAGTGCTTTACATCATTTATGTAGGACAGTAAACTGAACCGTAAATATGGAAATGTGGGACATATTTTTAACCGACTTCCAAAAAAAGGAGGCGGGCATTAATTTTGACCAGATTATCCTATAAAAAACTTAAATTATATTTATAACTGCGCGGCCGCACTTTGCGGTGGGCGCGTAACCTTCAAAGCCGGCGCGATGTAAGGCAGAGTGAGAGTGCCCATGATGCGTAGAGTTATTTGTTGCATGTTATTTTTCTGTAAATTACGAAAGTATCTTTTTAAGTTAATGCAATATGCATACTGTCATAACTTAAGTAATATAGTAGCCTAATGTTGGGTTAAATATTTCTTACAGATAAAATTACAAACATATACAAATAAACAAAATTGTGTCTTTTTGTAATTTTTAATTAACAGCTTTTCACTTAATGCCTATGAAATATTAATCACACGGTACTTGCAATAAAATATTTTTTTATTTTTATGTCTTTCTGTTTGTCTGTCTGACTGTTTGTTTGTTCCGGCTAATCTCTATTCCGACTGGACTGATTTTCACGGGACTTTCACTGGCAGATAGCTGACGTTAAAGTTACAACATAGGCTACTTTATCTTAGGGTTCCGTTAAAAAAATAGTGTTCTGTACCCGTACGCTCTACGCAAAAGAAGTTGTGGGCACCAGCGAGTAATAATATAATATATCGTTTTCCTAAGAGAATAAAAAAATATTTTTGAGAATATTCTTCAATTATTCCTACTTTTATTACAGAAACAAGCTGACAATCTCATCACGAGCGCCTAATGTAACTGACGCCGAAACATTTAACCAGGAGGCGGGAACAATCATGCAGGGGCGTGCGCTCCTTATAGGCAGAAAAGCAGTGCTTTATTTGTCATTCACAGATATTATAATAAAACGTTCGTACGTTTTAGATGACTTTAATAATTATAAATAGTCAATAAATTAATTAAAAAAATATAATAACTTAAAAACGCCTAATATTTTGTAAATAGCAACTCATCTCATGCCGTTGCGTTCTGCAGGACAAATCATCGCATGTATCTGTCATTTTCATACTTCGCAAACGCACACACGCATGAATATCGACATGATTATATAGCGGCAAGTCCCGCGGCAGGCGATGGGTCTCGGCTATCCGATCGCTTCCGAAAACCGCCGAACTGGCTTGTCGGAAATTATTCGTTGCCTCCAGTTTATTTATAGTTTTCTTAAAAGATTTTTCATTTTAACATTTGAAAGTGTGTACATTTAACAGTTTATTACTGAGTTTCTATAATAATTGTAGTGATTTGCTTTTACTAGTGAGTTACTTGATTTTTTTTAAATGTTATTTGACTGCGAGGATTGTGTTGAAAATGTGTGTTTATTAAAAATTAAAAATAACAAGTTCTCACAATTGTCATTCAGTGAAAAGATTCAAATTCTGTCTAAAGGTAGGCGTGTACCCGAGTTACAACAATTAAACCAGCAAAAAAATAATGAATCTCGAAAATTTCATGTTAAAAGTTATGAAACGTATAACTGGCTGTGTGGTTGTGTACACACGATTAAATTAGATTGTTTTTCTTGTATATTATTTAGTAATTCTAGTACAGTGTGGACTGATTCGGGATATTCAGATTTAAATAATTTCTATTCCGCGGCCAAGAAGCATGACCATACAGAAAAACATCTGGAGGCCTGCTTAAAATTAAACACTTTTGGTAAATCTCGTATTGAAATGAGTATCAATAGTCAGTTACGATTAGCATATTATTTAGTAATTTACATCGGGATATAGTAATCTCAAGTAACCGGAACCTTGAATATGTGAAAATTGAAGCTGACTGACTGGTAAGTAGTTATAATATTTTAAAATATGCTTATTATTTTACTTATTAGAATTTCTTCCGCCGCGACGATCGATCGCTGTTTTGTCTGCGTTGCCGTAGAAGATGTACATGAATAGTAGTACATCTAAGACTTGCTCTGTTGGCATGGTTTCGACTTAGAGATCCGTCGCTTGGCTGTAGCTATGCTAAAAATCTATAAACGAAAAAGTTTTTGTGACCGAGTACTTACTTCGCCGCATGCCCAGTGTCATAATCCTGTGCACGCCACTGCAATCATGTGTCTCCAATCTCCTTATTTTTACTGATACGAGATTTTTTGTACGAAGGACAATATAGTGTACAACTATTTAATGCCGTTAGAAACACGACGATTGCCGGGGGACATTAAGAAAGTACCGCGAATCCTTATGTATAATGTTGAACAGTTAATAACAAATGCCTTTTTGAAATCGTATTTTATAAAGTAACTAGCTTTTGCCCGCGGCTCCGCCTGCATAGTTATACACAATTCCACGGAAACACTGTACTTTTTCGGGATAAAAAGTAGCCTATGTTTTAATCCAAAGCCTAAACTCCTACCATACCAAATTTCCTCGAATACCGCTCAGTAGTTTTCGCGTGAAGGAATAACAAACATCCATCCTTCCATCCTTCCATTACATCCATCCATCCATCTTCACAAACTTTCACATATTTTATAATAGTAGACGATAATAGTAACATGGAAACCTTAAACATTTTGAAACAGTAACATTATGTTTGTGGATTTATTTGGTAACCAAAACAAATATACAGATGAATGATAACCTCCTCCATTTGCAAGTTAGTTTGAAAAAGGCTTATTCGACTTATAGAAAATTTTTTTTAAAGGGCGATGCCCATACCCGTAAACGACGGAAATCTTTATGTATGACAATTTGAATACCTATTACTTTTTATTCGCCAAGATATTAAACATTTCATGCGTCCGTCCTTTGTACATACCGTTCAGACTTAATAATTTACCTCTGACAGGACCTTTTTGACGACGATATAGGGATCACACGCAGAGAAACTCCGAGGTCAAATGACTGAACGGGCTGTATATGCGACACAGATTGACGTCACTCGAGTTCGGGTCTAATAGGCGCGAAACCTTTTCACTACTGCAACTGGAAAATTAATTTCGATTGAATAAAAAAAAATGAATTTTTGAGCGAAAAAGTTCACTTCGCTTGGAATATTGTTGATATGATTTCAAGCGGTGACTAAACTGTAACTGCCTGTCCACATGACCACGGCACGACGCCAACGTAAAGCGGTGCGGTGTCGCGGCACGGTGCGATGAAAATGCATCACAACGCCGCGCCGCCGGATCGCCGGGGCCATGTAAAATTCTTATATTGCTGTGCCGTGAAAAAACACGACACGGCTACGCATTAAATACCGAGCGGCACGTAGGCAACGTCATGATTTGGACATGTACACAAGCCCTAAGTTGACATAGTAACATACTTGTAGCTACACCTTAACTACAGATGTACAAACAATAGACTTAGAGAAAAAACTAAGTACTACTCACACTAAGAGCCTGTTACACAATCTTCTTATAAGTGTCGGCTAGCTTATTCGGAAGTTTTGTGGCTGCTTGCTTTATGTCGAGCGACAGAGACAAAACATGCAAATATCTGAAACTTATCAGTAGATTATAAAACTAGTAGGGCTAGTTTGACAATATCACAAAAGTTCGAAAATATATTTGACTCTACCACATACTTACTTACTCCACACATACATACTTACTTACTACTTATACCTTTACTGTAATCTCTACCCGAGATTGTCCAGCCTTCAGATTTCATCATGCCTCGCCACAATATTTACGCTCTGATAAGCAGAGAAAAGAATTCGGGCGCCAAAAAGCGCATAAAATAATGTGGGCATAAAATATCCTAATATTGCTGAAAGTCCCTTGACGACAGACATTTTTGTTTCAAATTCCTATGAATCTTAATAATAATAATCCTTACTATCCTTACTTCCTTATCCTTACTAATATTAATTATTTTTAAACAAAAAAATAAAACCGACTTTCTGAGTAACTATGCACGAAAAAATATGAAATAATTATTATTTTAAAATTTTTAAATATCTAAATAATTTCCCTTTTCAGTTCGGCTCAAAATTTTAACTATTTCTCTACTCAATCTTCATTATTTTGAAATCGGTACTAGCCCAAACAATATCCTGATAAAACAATAGAACACACGTTCAAGTTGGCTGGCTGTACATGCTAAGCTCAAATGATATATAAGGAAAGGACAGCAGATAACCTAACCAAGAGCATGTCGGGACATGTCTAAGGAGGGTTCCGTAACTATTAACGCGTAAGGGTTTTTTTTTAATTTACTTCAAAAGCTACTTTTCGATTCGATTTCATTCAAAATAATTTTCCTCAAGAATTTTTTAGCATGATCTATCAGCATGGAAACTTAAAAGTATCTATCTCCTATATTTTAGTAATGCTAGGAGGACCTCTTTGGAGGTCGATTACTCGAAAATGAACTTTATAAAAAAGTACTATTAGTATATGAAACCTTACCTTTATTTTAGAAGACCTATTCAACGAAACACCACACGATGGGGGTAGAATGAAAAAATATTTTTCATCCCCACTTCACATGTGACTCTACCCCTAAAATATAAAATTATTATTATTTTACGATGCCAAAACATATATACAACCTATAACTATACCAAATTTCATCCATTTATATGCATAATTACAGAAGCTAGAAGCGCGGACAGACAGATATCAGACAGACAAACAGACAGACGGACGGACTGACAGAGTGAAACTACGAGGGTTCCTTGTGTATTACGGATCCCTAATAAAGGGAGGTAGACTATATAAATGTGTGTTAATAATATAATCAGTTGAGGATTACAATCGGAATCTTGTTGTTCACAAATCGAGGTTGATGTCAATTTTAAAGGTCATAAAAGCTCTAAAGACTACAACTTTTACCTTTGTTTCTCGTGATTCATGAAAAAATAAATTGAAGACGGGTCGACTCAAGAATTCCATTCTCGAAATTTCCAACTGTGATTGGAGTTTTAATTGTACATGACGAGTTATAAAGAATTAAGTTAACGGATTGGTGAATTAGGCATGAAGGTTAGCTTAGCGATGTCTGGGGTCAGCTTAGCTTTTTTATCTATGCCTTATGAAAAATGTTTGACACCGGAAAAATCTAGCTCTAAAAATCTGTGAAGCACACACGCAACAAAATTGAAACAACTGCACAGGCTACATGCATAGAGTAATGAAATTATATACTTAAACAATACTTGAAGCGGCGCGCACTTTTTAATATAGCGATTCAAAATTAAACCTTATTCACTACACAAAAAGATACACGTGTCATTGCAGCAGCTCGCAATGCGAGCTCTTGTAATGACATATATGCAATCTTGCAATGCGATATCTTGCAATGAGTAAATAAAGTTCATTCTTGAACCGCTACCATAAAATATCTACTTTGCTTCGCATCTCTCCCAATGATCTAGTTATAAAACAATAGAACCCAATTCATAACCTAATCGGTTTGATTTCTGTAATGTTTTACAGTGTTTTTCGTAAGGTAATAGGTATTCACTAGAGAGTAAGTTGTAATTTTAATAAATCTCTCATCGTCACATGCAATGGAGTTTATGATAAACAATTACTTTTATTTTCGCGTTAGTCGGTTACTGGGTCGGTTCTATTCTGAATATTGTATTTTACTATTATTAGGGTTCCTTACCGAAAAAGATAAAAACGGGACAATTATATTACTGAGATTTCGCTGTCTGTCTGTTTGTTTGTCTATCCGCCTGTCTTTCTGTCGCCAGGCTTTTTCTTCTTAACCGTGATAGCGTGTAGTGAATAAAGTTCAATTTTGAGTAGCTATCTTAAAAATGCAGCGCCGTGTCGCGCCGTGACCGTATCGTCGCGGTATAAACTGAATTATATCTTATACTGTAAAGAATTCAATTTTCTATATTAAACGACGTAGAAGGTAACCTACATTTTTACTAAAGGAAGGGTAATGATTATTGCAATTAAAATGAAAAATGTCCTAACTTAGGCCGGAATATTTTTCATTAAAATGTTAATTTTCCAATTGGAATATACAAATTGAACATGAGATCCATATATAATCGTTAATCAATGTAAGACAAATCCATGGACTTGTTTCCCATAACCCCGTGTCTCTAAGCCAAATGATGAATTTAGAATGGAGTAAGTAAATAAGCCGTGACTAAGAATTAAAATATTTAAATTTGAATATTCAAATTTCTCTTTTCTGATGAAAAAAAATGTTTAATACCTAGGAATTACGACTTTATTGCAATGTAAATAAGTGACATCTTAAATTGATAGCAATACAAGTGTCATTTGTAGACGGAAACCTTCAACAAAAGCAAGAACACCAGCTATAAAAATTTGGCATGTGATTATTAGACATCTCTTTCGTCCCCACAGACATGTCGTAAGGAGAATAAGGAACGATATATTATGTCTCCTCCTCCTCCTAATAGCCGATTATCTAATATCTATGCTATTTATAGTTGTTATTCTGAAGGTCGATTCTGATAATTAAATCCTGCAATAATACAGTTACGATCCAGTCCGATATGTTAAAACTGCAATAGTTATGGTATTCTCGTAAACGTCAAACCAACGTCAAATACATTTTGATTGGTACAAACTCTAAAAATCAGTTTATGATATGAAGAAGATTCATTTATAATTCAATAAAATTAAAATTAAGGTGTAAGTTAATTACGAGAATTGAGGTTCGCAGTTTTATACCCAGTTCATCTTGCCACAACTGATAATAGCAACAATCTTTTAACATTAGGGCCAGCTCACACTAAAAAGAAACGATACGCGATGCTGCACTCCATTTTGAGACACAATAAATACGCGTTCACTGCAAGAGCGGCGCCGCGCTATGCAGAGCGGTCTAGTTTGACATGCGAAATCTTGGAATTAGACGTGTATCTTCTTGTGTAGCGAATAAAGTTCAATTATGAATCACTTTTCGAAAATGCAGCGCAGCGTCGCATAATATCGTCTCGCTTTGGTGTAATCTGACGGTCAAGTTTTAACATTGACATCCTATTTTATAAAGAGAAAGTAGTATGCAGATATTATATTTAGACGATCTGATAACATAACTGTACAATATCTGTTTTAAAGCATTAAATATTCATAAATATACACAATATATTCGGGGATGATAAAACGATTAAAATGAAGACCAAAATTATTTGGTTCGAGCTCAAAGTTAAATTGAGTTTTATAAACAATAAACATCTATTCCTCACAAATTATCATAAATGATAATATCCCAGCAAGTGTTGAATAAAATTTATCATAATATTCTTGATCTTCTGATCATTACGTTGGTGTGGCGACTGGTAACACCTTATAAGTCACCACTTTTAACTACTTTAAATATCGACAACTGGATTTTTTGCATGTTTTTAGAATGTTAACATGTTAACACTGCAAAATGGTATTCTCATGAACGCCAAGCCTACGTCAAACCAGTTTTGATTGGTCCAAATTCCAAAATTCAGTATATGTTATTAAGACGATTCATTTATAATTTAATAAAAGTAAAATGAAAGTGTAAGTTAATTACAAGGGTTCTGGTCTCTGGATAGTCAAGTTTGAACAGCAATTTGGTAAGTAAGACGTGGTCTGGGGTAAGTAGCTCTTACTCCAGACCACGTCAATCTGGTCATGCAACGGTAGATTTTTTTTGAAGGTTCGTAACAATGTTTTTTTTTTAAATATTAAAAACCAAACTTCAAACTTTAAGATAAACAGGGTCATGATTTCGACGGTGGGATTCAAATGGATGGATGTCAGTCTCGAGGCCACGCACGATAAAGTGTTTATAAATTGGTTAAAGATGGACCGATGACCATCAAACGAGACTAAAATCATCGAAATGAGAGAAATGTGTGACGTTGATAAGTTAGTGATCATGTGAATGACGTTACATGATGAAATGACCACACAACCCTGAGATTAATAACTATAAATAACATAGATACCTGGCTATTGGCGGGAGAACATGACATATATATCCTTCCTTATTCTCCTTACAACATGCTAATGGGGAAAAAAGAGATATCTAATAATTTGTCAATCCATCAGCATCCAAAAAAAATCCATAGCTTGTTACATATGTACCCCCCTATGTAATATGGACTTAGCACCGAATTGCCGAATACCATTATATGGGAATCATCATCATCGGTCAGTCGCAGTCGAACATGCTCTTGGACTATAATTAACATATAACATATAATAATTGAAGCCGCCTCTTGGACTATAAAGAAAATACATGTCGTGCAGTTTCTTCATAAATTAATTAAGAAATCGTCATTTACTGGAAATGCTGTCGCCGCATCATCGCGGTGGTCCCAACTCCGTGGGACCGTGAATTTGGAGTTAAGTTAGACACTTCAGATCTTACGTCGGTCAAAGTCGGTAGTCTTAATTTAGTTATAATTCTTGAGTTTAGATCAAACATAGATCTGATTCATTATCGTTAAGTTTAAATGTAAAAATAGTTAGTAATTTTTAACTTCAATAAATCTTTTAAATAAAATCGTTTTTTTTTTTAACTCCCGATAGAGAACACTGTAAGTAGCTTTTGTTAGCGCTTTCCGTACACAAATTACATTTATATAACTATCAATATTAGATGCAGGTTATTTCATTGCAATAAAGTCAGTATTTCGTAAGAAAATCGAAGCTTTTGTTAAAGTTCTACGTACAAATGTGTCATTTATATAGCAATAAATATAAGATGTCGCTTAATTCATTGCAATAAAGTCAGTACATTACAACCAAAAGAACAATCAAAGAGCAAAAACCTGTTGAATTTTGTCAACTTTAATGTTCCTTGCATGTATATTCTTCTTCCGAGACACAACCCAATGTTTGCATGACTGTGTAATAGCGAGCAAACACTTTGTAATACATTTTTGTGTTATAGTACTTTCAATATTTAAATTGCAGCAGTCGGTAACCGCTCGTATATAATATATATCTTTATGGACCATAACGTCTAAAGATAGATATATGTTTATAGAGTTGAGAGGTAATGGTACATTTTAATTTCGCGACATGCGCATGCCAAAATATCTTGAGATATTTCCGCAACGATTGACGATAATAGTCAAAATAGCATATAATATGTTGCAACATAATATAATATGTGTGTCGTCAACTAAGTCTGTAAATTGTATTTAAATTACAGGAAAATACTTGTTTATTTTCTCTCAAGAACTATGATAAGATTTGTAAAACAAAAAGTAAAATTCTCTGTTTATAAGATTAATGGATATATTATTATTTATTTTCTAGTAAATGTAATAAATGACAATCAAGAAGTCGAACGTTTCGTTAGATTTTATTAAGTACAGGTCGTCAAAGTATCATACGTACAAATTACACACAAAAATTATATCCTACTAATTTTATAAATGTGAAAGTTTGGGAGGATGGATGTATGGATAAATGGATGTTTGTTACTCTTTCGTGCAAAAACTACCGAACAGGTTTTGATGACATTTGGTAGACAGATTAGGTTCTGGATTAAAACTTAGGCTACATTTTATCCCCGTAAAGTACAGTGTTCCCGTGGGATACTTTAATTACGGCGGATCAGCGGGCTTGTCATTTATATTTATTCATACTTAATTTAACACTTAGGAAATTCTCTAGTATTTAATAAATAGTAATTCTCGTATAAAAATCACCGATTACGTAAACGCACGCGGCACAAAGGACTTGAAGGTGAATTTGAACAAAGAAATGCCTGAAATACCCCACGTATTAAACTACGATATTTCGTGACCGTTTTCATGAGGTTTTGATCGATTTACAAAGAGCTCTATCGATTTCTCCGAATCGGTTTATCTGATATTACGTTTCTCTATTTTCGGAGCTGCCGAGTGCCGACTCAACATGATAACACATTCCACACCACAGGTAATTGATATTGAAATCTCTACTATCTCTTATACTTTAAACGAGCAATTATCGTATAAATATAATCAGAATCTCGGAAACGGCTGCAAGATTTTTCATAAAATTTGGTATGCCCCTGTTTTGGGGTAGGAAAATCGTACGTACCATAGGGAAACCGCGCATGAGATGACTACCTATGTGCTTGATCCAATAGTTCGAATTACGTTGAAACTATAATATTGTCTATGGAAGCTTCATACCACGTCGATCCGGCCCGTGCTATACGGTCCTTATTAACTGACGAAAAAACCGGAGGAGGTTCTCTAGTCAACCCGTATATTTTTTTTATGAATGACCACGCATAACTTTTTACAGTGTAGTCCAATTTTGATAATTATTTTTTTGTTGTAAAAGGTTTCCTCCTATGTTGGTCCCATTGTCATCAAATGATGGTGGTGATGGATTCCATGAGAAATCAACGGAACTCCTCGAAATCTATAGCCAACTTTTCAACTTTTTTTGAAGTTACCCAGCCATATGCTACCAAAATAAGATTTTGTCCCAAGGTACACCTTGGATTTAAAACCACTGAACAGAACTCCTGAGTCTTTGAAGAAAAATATTTGGGAATTTCAGCGTTGTTTAAGGAACAGCAAGCATTTATTACTATGCCAATTACAGTAATTATCATTATCATCACCACCATCATCACACTATACATCTTCATATGACGATATAGGTACTTCTTATAGTCTTTTACACCGATATCTTTGAACATTTGGTACTCCCAAATTTATATTCATCATCATCATCATTCGCTCATGTAGTTAATAGATGATTAGTAGATTTTAGCCACAAAAAATATAAAATAATAAGTTTTTAACTAAATTTTAAACCGCCGAAAAAACTGAAAAGCAAAAAATAGCAAACCTGTTTTATTTAACCACCATACTAAGTTCTTTAACTAATGTTAGTATACTCGTACTCAAGTAAATCGCGGCGCCAAATATCGATATGTCAAGCAAATTAAATAATAACGTAACGTAAGTAAACTTATCTTTGTTTTATATTTATATTCAAAGTTGCGTTAAAAATCCGATGTTTGGAGGCTACTAACTTCTTAACTATTTAAATTTTAGAAATATAAGCACGTACCTATCTAGTCTAAGTATAATAAAAATCGATATTAGGCTAGAATTTGGGTCTAAAATGTTTGACTTTAGATTAAATCACTAAGCGCGTTTGTATGGAGAAAAAAACCGACTAGAGCAGCCTTAAGACTCTGTATAACGGCAGTGACCTTGAGCGTCAAGTCCCATGCTGATTTTGTAGGCGACAAGGGCGTATCGCGCCGAACGAAGAGTATTGAAATCGGTTCAAAAGTCGCTATAAATATTTGAGACAAAATTAAAAAAAAAAACTGAAACGTTGTTCCCCTGAGTCCTGTCTTATTTAAAATACTCAAATAATTTTCATACTCGAGTGACTTATATAAGAAGAGAAAAAAGGTTTTAACTTGAAAAAAAGTGGTGGACTTAGCATATTTTTTTTCAATATTTAAATTTCAATTCATAAAAAAAACAATCCTCGGCTAGATATAATGCAGATTTACGTATATTTTTTGGGATTTTTCAACATGACTGGCTGAGAAAAAGGTTTCAAAGAACTCCAATTTTCAGTTCTATCGAGCGCACAACCCGTTAAAGGTATAATTATTAACAAGAATAATACAGTCTGTTCAGAAATTAAGATAATTTTTCATTTTTTTAAATTTACTAGGTAGATTTACAATACGAGTATAAAGGTATTATACCCATTTTCAATTTTCTATTTCTTTCATCGTTTGTCATAGGCATTTCTTTTCAATGTGTGTTTAGTAAAGGAGTGGTACAATCTAGAATTCACACGAGTGTGAATAGTATCTAAAATGATTTATCTTACTGCATATTGTACACAAAACTACTAGTTATCATCGTATTTTTCAACCGAAATCGATGCATTTCGCTCTGCACATCTTATTGGATATTTGAAACGGATTATCTGAAAAGTCCGTCCCGACAACGATGAATGCCGCTGTGGATTGTGGAACTCTCTAGAATATACCGTTCTAACTGAAGTCCATTTTGTTGTTGAGAAAAAAGATACGATCGAAAATGTTAACAGTAATAGCAAAATATAATTTAATAATAATATCTATGGACGCTTCACACCACGTCAATCTGGCCCCGCACTAAGTATCCGAAGAACTTGTGTTACAGGTATCAGAAAACGGGAAGTATATTTAATACATTAATACTATACATATATTTAAGATTTTTATTATTTTATTCACATATTTAATACACATCCATGACCCAGGAACACAGAAAAACTATTTTTGTTCCTTCGGCGGGATTCTAACCCGCGAACACCGGCTTGAGCATCAACTCGCTGAACCACTGAGCCACAGAGGTCGTCAGTTCGTCAATTTAGGATATAGCGATAGCAGATATCTACGAATAGTCAACGGATTTAAGTGCGCGGGTCAACCAAGTGAACCAAACCGATGGCGCCTACGTAGTTTATGGGAACTGTAAAGCAATTTTCAAGGAGAGCTGTTTTAAGTTTCTTTTTCGCATAGCTTTGACATTAACATTAAGATCTATAAATATATCTACATCTACTTTTTAATTAAAGCAAATAGATCTTTTTTTTTCTATATGATTTTATTGACTGTATAATTAACCTATTTCCTGGACATCACTCTATCCAATTTCATAAAAATCTAAAAGGTCGTCGGAAAAAAATGCTCTATAGTAATGAGGCCGCCATTGTGTAAATGTCTGATTTCATGTAATGTTGTCATAATGTTTTCTATTAATTGTCATTTTATAGAAAACATTTAGTGGTTTTTTCACGAACGGAACGCTAAAAACCTTTATATTGTGTTCACATAGAATCTAATTTACCTTCAGTAATGGCTTATAATATATGCCTTAATGTATATCTGACAAAACATTTTTATACATTAATCTACATTAGTTTTATACACTTTTAAGGATCTGCATTATGTACCTATGGAAAACAGAGTTATTTTATCCCGAGCAAAAACGATGTTTCTACTCATTTGGGACATAATATCAATAGATATCTTAAAAGGCGTAACATCTTTACTGCTTTCGCGTTTTTATTTTCATCCTCAAGCTGCGTAATAAACATATTTTATAGCTTAATATACTTTTGAGTAATAGTATCAGATGCGGTAAAATGCGAGTCGGGCCAACATTAACATAATGATTTATTTATGACACTACTCGTGAGGAACTTTTTTTTTTACTTGGGGAAATCCTTTGTGGATCCCCGGCTGATTGGGGACATCGGCCGGGGTATGTGGGACTCATCCGGGTGATGACTAATGCACCCACCGCATTAAAGCACCGCATTAAAGCCCCAAGGTGCCTCCTCCTCCACTTGTTGCTGGGCCGCCGGACCCGCCTAAGCGATAACAGCAGCAGCCACTCGTGAGGAACCGACAGTATTTTAACCGAGTTACAAATAACACGGAGGTTAATGTGACAGTTACGCCTCCGTGTTCCAGTGGTTGGGATCTGAACCAAAATTCTCGTACTTAACCAAGACTTTCAATTTTGTTTCATTGAATTATAAATGGATCGTTTTGATATAATTGATTTTGGACTTTGGACCAATCAAAACGCATGGTTTGACAAATATTGCTGTTTTAACTTTCGTGACTGCATCGAAACGGTATTATTGTAAGAATTAACTAGCGGAATCGACCTACAAGCTAAAACCATGATTTCATACTAAGTTTCTCTCATCACGGAATCCTAAAGATGTAGGATATACGCGTAACTCACCTCTAACATTGAACAAGACGCTGTTTTGTCAAAAGTCGGTCAAGTGCGAGGAAAAGTTAGGCGGAAAGGATTTAGTGTCATTACGTTTTCCACCATCCACAAGAAAGGTTGGCATTTTCTTTATGAGCGTTTCTATGGCTCATAACGTGTATTGTTTGAATGTTACATTTAATTTTCTGAGGTAAATTGCTGCTTCCATATTTTACGTGTATAATAAAACAGTCCGAAAAATGTTCGTAACTTTATTTTATTTGCTAGACTTTATTATTCTTCTTATATGTAATAACCTAACCAAGAGCAAGTCAGAACATGTCTAAGGAGGGTTTCGTAACTATAACTTATTTATTTTAAAATACCTATTCAGCGATACCCCACACAAAAATTTTTTTTCATCATTTCACATGTATGGAGAGCCACCCCTAAAATATAAAATTATTGTTATTTTATGACGCCAAAACTGAGATCGATACACATTACACAGTTTATCACTACACCAAATTTCTTCAATTTATATTCATAATTACAGAAGCTAGAAGCGCGGACAGACAGACAGACAAATAGACAGACGGAAGGACAGAGTGAAACTATAAGGGTAAAACTCGAGAACGGCTGGACCGATTTGGCTAATTTTGGTCTTGAAATAATTGTGGAACTTCAGGGAAGGTTTAAACTGAAATATTAGAAAAATTGCGGCAAAAAGACCGAACAACATATGTCGGGACAGCTAGTATTATTCTATTATTGTAGAAAACATCATAAATAGCTTTCACAACAGAGTGCTAAGTATGAGTTTTTCTTTTCGCATTCGATTGTGTTCGCAATCAACCAGAATAATGTATTGTGTACTAGCTTTTGTCCGTTTAAATTACTTCAACGCTAAAACTGAGATTTATATATACACAACTAGCTGCTGTCCGTGGCTCCGCCCGCGTAAAGACAGTTTCCCACGGGAACACTGCACTTTTTTGGGATAACAAGTAGCCAATGTGCTAATCCAGTGCTCCAACTACTACCGTACTAAATTTCATCAAAATTAGTTCAGTGGCTTTTGCATGAAATTTGCACATCAATGTATGAAATTAAATATGAGTCAAGTAGCCTATTACGAGTGGCTCAGACGATAAGTTGCGAGTAGCGACTAAGCGGTGCATACTACCACAATATAAAAATAATGTAGTAGTACGCTGTACGGCTCGGACTCCGAGCTGTATGGCCGAGTTGTAGCGTGACGTCACGATACAGTAAAATAAATCATAGGTAAAAAAAACTAAAAAACACGCTTTTATAGAAAATCTAACTAAAAAAATAATAATAATAATAAATTTGGATTAAGAATAGTGTAAATGAAAAATAAATGTTTATTATTGTAAAATAGCGTGGGGTGCAGTGTCTTCACCTGTACGTTTGTTTGTATGTAACCGACTCCAGTGGATTTGATTTTGATCCACTTCAAACGGTCAGATTTCGTTTAAAGTGATTTTTAGGATATTATCAAAGAGAAGATCCTTCTCATGTCTGCCAATAAAATGTTTATAACTATTGACACTATGCACCCCACGCTTTTTTATAATAATAATCATTTATTTTTCATTTACACTATTCTTAATCCAAATTTATTAAATTTTATTTTTTATTTTTTAGTTAGATTTTCTATAAAAGCGTGTTTTTTAGTTTTTTTTAAACTATAATTTATTTTTTGCTTTTTAGTACGATTTGCCAAAGAGTAAGCCTGGAACTGCACGCATGCGTAGTTCGCGCACTAGTTCTATCTCTCTTACTCTCATGCAAAGGATGCGGAAAGAAATTGATGAATCCTGGCGAATTTAATCAGGATAATCGGATATTTTAATCGAATTATTGCATTGTCATCGGTCATTGACAGGTGTGCAAATTTTGAATTAAATCTGATCGTTCAAAGTAGGACAAAATCGAGCCCAAAGGAGTCGGTTACATACAAACAAACAAGAAAGCAAGAAAACATACAGGTGAAACTAATAAAAGCGTTATAAAAAATCGGAACTTAATTGAACGCGTCTAAAATCTTTATATTAGTACTTAATATTTTCGAATAAAACTATTCGTATGTTTACTACTACGCGGTGGCCGCGAGCGATACCATAAACTTAGAATATGTCACATAGTGTTGGATAGTGCCCAAACCTAGTGTGGTGTTCCTATTACATATCTCACTTGAATTAGACATGAAAGGACATTGGGTTTGTACTATGGAACAATTAGCCACGTCGACCAAAGAAAAATTTAGGTCAGATGCTAGCGCGATTATCCGGCTTGCAAGTTGCAACTTCATTTTTTATAGGTCGCATATCTGCAAGAGGTGGGGTGAGAACTTTGATATTTATTTCATTTCGACGAGTCTTATATATATTAAAAAGTTCTCGTGTCACAGTGTTTGTTACAGTATCTTCCGAAACGGCTTGATCGATTTTATGAAATTTTTTAGGTGTATTCGGTAGGTATGAGTTTTTCATACCCCTAATTGCCCAACCCAAAATTTTGATTATTTTTTTTGTTATTTTATGATTTGGCATTAAAAATACATGTTACACTTAGTGTTCACGGGTAAATAGCTCCCAATGTGTTTTGGCATAAAGAGGAAACCGTACCTGTACGAGGGCTGATTGATAAGTTTCCGAAACGCCAACGAAAAACTTAAAATATCTATTTAAAATAAATTTATTTCTCAACGTAGTTTCCTTCTAACGCGATGCATTTAGTCCAGCGCTTCTCCAATGCCGTTACACCAGTTTGATAAAATGTTTTCTCCAACCCCTCAAAATACTCGTCCACGGCAACAATGACTTCTACATTTGATGAAAATCTCTAGCCACCTAACCATTTCTTCAGGTTTAGGAATAAGTGGAAGTCGCACGGGGCCAGATCCGGGGAATAGGGTGGATGCGGTAGCAATTCGAACCGCAATTCATGGAGTTTGGCGACTGCAACCACTGACGCGTGTGCAGGTGCGTTGTCATGGTGGAACAAAATTTTTTTTTTGGCCAAATGTGGTCGTTTCTTCTGGATTTCTTCACTTATTTTTTGCAGCAAGCTTGCGTAGTACTCTCCATTTATTGATTTTCCTTTTTGCAGATAATCCACTAAAATAATCCCTTGAGCATCCCAAAAAACAGTCGCCATCACTTTGCCGGCCGACAAAACCGTTTTTGCTTTCTTCGGCGCAGGTTTTCCGCTCTCAGTCCACTGCTTAGATTGTTCTTTTGTCTCGGGAGTATAATGATGTATCCAGGTTTCATCGACTGTTACATAACGCAGCAAAAACTCATTAGGATCTCGGTTAAACAGCGCCAAACACTCCGATGAATCGTCCACTCGACGTTGCGCGCAAAGCTTTTTTATTCCCAAATGTTGGTGCAAAATATTAAAAACGCGTTCAGATGAAATGCTCACCATCTCTGCTACCTCTCGCAACTTTAAGCGCCGATCATTCAATACAATTTTGTGAATTTTTTTGATCATGTCCGGATTCGTGACTTCATTTGGACGGCCAGACCTGTGGGCGTCTTCGCAGCTCTGTCTTCCACGTTTAAAATCAGTTACCCAGGTGTGAATTGTACTCAATGCAGGAGCAGAATTACCTAAAACACTGTCTAGCTTGGTTTTAGTCTGGGTTGCTGTTTTCTCTTTTAAAACGTAAAACTTGATCACCGCAGAATTTCGTTTCTTTCCATTGTTAAGAAAATTTACGACAGAGAAAGTTCTACGTCCTCTCAAACAAATTCTATCAGTTCGATTAAATTCAAATTGGGCGTTCTATTTTCAAAAAGATGCCAGAATATACTCGTAATGTAATATTCCTTTTTTGCGTATAATTTTTTTAAGTTCGTCGTTTCGGCCAGTTATCAATCAGACCAGGTACAGTGATTACTAAAACGTAACATTTGGCAACTTAATATTAGGTCCTTGCATATGAAATTGGCGTTTTGTCGTACTGGCCAGTTTGAACTCAAATATATCCTCTTTGGTTCGGAATTCTAATTTCTAATTTATACCGCTATTTATGCATTTGTGTTTCGAAAACCGTAATTCATTTGTTTTTTCCTCTTTTAGTTTTTTCTTTGCGTCACTCTGTTTATAAAATTATGACAACTTAAAATATCGTATTATTTTCGATTACGAGTTCCACCGTGGCACCAGTGCTGCAGAAACGGCTCGAAGTATTAATGATGTGTATGGCGGCGGTGTCGCAAAAAAAAAACACAGTGCGTTTTTGGTTCCAACGTTTTCGTTCTGGAAATTTCGACCTGCAGAACAAGCCCCGTGGACGGCCGGAGGCCAAAGTTGATAATGAAGAATTGAAGGCTATTGTGGAAGCGGATCCATCGCAAACCACGTCCGAGTCAGCTGCAGGCTGCGGTGTTAGTGATAAAACTATTTTAATCCACTTGAAGCAAATTGGGAAGGTGAAAAAACTTGAAAGGTACCCTACCTAGTGAATTGAGTGTAGCAAACCGACAAACGCGCGTCGACTGCTGTATTTCATTACTCAACCGGCACAATAATGAAGCGATTTTAAATCGAATCATTACCTGTGATGAAAAGTGGATCCTGTACGATAATCGGAAACTGTCATCGCAATGGCGGAACCCTGCCGAACCAGCCAAAGCCTGCCCCAAGCGAAAATTGACTCAAAAAAAGTTACTTGTGAGCGTTTGGTGGACTAGTGCCGGTGTTGTTCACTACAGCTTTCTTAAATCTGGCCAGACGATTACGGCTATGTCAAATTGGCAAATTTGACATAGCCGTAATCGATTGAATTAAATTGTGGCAGATGTCTAATTAATTATTTATTATAATAATATTATTTTTTTACATTTACATTCACCCTTCACATCTAAAGGGATGAAAATGGTGTTCAATGTTACCACAGATCAAAGAAAGTGGAACAGATAAACAGATACTTACCTTTCGATTTGATTGCACTACTACAAGCATATCGAGTGTGTCCACGATTGTGTGGAAAAATTGTGGGCCGTTGAAAAATTTACAAAGTTGGATCGAATTGTATTGTTCTATGAGAGCTGTTTCTCTGTAGGTACACCACCAACCGCATTTTCGCTATCGGTTTAAAATCTATACTAAACTCGTATTAATTGCCCGCGGCTTCGCCCGCGTAATATTAGGTATTAAACTTTCATCCCCTATTTTACTCACCTAGGTTCTGAAGACACTGAAATATGTAAAAAATATTTTTTTCCGTACTCAATTCATACGATATATATATCATATCATGCAAATATGTCCAAGGAATTAAAAGTTTAATATAAACTTTAATCACCTATTTTACCCCCTTGGAGTTGAAGTTTGAATAATCCTTCCTTAGTGGATGCCTACGTCATATGAGAAATACGTGTGCAAAGGACATTGGCGAATCCTGCCTGATTTTCCATCAAGAGCGGTCAAGTTTCGAACATATGTGGTTTTATAGTACTCACAAAGTTATTATATTTAAAAAAAATATTATATTTTTAGGCCTTGGGAATAAAAAGTTATGAATCTCTGAATATCAGAAAATTCATGTGCAAAATACGTACTTATCTTTATGTTGTAAATTGACAATTTGAGGCGTAAAAGCTCCATCTAGCAGCCCATTAGATAGATTTATTTTTATTATAGTATAAAGTTTTTTTTTTCTATAGGTAGTTTAGTACTAGTTTTATAAAAAATAAATGTGCCTTGGTTTTTTGGTCGTAAAATAGATCCCTCTATAGGTACTATTTATACCAAGTAGAATAATTATTATGTTTTTGATTTCGTAACGTGAAAGCGACATCTATGATTTATCAGTTAGCATATTGCATTTCTAAACAAACTAGTTATTAATTTCATGGGTACCTAACCCGTAAAATTAATAACTAGTTTATTAGTATTAGATAAAATATCAATTAATTATCTTTTATCCTCCGAGTTTCATGTATGATTATTTATTTTTTGTTCCTATGTTCATAAAATACAACTTACAATAAATATTTTTTATTGTAATTACCAGGTATTTAATTTACAACGCCTTTCCGATCTGCTTTCTCTTTTATAATTTCTAGCCTTAAGGGTTTGGCATGTGCGTTGATACATCAGTCAATCAGCTTTGCCTTTTATATATATATATATACGGTAATATGATGGTGCCTGTCAGTACCGCTTTTCTATTAAAGAAAGAAATAATCAATACGAACTCAATGTCACAATAAAACAGAAACATTATTTCTCGTTTTAGAATCTTGATAAAAGCCTATTAACTACTTACAAAGCTTTTGCTCGCGGCAACTATACCAGTACTTTCGGAGCCCATTTAATACAAACATTCAACCAAACAAATATTTCCTCTTTACAACATTAATATGGATTTAGCACTAAAGAAAATAACTAATGCCATTAACAACAACTAAGCTCTTCTAACCAAGTCTAATACCAAGTCGTTTATACTTAATTTATTCAGTCTCTACTTAATATACCCTCTGTCTTTTATTACGTAATTCCCGAAATTACGTAATAATACGTTCTATTATTACGTAATTCCCTAACCTAACAACATCTTATACTTACTTGGCTATCGCATGAAAACACAATGTATCTCACAAGTACATTATATTATTAATATAGAATGCTTAGTATAGCAATATCGAACTTTTTCCTTTGATCAAAGTAAGTTTTGGGTTTTAAAGTTGAGCACAAGCCAAAGATGCAGGAGAAGCTGTGGGTGACAGCTAGATTATAATTGTATGAGTTGTATGTATGTTGTATGCGAGACCCTGGGCTTGCATGTGAATTAGAACGCCTATCTAAGTTGAACGTCTACCGCCAAAGTTGCTTGAATTCATTATGTGAAGCGAAAATCACAGGTTACCCTAACCATCCAGCAAACCATCCAGTCTGCAATTCCAGCAGCCTGTCAATAGTGTCAAATTCAAGCGGACTAGTAAAGCGTCACGTAAGCGTACTCACCGTCCAGTCTATAAATCCAATACCGCGGCCTTGAAGCGGATTTGTAGGCAAAAATAAAAGACGATTGACACTAATGACGGCCATCACTACCGGTGTTGGATGTACAGGCTGGACCGTCAGTAAGGCCCTTACGAAAAAATTAAAAATGATTGACATGATCGTAATGACGGCTATGAGTTGGCGCTGGATTTGCAGGTTAGATGGTCTGGATGCCCCTCTACTCAGATAGGAAGTAAGTGGGATCTTTTTAATATTTTATAATACTATTACGGGTCTTCCCTGAGCTGCTTTGCAGTTTGCTCTATGCAAGCATTCTCATTACACACACTACTACATATTGATAACTCACACTACCATGCGTTAGATACAATTTTGCCACACTTTGACGTTGGTCAATCTGTTTTTCACATTCAATAGACAACTTTTATTTTGTAGGTTGGTGCTTTTGCTCGCGGCTCCGCCGGCTTAAATACAGTATCCCCACGAGAACTTTTTCGGTATAAAAAGTCGCCTTTCCGTTGATCCAGAGCTTAAACTACTACCGTAACATTTTTTTCTAAATCCGTTTAGTAGTATGTGTTAGTATATCATACCTCTTGCCCATCTTGTAAACTTCCCTTCAATAGGGCTACGAGAGAAAGATAATAAAATAATTCTATACAAAGATAACAGTGCCCTCATCGAGTGGAAAATGGAAACTAACCCCCTTACTAATAAAAATAATTACACAATGGTTTGTCCTTGTCTGTCAAGCTACTTTTACGACGTATCAGATAAGGACTAAGCTATGTATAGCTTATACATTGTGTAAATATTTTTATTAGTAAGGGGGCAAGGACAACAAACAGCTAATTACATCGAAACCCTCACTAAAGGCTAATAACGTGCTGCATCCGCACAATAATGGATTAATAAACAAAAACCTAATTAAAACAGACTAGCTATTAAAACAGCTAGACCTAAACAAACTTTAAATTGCAAAGAGTACATGCCACGTTTAGAGGCATTTACTTACTTGGCGACTCGGCACCGTACGGGTTCCGTACCGTTATACCAATATTTTACAATATTTTTACTTATTATTTCGTTATTTTTGTACGAAGTTTTCTAAGTAATCGCATTTTTCAAGTTAGACGTCTATAACTCCTAAGCTAACAAAGTTATATAAGTCGTTATCGTTTTCCTTTAAAGTTCATTACATGGACTACCGTAATGTTTTTTTAGTTTTTTTGAGCCAGCCGTGCAGTATTTGCATCGCGTATCGTTTCGGTTCTATGTGTATTAACCTAATGTATTGTAATTCGTCTGTTTTAAAGGTTTACTGTCCCATAGGTGATTGTAACCGCTTTCTATCAGCTGATTAGAGCAAACTCTCCTTATATATTTTAAGAAAAACTCAGAATGTAGTTAGGTTTTGCTGCGTCGCGTCGCTTCGTCGCTTCTTTATCGCCTAGTATGTACACACTTTGAAAGGGCCCTTAGTGGGTAGGGGAAGCTCCTCCCTTCCCATGAGGAGGGGGTGGGGACAATGGATGCAAATTACATCTATATTTACGGCTCTTGTGCCCAAGTGACAGACATCCCGCCTAATTGCACATGAGTCACTGGCTATAATTAGGTTTAATAGCCAATGGCATGATTTATAGACGAATATCAGTGTCGTTGACGTCCTCTGTACTCTGTACTCTGTGGCTCAAGCCGGAGGTCACGGGTTCGAATGCCGCGGGGGGAACAAAAAGTTTTCACTGTTCCATATCGGTGTCACCGTGGGTGAGGGGAGGGATGTAAAAGAGGTCACGTAATAAACTTTCCCTTAGGGGCCCCATATAAGGTCCGGTTTTCCTTCAGTTCTGCCTGAATAGATGCAAAATCGTTATCGTCTGTGTGCAATTTCGAGATCGCATTAGTCGGCCGGATGGACTGAAGCGTTTCATTCCTATGTTGCCAGCTCTGTTTTTGCGACACTACAAAATTCGCGAAGATTTCAACTAAAAACTACTAAAATAATACTGAAAACAATAAAAAAAGCTACTCAACTTAGGAATCCCTAAAGCCCCCAAAACCATGCATTTTTGTTATATTAAAATATTATTATTTATTGAGTTATATTATAAATTTTATCGTTTAATTAAAATATACTAGGAAATATTACGCATATAGTAATTAAAAGGGTAGTTTTAAGAATATTACGGACGAATGCTACGAAGTATTATTATGATAAACTATAATTTATTTATTTTTTATGTGCCTAACGCCATTTTGCATATGATTACTGTCTGGCTCTTTCCTACTAAAACACTACTAGCAACTAACTTCCTACGAAGGAGGGAATAAAATACTTAATTTAGTAGTAAAACTTTGTGAAATAACTAAGTTTGCAACATTAATTCTGGACTGTACGGATGGACTGAACGAACCATGTATGACAAATAGCTTCAGTTCTCGCCAGAGCCGCGGCCGTGCGGGTGTATATCCTGTACAAGCGTAGTGAGTTTACAATTAATAAACACGACCGTAGCTCGCGGAAAACCAGAACGAACTGATGCGATTTTTCCGTGTGTGTACTCGAATCCGTTCAGGCCGAACTGACGTCAGTTCTAACTGAAACGATCGACCTCTCGTCTGTGGGGGCCTTTAGTTTCCGGTATTATTTCCTACGTCGTATGAGGTAAGTTCTTACTTATATTTTTTTTTCGTTTTCACATTACGCCATAACGATATTCGATATCGCGGCCGATAATGTGAGACGTTTAGGTTTTATATTGAAACATATACATATATTTGTCACTACATGACATCGGCGTCATATCGGTTATCGGCTTGGATATTGCGAAAATGCTCTTATGCCGACGACATATGAGCGCATATATCGCCTATCGTATCGCGTAATGTGAAAACGCTCTTAGGACGTCGCGTTGGTAAGCGTATACGCTACGACCCTACAATGCACTTACACATAAATGCACATACAATTCAGATCTTTTTTCAGATCTTTCAGAGATTCATATTTCAGATCTTTCCAGAGAGAGTTTTTGGATCACGCACAAGAATGTAATATAAAAAAATATTATATTAGGTCATTACATATGAAATTGGCGTTTTGTAAAGGAGGAATATAAAGTCGAATTTTTTTAAACATAATATATTTATTTAATCAAAGTATATACCATTGCTATCTATGCACTTTTGTCATCTCATAGGTACTTCATTGATTCCTTTACTAAAAAAACTATTCGGACAGGAATCAATAAAATCTTTGAAGGCGCTTTGGTCTGCCCCATCGGAGTTGAATTTGTGCCTTGCAAGAAGTTATCCAAATTTCGAAAAAATGGTAATCTGTTGGAGATAGGTCCGGGGAGTACGGTGGATGTCTTAGACATTCCAATTGAAGCTCCTCTAATCCTTTGGTAGCCGTCTGTTGTGCAGTGTGTGGTCTAGCGTTATCCTGAAGCAGCAGTGGCCTAGAGCAAATGACAACCTCGGTTGTTTAGCAGCTAGTTTTTCCATCATGATTTGCATTTGCTGGCAATATACATCTGCTGTAATCGTCTGGCTAGATTAAAGAAAGCTGTAGTAGACGACACCGGCACTAGTCCACCAAACGCTCACAAGTAACTTTTTTTGAGTCAATTTTTGCTTGGGGCAGGCTTTGGCTGGTTCGCCAGGGTTCAGCCATTGCGATGAGCGTTTCCGATTATTGTACAGGATCCACTTTTCATCACAGGTAATGATTCGATTTAAAATTTCATTATTGTGCCGGTGTGTTTACTGAACTCAATTCATGAGGTACCCACCTTTCAAGCTTTTTCACCTTCCCAATTTGCTTCAAGTGGATTAAAACAGTTTTATCACTAACACCGCAGCCTGCAGCTAACTCGGACGTGATTTGCGTTGGATCCGCTTCCACAATAGCCTTCAATTCTTCATTATCAACTTTGATATCCGGACGGACGGACGGTCCACGGGGCTTGTTCTGCAGGTCGAAATTTCCAGAACGAAAACGTTGGAACCAAAAACGCACTGTGTTTCCTTTTGCGACACCGCTGCCATATACATCGTTAATCCTTCGAGCCGTTTCTGCAGCATTGGTACCACGGTGGAACTCGTACTCGAAAATAATACGATATTTAAAGTTTTCCATTTTGTAGGCAGAGTGACGCAAAGAAAAAACCAAAAGAGGAAAAAACATACGAATCACAGTTTTCGAAACACAAATGCATGAGCGGTATAAATTTGAAATTGGAATTCCCAACCAAAGAAGATATATTTGTAATCAAAGTGCCCAGTACGATAAAACGCCAATTTTATATGTAAGGACCTAATAGTTTGGAAAAAAATATTTCTCAGAAACTCTTCACACAAAATTTACAAAAAGACGACCTGTGCATTGGACAATTTTTCTGCTGTTATGTAGCTTATTTTATTTGTGTAAAATTACCCAAAAACAATATAGTCACCTTAAAATTGGCTAAAAAATTCATATGTATGGACCTAATATTTAAAAATCCGAAACTCCCATACTATAATTCACGAAATTCTTTCAATAGCCTTCCAATGAATATCACATCAATATTGATCACATTTCAGTGAGTTCAAAGTGTCGTTACGGAATTGATGATAGCTAATCATTTGGCGCAAACTAGAAAACGATCTAGTGTTATAATTGATCACCCGTTTGGGTGCTCCTTTTGTACAGTATGATTTATTTGCAACTATTTACTATATCAATACTGAATACTTGAAGCAAAAACGTTCAGTACAGTTATTGTGCACCCGGAGGAGTATGAAATTTGGACCGATAGAATTTAAGTTTATGTGTAGGAAGATGTGCAAAAAGCTGATATTCTTTTAATGCTTAGAAATACATAAATTATTTATCAATACGAGTTAGAATAACAAAACATACAATTTACACTACCTCAGATTATTAACACACCCTTACCGTTTGACAGATACAATTTTGTTACACGTTGACGTTTGTCAATCTGTCACAACCATAGATTTTGTCACAACATTTACATTTTTTCCCAACATTTATTACACTCTAAGAGGCAAAATAATCCTTAGTTATAACTTTATAAACTTCAATCTTAAATGGTATGGGTTTTTATGGAATTATTATGGGTGAATTTCGACCACAGGTCGACCTCTAGCTATTACGAGTATTATTTCAGTACGTATTGTCTGATGGGTAACGATTATCTACGTGTAAAGTTGTCCCGGAGTGCCATATAGTGGGCCCAGAAAGAATGATAATATCCCCCTTGGCCTAACCCAACCTAACTTACTTTATTTGTATTTCATTATTTCATCTTTGGATACGGCTCGATCGTATATATTCCACGGACTGACAAAAAACAGCCGTAATAATATTGCACACTTGCGTATTTGCCGAGTAAATGAGAACACCGGACGCCCAAGACAGGGACCCATTTAATAATTGGGTGTTTGCCAACATGTAAAAATTTTGTTTTTTTAAACATTCAGAAATAATTTGGTATTAAAACTAGATAAAATTAAAAATAATAAAGATTTAATGTGTAGATATATACATTTCAAAGTTACAAAAATGTTGGAATATTTTTTACAACATTTCAAGTGCATAATATGATGATATATTATTATGATCTGATGATCATACATTTCGTAGCAACTCACAAGCGTCTGACGTCACCTTGCTTGTAGGACTTGTGTGTGGGCCGTTTTAAAAAAACTATATTTTTTTTAATTTTACAGTTAATTTATGTACCTAATACAGGAAAATACCGTATTACTTGGTGGCGACTGGCGGGCCTTGGGTGGCGGGAATTTCATACCTTAAGGCGATCTATTCAATTCGTTTTACTATCTTATACTATAAATGGCTATACTATATATTATACTATAATACAATGTATGTCAGATGATGATTAAAATAATCTCCACTCGTGGACGCAAATGAATGAATATCATATAATATAATAGGAAATATTCATGATTTGGTCCACCTACCATCAGGCGATCCATCTAGTCATTTTGCGATTTTATTCCATAATGCCATGGCATTATGGAATAAAACAGAATGTGATGATGATTAAAATAATCTTTAGCGTCGCAGACGCAAATGAATGTGGAAGAGTAGAGCATCATTTGGTCTTCCCTGGCGCGGACAGTGACGCAATACCCTATTAGGATTTAACTCCATTACAAAGAACAAAATTTTATACTTTCAATTATCAAAGGAGTAATATGTGTCCTTTTACAGAGAGTAATGAATATAAAAATAATCATTAAAATCGCTTTCATTGTGTATAAAAACTATTCTGAGTATTGTAATTTTTAAACCATAATATGTTTAAAATTTCAATACATACTCAGAATAGTTTTTTTTTTAACTTTCCTAAGAAATCTAAATTAAGTTTTTCTTTCTTACCTTTTCCTTATTATGTGCACATGCCAGGATAATATGGGACTATATACTTACTACGAGGTAGTAATTTCTCAGGGGAATACAGAGTAATCATAGCAGAACAAAAAAATTTAACACTGATATTTTCTGAGTAGGTATACATGAAAAAGTAAACTAAACCTATAAAGGATCGGTATTTTTGTAAGAATAATACACTGGCGGACACATAAACTGTATCATAGTGCAAGATAACTTTCAATGAAATATAATGAGTGAAAGTGCAAACTATTTTGATTTATTTCAATGATAATGCTAAGACTGGTTCTTAATCTAATAAAAAATCAATTCATGTGTATAGGTCAACTTTTCTCACTAAAAGAATCAAATTACTCCTTTTGCAGCTTTTTGGAATGAAACAGTAAATAGAACAAAAACGGGTTTATTATGAAAATTTAACAATACTAATAAATGAAAAAGTTTTTTTTTGTTTTTAATAAGGTGTATTACCTCCTCTTGCCCTAATAACTGATTCAAGTCGGTTTCGCATCGACCTGATCACTGTTTTTAAAAGATCTTGCGGAGTATTGTCCCATTCTTGTTACAATGCAACTCTGAGCTCCGCAACCGTTGTTGGGACCGGATTTCTTGTAAATACAGCTCTTTTTAGGTTGTCCCACACGTGTTCTATCGGATTGATGTCCGGGCTACGTGCTGACCAATCCATGGAACGAATCTCAATCTGAGTAAAGTATTGCTCAACTTGTCTCCCTGCGTGCGGACGAGCATTACCCTGTATCAGAATGAAGTTTTCGCCTAAAAATACGCTAAAAGGTACCACATGAGGGTCCAATATCTCCGTTATATAGCGATGTGATGTTAAACCACGGTTATTACGGCCATGTGTGTCTGCGTCAATAAACACAAGTTCAGTTCGAGCATCCATCGATATGCCACCCCAAACCATACAAGACCCGCCTTCAAATGGAACCCTCTCCTCAATGCAATTTTGAGCATATCGCTCTCCTCGTCTACGGTAGACTAGTCTGCGACCATCATCACCGTAAAAACAAGTCCTATGTTCAGCAGTGAATAATACGGAAGCCCATTGCTCTTCAGTCCAATTTAAGTATTCACGAGCAAATCTTAGTCGAGCTTGCCTGGGAGCTGCAGACAATTTTGGTCCATTTGCGGGTTTGAAGGATATCACGCTCTTTTAGCCTTCTTCTTATGGTTCGTGCACTAACTGCTTCGTCACGTACCTGGTGGAGCTCATTTTTAATGCTTATAGACGTTAAAAACCGATTTCGCAAGGAAGTTGTCACAATAAACCTGTCGTCACGAGACGATGTCACCCGAGTTCTGCCGATTCCACATCTTCTTTTGTCTCCTGTCTTGTCTACCTGCCTCCATAAACCTTCTGTAAACTCGGAAAACCGTAGACTGGTTTACATTTAAATCTGCAGCAATTGTTGGTTGGTCTAGGCCTTGCTGCACTAGAGCAACAATTTGTGCGACTTTTTCGGACGATACGTCCATATCCGTGAGAGAAAAACGTGTTTAAAATGAAAACAGACTAGCAATTAAACAATTAGTAACGATAATTCAACATGTAACAAAACAAAAAAAAAAATAACCATCAATCACAACATTAACGTAACACGAGTTAATCTTTAGTAATTGACGAGATTTCTTCTATTGAGTATTTTCTTTCTTTTGTGACAGTACCATATTTAAATTTAATTTTGTTTTTGTGTTTATAAATCAGCCTTTATTTTCCAATACCAATAAATGTAAAAAGTTTGCATATTTCGTAATAAAATTTGATTGAATGTGTTCTTGCACTATGATGCAGTTTATGTGTCCGCCAGTGTATTTCTAACAACATTTATGTACCATTACTCTAATACCATTACTATAATAATTGCCTTAAAAACCAATATGTGGCTTGATCAAATTTTTATGATCCAAAACAAAATGTCTGAGGAAATTTTATGAAATTTTGAGCGATTGTCAAATCAATTCAATTCATTTATTCACATGAAACATGGTACAATATTATAGTTGTCATTACAGAAAATTTGTCATGTAACATTACGAAAATCCGCAGTCATAATCACAGGTGCATGCCTCAACATCCACAGGGCAAAAGTCGAATATAATGACTATGTACCTACCTATATTTTAGGACTTGTAGAATAAATAAATAATAAATTCTCCATTGAACACAAAGATAAAATATATTTTATAAAAACAAAAACTCAAAAAAAAAATAAAAACAAATTGGCGGTCAAAGCAGTTTCTTCCAGGCAACAAGATTTTCAAGATATTAAGAAGTTCACTAACTTCCATTCCAAGGAATATAAGATCAACTGACACTTAGCTTTAGGCGATCGGTTTCATACAATTTGTTTTTACTGGATAGGTACCATCGAAATTTGATTTAGCTGATCAAAACCCAAACTTTTGGTGCTCCGAAAAATACTGGAAAATAGAGTCGAGCTTTTATCCCTAACGACTGAACATCGCCTGAAATTTAATTTAATACAAAAGAATTGAATGAGGACAAAATATTATATATATTATATTTTGCTATGTAATAATTGTATATTTAAATACGATTAAAGTATTACGTAACTAACGTTTGGTTTGTTCGGTCTATTTGGTCGCAATCTGAAATAAAAACACCCATTTTTGTAGTGCATTTTTTTTTACTTATAAGTAAAAATGCACAAAAAAGTATGAAATAAAACTTATTTTCTACTACTAAGTTTTCTGTGTTCCTGTGTCATGGATGTGTATTAAATATGTGTACAATAGGTATTATAAAAATCTTTAATAATTTATGTATAGTATAAAAGTATTAAATATACTTTCCGTTGTCTGGTACCTGTAACACAAGTTCTTCGGGTGCTTATCACGGGACCAGACAGACGTGGTGTGAGACGTCCATTAAAGATATTACTGTCGTATTAAGCGGTGAAAAAAAAGGTTAGTTGAAATATTCCGTATTTTATTCTAGGGTTAATTGAATTATTCAATACTATACAAAAATACTCCTTCGTTTATTTTAACATTTAATTGAATTTGTTCGTTCATATTTTGTAAGTGGCAATATTCGTATTTTGAATATGTAACTTACATGCCAATGCAGAATTGGTCCAATTTTACCAGAAACACGTAGACTTCTTGCAGATTTAAGATTACCGTAATATATTGCATGCTACAATTTACAACTTTACACAGAAGTGTGGGTTTCTTATTCAAATTTTATAAGATATGGGTTTCTTATAAAATATATTGTATATATATTTTCACATCATTTTACGTTACGGCATTCTTAAGCGTCGGTCAAACTTAACTTAACAAAGGTAGAAAGTTAAAAACCTCCGATGGGTCAAAAGTTCTAACCCAACAAGGAAATACAACAACGGGGACTATCTTTTATATCATAACAAAATTAATTAGAAGTAAACATATAGGTCAAAATAAGAGGCTTTCAAGTCGTCACAGACGACGAATATACTATCATATTTTATTTTAAGATAATATATTGCTTGCTATACAGTTTGTATGAACTATCACAGTCGGCTAAGATACGCTATATTTTCATACAACATATATGAAATATGTCCAGGTATCTTAAAATAAAATATTATAGTATCTTTGACGTCTGTGACGACTTGAAAACCTCTTATTTTGAGCTATATGTTTACTTCTAATTATCTTTGTTATGATATAAAAGATAGTCCCCCACTGTTGTATTTCCTTGTTGTGTTAGAACTTTTGACCCATCGGAGGTTTATAACTTTCTACCGTAATTATTTTACTCTTAGGGGGTTTTTATGAGGAAACTTTTAATCTTCTTTGGCTTTTGATAAAAAAATATTTTTTCATAAAGTACGGCCGATAAACGTCTCTCTGACGTTTCTTCGCTCAACTTTAAAATAGATGTACGTACAATAACATTGCGAAGCGTCCATGTTTATTTATGTGCGAATAAAACTTCACTTACCACATGATTGATGGTGACCGTAGAGTTACAGAATTTACAGATATGTCAACATGAAAAATTAATGATCCATCTTTTGCATTCGTTATTGTTCATACTACCTACCTATATAATAGGTAGGTAGTATGAATAATAGAAATAAATTAGAGAAACTGAGCCAACCAGTATATTTTTCCTTAAAACTGTTCACCTTTGTAAGAGATAGTACGCATAATTATGCAGAACTAGCTTTTGCTCGGGGCTCCGCTCACGTAATACAGTAACCCACGGGAACACTGTACTTTTTCGTGATAAAAAGCCAATGAGTCAATCCAGAGCTTAAACTACTTCCATACCAAATTTCCCCATTCAACTCCTATTTCTTTAATTGCGTTTTGATTTTTATATAATGTATATAATATAATTATTCTTCCATCTCTATAATATATACCTATTTTTTCGAAAGTTATCATCATTTTCTTCCAATCTATCCAATATGTCCAATGCTTTTTTCCAAATCTATAAGTCCCATATGTGTGTTTTTTTCTAAATCTAGCCTTTTATCAATTAGAAGTCTAAGTATTAAAACTGCTTCTCTTGTACTTAAATTTTTCTAAATCGCAACTCCTCCCAACAAGAAACATCATCGATTCTTGGGTAAATGCAGTTGTGTATAATTTTGTTTTTAAAAATATATCTATCGAGTTCATTGGAAATGAATCTACGGAATCAAAAAAAATATTGTCGCTGAGCGACGAGAATGTCGGATTATGTAAAAAAATACAAAATTAAACTACAATGTTGAATGATAATTATTTTATTCTTAGACTAGCTTCTGCCCGCGACTTCGTACGCGTAGATGTTGAGGTGACTAATTTTCAATTATTTTTAGAAAGAGACTTTAATGATGCTAAAATTAAATTAAATTAAATGGAAAATGGTTTAAGATTATTTTATTCTTAGAGGGACCTCTAAGGAGGACTTCTGAGTTCTACGCGTAGATGTTGAGGTGACTAATTTTCAATTAGTTTTAGAAAGAGACTTTAATGATGCTAAGATTAAATTAAATTAAATGGAAAATGGTTTAAGATTATTTTATTCTTTGAAGGACCTCTTTATATACAACATTAACTGTATTGCCGTGCAGAGCAAGGACCACCAGACTGCTAGCCGAACTTACTCTGGAACACGCAACATAGAACTGTCCGTGTGAGAAACAGTTCTCTCTTAGGTCTATCCCAGCCACTTTCAATCGCTGCCCCAGAGCTTTATTGATGGTGAAGCATACTTTTAGGGGAAACTGCAGTCTTTTAAATACAACTGAATACTCTGATGGGATCAATGGTATTTTAGGTATGAATGGTTTCCTCTTGAGCACATCTAGTGAGTACAGTAGCTTCGACAATGTTGCGATAGAGAACTTTTATCTGGAGTCTGGTGCCATTACACAATTTTGGAAGCTTAATATTTCTTAATAACATAACTGGTGCTCCAATATTCAAACGGAGATTATCTGGTGGAAGACTGTTGGGTTTAGAGTATTATATAGTTATACGGGATAGCTTACTGCATCATCAGTTTATCGCTACTTAATCCACTCACTTATATTATACTTCATATGCTTCAAATAGCTTGAGTAAAAGTTAATTTATTGTGGCTGCGTTTTCATTTTTGGGAGTCAAAATGGCACGCTCATAATGTCATATGTCATGAGATTGGTGACATCAGGGTAAACTGCGTTAGTGAGTCACTGTTGCCAAACTTTTTAGTAGTAAAAATTGTAGGGTAATCGCCGTTTCCTATTTTAAGCAACAATTCATAAGACTGTTCAGCAGACTGTTCACCTCTCAAATTGACTTTTATGTTTTTTTAAAGCGAGCTTTTGTATGTGACTCCACATGTATGATGACTTTAAACACGACTTTACCTCATCCACTCGTGTGCCACTGGGTACTACGGGTATCAAAATAAAAAGCTTGTAGAGAACATTCTAAAAATATACAACAAATATAGTAAAATGGTCAAGCATGAGTCTGACTCTGAAAAAAAATACATTCATACCCCATAAAAATCGTGAAATATATGTTTACTTATTTTCCTCCTTCCTCGACCTCTTCAGCGTCGCGATCTAAAACTGTCAAGCAGATCAAGTGTCGACCCTTCGAGGGTGGGAGGGTTTTGGGTATCCCGCTTTTTTATTTTCAAATTATATTGAATACTAACTAGAATAAATTCCCTATATGACTATGTAACTGAAATTTTAAAAATACTAAATGAAAACAAGCAATCTTGATCTGAACACAAAAAACTCTTAAGCGTCGCGCTTGTTTTTTCGATTTTCATTGATGAATTGTGAGTAAAAATTTGGCATGTTATATATTTTTGGAAACTATAATAAACATCCTACACATTTTATGAAAAAAATTGCAAGGAATATAACATTAAAAATGCAAAATATAAATATGATTTCACCGGGAATTAAATTTTTTGTGTCAGTTTTTGAAGCTAAATTATGGCGAAATAATATGACACACATACAAAAGTTTTTATTTAATTAGTTAAATATATGTTTAAATAATGTTTTATATAAAAATTCGAAATCTGTAAATAAAATTAACATAAACATCAAATAATGCAAATGACAACTGATGACATTTGTAATCAGACTAATCTGGTTTTTATATATTCATAGATTCGAAACGTTATTTTTTAATGTACTCAGTCAATAAAAAAAAGCTACATGGCCGTCTTTTATGTCTGTACAAGAATAAAAAATAAAAACCAGAGATTATGAACCATATAACTTTAAATCATACGACACGGAAAAATCGACTTTCGCGTGCCGTGTGGCAGCGCGCGACGCATGCAGGGGTAGCTGTCAACGCCGTGGTATAACAGCGCGCGACGCTTGCAGGGGTAGCTGTCAACGCCGTGGTACAGCGCGCGACGCTTGCAGGGGTAGCTGTCAACGCCGTGGTACAGCGCGCGACGCTTGCAGGGGTAGCTGTCAACGCCGTGGTACAGCGCGCGACGCTTGCAGGGGTAGCTGTCAACGCCGTGGTACAGCGCGCGACGCTTGCAGGGGTAGCTGTCTACGCTGTGGTACAGCGCTCGACGCTCAACAGGGACTACATTTACATGCGCTACAAGTTCCAAGCCGAAAATTCTCATTTAATATCTTTCCCTCATACAATGTTTAATACCCCTTTTCACCAGCGAATAGATCTAATTTTAGAAAATATTAAATTACAGTTTTAGCAGATCATGTCAAACAGCAATATCACACAGATCTGACCACAAACAAAAAAGTGACGTACAAACGTTGATACCCCTTTTTAACCCTTTAAGTTAAGTTTAAGGGTGAGTTTCGCAAAATACCTTCTTAGTGGTCACAAAAGGAAGCCACAGTCCAAATATTACGTTTCTAGCTTCAGTAGTTCTGCCTCGGCGTTGATGAATCAGTCAGTCAGGACATGTTACCTTATTTAATAGAAGATTAACATAATATTATTAAGTATCCTCGACATAATGCCTGTGAACAAACAAATTGCATAATTTCCACATGAGTACCTGAGTACCACCTGGGATACCAAGCTTAGCTCGTAGTTTTAGTAGAACGATAAAATAATTAAAAATAAATATAAAAGAAATAATAAAAATCACAAAAATATTTATCTGACCGGGATTCGAACCCACCACATTCCAAATTTCCAAACAATACAAAATTATACATAGGTACACGCATACCAAGCTGCCAGTCAGATTGACGTAAGTGAGGCGAAATTATTGATATAAGTTGCACGACGAAAGAAAAAAAACACATATTGCTTAAAAATGCGCAGTTTCTAAGGGATAAGACCTAGCTAGATCGATTTTGCTCCCCCTAACATCCCTGCATACTAAATTTCATCGTAAAAATTGTAGCCGTTGCCGATATTTCGATTATATATAAACAAGATTGTGTTGTTGAAAGTATAAGATATTTCATTTTTTTTCCAAAAAGGTAAACTACAGGGGAATCTTCGTTTCCAAAATATCGAGCACCAAAATAAAAAAATCGGAAAAATTTGATTTTTTTTTCACTATTTCGGCCATAACTTTTTTCGTTTTTGATTTTCTCGAAAAATTCTTTTTGCACTTTACAGCTCGTGTTTTGAGCCTTTTTTGAATATCATATCTTCAAAACTCTCCGAGAGATAAGGGGATCGCACTCTTTCGTGAAATCGGGGCCTATACTGGAGCGAACGAAAAGACATTTCCAATATCAAAAGAATTTAAATTTGTAATAAAAAAGGCCATAAAATCGGCACCTACAAAAAAAAATCTGGCATTTAATGGAATATCTTTTGTTTCTTTGATCTGTGTTTAAATAAATCAAATTAGGGATGAGAAAATTTTTGACGAGACAGACATGCGTAATAAACTAAATGTAGATCGCTTGACGACTATGATCTGATCGAGCTAACAGATTCTGATTCCTGACAGATTTATTCAAATTATTCAAGGGAGACCATCCCATCCCATACGGGTTGTAGTAGACCGTAGGTATATTTTTTTTATTAGTATCCAAGACAAAACAAAAATGTTTTTTTTTTTTACTATAGTCATTATTAGAAGCCTTAGGGGGCTCATATTATTATGTTGTTTTAAAACAAAATATGCTGCATATTTTAAGCACAATTAATTGTTGTGTGTGTGTGTGTTTCTGTGTGCTGTGTCGTGTGTGGTGTGTGGTGTGTGGTGTGTGGTGTGTGGTGTGTGTGTATGTGTGAAGCACCACATATAAATATATAAAGTCAGTTCGGGTAAGAGGAACCATACATAGTATCTTTACCCTCTGGGGTAAAAATACTGCATCCTTCTTACTACGATAAGAGTATAAGAGGAACATACTTGACTAAGCCTCTGGCATCTATCGCCATAGACCATGTAACCCCTTGTGTCAATACGATTTTTAGGTTTTCGTCGTCGTTTCGCTCTGCCCGTCGTCCGTCCATCTGTCTGTCTGTCTGTCTGTCTGTCTGTCTATCTGTCTGTCTTTTTGTATGTCTGTCCGCTCTTCTAGCTAATATAATTATGAATATAAATTGATGAAATTTGGTATAGATCACAATATAATGTGTACAGCTCTTGATTTTGGCACCATAAAATAATTATAATTTAGGGGTTGCTCTCCATAGATGTTAGGTATCATCGAATAGGTCATTCAAAATAAAGTTATGGTTTTATGGATAACATGTTTACACAGTCAACTATTGTCGAGTAATTGGCCTCCAAAGTAGTTTAAAAGTCGGTCCCCACCCCTGACATTTCTAAATTATGAGACTTAGAAACTTGCAATTTTCAATGCTGAATGATCTATAGTACTAAATACTCTTTGGGAAAATTATTTTGAACGAATACAGACAAAAACTTTTGAAGTAATTTGAAAAAAATCAATTATGCGTTTAAAGTTTCGGAACCCTCCGTAGACATGTCCTTACAAGCTTTAGTTAGGTTATTTTAAAAAAGGGCTAAATATTAAATATGCTATCATTAAAAATATATCAAAAAGATACTTATTATTAATATAATATATTTATAAATACAAGATTGAAAATTCCTTTTATACTTCAATAATACGCTCTTACTTGACAAGTCTCATGAGGACTCTTGTTAGATTTGAGAGTTCTCAATATTTTTCAAATTGATCTTGAATGCACAAAAGGAATTGAGAATTCTAACAATATATTCAATGATTTAATCATTTGGCTATCTTTTTTCAGATAAATAGAATTGATTATATGTATAAAACTTTAATTTCAATAAGATAATGCCTAAACAGTATTATTACAATTAGTATCCTTATGAATTTCTGCATTTTTGACACGCAGAAAGCTAATATATTATGATGTAGACATCCTATATGAAATGACTAGCTTTTGCCCGCGGCTCCACCCGCGCGGCGTGAATACAGTCTCCCACTGAAAAACTGTACTTTTTCGGAGTAAAAATCTATGTGTTAACCCAGAGCTCAAACTACTACCATACCATAGCATCAAAATCCGTTTTGTAGTTTTTGCGTGAAAGAATCACAAACATCCAACCATTCATCTTCACAAACATTCACATTTAAATAGTAGTAGGTAGGGCGCAGTCTACTAAAAATAGAGACCCACAGTTTGCAGGCAAATGTTATTATGAATAATATTCCCAGTATTAATAATGATACGTGCGACTGGTTTTAATTTGCAGCATGGTAGCCGAACTTTCTGTAACTTCTCCGCAACGTAGGTGTTACAAAGGTGGGGAACTAAATATTAGTTTCCACTGTCGGCGACACTTCACAGTAGCTTGAATTAATCTTGTCTTTTGAATTGCGAATAGTACAGGATGTGCAAAAATTTATAAGATTTAACACGTTATAATAAATATTATGTTTCTAAAAACTCATAAACGATTGTAAAGCTACAGCGAGCTGTAAACCAAGCTTTCTCGTGCGCTTTCTTTTATTTTTTTTACCGACTTCCAAAAAGGAGGCGGTTATACGTGCGGCTGTATAATATTTTTTGAAGAAAGCTTTAGAACGTTTTTACATTGCGTGGTGTGATATCGCATGTCGCACCGATAAATTACTAAGGTTCGCTCTTATGTCTTTGGCATAAGTGCGTAAAATATTTAGTTTAATTTATGTTATATTCAGAAATTTTGAGGTATTATTAGGTACTTCATCAACGTTAAAAATATATAACATTTAATTTGTAGTTTTAAATCGCGTCAACCGAAACATCTCACAAACCTCACCAACAGAACAGCATTTGATACATACATTGTTGAAAATCAAATCAATATAATATTACTTATTGGTAAAAAAACAAGCTCTAATGACAGGTGAAGTACAACATGCTTTTGCGACAGTGAATATGAAATATGAGATGACATATGGATATGGATCTTTAATGTGATGGATACAAAATGTAACAAAAATATAGTATTCTTCTTACAAACTCAACAAAAATAATAAAATACACAGTGCTTAATAGACATAACAATTATAAAAACAATAATATCAATTTGCAATAAAATTTAAAATAAAATTATAATAAAATAATTTCAATAAAAAAGGCTACAAACATTGACAATTTATTTTATTTACTGCCACTCCTCTTTTTAATATAATACATATATGCTGCCACTATTATGTGCTTATTATTATTAATATTGTGTTTAAGTTTTCTTTTAAGTTTCGGAAAAAGTACAAATATCGGGACAGTCGGATAAAGCGTACTACACAATCTTCTGATCGGCACACACCATTGTGTGCCGATCAGGTTGGTTCTGCCAAGTTTCACGTAAAACGGTTTACAATTTTTTTTTTCGTAGTCTCGTGGGAACATTAATAGTTAAAAATGTTACTTAGTAGTTTATTATTATCCATAGCGTCAGTCAAAAGCTTGTGTATAAAAATTAATTCCATATATTTACGGCGATCTAAAAGTGATTCAAGATGAAAATATTTAATCATATCGGTGTAATGTGGAAGCTTACTGACCATACCATGCTTGTAGGAGAGATGCCATAAGAATCGTTTTTTGGACTGTCTCGATACGATTTGGGTATATGGCATAATGTGGATTCCAAAACGGGCTGCAATATTCGAACTTGCTACGTACTAAGGCGTTATAAAGAATTATGGCAGTTTGTGGATGCTTAAAGGAAGCGCAATTTCGTTTAATGAAGCCCAGCATTTTGAAACCATGAGAAACGATGTCATCAATGTGTTTATTGAATTGTAATTTGATGTCTAGTATAATTCCAGAGCTCTGATATCTTGATCTTGTTTTAAATGATTATTGTCAATATAATATGTGACTGAAGAATGTTTATGCTAGCGTGAGAAGCGCATGTGAAAACACTTGTTAAAATTTCAAACCATTTGATTGTTTTCGCACCAAAACCAATAAGATTATTGGTATTGGTATTAGTAAATCAAAGATATTTAGATCACTTTAAGGTCAAAACAGTCGTGTTCTTTACTAATTGATTTTACTATTTTGAGGCGTATAAGTGAATGTCAGAGTAATGGAAATATGCAGCTATATCAAATATGAACAATTAAAGAGTAGGGGACCTAATCTAGAGCCTTAAGGCACTCCCGATAGTGCAGGAAACAATGGGGATGAGAATTCATTAATAACTATAAACGATGACCTGCCGGTAAGGTAAGATCTGATCCAGGACTGCATCGTACTTACTAGGCCAAACGATTCTAACTTACTCTAAAGAATAGTATGCGAAACTTTGCCAAAGCTTAACTAAAATCCGTATAAATTACGTCCACGCAGTTTTGGTACACACGTCATACACGTCGGACATACGTCCATGGAATCCATAAGTTCGTCAATAAAAGCAGACATGTTCATGGTTGTGGATCTAGTACTCACAAAACCATAATGATTTTTATAAATGAAGGGTTTTACGTGATAAAGGAGAGAACAGGGTAAACTAATTTTTCAAAAATCATTCCAAACGTGGCTAATATAGAGATCGGTCTGTAACGGTATTATGAGAGCTTGTTTCCATATTTTGGAAAAAGAACCACGGCATAAAGAAGCGTTAAAGATGTGAAATAGAAGTAAAGTAATACTTTTTGCACTGGATTTAATGAAAATAGGCGGGAACCGTCATTATCTGCGCCTTTATTAGCATCGACGCATTTTAATTCTTTATAAATTCATAAAATGATGATAAGAGTTTGTAGTTACACTAAGATGTTTGTGATTGATGGAAGTATCTTTAACTAGTATAGCATCACCACTGTAAGAATCGGAGAAGCTTTTGGCTAAAGATTACATATGTCAGATCCAGTTGAAGCACTTCAATTATTGAGACTTACAGATGAAGGGAGGCCTAATAAGGTCTGAGTGTTTTTTTGATTTGACATAATATGACCAAAACTGTTTTGGGTTTGATTGTATAGCTGTTTCTATTCTATTTATATACTGACTATATTGGGGTGCTTGTAGTTTCTTAGAGTGATCTCTTAGAATTTAAAGAGATGAGATCTAATGAGTTCCAATACTTTTTGTAACTAATTCGATATTTATTTTTTCTTTAAGGAGTATGATAAGATCGCGGCCAACGCGGCGGATAAGTGTTGTTTTTGCGTTTAGAGTTATATTTTGGTACGTGCATTGTTATTAATTATTTTAATTTGGTGAACAAAACATCGATCATGGAATCCACATCCTTGCATTCGCTGAAGATATCATCCCAATCAATTGAAAAAAGTTTATAATTTATTTCTTTTTAATCAGCTTATAAATAGTTGTATACTAGTTGTATACTGTTCAAGGTATACCCATCCGACTAAGCGGCATCTAAGTAACTTACTTGGATGGGTATGTAAAAAGTCGGACCTGCACCTGATCTCTCGCCAGTCGTGTCGGTCTCACTGGGTTATGAGAGTAGAGGAAGAGTCAACGCGTTATATATTATTATTATTATCATTATTTTTAGCAATATAAATGCAATATCTCCAATTTACATGAGTAAGTAATACCAAAGTAAATAATACAAGTCATATATATATATATATGTATTATTTACTATATATATTATATATAGGATATAAGATTGGTTCCCTTTGTAATTTAAAATATTATTGAACTGCGTGAGGCCATTAAAATTGGCAAAGTCTACAAGATCATTTGCAAGAGAATTACCACTTGTATTAGGCAGCAAGTGAGTAGTTTCGTAGTCTACAGACCTTTGGCAAATTAAGTCTCCTACAATCATAGCATGATCAGCACCTTCTAAGGCTTTAGTGGTATTATTTACAAAGTGATCGAACATATATAAGTATAAACTTTAAACCCACAATTTTCGGAGACATTTACAAATATGTTCTTGCGGCGTTTATTTTATACACTGTTACCTAATTGTGACATCACAGTTAGGTTCGACTTTTGTATGGGGCGTTTTCACGAGACTTGCGTAATTTTGTAAACAAATCGCTCTACCTATGAAAATATTGATTTTATATACCGTTTCGTCTGAAAATTTACTCATATTTTAGAGTACTATTCATTTATGCAATACAAAATCTACCGCATACAATAACTAGTTTCATCGAAAATAGTCATCGCAATTGTATTATGTTTCCCTTACAATCTTTCAAAACTCTAAAGTTTTAAAGTTTTTCAATAGTAGAACACTTTCTTCATTTGTATCAAATTATATAGCAAATCAACATTGGTGAAATATTTTTGTTACACGCTGTATATGAGACAAAAAATTATAGAGACAGAACTGCAAGTGTTTTTCAGACACTAGTGACTAGTGTCAAGTTTTTAAGGGGTAATGCGGTTGATAGAACGGAATTTGGAGTTCTTTGAAACCTTTTTTCTCAGCCATCGTATTGAAAAGTCCCAAGAAAATATATGTTAATCTGCATTATATGCAACTGAGGACTGTCTTTTTATAAATTGAAATTTTTATTTAAATATTGATTTAAAAATATGCTAAGTCCTTTTTTTTTAAGTTAAAACCCTTTTTTCTCTTCTTCTATAAGTCACACAAGTGCGAAACTTATTTTAGTATTTTAAGTAAGACAAGACTCAGGGAAGGTAGTTTTAGTTTTTGCAAATTTTGTCTCAAATATTTAAAGCGATTTTTTATCCGATTTCAATACTCTCCGGTCGGCGCGATTCGCACTTGTCGCCTACGAAATTAGTATGGGACTTAACGCTCAAGGTCACTGGCGTTATACAGAGCCTTAAGTGAAAACACTCTGAATAAACAGGCGCCACTCACATAACATTAAAATAATGTTAAATTTGTTGCTCCAAGACACAGGCTGAGGACAGTGAACATTTACTTAACATTTTCGCAATATTAGTTTTACACACCACTACAATATAACATAGGTACCTACTACATAGATAACTTACTATATTATCTAGATTTTAGAAATAGCTCATACTTTAATAACATTCGCCCTGTCCGATATAAGACTTTAAAGTTGACTGTGGTTGTACCACGGAACAGAAAACAAGTGGAAGTGTTATTATATATGAGTATGGTACCGGCAATCATACATCACACTACACACAAAGAATTCGTTTGATTGGTCATTTATATTTTAGTAAAAGGTAGCATGTTTTATTAGTAAATATAACAACGGATAAGGTTTATTTTGATAAACTGCGAAAACTACTTACGACGTTTTGTGTTCTAAGTGAAATGAAATTAAACTAATCTTGAGTGAAAATATATACGCGTAAGAACGCTTAGTCGTGGCACGCGAACCACGCCTACGTCGCACTTCCACTTGTTTTCAATTCCTTGGGTTGCACTTCTACGCTGTGGTTGAAAGTTTTTGGGGTGAAAAATTGACAATGTAACCTAACTGAACAATAAGAATAATTTTGTTTTTGATTGTTAAATTTTGTTTTTCCATTGCGACTTTTTTACGACCATCAGGAATGTCACTATAACATTCTCGTTACCTTGCGTAACTGCATGTAAAGGTGTCATGTGCCACCTTAGAATGGCCAACGTAACCGAGCCGTATCCAATTACAAAGTTGATAAAACTAATTTACAATGTCCTGCAGGACGGCGCCATATTTATAAATTAAAATATCATATAAACTCATTAAATGACGGACAAACTAATCAACACTGCCAACTTAATTATATGCTCCGGCTGGTGCGGCCAATTGACGAAATTCACAAATTACGTTTATTATTATCAGCGACATTCTGTATACAGATGTGGTATTTTTATCCGAATGAAATATTTTACCCAACATGAGGCTATTACTTATGTGACGACAGTATGCATTACCAAATTTTAACATTTCTTAACTACTCTCAGTAAGTATGGACACTCGCACTGCCGTACTCCGCACCGGTTTGGCGCCGGCTTTGAAGGTAACGCGACCGCGCGGTTTTGAATCGACGTTAATTAATACATATTTCTTGAACGAGAATCGAATAGTTAATGATCATCCTTGAATATCTGCTTGTTTGTGTGTGGCATTGTAGCTCCCAAACAGATGAACCGATTTTGATCTATTTTTGTCTGAAAGCTGACGTGATCGAGGGTGGTCATAGCTGCATATAGCACGAAAAGCTTCTTGCAACATTGATTACGAAAGTCTAATCTTTTCACGAATTTTGGATAAAAGCGTACAAAAAATATTCATCAGGTTGAGATTATAATTGATATAATAATATTATTATGATTTTATCCTACATTTTATTGTTCTATAACCGATAGCACACTTCAGATCCTTGAGAATTTGTAATTTCAATAACAGACATCTTGGTAAACTACAGACTACCAGAGATAAGCTCAATTATTATCGAAATGATGTTCGAAGTTTAAACTTCTTATCGTTCGAAAGTTCGTTAGTTACAGAAACTACTTGGAAATAGATTCGATATCATTAGACTGTCAAGAAGAAATGGATAAAAATATCGCTTAAGACTATAGATTGAGTAATTTTAAACTCTAGGTTTAATACAGGTATTTTTATCTTTTTGAAAGAAAACCTCTTTTTTGAGGCAAACATTTACTATCCCTAGGTACTAAGTTTGATTTCTAAATATTAGGTACCTAACCTACTTAATGTGTATATGTATGTTAAAATTAAAAATTAAATAACGTTTATTTCGGGCGGGATAGGCCCATATTATAAATACCTTACAGACTAACATACATATTATTATTATATGTATACCTAAAAACTACACTTTATCACGTGTTGTCAACAACGTGATGCGCGCTTCTTTCCGGAGTCTCCCCTGGAACATTCGGTAGACCACACCCGTCGGCCAGAACTCCTCCACCTCGAAGGTCGACAAAATATGCGTCAGCACTCTCACCACAAAGGAACTCAAGGCGATGGACGTCTTCTTGCGGATGTAGTCCACGTCGTCCTCGACCTCCATGGATCAGTGCAGGCGCAATACGTGCAACGGCGTCGCAGGTACCTCACACCGCAGCCGCAGTTTGGGTAAGGTGTGGTGCCGTGGTGGTTGCGGGCGGCGGGCTTCTTCTTCTTTCTTCCTTCCACCAGTATGAAGCCCTCCTCGTCGCATCTCCTGCTCTCGTCCTAGCCAGGACGAGAAGACTCCGCCTTGCGGCTCTCCACAGCCTTATGACTCTCTTTCTCCCCCTTTGTCTTCGCCCGCGGGGGAGGTGCGGGGCGACTGGCGACAGTCGCAAAAGTTTTCTGCTGAGTCGCTTATTGATTTGGCGGCTGCACGACCTGGAGGGGACGGCACTGACACGCAAAACGATGTGTCAGCGCGCGCACCATCACGACGTGTGTTGACAAAGGCAGTTCAATGATCGGGTGACCTACTTAATGAATTATTACATTTTAATTGTAGTAATTCACTACGCAAGTCACGGATGATAGATTCCGATACATCCAATCTACCTCACATCTCGTCCAGCTCTGCTTTCATACTGTTGAAGTTCTTCAGCAGGCTGGAGACGTCGACGTGGTCCATCGTTGCTACCGGCAGCCTGTGTAGATCTTTCGCCACAAAGGCCGGTACGTCGTCTGGATCCGTCTGCTTCAGCAGGTTGATGATGTCCTACACGCTTCGTTCACCGCCATCTCTCCTCTGTGATGGCATGTGGGTGCTCTGGCCGAGCGTCTCGTACAGCAGCTACATGCCCGTGCAAATCTCCTCGCTGGTGAAAGAAGATTTGCAGATCTGCATGATACTGACCTCGTCTATGGTGTCGATAGCATCTGGATGAATGCCAGCAATTTGTTGGCCACCATCACCATGGTACACGTGCAGCGGCGCAGCCGCGCAACTCGCAAACAATTAAATTTTGCTTCGTCTGTAATGCGGAACGCGACCGTTCTATAGCGCTCAACGCACGATACGTATAGGCAGTTAAATAAGAGTTGGAACAAACAACATGTATTCACGTTACGTTGTGTGCTGTCTATGAATATAATCATTACGTGACGTAGCACGCCATGATTATTCATAGACAGCACACGACTTAATATGTTTACATGTTTTAGGCACCAACTATTATCTACCGGCCTTATAGGTGCGTGAAATATTATTTAGTGCTTGCTCTTAATTGTCTATTCACAATTTAAATGGGCTATTTATCACAACTATATTAAACTATTTTCAAAATTAATTTAATTGTTTGTAATGGTCTAAATTATTAGCGTATGGTTTTCATTAATTTAACTATTCCTATAGTAAGTTTAACAGCCTCCGTGATCCAATGATTTAGTGCTTTGCTCTCGACTCGGAGGTAGTGGGTTCGATTCCCGCATTGGAACAACAAAAAAATTTTTGTTCCAAGTTTGATTAGGACAATGCAGGCTGATCACCCGATTGTCTGACAAGAAAGATGATTCATGCGTCGGATGGGCATGTAAAAAGTCGGACCTGCGCCTTATCTCTCGCCATTCGTGTCGGTCTGCCGTCCCACTGGGTGTCGAGAGTAAAGGAGGAAAGAGTGCGCTTGTATACTGCGCACATACTTGGTCACTAAAAAAGAACTCCCGCGTAGCTGGCCTGGTTTCATTAAAACCGGACACCGTCACCGAAATCGGTGTGGGGAGCTATTATCATTCTATATTCATGGCAGTGTCTGTTGTTCGTATCAACAAGGTACCGCAGGCTAGAGTTTCCACAAATATAAAATTGCTTTTGGAAAACTAGAGGCATTTAAAAATGTTATTAAATAGCATCTATGTAAACCAACGATCTTATATACACAAATATACCCCACGAACGCTCGAAGTGTATCCCCTTTTGACAAGTGCTTAAAACGCGAGTAAGCACTTGTGTCTCGCAGTCACGCACAAACTATCCGACTGGCAACATACCGAAGTGCTGGGTTATAAAGTGCAAAAATAATACATTAACCATCCTTAAAAAAACCTGGGATATCTTATTTTCGGTAAGTAATTATTCAATCTAATGCGTTTGTAGCTAAATGTAATATGTCTTTTAACTTGATTAAAATGTTATTCAACGTAAATATTTAAAAAATCAAATAAATCGTATACCTCCAAAAGCGTGTCAACAAGGACGCAATTACTGTCTCTGTTCCTCACGTGAAGTTCATAGTCGGTGCAAGTGAGTACGAGATAACATGGTATCTCCATGGTAACCGGCTTTTTGGAACAGAGTAACATTGTAAATTAGTATAGATGCTTGCTGACTTTTATTACTGAAAGTATACTTTAAATTATATAAAAATGGATTGCAATAGGCAATTATCCTATGATGAAAATATAGATGAAACTGTTGATATTTTATCACTAAGCAATATTTAAAACCAATTTAATCCACACTTTATACTATAAAATATGTATGATTTTTACAAAATATCAAACATAAAAGAATTAATTTTTCACGTTTGACCACGTGATTAAAAACGCACAGTAGTCATACGTGACGTCACCATCTTGTACATCTACTTCTTTTTTTAAATGTCCTCCCTAATCCCTTAAGAAATAGCCAGTATAATATATAAAATTGTATGTCAATCGAAGTTTAATGCGGAATAGTTTATTTTCGTTATTTGTGGTATAGCACCACACAAGGCATTTTAAAATAGTAAAATTACCAAAGTTAGCACCAAACATACTAGGATTTGACATGTTTAGTGTGATTTTTAAAGTTGACAGGTACTTACATAGATTATACAGATATATACTAGTAAAGATGCGCTACTCTAAAATTGGAACTAGGTCTTAGACAACAATAATTAATCATTAGAATGACCGTATTTCCATATAACTTATGGTAATTTATAGTCATCGCATTGCAAAATGTTCGCGAGCCTCATTGTTTTGCCCACTACCATTGTTTCCCAAGAAAGACAACCGATCAACTCAAAAGATTTAATGAAACTTCACTACTAATACATTAGTATTAGTATTAGTAGTGTATATATAGAAAATATACACTTTAAATATGGGATACAGATCTACAAAACTCTTTGTGCTAAAACGGCGCAACATACCGGCCGCCAAGGACATCGTGATGTCCTTAGCTAGGTGAAGCTTCGTCGTAACTGTAAACCATTGCGTCAAATTGTTAGTTACTTTACCATTATTACTTGCATCTAGCATCTTTGGTATGCATCTCTGTGCTCTACCCATCCATTTTCATCTTTGGATCTTCTTCTCGTGTTTCTTTTCGCTTCATTTTTCTCGCCACTTGTGTTTGTTGTACTTTAACAGTATATGATATTTATATTTTAACCGTAAATTTGCTGTACATTTTCTATGTACATCTATCCTGTAGTATATTTTTTCATATTTTCTGTCCTTAATCCTTCTTGTATCATCTGTGATTTATACTCGTAAGCTTTTATAGCTGCTTTTTTACAAGTGTTATAAAATATATATCTTGCTTCTCTAGATGCATTATGCATGCTGTCAATAAGATGACTTTTTTTTCATCTTTATTTACTACTTCTCCTGGTGGGATCCACCTAAGTACTGTGTTCTGCTCTATAGGTGTACTAGACAACCCGTATATGACGCCACCTTGTATTTTACTGCTGGTGACAGCTGTACCTCGGAGTATCTCTATTCTTTCCAAAATGCTGTTCTTTGCTCTAGCTTTGATCTGTGCGGTCGCAAGCAACACATTTTTAGTTTTATTTTCAGGTAAAAATGCATCTACCTCACACTGTCTCTGCATCACCCATAGGTTGACTGGTAGAAAATGCCACAAGGCATTAAGCCTGCCTCCGTACCATAAAGTATAATAATTAAATAAATAAATATGAAGCTGCATCTTCAATATTGTTTGTGGACTATATTAATTTCTGTTCGTTTTGGAAATTTCCTCTGTTCTCTATGTTGCATGGCAGTTGTCTTTTCTGGGAGGTATAAGATTGTTGTGCTCGCTCGTATCGCAGTATTTATTTCTGTTCTCTGTCTCTGTATCATTAATTCTTTTAATTGCATTCACATCTCGTTTATTATTTACAGGGTTTGTTCTTCCTTCAAGCATTGTGACTTTAGTTCCTCATAGTCGTTATAAATATCATTATTAAACTCACTAATACTACAATATGATATACATTTAATCAGTTATGATAACAAAATCAATTGTACTATAAAAGTAGGTAAGTACTAAAAAAATAATAACTACTCCAAAACTTAAAATGCTACAAAAAAAAGAAATCTCCCAGGTTATCCCCACCAGGCAGAGTACCTAGAAGGCTCAAAGAGTTTCCTCGCTGGATTGCGATACTTATTCTCTGGGCCAGGTAGGTGCCGGCTCTGGGGTCTCGGGTGGCCTCAATGAGTTTTTTGGAGATTTCTCCGAAAAGTTTGTGCGCAATAATAATATCATTATTTATGTATTTTGTTTCCTCTAATTTTATCCTATATTGAATTAGCTCAAAATGGTTTTCCTGTTTTCTTTTCCATTTTTGTTCTTAATATTTAACTCAACTTAATATTTACATAATTTATATTCAGACTGTCATTTGGCAAATTCTTGACGTTCAAATAACTTCTTGTCACTTGCTCTAAAAGCATTTGTTGTGCGCTAATGAGGTTTTCCATCTTCATGGCTCTATAACTCTTCTTTCTCTCTGATGACTCTTGCCACTTTCTCTGACTTTTATTTTTTTCTTTGCTTTTATTTTTTCTTTGAAAAACTTCTCACTTATTTTCCATTATTTTTTCAATACTTTTATGCACTATCTACTAGTTTTATTTCTCTGTTTACGCTCTTTGTTTATTCTCGTTTTCCATTATCTTCTTAAGCTTATGTTTTCTCTTGCACCTGTTTATACCTCGTATTCACTTCTCTCTCAAACTAGATAAGGCATAGCATACTAAATTCTTTAATCCGGCTCTTGGATGACCATGTTTTGCCTACTACGGGCTCTCCCAAGAGAGACAAGATCAACTCAATAGATTTAATGAAACTTCACTGCTGATATACAATTTGACACACTATATATAGAAAATATATACTTTAAATATGGAATACAGATCTACAAAACTCTTTGCGCTAAAACGGTGCAACACTCATAAACAAATGCCTGGCGTCATCGATCATGCGATGTAGAAGCCTCTCAGTGTCATCTGTTGTGGCTATCCGAAAATTTTCAAACTAATTTTCAATTAGTACCAGAGGGTCGTGTTGAGATGTCGCTGTTCCCTGACGTGACGTCATGACAAAACATTTAAGCGTTATGGCGGCTTTATTCAAAATTAAACATTTATGCTTTTTTTTTGCAAGGAAAGGAAAAAAATCACATATAATGGTCCAAATTGCAAATGTATTAGGTATGTTATTATGAATAATTTGACATATTTTGCAAAAACTTGGAAAATACCCTATTCCAAGACAAGTCAAAACGTCAATTGTATAATAAAATATATTTTTTCAGGGCACATAAAAATAAAACAGATACTTTATGTTTTTAATGTTTTTTTCCAGTTACTTGATAAAATCATTTCATTTCATAAAATCATCACCTTGAATTCAAACTTTTTAGACAGTATAGCTAGGTGATTTATGTCAATAGAGTTTATTTAATAGTAGGTACTTAATTTTTAAGTCCTGAAAACCGGATCATAATTGGACTAGTAGTTTTGGTTTTGCACAAGCAAATTTTGACTGAAGCGCCCCCTGATAGGCTGTTATCGTAGCACCTACCTATGAATATGTACCTATCAAACCCATCACTGAAAACCGCATAAAAATCGGACTAGTACTTTAACCTTAACCGTTCCGTCGCGGGTCGCCGAACTCGATGACAGAACAAATAAATAAAATCGTATAATGACTCCACCAATACTCTGTTCTTCAAAAAAACTCGTTATGTAACCATTAAAGTCTATAATTGTACATTTTCTATAACGTTTAAAGTTTGCTTAAAATAAAAATATTAAATTAATTTAAAAAAATACTAATAATAAAAATTAGAAAATGTCATTGAAACTTTGACATGTACTCTGAGGACACTGTTTCAGTAACTTTTTGTAGGTGTTGATGTAAACGTTTTATTTATAACTAGAACCTATGCAAATTTTTTGAGTACGTCTCAAAAATCTTGCCCCAAACCCATGTCATATTACTTAAATAATGTTGACATTAGCATGACCCTATTAAGGGTCGTTTGTACCCAAAGGACCTTTTCAAAGGTCCCAAATGTGTGCGGTCGCCCTTATTCTTAAAAAATGACAAATTACGTTCTAGTCAGGCTACTTAAGGCCTTAATAAACTGTCAGTCTCAGATGCCCACGTCATCGAGGAAATATATTAAAAATTCCAGAAAATCCCAGAGAATGAAGCTGACAGTCGAAACAATGCCTTATTAGTTATTTGGTATTGCGCAGACAGCGTCACGGTGTACTGAATCCGTCGAATACAGATGACTGTTTGTGAGTGATAAGTACTCGTATATTACACTATATTATGTAATGTATACATGAATGTGCTGTGTGAAGGGAGATAGGAGCTTTTGTTGGTATTTTGGGTGTATAGAAAACCAATGTTAACGTGTTAGTGATTTATCTAGTGTGTGCAATGTGCATCTTAGAGTATGTAACGAGCATAGACATATATACGTTTTTGGGCCGTTTATGTATATATAGTGTTACGTCTAGTCAAGTTACGTCCTCTGTAATCAAGATGACGTAACTTCTTGTTCTTTGTTCTTTGTAAAAATAACCAAAATATATAAGGTTCGGTAAAATCAATTACGGATATTTTGGGCATACGATCTACTGCTTATGTATCGACGTTTATGCAGAAGAATAATTTTGTATTCGAAAAAAAAATCTTCCTTTGCATAGACGAGTTTGCATTGAGCGGAGGTTCATGTAATATGTGATGTTTTTTTTTACTTTGAGTATGACAATATCTTTTAAAAAATCTTTGGTTGATTTTTTCAAACCGTATATAAAAGGACCAATGAAAAACGAAACATAATTAGTTTGGATTTTTTGAAAAAACAAAATCTCATCAGCATTGGTGGATATTTTTGATGAGAAAATGTATATTGTATGCACCTGCATTTTCGTTTTCATTATCAAAAATATTAGCAACTTTTAACTTAGGTATAGTGTATATAATAAATTTAACAGATTTCACCATTCATAAAAAATATTGACTTGTTAAATCGTTAAAAGAGATTTATTATATAGTTTATATTTATTTATTTTTTATCTTCTTTTACTCTGACCCAGCCAAAACCATGCAATATTCTGACACAGAATTTTAAGTCGGAACCGTAAGTTGATTGAAAAACTGTTAACGTGGGAACGTCAGGTGCAGAATTCAATTTTCTGAAGGCTTTCCATCAAACGTATACGAACAGTTACAAAGTTTTGATTTGACCCCGAAAACGCGAGTTCAACTCTTCTCATAGATTGGTTCTTTCTGTTTCGATTTTTTATCATGTAGCGGCTGTAGTTCGCCACGATTGCATTTTTATGAAATAAAAGCGGCGAACGAGCAGACATATGACCTCAAGGTAAGCGATTACCGCCGCCCATGGACAGCGCAAACTCAAGTATGACACCGGTTTTTACCCCACTACGACACAGCCAAAAGGTAGGGTAGGTATGTATGTTTGTTCCATCGTAGTGCCGTATCTATTGATCCGATTTAATTAAATGAGGTATCAATAAATTCGTAATAGCCCCGGTAACATCGGTTACAGTACATACTCGTGTTATAGACTATAGTTATTAACTTTTGATTATTAAAATTCCTAAACTCCCTTGTCCTTACAAAGTAAGGCTCTTTTTTCTGGATGAGCCGGCCTATTCGTGTCGAAGGATGGCTCTACCATGTTAAATAGCTGACGCCTATTCATAGATCAATTTCCTCTGATTTCTAATTTTTTTAAGCAAAGATCTGATGTTGTCAATTCAAAAGAAAGATCTAGTTTTGTCAGGAAGTACGAATCAGAGACCAAATTACGAGTGAAGTTTGTATTTGTTTGTTTTTGCAACCCTGTTAGTACTCAATGCGAGTTAATTTCTTCTAATGAGCGCCCTAGGGGTATTTTAATTTAATTGCACTGACAGTGTTTCATTTTCATTAATTAAAAACAACATAGGCTCATACAATATACCGTACTCATTTTATGATAGTCCTCTAAATAATGACATCCAAACCACAAAGGAAACATTGAAATTTCTTGTTTATAAAAGACCTTTAAAAGATACGGTTCAGAATTTTCAGGCTACAGATGTACTTGGTATATAACGTTTCGTGAAATCAATTACAGAAAATTTGGTCACGTGATTTACTGCTTATTTTAATTTGAAAGTCGATTTAGTAAGCATACAGTAGTGTTAATAAAATGGTCTCAGCGGCGAAAATTTGTTTCATTACTGGAATTCATTTTCGAGTTTAGACTCTCAGACTTCCGTGTGATATTTTTTATCGTATGGGTACTATGGTATGGTCGACAACTGTTAAGGTAGCCTCGCGATCTATGCGACCTGGCCACCATATCAATTCATACTAAGCAGTGACTCCGCGACCCTGCTTCGGTCTCGGGTCGCAGTCTCGCGTGAAAATTTGTAGAATTTATAATTCATTTTTCAGTCATCAGCCGCGCTGCCGTCGGTAAGTAGTATAATATTCTTCGCGGCATTGGTGGCTCGCTTTGTCCATATTTCTGGGACACTATTTTCTACAGCGTGTTCTCCTTTTCTCTAACCTCCATGGATTAGAGTTTAAACTCTCAAGCTTTCTCGTGATTTTTTTTATCATATGGGTACTATGGTATGGTCGATTGATAAGGAAGCCTCGCAGTTAAAAAACACATAGTGAGTGCATAATATACGAACACTACATAGTGCATAATATGTACTTATAAACTCTAACCCTTACCCCCTTACTAATAAAAAGATTTACACAACGGATAACTTAAACAACATTGCTGTCTTTGTCTGATGCATTGGAAAAGTCACTTGACTAAGGGTGAAAACTTAAGTTAAATTATCCGTGTGAATATGGTAGTTCTACTCAATTCGTCTTTCAGTTACGCCTCACTGACCTTATCAGGACTCGATTATAGCAAGGGTGTAATCGAGTCCGAACAGAACCGCTAGAAAATCCTACGGGAAATTGTTCCCTACAGTTTAAGTACCTGTTCAATGCGAAACTTATTATTTTGCCTGTCAAAAAATGTTTTTTGTTACAGGTAAAAAATGGAAGCGTTATACAACACATCTGGTTTGGAAGTGAACGTAACAGACAGCAACTATACGCCCTACAAGGAGCGGATAGAGACGTACATCGTTCCAGTAATATTTGCTATAATTTTCATCGTAGGCGTTCTAGGAAATGGTACGCTAGTCATAGTGTATGTGCGACACAGAGGAATGAGGAATGCACCCAACACGTAAGTAATATTGAAGATTTCTTTAATATATCCGTAGGGAAAGCTGAGCGACGCGTTTAGAATATAAAGTGAAGATCCTGTTGTCCTGTGATTGAAGAAATGTCCTGGTTTATTCCTACAAATATTTCACAAAACAGGTATTTAAAAAACGAGATGTTGCCCGCGAATTCGAACGCGCTAAGGAAAATCTTGCGAAAGTCGTATATTTTCCTACGATGAAAAGTAGCCTAGGTCTAATTTATATCTGTGCCAAATTTCATCAAAATTATCAATCTATACAATTAAAAATCTATACAATGCAAACAAACCAACAAACACACAAACAAACATACAAATCTTTCCTCTTTATAATATTAGTATGGACCGTTAGATAAGAGTTGGCCCCTACAACATGTGAACATGTTACGTTGTGTGCTGTCTATGAATAATCATGACGTACCACGTAATGCTATACGTCGTTGTCGACGTCTTATCTAACGGCCTATATAGACAACAAAGAGTAAATCTTTGTATTGCTAAAAGCTACAATGCTAAGCAACAATAGATATTACTGCTAATTAGCCAATTCAATTTCCGGCTATGGTAAAAATGTTTCCCTCAAATTCAAAAATCTTATTGAATGTACCGACTTGACCTAATAATACCACGGTCTTAAAGAAAACCGGAATTTTTGCCCAGTGAGTAATGGTACAGGAGACCAAAGGTGGCATTAGGGTAAGCAATGCCCAGCAACGATTTTGTAATCCCTCTGGTATTATGGGTGTCCATAGACGGCGATAATCACTTACCATCGGGCTACCCGTCTGCTGCTTATTTCATAAAGAAGCCTAACAGCCTTCTCCATTCCAGGTACATCTTCTCCCTAGCCCTCGCTGATCTCCTGGTAATCCTTATCTGCGTGCCATTCGTGTCCATCATCTACACCGTGGAGTCGTGGCCGTGGGGCGGCGTCATGTGCCGCCTGTCAGAAACGGGGAAGGACATCAGTATAGGCGTCTCGGTGTTTACGTTGACGGCGCTGTCGGCGGAGCGGTACTGTGCCATCGTGAACCCGTTCAGGAAGTTGCAGGTAAATTTTTAGCATAACTTTTTTGCGAAATTTTTATTTGTGTAGAAAAACAAACCTAAAAAATTTAAAAGTAACTCCCGAATCGTCAAGCAGTGAGCTAGGTGCTGACGATGATTTATAGCTAAGAACACTCTCGATCATGTCAGCTTTCAAACAAAAAACTGGATCAAAATTGGTTCATCCGTTTGTGAGCTACGTTGCTACAGTCAGACACACAGACACACTCTGATAAACGCTCAAACTTAATATAAAAACCCTCTGGTTTCGTCTGAAGTTAAAAAGAAACCTATCGGTCTTATAGGAGCATAAATTTTGCTAATAAAACAATAGTAGTCAGTAACATGACGTAGAATAAAATTACAAACTAACCAATTCGATAAATATATTTGTCTTGAACTTACTACAGTTTGTATGGCATCGAAACAACGCCCCTAGTGGCAAACAATGGTAACTAATTCGATGCCATACAAATTGTTAACTTCTTCACGTCGAGTAGTGAAAAAAGCTCGTACTCAGCTACGTAGTGACCGACATTTCGATATTACGGATTTTTGGCAAGTTGTCCCCCGACTTAATAAAGTCCCATGAAAGGTCAGGAAATACAAACGAAATTGAAAGTCGTACTTTTGAGGCAGATGCTTTCGATGCAGATAATATTGTTCGTAGCGGATATTTCGAACTACAGTCTCTGTGAAGACTGTAATAACACAATGCGAGAATGAGTGCGCTAAATACATATATCGTCACTTTCGGACGTAGGCTTCTGGTATTATGTTTTGAGTTTTAATTTTACATCAGCACCGTTGGTCAGGATTTTTTATGTTAAGGGGGTAAGAAGCTGCAAGGGAAAACGATTTCTGTTTTCCATGGACACCTGCAATACCAGACACACATGTTATTTTAGTGCATTTGCAGAATCACAGTCTTCAAGAAAGTCTACAACAGAATAGTATTTCAAAGTAGTCAAATATGAATTGGTCGAAATTATAAACAAAATTAAATAATTTAAGTAACCCCCGAACTGTCAAGCAGTGAGCGAGCTGATGATGATGAATCAAAGCTAAGAACACTTGCGATCATGTTAGCTTTCAAACAAAAGAAGCTAGATCAAAATTAGTTCATCCGTTTGAGAGCTACTATCCCACAGACAGACACGTCAGACTTATAACACCCCCCTGTTTTCGTCAGGGGTTAAAAATGATTGATCCACATTATCAATACAGTAATGGTTACTGTTGTATGCTCGCCGCCTTGGCTCTTGCATATCAACATTAAGTTAGAGTGGTGATATAAATGATATAGCAACACTTATATTGAAACTTCTTTATTTACGTGCTACACGATACATATCTGAGAGATACATAAAACACACATGGCTACATTCAACATAGCCCCTGGCTAAATAATTTAAACTGATGATATAAGAAAGGTAGGTCTACCTTTCTTATATTAATGATTAAAACAGTCTTCGGCATCAAAGTCACTGTCATTTGACATTATAAACTTTTTATATTAAGTAAATTAATATGCAACAGTTACTTGTTAGGTATTTAAGATATGGCTTGCATTGTGGCATGGCCGCATGGCTAATCTCATAGATCTAATCAGCTATGTAGAACATGATACAACAATTAATGTATGCTTATAAATTAGCGCAACACTCGTCAAGGTGACGCAGCACATTAATCTCGGACTGGGCGAGACAGTTGATAGTCTATTAAGGCTCCCACAGACGAGAACCCGATGATTTAAGACAGAACTGACGTCCGTTTGGCCTGAACGGATTCAAACACATACACGGAAAAATAGTTTCAGTTCGTTTTGTTTTGCCGCGAGCTACGGTCGTGTTTATGTTTATTTTGCTGCAACTGTAGTCACGCTATGGACGTAGCTTGCCTTAGCCTTATTATACGAAAAAAAGAATGTTATACAATACATTTTTCTATTAATCTGTTTTAGCAATAATTTCTCTTTGTTTTACATTACTATAAAACTATTACTGGTTTTAAGATTTTATCAACCATAGTGGTTCTAAAGTTTTGAACACCTACTTCAATTAACTCTAATAAAAAAAAAATTGATCACGTTGCAATTTTTAGGGTTCTGTACGCAAAGGGTGAAAAGTGGTACCTATTACTGAGACTTCGTTGTCCGTCCGTCCATGACCAAGCTGTATCTCCTAAACCTTAACTGTGGATATCAAATTATTGTAACATATTCATGGACGTGAGGTCTCACGGACTGCTATAATTTTTAGATAATTTTCTAAGGTAACTGTCAGATTTTTAAATAATAGTTTCATTTTAATTTACGCAAGGGACAATAAATTCAAAGAAAATATAAGTAAAATTATAATTATTAATTTTCTTATACATCTAAGCAAATAACCAACATAAGGCCAATTTATGTCTTAAATTTGCCTGAGATAGCTATATAATAATTAATAACATACAAGTCTAAGTGTAAATAAGTGTAAGATACAAATTTAGTGTAGTTAGTCTTTCTCTTTAGCTAGGTGCAGATTCGACAGGTCTTTCGCTTCGAAGATTCCATTTCCATAGTAGGAGGCTCTTCTAGGCTCTTCTAGAGGCAAGTCCCAATACTAGCTTCAGTGTCATATTCACTTCTTTTGGCAAATTGTAGTTAATATTGCGTCTTTACATATGTAGCACGATTGAAGATCTTGCTATAAAGCAAAAGTAGAAGTAATTTCAATATGTTTCGACATCTTGATTGCATACTACCCAAAAAAAAAAACAATCGCAGTCAGATTTTTTGTATGGGAATCATGGACGCGCGGTCGTGAGACTGTGAAGACCGCAGTCGTATTTTAAAATGAAATAACTCACCAAATATATAGACGGCGATGAACTTTCCACCTCTGGGGACATTTCGCCACCAAAACTGAAGCTACTGAGCGCCGCTGAAGCGGAGGGTGCGTGGAAGTGGGGTAAACACGATTATTGCTAAGGAGAGTGGCCTGTGAGACCGCGCGTCCATAGTTCGAAATCTATTTTCGCTATAATAACAAATACTAAAAACATAATCAAAAAAAAATTTGAGGCTCCCATACCAGAAACGTGATTTTTCCGTTTTGTACAGTTTGTATATGGGGGACCTTAGACATTGTATGTTCGATGTATTTACTTGAAAAGACGAGAGTGTAACATTGAATAAAATATACAGTTACATAGGTACCCTTTCAATACTGACCCTTACAATATATTATGATACATATGAATAGGGTCAGTTCACACAGCGACGGTACGAAATTCTACGCGGCTTTGTATTCTTAAGGTAGCTATTCAAAATTGAACATTATTCACTACACTAAAAGATACACGTTTCAATCATTGTGCAACTTGACATTCGAACTCTTACAGTTAAACGTGTATATCCTTTTGGAATGATAAAGTTCAATTTTGAATGGCTATCTTAAAAATGCAACGCTTTGCCGCGTATCGTTTTCTTTAGGTGTGAATTGACCCTAAACAACCTACCCTACAACCCTATACAATAGCTCCGCACACCGATTTCGGTGACGGTGGCCTGTTTGATTGAAACCAGACCAGCTATGCAGGAGGTGTTTTATAGTGCCCAAATATGTGCGCAATACACAAGAGTACTCTTCCTTTACCCTCGTGACCCAGTGGGACAGATGACAGACACGTCTGGCGAGAGATCAGGCAGGACCGACTTTTGTGAGCGTGGCCAGAGAACCTGTCTCTGGCCACGCTCACACCTGACTCGTTGGTTTGCCGGTCGCGTTCGCGGGTCGCGGTTGCGGGTCGCGGCCTCGCGTCGCGGTCGCATAGATCGAAAGGCTACCTAAGGACAACGCGAAAGTTCTTACTTCAAATTTGCTGAACGAGTAAAGAATATTTCGTGGCATTGGATGAAATTGCTGTTTCTGTTTTTGATGTATATAACAATTTGGCACAATTCAAGAATTGTCGCTGTCTACGATGCTTCAGCTAACGAACCGAGGGAACTATATTGTACGTAATTAGTACAATATTCAGTTCATTATAACTTAAACACTTGTGCGTCTGTTGCAGTTTCTCTATGGTTAGGGTGTGTTCGCATGTAGACGTTTAACGCGCGTTTTACTGGCCCTGCAACTTAATTGAAATAACTCAAACAAAATGCACGTAGGTGGTAAACGTACGTAATAACTAATACCACTTTTACACGTTTTACGATTTCTCTATGGTTAAAAAGACAATGTACGTATGTGTGGCCCGTGAAAAACTTGAACAAAATGCTCGTATTGGCATAATGCATGCAAGTAAAAAAAAAATCAGGCCTGTTCAGTATATGATAGGCGTTACGCCTTCCACAAACGCGTGAAGCATGTTGTTCACTGTAGGTATCACACGTAGTTGTTTACTGTCAAAGCGCCTTAGGGTCAGCTCACATCAAGGCGCGACACGGCGCGGCATTTTTAAAATAACGATTCAAAATTGACCTTTATCGCACGGTTCGTTGCAAGAGTTACGATTTCGAGCTGCATAAAATGCCACACCGCATCGCGTCTCGCTAGGAACTGACGCTAATGCGCTACTTAAAATTCTGAATGCATAATGTACCATATTTACTCACACCTTGGTACATTGCAAGTGTTGTTTTAGACAGAGACACTGCAATTTAATTTTAGTGTTGGGAAGGGCACGTAATTAGTTAATAAAGTTTATGGACGTCGTTTAAAGGGTTTGGCAGTGCAACAAAGTACGGTTATGTGTCCGCAGTTAGATTTATTGATGTAGATCACATTTTTCTAAGCATAGCCTAAATAACTACAAACATCTACTATAATCTGCTTATATTACCAATCTGTATACGAAGAGTGTATTTCAGTTGGACAGAAAATGACAGAGGCGTAAGGCCTCGAATACAGCGGTGAGCGGCGCGGCAGCGGCGAGCGGCGGCGTGCGCAGGCAGGCGGCATAGTCACTGGCTTGGCAGGAGTGCAGTGTGTAAAGTTGTGCGTCCGCGCGCGCGTTCCGCTGTTCGCCTCTGCCGTATCGTCGCCGCTCGTCGCTCGCCACTGCACTGTGTTCGATGCAGCGGCCTTATGCACACTGAAAACAAGCCCCGCGCGATATCGCGTCATTGCAACAAATTCTTCAAATACTTACCACAGGGCCAGATTTCCGTGGTGTAATTGTGAAACGTCCATAGATTTATAGCGTCTTGCCATTTCAGCACAGTATGAAAACCGCCACCGCCCGCGTATTGTGTGTCCTTGCCTTATGTATACTTCGAAATTTATTTTATAAAACTACAATATAAATAGACAATACAATTACCCAGCCTTAACCTTGCCTGGATAACCAGACCTGACTTATGTGTAATAGAGTATCTGTTGAGCACCGGTGTAAGCGCTACTATTGTGTTAGCACAGCACAATGGGAGTATAATTAATCTCCTGCCACGTCATGTGAGCCTAGTATATTAGTGAGTGACAAGTAGATTGAATGGATTTTTAGTGTTTAGGATACACATAACTGAAGATATAAATGAAGAACTAAAAAAAAGAGAAAGCAGAAAAGAGTAAAGTCGCTAATCCGTGTTGCTGTCTTTGTCTGATACGTTGGAAAAGCCACTTGACAGATAAATACAGCAGCATGCATTAGCGTATCCGTGGTTATATTAATATTTTTATTAATAATGTTTAGTAAAGTTAATAAAAAGATCGAAAAAAAAAAATCTTAATTAAATTACAATACGCTCTTTACGATGCCTTTAAGGTCATTATCCTCACAGAGCTGTTTGAATTGATTTTATTTAGGCAAGTTCTTTGTTCCATTTTTACCCGACTACGGCTAAGCCAAAAGGAAGGGTTTTGGCAGTATATGTATGTATGTATGTTATGTATGTTTCTTCCCTCGTAGCGTCTAAACTACTGGTCCTATTTTAATAAATAAGGTGTCAATCGATTCGTAATGATGCTGTGGGTAACATAGGCTATATATTTTTTTCAAAATTTTGTATTCTGAGAATTGAACCTCATATTCTAACATCTCAAAAATTAAACCGAGATAATCTTCACGTGTATGGTATCAAAAGAAAGGTCTTGGCAAGTACACCTCAAATATCTATATTTATTTTGTATATTTCTCGTGTGCTTGCACAAATATGTCAAAATACACGACTTAAATACGGTCGTACTGAATAGTATGAATATACTAACCCAGTTGTTCAATTTTCGCACATTACGTAATATTTGATGAATATAAATATATAATTTATATATTATTTTACCATCATAAAATATATTTTATTTTATAAATATAATTTGATTATAGACGAAAATACATAACAAAATAAAAAAATTAAATAACCCCTGAAGCAATCAACAAGTAAAGCAGTGAAGCAGTAAACGAGCTGATGATGATGACTTATAGCTAAGAACACCGAGAGTGTTCTCTCATCATGTCAGCTTTCAAACAAAAAAACTAGATTAAAATCGGTTAATCGGTTCATCCGTTTTTAATTAGTTAATGTAGATGAAATGAATTATTAGCATTTTTATTAATTATTCGTTCAATAGATGTCACTATACGGGTCTTACATATTTCTGAATCGCAGTATATTATATTATATTATAAGTTTCTAGAATTATATCCCAAAATAGATAGCCTAGAGGTCTTAGTGTAAACTGACGCTAAGACGTCAATAGTGGGTGCGACCACGGCTTAAATATAATAATTCAGATAGAAATACATTTCTGGATTTCTATTTGAATTATTTTCTTGTATCGGCCTTTTTAGACCCCTTTTTTATGTAGTTAAATCACCCTTTTCTGTGAGGAAACCTCTGCTCCAAGGAGAGCGCAATGTTATTTTATTTAAAAAGATAAATATTTTTTCGAAATTTTTATTTATTTATTTACCTAAATACGTCTTTACATAAGCAGTAGATCATATGCCCAAAAATCCGTAGTTGATTTTGAACAGCCTTATATTCTCAAAAATGTGGGATAATGGAAAGACGAACAGATAAACCGAGAGAAGGAGACTCTTCTCGCGACGGGCCCCTGAAAAGGGCCTTGGGCCGGGAACCAATACCAGGGGCTAAGCCCCTCTAATTGGGGTGGGATGACGCGCCCAGTACGAGTTCTGGGCGCATAGAGTCAGTTTTAGGGAAGACCACCCGCGGCAGAACGCGGGGGAAACCCGTGGGGGAGCAAAAGTACGATGGGAGTGACGATTTGCCAAACCAGGCACGACCAGGACCGGCGGTCGGCTCCAAACGGCGCGTGGAGGTCCCGACCCGGAGGCCGGGAAACGTGTATGGGTCCACTCCCCGCGCCGCGTTTACCGGACCGTGGAAGCAAGCGACCTGGGATAGGAAGGGGGAAAGGTGTTCCCGGGCCCCAGACTTTTGATGTCGGGGGGCAAAAGCTACCACGGGGCTGACGTGTTGGGCAATAGGGCTGCCCCACGTCATACTCCGGGCGCACTAGAGGTAGTTGCGCCGGTTTTTGTAACCGACGCGGGGGGGTAGGGGGGCAACGATCAACGGTGCTAGTTGGGGACGCACCACGCTTGGGGGCGTCTCGGTAGCGTGGCTCCGGGGTGCTCCCTGCGTCTGGTGTCAGCAGGGCGGGTGCCGTTTACCGGTGCCGGTGCCGCAGTGCGTAGCACGCGTATGTGTCCCGAGGCCGGAACGCGCGGCGCAGATCTCCGGCAATCAACAGTCGGCTCCTCTGATAGGAGTTTCTGGATACCGGAGATATCTGGGCGCGGGTCCGGGCTAGGGCCGGGGGAGTCAGATTTGGGTGAGGGCGGTAATTATGAGGGTGCCTTCTACGAGGGCCTTCATGATGGTCGGAAGAACTTCATCCCCGGCCATAAGCTTCTGAACGCAGTTCACGGCCAGGGAGAGGAGAGACTGCAGAAGCTCTGCAGTCAATGCGGGGACCTCGCTTTGCACCAACTCTTGGGGCGGCGAAGCGAGCACAGGAGGCTCTGAGTGCGGAGCGGCCGCATGGTTTGCGGGCTCCGAGGCGGTTATTTCCGCGGCTGTGGCGGCCGCAGTGGAGTCAGTAGGTCTGCGTGGGGGACGCTGTGTGCGCCGAGTCGCCCGCATGAAGTCCGGCTGCGGAGGAGCGAGCGTGAGAGGCTCCAGCTCCAACTGGGTGCTAGCTGGAATAGCGGCGGCATCACAGGGGGAGGCCACAGGGGATGTGGCATCTTTCCTCCTGGAGCTCGGCTGCTTTTTCCTCCTGGAAGGCTGCGCAGGGGAGTCGGGAGCCGAGGGGGGGACATACCTGGGCGTATGGTCGTTCGCCTCCGCCATCAGTGATGTAGAAGTCGGCGGAGGAGGAGGGGCCTCTTGCTCAGGGAGAGGCGAGTCGGCAGGTACGTAGGGAGGGGAAGCGCGGGCATTATCGTCTCGCGGTTTTCGTGCAGCCCTACGGTACACTAGACACTGTCTGCTGTTGGCAGGGTGGGCCCCCCTGCAGTTTACGCAGGTGGGCGTCTCGGAGGGGGAGCGGGGGCAGTCCCACACGGAGTGTTTCTCGGCATACCGGACACAGACCATCTTCCGGTGGCAGTTGTGGCTAGAGTGCCGGAATTGGTGGCATCGGTGGCATTGGGCCGGGCCGCCACGGCCCCGCCAGGCTTCGATGCTAACTCCGGCATATTCAAAAATTCACATACCTTGTATATGCCGGGTACGACGTCCGGGGCCCTAGCGATAAGGGCGAAGAATATACAGGCGCCGGGGTCAGACCTCGCCTGAATCAGGGAGACGTGCTCCGCCACGAATCCCAGTTCGGCGAGACCGGCCCTGATCTCTCCGCTGTCTGTAAAGGAAGGTAGGCCCCTGATACCTACCTTGATTGTCCGTTCCTGTGGTAGCGAGTAGGAGAACCAGGAGGCTTGTCCTTGCTTCTCCAGGTCCGTTAGGTAGCGCTTAACGACCCTGTACTCTTGTTCGCTTTGGGGCGAAAAGCGAATCGCACGGCCGTTATATTTGGCATTGGGTATGTGCCCCAATATGTCGCGAAGACGGCGGAAATGACGTACCCAGTCGTCGATTCTCTCGGCGACCAGGGCCGGGTAACGGGAAGCAGAAGAGGGTGAAGGCGTCTTACTAACAGACGGCGCCGGTGAGGGGGGGCTGTGGTTGCCTTCGTGTGGGCGGCTGGAAGCACTCACCTCGGCGTATGACAGCTGACGGCCGGAACACCTAACCGGTCGTGGTGAAAAATTTATAGATGGTGGCGGAAAGGTGGGCGCGCGGTAACGGTACCCGTGCGGCGGGCTTGAGCGAATTTCTGTGGCCGCACTAGGTGCGGCTCGGCGGTTGTCGCACGGCTGTGGGGCCGGCGAAGCGTCAGGCGAGCGCGGAGAGCTCGCGGTGGGCTGGTGTGGGCCGCGCGGCTGAGCAGCCGGCGCAGCGCGGTGTTGTCGCGGCTGAGGAGCTGGCGAGGGGCGGGCTGAGCTCTCGGCGGTGCGGAGTGTGTCCGCCTGGAGGACGTTGTCAGGTCCAAGGTGTGCGGCAGGCTGGCGAGGATCGCTCACATGCGCAATACGGCGTGATGAACGCCTAGGATTGGCCGAACCCTGGTCGGCTGTGCGGGGCGGGGGCCCAGACTCGTCGCAGGCTGCCGTAGGGAGGCATTGGGGCGGGGGTGTACCAGTACACCCCCGCGAGAATGCCGAAGGCGACCCGGGGCGGGCGGTGTCCTGCCCACACAAGCTAGGTTCGGAGAGCGGGCGGTGGTGCGTGCGGTCCTGGGTCGAGCGTGAGCTGGACCTCGATGAGGCCGGGCTGTACGACGACACGGAGTCCGCACATGAGAGGCTTTGGTGATCGCGGCTTAGCCGCGGGTCATGGTCCGACATTCTTACGTAAACATAACATAAAACACACTAGTCACACAAAACAGTCAACGGACGGTACAACTGAACGGTAACAAGTGCACGTATCACTAACACAAAAAGGTACTCACACTTTACGTGGACGGACGATACACTAAGTGTACATACACGGAGACGGTACACACACTTAGGGGTCTGTCTCCTCGTGACCCAACGCTGAGCCGAAACTCAACGGGAGGCCAGGAGCAGGGCAACTCCCCAGCAAGGCGCAAATCCACAGCTTATTCTAAAGAATAAGGTGTGAATTTACGATCGCTATTTGGAATCACTTGGCATTGCTCTAATGAGGGGGTCGGCACTAACGCGGAGTGAGCGAGTCACTACTACGCAATTAGAGCGAGACGGCACGAAACGCGGAGTGAGCGGGACACTAACACGCACTAGGAGACAGGACGATCCGAACAGATAAACAGCTACATAGTTAACTTTTGATTTGATTGCACTACTATAAGCATACGGTGTATCCACGATTGTGTGGAAAAATCTCGGTCCGTTTAAGGGGACGTTAATATTTTCAAGGGATCGATCTCTGTACGCACAATAAGTATATTTATTTTCTACTCTGTGATAATGTTCCGATAGAACTCAACAACGACAATAATGTCAAGCACATTCTCTAAACATATTATGCAAAGTATTAATTTAATTCCGCCTTTTAATATTCCGCGCACAACAAAAATGTCGGAATTATTTGTTACGGTTGGGTGTATTCAAAAATTTTCATCCCGGCCGCGGCAGTTCAAACAATGTGACATTAATAAAAACAGCGTACACTGCTGAATGGGTCGGTATTTTTCTAAATGAAAAAGTAATTTAAGAGTACATTGGGAAGTGTAGCGGGGATTGTTAATTACAAACGTCCTAGTTTGTTACATTACAAATGGAATTTAAATGGATTTTCCGTTTCCTTTTATGAAACCCAAGGGCTACGTTTTTTAAAAAACCGGCCACGTGCGAGTCGGACTCGCGCACGACGGGCTCCGTACGAAACGGCCAAATAATCACCCAAAAGCCAAAAAAACACCCAAAAAACCAAAGAGCTCCTAAATAATTTTTTTTCTATTTTTATAGCGGCTTATTTGCGGCTTAGTTGTTATAGCGGCAAAAGAAATACACCTTCTGTGAAAGTTTTAACTCTAGTTATCACGGCCCATATGAGATACAGTCAGTAAATAGGGTCCCGTTTTTACCCTTTGGGTACGGAACCCTTAAAATGTGTGTTTGATCGATGAAACAACATAGAATATTAATTCGTCGTTTATTTATCGTTAATTTTAACCCAATTCATTTGGACTTGACCATTTATTAGAGTTGGTTTAAAATAAAGGAAATTTGGATATTTTTATATTTGAAAAACCATTTACAAGACTTTACCAGAGACATTTACCAGACATTTGACACCAGTGATGGCTTCACCAGCACTATCAATTATAACAATTAATATATTAAGCTAAATACAGGGTCTCACGTATCGCAACTTATATTTGCTTGTGTTACCACTTACCACATATTTGAGACATCAGACAAGCAAACGGCCGCTGGTGGCGCTGATGTCCTAGTGGAATAACATAGTAATTATTTCACTAGGACTTTTATTAGCCAATTGACATGTTGCCTACAAAAATTTTTTTCGTCTATTCATTGTTAGACAACATGATAATAAACAATCTGAGACCAATTTTTGTAAATTTTGAAAAATTACGACGATGGAAACAATTTTAATTTTCAATAAGAAAGAGAGGGGCGGATAAGAAAGAGAACAATGCGATAAGAAAGAGATACATATTGGAATATGTAAAAATCACACTGCACGTGTGATTTTGAAAAGGCCTATTGATTGTACCACCGTGTGTACTACCACGAGTGACATGAGTCTTATAACCCAGTTCTCTTTCAGCTCCGCAAGTTGCCCCTGGTCTGCGCGGCCATCATTTGGGGCATGGCGCTGGTGTTCGCAGCCCCGGCGGCGCTGTTCGCCAACACCATCACCATGCCCATCGACAACAACATGACCATCGTCTTCTGCTCCCCGTACCCTGATGGCTGGAATAATTTCGCCAAGTGAGTATTCTTTCATGGGACCGTCAACGCGACGGATCCCCTGATGGTAAGCAGTTCGCCGCCTACACTATACTCGCAACACCAAAAGTTACCGGGGCGTTGTCATTCTCTTAAATTATACCCCACTTTGTCGTAGTCCGGTCTGCAATATTATAATAAAACAATAGGTTATTTACTTGCCGAAACAAAATGCAAGAGTTATGTTGTAACGCCTGCTTTCAGCGAAGCCGTGGTATCCAGTCGAGCTGCTTTTTTGTGCTGCTTCACGGTAGAAACCTATAAATACATTGAAAGTCGATATCGCGTCTGATCTCACACCGGTTAGTTTTCAACGAAACTGTAACCAACATTGCATAGAAGCTTTTTAGCTTATGTTTGTAGTGCATCTCCACGTAAAAATACAGTTTATTGATACAAATTTTTCACTTTTCGATTATAGACTTCATGTATCCTATATACATTAAAAGATACATAACTAAAAAAATAACTCCCCCGATTTCGGTGACGGTGGCCGGTTTCATTGAAACCAGGCCAATTACGCAGGAGTAATTTTACAATTTTACGATTATCCGTCCCACTGAGTTATGAGACACACTCCCAAGTGTGTGTCTCATAACCCAGTGGGACGGATAATCGACACGACTGGCGAGAGATCAGGCGCTGGTCCGACTTTTTACATGCCCATCCGACGCATGGATCATCTTTCTTGTCAGACAATCAGGTGATCATAAGCCTGCATTCTCCTAACCAAACTTGGAACCAACATTTTTGCTGTTCCAATGCGGGAATCGAACCCATGGCCTCCGAGTCGAGAGCCAAGCTCTTACCACTAGACCACGGAAGCAATTTTTTTTTTGGTAAAAGATACATGAAGTCTATATAAATGTGAAAGTTTGTGAGGATGGATGGATGAATGGATGTATGGATGGGTGAATGGATGGATGTTTATTACTCACGAAAAAAATAATGAACGGATTTTGATGAAATTTGGTATGGCAGTAGTTTGAGCTCTGGATTAACATATATGCCACTTTTTATCTCGAAAAAGTACAGTCTAGCCGTGGGAAAGTGTATTTGCACGGGCGGAGTATACATCGCCTTTTACATAAAAGTGTGCAAGAATTTTAGTTTTAAACTCGCTAAATCTAAATATACAACCATAAATTTAAAATTAGCTTGTACGAGGGCTGATTGATAAGTTTCCGAAACGACAAAGAAAAACTTCAAAAATCTATTTAAAATAAATTTATTTCTCAACGTAGTTTCCTTCTACTCGATGCATTTAGTCCAGCGCTTCTGAAAATGCCGTTACACCAGTTTGATAAAATGTTTTCTGCAACCCCTCAAAATGCTCGTCCACGGCAACAATGACTTCTTCATTTGATGAAAATCTCTGGCCACCTAACCATTTCTTCAGGTTTGGGAATAAGTGGAAGTCGCACGGAGCCAGATCCGGGAATAGGGTGGATGCGGTAGCAATTCGAACCGCAATTCATGGAGTTTGGCGACTGCAACCATTGGCGTGTGTGCAGGTGCGTTGTCATGGTGGAACAAATTTTTTTTCTTGGCCAAATGTGGTCGTTTCTTCTGGATTTCTTCACTTAATTTTTGCAGCAAGCTTGCGTAGTATTCTCCATTTATTGTTTTTCCTTTTTGCAGATAATCCACTAAAATAATCCCTCGAGCATCCCAAAAAACAGTCGCCATCACTTTGCCGGCCGACAAAACTGTTTTTGCTTTCTTCGGCGCTGGTTTTCCGCTCTCAGTCCACTGCTTAGATTATTCTTTTGTCTCGGGAGTATAATGATGTATCCAGGTTTCATCGACTGTTACATAACGCCGCAAAAACTCATTAGGATCTCGGTTAAACAGCGCCAAACACTCCGATTAATCGTCCACTCGACGTTGCTTTTGGTCTACAGTGAGCAAACGCGGCACCCATCGCGCGCAAAGCTTTTTCATTCCCAAATGTTGGTGCAAAATATTAAAAACGCGTTCAGATGAAATGCTCACCATCTCTGCTATCTCTCGCAACTTTAAGCGCCGATCATTCAATACAATTTTGTGAATTTTTTTTATAAAGTTCGGATTCGTGACTTCATTTGGACGGCCAGACCTGTGGGCATCTTCGCAGCTCTGTCTTCCACGTTTAAAATCAGTTACCCAGGTGTGAATTGTACTCAATGCAGGAGCAGAATTACCTAAAACACTGTCTAGCTTGGTTTTAATCTGGGTTGCTGTTTTCTCGTTTAAAACGTAAAACTTTATCACCGCACGAATTTCGTTTCTTTCCATTGTTAAGAAAATTTACGACAGAGAAAGTTCTACGTCCTCTCAAACAAATTCCATCAGTTCGATTCAATTCAAATTTGGCGTTCTATTTTCAAAAAGATGCCAGAATATAATGTAATATTCCTTTTTTGCGTATAATTTTTTTAAGTTCGTCGTTTCGACCAGTTATCAATCAGCCCAGGTATTTTCAAGTTATAGAATTTTTAAGACTATAACGATTACTTAGTAGATACAACTTACATTATTCATACTGATCATACTTTTAAAAAAGACCTGCTGACCAAAATGCTAATTAATTTAAAAAGGCACTCGAAAAAAAATGCTTTTGCCTAGCAGTGTTAGGTACCTAATTGTTTTACAGTTTCAACCCGTCTTCCAAAAACATAAAGGAAGGAGGCGGTTATATACGTTAAACACCTAAAGAAGTGAAACCATTTAATACAAAACTACTTTGCTAAACAGTAAACAGCTTTTAAAGCGCCATTGGCTATAAAGAAAATAATTGGCCATCAGACTCTGAATTATTGGATTTGATATCGGAGAGCAAAATTGCATTTCTTAGCTCTTTATAATCAATTTATAAAAATGGAAGCGTGACCGTTTTATTTAATGGCCGAGCAGAAGTTGGCCCTAAAATTATGTCCGCTCCGTGTAACGGCAGCTTAATTACATTATTTCATATATTAGTCAATTTTCTCGGGTTTCCTGGGTAAATGTCAAGTAATAAGGGCCTAAAATTATTGTTTTAACCAAAAAAAATTGAAAACTGACTTCCAAAGTAAAAATTTAAGACTTGTACGGTTTTGTCATTGATGCCACTGTCAGAAATGGACCAAATTGAAATGGGACCACACGGGATGCACCAGCTTTAAAATAGAAACAGATTCATCAAAAGCGGTTCTCCTCGATAGTTCTGAGGTAACAAACATAAAAAAGTACAATTGAATTGAGAGTATCCTCCTTTTTCGAAGCCGGTTGAAAACGCGTTTTTATAAAACTAGCTTTTGCCCGCGGCTCCGCCCGCTTAAATACAGTATCCTTCGAGAACACTGTACTTTTTCAGGATAAAAGTAGTCTATGTAATTAATCCAGAGCTTAAACTACTATAATTCCAAATTTTATCAAAATATTTACTTTTAGTAGTTTTTGCGCTAAAGAGTAAAAAGCTTCGACCCATTCATCCTTACGAACTTTCACATATAAAATAGTAGTAGGATTATAAAACCACACTTCCTACGGACACTCGAGCTGTAAAGGACTTTTTGCCTTATTTACTTCAGCAATAAGATCGCCGTTGCAAATTATTGCTATATTAGGTCATATTCCAAAACAATAATCTGGCCACGTGCTAATTTATACACATATTTAATACACAACCATGACCCAGGAACACACAAACTTGTTGTTACTTCAGCGGAATTCGAACCCGCGATCCCCGGCTTGACCAACGCGCACAACCACTGAGCCATAGTGGTCGTCAATAAATAACTACGACTAATTTTAGTTAAGTGAGAAGTAAAAAATCCTTATTTTAAGAATTGGTCCCGTTTGTCGCTTGTTTCCAGGGTTACATAGTTGTTGGTCCCTGTTAGTGCAGTTAAATACTTTATTGAGAGTGTTCGATCTGTCTGTCTGTTCTGTTGAACTGTTACAAGATACTGTTGCAAGAATATATGCCTAGTAAACTGCAATTGAACAAGGAAATAGTTATTTTGCTAACAAAGCCTTAACTATAGTAATTGGAACAGATATTAAGGGGAGATAAAAAAATTATTGCCGTATTTCTGTCGGTTTCCAAGGGTCAAATCACACCGAAACTAAACGATACGTGACACGGCGCTGAATTATTAAGAAAGCTATTTAAAATTTTACTTTGTTCATTAATGGCCGGTTACAATAATCCATCTATCAATAAAAATATGAATATTTGTTAAAAACGTCGTCATTCAATCATTTGCCGGTTTTTTGCGATACAAATGTGACGTTTGTAACAAATAGTTATTATTGGTAGATAGGTTATTAAAACGGGCCGTAAATCATTACACAAGAAGATAAACGTCATGTATCTATTTGTGTAGAGTATAAAGTTCAATTTAGAATAGCTATCTTAAAAACTCACCGCCGCATCGCGTATTGTCTCATTTCCGTGTGAACTAACCCTCAAAGGATACATTGTGTTACATAATTGAACTGATTTGACAGATCGATCATAGTCGAGAACTATCAGACACTATAATTTACACGATTACAGTGCAATTATTATCTTAATGTCCTTCGTCAATCGTAGCTTTTCTATGGAAATGACAGACTATTACCAAAAGACATTAAGAACGTAGTAGTAATGTACAAAGTCGGAAGGCCTTACAATTTTTTTTGTTAGCTCTCAGGCGGCTTTCGTGAAAAAATTTGTATTGCCATTAAAATTATTAAGTCTCTTACTTAATAATTTTAATGGCAATACAAATTTTTTCACGAAAGCTAATTTCTACCAGATGGATGACCCTCACTAAAGCTGTCGCTTACTACGCCCTGCCTCTGGTGGTCATAGCCATCTTCTACACCCTCATGGCTCACCGCCTGCTGGCCAGCACTAGGGAGATGCCGGGCGCTCTGCAGGGAGGCCAGGGTGAGGCCCAGGCCAGGGCGAGGAAGTCTGTGGCCTGCATGGTGCTTATTTTTGTTATAGGTAAGATATTTCTATCAATTCGGGTATTAAGCATACCATCGTCATCATTGAAATTCAAATAAATAACATTGAAATGTCTGTTTGTAGTTTTAAATTAACAGCTTTTCACTAAATGCATATGTACGTATAAGTATAAACGATACTTACCAGTGGCGTGGGGTTCCTATAACTCCTATCGGCATCACTTACCTTTTGAAGACCCTCATCCAAATCCCTACCTATTATACAGGCTAGGGCTTCCCTATGAAGAAGAACCCTTGAAAGAAAGCCTTCACCACTGGTACTTACAATAAGAAATCAATTTTTAAAATGTTTGCCTCTCCGTCTGTCTGACGGTCTCTCTGTCTGTTTGTTCCGCCCTATCTCTGAAACAGCTGAACAGATTTTCACGCGACTTTCCCTGGCAGAAAGCTGATGTTATAAGGAGTATCTTAGGCCACTTTTATCTTAGGGTCCAGTTGTCGTTCCACGCAAACGAAGTGGCGGGCACCAGCTAGTAACAATTATGATTGTCGTCGGAGACTGTTGTTACTAGGTTTTAATGCAAACGTCTCTCCACGATGCTGGAATAACGTCAAGGTAATAGAATAAACTAGAACTCGCAAAACATAATACGAAAAAGCTAGCTCTATCTTCATGGGCTCGGATCTAAAGTAAAATGAATATATTATGATAAATCAAAAAAAAAAAACACTTATTTGACTAATTGGGACATACCCTACAAGTTAGTGATGATTGGGGATTTTGAGAACATCAAAGATACATGATGATCTTGCTTTTCTTTCTTGCGTAATTTTGGAACATATTTTGGAAAATACTGCTCAGAATGTCAAACCCTTGAAAAAATATTGCGCGCTCGTTGAAGTTATAAATGTTCTTTCTCACTCAGTAATCACTGTACCTAGCATATAATTTAATTATTTAATTATCTGCGAGTTGTATTTAGCAATGCTCCTAGGACCTAGGCTATTAAATTATCTGGCTTTTCTAAACTTTAGTTAGTACAAACTAAACATCTTTTCATTGATTAAATGAAGATAAATTTTTAAACCTTTAAAAATAACTCTTTTTAGTCAGGAATTGAAAATTGGAAAATCAATTGAAAAATGCTCGGTTATATTTAGATACACTTCAATTGTTAACCTTAAGGGCGTTTGATCTCATACTTAATTTAATTTTGTTGAGTCTAAGTTAATGGGCTTTCCTTATAATATCAAGGAAACAGACCACTCGTAATTCTTGTTTCCCGTTTAAATTAAGGATAATTAGGTAGAATTTTGTGGACCACTTTAATTATTCGTAGTGACACTGGTATAATTAAAATTGTAAAGTTTCAGCATTTTTAGAAGGACTTAACTTTAGGGCGAAGATACTATAATATTTTATCTTAAGATGCCCGGATATATTTCATAGTACAGTACGTTATATGAAAATATTATATAGTATGTAAGCCATCTGTGATAGTTCATACAACTACAAGCGATATTTTATCATAGCATAAAATATTATAGTATCTTCGCCGTCTGTGATGCCTCTTACTGCTACGTGTATGTTCTCTACTTAGCTCAAGCTTAACTGACAGGTGTAACTGTGTAGGCAAACCTGTCAAGTACATCCTTACTTTATAGACCTTTAAAATTATATAACAGCATGTCTAATTAGTAATTGTTCAATAACAATATTATTATTAGAGGAATCGATCTCTTGGAAAAGGGTTAAATTTAGACCATACTTAGACATTTTGTTAGACCTTTTGGTTCGTTAGGCACTGTAAGATTTATTGAATTTAATTATAACATAACATAATCAACAAAGTGATACAAGACGAATGAAGCAAATGATTAATGCTTTACGAACGTGATTTATTTTCGACTATTATGCGGTAGGAACACAATGAATAGATATTTATTTATGTGTAAGTAACTAGGATTGATATACTATCTATGTTCTGTTCAGGTTGAATTTTGTAAATAACTGCAATTTTTATAAAAAAACCTATAACCCCACTAAGTAAATTATATAGCCAATGTTACCCGGGCTACTATTACGAATCTATTGACATCTCATTTATTAAAATGGGACCGTTAGTTTAGACGCTACGGTGAAACAAACATTTATGCATACATACATACATGGACTGCCAAAAACTATTTGCATGAAATAATAACAAACATCCATCCTTCCATTCCTATATGAAATGACTAGCTTTTGCCCGCGGCAAACAGTGTACTTTTTCGGAGTAAAAAGTAGTCTGTGTTAATCCAGAGCCTAAACTACTAGCATACTAAATTTCATCGAAATCCGTTCAGTAGTTTTTGCGTGAAAGAGTAACAAACATCCATCCATACATCCATCCATCCATCCTCACAAACTTTCACATTTACAATAGTAGTAGGATAGTTACATCAAGTACTTAATTAACATAATATTACTAGTCAACTTTGGTTAAAAAGTATAAATATTAAATACTAGCTGTTCCGGCACGCGTTGTTCTGCCGTTTAAACCTTCCCTGACCTTCCACAATTATTTTAAGATCAAAATTAGCGGTTCTCGAGCTCTAGCGATACATAGAAACTGCAATCCATTTTTATATATAAGAATTAGATGAAAGGTGACTGCTATAAGTAAAGTCAATATTTGTATTTTGATATTATACCTTTCGCATAACCATATTTTCATATTATTATGTTCAGGTATATTACAGCAACAAAGAAGACGTGTCATCAATGTGCCTGGTACCATTTAGCAAATTGCCCAATGCCACGCGCAATTTTCCTTATTATTGTAATGAGTTAACTATCGTATGTATGTAACTATAGCAGCCCGCATAAGGAAGGATGTTTATTTTAATAAAACCAAACCAAGAGCATGTCAGGACATGTCTAAGAAGGGTTCCGTCACTTCCGTAACTATCAACGCGCAACTGGTTTTCTTTGAATTACTTCAAAAATTATTGTCCGATTCCGCTCAAAATAATATTCCTAATGAGTTTTTAGCATGATCTATCAGCGTGGAAACTAAAAAGTTTATATCTTTTATAGTTTAGAAATGATAGTAACCGACTTAACCACTTTGGAGGCCGATTACTCGAAAATGGGCGGCTATGTAAAAAAGTCATATACGAAACCTATTCGGCGATATAAAATGTAAAATCAAATATAAGTTTAAAATCAATTACGGGTATTGTGGGCATAATATGATCTACTGCTTACGTAAAGAAGCTTAGGCTTTTTTTTACAAAATTTTACAAAATTTCGAAAAAAAAATTGTACTAAATAAAAATACTACATTACGCTCTCTAAGGCGCTTAGGTCATTGGCCGCACAGAAACAGGTAATTGCAAGACGAAGCAAAGACTTTGCCTAAATAACATCAATACATTCAGATGTGTGAGGTCAATGACCTTAACAGCGCCGTAAAGAGTGTCATTTTAGTAGGTTTTTTTTTATTATTATTTTTCAGCCTATGGTCTTGACATAAGATCATATGGACAAAATTTCCGTAATTGATTTTGAATAGCCTGGTGACAAACGACGGACGGACGGACGGACGGACGGACAGACAGTGAAGTATCAGTAATAGCCAATAGGGTCCCTAAAAACAGCCCTACATTTCTTAGAACTTGTAGCTTTTCTTTCCTCTGTGAGTCCATTGCTCTCCAATATCTTCTTTTTTAGTATTCTTCATCTGCTTCCTGCCGTATCACACGCTGGAGCTGTGGTGGTACTTCTACCCCACGGCGCAGGTAGACTACAACGACTGGATCCACGCCTTCCGGATCATGGGCTTCTGTCTCAGGTATGTTCTCCACAGGGGTCAAGTACGCTGCGTACCAACCATGGGGGCAATTCTCGTAATTATAGCCTGTTAAATCACGTTTAGGCTGGGACTATATTATTGCATCCGGAATCTGTAAGTGGAAAATTCAGAGCACTTAAAATAGTAAATGCGCTAGTATAATAGAGCTGAAAATCGAACACACAAGTGTCTATTTAAATGTCAGTCATATGTGCTCGACACTTAGATTTTCAACTCTATTGTATTAGCGCAGAGTTCTATTTACAGTAGTTTTTTTCTGTCGCAACCGCAAACAAACTCTCGTGGAAACGGGGGTTTAGGGCTTAGAGACCCAAGTGCCCTAAATTAGTTGAGAAATTATATGAAGGAAAATTCTTAGCACGCGAAACTAATCAAATTTTATGTAATATAATAATTCAAGCTTAAAGCAAAGGTTTCCAGGTGCAATCTTCATATTTCGAGCTCATAACATATATCGGAGGGAAATATCGCTCATAAATCTCACTTAAGTATAATCTAATCAGCTTTAGTCATGACCTGGGGTTTTCCGTTATCGAGCAAAACATTTTCTTTCATGGATTACTCATTGTAGTAGATAATATGGGAATTATTTTGCTAGTATTACCTACATTTTATCATTCATACGTTAGTAATAATATACTAATAATATATAATAATATACTATTACGAGTATATTCTTTGGCAGTATCTCAAATGATATCATTAGTATTAATAAAGTATTTTCGTTGTAAAAACTTGAACATATTTTCGATATAATCTCGCTTCGGTCAAAGCGCGGACGCCATCGCAAACGCGTCAATTTGTGCGCCCGCGAGCAGGACAGAATGAAAATCCGATATTTAACCGATAATAATTACGAGGATTGACTCCAGGTTTTTAAATAAGTGAATAATTAATATCTATTAATATTACCCGGTTAAATTATCTCTGCACCTCGGTGGAATCGCTCCTTTTCGTTTTATTACCGTACCGTCGCCAATGGACAACACAACACAACACAACACCAGAGAGGTTAAATTGCAGAATGGCTTCATTATCAAGTAAAGCATTCGCACACGCACCAAAGCAAAAAGCAAAAGCAGTAAGACTGGAGCCGTACTACAATTTTTTAATTACGAGAATACCTTTGGGTCAGTTTTATTGCATATAACTGCACATCCGCTTTGCAGCGCTGTGCAACTTGACATTCGAACTCGTATGAGTGTACAATACAATGAAACGTGTATCTTCTTGTGTATTGAATAAAGTTCAATTTTGAATAACTATCTTAAAAATGCAGCACCGCGCCGCTTATCGTTTCGTTTCAGTGTGAATTGACCCTTTTGGTTAAATTAGTATGTAATACAACTGTACACTAACGGACGGCTCGTTTCATCGATTAATTTCACTTAATCATAGGTGTACTTCATAACCTCGTAGCCTTACAAATATCCCACGTCAATGGGATAATGGAGTTCAAGTATCTCGGGACTAATTTATCAGAACACGAGCCTACAAGTCGTGTTGCCGTGTATAGTTACCGTCAAAATGTCAAATTGTCTTTTAACCAAAATGGTTTAGGTGAATGGGTTGTGTATGTCACCGTAAAATAATTAATAAAACTAACGAGATAGCGGCGCGGGGCGTATTCCGTTCACGTTTCAACATGGGTTCAACCCACGGAGTATAAAACACAATTGTGTTTTATATTCCGTGGTACAACCAATCAGCGCATGAGGTGCGTCTCGTTTTACAATTTAACGAGTTTCATTTCGTTATATTATAACGAAAAATTATGCGTAAAATTGAAAGCAGAATTTTTATTTCACAATCTGTTGATATTTTATAATATCGCTTGTTATATTACAATCTAACGGTATTTACAATTTTACGGTGACATAATATAGGTATACATTAAATATGTTTGTTGTACATTAAGGCGCGTCTCCTGCTCATGTTTTTTCGAAACATTTGTTTTCATACACAAGCTGTAGAAAATGTTTTTGATTGAAACATAACATTTTGTGTAGATAAGATCATGAGTTCCGATGAGGAAGACGTAAGCACTCACAATTTTAGCGATTGCAGATACAGAATCTAGGAGAAAACACAGGGGGTCTAAAAATGCCACTTTAGGTGTTTCATATATTTTTTACACCCTTATTATGTGCTCCATTTTACGCATTTCTATTGAAAACTGTCAAAATTGATGTTTTCTAATATGATGAAATCAGATGAATCATGTAGCCGTTTTACCATTTCACGAGTTTTGTATGGAATAAAATATATGAAACATCTAAAGTGGCTTTTTTAGACCCCCAGATTTCAAGTTAGGCCATATTTACTGACCCGTAATTTCAGTATTTATCAGGAGCTACGAATAGAAGACCGATTTGGGATTGATAAATAATTTCTTCTGTATTTCTGTTTAATGGTCATGTGAGTGGTGTAACAGTTGATAAGAAATGAAACATTCATTCTCGTACCGAACTTCCCTCTATAACCGCGCGAGGAATGTTTTCCGTCCGTCTCGGAAGACAAAAGCATTGTATATTCCTGAACAAATGTGTATAGCCACGCCCCAATGTTTCGATGTTTTGTGTAACGTTTCGAAAAAAACACGTGCTGGGGACGCGGCTTAATATATACAGTCCGTTCAGAGTTATTTGAACTCGTTTCAATGAGAATCATCCTAATGTCGTCACTCGTCAGCATTAAAGTCCTATCAGAGGTAAAATTACTCTGAACGGATTATAATATTACAAGCCGTAATAACAATTTTTAATTTATATGATAGTTTAATAAGTCCACTACTGGGAACATATTCCGAAAGTTTCATTTGGTATAATCCAAACGGAAGTTATGACGGTTTAAAAAATTTAAGAAACGATTCGAGCCTTGCGCTTTGTTGGCTCGTCTTGGCGGGGGCACTACCGTGCCACCAGATCTTATGTTGGTATTGGCGGCGAATCAATAAAAACATTGAATGCGAGAAGTCAGACTGTCTGTCGAGATGGCGAAATTACGTGCCCACGCCTGGGTCAATTCACACCGAAACGAAACGATACGCGACATTGCGCTGCATTTTTATAACGCTTTTATTAGTTTCACCTGTATGTTTGCTTGCTTGCTTGTAACCGACTCCTTTGGGCTCGATTTTGTCCTACTTTACTACAGATTTAATTCAAACTTTGCACACCTGTCAAAGACCGATCGAAGACAATGCAATAATTCGTTTTAATTTAATTTTAAAAATTAAAAAAAAATCATTTTAAAAATTAAAATTATAAATTATTATAATAAATAATCATGCGTGCAGTTCCAGGCTTACTCTTTGGCAATTCGTACTAAAAAGCAAAAAATAAATTATAGTTTAAAAAAACTAAAAAAACACGCTTTTATAGAAAAAGTAACTAAAAAATAAAAAATAAAATTTAATAAATTTGGATTAAGAATAGTGTAAATGAAAAAGAAATGTTTATTATTGTAAAAAAGCGTGGGGTGCATTGTGTCAATAGTTATAAACATTTTATTGGCAGATATATGAGAAGGATCTTCACTTTGATAATATCTTAAAAATCACTTTAAACGAAATCTGACTGTTTGAAGTGGATCAAAATCAAATCCACTGGAGTCGGTTACATACAAACAAACGTACAGGTGAAGACACTGCACCCCACGCTTTTTTACAATAATAAACATTTATTTTTCATTTACACTATTCTTAATCCAAATTTATTAAATTTTATTTTTTATTTTTTAGTTAGATTTTCTATAAAAGCCTGTTTTTTTAGTTTTTTTAAACTATAATTTATTTAAGATAGCTTTTTTAAAATTGAACTTTATTAATTACCAAAGAATACACACATTTAGTTGTAAAAGTTCGAATGTCAGGTTGCACCGCGCTGCACACCGCATTTGCAGTGTATGACAAGATGTCACATGAAACGTGTATATTTTTATGTAGTGAATAAAGTTCAATGTTGAATGTCACGTATCGTCGCAGTATGAACTGGTTATAAAATATTGAAGGATCACCATCAGACAAAATAAATTATTATAATTTTGTTACTTGACGTCCGAAATCCATAATTTTTAAGAAGTGAATAGTATTATTGTACCCCAGTTTCCTCAACTCCTGCGTGAACCCCGTCGCATTGTACTGCGTGAGTGGCGTGTTCCGGCAGCACTTCAACCGCTACCTCTGCTGTCGCCGTGCCGCGCTACACCCTTCCTCATCACGCCTGTCCCGCACCGCTATATGCGAAACCAGCTTTAGGAGTACCCAGAGGCACCGGTGCAACAGGTATGAACTTATCTACTAAAACACCGAGGCAACAGGTATGACCTACCGCTACCTTTGCTGCCGCCGCTCCGCTGTACGCTTCTCCTCATCACGCCTGTCCCGTACCGCCATATGCGAAACCAGCTTTAGGAGTACCCAGAGGGACCGGTGCAATTGGTATGAACTTATCTACTAAAACACCGAGGCAACAGGTATGACCTACCGCTACCTTTGCTACCGCCGCACCGCTGTACGCTTCCCCTCATCACGCCTGTACCGCACCGCCATATGCGAAACCAACTTTAGGAGTACCCAGAGGCACCGGTGCAACAGTTATGAACTTATCTACTAAAACACAGAGGCAACATGTATGCCCTACCACTACCTTTGCTGCCGCCGCGCCGCGCTACACCCCTCCTCATCACGCCTGTCTCGCACCGCCATATGCGAAACCAGCCTTAGGAGTACCCAGAGGCACCGGTGCAACAGGTATGAACTTATCTACTTAAACACAGAGGCAACAGGTATGACCTACCGCTACCTTTGCTGCCGCCGCACCTCTGTACGCTTCTCCTCATCACGCCTGTACCGACCGCCCGCCCCGCCATATGCGAAACCAACTTTAGGAGTACCCAGATGCACCGGTGCCACATGAACTTATCTACTAAAACACCGAGGCAACAGGTATGACTTACCGCTACGCTTTGCCGTAACGGTGCAACAGGTAAGTATGAATTATGAAAAACGAAAAAAATTACATCAAAAAAAGAATTTTGAAAATCGGTCCACAGACGGCGCAATTATCGTTGAACATACAAAAAAAAATATATACATCCGAATGCATAACCGCCTCCTTTTCTTGGAAGTTGGTTAAAAAATCAATATTTTCAAAGGTAGGTACGGCGATTTGCTTACAAAGTTTCGCAAGTCTCGTGAAAACGCTCCATACAAAATTTAAGTAACCCCCTAATTTTCAAGCAGTGATTTTGATGAATTATAGCTAAGAACACTCTCGATTACAACCGCTTTCAAACAAAAAAACGCACCTTAATAGGACCTTTCGCTTAGGAGCTACGATACCACGGACAGACAGACAGACACGTCAAACTTATAACACCCTTTTTTGTGTTGGGGGTTAAAAATGTACTTGTCGACGACACAAAAAAAAACAAAGTCTGTGAGACTAAAAGCTTTTATTTTATTATTAAAATACTTTAATATGAAATTTATCATAACATGATTATGATTAATGTCATATTTTGTTTACTGAAAAAAAATAAGTAGGACAGCTTTAAATATTAGGTTAAGCAAAGCAAATATCTAAGCTAAATATTTAATCACATGCCTATTTGATTTAAATGTAATATTATGTTGATAAATATTATGTATTTAATTGTGCCTAAATTGGCAACACACGATGTTCAAACTAACTCGTGTCAAGCCACAAAATCCTTAGGGTTCCCTTGGGTGATTAAATAGCGTGGTGTTACATTGATTAAACATAATATTTAGTATTTAGGGTTCCGTGTGTAATAGAGAATCTTTGGGAATTCGTGGATACCTTATACAGATATTGCCACTTTGAAGTATCGGTGTATTGGCTTTCCAAGGATTTGTAGAGTCGACACAGAGTACAATATAAACTTGAAATTGGAATTTGGGAATGAATGGTATTGTGTGAATATGAAATCTTAGAAAATTAATAGAAAATAAAATCTTAGTAAAGTTTTCTCCAGATTGATTTAAGTGCGCGTTTCACAATTTGATATAAATTGACTGTTTTGCGGTACATTTTGCGACGAAATAAAATCAAATTAATTAATAAAAAAAAATAATTCTTAAAATTAATCTATAAAACAATTGTCATAAATAGAGTACTTATTTATCTAAAAATTTGTTATAAAAATATATTAATAATTATTATTTAGTAAAGCAAAACTATTTTCCAGAACCTCACCATTTCAAAATGTACATAAAGGGCACGACCCTTTATTTAGGATCATGTTCTGCTCTTATGCGGCTTTTTAAGGTTGTTTAAAAATACCCAAAAATAGCGGATATAATCACCTTAAATTCGATTAAAAAATAATCCAACAATATTAAACATTTATTTGAAAAAAAAAGCATAAAATATCTCCTAAAAATTTTCACGCTTTTTCCTATTATGCATGAATTTTAATGCGTGATAATAACGTTTATTTTATTTGTCTGGATTTATTATACAAATCATTTCTAATAACTTTGCTCTCCATACTCGGGCACCTGTCAAACAACCTTTCATAAATTCGTCCATAATACACATTACTTATATTATGAATAGTTATTTAACGAACTACAATAATAAGAGAAGCTAGTACTACGGAGCTAAATATTTTACAGATCAAAATAATATGATATTTTGATCTGTTTATCCTGATGATTAATATAACTGTGCTCTAGGGTTTCCGTATGTTCGTTAATAAGTTTTTGGTCTTAAAATACAAAAATAAAATTATTGGTCCATAAATACATTATATACATTTCAGGGATGTATGCAGTGTGTACTAGTTAGTCAAAAAAATTATTTCATGTCAACCATATCCCTTGGATTTTATGGAAATTGGCAAACAATTCTTATAATATCGATTAATCGGGTCCGAATTTAATATACCCATTCTGCGTAGTATTATGAGAGACCTCTTACATAATCTCATATCCATTTGGTCCTGTCGCCATTTTTATTAGTTCCCGCCAATATCAAGCTTTTTAATGTGTTTATTGAATAAAGTATGTTATTTTAAAATATTCTGCGATGTTACTTTGGAAAAAATGCAATATTTTATTAACGCTCACACATAATATAACGTTATGTCAATCAATTACAAAAATTTGGGCACCAGAGCCTTTAGTCAAGATACATTCCATCATTTCGACGGCGAACTTCGAAATCAAAAACCTACAAAATGTATGGGATTTGACATAAGTCATTCGTTAAGTGACATGTCGCTTGCGATGCCTTAAGTCAAATCCCATACATTTTGTTTTCGAACTTCGCTGTCGAAATTATCTAATGCATCTCAACTAAAGGCCCTGATTTACTGCATAAGTAAAGACGTTTAGGCAGAAAGTTCAAAAAAATAAATATTAACGAATCTTTGCTTCTGACGCCATAGACATCACACTATCAGCTTATTCACCTTACAAATGATTTTTAAACATTTTTTTTAAAAGGTACGAAATCAGCCGCGAGGTCAATCACCTTTTTTTCATTACTTGATAATATATATAGGTATTTATTCGTAACATTTTTTTCCAGTCGTCATAACAGAAGCTGTAAAACGTGTAATTGATTTTACATAACGTTAATTTATAGTATACACATTAGACACGCGCACGCCCATCACCCAATGGGTAGTAACGATAATTGTAGAAAGATTTTGAGGGAGATCATTGAACCTCATAGAGACCACAGCAACTTGTGTTTAAACTTGTAATGTCACCAAAATAACTCTCATAAAATACATTGTGCAATTTTTACCCGCTTTTAAAAAAAGCCGCGACTACAAACCAAAATACATTTGTTTAATTTTAATTTCCATTTCATTTTCCGTAATTATTCTAATTCACATACATGGAGAAGTGAATATAATATACGTACAATTTTTTGAGAAAATCTCTGATAACTGACAACATTATCTTGCTCCAAAGAGTTCTCAGTTAGGTACTATTACTAATACTATAGTAATAAAGAAATTAACAGCCTCCGTGGTCTACTGGTTAGAGCTTGGCTCTCGACTCGGAGGTCGTGGGTTCGATTCCCGCATTGGAACAACAAAAAATGTTGTTTTCAAATTTTGGTTAGGACAATGCAGGCTGATCACCTGATTGCCTGACAAGAAAGATATGTAAAAAGTCGGACCTGCGCCTGATCTCTCGCCAGACGTGTCGGTTATCCGTCCCACTGGGTTACGAGAGTAAAGGAAGAGAGAGTGCTCTTGTGTACTGCGCACACGCTTGGGCACTATAAAAATTACTCCTGCGTAACTGGCCTGGTTTCAATAAAACCGGCCACCGTCGCCGAAATCGGTGTGGGGAGTTATTATTAAAGAAATATAAAAAAAAAATTGTTTCAGGAATCCCACAGAAAGTGTGGTGATCTCAAACTATGATTACGGAAATACCAAGAAGAAAAACAATGTCATTTCAAGAAATAGTACTGAGGGCGTCACCATTTTGACTCTTCGGGAGACCAACATATTTCTAACTGATTTGAACGACAAATGTATTAACAGATAGGCTGCTTTTTCAGAAAGACGTGCGTAATGTAAATACTTGTAAAATATCTAAGTGGAAAATTGCTTTGTTGTTACAGAAGTTTATGAGAGTAAGTATAAGTAGTAAGTATAATATGTCCCAATATTCAAACTGTTTCAGAACTTGCAATTTCAGTTACCTTAAATATTATTATGGGTATATATTATTATTATTATTAAATACTTACTCGGATTTATTTATGATTGACCTTTAAGTTATAAAATCTGAAAGAAATATAATATTTTATTAATGATTCAGACCTTGTTTTTTTGGTTCATTTAGTTTTTTTATAATAATTATTACATGACATCTACTGGGTGATTTTTATTCCGTTTAGAGAGAAACAGGACATGTTTTGTATCAAAAATAGAATATAATATATTATTATAATTATAATTTAGGTCACTTATTGCGGGGGCGACGGGGCGCCGCCTCGAGCGCCGTGCGCCTTTGTACGCTCCTATCACGTGCAACCTCATAGGGTTGACCCCTCTGTCATAGGGTGACAAGTATTTGTAATTTCATTTCTTGTATAATTCTTCTGAAATGCTTTTTTAAATGTAAAAATTAGAAAAAAAATTTTTTAATTATTGTTAAATTATTTTTCACTAAGTTATAAAATAAAACTAAGTATGCCATTGTACTTTACTTCGTGTACTTATCACACCAAGTTTCTCTCGAAACGGAATAAAAAAATCACCCAGTATATAAAAATATATCTTTAATAGTGTAAGTACTCAGAATTGTAATATATAGTATAACTTATTTATGGTGGGTATCATGATACCCACCATAAATAAGTTTCTGAAACTTTACTTATATAATTCAAAATCATGATCTATTTAATAACGTTAGTATCTGGCGTAACATAAGTACAATAAATAGACATATTCAGCTCAGTACCACAGGTAAAAAACATGGATAATAAATGTAATTAAATGGTATTATAAGCTAATCAATGTCAATATTTTTATATTTCTATTATAATAGGATAATTTGTACCTGTTCGAACTATTGTTAGTTAAGTATTGTTGCGTATGAGGGCGGGCAAATTGGTACGCGTCTAATAAAACAAGTGGTCAATTTCTCACTGTCGTTTATTTCCTTAAAACAGACTGCATATATCACGAGGTGCGCGGGCGCGGGGAAGCCGGCACGCTTCCCGCGAATATTACCAGGGACGTAACGACACACAGCGCGCCAAATATGAATTTACATATTATTGTTTTGTACATCTTAATATCTAACATCTCTCCCCCTTTAGTTAGTGAACATATAGATACATTACGAATGGCTTACCTCTTACTTAACGATAACCTTACAATAAGTTACATTCATTACAATCAGAAATTAATGAACAATCAACACTTAGTCTTACAACTTAACCTAAGATGGGGACCGTGACGGTGGCGTGGAGAACACTGGGCTTATTTCACGTCGCCTGGTGGGCATGCTGTCAGTAGGGACACCTGGCGACAGGCGAGTCCAGGACTACTCGACTCCTGGGACGTGCCCGGACTCAAGTGCGGTTCCGTCTCCTCTCCCCCTCCTACGTCAGAGGCCACAACCGAGTGCATGTCAGGCGCCACATCCGATGCCAGATCAGGATCCCATTGATCGCGATTACTATTGTCACACAACCGTCGCGGTCTGATATGATCAACGTGTCTAGTGACTTCTGCCTCCCAGCTCGGTACAAAAATTTTATAGACAACGTGACCAATTTTTTCTAAAATTATTCCTTCAATCCAACATTTTTTTTTTACACTTGCGTTTTTAATTACCCACACTGGGTCATTGTCTTTAAAAACTGGTCGCTCTACCCCTTTATAGTTTTTACACTGCAAGTACTGTTTGTGATCCACCGTTGTAGCGAGTACTGCGGACGACGGTGGCGGTGTGACGGTGCGTAACAGGTCTAGCCGCGAGCGCAGTGCGCGCCCGTACACCAATTCCGCGGGCGATTTGTCAGTGGTACTGTTTTTAGAGTTTCTATAGTCAAACAAAAATTTTGCCATTTTTTCTCTAATATTTTTTTTATTGCAACCCTCTAGAACTAACCCCTTGAGACCTTTTTTAACAATTTTAACAAAACTCTCCGCCTGACCGTTGCTAGCCGGGTGATACGCAGGGGAAAATATGTGTTTTATGCCGTTAATTAAACAAAACTGGTTAAATTCTTTCGAACTAAATGATGTCCCATTGTCGGTCACTAATATGCACGGAATACCAAAACGCGACATAAAATCACATAAGCTCGTAATCACCGCTTTGGTGTTATACGTTACCGACACATCATAACATTCAACCCATTTACTATAAGCATCTACAATAATCAAAAACATAATATTATTATTAACGGGCCCTAGAAAGTCGAGATGTATTCTATAAAAAGGTTGAGGCGGTAGCGGCCAGGGCCGAAGCGGCGCGTGCGGCGGGGCGGCTGCGCTGCCAGCTGTTCCAGCGCCGCGTCTAACCCCGGGAACCATAGCCGCTTGCGCGCTTCCGCTTTCATTTTAACGACTCCGAAATGTGAACTATGCATTTCGTTACATATAACGTCCCTTAAAGACATCGGAATTACGACCTTATGTCCGCGCATTAAAATTCCGTTTTCGAGGGAAAGTTGCGAACGGCAACCAAAATAAGGTTTTAAATTGATATCGTAAGTTTTCCTAGGCCACCCGATTGATACATATTTTTTTACTATAGACAGGCATACGTCTTTAGAGGTCTCGCGGCGCACGTCATCCAGCGTGACCGGTAGATCGCCGTCAGTTACAAAGTTAACATAGGCCGCGCGCTCCTCGCACTCCGATGACTCGTCTGTCGCCACGTCGGGTCGCCTCGGACCGACCGCGCGCGAATATTCATCTACGAACGCCCTAGATAAATAATCTGCGCTATTCTGTTTACTCCCTATATATTCTATAGTATAATTATAAGCCGCTAGGAACATTGCAAACCGCTGCAGGCGGTTGGCTGAAATTTCAGGAATGCCTTTATGAGGTCCAAAAATAGCTAGCAGAGGTTTATGATCTGTCCTTAGAACAAATGGCTGTGATCGACCGTAAAGGTACTGGTGAAATCGCCTTACTCCAAAAATAATCGCGGTTGCTTCTTTTTGAATTTGTGCATAGTTCTTTTCAGCAGGTGAAAGCGTTCTGGACGCGTAGACTACTGGCCTTTCTATCATGTCACTATCGACTTGTGAAAGAATAGCCCCTAAACCTGTCGGCGACGCATCTACCGTTAAAATAATCTTAGCGTTAGGATTAAAATGTGCCAACGTTTTGTCTGATGCTAATATATTTTTTATTTTAAAAAATGTGTCGTCATGTACCTTAGTCCATTCCCATTTAATATTTTTGTGAAGTAAATTATACAACGGACTTAATAACGAAGACGCATCTGGTACAAAACTCCGATAGTAATTAGCTAATCCTAAAAACGATTGTAGTTGTGTTACATTTTTTGGCTTAGACGCCTGTAAAATAGCTTTCACTTTTTCAGGTGATTTTCTTATTCCATTTTTGTCTATCACGTGCCCCAGATACGATATTTCATTTTTAAAAAACTCGCACTTACTACGCTGTACTGTGAGTCCCGCATCATTTAATCGCTCTAATACTGTTATCAATCGTCTTATATGTTGTTCAGTGTCAGCCGCTGTCACCAAAATATCATCTAACAGAAATATAATTCCGTCTATACCAGCGAGAAGACACTCCATGGCCCGCTGAAATATTGATGGCGCGCTAGCTAGCCCAAATACCAGCCTGGTAAACTTAAAAAGCCCCCGATGCGTATTTATGCAAGTCAAATCCTGGGAACCGTTGTTAAGTTTGAATTGATTATACGCGCTTGATAAATCAATTTTACTAAATCTAATACCCCCATGTAATTTGGACAACAACTCGTTCACCGTAGGCAAGGGGTATTGATCTATTATCAATTGTTTATTAATTGTTACTGAGTAGTCCGCGCACAATCGAATATTGCCGTCCTTTTTTAACACCGGCACTATAGGCGATGCATATTGCGAATGACCGACGGGTTTTAAAATACCTAAATCTAATAATCGATCTAACTCCTTATCTAATTTATCTTTTAGCGCGTATGGCATGGGTCTAGCTTTAAAAAAAATTGGCTTCGATTCGGGTTTCAAACGTAACTCAACCGTATATTTATTAACACGTTCCCAGCGGCACAGATATATCTGTACTTTCCATTACTGCGTTACGGGTCGTTTTAAACCTTGTCCTATACCAGAGATTGTGGCGGCACGAGGCATATTAAACCCCACCGCCCGTAGGAGACCAAAATCCTTTTTTTGGCGCCAAATAAGACAAAGTGTGCGGCTTTTGTCGTGATTATTATTAACAATGAGTTCATTAACCTAAATCTACCGCCGCCCGTGGTTAGATTAGTTAGTTTAGATTCTATGGGTAAAATAAAATGTGGGGTCTGATGTACCCCATACCGCACTGAACAATAGCAGTTTTTCATATAATTTAGTGATGGGAAAAGAAATATCGATTTTATTTAATTGTATTTATTTATCAAACTTATGGATGTTTTTCATTAAAACAGGCCAAACAATAATATTTTTTGCAACCAGTGCATTCTGTGAGAATTTTCTTTACTTTTTTGTCGGCCTCACGACTTGTTAAGAAGGTGCGGAGTTTTTCGTAACATCCTACACATCTCCTCTTCTTTGATCCCTTTTCGAGATGATGTGCCTTGTTTGTAGTGGGTTCTGAAAAGTAAGGTCGAGCTGAGTAAATTAGGGTAAGAGTTAGATAGACTCGGGTAGAGTTGGGTAAAGTTGGTTAGAGTAGAGAAGAGTTGTGTTAAGTTGGTTAGAGTAGAGAAGAGTTGTGTTAAGTTGGTTAGAGTAGGGAAGAGTGGGGTTGACTTGGGCAAGAGTTAAATTTTGATGAGCCATACACCGATTGCCGGGTGTTTTGGATTTGCCGCTAGTTGATTCAATGAACAAACACACTAATAGTAATCATGATTATCAACCTATTTGAAGAAAGTTACTCAACATGTCACATTCACGTTTCTATTAACGATATTTATTATAACGAGTAGTTAGGATGTTTGAAAATTACCTATATCACATCCAAGTCCTTCTTTGTAAAAGCTTCAATAAGTTGTTCCACAAATAGTCTCTTTGGCATTTTATTTCTATCACCATTAATTGAATTATACACAATCCAGGCGTTAATAAGGGCTGTACCAAATATTAGCTCCATTATTACTTTCCTCCACCACTTAATTCCTTTCTTTAATGTTGTATAATACGAAGACATTTGGTCACTGTAGTCAATTCCTTTTTTTGTTTCATTGTACATTAGAACACTTCCGGGCTTTTTAATGCTTTCGTTAGTTCCTCTCTTCTTTTTCCCAGTATCTACTAGTTTATCGTCATGATCTTTGCACGTAGTCAACATTAAAACATTTCTTTTATCTACCCATTTCAATACTTTCACACCCTTTTTGTTCATTTTTCCAATTATCTGGCCCTTTTTTATTTTCGCATTAACAACTTTCTTTGGCAAATATTTTCTTCTTAAGTTTAAAGTTCCATATAGAAATGTTTTTTGTGATAGGAGTTCTTCTGCCAAACTCAACGAAGTATAGAAATTATCTACTATTACGATTCTTCCCTCTTCTGTCAACTTGTTCACCAACCTTAATACAACTTATTGACTGTGATCGACTTCTCTCTTCTGATATTTTTTACCTGTATAAATTTCTATTTGGTAGGTATAACCTTCGGGGGTGCAAAGTTTGTAAAGCTTAACGCCATATCGGTGAGATTTGTTTTTTATATACTGTCGGAAACCTAATCGTCCTCTCCAGGGTATCATTGTCTCATCAATTACTATATATATTTTCCGGGCTTTAATACATTCTGAAAATTGTCAGTGATCATCGAAAGCATATCTCTGATTTTATATAGTTTGTCAGTTTTATTATCATTTGAGACATCACTGACATGCCAGCATTTTAATAAGAGTAAAAATCTGTCTCTTGTCATTGCTGAACGTATAAATTCGTTTCTGTATAATTTGTTCTTGCTCCAATACAAATTTATATGAGGCACTTTACATAAACCCATTGCCATCACAACTGCCAGAAATGTTTTCATTTCTTCAAAACTAGTATTAGTCCACTTTTTCATACGTGAATTATGTTTCATATTTTGTTGGTTCGTTCGTAAATAGTTTCGCGCATAATTGTTTGTCTCAAGCATCATTTTATTGATCATCTCATCTGTTACAAATTACTTATATACATCTTCAGGTGATTTTACAAACGGCGGTATATTGTAAGTATTTTCCCCAATAAATTCATCAAAATTTACGGGACTCTCGGATATGTCTTCCCACTCATCATCATCGTTCTTGTTAGTTTGGCGGCTGGGTAATGCCTCTTCTACGTCTAAAGTTTCATTTTCTGTATCTTCATTTTCATCTTCTGACAATAATTCCTGTTCTGTGTCTATGCACCCCTGTAATGAATAATTATCAGATCCTTCCGAACCGCTTGAATTATCATTAGAAGGACTATAATCATCATCATCCCCGCTGTCACTAAAACATTCGATATTATCATAATTATTCGCATGAGGTGATTTTGGAATATCCTGTAAATTATCACGAGTTCTGTCTTCAATTATTATCTCGTTGTCGCTATTCAAATTTTCAATACGATTATAGTCAATTGAATCTGGCAATTTAAGTACAGTTGATAATTTATTACACCTGTTTTGTTTTTTTCGATCAACATCCTTCAAAACATTTTCAACAACCACAGTAACCTCTATTTCTCTTTTTTCTTCACATCTGGACACATTAGAGTCATCAGAAACTGCACATTCGGGTATAACTTTTTTACTTGATCTCTTTTGTTCCGGTGTTTGAAGTAGTTCCTTTATATTTTCCTCGTTAAGAGATAAATCGCAGTCTAGTAAATTGGAGCGTGAAATTTCTGATAAAGAACTAGCTCTGCTCTCAGAAACTAAATGAGGGAAGTCTAGTGAAGGTGAACATAGAGATGACGAATTTTTGGTTTTTTTTTTGGATCTTTTGCCTTGGGGTGGTTGGGGCACTAGAAAAGGGAAAGGTAACATTTTGTAATACTTGACAGGTTTTTCCGGTACTTGGACTCAAATAAATTGTTTCTTTTTGTTCTATGGCTTTAACACTGTTCCTTACATCGTTATTTTTGAGATATTTAACTCCCGTTTTTGCTTTGTTATAATGTTTTCCTGTACTTGTAATAATGATCGAGCTTGCATCTTTATTCTTGATATGTTTTTGTTCTTGAATATTGGTCGGTTCAATTTCTATATTTACGTTTTGTGGTGCTCTATATTCATTTGAATTGTAGTTTTCTTCTTTTTCGTCAGTGTCGGAAATTTTAAAACGTTTTGTTGAAAAAATTTCTTCATCACTAGAATCTTCGAAAAAACGTATATTTCGCGGGGTATTACTACTTGGTGGCCTCTGAAAAGCAATAGATACCTAATAATATTATAATATTTTATACATAAAGGCCACAGCTCGGCTATGATTGGCTGTTTATTAAGTGTACCGATCAAAACGTGGCGTAAACAGTGTAGGTAATCATGTTCAGGGTTTCAATGACTTGCGCCTTCGTTACAGAAAATATGAACAGATAATATATTTATTTACCAAGCCAAAATAAATAGGCAAAAATCTCAAGAAAGCGGCCTGGCATTCAAAATACTTAACTACTAACTTTTTTTAGGTTATTCACTACAGCCAGTTTAAAATTTAAAAGTACCAAAATTAATCTCAATTTCAGTATGCTCAAAACAAAACATGGATATCAATTTTTAATATGAAAATTATCATTTTGTTCGGTACAATTTTTATTAAGCTTCCGAAAAAGTGCTTTCGTTTTTTTATAACGGAGCAATTGGAGCATGCTATGTTCAGAGCTCATTGTATAATTATTGATATTGAGTATTGCAATTTTAAAGAAAAACGAATCAAGCGTGCTAGTTGCAGGAGGCTATTGCTGGTTAATTTTATAGCGCATATTCACATAGGTACATATTATTATGAATAAGGTTGCCATCTAAATTGCCAACGCGGGATAAAAAATATCGGACTTTTCTCGGACACCTTTTGTAATTCCCGCCCGGCCGGGCGCCTTCCAAATTAAGACAAGTTCAGGGAAACCGGACTGATGGCAGCCTTAATCATGAAGCATTGTTGTTTTAATTAATACTAGTTTTTATAATATTTTGTTGTTGTTCATTCCATAAATGTTAATTTTACAAAAATAGCAAATAAGTTATTGTGTAGGTATATTAGTGTTAATGATTCGCGTCTTAAGCTTTTCACACAAAAACGCCAAAAAATATAGCTCAGTTAAATTAAAAGCACCACTCCAACTTAACAGTACGTACTCACAGATCCGTTAAATACCGTAATCCTTTATGCTAGATCGCTAAAAACAAAGTGAAAATATAATTCATTATATTTGTCGGATATTTAAACTCAAAAAGTCATAAAAGTCACTTAGAACACTTAATCAGAGAGTTGACTATAACATACTTGACATAATTATTTCACCTAGACGGAGTATATTTGTGACTGACCTGTTTTTGAAATATCTTCCTATATCCTGATTTTGACTCAGATTTACCAGTTTCACCACCCGGTTTTTCTTCATCTTCCTCCTTGATTAACTTTTTTCGGCAACGTTTCGACATAATCGGCAGCAGTCGTACTTCGTCGCGTGCTCAGTCTCGAATGCGTTGCACAACACTAACCGCGTGAAGCTAGCTTAGGGTGCGGTACGAGGTGCGCGGGGGTACGAGGTGTTCGCAACCTCGTTCCGCACTGTGTTAGAATTTTTATTTGTTCAGTGCGGCACGAGGTCTAAGAAACCCGGCATTAAGGTCGGTATACCATTGAACTAGGAATCAATAGCACATCTCAGATATATAGTTATCACTTTCCTACACTGAACCAGATGGAAGTTATGCCTCCCGCACGGCAGAGAAGTTTAAGTTTTTTCCTACCGCTATAACGACGAGACACGGACAGGGTGTTTCAAGCCCTGTTTCGCACCTAACGTGTTAAATAATCCTAATTTTTTAGAAAACACTTGTGGGAACTTTCTTATTATTTTATCTGCTACGTTGTTAAATTCCTGAGATTGGGTAAAAATGGCTCGTACCTCGGTGTCCGCGGCGGTGGGAGCTAGCTCTAAATCAAAATCGCGAATAAAATTCCGCCCCAAAAGCGGAGGTCCGCCATTTTGTACGACATACAAAGCCAATTCCCGCGTTCGCTCTCTGTATGTTATTGGTACCAAAACAGTGCCTAAACATTTTATATGTTCCCCTGTGTAGCTAAATAATTTTTTACTAGTTATCGTTAAAGGATATCTATTAAAATTTATTTTATAATTTTTTTCAGATATTAAACTAACTGCCGAACCGCTATCTATTAGGAACTCTAAAAACACTGGACCAATTTTGACGGTTTCGGTCATGGGCCTGCCCTTTACACACCGTATATTATAGCACTTACCATCATCTTCATCGTCCGCATTACTCTCCACAAAGTTGATCTTTGTTGCACTTCCCGAACACATTTTACGTAAATGGCCTTTAACACCACACTTTTTGCACTTGTAGTTTTTATACCGACACTGATTAGACTTATGATTAGTGAAGCCACATACACTACACTTTTCCTTCTTGTCGATATGAAAAACCTCTTCTGCTCCTAGAGCTATGCCGTTGCTCGCTCCCGGTGGAGCCACTGACGACGCCTGGCGTGCACACCGTACGCTTTCCGCCAAATCTATAGCCTTCGCCAGGGTTAACTCCTCTTGGTTCTGCGAGAACAACTTGTCCCTTTCGTGACCTGCAGCCATACCCATGATGAATCGGTCCAACAGCGCTTCCTCCAAATTCTTGAAGGCACAGTGCGCCGCTAGCCCACGGAGTCTGGCTGCCCATTGAGTGTGACTTTCACCTGGGTGCTGCCTTGCCGCGTAAAACATCGACTTTTCAGCGAAACCGAACCTTTTCGGGGTAAAGTGCTTATCCAGCAGCTCAGTGGTTGCCGAAAAATTTAGCTCCTCCACCTTGTTCGGTAGCGCCAGGTCTCTGACCAATATAAATGTTTGTTCACATAGTGCGCTCAAGAAAATTGCCCGCCGCCTAACCGCCATTTTGTCAGTCTCATCGTCCAGATTATTTGCAATAAACCACTGATGAATGCGCGATTTATAGCTGCTCCATTCCTGAGACCGATGATCGAACGTAGATAGAACGCCGAAAACTGTTGCCATTGTTTAATATTAAAATAACTATGCACTCGCGGGGTGCCTCGTCGCCACGTGTTGCGTATGAGGGCGGGCAAATTGGTACGCGTCTAATAAAACAAGTGGTCAATTTCTCACTGTCGTTTATTTCCTTAAAACAGACTGCATATATCACGAGGTGCGCGGGCGCGGGGAAGCCGGCACGCTTCCCGCGAATATTACCAGGGACGTAACGACACACAGCGCGCCAAATATGAATTTACATATTATTGTTTTGTACATCTTAATATCTAACAAGTATATTATAATACGATATTTGTATATTAAATACTATGTATACCGAATCTTAAATATATAAGACAATCATTATGATTTTCCATTTTAATTTAAAATGTTACGAGAAAAGGGGGATGAAAAATTATGTCGCACCATCAAACGCGCCGTGTGTTACAGCCCTTAACCCAGAAATTTTGGATGTGTGTCGCTTTAATATTCATACTCTGTGTGGGCGGACCCTTATGCGTGGATGGCGTAGGAGGAAAATAATTTCGTACTCTTGCGAATAAACATACAACCCCAATATTGTGTAAAATTATAAATCTGTACCTATTAAATTATCATTTTAAATATACTGAATCAAAAATATACTGAAAGATATGGAAAAGTTGTGTTAAAGTGTATTTAAAATGGTTTTGTGAAGATAAAAATCTTTAAAACTTGATGTTAATAAATGTATAAAGTATTAATTGTTTTCATATCATTAATTTATTGTAAATTATAAAACATTAACAGTTATTTTATCTTTACTATGGAATAATAAAACAGATATGCTTTAAAATGTACGCGTAGTCTAGATTCAGTTATTATACAAAAATGCAGTCTTTTGTTTTGCAATTTTCTACACGCTATTTTTATTATAAAGAAATAAATAAATAGATTTTATGTTATCCAAAAATACGTGTATTTTACTCAAAATAAAGCTTTACATTAAATTTCGTTTTTCTATACGACTCGTGCATACGCGCCGCAGCTCCCGCCGCGCCGCCAGATTTTGCATGGCGTGGAAGGAGCTGCAGTGTTTCACCACAGATTTAAGAAAGACGACCAGATAAACAGCTAAATAGTTATCTTTCAAATTAGTTGCACTACTAAAAGCATCGTTCTATATATCATATATTTTCTACTCTGTGGTTTCCGCACGGCGCTGCGGCTGAAAATCTATACAAATCCTATGCAGCGGCGCAAGTTTTCTACTAATAAACACAGGTCGATTTTCTTGACCGCACTTGGATATTTGCCTGCATGTAAATATTTTCATTTTTTTAAACATTAAAAAGTAATTAGGAATTACAACTTGACAAAAGAAAAAGAATTAAGATTTTATGTGTAGTTTTGTAATCAGATGCATTTAAAAGTCACATAAAATTTGTGACTTTTAAATGCATCTTATAAATAAATAATTTATAATACAGGAAATAAAATATTTACAAACTATAAAAGTAGGTAAGTACTAAAAAAAAAATAACTACTCCAATGCCGGGTTGCCTGAAGAGATCGCTTATAGCGATAAGGCCGCCCTTGCCCACATATAGATTATAAGTTTAGTTTTAGTCTACTGATTGTATTCTTTAATGTGAGCAATAAAGAGTTTATCTATCTATCTATCTATCCAAAGCTTAAAATGCTAAAAACAAAGAAATCTCCCAGGTCGTCCCCACCAGGCAGAGTACCTAGAAGGCTCAAAGAGTTTCCTCGCTAGATTGCGATACTTATTATTCTTCTACTTCTTATACTTTTTTATTAGGTAGTTTGACTTTGACTTGATATTAACATCAAATACAAAAAGGTTTACTATTGTGTGTATGATCACAAACGCGCAAACTTCGGAGGTATCAGAAATTTTGTGCATATGGCCATATGATTAGTAGCAACTTCAACGGGTGTTTTCACTCACAAGGTTCAATCAAGGAGCAATCCGCAGTTTCTCTGAAAATATTGATTTTTAGTATACTATTATTTTTAGTCTTATTTTTCAGAGAACTATTCATTGATGTAATTAAAAAGCAGGTAAATGTCGTATTACTAAAACAGCTCCGAATACTCCGTATTAATATTAGTAGCCATGTTTTATTACCAAATTCAACTTCGCAGTTCTAAATTTAATTCAACAGTTCCTTTGAAACATAATCAAACTCAGATCTTTACGACTTCTAGATTTATAACACTAACAAGATGTAGATTTACCAGATCTAGATAAATGTCTAAATTAATAACAAATACTATGTGGGCTGTGAAAATGAAATATCGGTTTATAAAAGCACTAAAAGGATTTCAGCGAAGTCTGTGTTTATTTCTGAGAAAAACAAGTTGGCTCGTATATTTATGTCTTCGTGTTAAATACATATTTCTGAGCTACTTGTAGTTCCCAAAGCGTGTTTCTCCTGTTAATCTTATAAGGAAAGATAATTTTAAGTCTTTAGAATCCTATCTTGCATATATTTTAATTAAAAAATCCCTCAATACCTATGACGCGGTCGAGGTTTCTTAAGATCATTTGAGACCTTATACTTAGTTTAATGTTTAAACTAATAGTGTATGCACCTAATGTCATGTCTGCTCTACATATTTTCTTAATTATATCTAGCTTACTCACTACGCCTACACCTACAAACTAAACCTATACGTACATCTACACCTACCAACGTACAGACTGGGGCCGGCTATTTTTTTTAAGTAAACCAAACAATTAAACTGAATACATCTATAAATATTTGACAGTCAAGTGACAAATATCTATAAATATTCGACAGTCAAGTAACAAATTGAACACAGTGAACAGCGCGAAAGTCATCGCTTTTATTTAGAATTGTTCTCACAATTTTTTAAATATTTCTCACCGTTCAAAATTTCCCCGAACTTCCACAATTATTTCAGGACCAAAATTAGCCAAATCGGTCTCAGCCGTTCACGTGTTTTAGCTAGACAAGGGAACTGCAATCCATTTGTATATTTAAGAAGATATAATTTAATAATAATCGAAAGATGCAAATGAAAAAATTTTTTTTTTTTATAAACGCAAAGAAATAGGTATTTAAACATCTCTATTCCGACGCCATTTCAATTATAAACCTGCGAGGTTGTGTCAATATTATAGGAAGTGTATTTTTTTTGCTTTTCATCGTTTCCTAGTCAACATTCTATTGAAATAATAAACTAGAGCCTTGCTCTCGAAAATATGGTTTTAAAGTCTGCCAAGGGATCTTAAATCAAAAACTTAACCCCTCTCATTGTCAAGCAGTAAGCGATATAATGATGATGAGTTATAGCTAAAAACTAGGGATGTGATGGATATGATTTCGGATCAGGATACGAATTTGAGCATAACATTACATTGATTACGGATACGGTTACGGATATGTAATTATTTCGAATTTTCCACTTATTTCGGATAAGAATTATCGATTTTTAAACAACTTCAAAAATAAAAGGCAAAATTCGGGCTCCACCTTTATTCTAAATTATCCGAAACTTTGATATCGGATTAATTTACGGTTACGGATAGTTATTTATTTCGGCTATCGGATAGATTCGGTTATTCCTCCACAACATCCCAACTAAGAACCATCTTGATCACGTCAGCTTTCAAACTTAAAAAATCGCATCAAAATCGGGCCTTTCGTTTAGGAGCTACGATTAGGATGCGACGTGATCATGGGACTGACTTACGCTGTGCGTCAAAGGTCCTCAATTAAATTAAGAATTAAAAAATGGTGTGCAATTATGTTATGGCAGAATTTGAGTCCGCATGCGGACATCTAATATTAGTAAATCGCCTTAGATACTTAGTACTCGGTGCTTATTAAGTATCTAAGGCGATATTCACAGTAATATTCGAGGCGTGCATACAAGCTGGCTTATGAATATTACTTTAATTCTATTATTTAATATATATTAATTTTTGGAATACGGAATTGGTTCGTCACATAGTGTTAGCGCAAATTTTTGGGTGCATTGGGCGCAAAATATTGTTGTGGATTAGTACCGTATATATATATATATATATATATATATATATATATATATATATATATATATATATATATATATATATATATATATATATATTATAATATACATAAGGGAATCCGGTTTATATGCACGCCTCGCCTGTTGTACTTACGTACTTTTTAATGACCATACATTATGCTCAAAAGTACAATAATCTAGAAAATTCTATTGCTTTTATGGGGATAACAGTAACCCCTAATAAGATCAGGTGTGTGGGACCTCATTATGGCCGCTGAGTGGACATCCCTGGACAGTAAGTGAGCGGACATTTTTTAATTATCGCCTTTCTGATTGTAACCTTAGACCTTCGGGGTCAATTGCTATTTCCATGGACTATGGACGCTTCGTACCACGTCAATCTGGTCCCGGGGTAAGTTCTCGAAGAACTTGTGTTACGGGTACCAGATAACTGAAATATATTTAATAGTTTTTTTTATACCATACATATATTTAAGATTTTTACTATGTGGTACACATATTTAATACTTACCACGACCCAGGAATACAGAAAAACTTTTTGTTCCTTCGGCGGCATACGAACCCGCGACCCGCGGCTTGAGCACCAACACGCTCAACCACTGAGTCACAGAGGTCGTCAAATTGCTATAAGGCTGTGGAGTTTGATCATGAGGCCTGTGGACAAAGAATAACTTTTGTCGTATTCCTCTTAGCTCCTTTTAATAGATATTGTGTTTTTAGAATTCCGGGTTTAAAAAATACTTTCATTTTAAATTTAAGTAGGTACTTTCAGAAATAAAGCCACTATTATGGAGGGAGTAATAATAATCATATAGTACTGTAAAAGTAACGTTTCCACTAAGCTGTAAAGGTAGCTACGGGAGCGGTATACGTGGACGCCTGAACTGCATCGTATATTATTATGGTAATTGGTAGGTTTAAACGTAAAACCGCTAGGTTTGTACTCGTATCGAATATTATCTGTTATTTTCGTTGGCGAAATAACAGCGCCACATAGCAGTTATTTATCATAATATCTAGTACTTATAATAGGGCTCTTATCTAATAGCCATACCTATATGCTAAAGCAATAATAAACAAAACTAAAAAATTTAAGTACCACCCGAATTGTCAAGCATTAAATCGGGCCTTTCCCTTAGGAGACAGACAGACTTATCAAACTTATAACACCCCTCCCTTTGCGTCGGGGGCTTTAAAAATTACGGCCTCATAGAAAACCGACGTGAAATACCAGTTGTTATACATAAATAAAATAAATAAACATTTATTCGACATTTTTGACATCACGCTACACAACGGGAAAAACAATTTGCACAGATAGAAAAAAAAAGAAATAATAATAATAATAAGAAAATACTAAAACGAAGACATAAACAAATTATATCAAAGAAAATAAGACTAAAAATAAATAGTGAACAAAACAAAGCACATACTACAAAAAGAAAACAAACGAGGTAGGTAGGAACAAAGAAAGGTAGGTAGTGTAATGCACAAACCGTCGAAATCCACTCAGGATAGTGACCGTGGATACTCCATAGTCCCTGGTATTCTGTGGACCCATATTGTCAGGCGTGAGACAGACTACTGCAGGCACATTTGTTATGTGTTAAGTATCGTGTGTGTGAGGAAACCGGAAGCCCAAGGTTGGGGTTTAATGCACACCCACGGTGTCGTGGGATAAGTGGATGACCACGGGCGTCGCCACCGACGGGCGTAATCGTATACCATCAGGCGATATGTCAGCTCGTTTCCGATCTATTCCATGAACAGTATACTTAATATTAACTGCGGGGATCAAACCCACTACCGCAGTTATACCATGAAGGTAATATAGGAATAGAATCTGCAGCAAAAACAATTTTTTGCAATGTCTGTATAATATTGTAAATGATCTTTAAGGCCGCTGCCTCGAATTTCGCGGTGAGCGGCGCGGCGGCGGGCAGTGACTGCAGCGGCACAATTATATAATGTATAATAGCTTAGCCGTGTCCTTGAATTTTTACCTACGATTGAGCGTGGCCGAGCGGAGCGGGCTGTTACAAAGAAGGTGTTGACAGTGCGCAAGCGTCACGACACGACACAACTAACTAAAACTCGTTAGTCATTTTATGCAACGACAAGTCGTGGCGGCGCGCGGTTTGACACTGCATTCTTCTGCTGTTTGAAGTTTCGATATGAAGACGGTCTACTGTACATTATTTATATTGTGGCAGCTTGACAGGAGTGTATTTCTGACATACAGTGACTATGGCGCCCGCCTGCGCGCGTTTTCGCTGCTGTCACAGCCCGCAGTCCCACCTAAAATTTCAAAGTACTAACTCTATTTCATATTATATTACGTTGGAACTGTATCAATGGACGAAGCCACTGAAAGATCCTTTGGTAATATATTTTATTGAAATTCTTTATACTAAGAAAACCGTAGTTTGTTTACTTTTTTACGGTTCCGTAGCAACTACAAGAAATTCTTATAGTTTCGCTCTGTCCGTTCTCCCTTGCTAATTTCGGTACTTATGAATATAAATAAATGAAATTTTGGTTATAGATTGCATATTTTATTTATTATATTTATTTATTTATTTTTATTTTATTTTATTTTTTGAGGAAAACATACATTGATTTATTACAAAATTAAATGCTATATAAAGTCTTAGCACTATTTATACGTTTCCACATCTAAAAACTAAGTAGAAACAAAAGCGTTTCTGTCAAGTGAAACTAAAATACAAAGTTGATATTCATAATAAAAAGTACATATTAAAAAGTTTTAAAACGGTACACGTAATAGTTTTCATATTAATGTAATGAGTTAACAGTTACAGAACAGCCTCAAACCAGTGCTTAGATTAGGCTTTTTTGTGCCAGTAACTGACGAGTTGAATATATCAAGGTTATAAATTTTACTCAAATCATTAAAAAAATTACATGAATATAAAAAAAGAATTTTTTCGATAGTTTGTGTGGGAAAAAGGGGTATGGAGGGTGTTATATGAATAAATTCTAGAAGATCGTAGGGGAACTTTTAAATGGGTAAAGAGGGAAGGGGAGTCTATTTTAAACTGGGTGATTTTGAGCGAGATCGAGATGTCAGCTATTTGACGTCTCAAGTGTAGAGGCAGGAGATGATATCTTCTGCACCTAGACTCATAGTTATTGTCCGACGTGTTGCACTTAAATTGCAGAAATCTCTTGAACCTTCTTTGAAGTGACTCCAGCCGATTAATATGAATTAATATGAATATTTTGGGTTCCATATTTGAGAACAATACTCGAGGACACTGCGAACAAACGAGCAATAAAGAACTTTTACTGCTTTTATATTTTCAAATTGAGAGCTCATTCTCATAACAAAGCCCAGAGATCTATTAGATCTAGTGATTATATAGTGATATGAGGTCAAAGTGCTCGTTATACGTCATCGTTGAGTCATGAATGATACCTAGATCGCCTCATTTGCTCTTTTTAAATCTTGATTTTTAAGTAAATAGGCATTGTCAATGGCATGAGAGGCTCGATTAAAAGTCATTGAATAGCATTTGGTGACATGCAGGTCAAGTTTGTTGAGATGACAGTATACCTCAAGTCTGCCGAGATCTTGCTGCAGTAGATGACAATCGTGCAGACTTTTGATTTTTTTTGAATATCTTCATGTCATCAGCATACAAAAGAAATCGTGAATGCCGAAAGCATGTAGATATTCCGTAACAAATATGTTAAACAACAACGGTCCTAACAATGAGCCCTGAGGGACGCCTGATGGCACGACATACCATGAAGGTGTAAAACCATTGATAACTACAGCTTGGGACCTATTTTCAACGTAGAAAGTAAACCATCTAAATAGATTACCATGTATTCCTGATTTATAAAGCTTCTCAAGGAGCTCAGAGTGATCTAAACGGTCAAAAGCTTTACTGTAGTCGGTGAATATGGCGTCTACTTAACCACCTGAGTCCATACTCTCCGTGACATAATATAGACTTTATTTTTTGCGTCTAAAATTAATTTATGTTAGTTATGGGTGGCTCCCCATACAATATGTGAAGTGTGGATAAATTATGTTTTATTATACCTACCCCATCGTGTGGGGTACCAATCTATCATTAATATAGGTATTTTAAAAAGAAGCCAAGGATTCATACATAATTTTTATGAAGTGAACCGATTTTTATTAGTATGAATTAACATAACTTGGGTTACAAATTGGGTTATTTCATGATGTTAGGTTTATACAGTACGGTGGGACAAACATACATACTTAACATACAAAGACTACCAAAATCTTTGGCCTCACCGTAGTCGGGTAACAAAGAGATGAGATGCCACTGACACAAAATACAGAGACAAGTCAAACTGATAACACCCGTCTTTTTGTGTCGGGAGTTAAAAATATCATTAGAAAAAAAGGTTTTGACTTACAATTAGGTATTGAATAATAAAATATATCAGTAAAATTTAATATATCAATAATATTATGATTCATGTCGGCAAATTAAAAACGAATGAGTATGAATCATGAAAATTGTATGGAGCTATCGTATTATGCACCTTTTATTACGTAGTTAAATCAAACAATATTATGATTAAAACTTTAAAACTGTCTTAAGAGGAATCATGACTCGTGACTCGTGATAATCTAACTACCATTGGTTATATAAACATAATAATATTTTTAATCGTTTAAGTCCTATGCTAATATTACAAACAATAAGGGCATCATTTATTAACTAAAGTCGTCAAGTAAGACGCCTGATTTAATCTGCTTCTTTTATTAATAATTTGGCTTTTATCATTGTTTAGATCAAAAGGACAATTCTACTATCTTCATATGTCTACTTTTCCAGTAATGCAACATTGACCCCAATACAGTTCCTTGCGGTACGACAGCGGTTTATAGTCTTAATTAAGATTCTAGATATGGATGGCTATTGTTTATTGTTTATATAATATAGGTTTACAATTTAAAGTACGGGTTAATCGCAAGATTATAGATTTTATTTTATAATTTTTTTGTTATGTAAAACATATTTAACATAGGTCCATGAGTGTATGTTATTGTTAAATTTTCGTAAATACTTTCGCTGTTTAATTGTATGTTCATTGACTAGTTTAAAAAGTTAGTACCTGGGAAACCGAGATTTTCTCGGTGTTTTAGTAGAACGATTAAAGAATAAAAATAAATGGAAAATATAAAAGAAAAATAAATTATAGGAACCACAAAAATAATTATCTTACCGGGATTCGAACCCACCATATTCCGAATTTCCAAACAATGCAAAAATTTATACGTAGTACGGATACCAAGCTGCCAATCAGATTGACGTAAGAGACTCGAAATTATTGATATATTTTGCACGCCGTAATAATTATATTGCTTAATGCGCAGTTTCTAAGGGATAAGACCTAGCTCGATCGATTTTTTTCCCCAAAACTCCCTGCATACTAAATTTCATGGTAATACTTGTAGCCGTTGTCGAGATACCGATTATATATTATAAACAAGATCGTATCGTTTAAAGCATAAGTGCACTATTGAGGGTGTTTGTTATTTTTTCTGATGCTAGGGGGCATACGGGGTTATACGGGGGCGGCTTCGACTACTCGATGAACGGCATTCACAAAAGCGTGTCGTGCAAGCAGTACTGCCGGTTTTTCAGGATTGGATCAGACAGAAGTACCGTTGAACGTTTCATCATACACAGGTTCTTACAGGCCATGGATGTTTTGGCAGTTACCTGTTCAGGATTAGACGTGAGGCGACGGCGGCTTGCCACCACTGTGGAACAGAAGAAGATTCCGCTCAACACACTTTTGAAGTGTGCCCTGCATGGAATAATCAAAGGCAGACTTTAGTTGAATGCGTTGGAACAGATCTCTCTTTGAAGGCAGCCATCTCTGCTATGATCAGCGATGATCGCACTTGGAGAACAGTTGTGTCCTTTTGTGACACCGTTATGGTGCAAAAGGAGACGGCTGAGCGTCCGAGAGAGATCTGATCCCTTGCGACGAGCTAGAAGACGTCATGGTGCTACCTCCCGTCGATGATCATGGTTTTATAGAGTAGGGGAGTCTATGTAACCGGTACGACCCGAGAGGCATAGTGTTTGGTACCAGTATACCATTTGAAGCCGTGCGGACTTCGGACTTGTCCCGAACATGAGCTTAAAAGCACGATGCAAGGGGCCTGCGGATGTGTTCATTGAGTTCCCGTAGCCTCTATATTGCATCGAAGTAGGCCGCTGCAGGGGTTTTAGTGGGTAAAAATCCCACATAACCTACTCTTGCCAATGTCCCCAAGGCTAGTCTAGGTATCTTCCGAAGATTTCCCCTGCGAAAAAAAAAGGACCCAACTCACACAAAGCATCATCTGGTGTCGTAAGTGGTATCAAAAACGGTCAATAAGAATTTTCGATTATTTTTCTGTCAACACACGGCGTTTGGTAGCCCGAAAGTCCTAGTCGTGTCAAAAAGCTGTCAGATGTCACGTATTTAAAAACTCTCATTAAAGTAATAAGTTAAAAAACGAATTCTTTCAAACATCACGTTCAATAAATGTAGACAAAGTCACCTTTTTCTTGACGCACCACTTATTTTTTCATTAGGGCCAGTGCAGACAGAGAGGAGCGCAGCGGAGAGAATTTTAATGACGCACTCCATAATCAACTTTAAATTATTGAAATAAAGTGCATACATGCTTGAACCTGACAAAAATGCTCGCGCGTCCTCGAAGATACGCCCGATATAAAATAGAAAATGCCCGAGACTGCGCGAGGATTATTCCTCTCTGTCTGCGCTGACCCTTAGAAATAATATTATTAAGTGTACTCAAATCATCTTTTTTAAAAGGTAGTTGACTATCACACCGAACTGCTATTTTATTTATTTACTAGCTGGTACTATTGTTTGCATAGTACTGACGAAAACGGAACCCTATTGTTTTGAAACGGAACCTTAAGGTAAAAGCAGTCTTAGTTACTCCTTATATCCTCAGCTTTCTGACAGTGAAAGTCCCATGAAAATAAATCCAGCCATTTCAGAGATTAGCCGGAAACAGACAGGTAGATAGACTGACAGACAGACATAATTAAAAAAAAATGTTTTTTTTAATTATGTCTTTCATATGCATAGCATTAAAATTAAATTTTATTTATTTTAAGAATATTATAATTATTATTGTATTGATGAATTTCTTGTAAAATGCCATGAATCGATGAGCGTGCATAACGTGTAATGAATACATATGAAAGAATTTAATGTCAGCAAATACACTTACCCTCTTACTAATAAAAATATTTACACAACGGATAACTCAAACAACGTTGCTATCTTTTTCTATCATGTGACATTTCCAACGTATCAGACAAAGACAACATTATTTAAGTTATACGTTGTGTAAATAATTTTATTAGTAAGGGGGTTATTTATTGCCTCTATACTCCTATGCTATGGAGGAAAACGATGTGCTCATAATTATGAACTTATCTATATATTCTACCTGTACTTCTGCAATTATTTACACATACGAAACCTGTAGTTTATCTAGTTTTCTTTTATTTTCGAGGCAATTGTTTTAATTCAACCAGGATAATCCTAGTCAGGAACAAAACAATACCGTTAGGAACAAAACCAACCCGTTAGGAACAAATTCAGTGCAAATAACGACTCAGCGTCTACTGTTTACATTTATTTCTATATTTATTAAACAGATATAGAAATAAATATTGATGAATTAATAAAAATCCAGCCAAATGTGAGTCGGACTCGCGCAAGAATAGTTTCCGTACAAAAGGACAAAAAAAATCACGTTTGTTCTATACGGGCCATATAACGGGGCTCCCCCCGTTTATTTTTTTTTTAATAATTGTGTTATAGCAGCAATAAAATACACAATCTTTGGAAATTTCAGCTGTCTTACTATCACGGTTCATAAAATACAGGCTGGTGACAGACGGACAGACAGACAGATGAATGGACAGCGGAGTCTTAGTGATAGGGTCCCGTTTTACCATTTGGGTACGGAACCCTAAACAGTAACTTTTGATACCTTTTTATTCTCATCGTCATCATCATCATCACGAGCAAAAATGTTTAACGCCCAACGAAGTGCGCACTGGTCGGCAGTCAGCTAGTGTAGAAATAAAACAACCTAACCTAAGGATGACGTAGTTTATGCTGCATGAGACACACCTCACATCGTGAGTTGTTCGAGATAAGTGATCTTGACAATAGGGCATTTTTCAACTTTTTGAAAAAATGACAAATTGTTCATAATAACATAATACATTTGCAATCTGAACCATTATTGACGAATTTCTTTCCATTCTTTGCAAATCAGCATAAAAGTTTAAATAAATAATAAAAAGCCACCAAAAAACTAAAATGTATTGTCATGACGTCACCTTCTTGTAAACACCTATTGTCACCTGTCAAGTATCAAATCACACTAAGCATGTCAAATCCTAGAAATGTGCTTGGGGTTAACTTTGATAATTTTACTATTTTAAAATGCCTTGTAAATTGTGCAATCTAATTTTTGAATAAAAAAGAGTACCTAAAAAGAGTTGGTCATATTGGTTTTAAATAATGTTTAGTGATATAAACTATCAACAGTTTCATGTATATTTTCATCATAGGATAATTACCTACTGGAAATACTAAATGACGTCATGCCTCCATATAAATTGCAAACCTCTAAATCTTTATTAATATCTCACCACGACTAAGATTCACGATTATTTGGAAACATGAATACTAATATCATCATCGTTTACATTACTGTCGTTGTAGTCGTCGTCGTAACGTAAACAAAGCGAACAAAAGAACACATAATGCCACCGATTTAAATATCACTTATTTACCGTGCAATAAAGAAATACCAGTGATCCATGAATTTGGTCGAATTTAGTATATTTATTCACGTTTATATTAAATTGAATCTGAACAGATTATAGATTACACAGAGTAAGTACAGTTTTCTTCCCTAATGGGATTGTGTACATTTCAAAAGAAAACCTTTAAAATATAGATATTTAAATAGCCCCCAAGTTGTCAAGCGGTGACCGAACTGATCACAATTAATTATATCTTATACTACTCTCTATCAGTCAGCTTTCAAACAAAAAAAACTACTTAGATCATAATCGGTTCATCCGTATATGATATGCAACGGACAGACATACACATGTCAAAGTTCTAACTCCTTAGTATTAGCTGTCTCCGTCGGGGCTTAAAAAGAAACAAAAAGACACAACAAAACACGTTTGATTCAATTAACAGTGGCCAGGTTGTTAGTTGAAAACTAGTGAACTCAATATCAAAAAAGATAATATGGTGAAAAAAAGAAACAATAAAAAAAAATACCCTGCATTAGAGGAAAATTAATGCACAAATCGTCACAATCCACGCAATTGATGGGTTTTAAATAAGCTTTAGAAAAACCAAACGTAAAGACCTCTATCTTTAAACGCTTTTGTACATATTGCAGGTCTTCTTTAATTTGATAGTGAAAGGGTAAACCAAGCACAAAGACCTGTACCTTGAATTGATTTATAAGGTGATGAGGGTCTTGTTGCACTGGTAGTTCAAACGAGACGTGACGTCATCGACTGGACGAGTTTCTCCGCGCCTCGTATTACGAGTGGGGTTTTACGCTGACCTTACAATTGTACAGACACGGCAGTGATTATAAAATAACGTAGGTCAAGGATTGAATTTTATGTATAATAATATATTATACTTTAAACGAGACAATCTTGTATATAGGTTTGGAAAAATCAACTACGGATATTTTGGGTATGTAATCTACTGCTCATATACACGTTTAGGCAAAAAAAAAATATTGACATACTCAAAGTAAAAAAATCATCTCATAATGGGTGAATTTCAGCTCAACGCAAATTAACCCTTTACGGTTGAGGAAGGAAGATTTTTGACATTAGAAATGTCTTTTCGTTCGCTCCAGTATACAGCCCCGATTTCACGAAAAAGTGCGATCCCCTTATCTCTCGGAGAGTTTTGAAGATATGATATTCAAAAAGGGTTCAAAAGATGCGTATTCACGAGAGCAAAAAAAATTCGAGAAAGTCAAAAACGAAAAAATAGTCAAAAAAATCATTTTTTCCGAACTTTTGATTTTGGTGCTCTGGACAATCTCGTCAGCTTCAATTTGAGTATGCCCTGTAGCCTAACCTTTTTGATAAAAAAAGAAATATCTTATACTTTAAACAAGACAATCTTGTTTATATACTTATAATCGAAATCTCGGCAACGGCTACAATTATTACCATGAAATTTATTATGCAGGGAGTTTTGGGGAAGAAAAATCAAACGAGCTAGGTCTTATCCCTGAGAATTTGCGCATTTTTAACCAATATGTGTCTTTTTCTTTCGTCGTGCAACTATACATCAATAATTTCGACTCTAACGTCAGTCCGATTGGCAGCTTGGTATATATAATTTATGCGTTGTTTGGAAATTAGGAATGTGGTGAAATTACGTTTCTAGCTTCAGTAGCTAGAAACGTTATATTTGGACCGTGGCGTCCTTTTATGACGTAGGTTTAGGTCCACCAAGAAGGTATTTTGCGAAACTCACCGGGATACAACCACCAACAAAAGGGGTATTAACGTTTGTATGTAACTTCTTTGTTTGTAGTCAGATCTGTTTGAAATTTCGTGATATTGCTCTTTGACATGATCTACAAGAACTGTAATCATAATCATAATATTTATTTTCTTGAATATGGTAACAAAATTGGTCTTAGTTTAATTTAGTAAATTTTTAGAACACATATTCTGCTTAAGGCAGCATTCATGCATTATCATGAATTATCATGCATGTAATTCAATATATTCTAATATTTTATTTTTTTATTTATATTAATTATTAATTGGTAAAAATGGGAATTAAACTTTGTATGGCGAGAAAATATTAAATGAGCATTTCGGCTTGGAACTTTGTAAATATGTCCCAAAAGAATATAAGTAAACACGTAATTCACGATTTTTTGATATTCAACCCCTAAAGGAGTGAACGGGGTATGAATGTAATTTTATCAGAGTCAGACTCATGGTTGATCTATATTTGATTTTGCTATATTTGTTATATTTGTTGTAGATTTTTGGAATGGTCTCATCAAGCTCTTTATTTTGCAGGGGCGTGCGCTCCATATAGACAGAAATGCAGTGCTTTACTTGTCATTCACAGATATTTTAATAAAACGTTCGTACGTTTTAAATGACTTTAATAATTAATTAATAGTAAATAAATTAATTAAAAAAATATAATAACTTAAAAACGCCTAATATTTTATAAATAGCAACTCATGCGGTTGCTTTGTGCAGGACAAATCATCGCATGTATGTGTAACTTTCATACTTCGCAAACGCACACACCCATGAATATCGACATGATTTTAAAGCGGTAACTCCAGCGGCAGGCGATGGCTCTCGGCTTCGGTTCGGCTATCCAATCGCTTCTGAAAACCGCCGAACTGGGTTGTCGGAAATTATTCCTTGCCTATAATCCGAGTAAAAAGAGTAGTCGGAAATCTAATAAATCACGTATGCACATTAAGCATTTTTGTTTAGTAAGGTTTTATTTGTTTAAATAGAAGAAACGTTTTGTGTTTCGCGGGGGCCATTTTGCATATTTCATGTGATAAGCATTGTTTACAATTTAATCGCTCCAGTTTATTTATAGTTTTCTTAACAGATTTTTCTTTTTAACATTTGAAAGTGTGTACATTTAACAGTTTATTACTGAGTTTCTATAATAATTGTAGTGATTTGCTTTTACTAGTGAGTTAGTCGATTTTTTTAAAATGTTATTTGACTGTGAGGTTTTGAAAATGTGTGTTTATTAAAAATTAAAAATAACAAGTTCTCACAATTGTCATTCAGTGAAAAGATTCAAATTCTGTCTAAAGGTAGGTGTGTACCCGAGTTACAACAATTAAACTAGCAAAAAAATAATGTAATTCGAAAATTTCATGTTAAAAGTTATGAAACGTATAACTGGCTGTGTGGTTGTGTACACAACATTAAATTATATTGTTTTCCTTGCATTTTATTTAGTAATTTACATCGGGATATAGTAATCTCAAGTAACCGGAACCTTTAATATGTGAAAATTGAAGCTGACTGGTGAGTAGTTATAATATTTTAAAATATGCTTATTATTTTACTTATTAGAATTTCTTCCTCCGCGACGATCGATCGCTGTTTTGTCTGCGTTGCCGTAGAAGATGTACATGAATAGTAGTACATCTAAGACTTGCTCTGTTGGCATGGTTTCGACTTAGAGATCCGTCACTTGGCTGTAGCTATGCTAAAAATCTATAAACGAAAAAGTTTTTGTGACCGAGTACTTCGCCGCATACCCAGTGTCATAATCCTGTGCACGCCACTGTTATTTTGATACTCGTACTTCCCAGGGGCACACGAGTGGATGAGGTAAAGTAGTGTTTAAAGTCATCATACATCTGGAGTCACATACATAATTTTTGCGTTCTTTGGAAATTTGAAATGTGGTGGGTTCGAATCTCGGTCAGAATAATATTTTTGTGATTCTTATATTCAATACTTTTTTATAGTCAAAAATTTTAAAATATGATATTTTGTTGTAAGTACCGTATATACTTTCACATGCATTCAGTGAAAAGCTGTTAATTTCAAATTACAAACAGACACTTCAATTTTATTTATTTGTATAGATATTTATTTTTAATTATTTTATAGTTCTATTAGAAAACCAAGCAAAGCTCGGTCTCTCAGGTGCTCTTACACTTTAAACAAGACAATCTTGTATACGAGTATTATATGAAATCGTAATCTCGGCAATAATATTTCGTATGCAGGGAGTTTTGGGGGGTAAAAATCGATCGAAGTTTAAACTAAACTGCGCATTTTTAGATAAATATAAATAAATAAATATATCTTTATTGATCACACACGAGGGACATAAGCACAGCTAAAAAGAAAATAAACAAATCGACAATCAGAATCAAATCCACACACCACATGTTCAAAGGGAATCTACTCAGGCATCGACCACGGCGGTGCCGAGGCGCCTGATCTTCCGTGGTCCCCTATCAGTTTGAGATCTTACATCATCACACTATTTTAAATTATTGTTTTAGTTTCCTTAACTAATAATAATTATATACATAACACTATAACATTGAAGGTTCTATTATTTAAAACATCAAAACAAAACAAAACAATTACAGTCAGACGCTGCTGGTGCAGCTTTATCTCACGACACGGGATACTGGACCACAACTATACACCGCACCCGCGCACAATGGTCCCAAAGTAAAATAAATGGGACATTAAGAATTTTCGGATCGAAGGTCAACGGATCAGGCTGATTTTTTTTTGTAGACAGCTGATGCAATTACAAGTCACTTTTATAGATGTCGTTTTTTTCAAATATGCCGTATCTACAGAGATATATTTTTTTTTTTTTGTATGGACGAAATCATAATTTTGTAATTTTATTCCAAGATTCAAACGTATTCAAAATAAATCATAGCACAGCTTATAGAGGGACTCTTGTCGTACATTTGTGTCATAGACACTTAACTGCGATTTTTGCGCCTTTAGGAGCTACAGGTACTTTAATTTTTATTGTTTTGTATAACTTATTTTTGAGTATTTCATATGGATTTTAATATATATTGTTAAGGATAGACAAATACTAATGTTTTCTTTATTGACAAGTAACTCTACAAGTAACAAAAAATAATTCATATTTTTTTTCTCTGTAGATAAGGCATATTTGAAAAAAACAACATCTATAAAAGTTTACTTGTAATTGCATCAGATGCTACAAAAAAAACAACCTCATCCGCTGACCAAAATAATTAATTTCGTGTATTTATACAGACGTGAGTTATTATAAAGTAAATACAAGTAATAAAGACAGTGTAGTAGTAATTAGTACCTAAGTAGTAGATATATGGACGCAGTCAGCAGTTCGTGTGTTGTTTTTTCTCTCGTCGTGCAACAATATATAAATAATTTCGACTCTATATTGTCAGTCGGATTGGCAGCTTGGTTAACAGGGCTTACGGTTGGGTGTAACACACTATGCCTGTTATAAATCATTCGATATTTTCTATTTCGTATGTCAAAATGAGTTGTCCATCTGAGTAGTTCGGAAATTTGAAGTGTGGTGGGTTCGAACCCCGGTAAAATATTTTTGTGATTCTTTTCTTTTTCTTTTAATCTACTAGAGATCCGAGCAAAGCTCGGTTACCCATGTACTCTTCTATTATATAAAACTTAAAAAAAAAAAAAAAAGTAACATGTCCTGACTGATTCATCAACGCCGAGGCAAAACTACTGAAGCTAAAAACGTAATATTTGGACCGTGGCTTCCTTTTGTGACGTGGTCCACTAAGAAGGTATTTTGCGAAACTCAACCCCTAAAGGGGTAAAAAGGGGTATCAACGTTTGTATGTTACTTTTTTGTTTGTGGTCAGATCTGTGTGATATTGCTCTTTGACATGATCTACTAAAACTGTAATTCAATATTTTCTAAAATGCGATATAATTAATTGGTAAAAATGTGTATTAAACTTTGTATGGGGAAAAAATATTAAATGAGCATTTTGGCTTGGAACTTTGTAAATGTCTGTAACTTCGTAAAAGAAAATACATGTTTCACGATTTTTCGATATTCAACCCCTAAATGGGTGAACAATGGTATGAATGTATCAAACTGATGTTTGACCATTGAACCGTAATTGTTGTTTATTTTTGGAATGTTCTCTTCAAGCTCTTTATTTTGATACCCGTAGTACCCAGGGGCACACGAGTGGGTGAGGTAAAGTCGTGTTTAAAGTCATCATACATGTGGAGTTACATACAAAAGCACGCTTTAAAAAAAAAAATTAGTCCATTTGAGGTGGACAGTCTGCTAAACAGTTTTATGAACTGTTGATTAAAATACGGCGATTACCCTACCATTGATGAGAAAATTACTATTCCGCAAAGTTTGGCAACACGTTGATATTAGATGTCACCACATCACTTACAGAACTAACTAACGCAGCTTACTCTGATGACATTAATCTTATGACAAATCCCATAGAAAGGTTATAATGTGAGCGTGCCGTTTTGACTCCCAAAAATAAAAATGCAGCCACAATAAATGAACTTTTACTCAAGCCATTTAAGCAGAATAAGTACAATATAAGTAGGTGGAATTAGTAATACAAAGTGATGATGCTGTAAACTATCCCGTGGAGTTCTTTAATACTCTAAACCCAACAGGTCTTCCATCAGATAATATCCGTTTAAATATTGGAGCACCAGTAATGTTATTAAGCTTCCAAAATTGTGCAATGGCACCAGACTCGAGATAAAATTTCTTTATCGCAACACTGTCGAGGCTTCTGTACTCACGAGATTTGCTCAATTATCATACCTAAAATAATCATACCTAAAATACCATTGATCCCATCAGAGTATCAATTTGTATTTAAAAGACTGCAGTTTCCCAAAATATCCTTAGCCATCAATAAAGCTCAGGGACAGCCATTGAAAGTGGCTGTCCCTGTATATAATATATATAAAAGATCTAAGAGAGAACTGTTTCTCACACGGACAGTTCTATTTTGCGTGTTTCAGACTAAGTTCGGTAAGTATACAGTTAATGTTGTATATAGAGATGTACTTCCATACCATAATACACTCTAATAATAAAATAATCTTAAACCATTTACCATTCAATTTATCTTTAACATAATTAAAGTCTCTTTCTAAAAATAATAGGAAGATTCTTCAACATCTTAACGCATACGCAACGGATACTAATTTGGGGGCAAAACCTAGTCTAAGAATAAAATAATTATTATTCAACGTTGTAGTTTAATTTTGTAACCTTTTCCTTAAATCAAATCAAATCAAATCGTTTATTTGCGTGAATATGGTATAAATGGTGTTACAATCATTATTAATATGACAAACATATTCTGCCACATATGGAGTCCAAATATTTGAATAACAAGTTTAAGTTAAAAAAAATAATTATATATTATGTTGTAGGAGTCATAAGTTAATTTTACCATTGTAGTAAAATATTCGTAGCATCACATATGATTGTCAATAAATTATTATGTACTCTATTATTTCATTAGAATGTTATAGTTTATCTTGTAAGAAATGTCTAATACTATAATAACATTTATTCAATAACAAATCATATAATCGTTTTTTAAATAATGTCAGAGGCAATTGTATAAGATTACATATATACCTTCCTTTTAAATCGCTCTATCTACATCTGAAAACTGAATTAAAATCGAATAACCAATATAATACAATCCGAGAAACAAATGACATCGCCAGAGAACAAAATTCCGAGAGTGCTTAAGAATTAGTACACTGAAGTGGACGAAGCCATGTCTGCAGACGGATAGACGATGGAGTAGACAAGTGTTAGGATGGAGACAACGCTTAGGCAAGCGTAGTGTAGGACGTCCTGCGGCACGATGGACCGACGACGATTTGAAGAAGGTGGCTGGCAGTGGATGGATGAGGGCTACTCAAGATCGGGATAGTTGGCGCTTATTGGGGGCAGCTGATGTTTATGACGAGAAACAATCTTAGGCGGTGGCAAAAATGATGTCTAAGAAATTCTAGCACGGCGTTTACAGCTTAAACTTTCGTACATTGAGGAGAAAGTCTAGTCTCCTTTAGTAAGGATGGTATGGATTTGTATACTAAAACTAAATGTACTAAAATAAAGAAACTAAGTATAGAAATATTTGAAATAAACATTTTTTGGTAAATTTAATATTGTTTAAGAAAAATAGGAGTTCATAATTTTACTACACAATATAAACTGCAATGAAAACGTTATATACCTTGTGGCATGTCTAAACATACCAACTCTATGGTCCATTCATGACGTACTATAAAGTGCCTCGACTCTAGCCAATATTTATACCAACACGACTCGATACTCGACAAAACAGTGCAACGCTTCATCGCAGATACACGTTCATTGTGCTTTATTAATAATTGTATTATTATAAACATTAAATACTATTGCAATATTAATAAAACAAACAGGTTAGTGTTTATTATTATTAACGTAATTGCTTCTACACTTTAATCGAAGATATAGAATAATAATAAATAATATTTACGAAAGGAGTGGGACACTTGATCCTTAAGGGAGAATTGGTACACTCAATTTACAGAGAGTATGGATAATATCTAGTTTTATAGTGGCTATATCGATAGTATACAATACTAGCTAACCTTTTAAAGTAAACTGGAACTAGAACTTTTTAAAATTGCGGACGATGAATGATTTTTGTAGCTATAAACTTTTATATTGTAAGTTATTTTGAAAGTATATTTAAGATGTGTATGAATATAAATCGAGTCCTTATCTATGTTTCTTTCGTTTAATTTAAATAAAAGTTTTAATGTTAATCGACTTATATGATTAATTTTTTTATTGAATTAATTGAATATTTTCATAGTTTTAAGATATAAAAACATTTAAAAAACGTTACAAATAGTGCGGTGAAAAATGTTTCTTTTAGCCAGATTTTTTTTGGCGATAGATTTCAGAGAAGTTTCACGCACTCCATTGCCAACATTTTTCAAATAGGACCTATGTAATGGAAATTAGGGTTACAAAACTAAAGGGTGGATTAAGTGTCCCCAGCTTGACCTATTAGTAGAGCTTAATATCTTTACCGTGATTTTCTAATGTTTAAAATAATGTTCTTAATAAATTGGAAGCACGTTATTACAGTTAAATAAAATTATGTTACTTAAATAGGTAATATAATTTTATCAAAAGACTGCATTAGCAAGCTAGGAAAAAATTCTAAATATTGAAGAAGTTGAAAATATAAAACATAAAAAGGTATTAAAGTTAAATGTAACGATTGTACTCAACATTGGCTAGTTCTATAGCGATCATGTATTATTGCACAATGTAATTTTTTTCATAATATTTATGTTTTAAGCGTCGTTTAGAGAAACGAGCAACTATAATCACTACGACGCGACGTTGCTTTTTGAAACTTACAAAAGTGTCTAGCTTGCTCAAAACGACACAAACCAGAACCCCGATTCTCGTAATTAACTTACACATTAATTTTACTTTTATTGAATTATAAATGAATCGTCTTGATATCATAAACTGATTTTTGGAGTTTGGTTCAATCAAAACGGGTTGACGTTGGTTTGACGTTTATAAGAATGCCATTTTGCTGTTTTAACATATCGGGACTGGATCGTAACTGTATTATTGCAGGATTTAAATAGCAGAATCGACTTTTAGTTTCAAAATGATACAAAATTAATCTCTCTTATTGTTTGCAGGAAAAATGTCTTTGAAAGTTGTTGTACTCTTAGCGATTTGCGCTGTTTCCGCAGCTCAGAGGCCTTTCTATGCTGGTCTGAAGCCTATAGGATTTCCCGATGCAGCAGCACCCAGTCCGTTCTCCAATCGTTTCGGGGAAGACGCAGATCTACCCATCGAAGCCAAGGGAGACGGCAATTTGATAAATCGTCTCAACCAGTTGCCAGTTGACAGTCGGCCATTTTGGTATCTAAATTGGCGCCAATACGACGCATTCAGAAAAAACCCGCAGACATACCAGCCGAGACCTAACAGCTTTATCAGAAATTAATTATCTGATGTAACATATTATGTTATTGCGAAAGGCTGTGATATTTTTACTTTATTTCATTTCTACTTGTCGTCGACCTTTACAGAGAACGGGATAAGACTGCATCGATATGATATCTCTTCCCGTTCTCTGTGAAGGATTGACTATCATAGGTTTGACCAAAGCCTTCAGGCAAACCCCGAAGTAAAATCCAATTTTGACCTTTGTCTCAAGTGAAACGGTGTTTTATAGTAATGAAGATAAAGTTTAAAATGAAGTATATGACAGTAATGCTGCTCGCCGCTCCGCTGACATTTCGGTGAGAATCAGCCTCTAGGGCGCAATATAACTAGGCAACCTATTTGCAATGTGTCAATGTGAATATTATCTATCATTTATTTCTTATCACTAATAAATAACAGAGGAGGGTATATATTTCTTATACCGGATCTTAGACCATAAGATTGATTATTAATTTCGGGCGTAAGACTTCAAGTCAGACCTGAGAATTGACTAGTCAATCCTAGGAACGCTGAAACTTCGAGCTTTGACTATAACATATGTACGATAGTATAGAAGTTCTAGCTTGTTAGGTTTAGTTCGAAAAGTGAGTATACAAGAACTAAACAATCAAATGTTGTAATTCGTAAGTCCATATTGAAATGATTGTGAGACATATCAGTTGAATTGTTATTTAAAAAAGTTACGCGTAGTATTGAATACTTAGAAAACATTAATTAAATCTAAGTCATGCTGTTTACATCGCACATATTGAAATAAATTAAGAGTTTAATGAAATGTTTATTGTTGTTAAAAATATGTTCAAAGTTTATCATGTTTAATTTTTAATTATCACAATACCAGTGATTGTAGTACGAAGAAAAATCATCAAATACTTTTTCTTATTTATGTTTTATTTTAATAAATTATATAAATATAATAATATAAATTTTCCAGTGACACTTGTATCAGATATTCTAATAATAAGTCTGTGAAGTTAGCATAACGTTGGAATACCTATATTATATGTTTTTTTTATTGCATACAATTTAATTTTGTCTTACATCTTGCCGTTTAATATTTTTTTAAAGATTTTGTTAAATAAACAATTATACCTCACTATTATACCGTATGTTTGTTCAGTCAGTGACCAAACTTTCAGGAGTGAATATACCTACTCTTGAATTTAAGCAACTTTTACTATGGGCCTACAGTTTCCTACAAAATGCTATCTATGCCGTATGCTCTTTTGTAGGAAACAGGTAATTTTTTTTTAACTAGGAAAGTTGATCCCACAGTAAAAACTACTTATATTCAAGAGCATATTCACTCCTGAAAGTTTCGACACTTACTGAAAAAAACACCTGTGTAAGGTTGTCGAAAGTCAATTACGGATATTTTGGGCATAATAAATGGTTATGTACCAAAAAAATTGGTTTAGTCAAGTTTAGTGCATAAGTAAAGGCGTTGAGGATTTTATTTTAAAATGAAATTACAGTATGCTATTAACGGCACTGTTAAGGTCATTGACCTCACTCATCTGATTGTATTGGTGTTATTTAGGAAAAGTCTTTGTTTCCCCTTCAGATTAGCTGTTTCTATGATATTAATAACCTCAACACCTAGCACAATGTAATTTTATTTAGTATGGGTAAAATAAATTACAAAAAATCTGCCTAAGCGTCTTTACACACGCAGTCAATTATAATATGTTCGAAATGTCCGTAATTGACTTTGGACAACTTTCCTTAATTGTTAATAAAACAATTATAAAATGTTTGTTAGGTTGTATGAATGGATGGATGTTTGTTACTCTACACACTTACTGCTAAAAGGATTTTGATGAATTTAAGCAGGCGGTGCGGCGGGTGAAATATTTTTGCCCGTGGCGTGCATACCCCATTACCCAATAGAAAAGTGAAAACCCAATGTGGTCTGAATGAAATTCGATATAGAGAATGCTAAAATTTTACAATTTCTCTAATTAATCATCATAATTTTGATAGCTTATGCTTGACTTATATAAAAAAGTCGAAATCATGATCCGTTGATTCCTCGTGATCTCATCATAAGGGTGACTAAGGGACCAATTTTGGATTAAATACCCTTTACAAAAAATATATTTGAAAGTCGGTTCACAAATCGTCGAGTGATTATTGAGCATACACAAAAAATATATCTACAGTCGAATATATTATTTAGAAGCGCCTCCTTTTTGGGAGTCGGTTAAAAATAGCATTTTATAATGAAAAAATCAATTTGATATCTTATTACGTCCTTACTGACAATTGTAGCTGTTTTTGGCAAATGTGAGTGACGACCCATTTATAATTTAAAAAGCTTTGAAATACTCAAAAGCTTCTTATACTTAAAGAAAAATCATAAAATATTCAGTGGCGTGCACAGGATTATGACACTGGGTATGCGGCGAAGTACTCGGTCACAAAAACTTTTTCGTTTATAGACTTTTAGCATAGCTACAGCCAAGCGACGGGTCTCTAAGTCGAAACCATGCCAACAGAGCAAGTCTTAGATGTACTACTATTCATGTACATCTTCTACGGCAACGCAGACAAAACAGCGATCGATCGTCGCGGCGGAAGAAATTCTAATAAGTAAAATAATAAGCATATTTTAAAATATTATAACTACTCACCAGTCACTCAGCTTCAATTTTCACATATTCAAGGTTCCGGTTACTTGAGATTACTATATCCCGATGTAAATTACTAAATAATATGCAAGGAAAACAATATAATTTAATCGTGTGTACACAACCACACAGCCAGTTATACGTTTCATAACTTTTAACATGAAATTTTCGAGTTACATTATTTTTTTGCTGGTTTAATTGTTGTAACTCGGGTACACACCTATCTTTAGACAGAATTTGAATCTTTTCACTGAATGACAATTGTGAGAACTTGTTATTTTTAATTTTTAATAAACACACATTTTCAACACAAACCTCACAATCAAATAAAAACAAAAAAAATCAACAAACGCACTAGTAAAATGAAATTACTACAATTATTATAGAAACTCAGTAATAAACTGTTAAATGTACACACTTTCAAATGTTAAAATGAAAATCTTTTAAGAAAACTATAAATAAACTGGAGCGATTAAATTGTAAACAATGCTTATCACATGAAATATGCAATATGGCCCCCGCGAAACACAAAACGTTTCTTCTATTTAAACAAATAAAACCTTACTAAACAAAAATGCATAATGTGCAAACGTGATTTATTAGATTTCCGTCTATTCTTTTTACTCGGATTATAGGCAACGAATAATTTCCGACAAGCCAGTTCGGCGGTTTTCGGAAGCGATCGGATAGCCGAGAGCCATCGAATGCCGCGGGACTTGCCGCTATATAATCATGTCGATATTCATGGGTGTGTGCGTTTGCGAAGTATGAAAATTACACATACATGCGATGATATGTCCTGCAGAACGCAATGGTATGAGATGAGTTGCTATTTATAAAATATTAGGCGTTTTTAAGTTATTATATTTTTTTAATTTAATTAATTTACTATTAATTAAAGTCATCTAAAACGTACGAACGTTTTATTAAAATATCTGTGAATGACAAGTAAAGCACTGCATTTCTGCCTATATGGAGCGCACGCCCCTGAAAATATTATATACTTAGTAGTTATTCTATACAAAACAACGTGTATTTTATTATGTATAAACCTCCAATATTTCTCACCTTTTAAACCTGCCCTGAAGATCCACAAATATTTCAAGACCAAAATTAGCCAAATCGGTCCAGCCGTTCTCGAGTTTCAGCGAGACATTGGAATTGCAATCCATTTTCATATATAAGAAGATTTGTTGAGTCATATCCATGAAATGGATTAAAACTCAATTCTCTTCATTCGTATAAATTTAGCCCAGTCTGCGTGAACTTTAATTTAATCTTAAGTTAGCTTCTAAGCCAGTTTACCCGAGGAACAAACTATACGAAACAGCAGAAACATAATATAACATTAGTTCGCTGAGAAACTTGTAACAGGTAATATTAGGTCCTTACATATGAAATTGGCGTTTTGTCGTACTGGCCACTTTGATCTCAAATATATCTTCTTTGGTTAGGAATTTCCAATTTCAAATTTATATAGCTATTTACTCATGCATTTGTGTTTCGAAAACCGTAATTAATTTGATTTTTCCTCTTTTGGTTTTTTCTTTTCGTCACTGTTACAAAATGGAAAACTTGACTTTATGTTCCTCCATTACAAAACGCCAATTTCATATGTAATGACTTATTATATTAGATTGGGGAAAAAGAAATCCATTATTTTGCGTCAAATTCAAGGTGTGGCATCCAAACACTCCGTCACTCATCGGATTTGCGGGAAGAAATCCGCCGAAGCCGGAGATGACCCTACACGATATATAAAAATATATAATATAAATTATGTGATCATATTATCTTATACTTTAAATGAACAAATCTTGTATATTTATAATCGGAATCTCGGAAACGGCTGCAAGTATTTCCATGAAATTTAGTAAGGTGGGAGTTTTGGAGGAGAAAAATCGATCTAGCTTAGTTTTATCTCTTTGAAACTGCACATTTTTAAATTATAATTAATAAAATATGTTCTATCTTTCGTCGCGTAATAACATATTACTAGAAGTCGCCCTGTGTCGAAAGTCGACCACAATTCATGTTTTAATTGTAAAGTTTCAACGTTTTTTAGGTTTCTTTTGCCTCTTAGATACGCAATAAAATATGTAAATGTTAATGTTTATGGATTGTAAAAGAAAGATTGACACTCATTGACAGTTGTGCCAAACCTACTACTAAGATCTGCCTCTTGAAGCCAGGGGAGACCGCGACTTAGTAAACCGCTTGAGCCAGTTGCCAGTCGACCAGCAACCATTTACGTTTATAAACTGGCGGCAATACGAAGAGATGAGGAAAAACTACCTAAACTAAACCTACTCACAGAGACCTAGCATGTTTAACCCAAATGCCTGGCAATAGTGATATTGTAAATTCAATTACTGATTTTTAATTTTTTGAACTTGTTATTGGTAAAAAGTGTTAATAGCGCAATACAAGAGCATCAGTAAAATTGTAAAGGTGTTTTGTAAAATAAAAGGGACTGAAAAATATATTGTATGCAGATTTCGTATGTGAAAAAACAATTTATAATCGTGGAGAATCGTACAATTTTCGATTTGATTTTATGAATTGTAGTTGAGCAAGTCTATTTCATGGATTCAAACTCAATAAGAAATTATCTTTATCCGTTAAAAATTTCAATTCTTAACGGCCTCCGTGGTCCAGTGGTTTAGAGCTTGGCTTTCGACTCGGAGGTCATGGGTTCGATTCCCGCATTGGAGCAACAAAAAATGTTGTTTCAAAGTTTGGTTAGGACTGATCACCTGATTGTCTGACAAGAAAGATGACCCATGCGTCAGATGGGCATGTAAAAAGTCGGACCTGCGCCTGATCTCTCGCCAGTCATGTAGGTCTGTCCGTCCTACTGTGTTTCGAGAGTACAGGAAGAGAGAGTGCTCTTGTGTACTGCGCACACACCTGGACACTATAAATTGCCTCTCCTGAACTCCTGTGTAGCTGGTATGGTTTCAGTGAAACCGGCCACCGTCACCGAAATCGGTATGGTGTATGCTATTATTACTATTATTAAATTATTTCTGTTGACGAAAAGACTTCTGTGGAAAAATTTTCAACGAAGCGATGTGGAAGGTAGAGCGAAGAACCCCAATTCTCGTTATGATTAACTGAAACTTTCATTTAAACTATATTAAATTATGAATGAATCGTCTTGACATCATAAACTGATATTTAGAGTTTGGACCAATCAAAACGCGTTTGAAGTTAGTTTCTCGTTTGGGAATACGATTTTGCAGTTTTAACATATCAGGACAGGATCGTAACTGTTATTATTGCAAGATTGATTAGCAGATTTGACCTTCTGAATATATAGGTGCCGAATAATCGCAAAATTATTCTATCAGTTGTTCACTTCATAACAATTCAACAAGTAATTTAGATTCCTTAGTAAAATCCGTATTTATTATTGTTGTATTCGTATCAGTTATTTTTAAAATAGCACAGTAATTATTTTTTTTCTCTGGTAGTGTTATCGAAACTGACCTGTGAGTTGACACGTCATGTTGTTGTGACACATTGTTGCTAGTAATTGCGCAGAAACTCAGATATTGCCGTATTTTGTGCACTAAAATAAGACGGGCAATAAAAAAAATATGTGGGCGAAGAATACATTTATTTATACACGGAAAGAAATCTTGGCCAAGACCTTTTCATGAGTTCAGAGCAATGTTTAGTGTTTGAAGCCCGTCCAAGGCGTGTGAAAGCGTATCTTGACTACTTTCCAACGCAGATTTATTGAACAGAAACAAATAAACTGTATTATGTGCCATAGTAACTTTTTAAATTTTATTGTATGTGTTACGCATCTAAATCGAGATAAAAGTCGTGCGTTTTTACGCACGATTCTTGCACTATAACTACATACTAGCTTTTGCTAGTATGTAGTTATAGTGCAAGAATCGGTATAAGTTAAAAATGCACAAAAAATATGAAATAAGATTTATTTTCTAAATAACAACCAGCCCGAACAAAATCCTGATAAAACAATATTTAAAACAGAACACACGTTCAAGTTGGCTGGTACCGACTTGAACATTTTGAAGATTATTTAGAAAATAAGTTTTATTTCATACTTTTTTGTGCATTTTTACTTTTGGAAGTCGGTTTAATTTTTTGTTTAAAAATAATAACAATTTTTACCTTTTCAAGAACGTTTAAAATACACGATCGAATGTACAATTGAATACGCGCCAAGCTTCCATTAGGTATTTTATATAAGATAATGATGATGATTACTGTAAGTTACATACTGGCATATGCTTGCAGTTCTTTGAATAAATGTATGAAAAACTCTTTATTGCACCAAAAACAAATAAGACACAGAGAACATAGAAAAACTAAACATCGATAATCACAAAAGGCGGTCTTATCGCTACAAGCGACTTCTGCCAGACAACCTTTATAATCATGACATATGTTTACTTAAATGTAATTTACTGGTAGGTGGCTTTATAGACAGGCAAAGAGAAAATAATAATTAATTTAAAATTTTAACTTTTTTTTTGTTGTATTTAACTTGAATATATATTATTATTTTTTATTTAACACTATGTCTTAGATTTAATTAAGAACAAATTGTTTATACAGCATACAATTTACGACACTTCCAGTTTCTAATAATAATAAAGCGACTTAACCATCTGTCCTAAATAGGTTGAAAAATATATATTATTTATTTTACTTTAGTTTGGTGCCCATTGAAAACCAGCGTTGCGGATCTGTTCGCAACATAATGCTAAATGGGAACCAATTTGGTATCATATTCATTTATTTACTGTAATCACTTTATTTTGTAAAATGTTGTGTTATACCAAATAAATTTCTTTTTCTTTCTTTCAAAATTATTTTAAGACATATTGTAATTTAAGATTTCATAATACTTTTTATAAGATATATACTATTTAGGTACACTACTTTATAATAATTCTTAATACATACACAAATACTTACATATCGTACTACTTACATACTTTCCGTTGTCTGGTCCCCGTTACACAAGTTTATGAAATTTTTACAATTGAGCAACATTTTAACAAACAAAATGACCGTATTTATGCTCAAAGCTCTAAGGAAGCTTCCCAATCAGTCGACAGAGTGCAACGTGGGCACTATCCGACTTCAGTGATAGTTTGGTGGGGTGTTAGCTATGAAGTGACTGAGCCATACTTTTGTGAAAAAGGTATCAAAACATCGGCACAAGTGTTATAGGATACCATTCTTGAGAAGGTAGTGAAGCCCCTTAACAACACCATGTTCAATAACCAAGAATGGTCCTTCCAGCAAGACTCGGTGCCGGGTCATAAAGCTCGGTCTACACAGTTTTGGTTGGAAACGAATATTTCGGACTTCATCAGAGCTGAAGACTAGTCGTCTAGTCCCGACCTTAATCCGCTGGATTATGATTTATAGTCAGTTTTAGAGAGTACGGCTTGCTCTAAACGCTATTATAATTTGGAGTCCCTAAAACAATCCGTACGATTGGCAGTGAAGAATTTTTCCATGGAAAGAGTGCGTGCTTCTATTGATAATTATCAACCTCAGCCTCAACGTTTAAACTTTAAAGAACTGTATTGCAGCCAATGGAGACCACTTCGAATAAGCTTTTTAAATTCTTTTATATTTATGTATTAAACTAACACACTGTAAAAGTAATAAATGTAATTTGCAATAGAAAATTATTTTTGACGTGACAACGTCTTATAATTCGACGGAGCCGGCTGCACGCACGAAAAAACATGACTCATGCCGTTACCGGCGTTACCGGCGTTACCTCGCTAAACATGACGTTGTCACGTTCAACTATCGTCAGTAAACCGACTTTACAGACAACCGATTTTTTTTCTTTGTTTCAGTATTATGGCAAGACTATCGTCAGTAAACCGACTTTACAGACAACCGATTTTTTTTTCTTTGTTTCAGTATTATGGCAAGACTAGGTATATATTTATATATAAAGAGGAAACATTCCCTTCAAACAAATATTTTAAATTAAGATTATGTACTTATGATAAACAGTCTGAGCCACTTCTATTATTGTTTTCTTTAGATTAAAGTGAGTAAATTTAATGAAAAGCTTTCCTGTGGGGAGTTTAAAGCGGCATCGACTCCAATTCCGAGCCACTTAATTTTATAGTTCAATAAAATTGAAAGACGATATACTTCGATTGTAAAGGTTGGGCTACACGATCCGATTCTTTTGCAGGATTTAGCCAGCTAAAATTCTTAAAAATTTCGACACGGAATCTTTTAACGTGAGAAATAAAAAATATACCTATATGATTTTCTAATATTTTAAATCAAACTTATGTATATAAACAATGACGAAAATACTGAATAATAGCAATGAATTTAAGTAACATTATTTTTACTAGCTACTAAACGTGACCTTGCTAAATTTATATTCTTAAAATAGTTTATCTCGTTAAATATTAATTTGTGCCGAATACAGCTTATTTTGTTGTCTTCTTGTTTTCTTATTCATCCGCCTTAGAGCAATAATGTGAGAGGCAACTAAAGGTTTTACAATATAAAATAATTATATAAAACTAAAATAATTAACTAAAACTCCCCACACCGATTTCGGTGACGCTGGCCGGTTTCATTGGAGCTAGGCCAGTTACGCATGAGTAATTTTATAGTACCTAAGTGTGTGCGCAGTACACAAGAGCACTCTCTCTTCCTTTACTCTCGAAGCCCAGTGAGACGGATAACCGACACGACTGGCGAGAGAGGACCGACTTTTTACATGCCAATCCGACGCATGGGTCATCTTTCATGTCCGACAATCAGGTGATCAGCCTTTATTGTCCTAACCAAACTTGGAAACAACATTTTTTATTGTTCCAATGCGGGAATCGAACCCACGACGTCCGAGTCGAGAGTCGAGCTCTAATTTATTTATATTATAACTCGAGAAGGGCTGGACCGATTTGGCTAATTTTGGTTTTGAAATAATTGTGGAAGTTCAGGGAAGCATTAAACGGTGAGAAATATTGGAAAAATTACATGTAGGTGTAGGTTGTAGGTGTAGATGTTGGAGTAGGTTGTACGTGTACGTATAGTTATTTATTTATTCCAGTTCATAGGTCAGAGAGAGAACAACGTATGTCGGGACAGCTAGTTTATTATATATTTAAGTTGTCATGCCAAAAATACTCTTTCTAACTAGAGTAGTTTTAGATTTAATACAGCACAATTTATGAACTATAACTAACAATTTATGAACTATAACTATAACTAAACTTATAGCCATTTAGTATTAAATTGCTTGAGTAATGAGAGGTTTCTTCGTACAAATAAAGCTATTTCGTATTATGTATTATGTATAGACAGGGAAATGTGGGTAATTTATACTTTTTAAAATAAGGTTGGCAACTCTCAATTGTACGTATATTTGCTAAAACTCGAATACATTTCTTTTGTGCCTTAAATATGTCCTCACGCATTGTGGAATTTCCCCAAAATATTATACCATATCGGAGAGTAGAAACCACAAATACATGGTAAGTCGTTAGCAACCCTTTTTCGTAAACTACTATATAGTAGCAAATAGAGCATAATATGAAAACTGATTGATGTTCTTAAATAGATATGTGTTCCGAGTGTGCTATGCACATAAGGTCCTAGGGCCTTTATAGATTCTATAACTTCCGTAGATTCTGTAACACAAGTTCTTCGGATACTTTGCACGGGGCCAGATTGACGTGGTGTGAAGCGTCCATAGACATTTATTTATAACTCGTAATTGACACTGCTACTTATAGATGTCACCTTACAACAAAAAATATTATTTATATTAGGTCTTTACCTATGAAATTGCCGTTTTGTAAGAAAAAATTTTAGCTATTTTTTTTCATGTATTGTTTATTTGTATTAATCGAAGTAATCACCCATGCAATCAATGCATCTTTGCCAACGCAGTGGCAGTTTATTGATGCCCTTCTTAAAGAAATCAGCTGGACGGAAGGCAACAAATTCTTCAAAGGCATTTTGTACTGCCTCTCAGGTATTGAATTTTTTTCCCGCCAAGAAGTCATCCAAATTTTGGAAAAAGTAGTAGTCTGTAGGCGCAAGGTCTGGTGAGTTGGGCGCATGACGGAGAGCTTCCAACCCCAGTTCTTGCAACTTGGAGACCGTCTGCTGTGCAGTATGAGGTGGCGCGTTGTCGTGCAGGAGCAGCGGAGACGAGCGATTGACCAATGCTGGTTGGAGATGTGCCAGCTTCTCCATCATTGTATTCAGTTCTTCATAGTACACATCTGCAGTAATGCTCACCCCGTTTGATAAGAAGCTGTGATGAATCACACCGGCGCTAGACCACCAAACAGTGACCATCACTTTTCTAGGGGTAAGTTTTCGTTTAGGGCATTGTTTAGGTGCTGTACTAGGATCCAACCAACTTGCTGAGCGCTTGCGGTTATCAAACAGAATCCATTTTTCATCGCAGGTAACAATGCGATTCAAAATTCATTTGTGTGCCTGCTGAGCAGTGCAAGGCACGTCTCGACGCGTACTTCGCGCTGGCGATCATTGAGTTCGTGGGGCACCCATTTGTCAAGCTTTTTTACCTTGCCAATTTGACGCAAATGGACCAATATTGTTTTGACGCTAACGTCGAAAGCAGCTGCTAATTCAGCCGTAGATTGTGTATCATCAGCTTCCACATTCGCCTTGAATTCGTCATTGTCGACCAAAGTCTTCGGACGACCGCGAGGTTCATTTTTCAGGTCGAAATTTCCAGAGCGGAAGCGAGCAAACCAATAACAGGTGGTGCGTTGGTTTGTAGTGTTAGGTTAGCTCCGTAAACGTCGTTGATGTTGCATGCCGCTCGATTTTTTAACGTATCCATGATGACGAAAAAGATTGAAATCAATGAAAATGTAACACTTATCAATAAACAAATGACTACTTTTGGAAAAAGAATTCCATGTATTTTTTTTTTAATAAAATTAATTTGAAATTAGAATTCTTAGCCAAGCAAAAAATTATTTTGATTTGAAATGGCCAGTACTGCAGAACGGCAATTTCATAGGTAAAACCCTATTATTAGTTAAAAGCTCCATTTCACTTCCAAAAGTATTAAAATATGTTTTTATTAAAACAAGTTACATTGCCGAAATTTAGCAAAACAAAATACTTTATATTTTTAGTGTACAAAGGCTGGGGTCTTCAAATTAAATACTGGATGTGCTGAATCACTTTATTTGCACAACTAGTTAGGTAGGCGGTGGGCAGACGACAAACTCTCGCAGGAGTTAATTCGCCACACCACGAATATAGCTGACTTTACATTATGCAATTTCCGAGAATTATAACACACACTACATACACCCCCTTCTAAAATAAAATGATTTACATAATTGACAAATAACAAAAAAAAATTGAACTTAGCAAACGTTAACATTTGGGAGCTTATGTTGTGACGAAACACTTAAATCTGTACCCTGATTACAACTTAATTCCTTCCTTAACATCTTCCTTGCACGTGAAACACAAACTTTGTATATTAGAATAGCACAAAATTGGAAATAAAGTGAATGCAAATATTTCTAACTTAACGTCTTATAACAATTAATATGTGCTGAGATGACATTACGCAACCTTCGCGTACCTACTTGCTAACAAAAATGCCAATGCACCATTAACCTAGTTATCATCCAAGAATCTTACAGGTCTTTTAATTTTTCTGCCACTACGTGATTTCTGTAAAGGCGTATACACATTAGCCTCACTATGCTGATCTAATCTACTGTCATGTCTGACTTCATTTTCTTCTAAAATATACGCGGGCTTAAGTCTATCAATCGACACATTACGTTCTCTATTATCAATTAATATTTTAAAAACTTTACTATTTCTTTCTAAAACTTTATATGGTCCGTTGTACGGAGGCGTTAGCGGTCTCCGTACCGCGTCCACTCTTAGAAAAACATGTGAACAGGAATTTAGATCAGCATGCACAAAAGTACTATTACTATTTTTACATGCCCTTTTTATGGGCTTAATTTTGTTCAAAGTGTCTCTTAAATTACTTATAAATGAATGTGGATTATCAATTTTCATACTTTTATCTGAACAAAATTCCCCCGGCAACCTTAAACAATGTCCCAGAGCAAATTCCGCCGCGCTAATATTATCGTTGTCCGCTTGACAAGCAGCTCTCAATCCTAACATGACCGTAGGTAGTTCTACTAACCATGATAGATTATTATTCAATCTAGCCACCAGAGCCGACTTCAAAGACCTATGCCACCTTTCTATCTTACCGTTACACTGTGGGTGGTATGGGGTAGTTCTCGTTTTTTGGATACCTAACAATTTCATTAAATCTGTGAATAATTCGCTTTCGAACTGTCTACCTTGATCGGTGGTAATAATTTTAGGACAACCGAAACGACAAATCTATCCTTCATAAACTGTTCTAGCTACCGACTCTGCGGTCATGTCCTTCACAGGGCAAATCTCAGGCCATCGTGTTAATCTATCGATCATAGTGACGCAGTAACGGAAACCGTGCTCAGTTTCCGGTAAAGGTCCTATCAAATCAACGTGCAAATGTTCGTAACGTTCGCTATGGTTAAAATCGCTAAGTTTCGAAACTGTGTGCCGAATAACCTTACTTCTCTGACACCTCACGCACGTCTTGGCCCAGGTCCCTACGTCCTTATTCAAACCTGGCCAAAAAACTTTTTTACTAATTAATGCACGTGATGCTCTAACTCCAGGATGAGAAACGTCATGAAATTTATGAAAAATACTTTTCCTAAACTGCGATGGTATATACGGCCTAATATTCTGAGCTGATGTTTCACAATATATTTTAATATCATCATTATTATCGAGCGCTAGCTGTTTCCATTGCAATTTATCATTCGTTTTCATTAAATCCGCGAGCTCAGCGTCTGTCGCCTGTGCTCTCGCAACCTCCACGTATTCGCTTGAACTAGGGCATATGATACTCTCTGTTCTCGATAAAGCGTCGGCCACCTGATTTTCAGTGCCTTGTATATGTTGTATGTCGCTTGTAAATTCGCTAATATACAACAATTGACGCGCTCGCCTAGGTAACTCTTTATTAGAACTTATTTTACTTAAAGCAAAAGTGAGCGGCTTATGGTCCGTGTAAACTGTTAAATTTCTACCTTCGATTAAATCTCTAAAATAAACTATTCCCGAATAAATCGCTAAAAGCTCCTTGTCGTACGTGGAGTACTTCTTTTGCGGTTCTGATAACCTTTTTGAAAAATATCCTAAAGGTTTCCAAGAATTGCCTTCCCACTGATTTAACACTGCCCCTATACTAAAATCTGACGCGTCAGTCATTAACCCTAATTTAGCATTAGATATCGGATGCGAAATAGTGACGGCCTTTTTCAAATTCTCTTTACACACTTCAAATGCACTATTCGCCTCGTCTGTCCAATCTATACGCGTCTTATCTCGTTTTTTAGCCCCGTGTAAATACCTATCTAAAACTCCTTGAACTCGAGCAGCGTTAGGAATATGATTTCTGTAAAAATTTAACATGCCCAAAAATCTACGTAATTGTTCTATTGTCTCCGGTTTCGGATATGACTCGATAGCTTTAACTTTTTCCGGCATCGGACTTATACCTTTTTCTGAAACTAAATAACCTAAAAATTCTATAGACGACTGTCCAAAAACACATTTACTTAAATTAATAGACATTTTATATTTACTCAATCTTTCAAATACTAATCGCAAATGTTCTCTATGTATATCGGGGTTATCCGATCCAACGATGACGTCATCTATGTACCCGAACACGACTGACTGACCTTTTCCCCCTGTACAGTCGCCGCCATAATTCAATTGTTCTATGCCTGATAAGACTGTATTATTGATAAATCTTTGAAATGTTTGTGCCGCGTTACGCAGGCCAAACGTCATTCTTGGAAATTCAAAAAGGCCAAATGGCGTAATAATAGCTGTTTTTTTAATGTCATCTGGATTAATACCTATAAAATGATAAGCTCTACAAATATCTAATTTTGAAAAAAAATTCTTATTATGTAACCCATACGTAAAATCGTGTACTCTAGGTATCGGATAACGATCTGGCTTTGTAATTGCGTTTAACATCCTATAGTCCCCACAGGGTCGCATACCACCATCCTTCTTAGGTACAATATGTAAAGGACTGGCCCACTCACTATTTGAAGGTCTACATATTCCTAGTTCTTGCATCAACTGAAATTCTTTTTTAACCCTATCGTACCTGTCGGCCGGTAACCTCCTGGCACGCGCGTGGACAGGTGGTCCAGTAGTCTCTATGTGATGATAAACGGAATGCTCTGGGACGTCCTTGAAGGTTGGCGGTCGCGTGATGTCCTGAAATTGTTCCAGTAAATCCGCGTAAGGATGGTTGCTATTTATGCTTTTAATAGTGTCGACAAAATTTGTACTTTTAATTCCACAGACACTTAGGGTGGTTACCGTATCAATTAACTTATTATTATACAGATCTACATTTAATTTAAAATTCCTCAAAAAATCGGCACCTATTATCGGCTGTTTTACATCACATACGACAAAAGGCCATTTAAATGACCGTCTTAAGCCTAACGATAACTCTAAATTACATATTCCATAACATTTAATTTCGCTGTCATTAGCAGCATACAACTTTAGATCGATTTTTTTTATAGGCAGAAAACACACCACTTTGGAATTACGGAAATGTTAGCGCCTGTGTCGATCAAAAAACTATATTTCGTTACATTATCTCTAATCAATAAACGATGGCTTTTGGCTACCTGACCTTGAGTACATCCGTCCACCGAGCCCGCATGTACCCCATCTAGTTTTCCGGCTGCTTGGCTCGCCACATGCAGGGTTGCTCGCAGCGGTTAGCCCTCGATCTGTACCGAAAATGAAAACGGCACAGCCAGTCCGGGTCCCCAGGTACTTTTCGCGGCCGCGATGTCGATCTTCTCCTGAAGTCGGTCGGTCTGTAGTTGCTCCTCGAGCGCCCGCGGCCCCTTAGTTCGGCGCGGAGCGCTGCAACCTCCAGCTCCAATCTGCTCATCTGCTCGTCCGACTGTCCATCTGCTGCCTTCTTGCATGACACGGCTGCCACATCTCCGACGTGGGTGTATTCAGTAATCTTGTCTGCCATGGCCGCCAGCTTGTCCAGAGACTGATCTTCACAAACCGCCATGACTGCTCGAACTGATGACGGCATCTTCGACAACCACAGGCTCTTGAGTGTGTTGTCCGCAATTTGTGCGCTGCGCCCCAGATCTTTCATGCGCCTTAAAAACTGGGAGGGTCTTTGCGAACCCAACTCCAGCTCCGACACCAACTTTTGCATTTGTCTTTCGGCACTCTCTTCATAAACCTGCAGCAGTCTCTCCTTAAGCGCCGTGTACTTGTCCTGGGCGGGCGGTGACATCACGAGGTCGCTGACCTGCTGAATGGCCTCTTTTCCGAGTTTCGATATGACCAGGTTGAATTTGGTCTCTTCACCCTGCTTCTGTGGGGCCATCACAGCCTCGAACTGCGCGAACCATAACCTTGGTAAGTCTGTCCACAATTCCGGTAGCTTGGTGGACACGCTTATGGATGCCAACGCCGCGCCTGACGCCTCTTCCTTGCAACCCGTGTCTGATGCCTTGTTCATTTTTCTCGAATGAAATTGAGCCGATGAGTCAATGAGCTGATGAGCCGCCTGCCGCTGTACTCGCCACGTGCCACGGCGTGTTCTTCTATTACGTCACGCTAACTTCCTGTCGACGCGTGGAATTCGATCTCGAACAAAAATTTAGCCCACAGCCGATGTCACTATTTACGCCGATTCCCTTCACTACAAACTTTCTTCGAGAGTTCTTCGTCGGGGTCACCAGTTTAGTGTACAAAGGCTGGGGTCTTCAAATTAAATACTGGATGTGCTGAATCACTTTATTTGCACAACTAGTTAGGTAGGCGGTGGGCAGACGACTAACTCTCGCAGGAGTTAATTCGCCACGCCACGAATATAGCTGACTTTACATTATGCAATTTCCGAGAATTATAACACACACTACATATTCTTGTAACGTAAATTCTTTAGGTAACCGGTCATTAGGCTTGCTTATGTTGATATTGAAATCTTTTTGATATGTGGTATTTTAATTTAGTGACATGTAAAAAGAGACTTGTTATTACAGTAAACGGATGGAGAGCAACTTTAGTAATTTGCAGGTCAAAAAAAGAGGGTAGGGTCCGGTGTGAGAGCTTCTTTATTGATTGTTTTCGGTCTGAAGGCGTTTTGCTGGTGGATTGCTTGGGTTTCTAGTTGCATATAGGGCAGATTTTTGCCGAAGTAGAAAAGGAATAAGTCCTTGCTCTATATGTGATTCTCATCCTCAGGTCTAGCGTGCCGAAGGGATGCATGACCGAGAGAATAGTACCGTCTATTATCTCGGTCATGTAAGCGTTTGTTGAAAAAAAAAGGGATTTAACCCTTAAAAGGAGGGACCTAACCCTTAAAAGGAGGGACCTAACCCTTAAAAAGGAGGAACCGAACCCTTATAAAGGAACTATGGCAAGTGGAAAAGAATTATTATTACCCCAGGAGAGTACCAGTCGCTCTGCGGCTGGAAAATCCCTCACGGAACCGACGGGTTCCGTCTGCCCCACGTATTCTGGCAGGGGGCACCAACTGCCAATCTAAACACAGGGTGATAGTGGAAGCCAAATTGGCTTTGAAAGTAGCGATAAATCATTACCAAAACATATTACTAAATAATTTGTAAGCTCAGAGCCGGTTATCAGTAATGACAAGCGTTCTATTAAAAGAACGAGGTCAAAAAAGTCTAGTCATGCTGGGTCGGATTCGGCATCGAGTGAAAAAATGCCAGCGCCTAAAGCAACTAAATATGGACGAGGACGGCGAAGAACCAAAACGTCCACGGCCATAAATAAAGACAAAATTGACGAGGTGAATCAGTCCGACTACTCTATGTCCTTACATTCGGAGGACATTACGGATACTGACGGCACCGAGTCTGTTCCCGGGACAAGTAAAGCCTCTGGTGCCAATGAGTTATCACAGGACCTGCAGTCGCTTTCCCCATATGCTCTGGGCGCATGTATCTTCGAGGCCAAGTCTCAGTTCTCAGTGAAAAAGTTGAAAAACTTGCTTCAGAGCTTACACTCTTCCGCTCTCCTACCACAAGCAAAGCAGTGGTAGTTTCACCCAGAGCACCGTCTGCTCCAGCTCCAACCAGACCCATGGTTTCATCTTCCAGCTCAACAAGTGTCGATTTAATGGAGCACATTGGAGCTCTTAGTGATGATAAGTTAGCTGCCTTTAAAATGGATCTCTTCCCTGATAGAGCCATTAGGCCACCTCTTGGGAAGAAGAATAACTTGACTCCGACAACGTTACCTGTAACGGGTAATGCTTCGGATCAAGTGAGAACATAGAATAAAAACAGAAACAAAAACCACAGGAATAGACAATCTGTTTATCCTCTGGTCGTAGATTTGCCACCCGTGCCCATGATTTCTCAGTTTACGGCAAAGACGACAACTTCATCGAATTGGGCGACTATAGCTGCCTTAAATGCAAACCCTAACTTACAATTAGGTCGTTCACCACCGAAGATATCAAAAATAATACGACGTCTAGACCCACCGCGTCTTTACTCCTGACAGCTGCCATTACTATCACAATACCTGAAGGATCAAGTACGTCATACACTGAAGTCATGGCTGCGGCTAAGCACCGGATTCGTCTATCTGATTTCGGTATAGATAAGGTCGATCTAAAGAGGACCGTGACAGCAGAACTCCTATTAAAACTAGTTGGTACTGACTGTGCTGAAAAAGCAAATGTTCTAGCCACTCGTATGCGGGAAGTTCTCTCAGATTTTAACGTTAATATAGCCCGCCCAACAAAAATGGGCGAACTTCGGCTAAGGAATCTGGATGATGCTGTTACATCTGCAGAAGTTGCAACGGCGATTGCGGATTTGGGAGGATGTTCTGTAGAAGATATCAAAACAGGAGACATTCGTCGTTCACAAAACTCATTAGGTACCATATGGGTAAGATGTCCTCTTACTGCAATACATAAGCTAAGATTTACCTCTAGTATTCGCATTGGTTGGAGCTTAGCGAAAATAGAGTTTTTAGAAGCAAGGTCCTTACAATGCTATCGATGTCTTGAAAGAGGTCACGTTGGAAGGAGGTGTACCAGCGATAAGATTCGAAGCGATCGTTGTTTTTCATGTGGGGAAGTTGGCCATAAGGTAAGTAGTTGCACAGCCACTGCTTTTAAGTGCCCGTTATGCTCCGATCTGGGTCGCCCAGCGAGCCACAGATTGGGTTCAAAACAATGTTGTCCACCAAAGCAAGCTAATAATAAAAAAAGGGGGCAAAATACGCTAAACTTATTTGCTTTGCCACCGATGTAGTTCAGGGCCCTAGCCCACTGGAAGAAATGGAAAACTCAATTTCGCGCCAATGAAAATTCTACAGGCTAATATTAACCACTGCCGTAATGCTCAGCATCTTCTCTTGCAGACTGTTGCGGAGTGGTCTATTAACCTTGCTGTTGTAGCAGAACCCTATGCCATTCCAGAACACCGTCGGTAATTTAGAGACGAAGGCTCTAAGGTAGCAGTATATTGGGGAGGAGTAAGAGGGACTCCACCTTGTTCTTTGTTGCAACGAGGTCATGGTTTTAGGCTCAGGCTGTTAGGTGCGGACCCCTTGCTATCATTGGTTGCTATGTCTCGCCTAATCGGCCTCTGTCCGACTATCAGAGATATTTGGATGATCTCGCACTTTGCGTTCGCAGTTATTCTTCCAGCCTTTTGATTGTACTTGGCAACTTCAACGCTCACTCTAGAGTCTGGGGAAGTTCTAGAGATAGCCCTAGAGGGATTTCTCTGCTCGAGTGGGCTGCAGTCTTAGACTTAAGACTTGTCAATCGCGGGACGGTGAGCACGTGCGTTTGATGGCAGGATGAATCCATTGTCGACCTCAAATGGGCATCCGCAAATTCCATTCGAATGTTGGATGGATGGTGGGTTGCGGAAGAGATTGAAACTCTTTCTGACCATCGTCACATATTATTCGGTGTAACTCTTGATCATTTATCAAGTTCGTCGTCTATACGCAGGCGTCGTACGTACCATGGTTCTCTATTGTGCACCAATTTGGCATCAGAAACTATCAAGTTTTCGTCGCAGCAGAAATAGGGTTTACAGCCTTGAGCGTAGAATAGCTATCAGAATAGTAAGGGGTACCGAACGATATCGTTTGAAGCGGCAACTATACTAGCGCGTTTTCCACCCCTATACATTTTGGCTCAGCTGGATGCTAGAGTTTACAATCGCTTGCGTTCTCTTCGAGAAGTTAATCATATCATGATCCCTAATGCGATAGAAAGACAAGAACGCGTTAGGGTTCTAGAGGAATGGCGACAACGTCTAAGCGGCGAGCGTATTGCTCACAAATGTGTTGTGGAAGCAGTTTTGCCATTAATCAGCGACTGGATGGCGAGTGACCAAAAAATGACATACCGGCTTATACAGGTATTTACAGGTCATGGTTGTTTCGGAGATTACTTGTATAAGATCGGAAGAGAATCTTCTTCAGCCTGTCATCACTGTTGATTCTGCTCAACGTATTTTAGAGGCGTGCCCGGCTTGGGATACAGAGCGGCGTAATCTTGTGAACGAAATCGGGGCAGATCTCTCCCTAGCAGGCGTCGTAAATGCGATGCTGAACGGAGAGTCTGCGTGGTCGGCCATAGCCTCATTTTGTGAATCAGTAATGGTCCAAAAGGAGGCCGCTGAGCGAGATCGAGAGCGATCTGATCCCATTCGGCGCGCTCGTAGACATCGCGGCAATGCCGTAAGTCAACACAGTCTTTCCCCTGCAATCAGGGTAACACAAAGTACACAAAGTGGTGATATAAGTAATGTCCCGGGATAAATCTTCAGAACAATAGTTCATGTGAAGAGCTCTGACAGAGCATAGCGCCGGGAGAGCAGCGGAAGTTGTTTGACAGAGTTCCCGCGGCTCTCCTAAGCGCGCTGAACCTACCTAGGCTAGCCTATCTTATTGAAGATTTTCCCTGCGTTAACAAAAAAAAAAGGTCAAAAATGGCCACATTAAGTGAATAACTGAATCTTACTATGAAATATATAGTATTGAATTTCAATAGGACGATTCACTTAACCCTCTGTATAACGGTAGTGACCTTGAGCGTCAAGTCCTAAGTACTGATTTTGTAGTCGACAAGGGCGTATCGCGCCGACCGGAGAGTATTGAAATCGGTTAAAAATCGCTATAAATATTTGAGACATTTGCAAAAACTAAAACGGGGTTCCCCTGAGTCTTGTCTTTCTTAAAATACTGAAATAATTTTCACACTCGTGTGACTTATAGAAGAAGATAAAAAAGTTTTTAACTTTAAAAAAAAGGGTGGACTTAGCATATTTTTTAATCAATATTTAAATAAAAATTTCAATTTAAAAGAAGCCAATCCTGCTAGGATCCGTCAAAATCCTCGGCTATATTTATTGCAGATTGACATAAGAAAATCGTTGTAAATTTAAAGAGTTACGAAACAAACTTTCAACCCCTATTTCACCACTTTAGGGATGGAATTTATCAAAATCCTTTTTTACTAGTTTCGCAAACAAAGCTCGGTCTCCCAGGTACTATAATAATATTATTATATAGATTTTAAAAAAATCTGTGTTCTGCCTGAGAAAAAATCGAGATGTAACGAAAAACTCGACATAATTAAATTATTATAAGCTTTTACGAAATATAAAATGGGAAAAAATAAAACCACAATTCATAAAAAGGATGATTAGCATCCTTTTAACTTTAACATAAATAGCAGGCCTAACAAGACAGAAATAAAAATCACATTAATATAATATTTTAATGTTATAAAATATGAATTGAAAGCTAGGATTTAAAGCCTTTTTTTCATACAAAATCCGCAATTTATCAATATTGTTTTTTACCCGACTACGGCAAATCCTTAATGAAGGGTAATGATTTTAGCAGTCTCTGTATGTATGTACTATATATGTACGTTTGTTCCACCGTAGCGCCTAAACTACTGACCGAATTTTTTATAAATTAGATGTCAGTCAGATTCGTAATAATAGCTCGAGTAACATTGGCTATATAATTTACGTAGTCGGGATAATTATAGTTTTTATAAAAAAAATGTAGTTACTTCACCTAATGATTATTATCAGCCAGACGTACCAGAACGCCAATTCCAAAGTATAAAGTAAAATGAGAATAGGCCTATAGGGGCCCAACTTCAGTTCCTAATTAAACTTGGGCCATATTAGAACAAACACAATCAGACTTTTCGGTCTAGGCCTACTCGAGAAAGTTCATATGACTTGTCTGATTTTTTATTGAAAATCTGTGTAAAAAAACCCATTAAAATATATGTATACTTAATTGATTTAATATAGATAATAAAAGATATTGAAATTTAATAGCAGATTAAATGAAAAAGATTATTTTTCTGGTTTGGGAAATCCTATGAGGCTTACGCTAAGAACTCATGGAGCGGCTTTTTCCCGTGCCCGCTGCGGCCGTCGAACTGCGGTTTTATTTCTAAACTCACGAATTGGTTTTGGCGCGGTCACGTGACTGCCGCGGTTGAGATTATCGCCCGTAAACGTGACGGGCGAAGATAGCAGGTAGGTTTTAACAGGAAAATACTTATTTACAATAGAATTTCTGAATTTCGCCCGCAAGCCGATCGCGCAAGCAAATCGCGTGGGCGCTACCCGCCGAGGCTGCGGGCGACAGCGGCCCGCGCGATTCTACAAGCCCGCTGGTGCAGCATGACCCGCGAACAACCACGCACACCGCGGGTGTAAAACGCGCGTGAGTTCTGCTTTAATTTTTACATACATAATATCTGCATTCTACAGAAATTGCGGGCCCGCATCAGCGGCGGGCGCGGTTGAAAACCGCTCCGTGAGTTCTTAGCCTAACTCTGCTAATACCTGAAGATCGATTCTGCTAATTATATCCTGCAATAATACAGTTACGATCCAGTCCCGATATGTTACAACTGCTAAATAAAATAAAAAAAATGAAAGTCTAAGTTAATTACAAGAATTATGGTTCAACTTTTAGTAAACATGTCTGCTGGCAAAAAAACGTTTATATTAGGTCTTTACCTATGAAATTGCCGTTTTGTAAGAAAAAATTTAAACGAATTTTTTTCATGTATTTTTTATTTGTATTAATCGAAGTAATCACCCATGCAATCAATGCATCTTTGCCAACGCAGTGGCAGTTTATTGATGCCCATCTTAAAGAAATCAGCTGGACGGGAGGCAATAAATTCTTCAAAGGCATTTTGTACTGCCTCTCGGGTATTGAATTTTTTTTCCGCCAAGAAGTTATCCAAATTCTGGAAAAAGTAGTAGTCTGTAGGCACAAGGTCTGGTGAGTAAGGCGGATGACGGAGAGCTTCCAACCCCAGTTCTTGCAACTTGGAGACCGTCTGCTGTGCAGTATGAGGTCGCGCGTTGTCGTGCAGGAGCAGCGAAGACGAGCGATTGACCAATGTTGGTTGGAGATGTGCCAGCTTCTCCATCATTGTGTTCAGTTCTTCACAGTACACATCTGCAGTAATGCTCACCCCGTTTGGTAAGAACCTATGATGAATCACACCGGCGCTAGACCACCCATTTGTCAAGCTTTTTTACCTTGCCAATTTGACGCAAATGGGCCAATATTGTTTTGACGCTAACGTCGACAGCTGCTGCTAATTCAATTGATGTTGCGAGCCGCTTTTGCCGCGTTGCTGCCACGACGGTACTCATATTCCATAATTACTCGAATTTTTAACGTATCCTAGATGACGAGATTCTGTTTGATAACTGCAAGCGCTCAGCAAGTTGGTTGGATCCTGGTTCAGCACCTAAAATGCCCTAAACGAAAACTTACCCCTAGAAAAGTTATGGTCACTGTTTAGTGGTCTAGCGCCGGTGTGATTCATCACAGCTTCTTACTAAGCTGGGTGAGAATTACTGCAGATGCGTACTGTGAAAAACTGAACACAATGATGGAGAAGCTGGCACATCTCCAACCAGCATTGGTCAATCGCTCGTCTCCGCTGCTCCTGCACGACAACGCGCGACCTTATACTGCACAGCAGACGGTCTCCAAGTTGCAAGAACTGGGGTTGGAAGCTCTCCGTCATCCGCCCTACTCACCAGACCTTGCGCCTACAGACTACTACTTTTTCCAGAATTCGGATAACTTCTAGGCGGGAAAAATATTCAATACCCCAATGGCAGTACAAAATGCCTTTGAAGAATTTGTTGCCTCCCGTCCAGCTTATTTCTTTAAGAAGGGCATCAGTAAACTGCCACTGCGTTGGCAAAGATGCATTGATTGCATGGGTGATTACTTCGATTAATACAAAAAAAAAATTACATGAAAAAAAATAGATTCAATTTTTTCATACAAAACGGCAATTTCATAGGTAAAGACCTAATAATATACGACTGTGAAAATTAAATATCAATACTGTCACTTGAGCCCTGGCGACTTAACATCGTGGTCTGTTTCTTGGAAAGTATTCTGTGTTGTTTATGAATACAAAATAGTTATAAATAAATGTCACCTCGCGTTTCTTTCTTATGAATATTCTAGAAAGAACCTTTTAATTTTTTTTGATTGCTTGTTTGCAAAATTAGACTCATTAACTAGCGTACAGTAAAACTATTCCATTTCCGCGTTGGAACAGCAAAAACAATTTTGGTTCGGACAATGCAGGCTAATCACCGGATTGTCTGACAAGAAAGATGATCCATGCGTCGGATGGGCATGTAATAAACATAACTACAATTTATATATATATATAAAAAAAACTATTACCCGACTAGGTTAATTTATAAATTATAGCCTATGTTACCCGGGCTATTATAATGATAATAATAATAATAATATATTTATTGAACACACAAGGGACATTACCACAGCTAAAAAGAAAATAAACAAATCGAAAATCAGAATCAAATCCCCCACACCATATGTTCAAAGTCCAGTCCTTGTGCAGCGACGAAAACATGACCTTGGCCTTGTTGATAAGGAAATATATGCGAAAAACGACGACTGCCAAAAGACATTGAGGTCGTGGTCGTACTGTAAAACTACAAAGAATTTTTGTAGAAGAAGAGGAACAACCTACACAGATTCAAGAAAGAGGTACAGATAAACAGCTACATCTCCAGCCTTAGATTTGATTGCACTACTACAAGCATACCGTGTGACAGCGCCCCTTTCGGTCGGCCATACATCACGTAGTGATGTCCTTTGTGTTTATTCTAAACGTCGCGCTAGTGTTGGCGCGAACATCCTGGGGGGCCCGCACAGGCGGCGAGCTGAGCCCCATCCTGAGCAGAATCCAGTGGGAGCCGGGCAATCTTGCCGACAGGCCTCCGCAGCTGGCCTTGAGTCGTGTCCAAGTCCACAACTCTGATGACTCCATCCTTCCCAGGTAGCAGACGTGAGATTCTTCCCATCTTCCATTGTAGAGGAGGCAAATTGTCCTCCTTGAGCAGAACCAGTTCTCCAATTTTGGGTGGAGAGGAAGAGGAAAGCCATTTGGAGCGGATTTGAAGGGTATGGAGGTAGGACTTGGTCCAAAGGTTCCAAAAGCGCTGAGAGAGTGATTGAATGAGCTGAAAGCGTTTGAGCGGAGATATTACTCTTTCATCTAGAGTCAGCTCGGGGAGAGCTGTGAGCGGACGGCCAATGAGAAAGTGGCCAGCAGTAAGGGGCTGATAGTCCGTGGGATCGGACGAAAGTGGACTGATGGGCCGAGAGTTTAACACAGCTTCGATTCTAGTGAGCAGAGTTAAGAATTCCTCGAAAGTGAGGTGTTGCTCACCGATAACACGGTATAGAAGTTGCTTTGTGGATTTAACATTAATCTCATGGATACCTCCCATCCATGGGGCTTTAGGCGGATTGAGTAACCAAGTTATATTTTGAGTTGAGAGTTTATGAGAAATGGCGTCGTTATTGTCATTGAGAAATTGTTGTACCTCTAGTAGATGATTCCTAGCTCCTACATAATTTGTGCCACAATCCGAACGTATCAATACCGGAAGTCCGCGACGTGAGCAGAACCTTTGTAATGTTGCAATAAACGCTTCGGCAGTGAGCGATGAGACTGGTTCTAAGTGAACCGCCTTTGTAGTGAGGCAAACAAATATGCAAAAATATCCCTTAATTAACTTAGCATTACGTAATTGACTTGATTTGAGCAGAAACGGTCCGGCGAAATCTGTTGATACGTGACTAAATACGGGCTGAGGTATGACTCTATCAGCTGGCAGGTCAGCCATGATAGGTACTTCGGGCTGAGCGCGGCAACGGAAACATCTTATGCATTTAAACGTTCTGTGCCTTATAATGCGGCGGGCAGATAATATCCAAAATTGCTGACGTAAAATAGCATGTAGCGTGTCCGTGCCAGGGTGGCAGTGTATGCGATGATAGTGATCTATTATGAGGTCTACGAGCGGACTAGAACTAGGCAAAATGAATGGGTGTTGAGCATCGTATGTGAGTTCCGAACGAGTGAGTCTACCTCCTACTCTGAGGAGACCGTCCTGCGTAAAAGGCGACAGACGTTGTAGTCGTACTGTGCAGATTCTATTGGTTTGCAGGCGGTGAATATCTTCTGCGAATGCATTTTGCTATACAGAGCGGATCCAGAAAAGTAATGCTTCTCTACGTTCACTTACAGTTAGAGGGCCTAGTTGTCGCGAGTTTGAATTTAGTTTACAGTTACGAATGAATCGCCTCATGTAGGCAGTGACACCAGTTAGTTTTTCTAAAGAGCTGAAGCGAGTGAGCAGATCACTATCGACACCGGGTATCGAGAAATTGCATGGTACGTATTTTGGTTTGAGCCCTGGCAAGTCTTGTCGAGTATGAGCTGAAGGCATCTTGGGCCAGGTATCCTCTGGCAATTTGAGCCAAGGAGGAGACCACCATAAATCATGAGCGGAGAGAGCTTGAGCTGATAATCCTCTGCTTGCACAGTCAGCAGGATTTAATTTGGAAGGTACATGACGCCACTTAAGTGTGAGTGAATTTGAGTTAATTTTTGTTACTCTATTTGATTCAAATGTTTGTAAACGATGGGGCGGAGTTTTTATCCATGCAAGCACTATGGTACTATCTGACCAACAAATGTGATGTGTAATTGTGAGATGAGCAGACAATTGTTGGGAGACACGCAACATGAGCTGAGATAATAGAGTTGCAGCAGACAACTCTAATTTGGGGATTGTGAGTTTATTTTTAATCGGTGCGACTTTAGATTTAGCAATTATGAGGTGAACGTTAACAGATCCGTTGTGAGCTGATTCTTGTAAATATATCACTGCAGCAAAACCGCTTTCCGAAGCATCTGCGAATCCGTGAAGTGAGTATGTTGATTTGAATTTGTGTGGAGCGATATGTCTGGGAAAATGTATATCTGAGATGTGCGGAAGATCATGATAGATGCGCTGCCAATCATCTGTAATATTATTTGGAGTGGGATCGTCCCAGTCCAATTTAGTTAACCATAACCTTTGAAGAAGTATTTTTGCGCGGAATATGACGGGTGTAACCCAACCGTTTGGGTCATAGAGAGAAGCTACTGTGCTAAGAATTGAACGTTTTGTAATGTGGGTAACTGGTGGTAATAGATGTGATATGTAAATTCATCAGACCGGGGAATCCATCTAATACCCAAAACCTTAATTGATGGAGACTCTGCGCTGATGTCAAAGTCTTTAGGCATTTCGCATTGATCGTCTGGAAATCTTTGCAAGAGCTGAGGTGTGTTTGATGTCCATTTACTAAGTTTAAATCCACCGAGTGATAACAAATCAATGAGCTGAGCTTGGAGTGCTAATGCTTCTTCTATAGTGTCATGGCCGCAAAGTACATCATCCACGAAAACAAATTTACGCAAAATTTCGGCAGCCTGAGGATAGCGATGACCTTCATCTCCAGCCAATTGCAATAATGTGCGGATAGCATGATATGGACTTGAGCGCAATCTGTATGTAACAGTGTTGAGTGCATATGTGAGCAGAGGTCGATCCGGAGAAGATCGCCAGAGTATGAGCTGATAGTGTCTTTGGTCTGGTCCCAAGAGAATATTTCTAAACATCATTTTTATGTCAGTGCTGAATACTATACGATGTGCGCGGAATGATATAATAATATCTACAATGTCTCGTTGAAGTGCTGGACCTGTGTGCAGGCAATCGTTTAAACTGACTCCATTGGATGACTTACAACTGCCATCAAATACTGTGCGGAGTTTGTCAGTACCTGATTTGAACACGCCATGATGAGGAATATAATAATGAGGTTTATGAGTAAATGTAGACGGATGACACGGTGTCATGTGTCCTAAGTTTATGTATTCGTTCATGAATTCTATATATTTTTGTCGCAGTGTGTGATCGGATTGCAACCGTTTTTCTAGATTGAGAAATCTACGTAGAGCAATAGCATGAGTACTACCTAATACGGGTGCATCTGATAAGAAGGGAAGAGTCACCATGTAACGGCCTGAATCGTCACGAATGGTGGTTGAGCTGAATATGTGTTCACATTGCTCGTGTAGCGGGTTTGAATGAGCAGAACGAGGCTGGGGTTCTTCCGACTCCCAGAATCTTTCCAGGCTTTTGCAAATATCATGAGTAGAATGAGCAGAATGTGTAGAGTGAGCCGACTGAGTATAATGAGTATGAGTAACATGAGCAGAGCCAACTTGAGCTACAGGTGAATCGCATGAGTGCTCAACGAGTCCTATGAGTGCAAAATCAAAAATCGTGCCAAAGGCTATGGGCTTCTGAGCCCAAAATGAGATCAATGGGCGCAGGAGTATGATAAGCTTGATCCGCCAATGGAATGAGCTGATGAGCTGAGTCTTGTACAACATCTGGTATTTTTTGCAAAGGTATAACCTGTAACGTCTTTGAGAATATGAGCGGTAGTAGTAATAGATGGCGTGTCACTGTGTGTGGGCCTAAATGTTATTGTGACCCAACCTTTAGAATTTTGTATGTGCTGATCACCTACACCTGTAATTTTTAATGAACATTGTTTTGGTTGCAAATTAAGATTTCTAGTCATGCGCTGAGTTATGAGCGTTATCATGCTACCACAGTCCAATAAAGCCCGAGCTTTGTGATATTATCCGCATTTATCAGATATATTTAAAACGACTGTGGGAAGTAACACTGGAGTTTTTAATGGGTTTTCTATGTGCTGAGTTGAATTTACTTGGGCTGATTCTACAGAATATTGGGCTGAACTAGATTTAGATATTTTATGAGCTGAATGTGATGCAGGTGTACTATGAGCTGAATGACATTTTAAATTATTGGGTTGATCTTCTAATTCTATGTGCTCCGTGATTGTAGGTAGTCATTGTTTTTTGTTTTGAGATTGATGAGTTGTAGACGGTGCATGATCAGACGATTGGTTGGGGTCTGATGATGATGATTGATGTGCACGCGTATGTTGTGTGTAGGCCGTGTAGGTATGTGGCTTGTCTTGAGCACGCCGGCGGGGCTGTGCACGTAAATGAGGAGGAAGCAAATGCGCTGACGACACCGGAGAATTTGGAGTTCCGTGACGATGAAGCGAGGTGTGGTGATTTGCACTTCCACACTCTTTGCATGAGTTTGTCGAACGACATTCATTTTCAAAATGCGGACCTAGACATTTACGACATCTGTCGTTGGCTTCTATGAAATCCCAACGACCTTGAGTGGGCTGATGATTATATTTCGGACACGTGATAAGTTTGTGTTCTGTATTCCTACAATAGGGGCAGTAGAATCGCTTGTGTTTATCTGTATTCCGGGCTGAGTACTCGCGCCGCTCTGTTCGGGGGGAGGGGGGCCAGTAGCGTTGAGGGTAATGAGGAACTGGGCTGACGTGATAGCTACTTAAAGTGTGAGCCGATGGCGAGCGCTGAGCATTACGAGGATACGCGGGACTAATTGGTCTAAAGCGTGGACTGCGCGGAGAGTTTGCGGGGGGTGTGTGTTGACGAGAGGGCCCAGTTTGTGGTGAGTAGGTAACACCGCGCGTTGCATTAGAATATTCGGTTTAAATACAGCGCGCGTGCTCCTCTAAAAAAGAAATTAAATCACCTAAGGTGGGCAGAGTGTCCGAGATGCCGTATCTTCTTTCGAACAGGGTGCGGAGCTCGCCTCGTAATTTTCTAACTACAATAGACACAAATACGTAATTACTATCCATAGGTAAACGCAGATTATTTAATGCGCTTTGTGCGGAAATGAGCGGAGTTAAAAACGTCGCGCGTATGCTTGATCGAATATGAATATTAGGTAGGCCGAGTATTATATAAACAAACCCATCTATCAGAACACGGCGGTTTTCATACCTACGTGTGAGTATATCGAGCGCGACGCTGTAATTATCATTTGTGATTTTTAAATGCGCAATCATGCTGAGCGCCTCCCCCGATAGGCAAGACAAAAGATAGTGCAGCTTAACTGCATCTGTAAGTGACGTCATGTCGTCTGTAAGACTCCTAAAAATCGTAATAAACGATGGCCAGTTCTCAACGCGTGAGCTGAATTTTGGCAGTTCAATTTTGGACAGAACGGCAGAAGTGAGCTGACTTGACTCTGAAGTGGAACTTATATTTTCCGCTGCAGTTAAAATATCATAATATTCGGATAGCGCGTTCTCGTAACCGGCTGTATAAAACTTTTCAATTTCTTCTGTAACACTGCCGTCGTCTAAAATTTCGCAGTATAAATTTTCTAATTTTTGTTTCAAATTTTGTAGGTCTTTAAAACGCGCAATAAACTCCGTTTTGTTAGACTTTGAGTCACCTTTGTGTAATGCCAATGCGATCTCTCTGAGCCGACTGATAGATTTTATAGTTTGCCTAAATATGGCCACTTGCGATTTTGTAGGCATGTTTAAAAATATATGCGTGTAACTAAGTTAAATATTTAAAAGTAATGAGCGGAAAATACGCGCGCAATTAATTAAAACGCAGAAAATAGATTTTAATAATGTGCCGACAATGTATACAATTTTATCATAAAATGTGTACGAGTTAATTAACAAATGAGCTGACCGATCGCCTGATGCTAATATAGTATTAGTGTATGTTTGATGAGCGGAGATTAATGCGTTAGAAGTCGTCTGTAATATTATATTAATGTCCTGAAGTTTGAATATAAACAAATCTTAGCGGGCGCGTTGGAAACAAAATAACGTAATGAAAACAATGCAAGTAGGTATGAGCAGGTTCAAGCTCAATAGTGTGCCGACTTATTCAAAACAGCTGTAACGTAACACCTATAATATATTTGTATAAACACAGAACGTCGATAAGAATTCTTATTTAAAACAGCTGTAACGTAACACCTAATAATATTTTTGTATAGACACAGAACGTAGATAAGATATGAATTCAATGTGAAGGTCACTATTTATTCTATGAAGAATACCTAATTGAGAATGAATGTAACAGCTGTTGTTCGCACGGGCGCCGTGTAGCCTGTACCTATTACCTACAGAATGCACACAAATCAAGTTTTCTGTATCGAAGCGAGCCGACGATGTTTGTATGGGCACTTGAGATGTTATGCAACCCGTAACTATTAAAATAATGCTAAGTTAATTAATATTGTGTTTTAAAACTTGAGAATATGAAGATATAAACGTTATATATAGATAAAATAATTCAAACTTAGTAATGCAACGACGATTTACAATTCTGTTATGAGCCGAACGTAATTCACAATACGCACTAGTTATTACTTATTTTATATGCGAATCAAACATTAAAATATTTTGTAAGTAATTAAGAGCTGAGAAAATTATATGAGATATTATTGGCACAAATTATGCATTAGGTACGTTAGGGAAGTTCTGGAATGTTCGAGTTCTTTGTTCGACAATAAGCCGACAACCTACCCACAATTTTTTTTTTTAATTTTTTTTTTTTTGGGTTTTTCCTATGAATTTATGGGCCGAAATATGCACAAAATAATTTAAATAATTAACATATAGGTTAATATCAAAGTACAGAATAGGGGTTTAATGTTAAATGTGCCGAATTGACAATGGGAATGGACTGCAACTTGGTTTTTAAATGGCGGGGCGGCCCCCTGGCCAGAATTAATTGGACAAAATATAAATAATCGAGCTGATTTTATGTGCAGAATTGGGCGGAGTGGAACTGTAGGTGCTGGTTCTAAGGAGGCCCAACGCCGGTAATAGGGGGAAGGGCTTCACGAAGGCTCGATGGATCAAGAAATGTGTAAGCTAGGAACTTACACATGCGACTATGAGCTGAGGGAAGTAGGTATATAGGTTAATGTGAGGGCTGGAGAAATCTGGGACTGACCTTATTGTTGAGCTGGTGGTTCTGTATCTGGGCGGAGGTTTTTTTTTTTTTTTTTTAAAGTAATGAGCGGAAGGGGATCTAAATGCAAGTGTTCGTCACTCTCTGACAGCGCCCCTTTCGGTCGGCCATACATCACGTAGTGATGTCCTTTGTGTTTATTCTAAACGTCGCGCTAGTGTTGGCGCGAACACCGTGTGTCCACGATTGTGTGGCAAAAATCTGGATCGTTGAAAGGGGCGTCTAAAATTTTCAAATTTGTATCGTTCTAGGTGTTTATTTTTTGAATTATCCTTAGGGTGAACTCTCTTCAAATAAACGAAAACTGTTTATCTCAACTTCTATAAAGGGTCAAGAAGTCTGAGTGGATGGACGATGGGCGTCAAAGGATAAGCACTACCAATGAATAATGTATGTAGGGAAGGTACTCTTTATTTGTACGCATAAATCTTTAATAATAAGGGACAAGGTAAAGCTATATGGTATTATAATTTAATGATTATTTATTTAGATAATGACTATCTTTAAAACTTTGGTGATTACAGTTTAAACTTTCAAATGCGATTTTTTAAAGCATCAATCACACCTTCCTTAAACACATTAAATAAATCGTACACGCTGATTTGAACTTTGATGCGTCAATATACGATTTATTTTAGTTTGTATTGTCAAAGTAATGGACTCTACTGGCACGTGGTTAATATATGATACAATCAACAGAGAAAAGTTCACATTTGAAAACAAAATTCAAAATTAGTTTTTAACTATTTTATACATATTCAGAACTTCACAATCGAAATCGAGTCGAGTTTGTTCGAACTATTTCGATTGTGAAGTAGGTACTGAGAATACACTAGCTTTAGTGTTAGTTTATTATATTTGTATGTTAGTCTATAAGGTATTTATAAAATGGGCCTCTGCAGCCTGAAATAAACGGTATTTAATTTAATATAATTTGTAGTTAAATATAATTTGTACAATTTTGCATGAGAATCAGGGCCCTGGTTATTTCAGATTTCTATCAGCAGAAACCACAAGGGAGACCCCTGTCAGGAAACCGTCAGTCTGTTGGAATTAAAACCTCAGGAATGTGGGAGAAAAGGATACGTCAGATCGCTAAAAGCCTTCGGCTTTGCAATAATTTCAAAGAATATTTCCGTACATGGTTTAGTAGAATATTGAAAGAGCTAGCGCTCACTTGAGACACGACAGTCTGCATTACAAAATGAATCAACACACACACACACACACACTTGAAACAAAACCGCATAGACGAAACGGTCTAGGAGCGACACAAGTCTTACAACTGTCGTGTACCAACGGCACACGAGCGGTCGCTCTAATTTCTGCAATAATTAATAACACCCTAACATAAGAGTCGCTTGACACCAGAATTTTTATTTTATTATTTCCGGAAATGGCTACTCACTAGGGCTATGTCTGCATAACGCCATAGGTTCAGGCGTTACTGAGCCGAAATTCAAGAGGACTAGTCGAGTAAGTAGAAAGACGCGCGTTGTATAATGTAATGCCTAACAACACACCGAGAAGCGACGCGGCGCGGCAATTTTAAGGTAGCGATTCAAAATTGAACTTTATTTACTACATAGGAAATACACGTTTCATTGCAAGAGTACGAGAATTTCGAGCTACACCGTCACTCGAACTCGCCGCTTCGCATTTCTAGTGAGCTGAGTGCGGAGTGTCTAACCAATTTTAATGCAATTTGGCATAGACGTACAGTAGACCACGGTGAAGGACATAGGCTACTTTTTATGGCATCGAAATTTACAGTTCCAGCGAGATTTATTTTCCAGCGAGACTTACAGCGATTATTAATATTATGAATATTATTAAGTTTTATTATACCATTCCTAAGAAATTACCAACTTTGTCACCCACAAACGAAATAAAATTGTCTAAGCCATTATTTGATTGTCTCCATTCTCCATGTACATACAACGAAGTTTCGACGCGAAATTTAATTAAGTGAATTCTAGTCGAGGTAAATTATATTTTAATTTAAAAGATTAAAGCGACCTTCATTATTCAGGAGACGTCGAAATACCACGGTTTCGGCATCCCTAATGTTTGTTACATTTGGAATTATTATAGATAAGTATAAGAAAGAAATCATTTTCTAGATTATAGGGACAGATGAGCATATTGTATTCATTAAATGTGTCAAGTAAAGTCCATGACTACTAGAAGTTTTTTTTTATAATCTAGGTATATTTTATAATATAAAATCCTTCTAAGTAAAAACATTTTGCATTCGTTTGAGGGTTTCGTACCTCACAAGGAATTAACCTAACCAAGAGCATGTGAAGACATATTGTCTAAGGAGGGTTCTGTAACTATCAACGCGCAATAGGTTTTCTTTGAATTACTTCAAAAGCTATTGTCCGATTTCGCTCAACATAATTTTAATGATATAGCAGCATAAAAACTTACAAGTTTCTATCTTCTATAGCTTAGAAATGCCAGGAGATGGCGACAAAAAAACCAGTAGGTAAAACTGTAAAGAAGTTATTTAAATCGCAATTATATACAGCAATTTTAATGCATTATTCCAAAAACGCGCCCGAGAATAAAGTGACGTTGTGACGGGTCTCCGGCCGTAGAGCCGCTCGCCGGCGACACTGGCGATATCGCGATTAGTGGAGCGGCCGGTGGCAAGAAGCGCCCCTGAGGTGCCGGTGATCCTCTGTGAGTGGTGAGGGCGGTCTGACAGGAGAGAGATTGCCAGGCGTACAGCTGCAGCTCTGGTTGCATAATTGTCGAAGCCGATGATGTAGGCGAGGTATGACGAGACGGCCGTTTAGGATTTTCGAAGTTTTTATGTCGTGGTCAACTCTCAATTCAATCTTGATGCGTATGTGCTCTCGGAGGAGGCCATATGTGACTCGGAAGAGACCGTCCTCGTCCAGGAACGCAGCTATGAAAGTAACTCGACCGGCTCTGGGCAGGGGCTGCGAGAGGAAGCTTTTCATGGCGAGACTGTCCCACTGCGAAAGCATCAGCGGCGTCTTATCATTTATGGCGAGGTCAGCTTCTTGGAGACGTGGTGCCCCCGGGACCTATGGAAATAAAAGTTGAGAAATTAAAGCGGGCATTTCGCAATATTTATAAATAAATATTCTGGCGCATTGAAAGACGCAAGTGAAGGTTCGCATAAAGCGCCAACATCTTCAATAGCATGGGCCCTGTAAACGCTGCTCGTAGTTGTAGCGGGCTACGACCTCTTGATTTGTATATCCTTCGTGTCCTGAGTGGTGATGATAATAATACAGCAACAATTCTTATATTCTCCTTTATTGGTGCTTAACACTGATTACGTATTACATATGAGGTGTGTGAGGTGGTAATAATATACGTCTACACTACTTATAGCCTTTTGCCCAACTAAAATAAACTAAATAGGCTTTACTTCATGACATCTGTCAATGTCAAAAATGACATTGACACTTACTTTTGTCAATATGCAACATCTCCCTTTTCGAGAAAAAAGCAAACTAATACTATAAGTACATAACTAATAACAATACATTACTTATCTACTCAAATTTCTCATGTATGTACAATTTAGAACGTCTCACACTTCTACCAGATCTGGTTACGTAACCGGTATTTTCTAGACTCTCCATAGGAACACAGTTATCATCGATAATGCAATTTTGAATAGGACCGTCTCCGAGCTGTGCCGAACTCATTGGATCTATACTCTCCTGCATGGGAGGCATATTGTCAGTGCTGCCGTTGCCATAGAAAGAAGGTGGAGAATTTGTATCTTTTAAATTCTTTTTTCTAGGTCTAATGTGTCCCCTATTCCTCCTATACACAACATCATTTGGATCCACAACATAATATGATCTACCACATCCTAATTTCTCTTTAATTATTCCCGGAGACCAAAAAGATTTAGGATTTTTTTTGAAGTAAATGTCATCTCCCGGCTGAAACTCATAAGATGTATACTTCGCATTCCTGTCAAAATAAAAAGACATTTTGTATCTGCTTTGTCTATGACATCTTTCAAACGTCGAAAATGTTACAACTTTTGGCATAAGTTTTCTGTTTAGAATTGGTAAATTTACTGGCAAGTTTCTAGACATTAATAATGCGGCCGGACTGGGAAAATCTCCCTTAGCAGCGTTGCGGTAGTGTAGTAACGCCAAATGTATATCCGAGCCATCTTCCTTGCATTTTCTTAATATGTTTTTGACAATTTTAACTCCACTTTCAGTCTGGCCATTAGACCTGGACCAATAAGGACTGGTAGTAATGTGTTCTACATCCCAATCAACAAGAAAAGACTTGAATTTGCAAGAGTTAAATGGTGGACCATTGTCAGACACTAATGCTTTCGGGATTCCATGTCGAGCAAAGAAGGATTTGAGGTTTTTAACAACGTTATCGACAGTGTAATTCTTATGCAAAGAAGCTAGCTCTATGTACTTGGAATAATAATTCATGCAGACAAGGAAATTTTCTCCATCAAAATATAATAAATCTATACCTACCTTCTCCCACGGAAGATAAGATATCTCATGGCATTTCAACGGTTCCTTGGGTGTGTTTGCCCTGAATTTTGAACACGCCGAACATTGATAAATTAGGTTTTTAATATCCGCGTTTATATTTGGCCAATAAACTGTTTCTCTAGCGATGTTGAGTGTCTTATTAAATGTCCACAGTGTATTTTATCTAAAATCTGTCTTTGCAAGGACTTTGGAATAATAAGCTTTAAATTAAGTAATTCATTCTATGTATTTCATTTTGAATGTTCCAAAATGGTTTCAATAGACAGTTTACTTTGTTTTTGCTTTTTGGCCAACCATTCTGAATATAAGACTTGAGCAGATTTAAAGATTCATCATTTTTACTTTCTAATAATATAAATTCTAAATATGGGTTACTCACGGAGAGATTAGAAAATATTGAATTTACATGATACTGTAAGTCTTGTTCATAGGTATGTATGTATCACTAAGTGAGGCTCTTGATAAAGTATCTGCTATATACATATATTCACCAGGTACATAAACCACTTCTAGGTCGTAACCCTGCAACGATAACATCATTCTTTGTAGTCTAGCAGGTACTTCATGAAGAGGTTTTTTAAAAAGATAAATTAATGGTTTGTGATCAGTATGAACAGTTGTTTTACTGCCATAAATATATTGGTGAAATTTATTACATCCAAACTGTATGGCAAACAATTCCTTTTCAATCTGAGCGTAGTTTTGTTGAGAGGAGGTAAGTGTTCTTGAACTATATGCAATGGGTCGTTTGTTTTGCATCAAGACCGCTCCCAGTGCATTCTTTGATGAATCTACCGACAAAATCACAGGTAAGTTGCAATTATAATTAGTTAACACAGGTGCTTTAGCTACGACTTCTTTTAACAAATCAAAGCACTTTTGACGATTTTCATCCCATAACCATAATATATCTTTTTTTAACAAATTTCTTAAGGTATTAGTTTTCTCTGCTAGATTTTCTATAAACGGTGCTAAAAAATTAATCATGCCTAGAAATCTCTGCAAATTTTTAACATTTTTAGGTATGGGCATATCTTTTATGGCTTTAACTTTCTCTGGATCAATTTTTACACCTTCTTTACTAAAAATATAGACAAATATACTATTTCTTCTAGAAGAAACTTGCACTTGGCTTTATTTAATTTTAAATTAACTTGCCTAGCCCTTTCCTACACTTACACTTACATTTCTAACCTTTTATTGTGTATTTCAATTGTTTCACCGTATATTAACATGTCATCATACCAAATTATTATACCTTCAATGTCTCCGAAAAGATCTAGCATGGTTTTATAGAATATTTCTGTAGCCGTGTTTATTCCAAAAGGTAATCTTAAAAATTTGTATCTGCCAAAGGGAGTTTGAAATGTACACAGATCACTACTTTCATTAGTTAATTTTATATTATAAAACCCAGAAAACGCATCTAAATGTGAAAAATAAGGCTTTGGACAATTTAGTCCTGACTTCGTCTATGTTTTTATTGGATAATGACATCTCAATAAATTTTTATTTAAATTTCTAGGATCTAAGCAAACTCTCAATCCACCATTCTTTTTCATGGCTATAACTAAACTACTCACCCAGAGAGTAGGTTTGTTCACCTTCCGTATGACTCCCATGTTTTCCATGAGTTGAAGCTCTTTCCTTAACGGTTCAACCAACGCGAAGGGTACCTTTCTAGGGGGGTCAACGCACGGAATAGCATCCTTCTTTAGCACGATGCTGTGTTCGTATGGGAGGCAGCCTAGATCCTGAAACACATGATTATATCTGGTCACAATTTTGTCACAAGTTTTTTGATGCATATTATACACATTTTGCTCAACATTTTTGACATTTTCATTCTTTATATGAAAGTTTTTTGTTATTAAATTTAGCTTTATACAAGTGGGTAAACCAATCACAGTTGGACAATTTAATTTTGTTACAACAAAAGTAATGTTTTCTGGTTTTGTTTTATTTTCAACTAAACAACAAATGTTTGACACTGAAATTATCGGAATTCTGTGCCCACTGTAGGCAAAGATATTATATTTTTTACACATTTCTATACTCTGTTTGTCAAATTTAAGATTCAATTCTTTAAATACTTGATAAGACATCACATTTATGTCTGCTCCAGTGTCAATTAGTCAATCTACACTTTTGTTGTTTATTTTAAGAGAATAATGCCAGGAATTGTCCGTGTTAATCAAATTTGTACTAGCATTTTGTGACTTTATGTTTTTAATGTTGAATAATGCCCCTATTGTAAATCTCTCAGCCTCAGCACCTTTGGGGCTTGATTCATCATCGAGATTTATGCTACCTAACCCAAACCAATAGTCCTGACACTATTTTTCTTAAAACAAAGATGAGTAAATGTCCATATTTAAAACATGACCTGCATCTGTATTTTCATGCTGGACAGTTGCGGCGACCATGCGATGTGTTGCACTTTACACACGACGATGTTCTGGATCCAGGTGTAGCTGACCTTGGGTGACCTTGGCGTGATGGGGATCTTGAGTTTTTTCTTTTCTGGTATGGGGGGAAACTGGCCCGACGATTTTTGTGTAGCTTGTATACTGTGGCTTCTTCTTTTCCATCTGCTGCATTGATTGATTCTTCACTTTTCTGCGCCATCGTGAGTGTTCTACAGAGGAGTTTGGCTCTTTCTAGGGATAAATCTTGCTCTTGTAGGAGCTTTTGACGAAACTGCGAGAAGTTTGTGGCCATATTAGCAATGAAAATGTCCTTTACAACGGAATCGCGTAGCGAACCAAACTCACAGGCATGACTTGCGTTTTCTAATTCCATTAGAAAATTTTCCAAGAATTCGTTCACACGTTGTTTCAACGTAAAGAATTTGTGCCGCGCCACCGTCAAATTCTTTTTGGGTTCAAAATACTCGACGAATTTTGCCTTGACTTCTTGGAATGTAGCAGTGCTTAGGTCCAAATTGAAGTAATTGTAGATATTTAAGCCCTTTTCTCCCATGGAATGCAGCATGATTGCAATTTTTCTGTTGTCTTTCGTTTTATCCATCCCCGACGCCAGTAGGAATATCTCGAATGACTGCGTCCATTTCTTGAAATTTTCATCATTATTGTTGATAATTTCCGTAGAGATTTCAAGCTTCTGCACTCCGATTCCTGCCATTGTTAAGTTCCCACACTCAGATTGTCTCGAAGCTTCCGGAGTTTTTGATGTACCCTCTTTTGCGTTCATAATTTTCGTTTTTGTATGTTGTATGTCCTTCTTGTGCCTGAGTGGTGATGATAATAATACAGCAACAATTCTTATATTCTCCTTTATTGGTGCTTAACACTGATTACGTATTACATATGAGGTGTGCCTAACACAATAATATACGTCTACACTACTTATAGCCTTTTGGCCAACTAAAATAAACTAAAATAAACTAAATAGGCTTTACTTCATGACATCTGTCAATGTCAAAAATGACATCGACACTTACTTTTGTCAATATGCAACAGTAGTTTCGATCGATTGCTGATGTCGACGTCGCCCAAGAGGGTCTGTGTGGGTGGTGATTGGTTGACTGTGGCTTGTAAGGGCCTCGTTGGCGGAGACAGCCGACTGTACGGGCGTGCCTTGGATACTGTCAAAGGTAAAAGTCGGTGTCCCACCTGGCATGTTACTTACCGGTTCCATGTTTGGCTGCCATTGTTGCCACGACGCGTTACGTTGGCGGCGACGTCGACAAGTAATAAGTGAACTAAGAGACTTAGTTTTGAGTTCGCAATCTCGCTGCAGCAAGATTTCGGACAGAACGTAGGTCTGTTGCAGAGCATCGAGCATGGCCTTGGGATTCTGTTGAGAGCGGGTAATCTTTTATTGATAGTCACGGTGTCGCTTATGTCGTTACCTGTGGTCTGTGCGGATAGTGACAGGTTGATGGTGGCATGTGGTAATGGGGCCTCGTAGGCGGGAAGAACCGACAGCACTGGTGATCCTTGGAGATTATCCAAGGTCGCAGCCGGAGCACCACCTGGCCCTTTACCTACCGGTGCCATGTTTGCCGGTACTAACGTGGTACGTCGACGGTGACGTAGATTATCAACATGGGAACTACGAGACTTATCTTTGGCCTCCAATGCAGCGGCGGTGGCGAGTTCGTCTCGTAGATCCAATTGCTCAAGTTTAGATTCCAGTTGGGGCAGTTTGTGCTCTCGCTCGATGGCCGTCGAACGCGAAGATTGTGTCAGCCTATTGTGCAAACTGACATTACTTTTTGAGAATTTAGTGTTGCCTTCCTGACATTGGCTAGTACAGCCGACGTTGAAGTCCTCGGTCGCCTGCGATGCGCCAAAAGGTCTTATGTCTACAGGGTCGACTGTGTCAGCAGGCAATGCTAAAGCACTCACGATAGAGACCGACTAGACAGCGCATGATGATGAATGTTCGCGGGGCTGAATCCGTTCGGTATCTGTTGCATTGCGTTGCATAAAAAATGGCCTTACCTTTTGAACGTGTGAACATCGTGAGAACTAAACTAAATAAATGCAAGTAAATTTTATATACACGAACGAAACTCAAATGATCAAAAGAACAAAAATGTAACATTAAGATGGTAATGTTTATGATTCTATGCTACGGCGAAAAAGGACTAAAGTTGTGATTCTAAAATAAGGCGATGAAGGACCAAAATGTTAATGAGTGAGAGTGGACTAATCCCTCCACCAACCTATGGGCCTATCAACCGATCGTGATTATACGGGCCGAAGCACGAGAATGCGCACCCTACTATCCTGGGTTCTTCCCCAGTGAGAGTGGACTGTATTTAAATGAAGCTAAGATGATATAATTAAACACTACTAACTCAGACTAATCATTGGTCTCGCTGGGCGCTCTACCAGATTCCGCTGATGTGCTTGTCAAATACTGCAATAAATAATCAGCTGAAATTGAAAGCTTTATGTCAAGTTTACATCCCGAATATTTTATTTTATTTTAGATAAAAAAGGAAAAAATGCCAAGCTGGGTAGTGAAACTATGTAAAAATAATACGACAAGAAATAATAAGGACACTGGGATTACATATAATCAGTAAGTATGGTATAATCACGAAATTTCAACATAAAATTACATAAACTCAAAACGCCATTCAGTGTTGCCACGTATGCAACAAACAAGATCCTCGTAGTTGATATTTTTATGATGATTGTATCATTGTATCTAATATACAGGGTGGCCAAAACGTCGTGGATCAAACGAAACAGGGAGATAAAGGAGGTAATTTCCAACAAAAAATCTTTCTCCAGCATGGCTATAACTTCATTGCACGAAAAGATATGAACTATTTTTGTTTTTTCAATGAAAGTACCGAGTTTTTTTACAATTTAATCAGTAAAAAGTTAAAATGATTAAAAATAAATACAAAAAAGCTGTTGTATTATGACTCGATTTTGTATCAATACTACATAAAATGTATTGCAGCTCTTGGTATCAAACTTAACGAGCAATTAATGTTTTTCCGTAAATTTTGATGCGTTTCAAAAAATTACTTCTCACTTTAAGAGCACCATTTGAAAAAAAAACGTATTACGGAAAGGTGACCCTGTATTATAAAAACTTGCCGGTTTAATGCTGATTAAAATGAGGTACAACACTGTACTTTTTGATCTTTAGTTTTGGTTTTATAAACTTTTTTCATATCAAGGTGCAAATTTCATGAAATGATAAATTCAAAGGAAAAATTAGATTTTTTCTCATACATATTACATAGTAATTTCAGAAGCCATTATGAAATAAAAACAATGATTGTGCCTTAGTACTTTTATTAAATACAAATTTTTACATTAAATGTTCAAAGTTCTTACCTCTGACCATAACGCACAATCTGCACCGCCTAATAAAATTTGCTCGTAATCGGCGTAATGCACCTCTGTTATTTTGAATTTGTAACTTAGAAAACTCGAGCTTTTGTCGTAGTTCTTGTTCGGTGTTATTCTCTCCATGATACACGATTTCTTTAAAATAGCCCCAAACAAAAAAGTCCATGGGATTAAGGTCGGGCGACCGGGGTGGCCATGCAATAGGTCCACCTCGACCAATCCACCGGTTAGGGAAACGCTCGTTCAAATGTTCTCGAACTTCTCTTGTGTAATGAGGTGGGGCGCCGTCTTGTTGCAGCCACATTTCTGCCACTCTATCTTCAGGAATCTCAGCTTCGTTCAGTATTTGGTTCAAATTATTTTGTAAAAAATTCAAATACATAGCACCATTCAGCCTTGGTGGCATTTCATGTAGCACAAGCTGCTGGTCAATTATTCCACCCCACATGTTTATCCCAAACAGATGCTGGAATCGATAATTTCTGATGATATGTGGGTTCACTCTGGAGTAATAATGTAAATTGTGGATGTTAAAAACTCCCATTCTTCTAAAATTTGACTCATCAGTCCATAATACTTTGTTGAAGAACTGCGGATCCTCTCTGTGTCTTCCAAGCATGTCTCTACAAAACCTCACTCTAGATTCATAGTCAGCTGGCAGTAAAGCTTGCACCCGTTGCACGTGGTAAGCGTGAAATTTATTTCTTTTAATGATAAGCTGCACCGTCGATCATGGGATCCCGAGATTTCGTGATATTCGGCGTTAGCTAATACCAGGGTCCAATCTTAACTGTCTCAGTATTTGCTCTTCATTATCAAATCGTACTACTGGTCTTCCTGTTCTCGCAGCATGCTCCCCGGGTAAGGTTCCCTCCATGTACGCATTATGCACGCGCATAAAGACCATGTAGTCCGGGAAACGGTCTCTGTTAGGGTAGCGTTGTCGATATTCTCTGGCAGCAGCGCGAGCATTACCGTCGCAAAAACCATAGAGGTAATGCATTTCTGCATACTCTCGTTGGGTGTATGCTCTCCTCGCAGCAGCCATTTTAGCTTATCTAGCCAATCCGAAGTGATCACAAAATCTGATTCACACAGCGCTGGTCACAGGTAGGCAATATCACAAGTCCATAAACAAAGCGTAGGTCACAGGTAGGCAATCAATCACAAGTCCAGAAACGAAGCGCGGGTCACAACTAGTCACAAAAAATACCGTGCAAAATAATAAGTGTGCGTAGTCACATCCAGAAAGTGAGTGAGACACTAAACAAAGAAAGATACTCACGCGCTTCCACCCCTCCCGCTCTGCTTCGCCCGGCATTCTACTACCTGAACTAAGACGGGTATTCTGACCTTTTTCGACAAAGGATTAAATGGTTAGTGTGAAAGAGAGGCACAATTCCTTTGTATCGAGTGTTTTTACAGAGTTGTTTGTATTGTATGACCCTTTCGTTTCCTAGAAAAGATAAATCGTTAAATTTAAAAATAAGGCTCATTTAATGAAATTTGCACCTTGGTATGAAAAAACGATCATAAAACCAAAACTAAAGATCAAAAAGTAAAGTGTTGTACCTCATTTTAATCAGCATTAAACCGGCAAGTTTTTATAATACAGGGTCACCTTTCCGTAATACGTTTTTTTTTCAAATGGTGCTCTTAAAGTGAGAAGTAATTTTTTGAAACGCATCAAAATTTACGGAAAAACATTAATTGCTCGTTAAGTTTGATACCAAGAGCTGCAATACATTTTTTGTAGTATTGATACAAAATCGAGTCATAATACAACAGCTTTTTTTTAATTATTTTTAATTATTTTAACTTTTTACTGATTAAATTGTAAAAAAACTCGGTACTTTCATTGAAAAAACAAAAATAGTTCATATCTTTTCGTGCAATGAAGTTATAGCCATGCTGGAGAAAGATTTTTTGTTGGAAATTACCTCCTTTATCTCCCTGTTTCGTTTGATCCACGACTTTTTGGCCATCCTGTATAAAATATTATATTGTGTCATAGTGTTCGGGGACACACTCCTCCGAAACGGCTTGACCAATTCTTATGAAAAAAATTTGTATATAATAATATATCTCAGACCTACCTAACAAGGTAGGTCTGAGAATCGGTCGTAATCTATTTTTTTAACCTCTAAATGATAAAAATAATATATAACAAAATAACTCTAGTATCAGCTAGTTTTATTATATAAAATTAAAATACAATGACTGGCCGCGCGAGCCACCTTGTGTCTGGCGATAGCGAATAATTTCTCTTCGATATTTTTGTGGACTGTATTTCAGGAGGTATCTGGCGTCGCCAGGCTAATATGCACTAATAATTAGATGTAATGGAAAGGTAGAAGGAGAGGATATGCTTACCGAACCAGCTTCTGTGCGGGCGTCTGCAGCCGGAGTCTTCGTCTCTTTCTTCTGCTAACAACACTTTCCAGAATTCTTATCGCGTTCGTTCCTATAGGAATATCTCACTTTCGTGGGCGGGAATTAGTAGCGGAAAAGTCTAAATAACACATGAGGTGTCGGCCCTCGCACACGCACTCTCGACGCGACGACTTCCAATGTACTCCCTCGCGTATCTTCGCATTTCTTCGGTTAGTGTCGGAGCGGGGAGGGGGGGGGGGGGGGGATACTGCTTTATCGATATTATGAGATGCAATTCATAGTGGCGTTCGACGCTCCTAGATGGCGTTACCATTTCCCCCCGGCCTTAAAGGGTTGTCTTTAAAAGAATATAAAAATAATAATAATTTAGCCATGTTAGTTGTATCCATTATCGCATAACCTATCCATAGACTAAGACAGCGGTATTATTAATCAACTGAAGCGAAGTAATAACAACTAATCTTATTACCTAGATACCTAAACTAAAGGAGATCAATCCTTAGCTAAACCTCACTGCGTTGGCAGTGGGCGAAATTTAAACAAGTGTTACATTTATGTATCCTGTGGCGAATTATTCGCCGCGCAGCAAAGATCCAATATTTATGCCGGAGTAAGGACATAAGCAACTCTGGACCAGCATGGAGATGCTTATTGTGATAAAAATCAACAAAAAAGATCTACTACATGATCATGACGCGATAGAAGATAAGGATGCTTATAGTTGTACGGTTCGTCGGAATTCGACAGACGACCACCAACGCGTATTACGCCGTGCTGATCAAGTAGCGGCTTAAGTTCAAGAAGCGCGGGCGGACAAGATTTATTATTTTTCAAATTTTCAATATCGTTACTAAAGTAAACCGTCTGTACGGCTCGCAATAATCTATACTCCGCAAATTCAAGATCGGAACTTGAAATAAAAGTCCCGTTAGGTAATAACCTAAGAAACCTATAAAAATAATCGATGGCGCGTAGTAATTTAGACCACGACGACATGCGTAGTGCGAGTGTGTATAGTGGGGATTCCACAATTTCCACGACGCGCGATCGCGAGCGATTCGATCACGCGACGAAGACAGCTGACTGCGGGATCTTATCGAAATGCATTAGCGTATGATGTCGTCGGTCATAAACGCGGCATTTAGACTTACTAAGACAAGAGTTCGATTTATGTTTTATGCTTAAGCAATTAACGCAAGCTGTCTTTCCTTTAATATAATTAAAGCGAGCCAACGGGGCAAAATCATTGAACGCGGGACATTTGTAAAGATGATCATGCACAATGTTAATGTTATTGCACATACATCTGAGCGGGTTATAATTATTATTACTGGAATCCGAACATACTACATAAGACTGCGGATTAGGCGCGGTGTTATTATTTTGGTGTTTAATCAACCTTTGTTTATTAATGTTACTGGACGAGCTAGATGAACTAGGCTGCGTATTTCTAAATATTCTACACTGATCTTTTATGAATGAGATAAAACTGTCCAGTGTAGGAATTTCATTATTACTTACCGTCATTTTAAAGGCGCGAATAGTTTCTGTATCGAATTTTTTCAATGCGAGTTGTAATGAAATAAAATTGAAAAGATTTTCTAAATTTAAGTTTTTAAGCGAATTAACTGCCGTTACGAAATTATTTATAAATGACTGAAAATTCGAAACAGATGCGGAACCATTCAATTTTAAATTTAAGGCTTGGTCAAAATATGTGGACGTGAGGATACGAGTATCTTGATACCTGTCCACCAGCGACTGAAATATTAACTGATAATTCTCAGCGCTGGGGGTGACGCCATCGAATACTGATTGAGCCCTTGGCGCCAACTTACCTATTAAATAATATAATTTGTCGGCATTGGTCAACGAACTATTATCATGTACCATTGATTTAAAACTGGCATAGAATAGTGGCCTATGGATAAAAAATCTATTCGAATATCACCTATTGTCATACATTGACTGAGAAATAATTCCTTATCTGCTTCGGATGACTCGGCAGTTTGCGAACGTTTATATATATTTTGAACACGTTCGAACAAAATATTACGTTTAGCGACTAGAATGGCTAACTCTGGATACTCCGCCATTTTGAGTTAGATTTATTATAATATTCAAAATACTATGCGAATTATATTCCTAAGTATTTATAATATACGTAGGTTATGCGATATTTATGTTACACCCAAGTATCTATTTACTAATTTACAAATAGGATTCCTAAGAATATATACGGTTTAATTATTTATTCCTATAGGCAACGACTTTAAAGCGGTTTCAAAATATAATAGCGTTTGAAATATGAGATTTATAATAGAACTATGATAGTTCGAATAATAATTCCAATAAGGAATCTCTGTAGGTAGCCACGTTATATCGTGTATTAACAACAGCGGTGCGGTTCCCATGTAATGAGTTTTGAGAAGCGTAAATATGTATTACCACCGCCTAGTTAGACACTTTTAGAAGCTACATAAGCGGGAAATTAAATGAAATCTGGATATAAATCCGTGATGGAAATGGATTAAGATCCGGGAACCAGCTTCTGTGCGGTCGTCTGCAGCTGGAGTCTTCGTCTCTTTCCTCTGCTCACAACACTTTAGTCTTTCCAGAATTCTTATCGCGTTTGATCCTATAGGAATATCTCACTTACGTGGGCGGGAATTAGTAGCGGAAAAGTCTAAATAACACATGAGGTGCCCTCGCACACGCACTCTCGACGCGACGACTTCCAATGTACTCCCCCCTCGCGTATCTTCGCATTTCTTCGGTTAGCGTCGGAGCGGGGAAGGGGGGGGGGGGTGGAATACTGCTTTATCGATATTATGAGATGCCATTCATAGTGGCGTTCGACGCTCCTAGATGGCGCTATCAATGACAATAAACTATATCCTATTTATTTTCTACCACCTATCACCTAGTTACTATGATTCTATCCATGGAACTAAATAACTATTCGCAAGGAGTATAGATCGAAAAATATAAAAAAATTAGTTTAAAAAACTATAACCCACTACGTAAAAAAAGGGGTCTAAAAAGGCCGAAACAAGAAAATAATTCAAATAGAAATCCAGAAATGCATAGTTACAAAAATGGTCAAGGTAGAGCCGTGGTCGCACACACTAATGGCGTCATCTAAGCGTCAGTTCACACCGAGATGCGTGACGTCTAGGTATAAACTGAAACTGCGTATATCGTCATGTACACATGCATACCCCAAGATACGAGTAGTACAGACGGCTGCGTTTTGACATCGACTGTTCCGAACAGTAGGTGCGACCACGGCTCTACCTTGACCATTTTTGTAGCTATGCGTTTCTGGATTTCTGTTTGAATTATTTTCTTGTTTCGGCCTTTTTAGACCCCTTTTTTACGTAGTCGGGTTATAGTTTTTTAAACCTATTTTTTTATTTAATATTGTTCACATCAAATTATCAAATAATAAACTGCCGCACGAGACTAAAGAAAATTATATTAGGTTTAAATTGAACAGCCTACTGTGTAGTGCTACTAATCAAAATTGTTTAGTTTTAAATAAAACTTTACCACAAATCGATGTGGTTGACTTTAATAATATTTTTATCTCTAGGTTAAATAATCTAACATATGATAAGTATTACTTATCTAAATTTTTTACACGACATTTAGCTAAATGGCTATATAATTTTTTAGTTTTAAGACAAGCCAAAAAATTGGCTAAGCCGACCACTGCTTTTATTGAGCAGTGTTCTTATACTGACAATTTTATTAGTAAAAACTTGGAATATGTTCCAAATAATTTAAATTAGATTATAGGACAACAGAGGCTCACTCTAGCAATTTCTTAGCTGGAAATATTTATACTGATGCCTCCTACGAAGGGCCTAGTAAGAACTCTGGGAAAAACTGTAATTTTAATATAAACTTGGTGCATCAAAATTTACAAGGCATAATAGGGAAAGAATTAGAACTTGAGTTATTTTTAAATGAATTTAAAATTGACATTATATGCGTAACAGAACATTGGTTAAAAAATCATGAATTAATATTTAACTATTGTGATCACCAAGTAGGGAGCTCTTTCTGTCGAGAAAATGTCATTAGGGGTGGCTCCTTAATTTTGATTAATAATAAATTGAAATGTAAAGAACGTAAAGATATTGTAAAACTGTCTAGTGAACGAATTATTAAGTTGGCTTGTATTGAGTTGAGCCACCTTATTATTGTATGTGTATACAGGCCTCCATCAAGCTTATACGATTCTTTTGAACAAATAATGGATCAAGTGCTGACGAAAGTATGTGTCTCTAATAAGAAGATTATTGTATGTGGTGATTTTAATATTAATTTATTAGACTCTAACTCCACCACTGTTAGATTCACATCTTTGTTCAAATCGTATAATCTAATTAATTTATTTTATGAACCAACAAGAATATGTGAAACAACAGCTACTTGTATAGATAATATTTTCACAAATGTCACTCCTTTTAGGAAAGACATAATTAATGTACTTAACTCTGATCACTGTGGACAGCTAGCATCATTTGATCTTAAATGTGATAATAATCCGATAGAAAATATTGAGTTTATTCCTGTAAACACAAAACGTATTGAGAAATTTAGAAGTAAATTACTTTCAAGTTTTCAATGTTTGAATGAGTCAATTAATCCAAATGAAACTTTTAATAATTTATTTAAAGTAGTAAAAAACCAATTTGACTCTGTATTTACTTCTAAATCGGTCAGATTTAGTAATAAAAGAAATAATTTTAGTAACTGGGCAACTGCAGGTATTATTGTTAGTAGACAAAGATTGTATGACTTGTATAACGAGAAGTCAATGAACAGGAGTGAAGCTTTTAAACTATATGTCAAGAAATACTCGAAGATTTTCAAGAAGGTATGTCAAGCGGCGAAGGTTCTTCACATCAAAGAAAAAATTAAGAACTCTAAAAACAAAGTGAAAACCATCTGGAAAATAATTGCAGATGAGACTGGAAGAGTCGCCAGTCGCAACTCTAAATTTGAACTTTATATTAATGATAAAAAAGTTAGTTCTGACATTGAAGTTGCGACAGTATTTGAGAAGTTTTTTGCAGACATTCCGATCTCAACTACAAAAAACTTAAATTCATCACCTACAGTTGCCGAAAAATTACTTAGAGATAATGTGAAGGAATGTGATGTAAATTTTATTTTCAAAGAAATAGACTCTAGAGACATTATCAAGGCATTTAAATTACTTAATATTAAAAGTACAACTGATCTCTGGGGTATGTCCACAAAAGTTATAAAACCAGTAATTGACATCATTGCCCCTCACCTAGCATTAGTTTTTAATAATTGTATTAAAAGTGGCGTGTTCCCTGACTTGATGAAGCACAGCAAGGTGATGCCTCTCTTTAAAGCTGGGAATAAATCAGACCCAGCTAACTATAGACCAATATCCATATTACCGACTTTAAGTAAAATTTTTGAGAAAATTATTCTAAATCAATTACTTTTTCACTTCAACTCGAATAAATTGTTACATAGTAATCAGTTTGGTTTTACTAAAGGTCGGTCCACAACAGATGCAGGCATCAGTCTTCTGTGCAGTATATTTGAAGCTTGGGAGAGGTCACAGGATGCACTTGGTATATTCTGTGATTTATCCAAAGCATTTGACTGTGTGGAGCATGATACGCTGTTCAGGAAATTATACCATTATGGTGTAAGGGGCACGGCACTAAAGCTTCTAAGCTCTTATCTAATAAATAGAACACAGACTGTAGAAGTTAATTCCAAAAGGTCTAATGGTACTAAAATTAAACTAGGAGTACCACAGGGGTCTATTTTGGGCCCTTTTCTATTTCTCATCTATATAAATGATCTACCTTATCTAGTTAATGATAAGCATGAGATAGTACTTTTTGCTGATGACACTTCACTAATTTTTAATGTGAAGCGACGACAATCTAACAATGACGAGGTAAATAGTGCTCTCTCAAAAATAGTACATTGGTTTAATGCTAATAATTTACTGTTGAATTCTAATAAAACAAAATGTTTAAAGTTCAGCTTGCCAAATGTTACGCAGGCACAAACCAATATACTATTAAATAATGAGAAAATGAAATTAGTAGACACCACTGTATTTCTAGGTATAACATTAGATAGTAAGTTACAGTGGGGACCACATATTGCTAAATTGGCAGATAAGCTGAGTTCTGCAGCATACGCTGTTAAAAAAATTAGAGAAATTACCGACATAGAGACCGCGCGATTAGTTTACTTTAGCTATTTTCATAGCATAATGTCGTACGGCATCCTCTTGTGGGGAAACGCTGCGGACATTAATACAATATTTGTGCTGCAGAAACGTGCTATACGTTCTATTTATAAGATGTCGACTTTTGAATCTCTAAGGGAAAAGTTTAAAGAAATAAAAGTTCTGACCGTCGCATCTCAATACATTTTGGAAAATGTGTTATATGTAAGAAAGAATCTAAACAACTTCAAAAAGAAATGTGATAATCATTGTGTAAACACTAGAAATAAGAACAAGTTAGATATGCCAGTGTTCAGACTAAGCAAAGTTAGTAAATCCTTTAAAGGCCAATGTATACGCTTATACAATATAATCCCAGAAAAGGTTCAAAACTTTCCCATTAATAAGTTTAAAAAAGTAGTTAAAGAGCGTTTGTGTGCCAAAGCGTATTATAAAATTAATGACTTTATTCAAGACGGCACACCTTGGGAATAAGGTGGCTCCTTATCTTATCTTATTATTTGTTACATAGACATAAGTAAACATTGTAATAATTTTGATTTTAAAAGAATAATTTTCCATCTTTTTGGTAAAAGATGGCCCCAGACGAGTTTCTTGCCGGCTCTTCTCGCTGGGTTAGTTCTCGAACCGGTGGTAGGCATCACGTAGTATCGACGTTCAAAAAGAGTATTTAAAAATACCAATTTTGAATAAAAAATTTTTGATTTGATTTGATTTGATTGTTCCGTTTCCCAATCTAACTATTTTTTTACAAATTATCCAAAAGCGGGCAAATTTTTTTACATAAATATTTATAGGTAATAAAGTAACTGAAAAACTGAATTTAAAATGAATTAACCATAGCCATACACAGTAAACTACGACTTGATTCGAACTCGAAGAACGATTTATAAAATATAACTATTCATAATTTATATTCAATAAACGCAGTAGAGATCATTCAACATTCATTCATTTCACCAATGCAATTATATCACTTATCCACTTTTAATCGTATCTTGATCATAAACAATAATTGTAGTGGAATATATCATAAACTTCTAAACACACAAACAACAATACCGCGATTCAGAAAAATTTAAGACTCGTATAGTGACATCTATCGAACGAGTGAGTAATAAAAGTACTAGTAATTGATTTCATCTTCATTTGCTTATTAAAATCGGATGAACCAATTAACCGATTTTGATCTAGTTTTTTTTTTGTTTGAAAGCTGACATAATTAAGAGTGGTCTTAGCTATAATTCATCATCATCAGCTAGTTCACTGCTTGACAATATAGGTGTTATTTAATTTTTTTAATTTGTTATGTTGCCTGTAAAAAATTATATTTATAAAATAAAATATAATGTTATGAAGGAACATAATATATAAATTATATAGTCTTATTAAACGTAATGTTAGAAAATTGGACAAATATTGTACGAATTGTATTTTAAACGTATATTTTAACTCAAACAATAGGATATAATATAATATATATATACAAATTATGTAAATATTTGTAGTATGCTTGCCAAGACCTTTCTTTTGATACCAAACATGTGATAATTATCTCAATTTAATTTTTTTAGATGTTAGAATCTGAGGTTTAATTTTCGAAATACATAATTAAAAAAAAAAATTATTTACCCGCGGCATCATTACGAATCTATTGATACCTCATTTATTAAAATCGGACCAGTAGTTTAGACGCTGCGAACAAACATGTATACATACATAGACTGCCAAATTCATTACCCTTCCTTTTAGGTTCGACGTAGTCGGGTAAAAAATATTAACACGTTACAGTTAGATAATATTATTATCATACTAGCTGCCTCGACACACGTTGTTCTCTCTTGACTAGTAAGTTAATAACTACCTACACCAACACCTCCAACCTACATCTATACCTACTAAGCCACTAGCGCCAGCCGATTTTTCTGAAATAAACCAAACAGATAAAATGAATGCACCTATAAATATAATATGACTTTCAATTGACACAGCTAACATAATTGTTGTTGTATGGGAAAATTTTATCATCGTTTTTTTGAATTTGTCTCTCATTTTTTTCAAATATTTCTTATTGTTTGAACCTTCCCTGAACTTCCAAAATTATTTCAAGACCAAAATTAGCCAAATCAGTCCACCCGTTATCGAGTTTTAGCGATAAATTGGAATTGCATACATTTTTATATATGTATATGAAGAAGACTAGCTATCTATATGACTAGACTATGAACTGAATTTCCAAAATTTCTCACCGTTTTACAGATTTCATGCTGATCCATATTATTCGGTAGTAGGTATATGAGTAATTCGGGAAAAATTGAGTTTTGAATTTCCAGTATCGCTTGTTTTCAATTATGTCGGTCGCAAGGCAATAATGCCAACAAAAATGACAAGGCGCTTAGTCAAGCGACTCGCCGCACGGTGGAAATCGACGCATCATGTAAATCTCGTATAAGATTAACTTTAAAATGTTGTATTTTAGTTACTAAATAATGTGTAATCAAACTATTGACGAGTGGAATAGAAATAGAAAGCACAATTTGATAACAACTTATATTCTTTATGATTATTTTAATAATGATTTGTAAATAATAAATGTAAATAAAAATGAGGTCTTATCATTTATACACGTACCTACCATAAAAAGCTCATAATAAGAATATTATTAATATATTCACTTTTATATATGTTCATCCTACTTTCCTACTACTATAATTATAAACGTGAAAAAATGTTAAAAGTTGAGTTTTCCTGTGGGATGCTGTATTAACGCGGGCAGAGCCGCGGGCAAAAGCTAGTTTTAAAGTATTTTCTTAGCTACATTTATAACTAACAACTTAACTAATAGACCATAGCATAACATATTTTTCCCGTTTAATCGGGCAAAAGTTGACATCACACTCACATTCACAACTCAATTTCACTCACACTAGAATTTGTCACAAGTAAGTCAATTGTCAATTTATACACTACAATAATGAGTTGCCGCATTGACGAAGCTGTTTTTGTAAGGGAGTGGCTCTATCTTGTCGAGCGCCCAGCGAGACCTATGATTTATCTATGACTACTAAATACTAAACTGCGAAAATAAAGATGGTCTGCAGCGGCAACTGTTTTGCGAGATATGCACAAAACGTATATATCAAAAACATGTCATTGTATCAAAATGTGTGACAATAGAAAATACATTTACATACATACAAATATAAAAGGTATAAAAACTTAAGTCTATCCAGCCAGTCGCCAACAGAATGCATACGAAATTCGAATTAACCCTCGAGTGGCAACAGAATAAAATAATAGAATAATAAACGGACGGCCGAAAATATCGTAAATGCTGGGATTGAATAATTTTAAAATTGTTGTTTTTCAATTAGGCTTACCCAAAGCCAGTGGATGAAAGTGATGAATAAAAAAAATATTTAAAAATTGTCTTCCACGTGTCAAAGAAATAGAATTGTCCCTGTAGGACAAGTAGGAACTTTATTCGATTAACTAATTTTGTAACTGCAAAACTTAAAGATAAAACAAAGTGCAAAAAGATTTTGAATAACCTAACCAAGAGCATGTCAGGAGGTTTGTTTTTCAATTTGCTTCAAAATTTATACTATCCAATTTCGTTCAAAATGATTTTTCTAAACAGTATTTAGCAAGACGAGCAACATGAAAAGTTACAGGTTTCCACCTCTTATAATAATATATAATAATAATAGTACACTTTCTATAAAAGTCACGAATGAAACCCCACTTTCACTTAAAATACCTATTTGATGATACCCCACACGATGGGGAAGAATGAAAAAAACTTCATCCCCACTACACAAGTATGGAGAGCCACCCCTTAAATATAATTTTCCATTTCATTGTGCCAAACTTGAAATCTTTATACCATCTATACCAAAATTCGTCAATTATTATTTTGCGGCGGACTGACCCCTAACTGACTGAACCCTAAAAATGATCACATGGGGTTACCGGATACTTTTAGTTTTAATGATCTGATTTGCATGTGCTTTAACTTTTTTAAATACGTTAAAACCATACATTAAAAACACAGATTTCGAGCCTCACACGACTATCGAGCACATTGGGAATTATTCTACGGAATTCGAAAAAATATTGTCGCTAAATGGTTAGGCTACAGGGCAAACCCTTAATCCGATCATCTTTGTTTTAGCACAGATTACTAAATACCATGTAAGTTTTAGGCTCAAATTATAGTTGACTAATTTGACCAGAGGAGTTTTTCTCAAGTTTTTGATATCATTCTTCGTTTCCAAAATATCGAGCGCCAAAATAAAAAATTCGGAAAAATTGTTTTTTATCACTATTTCGGCCATAACTTTTCGTTTTTGACTTTCTCGAATAATTCTTTTTGCACCTTACAGCTTTCGTAAATACGTGCCTTTTGAGCCTTTTTTGAATATTTTATCTTCACAACTCTCTGAGATATAACGGGATCGCAATTTTTCGTGAAATCGGAGCCTACAGTGGAGCGAACGAAAACACATTTCCAATGTCAAAAACACACAGCGGCACTCCGCCAACAGAAGTGAAAACAATAGCGCACAGGCAAAGATCAAAGGTTTTTCAACTACAGAAATGCCCCAGCGCCTAAAGGAGTTTTCACTTCAAAAATACATTTTATAATGGGTGCACCTTTTTTAGGTAGGTTACATATAAAAAATAAATTCATAAAAAATGTTACGGTAAATAGTTTTTATAGTAGATAAGAGTCGAAGTATTTTTGCCATTTTTAATCCCCGAAGAAAACAGCAAAATCTCCAAATGGTCTTTTCGACACCAAAGTGGTGACCTGATGATGGGATCCAGTGGAATCGAGGGAATTCCTCGAAATTTATATGGACACATATAGTGATTTTGACTTTTTCTAAAGTAGTCAAGGCGTATGCTACCAAAAATTAAGATTTTGCACCAAGGTATACCCTGGATCCAAAAGTACTCAACAGAACTCCCGAGTCGTTATAGATACATGTTTGGAGATTTCGGCGTTGTTTAAAGAATTGAAAGCATATGCCACTATGTCAATTAAAGTAATCATCATCAATCACCGCCTTCATCACACCATACACGAGATGATGACATCTATGAGGAATCGAGAGAAATCCACAAAATTATACGGACATTTATAGTGATTTCGACTTTTATAGTAAATAAAGTTTTGTGCCAAGGTCCGAAAGCACTGAACAGAACAGAAATTTCGGCATTGTTTAAAGAACTTCAAGCATATGCCACTTTCAGTAATCATTATCATCACCACCATCTTCTTACGATACACCAACATATTATTATGGTGACATAGGTACTCCTCATAGTTACGTACACCGATATCAATGTATTTGAAATTTTGCTATTGCCAAAATTATATTCATGATCATCATCGTCACTATAATATTATATTATACTTAATGCTGACTGCTACATTTTTTCCGCCGACAGTCAATAGATAATAATAATAATTATTTAATAATATAGTGGTCTATTCATTATCATCACTGGTGATTGTTTATTTGGTCCACAGATCGGTAATGCTTATTTGGGGAAATACCACGGCCTCTCAGAAAACCGGCATAAAAAACGCTTGACTTTGTTTTGCCGAGAGAGTGAGAATACCGGAGGCCTTTTTTGTATTAATGACTTTCTTAAAAAATCTGTTTCTAATTTTTGAAAATTTTAACTATTTCTCTACTCAATATTTATTTTTTTGAGGTCGGTACGGCACCATGGTGTCTACAAAAAAGTTTGTGATGACATAGGTATGTCTGTCTATCTTTTAAGGATAGGTACACCCATTATATAGGTTTATACCCATTCTAAGTTTTAAAAAATTATCACAAATAATGTGGTATTTTCCTCATCTAGGAGATATATTAAAATTAACAAGTACGTGTGAAAATTTATTGTAAATAATTTTTTTGCCACGAACACTCTCCCACGCGGGCGAAGCTGCGGGCAAAAGCTAGTTACAGTAATAAATTTAAAAGGAGAATTCACTCGTTTTGTCGAAATGGTTTACACCTTCGCACCTTTTAAAATTAAATTATTAAAGAGTTGGTAGTATAAACTTTGCCTTCTAAAATTATATTAATTATAAGTTATAAATTTTGTAGAAAGGGTCACGTTTGCTTTTACTACGTCAAAACGTAAATGGAAATTGTGTTAGAAAAGAAAAGTACAAGGGTATTGTATTACGTACGTTTCCCTCTGCGATAACTAAGTTTATACGTAGTTAAATTAATTACTTTGCCAGGAGATATATTTGTTAGTTCCTCTAAGGGCCGATTCATACCGAAATGGCAGCGGAGCGGCCAGCAGCATAACTATCATAGAATTTTTAAACTTTATCTTCATTACTATAAAACACAGTTTCGCTTGAGACAACCGCAGCCGGTCACGGCCGATGGCCGCTAGCGACCGTTGCTCCGCTGCCATTTCGGTGTGAATCGCCCCTAAAGGTAGCTTTCCGATCTTTCGATCGACCCACGATCGCGACCAGCAAACCAGCCAATCAAGTTCACTGGCCAAACTCACCGGTCGTGCGACGCGGGTCGCAGGGATTATTTAGTGCTCTTTAATAATAATAATAATAACAATAACCCCCCGGGGGGCCACCTTGGCTTAGGGAAGGCATGAACATGACATAAGGGTCACTAACACCTAGACCCAGTAACACCAAAGTCAATAAGGCCGCGAACATCTCGGCTACGCTAAAATAAATAAAACCACTAAGATCTCGGTTATACCCTTCCCAACTAACGGTCCCAAGCCCCAACGAAGAAGAAGAGAAGAAACATAATATGTGATGCCTCTAATAACAAGAAATATACCCCAGGAAGGTACCGGAGCGAAAAGCAATGGAGAATCCCACCCCGGGCCATCGCGTCCGGGCTGCCCTACGTATTCTGGCGAGGGCACCGTGTCGCACAATGATATCATAATCCCCTTCATAATCGAGACAACTCATCATCTCAACTCTCACCAATATCATCATTTTTCATCGCTACCATCATCCCCAGCTTCATATCTCATTGCAACCGAATCCAATTTATCAAATTCATCATTATCACCATCGATCGAATTTTCTGTGGATGTTGTGCAGGAGGCTATCCCAGCCAGAGATACTGCATACGCCCACAGCTTTACTTTACGGTGCAAACGTAAAAAAACGGAGTGAAGAAATGAATTCTTACATAATGCACCAATATTACATACTAACCAAATTAGGAACGGATAGTAAATCATACGTCACTCAATTACATACTCGCTTTTCATCAGAATTTCCCGATATGACCGCTCCAAAACAAAGAGTAAGTGATCAAAGACGTATAATAGTTTAAAGACAACTCATAACCAATGAGGAACTTTTATATATTAAAAAGAAAGTAGAAATCATATTACAAAACGAATCAGGTAACAGCGTAAGTACTAAGTACAGCAGAATGCACACAATTTCAAAAAATGAGGTGGTCAAATGAAATTAATGAAGTAATCATGAGAAGTTACTACCAAATTACAAAACTAAAAACTGACCTTACAACTTACAGGCCCTTGCTACATAAAGAAATAATCACTAAATGCCCCTCTATAACCAACCTTTCGATCCAAATAATTGCAGATCATCGTAGGTCTATAGTCAATACCCACCTTCTAACAAATGACCACCTCAATAGAATCCGAGAAGAAGTAAGACAGGAACTAGATACACACGCAGCTCAAATTACAGAAAACACTACACAACTGATGGAGGACGACCGACCAACACACAATCGATGACAACACTGGAATACTTATGCAAACAAACATTACTGACCAAAGCCTGAGCTTTCATCAAGTTAACAATAATTTTGAAAAACTACCTACTGTCTCGCTAAATCAAATAGAAGACTTATTTTCTGAAATTTTTCATACATTTAAAGACATGTAATCAACTACACGACCATCACTACCTAAAATAAAAACTTCCAAAAAACTAGCTTTGATTATCAGTTCCCTAAATACAACTATACTACCTAATTTACTCAATAATTACAGATTTCAACACACTTCAGACTTATATGTCGGAAAGGTCAACAGTAGTGGAGTTGATTTGACGACACGCAAGCTCTACAAGATGGCGCTTTGACGGAGTCTAGTCTGGTCTGTCTGAAGTTCGTACGAGCGACCGACATGGTGGGGATGTGGTGGGCCGATCACGGGAAGAGTAACGAGCCACCACTTCTCTACCAGTCATTGTACGGGCAACCAGCCTAGGAACTGTCTAGCGTTTCGTAATAAAAGTGATTTTTATTACAGTGTAGTTAAAATTGTAATAGTGCTAAAAGTGACAAATTGTGTGATCAGAATAAAATCTAAATCAGTTATTGACTATAGTTATTTTCCTTGCTGCTTGTTCCATCGCCCACAGAAATGTCGGCCGAGGATTCTCACATACCTGATCCGACATCAGAAGTGCGATCCGAGCAAGCAAGTGAAAAACAAAATGAAAATAATTGGAGGGAATTATTTGAAATGCAAAATTCGAATATGAAGGCTTTGATCGAAGCCCTCAACAAGCCGCAGCGATCTACGCAGCATATGAACCTGCCGGAGTTTGATCCTGACAGGTCTGACGCAGACGCTCAATCATGGTGTGCAACCTCAGACATGTGTTTTGCCGATGTGCCTATGGAAGGAGGTCATTCGTTGAGTTCGGAGAGGTTGATCGTCACTCTCAGCAAGACGCTCAAGGGATCGGTGTCAGCGTGGCTATCTCAGGTATCTTATCCAGGAATAACTTGGACTGAGTTTAAAAATTTATTTACCGCAAGATTTATGACAACCGAGACTGCCGCGGGCACTCTCATTAATCTCAGTACTGACAAATCAATGGAAAATGAGACCTTGGCGGCATACGGAAGCCGAGTCACGACGTCATTGCACAATCGGTGGAAAAAATTTACTGTCGAGCAAATAATTGTGTCGACAACACTGCACACATCTCACAATTCGACACGAGATTGCAGAGATTGGCATTTACTTCAGACATAAACACACGGCAGCAATTGCAGCAGGAACTCCAAGCATTTTCCTACCTAAAACGCAAGTATAATACGTCCGCTTCGGAACAGAAAACGTTTGAATCAAAACGCATGAAATTAAATTCATCATCTACTGTGAAATGTTTTATTTGTGGCAAGATTGGACACAAATTGGCCAATTGCTCACTGAGACTAAATAATGGTAAAGGTGGTACGAAAACACAGATATCCAATAAAGCCACAAGGCCCAAACCTCGTCTCGTCTCGTCTGCTTCAAATGCAGAAAACCAGGACATATCTCAGTAGTAGCTCTTAGTACTACTAGTAGTAGTACTAGTACCTACTACTAGCCTCGACGGAGGAGGTTCAGAAGCGTATAACAGCGAGCGACGCGTCGACGTGTGTGTAGTCGAGCCTCCTGCAGGAACACTTAAACATCAAGGACAGTTTTTCACATTCCATTATGACTCTGGTGCAGAATGTTCTTTAATTTAAAAAAGCGTTTCATGTAAACCAACGTATTCAAAATATTGTAACTCTAAAAGGAATCAGTCAGTCAGTTGTATTAAGTACTATTCAGATCTCTTGTGTTGTCTAAATTGAAAATAATTTAATTGAAATTTTGCTACATGTTTTACCAGACATTTATTTACGTAGTGATATTATAATAGGACGTGAAATATTAGTTTACGGATTCAGTGCCTGTATGACAGCGACTCAATTTAAAAGTTTTAAAAATACCCACGTAAATAATCATAACAACTCGGACGTTCTGTGTGTCAATACTAGTGACCAGTTACCGCGTAATGATTTAACTGTTGTAAGCACCGATGTGTCCGTTGAACAAAAATCTGATATAGTGTTAGTTTTAAATAATTATTCGAGCTATTTTATAACTGGTATGCCTCAAACGCACATTACGACGGGTGAACTAGTGATTCGTTTAATTGACCCTTGTAAAACTATGCAAAGATGACCTTATCGACTAAGTGCAGAGAACGAAGGATAATGCGTGAAAAGGTAAGTGAATTGTTGCATGCTAATATTATTCGGCCTACTGATTCACCATTCTCGAGTCCTGCGCTTTTAGTAAAGAAACGTGACGGTTCAGATAGAATGTGCATTGATTATCGCGAGCTAAATAGCAATACAGTACCGGATCGGTATCCGTTACCGCTTATTTCAGACCAAATATCACGTCTAAATGGTGCGCGTTATTTTAGCAAATTAGATTGTGCCTCGGGTTTTCATTTCTTACCTATTAATTCTGAGGAATCTCTACAGCGTACAGCCTTCGTAACACCGGACGGCCAGTACGAATACTTAGCTATGCCGTTCGGACTTAGGAATGCGATATCAGGTCCTCTTTATAGGCTGACATGTAATAAAGTTACTTTTAATTGGCAACAGCGTCATGAAGATATTAGACAAAATTTCATTTCCATTCTTACTAAAGAATCAGTTTTAATGATTTTTAACCCATGTTGTCCTATAGAGCTACAAACGGACGCGAGCGCGGAGGGATACGGCGCTATTCTAATTCATATTGTAGATGATAAACGTAGAGGCGTTGCGTATTTTAGTAAGAGGACTACACCTGCGGAGACGCGGTATCATAGTTATGAACTCAAGACTTTGGCTGTTGTCAATGCAATAAAACACTTTCGGCAATATTTACACGGGAAAAAATTTACAGTCGTAACAGATTGTAACTCATTAAAATCATCACGTAAGAAGATTGATTTGACGCCGAGGGTTCACAGGTGGTGGGCCTATTTACAAAGTTTTGATTTTGATGTCATTTACAATAAAGGTAAAGACATGGCACATGCCGACTTTTTATCACGTAATCTTATTCCATCTGTTGATACTTCGCAAATAGTAAATAAATCGAATGTAGTGCCGCATAAAATTGTAAACTTAACCGAACTGACAGGAGATTGGCTATTAGCTGAACAAAAACGTGACGTTGAGATATCATAACTTGTATCAGATTTTAGTAACGGACAGTTAGGCGAAGATATTGCTAAATCATACGAGACCCGTAAGGGTGTACTTAATCGAAAAATTAACGCCAAAATCAACGTAACGGACGCACCAAATGTTTTCCAATATTACCCAGGGCATTGCGATGGTCGGCAGTTAGCAATATACACGAATCACTCATTCACCTTGGCTATGATAAGACTTTAGAAAAACTTTACGACTTTTATTGGTTTGAAGGCATGTCACGTTACGTTAAAAAGTTCATAGATAACTGTGTTACTTGTAAAGTTTCTAAATCACATTCTGGCAAAGTCCAAGCGCAATTACACCCTATACCAAAAGTATGCTCGCCTTGGCACACTGTATATATGAACGCAACTGGTAAATTAAGCGGTAAAAATGATTTAAAAGAATATGTCTTCGTCGTATCTTGTCTTATCTATGTCTCTTATATACCTTGTTCAAAAAAGTATTGGTAGACTTACTGAATATAGTAGGGGTGTCAGATCAACTCGCCTAGAAAATACATCCACAAAATAAAAGAATAATACAGAATACATACACAGCACGAAACACAAAACACTAACATTATACACTTTTTAGATACAAACAAAAACTTAACGCATTATCAAATCGCTTAAAAAGATACATAGAATGCACATTAAGAAAAACACAAAATAAACAGTGTCGTAATAATGAATAACTATTTTATAGAAAACTTACACAGCAACAAATCAATTCAGACGATAGTTCAGACAAAGTAACACCTACACCTGAATCCATGCATACATTTTGGCCACAAATTTGATCTAACCCAGTTGAGCATGAACCAAACAACTGAATTGAAGAAGATAAGGATAGGTTTACGGATTTACTAGACCTTTGAATAAATACACATAGACCAGATCAAAGCTGTTATTAATAAAACACACAATTGGAAGGCCACAGGCTCCGATAGCATATACAACTTCTGGTACAAGAAGCTCTCGTGCACACATACACTACTAAACAAACACATTAATACATTCATACAATCACCTGAAACGATACCACTATACATCACACAAGGGATCACTTATATTCTCCCAAAAGATAAGATAGATGTAACAAACCCAGCAAAGTACCGACCTATAACTTGCCTACAAACTATCTACAAAATCATTACAGCTTGCCTAAGCGAATTAATATACACTCATATACACAAAAATAACATACTAGCAGAAGATCAAAAAGGTTGCCGCAAAAACAGTCAGGGGTGTAAGGAACAACTTATAATAGACTCTGTAGCATCACAGCAAGCAATGAAACAAAAACGCAGTATCTATACAATGTACATAGATTACAAGAAGGCCTATGGTTCTGTTATTTTATTCCTGGCTTATCTACATACTTCAGCATTATAAAATCAGTCCTATCACCACTAAATATCTTGAAAATATTATACCACAGTGGAATACCAGATTAAAAATTATCGATCCTAACAAAACTATTGAAACCGATTTTATCCCAATACTTAGAGGAATATTCCAAGGAGATTCTTTAAGCCCCTTATGGTTCTGCTTAGCACTTAACCAACTACCATACATTCTTAATAAAAATAACAACATTAAATTTATCCGACAGCATACATCACTTTCACATCTCATGTACATGGATGACATCAAACTCTTTGCAAACACACAAAATGACATACACACACTGGCTGAATTGACACAAATATTTTCAAACAACATGCGTATGGAGCTTGGGATAGATAAATGCAAAATTCAAGCGGAAAAAAAGATCACACATCATACAAACTAAATAATGACGATATTATTGAGCCTGTGGATCCAGTGGATGGATACAAATATTTAGGTTACTCTCAGACACAGCAAATACATCATAAAGATACAAAGAAATCACTACAACAAAAATTTAGAGAAAGATTACGCAAAATTCTGCACATCAACGCATCTTAACGCAAAAAATTCAACTAAAGCCATAAATACATACGCCATAGCCATACTCACCTACGCATTTGGTATCATACGCTTTAATCAAACCGAACTTAAGGCTCTACAAAAATTGTTAACACAACCATGACTAAACACAGGAAACACCATCTAAGGGCCTACATTCAAAGACTAATTTTACCTAAATTGAAGGTGGGCGAGGGCTCATAGACATAGTAAACTTACACAACAAACAAATGAAACTACTCAGAAAATTCTTTCAAAGTCACGCTCATACATCAACACTCCACAACGCTGTATGCCAGGCAGACACTTACACACCACTACAGCTCGCAACAGACAAAGAAATACACATTTATACAAACCAGGAAAAGATTGATACATGCATTAAAAAATCGTTATATCACATAGTTACATTACAATCGGCATCGACTTGTTTTAACCAATGACGCCGTTGATAAGATAGCAGCAAACGCATGTAAGAAACAAGGCGAACTTTTTCCTAAAACGGAAAGTTATAGCTTGCATGAAACCTACCCGGACCAAGTTCTTGACACAAAAAAATTACAGGAAACACATCATTAGAGACACGACTGATGGCAGCGACCATTGCCGCCACTGCCACAAACAACCAGAAACTATACAACACATAACCGCCGCTTGTTCATCCATCACAGAAACAGATTACAAACACAGACACGACCAAGTAGCAGCAATCATACATCAGACACTCGCACTCAAGCACAACCTCATAACAGACAAAACTCCATATTACAAATACAAACCACAAATCATACTAGACTCACCTGACTACAAACTATATTGGGACAGGACAATATTGACAGACAAGACCGTTCATCACAACAGACCTGACATAACACTTCATGACAAACTAAATAGAATCGTTTACCTCATAGACATCGCCATACCTAATTCACATAACCTCACTACTACACACAAATTAAGTCACAGACTTGTCGATAGAGCTAAAATAGAGTTAAAACCATACCAATATAAATATCAAGTACAGGCATCATTCCAAAAACATTACTTACTAGTCTTCACACACTCAACATTCACCCACTTAAATTACATTACAAAAAGCTGTAATTCTAAATACGTGTCGAATTGTCCGAAAATTCTTGTCTATTAATTAGCATCATATTTTACCTGAAGTTGTTTGGCCACAAGCCCGCAACTTCAGTAACAACCCACAAAGGAGAATAGAAAATTTATAGTAAGTATGACCATCACCATCCTGTCTCTCGTGTGTGTTAGTGCGTTCCTGCTCACTCCGCGTTTTCGTGCCGTCCCGTTCTATCCGCGTCGTAGTGACTCGCTCACTCCGCGGTAGTGCCGTCTCGCTCGGAATCGTGTCGAGTGACTCGCTCACTCCACGCTCGTGCCGACCCGCCCCTAGTGCAGTGCCGTTATACCCCACTCGCGATCGTCAATCCACTCGTCATTCGTTAGAATAACGAGCGGATTGCCGCTTTGCCGAGGGGTTGCACTGCCCTTGGCCTCCCGTTGGGAACTTGTTTCCAACGTCGGGTCACGGAGAGCCAGCCCTCCAGTGAATCGTGCAAGTAAGTACACTTATAGTGACTACTTTGACACTGAATACGTGTTTTCGTGTTTAGTTTTATCGTGTTGTGTGAATACCCTTTGTGCTTGTGCCTTCGTTCATGTTTATAGTGTAGTGTCGTGACATTATGAACATGTCCCTAAATTACGGTGGACGCTAATATAGTGCCCCGTCACCATGGCCGACCGTGGCTCGCGGCCACATAGCCGCGACCGCCCCAGCCATTCCCGCGCCAGCTCTGTCGCGTCGCGCAGCGGACCCTCCTCGAGGTCCAGCTCGCGCACGTCCGAGCGCGCATACCACTCCGCCGCCGAGCCCAGCTTGAGCGGAACGGATACCGCTCGCCCCGGGCCGTCCTCGGCATTCTCGCGGGGGTGTGCTGACACCCTCCCGCCCCAATGCCTTCCGACGGCGACCCGCCGCGAGTCTGGGCCCCCGACCCGCTCAGCCGATAAGGGTCCGGCCTCTCCGCCGCGCCCTTTGCGCCGCACCGTGGAGGTGAGCGCCTCGCGCCCTCCGCATACACCACCCGCAGCGAGCCCACAGCCCGCCCTCGCCGCCTCACCGGCCTCTCCGCCGGAAGAAGACCGCAGAGGGGTAAGTGCTCCTGCTCCGAAGGCCCCGGTACCGGCCCCTTCGTCGAGCACCATGCCTCCGCCCCCTGCCCCCCCCGTGCAGGTAACTAAAAGACCGAGACAGGAGGTGCCCTCTGACGTCTCGCCTCCTGCCAAACGCGCTGACCGCCCGACTTCGTACGCCGCAGTAACTTCTGCAGCCCCAACCGGATCCCCATCGGCCCCAACCTCGAGGGCCACATCGCCGATGGATACAGCCACGGCGACTTCCGCGTCACTTACACGGAACGTGTCTTCGCCGCCGCCGCCCCCCGCCCCCCACTGCCCACCACTCATCGTGGAGAAGCTGGAGGACTGGGTAAGGCATTTTAGTATCCTCGCGGAGCTCCTCGGCCACCCGCCCAACGCGAGGCCGCTGGGCCTAGGGGTCAAATTTACCCCCAAAGGTGAACAGGAGTACCGCTGTGTGCAGAAGTACCTGGACGAACTCAGCAAGACAGAGCAAGTCAGCTGGTTCTCCTACGCACTCCCGCAGGAACGTGGACTCAAGGTAGGCATCCAGGGCCTACCCGTCAATACTCCCACAGACGCAATTGCCCCATAACCCTCCTTTCAACCCTTTCCAAAACTTTTGAACTCCTTCTTCTCAAGCATCTTGCCCCCCACCTCCCTCCTCGCAAGGACCAATTCGGCTTTAGGTCGGAACTGAGCACCACTCTTCAGCTGGTAAGAGTCATCCACCACCTGTCCGCTGCGGCCAACAAGAAAGAATCTTCGGTCGCAGTCTTCCTCGACATGGAAAAGGCGTTCGACTGTGTTTGGCATGAAGGTCTGCTCTTCAAGCTCATCCGAGCCAACGTCCCATCCCCTCTGGTAAGGCTTTTAGCGTCATTCCTCTCTGGACGCACCTTCCAGGTGCGGATCGACGGTGTCCTCTCCGGAGAGCGCCCCATCACCGCCAGTGTCCCGCAAGGCAGCGTGCTCTCTCCGGGGTTGTACAACTTTTATGCCAGCGACATCCCTAAAGATCCTGGCACCACCGCAGCGTTATACGCCGATGACACGGCGTTTATAACCAGCTCGCTGACACCCGACCACGCCGCCCTGAAGCTTCAGAGGACGCTGGACCTTCTCCCTGACTGGCTGAGCAACTGGCGACTGTCTGTGAATGCAGGTAAGTCCCAGGCGCTCGCCGTCACCACGAGAACAGGGTTTCCAGCGCCCCTGAAGATCGGAGACGCCGAGATACCATGGGGGAGAACGGCGAAATATCTAGGTGTCATCATAGATCGCCGTCTCTCCATGGTCGCCCAGCGCCAGCACGCAGTGTCGATGGCCAAATCGGCCACTGCACAATTGCACCCCGCCTTCTCTTCTCCTCAGATCCCCCTCAACATGCGGACGGCCTTATATAAAACTTATATCAGGTCCCGCCTCACCTACGCAGCACCTGCGTGGCACCATCTTCTCTCTGCACCCCAGAAGAGGTCGCTGCAGAGAGCCCAGAACCGGGTGCTGCGCTACGTCGCGGGCGCCCCCTGGTACGTCCGCAACTCCACCATTGAGAGGGATCTCAGGATGGAGAGCGTGGAGGCCTTTGTGGCCCGGCTCGCCACAAACCTGTTCGCGCGAGCGGATGCCTCGCGCCTGGTCGAGCTGACCGACCTGGCGCCCTGGCACGCCCGCCCGCCCGACCGCCATATACTGCCGAGGGACGCTGTCCCCCCGGCTGACTCAACGGAGCCCCGCCACCCCCGAAGAGGAGGAGCCCCGGCGCTCTGATGCGCCACCCCACCCTCGAAGAGGAGGAGCTTAGGCGCAAGGACGCGCCGCCACGCCCCCGAAGAGGAGGAGTTTCGGTGCAACGACGTGCGCCCCACCGAGGCGCTTGTCACAGCGCTCCATTCACCGCTGGATCGCTGTCCCCCCTTCTCCCCTTGCACCGGTAGAAAATAAAACCTGCCGGTGCTGCCTTCAAAATTCACCTGGGGCCTGTCGGAGTGGCAGCCCTCTTGCCACCCCGTCGCCCCCTTGGTGCACCTTCCCCCCCGACATCACAAGTCGGGGATCGGAAGCTACCTTCCCCTTTCCCCCAGGTCGCTTGGTTCCGCGGTCCGGTGAACACGGCGCGTGAGGGAGTGGACCCATACACGTTTCCCGACCCCCGGGTCGGGACCCCCACGCGCCGTTTGGAGCCGACCGCCGGTCTTGGTCGGGCCTGGATTGGCACACGTCATTCCCTTGGAATTCGCGGTGCCCCCCCACGGGTTTCCCCCGCGTTCTGCCGCGGGGGGTCTTCCCCTAAAACCGACGCTGTGCGCCCAGTATTCGTGCTGGGCGCGTCATCCCACCCCAATTAGAGGGGCTTGCCCCTGGCATTGGTTCCCCGCCCAAAGGCCCTTTTCAGGGGCCCGGCGCGCGAGGAGAAGTTAAATAGTAAGTATAAGTATAATATATATAGTAAGTAAGTATAATAGATAATTATTATAATTATTTTTAATAATTATAATAATTATCATTTATTTCAGATATAAAACTACATCCATAAGTATTCCAATTAGTAACAATTTTTCCTTATTCTAAATTAGTAATGTTAGTATTTTTTTTTCTTCACAATATACTTATATTGTACCTCGTTACGGGCGAGTGTAGACCAATCCAGTGCTTTAACAAAGGGAAGTCCCACCTACTTGCCAACGCGTTCAGGATAGTGTTGGGGCTAGCCTGCAGTCTGTTCATTAGGGAAGTACACCGCTTCCTTAAAACATTCATAGTAAGCAGTGGCTCCGCGACCCTATTTCGGTCTCGGGTCGCGGTCTCAAGTCGCGCGTCGAGTGCATTGGAAGCTACCTTTACGTAAGTCATGATGCCAGTACCGTAATATCCTACTAGTGTATAAACGTGAAACTTTGTGAGGATGGATGGATGTATGGATGGATGTTTGTTACTTTTTCACGCAAAAACGGATTTCGATGTAATTTGGTATGGTAGTTTAGGCTCTGGATTATATTCCCGTGGGATACGCGATACTATATTTATGCGGGCGGAACCGCGGGGAAAAGCTAGTGATATAATAATATACTGCTCTACCATCGAAAACACCTAAGTTTCGATAGTAGATGGTGGAAAAGTTTCGATTTATTACTTTGTAATAGTTTGTCGTTTGCAGATAATATATAAAACATTCCAAACGTATTAGGTGTTTAATATTGTTTTCGTAAGAGGAAATTAGATTTGTTGAAACTTTTGCTCGTGAGGGATTTCAGTTTCCAACTTGGATGTTATTGGAATTAAATTTTATCTACAAAATGGTTTCCTCAAGTTTTAATCCCGACAACATATAACTATAATATTTGTTAGGATGTGCGACTGTCGTTCTTTTCGTTAATCGAAAAGTTAAAAAGACTAAGCAGTTGACAAATTTTATTTCTTTATTACTCGTAAGTCGTAAAAATAGCATTTTATGTTAAATCAAAATGTGGTCCTGTTAGTACCTTCAAAAATTTTGGAGTGGTTGGCCGCCTTCGAAAAATTATTTGTGCACTGTTAAACATAATAAAGTTGTAAGGAACCCCTGAATTGTCAAGCAGTTAGCGAGCTGATGATGATGAATTGTACCTAAGTACGCTCTCGATCGTGTTAGCTTCAACAAAAAAGCTAAATCAAAATCGGTTCATTCGTTTGGGACCTACGATGCCACGGACAGACACACACACACACATACAGACTGCCAAGTCAAATTTATAACATCCCTCTTTTTTCGTCGGACTTGAAAATTATATTTTTAAAGAAATTTCCAAGATTATTTACAATTATTACAAATTGGAACTCTCGATTGATCGCACCAAAGAAAGCTTTATGAAATATTATGTTACTTTTTCCTGGGAAAAATTGTTGAGCAAGGCAGCAAATTCCGTGAAATCAGTATGCAGGGAGTTTTGGAGGAGAAAAATCGATCTAGCCTAGGTCTTATCCTCATAGGAACGGTGCATTTTTAGGTTATTTGTATTTTCTTTCATCGTGCAAAACTATAGCAATAAAATCGATTCTAACATGTCAGTCCCATTGGCAGTTTGGTATGCGTATATGTAAGTTTTGCGTTGTTCGGGTTCGAACCCCGGTAAAATATTTTTGTGATTCTTTTTTTTTATAATATACTAGAGCTCCGAGCAAAGCTCGGTTACCCAGGTTACTACTTACTATCCTACTAATATTATAATTATTGTGAAAGTTTGTGAGGATGGATGGATGTTTGTTATTCTTTCACGCAAAAACTACTGAATGGATTTCGATGAAATTAAGTTAGGGTTACTACCCTAAACCCTTTAGGCTCCTTTAAAATATAGGCTACTTTTTATCCCGAAATAGTACAGTGTTGCTTTGGGATACTGTATTAAAGCGGGCGGAGCCGCGGGCAACAGCTAGTCCTACTAATATTATAAATGTGAAAGTTTGTGAGGATGGATGGCTGGATGGATAAATTGATGTATGGATGGAGGGATGGATGCTTGTTACTCTTACACGCAAAAACTACACAACGGATTTCATCAGATTCATCAGGTACAATATCGACAAAGTTCCTGCTTGGTCATTTTGTAAACATTTTCCTTTGCTCCCTAACACAACAAAATATTTAAACGCAAAGGGAGTGACCGCGACGAACGCAGACGTATTTACACGTGAGTATGTGTGCGTGCGCTTAATTCAACGGCGCTGTTAAGCGATTTTCATCTTATGCCTGGTCGAGCGGCAACTTGTTCGATAGTACGTGAGTAATATATACTCTTAGTATAAGTTTATATATTCTTAGGACCTGTTTCACAATCTACTGATAAGCGTCAGATAGCTTTTTTGCATGTTTTGTCTCTGTCGCTGGGTATCAAGTAAGCAGCGACACAACTTCCGAATAAACTATCTAACAGTTATTAGAACAGTGTGAAAGAGGCCCTTAATCTTAGGCTAGAAGCTTTTTTTTCCAAATCATATACATATAGATGTTTATGTATTATTCAGCAGTTAGCTTTGGGAGCTGTACTAGTATAAACTGATGGTAGATTATTATTGGGGGAGGGGGGGGATAAAAGGATGAAGTGATGGTGATAAAAGGATGCGAAAATAGTAAAAAGTAAAATGTGAAATGGGGAAAAGAAACCACTGGTATCTGTACACTATTTCGATGGGCGATGAGGCAGGGATTCGTCTTACTTTTACGGCTGGTTACGAGCGAACTACACGTTGTATAGCCACCGGCCCCATACTTGTACCGACGGCACATACCAACCTTTTAGAACATTCCATGCCTCACCCCCTTAACTCGAGACATCGTTTATTCATTCATTAAATAAACTTGATACAATTTTTACAATGTTCTTATTCCAATTACATACATTTACCATATAATTTTACAACTGTCATTCTTGAAAAGCTGCCGGGAACTGAGTAATTTAGGAAATTTGGTTTTCATAATATTTATACTACCTCCCCTTACCCTGACTTAACGGTCTCCCGTTCGATTCCTTTTCCACATTAAGTCTCTATCGGAGCCGAGGCGACCCCTGGCGGAAAAGCCTCTGCAACTTCCAATTTTCCGTCATAAAACTTACTCAGCCCCCGTGCGGATTAACACGCGCGTGGGGGCTGAGTTGGAAGTAGGTCATAAATTCGCTAAATTTTAATAATTTACACATTTATTTGTTAATTATAAGTAAGTAGCAATAGCTCACAAAAATCTAATTTACTATTGATTTATTTCTACCTTAATAGGTTCGTCGTGAAGAATAATATAACATTATAATATAATAACAATTCTTGTAACTATTATAGTGAGCGAGTGAAAAGGCGCGCGGACCGAAACCGTATTATGATCACATATAGTTTCGGGAATTGAGCTCCTGTTTGGAACGTACTCGTGGGTATAATGGACTACTAGGAAAATCAATTTACGTCAGTCTGATAATCTCATAATATTTAGTTCGTATCATAATGGACTGAGATCTCAGGCCCGCCTGACAACCCTTATATTCTTAATATAAGGTATTCATTATAATATACTAAAGATTTACGTAAGTTATTTCAACACCCCCATACAACATAACATTATTTTAATTGTTACTCATTTCCTGACAAATTTTACAAATACCTACTATTTAACACTGTTTCTATTAACTGTCATTTAATTAATTTGTGCTACACAAATTTTTAAAAAAGTGTGTTTTTTTTCTGATAAAAAAATAATTGCATCAACTAAACCCAGCATTGGCACAGGAAAATTCTCAGGTTTCCACGAAGCGGCCAAATTTCAGACAGACATAATTTCATTCTTATTGGATTCCGGAAATGTAGCTCGCATAAGCCTTATTTGACTTCGAGAAATAACATAGTATAGAGTATACACACAGAAGACAAGCAGCTCATGTATGTACAATATCGAGAAAGTTCCAGCTCGACCAGTTTATACAATAGATTAGATTAAACAACATATGACACTTCTGCGTTCTACGACGTTCGTTTCAACATAAAAACAAACGCTAAAAATTTGCAGAACACGCGACGCCTGACGTCACTAGTTAAAGCTAAGTCCGCTACTGGAATAATATACGGAAATTTCCGCTTATCTGGTAAAATCCAAACCCAAGTTATAAAGGTTCAAAAAATCGACGAAACGCTTCGAGAAAAGGTGGTCTGGTAGTGCCCTTGAGCTTCGCTTGGCTCGTCTTGGCTGGGACACTACCGTGCGACCAGATCCGTGGCTCAGAGTAGACCGCTAGATTTACACGCAATATACATAGGCATGTATTTAAACTTGCGACAATTTAATCAAATTTTGGGTGTGAAAAAACCGAATATTGAATACTAAATTACCAAGATGGCCAAAGAATATAATGAACAAAAAATTTCAAATCTGGTGACTAATTAATACCAGTTTATTTTCACTTTATATTCCAAACTGGCAGACAGATATTATTTTAGCGAACAAATCTTGCACATATATTTTCCCTGATGTAGGTAATTCAAAAAACATAATAAGCAGCAAAACAAGCGCACATAAAAAAAACGTAAAGGAGAGTACAAAAGTCTCTTTTTTTTTTCTTGGTATCGGAGGCAGGATTGTGTAGATTCATTTTGAAATTTAAAAATGGCGGATATTTATTTTTCGTAAAATTGATATGGGTGTCGTTTACCTTGTTTTTGGGGGTGCTGGATACGAAAATGACATTTATTTTGAAATTCCAAGATGGCGAATATTGGATAATTCATTGTTGCTTGGCGCACACTCACTTCACGAAAAACTTCGCAAGCGATAGTGATTGTTAAGATTAACAATTAATTGAATAGATATACAAATAAATAAAATTGAAGTGCCTGTTTTTTATGTCAAATTAACACCTTTGCATTAAATGCATATTCTCTAATCTAATCTAATCTAAATCTAATCTCTTTAATTACTGGACCGAATTTGACCGGATGTTCACGGGCAGATAGCAATTTTTTTATGAATAAGAACTAAGGCTACTTTTATCTTAGGGTTCTATTAAAAAAAAATAGGTTTCCATTTTTATTTTGCATGGAACACGCAAACGAAGTTGCGGTAAATAAAAGTCACAGAAAAAAAACCGGGACAACACAATTTTATTGAATTAAGAAACTTTATAAATTGTTCCTTTTTCCTATGATAAGATTAAAGAAAGCTAGGACCAGATAAACATGTACATAGAAAACTGCCAATTAGATTGTACTACTACAAGCATACGACATGTGCACAATTCTCCTATCGCGTACACGGCAATATTGTCAAAATAGTGTCAAGATTGTGCCTTCTCGAAGGGATGTCTAAACTTACAAATTTCGTGTTTGAGTTATTATGTCATGTGTAATTGAGAATGAGGGTGTTTGATATTTTTTCTGCCGCTAGGGGGCATACCTAACGTACACAAAGCGTCATCTGGTGGCGAAAGTGGTATCAAAAACGGTCAATAAGAATTTTCGATTCTTTTTCTGTCACTAGGCAGCGCTTGGTAGCCCGACGGTCCATGTCGTGTCAAAAAGCTGTCAGATGTCACAAATTTAAAGACCCTCATTGTGATGTGTTGTTGGTTGTCATAACGACAAATAACAAATTTTTAATATTATATTTGTGTCCAATGAATGTTTAAACATTATGATAATATATAATCATACAAAAAAGTGGTTATGTATTGTACTGCGTGTATGAAAAATAATAGAATAAATAAAAATATCTCATATTTAACCTACCCTAAGGATAATAATAGGTACATAAACATTTCATTTTCTAGAATCTAGGAGATGTCTTGCTTTAATATAACAGCGCGGCGTCCATGACCTAGTCACTAGTGAAAAGACCCCTGAGTTACACGCGTGATCGTGCAAGTTCGATGCCGGGTTCTGGTGTGTACCAGTTAGATTTTGATGGTGTTTCTCTGTACGTTCGTAGGTATATACTTTTACTCTGATGATACTCCCAAAAAGAGATTTTAGAGTTGAGGTTGGTTTGGGTCGGAGAACCGAGGTCGACTGTGCATTTTCAACCTTAAGCACATTAATGTAAATCCGACGTAGCTTTTAGTACTTTGTCTAACATTAATATGGAGAATAGCGTCCGAAGTCCGTATTGAAATGAAAAATGTAATAATTATTATAGGTACTATAATATTTCATCAAATTCAATAATAAAGATAAAACCTGATGATTTTTTAATGTGTCAGTACCTGGGCAACCGAGTTTAGCTCGGAGCTCCAGCAACCATTATCCAAATAATCTTCATTAACCAAAATATCTCCATTCGGCCACTGCCATTCGGACTGACATTAGAGTCGAAATTATTGATATATTGTTGCACGACGAAAAAAAAACATACATAACCTAAAATGCGCAGTTTCTGGGGATAAATCCTAGCTAGATCGATTTTTGTCCCCCAAAACTCCCTGTTAACGCAGTGCAACTCTTCTGAGAGTTGAACTTTTTATTTCCATACGCCATGGGTTGCTTGGAAGAAATCGCCTTATAGCGATAAAGCCGCCTTCGTGTTCATGCTAAAATTGTTAATAATATATTAAATCATATTTGTACATTTTGGAACACAATAAAGCATATATTCATTCATTCATTGCTGTCACAGACAACTTTTTTTTGTTCCCACGGCGGTATTCGAACCCGCGACCTTCGGCTTGAGCGCCAACGCGCTAACTACTGAGCCACATAGGTTTTTGCACGCACGAAGTCGCGGGCTACATACAGTTATGACTTATGAATAAGGGAGTGTGCTTACTTAGCGTAGCAACATAACATCCTCGGAACCTTGGATGTTTCATGCCTAAATAGCTCATGGCGAGATTTATATTTTAAAACAACAATACAATGATTTCAAAAGGTATTTGACGGCCGAGATATCTTTTGTTACAACGCAAAAGGGGAAAGAGGAAGCCTTTTTGCGTAATAAAAGCCTTTGATTAAGTTCAGCTTTTTACAAAGCTCCCTGATGAGCTTTTCCTGAACTTTTACCATGGATTATTACCGTTGTAACATTATGACCAAATACAAGTTACGTCATGGTGCCAGTAATATATTCTAATCGATAAATATCTTTTCATTGAATAATATATTAAAATGATATTTTAACAAAAAATATTAACTGACTTAAGATGTCAAAAAAATGATGTTTTTAGAAATTCACTAAAAAGTAAAAAATATAATTCTTACCATAAAAAAGTTCTTCTCTTCGATTGATGCAAGATTTAATTATTTTTCTACTCAATCTTCTTATTTTAGGAGCTACGACGCCACGGACAGATAGATAGACACGTCAAACTTATAACACTTTTTGCGTCGGGGGTTAAAAAGTGGACAATCCTTGGAGGAGGCCTTTACCTAACCTAACTTAATTAATACGTATATGAAAGTTAAAAAAGTATTAATAAGTTGATTGTATACCATGCAATTATTAGTAAATAATTGATGAAATGTAGCATTGTTTATAGACTTTTTGTTTTATTCATAATAATTATCCTACTACTATTATAAACGTGAAAGTTTGTGAGGATAGACGGACGACTATTTACCGGATTTCAATGAAATTTGGTATGCTAGTAGTTTAAGCTCTGGATAAAAACATAGGTTGTTTTTATCCCGAAAAAGTACAGTTATCGCGTGGGTTACTGTATTTACGCGGGCGGAACCGCGGGCAACAGCTAGTCAAATAATAATATAATATTTTCTATTCTGTAATATAATTCAACGCCATTAACATAAACATTATTTCGGATAGTTTCGTTTATTGCAGTCTTCATGAAAACTGCAGGGCCATACTGCATACAGCCTTCTGCTCCAAATGAATATCTGCCAGTGAAACTATTCAACTGTCAAGTAGTTTAAAATAATAACATCACATGCACGTTCGTGGAATCTGTAATAGTATTCATATCCGTATCCACTATTCATATCAGAAATAGCTAGCTATTTCTTTATATTCGATTCTTTGTTTTATGCTGATAACTCGGATTAGAGAAGCTTTAATCTGGGGCTAAAAGTTTTTATTTTATTGGAACTCTAAGAGCGCGTTTATAGCTACCACAATAATCACAATGCGGCCATCGCAAATTGAGCTTTGTTGACTAGGCCACAACGTACAGATTTTTTTAACAACAATACAAAACATAATGATTGTCATTATGTTGAACTTGGTAGTCTAGTCTAATAGGGTCAATTCACACCGAAACGAAACGATACGGGATATCGCGCTGCATTATTAATTGTAAGAGTTCGAATGCCATGTTGCACCACGCTGCACAATGCATGTGCAGTGTATGACTGATGTCATATGAAACGTATATATTTTGACGTGATAACGTCTTATAAATCGATGGAGCCGGCTGCACGCACGAAAAAACATGACTCATGCGTTACCTGTTACCAAGTACCGTTACCAAGTACCTTTACCAAGTACCGTTACCAAGTACCTCGCATTGCCTTCACCTCATTATTATTATTAATGTTGTTGTTGTTGTTGTTGACGTTGTCACGTTCAACTATCGTCAGTAAACCGACTTTACAGACAACCGGTATTTTTTTGTGTAGTGTATATACACACACCGGCATATTTAGCGGAACATAAAATAAAGGTTTGATATCAGTATCATATAAGGTTGCTGGCTGGTTTATACGCATAAATTTTTAATTTTAAAAGAAATATTTTCAAATTAAGAAAACAACTGAACATCACATTTTATGCAATTGTTTTAATTTTATTCAAATACACCTTATCTGGAGTGAACTTCGAGTATTTCTTCCTTCTGAGTTTGATTTAAAATTTCATTGAAATACTGTTTTTTGTTATTTTTTTTTTATCGCGTATCTTTTTGGAGTTGAGGACTGAATTATGCCTGACTTAGCCCCAACGGAGATTGCCAGGGCACTCGATATGCGAAGAAATGGTTAAACCTACAGAGTGATATCCAGAGATCTTCGTCGATCAGTTTCAACGATCCATCGCAGTATCCAACGGTCCACCGGTACTTATGTGAGAAGAGCAGGACAAGGCAGAAAAAGACGCACTTCGAGTAGGGATGATCGTTTTATTCGACTTCGTGTACGTAGGAACCCCCGTTTGACGACCGTCCAAGCCCGACGTGAGTTAGAAGCAGTGCGGGGTGTAACCGTAAGTGAGCGTACGGTACGAAGAAGGTTCGAAGAAGCTGGTTTGGGTTCATTTGTGCCCGCCAAGGCTCCAAGGCTCGAGGTAAATCATCGTAGAAACAGGTTAACTTTTCAACAGGTTAACTCAGGAACATCGACTTTGGAACGCGGACCAATGGAGTAAGGTATTGTTTAGTGATGAGTGCAGAATTCTCTTAAATCAAATTGACGGCAGGCAAAGAATATACAGACGCAAAGGAGAACGATACATTCAGACAAATTTTGAAACTACAGTTGCATACGGTGGTGGATCACTAATGGTTGGGGCGGGCATTTGTTTGGGAGCTCGCACAGACTTGGTAGTGATTGACAGAGGGAGTCTGACTGCAGACCGCTATATCAGAGAAGTTTTAGAAGAAAATGTCGTACCGTTTGCCCCATATATCGGTTACGATTAAAAACATTATGCAGGATAATGCTCGGCCGCATACCGCTCGGGTAACTCAAGCTTATCTTAATGATATGAATATCACTGTTATGGAGTGGCCGGCGAGATCACCGGATATAAACCCAATAGAGCACGTTTGGTACTTGCTGAAAAGAAAAGTTAAGTCCAGAATTCCAGCTCCTGCCAATGTGGGTGAACTGCGAATCGCCGTAGTTGAGGAATGGCGGAGACTATCCCAGGAGACCATGCCTAGAGGGATGCCTAGACGGGTAGAAATTTTAATAATAGCACGTGGAGGAAACACACGATATTAATCACTATTTTCTAATTTAATTAATTGTTATTTTAATATTAATTTTCACTTTTCCCGGTTACATGAAAAGTTCAAAAATGTACCATTTTTCACAAATAGCCTTTACTCGCAAAATCTGTTCTTAATGAAATCTCATTTTATGTAAAACAATTGAAACTTTAAATAACAAAAGAAGTGCAGTAAGTAGATTTTAAAATAAAACCATATTTTTTTAATTATGGACCTTTTTTTTGTGTTCCGCTAAATATGCCGGTGTGTTTATATATGTATATACACTACACAAAATAAAGTTCAATTTTGAAGATCTAGTTTAAAAATGTACCGCTATGTCGCGTATCGTTTCCTTTCGGTATGAATTGATCCTTACTGGACGCTAAAGATAACACTACTGGTGAAGATACATTAATAGCTAGTCATAGGTCTAATTCATTGTTTCTAAACCTGTGTAAAGCATGTGTATGGGGGTCCGCAGTCTCATATATGGACCATTTAACAAAAATAAACAAATTGCACTAAGTCTCGTAATCGCTACGCTTAATTAATACAGCCATCTTGCGCCAGCGGGCGGTGTCCGAGACAGACTGAAGTGAAGTGAAGTAAATGGTCCGAAAATATTTGATGTTTTCTTTTATTAAAAAAAATGTCCTTGCAATTGTGCTTTATTTTCTAGGGGTATGTGGACTGAAAAAGGTTAAGAAATGCTGGTATAATCTATCTTCCCCAGTACTGTTTTCTTTTTGTAGTATAATTGTTAGAAGTCTAAATGACACTTGCACTAGATCGAAACTGCATTTAGATCATTCTTAATAATTATTATCAGATGTGGCAATATACCATACTAGCTTTTGCCCGCGGCTCCGCCTGCGTAAATACAGTATCCCTCGGAAACACTATACTTTTTCGTTAATAAAATGTAGCCTTTGTTTTAATCCAGAGCCTAAATTACTACTATACCAAATTTCATCAAAATATGTTCAGTAGTTTTTGCGTGAACGAGTAACAAACATCCATCCATCCATCCATCCTCACAAACTTTCACATTTCTAATAGTATACTAGCTATACTAGCTGTTACCCGCGGCTTCGCCCGCGTAAATACAGTATTCCATAGGAACACTGTACTTTTTCGGGATAAAAAGTAGCCTATATTTAAATCCAGAGCCTAAGCTACTACCATACCAATTTTTTTTGTTCAGTAGTTTTTGCGTGAAAGAGTAACAAACATCCATCCATCCATCCTCACAAACATTCACATTTATAAAATACTAGCTGTTTCCCGCGGCTCCGCCCGCGTAAATATACTATCGAGTATCCCATAGTAACACTATACTTTTCCAGGATAAAAAGTAGTCTATGTTTTAATCCAGAGTCTAAACTACTACCGTACCAAATTTCATCAAAATCCGTTCAGTAGTTGTTGCGTGCTACTTTCGTCCCCGACTCAGTTTACAAGAAATTGGTTTTTGCTCTTGTTTTCGAAGATTAACTTGTAAAAACTAGCCTTACCTTTTCGTACTTACACAAAAAGATTACTGTTGGTTTTAGTCTTCGTAATAAAATAAAAATTTCACAATTATAATATTATTCTGAACAAAATGTGAAATATAATATAATGAATTCTACGGCAAAAATATCATACAAGATAAAGTTACGCCATCTTGATTTCAGAAGATTTTGTCAATTGTATTACAGACTGATTTTACTGCGGATAGCAAATGTCAAAATGTCTAGATTAAATAAATGTCGAATAAATGTCGAACCCCGACTGCCCAAACAGCCCCGAAACTGGGCAGTTTAATTGTAGGACACTATTTGCCTCGACATGTCGAAGCATGCTCGTCTATACTAATATTATATAGGTCTATGGTAAAATATCAATATTATCTTTTGTATATCTTGTAAGTATTGCGTACTAGGTACGAGGGCTGATTGATAAGTTTCCGAAACGACAAAGAAAAACTTCAAAAATCCATTTAAAATAAATTTATTTCTCAACGTAGTTTCCTTCTACCTCGATGCATTTAGTCCAGCTCTTCTCCAATGCCGTTACACCAGTTTGATAAAAATTTTTTTTCAACCCCTCAAAATACTAGTCCACGGCAACAATGACTTCTTCATTTGATGAAAATCTCTGGCCACCTAACCATTTCTTGAGGTTTGGGAAAAAGTGGAAGTCGCACGGGGCCTGATCCGGGGAATAGGGTGGATGCGGTAGCAATTCGAACCGCAATTCATGGAGTTTGGCGACTGCAACCATTGACGTGTGTGTAGGTGCGTTGTCATGGTGGAACAAAATTTTTTTCTTGGCCAAATGTGGTCGTTTCTTCTGGATTTCTTCACTTAATTTTTGCAGCAAGCTTGCGTAGTACTCTCCATTTATTGTTTTTCCTTTTTGCAGATAATCCACTAAAATAATACCTCGAGAATCCCAAAAAACAGTCGCCATCACTTTGCCGGCCGACAAAACCGTTTTTGCTTTCTTCGGCGCAGGTTTTCCGCTCTCAGTCCACTGCTTAGATTGTTCTTTTGTCTCAGGAGTATAATGATGTATCCAGGTTTCACCGACTGTTACATAACGCAGCAAAAACTCATTAGGATCTCGGTTAAACAGCGCCAAACACTCCGATAAATCATCCACTTGCTTTTGGTCTACAGTGAGCAAACGCGGCACCCATCGCGCGCAAAGCTTTTTCATTCCCAAATGTTGGTGCAAAATATTAAAAACGAGTTCAGATGAAATGCTCACCATCTCTGCTATCTCTCGCAACTTTAAGCGCCGATCATTCAATACAATTTTGTGAATTTTTTTGATCATGTCTGGATTCGTGACTTCATTTGGACGGCCAGACCTGTGGGCATCTTCGCAGCTCTGTCTTCCACGTTTAAAATCAGTTACCCAGGTGTGAATTGTACTCAATGCAGGAGCAGAATTACCTAAAACACTGTCTAACTTGGTTTTAATCTGGGTTGCTGTTTTCTCTTTTAAAACGTAAAACTTTATCACCGCACGAATTTCGTTTCTTTCCATTGTTAAGAAAATTTACGACAGAGAAAGTGCTACGTCCTCTCAAACAAATTTCATCAGTTCGATTAAAATCAAATTTGGCGTTCTATTTTCAAAAAGATGCCAGAATATAATGTAATATTCCTTTTTTGCGTATCATTTTTTTAAGTTCGTCGTTTCCGCCAGTTATCAATCAGCCCAGGTATGTAAATAAACTAAGATAAGTATTTTGGCAGTTCCCTATTTTTAACCGACTTCCAAAAAAAGGAGCCGGTTATGCGTTCGGCTGTATATATATCACGGCGCGCGTATTTATTCGTGTGGCAACACGATATATTTAAATGCAATCGTTTAAAATCTGATTTGATAGTTTTATAATTTTGTTATCGATGGAACAAATTGCAAGTGCAGTCACTATAGCACATGCCTCTAGAGTTGACCCACGATTACAGCGACTGGCTTTTACCACCGAAATTGACACTAGAGTTAAGCTACAGCAAGAACTGATGGCCTTAAGTTATCTTAAACGATAGCCACCGGCACCGGCACAGCCACCAATCGGAGCCAGAAAAACTAAGCCCACCAAATGATGTGAAGAATCCACGTACAGACCAAGCGAGACGTTGCTATAATTGTGGCAAAATGGGTCACGTGTCTATTGAATGTTTGGCTAAGAGCAATCGAGTAATCGTTACTAAAATTCGTTCTGAGTTTTCAAGTTTTGTATTTGAGTTGAGTTTGAGTTGTATTTGGGACTCCTGTACGTGTAATAGCGGACCAGGGTAGATGCTTTGCCGGCAAAGACTTAGGTATTTTTGTGAATCTCATAATATAGCCTTACGTTTGATTGCCACGGATACCAGTTACGCAAATGGGCAAGTTGAGCGCGACATGTCTACGTTAAAAAATATGTTAACAGCAGTCGAGTCAGGCAATTAAATCATGGCAGGCTGCTCTACCAGATGTCTAATTAGCCATAAATTGTACAGTAAATCGTACTACTCAAGCGAGCCCCCTTGAACTTTTAATAGGAAAGGTCGCCAGACCCCTGCAATTAATGACTTTAGATTCAGACGAAACTGATATAGACCTAGACATGATTAGAGACCAAGCATCCAAAGCAATAGTGGTAAATGCTACCACGGAAAAAGTAAGGTTTGATAAAAATAAAGCTAAGGTAAAGAAGTTTTGCGTAGGTGATTACGTGTTGTTAGAAAACCATAAAAGGAATCAGACAAAATTAGAACCAAAATTCAGAGGGCCGTTTATGGTTTCGGAGCTGCTTGACGGTGACAGATATTGTCTTATGGCACTTGATTCCAATCGGACGTATAAGTATGCGCATGATCGTTTACGCGCCATGCCAGAGTGTTACGTCCCATTGAAATTGATCTGTGCTCTGGAAACAACAACCGATGTAGAGTCAGGACGCACCGTAACGGCGATTGTGAATAGAGTGAATAAATGTGTTGAGACTTGTGATTTGTAATTTGTGTGATCTAATTGAATAGTTACTTTAAGTTTAAATGAGTACACATGAAGTGTTATCCTTTGTGGTTAATGTGGTCTGTGTGGCAAAAGGGCCTGTGTGGCAACAGAAGCCTGTGTGGCAGAGTAGCCTGTGTGGCACAAAAGAATGTAGTATGTTTGTAGTATATCAATTTTCATGGTAAAGTAATTGTTTGTAATTAAATAAAATAAAAAATAAAAACGTGTTTATAATCAAGGTGATTAAAGCTGAAATTTTGAGTTGTATCCAGATTATTGTTTCAATATTATGAAAATTGGTTACATAAATGACATATAGGATTTCCTTAGCGTTATATTATCGCTTGAGTAACAGTTGTCCATTATGAGGTCAGTGTGGCGAGTGTATAAAAGCGTAAAGTGTGTCTTTTTCGTTATTTTCAGACCTGCGCGATAATACACACGAGGACGTGTGAAATGCAGGACGGCCGTAACGGCGCGCGCAATTTATTCGCGTGGCAACACGATATATTTAAATGTTTAAAATCTGATTTGATAGTTTTATAATTTTGTTATCTGTCGGAGCGATGAACACCAGATGGGGTTTTGAGTGACGCTGTCTAACCGACTTTTGACATTTGATAGCTGTTGTCACTTGTCTGCCAACTGCCTGTTAGATTTCGAATGTCAGGTGGAACGGTGTATGCTCCCAAACTCATCGGCTCCAAATCTAGCGATATCTGTTTAATCACATATAGTTTTATTGTTTCGAGTTGCTGAACGATTAAACGCAAGTATACGGAGCTGATACGTGTATTATTGACATTAAAGTGGTGACCAGATAATGGGATCCATGAGGAATCGAGGGAACTCCTCGAAATTTAGATGGACACATATGGTGATTTTAACTTTTTCTGAAGTAGTCCAAGCATATTCTACCAAAAAGTAAGATTTTTCTCCAAGGCATACCCTGGATCCAAAAGTACAGAACAGAACTCCTTATAGATACATGTTTGGGGATTCGGCGTTGTTTAAATAACTGCAAGCATATGCCACTATGTCTATTAGAGTGATCATCATCATCACCACCATCAACACGCCATACGTCATCACATTATGATGATATAAATAGTACTTCTCATAGCATTTTACGCCGACACGGATATCTTTGAACATTACTATGCCGTTTATGGACTAATTTGCAAAATTCTTTTGTTGTTGTGAAGGGTATAATTCAAATTGGTCCTTTAGTCACTAAAGTGGGTACCTGATGATGGGATCCATAAGGAATCGAGGGAACTCCTCGAAATTTATATGGACACATATAGTGATTTTGACTTTTTCTGAAGATATGCTACCAAAAAATAAGATTTTGCACCAAGGTATGCCCTGGATCCAAAATTACTGAACTAAACTCCTCAGAAAATATGTTTTATTCCATACTTTTTTGTGCATTTTTACTTTGGAAGTCGGTAATTTTATTTTATTTACAATTAATTTCGCATAAAATCATATGTCTTTATTTAACTTTGCATAATTTAATTTGTCCTAATAATAGTTAAGCGTAATGATTATTATTTAAAGTGATTATGTCAAAAAAAACTATGCCTAAATAGTTATGCCAAAGTATTTTTATGACAAAAAAAATGCCTATCGAGTTGTGCCACATTAAATTAGGACAAAAAACATGAGTCTAATTTGTATGCCTTAATACGTTCCGTACCCAAAGGGCAAAATGGGACCCTACTACTGATACTTCTCTGTCTGTCTGTCTGTCTGTCCATTCGTCTGTCTGTCACCAGGTTTATCTGTGATAGTTGAAATTTTCACAGATGACGTATTTCGGTTGCTGCTATAACCAATGATTACAAAACTAAGGATGAACTATGACGTACATATTTTGATAGAACAAATCTTTATAAAAAAAAAAGTTACGCCATCTTGATTTCACCATACCTCAAATTTCTAAATGGCCCCAAACAACCCCAAAATTGGGACCATTTTAGTGGGGACAATTTTGCCTTGACATGCCTCGTCTATAATATATACGTCTATGGCTATAACAACAAATACTAATACTTGGCACTTGACTGTCAAACATTTATACCTGTACGTTCCGTTTACCTGTTTATTTCAATAAGTCGGCCGGTCCCAGTTGGTTGATAGGACATGTAGATGTATGTGTGAGTGTGGGTGTCGGTGTAGTTATTTATTTATTCCGTTAAATAGTTAAGGCTGTATAACGCTAGTGACCTTGAGGGTCAAGTCCCATACTAATTTTGTAGGCGACAAGGGCGTATCGCACCGACCGGAGAGTATTGAAATCGGATAAAAAATCGCTATAAATATTTGAGACAAAATTTGCAAGAACTAAAGCAACCTTCCCCTGAGTCTTGTCTTACTTAAAATACTGAAATAATTTTCAAAAGAAAAAAAAGGTTTTAACTTTTAAAAAAGGGTGGACACAGCCCATTTTTAAATTAATATTTAATTTAAAAAAATCAATTTATAAAAAGACAGTCCTCGGCTAAATATAATGCATATTAACATATATTTTTTTATTACTTGACGACTGAGAAAAAAGGTTTCAAAGCACTCCAATTTTTAGTTTTATTCAGCGCACAACCACAACCCGAAACAACGTGTGTCGGGAGTCGGGATAGCTAGTCTACAATAACTAGCTATAGGTAGCTGGTGCCAACTGCCAGCAAGATGATTTCGACCGTGTTGTGTGACAGGTTGTGCTCCGAAATTAATACAGAGCGTTAACAGCTGTACATTGAACAATCTGTACATCTTCTAAGACAAAACTTGCGTATAATTCTTGGTCTTTGTGAATTAATATCTATCATTACCTTCATCATAATTATTGGCCTTTTCATCCATCACGGATGATTCAAGTAGGGTGCAATTTCGAACATTTATTTTCATGACTATGAAGTCCGATTGTAGAAAATAATGTGTTTGATGAATTGGGTGGTAAGTTGACGCTTGTGCTACCTTCGGTCTTCCTTTCAGCTAGCTTGTCAAACCATGTGCGATCATGGTAACGGAGACCTTGGGCTATACTCTGTCTCCACAGGTATAACTATCTTCAGCTAGCTTTTCCCACGTATTGTGCTTGATGTTAAAGGAGACGAGGTGACGCTTGGCACAATCCTTAAAACGGAGCTTCGGGCGCCCAATGCTCCTTTATGGTATCCGCTACCGCCCCCAACATAACCTGACTCGGCAGCCTGTAAGGCGGCATGCGATGAACTTGTCCTTACCACCGTAGTCTTCGCTGTTTTAGTATAGCCGCTACACTATGTTGCATATTGACAATAGTAAGTGTCAATGTCATTTTGACATTGACAGATGTCATGAATTAAAGCCTATTTAGTTAGTTTATTTTAGTTGGCCAAAAGGCTATAAATGGTGTAGACGTATATTATTGTGTTAGGCACACCTCATATGTAATACGTAATCAGTGTTAAGCACCAATAAAGGAGAATATAAGAAATGTTGCTGTATTATTATCATCACCACTCAGGCACAAGAAGGACATACAAATCAAGAGGTCGTAGCCCGCTACACACTAGACAACTGCACATTCGCAAGGACTGCTTCATTTGTAACTCTATCTTCCCACTTAATGCCAAGAATGCTGCGCACGCATCACATGTGAAACGCTAATATTAATATTAATAAAAATATTATATTAATAATAATATTGTTACGGGCTTATGGTCCGATATTCGGAGGAAAATGCCAGTTTCTTCTGAGGGAGTTTATTCGCTATGAATTTCTACACCAACACGTCTGGTCTTCCAACATGTCAAAATATCCAAATTGTAAGCCATCGTAATCGTAATTCGTAGCCAGAGTCGCAGAGAGTAATCGCACTAATCACTTTAGATATCGCTCGAAATTAACTCGAAGTACACTCGTGGTCAACTGAATTGACTGTGATGTGTTAAAACGCGAATAAGCACTTGTCTCGCAGTGACGCGCAAACTATCCGGCCGGCAAAAATAATACATTAACCATCCGAAAAAGAAAACGTAGGATATCTTATTTTTGGTAAGTAATAACTCAATATTTGATATTTTAATGCGTTTGTAGCCTAAATATGTCTTAAAACAAGATTAAAATGTTTTTCAACGTAAATATTTAAAAATCAAATACATCGTATACCTCAAATGCGTGTCAACAAGGACGAAATTACTGTCTCTGTTCCTCGCGTGAAGTTCATAGTGGGTGCAAGTGAGTACGAGATAACGTGATATCTCCACGGTAACCGGCTCTTCAGAACAGAATCACATCGTAATGAATAGAGATGCTTGTTGACTTTTATTAGTTTTTCAGTAACTTTTTGTAGGTGATTGTGAATCCAGAGTATATTATCCATGCCGACAACAGTTACTAGAAAGTTTGCGGTGTAGAACATTCTAGATCTTTCTACATAGAACAATCTAGAACTTTCGAGTCCGGGTGAAAATGGTACAGTGTACGTTCGAGAACGTTCTAATACTTTCCATACTAGAAGCTTCTAGAACACTCTACACATTTAAGCGCTGCGGCCGTAACATGCTAGAACTCTCTACAAATTGAAGCGCCGTAACAATATCTATCTCTAACATCTTAAGAAAGAGTCGCAAAGAAAACAGAATATATATTATGTATATAAAATATTACCTGTGGCCTAACACAGTAGTTACATAATATGTAAGTCAGTATACACAGCTATATACAAATTTTTATTTTTACAAATCTTTTAAATAATAATTTAAACGTATAAAATATTTACATAACAACTAATAAATTATTTTACACTTTTAGTATGTAAAAATAGAATAAAATTCCTAAAATACTAAATCTATATAAACTATTGATAGTACATAATATTTTGTCATGTATAGGTAACATGTTACGCAACCGGAGTGCCGCGCTCCGCGCGCCGAGCCTTAAGTACCTAGTACGAGTACCTAACAAATAACAGGAATTCTTATCGTTAGATGTGCAAGCGCTCGGTCGGCTCGCAAATCGTTTTCAGAACGAAATTCACTTCCGTGCGCTGAACCTGTATTATCAGCTGCCTTGTCGCGACATACGTTTATTACGCGATCTATTGTAATTAGGCTTTAATATTATATTTAAGTAATACCTAATTACTATCCTTTAAGTTCTCCTTCTTAAACTGTTTATGGTAATATAAGGTGTGGACTATATCCGCCACACTGTAAAAAATATAGTAAAACATATAAATACAGTAAAACACTTTAAAAATAAACTATAGTTAAAAGTGCTTTGTGTTAAGTTATTTATTTAACCTAACATTCATATCACACCTCAACCACCTACAACTGGTGACCCCGAGAATACTTTTAAGGATAAACATGAGTGGAAGTGATAGTGACTCGATAAAAAGTGTTAAGACTGCAGAATCGCGGCACAACGAACATGTGACGCTGCGTGCTCGCAAGGTGGGTGATTACGCTATAAGTGACGGACACGATACGACAAAGTTTAAAATTAAAGTGCCTCCAGTTTCACCCGATGATCCGGAGTTGTGGTTCGCGATGTTGGAAGGACAGTTTGAAAGTCAAAGAATTACGGACGAGCATGTTAAATTCACGAACGTAATCACTAATTTAGACATTCAATTTGCTAAGTCTGTAAAGGACATTATCGTATCTCCTCCCGCCAAGGACCGTTACGAGAAGATTAAATTGGAATAATTAAGAGACTTTCTGCATCTCACGAGAAAAAAGTAAAACAGCTGCTTACTCACGAGGACATTGGTGACAGAAAACCGTCCCAGTTTTTACGTCACTTACAGGACTTAGCCGGACATTCCGTACCCGACGATCTACTAAGGTCAATATGGAGTAGCCGTCTTCCTCATAATATTCAGACTGTGCTCGCATCTCAGGACACCCATTCTTTGGAGCAGTTGTCAGATTTGGCAGACCGCATTCAAGAGTTAGCGTCGCCGTATACTGTTGCTGCTGCATCGGCTAGCACATCAAGATCCAGTCAATGCAATGAGATTGCTGAACTGAAGAAGATGATCCAGGAACTGACACTCACATTAGAGACACATACCAGGGCATACTGCTGTTCTACTTCGCGCTCAAGACCGCGCGAGCGTTTTGATCGTTCGAGATCACGTCGGCGAACGCGCTCAACTTCTAGCAGTTCGAAGACCCAGTTCTTAATAGACACTGGTAGTGACCTTTGCCTCTACCCTCATACTGCGCTTCGTGAACGCCGAGCCAAGACAAATTTTCAACTCAGTGCTGCCAATGGATCAGTAATAGACACTTTCGGTACTATTAAGTTAAGTTTAAATTTAGGCTTAAGACGAAATTTTGTTTGGAACTTCGTAGTGGCTAATGTTACCAAGCCAATAATTGGTGTTGATTTTTTATGCTTTTATAATTTAATGATAGATTGCCGACATCAACGCCTTATAGATAACACTACTACTCTTTTTGCTAGTGCTTCTATTGCTAACGCCAATATGTTATTTTGTTAAGGTCTCGACAGTCAGCACGCGATACCATGATATTTTAAATAAGTATCCCGAAATAACACGTCCATCAGGCTCGCCGGTATCCCCTAAACATAACACAGTACACCACAGTACAACATATTAGGACCACACCGGGCCCACCTATTTCGTGTACCCCTAGACGACTAGCTCCGGACAAACTCAAAATTGCCAAACATGAATTTGAGCTTATGCTTAGTGACGGTACAGCGCGTCCTTCGGAAAGCCCTTGGGCTTCCCCGATGCACCTAGCACCTAAAAAGGATAACGGCTGGCATCCCTGCGGTGATTACCGTATGCTTAATGCTCGGACGATACCAGACCGTTACCCTATTAAGCACATACATGACTTTACGCATGGGATCTCTGGTTGTCAAATATTTTCAACAATTGATTTAATGAAAGCCTACAACCAGATTCCTATTTTTGAGCCTGATATACAAAAGACCGCTTAATAGCGCTTAATAGTTGTAATACAACACCCTTTGGTCTCTATGAATTCCCCTTCATGACGTTTGGTCTAAGGAACGCGGGACAGACCTTTCAAAGATTCGTCGATGATGTCACTAGAGGTCTCGATTTTTGTTATTGTTACATCGACGACTTCTTAATCTTTTCAGAGAATGAGGAGCAGCATGAGGCCCACCTTCATCAGTTGTTTAGCCGACTAAAGAGATATGGCATCGTCTTCAACACTTCTAAGTGTGTTTTTGGAGCATCTGATGTTTCATTTTTAGGCTATACAATTTCTGCTTTAGGTACTAAGCCGTTAGAATCCAAGATCCAGGCTATAAAGGATTTCCTAGTGCCTAAAACAGTAAGACAGCTAAGAAGATTTTTGGGAATGCTGAATTTTTACAGGCGTTTTCTACCACATTCAGCCGACATTCAAGCACCATTGTACGCCTTACTTACTGGCTGTGTGAAGGCATCTCAAGCTGTCGATATCTCTGGTGAGATTCTCCAATATTTTAATCAGTGTAAACACAGTCTTGCTAATGCTGCATTACTTGCTCACCCGGATTGTCAGGCCGAACTCACTCTAGTAACGGACGCGTCCGATCTGGCAATGGGTGCAGTTTTGCAACAATTTAAAAATAATTTGTGGCAACCACTTGCTTTCTTTCACGGAAGCTAAGTCCCCAGCAAAAATACTCCCCATATGACCGCGAGCTTTTGGCGATATACGAAAGTATAAAATATTTTCGTCACATGCTCGAAGCAAGACATTTCGTGGTTTACACTGACCATAAACCTCTTAGCTTTGCTTTCGCTGAAAGAAAAATAATTGCTCGCCTAGACAATTTCGTCATTTGGATTTTATTTCGCAATTTACGACTGATATTCGTTACATTAAAGGGAAGGACAACATACTTGCTGACCCTCTTTCACGTATCGACGAAATACATATACCTATCGACTTTAAATCGTTGGCTTCGTCTCAAGCTTCTGATGAAGAGCTCGCTAAACTTTTAAGAGACGAATCTTCTTTACGTCTTCAAAAATCAAAAGTCCCAAACTGCCAAACGGAAATTTATTGCGATGTTAGCACCCCATTTCCTAGGCCGTTTATTACCATTCATTTGAGAAGACAAGTTTTCGACAGTTTCCACAGTTTTAGTCATCCTGGCGCTAATGCTACAGCCAAATTTGTTGCTGACCGTTTTGTTTGGCCGAGCGTCAGAAAAGACTGCCGTGAATGGACTCGTCAATGCTTGTCCTGTCAACGCGCTAAGGTTTGTCGCCACGTGTCTTCTCCATTGGGCATGTTCGATATACCGCGCGCTCGATTCGCATTTATTCACGTGGACATTATTGGCCCTCTTCCTGTTTCACAGGGCTACCGCTATTGTTTAACGACGGTGGATAGGTTCACACGATGGCCTGAAATTACACCAATGTTTGACATGACAGCGGAAACAGTAGGGAAGGCATTAATATCTTGGATATCCAGGTTTGGATGTCCATTGGATATTGTAACCGATCGCGGTAGACAGTTTGAATCTTCGCTTTTCCAATATCTAGGAAAAGCGATTGGATTCAAACATCGCAGAACAACCGCGTATCACCCTGCTTCTAATGGCCTCGTAGAACGTTTCCACCGCCAGTTAAAGGCGGCAATAATGTGCCATGCTGATGCAAATTGGGTCGTCATATTGCCTCTTGTGCTATTGGGCATAAGAAGTGCATTTAAAGACGATCTGTAATCGTCGTCCGCCGAATTGGTATATGGGGAACCACTAAGGTTACTTGGTGAATTATTCCAGACCTCGATACATCAAAGTACTGATATATCGGATTTTTTTAAATTGAGACCCTCACCAGCATCACGACATTCAAAGCATAAGATCTTTGTGTATAAGGACCTCAACACTGCTAGTCATGTTTTCTTAAAATGACACATTGCGTGGTTCCTTGCAGCCTCCTTACTTAGGCCCATATCAAGTACTACAACGAGATAATAAAACCTTTAAAATACTTATTAATGGAAAGAGCGTCACAGTGACCATAGACGCCTCAAGCCGGCCTATACGCTGGTAGACCCTTCGACTGTTCCTGATTCCACGAATTCTTCCATTGCAAGTCCTTGCCTTAATCCATCACCGGACTCTGCAGTGTCACGCCCAGATCAACAAAATGTTAAACGTACACGATCTGGTCGAGTAGTTCGTTTCCCTGATTTTTATCGACCCCAGTGACGGTCTCAGGGGGGGAGTGATGTGGCCTAACACAGTAGTTACATAATATGTAAGTCAGTATACACAGCTATATACAAATTTTTATTTTTATAAAATCATTTAAATAATAATTTAAACGTATAAAATATTTACATAACAACTAATAAATTATTTTACACTTTTAGTAAAAATAGAATAAAATTCTTAAAACACTAAATCTATATAAACTATTGATAGTACATAATATTTTGTCATGTATAGGTAACATGTTACGCAACCGGAGTGCCGCGCTCCGCGCGCCGAGTAAGTACCTAGTAGCTAACAAATAACAGGAATTTTTATCGTTCGGTGTGCAAGCGCTCGGTCGGCTTGCAAATCGTTTTCAGTACGAAATTCACTTCCGTGCGCTGAACCTGTATTGTCGGCTGTCTTGTCGCGACATACGTTTATTACGCGATCTATTGTAATTAGTATTTAATATTATATTTAAGTAATACCTAATTACTATCCTTTAACTTCTCCTTCTTAAACTGTTTATGGTAATATAAGGTGTGGACTATATGCGCCGTTTTACTGTAAAAAATAAACTATAGTTAAAAGTGCTTTGTGTTAACTTATTTATTCAACCTAACATTCATATCACACCTCAACCACCTACATACCTATGTTTTCCTTTTTACAGTGTGATTAAAAATCGCAACTTATTATCAGATACATTAATGAAATCGTCTAATCTCAACCTTGGAGAGTATGTTTACTTAAACGAAAGATAAATCGAAAGTTAAAATTGAACGGCGAAAGTTTAATTTAGTTCGTCAATCATTCGTGAATTCAATATGGCGTATCCTGAGATAGAGCTTTGTGGGGAACCGCGTCATTATAACCGAACCGCACGCCAGCATTATATGTTATAAGGAAATCAAGATGTTATAATGTTACGGATGTATTGACAAAAGCTAATTAGAACTCCTCTTAGAGGCTATCACTCTGCTTTGCAGAATAAAGGACTTGTAATTTAAAAGCCTCTCAATTTAAGAAGTATTTTTGAGAATTCGACCATAATATTATGTCGGTTAGGGGTCGTCCATTAATTACGTGATTTTTTTGCCATATATGTTTGCATTATAACTGATTCATATCGTTAGAACTGTAAAAATCTAGTCTGTAAAATTATGCACTTTGCGAAAACTACACGAACTGCTTTTCAGCTTAAAAATCGAGCGGTTCTTTGGAACCCTCCCCCATGGTGATATTTCGTGATTTTTTAACCTTCACCTCCTTTCGAGCCTGACGTGATTAATGGATGCCCCTTATTTTTAGTGATATGGCTGTTTATCGGATTTCTATGTATGATTCTCATTATAACAATTTTATAAAAAGAAACATATTTCGCTAAAATATACTTAGGTACAAAGCCTAACTAAGCATGCCTATTTTAATTTTGCTTGCGATTTATTGTACGTTTGACATCGAAAATCTACCCCACGAGAACCTTAGCTTGTACGCCTTAAATACGAGGCTACCGTAAATCCGATAAGTGTAATCGAGGCTTAACAGCTTCTCAGGGGCCTATAAAACGATTTAAGCTCCATGCCTCGCTTGCCAATAGTTATTCTAGACAACAATAGATGTGTATTTTATTCAAGCGTTTTAGATCCGAAAAATTGCATATTTAGAGTTCCCCAAGTAGATGGGAAAACTCTTGTTCACAAATCTGTGCGAGAGCGAGGAAGAAAAGGCGTGCCAGGCTTCGCGACGCTTCTCGCGGAGAGTTTAGAATACAGAGAAGAGCTTACGTAATGCCTTCCTATTTTCTTCAATCCTGTGATGCGAATCATACAAATTTTCTTATGTTTTCCTTGCATCTAATTCACAAGAAAATGTGGCCAATTTTCTATTGAATATTGATTTATTCTATTCACTTACGAATTGTTGTCTTATGTAATACTGTCCATTTTCTTAGATTTATGAAATGTTTCGAAAGCTAGAGAAATAAGAAATAATATTGCAATCAAAAAAGAAAGACAAAATAAACAGTATCATTGCTGTACAGGACTGTATAAATTCACAGGGGTTCAACCGCCGGCTCAGATTAGACTCGAAGATAGCAAGGTTACACCGATTTGGGCAGAGCCGGGGCGATAATAAAACACTTATTTGAGGAGAACGTTTTTTCACTTTTTCGATTCGCTTACCTGGCTCATGGCAATGCCGTATAGAGAGCCCCGCCCGTACGCCTCTTTCGGGCCGATCTTCCATTTCATTTTTACCTCTCTATACGGCTATTTTCCATAATTTTCCCCATTTTCCATGAGCCAGGTGAAGCAAAACGCGTTGTGTGAAATACTTTATTATCATAACCAGACATATAAACCCTTATATACTAAACATCTTATTCTATAGAAAAGTTATTTACATTTTAAGGTTCAACTTATATGAAATGTTGTACATTTTTACCACTGTTTTCGTAATAATTTCTTAACCATTTATTATATAACCTTAAGCGCTATACTACACGTTATGTACTACGTTTATTTATATAAATCAAAAGAAGCTACGTTAAAATTAGCTTTAGTTAAAAATATATAATCAAAATAACCCGCACTTGATAAAACACCATTTTAACACTATTTTTCCACACTGATGCCATATAAATCTATACATATAGTCACTGAGTGTCCACTATTCTAGTTTTACGTACCGTTTTAATTACACGTTTATTGTTCACATTAAAATTCACTCATGTTTTTCGTTACGAGGCCGCTGTCCTTAACATCCTCCCCCCGGCGCAGTAGCCAGGGTCTACGCAGCCTCCTCAGGTGACTGCGGGCTCGCCGATCCCGCCGTGGACTGCTCCGGTGACTGCGAGCTGTGTGGACTCGCTATAGGCTGCTCCGGCGGCGACTGCGGGCCGTCCGCGCCCGCCGCAGACTGCTCCGGCGAATGCGAGCTGTGTGGACTCCCTGCGGGCCGCTCCGGCGACTGCGAGCTGTCCGTGCTCGCTGTAGGCTGCTCCGACGCTCGTTCCGCGCCCGGCGCCGTCCCCGGCGTCGTCCGCTCCGCTCCCGGCTCCGTCTGCTCCGCCAGCGGTCGCAACTGCGACTGCGGCGCCTCCTCCAGCACCGCCAGCTTCGACGTCGGCCTCCGGAACACGCCACTGCGCGTGCGAACGTCCGCACAGCGCACTTGTCCGTCCTGGCCGGGGTAGACTCGGTGCACGACCCCCCGCGGCCACGTATTACGCGGCAGCGTCGGGTCGACCACGACAACCAGGTCCCCTGGTACAAGGACTCGGTTGCTCAGCGGGGCCCCGTAGCGTGGTGTGAGCGTGGGAAGGTATTCCTTCACCCAGCGCCTCCAGAACTCGTCGGCAAGGGCTTGCGCGACCCTCCATGTTTTTTTGTCCGCCGGCACACACGGTCCGACGTACGGCAGTCCGGTGGACGACCCGAGGAGGAAATGATTCGGTGTAATCGCCTCCGGGTCGTTGGGGTCCACCGATACGTGCACAAGCGGTCGAGCGTTCACTGAGTACTCCGCCTCGGCCATCAGTGTCTGGAGTACCTCTTCCCTGGGCGACTTCTCGTTCAGCGTGGCTAGCAGGGCGGTTTTCACCGACCTCACCAGTCTTTCCCAGGCACCTCCTTGACTCGGCGCCCCGGGCGGTGTAAACTTCCACTGCATCCGATGAGTGAGGCCCAGCTGAGCCATAGCCGGCGCCCACTCGGCGTACGCCTGCCGCAGCTCGACGTGCGCGCCTCTAAAATTTGTCCCATTGTCGCTGTACATGACTGCCGGCCATCCTCGCCGCGCAGCCATTCTTCTCATTGCCATCAGTGCAGAGTCCGTCGACAGCGAAGCCACCGGCTCCAGGTGGACTGCCCGCGTCGTCAGACATGTGAAGAGAGCTCCCCACCTCTTCTCGTGACGTCGGCCGATGGTGACCGTCATCGGGCCGAAACAGTCGAGACCACAGTACGAAAATGGTCTCTGGAACGCCCCCAGGCGCTCGGCTGGCAGGTCTCCAGTTGGCGGGGTCCTCGGGTGTGCCCGTCGTAGCCGACAGAACGCACATCGGCTCATGATAGTACGCACCGTCGGCCGCACCTTCAATATCCAGAATTTCTGCCTGAGGTCGTTCACGACTCTCTCGCGGCTCCCGTGTCCCGCTCTGGCGTGCTCCCTTGCCACCAGTAACCTTGTGAAGCGATGTCTTCCATCCAGGATGATAGGGTTTTTCATTTCGGCCGGCACCTGCGCCGCTTTGATCCTTCCGTCTAGTACGAGCAGCCCGTCCTTGTACACCGGGTTGAGCCGGTACAAGGAGCTCCATCTAGGCACCGTCTTGCCACTTGCCATCTTCTCGATTTCTTGTGCGAAGCTGTCTCGTTGTGATTTTTGATACCACAACCTCTCGGCCCTCTCCAGGTGTCGTACGTCGAGGTGGGCCCGACGATCTCGGCACTTCTCGACGAACAGCAAGACCATCGCCGTGCATCTTACGAGGTGCTCGTAGTTTGAAAAGCGCGTCACATCTGGTAGACAGCTCAGCTCGCTCGCCTCCGTGGTGTGGAAGGCGACGTATTCTTCTTGATTTTCGATTCTAGCGGGACTCTCCGCGGGCCACTCGTTCATCGGCCTGCGCAGGAAGTCCGGCCCCCGGAACCAAGGGTCCTCGTCGCTCTTCGGAACGTAGCCCGTTCTGGTGGCTAAGTCGGCGACGTTGCTCTTCGTGCTCAGCCATCTCCACTGGTGAACGGACGTCAGCTCGGCAATCTCCCCTAGCCGATGCGCGACGTACGGTGTGTATTTGCGGCTGCCGTTCTGTATCCAACACAGAACCACTTGTGCGTCGATCCAGTAGAAAACCGTGTCCGTTTTCCACCTGTGTTCTGCTGCGACTGCGTTTCCCAGCCTCGCTCCGACCAGGGCAGCCTGTAGCTCCATCCTTGGTATTGTCTGTGCCTTCAGCGGCGCCACCTTGGCCTTGGCGGCGGCCAACACGACTCGTACTTCCCCATTTTCTTGTTCCAATCTCCAATAGACGGCTGCGGCGTATGCGTCCTTACTCGCGTCGCAGAACACGTGCAGCTGTCGGCCTCTCGTCGGACTCCCCCCGTTGTAACTCCGGGGTAGCTCGAGCTGACTGATGTACTCCATGTCGGTCAGCCAACGGGCGAAATCTTGGGCTGACTCAGCGGGTAGCGACTCGTCCCAATCCAGCTTCTGACGCCACAAGCCTTGTAGGATGACTTTGGCGGTGATCGTGTAGCAGCTCAGCAGTCCCAGCGGGTCGTAGATGCTCATCACCGTGCTGAGGGCCTCTCTCTTTGTCGGTGCGCGCTGTAGCTCGCGAACCTCCTTATGGACTCTGGAGAGCGACGTGTTGAATCTTAGTTTGTCGCCTCGGGAGTCCCATAGCATGCCCAAGGTCTTCTGCTCGTCTTTGGTGACTCGCTGTGTAGTGTCCTCGGCCAGGCGGTCTTCAGGCAGTCCCTCTAGCACCCTCCGGTCGTTGCTCGTCCAGCCTCGTGAGTGGAAGCCACCTTTCCTATGTATTTGGTCCACTTGTTCCACGGTCTGCATGGCCTTCTGGTGGTCTGGATAGCTGTCTACGTAGTCATCCATGTAGTGGGCTTCGGTGATAGCGCGATGAGCTTCGGGATGCGATTCGGCAAACTCTTCCGCGTTCCGATTCCGGGCTGAGTGTGCCAGGAACGGTGAACACGATGCTCCGAAGATCATTACCACCATCTTGTATGTGGACGGCGGTTCGCCTTCGTCTTCTCTCCACAGGAACAGCTGGGCCGGTTGGTCTTCTTTCCTGACCTTGACACGAAGAAACATCTCCTCTATATCGGCCTTCACAGCGACGGCTTCCTCTCTGAACCGGAACAATATCTTCGGCAGTGAGGTCAGAAGGTCAGGCCCCTCTAACAAGTGATCGTTGAGGCTCACGCCGTTTGTTCTCGCTGCTGCGTCGAAAACCAGTCGCAACTTGCCCGGCTTGTTTGGGTTTTTAACCGGGAAGTGCGGCAGGTACCATGTGATGTCACTTCCGGCCTCTGTCCCGTCGCATTTTTCCGCATATCCCTTGCTTATGAGATTCTTCATCTGTCCATGATACTGCGCCTCGTCCATGGGGTTCTTCTTGAGCTTGTGTTCCAAGTTCTTGAGCCTCTTTAGCGCAGTATTGTAGCTAAGAGGTAGCTTGACGCCGTTCGTGCGCCACAGAAGTCCCACTTCGAATCGACCGTCTTCCGTTCGTTTGGCCGTTCTGCCAAAGAGGTCGATGGCTCGCTGCTCCTCGTCGCTCAGCTTAGCCTTGGACGCTATTCCCAGTGCGTCTATTTCGAAGTGTTTCTTCACCATTTCCTCCAGTCGTTCGCCTCGGGTCTCGATCGTAGACACGTGCAGGATGTTCTCGTGTTCTTCCTGCTTTATGAGGCGTCTGGGGATGCTTCCATGGATTACCCAGCCAAGCTTCGTCTTCGAGGCTGCAGGCTGGTTTCTCTTGCCGATCCTCAGCTCCCTGGATACAATGAGCTGCCAGTTGTCCGTGCCGATGAGAAGTTGGGGTTTCTTGTCTTCATAGCATATCTCTTCGTTCTTGAGATCGTGCAGGTGAGCAAGTCGAAACAGTGATTCCGGGACGGACTGAGTAAGTAGGTTCAATCCGGCCACGGTTCTCGCAGTGACGTCATATCTGGTACCGTCGTGACCCCGTACGCCAAGTTGTACGAGTCGGCTTTTTTCTTCCCTTCTCTCGGCATTGATCCCATGCATTCTCAGCACCTTCGGTGGGCCGTCTGCGCCGATAGCCTTCGCGACGTCTTCATCCAGTAGTGTCACTGTCGAGCCCTCGTCGAACAGCGCGAAGATATCCGCTTCGCCCCGTGGACCGACAACTTGAATTCTTCTCATCTTAAGTTTCACCGCACGGTCAGAGGTGACCGATGCGGTAATCACGGCGTCCTCTGTCTGTGGGGCGCCGCCGGACCTGTCTTCGTGCAGCAGCGCATGATGAGGCAAGTTGCAGCCCTTCACGCCGCACGGCTTCGCCCTGCAGTTGTATCTTCTGTGCCTGCTTCGTATGCACCGGAAACACAGCCCTTCCTTTTTGACCGTGTCCCATCTCTTTTGCATGCTCAGTTTCTTGAAAGCAGCGCAGCGAAATAGAGCGTGATCTTCGGCACATATCGGGCACTTCGTTGACTCCTCGCGTATTCTCTTTGGCTGGCTGCGACTCGGCGAATCCCTGCCCTCGTCTGCTATCGCGAAGACTGGCTTCCTCGTTCGGGCTTCGTTCTTGTTAGGAGGTGGACGCGGTGTTTCCTTCTTCAGTGCCGTGCTGAACCCGTAGCGCAGCGCCCTGTCCGCTTCTCTCATTAAGAATTCAGAGAGAAGGACGACATCGGGCTCGTTCCTGAAGCGCGACGTCTCTTCTGCGTAGTCGTACCACTTGCTCTTCTCGTATGGGCTGAGCTTCTCGAGGATGTCTCTCGTGAGCAATGGGTTAAAGAGATACCCGTGCCTCAGCTTCCTCAGGATGGTTACCATGTTCTGAATCTTCACTGCAAATTGGTTGAGTTCTGCCGCCGAACCTCCGAGCCTCGGTATCTTCTTCAGATCTTCCATCATGCGATCGACCATAACCTCGGGTCGACCGAAGCATTGTTCCAAGGTCTTCATAATTTGTTCAGGCGGCGTCGCGACGCTCAGCAGTGGTGCCACGGCTTCTCTTGCTTCTCCCCGTAGGCAGCTTCTCAGACGAGCTAAGTTCTCGATCGGCTTGAGCTTGTAGAACGCAGTGGTGTCTTCCATGGCTGCTTTGAATGGCAACCATTCAGTGGGAGCGCCCGAGAATATGGGCAACTCCGTAGTGTGGCGCGACTGGCGTTGGTTTAGCAGTTTATCCAATGTTTCGGCAAGTTGTTCCACTCCATTAGCCCTAGACGTGGGCGGTGTGGGTGAGCGTGGGCGGCGTTGCTGCGGCCACTCGAACCTCGTCTTCTGGGCTCCCTTCGGTGGCATGTCTTCTGGCTTCGGCGTCTCTCTTTCTTCCATTGATGTCGGCTCTTGTCTAGCCTCTTCGGGTTCGGGACCCTGTTCGCTTAGCCAGGCTCGGACACGTTGCTCCACCTGTTCTGATGGCTCGTCGTCGTCGGGGCTGCTACCATCTTCTGCAGCGGCGACGTCAGCGGCGAGCTTCTTCTTTATAAGTTCTGCTTCGATCTGCAGTTCCTTCTTACGAAGAGCGGCGAGTTTCTCCTCCGCCTCGTAATGCATACGCGCGACGACACTTGCTGTCGATCGACGCGATCTAATTGAAATAGCCTTCTTTCTGGCTAGGGTTCGTACTTCCGAGGATGCAGGCGCCTTGCTGGTACCTGGTCTCGGTTTCAAAATAGTTTGAAGCAGATCCGCTCTTCCCTCGGTCGGCGGCGGCTGGCTCGTAGCGGCAGCGGACGGCGATCGTGGCGGATCCGGAAATCGACGTGGTTGCTGCTGGTTCTCCTCGGCCCCACTCTGACTTCTTGTTATAACCATCTTCAAATGTTAATCTTCAATGTTAATCTTCCATATTAATCTTCCTTTTCACGAATCTTCGGGAGGTTTTTCCGATAAAAAATCTGCGAATCCTTGCTTCCGTTCGCAGCGGTGTATCCTTGTATCCTCGAGTCCGATCTTCTGAGTCCAATCTAATCCCTGGCGTTGATTCCCGTTGATAAATCTTGATAAAGTTTCCAATGTTCTGACTTGAATCTTCAAAAAATTTCTATGTTCAGAACAGCTGACGAAAATTTTCAAGTCCAGTCTTCAGTAAAAATTTCTATCTTGATTCTTCGGTAATTTTTCTATGTTCAGAACAGCTGACGAAAATTTTCTAAGTCCAGTCTTCAGTAAAAATTTCTATCTTGATTCTTCGGAAATTTTTCTATGTTCAGAACAGCTGACGAAAATTTTCTAAGTCCAGTCTTCAGTAAAAATTTCTATCTTGATTCTTCGGAAATTTTTCTATGTCCACAACAGCTGTTCAAATTTTTCTAAGTGCCGTCTTCGTTATTTTCAACTTGATATGGACTTCGAATTTTTCTTCGATCTTGAAATTCGGCTCGCCAAAGGACCACGCACTACTGTACAGGACTGTATAAATTCACAGGGGTTCAACCGCCGGCTCAGATTAGACTCGAAGATAGCAAGGTTACACCGATTTGGGCAGAGCCGGGGCGATAATAAAACACTTATTTGAGGAGAACGTTTTTTCACTTTTTCGATTCGCTTACCTGGCTCATGGCAATGCCGTATAGAGAGCCCCGCCCGTACGCCTCTTTCGGGCCGATCTTCCATTTCATTTTTACCTCTCTATACGGCTATTTTCCATAATTTTCCCCATTTTCCATGAGCCAGGTGAAGCAAAACGCGTTGTGTGAAATACTTTATTATCATAACCAGACATATAAACCCTTATATACTAAACATCTTATTCTATAGAAAAGTTATTTACATTTTAAGGTTCAACTTATATGAAATGTTGTACATTTTTACCACTGTTTTCGTAATAATTTCTTAACCATTTATTATATAACCTTAAGCGCTATACTACACGTTATGTACTACGTTTATTTATATAAATCAAAAGAAGCTACGTTAAAATTAGCTTTAGTTAAAAATATATAATCAAAATAACCCGCACTTGATAAAACACCATTTTAACACTATTTTTCCACACTGATGCCATATAAATCTATACATATAGTCACTGAGTGTCCACTATTCTAGTTTTACGTACCGTTTTAATTACACGTTTATTGTTCACATTAAAATTCACTCATGTTTTTCGTTACGAGGCCGCTGTCCTTAACAATTGCAATGAATAAAAAATTCCAATTCCGTGCATGTGTAATATTTGTAATTTCGTATTATCATACAAGAATATATTAGGAATACGCTGGTAGGTACATGGTGTAAAGAGTTTTGTGTACAAATATGGGGACATTAATTACCTTCTATGAGGAAGACTATTTCTTTTGCATGCTTCATAAAATGCATCTACTTTAGAACTTTAAATCACAAATTAGATACGGAATCCTTCTTTATTAGATATAGTATGGAGCTTTTCAAGTTAGCAAGCTTTGGACACAAGCCAAGTAATTATACAATAACTTGAAATTGGTCTTGAAAAAGTATTGTTACGTGTTAGCTTTTAAAAAAAACTATAAACATGGAAAATCGTTCTAGGGGCCCTTTTTCTGTTTCGCCGAGTGAGTGAGGTGACCGGAGGCCCAAGGCGGGTTGTGGATTTTAAGGACTGGGAACGCAAGTCGCAACACCAGAGGAGTTACAAGTGTAACTCCTCTGGTGTTGCGAGTGTCCATGAGTGTCCAGCGGCGGTAATCGCTTACCATCGGGCGATCCGTCTGCTCGTTTCCTGGTTCATTTTATTTAAAAAAAATGCAGCGTTTTTTTTTTTTTTTTTTTTTTTTTTTTTCGAACGGGTCTATGCTAAGGGTCGGGTTAAGACCGCTGTAGCTAAGTCGGACTATAACTAGCCTGGTGGCTAGTTTGTTTGGTGGTAGACGATGGGAGGGTTTGACCCTCCCTAACATCACCCGGGTGATGTTCAAACCGGATATTGGGGACAGCTACGGATTAGAAGCTATTATTTTGACAGGGGAGACGCGGGTCTCTCCTGCTGAGGGGTCCGACCCCTTCCTCACTCGCTGATGAGTGAGGTTGCTCGCGCGCGGTAGCAGAGACTAGCGGCGTGCGAGTTATCGCGATAGAGGAGCTCTCGATTTGATCGATATCGGTACTGAGAGGGCCGTCCCTCTCCCCTTCCGCGTACGGTCGGGATGACTCGCGCGCGTAAGTCCTAATGTCGATGAGGTTCGCGGTATTGGTAGAGCTCTCTATATCAATATCGCGGTCGCGGACACTATTTAGGAGTGTACCTAGACTACTGGGATGCGAACTCGAACTCGGGTTCGGGTCCGGTCCCGTGTTAGGGTCGGTCTGTACGTCTGTACGTGTTGTCGTGTCGGATGTGGGACCTCGGGGTAGGCGCCGGCGTCGACCCCGGTGCAATGCTAGCGACGCGGGTGCGTGTGATTTGTGTTTACGTAACTGTACACAGTACGTTACGTATTTTGTGATCGGGTCAACGGGATCGGCTAAGATATGCTTAGGCCGTTTGTGCGGGTGTCGGAAAGTCAGTGCGTCGTGGTTGTAGTCCAGTGCCTTTTTTATAAGGGGGTTTGGGTGGTTTTTGCCTTTATCAAAGAATCTCTCTACGAGTTCCTTGATATAGGCTTTAATGGTGACTAGTTCGCAGTCCCTATGCAAGTCGATGTTACGCATGTACCAGGGGGCGCCTGTTGCCATGCGTAGAAACCGGTTCTGGACTCTTTGCAAGCGGTCCATTTGAGACTCGCTTATCTGTGCGAAGGAGACGCACGCATAAGTGAGTATCGTTCTGATGCAAACCTTATACAATGTAAGCTTATGTCTTAAGGACATTTTGCTTCGCGAATTAAGTAGCGGATATAATTTGTAGAGTACAAATTTCGCTTTACGCAGTGTGTTACTGATGTGACTCGAAAACGTCATCGACTTGCCTAGTACTACGCCTAAATATTTGACCTGAGAGACCTCAGGGATAATGTTGCCGTGCAGGCTAATAGGGCTCATTACTTTACGGGGGCACTTACGCCCCGCTGATTTATTACCATTGAATTGAATGGCGTGACTTTTATCGGGATTGACTTCTATTCTCCACTTGGAGAACCAATTACCGAGAGCGGTAACTGACTCCTGGAGGACTTTAGACGCGGTACGGGCTCGTGTGTTTGAATAATAAAGGGCTGTGTCGTCCGCGAACATAGCTAATTGCACCTTAGCGTGTTTGGGGATGTCACTAGTGTACAGGTTATATAGGGAGGGCGAGAGGACCGAGCCCTGCGGTACTCCCGCCTCCATATATCTTGGCGACGACAGTGCGCCTTCTACGCGGAAATGAAATTTACGATTTTTTAAAAAGTTACTAATTAGTAAGACGAGATAATCGGGTATTTCCATTTGATAGAGTTTGTATAACAGTCCGTTATGCCAAATTTTATCAAAAGCTTTTGCAATGTCAAAGAATACGGCGCATGTCGTCTTCCTGTCGTTTTTGCTAGATAATATGTACTCCGTTAAGCGGTGTACTTGAGCGGGACAGCTGTGCATTTCGCGGAAGGCGAACTGCTCGTCTGGAAGGAGTTTTTTGTCGGTTATGACGTCATTAAGGCGCCTTTTAATAACTCTTTCGTAGACTTTACCTAGGGAGCTAATGAGACTTATTGGACGGTAGCTACCAGGCACCTTCCGGGGTTTCCCCGGTTTGTGGATACCTATGACAATAGCTACTTTCCAAATGTCTGGAAATGAACATCCTACTAAGAGGGCGTTAAAGATGTTCACTAGGAGTTGAATTAGCTCGGACGGTAACATTTTAAGTGTTTTGTTTGAAATACCGTCGAGGCCTGGGGCCTTTTTGGCATTCATACACTTAATAATGTCACTGACCTCCTCCGAGTCCACCATCCTCACCCTGTGTACGTCAGGTGGCCTCGAGAGTCGGCTGTTGACCTCGCTATTAACTAAGCTAAGGTGCACGGGATCAATCGGGAGAGTACTCGGCCGGCACTGTTGTTCGAAATTATCAGCTAGGCACTCGGCCTTGTCAATGTCTTCGAATGCAGGAGGACGGTTAGGTCTATCTAACGGAGGCATGTCGCTCTCCGTGTTGTTTTTGAGGGCCTTCGCGAGTGGCCAGTACGCCACGTGGGACGGTTCTAAATCACTGAGAAGTCGATCCCAACTCTCGGCTTTGTGCTGTTTGATTTTAAACTTAACTTCCCTCTCGTAGTGACGGAGGGCTTTCCTCCACTCTTCCGACGGGTAGCGATCATATGTGCGCTTAGCCGCATTTCGGAGTCTGATGGACTCCCTTATGTCCTCAGGGAGGGGCCAACGGCCCTTGGGGGTCGTTGGCACCTCCCTAGATGAGTTCTCTATGGTCGCTACCAGGTGATCGGTCAAGTGGGAGGCGGCCTCTATGGCTGTCTCTTTACTATCTATAATATCGGGGATTTTATCTAAGTGGCTAGAATGAAGGACTTTAATGTTCTCCGCTAGTGATTTATAATCTATTATCTTCCTAGTACTAGAATTATTGGGGTTAAGACTACCAAGTGTAATCATAACCGGTCTGTGGTCTGAGTTAAGCTCGTGGAGAGTCTCAATATTGATATTGAGAGAAACATTTTTAACTAAGGCTATGTCTATCGTACTAGGATCGCGTATGACACCGTTGATGTTTTCATTGGTGTCATAGCGAGTGGGGTCGGTGGGGGCTAATAGTGCAAAATTTAAAGTGTCGGTTAAATTACAAAGGATGGTGCCGTTTCTATTGTTATGAACATTGCCCCACTCGGTGTGTTTGCAATTAAAGTCACCGGCAATGATGACAGCGTTACCTAAATTGAATAGCGCCTGTAGGTCGCTTGAATGGAGTTCTTTGTTGCACGCTAAGTACGCGCTTACTATAACAATGGGTCCGTGGCCGGACATACTAATATGGCAAACAGATGTTTCTAAAGTTAACAATGGCGGTGGCTCTAGTGGAATACAATGTAGTGATTTTTTATAGTAGATAAGAGTACCTCCGAGTCGGGATCGAGTTCTATCGTTTCTGACTATTTTGTAGTTAGCTATTTTAGGGCTCCTCATGCTAGGTTTTAAGAAAGTCTCCTGCACTAGAAGAATATCGACATTTTGGCTGCTTACAAAATCGCGAATTTCGCTAATGTTATTCCTAATGCCGTTCGTATTGAACGACACTACGCGTAACGAGTGCGGCTTTGTCCTTCCCGAGGGCTCCATTAATTACCGTTTGTGGAGAGGGCCTTGATCTGACGGATCAAGACCTGATGGTCTGACAAAGCTTGGATGCGGTCTGTGGCCGAACCTTTTAGCTTTGTCGCTAAGATAGAAAGCTCCATCGGGTCAATAGGCCCGATGTTGCTTAAAAACTGCTGGACGAATGAGAGGTCTGCAGTGAAGCTGGGAGTCGGAGGGGGCGTGGCCTTAGGCGCTACGGGCGCGGAGGGCATGGCCTTACTGGGGAGAGCGGGGAAAACCGCTAGCTCCGAACTACGTTTCTGCGCGGGCTTGAACCATGCAGATTGGGAGGGTAGGGGGGCAGCGACGAATCTCTGTTTGGGGGGGGCACTTTTAGTCTGCGGTGCACTACGCTTTTTTACTTTGGGTGCTTTTTTGCACCCTCTATAATTGGCGGGGTGTCCTTTAGACTTACAGAGAACACAGCTGGGGGGTTCGGACTCCTCAGCTGGGCTCTTACGGAGACAGTCAGAGGTGCCGTGGTCACCGAGGCACTTAACGCAACGCGGCCTAGCTTGGCAATTCCGTGCCGAGTGCCCGTAAAGTTGGCATCGGTGGCACTGGCCAGGGATGCCCCTTTTACGGGGGGGCTCGACGCGGATGCCCGTAATATGACAGACGGCTCGGATATTGAAGATATCCTTGCCCTCTGGTGTAAGAGGGAGGGTTACTAGTACCATATTGTACTCGTGTTTTTTTATAGGGTGGTACATGCGATGTACCTCTAAGGCGGGAAAACCTTGGGACTGGATGTCCATGAGTACCTCTTTTGTGGAGAGGCACTTATCGACTCCTGTAATGACGACGCGCAGAAGGCGCTCGTCTTCAAGGGCATAGGTATGGTAGCCTATGTTCTTTGCGCGTAAGAACGCGGTGAGGAGGCGGTGGTCCTCCGACGATTTAACTTGCACTTTGATCCCTATGGGGGTCGTGTGCGCAGAAGAGTAACGAAGCTTTTGCTCGTTTATTGCCGCAGAAATTATATTCCATTTGGCCTTCTCCTGTATGATTACAGGAGGGGGCATTTTTGGCGTACGGACGGCCTGAGGGGCCTGGGAGGCCTGAGGGGCCTGGGAGGCCTGAGGGGCAAGGGAGGCCTGAGATGCCGGAAGGGCCTGGGAGGCCAGCGGAGCCTGGGTGGCCAGAGGGGCCTGGGAGGCCAGAGGGGCCGTCGAGGTAACGGGGGTCGCGGAGCCATGAGCCTGCACGGTTTTCCTATTTTTTCGGACCGATTTGGTCGGGGAAGATAAGACTGGAGAGGAGGTGCCTTCTGGGCGCTTCCTCTTCTTCGTCTTCTTGTATCTGACGGTAGTGAACTCGCCTTGTTCACTACGGTCGGTTTCTTGCTCTGAGCAAGACATCTCTGAAGGAGATGATAAGGCCTCTGTTTCGGCCGGGATTAGCGGGGCGTCGCAATCGGGCGACGCCGGTGAGTCAGCTTCGTGCAAGCGCACGAAGCGTTCCCACTTGGACGCGACATCTGGGACTTCTAGTTTCAAGAACTCAAGGAACTTCCTAATTAAGGCGTCGGCCATAATTAGGAAGTTTTATCCTGGTTGTGAAATGAAATTCTGCTCTCTAATTAATATTGGGGGATACAGCCCCTCCCGGCGACCGGGAGGGGAGGTGTGTAGTGAGGAAAACTCCTCGTGTAGTGTGCCTAAACCGTGTCACGGTACTTACAATTGTTCCTTGGGCGGCTGGAACTCACTCACACACTAACGTTGCGCTAAACACTAGGGCGCTAGTGTTCGCGAACGAGACGCGGCGGAGCGCGAGCAGAAGGCTCGCGCTAAGAACGAGACGGACGATGCGACCGGTCGCACGCTCGTCCTAACGCGGCGATAACTTCGCGGCGGGTGTGCGAGCAGAAGGCTCGCACTAAAAAGCGAGACGGACGATGCGAGCGGTCGCACGAATCGTCCGGTAGGCGGCGATCGCGGCGCGGCGCGAGACACGGTACGGCACGGGTCGGGCGGCAAAGGCGGTTGGGTGGCGCCTTGTCTCTTCTGTCTTGAGTCTTGACTCTTGCAGCTTGACTCTTGAGTCTTCTGTCTTCCTGTCTTCTTTCTTCCAGTGGTGCACTATTGTGAGCAATGATACTCGGATAGAGCGAGAGCGCAAATAGAGAGCGCGGGACGACGGCAACGATCGTAGCGAGCGGAGCTGTTCATCGGACGGTGTCCGAGAGCAGAATGACGTGCAGCGTTTTGGGCGCATCGCTGTATTGTAGCCTCGCTCTTAGGGTACATGATTGTGGCAACCCGTGTTTTTTTTAACCAATAGAACCAGGAAACGAGCAGCCTCGTCTTAAGTTTGCAAATCTAGTACATAAACAAAAGATAACCTAACTTCATATTTTCTTATGTTTATCGAAAGCGAGCGATATAAAATGAAATGATTTATATGAAAATAATAAGCGTTGTGAATTTTTTGTAACTTTTCTATGACAAACTCGATGAATTGGCGAGACTCTTGTTTATTAAATAGGATTTGTCATCTTTATGTCAAAAAAAAAAACCAATTTGTTTATGGTATCTCTAGATGCTCTAGCATAAAGACAAGTCTGTCTATATAGAGTATATACATTCCAAGCCAATGATCGGATGGCACTTAAAAAAAAAAGAAATTAACTTTATTTCTGAAATTAATCGGCCGAGCATAATATATTGCGGCAGAGTAATCTGAAAATAGACTCGCTGAGACGGGCAGGTTGCAGGGATTATAATATAATATTATGGGTCGGAAAATGTACCACTAGACACTATTATACACTACTAGCTTTTTCCCGCGGCTCCGCCCGCGTGGAATAGTGTTCTTGGAGAAGAAACTTCTTCAGTAAATAACTTAGGAGGTCGGTAGTGCCGCGCCGCCCAACCGCTATGTCCCTACATTTTAAATCTGTAATATCTTCGAAAATATTTAAGGTACTTGATTGAATAAGGATTGATGCTGGTAACGCTTAGGTAACTGAGATTATGTCAAGTTGCTAGTATGTCCACTTGGACATAGTAGCAACTGGACACTCAAGAGGACGTATTCGCAGATGACACAATCGCTAATGGACAGAGATCGTACAGTCCATGATATTTATAGTGTTTGAATTTCGAACATTTTTTTAAATGTTCAGAATTTTTTTTTAATGATGATCTGAAGTGCGTTAGGCATCAAACAAATTTTCTAAATTTAAAATGATTTTTTATATTATGTACATATTAGGTCTTTACATATGAAATTGGCTTTTTGTCGTACTGGCAACTTTGATCTCAAATATATATTCTTTAGTTAGGAATTCCAATTTCTAATTTATACCGTTATTTACTCATTTGTTTCGAAAACCGAAATTCTTTTGTTTTTTCCTCTTTTGGTTTTTTCTTCCCGTCACTCTGTTTACAAAAGGGAAAACTTGAAAATTTAATTCGAATCATTACCTGTGATGAAAAGTGGATCCTGTACGATAATCGGAAACGCTCATCATAATGGCTGAACCCTGGTGAACCAGCCAACGCCTGCCCCAAGCGAAAATTTACTCAAAAAACTAAAATTAACTCAACGTGTGTCGTTGTCGTTCACAACAGCTTTATGAAATCAGGCCAGACGATTACGGCAGATGTCTATTGCCAGTAACTGCAAATCATGATGGAAAAGCTAGCAGCAAAACAACCGAGGTTGGTCATTCGCTCTAGGCCACTGCTGCTTTAGAACAACGCTAGACCACACACTGCACAACAGACGGCTACCAAATTAGAGGAACTTCAATTGGAATATCTAAGACATCCACCGTACTCCCCGGACCATGCTCCAACAGATTAACACTTTTTTAGAAATTCGGATAACTCCTTGCAAGGGAAAAAATTCAACTCTCCATGGAAAAAAATCCAAAGCGCCTTCAAAGATTTTATTGATTCCTGTCCGAATGGTTTTTTGCGTAAACGAATCAATGAACTTAACTACCTATGAGAATGCAAAAGTGCATAGATAGCAATGGTATATACTTTGATTAAATAAATATATTATGCTTAAAAAAAACGACTTTATGTTCCTCCTTTACAAAACGCCAATTGCATATGTAATAACTAATAACCTAAGGTTATTAGTTATTACATATGAAATTCATTTTCGTTCGAAATGAACAAAATCTTCATATTATTATGAAGATTTTGTTCATTTCGTACAACGAGACAAATTTATAATGGATTAGATAGATTAGATTTTGATACATTATTATTTTTATACATTATAATTATAGTTTTAGAGGCTGTGAAAGAAAATCAATAATTAAACATATACCTAAATAATAATTATACCCCCTTACTAATAAAAATATTTACACAATGGCAACTTAAACAACGTTGCTATATTCTTCTATCAGGTGATATTTCTAACGGATCAGACAAAGACAGCAACGTTGTTTAAGTTATCCGTTATGTAATTTTTTTTAATCAGGTGGATATTGTATGAAAGCTGTGTTAGGGATCGTTGCTTCTTCAATTCATATTATAAGTATATTAGGTTATTATTATTATAATATTATGTATGGTTTACCAATTGAAATAGCCTGCATAAAAGGTAAATAAAGTATTGTAATAAAAATCCTTTACGGTTGGTATACATAACTCGCGTTATGTATACCAACCGTAAACTTCATAAACTTCATTTTCAAAAAGCTATTGGGCTTACGCGCTGTTTGCCTTTCTCGAGTTGTTCCTACTTCTCTTAAACTTAGACCCGTATTAATAGATCGTTCTCAAACTCGTTCTCAAGACTTGGCTGAGACAGTCTCAAGTAACGATTAGCTTGTCAAGATGGTCTTTAATTTATAGTATGATCTCAAGACCGTCTCAGTTGATAACGTTTATTATATACATTCCTTCAGTATTTCTTTTTAAAAATGTAATATTTAATAATATAAATACCAAAAAAAAGTATAGTCTGTATTTTTTATATTGAAAATACTGATTTTCATTAATTTTTACGTAGATATTAATATTTAATAATGTCTAGCATAATAATATCCATATTTTTTTGAAAACTACGTAAAACGGATCATTGCCATTCGAAAAAAGTTCTTCTTCTTCTTATTCCTTAAAGTGGCTCCTTAGTGATTCGCCAATGTATTGTGTTGACGAAAACTCTACCTTATGAGTGGGTTTTATGAATAAACAAGGGCACGGTGTACAGGAGGAAGTCTGTTGAATAATCTAAAACCTAGAACAGACACAAACATTTAGGGCCAGTACCACAGTATGTACATAAAGTTTCAGTAAAAGGAGTATTTACAAAACACAGAACAGATTTAAGGTTGATAGGGCGAGGAATTGTAGGATCATATAATGAGGATTTTTTTTTGGGCAGCGAAAAAAAGTTCTGTTGTCAAGTGTCAAATCAAGTCAATAAAAATCAAATAGTTAATTCGTTTAATATAAATATATAAATAAAATCGAAAATATTTCTACAAATACTCGACACTGTCAGAATGGTGCAAAACCTTTGCAACCGCGATTAACAAAAAAGAAGAAGAATAAGTATCAATAAGCGTCTTTTTCTTATAACTTTATTTTGTGTTAAGTATGTAGTGTAAATTCTGAGTTTGTTTAATCATAAGTATTTAGATTTTAATTTACATAATTGTAACACACCCAAAAACACCACAAATAATAATGTACTACGAGTATATCCCAATTTCCAAGCAAGCCGTTCTCAAGTCAAGGTTTGACTGTACCCACGAAACCGCGTCTCAATTAACAGTTTGACAGCAATGACAGCGTACTTGAGTAACGAGTCTCGTTTATTATTTAATACTTTCGCACTCACTTGATATGCAGTACCTACAGCTGTATAAGAAGGTACGGCGGGGCTTAAGGTATTCTGATTCTCCATTAATAGGAAAGTTTGTAAACTGTCACTAGCTAGCCTTAATACTCAATCAAAGTATGTCTAATGTATCATTTAGCCTATCTCGCGGGTGGCCGACATGGTAAATAACTCTCGTTTAGCGATTTGATTTATACATAACCTAGTCGTTTATGCATTAGGTATGCTGAGCGTAAAGGATAAAAATCTACGCCACTGGTGCGAAGGTGAAATTCATTTTATTATCAACGCACAAAAATGTAACCGATATCATTCCTCTCCTTTTGTCAATACGACTCATATTTTATTCATCTCGCGTTTGCTTCTGCATATTCTGACACGGGAAGAACTGCGGAAATTTACTGCGGAGTTACAAGGTTGAAGGAAGGTAAATTTCTTAGACGTTTACAGTACTTTTGTTATTTTATGAAGATTAATTAGGTAGATACTTTGGAGTTTAGAGTTATTTTCCACTCTGACGCGAGAGCGGTTATAAGTTGAACCTCCGTGGTCCAGAGCTTGGCTCTCGACTCGGAGGTCGTGGGTTCGATTCCCGCGATGGAACAACAAAAAATGTTATTTCTAAGTTTGGTTAGGACGATGCAGGCTGATCACCTGATTGTCTGACAAGAAAGTTGATCCATGCGTCGGATGGCCATGTAAAAAGTCGGTCCTGCGCCTGAGCCCTCGCCAGTCGTGTCGGTCATCCGTCCCAATGGGTACACTTGGGCACTATAAAATAACTCCTGCGTATGGCTTGGTATCAATGGACCCGGCCACCGTCACCGAAATCGGTGAGGGGAGCTGCTATCAATAAGTTGGAAGTATCTGTTTATCTGTGTTTGAAACATCGTAACTCCTAAACAAACAGACAGAATTAGATGTCATTTTTCATTCAACAGCTAATGTGATCGAGATGGTTCTGAGTTATAAATAATCATTATCAGATAGCTTACTGCTTAATAATGTCAAAGGTGACTTAAATTGTGGTGTGCACCAGCGGAGAGATGACCTGTCCTTACAGAAAAATGTTAAAACGGCCCCTGGAAGTACTGAGTAGGTATGTAAATTGTAATTAAAGAACGCCATCTGCTATGAATTAAGGAAACAATTTTTATACAGCTATCGCCAATAGATGTCACTTTACACTAAATTCATCCTCTGAAGATTCCCAAAAAATCCGATTGTCGCAAGCGCCAAAAGTATAAACATTTTACCCTTGCGATTGTGAGGATACTGAAAACTTTCTACATTTAAGTTTATTTTCAATTAATAAATAATTAAAAAAAATAGGTATGTTTGATTCAAATATTTACATTGAAGAATATTTGCACAGTATTCAAAAAAGTTTTTCTAGAGTGACACACAATCTGTCTAAATACCATTCTGCTCACGTCGGTATGTGTTAAGAACAGCGGCCTCGCAACGAAAATAATATCAGTGAGTCGAAATGTAAACGATAAGCAAGTGATTTAAAAACAATACATAAACTATAACTGTGAACATTCAGTGAAAATATATGTATAGATTTCTATAGCATCAGTGTGAAATAAGTTGTGCTAAATAGTGTTTTACGAACGTAAGGTTATTTGGCTTATACGAGTATTTTTTAAACTAATGTGAATTTTAACTCAATTTATTTTATGGTGTGTAGATAAATATAATACCTAACGTAATTAACAACAGTTTGGTTTATGTAATAAATATATACGTAATTATTAAGAGAATAGTGGTAAAAATACATAACATTTCATAGAATGTGTAACTTAGATTGTGAATATTATTAGTGTTAAATAAGACTGTTAGTAAATAAGGCTTTATGTACTTGGGAAAATGAATAAATAATTTCACACAATGCGTTTTACTTCACCTGGCTCATGTAAAATAGAGAAAATTATGGAAAATAGTCGTATAGAGAGGCAAAAACGAGATAGCAAATCGGCCTGAAAGAGGCGTACGGGCGCGGCTCTCTATACGGCATTGTCATGAGCCAGGTAAGCAAGACTAAATTTGTGAAAAAGGTTCTACTCAAAACTAGTATTTTATTATCACCCCGGCTCTGCCCAATTCGGTGTAACCGGTGTAATCGGTGTAATCTTCGAGTCTAATCTGAACCGGCGGCGGTTGGAACCCTGTGGAATCGTACAGTCCCATATAGTATGAATGTAATAAAACTGATTTCTCAAGTACTAGATGTTTCCCGCAAATTTCTTGCATACTTTTAGAATGATCTAAGGAGTAAAATAAATTAGATAATAATAATATTATACAAGCACCAAATTCTTATAATAATTGTGTGTAACATTAACCCGTTGCCAGAACGGGTCCACGCGGTAGCGCTGATTTAAAAATTGTGTGAAATTTGTATAAAAAAGGATATGTCCAAAATCCATAACAAAAAATCCTAGAGTCGACAGCAATTAAATGTTTGCCAATGTGTTCACTTTAAATCATATTTTTGATATTACCAAAGGGACAGCCCTGAAATACGCCGGGTATAGCAGTTATGAACAAGAATATAATCCTAAATCATAGTAGGTGGAAATGTAGGTGTAGATAATATATTTGTTGGTGTAGGAACTGTAGGAGATGTAGTAAGGTTGCTGTTTTTGATGGTTAAGTGTAGATTAGATTTGTGATTTCCGCCTCCACAATTGTGGAACTTCCGCCCAAATCATACATTCAATGAAGCCGTACATTAAAGTTTTAGGGGTATGTACGAGTATACTCACAATTTCAACAATAAATCTACACCTACACGGTATACCTTAGTAGGTAGTCTTTCACCGACCAATATACTATGCAAAACATTACAACCAAGTTTTTATTTTCTTTCTTTCGGGAACCATAGTTTTTCACACACCGTCTCACGTCTGTCATTTCTATAGAAAAACTGATATTATTGCTCATAACTTCTATACCCAGCGTTATTCGGGATTGCCCTTTGGGTGATAACAATATTTGTTTAAATTGAATATGATTTATATGAACACATTAGCATTTAATTGCTGTCGACTCTGGCCAAATTTTGGACTATGACCTTTTGTGTTTTCAAACAAAATACGTTTGAGTGTTTACCACAATTTACAATGGTACAAGATACCAGTTTTGTCAAGATCAAGTTCATAATAAAAGATTAATTTATTTTATTATTTTACGCGAATACATTTATAACATAGGCACGTACGTACTTGGAAAAGTTGGTACTAAATACTGCGAAAAACTTACGCATGGGGTAGCCATTCGCTTAAAATTTTCCATCCGCACATTAAAAGTAGGATAATGGGTCTTTAGACTTTTGTTGAGTCTTAATAAGATTATACTTTTTTGGCAGACATAGATTAAAATTTTTGGTACAAAGAGTCAAAATGTAGAGAAATTTTGAACATAACAAGTCGGAAAAAAATTTAATACTAATGGTCGATTCACACTGAAACGAAACAATACGCAACATGGCTCTGCATTTTAAGACAGCTATTCAAAATTGAACTTTATTCATCACACAAGATGATGTAACACGTTTCATTGTAAGAGTTCGAATGTCAGGTTGCACTCCGCCGCACAGCGCATGTGCAATGTGTATCTTTTTTGTAGTGAATAAAGTTCAATTTTGAATAGCTATATTAAAAATGCAGCGCCGCGGAGCGTCACATATTTCGCGGTGTGAACTGACCCTAAGGAAGGGGAACCCCATGCCCCAAACAGTCGTCTTATCTTCGTAGTGACTCACATATTGTACAGGAAAAGATTATAGTAAGGAAACCTGACAAGACTAACAATATTCGAAAGCCTTAATATCAGTGGCGTGGGGTTACTATGATTCTCTTCCTTATCGGCTTCACTTACCCCTTGCCTTTTGAAGACATCATTCTAACCTTACCTATTATACAGACTAGGACTTCCGTATGAAAGGAGAACCAGCCTTCACCACTGGTGGCTATGACAGCCCAATCCTCGTCACAATGAAAAAGATCAGAGGCCCAGTAGTGTGGACCTTAGCAATGATTATGATGACAAAAATGTTAAGTTCAATTATATTTTGTTTGTTTACTTTGCTTTGACCTTAATCGTGAAACCTGTATGCACTCATCACTGACTCATAAAATGAAATCCACATCCTCTGATGCATAATTTATTGATCACTTCGCACATACTTTGCCCTTGGGTATAATTTATTTACTTACCAAATACAAATTCTCGCTATAAGGATAATAATTATTTATAAGAAAACTTTGAAATATTTAAAACATGTTTTGGTAGTCGCAAGTTACGTGGGGCACGTATTCGTAAATGGCACCGAGGATCTATTCACGCCGAAACACAAAGCGACATGGCGTTGCATTTTTAAGAAAATTGAACTTTAGGTATTCATTAGACGAGAAGTTTCATTGTAGGAGTTGGAATTTCATGTTGCACCGTGCTGCACAGCGTATGCATGCACACATGCTGCACAGTGCATGACTGACGTAATATAAAACGTGTATCTTTCTGTGTAGTGAATAAAGTTCAATTTTGAATAGCCATTTTAAAAATGAACCTTGCTATGTGAGCTGACCCTTAAAGAGACAATTCATTTTCGGCCCAATAATCAATGTTTTACTTAATAATTTCTAATACTTAGCTCAGAGAGTCAATTCTGCTAAATAAAACCTGCAATAATACAATTACAATCAAGTCCTGACACGCTAAAACTGTCAAACCGGTATTCTCGTAAACGTTAAAGCAGCGTCTAACGGTTCCTGATTGGTTCCCTAAATCAGTTTACGATAACAAGTCAATCAATCAATCAATCAATAAATCAATCAATCAAATCTTTTATTTGCTAGGAATATGGTGCAATAAGGTGTTAGCATTTTATATATCCACATAATATTCTACTACATGCATAGTGTGCAAATATGTAAATTGTAGTTATTTTATTCACTAATGAATTTCAAACGATTACCTATTATTATAAAATTGTCAAGAAAATAATTATTAGTAACAAAATATGTTGATAGGTACATAATGATTACAATTCAATAATTAATACATTACAAACAGTGGATACAAAAAATTGGATAACGAACAGGAAAAAAATGACAAATAGAATCTATTCTTAATGATATATGTCAGGAAAATAATACAGATTATATAATGTCAAATTTCAAAACAGATTCATTACAATATCACATTACTTTTATTATACAATGGTTAGGTACAAGTAAAATGATTATTATCAATGAAATAAGTTACATTATGTTTATAATACAGTATTTTTGACATAGAAGTATTCATTTTGTTGAGGTGTTTAGTTTAATGTTATATTATCTTTGTGTTGTTAGTCCTTTAAAATAGTTAGGTAGCTTGTTATAGATGCAAACTGAGATACAGTACGCATTCTGCTGCAAATGGTAAGGGATAACAAGTGTATGTTCATTCAACAAAAATTTAAGTTTCAATATAGCTGTCTCCATGGATGTATTATAATAAAAAAGAGATAGATATGGTATGAGCGTGCAAAAAGTGAAGACTCGAAACTGCCCGAAGTCGGGCAGTTTGTAGTTAGTATGCGACGAGCCGGTCGACGATTAGCATGTAATACGCGACCCGTGCACCTTGCACAAAATGCCATCGTGTGCCTATAAAAGCTGTAAAAACCATGACAAGAAAAGTCAAGGAATTTCATTCCACAACTAACTTTACAACATTTATTACTTATCAGTCAAGTATTTTCTTAAAAATATATTTTTTATCAATAAATAATTGCAAGAGAATACTTGACAGTTAATGAGGTACGTAAAAAGGAAAGCAATGTCAATATATACTTTTATGTGAATCTAATAAGAATACATGCATTTCTGCCATAGAGTAATAGTACTACAGAAGCGAATGTTGGTCGTACAGAATAATTACAGACCGTTCTCTTATTTTATTTTATATCTGGCTTTTTTAGATATTATTTTGATAAGATCGTTCAATCAGTTAAATAAATATAAACTTCATCAAACAAAAAGGTGAGTTGTGAGATGTTAAATAACTTAGAGCGAACTGAGAGCCTAACAGACACAGTAAATTAACTGCTACTTTTATTTGATTAAAATTTTGCCATCTTAAAGAAAAGGTTTCCAAAACACACACACAAACTTGCTTGCGTCTTTATAATATGAGTGTGATATACAAAGTGAAAGAAATACTAATAGTAATAATAAAAACTTATTTTATTATTTATATCTACAGTGTTACTTTTTATTTCATATTTCTTTGTTATTTTTTATATTTTGATTGTTAAAATTTCTACGCACCTAGATTTTAAAGCCAGTTATTAAGAGTTTGTTGATTTTCGTGTAAGTCGCCAGTCTTTTCACAATATTTTGTTATATATTTAAATTTGTGAAAAATAAAACAGTGATTATAATAAAATATAGTTTTTTCTATAATTCGAATGGTGCCCATAAAAAATCGAATATCAAAATTTTTGAATATTTGCAAGCCCTAATCTTCTTACCCTTTACGTAAAAAGAGATTAATAGTAAGTTTTCCTAATGAGGAACAAATTCTGTAAAATAAGCTAACTTTTAACAAACTACTGTTTTGACGTTATATTTACATAAAGCTTGGTTTAAAAGGAGTATTTTGTTAAAAATAATTTTCTGCATGTATGCCGTCCTTTATTTCTTTGCGGAATTTGTACCACAACATCAATACTATCAAACAGCGCAATAATACAAATGTGTTTTTAAATACCAGGTTTCGATTCCTGTTTGGGACATTAATTAAAAAAAAACTAAATATGTACTTATATCTAAATAATAGTAGGCATACACGCCATTATTATCTAGATTAATAAATAAAATGGTTGTCAAACTACCGATTACAAAAAAAAATTCTAAGCAAGTCATCAAAGGTAACAACTATGAACGAATATAATTTATACGCATTTTGTACCTTCTGTATCGTCAAATGTTCTATGCCAGAGATTCCAAACTTGAATATACGTGCTTATTTAATAATACGCTTAATTGGTAGTGACAAAAACTAGTCATCTTTTTTTGCTATTGAATTATTAAGCATGCCATGCCATCCCTTTTACGAATTTATGCTGTGAGTGAAATGCAACAATAATAAAAATGTAAATGTGTGTCGCGGCATAGATATTTTGTAAGCCTTGTAAGGATATAACGTATCCATAGTTATCAATAGCTGTCTCTCACATTATAGCGCGCGATAAGCGACATCGTATCGCATAATGTGAAAACGCTCTAATAAGTGAAGCAAAAATCACGTTTTCACGGTTTTGGACCTATTTTAAGGGCCATCCTCATGGTCCAATCTGCTAATCCAGCAGTCTGTCAATAGTTTGCTTATATCTTTTCATCAGCTTTTATCTGTAAATAGTAGTAAATAAGTAGGATGAAGCCTAGAGCCCAAATGTGGCCTAAACATTTTTTTATCTTACAGAAATATAAAAAACATTATAATTTGCATACACAAATTATTCTCGAAAATTTAACAAAAAAAATTACTACTGTACAATATACTTTACACTAACGTCTGAATACAAAAAATACTAAACGCTTTGTAAACTATACTTTTGCGGTATTAAACGATGCAAAATATTCTAAAAGCGTTTCAAGATTATAAAATACAATTTAAATTTAATATTTTTTAGATGACAGCGGCGGGCAGCAGCGAATTCTTTTGGTAGATATTGAATATAAGAAGATATGCATGCCATTCTACAGATTTTGACAGTGACATGCCATTCTGCAGATTTTGACTGTGTGTCACTTGTTTTAGTCCATGATATGGATTTATCCAATAGAAACCTGTAAAATTAGAGGCATTTTTGCTCGCTCGCTCCGCTCGCTCGCTTTCAATGTACAGAACATATTAATGTTATTTCTTATATGTAGTAGTCTATGGTCTATTTTGCGCTGTTGATTATTCCGAAGAATAAACCCTTTCAGATAGGTATTTATTACAAATTACACCAGTAGAATTGAAAAAAATAATTATTTATCCAATTTTATCCTGCGAAATTAGAGAAACTTCGAGCGTATCTAAGAGGCAAGACAGATATCTTATTGTTCGGTATATACAATTTTTGTAGGTGGCTCGGATTATATCTGTCTGAAGTTGGTTATAATATATAAGCATTTGACAGCATCTTCGATTAATGTATATGTTGCCGTACGCCAGTGATGTCCCTAGTCGGCATTTTATGTCGATAAAAAACAAAACAATGAAAATGTTAATCTCTACTTATCATAAAATGAAGTCATTTTCGCTTTCTGTTCGCTTAGATATTTTAAACTACTTAACGGATTTTAATGTGGTTTGCAGCCAATAGATAGAATGATTCAAGAGAAACGTTTATGCGTAATGATCTATGCACCTGTACAAAGCCGGGGCGGGTCGCTACTTGCCAGTGGTTTATAAATTATAAGTCAATCAAAAACAAATTGAAGCAGTTATTATTATTATTATCTACAACAAAATTAATGTTTGCCGTAATGAAGCCTGTTGGGGGAGCTCGTCATTATTAACTAACTAGCTGTCCTGGCACACGTTAAGGTTAATCTTCAAAATTTTGAAGATTGAGTAGAGTAAATAGTTAAAATTTCAGCTAAATTTAAAAGGGAAATTATTTAGAAAACAAGTTTTATTTCATACTTTTTTGTGCATTTTTACTTTGGAAGTCGGTTTAATTTTTTGTTTAAAAATAATTTTTAATTCCTGTAATGATGTAACGGTTATACATCATCACAAAAGCATGTCACAAATTTTCATATTTGACCTTGCTTTTGGTTTTTCAAGGTGGCCTTTTGCAAGGATGCTTCTATGTGCTTTCTTTAATTGACCAGATAACGAGCAGACTGATCGCCTGATGGAGAGCGATTACTGCCATCTGTAGATACTCGCAACAGAAGGAGTTACAAGTACAATCCCGGTCTTTAAAATCCCCTATAATATTCTTCTTCTCTAATATTCTTATACGTTGACGTTGGAACAATCTGTCAAATCATTCACATGTTTTATATTATTTCTAGCCAAAAGGCAAACGAACCCTTATATAGTTCGAACTTGAAAATTATATGAATTATTATGGGCGAATTTCGACCACAAGGCGAGCCCTACTCCTATTTAATACGCATTATGGACCTCTTCCTACATTATAAGACGCAGCATGAGCCACTTTGCATAGCTTCACCTGTTTTTAATATTTATAAGGAGAGCGGACTGCTCCACTATGACGTCAAAAAAGCGGCTTATTCTGCCAACATCACTCGATACGAGTTCTAGTTTGTCGAACGAGTTTTTGTTTCCCAAATAAAACTAATTATGTATTCTGTAAGTTATTTTGGTACAAATCAGGTCACCTGATATTTAATATATTTTGCTATTAATTACATTACCATATCTTTGTGATCATTAATAAATGTTATGATTTGCTACATTCAAAGCCTATTTCACAATGTTCTAATAAGCATGGATAGCTTATTCGATAGTTTTGTAGCTGCTTACTTTATATCGAGCGACAGAGACAAAACAATATGCAAATAAGCTATCTGATGTCAGAAGAATATGAAACAGGCCCTTAGCCATTTACATTTCTTTAAAACAAACTGCAGGTAATTATTATTAATCGTACCATTTAGACTTACATAAAAAGCTACCATTAGCATACATTGTTCATTTAGGTTAATTAGTGAATAATATATTACTATCTTACTCGTTTTTAAACTGGTGATCTTTCATTAATATACCCCCAGGCCTATTAAATGCACTCGATCACAAAAATGTCTGAGAGGAAAACCCACATAAGGAAATGTGAATTAAAAAAATACCTGTTAATTTTCCACTTTGTCCCATTCTATTTTGAGACAAAATACATCTATCTCGCTCACATCATTGATAGTTTGTAGTATTTATATTAAAATTCTGGTTTCGATGATACAGTTTGTTAATAAAAGTTGAAGTGGACACGTATAATAGTGCCAGTGTTTTTGTGATTCATTTAAAAATATAACAAATATATGTAAGTATCATTACTTATTTAGGACCAAAGCTTATAAACATTTAAATATAAACATACTAAACACACCGGCATATTTAGCGGAACACAAAAAAAAGGTCCATAATTAAAAAAATATGGTTTTATTTTAAAATCTACTTACTACACTTCTTTTGTTATTTAAAGTTTCATTTGTTTTACTTAAAATGATATCACATTAAGAACAAATTTTGCGAGTAAAGGCTATTTGTAAAAAATGGTACATTTTTGAACTTTTCATGTAACCGGGAAAAGTGAAAATTAATATTAAAATAACAATTAATTAAATTAGAAAAATGGTGATTAATATCGCGTATTTCCTCCACGTGCTCTTATTAAAGTTTCTACCCGTCTAGGCATACTGAGAATTATGTTATCGATGGTCTCCTGGGATAGTCTCCGCCATTCCTCAACTACGGCGATTCGCAGTTCACCCACGTTGGCAGGAATTGGAATTCTGGACTTAACTTTTCTTTTCAGCAAGTCCCAAACGTGCTCTATTGGGTTCATATCCGGTGATCTCGCCGGCCACTCCATAACAGTGATATTCATATCATTAAGATAAGCTTGAGTTACCCGAGCGGTATGCGGCCGAGCATTATCCTGCATAATGTTTTTAATCGTAACCGATATATGGGGCAAACGGTACGACATTTTCTTCTAAAACTTCTCTGATATAGCGGTCTGCAGTCAGACTCCCTCTGTCAATCACTACCAAGTCTGTGCGAGCTCCCAAACAAATGCCCGCCCCAACCATTAGTGATCCACCACCGTATGCAACTGTAGTTTCAAAATTTGTCTGAATGTATCGTTCTCCTTTGCGTCTGTATATTCTTTGCCTGCCGTCAATTTGATTTAAGAGAATTCTGCACTCATCACTAAACAATACCTTACTCCATTGGTCCGCGTTCCAAAGTCGATGTTCCTGAGTTAACCTGTTGAAAAGTTAACCTGTTTCTACGATGATTTACCTCGAGCCTTGGAGCCTTGGCGGGCACAAATGAACCCAAACCAGCTTCTTCGAACCTTCTTCGTACCGTACGCTCACTTACGGTTACACCCCGCACTGCTTCTAACTCATGTCGGGCTTGGACGGCCGTCAAACGGGGGTTCCTACGTACACGAAGCCGAATGAAACGATCATCCCTACTCGAAGTGCGTCTTTTTCTGCCTTGTCCTGCTCTTCTCACATAAGTACCGGTGGACCGTTGGATACTGCGATGGATCGTTGAAACTGGTCGACGAAGATCTCTGGATATCATTCTGCTCTCAAATTCCGATTTGGGCGGCAGCCAGATTTGGTAACTCACAACTGCTAAAGTTAATGCACAGTTCTTTATTTGAAGTGATTATTATAATACGCTACACAGTGCCAGTGCTTTCACCTCGGGGCTTCAAGCATCGTTGTGACGCCGGAATTGTTCGCGGGTTCCATCACGACCGTTGGGTTTTTCCCGCCGTGACCGTTATTTTTCGCGGCGACCGTTATTTTTCGCGGCGACCGTTTTTTTTAGGCGCGACCGTTTTCTAACACTTTTCCACCTTCGCGATCGCTTCGCATAGCGATAGTTTAGTGTCGGTGTGTTCCTGCGTCCGAGGAACAAAAGAAAAGTAAGTAGAGTGAAATTGCCGATTAGGATACACACCTGTGGACTCCTCCACGCACACACCTCCCCCCCCGGATGCCGGGAGGGGTTGAATCCCAAATTAAAAATTTTCAAATAGAGAGCAGACCCAAGAAAGTCAGGGTAAATAGCCTGACCATGGACAGCACCATGGTAAGGATATTCCTGACCTGCTTGGAGAAACAATGCCCAGGAATCTTAGAGGCCTGGGAATCATTTAGTACAACCTATGTCCCTACCAGCTCACCGGCTTCCCCGGCAGCTACGTCCGAAGAATCGCCGTCGTCACCGGTGACGACGGCGACTACAAAGTCATCGCATGAGAGCGATGACAATTATACTGATGTATCCCAGTCGGAGATGTCCTGCTCCGAGCAGGAGATCTCCGAGGGGGATGACGGTTTTCAAACCGTAAAGAGTAAAAAGACCAAGAAGAGGAAACGCGCGAACGGCGCTTCCTCTGCGGCCTGCTCCTCGCCGACACCACCGGCAAAAACCGCGAAAAGCGGAAACGGTAGAGTCTTCAGGGGTTTTAAACCCGGAACCCCCACCCGTACTGAACCCATGCAGACTGACGACCAAACAGTCGCAGCCCCGAAAAGCCCCAAGGCCCCCAAATTGCCGCCTCCTGTTATAGTACAGGAGAAGGCAAAGTGGAACCTTGTAAATGCAGCAATAAACGAGCAGTGTATAAACTACTCGTCAGCCCGCAACACCCCAAACGGGATCATGATGCAGGTCCCAACCCCAAACGATCATAGGAAACTGACTGCTTTTCTCAGAGAAAAGCAGATCGGTTATCATACGTATGCCCTGGAGGACGAACGCACTCTGCGAGTCGTCATCAAGGGTGTCGATAAAGAGCTCTCCACAGACTCCGTCCTCGAGGACCTCTGCAGACAGGGGATCCCCGCCAAAGAGGTACACAGGATGTACCACCCAACAAAAAAGTACCTATACAACATGGTACTTGTCGTGCTTCCCCTCACTCCGGAGGGAAAAGCCATCTTTAACATTAAAAATATATGCCACATTACAGGCTTAGCCATCGAACCCCCCTATAAGAGGGGAATGCCGGGGCAGTGTCACCGCTGCCAATTATACGGCCACTCAGCGCGGAACTGCTTCGCCAGACCGCGCTGTGTCAAATGCCTGGGCGACCACGGCACGTCCGAATGTCCGCGTAGGAACCCAGCTGAGGAGACTACTCCCCCCAGCTGCGTCCTATGCAATTCTTCTGGCCATCCGGCCAACTACAAAGGGTGCAAACGCGCACCCCAAGCAAAAAGGCGCAAAATTCCTCCAAGTAGAGATGCCCCTCCAAAGCAGAGGTACGTCCCTGCCCCTCCTCCCTCCAAACCTGCTTGGGGTTTACCAAAAAAGAGTCCACAAGGACCTCCTCCACCTTCTCAAAGGTCGACGGCCCTCCCAGCTAGTCCGACAAAGGTCCTCCCTCCCCCGGCCAATAGGGCCACAGAAACGGGACCTGCAAAACCGCCCCCGACCTCCAATTTCGGCGCCGACATAGCGTTCGCAGCCAGATTTCTCAGTGAAATAGATTCGACGGAGCTAAACGTCTTCGTCACAAAACTACAAGGTTCCTTCGAGGACCGCATGTCAGCACTAGCAAGTCACACGGACTTGATAAACAAAATAAAGGAGTTCTCCTAAACACAAAACATGCACCCGCGTGATTAGAAAAGCACCGGGGTAGACGCCGGCGCCTACCCCGAAGTCTTACACCAGACACGATCACACGTAAAGATACGAGTTGGAGTTGGACTCCCTTTAGTGTAGACAAAAATAATTATGACCGCGACCGCGATATTGTTATAGAGAGCTCTATAAATACTGCGGAAGCACTCGACATCAGGACATTCGCGCGCGAGTCCACCCGACCGCACGCGGAAGGGGGGAGGGACGGCCCTCCCAGATCCTTAAAATCGAGCTTCTCTATCCGTACAAATACGCCGTTAGTTTGTGCTACCGCGCGTGAGCAACCACACTCGTCAGAGAGTGTGGAAGGGGTCGGACCCCTCAGCAGGAGGGACTATCTCTCCAGTCCTAAAAATAGCTAAACCGAGGTTATTCCCAAAAATCAGTTAGCACATCACCAACTAGGGGGTGATGTAAGAGGGGGGTCAAACTCCCTCTTTGTTTTTCCCACCAAACGACTGCCAAATGGCAGTCACCAGACCGACTAAGCTAAGAGGGCTTAAAGCCATTAGCGTAGACCCATTCGAAAAAAAAAAAAAAAAAAAAAATCTCTGGATATCACTCTGTAGGTTTGACCATTTCTTCGCATTTCGAGTGCCCTGGCAATCTCCGTTGGGGCTAAGTCAGGCATAATTCAGTCCTCAACTCCAAAAAGATACGCGATAAAAAAAAACTAACAAAAAACAGTATTTCAATGAAATTTTAAATCAAACTCAGAAGGAAGAAATACTCGAAGTTTGCTCCAGATAAGGTGTATTTAAATAAAATTAAAACAATTGCATAAAATGTGATGTTCAGTTGTTTTCTTAATTTGAAAATATTTATTTTTAAATTAAATGACGTATAAAACCAGCCAGCAACATTATATGATACTGATATCAAATCTTTATTTTATGTTCCGCTAAATATGCCGGTGTGTGTAGTTATAAGCGTAAGAAAAGTAAACACACTAGTACTAGATCTATGAATAGTTAGATTACAACGATATGACAAAATTTACAATAATGTCTAATAGCAAAAATATTATGAACTAGATACGCAAATAGCTTAAAGAAATCCTTACCAGTTGCGCTACGCGAATATCTATTATTTTTAGTTATCCTACTACTATTCTAAATGTGAAACTTTGTGAGGATGGATGGATGGACGTTTGTGAGTTGTGACTATTTTACGCAAAATATACTGAACGGATTTTGATATAAATTGGTATGGTAGTAGTTTAGGCTCTGGATTAACATATAGGCTACTTTTTTCCCGATAAGTACAGTATTCCCCTGGGATACTTACGTGTGATATGTACGCGGGCTGAGACGCGGGCAAAAGCTAGTGAATTAGAATAATTTATATTTGCGCAATAATAATGAGTAACAAATTATTCAAGCCAGTAAAAACGATTCATACAATAAATTTAAAATTTGCAAATGAAAAATGATATACATACAAAATCCTTTTAGCTAGGTAAATTTTGTCGAGCATACGAAAAACAGGTTTAAATAATGTTTGTTTTGCTAAAGAGTACTCTACTTATGTACTTATGATTTTATGGACTATAGTCCATAAAAGTAATTTTTATTAGACTATTATAATAATCTATATAATATATAAAAGGAAAATTTGGACAGATGTTTTAATTTACAATGTATATGCACACTAAGGAGGGATTTTGAAAAATTGTACCTTTGAAGGGGTGAAATAGAGGTTGAAAGTTTGTATGGAAAATCTTTAAATCTGCACCGATTCCCGTGAAAATTATGATACATTCTTTTAAATGCATTTCATGAGATACGTATTTCAAGGCTTATAATAAGAGATTCAAGTTTTAACTCTTATGTTACGCACTTTGTATGGAAAAAATTAAAAACTTCATCAATTCGCACGTGTTTTACTGTGATTTTTTTTTATTCATCTCATGGGATGAAACGGGGTTCAAAGTTTGTATATTGAAGTATTAACAACTGAATGGGTGGCGTTAAATTTTGGCACGCAGATATTAATTATTATGACGCAAAAGTGGAAATCCGTTAAAAAGGATTTTTCGAAATAAAGGGATTCGATGGGGATAAGAGCTCCAAAAAGAGCAGCAATTAAAAAAAACTAGTTTGACACCAACACAAAAAGTACTTAGATAAAAAAGTGGAGTACACTTTTTTATCTCTAAGTATATATTATTAATAGGCTTACAGTATTACTACACTAATGAATTAGTGTAGTAATACTGTAAGAAGTGTAAAAAGCGATAGTAGATAATAAATATTAGGTCATTACATATGAAATTGGCGTTTTGTAAAGGAGGAACATAAAGACTTTTTTTTTAACATAATATATTAATTTATTTTTATCAAAGTATATACCATTGATATCTATGCACTTTTGCCATCTCATAGGTAGTTCATTGATTCCTTTACTAAAAAACCATTCGGACAGGAATCAATAAAATCTTTGAAGGCGCTTTGGATTTTTTTCTGTGGAGAGTTGAATTTTTTCCCTTGCAAGAAGTTATCCCGAAAAAAATGGTAATCTGTTGGAGCAAGGTCCGGGGAGTACGGTGGATGTCTTAGACATTCCAATTGAAGCTCCTCTAATTTGGTAGCCGTCCGTTGTGCAGTGTGTGGCCTTGTCCTGATTGTCCTGAAGCAGCAGTGGCCTAGAGCGAATGACCAAACTTGGTTGTTTAGCAGCTTTTCTATCACGATTTGCAGTTGCTGGCAATAGACATCTGCCGTAATAGTCTGGCAAGATTTAAGAAAGCTGTAGTGAACGACACCGGCACTAGTCCACCAAACGCTCACAAGTAACTTTTTTTTGAGTCAATTTTCGCTTGGGGCAGGCTTTGGCTGGTTCGCCAGGGTTCAGCCATTACGATGAGCATTTCCGATTATCGTACAGGATCCACTTTTCATCACAGGTAATGATTCGATTGAAAATCCCTTAATTTTTGTGCCGGTTGAGTAAAAAATTAATAAAAATAAAGATACACACACGAGGTACCTCAAACTACCATGGGTTTTTTTTTCATTTTCATCTTTATCTTTATTTTTATTATTTTTTTAATATGTTTTTAAGATTTTTTTAGAATATGTTAGATTTCTGCACACCTTCCTCCACATAAACTTGAAATATACCAAATTTCATACTTCTAAGTTCGCACAGTTCTCGTAAAACTGTACTTAAAGTTTATGTTTCACGTAATTAGTATGTAAGTTTATTTAGTATTTCCTTTTTTGAAATTTTTTAATTATTTTTCTGCTTAAACGTCTTGACATAAGCTTTACATTTTAGATCGTGCCCAAAATATCCGCAATTGAAACCTTATATATACAGGCGTTTTCCGAATGAAATGTTTAACTCAACATTAGGCTACAATGTTACGTAAGTAATGACATGCATAATTACAAATTTTCGTAATTTGCAGAAGAATAACACGACAATTCTCACTAGGTTTTGACACTATGAATCGACGTTAATAATTTTATAGGTCACGTCATTTCTAGTCAATTATACTTTAGGAACGATTATCGAATACTGATCACGTTCCTTGAATTTCTAATTTTGTTTTAAATACATTCTGTATATTAATCAGTACGTCACAAAATCATACTCTATATTCGCAGTTGTACCCGACAGATGTTGTTCTGTCTTAACTATGAACTGGAATGTTCTACACCAACAACTACACCTACACCTACGTCCTACTCCTACACCTATAACCTTCCTCTACATGATATTATGTGAATGAGTTATCGATCAGTACACTGAGGGTTGAAGATTATTACAGTAGCTACAAATATCGCTATTAAACAATGGGGTTGGTGTTTGAAGTGTGAGAATTGAGGGTAAATAATTTAATAGTAAAAATTAAATTTAAAAAAAAGTGGTGTGCCGTCGCATAGGAGTATGAAAAATAGTTCACAACCTATTCTAGTACCTAAGTAATACATCAAAATCGGTTTAGCCATTCTCTAACAAACACTGTGATTTACAATAATTTTTAATGTAAGATTTAGATTCGTTGAGTTGGCAGACATCATTATATTAATATGAGAAATAAGTAGGTATATAATATTTTTAGTCTGTGATGTAAGTGACATGTAACTTTACAAAGTGTGTTAACTCTGTTTTCTACAACATTACTAGTCAGTCAGTCAGCGTGCGTTACGCCGATTATTGATTGTTACCCAAAATACTACAATTTCAACCCAAAGTACAACACAAATTTTATTTTAAGTTTTTTTTAAATCTTTTTTATTTATTTATTAAGAAACAATACAATTAGAAGTTATACCTCGTCAAACGAGTGTTTGACGGCGGGATGCGCTCATCTAATATAATATTTGTAATATAATATGTATTATGAGTTTTTAAGTTTCTATAACAAAAGATAAAATAATATAAAAATTTCGAAAAAGGAAAAATACTAAATAAACTTACATACTAATTACGTGAAACATAAACTTTAAGTACAGTTTTACGAGAACTGTGCGAACTTAGAAGTATGAAATTTGGTACATTTCAAGTTTATGTGGAGGAAGGTGTGCAGAAATCTAACATATTCTAAAAAAATCTTAAAAACATATTTTGTCAAACAAATTTGTCTATGGAATATGAAAGGAAGATTGAAAATGAAAAAAAAAAAACATGGTAGTTTGAGGTACCTCGTGTGTGTATCTTTATTTTTATTAATTTTTTAATATGTTTTTAAGATTTTTTTATATATTATATGTATATATTTAACCCTAAAAAGTTTGAACTTAAAAAAGAAAATATGAATGGTCGAATTTCACCTCTGGTTGCTCTATATCCTTTCGGCGGACTTAGCATGGCGATCCGAAGAAATAAATTTAAAGAAGAAATGTTTTATCCAAATAGTTCGATGCAAAATAGTTCTTAATCCATGGTAACAAATAGTCAACATTTCTAAACAGCCATATTTTTAAAATGGCTGCCGGGAAATCTTCTGTCAGAAACGAACAAACATTCGAGTAGGTAAATGACCGAACGTAAAGAAACTATTTGTCTAGGAGCGCCATGATGTGTGGAGCGTCGCGTCCTCTGGTTGGTCGGTGTGAGTATCCAAACAAAATTAATATATTACTAAATTTCGTTTCAGAATTATGGCGACTACGCATTTCATCATTATCTCCGTGCTACTTGCCGTCTGCTACAGCCAGAGGTCACCTTACGCAGGTCGGGACCCGATAGGCTATCCGAAAATCGAAGTGACCACAGTGAGGAACCAAAATGATTTAGGCAACAGGTAATGCGATACTGCTATCCTTTTATCTGTAGGTATACCTTCTTATATTCGTAAATGTTCTAAATTCTAAATTGGAAGAATTATGTATGTTCATATTCAGAATGCTGCTATTCTAACATTCGTGGTGTGTGTATTCCAGATTCGGCGAAAACCAAACAATCACAACAACGACAACTCAGAGGTTGCCACTCGAAGCGCTCGGAGACAGAGAGCTGGTGAACAGACTGGGTCAGTTACCCCAAGACAAACAACCTTTCTGGTTCCTCAACTGGCAAGAGTTGGAGATACATAGGACCAGACCGCACACCTTTGACCAGAAACCAAATATCTTCAACAGCCCTGTGGTTCCGCAACAACAGAATGCAATCAACAACCAATTCGTGACGTAACAACAAACTGGTTTTAACAACCAAGCTGTCCAGCAACAGCAAAATAACTTCAACAATCAAAGGGCGCCACAACAGAATTTCAGACCCAATAGAATATAAAATAAAAAATAATTTAAGTATTTATCTAAGACTTTTAAAGCGTAGTGCATTTTTATTTACTTTTTTATTTTTATTTATTTACCTATTTGTGACTTTAACATTTAACATGGTTTTTTTTACATTTAATAGGTTTCAGTTCTAAATCAAACAATATTTATCTAAGACGCTTTAGATCCTGCAGAAAGATCTAAATAATATTTCTAAGATTAGGCTATTCTACATTTTTCTCAAATATATTTTAAAATGTTCGTATAAATTCGATAGTTTACTAGTATTTTTATTTACAGGAAATAATATCTCTTTATGCAAAGAAAAAATGATTAAATTATCGTTTACGATAAATGTTTGCGGCAAAACGACATCCACCATTATCGTGACGTCATAAGAACAGAAACAAATAAATGTCATATGTGCGTGTGTAGTGCATGAAGTTTAGATTTAACTTTCGCTGTTGTTCATACGATTTTAAAGTTCCTTATGACGTCACTTACAAGAAAAATATGGCGGCTGGCGTTTTCGGTCCCATGACATAGGTACAGATAATAAAACTACAGTTTTATTTTCGAAATTATATATAAATCGCATATTGATATAACATTATTTTTAAACAGTAAATTAAACCCTTTTCCTAAGTAAAAATGCACAAAAAAGTATGAAATAAAACTTATTTTCTAAATAATTCCCCATTTAAATTTGGCTGAAATTTTAACTATTTCTCTACTCAATCTTCAAAAAAACATCCTGATAAAACAATATTTAAAATAGAACACACGTTCAAGTTGGCTGGTACCAGCTTCAAAATTTTTAAGATTGAGTAGAGAAATAGTTAAAAGTTCAACCAAATTTAAATGGGGAATTATTTAGAAAATAAGTTTTATTTCATACTTTTTGTGCATTTTTACTTTGGAAGTTGGTTTAATTTTTTGTTTAAAAATAGTAATATTTTTTTCCTTTTTAGTGATATTTGTTAAATTATTATTAACACATTTTAAGAACGTTTTAAATAAACGATCGAATGTATAATTGAATACGCGCCAAGCATCCATTAGGTATTGTATATAAGATAATGATGATAATTACTGTAAGTTACATAATTGCATATGCTTGCAGTTCTTTAAATAATGTCAAAATTTCCAAACGCGTATCTTTAAAGACAGGAGTTCTGTTCAGTGCTTTTGGATCCAGGGTATACCTTGGTGCAGAATCTTATGCTTGGGTTACTTCAGAAAAAGTCGAAATCACTATATGTGTCCATATAAATTTTGAGGAGATCCCTCGATTCCTCATGGATCATCAGGTCACCACTTTTGTGAAAACGGAACCAACTTCGAAGTTTTACATCAAAAAAAGAATTTTGAAAATCTGTCAACAGACGGCGGAGTTATCGTTGAACATACAAAAAAAATACATACAGCCGAACGTATAACCGCCTCCTTTTTTGGAAGTCGTTTAAAAAATAGCGTTGTATTCGTCTTTCTTATGATAGAAACTATATTATAAATAACAAATTTATATCATTTGATTTTGATAGATGAAACTAGCCTATTCGATGTATTAAATTGGTATCAAATTTCAATCTCCAGTAGCAGCTAGTATTATGCTCTGGCGAGCAGAATTACATGTCTTGTCGGAGCTAGCCCAGACGTATATTAATAATAATTAATTAAATGGAGCATTGTTCATCGAATGCGATACTAATTTATCGTCTCCAAAAAATAATTACAGTTACTTCGGCCACATGACTCACTGCTTATGTTTAGGCAAAATAAACTAAAAGTCATCTCATATATGGGTGACTCTTATGGATACACTTAGATGTCCATAGTCCTCTTAGCTACCTTCTAACTTCTATAATCGACCCAATTTTTGTAACCCAAAGTGAGTGTTGCCACATGACTTGTAATTATGCGTTAAAGTTTCGATAACATTTTGAGACTTTAGAATATAGGCATCACTTTTTTTTACCCGCCTACATTAAAATGATTTTGGCTGTCTATGTATGTGTGTGTTCCACCATAGCGCTTAAACTACTGATCCGATTTTAATAAATACTATTCTTATGCCTTTTCATCCGTTAATAGATGATTTATACAGTGTTCTCCGAGCGAAGTAACCACTCTTGAAATACTGTAGTGCCTGGGATAGTCGACTTTTTTAAAGGTCGTATGGTTGCCCAAGCACATACGGCATTTTCACAACACTGTCAGCCTAGTCCATAGGAATGAATGGGCAATACGTCTGGGGCCAACCATGTGCTGGTTTCCTCACGATGTTTTCCTTCACCGTTAGAGCGTCCGTATAATGTACTTGAGATCTGAAAATGTCTCATTGGTACACGCCACAACCTGGAAATCGAACCTGCACTCTCTCGAGTGCGAATTAAACGGTCTACCCACTATGCCACGGAGCTCTCAATAGTAAATAAGGTGTCAATAAATTCATGATAATAACGCTATTATTATTATTGGGTAACATAAGCTATATATAATTTACGTAGTTGGTTTATAGTAAAAAAATATATAGAACTATTATCACATAGAATGATTACCTAACTTAATTTGATCTCCATATTAAAATCTGATAGCGCGGCAGCGCTATCGCCAATTATTAAGCGGCCGTAACTATCTTTTCTCAAAGCATTTCGCGGCTTTTTTGTGCAGGTAATAAGATGTGAGACAGATAGCTGCTTTCGGCTTCTATTTTAGTACCCTTTCCATGTCATATTCTTCTTTCAAGGTAATAATTAAGTAGCGTTTGAGAATTCAGCTCTATACCATCTTTCTCGAAAACATTTTAGAAACAGAAAGTATATATAACAAAAGTAATTAAGTTATATGTACTTTCAAAAAATAAAAAGGAGAACGGCGCTCCGGAAATGCCGGCAGAAGTGAAATAATACCGTACAGGCAGGCATGCGGCGCGCTATAATACTAGTAATGGAGGAAATAACAATATTATCGACTTCAGTTGATACAATTCTTCAGAGGTAGTGACAATGAATGCTGGTGTACCAGAGTGTCTATAAAATCCGGTTATAGAGTTAGTAGAGTGCATTTGCTCGTACTAAGCACTAATGCATACATTGAAGTTATCAACTTACTACATATTATTTTCATTTCAACTGTCTACCTATCATGGCGGACAGACGGACAGACAGACAGACAGACTGCGAAGTCTCAGTTATAGGGCCAGTTTTTACCCTTTGGGTGCGGAACCCTAAAAACAATATTCCAAGTATTTTACTTTCAATGAGTTACTTTGTAATCTACTTTCTAATGACAAAAGTGTAACTAATTAGGTAGTTCTTTACTTAATAAGGGCTTGTCTACGTCGCAACGTCGCGTCGGTAACGTGAAACGACGCTTTCGCGGCACGGTGCAATGTCGTCGCACGGTCAACGATGCCTTTCTGAGTCGTGTCAGTTCACGACATGGCAACGTCGCCGCAGAACGGCGCAGAATGTACCGGAATTTTAAAAAACACTGCCAGAATATAAACAATGTACTGTAGCGGAACTCGGCCGAGTCCTTGAAATGCTTACCTACGATTGAGCGTGGCCGAGCGGAGAGCTAGGGCTGGTACGTTTACAAATAAGGTGTTGACAGTGGGCAAGCGTCGCGTCGCGGCACAACTAACTAAAACTCGTTAGTCGTTCAATGCAGCGAAACGCATTGGCAGCACGTCGGCACGGCGCGCGTGACACTCCATGCTACTGTTATTTGAGGTTTCGTTAGTGGCCGTGTAAATAACGCGTGCACCAATTTGGGCGGTTTAGTATGAAGATGATCTACTGTAAATTATTAAATTGTGACACGGCGATACAGAGTCGTGCATTTTTACGGCAACGTGAATTTTCACGTGCCGCGCCACCGCACCGTTTAACGTTGACGACATTTAACGTGGTTTTAACGTGGACACCGTTTAACGTGGACACGTCAACAGGACACGTGGACATTGAAAAGTTCCTGAAGCGTAACTTATCTCATCAACGGGGGCTCACCTACAAAATTAAATCATAATACACACTTAAATAATTAACGTAAACGGTGGAACAATTTCATTAATATTCCATCTGAAATCGAGATGAAATACAAATAGGTATCAAATTATAATATTTTTTTTGATTTCATCTGCTGCTGTAATGTAGGTCTGCTGTAATCTGCGTATTTATTATTTACCTTTTCTCGACAATAAATTTTTTTCGTTATGTTATGTTCGTCTTTCTTTAATATGTGCTTCGGGTTCATGATCAGTGTTGGCTCAATAAACTAAACGTATGGTCATTCTAGACGACACTTTGTCCAGTCTTTGTGAATATCCTTTGAAATTACTAACACGATATAAGACTAAAGAAAGCATCTTTGCAAAGTACCGAACAAGCTATGTAGCTTCCATCTTCTCATTTAGAACGTTCCACAACAAATTTATCTCTCAAAGAGTATAAATAGCTACGTACTGAGTACTGACGTACCTTCAAGCTTCAAGCTTAGTGAGTGCTTATTCATGAAAATAAGTCTTAGACGTCTCTTAGCTTTGCACTTTATATAGTTTCGTCCATTGAAGCTTATACGTTTCGTCTCGTAATTTACAAAGCAATTTAGCTTACATCAGGATGAACCTGAATGAAGCATAATATAATTTGTATGAAGCAAGCAAATTTCTACAAAGTGCTAGGTATAAAAAATTCTCTGTGTCTATAACAGCTCAAATACCGATTTCGGTGACTGCAGCTGGTTTCGTTGAATCCAGTTCGGCCAGCAGGAGCTATTTTATAGTGCCCAAGTATGTGCGCAGTAGACAAGAGCACTCTCTCTCCCTTCTTTCATAACCCAGATACGTCTGGCGAGAGATCTGTCCCATGACCGACTTATTGTAAGCCCATTTGATGCATAATTCATCTTTCATGTCAGACAATCAGGTGGATAGCCTCTGCATTGCGGGAATCGAACCCACAACCTCCGGAGTCGACCACTGGACCATGGAGGCGTCTTATAATTCTCTGTGTCTACAATTTTTCATTTCTCATTTTCCTCGTCATGCTATACTGTACGATATTTATATTCATGTTATTACAAAATGCTATTTAAGAAAATATCAAAATATTTTATATGTTTCAAAATGTTTGCGAAAGCAACGCAAAATGTTTTACAAAGACCAAATATATTTTCTAAGTATAAAGAAATCATATTCCCCCGGTTAATTCATGTTAAACTGTTGAGAAGTTCGTTGAAGAAACGGGTCTTTGATCAGTCGATGAATGGTCCCGTCCCTTAGAAGGGCCAGATAAGGCCATTGTTCTGATACATTAAAGATTGGTTTTTTGGATTGGATTGGATTGGGAAGAAATGGTTTTATAGAAGCAATTATAATTAATGAATATTTTTAGAGATCCACACTCCGCAGCCAATAGAGATATTTTCGATTCAACGAACGTTGGAAAAGTGACCTAGGTAATTTAGGTATCTCTTCCAAATGAATTAACCTAATATAATATTTTTCATGACTTTCCCCCGTAGCACTCTAGGGGAGCTATGCGTCAGCTTGAGATATACTTATTACTTGCGCTGTACAGGGACTTACAGAGAACAGGCACAATATAACGCTTGAGTTAACGAGTTAGGCTACATTCCCACGAGCGTTTTTTTGTGGTCGCGATAGAAAAAACTTCACTGTAATTCTGATATTTGACACTTCGATTGTCAGCTCTATATAAATTGGTGGCAAAATTGTTATCTTTAACGGTAAAATTATCATATTGTTTACAGCATAATATAAAATCGAAAATGTAGAGTTTTTAGAGATTACCAAGTTTTGTAGCTTTTTGGTGGTTTTCGGATCGACGCGAGTTTAGTAGTTTTGCAAAAGAAAAGTTGGGACAATGTTTCCGCTCGACCAGGCATAAGGCTAAAATCGTTTGGCAGCCATGAATCATGATGACACGAGTCATCATGATTCATGGCTGTCACGCACACATACTAAACGCGTAAAAACCGGCTTGAAAGATTTTTGTAATCGATGCGATAATCATTTTATTTTGTACTTTTAATTACTCATTCATTCGTATTTTGAAACATAATATGAAACACCTAAAGTGGCCTTTTTAGACCCCCAAATCACACTCGCAACCAGTAAAGCAATCAGAAGTCCATTAAAACGCAGCATACATAATTTCAGCAAGTCCGGTACCTATAAAAAGCGAGGGTCAGAAGTCAAACAAAGAAATCGAGAAAAAAATACGTTGCCAATCGGCAGATCTGTGGGCCTAGCAGGAACATTTGACAGCGGTCGTCAGCGGCGTAAACGTAATGTTACCGAATGAGGATTGTATGAAAATCTGTCAAAATAATGATAGCGCCCGTACAAATTTCATTCGATAACGTTTCGTTTAAACCGCTGTCAAATGTTCCTGCTAGGTCCACTGAGCTTTGGTCGTGTTCGCTTGGCATATTTGTTGGCGCATGCGCTGACTTAGTACTACTACTGACTTAGTAGACACGCGCTAAAAATTACGCCGACGAACACGACCTTACAACTAATCATTTTTACGGTCGAGCACACGACGCAGAATTAATTAATAAGAATTTTTGAGGCGTCCCCGTGCAAAGGAACTTTGCCGATAGTACGTAGTTGAAACTTAAATATTATACTCTTATCACTCGCGTTACGTTATTGAGACAGTTAAGTGACGAATGAATATGTTTTAGTGGCCTCTCTGTTACCACAGCTGTTACCTTTCTTGTAACCATTTATGCTCAATGGCTTATACAGTAATTATTTCATTGCATTATGATCTATCTATTTCTAAAAAAGGAAATATCCATACCACTGACTAACTGACGAATAGACGCTCGCACAGAATATATTTTTATTATTATTATGCGTTTATCAGTATATTTAAGTTTGGAAAGAAGTATTCTTGAGAGTTGGAACACTGCACAAGAATCCGAATGCACTGTAAATAGAACTCTTAGCTAATACAATAGAGATGAAAATTAATTTAATGGTCTGTTTCAAACCAAATGAGGAAGGTGTGTAAGAAACAATACACGAAAGTTTTGAAATATTTCAATTTTTCGAATGTGCAATTCCATTGCGGAGAAATATTCAAAGAACAATTTGAAAACGAGGAATGAAATCACGTTCGGTCACGCCAGAAAATCTAGATTCCGCATATCGGAATAAGGGTTGGCTCAAATTAAAATCCTATTTTCAAAGTAAACGGGAAACGAGCCGGATGACCACCTAATCGGAGGGAACACCAGAAGAGTTGCATGCGCGTATCCGGACTCCGGTCTTAAAAATTTTTTTCCTCCCTTTGCGTTTCCCGTATCCTCAGCATACATAAAGGAAGCGTTATTAAACGTCGCGTTGGTTTTCTGTAAGGCTCACAGTATTTCTCCGGTCGACTCGGCCTAGTGGAGGTTTTTAAGTTCGTGACATCTGACAGCTGTTTGACAGGACTAGGACCCGAAATCACTTCCGACACCAGATGGCACTTTGTATGAATCGGGTCTGCCTCCGAGCGGCAGAAAAAATATCGAAACTCTCATTGTAAGAATTCGAATTTTAACCATGGGAGAGCCATGCTTCGGCACGAATGGGCGGGCTCGACCGGAGAAATACCACGGGCTCACAGAAAACCGGCGTGAAACAGCGCTCGCGCTGTGTTTCGCCGAGTGAGTGAGTTTACCGGAGGCCCAATCCCCTACCCCCTAGAAATGCCGCAGTTGAAAAGCAATTTGTTACCCCAGGAGGGTACCAACTGCGTTGGAGAATCCCTCTCTGGACGTCCATGCTCAGGAACCCCTGGAACTGAACGTGAACGTCCAGGCTGCCCCTCGTATTCTGGGGAGGGCAAAACTGTGCTCCAATCTGCTCGGGGCAAGAGCAAACGCACAAAGGCACCCTTCTCTATATTAAACATGGATTTTGTAATATCAGGGGATTACACTCCAACCTTAATGCCGTCCATTACCACCTTGAGACGGCAATGCCGGCTTTGCTCTTTTTAACTGAGACGCAGATATCATCTCCGAGTGACACATCATACCTTTTCCACCCAGGGTATTCTCTCGAGCACTCCTTTCTGCCCAAAGCTGGAGTGTGTGTGTATATCAGAGATGATATCAGCTCTCGCCGCCTCAGCAATCTTGAGGACAGGGACCTGTCAACGTTATGGCTCCGCATAGATTGCGACGACCACCCTCGCGTCTATGCGTGCCTATATAGGTCCCATAGTGGTGACCCCGAGACGGACCGACTCTTGGAACACCTGCAAGCTGCTTCAGATTTTGTGCAGCGGCAGATCCCATCCGCAAAGATCATAATACTTGGCGACTTTAATGTCCACCACGCCGACTGGCTCAATTCCAGTAAAACTGACCATGCGGGGAGATCTGTCTGCAACTTTGCCCTTGCGAACGACTTGACACAACTGGTTACTACGTCTACGCGAATCCCTGATGTGGATGGTCAGAATCCTTCCTTGTTGGACCTTCTGCTGACTTCAAATCCTGACGGCTACCAAATATCCGTAATCGCACCACTTGGTTCATCGGATCATTGCCTTGTTAGGAGTTCTGTGCCACTTACGACGGTGTTACGACAGCGTGCTGTTAAATACCGTCGTGTGTGGCACTACAAGTCAGCAGACTGGGATAGGATGCGGTCGTTTTTTACATCCTATCCTTGGGGGAACGTGTGCTTCTCGCCGGATGATCCCGACAACATTGCCAACTCTGTTGCCGATGTGGTGATGCAAGGGATGGAACTTTTCATTCCGTCCTCTGTAGTGCCAACTGGCGGCAGATTTCGTCCCTGGTTTGGTTCATCCCCCAAATAAGCTTCTCGCCGGAAGCAGGAGGCTTACCAATCCTGGGCCAATGCAGTGTCTGCTCGGGATTTAAATACCAGCACATATAAAAAGGAGTACAACCTTGCCTCTAGGTCCCTCAAGAAAGAGATCACTCGGGCAAAGAAACAACACGTCAATAGAATTGGTAAGAGACTTGAGCGTCTCCCCTCGGGAACCCGTGCATTCTGGTCTCTGGCCAAAGCTATTGAAGGAAATTTCTGCAAGCCAACCCTACCATCCCTACGCGTAGGAAATGGATCGTTGGCCCAGGACGCAAAGGATAAAGCCGATCTTCTGGGCAAGCTCTTTGCGTCAAACTCTACCCTGGATGACGGGGGGCAGAAACCGCCGACCATACCGCGATGCACGATCATCATGTCGGATATTCGGTTTCATCAGCGCTCAGTGCGAAAAGCCCTCCGTTCCCTTGATATCCAAAAGTCGAGTGGGCCTGGCGGAATCCCTCCTATTGTGTTGAAAAAGTGTGCTCCAGAGTTGGCTCCGGTCTTGACGCGTCTTTTTCGGTTCTCCTACTCTTCTGGCATCGTCCCAGCTTCTTCGAAGACAGCCTTGGTGCACCCGATCCCCAAAAAAGGTGATCGCTCAAATCCTTCCAACTACAGACCAATCGCTATAACCTCTCTCTTCTCGAAGATAATGGAATTCATTATCAATAGCTAGCTTCTTCGATACTTGGACGGCCAGGGATTACTAAGCGACAAACAATACGGGTTCCGTAAGGGTCGCTCGGCTGGTGATCTCTTGGCGTACCTAACTCATCGTTGGGCTCGGGCAATTGAGTCGAAGGGAGAGGCATTGGCTGTTAGTTTGGACATTGCGAAGGCCTTTGATCGGGTTTGGCATAAAGCGCTGCTATCAAAGCTTCCATCATACGGGCTGCCCGAGAAATTATGTAAGTGGGTCACTAGTTTTTTAGCAGATAGAAGCATAAAGGTCGTAGTTGACGGCGAATGCTCGGAAACTCAGTCTGTTGATGCTGGTGTCCCTCAGAGCTGTGTGCTATCGCCTACCCTATTCATACTGCATATCAATGACATGTTACAGACCAACGGCATTCATTGCTATGCGGATGATAGTACAGGTGATGCTGTATATACCGGCTCCCCCAATATTTCTCGGCTAAATGTCATTGAGAGTCGAAACGAACTTGTGTCTAAAATAGAGAATTCATTGGAGAAAGTCTCTGAATGGGGTAGACGTAACTTAGTCCAATTCAACCCCGCCAAGACACAAGTCTACGCGTTCACCACTAAAAAGTCACCAATGGTCGTATATCCTCCTTTCGAGGGCACATCTTTAACCATCTCCCCTAGCATTGAGATACTTGGCGTCAGCATATCGAGCGAAGTCCAGTTCCGATATCATCTAGAGGGTAAGGCCAAGTTAGCCTCGAAGAAGCTTGGTGTTCTTAACAGAGCGAGACAGTACTTCAGTCCGGACCAACGCCTACAACTCTACAAGGCGCAGGTTCGGCCTCATATGGAATATTGTTCTCATCTGTGGGCAGGGGCGCCAAAATACCAACTGCTCCCTCTGAATCGTATCCAACGAAGGGCCGCTCGAATTGTTGACTGCCATAGTGTTTCAAACAGCTTGGACCCCTTGGAATTACGCCGAGATGTAGCTTCACTCTGCATCCTCTATCGGTTGTATCCCGTGATACAACCGATAGAGGATGATTCCGAACAATTCCTCAGAGCACTCCCCGTGGAGTGCTCTGAGGAATTGTTCGGAATCATACCACCTGCAACTTTTCGCCATCGTCCCACGCGAAAAACATACCATCCTCATCACCTTGATGAGTGGCAGTCTTCCACCGTGCGCTTTTCGCGTAACTTTCTGCCGAGCACTATAAAACTCTGGAACGAACTGTCACCAGCAGTATTTCCGGACCTATACGACCTGCAAACCTTCAAGAAGAGAGCGTATTCCCTCTTAAAAGGCCGGCAACGCACCTGCAGCTCTTCTGATGTTGCGAGTGTCCATGGGCGACGGTAGTTGCTTACCATCAGGTAACCCGTTTGCTCGCTTGCCCCCTTATTTAATAAAAAAAAAAAAGAATATTGCAGCAGAGCGTAGACTGATGTCAAAGTTTAAAAACTTTTTGTGTAGTGAATAAAGTTCAATTTTAAATAGCTATCATCAAATGTAGCGCCGCGTACCGTACCGTATCCTTGGATGTTTTGCTTGTGACGTAAAAAATTTAGTAAATTATATTTCACCTTACATTTTTTTTAATCTAAAATTTGTATTTGTGTTTTCACCATGAAAGAAATAAAAAGAGGTAATAAGGAATAACTTATGTTGGCGCTTGGACCTTGGTACAGACGACTAAAGATACGATTAATGATACATACAGAATTTCCCTCAAAATACTCGTCACGAAGTCATTAAAGTTTCGCAATAGTTTAATAATACCTTAACTTTTCACCTGAATTTATGACGTCATAAAAAGGGGTCAATCCGATGTAATGGTACCTACTTAGGTGATTATTTATATACTCACACGAGCGAAATATGCGGGCTTATGTTAACAAATGTTTCTACTTTTCTTGGAGTATACAGGTTGTTTTTCCAGTCAGTATCCAAACTTTCAGGAGTGAATATACTCTTGAATATAAGCAACATTTACTACAGGATCAACTATCCTACTTGAAAAAAAAATCAGCTGGTTCCTACAAAATGCTATCTATGCCGTACCCCTTTTTTTAAACTAACAAAACAAAATAAAACATCGAGGAAAAATGTAAATTTTGTGTAACGAAACATTGCTAGCCCTAAAAATAATTATCAAAAAATGTGAAATAAAAATATGTCAACAACAGAAGTAAAACATTAAATGTGCATACTTTGAAGTAGTTATTCCTTGTACATTGTACCTACATTCCTTAAGTACTTCGTTTTCGAATTTTAAATTTCTTCAAAAGGAAATTTGTTTTTTAATTTTAATAAATAGCTAAAAAAATAGCTAAGTTTTTAGTCTTTCTTTTACACACAATTGTTAATTGTTAAAATTTCTGCGATTTAAGGTTAATAGTTATATTATTTAATTGCATTTTCCTATATTTAATACTTATTTAATCCTAGTATGTAACTAAAGTATTTATTTTCCGAAATAAAAACAGATAAAATATTTTTTTATAGGGTTGATACACAATATTTTTTTTTCTAGACAATGTTAATTATCTTAAAAGATACCTTCTTTTTGAAAGTTAGTTCTCTGACACTACATCTCAACTATATCAAGTTTCATTATTGATGTATAGGTATATATACATGTAGGCATATAACCTAGCTTATTTTTTAACAGGCACTTTTATGGTGTACCGCATTTCCTAAAACTTTTATAACTAGCTGTTTCCCGCGGCTCCGCCCGCGTAAATATACTATCGAGTATCCGGCGGGATAAAAAGTAGCCTATGTTTTAATCCAGTGCCTAAACTACTACCATACCAAATTTCATCAAAGTCCGTTTAGTATTTTTTGCGCGAAAGAGTAACAAACATCCATCCATCCATCCTCACAAACTTTCCCATTTATATTATTAGTAGGACATATATACTAATATACTATACGTTCAAGTAAGTACCTAACGCTGAATGAATTTTTTTTTTTGAAAAAACATACAGGTACTATGGAGTGTATAATATTTGAGTTAATCTATACTAATATAATATAAAATATAAAGAGGAGGATCTGGGGGCCTCAGTATCCTTCCACGTGGTCAATTCTATATTTGTGCCGAACATCGTTCCAGTATTTGCGAAGCCCATTCAATGCCATAAAACAAATATACCTATAAACTAACAGGGGGTCTAAAAAGGCCACTTTAGGCTACGTTTCATATTATTATGTTTCATATATTTTTCTCCATACAAAAATCGTGAAATTGTAAAATAGCTACATGATTCATCTGATTTCATCATATTAGAAAACATCAATTTTGACAGTTTTCAATAGAAATACGTAAAATGGCGCACATAATATGAGTTGACAAAAATATATGAATCATAATATGAAACACCTAAAGTGGCCTTTTTAGACCCCCTGTTAGTTTGTAGGTATATTTGTTTTATGGCATTGAATGGGCTTCGAAAATACTGGACCGACGCATGGCACAAATATAGAATTGACCACGTGGAAGGATGCTTTTGCGGCAAAATGTACGTTTCCTGCGGTATTTCTTTTTACGCGCACGAAGTCGCCGGCTACATATTATATTGTAACTAGTTATAAAAAACCGTCCAAGTACGAGTTAAACTTCTGCACTATTATTATACAACTATTAAATATTAGTATCGAGCAAAAAACAGCGACAAAAACATGTTTATTGTACGGGAAATCCTTAAATATTTATTTCATTTTAGTTTTACTATTTAATTTAAAGCTAAATATACCTATTGACATTATTAATATCGAGCAAAAAATCACGTTGTATGGCAGCCCGCCTTATTTATTTTATTCTTTTTTATTTATATTTTATTATAGCGGCGACAGAAATACATCATCTGTGAAAACTTTTTCTGTCTAGCTTTTACGGTTCACGAGATACAGCTTGGTGATACACAGACAGACAGACGGTCGGACAGCAAAGACTCAGTAATTGGGTACGGCACCTTGAAAATAACACACTGTATAGGCGGCAACCAGAAATTTGCCCTCAATAAATTCTTAGGGAACCAGTGTTTAACTAAAGCTGTCTTGAACCCTCAACAAATTAATTAGACGAAGATAGGATTAGTAATCTATCCCTAGGTTTAGTTAAGTTATACAATATAACAAAAAAATAAAAAATAAAGAGCTTTGGGAATTTTACTATCGAACGATTATCCACGGCGAATGAAATTAGTAAATTAGGCTAGATGTAAGCGTAAATTTTACACCTGGATTACAACGGCATAGGTCGCTTATCTGCAGAAGCTAGCGTTAAATTATTAAATAATTTCAACGAATATTCATATAAAATAATTACAATTTACAATTTATTGATTTACTCCACTTATCCATTGATCTGAACTGAAATAACTACGGAAAATGAAATCTGACTGAAAATTATACAATTTATTAGTATTTTCATTTGTGGTCGCCACATTTTTATGCAGCAGATAAAAAACTCCCAATGTCTTTTTTACATAGTAAAATAATTGGTTAGGACTTAGGATACATGGCGCTTGTAACATAAAAGGAAAATGTTCGAAAAACAATGGAAATAAAAACAGTAGGTTAGGCACGTTTTTGAGTTGCGAGTTAAAATTATAATTTTAAAATTGACGTCGGCTAAAATCTGATAACATCGAAAAATGGATGAATGTGAACAATAAAATGGTGTCCCAAATACATTAGAGCTAAAAGCGAAGGTCAGGTAAGGTTAAGGGGTAGCATTTCTATTTAATAAAGGACAAGGGCATACCAGACATACCTACAGGACCCCGCATTAACTCCTTTATGAGCATAGCCACGAGCACCAAGATATTGTGCCAAATTTTTAAAGAAATGGTACCTATTAATGTGTTTTGATGTCTTTGATAAATGTGGCGTGTATCTAAGTGAGTGCTCGTTAGTGTCTTATACTTTAAACGAGCAATTTTTGTATTTTTTACACATATACTAGCTGACCCGACAGACGTTCTGTCCTAACTATGAAGTATGATGAACTGGAATAAATAAATATATAACTAACTACCTACAATCTACATACTACAATTTCTATACCAACAACTACACCTACACCCACGACTAAGGTAGTATGTGTTGGATGTAGGTGGACGGGTCAGCTAGTCTTGTACTAAATAAAATATCTTTGCGCTCTCTAAGGCGCTGAGGTCATTAACTACACAGAATGAGGTGATTTAAAGAGAAAGCAAAGACTTTGCCTAAATAACATTGTGGGAAGAGTGGATGCCCCAAAGGGAGATCTCCGACCGAGCGTGGTAGCATGCTCGGTCAGGCCGAAGCCCGTTGTAGTAATTTCAGGTGTCGTATATATACTGCCGATCTTAGAAAACTTCGATAGCGCGATTCAGGATTGTGGCACTAATTGGTCCGCCATATCACTCCCCCCCGAAGACCTGAGGTCGAATCTTGAGTCGTCTTGCTTGAGTCGCCAGTGCCAGAGTCCCAGTGAGTCGGAACTGTGATGCTGCTGCGCCGGCTCCAGTGAGTCGGAGTGCTGCCGTGCGGGGCCGATGCTACGTGCTGACCAGGAGAGATGTGCTCTGCTTGCTGACCGGTCGTTGTAGTGAGAGTGCCCGTTGAAGTCGATGAGGGTTCGATCAGGCCGCGGTGCGTTGAGGCTGGTGGTCGAGGTACCCGATGAGGCTGAGGCGTGGTGCGGATGGGTAGGGAATGATGATGATAATGTCCAGAAGGAGGCATGTTCTGTCGAGGGTCACCAATGTGGAAAGAGTGGATGCCCCAAAGGGAGAAAGGGAGTCAGGCCGAAGCCCACTTGTATGATTTTTTTTTTCGAACGGGTCTATGCTAAGGGTCGGGTTAAGACCGCTGTAGCTAAGTCGGACTATAACTAGCCTGGTGGCTAGTTTGTTTGGTGGTAGACGATGGGAGGGTTTGACCCTCCCTAACATCACCCGGGTGATGTTCAAACCGGATATTGGGGACAGCTACGGATTAGGAGCTATTATTATGACAGGGGAGACGCGGGTCTCTCCTGCTGAGGGGTCCGACCCCTTCCTCACTCGCTGATGAGTGAGGTTGCTCGCGCGCGGTAGCAGAGACTAGCGGCGTGCGAGTTATCGCGATAGAGGAGCTCTCGATTTGGTCGATATCGGTACTGAGAGGGCCGTCCCTCTCCCCTTCCGCGTACGGTCGGGATGACTCGCGCGCGTACGTCCTAATGTCGATGAGGTTCGCGGTATTGGTAGAGCTCTCTATGTCAATATCGCGGTCGCGGACACTATTTAGGAGTGTACCTAGACTACTAGGATGCGAACTCGAACTCGGGTTCGGGTCCGGTCCCGTGTTAGGGTCGGTCTGTACGTCTGTACGTGTTGTCGTGTCGGATGTGGGACCTCGGGGTAGGCGCCGGCGTCGACCCCGGTGCGATGCTAGCGTCGCGGGTGCGTGTGGTTTGTGTTTACGTAACTGTACACAGTACGTTACGTATTTTGTGATCGGGTCAACGGGATCGGCTAAGATATGCTTAGGCCGTTTGTGCGGGTGTCGGAAAGTCTGTGCGTCGTGGTTATAGTCCAGTGCCTTATTGATAAGGGGGTTTGGGTGATTTTTGCCTTTATCAAAGAATCTCTCTACGAGTTCCTTGATATAGACTTTAATAGTGACTAGTTCGCAGTCCCTATGCAAGTCGATGTTACGCATGTACCAGGGGGCGCCTGTTGCCATGCGTAGAAACCGGTTCTGGACTCTTTGTAGACGGTCCATTTGAGACTCGCTTATCTGTGCGAAAGAGACGCACGCATAAGTGAGTATCGTTCTAATGCAAACCTTATATAATGTAAGCTTATGTCTTAAGGACATTTTGCTTCGCGAATTAAGTAGCGGATATAATTTGTAGAGTACAAATTTCGCTTTGCGTAAAGTGTTACTGATGTGACTCGAAAACGTCATCGACTTGCCTAGTACTACGCCTAAATATTTGACCTGAGAGACCTCAGGGATAATGTTGCCGTGCAGGCTAATAGGGCTCATTAATTTACGGGGGCAATTACGTCTCGCTGCCCTATTACTATTGAATTGAATGGCGTGACTTTTGTCGGGATTGACTTCTATTCTCCATTTGGAGAACCAATTACCGAGGGCGGTAACTGACTCCTGGAGGGCTTTAGACGCGGTAAGGGCTCGTGTGTTTGAATAATAAAGGGCTGTGTCGTCCGCGAACATAGCTAATTGCACCTTAGCGTGTTTGGGGATGTCACTAGTGTACAGGTTATATAGGGAGGGCGAGAGGACCGAGCCCTGCGGTACTCCCGCCTCCATATATCTTGGCGACGACAGTGCGCCTTCTACGCGGAAATGAAATTTACGATTTTTTAAAAAATTACTAATTAGTAAAACGAGATAATCGGGTATTTCCATTTTTGATAGAGTTTGTATAACAGTCCGTTATGCCAAATTTTATCAAAAGCTTTTGCAATGTCAAAGAATACGGCACATGTCGTCTTCCTGTCGTTTTTGCTAGATAATATGTACTCCGTTAAGCGGTGTACTTGAGCGGGACAGCTGTGCATTTCGCGGAAGGCAAACTGCTCGTCTGGAAGGAGTTTTTTGTCGGTTATGACGTCATTAAGGCGCCTTTTAATAACTGTTTCGTAGACTTTACCAAGGGAGCTAATGAGACTTATTGGACGGTAGCTACCAGGCACCTTCCGGGGTTTCCCCGGCTTGTGGATACCTATGACAATAGCTACTTTCCAAATGTCTGGAAATGAACATCCTACTAAGAGGGCGTTAAAGATGTTCACTAGGAGTTGAATTAGCTCGGACGGTAACATTTTAAGTGTTTTGTTTGAAATACCGTCGAGGCCTGGGGCCTTTTTGGCATTCATACACTTAATAATGTCACTGACCTCCTCCGAGGCCACCATCCTCACCCTGTCTACATCAGGTGGCCTCGAGAGTCGGCTGTTGACCTCGCTATTAACTAAGCTAAGGTGCACGGGATCGATCGGGAGAGTACTCGGCCGGCACTGTTGTTCGAAATTATCAGCTAGGCACTCGGCCTTGTCAATGTCTTCGAATGCAGGAGGACGGTTAGGTCTATCTAACGGAGGCATATCGCTCTCCGTGTTGTTTTTGAGGGCCTTCGCGAGTGGCCAGTACGCCACATGAGACGGTTCTAAATCACTGAGAAGTCGATCCCAACTCTCGGCTTTGTGTTGTTTGATTTTAAACTTAACTTCCCTCTCGTAGTGACGGAGGGCTTTCCTCCACTCTTCCGACGGGTAGCGATCATATGTGCGCTTAGCCGCATTTCGGAGTCTGATGGACTCCCTTATGTCCTCAGGGAGGGGCCAACGGCCCTTGGGGGTCGTTGGCACCTCCCTAGATGAGTTCTCTATGGTCGCTACCAGATGGTCGGTCAAGTGGGAGGCGGCCTCTATGGCTGTCTCTTTACTATCTATAATATCGGGGATTTTATCTAAGTGGCTAGATTGAAGGACTTTGATGTTTTCCGCTAATGATTTATAATCTACTATCTTCCTAGTACTAGAATTATTGGGGTTAAGACTACCAAGTGTAATCGTAACCGGTCTGTGGTCCGAGTTAAGCTCGTGGAGAGTCTCAATATAGATATTGAGAGAAACATTTTTAACTAAGGCTATGTCTATCGTACTAGGATCGCGTATGACACCGTTGATGTTTTCATTGGTGTCATAGCGAGTGGGGTCGGTGGGAGCTAATAGTGCAAAATTTAAAGTGTCGGTTAAACTACAAAGGATGGTGCCGTTTCTATTGTTATGAACATTACCCCACTCGGTGTGTTTGCAATTAAAGTCGCCGGCAATGATGACAGCGTTACCTAAATTGAATAGCGTCTGTAGGTCGCTTGAATGGAGTTCTTTGTTGCACGCTAAGTACGCGCTTACTATAACAATGGGTCCGTGACCGGACATACTAATGTGGCAAACAGATGTTTCTAAAGTTAACAATGGCGGTGGCTCTAGGGGAATACAATGTAGTGATTTTTTATAGTAGATAAAAGTACCTCCGAGTCGGGATCGAGTTCTATCGTTTCTGACTATTTTGTAGTTAGCTATTTTAGGGCTCCTCATACTAGGTTTTAAAAAAGTCTCCTGCACTAGAAGAATATCGACATTTTGGCTGCTTACAAAACTTGTATGAATTTCAGATGTCGCATATATAGTGCCGATCATAGAAAACTTCGATAGTGCGATTCAGGATCGTGGCGCTAATTGGTCCGCCACAACATCAATACAATCAGTTATGTGCCGTAAACAGCGTAATGTCATTTTATTTAATTAAATAATAATAATTATTTTTCAGCCCAAACGTCTTGACTTAAGCAGTATGCCCAGCGATCATATTTCCAAAATATCCGTAATGATCGCTTTTCATATTTTTTCTGCCGTTAGGGAGCAGACCCAACGCACACAAAGCGTCATCTGGTGGCGTAAGTGATATTAAAAGCGGTTTTTCGATTATTTTTCGGTTACCAGGCGGCGCTTGGTAGCCCGACGGTCCTTGTGGTGTCAAAAAGCTGTCAGATGTCAGGAATTTAAAAGCTCTCATTGGCGCGGGACGCGATGCGCGCGGGATATCAGTAGGTATCGCCTTAACTTTTCTACACGCAGATATAATATTTATTTTTTATTTTTTATTTATTATACTTTATGCACACAATATGGTACAATAACTTTTCACCAACTGGCGTGTTGACGGACTTATTCTATTGCCCTCGTCTATTTCAGTCTGAAACAATTTAACTGTCTGCAAGTAATCGCTAGTAATTTTAACTTAAACTCCATTCCTCTCGGGCGCCCCAAGCGATAAACGACATATGACGTCAGGCGCCCCTCTTCAAATCTGACGTATGACCTAGGTTACCTAGGTACGCTAAAATGCAGATTTCGACGAAAATTCGTATGAGTGCACTTATATTCGGAATCTACGTAAAATTTGCTTTAATAAGTATTTAATATAATCTAAAAAAAAATAAAAAAGTGGAATAATTCTAATAAGAATATCGCACAAGTTTGTAAAATCACACCTTTGTTGTCGAAAAAAGCATTTAAAAAACAATTTAAGACGCTAGACACATTATAAATAGACTAATTATATTAAAAACAAGTTATTTTATTATTATAAATTAGACACAATATCTTCTGCTTGATAAAATTGCAAAAAAATATAGTTTAAAGCGAATGCGTTATTTCAAAAATAATCATTGTAAGAGACGCAAGTTCAAAAGCCTTTTTGGACCTGATTATCCACATAAAATGTATTTTTTGTAGTCTCATATTAAACCTTACCTAATATAGAGTTTTTTGTTAAAAAAAAAATCATGTATATTAAGTGGCCCGATCATTATAAATCTTAAAATACAAAAAAAAACGGTAAAAATTCCACTGTTACATAACAGGCTGATAATTGTTTCACGGTTTGATGTTTTTACATATGAGCTGTTGTGTCAAAAACTACACAAAATATAGAACCAAAATAAATAAATACACATCTCTTAGACTTTTCTAGAGTTATTAAAAATTGTTTGAAAAACTGATAAAATTTCATGGTTATGTAATAATTTACGAACAAAAAACCTTTGGGGTCGTCTTTTGTCAAATTTATTTTAATGTTTTTGTAAGACATAAAAAATAACCTAATTGACTATTTTACATAAAAATATTAGTCTTCTTTCGTCAATTTTTTTAAATGTTTTTGCTAGGCATAATTGAGTATTTTACATAAAAATATTAGTACGTTAGATTATAGATTTTAAATTAAAAGTATATATTTTATTTATTTATAGTTATATCTATCATATACTTGTTATGTTTTAGTATGTTTTTTATACGAAAATAAAAAATTGGATTGTATGTATAAAATAAAACCGACTTTTAGGCGACTCCGCAGTTGTATGTTCATTAGTAATATAAATTTTCGCCGCCATTTTGCTTTGAAAATGCCTGGCGTCCCGACACCGTACAACGGTTACTAGCAAACATCGTAGTATTATTTTTTATTTTACTGATTTATTTATAACACTAACTAGTTCTTTTATTATAGTAAGACAATCGTTAATAATATTTTCTATTATTAAAAGTTAAATCTTACCAATAAATATTCATAGTTTATTATAATACAAAACTGTTTTTGTAACGGTTATTATTTGTGTTGGTATATGGACGCAACTAAATTATAAATTACAAGTTCATAATAGCAAAACTATGACGAAAATTGATATTACTTATTTTAGATAAAATTAGCTACTTGCCAAAAACTTTCTTAACAAGAGTGCATTTCACAACACACTGTAATCCAGTCGCGAAGTATACTAAACAATGAAAACAATTTGATACCACTTAAGTTGTCTTCAAGTGGCTATATCTTTTTATATTTGTTAGGATTATAAATGTGTATATCATAGATTTGTCATCCTTTTCATTAGCTTCAATATTAAATACATTAAAAAAAGACCACCATACATTTTTTGTACGTTATTTAATTGGTTTTTGGTACTATTTAACTAACGAAACGACCGTACAACGGTGGTTGGGCGTTTTGCGGGGTAAAGCTAATAACCGTACAACGGTGATGGGACGATGATGATGAGTTATTTTCCTCCCGTTTTTGTGCATAATGAAAAAGTAATGATTCTTAAATATTGTTTTCAATACAAGCATTTACCTCGGCTTCGGCCGCGATTTTTTTCATAAAATTTTGGACTTCCTTTCCCTGGATTTTGAGGAGTCCTTTTTTGTGGATCCCAAGTTACTTTAATTACAAAATACAAGAGGTCGCCTAGTAGAAGAAATTCGTCCACAATTCATATTTGAAGATATATTTAAGAAAGGAAATTATTAGTTTCTTTCTCTCGATGCGCAATAAAATTTATAAATATTGTCTTGTAGTCTACCATTAGCGAACTCATTCTAAACTATTTTTGCTCATTTCATTTGAATTGCGTTTGGGAATAAAATATATATTACGATCGTGTCACGTGAGACGATCGTGTGTAGCCTGTAGTATAGGCTATATAGCCTGATGCGTCTTCCATCAATCTCTTGGACCCAGAAACAGAAAGTGTCGCTCCACAATGTTCAATATTTATTAGGTGTGGTTACAGAAGGTCGATTTTGTTAATGAAACACAGCAATAATACAGTAATTGCAATCCAGTGCCGATGTTAAAACTGCAAAATGGTATTTGCATAAACGTCAAACCCCCTTTTGATTGGTCCAAACTTCAAAAATCAGTTTATGATACCAAGACGATCATTCATTTATAATGAAATAAAAGTAAAATGAAAGTGTTTGTTAATTACGAGAATTGGAGTTCAGGTTACACTTGGTGTTTCGGTTACGGCTATTACTACACAGTTAGCGCTCTTACCCACAAGAGTTTTTTTGCGGTTGCAATATTGTATTAGCGCAGAGTTCTATTTATAGTGCTGATTTTTCTGTCGCGACCACTAAAAACACTAGTGGGAACGTGGCTTTACGGTTGGTCACAAATTCTTTACTGACAGTAAAGAATTTGTGATTTTTTTGACAAATTCGAATTCGGTTGCGGCAAAGAATATATATATTTTTATCAATTTTTTCATAATATTTACATGCCCATCCGACGCATGGATCATCTTTCTTGTAAGACAATCAGGTGATCAGCCTGCATTGCAAACTTGGAAACAACATTTTTTGTTGTTCCAATGCGGGAATCGAACCCATGACCTCCTAGTCGAGAGCCAAGCTCTAACCACTAGACCACGGAGGCTGTAATATTACTAACGTGAGGTAAAGAATATATATTACTAACGTAAAGAATCGTCATTCCACCTATTTACACGAATGACAACTCGCGGCTGTGAGTGCGTGACTGGGCAGAGCTGGCCGTTGGTCGTTTCGTGCTTTGACATAATTGACAGTACAATTTCATAATATTTATGATATATTTGTTTGACGCGACGTTGAAAATTATTATGGTGTCAACTTTAACCTTACGTCAACATGGCTGACATTCGCTGGTGCTCGAGCTGTCACTTGTAGAGAGTGTCGCCCCTGTGATTGCGGTTACGTACGCGGCGGTTCGTGTTACATGTTCGGTTACAGTTACATAGTTATAGGGGGCTAAATTCAAATGTTACATTTAAACTAGTTCGAATTTATAAGCAAAGTAATTGCATAAAATAATAAATGCAGTCGATTTGATAAATTAAGTAAATATTTTATATCGTGCATTGATATAGTTAATTCGCCACAATCATAATATTAGATCAATCGCAAAGAATTTTTTACTCTTCGCAGAAGGTTAGATTAGTAAGTAAGTTTGAAACTTAGGGGACTATTAAATATAATATGCCTCTGTCATGAAGAAATTACTTTAAATTGAATTTTAGGCCCGTATTAATAAAGCGTTCTCACACTCGTTCCCAAGACCTTTCTTGGCTGAGACAGTCTCAAGTAACGATTAGCTTCTCAAGACGGTCTTTAATTCATAGTGTGATCTCAAGACCGTCTCAGTTGATAACGTTATTGAGATCACTTACTCAACTTTTAAGCGTCATCTACACGACAAAGAACGAATAAAATAACGTTTCGTTTACACTTCTACAAAGAACGGATTTATTGATTATACATTCCTTCAATATTTCTTTTTTTAATGTAATTTTTAATAATATAAATACCAAAAAAGTTTAGTCTGTATTTTTTATATTGAAAAAACTGTTTTTCATTAATTTTTACGTAGATACCTATTAATATTTATCATTGTCCAGCATATTAATATCCATATTTTTTTTACAACTACGTAAAACGGAATGCGGATCATTGCCATTCGAAAAAAGTTCTTCTTCTTCTTATTCTTTAAAGTGGCTCCTTAGTTATTCGCCAATGTGTTGTGTTGACGAAAACTCTACCTTATGAATGGGTTTTATGAATAAACAAGGGCACGGTGTACAGGAGGAAGTCTGTTGAATAATCTAAAACCTAGAACAGACAAATTTAGGGCCGGTATGTGGTACTAAATATAAGTAACTAAGTAGGTATGTACATAAAGTTTCAGTAAAAGGAGTATTTACAAAACACAGAACAGATTTAAGGTTGATAGGGCGAGGAATTGTAGGAGGGAGGGATCATAATATAATGAGGATTATTTTTTGGGCAGCGAAAAAAAGTTCTGCTGTCAAGTGTCAAATCAAGTCAATTAATATAAATCAAATGGGTAATTCGTTTAATATAAATAAATAAATAAATATATTTTATTTAATTTTTAATTATAAATAAAATCGAAAATATTTCTACAAATACTCGACACTGGCAGAATGGTGCAAAATCTTTGCAACCGCGATTACCAAAAAATAAAAGAATAAGTATCAATCATGTATAGATATAGCATCTTTTTTTATAACTTTATTTTGTGTTGAGTATGTAGTATAAATTCTGAGTTTGTTTAATGATAAATATTAAGATTTTAATTTACATAATTGTAACACACCCAAAAACACCACAAATAATAATATACTGTATCCCATTTCCAAGCAAGCCGTTCTCAAGTCAAGGTTTGACTGTACCCACGAAACCCCGTCTCAAGTAACAGTTTGACAGCAATGACAGCGTACTTGAGTAACGAGTCTCGTTTATTAATACGTTCGCACTCACTTGATACGCCGTACCTACAGCTGTACTTAAGTATCGTCTATTAATTAAAACAACATCTTAAGTACTTTCTTGAGAATTGTCTTAGAGTTAAGAACGCTTTATTAATACGGGCCTTAGACAATTACCGGGTGGAGACGCATTGTTTACATGAGAAAAAGGTGTTTTACAGAGCTTAGAAAAATTATATATGAACTAGTAAATCATTTTGTAATGTGAATCAAAAGCTCAATTCAATTTCACTTGTAAGGAAACAAACTGAGCAATCTAACTCTGTATCTTGTCCAAGTTGAGCTCTTGTGTCTTGTTTGTTTTGAACCTATACAGGGGCAAATTGTGTTTGAAACTTCATTAAGATCTTCATTAAACCAGGCGTAAGCTTATTTCAATTATAATGTCAAATAAATAATAACCGTGGTGCCCATTTCTTCAGAACTTATTGACTGTTGTCATAATTTGTTCGTATTATATCATAATATTGAACTTGGCTCTCATTTCACATATTTTATGTTTTTGATGGGATTATATTATGAACTCGAGTATTATCATATCTGGCGGGGTACTTTACCACAGTACAGTTCACTCGAATTTGTGAACTTTTCGACAATTATCACATACATTTCTTTATACGCGTATCAGCAGTAAGGCCAGTAAGACATTTTGATATTTGATGACTAACTGTAAACTTAACGCGAATGAACTATAGATTTTAGACTTGGACTATATCCTCCGGAATCCGGAACGCCGGTGAAAATTCAGGGCAAAGAAAATAGAACTCTGCGTTGTACTAAGTACAATAGAGTTGAAAATGGAAGTTTCGAGTGTGGAGCTGACATTCTGACTTTGACATTTGACTCGACTCTATTGTATTAGCGCAGAGTTCTATTTTCAGTGCTCTGAATTTTCACCGGCGCTTCGGATTCCGGAGCAAATAATCGCAGCCTTACGTGTATACACTCACATACTTGCTATTTAGGTGTTGGTGATCTGCAAAAATGCAACAAATCATCCCAAATCAGTTTCCTCCGGTCCAAATTCCTCACGATGTGACCTTGACTCGCACTTTAATCCTGACTCCTGAGGAACTCGGCAATAAACCCGCGCACTTACTTAAGCAGAATAAGCATGCGACACCTGGAGCTGTAGTGAAGGGACACATGTCGATATTCGAGAGTCCCGGTCGATTCTAAAGCCCAGGTTATGTCCCGGGCGGTTGAAAACAAGAAACCCCTGTCACTGGATAATAGAAATGCTAATAGAGGCTAAGTATCTGCAAAAACACTTAATGTTCCTCACGTGAACAGCGGCAAGTAGTAAGTTCCGGAAAAAACAGCTGTTTATTTTTAATTAATTTGTACGGAATTTTATAGACGTGGTAGAGAACTAGTTTGCATCAGTATTTCATTCACCATTCATTGTTTTTAATTACTTGGATTCAGATTTAGTCGAGGCTGTGGTATGCAAAACACTGGTTTTAATGTTAACACACGTTAAGCGCTGAATTTATAAAGGCTATTTGACTGCTAAAAAGTACACTAGAACGAGAACTAACAACATATGAGATCTTAATACAGTCAAACCATGTTGCTAAAGGCCCTAGGCAATCATAATTTTTCTATAAACATGACGGACTATGTATGAAAAACGACAAATGCCGAAAGAGATTCAGGCCGTGGTTGTACATGGTTTTACTGTACATGCAATCCTAAGTCAAATTTATTCATGAATAATATAGAATTACGATTACTTACACGATGCCAATAACAAAACACATTGGTATTTTATCGATGGAGATGGCACATCACTAGGCTCTAATGGCGTCACACGTTTGATAATTAAAGTCAGTAGGGCCAATGATTTACCTTAAAGTGCCGGGGTTTACAGGAGTTGCTTTTCGCTTTATAAGGCTCTTACAAATGTGTAAAGTAAGGCCAACGAGACGAGATAAAAAACGTAAATAAACGGACCGCTACTGAGTTGCATTATGAAAGTGAGTTAATATTATATCTGTCCTTATCACTCGTATGCAATAATGACGTCAGTCGTGGTACAGGAAAGCGGCCAGTGTCAACATTTGGTCCGCCAAACAATTGTGAACAAGTTCATTCCTGTTTGGATTGCGTTCGAAGTGATACATATTTTTTCGTCTCCGTATTTACTTGGTTTTTTGTTGTTATTATTTCGTTTCGGTTAGTTTTATTTTTGATTTTTGCTGTTATTGTGAGTGCTTAGTTGTTGATTTTAATTATGGAATCACAGCCTGGCGGCTCTAGACAACCTTCAGCAATATTGACAACATGATTGATAATACAATAGAAAGTTTTATCATAAACACAGCTGACTCGGACTCTTCCGACGAATCATCTTTGTCTATTACAGACGACAGCGATTAAAATTCGAACTTTATAATAATTTATTCAAATAAAAATGTTTTGAACCCCAGAAAATTTGTTTACATTCTTTATCTCGTCTGGTTGGCCTTACTTTCGGTAATGTTAATGTTCTTCATTATTTGGACTCTGTTATGAAACTTACTTTTGGAACTGTTATATACTGCTGTGTAGAATGTTTTATACAGTGAGTATGTAAATACTCAAACGCTTCTCAAATCAAGAGGCACTTAAATTAATTGCTGTCCCTGTCACTCTGTCAAGCTGGAACAGAGACAGCATTTGATTTAGCGACCACTCAACTTAAAGTAGCATTTGGGAATTCGGCCGTTAGAAACGTATAGGTATCTAAACTTATAAAAACCTATTTATAATCTGAGCGTGGAAAATTAAAATACATCTTTATATATTAATCTTCTGCACGTGCTTTTTTAATTATTGAACTCCTTCTGAAACGGCTGGACCGATGTTGATGAATTTTTTTGTGTATGTTCACTGTTTACTTGAACACACATCTAAACCAAACCAAACAAGAATGGTTTAAATTTACAATTTAATGGTGTATACCGAACTGTCTTAATTAATAGTTTTGTTCAATTTTCAGTTTGGTTCTTATGTCACAACATGATGTCGCACTCGTACACGAATGATATGAACAATGAACTAGAGCGACAGCATACGATATCCATTGTCACTGAAACCTAATTACTGCGAATATCACAAAATTAATTACCATATCTAGGTATTGAATTGGGCTTCCGACGCCCATAATCATCGGACGATGAAAAGTCTGCAAAAGGGGCTCTATTTGACCGGACTCTAGACTCTAGGACGAACAAACCTTACAGGTATTCATTTACCGAGTTTGTTTTGTACTTTGCATTTAAAAAGCACCATGCAAAAAAATCGTCCCCACCCACCAACATATTTCAAACCTATCTCTGTTAATAGCTCTTGCCACGCTGATTATTATTTAATATATTCACTCATGAAAGGGGTTTTGACAGTTGTAGGAATTTAATTTTTTATTGTTTTATATTAGCGACCCACTTCAGCTCAACTGTCTAGCTATCACGGTTTATGAGATACAGCTTGGTGACAGACAGACAGACAAACGGACGAAGTCTTAGTAATAGGGCCCCGTACTCTTTGGGTATGGAACCCTAAAAATGACTTCGCTTGTCAAAAGATATTAAAGTGAGGTCCGTAACTAATCTAATAAGGCGGTCTTTTCACCAAAATGCGTACAAACCGCAGACATAGAGTGTGGATTCGTCGTTTCAGCCTCCAGTCCAATGCAGGACCTCCTCCATAGATAACCAGTGCGACCTATCTCAGATCGTCTGTCAACCTGGCGGCAGGCCGTCCTACGATTCGACATCCAGATCGTGGTTTCCACTCGAGAACCTTTCGACCCTAACGGCCAACCAAACGACCCGGTTCGCGCGGTTCACTTAGATCTATCTTTCACTCGTATGAAAACGATTCCGTCGGTATTTTGGGTCTACGATTTATGAACGAACTTTAAGAACTCTGTGATAAGTTTACGAACGAGCGAACTACTGATCGATATACTTATTCAGCTAAGTGTATAGATCGCGATTGAATTATATAACTCGCTTAGATCTATCAATCGATTCAATGGGTCAATTGAACCGGTTCATCAATTCAACAGGTCAGTAGTCAGTACTTAGCTGGTGCACGAAAATTTAACGAACGACACATGCTAGTTCTACGGGCGATATGTCCAGCCCAGTGCCACTACTACTTACTAATGTGCTGGGCAATGCCGGTAACAATAGTTCTACTACGGATTTCCTCATTTCTGATTCTATCACGCAGAGAGATTCCGACCAAAGCCCACTCCAAAGCTTTTTGAATGACATGTCATTTTTGGACAATTGGATTGAGGATTTCCAATTAACAATATTTAACGACCATTAACGACTCCTCTCTGTTACCTTGGAAACGGGTCTCTCTTCGGAGCTAAGCCTAAGGAATACTTACGGTAAATTGAAAGCCCGAACGAAAAAGGTCACGAACTAATTATATGCCTCGTAATGCATATTGCATTACATTATGATTTACCAATGAAAAATATAACAACTTTGGCTGATCGTACGCTCTATTTAAGAGTCAATTCACACCGAAACTTCACTTCACAAAAAGATACACGTTTCATATGTCATCAGTCAAACACTGCACAAAATGCGCTGTGCAACGCGGTGACACTTGACATTCGAACTCTTACAATTAAACGTGCAGCTTCTTGTGTAATGGATAAAGTTCAATTTTGAATAGCTATCTTAAAAATACAGCTCTGCGTCGCGTATCTTTTCGTTTTGGTGTGAATTGGCCCTTATAAGAGACAAAAATATTGCTCAGTTCATTCTCTATAATGTCTGCGACATAACGGTCTTTCACAATTCTACGTTTTTTTTCAACATTTATTTCAAAAATTCAACTTCTTTATGTTGTAAGTCACAACGATTTAATTATGATTTGGAAATTATATTTTGTAAACAATTTTTTTTGCAGAGTTAATATTATCATCCTTTTTAATTAAAAAAAATAATACAAGAAGTGTGTGTGTCAGCTCCGACGCACGTCTGGAGTTTACTCTAAAAAGTAAAATTTGGTGTGCAATGCAAAGCGACCGAGGCATCTTCGGGTAACATCGTGTGACACCGTACCGTGTGACGTCGTGAATTCGATTTTACTCCCGTAGATTTTCATACCCCGGGCTTATATGTATGTAGAAATCGTTTCTTAAGGAGTAAACTCCAATAAAGGTATAAGTACGTAACTTCACGAACTGATGTACTTAGTAATTTAAACAACTTTCTTAAGTTTCTTAATTATTCAGTGTTACTTGTTTCTTGTTGTTGTTGCTTTACAAAGGATATAGCGCTCAGACATGGATACAAAAATTGATTTCGACGTTTAAAATAGTAAGCCGCACGCATATTCGTACACAATACGTAGGTACTAAAATTTATTGACTGAAAAACCAAAACATGTTGTTAAGACAAAGTATTTAGGTATTATAATTAGGTTTATTGTCTAGTGTATCTTCTTGTGTAGCGAATAAAGTTCAATCTTGAATCGCTATCTTATAATGCAGCGCCGCGTCTAGTCGCGTCGCTGTATAAACTGACGCTGCACTGTATTATTATGATTATTATTATTGTATTGAACGTTTTATTTGTTACAAGCTATCATATTATTAGATTTAATACAATCAAAATGTAATTATAATGCTCGTAATATTCATCAATTACGACGTGCTTCATTCTGGAAATTAGTATTATCCTACTAATATTATAAATGTGAAAGTTTGTGAGGATGGATGGATGGATCATGGATGGATGTTTGTTACTCTTTTACGCAAAAACTACACAACGGATTTCGATGAAATTTGCTATGGTAGTAGTTTAGGCTCTGGACTAAAACAGGCTACTTTTTATCCCGAAAAAACTACAGTATTCCCGAGGGATAGTATAATTATAATAATTATATTATAATTTTTATTTACGCGGGCGGAGCCGCGGGCAACAGCTAGTATATCAATAATTTTAACTCTAATAGGTATGTCAGTCTGCTTGGCAGTTTTTGCGTTGTTCGGAAATTTGGATATAAAAATCCAAATTTCTTTTTTTTTAATTTACAAGAACTCCGAGCTAAGCTCTCAGGTACATTACGTTATATTATTCTCGCTTTTGGTTTGTAGACATATATAGTTTGTGGGTCTTATTCCGTTTAAAAGCCACACAAACTGCCTTTGTTTCGTACCAAAAACAAACTATAATTGAGACTAAATCTATATTAAACATTGTTAGGTTAACAAACTAAGTTAATTTAACTAATTAAGTGAAATATTGTCGTACACAACACAGGAGCGATATACTTCATCGACAGAATTAATAAGACAGAGACAGATATACCTTTTACAGAGTACCTTCAAATGTAGATACAATATTTTATTTTAAATAATATCTAGAATAATACTGTAGATCTTAATTTTATATAAAAATCTCGTGTCACAGTGGCTGTAACCTAACTTCTCCTAAACAGCTCGACCGATTTGTATGAAAATTGTATGTATATTCGGTAAGTTTGAGAATAAGGTCGTGAACTATTTTGTATAGTATCAACGAGGGAATTTTAAATGGCAGAACAACGTTTGCCGGCTCAGCTAGTAATAATATAACTTTATTGCGACTTTTGATTGAACTTGTAATGGAGAATTTTCATTATTATTAATTATAAGTCGTGTCTCAAGTAAACGCTCGTCCTAATAGCAATTTCCATAATTCTAGTACAATATTTATAGCCAATAATAATGAATCACTTTAACGGCAATATAACTCGAATATTTGTATGCAGTTACAAAGCCAAATATCTCATGTAATCGTAAAATACGAGTATTTTTGTAAAATTCAAACCTAACAAACCGGTTTTATCAGAGCGATAGCCGTTTTAAATACATGAAATCCACGAAACAGACCAAATAACATTTACGATCATATTTTTAAAGTTGGTCGCATATAAAATTCACTGAATGTTCTTTTTCTTACTTTTTGGGCTATGCTACTGCATAGCCCAAAAAGTAAAAAATTGTGCACGATTCTTTCGTCGAAAAATAAGTTAGACATCTTCTGTCGGTGTGCGTGTGTGTCTGTCCGCGGCATCTTATCGTCCAAACGAATTAACGTATTTTGATCTACATCTTTGTTTGAAAGCTGACATGATCGAGAGTGTTCTCAGCTATAATTCATCATCATCAGCTTGCTCACTGACATTAAGGGGGTTACTTAAAATTTTAAAGGAGATCGGCAAGTCGCCTATACATTTACTGCCTGGTAATTAAAATACGTCACCACAAAAAATATTTATTGTTTAAATATTAAGTTGTACTTTATGAACATAGGAACAAAAAAAAAGGAATAATATTATACATTAAGCTCGGGGGAGAAAAGATAATTGATTAAATATAACTTAAGCATTGTTTAATAAATTGCCATAGTGACGGTTTGCGGAAAAGCGACCTCTATTTATTGTGATGTCAACGTCATGAAATTAATAAATAGTTTGTTTGAAAACGCAATATGCTAACAGATAAATGATAGATGTCGCGTGTACCGTGAAACGTTGCTACGAGTAAAACCAAAAACATCGGTCTAGCTAGGTCTTAAGTTACGGTTAAGCATTTTATGTTTTTTTTATTTTGTCGTGCAAAAATATATCAATAATTTCGACTCTCTTACGACAGTCTGATTGGCAACTTGATATGCGTACCTACGATTATTATATATTTTTCCATAGTTTGGAAGTTCGGAATGTGGTGGATTCGAATACCGGTAAGATTTTTCTTATTATTTCTTTTTCTTTTGTATTTTTTTTTATTTTTTTATCGTTCTACTAAAACACCGAGCAAAGCTCGGTCACCCAGGTACTAACTTTTTAAGTACTATAAAACCACATAATATTTTCGAAACTTGGCCGCTCTTGATGGAAAATCGGGCAAGATTCGCCAGTGCCCTTTGTGTAATAACTTTTTGTTCCTTGCCGTCAAAAGTCTATACCTATCCTAGAAACTTTTGGGAAATTCATATTTTATTCAGTTCAAGGCTGTTCGTGAGGTACAGTAGTTTATCAGATCGCAGTAACTTTACGTTTAACGGTAATTTTAATGTTCCCGCGTCATTACAAATGGCAAAGCAACTAACAGAAGGCTTACTTTAAACAGTTTTGACGAACATACGTCTTAAGTATTTCTACCATCCTGTGGGGCCAACCAAAAAGAAAATTCAAATGTAGAGTTTGGAGTGATGTATCTATATTTTCTGTCTTAAATTTAATTACACCGCTAGGTAGCTAAAGGTTAAAATAATAAAACGACGTATTCACTTACAACTAACAGTTGTGTCCATGACAATATTAATTAAACATTAAAATCAAATATAAATAAAATAAAAAAGTATTTCCGTCCTTATCCTCACAATCCTTATTTTTATTATACGTAACAATGTATTATAATTATTATAAAAGTTTGTAAGAATGGGTAAATGTAGGAATGTGCGGATAAAATTGACATGTTGTATTTCTATTGTAGATACTGTTATTTAAAAAAATTGCTTATTTGCTTATTGTAATTAAAATTACTTGGCATTTTATTAATCTAGCTTTCTATAATTTTTATTACTTTATTACAATGCCAATGATTGTTTTTTTTAAATATTGTTTGTGTTTATATATTTTATTCTGTGTTTTTCAATAATATTCTATGATTGTTCCAACAATAACATAATAAAAAATTGCATATATAATAATTAATAACTTAATCTTACATTTTCACTGACCTAAATTTAATAGATTTTTAAATTTATTTTAATTAATTTATTTTATTTACTTATTATAGTTACGTACCAGCAGCGTATACATTAAAACAATCAATCAAAAATTTTACAAAACATATAAATAACTGATGCACACGCCTTTATAGGTAACACAACATTCGCAATATAAATTTTAAATCATTCGCAAAAAAAGATACAAAATAACATTTAAAATAATTAATGTTACTTCAAAATATAATAAAATAGGTATAATAGAAATAGAGATTTCATTTACATATTTTTAAATAATTTGAATTTCATGCAATTAAACTTAATACTTATAAAATAGATAATTTAAAATTACTGACTAGCGCTGGAGCCATTTAAGCCAAAGTAGGTTAGGAGTTTCTTTTTAAATGCAATAAAATTATCGTGGAAAATGTCAATACTTCTATTTCTTACGCATATATAATTATACAAGTCGCAGATACGCTGGGTTGGGGCATGTTTCCCCACATTAGTTCTCCAAGGTGGTCCACGCAAGAGCTTACTTATGGGGTGCCGTGGTCAGTTGTAAGGGGCTTATAAAGAGAACAGTTCCAAAAGATCACAGCATGACGCATTGCCGTTAATGATTTTGTGGAGTAAGGTAAGATCGTGGATTTTTCTCCGGGTGGTGAGTGGTAGAATTTTGTAGAAACTCAGGCGCTGCTCGTATGGGCTTCTGTGGGAAATGCCTCTGTCTGATAAAGCCAAGTGTCTCGTGAACGATCTCTGCATGTTGGATTGATAATGTGGTGGATTAATGGATGTGGTATACTCAATGTGACTACGTACTAATGAATTAAAGAGCAGAATTTTTGTCGCAGGTTTGAATCCTATGGTGTTGCGTTTGATAAATCCCAGCATGCTAGCAGATTTCTTGATAATCGTGTTGATATGTCGATTGAATTTAAGCTTACTATCAAACACGACACCAAGATCACGGACCTTGTTTACCTCGGCCAATTGGGTTCCTTGTATGTAGTAACAGGACCCATGAGGTAAATGTTTTTTGGTGAATTTGATGTGGACACATTTCTTTGGGTTCAAGACCATGCCATTGAGGGTACACCAATTACTCAGGGCATCAAGATCGCACTGTAGTAGAAAGCATCTGCATGAGAAGAGACGACTCTATATAATTTGAGGTCATCTGCATACATCAAGACTTCGCAGTGACTAATGCAAGATAAGACGTCGTCAAGAAATGCTGAGAATAGGATAGGAGCGATGTGGGACCCCTGGGGAACACCAGATGTAGCAGCGTATTCGTATGACTCCCGGTCCGTTTCCCGTAACCGTTCACCAAAACCACCTGAGATCTGCCCTCTAAATAAGAGGCAAGCCAGGATAGGAGGGGGCCATGAATCCCGCACGATTCCAACTTGCGTATCAGTAAAACGTGATTGACCCTGTCAAAAGCGCTACTAAAGTCGGTGTAGACTGCATCTACCTGTGATCCACAGTCGACTGCTCGAGATAAGAAGGACATCGAGATATGGCAGCAGGTTTGATTCAGTTGAACGATTCCGCCGAAAGCCGTGTTGCTTATCGCTTAGAGTGACTTCTATGTGTTTTGAGATAGTAGGGCACACCACCGATTCGAATATTTTAGCAAAACACGATAAGATTGAAAGTGGTCTATAATTGGTTATCATATTGTTGTCACCTTTCTTATAAATGGGAGTAACTCGAGCTGTCTTCAATTTTTTGGGAAATATTCCTGACTGTTGAAGATAAGGAACAATGGAAAGACTAGGGGCGTGCCACATTTCCTTATGAACATTTCAGGAATACCGCCAGGACCGGCGCCTTTACAGGTATTAAGACATTTAATTTTTTGTTGGATCGTATCTTTTGGCACGTAGAGGTGACCGATCATTTCCACATTTACTGATGGCGCGGTAGTAAGGAGTATATTCATATTAGTAGGTAAGTATGTGGAACGGAAATGATCGGCAAATAAATTTGCAATATCGGGACCGGTATCGGCATGGTCATCATGAAGAAACATTTGAGCAGGTATTAGGTATTTGCCTTTACGTTTATCCTTTACGTGTTTCCAAAATGCTTTAGGATTAGAGTAGATGTTGTGCTCAAGTTTTTGTTTATACTCTACGTAACATTTGTTGGATTGACTTTTAAAGCGTCTGCGAAGTATTTCGTATTCAAGTTTGTCACGTGGATTACCATAATTCTGAAATCTAAGTCTCAATTTGTCTCGTTCAGTTTTAAGTTTGACCAAAACTTGCGTAAACCATGGAGGCTGGCTAGACCTTTTTGGCTTGCGTTTGGGAACATGAGCATCGACAATGTACATAAGTACGGTATAGAATGACTCTACTTGTTCGTCGACACTAAGATGTAAGAGCTAATTTTCCCAATCGATGGCGTTTAAATCGGCCTGAATGCTTTTATAATCGACTTTGAAAAAGTTGTAGTCAGAACGTACTTTGGATTGTAGAGTCGTAGCGTTCATGACGTCCTGTAGTGAAAACGATATACTTGGATGTTTTGGGTTCAGTTTACTTATAATATTCGGCGGGTTTGTCACATTCGTAATCGTTGCGGTACTTAAGATTAAATCGAGCGTTCTATTATCGCATTTTTTGATGTTGTTATATTAGAACATGCTGTTAGCGTACATGAAATCTGTTAATTCATACCCTAAAGTCGAATTATTCAAGTAATTAGGTATCATGTAGTCGAAACATTGATCTTTTGACCAGTCGATTAAATTGAGATTAAAATCTCCCAGGATAATTAAATCATCTGCATAGTTTAGAACATTACTAGCGTTGTTTAAGGAATTTCGACAGAGGCCAATTGAGACTGGTGGCGGGAGGTACACATTACATAGTGCGATCTTTTTACGGCTGTGGGTATTACGTTCATTATAGTTGATATTAATTAAAACCCAGACTTCTTCGCAGTCGGTCTCCAAAGACTGGACACGTGTGGAGTGAATGTCATGCGAGACAGATCATGACGCCACCGCCATCGGATTTCAAGCTTGACGATGAACATAGATCTCTACGATATACTCTGTACCTCTCGTCGATAAGGTCTCCATCATAAATATCCGGGTTCAGCCAAGTTTCGGTAAATGCAATGACATCATAGCTTGCTTGCGCTACGTTCAATTATACATCATTTGTTTTGGTTCTAAGACCTCTAACATTTTGATAGTATAAAATATTACACATGATCAATTAAACAAAATCGCAGTAACATTAACCAATTAGGAAAAAAAAAAAGAGAACGATGATGAGCAAAAGATGTGGAGTCTCGGAACTTATTTGATCTTTTGCAAGCTGTCCATATTGTACACGTGCAAGGCTTGTTGCATTTCATCTTTGCGTGTGTATATTCTTCCGTTACGTACCCACACATATTTGTAGTTTGCCTCCCTTGAGCCTCCCTTTCTTACGAGTGGCCGCATGAAGAGACTTCAGAGTTGGCGAAAGATGTTCAGCAACATAGACGGGTTTGATAGAGCCATCGAAGCCAAGGTGACTTGTGTTTCGTTTGTTACGAGGGTTCTTTTTGTTGTAAGTTGCAACTGCTGCAAGAAGCGCGTCACGAGGTCGAGCACTACTGAGCTTCAGAATGACAGCATGGGGACGATCACTGTCTTTGTTAAGTTTGGCCTCTGTGGTAACGTGTAACAACTCGCTCTCGGAAATTGTATGGTTTACAGATTTGGCAAGGTTAGCAACTGTGGTTAGTAGGTTTTCAGACTTACGCTCCGGTATGCCATTTATTTCTACGTTACATTCGCGCCAAGTTTGCTCCATTACTGTCAGTCTGCTAGAGAGGTTGTTTACGGTGGACAATAAGTTTGCATTTTCGGCCTTGAGAGATTTTATAACAACGGTCTTGTCTTCGAGCTCTTTCAGCTCTGTCTCATATTTTTCGTTAAAGAAATTAAGAGATTCATGAAAGCTGACAATCTGTTGGTGAATATTGGAGAGCTCTTTAGTGACATGTTCCTTAATGGTAGTTTTAAGTAGCGCTGCTATCTATTATCTTAGTATATCGCGAAGCCTATCCTCAGTGACGTAAGAAGAGTCATTTCCTCTAGTGGGGGTTGTCGCACCTTCGGAGTCACTCTCAATAAACACCTGTGCCTGGCGGACCGGGGTGCTAATATTGTCGCCGAGGTTTCGCTGAGTCAATATGCAGCTAGGGCATCTCCAGTGTGTCTGTAGTCATTGGATATCTGCTTACGTTTTTTATCTGGGATATTTGCGAAGTCTAGATAGAAGGAAGGAAGAAGAGTCCTGATTGCTTGTGTGGATGTGAAGCAGATGATGCAGAGCCCTCTAGTTGTCAATAGTTGAACCAACGAAGCAGTTTATTGTAATGTAATCTATAACTTTATTAAACTTGGTATATTTTACTAAATGTGTTTTATAAAACAATGTTGTGCCTGTCTTTAATTGATAATGGGCGAAAATGATAATTGTGTAAGCTTGTATTTATACTGTTGATATGGCAAATAAATAAAATAAAAGGATGTTTGTTACTCTTTTACGCAATAAGTATTAAACGGATTTTAATGAAATATGGTAATGGTAGTAGAATAAACTCTGGATGGATAGATATTTCCTTTCATCGCATCAAAATGTACGGTCCCTTACGACATTTCTTTTTGCGCGCACGAAGTCGTCAACATCTAGTAACTCATAAATCAAGACTGAAATGAGCTTTTATTTCGACCAGTAACATACTCTATTATAAATTTTTCTATGAGTCACAGCTACAATTAATATTATATTAAGGTCAGAGGCGAATTTTTACAATAATATTGTACCTTCAAATGTATGATGGTGGAAAATACTCACGAAACCCGAGGAACCATTACGACTTGGAAATTTCGTCAATGTCAAGGTGAAAAACAACTAATTCTTAGAATAATCAATAATCTAAAGATCGTGAGAATAAGTAATAAGAATCTAGAAGCTAGCAAAAGCGATGAGGTTAACAGGAACCGGTAGATAAAGTAGGCAGCGACGAAACTTCCGAATACGCTATCCGACACTTATTAGCAGCATGAAACAGGCTCTAAGATTTATAATAGAAGCTAGTTATACATAAACCTTCCTCTTGGATTACTATATTCCTGACAACTGCACAAAACCGTTGAGTAGTTTAAAAGATCTAAGCGAACAGACAGCGAAAGCGACTTTATTTAATACTATGTAAAAATTTAAAGTGTAATCATTTTATGCTAGGAATTTAATTGGACAAAATATATGGTCAAACAAAGTAAAATCTATAAGTGTAATAGTGTTTTGTAGTAACAACAATTCACTGCCAGTTTAGACCTCAACATGATCTGTCATCGACATTATGGTGACAAAAACGTAAAAATGCACAAAAAATTATGAAATAATTCTTATTTTCTAAATATTTCCCCTTCTAAATTCGGCTTCAATGTTAAATATATTTCTACTCAATAAATTATAATTTTAATGTCGGTACCAGCCCAAACAATATCCTGATAAAAACAAGATTTTACAACTCACGTTAAAGTAGGCTGGTACGAGTAAAATAAAATCGTTGAACATACAAAAAAATTAAAAAATAATAAATTATATACAGCCGAATGTACATATAACCGCCTCCTTTTTTGGAATAAAATCGCAAATAAATCTAATGTATTTCGGTCGGTACTATTTCTGTATGATAAACAACTAAACAGCCATTTAGCAGTTTAGTTGTGATCTATATCTGTATCAGAACTTATTCTGTTCAACCGTTCTAGTAAGAGAGCGATGTGTAAAGGACCGGTGATACTCCTCAAGGAAAACTAACCCTCTCACGGGCGATTCACATAAATTTTAACTCGTTATTAGCTGAATCAGGTCACACTCGCGTGACTGGCTCGGGCGTGCGAATTGACGCCGTGCTCGGACCCGATGAAAATGTATTTTTTATAGTTCCGACTTCCGAGTACATTACTTATGTTATGACATGAACTAGCTATTCACGGTAATTCTGTATTTATAGGATTGAGGCTATATTGAACCTAGTTTGCAACGCATTCAGGATGTGCTCAGGAGGTTCGGTACAGTGAGGTAAAATATGGAAAATAATTCAAAGTCTGTGATTCGTGTCACTAGGCCGAACTTTTCGTGGGCGAATCTAACGTAATTAATGTTGACGAAATACAGTTTTAGTTTACCTTTATCCTACAACTTTGAGACAAAATAGAAAAATGGAGTTAGGGACAGTTCACACCACGTCGAGACGCGACCCGATACGGCGCTGCATTTTTAAGATAGCTGTAATTCGAAATTGCCGTATCTCGTGTATGTTTTTCTGTAGCGAATAAAGTTCAATTTTGAATAGATTTATTTAAATTGCAACGCCGCATTGCATGGCGTATCGTCGCGGTGTGGATTGTGGACAACCATTATTTTTGTTTTGGAAGCGTTCATCCTTAACCCTGCCCTGTCGGATTCACTCGCTAGTCTGGAAGTTGCTCTTATAGTAAGGGTTAGTTCACACCGCGACATAACTCATATAAAACGTGTATCTTCTTATCTAATTAATAAAGGTCAATATTGAATAGCCATCTTAAAAATGCAGCGTCATGTCGCATTTCTTGCTAAGTGTGGTAGGTTGCTGTGGCGAAGGCTGATTCGCCTTCATATAGAAGCCCTAGCCTCAAGCCTGTACAGATAGGGATTTGGATGAGGGTCTTCAAAAGGTAAGTGGTAAATGAAGCCGATAGGAATGAAGTTATAGGAACCCCACGCCACTGGTAGGTTGCACAAATTCATGCAGGTGAAATGATTTTATGGGTATAGACCCAGAGATTTTTTAGACTACTCTATACTACTGTATACTAACTGTATTTGGCAGCACCGCACCGCAACATTTCTTTCTCACCTAGTCAATGACGATTCTACGTAAAAGAAAAGGATGGAAAAACTCGATGTGGTGCTGGCAGATACAGTTCTACCATAATATAAATAATGTATGGAATCCGGAACTCAGCCGTGTTCTTAAAATTGTTACCTACAATTGAGGGTGGCCGAGCGGAGCGCTAGGGCTGGTATGTGTACAAAGAAAGCGGAAACACTTACTACTACACTACTACATACTTCTGCTATTTGAGGTCTCGTTAGCGGCCGTGCAAACGACGCGCATGTGTGCGTGCACCTATTCGGGCGACCTGGTGTGAAGATGGTCTACTGTACATTATTTATATTGTTACTCTACCCTAATAGTCGTATTACATTTGGGGTCAATTACACTAGGTGAGTGTAATTGACCCTAGTACTACTATAACCTGAAAACCTGAAAATATATAAGTTAACTTGCAAAATCATCATAAATTCCAATGCACTAAATCTTAAAATTATACTTTTTTGTAAACTGTTTTCAGATCCAATTTAACCTTTTTGTAAACAAAAACATGGAGTTCGACCAAACTAATCATTTTACATGCATACATTATTGTATAATAATATTTTTTTCTTTTTTGCACGGTAAATAAGATTGTAATATAGAAATTGGTTAAAGCGTATGTCATTTGTTTACAAATTATATTAAGTAATGACAGACGGCGAAATACTATAATATTTTATGTTAACATAAAATATCGCTCACTAATTTTTTTTAAATATTATTTTTTAATTATTTTTCTGCCTAAGCATCTTTACATAAGCAGTGGATCATATGCCCAAAATATCCGTGATTGATTTTACCAAACCTTATATACAGTTGTAACTAAGTGATATAATATTAAAGCGCCGCCATAACACTTGTATTGGTAGATAGGTAATAATAAATTAGGAATTTGCCTACACGTCAAAATTTAGTTTTATTTAACATTCCGAAATTATTAAAAGTATTACAAATTCATAAAATAATTAAGATTTTATGTGTAGTTTTGTAATTTAGAGCATTTCAAAGTTACGAAAAAGAAAATATTGACTTTTAGTATACAGTAACTTTATTATATATATAATAAAGTTTACAAAAGGTATATTATACCTTTTGTAAACTTTTTTTTTCAGAGCACTATAACTCATTTATGTAATAAAAAAACATGCAAATAAATAAATACCTTCTTATCACATCAATTTCCTTTCATATAAACGTTAGTTATAAAAAGTGGATATTTTCTTAGTTTTAGTGTGTTACAAAAAAATGTGAAAAAACCCCCTTACTCATAAAAATATTTACAAAACGGATAACTTAAACAACGTTATTCAACAACAACAATCTTTTTCTATCATGTGACATTTCCAACGTATCAGACAAAGACAGCAACTTTGTTTAAGTTATCCGTTGTGTAAATAGTTTTATTAGTAAGGGGTTAAAGATATTATAATTGGCCGCGCGGGCCACCTATGTCTGGCGATAGCGGGTGGTTGGAATACTGCTTTATCGATATTATGAGATGCCATTCATAGTGGCGTTCGACGCTTCTAGATGGCGCTACCAATAATTATTGTACTAATAAGATTTTTTTTTTAAATTGGTACAAAAGACCACTTCAGTCAGTCGGTACTAACACAAACAATTGCGTGAATCTTTGAATTGAAGAAGTAAGAATTAATTTAAACTCAATATATCTTAATACAAACAATATCTTATACAACTCACATTCAAGATGGCTGGTACTGACTTCAAAATTATGAAGATTGAGTACATAAATAGTTAAATTTTACTGAATAGTAAAGGGGAACTATTTCGAGTATAAGAATTATTTCAACTTTTTTTATAAGAATATTTTTTCGACTTAGGACGTCGGTATATATAATTTTGCTAAAATATAACAATCTTATATTATATAAAAATATTAGCACATTACTGTATATCGAGTTTAGCGAGAGATTGCAAGTCCAATCTCGCTAAAACTCGAGAACGGCTGGACCGATTTCGCTAATTTTGGTCTTTAAATAATTGTGGATGTTCAGGAAGGCTTAAACGGTGAGAAATATTGGAGATGTAGGTGTAGTTATTTATTTATTCCAGTTTATAGCTAAGACAGAATAACGTGTGTCGGGACAGCTAGTTGATGATAAATATTATGAGGAATCCTGCATAATACAATCCTACAACTATTATAAATCTGAAAGTTTGTGAGGATGGCTGGATAGATGTATGGATGGATGGATGGATGTTTGTTCCATGTAAAAACTACTAAACGGATTTCAATGAAATTTGGTATGGTAGTAGTTTAAGTACTGGATTAAAACATAGGTTACTGTTTATGTCGAAAAAATATAGTGTTTCCGTGGGATACTATATTTACGCGGGTGGAGCCGCGGGCAATAGCTAGTATCTTTCAAAGCTAACTGTATTGTATGACAAACGTATCTTCGAATTTCAGTAGATTAACGTGGTGGATTATAATATTTGTTATAATTGTGTTTAGTTATAATTACTGTGATTTTATCATGCCCACAATAAAGCGGCTTTAAGACTACGCTATAATATAATAGCATATAGTATATAGCTTATAGCACAACAATATCGCGCACCATACATTGTTATGGACACGTTCACACTGTACTGTACTATATATTATTGGCTTACTATACGCTATAAAATTGATGCGATACGCTGAGTTCATGCTGTGCTATATCGCGCACCGTCCTCTTCCTCCTCCCTCAACCCCGGCCGTCCTGCAAGCGAAACGAGCGACACAACACGTCTGGATACGATCCTGTGCCTGAGACGGATTTGCGCTGTCGCCGGCGCCAAATAATTTTCTTTATTGTAGATCTAGGATTACAACATGGAACACTATACGAGTATACAGAGTATAAGAAAATATCCGTCGATTGTGATGTGTGCTATGCAACTGTGCACACTTTTCAAACACCGCGGTCAACTGAGCTTGCTATCCTTACTAATATTATAAATGTGAAAGCGTGGATGTTTGTTACGCTTTCACGCAAAAACTACTGAACGGATTTCGATGAAATTCGGTATAGTAGTAGTTTAGACTCTGGATTAAAACATAGGCTACTTTTTATCCCGAAAAAGTAGTGTTCCCGAGGGATACTATACTTACGCGGGCGGAGCCGCGAGCAACAGCTAGTATACTATAAATGCTTGCGATAATATCGCGTAATCTGAACGCCATGCTTTATAGTATAGCATTAGGTCCTTCTTTGTCTATATAGCACAATAGTATAGCGTAGTCTGAAATTAGCTTGACGCTAAGACCTAATACTATAATTTTCATATTCAACATATCGAACGAAATTCGAAGTTCAATATATTTCGAACATCAGCTTATCCTATTACTGTTTGTCTGTCATTTATGCAAATCCGTTCAAAGGATTTGAATGAAATTTCGACCCATATATGGTATAGTAAAGGCTTCAGGCTTGATTGTATTTCTTTGCATAATGTAAGCTTCCCGTGGGAATCAGTTTTCTACATAAACGATCAATACATCTAGCATTAGAACAATATTATAAGTAATCTGCAGTAATAACATTTAAAATTAATACGTGAATCTAAAACTATTTACACCTTTTTACGTATGAAATTTGGCACAGTTAAAGCTTATGTGGAGGAAAATGTACAGAAATCTAATATTTAAAAAAAATATAATTTAATACTACATTAAATTATTGAAATACATAAAATGAATAAAAATAAAGTTAAACACACTACCTCAGATTAATAACTCGAACACTTCCATCATCCATGCGCTGGTATAAAAACAGTAGGTGTAGGTTTGACACAATCTGTCAATCATTCTTTCGCATCTTCCCGCTTGCGTTCCCCTCTTTTCCCGCGGTCAAATCTATACAATATACATGTGCCAAATTTCATTAAAATCTGTTCAGTACTTTAAGGGAGCCTGTCAATGCAAACAAACAAAATATCTTTCCTCTTAATAATATTTTAGCCCAAGAGCTACTAGGACATTTAAAGCAGGTGCTTGAGGCAAGCTGAAACCTTGTCCTATACTTCTCCTATTGTACCCCAACAGGAGACTGCAGGTCTAGCTGGTCACAAGCGGGGCTAAGTCAATGTGTTTTTTTTTCATCCAAACAATATGTTTGAGGCAATTTGAAATTTCTATATAAAGTAAGCTTCATGTTTACGGAGTATAGAAGTATATATGACTAATTATCAGTTCGCAGAAAACTGCAAAACAACTATTGCTTTGGCAGTACAATGCTGGTAGGTTGTGATTACACAAGGTCAGGGGAAATAGCAATATTGCTGCGGGTAGACCAGTAATTGACCATAATATTGGGCCTTACCTTGGCTATTATTGAACGAATTCGCACTGCGAATACAATGTATAATGCTAGCTTTATTAGTGTATGCCACTGTGAATATAAGCAGAAGGTCGATTCTGCTAATTAAATCCTGCAATAAAACAGTTACAATTCCGTCTCGATATGGTGAAATTGAAAAATTGTATTTTGAAACCAACGTCAAACCCGTTTTGATTGGTTCAAACTCCAAAAATCAGTTTATGATACCACGACTTTCATTTATAATTTTTTAATATATATAATATCTATGGACGCCGTCACACAATCTGGTCCTGTGGTAAGTTCTCGAAGAACTTGTGTTACGGGTCTGGTATAACGGAAATATATTTAATACTATACTTATATTTAAGATTTTTTTTATATAATACACATCCATGACCAAGGAACATAGAAAACTTTTTGTTTCCTGGCGAGATTCGAACCCGCAAACTCCAGCTTGAGTGCCAATGCGCTAACCACTGAGCCACAGATATCGTCAAATTTCAATAAAAGTGAAATGATAATTACGAGAATTGAGGCTCAGGTACACTTAGACAAGGTATAATATATTATTACTGTGTAAAACATTATAGTATATTATTATGTGTAACAGCCTCCGTGGCCTAGTGTTTAGAGGTTGGCTCTCGACTCGGAGGTCATGGGTTCGATTGCCGCATTGGAACAAAAAAATGTTGTTTCCAAGTTTGGTCAGGACGACGCAGGCTGATCACCTGATTGTCTGGCAAGAAAGATGATCCATGCGTCGGATGGGCATTTAAAAAGTCGGACCTGCGCCTGATCTCTCGCCAGTCGTGTCGGTTACCGTCTACTGTACTGCGCACACACTTGAGCACTATAAAATTACTCCTCCGTAACTGGCCCGGTTTCAATAAAACCGGCCACCATCACCGAAATCAGTGTGGGGGAGTTATTATTATGTAAATATTAAATTCCGATTATAATAATTGCAAGTTTTACATTACATACTTGAATTCTTTTACGTAGAATTACTAGCTGTACCCGACAGACGCTGTTCTTTTTTTACTACCAACTGGAATCAATAAATAACTACATCTACACCTACTAGCTACACCTACACCTACCCCTACAATCTACAGGTGATGTGTGTAAGAGTCATCGACCACTGAGGGTAATTATAATACTATGTATTTTGTGTCAAAAATAGAAAATAATATTAGTGGTATAAAAAATAGTTAACAATCTAATATAATACCTACCGAATACACCTGCAAATTCATTACAACTGGTCATGACATTTCGGAAGAATTCTGCCACAAACACACATTGTGACACCTTATTACGCAGACCACATAAAAAGAATTGAAATAATCCAGAAGATGTTCATAGCACATGTAAATTTTAAAATATCAAAAAAAAATTCATTCCTTCAAATTAAAAAACATTTACTGACTATATTGATAATTGTCACATGACTTATTTACTCTTGAAGAGGTTCTCTAATGAATATGGGTCTACTTTTTGACATACTGCGAGGACGTATCGACAGCCCAGATCTACTGGCATAATTAACATTTAATACCCCTACTTACCGCACGAGAAACACGTCTTGCTTGCTTTGCCTCTCTTTTGCCTCTTGCTTACACCAGCAACTAAAATAGCAAAAGAACATAGTAAAAAGTTTTCTAACGTTGACATTTTTCAGGGAGACAAAAAGTCATTTATGAAAAAAATAGAAAGTATGTTGTCTGGCGAGTGCAATAAATGAACCTAAATGTAATTTGATATAAAATAAATTTTGTGTGAATAGTGAAATGTATGCTCGAAGAAATGAAATAAAATCAAGTAAAATTATAGATAAGAGTTATATTATGTTACTTATATATACATTTATGTTTCTATAGGTGTAGCGTTATAATGTATGTATTAAAGAAACAATGCATATTAAATTTAAGTTATGTTAAGGATAGTGTATAAATTATTGTGATCTATAATAATTAAATACTTGCAACTACTCCTTCCAATACTCCGAAAAGTAGTGTTGAAGATATCAGATATTATTATTTCTTCATTTAATTAGTATGTATTTTCTATGTATTTTTATTAATACTCATTATTTAATATGTTTTATGTATCCTTCCTAAGTGCCTAGTTAATCTAAATAAGTCTATTTCAGTTGTATTCAAACAGGCTACTAATGCTACGATATGGCTACACTATTGCTACGCAGGTCGCCATGCTCGTCGCTACACTATTGCTATGCTAGTCCTACCCTATTGCCATGCTAGTTGCTACAGTATTGCTACGCAGGTGTCTACGCTCGTCGCTACACTATTACTATACTAGTCGTAACCTATTGCTTCGCTAGTTGCTACGATATGACTACACTATTGCTACGCAGATTGCTAAACTAATGCTACGCTTGTCCTTACCCTTATGCTACGCAGGTCGCCATGCTCGTCGCTACACTATTGCTATGCTAGTCCTACCCTATTGCCATGCTAGTTGCTACGATATGGCTACAGTATTACTACGCAGGTGGCTACGCTCGTCGCTACACTATTGCTATACTAGTCGTAACCTATTGCTTCGCTAGTTGCTACGATATGACTACACTATTGCTACGCAGATCGCTAAACTAATGCTACGCTTGTCCTTACCCTTATGCTACGCAGGTCGCTATGCTACTGCTACTCTATTGCTACGCTAGTCGCTACTCTATTGCTATGCTAGTCTACGCTACCCATATTGCTATTGCTACTCTATTGCTAGACTATTGCTACGCTTGTCGCTACTCTTTTACTACGCTATTGCTACGCTACTTTATTATACTCGTGTGTACATTATACAATGTGCAAAAACTGAATTTAAGTAAACTACAGGACAGGTCAGTTCACACCGCGACGATACGTGGTGCTGCATTTTGAAGAAAGCTATTGAAAATTGAACTTTATTCACTACATAAAAGGATACACGTTGACGAATACATGAAATTTGAAGAAAAGATAAAATAAATCTATAAATAATGTAGTAGATAACTAAATTGACTTATTATCCTATATTTATACATTGACTTCACTAATATTAGAATTTATTTTATCTTTATAATAGCAAGTGGATTTAATTCTTCAAAATTGACGTCATACGTAACTAGGTATTATTATTTGTTTTTAAAACCATACTTTATGTGTAATTTTCTTTATTGTGATTATTTTGTATCAGTTTCTTATTTATCCTTTGACATTGTAATAATTTTATAATTAATTTTATTTTTACATACTAAACAAATTGACTATTTATACGAATCTTTAACTTTATCTAAATGCTATTTGCTAAATTTAACCCTTAACATTGTGATGTAATTTAATTAACAAAACAGTTATTATTTTTATGGCATTGCACGCTATTGTAATGGCAGAATGTATCAGCAGCTCTCACAGAATATAAGACCATTATGTACTACATTCTAGCAATAAAGGAATTTGATTTGATTTGATTCATCAGTGTATGAGATATCAGATATGAGATATCATTCATAGTGTATGAGATATCAGTCGTACACTGCACATGCGCTGCGCAGCGCGGTGCAACATGACATTCGCACTCTTACAATGAAACGTGTATCTTCTAGTGTAATAAATGAAGAACATGTAGCTATCTTAAAAATGCAGCGCCGTGTCGCGTATCATTTCCTTTCGCTGTGAATTGACCCTTATTGTAGGAATAAAATAATATAAGAAATATCATCATACTTAAATAACTTAATTAAATAGTTTGTTTGCTAAAATATTATTAGCTTAAAATAAAGTTTTAAATAAAATAATATTACTTAAGGATTACTGAAACCCGAATTGTATAACTTTGCCTTCAGTCTTTTGAAGGTTGCCAACAGCTGGAGGAAAAATTAACCATATCTAAATGAAAGGACCTCTAAAAATTACTACGGATGCAGATTGTATGTTTTTTTTTTACATTAATTATTATCTTACACGTAGCTCTTCTAAGTTCGCATAGTATTACATTCTAACTCTCACACGAGAACCGTACGTAGGTGCATTTATCTATCTAAATTCACAGAATGTTAGTGAATATAATAATATCTATGGACGCTTCACATCACGTCAATCTGGCCCCCTGGTAAATATCCAAAGAACTTGTGTTACGGGGGACCAGACATCGGAAAGTATATTTAAAACTTTTATAATATTATATATTTCAGAGTTTTATTATGAGCTTGAGCACCAACAACCAAAGTGCTCAACCACTGAGCCACAGAGGTTGTTAGGTAAGAATATTGAACGAAAAGAATCTAAACTGCTGTATGAAGCAAATAGCTAGGAGAAATAAATAATAATATTTATGTCGGAGTCGTGAAGTGCGATGATGTTAAATAAGCCTATAACTTACATTTACCACTGCTACCATATATTCAACCTTATCCTGTGGAGTTAAAGTGCATAGACGTGTAAGTGAAGACGCCCTAGGAGTAAAGGATATGACAAGATAATGGGTCTGTAACACGTTCAGGTGCCAACTCAAATACATAAGACATGCTTAGATACGTTCAAATATTCGAATAAAAAAATCGGTTGTCTGTAAATTCGGTTTACTGACGATAGTTGAACGTGACAACGTCAAAAGAAATGGAACGCCTCAGAGCGAGGTAACGCCGCATGAGTCGTGTTTAGCGAGGTAACGCCGGTAACGCCGCATGAGTCATGTTTTTTCGTGCGTGCAGCCGGCTCCATCGAATTATAAGACGTTGTCACGTCAAAATAAAATATGCAAAATTCGTGAGCGGTAATTTTAAAGAGAAGCCGATAGAAATTGTGTTCTTCAGACCCTTGTCATACAACTGTCTGTCAGATCTACAACCTTTACGGTTGGTTTACCTAATTCACAGAACGTCAAGCTCGCATCTGTCCGTCTGTCTGTAAACAGGCTGTATCTCTTTAACCGTGATAGCTAGACCGTTTAAATTATATTCACAGTAGGTGTATATCTGTTGCCGCTATAATAACAAATACTAAAAACTATAAATATTTAAGGGGGAACCTAAATCCCATACAAAAAACGTGAATACAAAACGGCTAAACCGTTTTGTACGGAAACCTTCGTGCGCGAGTCCGACTTGACCGTTTTTTATCTCGAAGCGTACAGCTCCGACGCCCTCACTTCTACGCAACTGTCGAGGGGAACAAAAATCAGAATCAAACTTTTCCACAAAAATCTTGTTTACAAAATCTGTGTTTTGTAAATCTGTTTACAAAATCAATAATTCAGTCGCATTGACCCATATAGGCAAGATGGAGAATTGTAAAAAGTCCCGGCGCGGAATGCATTGACTCCAATGCTTAGGTTCGGTCACGCGAGCCCGCGTCGCAAGCTTACTGCCAACAATACTGCAGATTTAGAAACGTTTAGACATGGCAAATAATATTCCGATTTATTTTACTTTATATTTAGATTACCCACATAAGGAAGCAAATGAGCAGATGTCGTAAGCTCACTGCTAACAGTACTGCAGATTTGGGAACGTTTAGACATGGCCAATATTAAACTGTAATTTATTAATTTGTTTAACTTTATATTTTCCTGGCATGAGGTAGATCGGAGCATTCAGTAGTTAGTGGTTACTGGTTACTTAATAAGAGAAAAAATTACCTACGTTTGAAAAACAAAGTAGTAGAAACAGCGTCATATAGGAATGCACACTAACTATAATGGTCTCTTCTTCGCCAACAGTAACTCGTCTCTGAAAAGATATTTAATAAAAACACAGCAATATTCTAATTAAATTATATTAGGTATTAATTTTAGACAAGCAATGTTTATCATTTCATATTTTACTCTATTACTGATGTTTCAAAATAAACTAACTGTTTAACAATGTTGAAGTCGTATAAAAAACTCAATAACTAAATTTACGAAGCGTTCCACACAAATGAATGAATAAATATTTATTCTTTATTGTAGCGCACAATATAGTAATAATAATAAATAAAAAATATTCAATTCCCTTCTTTCGTGGATTAAAAATTAATATTGTGAATAGTTCATCAGAATAATTCTGTGTATGGTGATATTCACTAGCTTACTAGTATGGAAACCCTGAAGTCACATAAGCCACAGTCTTATTCTGTGCGCCTTATTAGACCGCGCACGTTTTGTGGTGTTACGGCCTTTTTCTTGCATTTTTTTTTTCAAAATTATTATTTTGCCATGTCTAAATATTCGAAATGGACAAAAGCAATTCCTTGGTCGCTATAACGACGAGCCGCCCTACTGTTTACGAGGCGGTCTGCACGTGAACCAGTAACGCACAACCCTCGGTACCGAGCACACAAAAATGGAACTTTAGGAACCATCGTACCTTAGGAACGCAGACGTGGTGCCGTTGGAACCAACGTGGTACCTCAGGAACAAAAAACCTCCCGATGGATTTGCAATTGTTGGACAAAAATGATTTATATTATTGGCGTTTCCCTCTTCATCGCCCTGGCTTTCTCGGCCAGAGAACCGAAACAGATTACTCTGACCCAGGGGACCATTTCTGGAATGTACATAACCAGATTTCGGACGAAGAGGATAGCTGCATACCTGGGTATACCGTATGCCCATCCACCTACAGAAATAAAGAGATTTGCTCCCCCCGACTACACTGACCCACCGCGCTGGGAAGGAGTTAGGAATGCCACAGTATACGCCCCTGATTGCATGCAGAGTGACCGCAAGAAGGAAGATGTACAGCATCCATTGAATAAGCATGACGAGTTGTTCACTAAGCTTCTTGAGTCGCAGCTTGAAGAACCGAGAAAGAAGGAGTTTGCAGAGGACTGTTTGTACCTCAACGTATATGTGCCCGATGGTAAGTGTAGTCAGTTACGTGTAGACTTTATTATGGGCCTGTTTTACAATCATCTAATAAGTGATCTACGGAACGAGACGTGAACTACGGAACCCTAAAAATTGTAATAAAGTCGAAATAAGGGCGACGTTGGGTAGCGACTAAGATTTACCCAAAGCCGCGTTACCCTTATTGTGACAAAAATAGTCAAATCTTACTACTCAAATAGACAGACAGAGGGACAAAAGAGCGATAGAGTAGGCATACTACAATTATAAACCATAAGTACTGTGTTCCAATCCAAATAGAATAACGCATGGTTCACAGTTAACTTTCAGCAGTTATTTTTAACTAATTAGAAATCCCTAGAACTTAAATGGGTAAGGTTGCTATTTAATCAGCGTAGGCGTTCGATTTAAAAGTTCGTATTAAGCTACTTTTCAGCGAGTCAACTTTGCATTTATCTATACAAATAAATAAAATTGAAGCGACGGTTTGTGATTTAAAATTAACAGATTTTCCCTAAATGCACATGAAAATATATGTACGGTACTTGCAACAAAATTCATTTTTTTTTAATTTTCGTCTGTCCGTCTGTTCCCTTAACGGCTGGACCTATTTTCACGGGGACTTTTACTGGCAGATAGCTGATGTTGTAAGGTCTAACATAGGCTACTTCATCTTAGGGTTCCGTTTAAAAAATAGGGTTCCGTTTCCGTTACTTCTATGCAATCGAAGTTGCGGGCACCGGCTAGTTTATACCTAAAAATACTATAAGCTAGGATGCTGACTAGCTTTGTATATATACTTTAAAATCAAAACCCACATAGAAAAGTTAATTCCTAACTTAGAACCTATACCTCGTAACTATAGACACTGACACATAGTAAAAAAAATATAATTTCTGTATTTCTATATTTCTATATGGCGTGGCAGTAAGGTTTATTTTTAATTGACTTCTATAGAACCTATACCTCGTAACTATAGACACTGACACATAGTAAAAAAGATATAATTTCTGTATTTCTATATTTCTATATGGCGTGGCAGTAAGGTTTATTTTTAATTGACTTCTATAGAACCTATACCTCTTAACTATAGACACTGACACATAGTAAAAAAAATATAATTTCTGTATTTCTATATTTCTATATGGCGTGGCAGTAAGGTTTATTTTTAATTGACTTCTATAGAACCTATACCTCGTAACTATAGACACTGACACATAGTAAAAAAGATATAATTTCTGTATTTCTATATTTCTATATGGCGTGGCAGTAAGGTTTATTTTTAATTGACTTCTATAGAACCTATACCTCGTAACTATAGACACTGACACATAGTAAAAAAAATATAATTTCTGTATTTCTATATTTCTATATGGCGTGGCAGTAAGGTTTATTTTTAATTGACTTCTATTTGGTCATTGTCTGGATTTACTACACAAAACATTTCTAATATCTTGTTCTCAATACTTTCAAACAACTTTTCGTAAACGCGTCACTAAACGTAAGTTTATTTACAAAAGGTAGTTCTATTTACAAAAAAAAACTAACCTATTAAACTAGAAATACCATGTTTCGGTGTAATAAATTAAAAATACTGCGAATGAAGGGCACAAATCGGAGTATTAGCCGAGTTTCGACCCTACGATCTGATAACACACTACACAGGTCGGGTAAGACGGTTATGAATCAGGGCAAGGATATGAATCACCTTATACTTCTTACATCAACATTTTATTGCCGGCAATAATACGTTTGGTGAAATTGTTTTGGAATGATAAAATAATCATTTACGACAGGAACTTTTCACACAAATTAAACAAAAGTAACATAGATTTAGGTATAAATACAAGTCCCAATAGATCCCATTTGCAGACTTTGATACAATGATTTTAATATTTATATCATGACTTTATTTTCGTGGTGCTATTAATGGAAACATAACATTTTATTTTAAACGGAACCCTTATAACCTCAGCTATCTGCCAGTGAACGTCCGGTCAAAATCGTCTCAGAGATTATCCGGAACAAACAGACAGACGGGCAGACAAAAATTTTAAAAATTGATCCTTTGGTGTGTCCGTATATTTTTATTTTAGTAAATAACACTTACAGAATTGTCCTACATGATGCCTACCGCCGGTTCGGAAACTAGACCGCCGAGAAGAACCGACGTAAGAAACTCGAAAAAATATTTTTACAATGTAGTATGACAAAAATTAAGGTACATAAGTACATAGAAGCAGCCTTGCAGGGGGCCATCTTATTCCCAAGGTGCGCAATCGTTGATGAAATCATTTACCAAGCTTTAGAACACAAAAGTTCTTTTTTTTATTCATTAACTGAAATACTTTGAATGTTTTCTGGGATTATATTGTATAGGCGTATACATTGACCATACCCAAAGGGTAAAAACGGGACTATTCCTGAGACTCCGCTGTCTATCTGTCTGTCCGTCTAGTCTGTCTGTCACCAGGCTGTATATATATCCTTAATCGTGATAGCCAGACAATTGAAATTTTCACAATTTCTGTTGCCGCTATAACAATAAATAGTAACAACAGACTTAAGTCAATATTTATGGGGCTCCCATACAACAAACGTGATTTTTTGCCATTTTTTACGGAACCCTTCGTGCACGAGTCCGACTCGCACTTGGTCGGTTTTTTTATGCCACACTTTTCTGATGTTCATTTTTGCGATGCGGCCTGCCTCGCTGCGGTCCGTTATAATTTGCGCACGAACCTTTTAAACAATAATTATCTGTCAATACTATAATATTATACTCATAAACATATACCGTATAGCCCCAGCTGCCACCATAACAAGGCTACGAAGGCATAAACGAATATTGATTTATTTACATAAGATAGCTAGCTCGCGAAATTTCGCCTAATCTCTTGGCATGAATCCTAGTTTGTCGGGTCAACGAAACACGATCAATTATTTAGTCAAACTATAATCTACAAATATACCTAGTCTTGCCATAAATACTGAAATAAAGAAAAAAAACTATATATCAAATAACATTTATGATTTTTACAGTGTGTTAGTTTAATACATAAATATAAAACAATTTATAATATAAAAAGCTTATTCGAAGTGGTCTCCATTGGCTGCAATACAGTCCTTTAAACGTTGAGGCCAGTTATCAATAGAAGCACGCACTCTTTCCATGGGAAAATTCTTCACTGCCAATCGTACGGATTATTTTAGGGACTCCAAATTATCATGGCGTTTAGAGCAAGCCGTACTCTCTAAAACTGACCATAAATCATAATCCAGCGAATTAAGATCAGGACTAGACGACGGCCAGTCTTTAGCTCTGATGAAGTCCGAAACGTTCGTTTCCAACCAAAACTGCGTAGACCGAGCTTTATGACCCGGCGCCGAGTCTTGCTGGAAGGACCATTCTTCGTTATTGAACATGGTGTAGTTAAGGGGCTTCACTACCTTCGGAAGATGGTATCTTGATACACTTGTGCCGATGTTTTGATACCTTTTTCACAAAAGTATGGCTTAGTCACTCCTTCATAGCTAATACCCCACCAAACCATCACTGAAGTCGGATAGTGCCCACCTTGCACTCTGTCGACTAATTGGGAAGCTTCCTTAGAGCTTTGAGCATAAACACGGTCATTTTGTTTGTTACAATATTGCTCAATTGTAAAAAAATTCTCATCCGTAAACAAAATTTTTCTGTGACCTCCCTTTGCGTACCGCTTCAGTAGTTGTTTCGATTTTACCACACTATTATTTTTTATTTAAATTATCAGTTAAGAAATGACCAGTACGTCTCTTATAGGCTGCAAGTCCTAAGTCATCTTTTAAAATACGCGACATGGTTCTATGTGCTATCTACATCTCCCGAGATAAAATCTTTTGCTTTCGGACAGGATTTCTTGGTTGACCACCTTTTACGTACGAACACTACGTGGACGGCCAGATCTTTTTCTGTCACAAACAGAGGAGATCTCATTGTACCTATTAATAGCCCGGTACACAAACATTTTACTAATACCAAGCGTATGGAGAGTTTTAAAAATTGCATTTGACTCCATACCTACTTTGTGTAATGAAATCACAGCGATTCGGTTCTCTTTATCACCCCACTCCATTTTAATATCGCAAAATATTGTACAATGTATTGGCGCCAAAATGAGAATACTCAATGAACAATCATATAAAAATGACAGATTCCAAATTCAAATGTAATATTATTTTGTTTATTTTTAATTGTAACAGTATTTATGGCCGGACTAAGTATATATATATAAGGCTAAGCTGATTGACTGATGTATCAACACACAGGCACGCGTAGACGTAGGCATCCTCTAAGGAAGGATTTTTCAAAATTTAAGTTTGTACGAATCTTTTTATTCCTTGGCCATATTTGGGATTTCGTATGAATTGAGTACGAAAAAAATTATAAGTTACGTATTTCAGCGTTTTCTAAAATTCAGCCCCTAGGTGGGTAAAATAGGGGATGAAAATTTAAAACCTAATTTCACGCGGGCGAAACCGCGGACAAAATATAATGCTACTAATACTTAGTACTAGGGTTCCACCTAGTGGTCGAAATTTTAACTTTATTAGGGTATTATGCCTCTTATATACGCAATTAAAATATGTAAATGTTATCACTGGAATGTGAAAGAAAGGAAAAATCAAACAAATTGTCGAACCAACACGGCCTACTGTTATAATACAAACACATGTAACGTTAACGTTAATGCGTGTAACGTTATTTTTATTATTTGTTTGTATTAAATACTAAGCATTATTTATAAAAATATTAGCTTTTTGCACACCTTCTTTTGTTATGTGTCAAGTTTATGTGGAATAAACTTTAACTGACTCAAATATACTCCTGCGTTATCGAATGAAAATTGTATATAGGCGCTGTCATGATGTTCTTTAAATTCTCAATAGTTTAAACTCTGAAGCTGTAGGAGGTCTGGAGGTATACAGCCTTCTTGCTAACTTTAAGATTGCCCTTAGTAACTTTAGTGGTAGACTAAAAAACATAATATACATAAATTACTATCCCACGTTTTCAACGATTCATTTGATAAGCAAAAAAAAACAGGAGAAGATATTGATATATTCATTTGTCATTTACCGAGAAAATAATATCATAATATATATTGCTTATTCGATAGATAAAATACAGCGGCGAAAACACAGAACTGTGATCGGAATTTTAAAGAAGATTTTATACTTAAATCTTCACAGAATAATATTATTCGACTCGAAAAAAATCAAAAAAAGCTTTTCTTCTAATGTCGTTGAAAGTATTTTCGCGTATCTTTCAGCTTAGTTTGGTTTTTACCCGACTACGACGAAGCCAAAAGGAAGGGCAATGATTTTGTTAGCCTATGTATGTATGTATGTCTGTTCCCTCGTAGCGTCTAAACTACTGCCCCGATTTTAATATATGATGTGTCAATAGATTTGTAATGAAGCCGCGAGTAACATAGCCTATATGATTTTTTTTCAACATTTTGTATTTCGAAAATTGAATCTCAGATTGTAACATCTAAAAAATTAAACCAAGATAATCATTTAATCTAGAAAAAAAATTGGCTCGCTCCGCGCTCGCGCGATTTTTGATTACATTATTAATATTATTTCAAAAAAATAATAAAGATTGGGAAACGGAAAATAAATAGACTCTGAAAGTACTGGACCGATTCTTATGAAATTTGGCTCATATATAGAGTAGACTATGGGGAAAGATATAGGCTACTTTTTAGTGCGGGAAAATCACGGTTTCCGCGAGATTAACTTTGGCGCGCATGTCGTCGCGGGCAACATCTAGTTTATAATAAATTGAGGTCGCCTTGTAGATATTCGCTTATAAAATTTAATGGCAAAGAACTTAGAATTGAGATTGTTCAGAACAAAACAATCATTGCCGATTAATTGAACAAAAGATACTAAAACAATTGTTTTCTGGTCGAAAGTGTTTACATTGGTATCACTCAAGCGTCACTCATTTGTAATGAGTTGGTATCAATATTGTAAAAAGTTATTTTATCTACTTCCATTTGCAGTTAACAAATTAGCAAGTGAAAATGGGGTAGTTAGTACAGTAGTAGGGCGGAAACCCTTAACATTAACGCATGCAAATGCGTGCGCTTGCACATTAACATGCAGATTGTTAGCGGTTGAATGTAAAATAATTCTGCAATAATTTTTATTTGTTTCGTTTAAATGAAAATTCATTTAATGAAATAATAATGAAATCATTATGCACACTTTATTTTCCTTTCTGGGTCTAGACCATTGATTCCCAAAGAGGTCCACGTGTGGCATTGTATGGTCCATGACCCCCGGGGGGGCACGCGAGATTCAACGGGGGCTGCATTGGTTCACAATTCGTAAACGGGGGTCCACGAAAATTTTTCTGGATAATATAGTGAAGAACTAAAATGTCGGAATGACTTCACACATCAATAGGGTCACCACCCATATTTTATTATAAAGTATTGTTAGTTATATTAAGTATTTGTAGCCTATATTTTATGTGTAAAATAAAGTACACCAAAGTAGTTTATTTCGCATTATTTATTTTAGACAAGAAGGCCATGGCCTGAAGTGGCAGGTTGCAAGGGCGGCGACGCCGGATCTCACCACTGAGCGCCTTTAATTGTTTAGTTAACTAGTAAACTATATCTTCTACATATATAAGGTAAAGCTGATAGACTGGTTTATCAACGCACAGGCCAAACCCTTAAGGCTAGAAATAAATTTCGAGCAGATTTTAGCTGGTAAAATAGGGTATATTTTGCTCGCTCGCTTTTGCCAAGAAGTAAAAGTATCAAACATTACTATGATTGGCTACGTTTAACATATAAATACTATCCTCGGTGCAACTTCTAGTGCTCGATGATAGTAAGTGAACTTCATCACGGCGCTGATGAATTCTGAAAGTTCAATCTGAGTGGCTGAGTGCTGTTTAACTAGCTAACACTAACTTCGCTTATCGCATTATTCGCTAAAATAATTTTCTCGTTAACTTTTAAAGCCTAATCTAACTTACCAAGATTTTAAGCAAATTAATGCAGGGGAAACTGGCGATACTAGATGCCCCTTTTGGTTTTTATAACTCTAATTTCCTACATATAGGTGCTATTTAAATTTTTTGGCACAGAAAGATGTAGAATTTATCTGGCTTCAAGAATATTCAACAACCAACTGAATATAAGTCAAAAGAGTACTTATTTAGCTGCTAAAACTAAAGCCGCAGATTTTTACCAAGTATAAGGAAGACTTGATCCCGTAAACAAATACTATGCAACTAAAAAAAGTTAAAAAACGTTGATATAACCTTCATTTATTTGATATAAGACTACTAAAAGCTTAAATTACTTTCATTGTATGGCGGTGTTTTAGCATTAATTTTCCCATAACATGTTTCACCACCATTTTTATGGTTTTGTACTCTTTCTTGTGCACCTTCTTGTGTTTATACCTTACGACTATAGAAATATGCAATAATTAAAATCTTTTATTCAAATTACTTGATCCAGAGGGGATTATGTCCGCCCGAATAAATGTACAATGTATATGTGTAGTTTTATTATATAAACAAAATTGAAAATAATCATCAAAGTCGATTTAGATTAACACTTTTATTTAATATAAATGAAAGACACTGTAGCGGGCTACGACCTCTTGATTTGTATGTCCTTCTTGTGCCTGAGTGGTGGTGATAATAATACAGCAACAATTCTTATATTCTCCTTTATTGGTGCTTAACACTGATTACGTATTACATATGATGTGTGCCTAACACAATTATATACGTCTACACTATTTATAGCCTTTTGGCCAACTGAAATAAACTAACTAAATAGCCTTTACTTCATGACATCTGTCAATGTCAAAAATGACATTGACACTTACTTTTGTCAATATGCAACAGACACATTGGGGATATTACGTTTTTTAATCAATATTCATACAAATCTTAAATATAATTTTTTAATAATATAATAATACTATGATAGTCAAAACTTACACAATAAAAGTTGATTGCAACAAAAATCATTTTTCGTCCACCATTTAATAAAGTGCCAGATCTGACAGTTCTACTTATTTGGAAAAGTCCTTAAATTGGTTATTACCGACCAATAGCCACTGTAAAAGTAATTGTCCATACACTATATAGGCTCCGTAAATATTTTTAGATCTGGCGATAGCATTTGACACCGTCCCTACGCCACTGCTTTTGAATAAACTGGAGAGAATAGGCGTTAGAGGTAATCAATTACAACTCTTTGAAGAATATCTCACAGATCGTGCTCGGTATGTGAAAATACAAAATGCTTTGAGTGATGACTTACCTGTGAGCTCCGGCGTCCCGCAGGGAAGTATATTAGATACAACCCTCTTTATAATATACTTAAATGACCTCTGTAACCTACATATAAAAAATAATATCTTATACAGTCCTTCTGTTTTCTGCTTGAAACAGAAAAGTATTGTTTCAAGTTATTGTTACCCATTGGTTACAGAGCAATTTATTGACTTTAAACGCAAACAAAATCCATTACATGACCTTTTCTATGCGAAACCAAAACGACTCTGCTACCACGTACAAGTTAACTGCCCACTTTTGTTGTGATGAAACTATTTGTTCGCATCTCTGAAGTATCTTGGGATTATCATCTACAGTTTCTTGTCTTTCAGGGCTCATATTGATATGCTCACATCAAGAATAAGAAAGTTGACATATGTTTTGAAAAACCTTCGACACGTTGCAATTAAAATACTTATTAAACAAATTTATCTAGCTGTAGGGCAGTCGGTAATCCAATACTGTATAACAATTTGGAGAGACCCATATAAAACAACAATGAAGCCTCTTGAAATAGCTCGAAGAGCTCTACTAAAGGAGCACTTTCCGCCCATTCTTGTACCCCACTACTTTATTATATCAGTCCAGCGAAGTTCTTTCAGTCCGCACCTGTTCATTATGCAGGCAATCCTAAGGCAACACTCAAAACAAGAATTTATCAAAGTGTCTTAAACTAAAAGAAGGAATAAGACTATTGCAGAAAGTCCGTTATTTAAATATCCTTATGTTAATAAATATTTTTGTTTCCTAGGGCCTTACCTGTACAGTAAAATAAATAAAAAATAAACATTTACCCATTAAACAAACGGAGATGCAAACTAAAATTATTTGAATACTCAGGTTTTCTGTCTCATCATATATCAGTTTATGTGAATAAACCTATTGACTACAATCAAGTAATTCGTAGACAATAAATATTATTCAGTAACACACCTTGCTTTACCCACACAACATGAGGATACCTACTACAAAATGCTCTTCTAGATTGAACTCTGTAAAATTAATTGTATGAATTTTAATTTTATATTTTAATCATTTTAGCCAAACTACTTATTTTAATAAAATGAAATTATAATATATTTTATTTAAATTAATTCTTCTGTTGTTTGTAAGTAAAAATATTTAAATTGTAAAATTCCATGTTATTTAAATTGTTACATACCTACTTATTTCTCATTTTATAATTTTATTAAAAGATTTTGCTGCATAGGAAATGAAGTTAATATGAATTATTGAAATTTGAATGCAGTTATTTCATTTTTATGATTTATAGATATTTGTTAGTTCGGAATGTTTTATATTTTATAAGTATAATACTTTACATTCTTTTTCAAATGAAAGAGAGAAGAAATACAGATAATTTATCTAGTTCGGACACAGATGACTCAATACGTCATTATAAAATAAAGCTTCGAATTTATATAGTTATGTACAATGTATTTTTACGATAATGGTGATCTGATGATAAAATGATGAAATAAATAAATAAATAAAAATATAAGTATAAATTGAGTGTACCTAGTCACAAGGATTTAATTAAGATATTTTATTTAATTTTTATTTCATTACGGATCATAGTCTCCCTAGTCTCACCTTCCGTATAATCTCTTATAGTAAGTAATGTTTTAATAGAATGTTGTAGTAATGTTTTAATGGAAAAGTTTTGATGGATGATTGTTACTAAATACTCGTAGGAGAAAATAATTGAACGAATCTATAATAAAATAGGAAAAAGCTTTATAAATTTCATTCATAAAGCTTTACAAATTTCATTTAGAAAGCTTTCAGTTCCAGTTCAAAATTTTACTGCACTATCAAAATACAGAGCACTTTAACCAATCCAAGGGATCAAAATTCCGACAAAAGCGTGAATCAACGATGATGTTAATTTTGATTTGGATCTACAGAACCGATTATTTTGCCAATAGAAAGCCACGTAATTTGTAAGTGTCACAGGCAAGGTAAATTACAGATATCGCGTAAAACCCACTTCACCGCGGGCAAAACCCCATGCTAAAGCTAATGATTTATAATACGAGGGCTGCACTAAAAGTATCGGGAATGGAATATTTCCACTGTTCCTGTCATATTAAAATCTTTTTAATTTAAAACTCCTTGGTTTTAAAAATCGAATACCGTTTATTTATTTAAAAAAAGATTCTCGGTCTTGTCACAGGGTCTTGTCAAACTCGTTTAGTCGTTGAGAAAATGGAATTGACTCGAGAAAATTCTAGAGCGATGATTTATTATGACTTTCGAAGTGGTTTAACACAAAAACAGTGTGTTGACCGGATGATTTCTGCATTTGGTGATGAAGCCCCATCCAAAACCACAATTTATCGCTGGTTTGCTGAATTTCAACGTGGATGTGTCAAGCTCAGTGATGATCCCCGTCAAGGTCGTCCAAAAACTGCAGTCACCCAAGAAAACGTTGATGCTGTGCGTAAGCTGATTGAGGAAGATCGACATGCCGCGAAATTCAGGCAACTTTAGACATTGGCATGAGTCAAATACAAATAATCTTGCATGAACAATCAGGTGTAAAAAAGTTGTTTTCCCGATGGATACCGCATTTGCTCTGTGAAGAGCAAAAAGCGGCTCGCGTTACTTGGTGCGTCAGAACTCTCGAAAGATTCCATGCAGGATCCTCAAATGCTGTATACAACATCGTATCAGGTGACGAATCCTGGATATATGCGTACGAACCCGAAAAAAAAACCGTATTGCAAAAAAAATGGTGGCCACGTTTGTCTCCAAAACCGGCCATGTTGCGACTATTCCTCTTGAGGGACAAAGAACGGTTAATGCAGAATGGTATGCTAACATTTGTTTGCCACAGGTCGTTTCTGAACTCCGTAAAGAGAACTGCAACCGCCGCATCATCCTCCATCACGACAATGCGAGTTCTCACACCGCGCACAGAACAAAAGAGTTTTTAGAGCAAGAAATCATAGAATTATTAGACCATCCGCCGTACAGCCCCGACCTAAGCCCTAATGATTACTATACTTTCCCTAAAATAAAGAATAAATTGCGTGGTCAGAGATTTTCATCACCTGAAGAAGCTGTGGACGCCTACAAAACGGCCATTTTGGAGACCCCAACTTCCGAATGGAATGGTTGCTTCAATGATTAGTTCCATCGTATGGAAAAATGTGTCAAATTTCGCGGAGAATACTTCGAAAAGCACTAAATACATTTTTAAATAGTAATGTTGTGTCACTTCCTTGATTCCCGAAATTTTCAGTGCCGCCCTCGTAATTATGATGGTAAAGTTAATGATGATACCTCCACAGAGAGTTTACCTTGACCGTGCATATTTAACCGGATTGTTACCGCTGGTCAGTCTCTGGGGTGTCGTATCCGAAACCGAATATGAATCGGCAAGTGTGCAGGGTCTTTCATATTTAATGGAGCAGATATTAATTTGGGAGGTGCTAAAAATTAATTAACCTTTAACATATGCTATAAAAACTATGCTACGATGAAGCTTATTGTTTTCGGGATATTGAATAAAATTTTATGTTACGCTTTGTTACATGTAGCATATACATATATAGATATACCTAGGGGTTAGGTATACCCTTAGTGTAAAAAGTGGTAGATCTATCTAACCTTTCACAATGGGGTAAATGCAATGAAAGTTAAAAAAGGCAGAGAAAGAAATCGATGCTCAGAATACCGATTTTTTTCTATTTTTCTTTAATAACTTTTCTCTCAGAGATTCCAAACATGACATCTTATAAATATAACGTATAGCTCGCTTCTGTAGCACAAATATTGTATTAATGTCTGCAGCGTTTTCCTATAGAAGGATGCCGTATGACATTATACTATGAAAATAATTAAATAAACTATATATGCAGTCAAAAAAATTAAGAGTAGTGTCCTCATCGGAAGATTCTCCAATTTTTTTGACTGCATATGCTGCAGAACTAGCCTATCTGCCAAATTTGCAATATGGGGACCCCACTGTAATTTACAATCTAGACTTATTCCTAGAAATATAACAGTGGTGTCCACTAAGTTCATTTTCTCATCATTTAATAGTACATTGGTTTGTACATTCCTAACATTTGGGAGGCTTAACTTTAAACATTTTGCTTTATTTTAATTTAAAAGTTAATTATTCACATTAAACCAAGTACCATTTTTTAAAAGTGCACTATTTACCTCGTCGTAATTTGACTGTCGTCGCTTCACATTAAAAATTAGTGAAGTGTCATTAGCAATGAGTACTATATCATGCTTATCATTAACTAGATAAGGAAGGTCACTTATATGTATTAGACAAAGAAACGGGACTAAAATGGACCAATGTGGAACACGTAATTCTATTTTATTCCCAGTAGACCTTGAAGAATAAATTTCTACTCTCTGCGTTCTATTTTTAAGATAAGAACTTAAAGTTTAGGTTCTTTAAGTTCTTATCAGAAAATTATACCATAATGGTATAATTTTCTGACCAACGTATCTCGCTCGACACGGTCGAAAGCCTTGGATAGATGACAAAAGACATGTATGTACATGTATGTATGTATGTATACAGTACACTTACTGGGCAATGATGTCAATTATTGATTTTATAATTTTTATAGACATACCCCTTAGATCGGTGGTACTTTTAATATTGAGCAATTTGAAGGTGTTAATAATATCTCGGGAGGCAATTTCTTCAAAATTAAAATTGACATCACATTCCTTGACATATTCTCGGAGTATTTTTTCAGCAATCAGCAAGTAGGTGAATAATTTAATTTAATTAAATATAGAAGATAATCACTAACTACGAACTAGTCTAAGACACGGGGCCGGCCGATTTGAAATTAGGCACTTTTGACTAAACATTTCATTTTTGAAATCGTGAGTGGGACCTCTTGCTCCAACTAACTTCATGGAGGTATTTTGTGCGTAAGTGCTTAAAATCTACGTTGAGAACCCAATACATTTATATTATACTAGACGTTGCTCGCAAATTCGTGCGCGCAAAAGGAAATCTCGCGGGAATGTACGGTACATTTCGCGAGTGCTGGTCCCCTTACTCCATAGTGGCATAGTTTCCTGATCAACGTTGTGTGCTGCACGCAATCAAATGCCTTAGAGAGATCGCATAAAACTCCTAGAGCATCCTGCGACCCCTCCCAAGCATCAAAAATATAACTAATCAGATCAACGCCAGCATCAGTTGTCATCGTAAAACCAAATTGTTTATTATGTAAAAAGTTATTTTTATTAAAGTGTGCTAGTAACTGAGTAAGTATTATTTTTTCATATATTTTACTTAGTGTTGGTAAAATAGATATAGGTCGGAAGTTAGATGGATCCGACTTAATACCAGACTTAAACAGAGGTAAAACTTTACTACGTTTCATTAGATCAGGAAATACGCCACTTTTTATACAATCATTAAAATAGTTGCTAAGTAAGGTGCGATAATATCGATTATAAATTTAATAACTTTCATTGATAGGCCCCATAAATCTGCAGTATTCTTAATATTTAATAATTTAAAATTTTAAAAATGTCTTGCGGTCCTATTTCTTTAAATCTAAATTCGATTTCACACTATTTTACATTATCTTTAAGAAGTAATTCATCAGCAGGAGAGGCATACAAATTTTTGGTGGTTCAAACTGGAATGTCAGCAAAGAATTTCTCAAAAGCAGTTGCAACTTCACTATCAGAATTAATAATTTTATTATCTATATTCAATTTTAAATATGTGTTGCGGCTAGTGACTCTTCCAGTTTCATTTGTAATTATTTGCCAAGTTGTTTTAATCTTATTTTTCGAATTGTTAATTTTATTTCTAACGTGAAGAGATTTTGCTGCAGATCAAACTTGCTTAAATGTTTTTGACTATAATCTTACATAATTTTTAAATTCTTCAGTTTGATTAATTTTTCTTTCATTATAAAGTTCATTCAATTTTAATCTACTTTTTAAAATACCTGCTGTTGCCCATTCGCAGAATTTACTTTTATTGTTTGTTCTCACTGTCTTAGGGGTGAAAATAGTATTAAATTTATGTTTTATTAATTTAAACAGTTTACCAAACGACATATCCGGGCTACTGTGATACTCTAAATGTCCAATATTAGCTATAATTTCACCTCTAAACTACTCAATATATTTGACATTTATTGATATACATGTGTTTCTTTCCTTGTGTAATTGTTTGCAATTATTATCTATAGAGAAAATGGCCCGCTGTCCACAGTGATCAGAGCTTAGTATGTTAATGACTTCTATATTTAATGGATCTATGTTGGTAAAAATGTTATCAATGCATGTAGCAGAGCTATCACTGATCCTAGAAAGCATCCTGAAAGAATAAATGAGTTAAGTTATATGATTTTAACAATGTAGTAAATCTAACAGTGGTGGAATTATTATCTAAAATATTTATATTAAAATCACCACACAATAATATATGTTTGTTAGATACGCTTATCTTAGTTAATAACGTTTCCATTATTTTTTCAAATGAATCATATAACCCTAAAGGAGGCCTGTATACGCTATTAAGCGTCCCACCTCTATACAGGCTATTTCAGTTGTTCGTTCTGTGGAGAAGCTTACTATGTCTTTACGTTCTTTATATTTTAAATTCTTCTTAATTAATATAAGTGAGCCGCCTATTATGGTTTTTTCTCTGCAGAAAGAACTAGCCAGCTGGTGCATACCAAGATTTAACATAATGTCATTTTTCTTAAACCAATGTTCAATTATACATAAAATGTCTAAATTATTGTTTAAAAACAACTCAATTTCTAATTCCTTACTAGACATACCTTGTATGTTTTAATGCACCAGCGTAAGTTTAAATAATTTATTATCTTTAATTAAAATATTATTTTCATGATTACTTATTCCTACAATGCTAGAGACTTCCTCTGTTGTCTTACAGGCTAATTTAAATTATTATTATTTGGAATATTTTCCAAGGTGTTATAATAAGTCATATTATTATGACTAAACTGCTCAATAGAAGCAGTTGTTGCCTTACTAGCCAAGTACTTGGCTGAGTTAAAATATAAAAAAGTTAATAGCGTACTTGCTATAAGTCTTGTAAAATAAAAGGATAGATAATAATATATGTAATGTCAATTTACATAATTTATAATTTAAAATATTATTAATGTCAATTATATTTATTTTATTGTCATACTTATTTAATAATATACAATTATTATTAGCAGCAGTATACAATTGGCTGTTAAGCTTATATCTAATTTTGTTTTCCCTCGGCAACCGTTTTATGTAAGGAAATGTGAATAATATAATCTTACTAATATTTTGCAGTTTGTTTAATGTTACTATATAATATTCTATTTGGTTACTATTCGCAAAACTAAAAGCTATGCATGTGTTATTATAATGTCTATTTTTTAAAAACGCTACGTTCCCAAAATTACTACTCAGTGTAAACCCACCCCAATATTACTGGTGAATAAATTCTAGTCATTAATGCAAGAATTCCGTGCCAATAGCGCTCTTGTTATATCATTTTCGTCGACTTGACCCCAATCAACCCTATATTGACCCAAATAATGAAATTACTTGAATAGTACTGTGCAGTCTATTAAACAAAGAAAACGTAAATAGGGAAATCCTACTACTATTATAAATGTGAAAGTTTGTGAAGATGGATGGATGGATGGATGTTTGTTACTCTTTCACGCAAAAACTACTGAACGGATTTTGATGAAATTTGGTATGGTAGTAGTTTAAGCTACTAGCTAGCTGTATTAACACATATTTAACTTACTTTTTATCCCGAAATAGTACAGTATAAAAGTATTTTTACGATAGACCAAAAACTATGGAGATGATATTTATGTGGTGTGGATAAAGCAGATTTGGATAATCGTAATTAATATTTACTGAATAATAATTTAAGCAAAAACAAACACTCAACAAGCCTATTGTGATCGATGTCGTCTAGTACAAATAAGTTATGAGAAGTCTCTACCTGCTTATGAATTAGATTGCCTTATAGTATATTTATTATTAGAGAGACACCTAGTAACTTATCACACATACATTCGAATTAAATAATTTTATAAGAACTGTACATAATCGAACAATGCGCCTCACTATACTTGCCATTTTACTCAAAATCTAGATAAATACTGTAATAAAACAATAGGGAATAGCATGTGAGACCAAAATGGATAAATATTTTTATTTATAATCTTTATCGCTAAAAAATATACCTGTACAAATGTTTTTAAAATTTATCGTGAATTAATAGTGAAATTTAATCATCAAAGAGTTTTATAATTAAAATCCCGCGCAAATTTCAAAAAAGGATATGTACGGGCGGAACGAAACGTGACGTCAAACTCTTCATCTCTCGTCACCGGGTAAAATTCAGAGCACGTAAATATAACTCTGGACAAACTATAATAGAGTTGAAAACTGAACACATGAGTGACGAGTTGTCAGATTTGACACAAGTGTCGAGTCAAATGTAATTTAAGACAGCTCGATATTCGTAACTTCCATTTTCAACTTTATTGTATTAGCGCAGAGAGATTCTGTTTTCATTGCACTGAATTTTCCAAGGCCTGGCTGATTCCGGGTGATATAGTCCCAGCGTAATAAATCTAAGAGTAGAGAAATCTCGATCCTCGACATTTGTTTTTTTTATATAATTCGTAAGTATATAATGTAAATAAATAAAATCGAAAAAAAATCTATAAATTCTCGACGCTGGCAGAATGGAGCAAAACCTTTGCAACCACCATTGCCATTGCCATAAATGAAAGAAGAAGAAGTTAACTCATGTCTATGGTTTGTTGTTTTCAAAATATGATTATTCATTTATTAAATTTATATAGTACTAATCACTAGGATATTACATAAAAATGAATGAATTAAATATGTTTACGAACTTTTCGTTAACTAGGTTGTTTTCGTCGAGGTTTGTAAATAAAACAAGTATGCGTAGGAAATCTATTTTATAATGTACTGACTGATCCTGAAAACAGTATAAAGTGCTCAAACAAGATACACTGTCTCTTCACATCGCCTTGCACCACTATTTCTTCCATACTTTCGGCATACGAAAATAATATTTGTCAGGTGCAGTTTGTGTTATTTTCGAACATAAGAACGACACAATATTTATATTATGGGTTGCTGTGCTTTTCCATCGTAATAAGTTGATTTTTTCACTTACCTTTATAACTTTGTGAACTAATCACTTTATTGTTTGTTCACATCGAACTTGTCTATGACTGTATGTCAAAGTCAAACAATGATTTTAACTGTCATCTGTCTATTTTAGGTGCGATGACGTTGTAACGTCATCACACACAACTCAAGCGAGGGAAACGGCGTTTTTAAATCGCCCATGAATTATTGTGATTTTAAAACATTTTTCCAGCCTAATGGTTAATATTTTGGATATGTTATATATATTATGTTATAATGTTATAACCAGTAGAAAAGTTTAAAAAAATAAAAATAATGCATGCATATACAGTATTTATCTAGTTTATCTAGATCATGTTATAGACAAATTGTATTCAGATTCACTTTTGTCTTAGCGTGATATAACAGACGTTAATTTTTTCAACATTATTTTATTTCCTTACATAATTCTTTCTAAAGTTTTAAGTTATGGTTCATATTATGAACAAAATTAGCTTAAACGTTTGTAGTTAGGTTCAAATTAGGCTATGAAGATTATAATCTGATTTATGTTGCTGCGCCGGCCTTAGTAAGTCAGTTATCAGAAAAACCATCTACTAATGTGCTGAAAACCGTGTGATATGTTGACAATCATAAAAGCAAAATGAAGAAATGGTTTGCTGTTTTTTTTTCCAACACAACAATTCAGTGACTTCTTTCTGTAACTTGTATTAAACATGTTGGCGTTTCTTGTCGAATGTAACTTTGAAAATTTATGGCCTCTGCGGCTCAGTCACGGGTTCGAATCCCGCCAAAGGAAGAAAAATGTTTTTTGTGTTCCTGGATCATGGATGTGTTTTAAATATGTGTATTTTGTAATAAAATCTGAAATATATGTATAGTATAAAAGTATAAAATATACTTCTCGTTATTATCTGGTACCTTTAACACCAGTTCTTCGGATACTTAGCACGGGACCAGATGGACGTGGTGTGAAGCGGCTATAGATAATATTATTATTCTTAAATATTATCAACCTCCTTAAAGTATATGTACTGAAGAACTCCGAAGCTGAAAGATCCATGCTACTTCGGTAGTTTTAATTTAAATAATTTTATATTTAAAATATATTTAAAAAACGTAGGCAAAATCAAAAAGCTCTTTTAAGATTTTACGACGTCTTAGATCTTGAAAGGCCAATTAAAGCTAACGAGGAATGCTACTCCTACAATAATATTATTATTTCCTTTGTTTCAGACGCACGAGTAGAGAACTACCCAACTGTAGTATGGCTCCACGGAGGGGACTTCGTCCGGGGCAGTCCCAACAGCATGAATCCCTTCCAGTTAGTACTTAAACAAAAGGTAAATTTACTCGGAAACTTAATACAAATCAAAGTAAATGGAGCTATGCCAAGGTGCCATTATATTTGACACTGTGAATAGATATTGGATCCAAAAGCGTACGTAACGCTGCAGAATTTAGCGCTAAAGTTTCCAAGAATTCATGTGACATTTTGATTGTGCTGTAAATGTACGAATAAAAGTGTGATATTTCGTACTTTGAATACTGTTTTACTCCGAATGACTTGTGCTCATTTATTGAATCTATGGTCAACATAAATTTTAAAATGAATTCCTTACATCAGAAATTAATTGACCGAAAAGCATTTTCGAAGCTATTCTTGACATTGCTGATCAAATATTATTTTTCCAGGTAATTTACGTTTCGGTGGCCTACCGCTTGAATATATTCGGCTTTTTTTCTACTCTCGATAATGAGGTCCCTGGAAACTTTGGCTTGTTAGACCAAGTCGCGGCTCTGATTTGGGTGAAAAACAACATCGTGAGTTTTGGAGGTGACCCGGACAACGTTTGCTTGTTTGGCCACGACGCTGGAGCTGTGAGCATTGGACTGCATTTGATATCATCATACTCATCAGGTCTCTTCCATAAAGCCATAGCTATGAGTGGAAACGTGCTGTCTTCGGACACGGTGAGCATCGCAAGAAAAGAGGTGATAACTGTTGACAAAGTCGCGAGTGCCTTCAGTTGCTTCAGGAAACCAACGTTTCAATTACTAGATTGCTTGAGACGAGTACCATTCCAAGCTTTACTGGACATAGGAGAACCGTTAGCAACATGGAGACCGATCGTAGACAATGGTTTCAGTAACGTAACATTACCGTTCATAGCCGATACACCGAAGCAAATGTTCAAGGATGAAATATTTAGTGCTGTGCCTCTTTTGACAGGTTTCACTAACATGGAAGATGCGCTGCTCATCGACAAAGATGGCACTGATAGTGAGGGGCTAAGTCAGAAGGAATTCGACACTTTACGGGAAGAAGTAATTCTCTCAGACATTACAGTGGATAATAGCTCATGTTTCACCAACCAGCAGCACATACATGATGCTGTCTCGTTCTTCTATCACCCGATCCCGCCTACGACGAACGAGACAATTATAAGGCAGCACTTTCTAGAATTTTATACAGACAAAATATACGGGGCCACGACGTATCAACTAGCTAAATATCTGAGCAAACACGCACCTATTTATCTATACCGATTTGACTTGAAGCCATTTTCTGACATCGCGAACGAAGGCATACCAGAATGGGTGGCGGTACCTCATAATTTCGATTTGATTTTCACTTTCGGAATGCCCCATTTGGCGCTACCACAGGACATATCGAAATGGGACTACAGAGATAAGAGCATATCCGAAATAGTAATGAAAATGTGGAGCAATTTTGTCTGGTATTCGAATCCGACGAACTCGGGAGTTATTCTGCAGTGGGACACGTTCGAGATCGAAAAACCCGGATTTTTTATCATGAATCGACAGAACTTTACGATGAGCACGCCAAGCAATATCAACTACAAAGCGTTTGAGTTTTGGACGGATTTTTATCCGAAAGTCATAGAAATTGGCACGAAATGTTGCAAGGAACCCACAGACGAATCTGGCGCTGTATCCACGCATACAAAAAGGACACTGATAAATTTTATTACTGTCACATTATTATTTATATTAATTTCTTGAATATTTGTAAGTAAATGCAATGTAGGTAATAATATCATGAACGAAAGTTTAGTATCAACAGCTATCAACCTCTTTGTAACTTAGACTGAATATTTCAAGATAGGCAAATTTTACATTAATTTCATACAGTACTTAATCATATTTTTATATTGTCAAAGTGTTTATTAAACATAATACTTTAATAATCTGTGATTAGGCAGCGTCTAGAATCAGAAGAAAGTACCAAATATTTTTTAAAGATTTTTTTTTGCAATTATTTATTCAATAAAATTTAAAAAACAATTAAAATACAAAAGTGCCGTACCGCGAAAACCTAACAAACCATACTGGGTTCCGGGTCATTTTGAAATTCAATCCAAATCTTTTTACATTGTCTAGGTATATACAGTTTTTGTAGTTCACTGGGAGGGAGCTTGTTTAAATAGTAAGGTATTATATAGTTATATATTATTTTCCCGTATAAATTGTTATGTTTAGGTATTGTATACTTAATAGGGCACTACTCTCAAGAATATGGACCTCTGTTTTTCTATGAAACAATTAGGAATAAAAGATTCGGTTAGAATTTGAAATTCAATTATGTCGTACCTATATACATTTATCACGTTACAATATCTTAATAATTCTTTCTCATTATTATTAAGTTTTTTTTTTTATTAATATACTTAGGAGTAATAATTTTTAAAATTCTTAGCGTTCCGTTGTTTACGTCTCGGAACCCTTATGGTTTCGTCATGTCCGTCCGTCCGTCCGTCTTCGGCTTACCGTCCTAACCGTGCTAGAAAGACAAAACTTTGCACGGATATATATGCATTTACTACGTCGACAAAGTGCTAAAATAAAATACCCCATAGTGTGTCATTAGAAAGGTCTTTTAAAAACATTGGGTTGATGAAACAAAACTTTTAACAACACAATACAACCCCTCCCCCCACCGTTTAACTTTTAGAGCTCTATTAGTTAAATGGCTGGCTCGAAAAATATGAAAAAATCCATTATTAGTGCATGTCATGAACTTTAAAGGAAAACTATAACGGCTTATATAACTTTGTAAATATAGGAGTTCTTTTTTATAGGACACTTATCTGGTAAAACGCGCTTACTTGGAAAACTTCGTACACAAATAACGAAATAATAAGTAAACATGTAAAATATTGGTTTATTGGTACGGAACACTACGTGCGCGAGTCCGACTCGCACTAAGCCGGTTTTGTCTAAATAATAGAATAAATAGATTCTTCTAGTGCGTGTCGTACTCGAAGCGATGTATCAGGTACTAACTCATATGAATCTCTATCTATGTAGTACGGTCAGAGGGTCAATTCTGCTAAATAAAACCTGCAATAATACAATTACAATCAAGTCCCGACGCGACGCTAAAACTGTCAAACCGGTATGCTGTAAACGTTAAAGCAGTGTCTAACGCCTCCTGATTGGTCCAAACGTCACAAAATCAGTTTATGATTCAGAGAAGCAAGTCGCTTCACTTATAATACAATCAAAGTAAAATAATAATGGTGGTTCTGATTGCTAAATTGCCCATATTGTTTGTGTTATTATTAAACTCCACGGCAAAATTGTTTGCTACTAACTAATGAACTACATTAAAAATACACGTAACAAGCTTTCGTTTTATGTAAATTACCTACATAAATAATATGATAAATTAGGCAACCTTGTTCAAAATGTCCTTTTTGAATTTATCATTATTTTTATAGATAATTTAATACAGATATTACGATATACCTTTAACTTAAGTCGAATAGAGAAATTGTTATTTTATCTATTTTAAAATCGATATAATAAATCATAATACGAAATCTAGTGACGTTTTATTTACGAAATAGCTTTACATATAACAACATAAAACAACATCAAAATCTGTTTATTCATTTCTAGGATGCTTTAATATATGCTATAAGGACAGGACACAAATACACATACACGTCGAACTTATAACACCCCTCTTTTTGCGTCGGGGGTTAAAAAATTTGAGGCGGTTCGAATACATAATATTATTATTGACTTGGTGCAGGGCCTCAATTTTTAGAATAAAATATATTGAGTAAAAAAAACACTTCAAATACTATTTACCAAAGTTAATAGAAGTTATTAAACTTTATCCAAATAAGTTTGTATAAATTGTTCCCCTGGTAAATGCTGTTGAATTAATTTAATAGCTGTAATTTTTATCTGTTACTACCAATCACGTTCAGAGATAACCAGCTTTTTACAAATTCAACGTAAATGTTTTAGAGTAAACTGCCTGCAATTTTGTCTGGAAAATAAAACGAACGTTTTCCCTATACATTCCTCGGTGAATATATTCATATAATACTAGCTTTTGCCCGCGACTTCGCCTGTGGTAAAGTGGGTTCTACACGATATATGTACATTGTATTGCCATGTGGTTTTCTATCGGTAAAAGAATTTTCAAAATCTATTCAGTATATCCAGAGATTACTCTACAACCTCACAAAGGTACAAACTTTACCTCCTTAAATATTTAAGGCGATTCTTACACCGACAACCGGTGTCCGCCGTAAAGAAAAAAACTCTCACGCCCCAAATTAATAATTAATCTTAATCTCATTTTAGCTACCTGAGATCAAGATTTCAATACATTTCAACGATCCTAGGATTAACTTCACTTCAATTTATGTCAAATTTTGTTTGAGAATCTCAGATTGTAGTCAATCTATTTTAGATACGTTATTAATTTTGGCCGTTAGTAGGTTGTTATGAGTGCAAAATGCGTTTTACAAATTTTTTTGAACGTGTGTGCTGGCAACTGGCATTACATGAGCATGTTTTTTGGTCGTGTGTGCTGGCAACTGGCATTACATGAGCATGTTTTATATAAATAATATTGATAAGTCGGGTAAAGTGGCGCCTAAATAGGTGTCAGTGTGACATTTAACGGTTATAATAATATTCATACATACATATTCATAAAATACGTTTTGTAAACAAGTCTGACTGATGATAAAGTGTCGTTATTTTATGCCGTGTATGGTAATAAGGACTTGTTTTATGAAAGTGATTGATCATTATAATATTTTTGGAGTGAAAACTCTTTATGCGCGTAGGGCGTTTTTTGAGATGGGAGAAATTATTGAACTAGTGTCTCTGTTTCCCAGACCGGTGCGGTGAGAGATAGGGAGGGGCGGGCTGGTCGCGCGCCGCATGCTTACATGTGCGCTATTGTTTTCACTTCTATCGGCACTCCCGGAGTGCCACTGTTTTTTTCTGTGAACTAAAGTAGAAATTGTGAATATGATATGAATATGAACTTTTAACTCTCTTAAAAGTTCATATTCATATCATATTCAAAATTTACAACTTAGCCAGTTTAATAGAGAAATGTGAAGAACAGCCACACGACATTGTATAATTATTATGTAAACAAACTGTAGAACATTTGTTTGAAATATTATTGTGATAGTTTTATAAAAAATAGCGCAAATCGCTCGTGGTTGTACTTGTAAGATTTGACTAATCGTACGAAATACCCCTGTCTGCAGGCCCGGCTCCGGCTCGTCAGCAGTGCGTCACACCCGCCAGTTCCAACGTATCCGTGATGACTAACTGACGTCTAATATCACTGTCATCTGTGACGTCAATGCACGATTAATTTTATTGACAGCCACACAAAAAAAAACAGTAATTACGGTTATCGGCCCCGCGTACCACGGGATAAATCACAGTATTTATTACTAGCATTAATTGCCCGCGGCTTCGCCCGCGTGAAATTAGGTTTTAAACTTTCATCCAATATTTTACCCACTTAGGGGCTGATTTTTAGAAAACGCTGAAATAGTAATACATTATTTTTTCCGTACTTACTCAATTCATACGAAATGTCATGCAAATACGTCCAATAAATAAAAAGTTTCATACTGACTTTAATTACCTATAGATAGATTTAATAGTTAAAATGAAAATATAAACAGCATTCCTTTTAACTTAATTCGCTAATGTTATAAATATTGAAAAGTGATTCCCTAGTCGCCCAAATATTAAATAGGTACCTGAAGCCCGCACGTGCGTGGAAAGGAAGCGAAACAATTACCAAGCTAAGATCATGACTTAACATTTTCACTAAACCGTTAAGTAGGAAAAAGCGTGAATCATCACGGAGGTTTTACCGTTTTTTGCCGATAAAACAGTATACGGGTCAAAATAATAATTAAAACCACAGGGAAATCCGATGAAAAATACGAGTCTCAGTTATATTTCATCTGTATTTAACATATAAGGACAACCTCAAACGGTTTTCCTTGTTAGGAGTCAGTTTTACAAAAAAAAACCCCGTTTTCTTTTTTTAGTTTTGTTTTTCCGCTTGTTTTGGGGATTACCCTAACATTTTAATAAAACTTAACATATTTAAGTTTTGTCGTTTATATTGTAGACTATGTTTCAGATATTTTTTTTAAATAAGTATCCATTTTAAGGATTATGTATAATTTACTATTCTGAGATCACTTTGTATGGATATTAAAGTAGTTATTTATAGTTATGTCTTCTTGTAAGTTGTAAGGTATTATAGCACAGTTGAGGCATTATGTTATTACAAAGTATTTGGGTGTCACACGATGCCCGCGCGCCAATGTCACTCTTAAAATTAGTTAAAACGCTTGGAAGTCTTTGTTTTATATTGGTATTTGTTTTCCCCTCTAAATATTTTTATAACTTTAATCACTTATAGTACCTACCCACAATAGATAACTAGGTAGATATTAATAAAATACAAAATTATCTGCCGCCCTTATCCATTTTTTTCACTACGTGGCCCATATATACCATAAGGTTGTTTTTTACACCGTTAAATTTAGCCAAACTGTGCAGTTACGTGTGTAGCAGGCATTACAAGTGTAAATAGCGGAAAGTCTGAAAAAAAAAAACATTTTCACAGCCATAATAAGATATGTCTAAAATAATTTCTGTCACATTATGCATTTGTTGAAAATTGTACCAAATATTCAGTCAAGTGTGAAAGGAGACACGCGTATAAAGAATAAAGATGAGGCTATGTCACATTAAAAGCTATAAAAAGGTCAAATTTTTCATCCATTAATTCTCTTCTATATGTGTGTGTGTGTGTCTATGTGTGTGTGTGTGTGTCTATGTGTGTGTGTGTATCTAATTTTTGATTAATTTTAAGAAAATGAATATTATGTATTCTTATTGGGTGTCAGACATATTTTTTGATGCAGCTTTTTAGGATTCCGTAGTTCACGTCTCGGAAGTCGAACCCTTCAATAGTTTCGTCATGTCCGTACCTACACTAAGTAGAGTAGTTGATAATTATTATTAGGAACCCTGGGCCATAATCACGAACCCCTGTGCATTTAATATCAGGAACCTGCGCCATTTCACGAACCCCTGTGAAATTTTTATTAGGAACCCTGCGAGAACCACGAACCCCTGCGCAATTTTTATCAGGAACCCTGTGCCAAAATTAGGCTCACACTTTAATCGATTACTCATATACTACATATAGTATATGTATGGATGGTATATCTTCATAGTATGTTTTTATGCGTTGTGAGACGGTGGGTTAAGCCAGTGTCAGATTGATTGCGACTATCGCACGAGGTGGACTATTGTGTTGTTACTGTGAGTATTATCTTATTATTATTGTTTAATAACCAGATAATATTTTATTTTAAATGTCCAGCAAGTTTTCGTCTTGAACATTATATTATTACATACATTTATCAAAAGATACACTCGAAATAATTATAGAAGATAAGATAGAAAACAACATGATCCTATCAGACTAGGAGTTCATTTAGAACAGTAAGTATTCAATTCGAATCTAATATATAAAATTCTCGTGTCACACACTCCTCCGAAACGGCTCGACCGGTAGGTCTGAGAATCGGTCGTATTCTATTTTTTCAACCCCTAAATGATAAGGGTGATCCCCAGCCATAAATTTTTATTTTTATTTTTTTCGGCTTTTTCTTTTATATTATGTGAGATTTGGCATTAAAAAAATACATACAATGGCAAAACAATGCGATGGTTGCCGGGTCAGCTAGTGTCATTGTAAAATTCAGAAGTATGTGACAATGTTATTATTATAATCTGTTTCACAATCTACTGATAAGTGTCAGAAAGCTGATTCGCTTGTTTCGTCTCTGTCGCTCGATATGAAGTAAACAGCGACAACTTCCGACTAAGCTGTCCGACACTTATTAGGAGATCCTTGAACAGGCCCTAAGGATGAAGTAAATGAGGACAACACAAAAAGTTGTAAATAATGTTATGTTTATACAAACGTTTTGGCATTCGTTTACAGTTTACACAAAGGTAATGAATGTTTACACTCGACACAAGTTACTGGATTATATTTAAACTTTCTCTCAAACATTTACGAAAACACAGTTTGTTTGACGCGCAAATCGCGATAATAATCCTCAAATCAGTTACTAAGTTGTAAGTAAATAATAATAATAAATAGACAATTTATTATAAATCTATTTATTATTATGGTTTGGGGTTGTAGTGGGTTCCTCACACTTGCAACAATAACTGTAGCGTTGCATAAATACGAAATGAAAACCCAACACGTACTTTTACAGTTGGATTATGTTTAGTCTGAAATATAATATTCATAACTTTATCCAATATCCTGTCTTACACCTCTGACCTCACTAAAAAAGGTTTAATTACTAACTCACTAATAAATGTTTCTTCCCCTACTATTAACTGACCCTCATTATTACTAATAAATTATATATTATTCATGTCATTAATAATTTATTACGTGTTAAGCAGATACGCCTTTATTTCCCCTTAGGTACGGAACCCTAAAATTATAATTACTGCTTATAAGATAAAGATGGCGGAAATAATCCCGGCTAAATGCAAAAAGGTTAGGAAGACCTGGCGTTCTTGTGATAAAACATATAATTATCTCGTGTCACGTAAACATAAGAAAGGTTATTCTGTTCTGATAACGGTTTGCTCATTAATAAAACATAATTATAAGAAAAAGTACGACATCACTCTGCTGAACAAAATATTATTCTTCTTTTTTATATATTATTAACCAAACCAAGAGCATGACAGGACATATCTAAGGAGGGTTCCGTGACTATGTCTTACTTTTAATTACTTCAAAGTCATTATCAGATTTCGCTCAAAATAATTATCCTAAAGAGTTTTTATTATGATCTATCAGCATGGAAACTAATTACAAGTTTCTCCTATAGTTTAGAAATGCAAGAGCCAACCAACCTATACACCACTTTGGAGGCCGATTACTCGAAAATGGTAGACTTTGTAAAAAAGTCATGAATGAAACCTTTCTTTTATTTTAAAAGACCTATTTAACGATACCCCACAGGATGGGGTAGAATGAATAAATATTTTTCATCCCCATTTCTCATGTATGGAGAGCCACCCCTAAAATATATAAAATATACAGCTCCTGCTGTCACCACGTCATACTCTTTTTTGCCAAGCTGTTAGTACTTTTTGTCTGACGCTGTCAGTCTATACTCTATAATCTATGCCCAGAGACCATCTTGCCTCATCTGACACTAAGAGATTTTATATATACTTAGTCTATAATAACGTGTGTGAAATAGAGACATTAATAATAGCTCCCCACGCCGATGTCGGTGACGGTGGCCGGTTTCATTGAAACCAGGCCAGCTACGCATTATATTATAGTGCTCATGTGTGTGCACAGTACACAAGAACACTCTCAATAGAGGCAATAACAAACATTCATACATCCATTCTCAAAAGCTTTCTTATTTGGATAGTTCATTAATAATACTCACATTTAGAAATCGAATAGCGATAATTATATTGTTCTATATTATATTATATTTGAAATAATATTAAATATACACACAATATTAGTTTCGTAATGTTTAGTAATGTAATATCTAAGCATTTTCCTGCTTGAGTTTAATTAAGCAGAAAGATTCGATTTGCAGTAAAAATATGGACAAAAAATGAACGTGAAAAACTGCAGGTAAGTATCTAAATATAGGTAGGCAGGCAGGTACTATGTAAATCCACGACAACCTAAGATAAAATCGAACTAATTATTTCCAAAAAAAAAAAGTTTACAGTTAAAATAAGTTTAGTATGCAAGTGTACTTTGGCGCCGTTTCACAATCTTCCATAAGTGTCGGATAGCTTACTCGGAAGTTTTGTCGTTTACTTTATGTCATGTGACAAACAAAACATGCAAATAAGTTGACACTTATCCTGTAACTTGTGAAACAGGCCCTTGGTAAGATGGATTGTGTCCAAGGCCTTTAGTCAAGATGCATTCGATAATTTCGACGGCGAAGTACGAAAACAAAATGTATGGAATTTGACACAAGCCCTATGTCATAAGGCATTGCAAGCGACATGTCACTTAGCGATGACTCATGTCAAATCCCATATATTTTTGATTTCGAACTTCGCCGTCTAAATTATCGGATGCATCTTGACTAAAGGCCCCTGGGTGCCGAACACCCATAACACAACGACGGATTGACATAATATTCAGTTGTTTTAGGTATTACACATATTAACTTACATTCCACACTAGTAGAAACTGTAAGTCACCTGTCACTACTGACTAGACAAGAGATCGCCATACTAAGGCGGCTAATAACTTATATTATTCCCGTGGTGCTTCCCCTACTAGTTCTGACATTTTTGCCATTCAATTTGGCTGTCTCCCGCTTTGCTTGGCGAGGGAAACTGGAATACTTCCTACTCCTACATTCTTCTTTTCATTCCTAATTTCGTTGCGGGTCGCGAGACAGATTTAGTATGTCCCTCGGGCACCACTGAGATCATATCAAAGGGTTTTTGTGGTTGGTTACCACTGTCGATCCTGGCTACACGGGAGTTGCAGTGGTGGGGATGTGTGGTAGGCCATTGGACCGTTAAAAAAAACTAAGCAGGCTATTCAAAACAGGAAAAGGACCGTCTAGCTGGACTGGAATAATACCTTTAATATACAGTCCGGTCAGAGTTCTTTCACCTCGAAGTGAAATCAATCTGACCGGCATAAAGGTCCTGTCAGAGGTAAAATAACTCTGAACGGACTGTACCGTTACCTGTAAATAACAGGACCTTTTTTCCTGTCGCCGCTCAAACAAGTGTTTTGTTTTAAGATGTACGCGAGGTGTTTGTTTGTGTTGCTGTCGGCAGCGATCGTGGCGGGTCAACGACCTTCCTTCGCTGGCACGAAGCCAATAGGTTTCCCTGTGCTCACGGACGCCAAGCCCAGCGATCTACTTGGGAACAAGTGAGTGAACATCGATTTTTTATGGACAGAATATTGGGAATATTGTTAAATGTGTTTACCTGCGGGGTACTAGCTACCACGCAGGTAAACACATTTAACAATATTCCCAATGAACATCTTAATCCTAAACCGAATACTTACGAAAAAATAAGATGAAACTACTTGTTTGGGATTTTGACAGGGTTCATTATCATTTTATTTTTTTTCCAAATATTTTGGTTACTTGCGATTCATGAATTATCCGATCCGTATGATAATATCGCACTAACATCCATTAAACTAATTTCATTTATCTACTATCAGAAATTCGCGATAAGCATATTATATAAACTTTCCATAACTTTCACGCGGAAGACAAGACGTGTAACATCAGTAGTCAGTCCACAAGCAAAGGTGTCAAACAGCTAGTTAGTTATACTCCGGATAAACTATGCGACCCTGATACTTTTCGTTGTCAACACTTTCTTTATTTAATTTATTTTGGGCGTTTCGGCGTGAAAGGGAAGAAAGGGATGCCTTTCAGCAGTTTATTTTTTGGGCAAACAACTGTAATCACAATAAGTCTTAAAAACTAGTGATTATATAACGTTTTGTAAAATCAATTACAGAAAATTTGGGCACATGATTTATGAGCTTTATGTACAGACGTTTTAAATGGTAGAAAAAAAATTAAGTGTAAAAATAAATATCTAGCAAAAGAAATATAACGTATAGAATGAAACGAATATTTGCCGCTGAGGCCATTGACCTCACACTGTCAGCTGATATAATCAAACCCACGACCTCCGAGTCGAGGGCCAAGCTCTAACCACTAGACCACGGCGGCTGTTAAATCAAATATTATAGTGTAAACTCACGCATTAGAAACTGTTATTAGGTTATACAAAGTTTTTTCTGGATTTTTAGTACGAGATATGTCATCATGAAAATCTAGATAGGTGTGCGGTGACTGTCTAGAGTCTAGACTTTAGACTCAAGACAGTAAACAGTCTACGCACACCATCATGTGCATAGATTTTATAAAGGTCAAAAGAATTGTCGTCGAATTCCGACCACAAGGCAAACAAGAGTCTTAATAAATCGCTAACAATTTGTCTTGATTTTTGCTTATGCCTTATGCCTATGATTTATATTTCAGATTCGGTGAGGAACTAGAGCTACCAATCGAAGCAAAAGGCGACAGGGACCTGGTCGAGAGAATAAGCAAGTTACCCGTGGACAAGCAGCCCTTCTGGTACATCAACTGGAAAGCTCTGGAAGCCCAGAGGAAGAACCCACAAACCTACCCACAGAAACCCAACGTGTTCAACAGTCAAAACGCCGCTAGCTCTGGCAATGAACCTGGTAGCTCCAGCAATGTCAACCAGAATTCTGCACTAACTTCCAAATTCGGAGAAACTTCTGGCGTCCCCACTCAAAATCAAAATGTCAATACTCAAAATCGAAACCAAAACCAGAATTACAACTACAGGAATTCTGGACACCATTACTAAAATTACTAATTAAAGTATTTCTAATAGTATTTCTTCTATTTCTTATCTTTCAAATCGAAAAATTGGGCCTATGTATTTTGTAAGTCTAGTCGGATAGGAGTTCTATCATGTAAAATTTTCTATAAAATAATAACATAATAATTTAAATTAAAATGAACATTGAACATGCAGTGGCGCCTATAGTCTATTCGCGTTTTGAAGTCAGAATCATTTGTATAATCGTTAAAAAATATGGTTGGGTATTATATTATGTCTAAATGGTTTGATTGGCATTTGTACGCATGATTAACTGACTTCTTAACGTGAATAGACTACATTTAGAGACAGTCAGACTATTCAAACTTGTACATAAGTATACATTATTATACAAACAAGTATTTTCTTTTATTAATGTTATTAGAATATCTAAGCATTTTTAATAAAGACTGCGATTAATGCTGTTACATTTTCAAGGTTCTACGTGCAATTTTTTTTTAAATTTAACGTTTAGGAGAAAATTAATTAATTTTACGAAATGTGATACTCAATTAGGCATAAGTTTAAATTACATCAGTAACTATATATGTCATGTTACAAAAGTGAATAAATATTTTCTATAAAACAATGTTTTTACCTGACTGGGTTATGGTTTTTCGCGCGTATATTGTATGTATGTGTCTAAATTCCTTTATTCCCACGTATCTTCCAAACGGCTAGATGGATTTCGACAATAGGATGATGATGACTACATCTAAAATATTTATTTTCATTAATATACTCAGATATATTGAGGCATTACTACTTGGTAAATGTAAAAAACAATAATATTTTATGTGTAATTTTTTTTTTTGCTAAATTAGTAAGCAAATCCTACATCATTAGTTTTCTCACATTTATACCTACAAAAATATTAAATATAGTAAGTCTGAACTTAAACGCACAAATATCGGAGATATTTACAAATATTATGTTCCTGCGGCCGTATACTTCATACACTTTAACCTAGGCGTGACGTGACAGCTAGTTGAATCGTTTTCACGAAATTTTGTTTACAAATCGCTGTACCTTTGAAAATATTGACTTTTCATATACTGTTACTTCTGAGAAGTTACTCATATTTAAAGGTAAGTGCCTACTTACTATTCATTTATGCAATTTTTGTCATCATGCCTATTAAGGTATCGTTAGATTTATCTTAAAACCCAAGTGTCCATAGTTAGTTAGTTCAAAGAAAAATTACAAAATGGCGTATTTTGGCGCCAAATTGTAAATAGTTCAAGAATATTTTTTTCCTTAAACCTGTCGAGCAGAATATCAAAATAAAGGTAATTAAAAGGAGATATACATGTCATGTATTTAAATTTTATCCGGAATAATTACAACCATTTTAATTAAATCATTCGAATAAATTTGTAATCAATGCATTCAAATATTATTTATATATAAATATTATTTTTGCTTAAAATTGTCCAAGTGTGTGTTGGATAAACTATAAAATATAAAATAAAATAAATAATAAAAAAATAAAAATCCCGACTGCAAAAAAAGACCTAAGCAACGCGCACTAAAAAGACCGAAACAAGATTGAGAAAATCAAAATAAATGGGTCCCGCCTGATACCATATATAACGTCAATTATTTTACTTAGGCTTTGATGCTTTCATAGTGAAGTCTATTTTCTCAATCTTGTTTCGGTCTTTTTAGTGCGTTGCTTAGGTCTTTTTTGCAGTCAGGTTTTTTTTATTTACTTAAGACGCACGTAGTCACACACACACAAAGTGCGAATGCACATTACACACGCACAATAATAATTATAATTATTGTATTAAATAATTATAATTACAAACAAATTAGAAAGGTTGTAGAATCTCTCCATACGTTTTATTTTTGGCTTAAAAAACGAGATCACGTGTCTCAGTACAGAAAGCAGTTGCAGTGGCTCCCTATTCGTCTACGCAGAAACTATCGAATCCTCTGTCTCCTTTTCAATACTCTGTTTAGTCCTACATCCCCTTCTTATTTAAATGAGCGATTCTCCTTTCCTAATTTCCAAAACATATCTTGTAGACCCTTTAGACGTATTCTTCTAGATATCCCTCCCCATCGTACCGACTTCTTTGCCTACTCCTTCACGGTGCATGCTGCTAAGCTCTGGAACTCCTTGCCAGCTCAGATACGGGTGTGTAAGACACTTGGGCTCTTTAAGGGAAGACTGCGTGAGCTCTTTCTCAGCTTAACCTAATTATTAGGATACCAAACCCTTAATTTAATTTATGCTATTAATATATTATGTTTTTATTATACTATTATAAATTGTTGTATATATTAGTATATTGTAATTTTTTATGTAAGTATTTGTATAATATTAAAGAACTTAATCTGTTTTCATATTGTTAATAATTGTACGTACCAGATACTGTTAATTTTCATTATGTTCTCCTGATCGGGTCTACTGGAAGAAATTCCAATTTTGGAATAAGTAGTACCTTTGTACTAAATTGTATCCTAGTTTTAAGATTTCATTATTTATTATTCTGTGTAGGTACATAAATTGTTAAATAAATAAATAAAAATACTAATAAGTAGTTAATATTTTAATAGTAAGAACGACGATTGAATTATCCCATACAGACCACAGTGTTCAATTTGTCGCTTGACTGTCAAATTACATTATAAAGAGTCACATGAGAATTATAGTTCTGTTAACTTCTGTTCGAATGCATGAGCTGGTATTTGCAAACGTATACGTTCTTTTGAAAATTGGAGAAAGAACGTAAGAAAATTTTGCCTCTCGACTAGACAATTCACGTCGTTACTTCTGTTCAACTTGCATTCAAGTTCCAGTGTCAACACATGCTGGCTCACTTGCGCGCACGGTGTGCGAGTGCGAAAGCATCGTGCGTGTGCGAGTGGGACACCATCTTGCGTGTGCGAGTTCGACAGCATTGTATCGTGCGTGTGCTACTGCGACTGAACCGTGCGTGTGCGACTGCGACAGCCGTGCGTGTGCGACTTCGACACATCTTGCGTGTGCAACTACGACAAGCAACTTGCGTGTTCGAGTGCGATACCATTGTGCGAGAGCGAGTGCGACAGCATGCGCTAACACTGGAACGCATATGCGAATTTAAATCATAATCACGTAAATTAGGCTTCAAATCCTTCGGTAGCCTACCCGCCACGTAACCTTTGAACAAAGGGAAATTTTATGTTTAGCAAATAAGGTGAACGCGCACCTAGACGAGCCGCATGAGCCGCCCGAGCTGACGTCATCGCATTTTGTCATGTCCTCGCGCAATACGTGCCGAATACGCCGCAGGAGCCGAACGCGCCGTACGCGCCGAACCACAGAACATTTACTACTGCCATCTATTATCAGCCCCAGGCAATTATATCCGTATAAACAAAGCGCGGGTTTTTTTGAATTTGTGCGGTAAATTTAAATCTTAAAACTTTCATGGGATTTATATTTCATAAAGGCACTCATTTCAGTTGTTAGAAAAACTTAAAAGGCAAGTATGTACCACTTGCAGTTTTGGCACTATTTACCTTTTTAGTTATCCTTACAACTGAAAATCCACATTTTAAATAAAAACAAATTAATATAAAAATAATATTTATTGAAATTATTTAACATTTCCCATGAAAAAACAATAGTCTTACATTAAATTGCAACATAAATAATGATAAATGAACTATAAAAATATTCAAACCTCAAAAATATTATTATTCAATATTCACATAGGAGTACACTCCTCGGTGGAGACTGAAGACATATTATGTACATAATAATATATGAATCAGTGATAGCTGCAAGCAAATTAATACCCGTTGCGAATAAAGATTAAATATCTACTAATTTTAAGAAAATTAATACGAATAAAGATTCGTTTGTACAAGAATTGATTTTTCTTAGTCAGCCATTTTCACAAAGAAACACCGAGTCAATATCTCACTACACAACAACACCGAGTCAATATCTCACTACACAGTTTTGAAATAGATGCAATTTGTATTATTCGAACGGAGGAACGGAAGCTCAACTCAACGTTTTATTTACAAAATACATCAAAAAACACCAAACAGCACCTCGTTGTTATGAGCAAAACAAAACGAACGCCATTTTGTTGTTTTGACCGGTGACGTACATTTTTTTTTATAAATATGCGATCGTGGTGATACCAGGTGAAGGAAATTAAGTAACCTACAATATTTTTTTTTACAAATCTTATTTTCATTTGCAGTTTAAACGCGGAAATAAAAATAAAATCGTAAAATAATTATATTTATCCAAAATAAAACCCAACAATTTTTCTCGTCATTAACAAATACACAAAAAATTTACAATTCGGTTACCCACAAAAATGGGTGTATTTTTCAATCGGTCGCACAACTCTGCCCCCGTAGGTATTTTTATCTGCCCTATAGAGTTGACCACCCCTGCGCCGAACGCTCTTGATCTTGGAGAGAATACCAGTGTTGCCAGCAGAGAGACTGGCATATAACTTAAATTTCTTACTGCCGTGTGCCTGCCTTACTGCCGGGGAAAATTGTCTCGTTTTATGGAAAAAACTATCTACCTATGGCTGCCGTAGCAAATAAATTAAATAAAACATAAAGCTTATCACAAAAAATGAAGTCGCACGAGAACTAAACAAATATAAAACGAAGTGAAAAACCTTGTTTATTTTTCGTAAAACACGGTAACGCAGTCAGAATACGAATGACGTCATCCGTGCCGTCCGCGTCGCACGCATCAAATGCGCTGCTGACGTTATCCGCAAGCCCTGGTGGAATCAGTATACCTACAGCATTTTACTTAAATACGATTCGCGGATAGGTGCGCGGCGTTGCATATGATTTCATATAAAGATTTATGAAATGCGATGAGTGCGGCGCGTGCGGCTCCTAAAGCGCGTCTAGGTGCGCGTTCACATTTAAAGTCTGCTTATTTAGCAAATTGAGTCCACAAATCTATTGGACATTTGAAATTGTATGAAAGTTATGACTGTAGGTAGATATTATATACCTACCTAATGGTGGCCGTTGGGTCTCAAATCAGCTTCCGCAATTATAGAAAAGCACATGCAAACCTTCGGAGATTTGACACTTGATGTGGTTTCTTATTTTCCTTCCATTCTTTTAAGTTGTATCAGATTTATTTAGTTACCACATTATAGGACAACCTCATTCAATAGATAGAAAAATTAAATATTACTTAAACAAAACATAACACGGTTGGTTTTTTTGCACGATAAACCACGCAAGTGTGCACGCGCATTACGAATGCGGAATGTACGAGTACGTGCGTATGCGACCGCAGTTTGCAACTGACTGCGTGGCGCGGGCGGCCGGTCCTTGGTTTAAGAATTGAGGGTAGATGAGAATAATCTTCTTTCTTCTTTATATACCTATGCAAAGATTCTCGTGTCAGTGTTTGTAAACAAACTCATAGACTTATATATTATAGACGAGGCATGTCGAGGCAAAAGCTGTCCATACTTAAATGGCCCCACTTCTGGGTCCATTTTGGCATTTGAGGTGTGGTAAAATCAAGATGGCTGACATTTGAGGTGTGGCGACATCAAGATGGCGTAACTTTTTCTTGTATAAAGATTTGTTCTGTCAAATGTACGCCACAGACTATCTTTAGTTTTGAAATCTTTGACCAAACTCCTTCGAAACAGTTTGACTGATTTTTATGGAGTTTTACTGTAATTATTCGATAGATCTAAATATGGGTAGGTAACTATTTTCTATATAAACGAGTGAAAATTTTGATTGCAGAACGATTGCTGGGTCAGCTAGTTACTAAAATAAAACACAATATCAAGTAATAAAACACATTATAATTGACTTTTAAATAAATAAACCTTAAACAATGTAAGCGTATACTTAAACCTTACTTAAACTTATAATTTATTCATAGAAAAATGCATTAAGGTATTTGACTCACTTCTCAAAGATTCAAACAAAATACCACTACAAAAATTATATTACAATCGTAAAAATATACATTACCATAATATGAGAGTAACATTACGTTTACCATAGGAGTTAGCCTTTGGAGGCCTTTGGCCTCTTCATAAAATGCCTACCTACTAAAGTTATATTATTATTGATTGAAAAAAGCCTGAAAATAATCTGTGTTATGGTTAAATCAAGATGGCTGACATTTGAGGTATGGTAAAATCAAGATGGCGTAACTTTTTCTTGTATGAAGATGTGTTATGTGAAATGTACGTCATAGCCCATCCTTAGTTTTGAAATCATTGTATACTCTGTTCCGAAACAATTTCATATTTTGTAGTTTTTATCGGATTTAAAAAAATATAGGCTATGAGCAAAACCTCATAAGTACAAAAATCACACACACCATACAAAATATAATAATGTATTATATTATACCTAAATAAAAAATATATTTTGACTCAATATTTAGAACCAGGCATAGTTTCTGAGTTTTTGAAACAAGGGCGAGGATACTAAGGCAAGTTATAGCAAGGTACCGTGGCAAATTGCCACATATTCGGGAAAATTCTGTATCAAAATAGTGAAAAAACATTATAGAAAAATATAAACATTTAACTTCCTAGTGCTTGGCTTCTGAGTATGTTACTGTTTAAAAAATATTTTAATAGTATAAAGTATTATGTAATTTTACAAAACGGGGAATGAATAATTGTTCCCCTAAAATCACTCATCATAATATTGTGTTAAACTTAAGTTTATAGAGATAAACAAAGTTAATATACATCAGAGGTTGACATGTTTTCAGAGTTGTGTTTATCATGCCCAAAAGGCTTTGATAAACACAAGTGACATTAACGTAAGTTAAATAATAGCATACTATTTTGGTAAGAAATATTACATATACATTAAAAAAAAGTCAGAACATTTAAAATAATCGCAGTAAAAATTAATTCGAGAGCTTGGCTGACTGTACATTAAATGTAAAAAACTTCATACAAACGAATAAATATCAACCGAAATAAAGACATACAACATGTACGATTATATATACAATGCTTGTAAATGTTTAAAACCAACCGCACTAGAACAAATTTTATACTTAGGATAGTTTACGCCAGGAATTAATTTGCAACTCATGGAACGAAAGTCAATTCACACCGAAACGAAGCGCGACTCGCTACTCAAAGCTACTCAAAATTGAGCTTTATTGTTGCACCGCACAGCGGAGCGCATGTGCAGTGTATGACTGATGTTATATTATGAAACGTGTATCTTTTTGTGTAGTGAATCAAGTTCAATTTTGAATAGCTATCTTTAAAATGCAGCGCCGCGTCTCGCCGCGGTGTGATGTGACTCTTATTTTAATCAAAATTGACTACAAACTCGTACTCGTATATTTTTGCAATTTTTTGACTTAAATCACTATCCCTTCACGCGTACTATCCTTCAGGGGGTCTAGCAGGATCATTTGACAGCAGCGGAAACGTAGCGTTATCGAATTAAATTTGTACGGGCGCTGTCATGATTTTGACAGAATTTCATATAATTCTCATTCGGTAACGTTACGTTTACGCCGCTGTCAAATATTCCTACTAGGCCTAATAAAACCTTATCTAGTTCAGTCTAGTTTTTACCGTAGCAACAGTATACATAGGGCGAGCAGCGCCCACGATATACAAGTTCTGCTCGCGTCTCCGGCTGTGGTCGTCATGGACGGTAGCCGCACGCTCTTGTAGTGGCAGACCACGCGCTCCGACGCCTCGTTACTGGGTAGCTCCGTGTAGTTGGGGTAATTGTGGATTTGGATTGGCTGGAATAGAAACAAAATTATATTTCTAAACTGAATTTGTAAGGTGAATATGGACCTTGTTCTGTTTTCACTACTTAACTTTTTGACAAGTTATAATAGAAAGGAATTTTTGAGGAATGAATCTGAATAGAGTTTTACTCATTAATTTTGACATAACGGCACTCCCATAAAAAAAAAGTAGAGTAGTAGTGCGTTGTATCTCATACAATTTCATACAAAGAATATTTGACCGTGTCGCGTCGCGTAGTTCCGCTGCCGCGTAGTTACGCCTAGTGCGGTCCTTACATAAATGTCAATAAATCGCTCGTCTATTATTATGTCAAAATGGCATACTGTAATTGGTTAAACACGGCTTTGCGTCATTGGTCAATTTTGATTTAAAAAATTGACATTTTACTGTCTTCATGCGAATAGGCTATATATAGTGTTTGTGAGACTCGATCGTCGTCCGAGATGACGTGCATGTTGCGCCATCCCAATATATCATACAATAACCCTGAAGATCGATTCTGCTAATCAAATCCGGCAATAATACAGATACAAATAAACCCCGATATGTTAAAACAGCAAAATGATATTCTCATAAACCTCAAACCACCGTTAGACCAATCAAAACAGGTTCAGTTTATGATATCAATCGAATATTTCATATTACAATAGAATTTAATGTAATTTAATTCGATTGGCGAATCAGTTTATGATATCAAGAAGATATTATTAAACAAAGTAAAATTTATGTGTAAGTTTATTACGAGAATTGGGGTCATTCTCCCTCTCTACTAGCTCGAACTGCAAATGCGTGACGTCACAGATGACGTCACAAGTACCCACCGTGCCCCAGGTGTCGTCCCGCCGCTTGCAGAAGGACATGTGCCAGTCGTACAGCTGCCGCTCAACCTACTCGGTCAGTAGCGGCTCGGCCCACGTCACAGATGACGTCACAAGTATCCACCGTGCCCCAGGTGTCGTCCCGTCGCTTGCAGACGGCAATGTGCCAGTCGTACAGCCGCCGCTCGACCTACTCGGTCAGTAGCGGCTCGGCCCACGTCACAGATGACGTCACAAGTACCCATCGCGCCCCAGGTGTCGTCCCGCCGCTTGCAGAAGGCAATGGCCAGTCGTACAGCCGCCGCTCGACCTACTCGGTCAGTAGCGACTCGGCCCACGTCACAGATGACGTCACAAGTACCCACCGTGCCCCAGGTGTCGTCCCGTCGCTTGCAGAAGGACATGTGCCAGTCGTACAGCCGCCGCTCCACCTGCTCGGTCAGTAGCGGCTCGGCCCAGGCCATCTCGTTGATGTGCGCGATGAACGTCTTGTTCCGGAACTCTGCGGGTTCCTTGATCACCAGGCTCTCTGCAAACGAGTAGTTTAAGCGGTTAAAATAGTTGTTGCAAATAGTAATTGCGGTTTGCATGAAATGACATGTGGCGTAATATGTTTTAGCAATATTCAAAAGATTTTGAACCTCCACACCGTAAATTGTGCCTCTATCGTAAACTAGTTATTGCATTATTATTATAAAAATCAAATCCTGAATGATATAAAATATCTATGCGATAGTACGTTAGTAATATATTTAGCTTCTAGATCTACATTCTACAATAATATCCTTACTAATAATCCCTACTAATATTATTAATGTGAATGTAAGTTTGTTTGTTACTCTTTCACGCAAAAACTACTGAACAGATTTATATGAAATTTGGTATGGTAGTAGTATACGCTCCACATTAAAATATAGGCTACTTTTTATCCCGGAAAAGTACAGTATTCCCGCGGGATACCCGATTGTATATTTACGCGGACGGAGCCGAGGGCAACAGCTAGTTAGTTATTATTATAAATGAGAAAGTGAGTTTGTTTGTATGGTTGTTTCTATTTCACGTAACAACTACTTAACCGATCATCATGAAATTGGACACAGATATAAAGTAGACCACGGAGAAGGACATAGGCTACTTTATGGCGGCACATTTGTACGGTCCCCGCGGGATCGCTTATTGCGTGCACGAAGTCGCGGGCATCATCTAGTCTACTTTATATGTGTGCCGAATTACATGATGATCGGTCAAGTAGTTTATACGTGAAAGCGTAACAACAAAACAAACTCAATTCCACATTTATAATATAAGTAAGGATTTGGCGAAATTATATGAACGTCAAGATGGATGAACACAATATGGACCATGGACTATTTAAAATAATGTACACAACTCACTCATAAGTCCAACCCCTTGGTCGTCGCCCTGCTTGGCAGTCTCCTCGCCGCTCGCCAGCTTCAGACGAGCCTCGAACTCCGGGGGCAAAGCGTCTTTGTTACTGGAACATGCCCATTAGTAATTAGTAGCTAAGTGAACTTATGGAAATTCCTAAATTTGAACAGCACTTTGACCGACTACGGCGAAGCCAAAAGAAAGGGTAATTATTTTGGCAGTCTAAGTATATATGTATATTTGTTGCGTTTAGAAATCCGTTAAAAATAACCTAACATTTACAAACAGCTGATATTGCTATTTTCTCCTGAATCTTGTGCAAAAATTAAACATTTCCAATCCTACCTGGACGACAGGAATATATTCTCCACATCCATCATCACCAGGCCGTAGAACTCCTTCACGCCGAACGTGTCGAAGAACTCCAGCACAGGCGACATGGAGTAGCAGCCCGCGAGCGCCGTGCGCGGATAGTACAGTACGAAGGAAAGACACATCTCCTGTGAAAATTAAAATGCGCCGATCTGGGTTACAGTCAACTCTGGGTTAAATATCATGTTCTCTTCATCTCTCGTTCTTCGTATTTATAAAAGAGAAGGCATGATATTTTAACTGTAACCCAGATCTGAGCTAGTGGGCCTTACTAATAAATCATTTACACAATGGATAAGCTATACCTACAATGTTTTGTCCTTGTCTGATACATTAAAAAAGTCTCTTGACAGACAAGGACAAAATTTTGTATAGCTTATCCATTCTGTAAATATTTTTATTAGTAAGGGGGTATAGATTTGTACTTTTTCAACATTAGTCAGGTTTAATCACGACGGTTTTCCATAGAAGAAAAAACCATGGCCTCATAAGTTGGTGGTGGCGCATGGTTTTTTTTTGTTACATTGCTTGCACGTGCGTAGTCACATAAGGCAATCTATAAATATAAAAGGCAAAGCTGATTGACTGATGTATCGACGCATAGGCCAAATCCTTAAGGCTAGAAATTTGAAATTTTGCACACGTATTTTTCATATGATGTAGGCATCCACTAAGGAAGGATTTTAGAAAATTCAACCCCCAAGGGGGTAAAATAGACGATACAAGTTTGTATGACAGTTTTTATTCCTTGGACAATGGACATATTTGCATGATACTTCGTATGAATTGAGTACGGAAAAAATAATGAGTTTTATTCTAAAATTCAACCCCTAAGTGGGTAAAATAGGGGATGAAAGTTTAAAACCTAATTTGAGGCGGGCGAAGCCGCGGGCAATTAATGCTAGTTTAATAATAAAGTTTTTAAGACTCATGTGGCAAAACACAACGCAAGCGCTGTTCTACGCTAGTTTTCTATGAAACCGCGGTATCACTTGTCTGACTGATAAAAATGTATTACCTGCGTTGCTGAGTATCCTCCTAAAATAGGCTTATCTCTGGATGTACTGTCATAGGTACACTCAGTGATCAAGACGTCATTCTTGTAAAATTTCCTACCACCGGGGACTATTCGCGACTGTTGATAGCGGGCATCGTAGGCGTTTTCCTGTAAAAATATGAGATATTAATTATTATTAGTAATCATTATTAGGAGAGGGGGTCTATGCGCTTGTCCGCGTTAATTCTTGATTACTATCTACCCATTTACTATGTAATGAGTTCTTCTCGGAGTTACTTTGCGCTATTTCAAAATAGTATTATTTTGTAACTTGAACAGATAATACATATAACGTAATAAATAATTTCGGCGGAACCCTGATGACTATATTCCACGGAACCTCTAGGTAATTAATAAAAATAATATTAATAAAAATGACAACATTCAATCGGTTATCCGACGTCACTACGCTAAAAAGTGCCACCTATTGAATAACTGTGGAACTATTTTGATACCCAGTCAGCATCGGAGTACGAAATTAGAATAGAGCCATCTATCGTAAGATATATTGAACTTTTTGAGCTTTTTAAAAGGCCATCTACTTTAATTTATTAAAACTATTACTATGAACTTGTTTTTATTGCAATTGTCAACAGATGTCTCTTACCTCTGATATTCTCGGAAGCTCCACATTGTCCCTAACGTGTTTCAATGATATTTTCCTGGCCGTCCCGTGAGCGTGCAGCAAAACTGATACGATATTGATTCCTTTGTCTGGCATAGTCTAAAAAATTAAATGTAAAAAATATAAATCAAACTTAATAAAATTTCAATCAGTCAAGTGCTATATTATAATATTATATACCTAAGTATATTTTAGCAAACATTATTTATTAGTATAAGATAAAGTATCTACACATTTTAAAATAATACTACTAAGCTAAGCTGTTTTATAAAAATCATTAATTCTGAAGTGCAGTCGCGGAGCACGTAGAATTTCGTAGGAATATATTGATATCGCGCTCCTATCGCGTACACGTGTAAACGCGATAGCAATGCATATATTCGTGCGCGAGTGAAAGAGACAAAAAGCGATGAGTCAATGTACGAAATTCTTCGTGCTCCGCGACCGCAGTTTAGACTGAAATCTTTGGCTTACGGAGTCATTTTAATCCATAACGCCAGGGAATGAATTTGAAAAAAAGGCTTTTTTAGCAGGTCGCGTCTCTTTTTCTGCGAGCTAAGCGCAAACCGTTCAGTGCTTTGAGTCGATGCATAGTTTTGACGATCTCTGTGGCTCACCGGCAAGCCGGAGGTCGTGTGTATATAATAAAAATCTAAAATAAATATTGAATAGTGGGTACCTACAAAAGTATTAAATATATAATATTTCCGTTGGCTGGTACCCGTAACGCAAGTTCTTCGAGAACTTACCACGGGACCAGATTGACGTGGAGTAAAAGCGTCCACAGACAGTATTATTGTTACTCACACTATTAGTACACTCGGGGTAGCATATCCCCACGGTCCGGTAGCCCTTCTGTTTCGGCGGTATTATGTGCAGGGCGGAGATCCCTATGCCGGTGCCGAACAGCGCGCCGTCGTGCTTCCGCAAGGCCGGGGTGTAGTACACGCGGATACCGGAGCTGTCCAGCACTGAAACGTGTGTTCTCGTGTTATAAACAAACGAGCGGAAGAATCGCTTGATGGTATGCGACCACCGTCTCGTGGATACCTTATTACGGTGTAGGGTCAATTAGTGTAGAAATTACCCCGGTTTTTACAGGCCTCTGAAGTAAGAGAATAGTAAATAATGTATGCACCATGTTTTTCAGCTTGTTATATTTACCTATATTTTGTTTATAGACTATTATAACGCGTTCACATACGGCACACGACACGCGTTCACATATAGACAGGGATCGAGACAAATTTAGTCTTATTTATAATACATAATATCATGTAGATTTGATTTGTCTTAAAACATCATACAACAAATTCCCATTGAAAACATTAATTTAAAGCGTTATTTCATTTGAGATTTAACACTAAGGGTCAATTCACACCGAAAAAAACCATACGCGACAATGCGCTGAATTTTAAGCTAAGCTAAGATGTCTATTCAAAATTGAACTTTATTCATTACACAGAAGATACACGTTTCATTGGAAGAGTTCGAATGGCAGGTTGCATTATTTTTCAACACAATTTCATCCATACTATTATTTAATTAGAATTTTTAATTTCATCTATACTATAAGATTATAAAGTGGAAAGGTTTGTTTGTTTGCATCGAATAGGCTCCGAAACCACTGGACCGAATTTGATGAAATTTGCCACATATATAGATTAGAGCACGGGGAAGGACATAGGCTACTTTTAATCGCGACAAAATGTACGGTCCCCGCGAGATTTGCTTTAGCGCGCACGGAGTAGCGGGCAACATCCAGTACAATATAAGTTAAGCTTAATATACTCACCGTCATGCAGCTCCTGATTGTCATAATGGACTTCCAGCATGTAGTACGACACCCCTCCCCTCTCGCCCAGAGGAATCCCGACGTTCTCAGGAAGGAATTCGCCTGCGAACAACATTATACGTTTATTTCAACCATATTCCTGTATAAATAAGCCATACCATCTTATTACATATGTCGTTTTGAACGTTGTCCTCGTATATACGAAGTTGTGACAGATACGGAAGCTTAATCCTAATATAACATGTAAATTGCGATTTGCATCCGATTTATAATAGTGTCTTGACTCTTGTATTTTATGTGCTTGAAGTGGATTAAGGGTCATCAGAAATTTTGAAAACAATAATAATATATTGTATTAGTATGAAATTTTTGGGCACAAACAAAATATTGCTATATTATATAGTCAATAAAAGAAGCATCAAAACTCTCATGACAGAAATGGAAATGAAGTAGGTACTGTAAACAATTAGAAAAATTAAAGCTTAGATGTTGAGGTTCTCGTCTTATAACGGTAAGCATAGTCGCTTACTACTTAGCACAGGGATTCCCAGATCGAGTTCCGCGGAAGTCGGCACCTAGGGACACCGTGGGATCGTCATCGGGTTCCGCCAAAAGCAAGAATTCAGTCCGGACCAGGGCACAGCAACCCCCGCCCCCTGACCTCGATGGGAGCCCATAAAATAAAACGTGTTTGGTGTTCCGTTATGAAGTTTAGGAACCTCTGGCATAGCATATCACCACCACAAATGGTAACAAGTACAATCCTGTACAATCTGCTAAACATAAAGTATTCTTGACTGTACATTGGAACATCCAAATTACAATCAAACAATGATTTCAAAACTAAGGATGGGCAATGACGTACATTTGACAGAAAAAATCTTCATACAAGAAAAAGTTACGCCATCTTGATTTCAGAAGATTTCGTCAATTGTATGCGGATTGCGGACTGAATAAACTATGGAAAGCCAGCGTCAAAATATGAAGATGACAAATGTCAAACCATGACTGCCAGCAGACAGCAGTAGCAGCAGCAGCAGCAGTTTAAGTGTGGACACTTTTGCCTTGACATGCATTGTCTATAATATATAGGTATATGCAATTAATAAAAAATCATACCTTTAGAGCCAATGGCCCAGGCCGCAATAGGAGTAACACAGGTGGCCAGCTCAGCGGGGCGATTCGGCCCATAGAACCCGTCCCCATCGGCCCACTCATTCCACTGCCTCTTGTCGTGGTCCTCAGCACATTCATACAACACCATGTGGTGGACCGGAGATGGGGTATTCTCGGACACGGCTAACCCGTCACGAATCGGCTTGCTGTCGATGAGAGGTTGGTACCCAACGATGTGGTGCTTTTTCGGCAGATCTGGCGCTTTGAATATTTTGCACCAGAAGAGGGTTGCCATCACGTGTGGGATTTTTAGCTGGACATGTACAAATAAATTATTTTTAACAAGCAAATAAAACAAATATTTAAAATGTACGAAAAAGTAAAAAAAAAATAATTTCCTTTCGAGACTACTTTATTAATTCTTCAATTGTTTAAAATGTAATGTAGGTTAGCCGTTAGGGTTACTAACCTGCCATATCAATTTTATCGACTACTAGCTGTTTCCCGCGGCTCCGCCCGCATAAATATGCACGGGAATGCTGTACTTTTTCGGGATAAAAAGTAACCTATATTTTAATCCAGAGCCTAAACTGCTGTCATACCAAATTTCTTCGATATCCGTAGTTTTTGCGTGAAAGAGTAACAAACATCCATCCATACATACATAGATCCATCCTCACAAACTTTCACATTTATAATAGTAGTAGGATACCTATTAATACCCTGTTCAGATTAAATTTAATCGAAACGTTAACAAAAAATTTATTAAATTACGATTAAATTAATGTATTACTTTACTGCTCCGTAATTAAGTGTCATTTAAATTGGTAGAGTTATAGTACGCTATTGTCTTTTTGTTTACGTATATATTAAATTGGAATCGAAAGGAGTAAAGGATGACAATTCGCCCACGATGCTTACAGCCCATTGGGACGAATTGGCACTTTAATTATTATTTCATTCGCTAATTCGCCCCACGGCTTTATTAATCACCTTGTTGATCCTCACGTCCCAGGTGTGCAGCGGTATGTCGGGCTTGGACAGCGGCTGCAGGAACCGCAGCGGCCGGGACCCGCTGTGGACGTGTCTGGGCAGCTCCCCGTCTGAGCCGGCGGGACCTAGAGCCCATAGAACCTGGGTGGTGTCCTCCTGGAAATAAAATTTGGGATTATAGCGGGGTTCATTAAGTTCAAAATTTCAAATGTTAAGACGTGTTTGTATACAATATTTGTGTTTACAAACATAAAATTCATAATTTACAATGCCAAATTTTTAGCCTTCACTTTCCCTCTACTGACTACTGCATTTTTTTAATAATTATCAAACAGCTTTAACTTACAAAAGCTGCAAATAAATTAATCAATGGTAAAAGGTAGGAAAACAAAGTAAGTACCTTGCAGTTCTGGCGGTATCTAAAATCTTTGGTGTTCTGGCCACAAACATTCATCACTCACCCCAATAACAAAGTCCTGTCGATCACACGTGTCTAGCAGTCGTCTGAACTCCACTGTGGTGTGGGTTTCATTCTGGTAGCCGGAAATCAGCTCGTAGTTCTGGACCTCGTCAGCAACCGTCCGGTCTTCGAAGGTTAGGCCATGACAGTCCTAGAAATCGAAATTTAGTTATTTAGAAAAAGGTAGGTAAGTATGGCAAAACTTATTAAAAAAATATGTGATTATCCTAATGAGACGAACTGGTGAACTGGGGAATGGGACGTAACACGCGTTCACTGGGTTTCCATGGGTGATGGATGGCAAATACTAAATAAATAAGTATTCCTAATTAATTATTCTGTATCTTATTCAGTAGCCGTTTTTACGACAGGCCTATAGTTTATTTTGAATACCTAAGCGCTTCCTCAACTTTGAAGACATGATAAAGGTTTTTATATTTCGAACAAAGGACACTTTTTCACCACAAATAACCTCAAGAAAAGGTTAACTTAATAGCTCCCTTTAAAATTGTATTCTTACAAACCTATTGAAGCTAATACAAATTTATACTTTGTAGCCAAATACCAAATGTTCAATTTCCTTTATCATTTTACAAACGAACAGCTGATAGTTAAAGGCAGATGTCGCGGAGTCGAGGTGCGTAATAAAGATAAATAATAATAGTTTTTTCCAAGGCAGATGTTCGCGCACGTGCCGCATGTTGACGACACCTGGCTCCTGCTATCATTTACCAAATGTCAGTGCACCTCTCTTTGTTCCGATGAAGCCACAGTAATAAAAGATTCGCCAAGGATTGTAAACGTTAGAAACGTAGGTAATATGTAGTAATTAATGTTATAATATTATGAGATAACTAGCTTTTTCCCGCGGCTACGCCCCGCGGAAATACAGGATCTCACGGAAACACCATACTTTTTCGGCATAAAATATAGCCTATATGTTAATCTAGAGCTCAAACTACTACATCAAATTCCGTTCAGTAGTTTTTGCGTGAAAGAGTAACAAACATCCATCCATTCATACGTCCAACATCATACATCCATCCATCCATCGGCACAAACTTTCATTTTTATAATAGTAGTGGGATATTAAATAATAAGCTTGAAAACCTTTTTTAAAACATCTTCAATAGTCGTCAGGGCTAACAAACCTTTTTTAAAACCTTGCTAATAATCGTCAGTGCTTGTTTAACCATCTTAAAACATTGTCAATAATCGTAAGGGCTTGCATACCTATTTTAGGGTTCCGTAATACATAAGGATCCCTTATAGTTTCGCTCTGTCCGTCCGTCTGTCTGTCTGTCTGTCCGCGCTTCTAGCTTCTGTAATTATGAATATAAATGGATGAAATTTGGTGTAGTTTTACATTGTGTACAGATCTCGAATTTAGCATCATAAAATAATAATAATTTTATATTTTAGAGGTGGCTCTCCATATATTATGTGAAGTGGGGATGAAAAATATTTTTTAATTCTACCCCATCGTGTGGGGTATCGTTGAATAGGTCTTTTAAAATAAAGGCAAGGTTTCATACATGACTTTTACAAAGTCGACTATATTCGAGTAACTGACCTCCAAAGTGGTTTGTAAGTTGACCCCCCCCCCCCCCCCCCCCCCAGCATTTCTTAACTATAAGAGATAGAAACTTCTAAGTTTCCATGCTGATAGATCATGCTAATATGGATAGGAAAAGTATTTTGAAAAAAAAAACGTATTACTCGTGATATTTACGGAACCCTTCCTTAGACATGTCCTGACATACTCTTGGTTAGGTTTTTTACAATTGTCAAGTGTCCATTTAAACCGACAATAACAGAAATTTCTTTAAAAGGTTAAAGCAATCTCGCTACCGTACGATCTGAGTTATAATTTAACCCGGAGCGACCGGATACAACAAAAATAGTATCCGTGGGAACCGAGAGGCCAAACTACGATTAAAATTGTTGATTCAATCCGCGCAAATCCTTTTTTTGGCCATTTCATTGTAATAGGGCTGTCACTTTGGAGTTTCTTAAATTGAACTATAAAACAGCAATATATAAAACATGTTCATAAAATGTGGCATAAAGAATTTATTTTTGGTGTTATGACTTACATTTTAGGGGTGATCACAATAATATAGCACACCTTTACCGACAGCTTTCATAGATTTAACTATACGAGTTATAAGGTAATATAAAATTTTAGTTCATAACAAATTAAATGAAATAACCAAATTAGCCCCCTTAGTTTTAAGAGAACATCGCGTAACCAGCCTTCTTAGTTCTTGTAAAGTAAGTTTATATATTTTTCTTCAAATCGACAACCCTATTAATTCATTCCGTCGTGGCCACGTCGATTTGGTAATTGGTATCGAGGATGTGTGCGGCCATAAATAACTTACCACGACACATAGCCGCGACACTCGCGACCCGCGAGCAGTGATATAGCTACGTGCATGGTAAGTGCCGACTGCCGAATATTAAGGGCGAGCGCTCACTCGGGAGTCTTGGGAGGTGGGTCACGAGTCACGACAGTCTTAAGACAGTTTTGTCTCACAAGCCTGTCTTACGACTAAAACACCTAAAATTTTTAGACAGTTACTTGTGTCGCTCCTATGTGTATGAGACGTTTGTTTCATGTGTGCGCATCATATTATTATTAATTATTGTAATGCATTCATAATCCTTATTCTTCGCTTCTTTTTATTAGATTCTCCGAAGAATTTACCGATGAATGAATCAACAATTGACCAGGTAAAAATATACCGAGAAGTACACACAATCAGGTAATATATCTGCCCGTTGCGTAATTCTATTGTGCAAGTTCAGGCGGATACATTAAAATTCTTGTTCACAAAGAACTTTCGAGAATGCACATTGCACGTCAGACGTGTGAAATGGCGGCGTTACACCTTTGACGGCGTTGGAGTTTGCAATATGGACATATTATTTGTTCGTAGATCGTTCAATCGTTCGTTCGTTCGTGGATCACCAGTCCGTAATAGGCTAGCATAGAACACCCTTATGTCTGGCTGGGACTATATCGTGCGCAATCTGTAGGCTTTACAGCCTCCGTGGTCCGGTGGTTTGGATCTTGGCTGATGGCTCACGACTCGGAGGTCGTGGGTTCGATTTCCGCGTTGGAACCACGTTGGTTAGGACAATGCACGCATCTTGTGTATTGCGCGCACACAATTGGGCATCTACTAAACGTAACTTTTACGTAATATTTTTCAGTTCATTTTATATCGTTGAGTGCACAAAGGTCGTAACTTGTGTTCGACGGTTTTTAAAAGTATCGGATATTTATCTAACGATTGACGGTAACTTATGGTTCAAACTTCGAAGTAAGTTACTGTATTTCCGTAGCCCAAGCACGAATTTTGCACAATTGACAACATAAAAACCTAAGTTCAAAATATATATTTTTTTTAAGCGAAGCCACTGGAACCGATAAATAACTATATTTTTTATAAAAACTATAACCAGACTACGACGATACGTTACCCGGGCTGTTATTACGAATCTATTGACACCTCATCTCATCGATCAGTAGTTTAGGCGCTACGGTGGAACAAACATACATAGTACATACATATTACATACATAAGACTGCCAAAAATTTTTGGCTTCGCCGTAGTCGAGTAAAAATATTTCTAACGTGATAGTTGATAGGCGCATCATGATTTTCATAATTTTGATATTTACGAACCAAAAACTTTGTAGCAAATTGTTCGTGCTTGGGCTACTGAGTACTGTGTGTACTATAGTGAGAGGTACTATACACAATAATAATATTAATAATTGTAATTGCGCGATATTTATTTAATGGTAGGTATTTAAAAAGTGACTTCAAACAAAAAAATACTAAATTCTAAAACTATAAAAAAAAAATTGTCACTTGGGTTAGGATTAACAAAACTTAGCTTTTTAGTTTAGTACACTCAGCTTTTGCATTTAATTTTTCTGTCCCAACTCCTATGGGTCAAATTTAAAATTTTAATTTTCGTCCCCGGGTTCGACTAAACCTCCTTTTGCTCTGTTCGTCTAGTACGATTCAGACTTTTATCACCCCGTTTTTCTGCACCAGGGTCAAAACTCAAATACCCCATTTTGCAATTTTATACAGTAGGTACAGGTACCTAGCGGTCTTCATGAGCTACACAATTCCTGAGAACTAACAATGCACATTTCTTATGTAACAATATCTCCACAATCCACATAACACGATACCAGTTGAATATCATTACAAAAACAATACAATGTAGAATCGTCAAACACGTCAGCGTTATAAGAACTGGGTTCCGTGCATGGAATTAATCTTGGCTGAAAATTTTTATGAAACCGAGTGATTAATATTTTTAGTTTTGAAGAACTACCAAGGTAGCATAAAAATAATATTATATACGGTTTGGTAAAATCAATTACGGATATTTTTGGCATCTACTATCTACTGCTTATGTAAAGACATTTAGGCAGAAAAATAATTTAAAAAATTCGAATAAAAATATATTTTACTAAATAAAATTACGCTTTCTATGGCGCTGAGGTCGTGAACCTCAAAGAAACAGCTGACTTTAAAACGAAAGAAGTCTTTACTTAAATAATATCAATTCAATCAGCTTTGTAGGGTCAATGACCTCCGTAGGGCAAAAGAAACTAATGTAATTTTATTTGGTATTTTTTTCAACGTTTTTGAGTTATTTTTCAGCTTAAACGTCTTAACAAGCAGTAGACCATATGCCCAAAATATCCGTAATCGATTTTACCAAACCTTATACATATATACGTCCTAAATACCTAGGCGTTTAGGATATTTTTGAGCTTATTTTGAAGCGATTGTTAGCTTATCCGGAAATTTTGTCTCTGTCACTCAGTATAAAGTAAGCAGCGCCATAACTTCCGGTTATGCTACTCGTCACTTATCAGGCGATTGTGAAACAGGACCTTAAACTCATGTGCCTAATATAAGGTTAGGTTACCCGTATTTACGTTTAAATAACATAAGAACCAATGTTATAATACAGTTATTTAACCAGGTTTTTCTACCAAACATTCGACATTTCTCATTACATTTCATAAGAAATTCAATAGGGGGGCAATTTTCGTAAATATGTCGGTTAAATCCCGTTTGGATTTTTAGGCAGTTCCGCTCGCGTGCGCTCGGGAGAGTCAGCGCGTGAACCGAAACGGGATTATATCGAAAATAGTTAAGAGAAGGTTCTGATTTTTTCCATTCTCCCGAGGATCCCCACACAAACGTCATACACAGTAAGTTGGCGCAGGTGTACCCGCATGCAGCTTGCATCGTAAATTCGAGTGCCACCCCACAAATATAAGGTCAGTGGGCTTAGCACGAACAAATTATGACAACGCCAACACATTTTTTACGTTACGTTACGAATACTTTGTTGTCAATTGTTGTGTCAATTGAATCGTGCGTATTATGCTACCTAATACTGCTAATACCTAGCTGGTACTTAAATTACGAAGCTCTCAAAACACAATATGCTGTCTTTGTTATTCGGCTTGTGATTTAAGAAGCTGTAGGAGGACTCCAGAATTCGGTCGTTCGGAGAAAGCCGTGAATTCGTGATACAGCATTTTCTGTTGCTAAGAGACGAAAAAAGCAAAATTAGGCATTCTGAAAATATCCTATGAATGAACAGAAATACATAAAAGGGTAAGTTTGTTACACTGTGACTGTATGGAAATTCAACACTGTATGAACCCTCAAATAAACTTTAAATTCGAAACTTTACCAGCATAATTAAGTACATTATGATCAAAATAAATCGAAAACAAAAAACAATTCAGAAAGCACTTTGTACGGGCGCTTGCTGATACCTAGTATAAACAAACTATTTTGAATTTTGAAAGAGAATACCATAAAAAGCGCCGCCGCGCCGTATGATCAGATACATGGAAATGCATTTTTTCTTTTCCAACGCTTTTTAACGCAAAAGAAAAAAGCTTTTGTTGAGCTTTTGAGAACGAGGGCTTTTCAGTGCGTTAATTTATTTTAACGAATCTGTTACTTCCTACAGTAAAAAAACGTATAAATATTCAAAATTACCGTTAAAGCGGAACCAAGCGTTAAAATGTCGATGATATATTGATAATTACGTAATTAAATGAAACCAAATGCTGTAAAATGTTAATAGACGCCATTTTGTTTTGGGATATGGGCATATGATGAAAATAATATTATCTTTATCATTTGCATCGCGATAGCGTACGATTTGAAGTAAAGATAGAGTCCGATATTAGCTACTTTTAAATAGACATAGACTTACAAAGGGTGTATTTTGATCCAAATTAAATAGGCTGCAATACGTAACTAGTGACTTTTTCCGTTACGCTCTAAGGCTGGGTTTATGGGACTATATTATGATCCGGAATCCGGCGGTCCCGAAAAAAAATCAGAGCATTGAAAATAGAACTGTGCGCAAATGCAATAGAGTTAAAAACAAAATAAAAAATGTAAGTAGGCCCTGAATGGTCAGGCATCATAATGAATTATAGCTAAGAACACCGTCGATCACGACAGTTTTAAAACAAAAGAAATATATCAAAATCGCTTCACCGACGGACAGACAGACGAACGGACAGACACGTCAAACTTATAACACCCCTCTTTTTGCATCGGGGTATAAAAATCGAAGTGTAGAGTGTCGAGCTGTCATATATAACATTGACATTTGACTCGACACTTGTGTATTAGATTTTCAGATCTATTGTATTTGCGCAGTGTTCTATTTTTAGTGCTCTAAATTTTCCCGGGATCGCCGAATTTCGGATCATATAGTCCCAGCCTGGAAGAACATAACATTTTCTTTTCAAAGGTCCGTGTGCATTTTTTTGGCCGGGTACTTGCACTACAGACTGCAAAAACCTTATAATACGGAAGCGATGTTTATATTTCAAGACATTCGTAACGGACAAGAAAATGCGCGGGAAAAAATTATTATCGTCCATTGTTGTTGAGAATTGAGATTGGAGATAATGAAACATTGTCCTCAAGCGAGTGTCTCCCACCTTTAAGCGACGATTGTCTTGTTATTTACTATGCTCATCATGATTACCCAGCTGTTGTAAACACGACGGTAAAATATTGTTTGCTATAAAATCTTATACTTTAAATGAGACAATCTTGTATACATATAATCAGTTTCTCGAAAACGGCTGCAAGTATTACCATGAATTACGTGATAGCTAGACAGTTGAAATTTTCACAGATGATGTATTTCCGTTGCCACTATAACAACAAATACTAAAAACAGAATAAAATAAATACGTAAGGGGGCTCCCAATTCCCATACAACATATGTGATATTTTGCCGTCTTGAACGGAACCATTCGTGCGCGAGTCCGACTCGCACTTGGTCGGTTTTTTTCCGAGGAACCAGATGGCAGATCAGTTTGCAATAATCGACCTTCTGGATGCTTCTACTCGTGGGAATCCGTCACAGGATGGTGATTAGATATTATTCAAGATGGCGGGTAGTTTAAATTCTACATAGGTCCGAGAATTTTAAGCGGGTCCAGCTCCTCGCACGTGATATGGGTTACTTATAACATGTGTAACATTAGAATACTTATCAGTTCAGGTTGTTTTTTCTTTATGTTTGGTGATTATAAAATCAAATGTATAAGACGTCAAAGTTTCTTGAAATCTATTCATGACTATTTCGTATGTCAACGGGGCTGGTTTGTTGCTGCTGGTGTAAGCTCGCCTTACAAAGTAAGGTGTAGTTTCGATACATATGTGTGCGTGACACTGTGTAATTACACGGCGAGGCGTAGTTTAGACCGTTCTCACTGTGTGGTTCGCAGAACGTATGTATGTAGGTGGTAGACATAAAAACCATACTCAGTTTCTTGTTTGTCTTCACTGTATTTACTGTATTATCTCATAAGTTATCTTAATACATATATTCAAAAGTTATCATATATACTTAGGGGCTCCCAAACAGTAGTTTTATAAAATTTAGTGGCACAGTATCACATTGTCATAATGACAATTAACAAATAAAGTGCTAGTACGGTCTACACTTTTTCAGTTCACACATTCGTTGCTCTAACATAACATAGCATGTTGTGAGGGATCAGAAGTAACGAGTAACGTAACGATACTATAGTACCGAGTACTAATTGTTATAGTGACGAATACGCTTTTTTTTCGTTACTTTTTTACCTCTATAAAGCACCTAACATTCTCAGTTACTACACTTCGGCGTGTAGAGTAAAAGTGCTCCCACAAGAAGTCCCCTCCCTAACTCGAGCCCAAACTTCAGAATCTCTCCTCTTAGGTGTAGAGTGTAGTGTAACTTTTTTTTCTAGTCTTCTTTACCCCCAGATGAGACACAATAAAATAAAAAAATAAAAAATATATTATGTCGAAAAATGGTCAATATTTATCTAAGTATTTCTTTCTAGTTTTATGCAAGTCGTGTCTATTACTTTACACATCGAATCTCTCTGTCTAATTGGGCACTTTAAATGTTTCATATCTTTGTTATTTTCAATGATATCCAAAAACTAATTAAACTACACGGTTTATCAAACGAGATAAGATCTATAAGTATTTATATAAATAAAAAAATACGTGCATATTCCGTAGTTTTCGTAATTTTGGCAGTTAACAGTAGGAAATAGTAAAAAGAATACCACGTAATTAAAAACTAAAGTAACAGTAAACACAAACGAGGATTCGATTCTGAGTCATTTTTACGTGACCGTACTGTATTAAGTTACGGATTTATTGTACACTCGCGAACAAAACACAGTAACAATTCTATGCATGCGTGTTAAAACTATAAAATACCGATTTATTCGAAGTGATTTGTAGACATTTGCATTCAAATTGGTAGTGCTAGAATAACAAGAATTTGACTACATTTTGGGTTTTGTAAATCGGTTAATTATTGAATATAATTTTATCCAATGTGGCCAAACCGGTAGATATTGGGAAATATATAATATAGAGAAGTCGTCAATCAGAATACTTACTAACAGACTACAGTACTTTAAGAAGTGGGAAGTCAGCATATTAAACAGTATTAACCTAACCAAATCAGGACTCAGGACATGTTCCGTAATTATCTATGCGTAATAAAAAAGAATTCACATTACTTCAAAAGTTACTGTCCGATTTCGTTCAAAATAGAGTACCTAAAGAGAGATAAAGAGTATTTAGAATGATTTATATTACCATGGAAATTCTAAATTACTCATATCCTATTTGTATTACACGACGAAAGAAAAAACATGAATTAATATGGCGCGTAACGGAAAAAAGTTTCAATTTTTTTACATTGCTATAAAATTTCTCCCATACGTCGATAAAGACGTCGTTCAAAAGACCTAATCGACAATTCCCCACATTAATAACATGGAATGGAATAAATTTCATCCCAACTTCCAATGTATGGGGAGTTATGACCCCTAAAATACAAAATTATGTCAAAAATAAAGTGTATATTATGCAATCTATAACTATACGTAATTTTGTCTATTTATATTCATAATTACCGAAGTTTATCAGGGGAAGACAGACAGACGGATAGAGCAAAACAAAGTATAAGGGTTCCTTGTAGTTACTAAGGAACCTTGAAAATTCATTTTATTGCATAAATTATGTTAAACTTTTATAGCGAAACATTTTACACAATACTATAGAAAATTAAAATAAACTGTCATGATATTGTTACCACGATTGGTATATACTCGTAAATCCACAAAAGCATAAAAGCAAACAAATATAAGAACCCCTCAAAACAGAATTTCCCCATTAAATAATAAATTTCAATGTAACAATATCGGAAAGAATCTACAGTGTAAATCAGATTTGTATAAAGAACTTAAAAAGCTATTTCGTGTAACAGTGATTTGAATGATGTAAAGGGTCGTGTGCAAAGAAATATTCTTACTAAAATTGTTTCAAGACTCAAGGTCCATACAGACTCTCTTCGAGAAGTTTCGAGAGACTTCTTCTCGCGCAGAGACTTCTCAGTTCTCACGAGAGAGACTAGATGCACTGCCCTCACACAATTTCATCCACAGTAGAGTAAATGACTACTACTAATTTTGTTAAATTCATTAGGGTTCTTTTTAGTCCTTCCGTGAAAAAATACCACGATGTGTACTGAGTACACGTAGCAGAACTTTATTCATCATATAAAATCCATAAATACTCTCATCGTGCCTAAAAACATCACTTCACAAAGAATAGAAAAATTAAAATTTCTACACATAACGCCATCTGTGCATTGAGCCGTACTTTATAAAGTGAAGTTGTTAGGTCAGAAGCATAAGTAGCTTCCGACAGATGGCGTTACATCCAAAATCGTGACGCATGACGTGATGCGACCTTGAAATTTCACTCTCAACGCCGCTCTTAAAATTTCACTTCAAAAATCGACATTCAACGAAGATGGTCTTCGAAAGTACCGCGTGTTGCTTTATCAATTCTCTGTCATGCTATTACAGTGCTGTCGAGCTCCGTGGCCTAGTGGGTTGACCGTTTGATTCGCACTCGAGAGAGTGCAGGTTTGATTCCCAGGTTGCGTGTGGCGTGTACCGATGAGACTTTTTCAGATCTCAAGTACATTACACTGACGCTCTAACGGTGAAGGAAAACATCGTGAGGAAACTCGCATATGGTTGGCCCCAGACGTATTGACCAGTCATTCCTCTGAACTGACTGTGTTGTGAGAATGCCGTATGTGCGTGGACAACCATACGACATTTAAAAACCAACTGTCCCAGTAAGAGTGGTTACTTCTCTCGGAGAATACTGTATAAATCATAGGACGGACGGAATAACGCCTAAAGAAAAAGGCCTGAGTTTTTTTTTATTACAGTGCCTACGCACCTCTGTTTGACATTGAACTTTTTCGCGAATTCCTATTCGCACGATAAACAGTACGCCGACCTGGGACGTGCGAATTTGCTTTTGCCTTACAGAATTACAACGAAAGAAATTATCTTTTTTATTACAAGAGGCAAAATAACAAAAATGTAGGTAATAAACATGTCATTTTTGTCATACACCCTAAATGTAGAATGGTATATTGTTTTCATTGCTGTCGAAAAAGTACCAACTAGATATTAAAAAAGATTGATTAATACAGTAAAATCATAATTACTATGTATGTACTTTATGAAAGAAAATGAGGACTTTTGTTGTTATAATGTATACTAGATGTTCCTCGCTTCTTCGTGCGTGCAAAAAGAAATCCTACGAGAAAAATCCTTTGCTGCGATAAAAAGTAGCCTATGTCCTTCTCCGTGGTCTACGCTATATCTATGCCAAAATTTCATCAAATTTCCAGTAGTTTGGGAGCCTATTCATAATAAACAAAAATTTTTTTTTTCTATTTATAATATTACTATAGAAGTAGAAAATTAGACATTGTATTATATATTTTGTCTAATACGTATTACGTATACTTTCAATGCCTTTCCTCACGTAGTGCCAAGTGCCTAGACATATTTTTTAATTTGGCTAAATAATTATTTGTAACACTTTTCTCCGCGATTGTACCAGTAACGAGGTAGCTGAGCTGTGGGCGCTCATTTCACCCTCACCGGACTTTATGGCTTTATCGATTTTATTCAAACTTTGCCGTGTAAACTTACAAAGTAAAGGAAAAATAATTATGAACGAAATTTCGACTCCTCATTTATATTAACTTAAAATATTATTTTTGATGCTTATTTTAATCTAGATTGGTCCGGTATTTCTTTCCGATTCATTTTTCTACCTAATAAACGATTCAACTGTCAGATTTTACGAACCGTTTGTGGACGGACAGCCGTAATAAATTAAGTGTGGACATGGTAAAGGATGCATTATGAATACGATGAATTTCAGTCTTACATATCGCGAAAAGCATGGGGCAGTTAAAGAAAATACGACATTGCTGGAAGCGTGCCTTAGTTAGAAAAGTTACTTTAGTTAGTTTAGTGGTGCCTACTTTGTATTTTAAGTTAATAATATAAATTTATGATGAAAATTTTTTTTTTGCCCACTGTTCGATATTTATTTGAAAAAGCTTTCACTTCTGCAACACTTTCTGGCTAGCTGCATTTAACTAAGATGTATTTTAATACGATGAAAAAGCTACATTTTAATTCTCATCGAGCGCACGGCCTCAAAAGTAAAAAAAAACTTTTGAAGAGTCAATTTTTGTTACCAACCTAATGTTCTATGTATAATATAATAATATCTATGGACGCTTCACACTACGTCAATATGTTCCCGTGCTATGTATCCGAAGAACTTGTGAAAAGGGGACCAGACAACGGGAAGTATATTTAATACTTTTATACTATGCATAATCGATATAATTATATAAAAGGTAAATCTGATTGATTGATGTATCAACGCACAGGGCAAACCCTTAAGGCTAGAAAATTTTCCAAAGTCGGTAAAACAATAATAATAATAATCTTTATTGTTTCAAAAGCTACATAATTATTGTATACATAAGTTTACCTCTGGTCTCCACGCTAGGATTCCCTGTGTCGTTTGAGATCAGTTGTTATCATGTACAATATAAAGAAAAAATTATCTTAGAGAGTAAATACAAGCACTTAACAGTATTTATGCCTGTTTTAATAATATGAGAAAAACAATTACATTACGAGTACATAACCAATTTACCGCAGTATACGAATGGTATAGTTGTAGAAAGCATGTATGTACTGGTAAGGTATGTGTGCGCGCACGTGTGTGTGTGTGTGTGTGTGTGTGTGTGTGTGTGTGTGTGTGTGTGTGTGTGTGTGTGTGTGTGTGTGTGTGTACGTGTGCGTGTGTGTGTACGTGTGTGTGTGTGTGTGTGTGTGTGTGTGTACGTGTGCGTGGGTGTGCGCGCGTGTGTGTATGTATGTGGATATGTTAGAAGTGTGTGTATATGCCCTATGCGTGTTCTGCGGCTGTGCACACTAGCCCTACGACGCGACGGCGAAAATGAAACTAGTTGAAGGTATAGACAAAGCGTCTCGTTAGCGACTGACACGCTCCGCTGCGTGGACGTTGACAGCGACTCAGACGCTGGCAAAATAGTTATCCGTGTGAATAAATATCATCATCATCTTCATTCACTACTGAAAGCCGTCCACGTAATACATCACACAAAATTTCGCGTTTTTTAACCCCTCCCTCAATATGTCACGATTTATAAGGATCCCTTTAACATGTAATGTCACGTGACGTAATATGTGGATGACCCCTTACTGGGGTTCCCGCCTAAATGTGAGGCAGATTATCCCGGTATACTAACACGGTCCACGGCACAGGGGCGACACCATGGTGACACTCTCTACAAATGACAGCTCGGGGACAGGCGAATGTCAGCCATGTTGACGTGAGCCTAAGGTTGACACCGAAATAATTTTAATCGTCACGTCATACAAACCTATCATAAATACATAATAATGTCATGAAATTTCAAATTATATTGTCAATTATGTCAAAGCATGAAACGACCAGAGAGAACAAAACTCCTAGACTAGATCGTAAGGGTGAAAAAAACACCAGTACTCACCAGGATTTGCGCGTTGTTGTGCCTATCGTCAACCCAGGCAACCAGCAAGTCGGCTCCTCGCATATTCCTCGCCGTGTTGAAACCCAAACCCACGTAACCACGGGTTCTTGCCTCTATCCTGAACGTAATACTCGAATCTGTGTTCACCCATCGCAACACGACATCTCCTTTATCGTCCAATCTCTCCGAATGCGCCCATGTTAAACTCGCTTCGTACGACTTCGAGTCGAAAACTTCTCGCTTATTTCTCTTGTATTGATTCACTATTTCACTGGTTCTCACACTTTTCTTCTCTGTCTGTATTAGCCGCATAGCTTCGGCGCGCTGTGTAGGATTCGATGGTAGCTCATTTGGCTGTATGTGTATTTTATTTCTCGGTAACTTTGCTTCGCAAAATAATATCACGCTCAGTAGTACCACAGTTTGAAGATGCATCTTTATTCTGTGCACATAACTAGTTACCTGAAACAAAAATATATAATTAGACGACCACATAGAGAAATATTCCTTGAGTAACTAATAGAGGATAATAAATATTATGTTTAAGAGTAAGTATTTATCTCCAAATGTTGTTTTGTTCATTAATTTGGTACCTTTTTTTCTTTCCAAATGACTAATTACACTAATGATGAAAGATATAACAGATTAATTAGGTACAGACTAATGAGATAAAGATTATTCGAAAATCTTAAGAATTTATTAGATATCACACAAAAGTTTCCACAAAAATATTTATAGATTTATTCAATAATTCAAATATACTTTATTGTGCACATCGTGCGCGAGTGAAAGAGATCAGTAGCGATTAGTCAATTAGTCACGAAATTCTACGTGTTCCGCGACCGCACTTTCTTATTTTATTAGATTTATGTTAGATGTATGTGCATGATATGTGTATGTAAAGTATATATCTACGTCTGTTTAGTTGTTACATATTAAGAAAAAAAGAATAAGAATAAAAAATATTGAATATTGCTGTTTGTACTTATAATTATGTACTCGTACATACGTTACTTTTAAGAGCGGCAATATAAAAATTAAAAATATAGCAGTGTAAAAGTATTTTTAAAGGTTTTTTAATGAAGTAGACATTTATGTGAAAATTTTATTCGCCTTCGAGTTCATGACCTTTTTTTGTATTAATTTCATGCAAATTATAATAATCAAATCTGAATTTTAAGGAAGTGAATTTTTAATGTAAAAATCCATTGTTTAATTTTTACAGTTATGAATGTTAATAAAATATAACTTATGTACCATACCATAGACTTTGTGACGTTTGTGCAGTGCACGCTTTGAACGAATGGTCACTTGAAAAATAAAGTATGTACTTAAGAAATGGGTCACTACTCACTATTTAGGGCTATAAATTTTAAACTTCAGCTTTTATTTCGGTTTGTAGAATAAGAACCAAAGTGAGTTCGACATAAGTTCGAAATCACTCGTGACTTTACAGGAAAGACCGACATTAATCTCACGTTTACGCTGTAATCCGCTGTTTGCCGTTCTTCAACGTGACACATCAAAGACATTACGCGTTAATTAAACGTTTGTAGTTCGTAGTGTGGATATGTAATATCACTACACTATTCAAACCACGTTAATCTGCTTCCGAAAGAAAACTAACCATTTGTCGCGTACTACACACTACACCTCGCCGTGTAGTTCCACACATGTAACGAAACTACGCTTTACCTTGTAAGGCGAGCTGTCGCGGTGTGTGGTTATTATGTAAAAAAAATGTAAATAAAAACCGGCCTCAGTTTTTGTTAGACAAAGCTCTGTTTACGCTTTTTTATTTGAATCTCTATGAAAATTAGTATTCTCACCTAATGTTGATATTCGATAAGACACAAGCACGAGCACACAGGAGTGGTTGTAGTGTTCATTGTAAAATGAAAGAAAGAAAGAAAGAAATATTTTTTTTATTTTCAGTGCACAAAAGACACAAATGTAACATGACATAAAATAGGAAGATATAAAAAAGATTAACAAATTGAGACATACACCATAGTTACTGCTGTAAATTAAATAGGACAAATTGTGCCTTCATATGACTTAGAAAATGGGTTAGACTAACAAAATCTTGTGTTAAGTAGTTACAGTCGAAGAAATTGAATATTAAGTAGTTGGACATACTCGTGAATTGGCAAACATACTATTTCCACCTATTTACCGGCGGGAAATAGTTGGAAATATGAATCACGGACTGATAAAGACACTTGTAAAATATAAAAAAATGTGAGTAAGTACCATAAAAAAGATAAAGATTCATTTTCTTCGATACTCGATAGTACTAGCCGCACTTACAGAATAGACGCTTTATTTTGTGACGAAGAGTGATTTCCTAAACACTAAACTACAAAACAATTTAATTACAAATGCCACCCACATATTCGATTAATTTTGCTAGATTGTAATGAAATATATATATCCAGCGAGGTTACGCAATATGCACTACGAAATAGGTCAACATGCGCTTTTGTGTTGCATATTCTATCTTAATATACTTTAAATCATTTAAGTATTTACAATTAAATAAAGGTAAAAAAAAATAATTACATTGTAAAAGCGAGCTAAAATGCGAGCAGCTCCCTTTCCGCCGCGGATAATGATACCTACTACCTCCTTTCTTATTTTATTATTGATAAAATACATTATAGATAATGATATCTACTACCTACGGTATCAGTACCTACTCAATTAGCGTAGTAAATTATTTTACCTATATTCTTGTGGGTACACAATTCTTGATGTTCATCTTTCTCGGAATGCGGTAATTTAATCACGCGTGTAACTGAGGGTAAGATTAGTTAATCTAATACGTTTAGGCGTGTTTGGGTACAAAGTAAAAACATCTCAACTTACCCAGTACCCTCGCTTTTTTTTGTTCACAACTAGCCTAAAGATACAATAATATAGCTTTCTGAACATTGTTTTAAATAGCAAATAGCTTAGATAGCTTTAGCCTTTTGTTGTGGATTTTTATCGCTTATGTTAGCCGGTCTTATTTCATAATATATCTAAGTATATATGTACGGACACTTCACACTACGTCAGTCTGTCCCCGTTGTAAGTATATGAAGACCTTGTGTTACGGGGCCCGGACAACGGGAAGTATATTTAATACTTTTTATTATATTATAAACATATTCAATACACATCCATGACCCAGGAACATTGAAGACTTTTTTGTTCCCTGAGCAGGATTCGAAACCGAGAGCTCCGGCTAGAGCACCGACGCGCTAACCACTGAGCCACAGAGGCCGTCTATTAAAGAAAAAATAGGTAAATAGGTACAAAACAAAAATAAAATTAAAACTTGAGAGGTGTCAAGGGACACCCGGATGGAACGAAGTTCCTTTCGATTAATTAGTGAAGGAATTGTAATAAAATTTTATTTTTTATTATTGACAAATATAATGTAATATAAACTTAATCAGTAGGCTCAATTTTAGTAATAATTGAGAGAGAGAGAGAGAGGGAGAGAGAGAAACACGCGCACGCCGCACGGCTTACAACTATAGCAAAAAGTGTCGTTACAACTTTTGGTCTTGATTTTTTCCGTCTAGCCCCCTTTCGCAACGCGCGATAAGCAACTTCGTTCCAATAGGTAGGTACGTTATTCGATAAATTACCCGTGTAGACCAGAGACCTATGGCCTCGACGTTAGTGTTTGACAATGTTGATACATTATTAAAATAACATTTATCATACAATTTATTACATAATTATATTCAACCGTATTACATACATGATATTTTAAAATTCTAAACTGAAAGCTGTTTCAGCGCAAAATGCACATACAAATTAAAATTTATCCCTCGCTTACGAAACTTTACATTTTGCGCTGAAATGAATTTGAAACATGAGCCAGGTTCCAGAAGGAAAAAAAGTTTTAAAATGGCCCGGCGAACACGAATAATTTATAAGTAGGTATAATGGTTAAAAATTTGTAATGATTGAACCGATGGTTAAATATTAATTTCAATCTTTTAATATATACAAGGTGTATAATATTGTTTTTTTTTTATTAACAACTAAGGTCATTAACGACCACAATTTACAACAAACGGTATATACCTAATGTTAAACTAATTTATAAACATTAATCATTTTTAGGAATTTTAAAGTTTGGTTGCAACCATTCATTTAAGCAATCTTTAAGACAATTGGGTAAGTTACATAATTGTTTTTCATTATTATATGCTGTGCATTCTATCAAAAGATGAGATACACTCATATATCCAGCCCACACTTGCATTTATTTTTTGGAGTTTTAGTTATCAAATGTATGTGTGATAAATTAGTGTGTCCAATGCGTAGTCTCGTTATTATAACTTGATCTTTTCTGTTGCTGAATGAAATAGGGGATTTATCGAAAATAGAATTTCTTACATGAATTAATTTACTTGCATTACATGTTTTCCAATATTGATCCCAAAAACTTTTAATTTTAAGTTTGCAATATTTTTGAATTTCTGAAGGAGGTGATTTTATTGTTGTGCAAATATCATTTTCATAAGTTGCTTTTCTAGCTTCTAGATCTGCTTTTTCATTTCCGCATATCCCTTGATGACTTGGAATCCATACGATTTGAAAGTTATAGTTATTATTTAGAAGGTTTAACATTTTTTGTTTGATTTCGATAATTAAGGGATTTGTATTATTTCTGTTTTGCAAGGCTGTAAGACATGATTTTGAGTTCGTATAAATTAAATACATTATCGAATTTGGTTCATTATATATAATTTCTAAGGATTTGAGTATAGCTAATGATTCACAAGTAAAAATAGAGTGGTAGTCGCCAAGTCTGTATCGATAACTACTATTACTTGAGACAACTGAAAAACCTGATCTCTCATAACTGACCCATCAGTAAAGAAAAGCTTATAATTTTTATATCTACTATTTATCCATATGACTCGCACTGTTAAAAAGTTATCAGATCTCATGTAAAACCAAGCTTCTGAGTTCTGACTCTACACGCCCTAAGTCTACAGACCTAACTTCACAAACTATACACCTTGGTCGAAATATGTGGCCTGGCAATACCCACGGTATAAGAATATTAAGAGCAAAGGACTCAGCATACAGCTCACAATAATAAAAATAAAAAAAAGAATATTAACATTAGGTGTTGGGCCTGGCCAATACGATACATTCACTTGGGCGTAAGGTGAAAAATTCACTGACTGCTTTTCTGTTATACTACTCTTGTAGGAGCGAAACGGCCAAAAAAAACGGGTTACAAAGTTAAACTGAGCCAATTTGTAACAAAAATCCTATTGTTCCACTTGAAGCAACAAGCGAAGCGACAGAAACGAGACCACGTACCAAACCCATCATAGCAACGGAAGAACCCCACCCGTAATACCAACAAGCGAAACGATAACCATTATCCATTTCGGTTTGATTATTGGAGGAAGTCGAAACCACTAGTAACCACAGATTTCAAATTATGGACATTGGACACGTACTTCTAGTGCTCAAGATCTGATTAGTCTTGAGGGCGAAGACTGTCAAGCTCACACAGAGACGCGATGCGGCACGCACCCAACTAAATTCATTAAGATAGCGATTCAAAATTGAACCTTGAACTGGAATTGAACAAACATACATACATTTCGTCGTAGTCGGGTAAATAACAATTTAAAATTAGATGAGCACAAGGATTTTCGTAGCATTAAGGCAAGTCTTTAATAAAAAAAAAGGCAGTTATAGTTATACTGCCGATAGAACTAAAAAAAAATAAGTTTAAAAAACTATAGCCCGACTACGTAAAAAGAGGGGTCTAAAAAGGCCGAAACTAGAAAATAATTCAAATAGAAATCCAGAAATGCATAGTTACAAAAATGGTCAAGGTAGAGCCGTGGTCGCACACACTAATGGCGTCATCTAAGCGTCAGTTCACACCGATATGCATGACGTCTAGGTATAAACTGAAACTGCGTATATCGTCATGTACACATGCGGATGCATGTGTACATGACGATATACGAGATAATAGTACAAGATAAGTTAGTTACAGATAGTTACAGACGGCTGCGTTTTGACATCGACTGTTCCGAACAGTAGGTGCGACCACGGCTCTACCTTGACCATTTTTGTAACTATGCATTTCTGGATTTCTATTTGAATTATTTTTTTGTTTCGGCCTTTTTAGACCCCTTTTTTTACGTAGTCGGGTTATAGTTTTTTAAACTTATTTTTTTATTTAATATTTTTCCGTTTCCCAACGTAACTATTTTTTTACAAATTATCCACAAGCGGGCAAATTTTTTTACATAAATATTTATAGGTAATAAAGTAACTGAAAAACTGAAATTAAAATGAACTAACCAAAGCATACACAGTAAATGACGACTTGATTCGAACTCGAAGAACGATTTATAAAATATAACTATTTATAATTAATATTCAATAAACGCAATAGAGATCATTCAACATTCATTCATTTCACCAATGCAATTATATCACTTAGGTATTCACTTTTAATCGTATTTTGATCTTATACAACAATCGTAGTGGAAATATATCAATATATAATTTTGTGTTTTTTATGATATTTATATATTAAATATAATATATTATAAAGATCATCAACTTCTAAACACAACGATACCGCGATTCAGAAATATTTAAGACTCGTATAGTGACATCTATCGAACGAGTGAGTAATAAAAGTGCTAGTAATTGATTTCATCTTCATTTTCTTATTAAAATCGGATGAACCAATTAACCGATTTTGATCTAGTTTTTTTTTGTTTGAAAGCTGACATAATTCAGAGTGGTCTTAACTATAATTCATCATCATCAGCTCGTTCACTGCTTGACAATATAGGTGTTATTTAATTTTTTTAGTTTGTTATGTATTGCCTGTAAAAAAATATATATTTATAAAATAAAATATAATGTTATGAAGGAACATAATATATGAATTATATATTTATAGTCTTATTATACGTAATGTTAGAAAATTGGACAAATATTGTACGAGTTGTATTTTAAACGTATATTTTGACTTATATACAATATGGTATAATATATATATATATATACAAATTATGTAAATATTTGTAGTGTGCTTTCCAAGACCTTTCTTTTGATACCAAACATGTGACAATTATCTCGATTAAATTTTTTTAGATGTCAGAATCTGAGGTTTAATTTTCGAATACATAACTTTGAAAAAAAAAAATATAGCCTATGTTACCCACGGCATCATTACCTATCTATTGACACCTCATTTATTAAAATCGGACCAGTAGTTTAGACGCTACGAGGGAACAAACATATATATATATACATACATACATACTTACATAGAGTGCCAAAATCATTACCCTTCCTTTTGACTTCGCCGTAGTCGGGTAAAAAATAAAAATTATAAAAGAAAAGGAATAAAAAGTTTCGTCTGACCTAGATGCGAACCCGAGACCAATTGGTCAACAACGCAAAATCCAAGCGCCTACGTAACTGCGTTGCGCGTATCTGACATTAGGATTCGAAATTACTCATATCATACTTAAATTACACGACGAAAGAGCAAACATGACAAACATAAAGGTCATGTCGGAGGTAAAATAACTTTGAACAGACTTTCAACAAGTCAGTCATGACTCATGAGCATGTCGGTGACGCGAACCCATAAGATTTTTCCCTATCAAAAAGTTTCTAAAGAGTTTTCACTTCAAAAATCATGTTCTTGTGAAAGCAAAAGCTGTCGCTATATATAAAAATGAAAAAGAATGCCTAAAGGAAAAAAATAGTAAAACACGCAACAAATCGTAAAGAAACCATCTAATATCGGCGCCCGGCGGCCGATCTGAGCCGGTAAATAACAATAAAAATTCCTACGCAATGTTCAACACTCAATTTAAAATTACTATGAATATAGCCCAAGTCGTTTTATTACTACACCTACATCCGTATATTTTAGAAAAAGTGGCCTGAGCTAGATCAATGTATGTTTTTTGGAGCTATTTCTTATTTCGTGTGCCGAGTGTGGGCGATATTATTAAAGCTTTTTGGCACATTTTTAATGTTCCGTACCCAATGGGTGAAAACGAAAATCTTTTACTGAGACTCCGCTTTCCGTCTGTCTACGAGTATCAGTCTGTAATCTCGTGAACCGTTATAGCTTGATAGTTAAAAAAAATTCGTCGATGTACTTCTGTTGCCGTCTGCCGATTCAATGTAACAACTTACAACAAATACTAAAAACATAATTAAATAAATCTTAAAAGGCTTCCGCTTCTCATTTGATTGATTTTTTTCGCTATTTTTTAACCGACTTCCAAAAAAAGGTTATACGTTCGGCTATATATATATATATATAAACCCAAGGAACCCAAGCATATGCTACCAAGAAGTAAGATTTTGCACCAAGGTATACCCTGGATCCAAAAGCACTGAACAAAACTCTTAAGACTTTAAAGATACGCGTTTGGAAATTTCGACATTGTTTTAAGAACTGCAAGCATATGCCACTATATAACTTACATTAATCATCATCATCATATTATATACAATACCTAACGGAAATTGACGAAAATTCAATTATACATTCGATAGTTTATTTTAAAAGTTCTTAAAATGTGTTAATAATAATATAACAAATATGACTAAAAACTTTTATTTTTTAGTAAAAAGGGAAAAACTATTATTTTTAAACAAAAAATTAATATTGCTCGATATTAATATAGTCACCATATTTGTACCTAATAGTTGTGATTTATGAAAAACTTGGTCGATTTTTATTATTATATTTATTTATAGGTGTCATGGCACACAAACAATTTGTTAATATTTGTTACTAAACAGTACAACAGCATAGGGAGTAGAGACACTAGGCATCCATGAACCTCAAAATGTTTTGCACATTAATATTTTATCCCTATTGGGGCATGTCAGGACATGTCTAAGGAGGGTTCCGTAACTATAAACGCATAATAGGATTTTTTTAAATTACTTCAAAAGTAATTGATAAAATTTGATGATCTGATTTCTTGTCTGATTTCGTTTAAAATAATTTTCCTAAAGAGTATTTAGCATGATCTATCAGCATGAAAAATTGCAATTTTCTAAGTCTCATAGTTTAGAAACCAAATTATAAAACACTTTAGAGGCCGATTACTCTTAAAATGGTTGGCTTTGTGACGTATGCAACATTGCCTTTATTTTAAAAGACCTATTCAGCTATACCCCACACGATGGGGTAGAATGAAAAAATATTTTTCATCCCCACTTCACATGTATGGCGAGCAACCCCTAAAATATAAAATTATTATTAATATTATTTGATACCAAATCCGAGATCTGTACACAGTATTTTACTATACGAAATTTCATCCTAAATGGATGATATTCATAATAACAGAAGCTAGAGGCGCGGACAGACAGACGGACGGACAGAGCGAGCCGAAACTATAAGGGTTCCTTGAGTATTACGGAACCCTAAAAAGGAGTGCATAAAAACCAAATAATACTTCTTTGAAGTCTAGAAACCTAATTTCCAAGCCACACAGTGGTTTATTAGATTCTAGACCCAGTATTGGCTAAACTCCTGTTGTGCAAATAGCAGCTAAGTGTGTTTTCTTAGCGTACGAGGTTATTACGTACAGCTAAAATGATTCAGTGTTTTTTTCCTCTGAAATATGTCAACAGTCTGTTGGCGATTTATGGCGTCAGGCGTGACTCTTGACTTGACTCGGCGTCCGCGTCGCTACGCTGCCAGGTGGGCGAATCTCCAATTAACAAACATCCATCCTCACAAGCTTTCACATTGATAATATTAGGATTTATTATCCTAATTATTATAGTTTCAAATATTCCCGTTAAAAATATATATATCGATCGATCTCTATGTTCACGTAACGGCCCCCGACTTCGACGTAGACAAAATCGAATTACATATCAGGCTGGGACTATATGCTCCGGAATCCGGAACGCCGGTGAAAATGCAGACCATTGAAAATAGAGCTCTGCGCTAACTTTATTTTATTTTATTGACTCACCAACAGAACAGCATTTCGTACATTATTGAAAATCAAACCGAAAAAAAACCAAAAAAAAAACTTCTTACAAACCAAAAAACAAACACAGTGCTTAACATACATAAATAATACAGTAGTATTATAAAATCAAAAAAAGCAATTTACAATGATATTAAATACTAGCTGTTGCCCGCGGCTCTAAATACAGCCAGCTAAATACAGTATCCCTCGGGAACACTGTACTTTTTCGGGATAAAAAGTAGCCTATATTTTAATCCAGAGCCTAAACTACTACCATACCATAATTTTATCGAAATGCGTTCAGTAGTTTTTGCGTGAAAGAGTAACAAACATCCATCCATCCTCACAAACTTTCCCATTTATAATATAATATAATAGTAAGATTAATCATCATATTTATTATCTTAAGATGACAAGACACGGCTACATTAAACAATTTATTTATTGCTACTATTAACATTCCTATTATTATTAATACTGTGTTTAAGTTTTCTTTTAAAAGAACTAGGTCTGTCGGAAAAAATTATAAATCTTAGTAATTGAAAATCGAAGAGTCGAGCTGTCATATGTGTCGTTATATTGTATATTTAAGTCGTCATGTGTGTTCGATTTTCAGCTCGATTGTTTAAGCGCAATGACTTTCTATTATATTTTCAATGCTCTGAATTTTCACCGGCATTATAGATCATATTATAGTCCCAGCCTACGGAAAGAATACTGTTATTACAGTATTATTTCCTTAGTGCCGTTCCGTCTTAAGCAACCTTACCTACCCTAGCTGTAATATTGTCTTATGACTATTCAGTAGGTATCCACTTATTTAATAATCCGCTTTATAATAATAATAATAATAATTATCAGATATTCCCGTCAGAAAAATTGACGATCGATCTCTATGTTCACGTAATGGCCCCCGACTTCGACGTAGACAAATTCGACGATCGATCTCTATGTTCACGTAATGGCCCCCGACTTCGACGTAGACAAATTCGACGATCGATCTCTATGTTCACGTAATGGCCCCCGACTTCGACGTAGACAAATTCGACGATCGATCTCTATGTTCACGTAATGGCCCCCGACTTCGACGTAGACAAATTCGACGATCGATCTCTATGTTCACGTAATGGCCCCCGACTTCGACGTAGACAAATTCGAATTACATATTAATGCTAAGTTTCACTTAACTTTGTTGTTAAATAGAATGAATACAAATTATACGGCCTGGTTCGCGCAGCAAAAGTACGCGCGCAGAGGACGTCGGATGATATTTTTAAACAATCATAATCATCATCAACTACCAAGGCATAAACTTTAAAAAACTAGCTAGCCCGCGGCTCTGTCCGCGTAAATACAGTATCCTACGGGAACATTGTTTTTTTTTTTCTCGGTATTAAAGACCCTAGCCTACTACCATACCGAATTTCACAAAAATCATGTTAAGTAGTTTTTGCGTGAAAGAGTAACAAACATCCATCCCATCATCACACACTTTCACATTTATAATAGTAGTAGGATGTGGCGATTTTGTGACGTAGAAAGAATATTTGTCTGTCTCTCGGGCATCCAGAGATTTTAGTGTATGTCTTAAGTATGTTCTAAGTATCAACTCCGTAAATGTGTTTACACTAAAGCTAAGACGATTTTTTTATGTAGGTATCCGTTTATGAGATGCTCAACTTGATGGCGCATAAAGCATTTGTGGAGCATAAAGGGGGGGGGGCGGGGGTTTATTTTAATCCCCCCCCCTCGATCATCCTCCTAAAAGCTAAAGGGCTGTCTCGAGTAGTTAGTATGTTAGTTCAGGAGTTACAGAGGCGTAATGTGTTGCGCTTACCTAATACTTGGAAAACTTCGTAAAAAAATAACAAAATAAATTGGTATTAATGATACGGATTACAGAACCCTTCGTGCGCGAGTCCGACTCGCACTTGGTTGGTTTTTTAATTTTTAATGACTAAGCAAACCAATGACTAACACTACGTCATTTACATTTACACTAAGTAACTTGACTAGCTTCAGCTTGTAATGCAATATAGGGGCAGTAGGTACGCGTAATTACGTCAACGATTATTATTTAAAGTTTTTACTTTAAATAATAATCGCTTGTTTTCAGCGAATATGCAAACTTATGTGTGTGATTTTTTCTTAAATAAAATTGCTGTTTATGTTCCGGTACAGATTCTTAAAAGTTTTTAACACTTACTTCAAAGTTTAAAGTCCTCGCATATAGGCACCTTTAGAGTTTAAGTAACTTGGTGAAACGCATTCCCTTAATACTTGAGAGTTTAGGGCCCCGTTCGCAAAAACGTGCACTGTACCTAATCTTGGCGTTAAATTAGCAGCGATTAAAGATGAAACTGGCACAAAAACGCCGCGTCTGCCCGTTAATAATGAATTAAGTGTGCGAATTCCTGAACTTAACTATCTACTATATGTGAGAATATTGTATTGAAATACATCGTGCATATTGTCTACAATTACTTCATAAATGAACTTTTTGTTAATCTGACTTTAAAATTTAAAGTTACACTAATATTTTGCTTAAAATATCTAGAAATTAAAAATGCACACAGACAGAAATATACGTAATCACTATGACCATAGAACCTGAAAATAAATAAATAAAATGCAAGTATATTATTTATTTAAATTTAGGATAACTTGTATTTTTTTATTAAACTCGACTTAAAGGACACATGCAAGGCCTTTTGTTAATATGTATTAATAAAATTTATAAAAAACCTGACTCGGTCGACTACGTCCTTTGAAATTTCGACTAACACAAGACCTACCTCCTGATATTAAAATTCATTAGAGTCATAATCTTATTATATATATAATAAGTGATAAATCATAATATTCTCATTAGAAATAACCAGATTTCTATTAGTAATCAAACATGACCCATTGATACAAAGCCCATTCATGGCCCACAATCAAAAGTCAACACATTCGCTACTATGGTGCAGTTCAGGTGTTGCACAACACCACATATTTAGTAAATGAATACATTTGTTATTTTCAGATGTATAATCTTTATCTTAGTATCTTACTATTTCATACCTTATATTATGGTTATAGGTACCTACGTAATGCTTCAAGCTTCTGGTGGTCTAGCAGGAACATTTGACAGAGGTGTAAACGTAACGTTATGGAATGAAATTTTGTATGGACGCTGTCATGATTTCGGTAGATTTTCATACATTCGATAACGTTACGTTTACGCCGCTATCAAATGTTCCCGCTAGGCCAACAGAACTTTAGTTTTTCTAACTACGCAACGAATTTTCATGCGGTTTTCACCAGTAAACAGAGTAATTCCTTGAGGAAGGTTTATTTCTACTTTGAATAAATAAACCTTCCTCTACATATTCATACGGAGAAATTGAGTCGCTGGAAAGTAAAACATCAAGAAATAAAAAGAAAAGACAGTAAATAAGGACAGTGAAATATGGCTTCAAGTGTGAAGAAAGATATTATAATTTTGCAATGGTGTGAAAAATACTTCTCAATCATTTGACATTTGAATTAAGGCTTAAGCTACTCTTAAGTTAGTTGGACTGTACCTACCACCTTCTAGTCCGTAATTCCGTAGAGAACAGTATTTTAAGTCACAACACGACACGTAAAACAGTAAATAAAAACGTACAGCCTTTAAATAGAAGTAGTGTTTAGATACCAGGAGTGTTGTGTGTCTGAAGAGTGAATAGAGAGACTTTTCTAGTTTTGTGAGGCTTTATCTACAAAATACTTATTATCTGTACGAGAATAGGAATTCCTACAATTTGTCGTTTCCTATATTTTTACCAGTATTTAAAAATCTTGTTAACACCTTATCACTTATCAGCATTCAATATAATATACTAGCTGTTGCTGGCGGCTCTGCCCGCGTAAGTATAGTATCCCTCGGGAACACTACTTTTTCGGGATAAAAAGTAGCCTATGTTTTAATCCAGAGTCTAAACTACTACCATACCGAATTTCATCGAAATCCGTTCAGTAGTTTTTGCGTGAAAGCGTAACAAACATCCACGCTTTCACATTAATAATATTATAGTAATAGTAAGGATATTAGGTCATTACTTGTACATATGAAATTGACGTTTTGTAAAGAAGGAACATAAAGACATTTTTTTAAACATAATATATTTATTTAATCAAAGTATATTGCTATTGCTATCTATGCACTTTTGCCATCTCATAGTAGTTCATTGATTCCTTTACTAAAAACCATTCGGACAGGAATCAATAAAATCTTTGAAGGCGCTTTGGACTGCCCCATCGGAGTTGAATTTTTTCCCGTGCAAGAAGTTATCCAAATTTAAAAAAAATGGTAATCTGTTGAAGCAAGGTCCGGGGAGTACGGTGGATGTCCTAGACATTCCGATTGAAGCTCCTCTAATTTGGTAGCCGTCTGTTGTGCAGTGTGTGGTCTAGCGTTGTCCTGAAGCAGCAGTGGTCTAGACTCTAGAGCGAATGACCAACCCCGGTTGTTTAGCAGCTAGCTTTTCCATCATGATTTGCAGTTGCTGGCAATAGACATCTGCCGTAATCGTCTGGCCAGATTTGAGAAATTTTGAGAAAAACAAACGAATACGTTGGGACCAAAAACGCACTGTGTTTTCTTTTACGACACCGCCGCCATACACATCAATAATCCTTCGAGCTGTTTCTGCAGCACTGGTGCCACGGTGGAACTTGTACTCGAAAATAATATGATAATTCAAGTTTTCAATTTTGTAAACAGAGTGACCCGAAGAAAAAACCAAAAGGGGAAGAAACAAATGAATTACGGTTTTCGAAACACAAATGCATAAGTAAATAGCGGTATAAATTTGAAATTGGAATTCCGAACCAAAGAAGATATATATTTGATATCAAAGTGACCACTACGATAAAACGCCAATTTCATATGTAAGGACCTAATATATAACTTAAGATATTAGGTTCAAAGATATCCCGTCTCCTCATAACATGAAGGTTTTTTATCATCACGGATTAATTTTATCCCTGTGTAGGAACACAAATTCTTTGACGCAGTAATAAATTAGTATTACAAGGCGGAAAAGCGATGAAAAACGTCCGAAATTCCATGAAAATTCCCGTAAATTTTACGCTAAGCAAATTTTAATTTGTGTCAAAATTAAATTTGCTTTTGTAGTACAAACTCAAAAGAGACCGACAATGTAAATATTCCTTTTCTTGTCACTCGCGAAATCATACAAATATTGGTGCTATAGAAAGTTGCAAAATAAAATAATTTAACGTAACAATAATATCACTCAACTTTTTTATACCAACTTTACAATCAAGTGGAAAAGTGTATAAAAAAGTTGTGTGATATTATTACGAACATGAATATCCACCAAGAGCCAACAGTAGGTACACTGAATCAGTTTTAACGTAACATATACTTTCCTAACGTAAAGGTAGCCACGTAAGGTTGTCCCTGTGCAGATTATCTGCACTGTTAGGCTGGGTCTATAATATTATGATCCTTATTTCGGATGGTCAGAGCGCTGAAAATGAACTCTAGGCTAATTAATACAATAAAGCTGAAAATCGAACCCACAGGTGTCGGGTTAAATGTCAATGTCACATATGACAGCTCGACACTCGAGTCTCGACACTACGTACCTATTTAAACTCTATTGTATTATCGCAGAGTTCTATTTTCAGTGCTCTGAATTTTCCCGGGCCTGCCGGATTCCGGATCATAGTCCCAGCCTTACAATTATCGAGTAAGCTTGAGCTGAGTAGTGTACACGCACACACGCACAGGTCAACTCACTCGAAAGAATTGATTTTCGATCTTGCTCCGGTTGCCTGCGTAGGTTCAAGAAGCTGCGCAAGTCTATTCCATTTCCCACACACGTTGCAGTTTACCTGCATAGGTAGACCTCTCCGGTGGATCGTAGCGTGTGTGGCTAGCATTAGTAAAGCAGCCGTTTCACCGCTCTTCAATTAATTGAAGAATATTCTCACGCCAAACCAAAATATAATTTGAGCTGCTGATTTGATAACAGTTAACACCAATTGTAAATTCGTCACGGACATTCAACCATGTCGAACACACACCAGTACCTAATAATATTAAGAATATCGTGCGTAAACATAAGATTTTAATCGTGTTAAACTTTTTATTAGGCATGATTTCAAGCCACCTGTATAGTCCGACTAAATGCTACTCATACCAACCTGGGCCTTTAGTCAAGATGCATTCGATAATTTCGTTTTCGAACTTCGCCGTCGAAATTATCGAATGCATCTTTACTAAAGCCTGACCAGAATCGACACTCGACAGCAATTTGCTTATCAACAATTACAGTAAAAGTTATATTATGACATCTAGATGTGAAATTATGCATCTGTGAAATTTTTCTTTTTTCTTAAATACGTCTATAGTTCCCATTTCAGTTTCAAACTCGGGCATTCAGAAAGGCAATATCTTACTTGTAAAATCTCCGAAGCTTACACTATAACGTGGAGTAATGGTGTCCGCAGCGGACGTGTAACTTTTATTCCAAGAAGTAACTGCACAACAACATTTGCTTGGCGAAATTTGATGTTAACAAACAACAAGTGGTAAACTAAAACTAAGTTTTTTAGTGTAAATAGAAAATGGAACCAAATCTATTATATTTTTGGTTAATATAAAGATTAATGATTTGTTTGCATTGAATAGTCTCCGAAACTACTGGGCCGATTTCGATGAATTTTTGTACGGATATAGAGTGGACCACGGGGAAGGACATAGACTTTTTGATATCGCGGAAAAATTTACAGTTCGCGCCAGATTTCTTTTTGCGCGTACGAAGTCGCGAGAAGCATCTAGTTAACCATTAACATTATTAAAATCAACCACACACTGTGCTTGGCGCTTGCTGATGTTGTCTATTCTCTCCTCTCGTTCCTATTTCCTGGGCAAAGACACAATAGCGTGCTATAATGCTAACTAGCTATATTATAAACGAGATTGGCACTGGACCCACGACTGTTCGTTGGGCATAAAACACATTTTACTCGTGATAAGACTATGAGAGTGGTTTGGTAAGTATTGAGTGCTATGATTTGTTTCCTGATTGCCAAAAAAAAATAAAGGTTATATTTTCACTTAATATTTGTGTGTACATGGCAATTTGGTTATATTATAAAAAAAATTTGAAAGTGTGCGTTTCGAAAATTTTAATTTCGTCAACGTCCGCTGCGTAAGAAGCCTTGTGGGAGCGCAGTTAATCATATATCTCACAAAATTAAGGCAGCGTACTTAAGAACATTTTCGTTCGACAACTTTTTTTCCGACCTATTTTGCAAATTCACTACCACGTAAAAGTAATTTCATACAAGTCTATATTAAAATTCAAACTTTATTTATTTCTCTCTCAACACACAGTACATTATATGTAACAAGCATTTTCTTATTAAAGAACATATTATTGTGATGCTAGGATGTAACCTGTGTTACAGATCACCAGGCTCCCGTACCTCCCTGACATATATTCTTCTAACTAAGTAAGCAGTAAGTAACAAGTTAAACGCATAGAGAAAAAAAAATACATTACAAATTTTTATAAATAAAATTGAAGGTAGGAGGAAAGCTTAAGTATTTAGCTCATATATAAGGTTATTTGTAATGGTAGTGCTTGTATACATATATATGTGTGCGGTGGTGTGTGTGTGTGTGTGTGTGTGTGTGTGTGTGTGTGTGTGTGTGTGTGTGTGTGTGTTTGGGTGTTGGTGTGTGAGTGGCACCCTAGCCCTACGACCGAAGTCTTGGGTTCAGTTGAGTTCTTTTCTGCTAGGGTGCCTGTGTGATAGGCGAGTTTAGTGGTATGTCCACTAGATAATATAATATTATATTAAAACCGCCACTTATCCTGATTTGATTAAGATCTTCTCAGTGTTAGAGTGGTCAAGAGTTTTGAGTCAACTTTCCATTTTTCGCTTGCACTGTTTTTTGTTGAGGTTGTAAATAGATACAATCTTGTTGATTTTGTTGTATAAAAATCCTACCGTAAAACAGTAGAATTTTTGGGCAAAGCTGGTATTATAACGAAAAGTTGAATAATTGCTTATATACAAGCAAGCACATAGCACTCACTAATAATGTGGCTTTCTATTGCCAAAAGAACTTGTGTAATCGGTTTAGTAGATCCAGAGACTGCCACCTACAACCTCACAAATATACAAAATCACAAACTTTACCTCTTTATTATATTATTATAGATGTCACTTTTTACATTGCAATATTGTGAAACACAATGTCACATTTATGTGGTCGAACTTTATCTGTTTTGTTTACGTTTAGGCTGGGTCTATAAGCTCCGGAATCCGGAACGCCGGTGACAATTCTGAGCATTGAAAATACAACTCTGCGCTAATACAATAGAGTTAAAAATCGAACACATGAGTGTCGAGTCAAATTTAAATGTCATAATATAATATACCACTCGACACTTCGATTTTCAACTACATTGTATCAACGCAGAGTTGTATTTTCAGTACTCTGAATTTTCACCGGCATTCCGGATTCCGGAGCATATAGACCCAGCCTTAGATCACAATGGATATACCTAAGTAGTTTTTTTTATGAAATAACCAGGAAACGAGCAGACGGATCACCTTATGCGATTACCGTCGGGCGTCGTCCATGGACTCACAACACCAAAGGAGTTACTCTTGTGTTTGCGTTCCTGGTCCATAAAATACCCCCCCCCCCCCCCCCCCGGGCCCTCCGGTAACCTCTGTCTCTTTTTTTTGGGAGGCCGTGGTATTTATTTTGAGCCAGCATGGCTCTTAAAAGTTTAGTTTTTTTTTAAATTTACTTATCAAGTAGTTATATAAATATTAAATACATTTAATTATCAAGATGTTTAACAATTTCTACAAATCCGCCATTACGACTCTGTCATTGGGCAGGTGGAGTTCTATTTAGGTCGTACTCTTCACTCACCTGCCGGAGCAGCTGTGTATATGGACGAAATACCTAAAATAAAATAATAAATAATATAAAAATAATAATCAAATGTTGAACTTCAATCTCAGAGTGTGGTAGGACAACATTTCTAAATAGTACTTACATATAACTAAGACTACACATTACAAAACATTAAATCTCAAATTAGTAAAAGTATTTACGCAACGGATACGCAATCAATGTTGCTGTCTTTGTCTGATACATTACTTGACTTCATTAAATAGTTTGAGACTTTTTGGGCGATAATTTACACCTAATTTAAACCGCGAGTTCAGTAATGGTTAATTAGTTCATTACACAATATTTATCGTTTTAAACACTTACGGATTGTGTCGCGGTGCACTTTTGTTTTTCCCGACGTTTCGGCTACTTTCCAGCGGCCGTGGTCACGGGAGGACTACCCGAACATTATTCAATTATTATTTGTGCTCCGATCCATGCAAAACATAATAACAGTATCTTGAAGCCGCGGTGTTTCAAATACATCGCGACTTAAAGATACCTCTATATACAACTGCCACCTCGGTCCTCCCGTGACCACGGCCGCTGGAAAGTAGCCGAAACGTCGGGGAAAAACAAAAGTGCACTGCGACACAATCCGTAAGTGTTTAAAACAATGAACAATATTCGCGTAAACATAAGAAATCAATACACAATATTTCTTAAACAATCCTACTATTATAAATGTGAATGTTTGTGTGAATGGATGTTTGCTACTAAATGGATGTTTTCTACTCTTGTCGCAGTAACTACTAAACAGTTTTTGGTAAAATTTGATATGGTAGTAGTTTTAAGGGTCTGGATTAACACATAGGCTACATTTTATCCCTAAAAAAATCAAAGTTTTCCCGTGGGATATTGTATTTACGCGGACGGAGCCGCGGGCAAAAGCTAGTACAGCATAATCAAATCGTAAGCGTTAATTTTAATGGACAGTGTGCAGCCAGCAGTTAATTTTTGGTATGGCAACCGACGACGACGACGACGCGGTATCTAACCTAACCTACCCTCTTTGTAGTTTTTATACTCAACAAAAAAGCAATTTAAAATTAGGTCAAATTTTAATAACAAAAACCCCCGACGGCGACATCGGAATCTTTGCATAGAATACGAAATCGTCCAGCCGATTATTGTAAACTTTTTAAACTTAACTACTCCTGTACACTTGTACGTTCGTCGACAAACCGACATATAACACGAATTTCGGCTTTATGACTATGACAATAAGCTCCAAAAGTGATACACCCAAATGTCCGCGACTGCACCTACGTTAAAAGAATAATGTGTATTTCCCATCTTCGTACGAATAATGACCCAGCGTGTCCCAGTTAGGAAAACCTTTTAGAGATTTACTAGTATGAGAGCCAGAGAGGTGCAATAAACAAAGTGCTTTCTTTCGTTGTCTATATAATATATAAAAGGCAAAGCTGATAGACTGATATATCAACGCACATGCCACGCTCTTAAGGCTAGAAATTTGAAATTTTGCACACACATTTCTCATATGACGTAGGCATCTACTAATCCACTAATGAAGGATTTTTCAAAATTCAACCCCCAAAGGGGTAAAATAGGGGATCAAAGTTGTATTAAACTTTTTATTCCTTGGACATATTTGCATGAAATTTCGTATCAATTGAGTACGGAAAAAATTATGAGTGACGTATTTCAGCGTTTTCAAAATTTCAGCCCCGTGGGTAAAATAGGAGATGAAAGTTTAAAACCTAATTTCACGCTAGTTTTTAATATAAGTACCTACCTGGGAGACTGAGCTTTGCTCGCAGTTCTAGTATTACAAAAAAAACAGTTAACGACGGTATTAAAAAAATAATCACTAAAATATTAGTCTGACTGGAACTAGAACCCAAGACACCAATTTACCAACAACACAAAAAGTACAACGCAGACGTAGCAGAGCCATGCGCTTTGACAACCTAAACTGCCTTAGAATCTAGATCGATTTCTCACCCCCAAAACCCCGTGCGCACTAAATTTCATGCAAATTGGTGAAGGCGTTTCCGAGATTCAGATTATAAACTTATGTATATATACAAACATTGCTCGCTTAAAGTATAAGACAATAATGTGATGTGAAAAGATGGTTTGTGTTGTGGTTATAATTATAATATGATGCGAAGTATATAGTATAACGTCTCATTCACTGCAAACCTGCTTGTGTAAAGACATTTAGACAAAAATATATTTGTCATACTCAAAGTGAAAAATCATCTCATGTATGGGGCCGACTCTCCGCTAAACGCAAACTCGCCCATATAAAGAAACAATATTTTTTTCGAGTGTTTCGAGTTATTTTTCTGCCTAAACATCTTTACATAAGCGGTAAAACATGTGCTCGAAATGTCCGTAATAGATTTGTCTAGACCTTATATAGGTATTTATAAATAAATTTAAAACCTCATTAAGTATACCAAACCATAGTAATTAGTTCCTACCTACGCTTGAAAACGTTTTTCCTCTATTATAATAGGTAGAAAAAAGTATAATAATAGGTAGTTTAGTAGTTATGACTTACGAACCGATTGCCTATAAATAGCTATAATATAATATGGAATAGCAGCCTCCGTGGTCTAGTTGTTAGAGGATGTCTCTCGACTCGGACGTCGTGGGTTCGATTCCCGCATGGGAACGACAAAAAAAAATTTTGTTACCAAGTTTGGTTAGGCAATGCAGGATGATCAGGTGATTGTCTGACAAGAAAGATGATCCATGCGTCGGGTGGGCATGTATAAAGTCGGACCTGCGCCTGATCTCTCGCCAGACGTGTCGGTTATCCGTCCGTAACGCCACTGGGTTACGAGAGTAAAGGAACAGAGAGTGCTCTTGTGTACTGCGCACGCACTTGGGCACTATAAATTTACTCCTGCGTAACTGGTCTGGTTTCAATGAAACCGGCCACCGTCACCGCAACCGGTGTGGGGAGTTATTATAATATTACTTCCTACCTTACCTACTTCTCTTCTTTCCAAGTTTTCACATTTAATAACGTAGTGCTCTCTTGAGAAATTCAGAAAATCCTTTCAGAAAACTATTCTTGTGAAACATTTTGTTATCTTTTTAAACATATTTTAAATGTATATATCTATTATAATATAGGTCGCCCTGTGGTAGAAATTCGACCATAATTCATATTATATTTTGTAAGTTTCCAACTTTTTTAGGGTTATTTTGTCTTTGATTTTTGGTGTTTGGTGTATTTGAAATCGTTTTAAAAAAGAGAAATACGTAAGATATGACGTCACGACTCACGAATTAAAAATCTACGTCATACGTCAACCCCTTTACTAATAAAAATATTCAAGGGAGTTTGCCAACGTATCAGACTAAGACAGCAACACTTAATGCTTACCCATTTGTGTGAATATTTATACTAGTAATGATCAATTCGCACCACGACGATACGCGAAGCGACGCGGCGCTGCAGTTTTAAGATAGCTATTCAAAATTGAAGCTTGCATTGCAAGAGCGGCGCCTTCGACATTGGCTTTGATTGACTTGACATACGAACTCTTGCCATGAAACGTGTATCTTCTTGTGTAGTGAATAAAGTTAAATTTTGAATAGCTATCATTAAAATGCAGCGTCAAGTCGAGTCTCGTCGCGGTATGAACTATATATATCTCTGACAATTTTCATCAAAATCGGTCCAGAAGATTCGGAGCCTTTTCAATGCAAACAAACATAATTTTCCTCTTTATAAGTATAGATAACCTGTCCTTTAATGTATAAGCCAAACAACGAGCAGACGGATTACCTGGTGGTAACTACTAACTACTGGTAAGCCACAAATTATGGAAACCTGCAGTTGCAACACCAGAGGACTTGGAAGTGCGTTCGCGATCTTTAGTTTAACCTGTTACTAAAATAATATTAGATAATAATATTATGGACTACTTGGGCCTCCAGCATCCTCTATCCTCACCTTTTTTTGCGAAAAACATATAGTTTAGTGGTCATTAATTGACATTAATACGGTGATTTCTAATATAATGGTTCGGCCTTCATACCATGAAAACAGTCGGTTCTATGTAAATAATCCGTTCTCCATACTAAAATATATGTGATGATTATTGACACTTGGACGCGACTGTACAGAGTTTACGGGAGGGGAAATTAATTCCACCCCACACGTGCAGCTGACGGGGCGAAAACTTGCAAGTTCTTTGAATTATTTCGCCGGAACACATCGATGTAAATTACAAGAATTTTCCAATATTATCATCGTCCTCGTTCTCACGAGCGCTATTTCATCGCGGCATTAGTTAAACCAGCGCTGAAAATAGAACTCTGCGCTATCCGCTAATACAATAGAGTTGAAAATCGAACAGCAATTTAAAAACTCGACAGTCGTGTGTTCGATTTTCAGTTTGGCTAATAGAGGTTATCTATAGTCTATATATACTAATATAATAAAGAGGAAAGATTTGTTTGTTGGTATGATTGTTTGCATTGAGTAGGTTGCGAAACTACTGGACCGATTTTGATAAAATTTGACACAGATATAGTGGATCACGGGGAAGAATAGGCTACTTTTTGTCGCGAGAAATGTACAGTTCCCGCGGGATTTCTTTTTGGGCGCAGGAAATCGCGGGAATATATCGTGGTAGTAATGCTGGGAATATATGATCCGGAATCCGGAAAGCCAGGGTTGCCGGATTTCGGTTAATATAGTCCCAGCCTTACAGGAATTACCCAAGCTCCAGCAACAAAATATTAGGTACAGGTGGGTGAAAATGATGATGAAAAATGAGTATTTTCTTTTTTTATTCTGTTTTATTTTAGGGATTTCAGCGCACATAGTGACTATGTCGATCCCATCGTGCAGGAAAAATATAAACTATACTCCATATACTTTTATAAATAAGAAATAAATCTATTTCCAATTTATAAAAGTGTACGAGAATTTCGCAGACGTTGAATTGGGTTCAGCCAATAGCCAATACCCACATTCACTGGGACATTTTAAGGGAATTTAGTAACCTCGTTTCTTTTGTCAGTACACATCGGACACATTCCACCAAGACGTGTTGCGCGTCTTCTAGTCTTCCGCACGTTTCACAATTAGGGGAAAAAGCTTTACGCATGATAAACGAATGAATGAGACGGACGGCGACAGTATATTTTAATAGTAAAATTTTTATAACTGAAGCACTGAATAGTACACTTAAATTTAGTACTAACTCTCTCGCATTAGTTTAATTCATTTTATCAACAATTAAGTCAAATTCTAGATTTTATTAATGTTTATTTGTCAAATTATAAGCCACTAAAATACTAGTTTACGAAATGGCTCGTCGAAATTAAGAGCTGAGACTAATATGGTTAATAATCATAGACGTATATATTTTAGACGCGGCATGGTTGAGGCAAACAAGTCGATTTTTGGGGGCCATTTTGAAATTTGAAGTATGGCGAAAACAACGTGACTGACATTTGAGGTATGGCGAAAACCAAGATGGCGTAACTTTATCTTGTTTTCTTTCAATAAATTTGTTCTGTCAAATGTACGTCATAGCCTATCTTGAGTTTTGAAATCTTTGTTAATAGAATAGGATTTTCTACCATATTTGTGCACAAGGACAGTTAAGAGTTTAGACGCTACAATGGAGCACTTAAGTTTTATCTATTTTTTATATCATCGCTCAGGTAATTAGCGCGATGTAATTATAGAGGATACCAGATTGTATGGGAACGAAGACAATGGGTTCTAGGAAACCTTGATTTATATGACATCATGTAAGTTCATACGGGTGCATTCAAAGTTCATGATAGGTTATATAACATAATGACATTACTTAGTCGGGCAATATTTTAGGGTTCCGTACCCAAAGCTGAAAAATACGTCCTATTACTGAGACTTCGCTGTCTGTCTGTCCGTCCGTATCTCCTTTTACAGGCTGTATCTCCTTTACCGTGATAGTAAGACAGATGGTGTATCTCTGTTGTCGCTACTACAACAAATACTAAAAACAGAATTAAATAAATATTTTTCCATACAACAAACGTGATATTTTAGCCGTTTTGTACGGAACACTACGTGCACGACTCCGCCTCGCACTTGCCAGGTTTATAGCTTTTATTTATTTAATCTACATGTCTTGCTACCTGTAATTTAGGAAACATTAAGTATATCTAGATGTTGCCCGTGACATCGAGATTTTTCCGCGATTAAAAGTAGGGTCTACTCTATATCTGTGCCAAATTTCATCAAAATCGGTCCAGTCCAGTCCAAAAGTCCAGTACCTCCGGAGCCTATTCAATGCAATACGTTATACGTTTCACATCAATAAATATTAATACGTGGGCAAAGAAATAAATGCAATTGACATAAATCATTTGGAAGCATCACAAAACGAGATCAACGGCCGCTCACCTGTCAATTGTCATGACGAGACATTCCAACGGACACTTTTTGCGAATGACGCGCGTGACGCCAAATCGATCCGTCCCATTTGTACGATCTACGATTTTATATCGTCACTCGCACGCGTCCGTACTCCATATCTAGATGTTTTGATGCTGTAATATTTCGCATTTTGTTTTTAGAGGAAAATATTTTAACTTTTGTATCAGGTAGTGTCTTTTTGTAAATGAACTATACATTAAGAAAATTCTATTGAAATTTAGAGACGTATGTATGTCAATGTTGTAAGTTGTAACTAACTTCTCTGAAACTTTAGATCTGGCTATTTTCAGTATTAGTATTGGTTCAATTTTGAATAGCTATCTTAAAAATGCAGCGCCGCGTCCTGTCGGGTATCGTCGCGGTGTGAACTGGCCCCAAATTGCCATTTAGACGGTCGATTTTTCACTGTGCAGCAAAAATCGGTGCGGCTTTAGCCAACCTTGTAATGCCCGGTTTCTGAGGTATTTTGACGATAGTTCATCTATTGACTATTCAATATCGCTTTGACGACGACGCATACGCGATAACCAATCAAAAGCGCTATTGAATTGACAAACTACCGACAAAAAACCTCAGAAACCGGGCACGAGTCCCCCCTTATGCCGGGACTATATAATCCGGAATCCGTTGGGGCCGGGAAAATCCAGAGCACTGAAAATAGAATTCTGGAATAATACGACAAAGTTGAAAATCTAACTTGAATGTCGAGTCAAATGTCTAAGTCATACAGGACAGCTCGACGCTCGACACTTCGTTTTTAAACTCTATTGTATTAGCGCAGAGTTCTATTTTCAGTGCTCCTAATTTTCCCCGGCCCGCCGGATTCCGGACCATATAGTCCCAGCCTTAGCTGCATTGTTTCGAATTTCGGCGCGTTACATTATGGGAGCGTCAACAAAAACATTCGCAAGAGTGTTACGAAAGACGCCGCGGACCGTGAACATACCCGGTCACGGACGGTGCGCAGCAAAACCAATAACAGGAGAAGAGTTGCCTACATTTTTTGTGTACCTGTATATACTTACACCATGGATCTCTATCGAGTACCTAACCCAAGAAAGTAAGTAAAGAATGATCTGTTAGTAGATAAAAAGTAAATCTCATGGGTGCGAACTGCGAGCGTAATTCTTAAAGACTAGACGAGGTAACAGGAGAGTTGACTTCATTTTTAGGGTTCCGTACCCAAAAGGTAAAGACGGGACCCTATTACTAAGACTTTGCTATCTGTGCGTCTGTCTGTCACTAGGCTGTATCTCATGAACCGTGAATCGTGATAGCTAGAGAGTTGAAATTTTCACATAAGGGGAATTTCTGTTGGTGCTATAACAACAAATACTAATAAAATAAATATTCAATTGGGGATCCCATACACGCAACGTGAGTTTCTTGGTGTTTTATACGCGTGCAGCCCTTCGTACGCGAGTCCAACTCGCACTTGGCCGGTTTTTTGTATACCTGTTACTTAAACCATGGAAATAAGCCAATGAATAGTGCTATTGATTAAAGAGGAAGGTCCCCGATGTAGCTACAGATAAAAACATAAGACTTCAGAAATAAGAATAGATCATTGAAATAATTTCAAAGGTCAGTGACCGCTTTTAAATATAAACAATTATTTTATTAATTTGTTTAATAGGCTCACGAATTATCCGATTTCTCTTTTCCGATAAACTAAATTCAGTGGAAACACTCGTCTAATATTGATTGCTTCCTCTATTCAACCGATTCCGGATTTAGGCGGTATTTAAATGAGACAGTCCTCTAATAATAATGAAAATTAACACCGATTTCGGTGGCGATGGCTGGTTTCGACGTAACCAGTCCGGCTACGCAGGAGTTATTTTGTGGTGCCCAAGTGTGTGCGCTGTACACGCAAGAGTACTCTGTCTTCCTGTACTCTCGTAACCCAGTAGGAGAGATCAGGCGCAGGACCGACTTTTTACATGCCCATCCGACGCATGGAACATCTTTCTAGTCAGACAATCAGGTGATCAGCCTGCATTATCCTAACCTTGACTGAAAACAATTTTTTTTGTTGTTCCAACACGGGAATAGAACCCATGACCTCCTGGAGTCGAGAGCCAAGCTTTTAACCACTGGACCACGGTCGTCTTATCTAAGGCCTACATGTATTTTTGTAAGGCAAACAAGTAGACGGACATCAGGCGACCGATGGTCGACGAAGACAGGAGGAGTTCCAAGTGCGTATTTTGTCTCAGAAACATATATCAGCTATCTTTGACTCATTGACATGGCGAAACATAATGCTATTCGTAGAATTAGTTCACGGCGATTCTTTGTGAGGTTGTCTGTGATGGTTATCTCTTGATCATCAATGACATGAAGAGTCTAAAAAATGACACATTATTATCATGCTTGTAATATAATAGTATGTAAAATTATCTAGTCACATTGAGTTACTCCTTTAATAAGCTATCAGCCAGAGAAATTCCTGTCAAAATAGGTCCGGCCGTTTTAGAGTTTAGCCGGAATAAACAGACAGACCGACATATGGACAAACATAGAAACATTTTAAAAATTGAATTTGAGGTTTAGGTACCGTGTATTATGAATATGCTTTCGATATTTTGATATGCATTTAGTTCTATCAAAGCTGTTAATTGGATTTTATAAAAAGTCACTTCAATTTTATTCCTTTGTATATAAATACAGTGTACATGGAAGTTTTGCTCTGTGTTTTAGTGGAACGATAAAATAATTAAAAATAAAAAAATAAATACTTATATAAAGGAAAAGAAATGATAAGAATCGCAAAAATATTTATCTTACCGGCATTCGAACTCACCACATTCCGAATTTCCAAACAATGCAAAAATTATACATAGGTACACCAAGCTGCCAATCAGACTGACGTTAGAGAATCGAAATTATTGATATATTGTTGCACGACGCACTAAATAAATAACATATATCGCTTAAAAATGTGCAGTTTCTCGGGATAAGACCTAGCTAGATCGATTTTTCTCCCCCAAAACTCCCTGTATACTAAATTTCATGGTTATACTTGTAGACGTTGTCGAAATACCGATTATATATATATATATATATATTTTATTTATAGAGATTGTCTCGTTTAAAGTATAAGATATTCTGCAGTAGATATCTGAGATATAAAGTCTTTGAAAGCATATTTTTCTCTATATTGTAACAATGCAATCACGTATTTACATGTTTACGTCTTATTTATGTTAACATATTATATTATATTATATACAAATTACAAACTCGTACCTACCGTTGAAAAGAAATCGCAATTTCCAATATTTCTTTACCAACACATAATCAACTGTATGCCGCCACACACCGGAAAGAAAACTCGTCTGTTTTCTTTTACAAAAAAAAAGTGAATTACTTAGCATCAGAATTCAGATTGATTAAAAAAAAACCATTGGTAACAAACTGTATATTGGCAATATACTTGTATATTTAAAGGTTTGGTAAGATCAATTACGGATATTTTGGGCATATGATCTACAGCTTATGTTAAGACGTTTAAGCTGAAAAATAATTATAAAACATTTGAAAAAGAAAAAACTAAATACAATTACATTACGCTCTTTACCGTCCTACGAAGGTCATGGACCTCACACAGCTAATCGAATTAATATTATTTAGGGACAGACTTTGCTTTCGTTTTAAAGTCAGCTGTTTCTGTGAGGTTAACGACCTCAGCGCCTATGTGAGTGCAATGTAATTTTATTTAGTATAATATGTTTTATTCGAAATATTTAAATTATGTTTCTGCCTAAATGTATTAAGCAGTATCACATGCCCAAAATATCCCTAGGTAGGTAATTGAATTTACTAAACCTTATACCTATACTGTTTTATAATAATAATATCTATGGACGCTTTACACCACGTCGATCTATATTAAATCTCTTCTATCGTAATTGTCTAAATATATTTAATACTTTTATATTATACATATATTTAATACATATCCATGACTCAGGAATCCGGAAAGACTTTTTGTTCATTCGGCGGAATTCGAACCCGCGACCCCCGGCTTGGCCACCAACACGCCCAACCACTGAGCCACAGAGCTCGTCGATCATTATGATTTTGGATCGAAGAGATCACGCGGCATGTCATAATAAGTCACGTTCCATCTACTATCAGGGAATCTAATTCATGAGCAGGTCGACTGTTTTCATAATTTGTTCATAGTTATTTATATACGAGGGGCGACTGAAAAGTTTTGAGCCTAAGGTATTAAAAATGCTGATAAAAATGTACAATAAATTTATTTTTCAATATAGTCTCCCTGTATTTCAATGCACTTCTTACATTTATTGTAAAGAGCTTTTAACCCAATGAAAAAATATTCGCCGTTTTTGTCTTCAAAATGTTCATCTACGGCCATCTTCATTTCTTCGTCATTGGAAAATCTCCGTCCCCGTAGGTCTTTTTTCAAATTTGAAAAAAGATAATAGTCACTAGGAGCCAGGTCAGGACTGTAGGGTGGGTGGTTGATTTCCTCAAATCCTGTCTCGACGAGGGCACGCCTTGCAACTCGCGCAGTGTGGACGGGCGCGTTGTCTTGCAAAAACAGGACTCCTTTTGTCAGTTTGCCTCTCCGTTTCTCAACAACCACTTGACGTAACTTGGTCAGTAATGCGGCATAGTAGTCTCCGTTCACTGTAGTATTTTTCGGAAGGTAATCAATAAACAAAATACCTTCACAATCCCAAAAAACAGTGGCCATGAGCTTGGACGCCGATCTTTCCACTTTGAACTTTCGTGGCGGCTTTTCTCCCTTTTCTATCCACTGCATTGACTCCTGTTTTGACTCCGGATCGTACTGTCGAATCCAGGTTTCATCAACAGTAATAAGGCGAGAAAAAACGTCGTCTGGATTATCGCCACAGATGTCCAAAAACTACTGTGAAGTTGTGACTCGACGTTGCTTGTCCAGCGGCGTCAGCATTTTCGGCACCCATCGCGCGCAGACCTTTTTCATGTGCAGGTGATCATGCAAAATATTTCCGTTTCGTTCCTTGCTAATGCCCATGGCTTCAGCTATCTGCCACAACTTGATTCGCCGATCTTCCAGAACAAGTTTTTTTTACTTTTTCAATGTTTTCTTCGGTAACAGCGGTGTTTGGGCGTCCTGACCTGGGGTCATCTTCGAGTGACTCCCTGCCAAGTTTAAACTGTCGGTTCCAACGTTTGACCGGTAGCAAATGAAGGTGCAGACTCCCCATAAACAGCTGTCATCTCTTCAAATATTTCCGTCGGTGTTTTATTCTTCTTTGTTAAGAATTTTATCACAGCTCTGTACTCCAATTTCGTGCAAAGTGCGGAAGACTCAGACATTGTGACGTTTACGATTCAATTACTAAAAGCGTAATGATGGAAATGACATGAAATTTTACATTTATGTTTCTAAGGATACCCGCAATTAGTGGTATGATGCGCGAGTAATTAGTTGTACTTTAAGGTACTTAGGTTTAAAACTTTTCAGCCGCCCCTCGTATAACTGACATCATACAAACAACTACATTTATTATACAAATAAATTATGAGAACACTATGAATTAGTACATCTTATACTTTAAGCGAGACAATCTTGTATAAATTATACGGCTTATAATATAACTTTTATCGTCGATCATTAATGTTGATACGACAGTTATCTAAATAATTAACACACACTTGATCTCCCAAATATTATCTACCTGAGTTCTGTGATCGTAAAAATATCAGAAGGTAGTTACTAAAGCCCGGTACAGACCACAACGATAAAACTGCTCTTCGGTCATAGTAGACGTATACTGTATACTATAACTTCATACTAGACCGCCCGAATCGGCGCACGAACACATAATATAATGAATAGAAAAAAAGTTAACTAAGTAGGTATGTCATATTAGTCTATTTCATTAACCTAATGTTTCTCTCGAAACACAATAAAAATCAATATAATTCACGATTCACTACGTTCTACCAAACATCATATATACTTCTTTGGATTGTATGTATTTAGAATTATTTTCATTCTAATTAAATCTATGAAATTCTAAGTGTTCCGCAACCGCATTTTATTCAATGTTTCTATTAACTTGTAATCGATATAACTAGATTTTGTTTTCTCGAAAATAACAGTATTAGAAACAAAATATATTTACCCAGGGAGGTTCCACAGAATCAAGAGATTAGCTGTACAAATATTTGTATTTGCATAAAAGATATTTAAAAAAAAATATAGAAACCGACTTCAAAAAGCAAATTTAACATTCTTAAAATCACTAAAAAGTATGAAATAATTCTTGTTGTCGAAATAGTTCACCTTTTAAATAGAAAAATTGGCTGGTACCGACTTCAAAAATAAGAAGATTGAGTAGAAAAATAGTAACATTTTAGCAGAATTTAAAAGATAAACTATTTCAACAATAAGAATTATTTTTTACGTTTAGTGATTTTAAGTTTTAAGCTTTTACTTTGGAATTCGGTTTCTATATTTTTTTAATATTTTTTCTTTTTTTCTTTTTAGTGATATTATAATATTATTAACCTGGGAGACCGACCTTTGTTCGGAGTTTTAGAAGGACGATATAATATTTTAAAATATAAGAGAAAGGCAATAAAAAGAATCACAAAAATAATTATTTGACAGGTTTTTGAACCCGAGACTAATTCGTAAACAACACACAAATTACCATTCTACCATCCAGCTGAAGCTAAATTTTATCGCGGCGAAATGTACGGTTCCCGCGAGGTCTCCTTTTGCGCGCACGAAGTCGCGAGCAACGTCTACTAAAGTATAATCATGTGTTTTCGATGTCGATTTAAAGCACTTATGCACAAACACCTCCATGAAGTTAGTTGGAGCAAGAGGTCCCCACACTCACGATTTCTAAAATGAAATCTACTCAAAATGCCAAATGTTGAATCGGCCGGCGCCGTGTCTCAGATTAGTTTATAGATAGTGCTCATCTTCTATATTTAAAAAAAAAACCCTTTTCTCTTGGTCGTTCATTGCATGAACTGCTTGACCAATTTTCATAAATCTTTTTTGTGGTGTTGTGTTGACAGAAAAAGTTGCGGGGAAATTAGAAATGTGTAAGAAAACTTAACGATCATTAATTAACCTTTATAATAAGAGTTTCCGCGATTCCTCATGGATCCCATCATCATCGTTGTTAGGGTTTACAGGCTTGGCACAACATTTCACTTTTTGGTAGCTGTGAATGTTCAAAGAAATCGATATCGGTGTAAAATACTATGAGAAATACCTATATCAACATAATATCATGATGTATGGTGTGATGATGGTTGTGGTGATGATGATTATTATTTAATAGTGACATAATATGCTTGCAGTTCTTTAAACAATGTTGAAATTTTCAAACGTGTATCTTCAAAGACTGAGGAGTTCTATTCAGTCCTTTTGGATCCAGGGTATACCTTCGCACAACATTTCACTTTTTGATACCTGTAAATGTTCAAAGAAATCGATATCGGTGTAAAAGACTATGAGAAATACCTAGATATCAACATAATATCATGGTGTATGGTGTGATGATGGTGGTGATGATGATGATTATTTAATAGTGACATTTGCTTGCAGTTTTATAAGCAATGCTGAAATTTCCAAACGTGTATCTTCAAAGACTGAGAAATGCCGTTCAGTGTATACTTTGGCACATTTCACTTCTTGGTAGCATAATATGCTCGAGTTTTCTTGAAGAGAAGAGTTCTTTTGAAGTATCAAAAGAAGTCAAAATCACCATCGATATCCCTATAAATTTTGAGGAGTTCTCTCGATTCCTCATGGATCCCATCACCAGGTCTACCATTTGATGACAATGAGACCATTTCAGGAGGCAACTCTTTACAATAAAAATATAATTTTGAAAATCGGTCCACAAACGGCGGAGTAATCGCGTAACATACACACAAAAAAAACATACACACGAATTGATAACCTCCTCCTGTGTTTTGGAAGTCGGTTGAAAATACCTCTAAATTATTTTCTTTTTTGTATCTCTCGAAATCATTTTATTTATTCAGAATTTAGGAATGTAGTTTTGTTTGTATATAGTCTTTATTAAATAATCTCTGTTTATTCAAGCTCGAACTATAATACAATAGTGCTTTTAGGACTTTGAAACTTCGACCCTAAACACATCCAAGGACAAAGGACTCCTCTGAATTCAACCCTTTTATTTAACATCGCTTTTTACTCATTACAATAATAGTGATGTTGGCGATATGTAAACATTATATTTTATACTTTAAACGAGACTATCTTGTATGTATATAAACGTAATCCCGAAAACGGCTGCAAGTATTACCATGAAATTTAGTATGCAGGGAGTTTTGGGGGAGAAAAATCGATCTAGCTAAGCTACATATGTTTTTTCTTTCGTTGACCAACAATATATCAATGATTTCGACTCTATTATGTCAGTCTGGTTGGCAGATTGGTATGCTTAATGCTTATGTATCATTTTTGCGTTGTTCAAAAATATATTATGTGGAATCCCGGTGAGATAAATATTATTGTGATTGTTTCTTTTTTTATAACGCTTTTATTAGTTTCACCTGTATGTTTGCTGCTTGTAACCGACTCCTTTGGGCTCGATTTTGTCCTACTTTGAACGATCAGATTTAATTCAAACTTTGTACACCTGTCAAAGACTGATGACAATGCAATAATTCAATTAAAATATCCGATTATCCTGATTAAAGTCGCCAGGATTCATCAATTTCTTTCCGCATTCGTTGCATGAGAGTAAGAGACATAGAACTAGTGCGCGAACTACGCGTGCAGTTCCAGGCCTTACTCTTTGGCAAATCGTACTAAAAAGCAAAAAAAAATTATTGTTTAAAAAAACTAAAAAAACCCGCTTTTATAGAAAATCTAACTAAAAAATAAATAATAAAATTTAATAAATTTGGATTAAGAATAGTGTAAATGAAAAATAAATGTTTATTATTGTAAAAAAGCGTGGGGTGCATAGTGTCAATAGTTATAAACATTTTATTGGCAGATATAAGAAGGATCTCCACTTTGATAATATCTTAAAAATCACTTTAAACGAAATCTGACCGTTTGAAGTGGATCAAAATCAAATCCACTGGAGTCGGTTACATACAAACAAACGTACAGGTGAAGACGCTGCACCCCACGCTTTTTTACAATAATAAACATTTATTTTTCATTTACACTACTCTTAATCCAAATTTATTACATTTTATTTTTTATTTTTTAGTTAGATTTTCTATAAAAGCGTGTTTTTTAGTTTTTTTAAACTATAATTTTTTTTAATCTACTAGAGCCCCGAGATCCAAGCAAAGCTCTGTTACCCAGGTATTTAAAAGCGCTTAAATGTAATCCACTGTCAGAATAACAAAAGAGCATGCAAGTAACTAGCATGTGCCAGTTACTGGCAAGGTGCATGTGCAACTATGCAAACAAAATGCCATTTCGTATTTCACACCGTCTCGGACAAGGATATACTCAAATGAAATAGGAGTGTTGTTTTATTTTAAAGAAATATGATTCGTGATACTAGTATTTGCATGTTTTCTTTTCCTTGTCTTGTTTGGGACTCATATTAAATTCGTGCGCGAGTTAAAGAGACAAGTAGCGATAAGTCAATGTACGTGTTCCGCGACCGGACTTTTTTCGCGGCAAACTTGTATTGTTGCGGTGAATTCGCTGCGCATACGCGGCGTGTTCGTTGCGCGCCCGCGGCCGCACCGCTTTGAGGACGCACGCGATTCGCTATGATAAGGCCCTAACAGTTGCACACTGTGGAAGTCGTCAGCAGTTGGCAATGTTACGCTGCGCTACTGCACAGCTGCACAATTTCTCCACTAATGACCGATGGCACACTTCGCGGCAAAAACTTAACACGCTTTAAACGCGATCATATTAGACGTAGAACAAGTAACAACTGTTTAACTGAAGCGTAATGATGTTTTTTACAGTTTGAACTGTACAATCAATATCCTATTTACTATTATTATAAATGTGAAAGTTTATTTGGATGGAACGTTTGTGACTTCTTCACACAAAAACTACTGAACGGTTTTTGATGAAATTTGGTATGGTAGTAGTTTAGGCTCTGAATTAACGCATAGGCTACTTTTTATCCCAAAAAGTACTCAATGCTTAAAAGCTCTACGTCTCGTAAGCATACATTACCTTACTTAATCCTCAAAAACTTTAGGCATATAACATACTAGATGTTGTTCGCGACTTCGTACGCCCAAAAGGCAATATCGCGAGACCGTACATTGTTCAGCTTTAAAAAGTAGCCTTTGTCCTTCCCCGTGGACTACTCTATATGTGTGCCAAATTTAATCAAAATCGATCCAGTAGTTTCGGGGCTGATCAATGCAAACAAACAAACAAATCTATCCTATTTATAATATTAGTTTAGAAGAGAGTCAACTAGGTATAAAAATTAATTATCATTTAAAAAACTATACAGAAAAACAAAAATGCACATGCCCAAAATACTATATTATACTCTCGAGTCTCTAACAAGTCACACCACAAGAACAAACAAGCGTACATTTCACTTCGCTATTCCTTTGATCCATAAAACTATCGTGGAGTTATCGTAAATCGTTTATCACGCTAACCGGGGTTAAGGAACTACGAGTGATGCTGTCCAGATCTGGTCAGTCCTAAATTAGAATCGGCATAGGTATGTTCAATTAGGTATTTGCCTACATGTAAGAAATTTGTTTTGACGTGATAACGTCTTATAATTCGATGGAGCCGGCTGCACGCACGAAAAAACATGACTCATGCGGCGTTACCTCGCTCTGAGGCGTTCCATTTAAGGCTTGAAGAGCAAGCGAGAGCGCGGAATCTGTCTCTCTCCTACTTGAGTGAGCGATCCATCAGTATTTTCTTATGACGTTGTCACGTTCAACTATCGTCAGTAAACCGACTTTACAGACAACCGATATTTTATTTGCTTTACGTAACCGTAATAAAATATATATCATAGTGTTTTTTTTAACTAGGTTACAAAATGATATCAGTATTATGATTTTATGTGTAGTTTTGTAATTAGGAGGATTCCAAAGTGACAAGAAAGAGCTAAAAATCAAGCCAGTCAATGTAAACAGCCTGACTTTGTCAGTTAATATAATATTATTTTGTCGTCGAAATTAATTCACGCCTTAAATAAATAAAGACAAGCTTTATTAAATACCCAATTACACGTGAGCCTTTTAATATAAATCTTAATGATATTATAAGGGGTATTCAAGATATAGTGTTTATATAATTATATTTTTATTAAGTACATAATATCTAATTTAGTCTGAATAAGTGTTTTCTTGACTCTTTGATACATTGAGTTTATACGTAATCTGTAACTATAGAATCGCTTTTGCCCGCAGTTTCGCCCGCGTGGGAGTGTTCGTGGCAAAAAACTTCTTAAGCAAATATACCTAATGCAATATAGTAATAGCACAGAGTAAAAATATATACGTATAATAAATTTTCACAGTTACTTTTTGATTTTAATATATCTCCTAGATAAGGATTGGGTTATATTGTATCCGTCTAAATAGCTTCTGAAAATACCGCATTATTTGTGATCGTTTTCTTAAACTTAGAATGGGTATAGTAAGCTATCCTTAAATTATAGCATATCTATGCCATCGCGAACTTTTTTGTAGACACCATGATACCGACTTCAAAAATACCGACTTCAAAAATATGAAGATTGAGTAGAGAAATAGTTACAATTTTAGCCGAATTTAAAAGGGGAGTTAATTAGAAAATAAGTATTATTTCATACATTTTTGTGCATTTTACTTTGTAGTAGGTTTTCATTTATTGTTTAAAATTAATATTTTTTCCCTTTATATTAGCTTTAGCGTTAAATATAATATAATTTTGGCTATTGCCAAATTTCAAATACATTGGATATCGGTGTACAAAAATAAGAGGAGTACCTATGTCACCATAATAATATGTTGGTGTATCGTAAGAAGATGGTGGTGATGATGATGATGATTACTGTAAGTGGCATATGCTTGCAGTTCCTTAAACAATGCCGAAATTTCTGAACGTGTATCTTTAAAGACTGAGGAGTTCTGTTCAGTGCTTTTGGATCTAGGGTATATACCTTGGCACAAAATTTTACTTACTATAAAAGTCGAAATTACTATAAATGTCTTTATAATTTTGGAGTTGGATTGTGTTATCTCGAGTTATCTCGATTTCTCATGGATGCAATAATCAGACCTTGGTGACTAAAGGGACCAATTTCGAATTATATTCTTTACAAGAACAAAAGAATTTTGAAAATTTAAATTTTGAACATTTCCTTATGGGGCGATGCGGAGGGGTACCCTAGCCGGGAAAAAACGTCCGTAACGTAAGATTTTTATGTATAGTATTTATTATTTTCTTTATACCTCGAACATAACTTAAAATTAGTATTTTTATAATAAGGAACTTCGTTCCAATCCGGTGTCCCACGACACCACACGGCTTTTTTTTTCAGAGCACTTAGGTATTATATGTAATAAAATTACAGGCAAGTAGTAAGTACCCTATTAAGATATTGTCTCAATTTTCATCAAAAGCAAATATTTATTACTTCGTTTTTCGTATCAGTATAATGAATCTTGCAATGAGATAGACGTAAGTTTAAGATTGCTAATATGTAAAATCAATTACAGAAAATGTTGACACATGATTTACTGCTTATGTAAAGACGTTTAGGCAGAAAACATTTTTGAAATACAAAAAATAGCATCAAACCTAGTTTTTACTAAAAACATAATATACTTAATATGTTTTAAAATCAGATGTGAGGTGAATCAGCCGATAGTGTGAGGTCAAAGGCCTCAGCGGCGAAATTTCGTTTCATTTTTCAATAATTTTTTTGTACATAAACGTCTTTACTTAAGCAATTAATTATGTGGCCGAATATATATTTTTTTAAGTTCTTTATGTTTTATTTATCTTACATGAAATAGATTTTTTAGATTGGTTTATTGTTTCCACCTTATAAGTTAAAGCAACAACAAATATCGTAACTACACGTAAAGTTAAACGTCGATTAAACTTTGACATTTCAGTTTACGATGGTATAATTTGCATATTAATCGGTCGCTTGTGATGAGTAACGCTTTCCCAAGAGTGCCGTAACCAGTCGCAAATGCTAAATAAATGGTATTTGACTAATGCCTTATACAAACATAATGATTACATTCAGTATTGATATGAATAAACATGCCGACTATTTTCCACGACATATTGATTTTAGTAATGGGAGTTTGCAGAAAATGCGCACTTTTTCGACAAAAGACAGTGGTTTTGCAGTTTATTGCAATTTTACTTTTATCAGACCGCAAACGGTAAGTGGAAGTGCACCTAAAATTGTTCTAGACATATACTTACGTAGTAACTATTTATTAATCTGTACCCCATACTTATAAAAATATTAAATATTTACACCACGGATAAGATAATCCGTGTTTCTGTCTTTATCTGATACGTTTGGAAAAGCCACTTGAAAGACAAATACAGCAACATGGGTTCGCGTATCCGTGGTGTAAATATTTTTATTAATAAGGGGGCTGGTGCAAAATATGAAGGAATAACATACCTATATACTGTTCCAATTCAATTGAATATAAACGTAAACATACAGACTATAGGCCACTAAAATGATACTAATTTAAATGACACTTATTTACAGCACAATAAAGAAATAGTCAAACATTAATTTTGTCGAATTCAATATTTTTGTATACGTTTAGATTAAATTCGATCTGAACAGAATACACGAGTGAAGTTACGAGCAGTAACGAGTTCAATAGAAGAACTATCTTCCAAGTTCTGTAAATATCTGTGATGTAATTGGCAAGTTGACATTCCGAAAGCGATGGAGGCAAATACCATCGAAATATCAGAAGTAAAGGTTATTGAACTAAGATAGAAACAGCGAAGATTAACGACTAGAGATTGCGGGGGACATTTCAAAATGTTAGAACCTTATGATTAACTGTTGCTTAAACTTTTCAACGCCATCGCTTCTTAAACTTAAGGTGTCCTTAAAAGCAAAGAAGCCTCTTAGGGCTTTGAAAATTAGGACAGTGGACACATATCTATCTAGTTATTATTCCAGCTTTAGTGAGCTAAAATTATAAAATGCTACACTCCGGTAGTTTTCTTATATTATGACCGTCATGATTTTGTAGTTCTAATTAACCAAGACCCTCTACTCTCCAAATATCTAGTTGAAAAATCTTGGCAACACTGATCACGATGGATTTTATTTATTATGTAACTTATCTTATAATGGCAGAAATTGTTTTTTAAATTCATGCAAGATATTAATTAGCAAAACAAAAGACTTGCAGCTTCTGCTTGAAAACAAAGAAATTAAGATTCTACGAAGGCTTCTTTTGTAAAGACGTGATATTAATCTTAAACCTAATATTGCATTACAATAAATAGCTAACAGAGATTCAATTAAAAAAAATTGAATAAAAATATATGAGAAATATAAAATAAAACAAACAAAGTAGAGAAAATATACAATTTCAATACGCCACAAACAGATGATTGATTAGTCTTAATAAGACTAATCAATCATCTGTATCACACGAGAAGACAAAATAAGTAAAGAAATAAAACTAAATAACATAGAAATATATAGCATGTAGAGTGTAGAAAATCTAATTGAAATAAAATGTAAAAGTAAGACAAAAGAGCGCGTATAATCTTGGAAATGCAAGAAACACGCAAGAAATAATCACCGTGCGAATGATCGTAGAAGCAGAGAAATTAATTAATAGAATAGACATGGAAATTCAGCATTTTATTGTATTATGCACAAAGCACTCGCAATTGTTCACAAGATAATAGATTCTGTAGAAGCTTTTACCATTAATCTTCTTGACGTGAATTATTATTATCAGAATGATATGGTCCATACAACTGCGTTTTGTAAAACCATTACAATTTTATGATATCCCGGTAAGGGTAACGCTAAATTTAATGTTACGAACACAATGCGATTATTAATAAAATCACCATTTAACCTGAGTTCGGTTTGGATACAAGATTTCGTTAGCCCAAAAAGAAACTAAAATCAAAAATTCAACACAACCATAACTATCAAGGAAACTTTGTTTATCCAAACGATTTCCACATTCATGTACACGTGTTAAAGTGCTTTTTCCATTGCCCCGAAATTTAACCGTTACAGCTTATTGTAAGGGAAGCGATCCATTCATTGTAACTCGCAATACTATCCAGAAATTTTGCTCAAGAACCTCCGATCTTGGAGCATAGACATAAAGTTTATATTTCAATAAAAAGATACGGGTGGTTAGATCATTTAGATTGTTCTGGTAAGATTGAACGGACGTTGAAAAAAAGGGGCACGACGGGAACACACCTGTCAATGGAGTTGCCAGTTTTTGAAGAGTACGGGTGAATGGCGGCTCCAACTTTGATTTTGGATTTTACCAAACTCTACGTTCATTGAAATGGCAACTGACACTTCGGGAAATATAAAAATTTAAAAATATGTAGAAATTACAGTAGAGAATACTTACAAATTTAAGAGTCGAGATTCAGATGCTTAACCTGCAAAAGTAAAAATCTGTTACTGACATTGCATCATTAAAATCAAGGAATTAATAGACAAAACATTAAATAAATCAAAAGGTTTAAATGAACTATGAAGCTGCAATTTCTGACGCGTGGGTGTTTTAATCGTATCAAATAATAGGCAAAACTTAGAGTGGTTTTTTTACAATATCCTCCATCAGTAATATCGATTAATTGGGCAACGTTAATACTCATAAGAATACATGACATTCTTCAAATGAAGCCCCGAAAGATATAAAAGTAACTATTCAATAAAAAGTGTTTTTTTTACAAAACCATTTTTTAGCAGGAAACCGTCAGTATCCTGGTCTCTGAAAGCCGGATACATTTTTATAACTTTAGTTATCTGCTTCAATAAAACTCTAAGGCTTAACTATTTCAACAGAATAATCCCACGTAAGATGAGGAGCTCCTCTGATTAAGTATGATTAAAACGAGACTAGGCTGCCAAGCTAGTTATTCAGTTAATTTAAGCCTTAGAGGGCTGGATCTAAGGGCTGGGAATTAGGACTAAAGGCTAGCATAGTTCTACGAAAACGAGAGGAGTCGAGAAGGTGTCAAATGCGACACACTTGATACCACTTACGTAGTAACTATTTAGTAATCTGTGTCCACCACTGTGTCATGCCGCACGTAACACATTATCGCAGCGAACTGTTGGAGGATTATATAGGTCCAAACAACAAATTCTCAAAGACCTCTAAAATTTCCACTGCCTTCTTAAGCTTTCACTGTCTTCGCTTGGAGAAATGATAATGACTTGAGAGCCTCTTAATTTGTGTAGCGTTAAGTAACACTAGACAGTAAATAACAATAATTTGTACTTGAATTAAACATTTTATCGGATCAATCTTAGAGAGAATACCTTTGGGCGTAGGGTATCCAGTATCCAGTTTGCCCCGTTTTACAAAAGCATTTAGCACCAAAGAATTAAGATTCGTTATACAATTCGAGTTCTGTTCCAATGCATTCGCAACACAAAAAGTTGCATTCTCCGTTCCTATCGGATAGGGCAAAGAAGGGAAAGGAAAAAGTTTGAAATTAAATATGTGAGAAAGTTTGCACTTTTATGGGGTTACCTTCTTACCGTCCAAGTCAACTATTGTTATCTGATTTGAGGTATAATGAAAGGTTTGCCAATGCAATGTAGGTATTTGTTCGTTAGGCTGAGACCCCGCCGTTCCGATTTACGATAGGAAACATAATATATTCTATTAAAAATGCCTGAAAATTTTAGAAACGTGAATATTTAATACATAGTGTTGTTTTGTAGAGGGAGACCACGAGTAATCCCACTTATAAATGTTTCTTTTTCTTACCGATAAGTATAATATACTCTACTATACTACTCTACTTCTCTATTAATATTATAAAGAGGAAAGATTTGTTTGTTTGCATTGAATAGGCTCCGAAACTACTGGACCGATTTTAACGAAACTTAGCACAGATATAGGTACACTTTTTATCGCGGCAAAATATACGATTGCGCGCAGGAAGTCACGAGCAATGTCATGTCAAATAAATTAAAAGCCAAAATTTAAATAAAATGGAGAATAGAGAAAAATCACAAAAAATTTATAAAAAAAAACTAAAGTTTTAAAGGGAAAATGTTGTAAAATATTAATTTTGAAATATGCGTTCATTGTAGAAAATATTGGAAAAGGATGGGAACTACAACCCCTTAAAGGACCAACATCAACTTAACCTGTATAAATTAGTTGCACCGTACAAGACACACGTAATCCTTTCAAAATATTAAAGAAGCAACGGTCTTGCAAATTTAATTATGAAAGCTCCTAACACCGAATACAAACGTAATTACAGCAAGACTTATTTTAACTGATTTGTCAATAATTAGAGGATCGTTTTCCTTGCGGCTCGAAGAAATGAATAATAAAATATTTTTTACGAACCGCTTTACTGGGAAATGCGCTTAGTTACATAACTAATGATACTTTAATTTGAAGAGAAACCTCAAAAAGACCACGAGGTATTGTAAGCAATGCATTTACTTCTACTTATAGATTAGCGACAAATCCCTAACCACTCTCTGTCATCTTATCAAATGGACTTGATGACATATTAGATCAAACCTATCTTCAATTAAATGTAACCATGTTACATCACAACCGGTCCAGTCAACAACCCGCGACCGGTTATTCCACTTGCAGCCGGTGAATTGTACCAATTTTTTATTGTGACCACTGTTTAGTGTGAGAAAAGGACAGGTTCTGAAAGGATACAAATATTTAATGGAACATGCTCTGATTGACGAGTGAAAAGAATCCGCACGCACATTCTGTTTAAGTTATGTGTGACGTCTTTAGAACATATTATAGGTAGAAAGATCTGTTTAATTGTATATATTTTTAGTTGGGCAATCTCATATTGTAAGAGGAAATATAATTATATTTGCATATAATTGCAGTGGTGTAAAAGTATTTTCTATATCTTGTGTATCTATCAGCGAGTTGGTTGCTAATTGATATCCAATTGCAATAAATACAACATACAAAAATCTAGTACCTAAAGGACTAAAAATAAATAAAATTAACTAAAAATAAATACAAAAATACTAGTTAAATACCTAAACCTAAATAAAAAATAAATTTAAAAATACACATTTACGGCCTGTTTCACAATCTTCTGATAAGTGTCAGGTAACTTATTTGCATGTCGTGTCTCTATCGCTCGATATTAAGTAGGCAGAAACATAACTTATCCGAATAACCTATCCGACACTTATGAGAAGATTGTGAAAGAGGTCGTAAGACTGGGACTATATGATCCGGAATCCGGACTGAAAATAGAACTAGAAAAATAGAAAAAAAATGAAAATCGAACGAATCGAGTCAAATGTCAATGTCATATATGACAGCTCTCGACACTTCGATTTTCAATTCTATTGTGTTAGCGCAGAGTTCTATTTTCAGTGCTCTGAATTGTCCCGGGCCCGCCGGATTCCGGATCATGTCCCAGCCTAAAAGAAATTTAAATATGCCAGTCACGGCCGTTATTAGCGCACACCATTCCAAACTTCATTCATGCGCCCACGACCATAACCGAACAGACTCAGAAGTCACAACAAAAACAGACGCCATTGTCCGAATAGGGATTAATTTGTTCATAATAAGTGTATTTATTTATTGCGAGTGGCGAAGTAACGCGTCGCTTAGCCTGGAAAATGGTCTCTACCGCGGTACAACATTACATGATCCAGGCTGCAAACAATCTGTGTTAGCTATTTTAAAATACGTTCAATGATTTTTAAGTGAAAACATAAGAGACGATGAATTGTACCTGTTTAATTGGATGTGAAGTACATACTACATAACACGGATCACATAGTTAATATATATTATTAGCGAAATTCTATTTTACAAACCTTTAACACGCAATCCATTAAAGTTATCATTTCAGCGAGAACGTTACTGCGTTCACACTTGAATATTCCAAGCATAGACGTATGTATTATTATGTATTATTAGTGTTGGGCAAATTATCTATTAGCCTTTTGCTATTTATTAAACGTTACTTTAGATCTTAGAACAACGTAACAGAGTACCTTTGAACTATAAGATACTTTTGAGAATTTGGGCGTTTTACTACCAACTCTAGAAAACTAATATAACGTTTTGTAAAATCAATTACAGAAAATTTGAGCACATGATTTAGTAAAGTCGAAAAAAATAAAGTATTTTAGTCGCTGAGACCATTGACCTCACACTATCAGCTGATTGATGTAAAATTGAAGTTTTTAGTAAAAAAAGTCGTTTAAATCAGTCATGAGGTGAATCGGCTAATAGTGTGAGGTCAATGGCCTCAGCGGCGAAGATTTGTGGCATTACTAGATTATTTTTTCTACTTTATTTTTTTTTGCTGTCTTCACATAAGCAGTAAATCATGTGCCCAAATATTCTGTAGTTGATTTTTAAAAAAGTTATAGATATTTTCGGAAGGGACTTCTATAAAGCATTAGGTATTATATGACTAACAGTTTGGTCTGACTAAGTATTATTAATAATTTACTTAAATGACAGTTTTAATTTGACGTCAGATTTTTGTATCCGACTCAATAACGATTATCTAAGCATCAAAATAGAGGGAAAATCTGCATTACAAAATGTTGAATCATCGAAAATTACTAATACACATTCAAATCAAAAAGGTATGCAGGTTGGGGGCCGTCATTAAATGTAAACCCCAACAATCATTTATCATCAAACATAATTTGAGATGGTTATTACTTTTACAGAAAGAGCTTCTTCAGTAGAAAAAACGGGCCAGGTGCAAGTCGGATTCGCGCACGAATGGTTCCGTACCATTATATCAATAGTTTACATGATTACTTATTATTGCTTTATTTTTGTACGAAGTTTTCCAAGTAAGCGCATTTTACAAGTCAAGTCATCTCCTGAAGTAACAAAGTTATATTAGCCGTTATAGTTTCCCTTCAAAGTTTCCTTCAAAATCGTCTTAGCTACATCTCAATGTTTTTAAAAGACCTATCTTATGATTCCCCATGATTGTGTGAGTGATTTTATTATAGCATTTTGTAGGCATGGTAAATACACATATCCATACAGATTTTCATCTTTTTAACACTAACCGTTTGGAAGGTAAGCCGAAGACGGACGGACGGACATGACGAAACTATAATGGTTCCGAGACGTGAACTGCGGAACCTTAAATTGAAAATTTTTTTTTTTTTTAATTAGTAAAATTGATGTCGAAATAAAAAAAATGAAATCATGCGATCAAAAACAAAAGATACTTGTTTAATTTCCAAAAGTCAAGGATGCCAGAAGAAAACAATTATTATATTACATCTGTTCATTATAAGTTCCAGCGAAAATAATTCCTTGTCCTATGTTTATAAAGCTGAGATTTTTAGTTGTACTGATTGTGAAAATTAAGTTCAAAGGGAAACTGGGTCAGGAAATATTAGGAAAGCGAGGTCAACTCCTTAGAGCATTTAAATGGTGCTATTTATGATAGGGTTTAGAGATTATTTGTAAAGTAAAAATTATGTTTCTACTTTAAAATCATAACTAAGGTAGGAAAATATTAGTCAATGAAATTATAATAAAGGTAAATAGGAGAAATAGTAATTAATAGTCAGTCAAGAGCAGGTAAACAAGTAAACATATTGCTTTAAAAGTGCTGCTTTAGATTTACGAATCCAATAAAAATAATAACAAGAAACACCCAAGACAGAGGATTCCTAAAAACAAATAGGTCATTAAATATAATTGGGCAAACTGAAGTCTAATAACAGGAGTTACTGGAGTATCGATCCCTTAACGAGTAACCGCACTTATCTACAGAAATTGTTGCACCAAACATGGTAGGTAGTTCGGAGTTCCTATGAGCTACCATGTTTTTGATGGTAATTTTCTCCCGAAAAATCTGTGCAAATCAGTACAAGTTTGACTAAATAAAGGAAAACACTTTCTTTGATCCAGGAAAAACGTTAGCCTTTTTTAATCAGATAATAACATTTTTGGGTAGTTACCAACTAAGTCATGAAAAATTGTTCTTTAGAGTTTGACGAAATAGATAAAAATGCTTTCTTTCATCCAGAAAAAAACGTAGACCTATTTAAATTAGACATTTTGGGTAGTTACCACTTAGTCGTGCAAAGTATCTGTTCTACGATTTAATTCCTGATTATTTACGCTTGGCTATGGCATTACATATAATATCATTATCTCGTCCTAAGCTCAAAGAAATCATAGACTATAGAGAAGCTCGAGGAAATCACATGTACCGTTTATTTCTGCAGATAATATCTCAACATCCGTTTGTAGTCTATGTTTATTTATATGCTCTTAAATTAGTATGCACACTTATTCGCAATATCTAATGGATAGATGAGGGTAAACTCTAAATGAGGTAGCTCGAAAAGCTCAATTGGATAAATTAAATCAGGTTTTTATAGTATCTTAGTACTGATAAGTTTCAAGCAAACCGAATTGTTTAATAATTTTCCTCTTAGATAATTGTGTCTATGAATGGGGTAAAACCTATCCTCTACCCTATATAAAAATCTTCCCAAGGGTTTCTTAAAGAGGTAGTATTTTATTATGAGGATTTAAGAGAACGTCAATTTTTAAATGTGAATTGAGATTCAAAAGAACCAAAGCTGCAAGTAAAATTCAGATTCGTAGTTATTTTGGATCTTTATAAAAGTCGGTTTGTTCTTAGTCTTTAATATCTGGAAGGTTACAAAGGCAACGAAATTTGCAAATTAACGATAATCAAGTTACTGCAGACGATTATGCTATTATCTCCAGTAATTTTTGACACGCAAAGCCCTTCAAGCAAAAAACGGTAGCCGTATGAACGCACCAGCTTTTTGTTTCCTCAAAACATATGTAGGATATCCGCTCTTCAACCACAAGGGGGTCATTATGTGCCAAGTTATCCATATTTTTTGCTAAACGCTGTAGGAGTACCTGTCTCAAGGAAGGACATACTTTAAGACGCCCGGACAGAGTTGCAAATAGGTAAGCAAGGAGATGGCGTGGTTACTGCGATTAAATAATAATTACCGTGCTGAACTAGAACGGAACAAGTTGAAGGTATTGCTAATAAAAGCCGTATAAGCGTCTATCATGATAAAGGCTTCCTTTTGCTTACATGCAGCTTTTGAAACGGATATAAGAGTTTTTATTGTGTTCCGAATTACAGATACATTTGCCTACAGTTTACGGTGGATTTTTAAGGTATTTTAACCTAGGGACTAAACAATGAGAGATAAAGGATGACGAGATTATCAGTGTAGTAGATATTTGCTAAGGAAATCAAAAGGATTTCCAGTTAAATCCTGGTGATTTTTTGCACATGATACATATCCCTTTCTCTACATTTTCCCTTTCAGGAAATCCTTTTGTTCCCTACATGCAGCTAATTTCTTTTAAATTGCGCATCGCTTGTCTCTTTTGCTCGTATAGCATACGAGAAAGACATATTCATACACTGCAAAACATATATATATATATATATACATGTATGAATATGTCTTTGTCGTATGCTATATGAGCAAAAGAGACAAGCGATGCGCAATTATAACAATTATACACAATATATAAAGATATATATATATATATATATATATATATATATATATATATATATATATATATATATATATATATATAATATATAACAATTATACACAATATATATATTGTGTTTTGTGTTTTAAAACACAGAAACATTTTACCGAATTTAGGTATGCCATTTCCAACCGATGAATCAAAGGAGGAATCAAAAATATCTGCAAAATTTCGTATGGACCATATTGAGCCAAAACAAACAGAAAACTGAAACTCTTCTAGAAACTGAAAAGAAATATATATATATATATATATATATATATATATATATATATATATATATATATATATATATATATATATATATATATATGTAGCTGTATCTGAAGAAAATACTATAACCCAAAAGAAAAAGTCCATAACTCACGATGAAGATCTCAAAAAAAATCCAACCCAAACAATTAACAGTTTAAACATACGGCTAACAAATGATCAGTCAAGTTCACGACACGAATCGACCGGTCACGACATGTCGGACGGCGGACCTCATGTGATAAAATTACAAGTGACTCATTACATCTGAGTAATTCTCATTGCCGGTTGATTTATTAGCAAGTAGCATCACCCAAACATAGACCTGATCCTTCGAATTATAACTGTCAATTAGTTCTTGACGAGGGATCAGGGAATTCAGTTATTTTACAAAGACTTTTGGTTTTTTGGCAGCATCAATAGAATGATTTGGATTACCGTTAAACTCAAGGACTAAGGAGTTCCTAGTACGATACCCAGATAGACTGACTGATTAAAGTAGATGTTAAATAATTTTCAAATAGGTGTTCTTTTCTTGGTTGCAACTTAAAATTTCAATGATTTTTGAGCAGTGACGTCGATCTTTGTTTGTGAAATATTTCACATAAATCATTGTGGTGATTGATGTTTTACGCTACCTAGGTATAATTTTACTACGGGGCACATTATTTTGGTCATCATGTAAAACGTGTATTACGGAAGTGCGTCCAAGGAGGGCATTAGATCAAATTATGCTCATAAAATGTGTGCGACCAAACTCAGGACATCGTCACTTTGGTGTGACCACTCAGGGCACAAATTACATAACCATAATAATCATCATCGGCCGATCATGTTCACACTGCTGTAGGTATTGTTATTATTTACTCTGTGGTCTATGCTGCTGGGTCTTGGAAGTACATAATGATCACCAACATTCTAAAATATTTAAAATTTCTTACGCTAGTTTCCCTCACAGGCTGGCTACCACAGATATATCCTTACATACTTCGTTCGTTTCAATAATATAGACTGGAAATTCTTAAAACCTTTTTCTAATCAACACTATGCATGACTATGCTTAAACATGAAGAAATAATATTAGAAATTTATGAAGGAATATTGAGATGAAGAATTTAGTATGCCAAATAAAACTCTTGTAATCAATGCTTGCAATAAATTTCATTTAGTATTATTAATGTTTAAAAGTAATTTATAATATAAAGTATGATTAATCGCATGGCAATAAATATTTTTTCTAAACACTGCTGTCAATTTAGAAGCAACCGGTAAGCATCTCACAATTTTATCAAACAAACTCTTGCAATCAATAAATCAATGCTTGCAATAAATTTCATTTAGTAATAATAATTAATGTTTAAAGGTAATTTATAATATTAGGTATGATTATTCACATGGCAATAAAGAGTTTTTTTAAAACACATTGCTGTCAATTTAGAAGCAACCGGGAAACATCTCACAATTCTCGCAACGCAAACTGACTCATATTTTATGATTCATTATCAAGACTTCGACGAGACATTGTCTTTTTGTAGAATATACTAGCAAACAAGCCAATACCAAGCAAGATGGATTGCCTGATGGTTAGGGATACCCAAACATCGGACAAAATTATCTTTACATCATTGCCATTCCTGAAATCTATGGTTACCACTCATCACTTCTTATAATCTTATAATTATCGTTGGTAATTCTTTGTTATGCTACAGCCTAAATAAAAGACCATCATCAACCATCACCAACCATCCAATCCTTTTATTACTGCAATACTTGAGTTCCGTGATGGTGTTGCTATCATTCGATTCTTTGCAATGTACTTGAGAATTTTCTAGAACTGTGTATTTTTTGGTTAAGCTTCCCGTTGTTTACACGAACTCACCCCCCTGGGGTCATCTGGTTAGCACCTCCCACATGACCAAATATATCCTGCAGGATGTTTGTTGGAATAAATAGAACTATTGCATTCTTTGAATCTTGGCAGTCTTCCAGAGAATTTTTAATTAAGACTTATTAACTCAAAGAAACTTTTAAAATCTAAAGATAATATAAGAGACAGAATGAAACGTCAAACGATTTATCTTTTTTGTAAAACCTAAATAAACTCTTTTGAGCAAATTCTTTAAGTGTCTAAAGTGATTCGATGTCATGATGATCTCTGATGATTACGAAGTTCGTTATCATCAAGTCCTAAATCAGAAGACCATTTAGATGGAAAGTATCCCACATGTTTGTAAGAATTTAAAACAATTTTCTATATGCTTGTCTTCAAGACTTCATTTTGTTTACCTATCATTATGGGTGGTAGGGTAGGTAATGTTGCACTTATAATGATGTCCATAATACGCTTGCATCCAACCAACGACGTTCTCATGGTAAGAACGGGTTCTTGTTTATCAATGTCAGGTGAAGTCATATCGCCAACAATCTCTAATAGTATGTAAACAACTATCTTGTTTGCAAACTTGACATGTTTTTTTTGGACAAATAAGATTAGTGCTAATGGTTTTTGTGAAATGTGTTAATAGTATGTTTGTGAGTATTGTATATGACAATTATGTATATATATAGCCGATAGTGTTAAGTTGATAACCTTTATATTTTGCAAGACTATCTACTAATCCGATGACAGTGAATGTTTTCCCAATTTTCAATTATATTTAGGGTCTGTTCTAATAATCTTCTAATAAGAATGTCGAATAGATTATTTCGATCGACAGAAACAAAACACGCAAAAATACTATCTGATACTTATCAGTAGATTGTGAAATAGGCCCTTAGAATTCTACTTGAATTCTAGGTAAAATAATGGTTATTTTTTTAAGGCTTCGGCAATGCATAATAGAATTTTTTTCCAATTTAATTGTAAACTGTATAAATCTTCATAGTCAAGCCTTAAATAATTGAAAAGGACTAATAAACATCCCAATTTTGATCGAAAATTAAGACTGAATGTCCATATCATGTCCGGGCCATTTTTTTTTCAAATTTCATGCCAATTTCAGGCCAATTTCATGGCTAATATAACATGTCCCATCCCATACAGTCCAGTGAGTTTCGAGTTTTGTCACACTCTACTTACCAGGGGTAAATCCTTCGTTTAATCACTCCAGATTATACGAAATAATGTTGTTCAAAGCCCTTTGCAAATGGCCGACGACGTAGATACGAATTGTACCACCCGTTTTGTACAAAATAAGACTGGAAAAAGGGCAGACGGATTGTCTGGTGGTAATGTTGCTCAAAGGAAAGTCTAGGCAACTTAGATCCTACAGTAACGACGACCTCTGTGGCAGTGGTAAGCGCGTCGGCGCTTAAGCCGGAGGTGGCGGGTTCGAATCCCGCCGAATGGACAAAAAGTTTTTCTGTGTTCGTGTGGGTCTTGGATTTGTATTAAATATTTGTATGGTATAATAAAAATCTTGAATATGTGTAATGTGTATGTATGGTATGAGAGTATTAAATATATTTCCGCTGTACCAGTACCTGTGATACTAGTTCTTCGGCTACATAGTACCGGACCAGATTGACGTGGCGTTAAAGCGTCTATAGATATTATTATTATAGTATTATATAATATTAACGTATAACAAAAAAATACCACAGCACGTTTAGCGCCATAAAAATGCGTTTTGTCTACACAAGACAGATAATATGGACAATATGACAGATTTCCTTTGTCAATCTGTCATTTTGTCTATTCTTCCGTAAAAAGAAACCATTTCTAAGGTGGTTACGCGTGTGCAAGTTTGCAAACGCGTCCAACGCTATAAAATATAATTTATATCATGTTGTAACACCTAACAACGACCGACATTGCTTTTCTGACTTAAAAAATATCCCATTTGTCATAGTCAAGTCGATAGCTAGAGAGTCTTCCTACTTACATGAGTCACACACTAGTTTAGGTATGCAAAACTAAAAATATATGGTCACAGGGGTCGAGGCCGCCGGGCCAACGACACTACTGTCACCATTTTTTGTTGGATTTGTTGGAATCTCTGGAATTTACACATTTTCTGAGACGATTTGACAACGATCCTACTTATATAATATTACTAGATGTTACCCGCGACTTCGTGCGCGTTAAAAGAAATATCGCAGAAACCGTAGATTTTGCCGCAATAAAAAGTAGCCTATGTCCTTCCCCGTGGTCTACTCTATATCTGTGCCAAAGGAGATCGGCAAGTCGCTATACATTTACTGCCTGGTAATTAAAATACGAGGCTACAAAAAGAATTTATTGTAAGTTGTACCTACTTTATGAACATAGGAACAAAAAAAGCAATAATATTATACATCAAACTCGGGGGATAAAAGATAATTGATTAAATAAAACCTTGCCTATTATGCCTATATGCCCTAGTGGCGGTTTTCTGAAAAGCGACATCTATTATTTGCGATGTCAATTACGTAATAAAATTAATAACTAGTTTGTTTGGAAACGCAATATGCTAACAGATAAATGATATATGTCCCGTCACGTTACAAAAACAAAAAACAACAATTATTTTTCTAAGTATATAAATAGTATAGAGGGATCTATTTCACACCCAAAGTAACATTTTTTTCATAAAACGGTACGAAACTGCTGAGCTATAGAAAATGAAAATAACTTTATACTCCAATTAAAATAAATCGATCTACTAGGCCACTAGATGAAGCTTTTACACCTCAAATTGAGAATTTACAGCACGATAACCATAGACTATATAGATATGATGACAACGATTACAACAGATAAGTACGTATTTTGCACATTTTGATTGATACACACGCATACACATTGATTCATAACTTTTTATTCCCAAGTCCTAAAAATATATTATATTTTTTTATATATAATAACGTTTTAAGTACTATAAAACCACATATGTTCGAAACTCTTGATGGAAAATCAGGCAGGATTCGCCAGTGTCCTTTCATTAAAATCGGTCCAGTAGTTTCGGAGCCTAGACGATGCAAATAAACAAACAAACAAAACTTTCCTCTTTATTATATTAGTATAGATAAATTTGAAACTTAGTGAGGTTGGATGTATGTATGGATCAATGGATGTTTGTTACTCTTTCACGCAAAAACTACTGAACATATTTTGATGGAATTTGGTATGGTAGCAGTTTAGGCTCTGGATTAAAACATAGACTACTTTTTATCCCAAAGTACAGTGTTGGCGTGGAATACTTTATTTACGCGAGCGGGCCGCGGGCAAAAGCTAGTCATTTATAAATTTTCAAGACGTTATATTAGACAAGTAGCACATTGGTAGCAAAACCCATTTGATTTCATACATAAAACGTTGGTATAAAATATTTATATTACAAGGATGATAATCAAAGTGCATAAGCATACTTTTTATTCGAATGTGACTAATATATAGGTTATACCAGAAAGGCAATTAAATACACTACCATCTTTCGTTTTTTTTTGTTCGTAAATACAAAAAAAAACTCCAAAACCTGGATTCGAAGTTCGAACTAGAAATTACTTATTACATACCAACTATTTCTATTTCCCACTAATAAGCAAATTATTATAATACTAATTTAATTCAACTAATTATATATTAAAATAAAATTTCACACGTGTTTTTAAAACTTAAATATCAAAAGTCCAACCGCTTTTCGTTCCCACGCGGTATCAGTGTTAGATTTCAGTGAAACCTAACGTGTTAGTATTGAGTTCGTTGGAAAAAGGTAAACTTTTGTTCAAATTTAACAGTTGGTTAAAACTGATACCAAAAACCCCATTTACGTGGGGACACTTTTTGGCTCGACATGCCTCGGCTAAAATAGGAATGTTGCCTAGTGTGGAATACCACATTTTTACAAATTAACTTTTAAAATTGTTGAATAGAGAATAGAGATACATGCATCTAAGGGCCCCCCAGACGAGAGGCCGATCGTTTCAGTTAGAACTGACGTCATTTCTGCCTGAACGGATTCGAGCACACACACGGAAAAATCGCATTAGTTCGTTCTGGTTTGCCGCGAGCTACGGACGTGTACTTTATTGAGTGTATTTTGATTACACTCGAATTTTATTATTTATTACACCGAATAGTCACTACGCTTTTACAACGATACACGCCCGCACGGCCGTGGCTCTAGGGAGAACTGAAGCGATTTGTCACACATGGTCCGTTCAGTCCATCCGTTCAGTCCAGAATTAATGTTGCCAACTTAGTTATTTTACAAAGATTTACTATGTACTAAATTAAGTATTTTATAGGCATAGGCATAGGCCTAAGTTGGGCACAAAAAAAATTACACCTGATCATAATAATACATAGTAGCATTCGTCCGTAATTTGCTTAAAACTACCCGTTTAATTAAAATATACGTAATATTTCGTAGTATATTTTAATTTAACTGTAAAATTTATAATAAAATTCAATAATTAATAAAATTTTATATAACAAATCCTAAAATGCAGTCGGTTTTTGGGGGATTTAGGGATTCCTAAGTTGAGTAGTTTTTTTGGATAGTTTTCAGTATTATTTTAGTATTTTCTAGCAGAAATCGAAGCGAGTTTAGTAGCGCAATAACATAGCTGGCAATACTAGAACGAATCGCTTTAGTCCATCCGGCCGACTGATCTCGAAATACGCAGACGATACGATTTTGCATCCGTTCAGGCCGAACCTAAGGAAAACCGGGCTGTATACGGGGACCCAAAAAGAAATAGGTATTCTTTTAGGGGCCCCCGTATACAGTCCGGTTAAAATATTAAAATATTGCCCATCTCTTTCTCGCAAAACGATTTGTTTCTTTTTTAATGAAAAATATGTATGGCGGGAGCAACTCGTGACGTTACAGACCTGGCAGGTATGGCTGTCTTTCTTATTGCAAATTTAAATTGTTTGTATCTTCGTTATTTTTTAAGATATACTAAAATGGGTTCCGGATTGTTTATTAACATGTTGTCTAACATCGAATAGCCGAAAAAAAATTTTTGCCAACATGCCTATAATATATAATACGTATATGCATGGGGTATTTTTTTAGCAGGCTGCAGGACTAAGAAGAACCATTGATTCGACAGGACATAATCATAGATCAGTGATCAGAGATCCATCTACCATTCTCGGCAAATAAAGCCTTCAAATGAGAGTTCTGATACTCAGTTTCTGTAATTAATTTATATAAAACGTAATTTGGAGTCCGGATGTTTATCTATATTCAATTAGTAATTATTTAGAACATAGGCATTTGTCCCACTAAATTCTCACCGGAAAGTAACTTTCCGCAAAATGTACCGGAAATTAAAGAAATAAATTTAAAAAAATACATTTTTACTAAAACTACCACCTAATTAGTAGAAGAATGCTTAAAGTTTTCCCACACAGATAGCTGTAAATCTATCCGTGATTATAAAACGCAACAAGTTTTACAAGTAACGAGTGCACCAAATTTTGGAGATAAATTTTAAGAGAGCTTATATTTAAAATATTATAGGTACGGAAAGTATTCAAAATTTATGAATACATTTTTTAATACTAGAGATATTTGATTGTTGAATCTAGAGAAATCGGCGGAGTATGAAACTTGGCCGGTAAATAAAAGTTTACGTGGAGGAAGGTGTGCAGAAAGCTAATATTATATTAAATAATGCTTAGAAATACATAAAATTAATTAAAAAAAAAACAATAACACACACAACCTCAGATTATTAACACACACTACTGTCTACCTTGCGTTTGATAGATAGATTGTTTGTCATTCCGTCACAACATTTTCATTTTTTTCTAACTAAGAAGTAAAAGAACCCTTATAAAGTTCAAACTTAAAAATGCAGGGTGACCTCTAGTATTTATAATCCTTACTAATATTATAAATGTGAAAGCGTGGATGTTTGTTACGCTTTCACGCAAAAACTACTGAACGGATTTCGATGAACTTCAGTATGGTAGTAGTTTAGACTCTGGATTAAAAAATAGGCAATTTTTTATCCCGAAAAAGTAGTGTTCCCGAGGGATACTATACTTACGCGGGCGGAGCCGCGGGAAACAACAGCTAGTTTATCATAATTCTACTTTTTCACAAAATATTAATATTATTCTCTTGTAGGTAGGTTGACGACACGTCACGATTCGACTGTCTAAGGGTCAGTTTACACCGCGACGACACGCGAAACTACGCGGCGCCACATTTTAAAGATAGCTTTTAAAAATTTAACTTTATTCACTACTATATAACGATAAGTACACGTTTCTTATGACATCAGTGATATATTACATATGCACCGTGCAGCGCGGTGCAACCAGACACTCGAACTCTTAGGGGCCCCATACGGTCCGGTTTTCCTTCAGTTCGGCCTGAACGGATACAAAATCGTATCGTCTGTGTGCAATTTCGAGATCGCATCAGTCAGCCTGATGGACTGATGCGATTCGTTTGAGTGCAGTGTTGCCAACTCTGTTTTTGTGAAACATCTAAACTCGCGTCGTTTTCTACTAAAAACTACTAAAAGAGTACCTATCGAAAACTATAAAAAAGCTACTATATTTAGGAGTCCCTAAAAAAACAAAAAAACCCCTGAATTTTCAGTTTTAATATATATTGAATATATAATAATTTTACGTATATATAGAAATTAAATGGGTAGGAAATATTAAGTATATAGATATTAAATGCGTAGTTTTAAGCGACTTACAGACGCGTGCTACTTGATGATGACACCTTATCATAATAGCACATCTGGCTATTTTCTACAAAACCACTACTAACAACTAAATTCCTACTAAAAAGGGAACAAAATACTTCCGTAACTGTCAATGCGCAACAGGTTTAAAAGTTTAAATTACAGAAGCTAGGTGAGCGGGACGGACAGAGCGAAACTATAAGGGTTAAGGTAAGTATGTAAGTTTGCGGCAAACCAGATGCGATTTTCCGTGTTCATGTGCTCGAATCCGTTCAGGCCGAACCTTAGATTAAAACGCCTAGAAACCGGGTACGCGCATGAAAAGTGAAGAAAACATACTGAGCCATATTATCGGCTTAGTTTGTTCGAACGACCCATCAGTTACCAAGCGCTAGTGCATACAATATGTTTGTGTGGTTATTGGGGGGTCACAATGCATCGGAAAAGAATAAAAAAGCTTCGGACATAACATTACATATGTAAGTACAACAGCTTGTATTAAGCCAAATATTTAAAACATTTTAAAATAAAATCATATTATGTCGCCATCTTGCTGCCCTATTGCGAATTGTGTATGTTAGTAGTAATAACAAATTTACTTCAAAATTTTCATGGCTAACTAAAAGATGCAACTAAGACAAAGTTATTTTTTACATTTTATGATTTTTGTAACTATTAATTTAAATTATTGCCAGTACTAAGATAACTCTTATATATTCATTAATACCAGTTTAATATAAATAATGTTCACAAATCATGTTTAGATGGTTTAAAATGAAATATAAGTTATATTATTTACATCTCAAGATATTAAGAAAAACAAATACAATAATTTCAATTTTCCCACTTTCGGCGAAATTGTCCCTTAAAACTGTTCAAACTCCAGAACATTCAAGTTTTGTTTGTGTGCATGTCGGCGAACGTAAGTATGTAATGCTTACGCCTACATCTATATGTTGCTTGCTTCACTTTGTACGATGCGTTTGTTTGAAGACTATCGATCTAGGCGCTATTAATCTAAGGGCCATACTGACGTCAGTTCGGTCGGATGCGATTTTTTCCGTGTATGTGCTCGAATCCGTTCAGGCTTAACTGACGACAGTTTAAACTGAAACGATCGGCCTCTCGTCTGTGGGGGCCTGTACAATGTAACGTGTATCTTCTTGTGTAATGCATAAAGCTCAATTTTGAATAGCTATCTTAACAATGCAGCGCTATATCGCGTATCCTTTTGTTTCGGTATGAATTGACCCTAGAGTGTACCTTTCAGACTTCTACAGAAATTCTATGTGCACCTACTAAAGCATAAAACAACACAAACGTCCAAAGTCCATGTTAATAGAGGAAATTAGCGGCTCGCGGCGCCCAGATCTTACAGGAAGTGGGTGTTTAGCTTATCTGGGGGTTTGACTCACTCGCCAAGTCGCCACGCTTCGAAGAGTATACACTATACACCATTTATACATACACATTACACACCCAAATAAGAATTTAGACTACTAGGTGCTATCGACCAGGCATATGATGAAAGTAGCTCGACCAGGCATAAGCGGATGAATGGTGAATCGTATAAATACGTAGTTCAACCATGTGCAGTCGTTGCGGTCACTTTCTTTGTACTAACACTTTGAGCTACTGCCATGCAAGTACAGGGATACAGTACTAGCTGCCAACTGTCACATCAGCAGCTCGCAATGTGTAAACTCGCGATAAGACAGTGCAGGTTCTATTCCGGGTTGTGAGTTACGACTTACGAGTTACGACGTAAACCGATGAGATTTTCTTTAGGTACGTAAGTCGTAACGCTAAAATGTGTAGTGTCTAATATGATTAACATCACAAGAAATCCTGCGTGTCTATATATGATACTAATAATAATCAATCTTAATCTCATTTTAGCTATCTGAGAACAAGATTTCAATACATTTCAACGATCCTAGGATTAACTTCAATTTAAGTCAACTTTGGTTTGAGAATCTGAGATTGTAGTCAATCTAAGATTTTAGATACGTTATTAATTTCGGGCGGTTGTCACCCATGTAATACCGAATAATACATCCACAGCTATAACTTTATTATTATTACTAATAATAAAGTTATAGCTTTATTATTTTATAGATAGTTATCCATCTATAACTTATACATATTTCATTTTAATCCGTCTATCCACTGACTAATATGCATTAAAAATGTAAGCTAGGCACTCCCAATAAGTATATTCTCTAGTTTATTCGTATTTTATTCAAACATAATTATTTAAATGTTTAAAGCACCTGCTGTGTAAGGGCAGATGTAAAGAACATTTTAGTAATTATTATACATTTTACACAAGCAATTTATAGTTAAATTAGTAGAAGAGCCAAAATCCCATTTAAGCTAATGCAAAATTAATCGGCCCATGTTAAACAAAAAGTCCACGATGCTCGATGCAAAGGTATTGTAAAAAACACATTTGCCTTCAAACAATTTCAGACTTTCTACTTAAAGATATAGGATTGTGATTTGGGGAGGGAATTATTTAAGTAGCTTCTGCCACATACCTGAACTGGAAACTCAATCCCTTCTCAAATACTTAGTTAATTATCACAATTAAGATCCCTGAGAAGTATTTCCTATTTGTCTAATTGGCTGGCAAACACGACCTTAGTTTGCTAAGCAAGTGAATCCCACATAGAAGTACTCCAGGTAAGTATTTGGTTATGGATTTGAATAATAATATTGATGGATGGATTGATGGATAAGAATTTGGGCGTAAGATAATATTGTAATATTGCAATATTATCTTACGCCCAAATTCTTTAACGTTTCGTAAAGTGAGAGACTGTCATGTCACGACTAAGCTATCTTTGCCATTCTGCCAGACAGGACACTGATAGACAGTAGACACATAGACCATAGTGATTTAAGCAGTCCTTAACTTTAGTAAGCATTTGTAAATTGTTGCGTATTGACCTGAATTCTAGATAAAAAACAGGGACTGAGACAAACGAAGATTGCATATTTTATTATGCATATTTGACTTGTATTACGTTCAGTTGATGTATTGCATGGAGTCGTCTTTTGTCCCTGTCTTTATTTATACGTGTTCCTAGTATTAAATTCGTGAATCGTGACCTCGTTAAACTGTTTAATTATGGATTTAAGGCACTATGAATATATAGCACAATTTTATTATTTTACTTACCTAAGCTGAAGGGGCCTGTTGCACAAGCTACTGATAGATGATTTGTATGTTTTGCCTCTGTCGCCCAATATAAAGTAAGCAGCGACAAAACTTCCGAATTAGCTATCCGACACTTATTAGAAAATTGTGAAACAAACCCTAAAGGAAATTAAAAGAACTCAGACTTCAGAGGTATCATAACTGAACGTAACACAAGTCAAATATGCATAATAAAATATGCAATCGTCGTTTGTCTCAGTCCCTGTTTTTTATCTAGAATTCAGGTCAATACGCAACAATTCACAAATGCTTACTAAAGTTAAGGACTGCTTAAATCACTATGGTCTATGTGTCTACTGTCTATCAGTGTCCTGTCTGGCAGAATGGCAAAGATAGCTTAGTCGTGACATGACAGTCTCTCACTTTACGAAACGTTAAAGAATTTGGGCGTAAAATAATATTGCAATTTATCCATCATGAAAGTGGATTGTGGCGCTAAATTAAAACCATCACATACCGGACATGTCATGTCGGTTTGACCACTTTAACCAAAATTATGAATAAGTGTAATTAACCACTCGTGACAATGACCTCGCGCTCCTCATGTCACGGTCGGTGACATGGGACCTCTTTCACAATCTTCTGATAAGTGTCCGATAGCTTATTTGCATGTCTTGTCACTGTCGCACAATATAAAGTAAGCAGCAACAAAACTTCAGAATAAGCTATAATAGTACTAGCGCTCAGTTCTATTTACAGTGGTGATTTTTCTGTCGCGACTCGCGACCACTAAAAACGCTCGTGGGAACGTAGCCTAAGCCTACAATATAAAGCCACTCTGACATTGGCAACAGAGGCCGCCCGCCAGGATAAAAGTAGAGGTATACACATTACTATCCCCTAGTTACTTAGTGGAACTATGTTATATTTATGTCTGCAATACTCTTTACTGAAGAAAATATTTCGCATATTTTCAAAGACAGGATATGGTCTTCGTGTAAAAAATTAAATCTAGAAGTAACTTTTCAGGCATGTTGACATTTCCTTGACGTTTTTAAATCCATTACGTTCAGTCAATTGATAACTTTGTAATCCTATAACTTATTGACATAAAAACAAAGCTTAAAATAGGTAGGTACATTTTAAAAACGAATGACAAAATTAGTATCAGAAACGTCAAACGGAACGCAATGAGCCGCCATCTTGTTATACTGTCAGTTGTCACCGGCCTGCATGCCAAATTTGCCAGTCATCGTTCGTTAGTCTACTGTCCAGCTCGTGTGTTCTTTTGTTTGGAAAACTAATAATTAAACATGGCGTCTTCGGACTCTCAGGTATCAGACGAAGACTATGATGAAAAGCCAGTCATTTACTACCGTTCCGCTAGGGATCGGCTTTCGAACTCGTCTGGCTCAGTTCCTGTGTTAACTGGTCCTGGCTTGGTAGCTGAGCACTTTTGAAAAGTGTTTTGGTATGACAAGAATAGCGACTAGCGACGTCATGCACGATTTAGAAGAAACCATTACCACGCGCCATAAGAAATTGATCCAGCCGTTTCAGAGATGGCTAATCTCGCAACAAACAGACAGATGTACAGACAAAAACTTTGAAAATTGATTTTTTATTGTACGTATATTAATGAAAAGCTGTTAATTTAAAATTACAAACAGACACTTAAATTGTATTTATTTGTACAGATTGCATTGTTAATTTTATTTGAAAAAGTTATTATTTAAAATTTAAGTAGTACCATATACACGTCTTGTATTCGTATTTGGTCTATGGATGTTAATTTGAATTTACAAACAGACACTTAATTTATTTCCTAATCGGTAGGTTTCCCTTTCCTCTCATCTTGATAGGGCAGGTGTTCATAATGCTAAGGCTGCACTGGTTAGAGGATGTCTGTTTTACTATAAATTCTAATAAGACATAATATCACTATTTAAATACAAAGTTTTTTATCAACTATGGGCAAGGCTTTTGAGATAGCACTTTTGATTTATAATATAATATACTTTTAATTATGTACAATTTGTATAATCTATTTAAAATTGTTACAGAAATATGTGGAATTGGTATAGAATTTTTGAAAGAGTTAGGAATGGAGCAACAATGCATAGAGTTTGCTGAAGCAAGAGGTCTGGTACCAATGGTAAAACTGTGCAGCCGTCATAGGTCTCCTATGACCCTAAGAAAACATCCGGAGCAGTTTGGGTCCTTTCGATGCAACTCATGTACGCCTTTAGCCAGAACCTGAGCTACTTTGATGCTAGATGTGAAACAGCAAGGCCTAATCTACCAGTAATAAGCACAACCACAGACTGGTACCAATACTGTCGGGAAGCTATTGCAATTTATGAACTCGGATACCAGGATCATGAGAAAAAAATTGGTGGTCCAAAGAAAATAGTACTGATTGATTTAATAAAATTCAAGAAAAGAAAACTAAACAAAGGGCCCTATAAAGAAGGCCACTGGGTGTTGGCAATGGTAGAAAATGGAAGTGAAGACCTTAGGCTTGAAGTGTGTCCCCGTGATGATAGAACACCAGAAGTACTCGTGCATTGAAAAACATGTGCTGGAAGAGTCAATAATTCACACCGAAAATTGGAGTAGATACTCAAGTCTCTCCAAGCATGCACTGACTCCGGGGCACCAGAGGCGACACACACCAGACAGACAAAAACCCAGTGTCAGCCAGGCCTCAAAAAACAATTCAACCAAGGGCACAGTAAAAGGGATTTTACCAATTGCTTGTGCGAATACTCTAGGGAGGAGAAAAATCACTCTACACCATTTCGATCCATTTGAAGAAATAATTAGAGCGATATTGTATGTTTAAGGAAAGTAGTTTTGTTACAGCTGTTGTTATATAGCTTTTAGGCTGAATATTTAAAAAGATACCAGTATTGTATTATTCTCGATTATACTTACTTAATTTGTTACATATTATGTTACAAACAATATATGTACATATAATTAAATATTGTTACATACAAAAAAATGATTTTATTTAGAGTCATATTAATTTTTAATAACTTTAATAAAATTTAAACAAAGTGAGTTTCATATGGAAAATCAGGTGTATGTAATGCGACATTTTAAACTAGATGTTCCCTGCGACTTCGTGCGCGCAAAAAGAAATCTCGCGGGAGCCGTAAATTTTGTTGCGATAGAAAGTAGATAAGCCTGTGTGTTAATTCAGAGTTTAAACTACAATCATACCAAATTTAAATAAAATCCGTTAAGTAGTTATTGTGTGAATGAGTAAGAAACATCCACACATCCTGAATACGTCCATTCTATGTCAAAAGGTTCAGAAACAATATAATTATTCTGCATGTATATTTTTATATGTAAGTTACTGCGGCCCTATATTTCATAAACTTCAAGTAGGCGTGACGTCACAGTTAATGCGACTTTTGTATGGAGCGTTTTCACGAAATTTGCGAAATTTTGTAAACAAATCTCCTTTGAAAATATTGATGTAGTTTTTAACATATTATTGTTTCTTCTGAGAACTTACTCATATTTAAGAGTACCTAGGTACTAGATATTCATTTGTTAATTATGCTAGACGACAGATTTTTTTACATAATTTATCTAAGACTAATAAAAAGATTTACACAACAGATAACTTAAACAATGTTGCTGTATTTGTCTGATGCGTTGGAAAATTCACTTAACAGACAAAGACAGCAATGTTGTTCAAGTTATCCCATGTGTAAATTTTAGAGGTTAGAGCATTAATCCAATGGTTGGTTTAATGCTTTATGCTAAGACCTCATTAGTAAGAGGCCTAATAAGTGCGATTTTGTTTCATATTATATTATACTAGCTGTTGCCCGCGACTCCTCCCGCGTAAATACAGTATCCCGAAGGAACACTACTTTTTCGGGATACCAAGGAGCGTATGTTTGAATTCAGAGCCTAAACTATTACCATACGAAATTTCATCGAAATCCGTTCAGTAGTTTTTGCGTGAAAGAGTAACAAACATCCATCCATCCTCACAAACTTTCACATTTATAATATTAGTAGGATAGGCTATGTTTTATCATGTACCTAATTAGTAATTACCTATCATTTAAAATCAGCTAGGAGTCTTATAAGTACTTACATAAATTATCCTGTTTGATTATATAAGTGGCAAATATTTTAATTCATATTAACTACGTGAGTGATTAATCATTTGAACGGATTTATTGAAAAGGCATGCCGTACACCTAGACCTAGGATATTGTTAATTGTAATGATTATTAGTATTAATACAGTAGGTAGCAGTGGCGTGGGATTCCCATAACTTCATTCCTATGGACTTCACTTACCACTTACCTTTTAAAGACCCTTATCCAAATCAATACCTATTACACAGGCTAGGGCTTCCCCATGAAGGAGAACCAGCCTTCGCCACTGGTAGGTAGTACTATAGTAGGTAGGTACAGGCAATATATGGTGTCCACTGTCCACAATGAAGCATTACCTTTCCTGTTGGTCTCGCCGTACTTAGTTGGACTTGCGCTCAGAGGGTTCCGTACAAAACGGCAAAAAAATCCCGTTTGTTTTAAAATTTTCGCTGTTTCTTACAACTATATACTATATACAACTATATACTATATACAACTATATACTATATACAACTATATACAATAAAATAATGTAATAATTAAAATTAATTTTAAAACTAATTTACGTATTAAATTAGTTTCAAAACAGTGCTAAATCTAAAATTGGAATTAGAATTTTAAAGTTTTTTTTAGTTTAAAAGACAACGGCTACAGCCTACAACCCATAGGCCACAAGTTTTTTTAATACCTACCCTGTGGAAAAACTCCGATATAAAATGTTAAGTGGATCCTGATAGATTTGGAATCCGTTTCAAACACAATAGTTTACAATAACTTCCCATCAATCATCGTTTTTTATTGAGATCTATCTGGAACTTTCAGCAGGGTAGCTAAGTAATAACTTGTATTAAGTAGACAGCACTACAGCTAATATAATTAAATAACTACGAAATAGTAATAATAATTTCCTGAACTTTGAAGCCCTACCGATTCTAATTAACAAACAAATCACACCGTCTGCCGGTCCCATGCCGGCACGCAAAAAAAAGATGAATGAATACTCACTCGCAAATTCGTTGCACAAACTGGCACTTCCCTTTTAATTGTTTACTTTATTTTTATTATTTGTGAACAGGCACACGATAAAAATATTCGGCACTACACTAATTGTTTATTTACGTAGTTTCGAAATGACAGTTCGTTGGGGAGACGCGGCAGTGCGCGTGCGCGAAACACTCGATTCGACGCTCGCCGCACGACTGACAGAAAATTCCAATTTCAAAACCCAATGGAGATTGTAGCAGCCGAATGCAGCGGTTTCAGCGCTTCAACGCAATGCATCTAGCTGCACAGCAGCTAGACTCTAGGCTTCAATTCGATGGCGTAGCCGCGTACAGCGGTGTGCAGCGCTGCAGAGCGTTAAAAAGATGCATTTTGTAGCAGGGTTCTCAGTTAATTTTTTTATCAAATATATGGCGTCGGAGATTCTCAGTTTATTAATATAACATATATACTTTATATTCTTCTTCCTTGGTAGGGTTATCGAATTAAGTATTATTAGGTCATTCGAACGAATGATTTACAAACTACTACAATGAATTATGAGATTTATGACACAAAAAGTAATTTATTGCAATTTGCAACCGATTAACATTGTACATTTGAATTATCAAATCAAATCAATATCGTTTATTTCCAAAATATTCTTCATAGAAGTAAATCTAACAATTTCTACTTAGGGCTAGAAATATATTTTTAATAGAATAATATTATGATGAGTGATGACATAATATTATAAACTTTTCTGCCATACGACACCGTAGGAAACACTGTAGTACTACTCCTAGTAGAGGTACTACCTAGACCTAGTAGATAGAGAAGAAAAGTACCTAGTCCATAAGATTTTTTTTTTATGGTACATTTAATTTGACCTTCTTTGCTGTAATTATTTTTTTTATACAAAGGAGAGAGGGAGCGGGGTAGCTTTTATTTTCAAACAGGATATCCTCTGACGGTTTCCGATCATACGGTTCATTACGTGTCATGGATGTATAATAAAATAGATTCTGCATATGACATGAGTTATGAACATAATATACTTAGGTACTATAAAGAAAGGGTTTGAAACAAATACCAGAATCATACCAGTATAATACTAATGATTACGTAGCAGCTATTTAGTAACCTGTGCAAATATTTAAAGTTTGCTTACAATATGTCAACTGAATGTAGGTACGTAGCCTTGATTTGACCCCCTAACCCTTCCTTTATGTGAATACGTTATAGCTACGGCTGACGTTTAATTTTTGGGTTAGATTAGCTCGTTTTCCAACCTTAATTTACATTAAAAATTATGATTTAGTGTTACGATTTAAAAATATACCACCGTCGAATCTCACCCCCTTAGTAATAATTAAAAATATTTACACCAAGGATACGCAAATCAATGTTGCTGTCTTTGGCATCATCCAAAGCCAACGTTGGAAAGCCACTTGACAGGCAAAAACAGCAAGATGAACCCTTTTCAAAATAACCTAACCAAGAGTATGTCAGGACATGTCTAAGGATGGTTCCGTAACTATCAACGCGTAATAGGTTTTTTTCAAATTACTTCAAAAGTTCCTGTCCGATTTTGTTAAAATTTTCTAAAGAGTTTTTAGCATGATCTCTTATAGTTTAGAAATGCTCGAAAATGGTCGACATTGTAAAAAAGGCATGTATGAAACCTTACCTTTATTTTGAAACACCTATTCAACAATACCCCACACAATGGGGCAGAATGAAAATATATTTTTCATCCCGACTTCACATGTATGGAGAGCCGCCCTTAAAATATAAAATTATTATTATTTTATGATGCCAAAACCGAGATCTATACACAATCTATAACTTCACCAGATTTAATCTATTTATATTCATAATTACAGAAGCTAGAAGCGCGGACAGACAGACAGACAGACGGACGGACGGACAGAGCGAAACGTAATACATAAGGGTTCCTTGTATGTAGGGGTTCATGTTCCTCCCCTAAAAGGCCGGCAACGCACTTGTAACTCCTCTGATGTTGCGGGTGTTCATAGACGACGGTAATCGCCCCCTAATTTTATTTAAAAAAAAATGTATTAGCGTAATTGGAGTAAATATTTTGATTAATTAGGGGGTACTTACTTAAAAGTTTAAATTATAACGTCTTCTCCTTCTTTTGTAAAGTCTAGTTGGTTAGAAATGGCTGTGTATAGACGTATATAATTGAGACAAGGGCATGTCGAGGCAAAAAGTGTCTACACCTAAATGACCCCAAACATGGGGTTGCTTGGCGCCATTTAGGTTTGACATTTGTCTTCTTAACATTTTGGCATGCTTTCTGCAATATCTTCAATCTTCTGAAATCAAGTTACCGTAACTTTCTGTCAAATATACGTGACTCATATCTCATATTTTGAGTCATACTTAACTCATAGCACATCCTCAGTTTTGAAATCTTTGCTGTGTCTAATAATAATTTTACATCAACGGTATTGCTATAAAAAGTGTCGAGTAGCACGTGCACAAGAGTGGGGTGCGACTTGGTCTATATTTAAACGGATTAATATAATCTACTTTTTATTCGTGTTAAAAAGTATAATTATACAAATAATTAAAAAACCCGACTGCAATAAAAGACAGATAACTAACCTAACCTAACCTAAGCAACGCACTAAAAAGACCGAAACAAGATTGAGAAAACAGACTACACTATGAGCTGAAATCCTAAGTGAAATAATTGATGTTGTTTGGTAGCACGCGGGAACCACTTTATTTTCGTGCGATTTATAATTTGCAAATGGGTAGCCAGCTACCAAACATACGTTTTGAAATAGCGCGAACAACATAACCCAGTCGGGTAAAAAAATTTGACCGGTTTTTATGTATATATGTATAGTACGCGTGTGGCTAGTCTACGCACTACATGGTACATAGACAAAAACTGGCCAAGTGCGATTAGGACCCGCGCACGAAGGATTCCGTATAAAACGACAAAAAATCTCGTTTGTTGTTCACAATTATTTATTTTATTTTATACTGTTTTCAATATTTGTTGTTATAGCGGGAACATATACACATCATCTGTGTAAATTTTAACTGTCTAGCTACCACAGTTTAGGAGATACAAATTACAGCCTGGTGACAGACAAACGAATAGACAGACAGACGTCCGTTTGTCTGTCTGTTCGTCGGCGAAGTCGAAACTACCCCCTAGTAGCAAACAATGGTACTAATTCGATGCTATACAAATTGTAGACCGTAGTCCGTAAATTCTGACTGACTGACTGCGAGTAACGACAAAAGCTGGTACCTTCTCAACACACAGATTGTATTACTACTAACAAGGTAAGGCGTAGTTTAGTTGTATGTGTGTGCATGGCACTGTGTAATTACACAGTTAGTTCTAGTTTAGATAGTTTAGACCTCCTGCGTCGCTGCGATTTTGATCTAGTTTTATTTTTGTTTAAAAGCTGACACGATCGAGAGTATTCTTGGCTATAATTTGTCATCATCAGCTCGCTGACAGCTTACTGCTTGACAATTCGGGGGATACTTATTTTTTATTTTTATAATTTTCAAATTCGAAACTTTATCAACGTATTTTAAGTACATTATGATGAAAATAAAATTACAAAAACATTTTAATACCTGTACGGGCGCCTGCTAAAAATTAACATAAGCTTATACTAATAATAAACTACTACTTAGTTTAAACTATTATTATTTAATTAACTGTTTAATGTACGAACGAGAGCTTACTGATTTACGAGATATTCTATTTTATGTATATAATATAATCTGCGAGGCTGCGAGGCACCATGCTCAAAATATGTGCCAGATTTGTTTGTAATAAAATTACTACAAGCGGGGTAAAGTTAGAGCTGGTAAATACACCTAACAGGCTTCCTATCGTTCCCACACTAATGAGTTTACTGCATTGATGTACGATATGTAGGGATGACGCATTTGTGTCGCATCTATGTTCCATGTGTCTACTGTCCACTGTTCACAGTAGATGTACAACCAATTGTTTTTTAACAAAAAATTAAACCGACTTCCAAAGTAAAAATACACAAAAAAGTTTTTAATAAATCTTATTTTCTAAATAATTCCCCTTCAATTATTTCCTACAATTCGAAATAATAATATGATTATTATTTCGAAGTCGGTACCAGCCCCAACAATAACCTGATAAATCATTATTTTATAGAGCTCACGTTTAAGATGTCTGGTTCTACTAGACTTCAAAATAATGAAGATTGTGTTGATAATTGAATATTTGAAATAATGATGATTGAAAGTTAAAATTTTAGCCCAATTTAAAAGGGGAATTATTTAAAAAATAAGATTTCTTTCATACGTTTTTTGTGTATTTTTAGTTTGGAAGTCAGTTTAATTTTTTGTTAAAGAATAATATTTAATAATATTTTTTGAATAATATATTATTATGAACACATTTTAAGAACGTTTAAAATAAATGATCGAATGTATTATTGAATACGCGCCAAGCTTCCATTAGGTATTGTATATAAGATGATGATGATGATTACTGTAAGTTACATAGTGGCATAATATCCTTGCAGTTTTTGAAACAATGTCGAAATTTTCAAACGAGTATGTTTAAAGACTGAGGAGTTCTGTTCAGTGCTTTTGGATCCGGGGTGGTGTATATACCTTGGTGCAAAATCTTACTTTTTGGTAACATAATATGATAGGATTACTTCAGAAAAAGTCAAAATCGTTATATGTTTGCATATAAATTTCGAGGAATTCCCTCGATTCCTCACTTAAGGACCATTTTCGAACCCTTACAAAAACAAAAGAATTTTGGAAATAGGTCCATTAACGGCAGAGTCATGTTCAAAAGATAGATTATCCGTGTCGGTGTAAAATACTATGAGAAGTACCTATTATATCATCATAATGTGATGGTCCATGGTGTGATGATGGTGGTGATGATGACGATTACTTTAAATGATATAGTGGCTTATGCTTGCAGTTCCTTAAACGACACTGAAATCAACAGAACTCCTGACTCCTTATAGATATGTTTGGGATATCTATAAGGAGTCAGGAGTTCTGTTCAGTAATTTTGGATCCACGGTGCAAAATCTTACTCTTTGGTAGCATATTATGATTGGGTTACTTCAGAAAAAGTCAAAAGCAATGTGTCCATATAAATTTCGAGGAGTTCCCTCGATTCCTCATGGATGGATGGATTCCTCATTCTATGCAAATGAACGATTATTATTATTATGATGCCATCATCAGGTCACCACATTTTTGACAACGGGGCCAACTTCGGATTATACCCTGAACCATGTTGCCAAGCTATCATATATGACATTGACATTTGACTCGACACCTAAGTATTCGATTTTCAGCTCGATCTATTGGCGCAGAGTTCTATTTTCAATGTTTTGAATTTTCCCCGGCCTTCCGGATTCCGGACCTAGTCTCAGTCTTTGAAAATCGAACACATGAACACATGAATTCCGGACAATACGTCATGTAGGCCTTAGTATTTACGCCAATTTACATTTTACATTGTCAGTTTGTACGAAATACATTTTGCGACCTTCCTAGCTGACGCTACGTCGATGCCGCCAGTAATAACTGAATTACCAAAGTATTGGCCCGGCAAAACTTGGTAAAACTTTATTGCATGTACGGTCGCCGACAGACCCGGTGTACCATATTATTATCTTACTAGCTTTTGCCCGCGGCTCCGCTCCCGTAAATACAGCATCCCATAGTAACACTGAACTCTTTCGGGATGAAAAGTAGCCTATATATTAATCCACAGACTAAACTATTACCGTATCAATTTTCATTAATATCTATTCAGTAGGTTTTGCTTGAAAGAGTAATAAACATCCACACTACACACGTCCATACATCCATTCTTACAAACTTTCCCGTTTTAATAATGTTAGTAAGGATCAATAAAGTTCAAAAACAACCGTAATGTACCAACAACAGTTATGTACCACACACCGGGTCCACTAGAGTGTAGAGAGAATATTGTCCTAATGGACACTCTTGTGAGTGTAGAGAGAATATTGTCCACTAGAGTGTAGTGAGAATACTGTCCACTAGAATGTAGAGAGAACATTGTCCACTAGAGTGTAGAGAGAATATTGCCCACTAGAGTCTAGAGAGAACTAAACCAGTTCTAACCAGTGAAGGCTAATTAATATAACGTATAGCTGATAAAAATGGCGCGCTATGTGTACATATTACTTTTACACATAACTTAACTTTTTGGCTTCTTCGCGGTTCGCGACTTAAAAATGGTTGAGAAACGATGCACTAGAGTGTAGAAAGAATATTGTCCATTAGAGAGTAGATAAAATATTGTACACTAGAGTGTAGAGAGAATATTGGATTGGCCCAATTTTGTAAAACCTTAAGTATCTATGTATATTTTTAAATCTGTGTACATAAAGTTAGTGATAATATTTAAGTAAGAACTTAATATAAGCACCCTTTCTCGTAAATGTAGGTAGGAAGTGGGTTCATACAATTCAAGATACCTATATCATAATCTACTAAACTAATATTATAAACTTTTGTTTGTTTGTTACAGAGGAAAGATTTGTTTAGTATGTATGTTGTTTGTTTACATTGAATAGGCTCCGAAAATACTGGACGGGTTTTGATGAAATTCGGCACAGATGTAGATTAGACGAGAAGGACATAGTTTTATAGCGGCAAAATGTACGGTTCACCGGTATATTTTTTTGCGCGCACGAGTATCGGGCAACTTCTAGTACTCATCTCTCGTCGGTTTTAAATACTATTTATAAATAATATTATAATATTATGCCTAGCTAATACCTTGTGAACGTTTCTACCAGAACCTATTAGGTACATGAAAATAAGGCGAAAATGTATTTTTCGTGTTCATGAAAGTATAATGTAAATAGTATAATGTATCATGATGCTCTTATGTAGGCCTTTTTAAACAAGCTAAAGTACTATCAGAGAATCTAATTCATAAGCAGATATAGTGTATTCTATCAAATAATTTATTTGCATTGTAATGATGACATGCAGTCTCAATACAATTATCATCACCGACATGTCTGTTATCGTGTTAATGTTATTACATATTGTAATACGAACTAATTATGACAACGCGACGGTCAACCTGCATAAGGGTCACTTCACACCGAAACGAAACTATACGCGACATGGCACTGCACTTTTGTATGAAGCAACCCTAAAAGTGTCAAGTATATTTTCAAATAAAGCGTCACAGTCGCATTTAAATCGTAACTATGTGTCCCGAATGGCGAATCCCAGGGGAACCTAATACAAATGGCTCACACAATTCCTAGTTTGTACCTGAATCGTGTTTTTTTTTCCTATTTCATTCATTCCTTTTGTGAAACCGGTAGGGAATTCCACGAAATCGCCAAACCACTATACAGGTGTTCGATAAAGTTTTTATTAGTTCGAATTGTAGTCTTCACTGCCTCAAAATTAGAGTTTAGAATTGCAAAGCAAATGTGTCTTCTTCAATAAACAGCTGTTTTAGTAGCTACATGTCGTGTGGTAGAATACCGCAACTGTTAAAAGTTACATTACAACTCGTTCGTTAAATATATTTTAGTATTTTGTTGTAATTACTTTTACGAAAATTTATTTCTGAATTTATATTTTACTAGCTAATGCCCGCAACTTCGTTTGCAAGGAACTAACGGAGACGTAACCCTATTTTTTTAACGGGACCCTAATATAAAGTAGCCTATGTTAGACGTTATAACATCAGCCAGTGAAAGTCCAGTGAAACTCGGTCCAGCCGTTTTAGAGATTAGCCGGAACAAACAGACATAGATAGTCAGACAGACAGACACACAATATTTATTGTAAGTACCGAATATACATGTATATATGCATTAGGTGAAAAGCTGTTAATTTTAAATTACAAACCGACACTTCAATTTTATTTATTTGTATGTATGTAGGTACACCTAGATTGTGAATTAACTTTTTTATAGTGTAAATATAAGGTAAATCTATATAAGTATTACACTCTCAGTTACAAAATACGAAAGTTCTGACTAGGTGTCAGAACGTAGTAAGTAGCGAGTAGGACTCCCGCACGAAGGGTTCCGAACAAAAAAACACGTTTGTTGTATGGGAATTGGGAGCCCCACTTCAATATTTGTTTTATTCTATTTTTATTGTTTATTGTTATAGCGAGCGGCACCAAAAAACTTTATGTATGAAAATTTAAACTAACTATCACGGTTTATGAGATACAGCCTGGTGACAGACAGACAGAGGGGCGGACAGCGGAGTCTTGATAATAGGGTCTTGTTTTACCCTTTGGGTACGGAACCCAAAAACATATTGAATACATAACATATGGCTTTTTTGTTTTACTGACTCTGTAAACTACAAATTTGATATTTTCTAGATATTTCCTAGCCTTGCTCGTCGTATCAACTCAACTATCAATCAATCAATAATTAATTTGCTCTAAAATATCAATAGATGTCACTATCACTGCATAGTATAAAACAAAGTCGCTTTTTCTGTCTGTCCCTATGTATGCTTTGATCTTTAAACTAAAGTGGAGTCATTTTAATAGGTAACATTTGACAATTCATCAAAATTCAACAACGTAACCTTGTAACGGCGGGCATAAAATAATATACTTTTTCGTTTTGTTAGAACTGCACAATTGCTTAACTTTTTTCAATTACGATTACATATTTATTGTAATAATGACCGATACGAGTAATTTTACGATTTGATTTCACTAATAAACCATTCTAAACATAATAAACAGTTTCTCATCTAAAGAACTGAACGTCATTACAATGTTGCGTCAGTTAACCCTTTTTATTTCACACTAGGGATGTTACTCTAAAAATCGAAAGCTGATAAGTAGAATCGAATGCAATGATTACTTGTGAAGAAATATCACCATAAATTAAAAACCACGTTGTGTTTATAATAAAACATAATTATATTTATTATCAATAGGATAATAACTAAAAGGATAATAACTAACTATAAAAGTACAAAAAATAGTAAAGTTAAATTATGTACTTGTCTTATTTTGTTCCTTAAATTTACGAAAGAAAAAATAATAATGGGACAGCTGGGATTCACCTGATGATTCTTGAAATTCACATATGTTTCAAGTCCGTATCGATTAATTCACTTTAATCGATGTTTTTAAGCAGGTCACCTCACTATGAAGATAAAACTGACAGACGTCAAATGCTACCTATTAAAATGACTCCACTGTACGCAACAAATTTTGATGCGGGTTTTTGTAATAGATAGAATGATTCAAGAGGAAGGTTTATATAACATGCATAATATAGTAGTAGTGTGCGCTTATATTGCAAACGCTGGCTGAACCCTACGATATAGATCAAAATAATGTACTACAGTATTGTACACCTTAGAAAGGTTTAAATAAAAGTATTCAATGGTATATGTCTATCTCTTAGGAATAACCCACAATAACCATTTTTTATCCTTTACTTTTTACGAGAAATAATAGCTTATTTACAAAGCGATTTTAAGCAATACAGCGTTAATCCGTAGCAAATTAAGTACCTTAAATACATTGTGCATTTAATATATATCAATATGGCCATTTACAGCACGTAATTTAAATGAATATTTACGAAGAAATTACAGATTTAAATGTTGAATAAAGAATGCAGGGACATAGCGGTTTACATAATAAACCTAGCTGCCCGTGGCCAGTTCGTACTTATTATTATAATATTTTCATAAGCTATTTAGACACATGCAGTATTATATCCTTATCAAATTAAATATGTTAATCACTTTAAGCATTTTTGCATAATATCTTATATTTAGAAGATATCGTAAAAATATTCAAGCGTGAAAAATATAATATATCAAGCGGCCTCGCAAGTCGCGTCGAGGTGAAAGGGTCCCGTTTGTACCCATTGGGTACGAAACCCTAAAAACATTTTCAATATTGTATACAGAAGTATATTGCAGTCAGTAGAGTAATTTGCTGAAGAAGCTTTTTCTCCAATAACACTATTCGACGCGGGCGAAGCCGCCGGCAATAGCTAGTCATATGTAAAACTCTTTTACTATGGATTTGTCTTAAAAAAAATAAATTAAATGCTTGAAAGTTAAAAAGTAACAACTATAACCTATAAAATATATATTAAACCTATAGTGTATGTTATCCGGGGCATTATTACAAATCTATTGACACCTCATTCATTACAATCGGATTAGTAGTTAGGCGCTACAGTTGAACAAACATACATACTGTATACAATTACACATAGACTGCCAAAATCATCACCCTTTCTTTTGGCTTTGCCGTAGTCGGGTAAAAAGTAGAGTCGTAAACAGCAAGTAGGTAAGGATCTCATTTAACCACAAATTGATCTGGATCCCAATTCTCGTATTAAACTTATGTGTTTCAATTTACTTTCAATCTATATACACACACCGGCATATTTAGCGGAACATAAAATAAAGGTTTGATATCAGTATCTTATAAGGTTGCTGGCTGGTTTATACGTCATTTAATTTAAAAAGAAATATTTTCAAATTAAGAAAACAACTGAACATCACATTTTATGCAATTGTTTTAATTTTATTCAAATAAGTACACCTTATCTGGAGCGAACTTCGAGTATTTCTTCCTTCTGAGTTTGATTTAAAATTTCATTGAAATACTGTTTTTTGTTAGTTTTTTTTTTAATCTTTTTAAAGTTGAGGACTGAATTATGCTTGACTTAGCCCCAACGGAGATTGCCAGGGCATTCGAAATGCGAAGAAATGGTCAAAACTACAGAGTGATATCCAGATATCTTCGTCGACCAGTTTCAACGATCCATCGCAGTATCCAACGGTTCAGGGAGAGCGGTACTTATGTGAGAAGAGCAGGACAAGGCAGAAAAAGACTCACTTCGAGTAGGGATGATCGTTTCATTCGGCTTCGTGTACGTAGGAACCCCCGTTTGACGGCCGTCCAAGCCCGACATGAGTTAGAAGCAGTGTGGGGTGTAACCGTAAGTCAGCGTACGGTACGAAAAAGGTTCGAAGAAGCTGGTTTGGGTTCATTTGTGCCCGCCAAGGCTCCAAGGCTCGAGGTAAATCATCGTAGAAACAGGTTAACTTTTGCTCAGGAACATCGACTTTGGAACGCGGACCAATGGAGTAAGGTTTAGTGATGAGTGCAGAATTCTCTTAAATCAAATTGACGGCAGGCAAAGAATATACAGACGCAAAGTAGAACGATACATTCAGACAAATTTTTCAAACTGCAGTTGCATACGGTGGTGGATCAATAATGGTTTGGGCGGGCATTTGTTTGGGAGCTCGCACAGACTTGGTAGTGATTGACAGAGGGAGTCTGACTGCAGACCGCTATATCAGAGAAGTTTTAGAAGAAAATGTCGTACCGTTTGCCCCATATATCGGTGACGATTTTATTTTTATGCAGGATAATGCTCGGCCGCATACCGCTCGGGTATCTCAAGCTTATCTTAATGATATGAATATCACTGTTATGGAGTGGCCGGCGAGATCACCGGATATGAACCCAATAGAGCACGTTTGGGACTTGTTGAAAAGAAAAGTTAAGTCCAGAATTCCAGCTCCTGCCAACGTGGGTGAACTGCGAATCGCCGTAGTTGAGGAATGGCGGAGACCATCGATAACATCATTTTCAGTATGCCTAGACGGGTAGAAACTTTAATAAGAGCACGTGGAGGAAATACGCGATATTAGTCACCATTTTTTCTAATTTAATTAATTGTTATTTTTATATTAATTTTCACTTTTCCCGGTTACATGAAAAGTTCAAAATGTACCATTTTTCACAAATAGCCTTTACTCGCAAAATCTATTCTTAATGTGATCTCATTTTAAGTAAAACAAATGAAACTTTAAATAACAAAAGAAGTGTAGTAAGTAGATTTTAAAATAAAACCATATTTTTTTAATTATGGATCTTTTTTTTGTGTTCCGCTAAATATGCCGGTGTGTTTATAATATTATATAAAAGACAAAACTAATTGACTAATGTATCAACGCACAGGGCCCTAACCATGAGGGCTAGAAATTTGAAATTTTGCACACGTATTTCTCATTTGACGAAAGCATCCACTAAGGTAGGATTTTTCAAAATTCAACCCCAATGGGGTAAAATAAGGGATAAAAGTTTGAATGGAACTTTTTATTCCTTGGACATATTTGAAATTTCGTATGAATTGAGTACGGATGAAATAAGTTACGTATTTCAGCTTTTTCTAAAATTCAACGCTTACGAGGGGAAAATAGGGGATAAAAGTTTTTTATTATAAATTAGAAGCAACGCTAAAAACCAATTTCACGCGGGGGAAGCCGCGGGAAAAATATGCTAGTGAATTATAAATGAATCGTCTTGATATCATATAAACTGATATTTGGAGTTTGGACCAATCAAAACGCGTTAAACGTTGCTTTATTGTTTATGAGATTACCATTTTGCTGTTTTAACATATCGAGACTGAATCGAAACTGTACCTATTATTGTTAGATTTAATTAGCAGAATCGATCTACTGATACTTCCTAATATTCTTACTACTACTATAAATGTGAAAGTTTGTGAGGATGGATGGATGGATCTAGCTGGATGGATGTTTGTGACTCTTTCACGCAAAGACTACTGAATAGAAATACTGGATTTTAATGAAAATTGGTATGGTAGTCGTTTTAGGCTCCGGATTAAAACATAGGCTACATTTTGTCCCGAAAATGTACACAATGTTCATATATCATACTGTACTTATTTACGCGGGCGGAGCCGCGGACAAAAGCTAGTAATGTTATAAAAGAAAGCTTGTACAATGTATGTTTGTTACTCTTTCACGCTATAACCACTGAACGGATTTTGAAGAAATTTGATTTGGGAGCAGTTTAGAGGCACTCTATACAAAATTTATTTTTGCGCGTACGAAGTCGCAGGTAACATCTAGTCATAATAATAAATTACGATATAAATTATTATCAGTTTGCGATATCTCTTACGAGTTACGACAGCTACATAATATACTATTCTGTGGTCTTATTGTTGAACAATAAAACACTTCACCATCTATAGAACACAAGCCGGAAGCACACACTAAGAACTCAAAATTGTTTGTTGAATGAACAAAACGGCAATTGTTCACTCTTTTTATTATAATACATGTATGAATTGTTCAATAATAACAATAAGTTTAAGAACAAACACTTGACATATTGTTTTTTTTTAAGCTCTGGTCTTAAATGAAGTACAAGTATTTATTTGGAAGTTGAAATCGTGTGTAGTTTAGAAGCTAACGTAGCTCACGTTAGCTTCTAAAACTAAAAAGCTTCTACGAGGCGAGGCTTATAAGCCATTGTAGTTTGGAGCATAGACCTATATGCCTGTTATATTTACACAGACTTTTAAAACTACAGGTATGCATATTATAGTCGAGGCATGACGCGGCAAAAAGTGTCCACACTTAAACTGCCCTACTTTTGGGGCATGGTCAGTTAAAATCTTCGGACAGGATCTTGTGAAATCAAGATGGCGTAACTTTTTTTTGTATGTCGATTTTTTCTGTCAAATGTACGTCCTAGCTGGCCCTAAGCCCATCCTTAGTTTTGAAATTATTGCTTTATTGCTGAGTAAAAAGGCGGTAAAATAATTTTGAAATTTGGCATAATACATAAAGGATTAAATCACGGGGAAGGACATAGGCTTCTTTTGATTACGACAAAATCTACGGTTTCAGCGGGAATTCCGTTTGCACGTACGAAGTTACGGGCAGTATTATAGTATAGCTAATATAGGTATATTATTTTCTACATTGTATCTTGTTATTTATAAAAATGGATTGCATTTTCAGTCTCGCTAAATCTCGAGAGCTGCTGGACCGATTTGGTCGGTCATTTGATCTGATTGATGATCATTTCGGTCTAGAAATAATAGTGGAAGTTCTGGGAAGGTTTAAATGGTGAGAAATATTGGAGATTTATATTTAAGATAAAACAACGTGAGTCGGGAAGGCTCTCAAATCATCAAAAAAAGAATCAAATAGTCATATACTGTTACATACCTTTTTTATTTTAAATGAACATTTTTACAATTTTTTGATAAAATATTGCCCGCGCGGGTTTCTTACGCCGCGGCGCTGGTTCGTCTCGCCGCGCTAGTTTCCGATGGTGGTAGGCGACATGTAGACCGACCAGTGGCGAGGGATTGCTACAACTCCATTCCTATCGGCTTCACTTACCACTTACCTTTTGAAGACCCTATGAATCAGCCTTCGCCACTGAGACCGACGTTCAGAAAGTGTACCTATTCATATTACTAAATTTGAATAAAAAAATGACATTGACTATACCTAATTACATGATACAAATCTGTCTCTATTGATGAAAACATAAAGTTTAAAAGTTCTAAACGTGCATACTTAGGCCAAAGAGATAAGAATTTAGATAAACTGCGAATATAAAGCCCAACGCAAAAAGCCAGTAGAGTTGTGTGCAAATAATGGTAGTAAGTGGACCCTAACTAAACCCTTACTGAACCCTAACTGGACTAACTAACCTTTATTGGGAGACCATTTCATTGGTATTCGGTACCATTCCTTTGATTAATGTTCTAGTTATTGGTCAAATAATTTATGTATCACTTGCGCTGCGATCTTTCGAGAAAGATGTTTCTTGTTTAGTGCCAAAGGACATACAGCTGTTACCGAACAACAAATAAGTTTTGTTGTGTCCAATATCATCTAGATTCTAATTTTGGACAAATCTGGAAGCACTGAGTTTTGTTAACAAGTTTTGTTGAAGTTAATTTGAAGTGAAAATTTAGCATCGTTGTTATAACAGATGATGCGAAATGGCGACAGTATATTTATATATATACAAGTATCAGGGAGTAAATAATTAAATCGTTAATTAAAAGAAAACCCGACTGCGTCAAATAATTTTGATGTACCCAGTGTTACTCTCACGACAGACGAATCTAATGATACCTCTGAAACTCAAATGCGACAAGCCGTTTAGGCTCTAGAGCGTGCCAAAGAAATACACATACATGCATAAGCCTGAAAAACATAACCCAGATCTTTCTGGGCCCTGGGGCAGTCGGGTACAAAAAAAAAGAATAGCGCAATGTAGCTAACGCTTAGCGCCATCTATCCGCACCCGAGCTCATAATTTGGATGGGTCCACATAATTAAAAATATATTTTATTAAATCGCGTGTCATGTGTAAACTATGTAACTAACACACGCTATTTTATAGTTCTGGCCACATTATTATACAATGTATCCCTAGTGTTATTATACACTGTTTTATTATTATATTTTTTAATATCTATGGACGCTTCAAATCACGTCAGTCTGGCACCGTGCTAAGTATAATTTATATGATACATATATATTTAAAACTTTTATTATATTATACTCATATTTAATGGGTGTACATAAATGACTCAGGAATACTGTGTGCTGAGTGCGAGTTTTTGTCACTACTCGCCGTGAAGAAGTAACAACAATTTGTATGGCATCGAAGCAGCGCCTCTAGTGGCAAACAATGGTAACTAATTCGATGCCATATAAATTATAGTTAACTTCTTCACGGCTAGTAGTGACAAAAAACTCGCATACATCATAGAGGTAAACTTTTTTTGTTCCCTCGGCGTGATTTGAGCCCTCCGGCTCCTCCTCCGGCTTGAGCACCGACGCGCTTAACCACTAAGACACACCACAGAGGTCGTTAACATCAAGTCGAATAAAGTTCAGCGTTATATTAAAGCGCCTTTAAAACTTAAAAAGCAATATCAAGTTGCGCAGCGTCTCGTATCATTCTCCTTATATCTTAAGTGTATACTGGTATTCACTATAATGTAGCTTTTATAAAGGACAGATTATTTTTTTTTTTCTCGCTTTTAAGAGAATAGAAGAATGGAAATAATGTTTATTTGGTAGAAATAAACTCAACAAACAAAAAAATAACTACAATACTAGTTCCTATTTTACCAAATAGGCGCTCACTCAGCATATGTTGCAAAATGGCAGCGCTGATTTTCAGTAAGGACCAGAACAAACAAACAAAAAGAAAAATAGAATACAACTAAAACACTCATAGGGAAAGTGAAAATGAGATCAATTAATTATAACTAGTAGAATTCAAACTGGTATTCAAATGTACTTTATTTTTAGGTTATTACCGTTTTGTTTTCATGTTAAAAAAATAAACACATATATTAGAGTTGTCTGTAGTAGAGATTTCTTATGTTTACACGAATACTATTATATATATACTTAAACATTTAATTTTCTTTTTCCCGACGTTTTAGCTACTTTCCAGCAGCCGTGGTCACGGGAGGACTACGGCTAGCAGACCACGGATGCTGGAAAGTAGCCGAAACGTCGGGAAAAATAAAAGTGCACCGCGACACAATCCGTAAGGCTACGTTCCCACAAGCGTTTTAGTGGTCGCGACAGAAAAAACAGCACTGTAAAATATGAAATTAGCGCAGAGTTCTATTTACGGTGTAGTTTTATCTGTCGCGACCACAAAAAAACTCTCGTTATACCTAACACAAGATTTACTTTCTCTACAGGGGTGAAAAACAAAAGTCAATACTCATGCTTACAGCTTTGCCCTTTTCCAAGGATATTCTAGGGTTTAGTTCGGTTAAAACTTACGACACTTGAATAACAACGGAGCTGCTCAGACGAAATCAATACTAACGATGCTGCAACGATATCCACGCTTCGTTCAACTTTACAACAAATCGACAATTACAGTCTACTTACATCAAAATTGACTTTTACATGAAAGTGTTTAAATAGTTTTTCCTTCGGTAAATCTTAATTACCTGGATGACCGAGCTTTGCTCGGAGCTCTAATACCTATATAAAAAAAAATCACAAAAATATTTTGCCGGGTTCGAAACCACCACATTTAGAATTCCGAACAACGCAAAAATTTTGCAAACTGCCAATCGGACTGACATTATAGAATTTATTAAGTTATTGTTGCACGACGAATAAAAAAACATATTAAATAACTTAAAAATGCGCAGTTTCTCAGGGATAAAACCTAGCTAGACCGATTATTCTCCCCTAAAACTCCCTGCATACTAAATGTCATGTAAATACTTGCAGCCGTTGCCGAGATTACGATTATTTATACCTATACAAGATTGTCTCGTTTAAAGTAAAATATATTATACAATTTAAAACTGAAAGTTAGCGCGTATTCTTCAGTTATGACATACTATCTTTATACCGCGGCTCCGCCCGCATAAATATTGTATCCTAAACTACTACCATAAAAAATTTCATTGAAATCCGTTCAGTAGTTTTTGCGTGATCTTAAGAGTAACAAACATCCATCCATCCATCCTCACAAACTTTCACTTTTAGAATACAAGTAGGATAGTAGTGGGATTTAAGTATATTGGGTTGTGACATACAGTTTACAATAAGCGATACGACTGTTTTTTATCCATAAATGATATATTTTATTAGTACTCTTAAATATGAGTAACATATTTGTAAATATCTCCGAAATTTGTGCTTACTTTAAATTTACTTTTAATTTGTTCATATTTATAAAATCATAAGCTTTTTTTAGAAAAAATGAATAATAAAAGCTTAAACCCTATTCGTTTGGGACACGGAGTTACATTGTCTTGTATCGGGTACCAATTCCCAAATCCTTACAAATTATAATACGTGACAAGAAAAGCTATTTTATTTTATGGAAACACCCACGGGGAAACAAAGACCTTAGAACAGTGATCGTTATACTTTTTTGGTCAAGGGCCACATAGGACAATGCGAAGTATCACTGTGGGCCGCACACTGATAAATTTGAGGTTATACGGAGGAGAGGGGTAGCACTCATAGTTTATAATATGGTCAATACTAAACTAGTACTAAATAATATTAACTTTTTTGCTAATTTTGGTAATCGCGAGAGAGCGGAGCGGACAATAATTTGAAAACTATTTTACCGGTTAAAATCAATTTAAAAATTAGGCTCTAAAAGACTGCACACTGTAGTAGATTGAAAGAAAACATTTGGACATTGGTTCGGTTCAAATAACATTTTACTTAATACGGCCTTAGTACACCTGTCAGCAAAAAAACTGTAAGTAGTATGGCAGAGTTTCGCATATATGCTGTCTCTCTCTAGTACTAATCAAGATTAAATGGTTGCATCCTTTTCGGTATAGTTTCGCAAGGAACTGCGAAATGGCCATTATATAGACGCAGATGTTCTTCTAGTGGTGTTTAGCATCACAAGGAGTCCGCATGCGATCTGTCGGTGAGAACAGATTTTCGCACCATGGGAACCGAAAATATTTAATTCGTTTTGAAATTATCCCGCATTATACGCAGTATGCGACGGGCGAAGGCCGCACCATTCACGGACGCGAGCCGCAGTTTGACGATCACGGCCTTAGAATGTAGATACGGCTGGCAAATTATTATTCATTACTGTTTTCGGTGGTTCTATTTATCTGGTAGCTACTAGCTTCAAAACTCTAAAGATTGGTGCTTTTCTGGAAGCGCAGTTACTTGCAAATGTTTTCTTAAGCATGAAATAATTTATAGTAATTGAAATAATTATTTATCCAATATCTTTTATGTCATATATGCATATTTTATTTATTTATTGTTCAATATTTCACAAAAATAAACTTTATCAGTTTGGCTTGATGCGATCGGCCTTTCCATCCTGACGTAAACAACTCCTGAATTTTGAGTTGGAAGATTTGTAAAGTGTCGGCATTGAAGGTGATTGAAGGAGAAAGGCGAAAGGTTCCCTTTGCATATGGATGGACGGCATTCATTATCCTTTGTTACTGATTTATGGATGAACAGAGGAATTTAGATTCTATTAAACTACCATTAAACTTAATTTTGATTGAAATCTGCAAAATCGAATCCAATAGGAACTCAGTGGCTGAAAATATCGCTGTTAAAGTAGTGCGAAGCGTTTTCGAAGAAAAGAAAGTATGTTAGAATATTTACACTGATTTTTGCGATTTATCCTTATTCATATTTACTATTTCAGCATCCGTATTTATATAATGTCTTAGTAAGTATTAGTCGCGTCAGGTCACATCGAGACTGGTCGCGGAGCCCACTTTTTAAGATAACGATTCAAAGTTGAACTTTACTATTGAATACACAAAAAGATAGCCACTCTTGCATTAAATAAAGTTACACGTTTCATTGCAAGAGATACGCGAAGCCGATCTTGCAATGAAACGAACAGCGTCTCGTCTCAGTGTGAGCTGACCCTTAAAGAAAATGTTGACCCACCAGAATTTTATCCGCACCTGTATGCATGTACCTATCGAATTTAAGAAATGTTTGGCATAAAGTTATTGTGCAACATTGTGACATGAGTCATGTCACATGAGACTAGATGAAAAAAATAAGCAACATTACAAAAAACAATCACAAGCATCTTTAATGTTAAATGTGTCCCGACTTCCAAAAATTGCGAATGATGAATATTTATATATTCATCATTCGCAATTTATATATGAGGAATAATAACTAACAAATGAATTTATGGATGTTTATTACATTCAGGCATGGACAATCATTAGGCTGGGAATACATGATCCAGAATCCGGCGGGCCCGGGAAAATTTGGAGCACTGGAAATAGAACTCTGCGCTAATGCAATATATAGAGGTGAACATCGAAATGACGTGTACCGAGCTGTCATATATTATGACATTGACATTTGACTCGACACTTGTGTGTTTGATTTTCAGCTCTTTTATATTAGCGTAGAATTTTCCCCTACCTACCGGCTCCGGACAATATAGCCTGCCCTATAGTACTTACCTATAATACAGTAGATACTAAACCGCTTTCCTCATTCTCCATTTTGATTCCAGCAATGGCTGTGATTGAATCGTTCGTCGTTCCTCGATAATGACGACGGCTAATGAAATTGCAATAGATTGGAGACAAAGCTGACTTCATTACTGAGGAATTATCTCACAAAAAAAAATGTCAAAGAAACGCGGTTAGCCTCACGAGAATAATATCCTACTAATATTATAAATGTGAAAGTTTGTGAGGATAGATGGATGGATTGTGAATCTTGCGCGCAAAAAAAAACTGAACGGATGTAATTTGCTATGGTAGTAGTTTAGGCTTTGGATTAACACAATATATGCTATGTTTAATTCCGAAAGAGTAATTTGTTGCCATGGGAGACTGTACTTAAGCGGGCGGAGCCGCCGGCAAAAGCTACTTAAATAATATTCCTAACGCGTAGGCGACCCACTTAGGGACAGCTCACACCAAAATGCGCCGCGACGCGACGCGGCGCTGTATTTTTAATATACTGATTCAAAATTGAACTTAATTCTCTATACAAGATACACGTTTCATTGCTAGAGCGGCGCTACACAGCTGGGTGCAACCGAAATTCGAACTCTTGCAATGAAACGTATATCTTATTGTGTAGTGAATAAAGTTCAATTTTGAATCGCTATCTTAAAATTGCAGCGCCGCATCGCGTTGCGTCTCGGTGTCAACTGGCGCTTAACCTTAAATTGTGAACGTTAGGTGAACAGAGGCAAAACAGGAAACTCAATAAATGTTTCCTTCATAAGTGGAAAAGAAAGCGTTAAGTTTTATAACTTTTACCTTGATCCAGCGCTCTATTTACATTACTAGTTACATATTAACGCATTAATATAACTGTGCCAAATATCATACTCATACGTTAAAACAATTTTCGTAAAACTGTACTGAAAGTTGTTGGTTCACGTATTAGTTTATATACCTGGTTAACCGAGCTTTGCTCGGAGCTCTAAGAATTAAACAAAAAAGAATGTCAAAAATATTCATCTGACCGGTATTCGAGCCCACCACATTCCGAATTTTCGAACAAAGCAAAAATTATAATACCAAACTGCTAATCAGGATGACATATCAGACTTGAAATTATTGATTATAATAATATATACTTGCACGACGAGAGAAAAAAACATATCGCTTAAAATGCACAGTTTCCCAGGGATAGAGCCTAGCTAGATCTTATTTTCTCCCCCTAAAACATATGCATACTAAATTTCATGGTAATACTAGCAGCCGTTTTTGAGGAACCGATCATATATATTATTTATGATGTTGGGATATACATTTTTAAACTTGCAATTGCCTGCATGCCACTACTGGCATACAACCGGCACATGAGCAGAAGTTTGGCCTGACAGTAAGTGATTACCGCCGGGCGCCGCCCATGGACGCCCAACGAAACAACGCGAGCGTTACTCCACACCTATTTTTGTGAGACCGTAATATCTCTCCGATGGAGCCAGACCAGTTGTGCGGAAGTACTCTCCCAGATGAAAAGCCAGACCTTTGTAAAAAAGCAAAGCACGATTCACAATTAATATTATTTATACAAATATCTCACAAAACTAAAAGGATTTATCACTCGCAAAGTTGAATAACAATTTGAGATATTCTCATGAATTTTTTCACCAAACTTACGCACAAACTAATGAAAAGAGTTCGCTAGTTTTATTGAACCCGTCGCTTTCTTCTAGTTACAAAGTTTTTGAAAAGGTATAACTTTCGTCGATTTACAAATGTCATCTGAATGTTTTATAGCGGAGAGTTTGGGTTTGCGTTTGCTTAACAGTGCGAGTCGGACTCGCGCACGTAGGGTTCCGTACGATTATACGAATATTTTACATGTTTACTTATTATTTTTGTTTTCTTATACGAAGTTTTTCAAGTAAACGCATTTTACATGTTAGGCATCTATAACTGCTAAACTAACAAAGTTATATGAGCTGTTATAGTTTTCTTTTAAAGTTCATTACATGAACTACCATCATAGATTTTTTGAGATTTTTCGAGCCAGGCGTTTAGCTTGTCTACCACATTATGAGGTAGTCGCGAGGGGAGGGACCTCCTCCTACACGTAAAGTGGGGATGATTAATTTTTTCTCGCTTTGGGGTACCTACCCAAAAAAATAAACACACCGGCATATTTAGCGGAACACAAAAAAGGTCCATAATTAAAAAAATATGGTTTATTTTAAAATCTACTTACTTCTTCTTCTTCTTTTCACTTCACTTCTTCTTTTGTTATTTAAAGTTTCATTTGTTTTACTTAAAATGAGATCACATTAAGAACAGATTTTGCGAGTAAAGGCTATTTGTGAAAAATGGTACATTATTGAACTTTTCATGTAACCGGGAAAAGTGAAAATTAATATTAAAATAACAATTAATTAAATTAGAAAAAATGGTGATTAATATCACGTATTTCCTCCACGTGCTCTTATTAAAGTTTCTACCCGTCTAGGCATACTGAGAATTATGTTATCGATGGTCTCCTGGGATAGTCTCCGCCATTCCTCAACTACGGCGATTCGCAGTTCACCCACGTTGGCAGGAGCTGGAATTCTGGACTTAACTTTTCTTTTCAGCAAGTCCCAAACGTGCTCTATTGGGTTCATATCCGGTGATCTCGCCGGCCACTCCATAACAGTGATATTCATATCATTAAGATAAGCATGAGTTATCCGAGCGGTATGCGGCCGAGCATTATCCTGCATAGAAACAAAATCGACACCGATATATGGGGCAAACGGTACGACATTTTCTTCTAAAACTTCTCTGATATAGCGGTCTACAGTCAGACTCCCTCTGTCAATCACTACCAAGTCTGTGCGAGCTCCCAACAAATGCCCGCCCAAACCATTATTGATCCACCACCGTATGCAACTGTAGTTTCAAATTTTGTCTGAATATGTGTCGTTAATATATATTATGTATCGTTCTCCTTTGTGTCTGTATATTCTTTGCTTGCCGTCAATTTGATTTAAGAGAATTCTACACACATCACTAAACAATACCTTACTCCATTGGTCCGCGTTCCAAAGTCAATGTTCCTGAGCAAAAGTTAACCTGTTTCTACGATGATGGTAAATCATCGAGCCTTGGAGCCTTGGCGGGCACAAATAAACCCAAACCAACTTCTTCGAACCTTCTTTGTACCGTACGCTCACTTACGGTTACACCCCGCAATGCTTCTAACTCATGTCGGGCTTGGACGGCCGTCAAACGGGGGTTCCTACGTACACGAAGCCGAATGAAACGATCATCCCTACTCGAAGTGCGTCTTTTTCTGCCTTGTCCTGCTCTTCCCACATAAGTACCGGTCTCCCTGAACCGTTGGATACTGCGATGGATCGTTGAAACTAGTCGACAAAGATCTCTGGATATCACTCTGTAGGTTTGACCATTTCTTCGCATTTCTAGTGCCCTGGCAATCTCCGTTGGGGCTAAGTCAGGCATAATTCAGTCCTCAACTCCAAAAAGATACGCGATTAAAAAAAACTAACAAAGAACAGTATTTCAATGTAATTTTAAATCACACTCAGAAGGAATAAATACTCAAAGTTCGCTCCAGATAAGGTGTATTTGAATAAAATTAAAACAATTGCATAGAATGTGATGTTCAGTTGTTTTCTTAATTTGAAAATATTTCTTTTTAAATTATATGACGTATAAACCAGCCAGCAACCTTATATGATACTGATATCAAACCTTTATTTTATGTTCCGCTAAATATGCCGGTGTGAGTATATTCTCCGTTATTTAATTTTAGCACTTTATCGACGTGGTAAATACATCCATGCAAAGTTTCATCTTTCTAGCACTCACCGTTTGGACGGTAAGCTGAAGACGGACGGACGGACGGGCAGGACGAAACCAAAAGTGATCCGAGAACTACGGAACCCTTAAAAAGAACAGACAAATTTAGTTTGGACAAGAGGGCCTATTGTCTGGCACTGTCAACTTTACCCAATACCACTTGCCTCATCTCACAAAATATTGTAAAAATATCAAGCTTGACAATTACTATCGTATTAGGGTCGAGTCACATCGATACGAAACGGTAGCTATTCAATATTGAACTTGATTCATTACACAAGAATATACACGATTTATTGTAAAAATCAGAGTATCTTTTTGTGTAGTGAATAAAGTTCAATTTTGATTAGCTATCTTAAAAATGCAGCGTCGCGTTTGTTGCGTCGCGTGTCGTCGCTGTGTGAACTGACACTTAAAATGATTAGTGATGACATATACCTATAGCAAAGTAAAAAGATTTAGGATCTGTTTCACATTGTATTGATAAGCGTCAGATGGATGTTATGTCTCAGTCGCTAAGTTTAAAGTACGAGTAAGCAGCGACAAAACTTTTGAGTTAGCTATCCGACACTTCTGAGACGATTTTGAAACGGGCCCTAATCTATTAATATTGTAGTTAGCTACTTTTCAAAATGGAGAAAACGAAATAGCTTTTTATCGTTTTCCATCAGATCTTATTTGCCTTAGTAAGTAAGTATTCTGTTTAAATCCAAGTACACAAAACAAAAATGTTAATATCACAATATTAGCATTAGATATTTTACATAAAAGGGCAGACTTTACTACAGACTACTACAGAGATTAAGAGTAAGAATAGCGAAGAGGTTGAAAACCCTTCAAAACCCTTCATCTTGAAATATGCAAAATCGTACCTTAAAGTTTGGATATTTTAAAAGTTCATTATTATTCTAACGATGTGGCTGTGATCAAAATTTGACTAAATATTTTAATTTTCAGCCATCTTCGCTACTTTGTTGGACGAAAGTGTGATTAAGATTTACTCCAAGGGAAATTGTGAAGTCAGATTTTATATGCTTTTCGAAGTATTAATCAAAATATAAGTAAATATAAGTTAAAAGTAGTTTCGATAGATATTGCCAATATCCATAGACGTTATTATATTATAGACGAGGCATGTCGAGGCAAAAATTGCCCCACTTAAATGACGCCACTTTTGGGGTAGTTTGGGGTGATTTTGACATTTGAGGTATGGTGAAATCAAGATGGCGTAACTTTTTCTTGTATCAAGATTTGTTCTGTCAAATGTACGTCATATGCTATGAATCATAGTCTATCTTTAGTTTTGAAATCTTTGCTAATATACTACAACTGTACATATATTATGTACTGTATTCCCAGATATTTCTATATCGTACAGTATCCTCTGTCTCTATAAGTTTGTTGTCATGATGTACTACAAAACCGGCAAAGTCCGAGTCGGACTGGCGCACGAAGGGCGTACAAAACGAAAAAAAAGCACGTTTTTTGTATGGTAAACAATTATTTTATTCTGTTCTTTTAATTTTATTCTGTCTTTGTATTTTAAAATTTCAACTGTCTATCCATCACGGTTAAGACTGGTGACAGACAGACAGACGGACAGACAGACACCGTAGTCTCAGTAGTCCTGTAGTCTCAGTAAGTAAATCTCAATAATAATCCCTTTTTGAGTAATGAATCCTAAAAACAATCAAGGCTGTGTTTTTTTTTTTAATAAAACTCAAATTCTATAATATTTATTGCTGGCTAGCGATGCGTATGAAGCGTTTCATTTCAGACAGGGTTTAGGACAAGAGAAGTGTACATACGATTCGTCAAACGAAAGATAAAAATATATTCTGTAGACAGGAGCTTATCAAGTCCCTTTCTATAGTAGTTATAGTAGATACATGTAGGTTGTGTACCAGCGTTGACAAAGACGTTTCTCGCCTTACATTGTCACGCTCAAACGGTGAATGAAAACTCTAGAGCTGTAGCAAACCGGATGTATGCGGTACTGAGTAACGGGTGCGCCATCTAGTAGTAGTAGTAATGAAACGTTACACACCAATATATTTCGTTACTAGCATTTTACGTAGTATCGTGATATAATTCAAAAAGTGATTCAAAATACGGAAAAGTGATAAAATGCACCTTACGCAGCTTGGTATGTAATGTTTAAGTATGTTTTCTACTAATTACGAATGTTGCGATACCGCGACATCACACTATACGCGTACGCAATACGACTTGATTCGTTGCTCTAACATAACATAGCATTTTATGAGGTATCAGAAGTAACGAGTAACGTAACTATACTATAGTACCGAGTACTAACTGTTATAGTAACGAATACGTAAGGGTACGCTTTTTTTCGTTACCTACTTTTACACCTCTAGAAAACTCTCTATTTGAAGGCACGTGAAGAGACGTAGGTGTTATAGGTGTTTCTCTATACACTAAGAAGGCTTAACGGATCGCTAGTAAAATTATATTCTTTATTATGTGGATAATTATAGACATTGAATTAAAACTAATGAATTCTGTTTGATTTTTTTATCTAACTTAATGTTAAATACAATAATATAACTATTTTTCCCCTTGTTCCGTTTTCAAAACTTAAATTCCGTACTTAGTTACGTAGTAACTACAAGGAATCCTTATAGTTTCGCTCTGTCCGGCTGTCCTTCCTTGATAACTTTGGTAATTATTAATATAAATTTTGCATAGTTACAGATTGCATAGTTAATTTTTGGCTTCATGTAATAATTAAGATTTTGTATTTTAGGGGCAGCTCCCCATACATACGAAGTGGGATCTCGTCGAGCCTTTCAAATAAAGGCAAGGTTTCATACATGACGTTTTTATAATGTAAAAAAAATCTAGTAATCGACCTCCAAAGTGGTTTACAAGTTGCCCCCCTCCCCTGGCTATGAGACTTAGAAATATCAAATTTTTTATGATAGATCATGCTACATATTATGCTTTTTATGAAAATTATTTTCAACTAAATCGGACAATAACATTTGAAGTAACTTAAAAAAACCCGACTTAGACATGTCCTGACATGCTCTTGGTTAGGTTTTTAATAGTCCTAAATTTAGCATACCCTTTCATAACATCCCATAAACAATACCTCGTTAGCAAGGGGCCAGATTGACGTGTTGTACAATATTTATTTAATTAAAATGGACATTTCGTAATAACATATGTGTATTATGTTACAAAATAATAGGTCAATAAGGGTGGTGCGTGGGTTTGAGTCCCACGCTCATACATCGCTACATCACAGGTACTTACATAATGAAAGAAATGCGATTTTAGAGAAAAATAATTTAATTGCAAAAAATATTTTACTTACATTGACAACCTCTGTGGCTCAGTGTTTAGTACGTTGGCGCTTAAGGCGGAGGTCGCGACTTCGAATCCCGCCAGGGAACAAAATAGTTTCTCGTGTCCCTGGTTCATGGATATATATTAAATAAAATGTATATAATATATAATAAAGATCTTAAATGTACCTGGTACCTACCCGTAACACAAGTTCTTTGAGAACTTACCACGGGACCATATTGACGTGGTGTGATAGCGTCCCAAGATATTATATTACAATACTAACAATCATTGTTAATAAAATAAATATTGCTACTAGTGAAAAACGCGAATAACATTCCCTGGGGCTGAACTGAAATGATAATCATGTTATGGGTGTTTTATTTCGGAAATAGAGTAATTTTGTGTAAAATACAACGAATAAATATAATGATAAGGTAACTATCATTACATATCTTTAAATTAAAAATACCATAAAATTATAGTTTTAATGTTTATTAGTAGTTTATAGAATTTATCATTGTAGGTACATTGTAGGTTTGTGGTTTTTATTGCATCTGATATATTAATAATAACGTGATCGTTTTTAAGCAACATGTTACTTAATTTTATGCTTGAAATGGTTTGAATTCTATGACCAGCGACAAGAGCTAGTAAAATTATCACCTTTTTTGATAGCATTTCTCAATTTAAATCATCATTAGAATATAAGGTTTACAGTTAATTAAGCACAATAGAGGTATCCCATGTAAATTCATATTTTGCCTTTGGGGGTCTGGACCTTAAATTTCCTTTCGTAAACCTTGAAATTCGATCGTCATTAATTATTTTTGAACTAAATATACAAGAGAAAGCAGATTTATAACAATTTAGACTGCCATGCAACCAGAATTATACAGGTTAGTTTTAGACCTTGATCCAATATGTGCTGAAATCCAGCAACTATATCTTTATATATATATCTATATATCATTTCCTATAGGAGATTATTCTTTTTGAAAATCTTCTAACAAAGCCTTAGGTCAAAGGATACTTTCGTCAATGTCTACTTCGTGTTCCGTTATATTATTATCATTTTCTGTAGAAACTGGAACTGACAATACACCCGGAACAGTTGTTATAACAGGAGGATCTTGAATTTAATTTGATTCAGTATCAAATATTTCACAGTCAGACTTGCGAGTCCTTTTCTTGTGCTAATTCTTTTTCCGAATATAGAAAAAATGTGTAAAAAATGATTTCTAAAACCATTTACACGACCGAGAAAATACATCAGTATTATTTAAATTATATGAAGGAAATGGTCCGAAAAATATACCATTCGCATCAATAATCTGTGAAGGCAACAGTCCCTATATTATATTAATAATAACGTACTGTTCGGATCACTTATTACCGATACAATGAGATCCTCATAAAATAATTTTTAAATCTTCTTGAAAATAGAAGAAGAACCTGCAATGACACAGAAAAAAAAAGACTGACCAGGACTTGTGTCGGAATCACCGGATCTACGTCTTCGATTTTGTTCTCCAATTTACGTATTATTTTAAGTAAATATGCATCCGAATCACGATTCCTTCTCCTCTTTCCCATTTTAAAAGCTTTAATTTCGCCTTCTGCACATTCTCCCCTATTTTACGTGTTGCGGCCGCTGCACGAAAACAGATAATGAAGTCCACTGAGTGCCACTGGGCCGAACATCCCCACTCTCCCTACTCCGACGTGATGTGGGGATGAAATGTGGGGATGCAGTAATACTAGTTTCCTACAACTAGTCTTTTAGCTTGTTTTTTGGTTGCAGATTTGAAATATGATTTAAACTCTTCGTGTTAAGGCCGTAAAATGAAGACAGTAATACAAGTTAAATATTAATCGCGAGAATCGAGCAGCGAAGCATAACTACACCATATATCAATCGTGTTTTATTAGTCTTGCCACGTAATAGGTGTATACTTGTTTATCCCGACGTTTTAATAGTGTCGGGTGGCTGTGTAAAAATTTAATGACCTCAGTTATTTATGGCTTGTAACAGACGGAGCGAACGAGCCTGTTTTAATACGTTATTTGTAATTAGCTTAGCTTTATATATACTTAACATAGAAATATAGGCTTGTTCAACACTAAATAATTATTTCTATGAAAAAATGTGTACCTACGATTTAAACAAAGGTTTTTTCTTTGAGTCATTCACGTTGTAACAACGATGTTACGATAGCTTACTAAAGTTAAATACTTTGTATGTAAAGCTTTTTTTTGTCATAAAAAAAAATCACTTGTTAATAACACATTAAAGGCAAATGCAATATAAAATATAATTTGAACGAGACAATCTTGGAAATATATAAGCGTGATCTCGGCAACGGCTGCATGTATATACATAAAATTTAGTATTCCGGGAGTTTTGAGGGAGAAAAATCGATCTAATTAAGTTATATATAATATTTTTTTTCACATCTTGCAACAATACATCAATAATATCGACTCTATAATGTCAGTCCGATTGGCAATTTGGTTTATTTTTGCGTTGTTAGGAACTTCAGAATGTGGTGGGTTCGAACCCCGGTAAAATATTTTTTTGATTTTTTTTTTTAAATCATTAGCTCAATACAAGAAATGCGGTAAAAATATGTAACTGAAAACTCGTTAAAAGGTGTATTGAAAATTAAAATACACCACCGGAGTAGCATTCACCGCGCTACGCCGTAGACGATCGTAGAACTGTCTACGGAAATTGCCTCTACGATGCACGTGAATTTCAGAAAATCCATCCAAAGCATAAAATGTCTCACTAGTTGTCCCGAAACACTTTGTTCTGTCTGAGATATGAAATAGAAATATGTAAATAGCCACACCTACACTCTACATTTACAGCTACACCTACATCTACCAACCTACTGGGGCCGATTTTGAAAAAATAAACAAAACTGATCGCAACTACAAATATTCGACAGTCAACTGTCAAGTTACAAATTGAACACGGTGAGTGAGAAAATCGTTTTCATCTGATATCAGATGCAAAATTCCTTAACAGTATTTTCCTCGCAATTTTTCCAATATTTCTCAGTTTGCGTGAAAAACTTATTGGCAAAGTATTTTGTCCTATAAATATTAATGAATTTGTTGCATCTAAAAAGTATTGTTCCGGCACGTTTATATATCGTCTCATATCGTCACGTCTTACCCCGCACGTGTGAATACACCACCGTGAATACCCAAACCAAGTATAATAAGGGTAATGAGTGTGTGGGGTAAAAGTTTTCAATATTTCCTCGCAATATAATTCTTGTAAATTTTTCCAATTATCCAATAAACAAAAAAAAGCTGACGAAAATGTATACATGGTGTAAATGTATCGTTTACATTGAAGGGATAGTGTACCTGGGCGTATTTCCTATGCTTGCATACATATAACTGATAAGCTGACTACCTTTTATCCTAGGAGCTGCGAGGTCTCTAGGGAGCTATATTTCATATGGTGCTACTAAAGGCAGAACGCGAAAAGATTGAGACTTACAGCGTTTTCACATTATCCGATCCGATATCTGATATCGGACCGATAATGTAAAAGATAGCTATATATCATGTTTCATACAATTTACCTGCATTGGCTATCGGATATCGGCTATCGGCGTCCGATACAGATATTGGATCAAATAATGGCAAACGCTTACAGTCCCTCAAGATCCCTTGCTTACCGGACTTAAGTGATTTTATAAAAAAATGCGGGGTACACATTTTGACTATCTAGTTTTAGAGTTTCGTATCTCAAATGGTCTGTCTGTCAAGACCCTTTATTTCAGGAACACGTAGAGGTATCGAGTTGGAATTACACTTAAACTCATGCGTTACGGTATACGGTCATTAAAATCAGACTACTAAGTTGAAAACAAAAACGTATCAACACTCAAGAGAATCAAAATTCATAGGACACTTCCCATTGAGCTAGAATTATTAAATTTGGCTAGTAACATCGTTATATATTACAAGTACAAGAATAAAATCTGAAAACATATTTGTAATTAAATCTAAATAAATAGGTCTAACGTCTAATTAAGAGTTGAAATTTCAAGTTAAGGCTACGCTACGATTGCTGAACTATGGTAGTGATGTACCTACTTTGCACGGAACCCTCGGAGTTCGACTCGCTCTTGTCCGTTTTTTTTAATATTTACCAGTATTACACTCACGTGTGCCAACAGAGTTTCAGTGGTTCGTAACATTTTTTGTTTGAGTAAATATTTCTTAGCACTAAAAGAGACAAATCAAATACATAGTAACGTTTGCACGTGCGAGAATTTTTTTGTGAGGTTCTGTTTCGCAAACTCGTATCTCACGTTCGCGTGTAGACAGAACAATTATTTGAAGAATATTTAAAAGTGTCGAAGGTTTCACTTCTATCATCGCTGCACACATGTTTTTTCAGTTGAACACAGTTTCACCGTTCGGTCCGCTAGCTGTTTACCGCGCGGGGTCGTCCCGGGGTTGCCATGACAACGGGCGGCGCGCGCCGCGCGGCAGATGGCTCCCCGCCACCGCCGCGGTCGCGCGTGACGTCACAGTGTAGTGAGTGCCATGTCATAGTGTCAGGATGCCGTTCGAGAGAACAGGTAAGAAAGAATAGAATGTAAGAAAGAGTGACACGCAAGAGGGAATGGTGCGCAAGAATTTTCCATGTTTTACTCTTTATACATGAAAAATTTTTCGTTATATAATGTATTTTTATATAATGTTACCATTGTCATATATAAATAAAGCTCTCAGAATTACCTAGCTATATTCTCGGCCAAGTTTCGTTCGCATGCAGATGTTATGTAGCTCATTTCGTGTATTACGTGTGACAGAAACCGCATAACAAAGAACTAATTTTGCAGTCAGCTGACAGTGTATCTTCTGTCTCATGGGTCTTGTTGATACGTCATTCTATTTTCAATGTTAAGATCAAATGAATGAATGATTATTGAGAAAGAAACTAGGTTTCTACGCGTTGTAGTATCTGAAAAATTTCATTACGTGAAATTCGTTTTATGGCTCCTATAAAAACACTCCCGTAGCGTTATTGTAATGCTAGCTAGCTAGCAAGCGAGCTTCAGCTGTTATATAAAGTATATATTTCATCAACAACGTGGTAAAATCAAAGTGTCAAGTATATTCATTATTCCAAGAATAAAGAATTTCCATTATATTATTATAGAAAGCTGAAAGATGTGTGGATGTCTGTTACTTTTTCACACAATAACTACTGAATGGATTTTGATGAAATTTAGTATGGTAGTAGTTTAGACTCCGGATTAACGCACAGGCTTTTTATCGCAGCAAATTAAAGCCATTTGACCCTATGTATTTTATGCCAATTTTATATTTTAAACTAGACAATCTATAATAATATATATAATCGTAATCTCGGAAACGGCTGCAAGTATAACAATGAAATTTAGTATGCAGGAAGTTTTTGGGGAGAAAAAACGATCTAGCTAGGTCTTATCCCTGGGAAACTGCGCATTTTTAAGCTACATTTGTTTTTTATTTCGTCGTGCAACAATATATCAATAATTTCGACTCTGTCAGTCCGCTTATAATTTTTGCGTTGTTCGAATATTCGGAACGTGGTTGGTGGGTTCAAATTCTGGTCAGATAAATATTTTTGGGATTCTTTTTATTTATTTAAATTTATTAGAGATAGTCATATTTGTAAATAAGTCTTCTTATTTATTATTATTAGAATTAATTTTTAGTTTAGTATGTGATACATAGGTTTTAAATAATAATAAATGTATGTACTTTAAAAAAATAAAAAAATATTAGAACTCCAAGCAAAACTCGATTACCCAGGTACTGGCTGATTAAAATACTCATTTTCATATTTACTTACACCAAAACATAAAAACTTTTTAGATTTTACTCTTATTTTTTGAGTATCTTGTCAAATAACTTTGCTTACGACATAGCTAGTATTTATTTATTTATTTCGCGTGACTTTGTTCGCGTTGAACAAAAACAAACGCAAGAAATTTATTGAAGTCTGAATATTTAGGAACAAAATAGCGTACTTACATAAATCATCATTTATATTAATATGTGAAGCAAACACTTTCAGTAGGTACAGTTTTACGTGAATTGTGTAAAAGGAGGAGTATGATATATGGCACAGTTAAAGTTTGCGTGGAGAAAGGCGAGCAGGAAGCAAATTTTTTCAAAAATAAATGCTTAGAAATACATAAAATTGATAAAAATAACACAAAACATTACCTCATATTGCATATTAACACACACTACTATGCGTTTGATAGATTCTTCTTCTTCTTCTTCTTTTGGCATAGCCTTCCCTGTAATCGTTTGATAGATACTATTTTGTTACACGTTGACGTTTTGACAATCTGTCAAAACGTTTACATTTTTTATATCTAAGAGGTAGTAGAACCCTGTTCTTAAACCTTAGTGTTCAAACTCAAAAAAATATCATAATAAGTCGAATCATCATGGGCGAATTTCGACCACAGGGAGAGCTCTAGCATATTAATATGTAAAATGGCCGTTTAAGTTTTAATATTAATTTGTGAAAAAGATTATAACGTTAGTCATTAAGTTAAAACATAATATTAAGAGTATCTCCTAATGATCCCACGTAACTTCCACTGTAATAACTAACTACAGACATTTAAAACATCTATTAACACTTCTTACTCCATAAATAACAACTTTACACATTATACTGAATTACTTACATTAATTACTAAAATATGTTTGATGATTTGAAAGCTTTCATTTGTATTATCAGAATTAATATAGTTATAATTATAATAGCATGTTTTAATAATGTAATAATGTTTATGGAATGAGACATTACCTAACACCTATACATTACCTAAATTACTTAACAATTTGCCTAATGTATTATAAATATACTGAAGCAATATCTGGAAAGGGAAATTGTAAGAAACTGTTTAAAAAAATACTTTCTTTCTTGAGAATGTAAAGAATATACTTACATACACAGACAGCCAAACATGTATGGCTTAATAATATATCACTTTATACTAGACAAGCACCCTAGTAGTTCTGTATACTTATCCCAAGACATTGGTCGTAGTAGGGCTAGGATGCTAAACACACACACACACACACACTCTCACACAGACTCTACAATTGATTATATTTTTAGATGCAGCATTTGCAAGTATGCATAATGTATATTACTCCTTTACATTTTTCCCAGTGTGCTAGATTATAAAAAATATGATGTAAGTCATCAACATATAAGCCCCTGTAGACGACTCTGACGATAACTACAAACCAAATAAGGATTTTTTGTTGAATAATATATAAATAAAATAAATAAATAAATAACAGATTAAATCAAAATTATTGTTTAAAATGAAGAATATTCTTTATGTTATGTTTCGCATACATTTAAAATACATTAGTAATGAACTTATCTATAGTTTTGCTAATATTGTAATATACTAGCATTTACCCGCGGCTCCACTCGCGTAAATACAGTATCCCACGGGAAGACTGTAGTTTTTCGGAATAAAAAGTAGCCTATGTTTTAGTTCAGAGCCTAAACTACTACCATACCAAATTAAATCGAAATCCGTTCAGTAGGTTTTGCGTGAAAGAGTAACGAACATCCATCCATCCATCCATATCCTCACAAACATTCACGTTTATTAGTTGTACCTAACAGACGATATTTTGTCATAATCATGAACTGGAATAACTACCTACATACACCTACACCTACTACTAAGCGTTATCGACCACTGAGGGTTGAAGATTATTATCTACTAGCTGTTGCCCGCGGCTCCGCTCGCGTAAATACAGTATCCCTCGGGAACACTGCACTTTTTCGAGATAATAAGTAGCGTATCTTTCAATTTAGAGCCTAAACTACTACCGTACCAAATTTCATCGAAATCCCTTCAATAGTTTTTGCGTAAAAGAGTAACAAACATCCATCCATCCTCACAAATTTTCACATTTATAATATTAGTAGGATAGTACTAAAATCGCTATTAAACAAATTATTATTGAATAGTAAAAATAAATAATAAATGTAAAAAAAAATAATTGTCGTGGGCCTAAAAGCTACCTACACTTGGGGGTATGAAAAATAACTTACGATTAATAACAACCTATTCTCATACCTAACGAATACACCTGCAAAATTTCATAAAAATCGGTTAAGTCATTTCGGTGTAGTTTTGCCACAAACACACGTGAATTATATCTATATAGCTATACTTATAATAATATAAAGAGGAAGTATTTATTTGTTGCCTTTTTGTATCGAATAGGTTTCGAAACTGCTGCACCGATTTTAATTAAATTCGGCACAGAAGTAGTCGCGGCCATCCAGTATAAGACATAATAATATGTAGACATGTACTTTTACTTGTCATGATTTTGCTTCCGATAAACTGAATTAAAGTGTAATTACATTGGCCACATTTTTAATTAAACCGGTTTATAATATTATAATCTATTAACGTACGTTATTACTTGATACAAACAACCTTATAACAAAGAGAGGGAAGGAATTAGAGCTCAAAGCAGCAACGTAATAATAGGTACTTATTGTTATTGAAATAAGGTTCTAAGTGACTCCACATAATATTCTGTTATTTTCATTGTATTCTTTTAATTTAATATACTGTATTGTATTGTAATAAAAATGAATTATACAGATTATTGTATTATTTTATTTCAATGTACTTATACACTATATATACACGATAGTATAAATGTAATAAATTTCTTTATAAAGTTTATCCAAGGGCGGTCATCTATTTTATAAAGACTAGCGACCCGCCCCGGCTTCGCACGGGTGTTAAATTCCATGTATTATACATAAGTACCTAGCGCTTGAAACACTCTATTGTTTGCAAAGTACATTAAAATACGTTGAATAGTTTAAAAGATCTAAGCGAACAGACAGCGGAAGTAACTTAATTCAATACTCTGTAATTTCATTTCTCAATATGTACGTCTCTTGAGTTGTACCTAAATTCATTTAGAAAACGTTCAGGATTTTGTGTCGAGTATTGCTTGGCGAGAGATGTTGTGATGAGTTATGAGGCTGAAACATTGGTGTATTATAGACTCATTTTGACACTGAAAACAATGATCATCATCATTATAATCATTAACACAGCCACCATAACATAGTGACGAAACATTGGGATAAGACTAATAGTTTTAATGTTTATCCCGGACCAAGGCATTTTTTAAATTTAACATTGAACTGAATACTTATTGGTTTAAAAAACTATTTTTACGCTGTTATTTCAGAAAATAATTACGATATAATTGATACTTTATCCTATTACTTACAAAAACAACATAAACAATAAAGAGAAAGAAGAAAGATAAAACACGAGTAAGGTGGTCTCCTAAAACTATTAAATAACTCTTGAAGGTTTCAAATAATTCGCCTTTTCCGGTTTTTTCTTTAAGGTATCTTTTCTGTTGAGATATCTTTGTAAATTGTTGTGGCATTTACTGGAAACGTTTATTAAAAATCCAATGGTTTCTGTGGCGAGAGCTCGACGAGTTTGTCGCGTTTTGTTGCAGAAAACATTTAATGTTATCTAAGATATTAACATAATATAAGTATGCAGTTAGGTTTCAATGAAAAGTTTTGTTTCGTTCTTATCATTATTTACTACCAGCTGGTCTCTTCAACTTCGTTTGCATAGAACTTACGGAAACAGAACCCTATTTTTTTTAAAAGCAACTCTAAGATAAAGCAGCATACTATGTTAGACTTTATAGCTTTAGCTAAATGTCAGTGAAAGTCCCGTGAAAATCGGTCCAGCCGTTTCAGAGATGAGCCGGAACAAACAAACAGACATACGGACAGACGAAAATGAAAAAAAAAAAAAGATTTTTTATTGTAAGTACCGTTTAAACATTCATAATAATATGCATTAGGTGATAAGGTGTTAATTTTAAATTACAAACAGACACTAATTCAATTTTATTTATTTCAATAGATATATATACATACTTTAAAATAGTAATGATTCTGGAATGTTTAGATCTTTTAAACTTCGCAATTGATTTTAATGCCATTATCATTTTCATCGATAGATAGATTCATTAAAGAGGAATCAGGTGAATTTACTTCACGTTTAAATTATACTTTTGCCCGTGGCACCACTCGCGTAAATATAATATCACACGGGAACACTGTACTTTTTCGGGATAAAAAGTCGCCTATGTGTTAAGATGTCCAGAGTTTAAAATACTACCATACCAAATTTCATCAAAATTCGTTCAGTAGTTTTTGCGTGAAAGAGTATCAAACATCCATCCATACATATATCTATCCATCCATTCATCCATCCTCACAAACTTTCCTCAAATTTATAATAGTAGTTGGATGGTCTGCATAATGTTTATACATTTTAAATTACTATCATAATAAACAGCTTAGGTCACAAGAACTATAAGAAGCAAAACTAATAATAATAATAAATTTAAAAAACAATAATAATATGTTTATTGCAAGAATGTAGCGTTACAGAGATCTTAATCATTTAAAAACATGTTCTTGTACATTCTGCCATACAGATGGCGTGGCGTTGAAAAAAGTAAACATTAGTAAGAAATTATGTAATAGTAATGTGACATTACAAATACTTATTAGGTTTAATGTAATATTTTTGTCTCAATAGTGTCGTAATGACTTTAAGTGTGTACATGTCAAAATTAAACATCTACCGCCTTACTAATAAAAATATTTAAACAGTGGATAAGCAATCAGGATCAGTTTACACTGCGATGGCACGTAATGCTAAGCGGTGCTGCATTTTACGATAGCTATTAAAAATTGAACTTTATTCACTACACAAAAATATACACGTTTCATAATAGGTACATCAGTTTACACTGCACCTGCACTGTGCAGCGCGGTGCAACCTGACATTCAAACTCTTACAATGCAACGTGTATGCTCTTGTGTATGATAAAGTTCAATTTTGAATAGCTATCTTAAAAGTGCAGCGCCATGTCACGTATCGTTTTGTTTCGGTGTGAATTGATTCATCTCTAAATCTCCAAATACATCATGTTTCTATATAATCATATATTTCTCTCGTTCGTCGTATTGATAATGAAAGCGAAGGCATGATGTATTTCAGAAATACGATTAACATTATTAGACGGTAGTAAAATTAGCGCTAACCATGGTATCTCACCTATCCCACTGAAACAAGCTCCATACTTTCGTACTACATAATATGCAGCAAAAACATGCCGAGTTATATTTAAACAACCAAAGATTTCAAAACTTAATATAGACTACGTACATTTCACAGAACAAATCTTCATACTAGAAAAAGTTACGCCATCTTGACTTCACCATACCTCAAATGTCAGCCATCTTGATTTAACCGTACCAAAAATGTCATAATGTGTCAGTTTTTGCCTCTACATGCCTCGTCTATCCAACTGTCATTATAAATGTGAAAGTTTGTGAGGATGGGTGAATGGATAGATGTATGGATGGATGTTTGTTGCTCTTTGGTGCAAAAAACTACTAAACGGATTTCGATGAAATTTGGTATGGTAGTAGTTTAGGCTCTGGATTAGAACAGGCTACTTTTATCCCCAAAAAAGACAGTACTCCCGTGGGACACTATAATTACGCGGGCGGAGCCGTGGGAAACAGCTAGTAATATACACGTCTGTGGAAACCACCCAATTTAATTAATATTGTTCGACTAGATCTACAAAGTCCAGTAGCCACTGCTGTGCAAAAGTATTTTCATAACCTCTGCAATCCTCTGCTGATCTTTGCAACCTCTGGCGGCTTGCCAACATTTTTCTATGGTAATTACTTGTTTATATAACCTATCTGCTTCGTTAGATTTTAAGAGGAGGCTTAACGTTTTTTTTTTAAGTTGTTAACCTGATCTTGTTTTAGATTGATATGTATTTAAATAAAAGGCAAAGCTGATTGACTGATACGTGTCAACGCACAGGCCAAACCCTTAAGGGTACAAACTTGAACACGTATTTCTCATATATGGCGTAGGGGTTAGGAAGGATTGTTCAAAATTCATCCCCCAAGGGGGTTTTGAAATTTTGCACACATCATTTGACAAAAGCATCCACTAAGGCAAGATTTTTAAAATTCAACCGCCAAGGTGGTGAAATTGGGAATAGAAGTTTGTATGCAACTTTTAATTCATGCACATTGGACATATTTGCATGAAATTTGTGTAAATTCAGTACGGAAAAATAATAAGTTGAGTATTTCAGCGTTTTCTAATATTCAACCCCTAAGAGAAAATAGGGGATGGAGGTTTTAAATTATTATAAAGACATCATAAGCCGCGGGCAAATGCTAGTCATAATATAAGGGAAAAATTATTTGTGGCGCATTTTTTATGGTTACTAATTTCTCGTTGGCGTTCACACAAATCCCAGACCCCAGTCTCGTCCGTTATAAGGGACAAAATTTTAGAAAAAGTATTCTTAGTAGGTATCTTATATTTACTATTATAACGTTATAGGTACTTATAATAAAACTAGATGTTGCCAGCGACTTCATGCGCGCAAATCGAAATCCTGCGGGAATCGTACCTTATCTAACCATAGCCTATGTCCTATCTTGTGGTATATTCTATATCTATGCCAAATTTCATCAAAATCGATCCAGTGGTTGGTCGAGTCAGAGCCTATTCAATGCAAACAAAGAAACAAACAAATCTTTCCTCTTTGTACTAGGAATATTTGTTGCATAGGCCAATACAACATAATCTTATACTTAAAACGAGACAATCTTGTATATATCTCTGCAAAGTGTAATCTCGGCAAAGGCTGCAAGTATTTACATGAAGTTTAGTATGCAGGGAGATTTGAGGGAGAAAAATAGGTCTAACTTTTATCGCTACCCAGGTACTTATACATAGATATGGGAAGAATATGAATAATTTAGATCCTTTTAACTAACAGCGTAATCCGTTCTGTGTTTTAAGCTGTATGTTAATAAACAAGACGAATTATTGTGCTTAACAGTAGTCATAGACCTATATATTATTGACGAGGCACGTCCAGGCAAAAAGTGTCCACACTTACCTAAGCTCCCCCACTTTTGGGGTTGTCGAGATTTAACATTTGTCATCTTGACATTTTGACATTTGCTTTCCGCATGAGTGTAATCAGTCCGCATTTAGTTGGCAAAATCTTCTGAAATCAAGGTGGCGTAACTTACATACAAGTATGAAGATTTTTTGTCAAATGTACGTCATAGCCCATCCTTAGTTTTGAAATCATTGTCGCATAAGCTATACGTGTGTCTTATGTGACGCACTACATTCTAACTGACATCTGTCATGGGTAAAAAAATTAAAATCATCAAAACAGTTGCTTAGGTTAGGTTAGGTTAGGCCTTCCAGTTACACGCTTCCATCCCAATTCAAAAATTCACCCTTACAGACTCAAGAAATAAAGGGAAATGATGTTAACCATCACATTATGTGTAGATGCAAGTTTCAGAATAATATTGAACGTACAGACCACTCGCATTTAATTAATTTATCCAGAAGGCGCCCCGGAGGCAGCGTAATGCAGTCCAAACAGTTTAAGTAACTGAGTTGACCGTAATTATTTATATACTCGTACTCTCAAGAGTCAAGCACATTTCTATTTAGCCTGTATACTAATAACGCCCGATTTCTGAGGTTTTTTGTCGATTGTTTATCTAATAAATAGCGGTTTTGATTGGTTTACGGCTTGCGTTAACCAAACTATTTGACACTCAGTTATGATTACTAATTTTGCTCAGGGAGATTGCATTTGCTCAGGGAGAGTTTGCCAAAATTATTTCTATACTTTATGATACTTTATGGCTCAGTGGTTAGCACGTTGGCGCTTAAGCCGGAGGCCGCGGGTTCGAATCTATACTATGTTCCTCGGCCATGAATGTATATCAATTATTAAATATTAAGTGTATAATATAGTAAAAATCTGAAATATATGTATAGTATAAAAGTAATAAATAAAATTTCCGTTGTCTGGTCTCCGCAACACAAGTTCTTCGGATACTTAGCATGGGGCCAGACTGACGTGGTATGAAGCATCCATAATTAATGGACACTTCACACCACGTATTAATCATGACAAAAATATTATTATAATGACAATGACGCTGTCGTAATATGTACTACAATTAGCCAGCTAATATTAATCAAGGCGACTCATTACAGATCAGCTTCCGACTAATTAAGCGCCGTGACAATAAGGCTTTTGTACACGCTGGTGTGAATTCCCTAATTATTATTGAACGGCTGAATTCTAGTACGCTACTTAAAATAACCTAACCAAGAGCACGTCAGGACATGTCTAATGAGGGTCCCGGAACTATAAACGCGTAATAGGTTTTTTCAAATGACTTCAAAAGTTACTGTCCGATTTCGTTCAAAATAATTTTCCTAAAGAGTATTTAGCATAATCTATCAGCATGAAAAATTGCTATTTTCGAAGTCTCATAGTTTAGAAATGCAACGGACCAATTTATATTTCACTTTGGAGACCGATTACTCAAAAATGGTTGAGTTTATAAAAAAGTTATATATGAAACCTTGCTTTTATTTTAATAGATCTATTCAAGAATATTCCACACGATGGGGTATGATGAAAAAACCTTTTTCATCCCCACTTCACATGTATGGAGGAGCCACCCCTAAAATGTAAAATTATTGTTATTTTACGATGCCAAAACCGATATCTATACACAGTCTTTAAGTAAACCAAATTTCATCAATATATATTCATAATTATAGACGCTAGAGGTACGGACAGACAGACGGACGGACAGAGCGAAACTATTAGGGCTCCGTGAGTATTACAGAATCCTAAAAATGCGCGTTTTTGACCCGCTGTTTAAAAAAGGGGCAAACACAAACCAAAATATTATACTATTAGAATGTTCAGATACATACAGAAGCGGAGATAATCAATAAAATTTTAATCTTGTACTTTAAACGAGCTAATCTTGTATATATAACTGTTATCTCAGAAACGGCTGCAAGTATTGTATACAGGTTAAGTATTAAGTATACAGGGAGTTTTGGGGGGAGAAAAATCGATCTAGATAGGTCTTATCCCTGGGATACCGCGCATATTTAAGTTATGTTTATGTTTTTTTCTGTCGTGCAACAATATATCAATAATTTCGACTCTATTATGTCAGTCCGATTGGCAGTTTAGTATACGTATGTGTAATTTTTGGGTTCGAAATTCGGAATGGGGTGGATTTAAAACATGGTAAAATATCATTCAATGAAATCTTTTTTTTTTTGTAAATTTACTAGCGCTCCAAGCAAATCTCGGTTACCGGTTTTTTTGGGCTCGGTACTCATATCTTATATGATTATTCGTTGAGTTAAAATATCACAGTATTTATCCCACCTCCTGCAGATATGCGACCTATGCTGTTGTAAACCAGCTAATGCAATTAGGATTGCATCTAACCTAATTTAATCATTGATCATGGTTCTGTAGTAAAAGTCCCAATGTCCTTTAGGGGCTATAATCACAGGTTGTCACTGTCTCAGTATATCTGAACGACAAAGACGGTATGTGACTTGAAAGCCTTTTAATTTAAGAAGGCATTAAGTAGACTAGTTATTAGTGCTGGCTCCACCTTTACCTTTGAACTTAATGCCGACGACATAAGGACCACTATCATAGAATCTCCAAGGTAAAATAACTCTGAACGAACTGTTCATGGGACTCGAGTATTGGCAGTTGACTGAGGCAGTTGACAGAGGCAGTATTGATGGCTGCCATTACCCGGGCTATCGGATGTCCCACGGGATATAGTCCTATGTCGGCCGAAACTAGCTCGCATCCGGATTGGACTGACTCGAACTGGATTAAAGCGGATGTGTCTTGTTTTCTTGGTTTGTTCATTCAATGAAAGTCTTATCTTAGATGACTGAATATAAACATGACAGCGCAAGAAAAAGCCATTCACACAAAGTCTTTTCATTGTGCTCTCAAGTTCAGATTATGATACTTATTAGAATGTTTAATATATAAACAAAAATAAAATCAATAAGTAACTACTGAATTATCAAGCAGTGAGCAAATTAATGATGATGAATTATAGATAAGAACACTCTCTATCATGTCAGCTTTCAAACAAAAAGCTGGATCAAAATTTATCCGTTTGGGAGCTACGATGCCACGGATAGACACAGACGCACACACAGACAGACAGATAGACAGACACGTGAAACTTACAACAACCCTGTGTTTTCGTCAGGGGTTAAAACATACTCGGTAACTAGTATTTATCAGAGATAAGGACAATTTTTAACACTATAAAATGTACCGTCCCCGTGGTTCAGTCCCATTCTTTTACACGCAAATTAAGTCGCGATATAATATTAGCTATATATATATATATATATATATATATATATATATATATATATATAATATGCCCTGGTATATTTTTGTTGTGTTAAATAAAGTTTGTTGCTCATAATATTTGACTTTGACAAGTAAACATTTACGCAGAGATTTCCTAAAGGTAATATTTTGCTCAATCTTTAAACATAACAGTTCTTATTATTATACGGGTAAAATTATTCAGAAAAGTTTAATATAAATTTACATTTACTTGTTTTTGAGAAAAATTACAAGAAAGGATATTCTAGCGGTAAACGGTCGCGAGGCACCCACGCAGACGCGTTTACGTTTTCAGTCTACGATGAATGCAATAATATAGGAATGCACGCTATCCTACCTTATTAGATGTCCCCCACAAAAAATCATCGTCATCAGTTAACTGTATGATAAGATATCTCCAAAACTCTGTACATATCGTCATCAGAATAACACGAAAAGCTAGATCTATTTGAGTATGCTTGTATCGTGTGACCTAAGGGTCAGTTCACACCGCGACGATACGCGGCGCTGCATTTTAAAGATAACTATTCAAAATTGAACTTAATTCACTACACAAAAAATATATGTTGCATATAACATCAGTCATACACTGCATATGCGCAGGTGCAATTTTATATTTGAACTCTTACAATGAAACGTGTATGTTCTTGTGTAATGAATAAAGTTTTCAATAGCTATCATAAAAATGCAGCACCACGTCTCGTATCGTTTCGTTTCAGCGTGAATTGACCCTAAAATGAAAGACAAAGGTACTCGCTTCTGAAATTCTATAGAATTTCTGGGAAAAAAGATGTTAATGTTATCAAGCTAAATGAAAAATTCACGAACCTATTCATAGATCTACTTCATACTCAGGTATGTGGACTGTTGCGTAATATTAAATATTAAAATTGAAGTGTCCGTTTGTAATTTCAAATTAACAGCTATGAACTAAATGATTATAAAAATATATAGGTAGGTTACGGTACTTACAATGAAAAAATATTTTTAAAATTTTTATCTGTCCGTCCGTCTGTCTATCTGTCTTTTTGTTTCGGCTAATTTCTGAAACGGCTCACGGGACTATCACTGGCAGATAGTTGATGTTACGAGAAGTAATTTAAGCTACAATTAGGGTTCCGTTTCCGTTAGTTCTATGGAAACGATATACGACGACGAATAATAATAATATGCATTTAACAAACTCATGTCTCTGTTTGTTAACTAACATATTATTGCCATTGCCAAATAAATTTCTTTGAGAATTTGGCGCATACATTAATTCTTGTAACTTTACAGTAATATACTAACCATATTCGTTGTGAAACTGTAATATGAAACTGGCTCAGTTTCTCCTAAAATTGGGTGGAGGTCAAGAAAACTTCAGAAGCTTGACAGTTTAGTTTCGGTGCACTTAGAGACAAGACTTACTAAGCTACGTTTTTGTAACGCGTAAATTCTTTAAATATATATTATTCGATAGAAAAAGTAAATGTTATGTCTTTTAAGGAGCTAAAGGTCCTTACAGAGGACAGAGAGAAATCTCTTAGCGGAAGCTCCACCGAGAAGAGCTTAGCTCTTAGCTCTTAAATAAAAAAGAAGAAATTCTTTAGATATATTTCTAATGAAATGTTAGATATCCTTACCTCATTTTTTGTTTATTGTATTTAATAACGATGATTACATATAACGTATGACGTAACATCATAAGGTCAGTTTGTGATTAAATATGTTCAAAGGACACTGGCGAATCCTGTCCGATTTTCCATCAGGAGCGGCCAAGTTTGGAACATATGTGGTTTTATAGTACTTAAAAAATTATTATAAAAAAATGTAATTGGGAATAAGTTATAAATCCCCGAATATCAGAGAATTCATGTGCAAAATACGTACTTATCTGTGGGTATGTGTGGTTGTCATCATATCTATATAGTCTATGGTTATCATATTGTAAATTGTCAGTTTGAGTCAAAAAAAGCTCCATCTAGTAGCCTAATATATAAACACACCGGCATATTTAGCGGAACACAAAAAAGGTCCATACGAGTAATTAAAAAAATATGGTTTTATTTTCAAATCTACTTACTACACTTCTTTTGTTATTTAAAATTTCATTTGTTTTACTTAAAATGAGATCACATTAAGAACAGATTTTGCGAGTAAAGGCTATTTATGAAAAATGGTACATTTTTGAACTTTTCATGTAACCGGGAAAAGTGAAAATTAATATTAAAATAACAATTAATTAAATTAGAAAAATGGTGATTAATATCGCGTATTTCCTCCACGTGCTCTTATTAAAGTTTCTACCCGTCTAGGCATATTGAGAATGATGTTATCGATGGTCTCCTGGGATAGTCTCCGCCATTCCTCAACTACGGCGATTCGCAGTTCACCCACGTTGGCAGGAGCTGGAATTCTGGACTTAACTTTTCTTTTCAGCAAGTCCCAAACGTGCTCTATTGGGTTCATATCCGGTGATCTCGCCGGTCACTCCATAACAGTGATATTCATATCATTAAGATAAGCTTGAGTTACCCTAGCTGTATGCGGCCGAGCATTATCCTGCATAAAAACAAAATCGTCACCGATATATGGGGCAAACGGTACGAAATTTTCTTCTAAAACTTCTCTGATATAGCGGTCTGCAGTCAGACTACCTCTGTCAATCACTACCAAGTCTGTGCGAGCTCCCAAACAAATGCCCGCCCAAACCATTATTGATCCACCACCGTATGCAACTGTAGTTTCAAAATTTGTCTGAATGTATCGTTCTCCTTTGCGTCTGTATATTATTTGCCTGCCGTCAATTTGATTTAAGAGAATTCTGCACTCATCACTAATTAACAATACCTTACTCCATTGGTCCGCGTTCCAAAGTCGATGTTCCTGAGCAAAAGTTAACCTGTTTCTACGATGATTTACCTCGAGCCTTGGAGCCTTGGCGGGCACAAATGAATCCAAACCAGCTTCTTCGAACCTTCTTCGTACCGTACGCTCACTTACGGTTACACCCCGCACTGCTTCTAACTCATGTCGGGCTTGCACGGCCGTCAAACGGGGGTTCCTACGAACACGAAGCCGAATGAAACGATCATCCCTACTCGAAGTGCGTCTTTTTCTGCCTTGTCCTGCTCTTCTCACATAAGTACCGGTCTCCCTGAACCGTTGGATACTGTGATGGATCGTTGAAACTGGTCGACGAAGATCTCTGGATATCACTCTGTAGGTTTGACCATTTCTTCGCATTTTGAGTGCCCTGGCAATCTCCGTTGGGGCTAAGTCAGGCATAATTCAATCCTCAACTCCAAAAAGATACGCGATTAAAAAAAAACTAACAAAAAACAGTATTTCAATGAAATTTTAAATCAAACTCAGAAGGAAGGAATACTCGAAGATCGCTCCAGATAAGGTGTATTTGAATAAAATTAAAACAATTGCATAAAATGTGATGATCAGTTGTTTTCTTAATTTAAAAAATATTCCTTTTTAAATTAAATGACGTATAAACCAGCCAGCAACCTTATATGATACTGATATCAAACCTTTATTTTATGTTCCGCTAAATATGCCGGTGTGTGTAGATTTATTTTTTATTGGAGTATAAAGTTATTTTCTTTTTCTATAGTTAACAGTTTAGTACTAGTTTCATGAAAAAAAAAAGTTACTTTGTGTGTGAAATAGATACCTCTATACTATTTATGTTTATACCAAGAAAAATAAATATTATGTTTGGTTCTCGTAACGTGAAAGCGACATCTCTCATTTATCTGTTAGCATATTGCCTTCATAACAAACTAGTAATAATTTCATTACGTAATTGACATCACCACTAATAGATGTCGCTTTTCCGCAAACCGCCACTAGGGCAATTTATTTAACAATAGGTTAGGTTATAAATATAACCTAACCCAATTATCTTGTATCCCCTAAGATTGATATATAATATTATATGAACAATAATATTATATGTATAATATTATAAACCAATGACCCTAAGGCTGGAGCTTACCTCGGCGTATGTATGGCGACTTGCCGATCTCCTTTCACTATCCAAATAATTCATACCGATATCACTCTATTAAAACAATATCGTAAACGTCGAATTGTATGCGATTCACGTTTACGAGACTATAATTTTGGAGTTTAACTAAGTATTAACTGGATCGATTGTGAATTTTAGCATTTTTAATTATGAGGATTATTGATTTTAGTCATAGTAAGGGTCAATTCACACCGAAACAAATCGATACGCGATATGGCGCTGCATTTTTATAATAGCTATTCAAAATTTAACTTTATCACACAAGAAGATACACGTTTCGTTGTAAGAGTTCGAATATCAAGGTGCACCCGCGCAGCACAGCGCATGTGCAGCGGTGCGTCGCGCTTTGTCGCGGTGTGAACTGACCCTAAGATACTGTATAATCGTAACTTTATGGTAACGAAATAAATGGTAAGATGTTTCAAATGAGTGTTAAAATTTACTAAAATTGGCCCAACTCAAAGCAGATTTGTGACGTCACGGGTGATAATCTCCATTTTTCACCGCTGTCTCGCGGATAACAAACACTTTTATAAATTCGTTTCATCCCTCCGAGACGAGTGCCTATGTTATTCACGCCAGGCCATTGACGTCCGATCTTAGGACGTATCCGTATAAGATGTCCACCGCAAAGAATAACGAAGTGCCTTTTTAATTTCCCGAAGAATCGGATTAATTACAAATTACAGCAAATGTGGTCATGCCAGGACTTACGAAGTCTGTGCATGACTGATATATCCACATGGTGTCCAAATAGTTATACGAAAATGTAGGTATTAATTTTTTATGATAGTATAGGTAGTTATAATAATAATAAACGCTGTTAAATTGCGACAAGTAAATTCCTTTGTAATAAGTGATATTCTTGTATGTGTATTCAAAATGTAAGTAAGAACTTAGCAGAAGAGCATCTAACAACTTCCTACTACTATTGTAAATGGGAAAGTTTGTGAGGTTGGATGGATGTTTGTGACTCGTTCACGAAAAAAATATTGAACGGATTTTTATAAAATTTGGTATGGTAGTAGTTTAGGCTCTGAATGAACACATAGGCTACTTTTTGACCAAAACAATATACAGTTTTTCCGTGGGATACTGAAAAGCGTCTTCGCGTTTCACACTTTTCGCTGTCGACTTTGTATGTGACGTTTGATGAAACGTCTATGGTCCAGACCTATAACTATAAATCTTCTCGGAATTAGGTCGCCGTTCTGCGAAATTCGTCACAAGAATTAAGTGGCGGGCTATTTCCGTGGACCGGTACATAGTTTAATAAGAGCCATTTATTTGCCCTTTATGGGGCTGTAAAAAATTCGTTCCTTACCAATAATGGTCTTAGATATAAAATTTAAACACGTTGTATTATCAAAATTCATAGACCTATATGAATAGTTACAATATCGGCAAAGTTCCTGCTCGATCAGTTTGTAAACATTTTCCTTTGCACTGGAACGCCTCAAAATATTTAAACACAAAGGAAGTGATCTGCAGACGTGGTTGAAGTCTGCGTGCTCACGATTCATCGCATGTGTAAGGACTTTTGATACAAACGCACCACACACATTGCAAGTGTCACGTAATTTATTTGTACAAATCAATAATGCAGGGTCCATAATATTTCTTTGAAAAGTTGGGTATCCATGTCTATGTTTGTAAATGTGCAAATCCTGTAGAAAATAATAAAATGAACAAGAGTCTCTTGATCGTTTACAGAGTCAATTCACACCGAAACGGAACGATACGATAAACATGTCGCTGTATTTTTAAGATAGCTAGTCAAAATTGAACGTTATTCGTTGCGCAAGAAGTGTTATCGTCTTGTGCGATGAATAAAGTTCAATTTTGTTTTTCGTTCCATTGTAAGAGTTCGAATACATAGTGGTAGCTCGCTGTAGTTCTGTACAGTGTTTGACTATGAAAATGATACTATGAATTCATATGAAATCTTTTTATGTAGTGAAACAACTTCCATTTTGAATAGCTACCTTATTTAAAATACAGCGCCGCGGTAAGAACTGACCCTACCGTTAAGTGAGGTGACGCTCGATTTTACTTAGAGTCATATTATTGTATGTAAAATTATACCTGCACCTCACAACCCTTACCTCCACAGTCGGTTAAATCTGAGACAAATTAAATTTCGTAAAATGTAGGTCGCGTGTACGATATATTATTTAGTACACTAATGAACCCGCCGCGCCGTTACGCCCGATTTACACGTTCAATTAAAAGTTTTAAATTTAACCTAATCCGAGCTATGTTACTCGTACCAATGTAAATTATAACGCGTTTACATACAGAAAGGGACCGAGACAAATGGAGTCTACATATTGTGATCAGTTGCAGTATCGTGCTTAGACTTTAATTCATAGTTTGCCAACCTTTTATGAGCTTCTGCGCCGTAACAAGAAAACAAAGTTCCAACGCCTTTACATCATCATCATCTTCAAATATGCAAGCCGAAAACTTCTTATCCTTTTAACGAAAATTATGCACACGGAGGAGTATTATTATGTGCAGAAAGTTAGTATTTTTTTAGATTAGAAATACATACAATAAATGATTAACTCATATTGCCCTGCGTTTCATTTTTTTTTATCAAACGCAGGGCAAAAAAAAATGTAAACACTTGCAGCCTTTGCCGAGATTACGATTGTATAATATATAAACTACTGCACTTAGACTTTAAACGAGACAATCTTGTATATATTATAAGATTATTATTAGTTGGGGCAAGATTGTCTTTGGGTTAAATATTAACAGTAACCCATAAGAAAATAAAGTCTTCTCTTGCCCCAACCAACGTTACAATTTACCTCGTTGTCCCAACTGGCTTCCCCTCTGATCTCTGTTCCTTAATCCGCACAAGAACTTCCAATCGAGCGATCGGATGTTCCAGAAGGTTCCGTAATCTGTAAAATTAAATATTTCGAGGATTTACCCCGTTTTCCATTATATTAAGAACCTTTTCGTATGTAAATCCATTTCATTAATACCTTAGTATATTTCCACGACTAAACTAATTGCTCAATCAACTTTCGGCCGAATTTTTATTCGGCTCATTCGTGCCGAAGCATGGCTCTCTTAAGCACGATTATTAGTACTTAAATTATTTTCATTTTTTTATTCTTACTAATGGTTGGGTGCATAATAATATTCTATGTTTTTTTGTTTCCCAAGGATTGCTTGAGATTAAAATATAATAAAAACGACCTATTTATTTTATTTACGGAATTTGATAAATCGACACTAACCGAAAACGCCTCTCGAGTAGTGGCCTCATTCTAACAAGAGCAGTTTGGGAGTTCATAAAAATGCACATCTCTACAAATTCGTGTCTATTTCCTCCATATAGAACTGGAAATTGAATGATAAATGTACGTATGAAACGCTCAATACATCTGTTCCGATTGATCCTTTTCCAGTGGCGTTGAAAGTTCTCATCCTGGGAGGCAATTCTCTTGAATATAATCGCTTAAATCTCGTTTGGATTATCAGGCTATTCCGCTCGCGCGCGCACATATTGACGTTTACAGGAATGAGTCAGAGCGTGGACCGAAACGGGACTATATCGAAAAAAGCTAAGAGAATTAGGCTTCAGGGGGCCTAGCAGGAATATTTGACAGCTGCGTAAACGTAACGTTATGGAATAAAACTTGATTGGGCGCTGTCATGATTTTGACAGGTTCTCGTACAATTCTCATTCGATAACGTTACGTTTACGCCGCTGTCAAATGTTCAGGCCCACTGGATATTAGTTTCTCTTTTTCAAGATAACATAATATACCGGTATTTAAACTAGCTTTCTCATATTGCTGTCTTATTTTTTTTATGTAATGCAAGTCGATATAATATTTTTTTAAATGAAATAAAACAGAAAACTAGCAGACGGATCGCCTGATGTTAAGCGATTACCGCCGACCATAGTCACTCAGGAGGAAGAGGAGGATGCAACACACCAGAGGAGTTACACTTGTAACTCCTCTGGTGTCACGCATTTGCGTTCCTGCCTCCTGGCCCATAAAATGCCCAACGGCCAACCCCCCATGGACCTCCGGTAACCTCAAGTTTTTTAGAGTATCCATAGTTAAAATTGTAAATGATTGTGAGGATGTTAGAACGTTAGCTCGTTTGTTACAATACCGTTTTGTAAGCCTAGATAAATATCTAGGCAATCATTTCGGCAAAAATCTGTCCAGACTGACTAAATAGTCAGTCTGGACAGATTTTTGCCTAAATGACGAAACCTTTGTCATATAGATTAGAACATAGGCCATAGGGTATACGATATGAATAGAGAACGTGTTTATTATCTATGGATGCTTTGACACCACATCGATCTGGTCCCGTGGTAAGTTCTTGAAGGAAATATAATATTTAGGTAATACTTTTATACTATACTTATATTTAAGATTTTTATTATGTAATACACATATTTAATACACATCCATGACCCAGGAACACAAAAAACTTATTCTTCCCTGGCGGGATACGAATCCACGACCTCCGGCTGGAGCGCGAAGGCGCTAACCACTGAGCCACAGAGGTCGTCTTACGGTAAATGTGCAGTTTCCTTTAAATTTTTTTTTTTCTCTCCCTCGCAATGTAGTCGTGGACAAAAGCTACTTAATAATAACTAGGCTATTTTTTAGGTCATTTAAAAAGAAACTAAAACTAACAATGTGTTTAGTTATGAATGAACACGAAAATATACTTAAAGCTGAGTGCTCACGTTCTCGTAATGGCTAGTGGAAAAAAATATTAATATTTTTTGTGAGTACTCGGCTCGTTACATAATCGTTTGAATTTATTGCAACCACAAACGAGGATATTCGCAATATTCTTCTTCTTATATAAAATGGACTGTAATTCCAATGTCTCGCTAAAACTGGAGAACGGCTCGACCTTTTTGTCTAATTTTGAACTTGAAATAATTGTGGAAGTTCAGAGGTTTGAATGGTGACAAATATTGGAAAAATATCGAGGAAAATACTAAATACGTCGATTGAATTTTCCCATACAATTTGTTCACTGTGTTCAATTTGTCACTTGACTGTCAAGTAAGTAATAAGTTAAGGACATAGGTGCGTTCAGTTTTCCTGTTTGGTTTATTTAAAAAAAAATCGATCGGCCATATAAGGTTAGTGTATGTAGATATAGGCGTAGGTGTATGTGTTGCTGTAAGTGTAGGTTGTAGTTGTAGACGTAGACTAAAGATGTAGGTGTAGTTATTTATTTATTCCAGTTCATTGACGAGACAGAACAACGTATGTCGGGATAAATAGTTTCATAATTACAACACATAATAATTAATTCGTAGCAACAATCTTTTCAACATTCACATTACGATATTTACGTATCCGCACGTAGTACTTCTACGAAAATGTAGCTCATTATTGTCGTTATACAAAATTTAAGGCGCTTTTCTCGTAAGTCATTACTTATCTGAAACTTGAAAATGAAAATACTACTATCGAATAATATTTTACATTCGTCATGATTCAATTGTGTACTGTATTACATAATGAAAATTATTTCATGTATTTATTATATTCTCTAAAATATAGAGAGTATTAAGCTGTATTATAATAAAATATCATTAAATACCACAGTATCTAGTATCCACGCTATCTAATTTATTTATTAACATTGTTTTGTGTTTACATAAAGATACTCCACGGCCCATTAGCCACTGGCTGAGGTTAACCACGATACATGACGTCATTTATTACAATAATCATTTGCGTAACATCACGTCACGTCACGTGGCGTAACGTTACGTTAATATGATTGTTTTTGTGTGTGTAAAGTGGCGGGAGAGACGTTTTCGTTTCGGGGAATTGTTTCGTTTTGAGAGATTTGATCTAGGGTGGAGACATAATTATTAATATAATACTAAGACCTCTTAGGCAACCTCGCCTAGTGGTCGACATTTGACCATAATCCATATATTAAATTTTAAGTTTCAACTTTATAAGGGTTATTTTGCTTCTGAGATACTCAATAAAAATATGCAATTGTTCTGTATGGAATTTGAAAGAAATATGGAAAATTGTGTCAAACGAGTCAAACCAACACTAAGTTACTGTACAAACGCATGGCGGTGTGAGTTATGAAGTTATTAATCTGAGGGTGTAAGTGTAACTTCATTTTTTTTAATTTTATGTACTTCTAAGCATTATTTAAAAATTTAGTAGTTACTGCTCTTTCACGCAGTAACTACTGAACAGATTTTGATGAAATTCGGCATTGTAGTAGTTTAGGCTCTGTATTAACACAAAGGCTACTTTTTATCCCGTACGGTTTCCGCGGGACTTCTTTTTGCGCGTACGAATCCGCGGGAAACATTTAGTAAAACAATATTTATCACTTGTACGAGTGTAGCTCCTAAGGTGGGACCGCAGTACGCGTAACTACGCGGCAGCGGAACTACGCGACGCGGCACTCCATTGCGGTATTACTTGTAGGGGCGTGTCGCGTCGCTCCGCTGCCACTTAGCGCGGTCTTACCTTTATGGCGCCTTCGCAGCTTCAGTGGCGTGTATGACCTAATAACTGTGGTGTGGTCAGGTCGTGGCTCGCTGTACCGGTCGCCGGTCAAGTGTAGTATGCAGTAATATATTTACCTAACCTGTATATTTAATACTTTTTTTAATATACTAAACTTTTTAAATATACAAATGTTAACATAATATATACAGATCGCTCGATCAATCGCGATCGATGTCGCCGACAGATCTGAGCGTCTAAAAAGGCCACTTTAGGTGTTTCATATTATGTTTCATACATTTTTATCGATACAAAAATCGTGAAATGGTAAAATGGCTACATAATTCATTTGAATTCATCATATTAGAAAACATCGATTTTAGCAGTTTTCAATAGAAATGCGTAAAATGGCGCAAATGAAAAAAATATATGTAACATAATATGAAACACCTAAATTTGCCTTTTCAGACCCCCTGGTGTAGCAGTTTGGAATTATTTTACCAAGTTATTTACCTTATTACCAAGTTGGAAGGTCGAAAAATACTGAGGCATCCGCAGCAGGCCATGGCGCTTAGGGCGGCCCGGGCTTATAGGACCGTGTCATATACTGCGGCGTGGATCATCGCCGGTAGCCCGCCGTGGGAATTAGAAGCCCAAGTTCTTGCGGCAGTCTACAGGCGACGCATAGAGGCATTACGGTATTAGAGGTACCCGCCCAAACCCAATAGAGGTCGTCCGTTGGCGAGATGACGCCCGCGAGGACTTCTTCCAAAAATTAGAGGAAGATCTTGGGCTGCCGGGTGCAAGTAGGCAGCTGGTAGCTGCAGTTCGACCCATGCTACGAGATTGGGTCGAGTGCGGACACAGCTTCCCAGATTATCACCTTACACAGGTGCTCACAGGCCACGGGTGCTTTGGTGAGTACCTGTGTAGAGTGGTCAAAAGGGGCCAACTGCAGTCTGCCATCACTGGGAAAGTGGAGCTGAAGACACGGCACAACATACGCGGGAGGAGTGTCCAGCTTGGGCGATCTCGCGCAGCTATGTCTGCATGCATCGGCGCGGATTTATCGCTTCCTGCTCTGGTTGCCACTAGGGCACGGAGCAAGGAAGCTTGAGACGCAGCTGCCACTCTTTGCACCGTAGTCGGCGGAGCGAGAGCGTGATGCTTCGGCAGAGTCGCACCCGATACGTCGTGCGTTCCCAGTCTTAGAACCCCAAGATAAAGTAGCCTATGTATGTAACAAGGTGTACCTTATAACATCAGCTGTCTGCCAGTGAAAGTCCCGTGAAAATCGGTCCAGACAACTACCTATTAGAACTCAAACAAATACCATACCAAATTTAATCAAAATCCGTTCAGCAGTTTTTGCGTGAAAGAGAAACAAACATCCACTCATCCATCCTAATAAACTTTCTCATTATAATAGAAGTAGGATGCTCTTTTTGATCCATCTAACCCTAGAAATTATAGACATCAATAGTGCCTGTGGCAGTCCATAGTACATAGCCATTTCTAGGGTTCCGTACTCATAGGTAAAAAAAGTCTGCCTGTCTAAGCGTCCGTCTGTCCATCACCAGACTGTATCTTTTTAACCCTGATAAATAAACGGTTGAAATTTTTACAAATTTGTTTCCGCTATGACAATAAATACTAAACCCTTACAACAACGTGATTTTTTTACGTTTTGTACGGAATCATACGTGCGCGAGTCCGACTCGCCCTTGGCCGTTTTTTTAGGAATTCACCAATAGTCATTATTAAATTGTATAATATTTCTATAACTCTTCGGCAATAATGTACCGCAGGGTTTTATTAAACCCGCTGCTATCAGAAAATAATAACGCGGAACGAGATCATTCGAGATGCTTCGATGTTGTATCATAAAAATGTATTGCTTTTTCCACATTAACTACGAAGACAATAGGAATTTCATTATTAGTTTTGGCTCTAGCCACTATATTAAAATTCGTAATTTTTAGGTTTATAGCCTTTGGCGTCAAGGCTTCTGTGTGAGATATCATATTACATCAGTCTATTTACTTTAGTTAGATAGTACTGAGACCTCGTTGGCGAGTGTCCAGATTTATGTACTATCGAACAAATTGCCGCTCGACCAGGCATAAGATGAAAATCGCTTAACAGCGCCGTTGAACCGTGCGCGTGCGTGCGCGTAAATACGGACATAGTCACGTGTAAATGCGGACTTCAACTCGTCTGCAGTCGTTGCTGTCACTTCCTTTGTGTTTAAATGTTTTGAGGCGTCCTAATGCAAGAAAAATGTTTAGAAACTGGTCGAGCAGGAACTTTGTCGATATTGTACAATCACAAACAAAGTAGATAATTTTAAAAACACTGAAGCAGGATTGCGAAACATCAAAATTCATTGATTTAATTATTTACTGAAAATTAATAGCGTGACGACGCGATACTTCGCCATATTTCTACGCCGACAGATCAGATCATACTCACTGCATTAAACGTTTTATATCAAAAATCGTATACAAGTTTATATACTTAAAGGGCTTATTTAATTCATAAGGTATCTTTACATTTGCAAAGGGCACAGATTAAAGAGAAATATATAAACAGCTACATAGTAAGCTCGCGATTTGATTGCACTAAAAGCATAATGTAATGTGCCTATGGGTGTCCACTAACTTCCTTTCGCGTACGCGGTAAGCTTGTGAAATCCGGTAAAAATAGTCGACAGTCGAAAGGCCGTTAAAATTTTCAAACTTTTTTGACTATTATATCAAGTGAAATTGCGACGTGATTGGTGTTGGTTGACATAACGAAATCAATAACATTAATACATATATGTTATTAATGTGTGTGTAATGAATTATTAAAGATTACAATATTGAAAAAATAGGGTTATGTATAATAAGTAGTATGTATTACTACGTCTATGAAAAATAATAGAAAACATAAAAATATCTCATAGTTTTACTATCCCAATGATAATATTAAGTAAATAAATATTTAATTTTCTAATACCCATCTTGCTTTATTATATTATACCGATTGAGTCACACACGTGATGACGCAGGTTCTGTCACAGCTCACAACCCTGACAAAATTTGGATCGAAGTGTCTATGAAAGCTGTTCCTCTGTACGTATGTATATATTATTTACTATGTGCTAAGGGCATGGAAATCTTCCCTTCGCCCTTTGGCTGTAAATATTATATTAAGGTTTCGCATAAAATAAATATCATAGCGAATAAACGAGTCATGAGTGAGCGTTATTTTTTACCACGTTTTACCTTTTACGCGGTGAGAGGGTTATAGAAATCCGTAATAATTTTTAATTATTGTCAGTTTTTTTTGACCAACTTCCAAAAGATGCCAGTTATAGTTTCGCCGTGGATATTAAGCAAGCTCTTGTTGTTTCTGTGGTCAGTTCACGACGCAACGATACGCGACGCTACGAGGTGCTGCATTTTTAAGATAGCTATTCAAAATTGAACTTGTTTCACCACAAAGAGATACACGTTTCATATTCCGTTGTCTGGTACCCGTAACACAAGTTTTTCGGATACGTGGCCAGATTGACGTACCCGCGGCACTTACCACGTAAATACAGTATCCCACGGAAACACTGCACTTTATTGGGCTAAAATATTGGCTATGTTTTAATCCTAAGCCTAAGTAAGCCACTACCACGACAAATTTCATTAAAATCCGTTCAGTAATTTTTGCGTGAAAGAGTTACAAAGATCCATCCATCCACCCTCACAAACTTTCACATTTATAATAGTAGAGTAGTAGAATTATTGTAGAGTTTTGTAGCATAATTGCTAGACAAATGCTAATTCGAGTTTATATTTAACACTTCTTAAATAATAGTTGGTAATATTACGAATCCATTTAATTTATCGCTCTTTAAAAATGCACTGAAACTTTTTTCTTTTAACAAATGATTGTCCAAATCCAGTTAATTGTAGTTTCATTAGAATACTTTTAGCTTTATGCTTTTAACTGAAAAGTTTAAACTTTCTGTGTTAACCAATTAGTTGGGAAAAATTACTTTTATTTGAACAGCAAATAGAACAACTGATGTTTCTTACGTTACTTGGAACAACTGAATTATGAGTTCGTTGAATACAGCTATTCATTCACTAAGCAATATAATATTTCTGTTATGTTAATAATTATAACTTGCATAATCACTAGATCTCTGGCGAAAATAAAGGCGTTAGGTGTGTATAGAGTACCACACCTAAAATATAAAATTATTATTGTTGTATGATGCCAAAAACGCAATCTATATATTATATTATGTCATCGTAAAATTGTAAATACCGTTAGAATGCAACATTCGATAACAAATGAATAAGCAAATAAATATGGCGGCGCGGGGCATATGCCGTTCAACTAATCAGCGCGCGAGTGTGTTCCGTTTTACAATTTAACGAGTTTCAGTTCGTTATATTATAATATAGCGAAAAATAATGCGGAAAATTGTGTTGAATGTTGAAAAGCAGAATGTTTTTTTCACAATTTGTGAACATTTTATAATCTCGCTCGTTATATTACAATCTTACGGTGTTTACAATTTAACGGTAACATATACAATCCATTACTATAACAAATTTTATTAATTTATATTTATAAGTACCTGTACAGGTGGTAACCGAGCTCTGCTCGGAGTTCTAATAAATTTAAATAAATAAAAAGAATCACAAAAATATTTATCTGACCGGTATTTGAACCCACCATATTCCGAATTTTTGAACAAAACAAAAATACATAAGCATACCAATTTACCTTGAACCCACCATATTCGGAATTTTTTTTTCGAAAACAAAGGAAAAATTATACATAAGCATACCAATCTGCAAAGAGTCGAAATTATTGATATTTGTTGCACGTTGAAAGAAAAAACATATTATGTAGCTTAATTTTGACATTTGAGGTATGGTAAAATCAAGATGGCGTAAATTTTTCTTGTATGAAGATTTGTTCTGTCAAATGTACGTCACAGCCCTTAGTTTTGAAATCTTTGCATCCCCGTAGAATTCCTTCGACGGGATTCGAACCGGCAGCCCCCGGCATGAGTACCAACGCGACCACTGAGCTACAGAGATCATCAGATACATAATGTATATGACGGAACATTCAGTACTCCCTAGTCAGATGTACAGATGCCCCATGATTATACGAATAAGTTTACCCCCTAAATCCGTTTTAAAAGGCCGTATCCACTTTAGAAACAAAACGTTAACTTCTCAAGTTGTTTGACAAACTTCTGCCGTTCGACTCAAGTTAAACAGAAATTAGTGGGGCTTAACCTTAAGCGTGGGTATTCGATTGTCGAGAACGCTGTAAGGTTTGTTGTATTGCTTATGTAATTCAGATATCAAGGAGAAATTGTCTTCTTGGTTTGAAGTTTTATAATAATATCACACAACTTTTTCATACGCTTTTCCGCTTTATAAGTTGTGTGATATTATTATGAACAAGTATTTCCACCAAGAATCTACTGTACATTCAATCAGTTATATTGAAGTTTTATGTAAACAAGTACGTACTTGTTTACATAAAACTACATAACATATTATGGCGTTTACATTTTATAGTTAGGGTCAGTTCACACAGCCACGATACGCGACGCTACGCTGCGCTGCATTTTTAAGAAAGCTATTGAAAATTGAACTTTATTTACTACACAAAAAATACACGATTCATATGACATCAGTCATACACTGCACATGCGCTGTGGAGCGCGGTGCAACATGGTATTCGAACTCTTACAATGAAACGTGTGTACCTAAGGTAAACCTTCTAAAAGTTAGTGTTACAGATGTTTCGTCGAGTTCTTGGTGAAGAAGTAGCACGATTCTCACGCAATATATATTTTTATATAATAAATAAAGTTATATTTTTTATCGCTATCATAAAATGAGAGTGCGCTAGGTTGCGTCGCGTTGTGAACTGACCTTTATGCTCTTCACACACGCTCAAGTAGTTGTAACACATTATGTTCTCCGCACACGATCAAGTAAAACAACCTATGTTACTCAAACAATATAGAACAAATCAATTACGGCCGGTTCCAATATCCTGTCTACCAATAACTATTTGTTAACAAAGTCACATTTGGTATCGCTGACAGCGATGCCGCCATGTCGCAGAGAAACAATCCTCTATCTAAGTTTATTGAAACGCAAAAAACCGCCAAATGATACCAAAGGTGACGTTCTTAACAAATACGAGTAGTTATTGGTAGACAGGTTATTGGAACCGGCCGTAATTGATTTGTTCTATATCGTTTGAGTAACGTCGGTTGTTTTACTTGAACGTGTGCGGAGAACATAATGTGTTATAATTACTAGAGCGTGTGTGAAGAGCATAAAGGTCAGATCACAACGGGACGCGACCTGGCACACTCATTTTATGATAGCGATAAAAAATATTACTTTATTTATTATATAAAAATACACACACCGGCATATTTAGCGGAACATAAAATAAAGGTTTGATATCAGTATCATATAAGGTTGCTGGCTGGTTCATACGTCATTTAATTTAAAAATAAATATTTTCAAATTAAGAAAACAACTAAACATCACAGTTTATGCAATTATTTTAATTTTGTTCAAATACACCTTATCTGGAGCGAACTTCGAGTATTTCTTCCTTCTGAGTTTGATTTAAAATTTCATTGAAATACTGTTTTTTGTTTGTTCTTTTTTAATCGCGTATCTTTTTGGAGTTGAGGACTGAATTATGCCTGACGGAGATTGCCAGGGCACTCGAAATGCGAAGAAATGGTCAAACCTACAGAGTGATATCCAGAGATCTTCGTCGACCAGTTTCAACGATCCATCGCAGTATCCAATGGTTCAGGGAGACCGGTACTTATGTGAGAAGAGCAGGACAAGGCAGAAAAAGACGCACTTGGAGTAGGGATGATCGTTTCATTCGGCATCGTGTACGTAGGAACCCCGGTTTGACGGCCGTCCAAGTCCGACATGAGTTAGAAGCAGTGCGGGGTGTAACCGTAAGTGAGCGTACGGTACGAAGAAGGTTCGAAGAAGCTCGTTTGGGTTCATTTGTGCCCGCCAAGGCTCCAAGGCTCTAGATAAATCATCGTAGAAACAGGTTAACTTTTGCTCAGGAACTACGACTTTGGAACGCGGACCAATGGAGTAAGGTATTGTTTAGTGATGAGTGCAGAATTCTCTTAAATCAAATTGACGGCAGGCAAAGAATATACAGACGCAAAGGAGAACGATACATTCAGACAAATTTAGAAACTACAGTTGCATACGGTGGTGGATCAATAATGGTTTGGGCGGGCATTTGCTTGGGAGCTCGCACAGCCTTGGTAGTGATTGACAGAGGGAGTCTGACTGCTGACTGCTATATCAGAGAAGTTTTACAAGGAAATGTCGTACCGTTTGCCCCATATATCGGTGACGATTTTGTTTTTATGCAGGATAATGCTCGGCCGCATACCGCTCGGGTAACTCAAGCTTATCTTAATGATATGAATAGCACTGTTATGGAGTGGCCGGCGTGATCACCAGATATGAACCCAATAGAGCACGTTTGGGACCTGCTGAAAAGAAAAGTTAAGTCCAGAATTCCAGCTCCTGCCAACGTGGGTGAACTGCGAATCGCCGTAGTTGAGGAATGGCGGAGACTATCCCAGGAGACCATCGATAACATCATTCTCAGTATGCCTAGACGGGTAGAAACTTTAATAAGAGCACGTGGAGGAAATTCGCGATATTAATCACCATTTTTCTAATTTAATTAATTGTTATTTTAATATTAATTTTCACTTTTCCCGGTTACATGAAAAGTTCAAAAATGTACCATTTTTCACAAATAGCCTTTACTCGCAAAATCTGTTCTTAATGTGATCTCATTTTAAGTAAAACAAATGAAACTTTAAATAACAAAAGAAGTGTAGTAAGTAGATTTTAAAATAAAACCATATTTTTTTAATTATGGACCTTTTTTTGTGTTCCGCTGAATATGCCGGTGTGTTTATATATTGCGTAAGAATCGTGCTACTTCTTCACCAAGAACTCGACGAGACATCTGTAACACTAACTTTTGGATGGTACTTACCTTAAGTAGGTTATTGAAACCGGTCGTTAATCATCAAAAATAAATAATATTAAAAGGAATATTGTTTTTTGAAAATTTTGAAATTGTATAATTTGTATACGAATTAAATAATAATTATTATCCTTGAATGCGTATTTTTAATTTTTTTTGACACAGACAGACGGTCTACTCATTATTGTAATATCGAAAAAAAAAACATATTATTAAGCAATTTTGGCAATTGGACAAGAAATATCTCTCACTGTTGCAGGCGTGTTGAATAAACATGAGCTATGCAAGGGTTTATGCAAAGTAACGGGTTTACCGGGAACTGTGCTGCCAGACTAACTAGGTAACTGAGAGAACTGAGAAAATTCGGGCCCATTTGGCATTATGTTTTTGGTAGGCCATTTCTTAGTTGAGTTTTGGTAGAGATATATAATTTATTTATTTATTTATTTATTTATTTATTTACTATGAATAACCAACAAAAGTTACAATGATACAAATTTAAACATACATTAGAATAAGTAAAGAGCTTATTGTACTTTAAATTATAGGTTATTTCATCATGTAAAGTAAAAACCATAAGCAAAGAGAAAATTAAAATTAAAATTACTAAAATAAGTTTACAAAATACAAAAAAATAAAAAGTACTAAATTTACAATAATAATAATAATAATAACTAATTAATTAACCACAAAAATTTAAGTAGAGAAAAAACGCTTTGCACAGAAAAAACAGCAGCATATAGGTTTAATATACACAACACGAAATTTAGTCATAAAATTTAAACAGATTAAAATTAGATCAAATAAAATATGTCAGATCAAATAAATGTCAAAGGTGCGATAAATTAATGTTAACGATGATAATAATATAATTAATGATGTCAAGATTAATAATAAAATATTTGAATAAATAAAATATTTGAATAAATAAAATAAAAAATATTACAGAATTATGGCACAATTAAGTAACATCAGTGGATTCATAGTACTTGAGGATCTTTGTTTTGAAATTGCGAAAACGATAATTAAAGACACGCACGCACAGTTTTACCAAGTTTATATTTGAAACAGAAGGTCGATTCTGCAAATTAAATCCTGCAATAATACAGTTACGATTCAAACTACAAAACGGTATTCTTGTAAACGTCAAACCCGTTTTGATTGGTCCAAACTCCAAAAATCAGCTTATGACATTAAGACGATTCATTAAAAGTTTTAATAAAAGTTAAATGAAAGTCTGAGTTAATTACAAGAATTGGGGTTCTGTTATAGAAAGAGTGAGAGCAATAGTTAATAGTAGTTATAAGAAAAACGATTTCATTCTGGAACATTTAGAATACTTTTTATACCTTGGCGCACCGATTTGCTCGGCACTTTATGGCGCTAAGTGTCGTCTACATTTCCATGTAAATTTCGCGTGTATCTATATTTCTGCTCGCAACCGTACAGATCATTGTACAACCGGATACTATTGAACAAGTTGCTGCTCGACCAGACATAAGATGAAAATCGCTTAACAGCGCTGTTGGATCGTGCTCATGCACACATACCTACTCACGTAGTTCAACCACGTCTGCAGTCGTTGCGGTCACTTCATTTGTGTTCAAATATTTTGAGGCATCCTAGAGCAAAGGACAATGCTTAGAAACTGGTCGAGCAGGAACTTTGTGAATATTGTGCTAAGGTCTTATTAATATATTAATTGATTGTTGTTTTGCAAGTTGTTGGCCCTAGTATGTGTTAGTAACATGTCTAGCGTCCGTATCACAACATACAGTACTACCATAGACTAGAAAATATATATTATATTGACTTACAGAGAAACAGCTTTCATAGAACGATCAAAATCGATATAAATTTGAAAATTCTTACGTCCCCTTCAACGACCCACAATTTTACCACACAATCGAGGATACACCGTATACTTGTAGTAGTGCAATTAAATCGAAAGCTAACTATGTTTATCTGTTAAATTTAAAATCAAACAACATAAAGCCGAGAGTTGGGTTCGACTTCTCAGAGAATTAGAGCCGTCACACGTGGCATATTGGCCACTCGCGAAGGCCCTCAAAAGTAACACGGAGAGCGACATGACTCCATTAGAGAAACCAAATCGTCCTTCTGCACTCGAAAACATAGACAAGGCCGAATAACCTATGAAATTGCCGTTTTGTATGAAAAAATTTAAACTATTTTTTTTCAGGTATTTTTATTTGTATTAATCGAAGTAATCACCCATGCAATCAATGCATCTTTGCCAACGCAGTGGCAGTTTATTACTTAAATTTATTTCTTAAAGAAATCAGCTGGACGGGATGCAACAAATTCTTCAAAGGCACTCGTACTGCCTCTGTACTGCCTCTCACAAGTACTGCCTCTCGGGTATTGAATTTTTTCCCGCCAAGAAGTTATCCAAATTCTGGAAAAAGTAGTAGTCTGTAGGCGCAAGGTCTGGTGAGTAGGGCGGATGACGGAGAGCTTCCAACCCCAGTTCTTGCAACTTGGAGACCGTCTGCTGTGCAGTATGAGGTCGCGCGTTGTCGTGCAGAAGCAGCGGAGACGAGCAATTGACCAATGCTGGTTGGAGATGTGCCAGCTTCTCCATAATTGTGTTCAGTTCTTCACAGTACACATCTGCAGTAATGCTCACCCCGTTTGGTAAGAAGCTGTGATGAATCACACCGGCGCTAGACCACCAAACAGTGACCATCACTTTTCTAGGGGTAAGTTTTCGTTTAGGGCATTGTTTAGGTGCTGAACCAGGATCCAACCAACTTGCTGAGCGCTTGCGGTTATCAAACAGAATCCATTTTTCATCGCAGGTGACAATGCGGTTCAAAATTCCTTCATTTGTGTTCTGTTGAGCAGTGCAAGGAAGGTCTCGACGCGTACTTCGCGCTGGCGATCATTGAGTTCGTGGGGCACCCATTTGTCAAGCTTTTTTACCCTGCCAATTTGACGCAAATGGATCAATATTGTTTTGACGCTAACGTCGAAAGCTGCTGCTAATTCAGCCGTAGATTGTGTATCATCAGCTTCCACAATCGCCTTTAATTCGTCATTGTCGACCAAAGTCTTCGGACGACCGCGAGGTTCATTTTTCAGGTCGAAATTTCCAGAACGGAAGCGAGCAAACTATTGTGGTTGTACTGTAAACAGGTGGTGCGTTGGTTTGTAGTGTTAGATCCGTAAACGTCGTTGATGTTGCGTGCCGCTTGTGCCGCGTTGCTGCCACGACGGTACTCATATTCCATAATTACTTTAATTTTTTACGTATCCATGATGACGAAAAAGATTGAAATGCGATGAAAATGTAACACTAATCAATAAACAAATGACTACTTTTGGAAAAAGAGTTCCATGTTTTTAAAATAAACTTAGTTTGAAATTAGAAATCTTAGCCAAACAAAAATTATTTTGATTTGAAATGGCCAGTACTGCAGAACGGCAATTTCATAAGTAAGCTGATAACTTCGAACAGTGCCGGCCGAGTACTCTCCCGATTTATCCCGAGCACCTTAGCTTAGTGAATAGCGAGGTCGACAGCCGACTCTCGAGGCCACCTGATTGAGGCCGGTGGAGTTGGAGGAGGCCAAAAACATTATAAAGTGTATGAATGCTAAAAAGGCCCTAGGCCATGACGGTATTTCAAACAAAACACTTATAATGTTACCGTCCGAGCTAATTCAACTCCTAGTGAAAATCTTTAACGCCCTCTTAGTATGATGTTCATTCCGAGACATTTGGAAAAAAACTATTGTCATAGGTCAACCGGGGAAACCCCAGAAGGCACCTGGTAGCTACCGACCAATTAGTCTTATTAGTTCTCTTAGAAAAGTCTATGAAAGAGTCATAACAAGCCGCCTCAATGACGTCATAACCGCTAAAAAATTCCTTCCAGACGAGCAGTTTGCCTTCCGCAAAATGAATAGCTGTTCCGCTCAAGTACATCGCTTAACGGAGTACATAATTGCTAGTAAGAACGACAGGAAGACGACATGCGCCTTATCTTTGATATAGCAAGTAAATCCCGACAAAAGTCACGCCATTCAATTTGACAAAAAATCTTACGCAAAAAAGCGTACATGCGCCCGTAAAAAGATGAGTCCTATAAGTCTGTACGGCAATATAATCCCAGAGGTCACTCATGTCCAATATTAAGGCGTAGTACTAAACAAGTCGATGACGTTCTCGAGTCATGTCACTAACACGCTACGAAAAGCGAAATTTGTACTCTACAAATTATATCCGCTATTAAATTCGCGAAGCAAAATGTCCCTAAGACATTAGCTTCCATTATATAAAGTATGTATAAGAACGATACTTATGCGTGCGTCTCTTTCGCACAAATAAGTGAGCCTCAAATATACCGATTGCTAAGAGTCTAAAACCGGTTTCTACGCATGGAAACAGGAGCCCCCTATTACATGCGTAACATCGACTTCCATAGAGACGGCGAACTCGTCTCTATAAAAGCCCATATCAAAGAACTCGTAGAGATATTCTTTGATAAAGGCAAAAAGCACCCAAACCCTCTCATCCAAATTGCCCTAGACTACAACCACGACGCACAGACACCCGTACAAGTGGCCTAAGCATCAGTGGCGTGCACAGGATTATGACACAGGGTATGCGGCGAAGTACTCGGTCACAAAAACTTTTTCGTTTATAGATTTTTAGCATAGCTACAGCCAAGCGACGGATCTCTAAGTCGAAACCATGCCAACAGAGCAAGTCTTATATGTACTACTATTCATGTACATCTTCTACGGCAACGCAGACAAAACAGCGATCGATCGTCGCGGAGGAAGAAATTTGAATAAGTAAAATAATAAGCATATTTTAAAATATTATAACTACTCACCAGTCAGTCAGCTTTAATTTTCACATATTCAAGGTTCCGGTTACTTGAGATTACTATATCCCGATATAAATTACTAAATAATATGCAAGGTAAACAATATAATTTAATCGTGTGTACGTAACCACACAGCCATTATACGTTTCATAACTTTTAACATGAAATTTTCGAGTTACATTATTTTTTTTGCTGGTTTAATTGTTGTAACTCGGGTACACACCTACCTTTAGACAGAATTTGAAAATTTTCACTGAATGACAATTGTGAGAACTTGTTATTTTTAATTTTTAATAAACACACATTTTCAATACAAACCTCACAGTCAAATAACATTTTAAAAAAATCAACTAACTCACTAGTAAAAGCAAATCACTACAATTATTATAAAAACTCAGTAATAAACTGTTAAATGTACACACTTTCAAATGTTAAAATGAAAAATCTTTTAAGAGAACTATAAATAAACTGGAGCGATTAAATTGTAAACAATGCTTATCACATGAAATATGCAATATGGCCCCCGCGAAACACAAAACGTTTCTTCTATTTAAACAAATAAAGCCTTACTAAAAAAAAGCGTAATGTGTGCATACATGATTCATTAGATTCGCGTCGTATTGTTTTTACTCGGATTATAGGCATCGAATAATTTCCGACAAGCCAGTTCGGCGGTTTTCGGAAGCGATCGGATAGCCGAACCGAAGCTCTCGGCTCGGCTCTCGGTTCGGCCATCTCCAGCCGCATGACTTTCGCTATTTTATCATGTCGATATTCATGGGTGTGTGCGTTTGCGAAGTATGAAAATTACACATACATGCGATGATTTTTCCTGCAGAACTTATCGGCATTAGTTGCTATTTATAAAATATTAGTCGTTTTTAAGTTATTATATTTTTTTAATTAATTTATTTACTATTAATGAATTATTAAAGTCATCTAAAACGTACGAATGTTTTATTAAAATATCTGTGAATGACAAGTAAAGCACTGCATTTCTGCCTATATGGAGCGCACGCCCCTGCTAAGCATATCTTAGCCGATCCCATAGACCCGATTACAAAATACGTAACGTACTGTGTACAGTTACGTAAACACAAAACACACGCACCCGCGAAGCTAGTATCGCACCGGGGTCGACGCCGGCACCTACCCCGAGGTCCCACATCCGACACGATCACACGCACAGACATACATCCCGACCCTAACACGGGACCGAACCCGAACCCGAGTTCGAGTTCGCATCCTAGTAGCCTAGGTACACCACATAATAGTGACCACGACCGCGATATTGATATAGAGAGCTCTACTAATACCGCGAACCTCATCGACATTAGGACTTACGCGCGCGAGTCATCCCGACCGTACGCGGAAGAGGAGAGGGACGGCCCTCTCAGTACCGAAATCACTAACAACTCGAGCTCCTCTATCGCGATAACTCGCACGCCGTTAGTTTTTGCTACCGCGCGCGAGCAACCTCACCTTCAGAAAGTAAGGAAATGGTCGGACCCCTTAGCAGGTGGGTCCCCCGTGTCCCTCTCGACCTAATAATAGCTTACAACTCGTAGCATTCCCCAATATCCGGTCTGAACCTCACCCGGGTGATGTTAGGGAGGGTCAAACCCTTCCATCATCTCTCACCTAATCTACTAGCCACCAGGCTAATTATAGTCCGATGAAGCTACAGCGGTCTTAACCCGACCGTTAGCGTAGTCCGTTTCGAAAAAAAAGATGTTTATCTGTTCCACTTTCTTTAATCTGTGGTAGGTACTACTACTATAAATAGCTTGACTATTTACTCTAGGTTTTGGTTGCAACTTGGTTCGCGTAGAAAGAAAATGTTCGCAGCGTTACAGCGACACATTTATCCGATCCGAAATCCGATATTAGACCAAAATTTCAATACTGTAACATATGTTTCAGTATTGAAATTTTGAAAATTGAAAGGTATATATACCTTTCTCATTCGGTCCGATATTGCATATCGGATCGGATGAATGTCCGAATTCTCGGTAAATAAACTAGACAAAACAGAAATATTTTTTCAAATCAAACCAGTAGTTTCTGAGATTAGCATAACAAATTAAATAAAGTTACTAGATCTTGATCGTGATCATCGGACATCGTGGTGTGCCATCAATGAAGAGCTTGATACTATTTGCGGCTGCGCTGTTCGAGATTACCACCCGTATCATTAGTTTTCTAAAACGTAATTTCTAAATCAGCTGTTTGCTCCTTCAGTAAGGTTGGGTAGAAAAATATATTTTTTATGTCAACACCGATAGTTACCGTTAAAACTCGACCCGAATTTGGCAGATTGATGCTATAACCCTTCGTTTAAAAAAAAAAACAAATTTAACATCAGTGTCATTGTCAATGAGGGTTTTTGATATTTTTTCTTCCACTAGGGGGCAGACCTCACTCACACAAAGCGTCATCTGGCGGCGTAAGTGGTATCAAAACCGGTTGATAATAATTTTCGATTCTTTTTCTGTCACCAGTCGGCGCTTGGTAGCACGACGGTCCTTGTCGTGTAGAAAAATCTGCCAGATGTCACGAATTTAAATACCCTCATTGTGATGTAGGTATGTGAAATGTGAACTGTGGTCTGTGAACCTGTGAACCCCTAACTTGAGTGGTCATGTTGAAATTTTCGTTGATATTTTCACTTTAACACAGGATTTTTTTGAGTTTCTGGATTACCTTTACGATAGTAAAGGTAATCCAGAAACTCAAAAAAATCCTCCATGCTTCTCTAGGAAATTCCTCAAGTCGAGGACATTCAGTTGAGGTAATGAAAAAATTTTCGTGGATTGAGGTTGATTCGAGTGGAGGAAATCTCGAGGGGACAACTAATGATACGGGAGTGAGTAATTTTTTATTATATATAAATAATATAAGCTTAATTATTTTATAGTAGAGCTGCAACATAAACGATTCTTATTCTTAATTATAATTTAGTACAGATATAGATTTGGAGCGTACCATTCAGTGACGTTAGACGTACGTAGTGCATGAGACCTGAAAAAAAGGATTTTTTGTGTATACATACGGGCAATATACCTACACATAATATAAAGAAAAAGATATGATTAAAAAACGCGTTGCACAATATTTTTAATGGTTTAATATTAGCAAAATTCTACTGTCTACTACAAATCAATTTTATGATAACTTCTACAAATATTTCGAATATATGCCACTGGCCAAGCGATATTTCACAAAATAAGATGTGACTCAATAATTTACAATAATATAGTTCGCGTCGAGCTGATCATATAGACCATATCAAGTAAGTGGGTAGTTGTGGAAGTGACTTTGGACATGTTTGCAGACGCGTATGACGGCGTCCAAAACTATATTAAAGTAGTTAAAAAGTGTTTTTTATTTGGTAAACTTAGTATCATTTGATTTATTTTGAGAGTATCGGGCAAAGGCTATTATGTTTTAATAAAAAGAAATAATGATTATAACGAGCAACGCTCTTGTAATTCCTCTAGTGTCACTAATTTCGCGGTAACCGCTTTCGAATGGTATACAATGTTGCTATCTTTGTCTGTCAAATGACATTCTATAGTATCAGACAAAGGCAGCAACATTGAATAGCTAATCAGTTGGGTAATTATTTTTGCTAGAGGTCGCCCTGTGCTCGAAATTCGACCATAATTCATGTTTCAATTTTAAGGTTTCAACTTTTTTCGGTTTCTTTTGCCTCTTAGACATGCAATAAAATATGTAAATGTTATATTATGGATTGTGAAAGAAAGATTGACACTCATTGACAATTGTGTCAATCCTACTCTAATATATACAAACATGCTAGTATGAGTGAGGTAGTGTTTGTTGTTGCTATTTTTATGAATTTAATGCATTTCTAAGCGTTATTTTAAAAAATATCAGCTTTTGGCAGGCCCTCATCCACTTAAACTTTAAATGTGGCAAATTTCACACTGATCTGTATGCACAATTCTCGTAAAACCGTACTTGAAATTTTTGCTTCACGTATTAATATAATGATTAGTAAGGGGGTTATAGTAGGTCATCATCATCATCATCGGCCTATCGCCGTCCACTGCTGAATGTAGGATGTTTGAATGACGTCCCCCAATGAGCGCCAACCATAACGATCTCGGGCAGCCCTCAGTAGTAGGTAGTGGGAAATTATTTTATATTACATATTTAATTTAAAGTCAAGTGAAATTTAAAAATCTAAAGATCAACGTAAGTACTGTATTTAAATTTTTATTATTTCATTTAGCTCGAGCCTCAACAATTTTCAACGCAAACTAGAAAGAAAGCGTCAACGCAAAGTTTTAGCTTTAACGGACATGCCGTCGAAAGATAAACTTTGCGTTAACGCTTTCAATTTTAACGCAAATTTCATCAACGTTCGGAAAGTGTTGTTACATCAAGTGTTCATTCCATGCTTCAGGTTGTATTGCCCGTGAAGGGTTCAAATGGGTGCTCACCTATTTTTGCGGTCGAAGGCTTTTACAGCATTTAGTGTGTATGTAATGTGTGTATGAGTGTGTATGATATCCATGTTATTTCTTGACGTGAGAGATTCAAGAATCAATATATTTTTTGAGAAGAGTGAACTGAATAATCTGTTTAGGGTTCCGTAATACACAAGGAACCCATAAGGGTTAAAACGGGGACGGACGGAGGGGAGGGACGGACGAAGAGAGCGAAACTATAAAGTTTCGCTCTCTTCGTCCGTCTGTCTGTCTGTCTGTCTGTCTTCTAGCTTCTGTAGTAATGAATATAAATGGATGAAATTTGGCATTTTGATTGTCTATAGATCTCGGTTTTCACATCATAAGATAATAATAATTTTATATTTTACGGGTGGCTCTCCATACATATGAAGTGGGGATGAAAAATATTTTTTCATCCTACCCCATTGTGTGGGGTATCGTTGATTAGGTATTTTGAAATAAAAGCAAAGTTTCATACATGACTTTTTTACAAAGTCGACCATTTTTGAGTAATCGCTCTACAATGTGGTTTATAAGTTTGTCCCCTCCCTAGCATTTCTAAACTATAGGAGATAAAAATTTGTAATTTTCCATACTGATAGATCATGCTAAAAACTCTTTAGAAAAATTATTTTGAACCAAATCGAACAGTAACTTTTAGTAAGTAATTTGAAAAAAACCGTTGATAGTTACGGAACCCTCCTTAGACATGTCCCGACATGCTCTTGGTTAGGTTTTTATCCATTACTTTTTTAATTTGAAAGATTAAGATTAAGTTCTCTGAAGGAACATAGTATATTGAAAATCAATATTTTCAAAGGTACACAGCGATTTGTTTTCAAAATTTCGCAAGTCTCGTGAATACGCTTCATTCAAAAGTTTCAGTTCGTACCTACTATAATAATGTTTTTGTATAATATATTGTAAGTAAACTATGTAATGATGTAGGTATTTTTTACTAATTTAGAAAAAAATATTGAAACTTTTTAGTATTTTTTTTGATATAATATTATCTAATTATTAAATATTATATTTTTTATGTTTATCAAGTAGTAAATACCTCAATATTTATGTGTATGTAAATAAAATTATATATTATACATGTAGTCGTATGTTCTATCTATTTCCTTCATTATCCTAGCCTACTAAAGTCAGGTAACATTTAAATTAAGCTTCAAAAGATAAAAACGAACAAATTCGATTGGATATTACTAAACAGTATTTAGTAAAAATAAAAAGTCTTTTACATCAATCGGTCCTCAATCAAAAGCCTTTTATAAGAAATTTAATTCAAATTAATGAAAGGTAAATCGGCTTTGAAATAATTTGATGTTTTTTGTGAGTAATGTAGTATTCCGAGAACAACTTTTAGCGGGTGTCATCCTGACGTAAGTAATAAGGACACAGAAATTATGGTTTCCCGTTTTTGTGATGAAAAAATACCGGTTGTCTGTAAAGTCGGTTTACTGACGATAGTTGAACGTGACAACGTCAACAACTACAACAGCAGCAACAACAACAATAATAATAATAATAATAATAATGAGGTAAAGGCAATGCGAGGTAACGCTAGTACTTGGTAACGATAACGGGTAACAGGTAACGCATGAGTCATGTTTTTTCGTGCGTGCAGCCGGCTGCATCGATTTATAAGACGTTATCACGTCAAAAATCAATTTATTACCTAAGTATCTACTGCTATCAACTACGAAGTCCCGGGCAACATCTAGTAGATACTTATCTACTAGGAGTTGCCTGTGACTTCGTAGTTCGTACGGAGTTCGCAAAAATAAATCCCGTTGGAACCGTAACATTTGCTACGATAAAAGTAGTCTATGTGTTAATCCAGTCTAAACTACTACCATACCACATATATAATTAAAATCCGTTCAGTGGTTATTGTGTAAAAAGGTAATAAGCATCCACACATCCATACATCCATTCTTACAAACTTTCGCATTTATTATATTAGAAAGGATAGACACTAGGTATTATATCACCGGAGAGTTATCAGAGCCTCACAAAAATCTGGCGTGTTGTTTCGTCTAGTGTGTGCGGGTGACGGACACAAGGGTAGGAGGCTTAAAGGACTGGCGGCGGTATTTTTTACTATCACACGTTCCATCTGCTCGTTTGCCTATCTTATTCCGTAAAAAAAAAAACAATGCCAATGTTAATTTATTTGCTTCCGATGAAATTTGAATAATACTGAAAGTTAATGGCATGGATATAGGATACTTTTCCCCGTCTATAAATGTATGGTTCCCGTAGGATAGATAGAGGCTAATATTGTTATTCAATGATCTTGCTGGTTTAATATTGAAACGCTCTACTTTTGTCGGATTACGAAAAGTATTTATATAAGTAATAGAATACCAAATTTTCCAGAAAAGGTACAAAAATACACGTACATTTTATTTTTCCAAAAACTGTCTTCGTCTAACTAGAATGAAAAGTATTCACAAATTGTGAAAGTCGGTAATATTTGCGAAATGAATATTCTAAAATTATGCAAATCCAAAATGGGGACATTTGTCCTGGTGTAATTCAGTTTCGCTGAAATGATTACGCCGTATTTCTGTATTTTGTTTATAAGATTTGGGAAATAAGGCTTTAATACAAGGCGTAGTTTCTTAACAACGACATGAATGAATGAAATGAATGAATGAATGAAAAACTCTTTATTGTACCAAAAACAAATAGGACATACAGAACATAGAAAAACTAAACTTATAAAAGCACAAAAGGCGGTCTTATCGCTACAAGCGATTTCTGCCAGACAACCTTTATAATCATGACACATGTTTACATGTAATATACTGGTAGGTGGCTTTATAGACAGGTAAAGAGAAAATTATTTTAATACATATTGTATTTTAAGATTTCATAATACTTTTTATAAGATATATACTATTTAGGTACACTACTTTATAATATTTGTTAATACATACACAAATACTTACATATCGTACTATAGAATAAATAAATAAATACTATTATTAAAAGTAGAAATAATGCATACAAATTATGGACTTATAGTAAAGATCACCGTGTTCATTGTGATAAAAAATGTTCCTTAACTCAATTTTTAAATACGTGCAAAGATTGAGCACGTCTTAATGAAATTGGTAATCTATTCCACAGACTGACAGCACGAGCTGTGAATGAAGAGTCAAAAAATTTTGTATTTCTCGTAGGGGGTTTTAATGATATATTAGAATTTCGAAAAGATTTTACACTATCGTCCAAAAATTTAAACCTTTCTTTTGAGGTGGCGACTTGGGGTCATACAGTATACCATACAGGTGGGACAGTATATGAGCATTCCGCCGAAGTCGGATTGGCAGCCACTTGAGTTTGGTACGAAATTCGGATATATGATCATATTTTCGTAAACCGAAAATAAATCTAATACAAAGGTTTTGGAGACGTTCAAGTTTATTAAGCTGCTCTTCTGAAATATTTGTGAAACATGTGTCAGCGTAATCTAATATTGGAAGGATAAGCGATTCAGCAAGCAGAATTTTGGTCGGAATCGGCAGAAAATGCTGCAAGCGCCTCAGAGTACTCCACGCACCAAAAAATCTCCTACCGATCTCACCAATGTGCTTACACCAAGACAGTGTTGAGTCAAGATGAATTCCAAGATTTTTAACGGATTGTGAGAATGGGATAATGTTTCCTTCGACCATTACTGGGCAAAGATCCTGTAATCGAACCCTTGGACTGCCGATGATAATCGCTTAATATATAATAATAACGATAATCGATATGTAGAAGTGTACTTACAAACAGTAAAAAACTCAAGTAGTTTTCGATTCAAAAGTACTCGTAATTCTTGAAGTAACTCTGTCTCTCTGTTACGTAAGTACGCCTAAGCCACTGAACAGATTTTTATGCAATGTGGTATATATATTGAACCTTAGACAAGAACGTTTTTTATCCGCTGTTTATAAAAGTGGCGACCACAAACTAAATTACCATTAGATTGTACAATTTTCATTCATATCTGGTACGGTAGTGCACTCGCCAAGACGAGCCTATTCATTTCCCGAAAGTATTTTAATTCAGATCCATGAAGAAGTAGAGATGATCAATAAATTGTTAATCATATTGAAAAATCGTAGAAATTAGTTAAAATATTACATACTGTAGCGAGCTACGACCTCTTGATTTGTATGTCCTTCTTGTACTTGAGTGGTGATGATAATAATACAGCAACAATTCTCATATTCTCCTTTATTGGTGCTTAACACTGATACGTATTACATATGAGATATGCCTAACACAAAATATACGTCTACACTATTTATAGCCTTTTGGCCAACTAAAATAAACTAAAATAAACTAAATAGGCTTTACTTCATGACATCTGTCAATGTCAAAAATGACATTGACACTTACTGTTGTCAATATGCAACATCTCCCTTTTCGAGAAAAAAGCAAACTAATATTATAAGTACATAACTAATAACAATACATTACTTATCTACTCAAATTTCTCATGTATGTACAATTTAGGACGTCTCACACTTCTACCAGACCTGGTTACGTAACCGGTATTTTCTAGACTCTCCATAAGAACACAGTTATCATCGATAATGCAATTTTGAACAGGACCGTCTCCGAGCTGTGCCGAACTCATGGGATCTATACTCTCCTGCATGAGAGGCATATTGTCAGTGTTGCCGTTGCCATAAAATGAAGGTGGAGGATTTGTTTCTTTTAAATTCTTTTTTCTAGGTCTAATGTGTCCCCTATTCCTCCTATACACAACACCATTTGGATCCACAACATAATATGATCTACCACATCCTAATTTCTCTTTAATTATTCCCGGAGACCAAAAGGATTTAGGATTTTTTTTTGAAGTAAATGTCATCTCCCGGCTGAAACTCATAAGATGTATACTTCGCATTCCTGTCAAAATAAAAAGACATTTTGTCTCTGCTTTGTCTATGACATCTTTCAAACGTCGAAAATTTTACAACTTTTGGTCTAAGTTTTCTGTTTAGAATTGGTAAATTTACTCGCAAGTTTCTAGACATTAATAATGCGGCCGGACTGGGAAAATCTCCCTTAGCAGCGTTGCGGTAGTGTAATAACGCGAAATGTATGATGATATAGGTGGCGCTGACGGATTCACATCGGCTCCGCGTTTAAATAAGTTCTAAAAATATAAAGACTTAAGTTTTGACTCAGTTTTATATAAAAAATCGTAAAGCAAGTGACGATAGTACAGTGAGAGTGTTATCCGTAAAAAAACATAAGTTGTTGTGTGTCAATTGCTTAAAGGAAAATACACACTCCGAAATTTTTAGAAACACATCAAATGAATAAAATAAAAACAAAAGTGTAAGTAAATAATGATTAATGTGGACAATAAAAACAATTACTAACAGTGCATAAAAGGAACTTTGATATTAGTGATATTTATTAGTGATCAAAGAACTTTTAAATTAATTTGTAAAAATAACGTCCTTGAGACGTCAAAGTATCAGCTGTTAGTGTCAACATGCCCTTGAACTGTCAAACATCAGCTAATCGTTAGATGAGAATTGTTAATAAATTCATCAGGACCATCTAGGTTCAAACCCCACATTGACAAAGAACAGTCTTTGACATTTTACACATCTATTCTTTGAATTTTAATGACATATTAAAATTATTCCATAAAATACAAGATAAAATATAATTAATATAATTAAATAATTATAAGAATAGAAAAAGGAAAAAAGATTGACAATTAACTAATTACATAGAAATATTGACAACATAGCGACATCTACCACGATAACTAAGAAACGCATAACTACAGATCTTTGTAACATCAACAGAGGGCACTAGTAGTACTAATTATAATAATTAAATTATTATGGATTATGAAAACGTCACTTTTAGAAGACCACGTACACTTATGCGACGAAAATCTGACATGGATTTGTCGGAGATAAATCTAGATGATACATTTGTCAGTTCTTCATACTCAGAATTATCAATTAAAAGCGTTCCTGACATTTTTAATAGTGATGTTCCGGAAATAATCGACCTGAAACAACAAATACAAAGTTTAGAAACTGAAAAGCAGAGTGCCCACGAAGAAATTATAAATCTAAATTTGGAATGCTTAAATCTAAAAAAAACAATAGAAGAAAAAAACAAACAAATAGAATTCTTAAAAAATGTATCAAATACTACCATGAAAAAAACCCCAAATGTGTCGGTCAAATTCTCTCAAAAATGTGTAACACCAATAAATAAGAGACTCACCAACATAGGAATTAGGCTACCACGTCAGTTGCCTGTATCCACCCACGGAAGATCTGTAGATGAATCTCCAAGGGGCCGTCCACGTCAAATAGTTACTACACCTTTGAAGATAATAACCTCGCCCTTGGAGGGTTTTGCTTCAGTTAATCAAGTCGAAAGCAAAACGTATTACCATAATAATCCAAAATCCTCGCTAGATGGCGCCCCGTGTCGCAAGAAGAAGATACTTATACTAGGGGATCAACAAGTTCGTGGTCTAGCCTCGCAGATTCATTACGACAGAGTTAAAAGAAATGATAACACATATGAAATACTTGGCATAGTTCTTTCATACGCAAGATGTTATGATATACTCTGTTACTGTCATAAAATAATATCAACATTAAAAAAAGGTGACATTGTAATCTTAGCTATAGGTTCTAATGACAAAAATCCCTACTGTATATTAGCAAACCTTAGCAATATCCTATACATCTTACGTAAACAAAAAGTCTTTATACTAGAAACTACTTATAACAAATTTTTAAATTATTTATCCAATTCATTGGTACTTATAAAAGTTATAATAATGTTAAATATTAGTGTTAACTTTAAAAACAAAATTAAAGTTTTTAAGTAACCCCCGAAATGTCAAGCAGCGAGCTGATGATGATGAATTATAGCTAATAACACTCTCTATTGTGTGAGCTTTCAGACAAAAAAAAAACTCATCGTAATCGGACCTTTCGTTGAGGAGGTACGATGCCACGGACAGACACACAGACACACAGACACGCAACCCCCGAAGCAAAAAGTGTTATAAGCTTGTTTTTTACTACCCGACTGGGTTATGTATTTCGCGCGTATCTTGTACGTATGTTTGCAAATTCCTTTATTCCCACGTATCTTCCAAATGGCTAGATGGATCTTGACAATTGAGGTATCGTTAGATTTGTCTCAAAAACCCAAGTGTCCTTACATAGCTAGTTTAATGAAAAAAAAAAATAGAAAATGGCGGTTTTTGACGCCAAATTATAACTAGTTCAGAATTTTTTTAACCAAGCCTATCGAGTAGGGGATCAAAATAAAGGAAATTAAAAGGAGATATAAAAAAAAAAAATATATATATATATATTGTCATTTAACTAAAAATTAATCACGAATAATAAGACTATTTTATTAATTAAATCATTAAAAAAATATTTAAATCAATGCTTTCAAATAGTGGTGTTTTTGCATTATTCGTAGGGTAATCTTAGCGTACGATAAACTAAAAATATTCAGCTCATAGTGTAGTCTGTTTTCTCAATCTTGTTTCGGTCTTTTTAGTGCGTTGCTTAGGTACATTTTGTAGGTAGTATCTTTTTCATGTATGTCAAAATTGATCATATTATTTAATGTTAGAGCTTGGCTCTCGACTCGGAGGTCGTGGGTTCGATTACTGCATTGGAACAACAAATTATTGGTTCCAAGTTTGGTTAGGACAATGCAGGCTGATCACCTGATTGTCTGACAAGAAAGATGATCCATGCGTCGGATGGGCTACATGCCGGACCATGCAAAAGTTTTATACCTGCGCCTGATCTCTCGCCATCCGTTCCACTGGGTTATGAGAGTAAAGGAAGAGAGAGTGCTCTTGTGTACTGCGTACACACTTGGGCATTATAAAATGACTCCTGCGTAACTGGCTTGGTTTCAATGAAACCGGCCACCGTCACCGAAATCGGTGTAGGCGAGTTATTATATCGATATTCAGAAATAGTAGCACAAATTGATTAGAAAGGTAGACTCGTGGTAAGTAAATAACGGAAATAGTTTACTACTACTTATAACATTTTCAAAATTAAGCCCCTAGTAGAATAAAATATTATAACTACAATTTGTATAAAAAACTATAACCCGACGTAAATTATATAGCCTATGTCACCCGGGCTGTTGTTACGAATCTATTGACACCACATTTATTAAAATCGGACCAGTAGTTTAGGCGCTACGGTGGAACAAACACACATACATACATAGACTGCCAAAATCATCACCCTACCTTTTGGCTTCGCCGTAGTCGGGTAAAAGTACAATCGTAACTTGATACACACCCACATATTATGTCCCAATACATTATAATAACCACGGGATAGCTTGTCGATATAAACATTGTATCCAGCCCAGTGGGCAGATAAGCCCAACGGAAACCGAACCGAAATCCAACGATACGACAGTTGAAACCGAACCGAAATTGCCGATACAATCGTTGAAGTTCGTCGTAGGGGTCAATTCACACCGGAACGAAACGATGCGCAGCGCTGCATTTTTAACATATACATTCAAAATTGAACTTGAATCATTACACAAGAAGATACACGTTCATTGTAATATTGCTTACACACGTACCGATTTGGTTTGGAGTAGACCATTATGACAACACCACACTCGTGTGTTTGATTTTCAGCTCTATTGTATTAGCACAGAGTTCTGATTACAGTGCATTCCGATTTTTGTGCAATTTTCCAACTCTCAAGAATACTTCTTCCCAAATTAAAATAAACTGATAAAGAAATAATAAAAAAATAATGTTCTGTAATATAATTCTGTCCTTTATACATTAAAATATACTTTTCAAATCGCTTGTCGTTATTCTGTCGTTAATTAAAATGTTGTATCGATCAATAGCTACATTTAATTAAAAACAAGAAAATGCAAACCTCTAAAAATAACCTTAAAAAATCCTCCTTTTTTTCTTTCCCGATGACTTTTTCCCAAATTTTAGGGATAAACCCCTAAGTTGGCAACCAAATCCGTAGTCTGCTCCGGACCAAATTCGTATGCGTATTAATACTTTAGGAGTTCGTATGTCATGTTGCACCCCACTGCAAAGCGCATGTGCTGTCATGACTGATGTCATATGAAACGTGTATCTTTTTGTATAGTGAATAAATTTAAATTTTCAATAGCTATCTTAAAAATGCAGCGTCGCGTATCGTTGCGGTGTGAACTGACCCTTACACGTAATACATATTGGACTGACAATGCTTATCCCACAAAGGTTGGATAACTTTCATCAGTTATTGGATGATTTATAACAATATTCTCCGAGCGAAGTAGCCCCACTTGAAACACTGTAGTGCTTGGGATAGTCGATTTTTTTAAATGTCGTATGGTTGCCCAATCACATACGGCATTCTCACAACACAGTCAGCCTAGTCCAGAGGAATGACTGGTCAATACGTCTGGGGCCAACAATGTGTGAGTTACTTTACGATGTTTTCCTTCACCGTTAGAGCGTCCACTTGAGATCTGAAAAAGTGTCATTGGTACACGCCAAAACCTGGGAATCGAACCTGCACTGTCTTGGAGTGCGAATCGAACGGTCTACCCACTAAGCCACGGAGCTCTTAAATGTTGGATAAAAGAATTTAAAATCGTATGTGTATTCGTATGGAATTATATAGATGTACAATTTAAAATTGTATCAAGAGAGTTTATTCGTGGTTTTATCTGTTAATAAAAGTTCAAGTCACATTGGTGTTTGTTTTAGGTTACTTTAATATATGTTTTTTCCTAAACCTCTTTTTCTTATCTTGATATTGAAAGTCATGGTTATTTTAGACCTCTTTATTGTTTGTTTTTAGTCGCTGATTTTTTACATTTTTATGGTAACTACAATTTTTATAAATTATATAGTCTATGTTACCCGGGCTGTCATTACGAATCTATTGACGCCTCATTTATTAAAATCGGACCAGCAGTTCAGGCGTTGCACTGTAACAAACATACATACATGCATAGACTGCCAAAATCGTTACCCTTCCTTTTGGCCTCGCAGGAGTCGGGTGAAAACATCACATCCTACAAGACGAGCTAACCAAAAACAAAATAAACTCATAATATAATGTGTTTTTTTTGATCTTACATCTCAAATGTTCAGATGTGGATGACATTTTGCGAGATACTGACGGGTTAACACAGGTGTCGGGTCTAAGTGGTCTACTTATATCGGCCGACCGATCTCGCAAATCATCCGCAAAATTTATATTTGAACCTTCGCAGATAAATCTCGAAAGTCCTTAGAAAAGGCTCCACACATAATAATACAGCGTTTGAAGAGACCTGTGAAATATAAATTTCCACCAAGAAACTTAACGTTGACACTATTAAGTAATCTGTGCCAACTAGTCAATATTAATGCCATATTACTAAAAAGTCATATGGCCTATGTTACCTGCGGCATCATTACGAATCCCTTTTCTCCCTTCTAATCTTTTAGTCCCTTCGGTGGGATTCGAACCCGCGACCTCCGGCTTAAGCGCCGACGCGCCAACCACTGAGTCACAGATGTCGTTAACCTCGATAAATACGATAATTAATAATAATAATAATTTACTACTTCAAGGTTAGATTGAGAGAATTAACGGGCATTTTAAGGAGGTTAAATTCAAATATAGTTAGGGTAAAAACTACGGCAGTAATTTCTTTCGAAATGGACTAGGCAAATTCGTAAAGCACTGCATTTTAGGCTAGCAAGTTACAATTGAAGTACTAAATTTATATAATAGCACATATCTTAAGAAATCGCAGCGCAAACGATAGCTTTGCAATTCTATTCGATTTAAAATATCCTTCGTTGTTCTTCGAGGTTCAACCGAGTGTCATGAATTTTTATTCGTATAAAAGAGATTTTATTATATTTGCTTTGCTGCTGACGATTTTATTCGAATTGATAAGACATGCGAGAATATACATGGTTTTCGTAGGCATGTAGTTTTAATCGAAGATCAAATAAATATTATGAACTTTAAGTAGCAGCTGTTTTTTTTTCAGCACCGTATTCAAAACACGTTATGATATCTTTCATATCATAATATCTACTACCGATGTTTTAAAATATAATCTGAAGGTCGATTCTACTAATTAGATTCTGATGCTCTAATAATACAGTTAGGATCCAGTCCCGATATGTTGCAGCTGCAAAATGTTATTCTCACAAACGTCAAACTCGTTTTGATTGGTCCAAACCCCAATAATCAGTTTATAATATTAAGACGACTAATTCATAATTCAGTGAAATAAAAGTGTAAGTAAATAACGATAATAAGGGTTCTGATTCTTAGAATGCAAATAAATATAAGGGTGGAATTATTATGTTAAATATGAGGAAGATTTATGATATTAAGATGACCTGTAACTGGTAAAGTGAACTTACCAATTATAACAGCCTCCGTAGTCCAGTGATTTAGAGCTTGGCTCTCATCTCGGGGGTTGTGGGTTCGATTCCTGCGTTGGAACAACAAAAATATTGTTTCCAAGTTTGGACAATGCAGGTTGATCACATGATGGTCTGACATGAAAGACGATCCATGCGTCGGATGGGCATGTAAAAAGCGAGTCGTGCTAGTTAAATCCATCCCACTGGTCTGTGAGAGTGGATGACTCTTGTGTACTACGCACACACATAGTCACTATAAAAATGACTTCTGCGTAGCCGGGCTGGTTTCCACTATTACGAATGTTAGCCGATACCTGTACTAGTTAGTTTTGACAGTTTTGCTTTTGTTGCTTTACTTAATCCCATTGACTAGGCTCATCAATATTCATAAAAAAACATTGGCTTTTGTATATTTCTGATATGTTAATACCTTACTCCGATCTACCGTTTAACTTTAATGTAAAGCACTAACAAGAAAAGGGTCATCTTTGTGCTGTACTATACATAGCCGGCTATTTTAACAAAGCGGTGACGTCGCAGCCGTATCTCACGGATCACCGGTCATCCGGAGCTGTGACGTCATTTAACACCTCCCTGCACCTGCATGTTTTTATACTGGAATTTATTTCGGTTATTTTTATTCGGCCCTCGTAAATTGACAGCCATTTTGGAATTTTAAGGGTTATGAAATTTTTATATTCTTCATTGAATTTTGTGGTAATTAACATTATAAATATCCAGTACAAAAGGAAGGATACGTGATATTATGATAGGAAAATTGCGAAAGCAGCGTGTTCAACCCCTAAATATTCTACCCTCGTCCTTATAACCACCGTTACCGTTACAAATAAATCGTTTTGTGTGAGTTAGTTTTATTATTAATTTTATCGTTAAGTTTTTATGTTTAAGTACAAAGTAAACAAAATCCGACTCGCACTTAGTCGGTTTTAGCGATTTTCCAAAATATATTTTTTTAAGTTTATAATACAAATAAATCATTTCATTTAGAAATCTCCGCAGGCAATATACACCAGAGAAGCGCGTGTTATATAATGTGTAAAATTGTACGAAGACGAAGTGGCCTTTTAGTTTGTAAAAATATACAAGACATATTGTGACCTTTAATAAGTTTTTTATAACACCCTGAGCCAGCGTGGGGAGTCTTTTGAGATAAGTTGTTTGATTTATAAATGTTACGGAATACTGCTAGTAGTTCTCAGGGGGACTTTGAAAACCACTTACTTAAAAAAAAGATTCGTGTATCTCTTTTTATTCTGTATACTCAATTATTGTAAAAGTAAAAAAATGCGACTTGACGCGGCGCTGCATTTTAAGATAGCTGATAGTCCGGACCCTTTTTCACGCTAACACTGGGATGAGTGAGATGAAGCTTAGCAAATATATATTTCAGCCTGGGTACAACTAAATTGGTAGTTATTACCATACATACATATTTTGCAAAAGTTTACAGATTTTGGTTCTACGCGATCAGTCACTGGCAAGTGCTTAATTATTATTTAAGTTATTTCATTATTGATAATTACCTATAGCGAAGATAGATGTTAAGCGAAGAAATCATTACGAAAACCACAATTCGTACAAGGAAAATGTACAGCATCCCAAGTTGATTTAGCGCATTAATTTTGTACACCACATAATAGGAACTTTCCCGAATTACATCTTCACCTTTTCGTCTAAATAAATTATATGGAGGTCTCAAAAAGGCTAAGGCTAAACCGAACAAGGACATTTTATCGTTACTCACTAAATAGTGAATAAATTCGGGAACTTACAGTATATTGTAATGTTGGTGCATACGTATGCGCGAATATTTGTACACAAGTGCCGCAATTTCTAATTCAAAACGGACATTAAAAGTATAAAATTTAGTTACAAATGATACGTTTATATTATGACTGGCTTCTGTCCGCGGCTTTGTCTAAATCAATACAGTATCCGAACCGTACATTTTAACGCGATAAAAAGTAGCCATGACCTTCTGCTTTATAGTTGTGGCAAATTTCATGACGTTCGGTTAAGTAGTTTTTACGTGAAAGCGTAACAACCAAACAAACAAATTCACATTCACATCTATATAATATATAAAAGGCAAAGCTTGACTGACTTGTATCAACGCACAGGCCAAACCCTAGGGGCAGAAATTTGAAATTCTGCACACGTATTTTTCATATGACGTAGGCATTTTCAAGGAGTTTTAAAAATTCAACCCACAAAGAGGTAAAAGTTTGAATGAAACTTTTTATTCCTTGGACATATTTTCATAAAATTTCGCATGAATTGAGTACGGAAAAAATAATGAGTTATGTATTTCAGCGTTTTCTGAAATTCAGCCCCTAGGTGAGTAAAATAGAGGATGAAAGTTTAAAACATAATTTCACACGGGTAAAGCCATTATAAACTAGCAATTAATGCTAGTTTATAATATCACTAAGGATGTATCAATATACATCCTTAGTAATATTATAATCGCTTGCATTATTATATAATTATAATTTATACGAGGTTATAAAGCCTGACCAGAAAAATAAAAAACCTGCACTAGGGGCGCTTAATTTTTTAATTGCAGCAACACTAAGAATGGCTGGGATGTGATTGGTTAAATCTCAAACGTTTGACATTTCGTTTTTAGTGCCGTGGTTTCCCGCAACATGGCGAGATTTTTTATTTTTCCGGTCATGCTTTACATATGCACACTGCACAGCCTCTCGCAAATATCGAAAGTATTACGAACTTCAATTCAATTCATTTATTTCTTGCAATTGTAGGTATACAAAATGATGTTCAATGTCCTACTAATTTTATAAATGTGAAAGTTTTTGAGTAGGTTATATGGATGGATGTTTGTTACGCTTTCACGCAAAAACTACTTAACGGATTTTGATGAAATTTAGTATGGTAGTAGTTTAGGCTCTGGATTAAAACATAGGCTACTTTTTATCCCGGAAAAGTACAGAATTCCCGCGGGATACCCGATAGTATATTTACGCAGGCGGAGCCGCGGGAAACAGCTAGTAATAATATAGTTCTTAGTCTACAAATCATTGTATGCACTTTGTCATTTCATATCTACGCCATAATGCTAAACTCTGATAAAAAAATAAGCAAGATTTCCTTATGAGACTGATGATAGTCATCGGCAAGTATAAATCTACAAAGTTTTCCAACTTTGCATCGAGGCCGCGAAAGGTAGGAAAGAGATAAGGTGTACGAACGTTCCCAAATTTAGCGAAATTTATCACGGCGAAGTTTCACTAACAAATGGCCGGTAAGTCCTTTGGTTCTCCTGTATACTATACACTAGATATTGTCGGTAACTTCGTTCGAGACGTGTATATCACACAAGAAACCGCGTATCGACCAGACACCAGGGTCAGCTCACACCGCAACGACACACGACGCTTGGCGGCGCTAAGTTTTTAGGATAGCTGTTCAAAATTGAACTTTATTCACCACACAAAAAGATACACGTTTCATATGACATCAGTCGTATACTGCACACGCGCTGTGCAGCGCGGTGCAACCTGACATTCGAATTCACAATAAAACAAGTATCTTCTTGTGTAAAGAATAAAGTTCAACTTTGAGTAGCTATCTCAAAAATGCAGTACCATGTCGCGTATCGTTTCGTTTCGGTGTGAACTGACCCTGGCGTGCAACAACATTAGTAGTATTTGCGTAGACAACAACTTTTAACATGTTGGGCGACGTTTCGCATCAAATGTTGCCTAATGATACTTGGCTTAAATCATACATATTGCTGGGGTAAAAAGTAGCCCTGACCTTTTCCAAGGTCTAGTCTGTATCTGTACCAAATATGAAAATCGTTTCAGTGGACACACAGGCAGACGTACCTTTGGATTTTTAATATTAGTGAGAAAGTAAGGATTATAGTACCCGGTAGGAGAGTAAACTGGCGAAGTGGCCGAGTTGGACTCGCGCACGAAGGGTACGTAAAGTACATATCTATAAAAACGTCACGTTTGTTGTATCGGAGCCCCCTTAACTATTTATTTTATTTTGTTTTTTTTTTGTATTTGTTGTTACAGCCGCACCAGAATACATCATCTGTGGAAATTTCAACTGTCTAACTATCACGGTTCATGAGATACTGCCTGATGACAGACGGGCAGACAGACGGACACAGTCTTAGTAATAGGATCCCGTTTTACACTTTGAATATGGATTCCTAATAATATATTATTATATTCGATATGCATTTGTCTCTATAATAATATTAATTTTTCAGAGATTTTTTGCAAACTCAAACATTAAAAAAGGAACATTACACGACATTGAGTTATTTACAATAACATTTGGTAACTACATTTTTAGAACTAATGTTTTCGTTTATTTATCTACTAGATATTGCCCACGGCTTCATGCACGCTAAAGTTCATCTTGCGGAAACCGTACATTTTTCCGTAATAAAAAGTGACTTTGGTCCTTCCCCGTGGTTTACTCTATATCTGTGCCAAATTCCATCAAAATCGGTCCAGAAGTTTCGGAGCCTATTCAATATAAAAGAATCAAACAAACACACTTTTTCTCTTAAAAATATTAGTATAGACTAACTGTGTACAATGTTAACTGGCACTTAACATAAAAGTGATTTTACTTAAAATAGCAAAGGCCCTCGATTCATCAGTCAATCTCTCATTAAAATCGACCTGTAGGGTCTGCTCTTTTCAATACTTCATTTACGAGAGGTCGCGAACTCTATTTGAACTCATTTCAAGAGGTTATTGAAGTGCATACTTTCGTATAGAACTTTAGAACATTAAAAATACCGTTAAAACTTTACAAATATAAGTATTTTATGCGGGTTTGCTTGTGCAGCTAGTAAGTTATAATCAACAGACGTTGTTCTGTCTTATGGAACAATTTAATAACTACCTAGATACATCTACAGTTTCTACACCTACAACTGCCTATACCTATAAACTACATAATATTACATTACCTACATCAACAACTACCTGCACCAACCTACACCTACTGTCTACAACCTACACCTACTACCAAAACCTACACGAGACACGAGAATCTATATATATAAAAGGCAAAGCTGATGATGTATCAACGCACAGGCCAAACCCTTAGCCCAAGCGCGCACTGGCGGCCACCGAAATGTATGCATATCACCAGTGCGCGCACTTGGCCACAAGCGGCCAGCAGCCGCGGCGGCCAAATCCCTCCACCAACCCATGGCCCTATCAACCGTCTTGGTTATACGGGCCGAAACATGGGAATGCGCACCCTACTGTCCTGGGTCCTTCCCTTCACGTGCGCAAGTCTTGATTCCCTACAAGTTCTTTAGTCTCTTTCTATTTGTCCCTAAGTCCTTCTCTCCTTTCTGGGGCGGACAACACAGATACGACTTCGGTGTCTTCCGATAACGCGTACTGGTTCTACCATCTAGGTTTTCGTCCTTATTCGCCTCCAATTATTATTGCCCTCTCCTGGCGTTCAAGTCCACTTCTTATCCTGTGCCATAGTCGCGCGTATTCCCGTAGCCGTCCGAAGTTCGCCGCCGTGGAAACGAGGTCACAGTAATAGGCCGGACCCTCTCCAAAGACTTCGATCCATCCAAAAGCTCCCTACGCGCCTCCCCGTACAGAGGGCACTCCCTGATAGCGTGGTGTACGTCTTCCTCTGCGGCTTCGCCACAGTAGCATGACCCCACGTCGGAAAGATTCAATCTGTGAAGCCTCCCTCTGAAACAGCCGTGACCGGTAAGCAGCTGCGATGTTTCATAGTCAGGCTCTATCCAAGTTGCCTTGGAACGAGCCTTCACGTCCGGAAAGAACCGATGTAGTTCCCTTCCCTTTGCCGATGTGTCCCAACGCTCCTGCCATAGGGCATAAGCGGACTCAGATTCCCTGAGTTTCGCACTCCGAAGCTCCTCCCTGGTAACCGCGGTCCCGCGCATCACACCTAGTCTGCCAGCACGCATCACCTCGAGGTCGGCCGGTAGCACCCCTGCCAAAACTGCCAGGGCGTCAGTGCTCGTCGTGCGGTACGCCTTGGTCAGAAGGATCAAGGCGGGTCTCTGGGTGCGCAAAAGCGCACTCCGCACAACGTGAAGGGTCGCCCGCTCGTACCAACATGCTGCCGCATAAGTAACAGTAGCCACAAAGGTCCCCTGGTACAGCACCCGAAGAGCCCTGTACCTAACCCCCCTTGAGCTAGCCGAGACTCGCGACATCTTGCCGAAGCAATTTGCCGCTCTTTCCCCTATAGATACTGCATGTCGCGCGAAGGATAGACTAGAGTCGACTACCACTCCCAACACCGTGGTCGACGCGATGCTCCCAATGGAGTTTGTCCCAAATTTGATGACTGGGGGTCGCTGGAACTTCGCCTTTATCGTCATGGTAGACGATTTAGTCGGGGAAAATTCCAGCCTATTACGGACACCCCATTCACCAACGAGCCGCAATGCAGTTGAAGCTTTCGCCTCAAGAGCCGCACGTGAGTCGCCCTCGATCAGGATCGTCACATCGTCGGCATAGGCCACGAATGTCACTCCCCCCGGAAGGGGCAGTCGAAGCAAGTCGTCCATCAGGATGTTCCACAACGAGGGACCCAACACCGATCCCTGCGGACAGCCCATCGTGGCCGCCTTCCACACTACCCTGCGACCGACGAACATGCCTACCCTGCGTCCGGTGAAGTAGCCCGCCAACATTCTGTAGATGTTTGGCGGACAACCCCCCCTTTTCGCTTTCAGCATGATCATAGGCCACCAGGCATTATCGAAGGCCCCAGAGATATCTAAGAAAATCGCCTGAACATATTTCGACGAGCTCTCACGACCCGCTCCAAGAATCTTTCCCAGAGCTGATACCGACCGCCCTCGAGTGAACCCATGCTGGCAGGCCGATAGACCGCTCGTCATTTGCGTGGCGCATTTTAACATGACGCGTTCTAAAATCTTACCAAAGATCGGCAGCAGAGTGACGGGCCGGTAGGCTTTAGGATCGGAAAGAGGCTTGCCATTGCCTTTGGGCAAGACAATCAACCTTCCGTCCTTCCATAATCGCGGAAAAACGCCCTCTTCGACACATCGCCTAAACACATTAGCAAATTCTCGCGGCGCGGCTGCCCAAACGTGTTTAATTATGCGAGCGGTTATCCCATCGATTCCCGGTGCTGTGTTAGGGAGATCCTTGACTATAGTCGCGACTACTTCTTCCGAGGAGCATCTTCTCCTGCGGGAATCGCGGCTGCCACATACCGCACTTGCCGGTGGTACTCCGTGTCCCTGGACACATCGTCGTCCGGACACAGAGCATACATAAGGCTGTGCATGGCCTCCTCGACTCCCCCAGCATACCCTTCGGCATGTTTCGTGCCGTTAATTACATTGCTAGGAGGCCGAAGCCTCCCGCACGCGACACGGTACGCCTGGCCCCATGGGTCCTGGTATCCCGTTTCTGCGACTGATCTGAAAAATTTAAGTTGCTCCTCCTTCATGGCAACCCTATATCTACGCCTAATCACATGAAAGCGCCGCTTGGCAGCTTCCTCTTCCGGGCAGTTGCCCTTCCGACTCGCCTGCCAAGCCCTGCGCGAGCTGTAGGTCTCGCGGCGAAGCCGGTCCAGGACCGGCGTCCACCACTCGTACCCACGCTCTGTTTTCCCCTCCTTAGAAAGTCCCAGGATGCTTGTAGCTGTGCTCGTCACCATTCTGGTGAATTTTGCACAGACTACCTCGGCTGGATAGTTCCACCTGATATTGCCTGACCTTTTTTGGATCTCGTCTTCGAAGATTCCCCATTCCACACCACGCTCTCGAAACCGCATTGGCTCTTCGATTGGCTCAGCGCTAGAAGTAGTGTTATTGGCCACCATATATGTTATCAGCCTATGGTCACTGTCTATTGCGTCTTCTCTAACTCTCCACCCCGTTACCAGGGTGCCTTTGGCTAATGTTAGGTCGATGTTGGACGTCCCGTTCGTCGTGGCGAACGTGGCCGGCTGGTCTTGTGCGTTGGCCAAGCGGAGTCCATGTGCCAGGATAAATGCCTCCATCGACTCGCGACGGTACGTGATGTCTGGTCCGCGTCCTGTGTACTGTCTCTCTTCGCAGTACCACATCGGAGAGTGCGCGTTTGAGTCCACACCTATGATTATTCTCTTGCCTCTCAAGGAGGCAAGGACAGTGCCCAGATGTTCAAGGTGGACATCTATGTCGTCGCTGTACTGAAAGTACGCAGAGACAAGGTATACGCTGTCTTTGTCATTAAGAACATGACACACTAGACAGTGTGTGTTTGACAGGTGTTGTAAGACAGCGCACGCCAAGTCCCCTCGGCGAACATAGATCCCCGCCCTGGCACTTTCGCCGCTCTGCAGGATGGTGTTTGCCGCGGCATGAGGGGTGGGTCCAGGGTAATGTTCCTGGACCAGAACGACGTCTAGTCCCAGCTCCTCTGCAACTAGGGGCAGCTCTATGGTGGCCGCCTGTGCCCCCGCTAGATTTATCTGTCCGACGGTGAGATGTGTAGTGCCCGCCATTAATAAGTCGTTGACTCGACCATCCTTCTTTCCGCATATCTTCGGGCTGGGCACTCCGCACTAGCTATTTTATGTTCCAGTGCGGACTTTGTATGGCCGAACTTGTGGCATGTAGCGCACCGGCGGATAGTCTCTTTACATCCGTCCGCCGAGTGACCGTTGTTTTCGCACAGGCCACAAGTTGCCTGTTCTGCTTTACAGCCTCTCTCATTGTGACCGTATGTTTGGCACCGTCGGCAACATATCTCAGTCGTGAAGTCCACGACTTCTATAACTCCTATCCTACATTCTATATACAGCTTTCCTTTTTCTAAGAGGCTCTTACGCAGCTCCGGAGCGCATCTTAGGACGTACGTTACCCTGGTCCCTCCAGAACGGCTCTTCCTGAAGGCCAACTGGCAGCTCTTGACAATTCGCTCAAGTGGCCAATCAACGTCTTCCCTGTAGTTTTGGTCCTTGACCGCTTTCAAAATCTCCTCTAAGTTTTGATTGCCACCATCAATATTGCGAAGGGCAACGAGCGGTAGGCGACCCCTAAGTGGCTCTGTTTTCAGGTTCGCAGGCATGGCTGCCTTTAACTTCTCCAGGTCCCTTGTCGTTCTGGTTTGTACCAGCACTGCCGCTCCGGAGATCTTTTTGAGCCTGTCCACTTTTATGTCCAGTGTTGCGGGGGCTATGGAGGTCTTTAATATCCTTTTTGTTTCTTCCGAGGTCTTTGTTTCACTGGTGGTCGGTACCACCTTTACGACTGGTCCGCCCATACTCCCTCGTACCTTGTCGGCGAACGATGGTGGCGGGGCTAATGGCCTTAGCTGGGCCGCGGCATTGGCTCTACGCCGCTCCTCTTCCACGAGCTCCTTCTCATACCGGAGGGCGTCCATTAGGCTGCTAACCTTAGCGTTTCCTACTTCTGCCACTTTTGATTTGTCCCCTACCATCACTGCCAAGTGGGCGACAATCTCGGTTAGTTTGGCCAACTCTTCCGAAACTCTAGCACTGTCTGCCTTGTTTAATTTTGAGACCGGCGACCTGACGATTGTATTGATCTGAGCCGATTGTATTGATCTGAGCCGGGCCGCGGCGGCCAATGAGATCGTTGCGCCGTAACTTGCGACCCGTATTGATCGCTGGCCGCCGCGACCACCGGGATTCGAAGAATTGTATATCGTGCGCCGTGTGTTACTTGTACAGAGTGTTCAAATTACATCGTGATGTCTTTTGAGGCTTATTTGCGAGCTCGAGACTAGAAGGGCATTGTGGGACATGTCGTGCATCGACTATTCAAACCGAGACATAAAAGGGATATTGTGGGATGCGATCACACAAATATTTGCTAGTAAAAGGAGAACACAGAAATGTTTGCTAGTGCTTCTTATTGTTTTTTTCCGTCTTACTTGCAAGATAAACCATAACAGCCATTTCGAAACACTCTGTACACGGAACTGACAATTTTGGCCGCAGTTCTGGCGGCATGCTTGGTCGCGACACTTGTGGTCTGGTCCCAATACTGGCCGCAATACTGGCCGCTGCGGCCTGGCCTCCAGTGCACGCTTAGCCTTAAGGCTAGAAATTTGAAAATTAGAAATTTGAAACTCGTCTATTTTCTTATATGACGTAGGTATACACTACGGAAGGATTTTTCCTTATTCAACCCCCAAGAGGTTAAAATAGGGCAGTTTTTTTTTTATGTCTTTGACATATTTGCATGATATTTCTTATGAATTGAGTACCGAAAAAATAATGAGTTACGTCTTTCAGCGTTATCTAAAATTCAGCCCCTAGGCCCTCCTAGGGGCTGAATAGGGGATGGAAGTTTAAAATTATTATAGAGATATCGTTAAAAAACTTATTTCACACGGGCGAAGCCGCGGGCAAATGCTAGTTTTATATACAAGTATAAGAGATTGCATACCTACGCATTGCTCAACTCAATTTATTAAATTGTAATAGTCTAATTAAAAAATTTGCAACATGGCTTCAGTATTAGCGCATGCTGGACCACAGACAGGATACAAGATATTTGTAAAATTGAATATGTATATTCATGTATTACTTTGTGGATTTCATGAAAATAGTTCATCGAACCGCATGATAATACGGGCTCTGTAGTGTGAATATTTGAGTGGATATGAACTGGGGCTAATAAACTGAGGAATTCCAAGACTACGTCAGAGGGATCTATGAAGTTATTATATTAGTATTAGATGTTGCTCGCTATTTTGTCCACGGAAAACCGTATAATTCATTGGGCATCGTACATTTCGTTTGAGATAAAAAGTAGCTTTTCTCCTTCTCCAAGGCTTAATCTATCTGTATTCATCGTACAAAATATTATCAAAATCATACAGTTTTTTCGTCATAATACGGTATTTTATTGTAATTTTTTTATTCCTTAATGAATGGTGCTCTGAAAAATAATACAGTTGTCAATGGAAAAGTATACTAAAAATCAATATTTTCAAAGAAACTGCGCATTGTTTGAAGCACTTTTGTGACTCTTGTGAAAACGACCCATACAAAAGTCGTTATCGAACAAGCAGGTGACGCCACACGCCTGTAAGATGCTACGAAATGTATGGTCATATGCGGTCATATGCAGAATCTGCAAGACACAATGACTTGCAGATTCTGCAACTGTTGAAGTGCTGGACAGTCGAGGGGAAGGTGAAGGGGTGTCTCGTCCTTCTCCCCGCAGAATCTGCAAGACACAACGACTTGCAGATTCTGCGGGGAGAAGGACGAGACACCCTTTCACCTTCCCCTCGACTGTCCAGCACTTCAACAGAACAAAAAGAGCTACACTACAGAGGAAATTCGTAGCACCAACCCCAACCACATCGTTCAGTTTATGAGCAGCATAGGCCTGGGGCAGGTACTATAACGCGAAGGAGTCACAACAGATCCACTTGGGTTGCAGTGACGTCAGGGCTCGATTTTGACCTGCCTTCGACAGTAATAGTAATAAAAAAAATGCTCATATGCACCAAGTTTCTGATATCTCCAAAGTTTGCGCATTTATGTTCATACACAGTATAGTAAAAGTTTTTATATTAATTGATGTTAGTAAGCAAATTATGTAGGTATTTTAGACTAATGTTGTGAAAAAATATTCAAATTTTTATGACTAAAAAGTAATATAATTACAAAACTACACGTAAAATCTTAATTTTCTTTACTTGTCATACCTTATTATTATTAAATTATATATAAATAAAAAATTACATTTAGGCAAATACCCAATTACGCAGTTGGATATTTGCCTAATAGATAGACATCATTCAAATTGCTGGCAATATCTAGTTTCAAATATTGCGTTATCTCTTATCACGCAGTAGGCATTCTGTGAGTCAAATGGCATTTGTTCTCATTGGCAAATTCGCTCGTAAATTCTAATATTGTGATTAGTTATTATCTATACAAATAAATAAAATTTAAGTGTCTGTTTGTAGTTGAAAATTAACAGCTTTTGACTAAATGCATATGAAAGTATACGGCACTTAAAATAAAAACATCAATTTTAAAATTTTTGTATGTCCATCTGTCTGTCTGTTTGTCTCAGCTAATCTCTGAATTGACTGGACCGATTGCGCCTTAATTAATGCGATTTTCAATGGCAGAGATGTTATAAGGAGTAAGTTAGGCTACTTTTATCTTATGATTCCGTTTAAAAAAAATAAGCCAGCTATTAACTATTAGCTTAATTACTAACAGAACAACGATACTTTGTTTTTATTGCGCTTAGCGCTATATCAATCTGACCCTCCTTGAAATAATGAAAATGTAATATTTTTGTAATTTTTCATTTGTTTTTAGTTCTATCAATATAAGGTTCTTTTTTATCCATACAAACCAGTAAATTAATAGTGACTTTTTATTTATTATTATACTGGATTAACTCATAGGCTACTTTTTGTCCCGGAAAAGTTCAGTGTTCTCGTGGGATACTATATTTACGCGGTCGGAGCCGCGGGTAAAAGCTAGTAATATCATACATTTAAGCTCACATCATTCATCACATTATGTCCACAGAATCCATCTTCGTATTACCTTCGCCGACTAAAAAAAAGTGACAAAGACTTATCATCCATCACGATCTGCCCACCGACTAATTGCCTATCGATTTTGCCCGCCCTTTCAATGGCTTCTGGATTGCAGATTAGAATTCATGGGAATTTTTCAATAAAACGTCGGATAGAGATGCTCTTTCAAATTATATTTTAATTTTCAAGGTTTTATTCTCTCATCTCGCTTTCTTGAATCTGAGGGAGTGATTCTGTGATGTGTGAAAATGTGTAACAGAAAGTAAAGTGTGCATTTTTTAAGTGAGATGTCATATGTTATACTTAAACATTATGACTATATTATGCTAATGACAATAATATTAAGCTATTAGTTTAGTGCGCGCTACCACAGATTAATAAATAGTTACTACGTAACAGATACATCACTTCTATACAAAAGCGAAAATACCTACGCCAAAATAGCCTAAAAAATCTTAATAATAATATCTGCTTTTCGCAGCGAGCAAAAAATGTATCTACCATAAGTACGCGCATAAAGAGTCTAGATTGTGTTGCCGGCCATGCGACTCACGTGTAAGTGCGCCATCGCACGAATGCGCCAGGGTTGTACCTATGAAGATTATATAATTTATTTGTCAATCAAATAATATGTTAAAAAATGATTTATACATCTTTAATCTTCATTGGATTCTCGATTATGAACATCAATCGCAAAATAGTTTTAATAGGTAAAATAATAAGGAAAACAGCAAAGCGAAGGAAAATCAATAAATTCTTAAATAAATAGGTATTGCAAATTTAAACTTTGCAATACTTATTTAAGAACTAATTTTTTTAATTTTAATTTTTTTTGTCTAATTTTTTCTGGATGGAGGCTATTTCCTACAAAAAAAAATCTACTAAGAACTAAATTCCTCCTAAAGAGATCAAAAACGACTAAATTTAGATGTAAGGGCCGATTCATACCAAAATGGCAGGGGAGCGGCTAGCAACATAACTGTCATATAATTTTAAACTTTATCTTCATTACTATAAAACACAGTTTCTCTTGAGACAACCGCTACCGCTCAAGGCCGCCGACGGTCGCTAGCGGCGTGCAGTTAAAAATTATGTGACAGTTATGCTGCTGACCACTTCGCTGCCATTTCAGTGTGAATTGACTATTAAACTACTACACTGCAGCCATTCACTGCAGAATAATTACATGGAATTTCGACGCGTAAGCGCGGGAACGTGCGGTGCGGTGCGAGTGTTCTGGCGGGCGTGCGGCATGCGGTGGCCCTTTGTCGATTGTCTCGTAAGAGATACGCCGAGCGGTAGGCAAATAAAGCATGTCCTTGAGCGAGTGACGAATGCCTGGTGCTACACAATTCGCAAATCAGCGTAGCACTGCTACGCTGTAGCGACTATTTGTAGTATTACTACGAGATAATTAAGATTACTCATACTACATCTATTTTTAAATGGTATTTTATGAAGATGGATGGATGTATGGATGGATAGATGCTTGTGACTCTTTCACGCAAAAACGAATGAACGATGTGGATGAAATTTGGTATGGTAGTTCAAGCTCTGGATTGACACATAGTCTACTTTTAGTCCCGAAAAAGTTCAGTGTTGTGTTTTATTATTTTATACTTTTCTAAGAATAATTTAAAAAAATATTAGCTTTCTACACATTTTCTTCCATATAAAGTATAACCGTGCCAAATGTCGTCAGTTCAACCTTATATTAAAACTAACCGGAACGAATAGGACCTCCGTTCGTACAATTTAAAACTGTACTAAAAGTTTTTGCTTATGTATAATTATTATCATGATATTTGAACATAATTTTCACTTTTACTAGAGTTGAATTTAGGAAGGCTTGCCAATAAAAGTAATCTTTACAATATAATTACATTTTTGCCCAACTAAGGCCAAAATGAAGTGTAATGTTTTTGGCAGTCTATGTATGTATGTATGTAAGTATGTATGTATGTATGTTTTATCCCTCGTAGCGTCTAAACTACTGGTCCGAGGTCCGAATGAGGTGTCAATAGATTCGTAAAGATGGCGCGGGTAACATAGGCTAGATTTTTTTTGAAATTTTTGTATTTCGAAAATTGACCCATATACCCAATGTGACCCAAATATATATATAATATACATTTATATATATATTATTTTAATTTATTTATTTATATATATATTTTACATATTTGTCTTATGATTGCACAAATATGTGAAAATACACGTCTAAAATGCGGTCGTACAATTCGCACTAAATCCCAACTGGGTTCGATTCGAACAATCAATTTTCGAACATTATTATTTATATATTATTTTACCATAAAGTATATTTTATTTTCCAATAATTTATTATAGACAATACATAACAAAATAAAAATAACTCCTGAATTGTCAAGCTGTAAACGCTGATGATGATGATTTATAGCTTAGAACACTCTCGATCACGTCAGCTTTTAAACAAAAAAACTAGATTTGAATCGGCTCATCCGCTTTTATTAATTAAATAATGCAGATGAAGTAAATTAATACCATTTTCATTACTTATTCATTCGATAGATGTCACTAACAGGTCTTACATATTTCTGAATCGCAGTATCAATTTCAATATAATATGCTCGACTGAGAAAGGGAAAAATACGAAATAACAAAAAAAAGATAAAGAAACTATAATCCGACTACGTAATAAAGGCCAAAAAATGGTCAAGGTAGAGCCGTGGTCGCACCTACTTTATAAGGTTCGCCACAGTCGATATCAAATCGCAGCCGTCTGTATCTATCTAGGGGTATAATTCTAGAAACTTCTTAGGCCTTAGGGTCAGATAGCTCACTCCTAGACACGACGTATCTCGGTGTGAACTGACGCTTAGATGCCATTAGTGGGTACACCACGGCTCTAGCTTGACCATTTTTGTACCTATGTATTTCTGGATTTCTATCTGAATTATTTTATTGTTTCGGCCTTTTTAGACCCCTTTTTACGTAGTCGGATTATAGTTTTTGAAATATATTTTGTTTTATTCTATATAACGTTTAAAATAAATGACATGTCACTCAATCTAAATATAATATAGCCAATCTAAAAAATATATAACATCATATTATTTTATTTTGTTCATTCCAAATTGCCATATGAATTTAGAGTGAATTCACTCAAAATTCAGACTGTAAATTTGTATAGGTAAAATATAAATTATTCGATTCACAGCCTACTCTTATTTATATTGAAACTTTTTTTGGATAATTTTCTAGACGTGTTTGTGTTTTGAAATATTTATTAGATATATTTTACTAGTGTCTGTTTCTATTTATAATGTAAAGAAGACGTGTTCGGACGTGTATTTATTAATACGCACCATATTTTGCTTGTTTCGATATCTATGTACACTTATGAATAGCATTTTAATTTTGCTCTAAAATTATTTATTTCAATATAACATCTCTTATACTTTAAACGAGACGATCTTGTATATGTATTTTAGTATGCAGTATGAAAATTTAGTATGCAGGGAGTTTCGGGGGAGCAAAATCGATCTAGCTAAATCCCCTCCCTAGTATCCTCCCCTATCATATCATATCACTCAGAAACTGCGCATTTTTAAGCAATATATGTTTTTTATTTCGTCGTGCAACAATATATCAATAGTTGCTTGGTATGCGTACCTACGTATAATTTTGCATTGTTTGGAAATTCGGAATGTGGTGAGTGCCAATCCCGGTAAGTAAATTTTGTGATTCTTATTTTTTTATCGTTCAACTAAAACACCGAGCAAAGCTCGGTCTCCCTCGTACTTTTAATCTAAAACACCGTCCTTTTTTACATATAAATTATTTTAGGTAGACTATTTGAATAATACATGCTAGTGTTTGAACATATCAGATTCTGAGACGTGAGCGACGAGGACGAAATTCATAATATTATGAGTATTTTTATTCGTAACTTTACCTATAATTTATTAACAGCAATTGTATGTTGATAGCTAGATTTAAGATTGATTTTATATCAATATAATTATAAAACTCAGTTCTTACTCATTGTACTTACTATTACGATATTCGAGCCTGTAGCCCTGTACACACGCGCCGCAAGAATTTGTCTGGGCTTCGACGGCACGACGCGGCGCTGCATTTTTGAGAAAGATATTCAAAGTTAAACTTTATTCTTTACACAAGAAGATACACATTTCATTGTTAGTGTTCGAGTGTCAAGATGCACCGCGCTGCACGGCAGTTGTGCAGTGTATGACTTACGTCATATGAAACGTGTATATTTTTGTGTAGTAAATAAAGTTCAATTTAGAATAGCTATCTTAAAAATTGAGCGCCCCGTCGCGTATTGTTTCTTTACAGTGTGAATGAGGGTCCTTAATTTCGTGCTTTTTCGTGCAGACAGCTTTTTGATACGACAAGGATCGACGGGCTACCAAGCGCCGCCTGGTGACAGAAAAAGAAAATATTTATTGACCGTTTTTGATACCTACTTACGCCACCAGATGACACTTTGTGTGTGTTGAGTCTGCTCCCTAGTGGCAGAATAAATATCAAACATCCTGATCGACCCCAATTCTGGTACTAGTTATCTTTTATACTGTTTATATTGTGCTAATATTATTAACTGAAATAAAAAACTTTTTAAATTAATATTACTAAAATATTTTTTTCTATTTTTGATTAACTCCTGAAAGAGAAGCCTTACATGCTTGCTTGCTTTGAATTAACGCAATCGCTTCCAGTAAGCCCTAAGTAGATTGCTCGTATGCGAACACACGGCTCAGTGTGTGTGACTGTGCCACTGTAATTGCGATTAAATATTCAGGGGCTATGTCTAAAACATCTTAACACTAATTTTGAATTTCGCGCAAATTATTTTTATTTTTATTTTACGTCAGTATACGGTCATTGAGATAATCTAATTGGTACACTCCACAACCTGGTATCGTACCTGCACTATCACGCGTGTGACTCAGGGGGTCTATTCACTAGGTCATAGATGCTATTATAATAAGGCAAGAAATCTCCTAGAACATGAAAAACAACAATGAAACAACAAACAACATGAACAGGTAAAATAAGATATATTTTTATTTATTCTATTATTTTTCATACACACAGTACAACACCACTTTTTTGTTTAATACTATTTATATTTAAAATTCTTATACATATTATAAAGTTTGAACAAGCATTGGACACAAATTTAATATTAAAAGTATATATATATCATCATGACAACCAGCAACATATCACAATTCTCAATCTCACATGACAACACGAAATTTGAAAATTTAGACATCCCTTCGACGGCGCACAATCTTTTACGTTTACGGTAAATTGTACGCGATAGTAGAATTCTGGACACACCGACCACCGTATGTTTGTAGTAGTGCAATCAAATCGAAAGTTACTATGTAGCTGTTTAACTGGTCCTAGCTTTCTTTAATCTGTGGTAAGGCTCCAGGTAGCGGCGATGACGAAAGTGTTGCAGTATGACTGTGATGGAGCTGGTATTATAATTGGTTTGGCATAATATATTTTATTCCTATTAAATATTGCCTATATTATTATTACTATATAATAATATATATTATGTGTAACAAAACACCTCAATAATATAATATAACAAACAATGTTTACATGTAAAATAACTTTCCGGGTTTATACTAATATTCCAGGTGTACAGGACTGTATAAATTCACAGGGGTTCAACCGCCGGCTCAGATTAGACTCGAAGATAGCAAGGTTACACCGATTTGGGCAGAGCCGGGGCGATAATAAAACACTTATTTTGAGGAGAACGTTTTTTCACGTTTTCGATTTGCTTACCTGGCTCATGGCAATGCCGTATAGAGAGCCCCGCCCGTACGCCTCTTTCGGGCCGATCTTCCATTTCATTTTTACCTCTCTATACGGCTATTTTCCATAATTTTCCCCATTTTCCATGAGCCAGGTGAAGCAAAACGCGTTGTGTGAAATACTTTATTATCATAACCAGACATATAAACCCTTATATACTAAACATCTTATTCTATAGAAAAGTTATTTACATTTTAAGGTTCAACTTATATGAAACGTTGTACATTTTTACCACTGTTTTCGTAATAATTTCTTAACCATTTATTATATAACCTTAAGCGCTATACTACACGTTATGTACTACGTTTATTTATGTAAATCAAAAGAAGCTACGTTAAAATTAGCTTTAGTTAAAAATATATAATCAAAATAACCCGCACTTGATAAAACACCATTTTAACACTATTTTTCCACACTGATGCCATATAAATCTATACATATAGTCACTGAGTGTTCACTATTATAGTTTTACGTACCGTTTTAATTACACGTTTATTGTTCACATTAAAATTCACTCATGTTTTTCGTTACGAGGCCGCTGTCCTTAACATCCTCCCCCCGGCGCAGTAGCCAGGGTCTACGCAGCCTCCTCAGGTGACTGCGGGCTCGCCGATCCCGCCGTGAACTGCTCCGGTGACTGCGAGCTGCTCGAGCTCGCTATAGGCTGCTCCGGCGGCGACTGCGGGCCGTCCGCGCCCGCCGCAGACTGCTCCGGCGAATGCGAGCTGTGTGGGCTCGCTGCGGGCCGCTCCGGCGACTGCGAGCTGTCCGTGCTCGCTGTAGGCTGCTCCTCCAGCACCGCCTCCTCCAGCACCGCCTCCTCCAGCACCGCCAGCTTCGACGTTGGCCTCCGGAACACGCCACTGCGCGTGCGAACGTCCGCACAGCGCACTTGTCCGTCCTGGCCTGGGTAGACCCGGTGCACGACCCCCCGCGGCCACGTATTACGCGGCAGCGTCGGGTCGACCACGACAACCAGGTCCCCTGGTACCAGGACTCGGTTGCTCAGCGGGGCCCCGTAGCGTGGTGTGTGCGTGGGAAGGTATTCCTTCACCCAGCGCCTCCAGAACTCATCGGCAAGGGCTTGCGCGACCCTCCATGTTTTTTTGTCCGCCGGCACACACGGTCCGACGTACGGCAGTCCGGTGGACGACCCGAGGAGGAAATGATTCGGTGTAATCGCTTCCGGGTCGTTGGGGTCCACCGATACGTGCACAAGCGGTCGAGCGTTCACTGAGTACTCCGCCTCGGCCATCAGTGTCTGGAGTACCTCTTCCCTGGGCGACTTCTCGTTCAGCGTGGCTAGCAGGGCGGTTTTCACTGACCTCACCATTCTTTCCCAGGCACCTCCTTGATTCAGCGCCCCGGGCGGTGTAAACTTCCACTGCATCCGATGAGTGAGGCCCAGCTGAGCCATAGCCGGCGCCCACTCGGCGTACGCCTGCCGCAGTTCGACGTCCGCGCCTCTAAAATTCGTCCCATTGTCGCTGTACATGACTACCGGCCATCCTAGCCGCGCAGCCATTCTTCTCATTGCCATCAGTGCAGAGTCCGTCGACAGCGAACCCACCAGCTCCAGGTGGACCGCCCGCGTCGTCAGACATGTGAAGAGAGCTCCGCACCTCTTCTCGTGACGTCAGCCGATGGTGACCGTCATCGGGCCGAAACAGTCGAGACCACAGTACGAAAATGGTCTCTGGAACGCCCCCAGGCGCTCGGCTGGCAGGTCTCCAGTTGGCGGGGTCCTCGGGTGTGCCCGTCGTAGCCGACAGAACGCACATCGGCTCATGATAGTACGCACCGTCGGCCGCAGCTTCAATATCCAGAATTTCTGCCTGAGGTCGTTCACGACTCTCGCGGCTCCCGTGTCCCGCTCTGGCGTGCTCCCTTGCCACCAGTAACCTTGTGAAGTGATGCCTTCCATCCAGGATGATAGGGTTTTTCATTTCGGCCGGCACCTGCGCCGCTTTGATCCTTCCGTCTAGTACGAGCAGCCCGTCCTTGTACACCGGGTTGAGCCGGTACAAGGAGCTCCATCTAGGCACCGTCTTGCCACTTGCCATCTTCTCGATTACTTGTGCGAAGCTGTCTCGTTGTGATTTTTGATACCACAACCTCTCGGCCCTCTCCAGGTGTCGTACGTCGAGGTGGGCCCGACGATCTCGGCACTTCTCGACGAACAGCACCATCGCCGTGCATCTTACGAGGCGCTCGTAGTTTGAAAAGCGCGTCACATCTGGTAGACAGCTCAGCTCGCTCGCCTCCGTGGTGTGGAAGGCGACGTATTCTTCTTGATTTTCGATTCTAGCGGGACTCTCCGCGGGCCACTCGTTCATCGGCCTGCGCAGGAAGTCCGGCCCCCGGAACCAAGGGTCCTCGTCGCTCTTCGGAACGTAGCCCGTTCTGGTGGCTAAGTCGGCGACGTTGCTCTTCGTGCTCAGCCATCTCCACTGGTAAACGGACGTCAGCTCGGCAATCTCCCCTAGCCGATGTGCGACGTACGGTGTGTATTTGCGGCTGCCGTTCTGTATCCAACACAGAACCACTTGTGCGTCGATCCAGTAGAAAACCGTGTCCGTTTTCCACCTGTGTTCTGCTGCGACTGCGTTTCCCAGCCTCGCTCCGACCAGGGCAGCCTGTAGCTCCATCCTTGGTATTGTCTGTGCCTTCAGCGGCGCCACCTTGGCCTTGGCGGCGGCCAACACGACTCGTACTTCCCCATTTTCTTGTTCCAATCTCCAATAGACGGCTGCGGCGTATGCGTCCTTACTCGCGTCGCAGAACACGTGCAGCTGTCGGCCTCTCGTCGGACTCCCCCCGTTGTAACTCCGGGGTAGCTCGAGCTGACTGATGTACTTCATGTCGGTCAGCCAACGGGCGAAGTCTTGGGCTGACTCAGCGGGTAGCGACTCGTCCCAGTCCAGCTTCTGACGCCACAAGCCTTGTAGGATGACTTTGGCGGTGATCGTGTAGCAGCTCAGCAGTCCCAGCGGGTCGTAGATGCTCATCACCGTGCTGAGGGCCTCTCTCTTTGTCGGTGCGCGCTGTAGCTCGCGAACCTCCTTATGGACTCTGGATAGCGACGTGTTGAATCTTAGTTTGTCGCCTCGGGAGTCCCATAGCATGCCCAAGGTCTTCTGCTCGTCTTTGGTGACACGCTGTGTAGTGTCCTCGGCCAGGCGGTCTTCAGGCAGTCCCTCTAGCACCCTCCGGTCGTTGCTCGTCCAGCCTCGTAAGTGGAAGCCACCTTTCCTATGTATTTGGTCCACTTGTTCCACGGTCTGCATGGCCTTCTGGTGGTCTGGATAGCTGTCTACGTAGTCATCCATGTAGTGGGCTTCGGTGATAGCGCGATAAGCTTCGGGATGCGATTCGGCAAACTCTTCCGCGTTCCGATTCCGGGCTGAGTGTGCCAGGAACGGTGAACACGATGCTCCGAAGATCATTACCACCATCTTGTATGTGGACGGCGGTTCGCCTTCGTCTTCTCTCCACAGGAACAGCTGGGCCGGTTGGTCTTCTTTTCTGACCTTGACACGAAGAAACATCTCTATATATCGGCCTTCACAGCGACGGCTTCCTCTCTGAACCGGAACAGTATCTTCGGCAGTGAGGTCAGAAGGTCAGGCCCTTCTAACAAGTGATCGTTGAGGCTCACGCCGTTTGTTCTCGCTGCTGCGTCGAAAACCAGTCGCAACTTGCCCGGCTTGTTTGGGTTTTTAACCGGGAAGTGCGGCAGGTACCATGTGATGTCACTTCCGGCCTCTGTCCCGTCGCATTTTTCAGCATATCCCTTGGTTATGAGATTCTTCATCTGCCCATGATACTGCGCCTCGTCCATAGGGTTCTTCTTGAGCTTGTGTTCCAAGTTCTTGAGCCTCTTTAGCGCAGTATTGTAGCTAAGAGGTAGCTTGACGCCGTTCGTGCGCCACAGAAGTCCCACTTCGAATCGACCGTCTTCCGTTCGTTTGGCCGTTCTGCCAAAGAGGTCGTTGGCTCGCTGCTCCTCGTCGCTCAGCTTAGCCTTGGACGCTATTCCCAGTGCGTCTATTTCGAAGTGTTTCTTCACCATTTCCTCCAGTCGTTCGCCTCGGGTCTCGATCGTAGACACGTGCAGGATGTTCTCGTGTTCTTCCTGCTTTATGAGGCGTCTGGGGATGCTTCCATGGATTACCCAGCCAAGCTTCGTCTTCGAGGCTGCAGGCTGGTTTCTCTTGCCGATCCTCAGCTCCCTGGATACAATGAGCTGCCAGTTGTCCGTGCCGATGAGAAGTTGGGGTTTCTTGTCTTCATAGCATATCTCTTCGTTCTTGAGATCGTGCAGGTGAGCAAGTCGAAACAGTGATTCCGGGACGGACTGAGTAAGTAGGTTCAATCAGGCCACGGTTCTCGCAGTGACGTCATATCTGGTACCGTCGTGACCCCGTACGCCAAGTTGTACGAGTCGGCTTTTTTCTTCCCTTCTCTCGGCATTGATCCCATGCATTCTCAGCACCTTCGGTGGGCCGTCTGCGCCGATAGCCTTCGCGACGTCTTCATCCAGTAGTGTCACTGTCGAGCCCTCGTCGAACAGCGCGAAGATATCCGCTTCGCCCCGTGGACCGACAACTTGAATTCTTCTCATCTTAAGTTTCACCGCGCGGTCGGAGGTGACCGATGCGGTAATCACGGCGTCCTCTGTCTGTGGGGCGCCGCCGGACCTGTCTTCGTGCAGCAGCGCATGATGAGGCAAGTTGCAGCCCTTCACGCCGCACGGCTTCGCCCTGCAGTTGTATCTTCTGTGCCTGCTTCGTATGCACCGGAAACACAGCCCTTCCTTTTTGACCGTGTCCCATCTCTTTTGCATGCTCAGTTTCTTGAAAGCAGCGCAGCGAAATAGAGCGTGATCTTCGGCACATATCGGGCACTTCGTTGACTTCTCGCGTATTCTCTTTGGCTGGCTGCGACTCGGCGAATCCCTGCCCTCGTCTGCTATCGCGAAGACTGGCCTTCTCGTTCGGGCTTCGTTCTTGTTAGGAGGTGGACGCGGTGTTTCCTTCTTCAGTGCCGTGCTGAACCCGTAGCGCAGCGCCCTGTCCGCTTCTCTCATTAAGAATTCAGAGAGAAGGACGACATCGGGCTCGTTCCTGAAGCGCGACGTCTCTTCTGCGTAGTCGTACCACTTGCTCTTCTCGTATGGGCTGAGCTTCTCGAGGATGTCTCTCGTGAGCAACGGGTTAAAGAGATACCCGTGCCTCAGCTTCCTCAGGATGGCTACCATGTTCTGAATCTTCACTGCAAATTGGTTGAGTTCTGCCGCCGAACCTCCGAGCCTCCGAGGCCGCTGTCCTTAACACCAGGAAAGCTACGTTTTGCTCAATTTAAACTATGGTACTTCAAATGATCTTGAAGAACATTTTATTTAAAATTAAACGTTGATACTAATGCGTTCACAGCGAAATTATAAAACATTTTAAAGTCTTCTTCTGAAGATACTCGCTTTAATTATACTAAAGATTCGTTGCGTAGACTTGCGAAGTTTCAACATTAATGTACTATCACGGAATCTTATTCATAGGCAAGTAGATCACTCATAATTTGCACGTATTTGCCAAACAAAGTTTAATATTATAATATCATTTTAAAACGAATAAATTTGGAAAATTGTTAACCCGCTTTTGTATTTTATTCCCTTATAGTACATTTTCTTATATTTAACAACTTAAGATTAATTTTAATGAAATCGATCTGAAAATGAGCAGATGAATTGCCTGATGGTAAGCGATTACCATCGCCCATGTACACTAGCGACAATTGCGTTCCTGGTTTCTTGGCTCCTAGGTTCCGCAATCTCACTCATTCGGCGAAACACAACGCAAGCCGCTTTTTTGGGGTGTCGTGGTATTTATCCGGTGGAGCCGGCCTATTCGTGTCGAAGCATGGCTCTTACGCGTTGCAGTTCGAAAGTTATCTACTATCAGGCGTCGGTTGCTATCGTAAAACATAAAAAGTATACGTGACCAAAGACGCTAGTTAAAACTTGTGTAGATTATTTTAATGTGACTTTACCGTTTACTGTACAGTTTTACAAGAACTGTGCGAAGTGAAGAGTATGATATTTGGCACAGTTAAAGCTTATGTGGACGAAGGTAAATTGTAAATTATTTTTAACAATGCTTAGTAATACATACAATTGATAAAAATAACAACAACACACACAATCTCAGATTATTAACACACTGCCGTGCGTTTGATAGGTGCAATATGATATACACGTTGACGTTTGTTAACTGTGAAAAACATTTACATGTTTTTTTTTCTATCTAAGAGCCAAAAGAAATCTTATTAGTAGAAACTTAAAAATTATATGAATGTGCCTACCAGGCCCGGCGACTTCTAGTAATAATTGTGACATATTTTTTAGGATACGCCGCTAGCGGTCGTGCAGTGTAACTTAAAATTTATGTCAACTAGCTTTTATCCCGCGGATGTGTTCATAATTTATATCCTTATCGTAGTTTTTACGTGAAATAGTCACAAAAATCGTTACGAAATTTCACATTTTTATAATAGTAGGAGAAAGTAGGATTTATAAGATTGTTATAAATATTCATTTATTATACAAAACTTATCACTATACAAAACTAGTCCTACAAAATGATTTTTGCCATTTGACTGTTGGATATACATTACAATGTAATGAAAATTAAAACAGAACATTAATAATATAGTAAATTAAAATTATAATTAAATGGAATATCAAATGGAACCAAAACAAAATATATAAAAGATGATAAATAATAGTGTGTACATATATAATATTATTCTTTAGCTGGTCAGGGACATATTAAAGTGTTCGTACACCTTTTTTTAACACTTTTAGTTTGGTCCCTAGAAGTAGGATTGTGTATCAGTGGCCGACAGTTGCGGTCGCGTGTAGCTCGTTTGCGCGGAGTCTTAAAGTTACTGTGGAGTGTGGGTGTGACGCGTGTCGAAGCCTCATTAATACTATAGCGCTTGTCGCCATCGGAGCTGAAACTCTTCGCTGAATTGAATTTTAAATCAGGAAAGTATATTACTAAAGTTTTTACTGTTAGAATTGACTTACGTATTTTATGAATACAACGCTATAAATCTACGGGTAAGGGTTTATTGTCTTGTTTACCTGAAATTGTTGGTGTAGTAAAATTTAACTTTGAAATATATCACATTAACGGCTGAATAGCGGCAACCATTATTTAAGAGTTTCAGTAAACGATTCAATCAAATGTTAACTGCTGTTATATAATAATTTGTTTATTGAAGTACCCGCAGGCCTAGCGTGCGCACTCTAGAAACACCGAAAAATCGACAAAACGACAGATTGAAGAAACATTAATACCATTCGGAGCAAAATAAGTCTTATTGTATGGCAGCAAGGTCGATGCATCGTCGTTATTAGAAACAACATTTCTTTTCTTCTTGAGCATGAGCTCACAAAATGGCCTCTTTTGACAGCTACAGTAGAAACGTTTTCTTATTTCAATGTCAAATAGTCTTACAATAATGTCAAATACTCCACATCATGGCGCTTCTAGACAAATAGTTTCTTTACGTTCAGTCATTTACTTGCCATTTTAATAATATGGCTGTTTAGAAATGTTGGCTTCTATTGACGACCTTGTTACCATGTATTGAGAACTATTTTACAACGAATAATTTTGGGTAGAATGTTTCTTCTTTAAAATTATTTACAAGCTTTGCTCGGATTTCTAATAGTACGGAAAAAAATTAACAGATGAACGATGAGGAATTGCTCATTTAAAGTATAAGATAGCAAAGAAAAAGAATCACACGATTTCTGATATAGGTCAACCCTAATCAAGCTTTTTCAAAATCTATATAGTTTCCGAAGAAGCTCGAAAACCATTAAATAAATAATCTCCAGAATTTACATAATTTCTGAAAAAAAAAACCTCGAATATATTATTTTCGAGAATTCGCATGAACTCGGAGTTCTATTGATGACTCGTCAATTAAGATGTAGATCGTTTAGGTATCTGAATAATTTCGAACATTCTAGACATTCTGGCCAAATACCTAATACCTAAATTCCTGGATGTCGCATTGGTCAAGCTCGGCCTTAATTAAGTCATCGGTTTACAATTATCTGTTGCGAATGGTTTAATCGATATACAGTAAACAAAGTCTTCTTATACATATGTAAAAATGAATTGCAGATTCTATATCTTGCTAACCTCGAGAACAGCTGGACCGATTTGGCTAATTTCGATCTTAAAATAATCGTATCAGTTCAGGAAGGTTTAAACGGTGAGAAATTTTGGAAAAATTGCGGGGAAAATATTAACATTATATTTATAGGTGCGACAGAACAGCGTGTCGGGACAGCTAGTTATATATAAAAATGAATAACAGCTCCTATGTCTTGCTAAAACTCCATAACGGCTGAACTGATTTTGATAATTATGATCTTGAAATAGTTTTAAATTGTCTAAGTTCGGGAAAGGTTTAAACGGTGAGATATATTGGAAAAAATTGCGAAGAAAATAGTAAAAACGACAATTAAATTTTCCCACACTTATTGTTCCTAAATCCTATATGTGAAATATTTGATGTCCGTTCTGTCGCGTCCGCGTCGGTCGCATTACTAAGTTATTTATTTATTCCAGTTAATTGTAAAGACAAAAAAAAAACCTGTGTCGGGACAGCTAGAAGCGCACTGACGTCCCTAGTCCTAAAAATCCCCAACCCCCCTTGGGCCTCCGATAACCTCACTCACTCGGCGAAACATAAAGCAAGCCGGCTTACTGTGAGGCCGTGGTATTTATCCGGTCGAGCCGGCCCATTCGTGTCGAAGCATGGCTATCCCACATAAGATAACAGTACGTAAATACTAATCCCTTGACGTCAAATTGAGTTTGGTGTCAGAATTAAAGCTGGTGTCGTATAGCCAATCGCCAAGTTCCATTTAGGTATTTTTTATTGGCTTTATTTGGCTTTATTCAAATTCAAATATTTTCCCGAACAAGTATAAGTACAGTAAAAATGACGACCTCTGTGGTTCAGTGGTAAGCGCATTGGCGCCCAAGCCAGATGTCGTGGGATCGAATCACGCCAAGGGAACAAAAAAAAGTATTCTGTGTTCCCGGGCCATGGATGTGTATAAAATTAATTCCCGTTGTCTGGTACCTGTAACACTAGTTCTTCGGATACTTAGCACGGGACCAGATTGACGAGGTGTGAGGCGTTCATAGATATTATTATTATTATTAGTAATCATTTTGCTAATGTCGTAAATGGTGTAACGATGATTCTCGAAAACCATTGAGATTGTGGTCGTACTGTACTTGATAAGATAAGTAGTCATATTTTTGTACCAATGGCTTTAGGTCAGTTGGAACGAGGACAAGTATTTTCCTCTTAAATAAAAGTACGTGTAAAAATTTGCTTTTCTGCCGAAAACAAAAACGAAAATTATTTAGATATTAAAAGTATAAGATAATCAATGAATTATTGAACTCTCGTAACCACGAGACTTTTTTTGTGGTCGCGACAGAACAAAACTGCACTGTAAATAGAACTTTGCGCTACAATAGAGCTGAAAATCGAAGTGTCTAATGTCAAATGTCAAATTTGACAACTCTACACGATTTTCAGCTCTATTGTAGTAGCGCACAGTTCTATTTACATTGCTGTTTTTTCTGTCGCAACCACTACGCTCGTGGGAACGTAGCCTAATGCATTGCCATAATATATTAGTAATGGTTACTGACCTTTGCTCGTCAAAATAAAATTTAATAAAAAAATATATAACAAATGAATACATTTGCAATATAAAAACATAAATTCATTAAAAGTTTTTTTGTGTTTAAGCCCCTGATGCACTCGCGACAAAGTTGGTTCAATTTTTAACGAACCTTATTTTATTTTAATTGAAATATATTTTGTTTTCGAATAAAGTACGAGTATTTTACGTGATCATTCAAGATTAATTTATGAACACAACTTTAAACTGGACTTGTGGCTTTGGTGAACTCGAAAGGTTAACAAACTAAGCCTTTGAAAACTCTCTGATCGAAAGAGTAATCAGACTTTTATGCATGGGTTTAATTATTTTGTGCATCCTTTAAGGAAACCCGAACAACTCACAATAGGACTTTTGTAGTCGAGTGTAACTACAGTATTACTTTTGTAACTAAGTATCTTTTACCAAACTATTTTTTAATGGGGAATGTTATTTCCTAAGAATCAATTAGATAAATCAAATTGGAAATCTTAGCAATAAGCGCTTAATGTAGTATTTGCACCCGTGCAAAGAAGCCGCACAATTTTTGCCGCACAGTGAAAGTCGACTGCAATTTTGACAGTCAAATTGCCATTTCTATAATTCAACTGTCAAAATTACCATTTAGACGGTCGGTTTTCGCCATGCGGCTTTAGTCACCCGTCTAAATCCCGCACCTGCACAGCATAACTTTCACTTAGGTTTCTCTCTACGGAAGAATAGACAAAATTACACATTGACAAAGGAAAGCTGCCATTTTGTCCATATTACATGTCAGTATGTCAATTCTTGTGTACACAAAACTCACTTCTATGGTGGTCATATAGCGTGTAGATCTGTGTAGCAATTTTTCAACTCTCCCGTTTATATCGGCGAATCTCGCTAGGGGGGCAAGGAAGGTGTCACATTTTACCCCCATACTACCGTATTGCTCAACTCGCGTGAAGCGCTACTTCCTCTCCTTAATAACTTTCGTATGTAATTTTTATACCGAATATGAAATTGGTTTACCTGCTAGCGAAATGCTTTGGGCACTCATATCAGGTTTGAACTCGATCGTAACGAAATATGAACACGTTATAAAAGCTTTATTGCAGAAACTAGCTTTTGCCCGCAGCTCGGCCCGCGTAAATACAGTATTCCACAGGAACACTGTACTTTTACGAACAAAAAGTAGCCTATGTGTTATAACAAAGCTCACACTACTACCATACCAAATTTTATCAAAATCCGTTCTACTGAACGCGTAACATTCCATCCATTCATACATCCATCCATCCGTCCATCCTCACAAACTCTCACATTCATAATAGTAGTAGGATCTTTTAATGTTAGTAGGTATATAAATAGTTAAGAATTTAACTTGATTTTTGTTTGTGAATGAGTTTCAGGGACACTATGCGCAGCTGTGCTATATGCATGCTGTAAGACCATAGTGTTATTTGTCAATCACTGGAGTATGTAACCTAATTTTATTTATTTTATTCTTTACGTAGTCATTGACATTGTAAATTTATTTTATTTTATATTGCTCTACATTTATATCAGTACATTGGCTGACTTATCTCTTAGGCAATTTATTCCAGCATCTTTGGTCGTATAATATGCTAGACGACTGGTTTTTTTTATTGCATAAATGAATAGTAAGTTCTCAGAGAACACAGTATTTAAAAATCATTATATTTTTCAAAGTTACAGCGAATTGTTTACAAAAGTCATATCTAACTGTGACGTCATGGTCAGGTACGACTTTTGTAAACATAAGGCCGCAGGAATATAATTGTAAATATTTGTGCGTATTTTTTTATTTATACTTTGTGAATGTTTTTGTATATGATGTAAGTAAACTAATGATGTAGGGTAGGTTTTTTTTTTCTTAATCTAGTTTTTTACAGAGGCTTTTAACACTTAAGTGCCACACACATAAGCCTCATAGGTTCAGTCATTGTTCCCTACACAAGGGACAGATCCACAGAGTTATATAATTTGCTTGCCTCTGGGGACAACGGCTCAGAAAGGATACAATTGATCTGTCCGTTGTGCAGGCCTCCCAAGTCACCTAAAATCCTAGACCTCAAATCTATTGCTCGAGAGCATTCCACCAATACATGTTATAGGTCCTCCGGCTTCTGGCACATATCACAATTAGGTGAAAGCTTAATTCCGATCAAATGACAAAACTTGTTTGCTGCAATGTGCCCAGAGCGCAACCTAAAGGCCAACCAACAATTTTCTAGGCAAGTTACATGAAATAAAACAAGGCTCCCATACAGGTTTATTGGATGGTTCCGTACCAACCTCCTACACCTCTTTTAAGTTCTTCGCCAAAATGGTATTCCCATTTCTGTAACGACTTTTTCTTAATTTGAGAACGAAGCTCACTGGCAAAAGAGGTTTTGTTTACTAATTTAATCAAGAAAAAACATTTTGAAACTATTTTGTATGTCTTAGATGCGCCGAATTACTAAACTACACATAAAATATTATATATTTTTTACGTTTATCAAGTAATAATATCTCATAATTTGTAAGTGTATAAGCGAAACTAAATATTTTAGATGTAGCCATCCTATAATATGTGTTGTCATACAAAACAATTGTGGATTTAAGTTTATTGAACAATTAAGGAACTTCTATAATTTCAGACTGTGGGTAATTGTCATTCAACATTTAACAAAATCCAGACTATTTAGTTTCTATTGCGATTTTGTTATGCTTGTATAGTCCAAAACCTCCAACTTATTCAATAGTATGCAAATATTACGAAAAGGGGAACCATTACGTAGGCATTGTAACATTATTAAGTAGGTACAATCCAATAATGGTGTCAGCAATCTCTGTATTATTAATAATAGTAATAATATCTATGGACGTGCCTTAGCACTAAGTATCCGAAGAACTTGCGTTACAAGGTATCAGAAAACGGGAAGTATATTTAATACTTTTATACTATACATATATTTAAGATTTTTATTTGTATTGCAAGTTTTCTTTATAATCATAAAAATATTTATGCATTCTCCATTCTCAGCCACCTGTTAATATTTATTTTAAAAGTTTTTGGGGTTTAAATTCAGCAGTTAATTTATTAAAAAGTTTAACAGCCATACAGTAAGGGCTGCTCATATAGGTACTGCTATTACACTTAGGTACAACTAAATTGTTAGGATGGCGACGCGATCTGTCGGTATGTGCTTCGTTATTTCTCATAAAATAATGGGGATGTTTTTCACAAAAATACAAATGTTTCTAATGTACATACACGGTGGAGGTAGGATAGCCAATTTTCTATATAGTGGTCTGCAACTTTCAAATGGATCTACTTGACGGATCGCTCTTATACATTTCTTCTGGAGTCTGAATGCTCTGATAGCATCGACAGAATTACCCCACAGGATTAGGTCATATGATAGGACAGATGACACATAGCCGTGATATGCACTCAGAGCTGCATTTATTGATATTGTTCTTGCTAGACGTCTGAGTGCATAGGTAAATATAACCAAATTCGTACATTCATCATCAATTCAATGTGTGTTTTAAAGTTACAATTTTTATCACAATTGATTCCTAAGAATTTAAAAGTTTCGACTTCTTCAATACTTAAATATATTTCATTTCTTTAGGTAGCTTTTATGCGTTATAATATCGAAACTGCATGAATTTAGTTTTACTTAAGTTTGCTTTTAGCTTATTATTTTTAACCAACTCATGATATCTGTTATGGGCCTCGTTTATTGCTTTTTCATAGGTTTTAAATTTTTTTACATTTGACTAGTATTGTGGTATCATCTGCGTATAATACACTCTCATGTAAGGTTGCCAAAATATATCATTTGAGTAGGTTAAGAAAAGATACGCGCCTAATATACTACCTTGAGGTACATCTTTGAAATTAATTTTATATTGGGACCTACATATTTTTTTGATGCCATTCCCAATTATCGAAATTTCAGTACAAATTTTACTATTTTCTAAGTATGATTTTATCCATCCGTTTGCTTTACCCCGTATCCCATATTTGTCTAATTTTTTATTGGAGTCTAGGGTTTAATTCCAATATTAGTCTAGTAACTGCTTTTTCAGTTAAATAGCATAAGGAAATAAAAAAAAAACATCCGAATTAAGTGGAAACTTTCTGTAATCGCTTTTCTTTACAATTTCCATGAAGTTTGTATGAAGTTTTATTATTGGGTAGTATTAGGGTGAAAAATCGATCTAGCTAGGTTTTATCCAAAGAAACCACGAATTTTTGAGTTTTAAAGGTTCCGTAGTTTACGTAAAGTGCTAAAATTAAGTCACGAAAAAAAATATTTTCGGGGACCGGGACCACACGTAAAGTTCGTATGTAGTATAGAGTATCATCGATTCTCGGTCAGACAAATATTTATGTATTTTTTTTTTGTTTGGACGCGATGTACGAAAATAGAATATGTGTTTCTTTATAAAAATCACAATGATGCGCCAGTTACCGGCAACATAAAAGAAAAATATTAAAGTTGAAGTTAAACAACATGTTTTATGAATCTTTAAATTTAAAATCTCCAAAATCGGTAGAAATTATTTATATCTAACGCCATCTTTTTTTTTCATACTAGGTATTAGAACTCCGATCAAAGCTCTCAGTCTCCCAGGTACTGAAATTAATATTATATAATATATGAAATATAAGGGCCAGTATCTGTTAGGCCTCGTACTAGTATGCAAATATTCATTAACATTCTAATTTCTAAGCCGAAGACAGCATTGAGTTTGATTGTGAGATTATGCACATAGTACTAAACTAAACCTTATACAATATACATATATATTATTTATAGATGCAAGGTGACATAATAATTATATATTTTTTAATTAACATTGTCTACAATTTTAATTATAAATTAAAATTACAAATATTAGCTCAGCCGAGCTTAGGCTATAAACTATAATTTAGCTACTAGGACATAGGCTTTTTATTACAGCTAAATGAACGGTAAATAAACGGTATGGGATACACATTATGCTTGGCATAAGAAGTAACATAATTTGGTGGTCGTCCAGTGGTCAAAATCGACCATACATTCATTTAATTTTCTGTCTTTTATCTTGTGGTTCGTTTGTTTATCTATTGAATGTGAAAGACCTTGGAAAAATAATAATTTATAATTATTAATATTTAAGCAGATTACAATTAACGTCAATGTGTGGAAATAAATGTATATTTATAGTTAATAATTTGAGGTAGTGTGAGTAACGTTATTTTTATTAATATAATGTACTTTTAAGCATTTCACTCCTCCTCCAAATAAAATTTAACTGTGCCAAATTTCATATTCTTCCGTTTGCATCATTTTCGTAAAAAGTACAGTTTTTACCTCACGTATTAATAAAGGTATAGCATGATAAAGCGATGCTTAAATAGACAGGCTGAATTAGAACGACATACTGATGATGATGATGGCTGTGACAGAGCAACTAAACCGAACTCAACCGAGATCAAATACCCTCTAACAGGCGCTTTGCACTCAGCAGGTAATGTGTGTAATGGATTACTAATCCCATAACCCCGAGGTAATATCTAAGGTCAGTTTCCTTTAGCTTAACCTTTACCGTTATTCTAGACTAGTTGTAGACATTCTAGTTTTATCGGAATGAAATAAACCTCTTAACCTCGTCATAGCTATGCATGTTCGAAGCTAATTCAGTCTTATTCATACTACTATTATTAATATTGTGAAATTTTGTTAAAATTTTCAAGTAACCCCTGATTGTCAGGCAGCGATCGAGCTGATGATGATGAATTATAACTTAGAACACTTTCGATCATGTCAGCTTTCAAACAAAAAAAACTAGAACAAAATCGGATACATCATCCGTTTGGAAGCTACGAGACCATGGACATACATACACACAGGTAGACACTCCAAATTTATAACACCCCTCTTCTTTCCTTGGGGGCTAAAAGAGCACAGGGATCACCTGGTTGTTAACGATTTCTATCGCTGGTCCTTAAATGTATGTTTAAAATACGTTTGGTGGGTGTCGTAGGCCAAACACCCCCTGTGATTGGACTCACTCGGCGTAACACAATATCACATGCCGATTTTCTATGAAGTCATAGTAGCTCTCCACTCTAGCCAACCCCTTCGTGCCGAGACATAGCTCTCCCAAAAAAATTTTTGTTGTGTTATTGCATGCATGCATGCATGCATTTTTTGTGTAAAAAGTTTAAATCCTTTTCATCGATTTTTGCGTGAACCTCGAAAAACAGCACCTTTTGCGTTTATAATAGTAGTATGAAGTCATTCTAAATATTATGTAGTTTTCCCATGTGAATAACCCATGTAAGACACACTTCAGTTTTGGTAGCTATGTATTTATGTATGTAGGTGTATTAAGTTAGTAATATTTAGTAACATAAGCTATTCACATGTTAATGACAAATGACAACTGTATCAGTTAAAACTCCTTTAGGCTTCAGTCGAGATTTCGTCGTCGATGAAAATAGCGTCGCAAATTTCGTCTCCAATTTCAGAGGATATAAAATCAAGAGTAATTTTGCATGAAGGGAGAATCGCATTTTATTATGTTCTATCGTTTATTAGAAAAGATTTTCTGCTTGAAAATGAATCGTTGACATGTGTGTCGTATGAACGAAAATTTCAAATTGAAATCAGAACAACAAAATCTTTTTGATGAAAAAGTTATAAATTTAACGATTTATTAAGGAATAAATACCTATATAAGATTTCATGACAGTAATTGGAGTATATGTAATGGTACACTTAGATGGTTTTTAAGTAGGCGGCAATCTATCTAAATATCTTTCATCTTATGTTGCCCGCACATGCTAGACAAACAGCTTGGCAAGCAGAGATCCACTGGAAGCTCAGGGGACACCGGAAGACAAATTAAAATTTGCTTGTGTGCCAAGCTGCTTGCCGTGTATGTGAATCAAGCATTTAATAATTTCATGAACAAATGGAGTTATTAAAATTTGAGATACAACTGCAGCGGTTTCCTTAATTTTATCATTCTTCCAGTTCCTTATATCTGCGAGTTATAATCTGTCCCTGACAAGGAAATTGGCTCTCAGCCAACTCAGTAAATTGCCTTTATCCTGTAGAAGTTAGACGTGCTCCTTACTTTATTAAAGTATGCCAATGTTCTGAACTACACTTACAAGTCATGTTACATTTTGTACAGACGTGTTAATTTTAGTATATAATTTGTATTAGGTATTTTAAGTAGTTCATTATATCGTTATTAGTAATTTCCCGCCCACCAGCACTAATTATATTTACATGCTCACCAAGCAGCTTGGCATATTATAAGCAAATTATTTTATTCTCCGGTGCTTGCTTGCCTAGCGAATAGCGTGTGCGAGCGACATTACACTAATCCCCCAACTTGTGCAAGCTGGGTAATTGAGGTTAATCTTATACTTTAAACGAGAAAATCTTGTATATTATAATATAATCGGAATCTCGGAAACGGCTGCAAGTATTTCCATGAAATTTTGTATGTAATTTGGGGAGAAAAATTGGTCTAGTCTTATCTCTGGGAAACTACGCATTTAAGTTATAAATGTTTTTCTTTCGTCGCGTAATAATATGATACGAGTGATTTCAATGTCTAAATGTCAAATCCGGTTGGCGGCTTGGATACATTTAACTTTTTGCGTTGTTGGCAAATTGGTTTGTCGGGGTCAAATCCCGGTCAGACGAATGTTTTTGTGATTGTTTTTACTTTTTTTTCTTTTATATTGGAACGAAGTTCCTTATCGCGCGTTGCGAAAGGGGGCTACACGGAAAAAATTAAGACTAAAAGTTGTAACGACACTTTTTGCTATAGTTGTAAGCCGTGCGGCGTGCGCGTGTTTCTCTGTCTGTCTCTCAATTATTACTAAAATTGAGACTACTGATTAAGTTTATATTACATTATATTTGTTAATAATAATAAAAAATATTATTATAACTTAAAAAAAATAAAAAAATATTACAATTCCTTCACTAATCGAAAGGAAATTCGTTCCATCCGGGTGTCCCTTGACCTCAAGTTTTTTTTGAAAAGCTACTTACCCAGGTACTTTTACTTTATAATATAAAATTATACATTTTCAGTTAAGTCAAGAATTATATAGTTCATTGTACATATTTAAAACTTTTATGAAAAATCAACGGAACTCACATATTTGATTTTGTAACATTTCGCAAGCCGCCATGTTTTTTTGTTCTAATTTGGAACGTTTGAAACGCGGGTCATATTGACACAGCGCTGTTGACTTCAACTTGCCTCATTTCAATAGGGAAAATGGCGTGAAAGCGGTAACTATTTGTAATGTACACTAGCTTTTATGTAAATATCGTTTTTAACGCGCACGAAGGGTTCCGTACCATTATGTTACATGTTTGCTTATTATTTCGTTTTTACTAGTTAGCCCTCTATAACTCCTGAACTAACAAAGTTATCTAAGTCGTTATAGTTTTCCTTCAAATTTCAATACATGGACTATCATCATGAATTTTTCCCGATTTTTCGCACCAGGCGTTTAGATTGGATGACATGATGAAAAAATGTGCTTTAAAGTTGAATATCTCGCAAACGGATATCTAAATAAAAAAAACCTCTCTGAAACCTCCCAATGTTTTTAAAAGAGCTATCTTATGATACCCCTCACTATGGGGTAGATGCGATAAAAAAAATCATTACTGCTTTACGTGTAGAGGAGGTATCCCAAAAGATTTTATTATAAATCTAGTAAATACACAAATAAAGTAAATACAGATATTATACATGAAAACTTTCATCTTTCTAGCACTAACTGTTTGGACGGTAAGCCGAAGACGGACGGACGGACATAACTCTTAGGGTTCCGAGACATGAACTACGGAAAACCCTAACTAGCATATTTTTGATCTTCTTCGTTTTCTATTCCTTGAATGATGGTTTATTTGTAGTTATTAACAACCTCTGTGGTCCAGTGGTTCAGAGCTTGGCTCTCGACTCGGAGGTTCGATTCCCGCATTGGAACAACAATGCAGGCTGATCACCTCCATCGCCAAGGAAGAGAGAGTGCTCTTTTGTACTGCGCACACACTTGGGCACTATAAAATAACTCCTGCGGAGCTGGCCTGGTTTCAATGATACCGGCCACCGTCACCGAAATCGGTGTGGGGAGCTATATAAAATTGTAGCTCGTGTCGCGTCTTCGCTGATTGTGCTATGGGGTCTGCTGTTAGTATATAGAATGGACTAAAAACAACTACAATTTTTATAAAAAACTATAACCCGACTACGTAAATTATATAGCCAACGTTACGAGGGCTATTATTACGAATCTGTTGACACCTAATTTATTAAAATCGGACTAGTAGTTTAGGCGCTACGGTGGAAAAAAAAACATACATGCATACATAGACTGCCGAAATCATTACCCTTCCTTTTGGCTTCGCTGTAGTCGGGTAAAAAGTAAGAAATTATAGGAAAAAAATACAGTAAAGTCACTCCCGTGTCTCCGTACCGTAAGTACCGAATAAAGGACTTATAACGACATTATTTACCCCATGAAATGTAGTGAAAATAATTCGGTTACTCAATTTAATGGAGGCTTAATCCTTAGTCGGTTTATTTGATGCGGTTTTAGTTAAATTATCACGGATCTGCCTTAATGCTTAGTGTACTATATAATATAATATCTTGTTTTGTCACAGAACATTTTTGTCTGCAGTATAATAATACAGAATTTAAAAGTGGGAGAACTCTAATTCGTCATGAATGGACCCGTTTGACCGGATAAATACCCCGGCTTCACAGAAAATCGGCGCAAATTAAAAATAATATTACATAATAATAATATGTAACTAAGAGCCTGTCCACATGTCCTCATCACGACGTCGTAATCGGGAAACGGCGGCGTCGTGGCAAGATGCGTTGCCGCGGCGTGATTTTTCACGACACGCCAACGTCGCCGCAGAACGGCGCACAATGAGAACCGCACAATGAGGTCCATGTACTCACAAGGTCTTACCATTCCATGTTCTAAAAATCCGTTCAGTGGTTTAAGCGTGATTGTGTTACAGACCGATACTTTCGCATGTCCAATACGGAAGTAATAATTCAGACAAGTAAGGTGAAACTCCCCTTATTTTAGGACATATAACAAACAAAATTAAAAATTGAAATTAACCCCGAACTGTCAAGCAGCGAGCTTGATGAATTATAACTACGAACACTCTCGATCGTATCAGCTTTAAAAAAAAACTGGATCAAAATCTATTCGAGCTACATGGGAGTTACGATGCCACAGACAGACAGACACGTCAAACTTTCTCTGTTTACGTCGGGGGATAAAAATATATACTGTGACTTTACGTAAAAGAAAATGAAAATGACCTCAGAATACATCCATTGTTTAACATTTGAAAAGAAAAATCATTACTCTTTTGTATAAAGAACATAACTATTAGTACCTACTTACAGACTAACATAAAAGAAAGCATTTTCTCAGAAACATTCAACGTTTAATTAATAGCCATCTAATGGTTTTATAATTAATAACACTTTGTGAGAAATGTCCTTTTATGAGTCGTATAGCGGTTTGTTTTATAATTGTACATTCCTGACATTACTAATTTTTTACTGGTACACTAAGGGTCAGCTAACACTGAAACGAGACACTACGTGACGTGGCGCTGGATTTTTAAAATAGTCATTCTAAACTGAAATTTATTAACTATATACAAGATGATACGTTGCAAGAGTGGCGCCGCATATCGCGGTGACATCTCGAAATTCGGCAGCGCCGTGTGTTCGGTGTGAGCTGATGCTTAGGCTGGTTTAAGGGTCAATCCACACCGTGACGAAACGCGACGCTACGCGGCGCTGCATTTTTATAGTCATAGTTAGTGTAACAGTTAGCTTTGACGTTAAGAAGTCAGTAAATGTCAGTAAATCATGCGTATATTATATGTCAAAATGAATAGTCATTTTGACATATTAGGTCTTTACCTATGAAATTTCCGTTTTGTATGAAAAAATTTAAACGAATTTTTTTCATGTATTTTTTATTTGTATTAATCGAAGTAATCACCCATGCAATCAATGCATCTTTGCCAACGCAGTGGCAGTTTATTGATGCCCTTCTTAAAGAAATCAGCAGGACGGGAGGCAACATATTCTTCAAAGGCATTTTGTACTGCCTCTCGGGTATTGAATTTTTTTCTCGCCAAGAAGTTATCCAAATTCTAGAAAAAGTAGTAGTCTGTAGGCGCAAGGTCTGGTGAGTAGGGCGGATGACGGAGAGCTTCCAACCCCAGTTCTTGCAACTTGGAGACAGTCTGCTGTGCAGTATCAAACTGTATCCATTTTTCATCGCAGGTAAGAATGCAGTTCAAAATTCTTTCATTTGTGTGTCTGTTGAGCAGTGCAAGGCACGTCTCGACGCGTACTTCGCGCTGGCGATCATTGAGTTCGTGGGGCACCCATTTGTCAAGCTTTTTTTCCTTGCCAATTTGACGCAAATGGACCAATATTATTTTGACGCTGACGTCGAAAGCTGCTGCTAATTCAGCCGTCAAACAAAAATTATTTTGATTTGAAATGGCCAGTACTACAGAACGGTAATTTCATAGGTAAAGACCTATTATAATATACGCATTATTACTTATGCGCATTATTATAGTAGCAGCCTCCGTGGTCCAGTGGATTAGAGATTGGCTCTCGACTCGGAGGTCGTGGGTTCGATTCCCGCATTGGAACAACAAAAAAAAAGTTGTTTCCAAGTTTTTTAGGACAATGTAGGCTGATCACCTGATTTTCTGACAAGAAAGATGATCCATGCGTCGGATGGGCATGTAAAAGTCGGACCTGCACCTGATCTCTTACCAGTCGTGTTGGTCTGTCTGTCCCACTGGGTTTCAAGAGTAAAGGAAGAGAGAGTGCTCTTGTGTACTGCGCACACACTTGGGCACTGTAAAATAAGTCCTTATTTTATAGTTTCATTGAAACCAGGCCCGTTTCAATGAAACGGACCACCGTCACCGGAATCGGTGTGGTGAGCTATTTAGTAGCATTTGCCCGCGGCTCGGCCCGCGTAAATACGGTAGTCCACGGGAAAACTATATATTTAATATTTTGTTTTTTATTTATTTAATATTTTGGATTAAAACATAGATTACCTTTTCATAATAATTTTATAAAAAGTAATCTATGTTTTAATCCAAAGCCTAAAACTACGACTATACCAAATTTTATAAAAATCCGTTCAGTAGTTTTTGCGTGAAAGAGTGACAAACATACATCTATCCATCCATCCTCACAAACTTTCCCATTTATAATACATAGTAGTAGGATGTCAACACGACATTGTCAATTTTATCATTTTTTTAACATTCCACTGACTTCTTTACCCAAATAGACTATAGATTATTTTGTGATAACAGTTTTTTTGTGATGAATGTAAGTTTTCGCATTCAATAGAAATTAATACTATATTTTTACTTTCAGGTACCTACTTTTTATCATTTTTTACCAGTTAAGTTCGTTCTTCTATGGTAAGTTTAGATATAAGAAACCTTTGAACCCTTTCATTTGGTAAAATACATTTCCCAAAAAATAGAATAAAACAATATTATAAATATCTATCTTAGTATTTACCTTACCTTAAGGCTTAGGTATTTTTTGAAAACTGGTTATAGTACACTGATGCCGGGGTTCTGATGTGAATCTCTTGGTAATTTATCTGTGGCGGACTAATTAGCGCCACAATCATGAATCGCTCTATCGAAGTTTACTAAGATCCGCGGTATATATACAACACCTGAAATGAGTACAAGTGGGCTTCGGCCTGACCGAGCATACCACCTGGCTCGGTCGGAGATATCCCTTTGGGGCATCCACTCTTCCCATATCTATTCATTAGAGCTATTGGTTCGAAAACGGGGCTTCTGAACAGAAAAGTTGCAGATATAAACTAAGTTTAACTTAACTGACCATCAGGGTCCGTTTATCGATTCCATAACTCGTAATTGACATATCTACTGATAAATGACGCAAATACAGAAAGGAATTTTAAAAAATCAGTAAAATTCTTAGTTAAAAGTACTTTAAAGTAAGGTCCGTTTCGCTCCCAAAGTAAGAAATGTTTTTCATAAAACTAGTTACATTACCGAATTGTAGCAAAACAAAACAACTTTATCCTCGAATTTAAAAATATTATTCTAGCGACCACTAGATGGCACTTTTGGGATTCGGAAACTGCACCAGTTTAACTTATCAAGAACCAGATACCTTTTTTTCTTATTCTACTCTATCGTGTGGGGTATCTTCGAATTGGTCTTTTTAAATAAAGTAGAGGTTACGTAGGTTACGCGTTGAGGCTCCAAATTGACAAGTTGGTTTTATTGTTTTAAACACTTACGGATTGTGTCGCGGTGCACTTTTCTTTTTCCCGACGTTTCGGCAAGTAGCCGTCTGAAAAGTTTCAGCAGCCGTGGTCACGGGAGGACTGAGGTGTCAATTGTCCTATTTGATGAAGTTGTTCAAACTACCCGAAGATTCTTTAATTATTATTTGTGTTCCGATCCAAGCAAAACATACTAACAGTATCTTGAAGCCGCGGTGATTTTAAATTATATTTAATTTTGTTAATTATTGGATCCCAACCAGATGGGCTGCCATCTGGGCTGCAATCACCCAGCCATCTTCTCGGTTAAAATTAGGGTACTATTTAATTTCTATAGCCTCGCGTATCATTCTTGGGCGATAACGGTGTTCCTTCGCCAGTACATCGTGGCTTATCAAATCTTATGTAATGGCGAGGTTGATCCAGTGTGTGTTCGCAAATTGCAGATTTATTGTTGCGACGGTGTTTAACATCTGCGATGTGTTCCTTTACGCGGGTGTTGATGGATCTTTTAGTTTGCCCTATATAGGAGAGACCGCAGTCACAGTCGAGCTTGTAGACTCCTGCATCTTGAAGGAGAATGTTACATTTCACTGGTGGTAAAAATTGACTTATCTTTTTGGGTGGCTTGAAATATGTTTTTATAGAAGCTTTCCTTAGAATATAGCCAACTTTATCACTGACTCCTTTCATAGAAGGTAGAACTGCAGGTATTCGTTCGAAAGTGGCTGGTTTCACTCGGTCACTGTGATGCAGGCGTGGGACTCGAAGCTTATTGTCACGTAGAACTTGTGTGACATGATGAAGCTCGGTTTCCAAATGCTGCTGATCACAGATTCCTCGTGCTCTTAAAAACAAAGTTTTGCCAACGGGAAAACTTTGTTTTGAAGAGCATGAAGCATAGCTGTGAAGGATGGTGGTGGGACTCACCATTTAAATATCTATTAGTATGTGTAGGTTTGCGATACACAGTGTGACCTAAGGTGCCATTGGGCATAAAGAGTTATTGGTCTCTAACTCCATAGTAAATTGTATTTTGGGGTTGAGACTGTTCAAATGATTTAGGAATATGGTTACTTTGTCAGATCGTAAAATTGTGAAAGTATCATCCACGTACCGCTTGTAGAACCTGGGTTGTATAGGTGAGGTCTCAAGAGCAGTCTCCTCGAAGTCTTCCATGAATATGTCAGCAACAACGGGAGAAACTGGGGAGCCCATCGCTACACCATCTACTTGCTTGTAGAAGTCATAATTCCACAACATATAGCCAGATGTAAGGCAGTGTTCTAATAATTCTGCATATTCAACAGGTAAGTTCTTTTCTCTTAGCTTTCTTGTTACAATTTCAATACATTCCTGTAATGGTAAGCAAGTGAATAAGGATTGTATATCAAAAGTGACCAACTGTTCAAGTTGGTTTTACTAAATTTGTAATATTTTTGGCATTTCTAAGCTTTCCATGCTAAATAATCAATAGAAAAAATATTTTGAACGATCGAAACGGACAATTATTTTCGAAGTACCTAATTTGATAAAAGAAACCTGTCGCGCATTGATGTTTACGGAACCCTCCTTAGATAATAATATATTGTCCTGACATACTCTTGGTTAAGTTATTTATTTAATTACACAATTTTTATTGCGACAAATTAAGAACTCCAAGTAAAAAATTTGAAAATCCTATTATAGGTATTTCGTACAACCTAATCAAAATTACAATTTCCGGGGGAATTTCTTGGAATTTATCTTTTTTATCCTTTATCAAACGACTGATTAGTAGATACTATCTGGTCCCTGGGGAAATCAGGTGGGATGAAATGTGTAGATATCCGAATTTTAACACTTTGTAACAATCCCGACCTACCGTTATAAATATTTTAGCCTGTTTGGGCTTAATCCCAAAAGGATTGAAAGTTAGGATTTTCTTCATAGAGTTTCTAGAAATTAACACTTAGGGTCAGTTCACAACGCGGCGGAAATTGAACTTTATTCACTGCACGAAAACAAATATTTTAGCCTGTTTGGGCTTAATGCCAAGGGACTGAAAGTTAGGATTTTCTTCATAGAGTTTCTAGAAAATAAGACTTAGGGTCAGTTCACAACGCGGCGAATCATATGACATCATTCACACACTGCACATGCACTGTGCTGCGCGGTGGAACTTGACATTCGAACTCTTACAATTAAACGTGTATCTTCTTTTGTAATGAATAAAGTTCAATTTTGAATAGCTATCTTAAAAATGCAGCACCATGTTGCGTATCGTTTCGATGTTAATTGACTCTTAATATTCTCATAATTCCTTATCTTTTCGTTACTCTTACTACATCTCTGTTCGGGTCCAATTTAATGTTTTTGTAAACAAAAATAATAAATTCAACCAAATTAATGTGTCATTGTATTTACTTATTGTACAGTAATACAAACTTTTGTTTACAAAAATATTAAGTTGGTACTGAATTAAGTATGATGTATAGACATTAGAAATCCGTAAAATGTTTTTATAATAAGTTTGGGCAAATATTAACTAAGTGCTCAAAAGATATGTAAGGCTGGTTTCAGAGCTGTCCGGAAGACCCGTCCGGGAAACTCGGACAGCAGAGTATTACTCTTGACCCGGAAAGAAAAAAAATAGAGTATTTAACTAATCATATTTTAGATACTATCAGGGAATCTAATTGATGAGCAGGTTCACTGTTGTTGTTCATAAATTGTTCGTTAATTCATGAGCAGGTTCACTGTTGTTGTTCATAAATTGTTCGTACCTATTATATTATTAATATTATGATATATACTTAAACTGACATGTCATTGACAATAATTATATTGCGACTACATGGCGTTATTATAACAAATAAAGTATTACAAATAAATTAGGAGAACACTATACCTGCTTATGAATAAAATTCCTTGATAGCACATTACGTAATATTAATGGCTGCATTCTACCTACTTAATTCATTATGCGCCTAAATTTTTAATAACCTAAGAAAGGACGCCAAGTTTTAAGTGACATAATTTTAATATACAAGGGATGTTATCCCAGCGAACTATATAAATGTCTAGTCTAATGTTTTAATAAAATTATGAATATCGTTGTTGAAATAATTACATTTAAAATTTATATCAAATATTTAGTAATATTGGAAAGTTACATTGGCGCCCGCTCACGCTAGGCAAGCAGCTTCGCAATCTACAAATTACATGTTTGCTTACCTGCTTCGTAAGTGTAAAACTACTATGATGTATTTAAATAAAAGGCAAAGCTGATTGACTGATGTATCAACGTACAAGCCAAACCCTTAAGTCTAGAAATTTGAAATTTTGCAAAACGTATTTCTCATATGACGTAGGCTTCCACTAAGGAAGAGTTTTTCAAAATTCGACCCCCGAGGGGGTAAAAAGGTGAGCAATTAAAGTTTGTATGAAACTTTTTTTTCTTTGACATATTATTCGCATGATATTTCGTATGAATTGAGTACGGAAACAATAATAAATTATGTATTTCAGTGTTTTATAAAATTCAGCCCCTAGGTGGGTAAAACTGTGGATGAAATTTTAAAACCTAATTTCACGCGGGCGAAGCCGCGGGCAAGAATACTAGTCTACCATAAGCTTAATTATGTTTTTTAAAGCGTTCCTTGATTTATAGTTTACATGCAGCAGAAATGTAGAAACCAAACCAGTTGATTTTTGAATTGAAATTATTACATTACATCATATTATATATTGTATTATGTGTAGCGTAAAACTCTCTGCACCGTGTTACGAAAATTATGCGAAGAGTGGATTATGAAATTTGGCACAGTCAAAGTATAATAAAAGGTGAAGGAGTTAACTGGTCTTGTCCTACTACTATTATAAATGTGAAAGTTTGTGACGATGGATTGATGAATGAATGGATGTTTGCTACTCTTTCACGCAAAAACTACAGAACGGATTTTCATTAAATTCTGTATGGTAGTAGTTTGGGATCCGGAAAAAGGACAGTGTGCTCGTGGGATACTGGGTAACAGCCAGTTTTATAATAATGCTTAAAAATGCATACATACATACATACACACACTACCTCAGATTTTTAAAAAATTTTTTCACACGTTGACTTTTTTTATAAAATAGAGAGTTACCAGCCTTTTAAAAAGGAGTAGGTACGGTATACGCTGTTTTCTTGGAGATTTGAAGAAGAACTCAATATGTCTTTCTTTCAAGGTCTATTGATCATTAACATTTTTATTTCGTATTTATGAAGCAAAAGAACCCTTATTTTTTAAACTTAAAAATTAACATTTAGTTAATTAGCATTCAGTTAATTTTTAAGTTAGGTGAATTTCGTCCACTGGGCGACAAAGCTTAAAAATGCGCAGTCTCTCAGGGATGAAACCTAGCTAGCTAGATCTATTTTTCTACCCCAAAACTCCCTGCATACTGAATTACATGGTAATACTTGCAGTCGTTTTCGAGAAACCGATTATATATAACCAAGATTGTCTCGTTTAAAGTATAAGATAGATCTTATGGAAAGCATAAAGAGTGGAAGATCGGTCGGGGCTCAATAAATTATTCAAAACGTGAATTTCCGGCTGATACGTGCTGTCCTATACGAGACCTATTCGAACGCTGAGGATTATGTTTGGGAGCTATTATTTCGTTTTTCCCCGAACACAAAGAATTACGTGCGAAAATTCGTACCCCATTTTTCTATAATAGACATTTTGGTGACATTTGTTTGATGGAACGATGGTATTTGAGGGTAATATAATGATCGATGAGGAATGATGAATAATAATAATATCTATGGACGCTTCCACACCACGTCCAGCTAGTCCTGTGCTAGGTAGGTATCCGAAGAACTTGTATCACAGGTACTAGACAACGTAAATATATTTACCACTGTTATACTATACATGTATTTAATACACATCCCAGACTGTTTGATGTTTTGAAGCTGGGTCATTTCATACATTTTGGAGAACTTATTTTTTATCTCAAGCAAAGGTCCTGTATGGATCATATTATGGTACGACGAAAGAAGAAATATACACTCAAATATGCGCTATTTTCCAGGGATAAAGCCTAGCTAAATCGTTTTTTCGCACCCGAAACCATCTCCATACTAATTTCCATGAAAATTGTTGAAGCCGTTTTCAAAATCCTAATAATATTATTATGATATATTTAAAAGAATTGCTCGTGTAAAGTATAAGTAGTTTATTTTATATTAAAGCAAAGCGACAGAGTACTTTTTTGCACATAAGGTCTAAATAAATAATCTTGTTTCCATACAAAATTGTACGAAATGAAGGTTTTTGTATGGGAAAATGCTACAAAATGTGCACAGTCAAACTAGGTTAAAAAAACAAGCAAAGGAAATGAGAGAAAAAGCTTGGATCATTAAAATACATTGATGTACGTCATCGCCAGATGTCGCGGTACAAAATGTACCCAACCGAAAACACTGAAAGGTTTTCTTAATTAGTATCTCACAACAAAGTTTAATAAACACATTGCTCTAGTCAAAGCTTTATAATGCTGTTATTCACTGTGTGCGGTCGACGAAATTGAATGTTTAGCATAATAACATACTCCTGAAATATATTTCATAATAGAAAATTATCCTATGATGAAAATATAACCTCATACTGTTGATAGTTTGCGTGCGCGTTATTAGTACGCGCGCGTCACGATCGCCCGCGATGCGGCTAGCGGTAGGCATTTAGCGCGCGCAAGTAGTGACAGAGGCCTGCTATGGCGCTCGCGTGCACGCGCCGACGCCGCGCTGTTCGCCGATGTGTTCGAGGCAGCGGCCTTAGGACCGATTCACACAGAAATAGCAGCGTAGTGGCCACCAGCATAACTGTCATATAGTTTTAAACTTTATCTTCATTATTATAAAACACCCTTGAGACAACCGCCACCGCTCACGGCCGCCGACGGTCGCTAGGGGCCATCGGGGACGATTCTCTTCGATTTCGTGCAACGTCTGTAGATGATACTTCAATGCCAAAAGGTCAACATGATGACGTGGCGTTATTAACATAAAACTGATCATTACCGTTTAAGTACCTACTCTGGCCCTTCATAAAAATACATGGAGAGGAATATTAAGTTCGGCATACGAATTGTATTAGGCATTCTTTAATTATTTATGATTGTTTTCATAAATAACAATTATTTTTTGTAATTTTTCTAAAGTTTTATAAATTATAAGTAGGAGGACCTCTGTGGATCAGTGGTAAGCGCATTGACGCTCAAGCTGGTGGTCGCGGTTTCGAATCCCGCCGAAGGAAGAAAAAGTTTTCTGTGTTCCTGGGTCATGGATGTGTATTAAATATTTGTATTTTTTTATAAAAATCTTAAATTGTAAGTATGGTAAAAAAGTTATAAAATATATTTCCATTGTCTGGTACCCGTAACACAAGTTCTTCGAGAACTTACCACGGGACCAGATTGACGTGGTGCGAAAGCGTCCATAGATAAGTAGGTACAAGGCACTATTAGTTAATCAGTTCAATAGTTATAGATGAACAGATTTGCTATAAACTCTAAATTTTAATGGAAATTATTTCTTATGTAAACTCGAGTATTCCTGAAAAATTAATAGAAGCGTTTTACCTACCAATAAAACGCATATTGATTTACTTACCTTATTCGAAGCTTATTTAATTGAGATAGGCACTACGTTTTCCGCCATCATATTATTGCTATCCTTGTTTTTTCCGGTTGTCCCCACTATCGTCCCACCATGGTGAAGAGGTAGGGAGTTTATAAAAGCGAGCAAACTCGTCTGTCAAATTATCGCGGCTAGAATCACCAGGTAGAATTTAAACCATAAGCTTCGAATAAGGTAAGTAAATTAATATGCGTTTTATTGGTAGGTAAAACGCTTCTATTCATTTGAATGTTTATTCGAAGCTTATTTAATTGAGAATTGTTTGTTATCGCCTGGTGGGATCGAAAGTTTACATATTATGTAATAGACGCCAATGTGAATTAGACAAAATTATATTTGATTTTAAGTTTATTGTATAATAATAATTATAAAAATAATACATAATACAATGTTACTAAATTTATTTATTTATTTATTATACTTTATGCACACAATATGGTACAAAGGCGGGCTTAATGCCTTGTGGCATTTTCTACCAGCCAACCTATGGGTGATGCAGAGACAGTGTGAGGTAGATGCATAGTATTAAAAGGAAACATAGACTTAGACATTTTGTGTATATATACAATATATAATAATAATAAATACTACCATATAAATACTAATATAACTCTTTATTTAAAATTAACCTACTAAATATTTTAAATATGTAAACCTAATAATATATAACATAATAAGATATATAAATAATTTACTTATTTATTCTAGTCTATTTCTAGTCTGCCAATGATTTTAAGTATAGTTCACGAACTCTGCGTTTGAATAAATTTTTTGTCTCAGACATCCTAACGTCTTGGGGTAGTGAATTCCAAAGGAGGATAGACTGAATATGGAAGGATGAATGGACAAGGGAGGAGCTATGAGAAGGACAAAGAAGGAGCAAATTATTTGTAGAACGAAGATTTCTATCATGGCTACTGCACAGATATTTAAAATGAGGAGTTAGGTAGTGAGGAGCAGAGGGGGAGTGAAGAAGGGAATAGAGTGTACACAGAGCCCGTAGAGAACGACGTTGTCGTATTGGCAGCCAATGAAGCTTAGAGCGGAAGGAGGAGATGTGGTCGTACTTACGGAGGCCAAAAACAAATCTTATACAATTATTAAGGAGCCGGTCGAGTTTGTTGAGTAGGTCTGAATTAAGGTCGAAGTAGCAAATATCACAATAATCCAGTATTGGGAATATAAGGGCTTGAACAAGCATAGTTTTTATATTGGAAGGCAAGAAATTTTTCAGACGGTAGAGAGATCGCAAGCAACTGGTAACACTATTACCAACATTAGCGATTTGGGTACGCCAGTCAAGATTAGCATCAATATATAAACCGAGATCCTTAAAACACGAGCTGAGAGGAATAATGTTGCCGTTATAGATAATAGGCGGGAGACTTCCTGTGTCAACTCTACTCAATAGTCTTGGACTTCCTAATAAAATCGCCTGACACTTATTGGCATTCACTGACAGTCCAAACTCAGTGGACCAAGTGTGAATAGCGTTTAGATCTCGGTTTATATCATCGATGGCAGTGGACAGATGTTCAACCCCTTCTTGACAGTACACCTGCAAGTCATCAGCATACAGATGATACGAAGTACGAAGAACATAGGATATTAAATTTATAAATATGGAAAATAAAAGAGGAGAGAAATATACTGGTCAACGCGAACACGCTGCTGACGGCCCCGAAGATAAGAAGAGAACCAGTTCAACGCTTCAGGCGAGATCATAAGATGGGAGAGGATGGCCAGGAGAATATCGTGGTTGACATTGTTAAAGGCGTTTGAAAAGTCAATTAGCACTAAAATAGTGACTTTCGAATCCTCCATGCCTGCCCTTATATCACTAGTAATTTTTAATAGAGCCGTAGTGGTACTGTGTCCAGGTCTGAATCCAGATTGTAGTGGAGAGAGAATGTTGTGTTTGAACACAAACCGAGACAACTGCCTGTGAACACACGCCTCGATCACTTTGGAGAGGAACAGGAGAATGGAAATTGGTCGAAAGTGTGAGGGTTGCACAGGAATTTTTACCTTTGGTAAAGGACGGACGTAGGCCTTACGCCATAAATCGGGAAAAGTAGAGGACTCAAAGGAGAAATTTATAATGTGGGTAATGGCTGGCAAGAGATGTTCAAGGATGGGAATGATCATTTGGCGGCTGATTTCATCACAGCCCACGGCTTTGGAACTAAGAGAGCTAATGATTGTATTGATCTCGCCTGCAGTAACTGGTGTAAACTGAAAATATTCTATAATCTCTTGTGGTAATCCGTTTAAATAGCTAATTGTTTGAGATTTAGTATGCACGTCTATGGTTATGGAAGTAGAGAAATGGATATTAATGTCATCCAAGCTAATCGTACACGGAAACTCCACATGACGCGATTTACCTATACCAATGGTTTTAAGGAATTTCCATAAGGTAGCAGATGAAGAAGAGTTATTAACTATATTATGAAAAATGTGTCGGCGTTTAGCATTCCGTATCATCTGATTGCACCTATTTCTTGCTTTCTTAAAATTGTCCCAATTAGTATCGCATCGATTAGCCCTGTATTTGCGAAAAGCACGGTCCCTAAGTATTATCGCCTCTCTTATCTCAGCCGACATCCATGGTGCCGGAAGGTGCTTTATTTTAATTCTTTTGATCGGCGCATGTACAACATAAAGAGCAAGAATTGAATTATTAAAAAACTGAACTTTATCATCAACGGTGGGAGCTGCTAAAAGTGGATCCCAATTAATTTCCGCAGCGTCCACCATAAGCTGTTTAGTATCCATGCGTGAAAAACAACGGTTAAACAATATTTTAGGTTTTATTTTAGGAGGTTTTATGACGTACCTCAGGAAAAGGAGATCATGAAACGAGAAGCCGGGGGCAGGATATTGACCGTGGGAGTGGACTAATAAGGGATCAGATGTTAATATTAAATCTAACCAAGTATCCTCACCGATTAAATTATGGTGTGTGGCTTGAAGAGGCAAATGATGCAGACTGGTTGATTATAAAATGTGAAGTAGTTTGCGCGAGCGAGAGGATGAGATGTCTAAAAGATTTGTATTAAAGTCACCCATTATGATATGGTGTCTATATTCAGCTCCCAAAGACTCCAACACTGATTCAATTTGACTAAAATAATCAATGGCAGGAGGGCAATAACTACACCAAGAACTAATTTCGTCCCCCCAATGCAGACCTCAAGAAAAAGAAATTCAGCGGCAGCAGAATATTGTGGAGGTGAACGAGCAATTATATTAAAGGGCATGTCACTCCGTATGTAAATAGCTACACCGCCACCACGTCTGTCAACACGATCATTTCGTATTAAAATAAAGCCGGGCAGACTGTAAGCAGTAGAAAGAATGTTAGGTTTTAACCAGGTCTCTGAAATTAGGAGTGCGTGAACATTGATTCCCGAAAAAGTGTCTAAGATGTCATTGAAGTGGCTAGGCACACTTTGGGCATTTATATGACACACATTTAGTAGGTGGCTGTTCAGTGTAGTAAAATTTTTACGCAAGAGTTCTCCCAGAGTGCTATCATTAATAGAACCAAGACTGTCGTTAGCAGCTGAATTGATAGAAGTATTATTAGCTGAGTAAAATGAATCACTATCAGAAATAGACATTATAATAATATATAATATATATTTAATATTTGCCAAAATAAATAAAATTAGTATTAATACGATATTAAGTATGCCGTTTCGAAAAAAAAAAAAAAACTATTTGGTGGTAGTAATCTCTGCACTACCCGCCAGCTGACTTTAAAAATAATACAGAATAAATTATTTTACACTTTTATAACAAAAAAAAACAAATATAGTCAAAGACACGCTTTTCACAGTTTTAAAATGATAAATTTACTATGCTATGTATGTACTTTTATACTCAATACTAAGCTTAATACACTGTGCCACGAGATACTCATTCATAAATTATTACACTATTTCATTATTTAAAAAGTTCAATAAGTTTCTGAACGCAACCTTGAAGACAAATGTCAGAAGTCAAAACAAATGATAGTGTCAGGTGACATAATGTCAAAGTGACGTGAGTTTGCAAAAACCGGGTTGCATTAAAAATTATAATTTTTAGATATAAACAATTTAGAGTATACCCTATAACAATCGGAAATCTCAATATACAATAACGGAAAACAAAGTAGAAAAAAGAAGATAGCGAATAGAAAAGCACCACAAGCTAAAACATAATATACGAAGTACTAAACTCGGTATTAAATTTTAACAAAATAACATTAGCCGTTATTAGAGGAAGTTACCGATGATGTTGCCCTCTGGCAAAAAAGGGGCTGGAGCTCTTCTAAGGTCGTCACTTTGTGGCGTTTACTATCGGAACTCTTAACGACAACAGTACCATCCTGAGTCCAACACGCCCTCAGACCAAAGTGCATCCTCGCCTTACTAAACACTGTCTGTCTTGCCTTCGTTAAAAACTCTCTAACAGAATAAGGTGTACCCTTCAGCTTAGTTTTAGCTCTAAAGACAGCGCTTCTGATATCAGCAGAGGAAAACTTAACCAGTATAGGCCGGCTTTTGTGTTGACTGCTGGGAGTCAAAAGGCTGCCCAGTCGATGACATGCCTTGATGGAATTTGCTGTTATGTCTTTCATAGCAAGTTTCTGGTGCACTATATTCAGAACTGAAGATACACAGTTTTCACTACTTTGCTCGGGAACACCAGAGATAATCAGAAACTTTCTGCGAGATCTGGTTTCCATGATATCCATAGCCCTGGAACACTCTGCTATTTGTTTTTGGAGCAAGTTGAGCATGGAAAAAGTGAGCTCACGAAATGTGCGGAACTCCTCAGCAACTTTAGCTACTGTGTCCTTAGCGGCTCCACATTGCAACTGTGCCTGAAGCTCCTCCATCTTCTTCATTACACATTCCTCTAAGCTTTGCTGTGCCTAATATTTAATGTGCTGTAATATTTAAGATGATAATCAGCTGACAGGTGGTGTATTATTTATATGGTTAGATTGTCACATAAAGTTCTACCAACATAAAACCTCCAAAAAACCGTATGTATTGCACTAGAATTAATAATAACTGATGCAAATAATTTATTAGAACTAATTAATTTAATTAAGAGAAATGTAGAGACATGTATTAACTTTATTTACACCTACCCGAAAAAAAATGTAACATTGTTAATCACAACTGATTGTTAATCAATACAAAATAGTTTTAAACATACATAATTTATTTATAATATTAATTGAATCAAATCTGTTTATTCGATTGCATCAAAAAATCTTGTTACGGACTTACTTGAAGCCGATGCGGGTAGAACTTCACGCCTATAAAATTTACAAAAAGTATTCTGGGATCGCCAATTTCCCCTGGATAAAATATCTTCAATTGAAAAATTTTCCAGCCAATTTTTTGACGCAACTGCTGATCGAATACTTCCCGGCGTTGCAGTTATACCCGCATCTTTGAAAAGGGATTTGATCCACCCTGAAATAATAGCCTTTGAGGCTGGTTTAACCAGTCCTCTGAAAGTAACAAATAAGTTATTTAATTTATGTGTATTCCGCCTAGAATCAAGTACTTCAATAGTTCTCGTTACCCAGTAAACTGGATCTAAATTAATATTCTCTAAGTTAGCAGTCAGTTTCCAACCTGATTGTCTGTAGTCAGATGTGTCCGTTTTTGAGCCAAAAGAGGGCCAAAATTTCATTAATATTATGGATACAATAGTCATTACTAATTTTTAATAAGTTTAAATCATGAATTCTCCTACCAGAACATAAAAGTAGTAAAATTAATGTGTGTCCTTGTACTTGGAAAGGGTTATGGTTTAGGGTTAGGGTTAGGGTTCTATGGTGTAAGTACTTAGATATGACGCAAGACTATCTATATTCCAAACTGGAGGTTTGGAGTTAGTGAGTTTTTGTAAAGCTATGGATTTCAATATCTGTTTCAAAAGGATATTAGAACTAATTACTCCAGCTGAATTCGGATTACAAAGAGTTGATACCACAGACTTGTTATTAAAAGAAGTTGTCGTGATTAAATGAAGGTCTGATAAAAATCTGGCTACATTTTCACTCTGTGGATTATGTGGATCAATCCGATTTTAATCTGACCATTGTAACCATCTTTTCCAAGCAACATTATACGTCTTTTGGGTAGAATTACGCCATGACTTACTCAGGAGATCAACTTGCTTTTAAGCTCTGACGCCACCCCCACATTTCCACACCTCCAATATCATCTCGTGGACCTTGGGTGGAGCCAGACCCGTCGACATGTCGATCAGGAACTTGTCCAGGTGTGCAATTGTGTATGGGGCGGCAATTGCTCGGACTTTCAGATCTGCTCGCCAATAAACTTTGCTCCAGCGAGGAACCACCAGCAGGTATATTCCTTGTGCATGGTTGAGATGACTCAATACTTTGGGTATAAGGCACGGCGGCGGGAATATCCAGGCTAGCACGTGCGCCTGCTGGAAGCGAAGAGGTCGATCACAGGGATGCCCAATCTGTGAATGACCTTGTCTGTGCATTCGGACGTCAGATGACACTCTGGGCTCCGACGAAGCCTTGACAAATGGTCGGCGTGGCTGTTGTACATCCCTGGAATGTGAAAGACTTTTAGGTGTATCTGATATCGTTCTAATATTTGGAAAATTTCAAATGTCAGATTAAGAAGTTTTTGTGATTTGGTGCCGCCTTTGTGACGAAGGTATGCGATTACCGTTTTGTTATCGCATTGAACTAGAACTGTGCTTCTACTCAATATTTTATAATACATTTGAAAGACATTTAATAAGGCTATCATTTCCTTTTGATTGGAATGCAAGTTAATTTCGTCTTGTGACCAAAAACCTGACAGACTCATATAGTTAAGACGAGCACCCCATGCAATATCGGAATGAATAGCTGAAGGCTTACGGCAGTTTCTGAACCACCAATCCAGATTGTCCTTGGCATTTTCCGGAATCGTATGCCACCTGGTGTCTGATTTTAACATTTTGTTGAGCAGCAGTTGCAGCGCGCGGAAGTTGAGCCGACCTGTTGGGACAGTAAAACTCGCAAAGTTTAAGCTTTGTATCTATTTCAGAGTTGTACGTTGCTTATTTCGAACTGTAGAAATTTTTGCTATAATACAATTTACTTTCTCTGTAGGAAGTTGCTTTACATTAGTAGAAGGGTTCCACTTGATGCCTAAATAAATTATTGACTTAGATGGAACAAGAATAGATTTCTCTTCGTTGCTAATCCATCCTAACAATTTTAGAGTTTGTACGATAACCTGAACATGTTTTTGCAACTCCTTTGTCGACTGGTGTGCTATTAAAAAATCATCTAAATAAACTAATATACGAATACCTTTTTTGCGAAGAATTTGAGCCACCCAGTTGGTTACTGTCGCAAAAGCTTTTGGCGCAGTACTTAGCCCAAATGGTAAACACGTCATTTCCAAGAGTTGTTTTTGGTATATCAGGCGTAGGAACCTTCGATGACTCTGTGCGACACAGATATAGATACAATTATAAAAATAATTTTTATAATTGTGTCTGGAGCTCCTAACTGTCTCCATTGGTCCACGAATTGAGCTAGACGGCCTGCCTGAAAATTCGTGTCAAAAACGACGTCCCTTAGCATCTCCTGGGTTGCGGGAGGGTGAAGCGGCACGCTTATGTCCAGAACCTCTTTGGTTCTGGTGTTTGAAGTGTGTACACGAGGAGCCGCGTCCACGAAATGTTCTACGATTACTCGGAGTGACTGAATGAGAACCGTGGTGACCGTTACGCAGTCACGTGCTTTTTACCCTCCTGCAAGGTGGTCGTAGGTCGAGATTTTCTTAAAGGCCAAAAACACTTCCGAATTCCACCCGCTTTTTCTACTGTAGAGGTGAATTTTTCTGCGTTAAAAAGATTGGTACACGATGGAGGTATTTTCCGTATCACAGCTTTTATTGACGGGTCACGAACTTGCTTTGTGATAACCTCACGTCTCATCTGCAGCACCTCGGCTCAGTGACCATATATAATCTGTAACATATCTGAGGAGATTTTCTGGTAATCACCTTCAGAAAATAGCTCTGACAGCTTATTTTTCATACCTGTATAATCAGGATTCTCTTCTATAATCCATTTTGTGAAGTCTATTAGTAATTTTTGGAGAGAATCCCGTTGTTTTATAACGCACATAGTGAGTGCCCCAAAAGCTTTATCTAATTGTATTAGATGGCGAGAGGATTAAAGGTTCAAAACTTCTTCATTAGTTTCCAAATCCGTGAAACCAGGAGAAGAAACATATGATTTCTGGGCTTCTGCATACCTTATGTTATTCCAAGATATATTATTCAAGTGTTGAAGGTCAATTAAAATGACTTTCTGAAGACTTGGGAATAGATGGTTCCTTTAGCCTCGTCTCAATATTAAGAGTAAATTCTTTATCTTTTACTGTGTCACAGTCAGAAATGCCACCGTTAACGTCGTAAAGGTTGCGACTTTCGTTAGAGAAAACTGTTATATTATCTTCGTCTTCATTAAAATTTTGTTCATTACTCTGATGTGACCGAAATTGGTTGGCTAAGATTTTTTTTATATAGTGCATTACTTTAAACATCTGAATGTATTTATGATCAGTGTCTGCGTTTGCCCTTCCTCCTTTTCTTGCTTCTAGAATAGCGGTGCTTAGACGAGTCTGAAGATCTAGAAGAAGAGCTATCATAACACATCGACACAAGACATCGACCAGTTTAGTACTACGCCTAAATATTTGACCTGAAAGACCTCTGGGATTATGTGGCCGTGCAGGCTTATAGGGCTCATTATTTTACGGGGACAAGTACGCTTCATTGCACTTTTAATATCGAATTGGATGGCGTGACTTTTGTCAGGATTAACTTCGATTCTCCATTTGGAGAACCATTTACCGAGAGCGGTAACTGACTCCTGGAGGGCTTTAGATGCGGTACAGGCTCGTATGTGGGAATAATAAAGGGCTGTGTCGTCCGCGAACATAGCTAATTGCACTTTAGCGTGTTTAAGGATGTCACTAGTGTCCAGGTTATATAGGGAGGGCGAGAGGACCGAGCCCTGCGGTATTCCCGCCTCCATATATCTTGGCGACGACAGTGTGCCTTCTACGCGGAAATGAAACTTACGATTTTTTAGTAAGTTACTAATTAGTAAAACAAGATAATCGGGTATGCCCCTTTGATAGAGTTTGTATAACAGTCCGTTATGCTAAATTTTATTAAAAGCTTTTGCAATGTCAAAGAATACGGCGCATGTCGTCTTCCTGTCGTTTTTGCTAGTAATTATGTACTCCGTTAAGCGCTGTACTTAAGCGGGACAGCTGTGCATTTTGCGGAAGGCAAACTGCTCGTCTGGAAGGAGTTTTTTGTCGGTTATGACGTCATTAAGGCGCCTTTTAATTACTCTTTCATAGACTTTACCAAGGGAGCTAATGAGACTTATTGGACGGTAGCTACCAGGCGCCTTCCGGGGTTTCCCCGGTTTGTGGATACCTATGACGATAGCTACTTTCCAAATGTCTGGAAATGAACATCCTACTAAGAGGGCGTTAAAGATGTTCACTAGGAGTTGAATTAGCTCGGACGGTAACATTTTAAGTGTTTTGTTTGAAATACCGTCAAGGCCTGGGGCCTTTTTTGCATTCATACACTTAATAACGTCGTTGACCTCCTCCGAGTCCACCATCCTCACACTATCTACATCAGGTGGCATCGAGAGTCGGCTGTTGACCTCGCTATTCACTAAGCTAAGGTGCACGGGATCAATCGGGAGAGTACTCGGCCGGCACTGTTGTTCGAAATTATCAGCTAGGCATTCGGCCTTGTCTATGTCTTCGAATGCAGGAGGACGGTTTGGTCTGTCTAACGGAGGCATGTCGCTCTCCGTGTTATTTTTGAGGGCCTTCGCGAGTGGCCAGTACGCCACGTGTGACGGTTCTAAATCGCTGAGAAGTCGATCCCAACTCTCGGCTTTGTGCTGTTTAATCTTAAACTTTACTTCCCTCTCGTAATGACGGAGGGCTTTCCTCCACTCTTCCGACGGGTAGCGATCATATGTGCGTTTGGGCGCATTCCGGAGTCTGATGGACTCCTTTATGTCCTCAGGGAGGGGCCAACGGCCCTTTGAGGTCGTTGGCACCTCCCTAGATAAGTTTTCTATGGTCGCTACCAGGTGATCGGTCAAGTGGGATGCGGCCTCTAAGGCTGTCTCTTTGCTATCTATACTATCGGGAATTTCATCGAGCTGACTAGATTGGAGGACTTTGATATTCTCCGCTAATCATTTATAGTCTACTATCTTTCTAGTACTAGAATTGTTGGGGTTAAGACTACCAAGTGTAATCGAAGCCGGTCTGTGGTCCGAGATAATCTCGTGGAGAGTCTCAATATAGATATTGAGAGAAACATTTTTGACTAAAGCTATATCTATCGTACTAGGATCGCGTATGACACCGTTGATGTTTTCATTGGTGTCATAGCGAGTGGGGTCAGTGGGAGCTAATAGTACAAAATTAAGTGTATCGGTTAAACTACAAATAATGATGCCGTTTCTATTGTTACGTACGTTACCCCACTCAGTGTGTTTGCAGTTTAGGTCGCCGGCAATGATGACGGCGTTGCCTAAGTTAAATAGCGATTGTAGATCGCTAGAATGTAATTCTTTGTTGCACGCTAAGTACGCGCTTACTATTACAATTGGTCCGTGACCGGACATGCTAATGTGGCAAATAGATGTCTCTAAAGTTAACAATGGTGGTGGCTCTAAGGGAATACAATGCAAGGATTTTTTATAGTAGATAAGACGTTTCTAACTATTTTGTAGTTTACTATTTTTGGGCTCCTCATACAAGGTTTTAAGAACGTCTCCTGTACTAGAAGAATGTCGACATTTTGGCCGCTTACAAAATCGCGAATTTCGCTTATGTTATTTCTAATGCCGTTTGTATTGAACGTCACTACGCGTAACGAGTGTGGCTTTGTCCTTCCCGAAGGCTTCATTAATTACTGTCGGGGGAGAGCGCATTGATCTGACGGATCAAGACCTGATGGTCTGACAAAGCTTGGATGCGGTCTGTGGCCGACCCTTTTAGCTTTGTCGCTAAAATAGAAAGCTCGATCGGGTCAATAGGCCCGATGTTGCTAAAGAACTGCGTGACGAAAGAGAGGTCTGCAGTGAAACTGGGGGGGGGGGGGGCGTGGCCTTAGGTGCTTTGGGCGCGGAGGGCATGGCCTTATTTGGGAGAGCGGGGAAAACCTCTAACTCCGAACTACTATTCTGCGCGGGCTTGAACCATGCAGATTGGGAGGGTAGGGGGGCAGGGACGAATCGCTGTTTGGGGATGGCACCTTTCGTATGTGGTGCAATGCGCTTTTTTACTTTGGGTGCTTTTTTGCACCCTCTGTAATTGGCGGGGTGTCCTTGGGATTTACAGAGAATACAGCTGGGGGGTTCGGACTCCTCAGCTGGGCTCTTTCGGGGACAGTCAGAGGTGCCGTGGTCATCGTGGTCATGGATGGTACATACGATGTACCTCTATGGCGGATAACCCTGGGACTGGATGTCCATGAGTACCTCTCTTGTGGAGAGGCACTTATCGACACCGGTAATGACGACGCGCAGAAGGCGCTCGTCTTCGAGGGCATAGGTGTGGTAACCTATGTTTTTGGTGCGTAGGAACGCGGTGAGGAGGCGGTGATCCTCCGAAGTCTTTACTTGGACTTTTATACCTATGGGGGTCGTATGAGCAGAAGAGTAACGAATCTTATCCTCGTTAAACGCTGCGCTAATAACGTTCCATTTTGCCTTCTCCTGTATGATTACAGGAGGAGGCATTTTAGGAGAACGAACGGTCTGAGAGGCCTGAGGGGCCTGGGAGGCCGGAAGGGCCTAGGAGGCCGGAAGGGCCTGGGATGCCGGAAGGGCCTGTGAGGACTGGGGGACCTGGGAGGCCAGAGGTGCCTGGGTGGCCAGAGGGGCCTGGGAGGCCAGAAGGGCCGGGAGGGCCGGTGGGGTTACGGAGCCATGAGCCTGCACGGTTTTCCTGCTTTTAACGACCGACTTAGTCGCGGAGGATAAGACTGGAGAGGAGGTGCCCTCTAGGCGCTTCCTCTTCTTCGTCTTCTTGTATTTGACGGTAGTGATCTCGCCTTGTTCACTACGGTCGGATTCTTGCTCCGAGCAAGACATCTCTGAGGGAGATGATTGGGCTTCTACCGGTATCGGGACGACGTCGCTATCGGGCGACGCCGGTGAGTCTAAGTCATGGGAGCTTACGAAGCGCTCCCATTTTGTCGCGCCGTCTGGAAATTCGTTCTTAAGGAACGTCAGGAACTTCCTGATTAAGGCGTCTGCCATAATTAGGAAGTTTTATCCTGATTGTTGGGAATTCTTCTCTCTAATTATTAAATGTTTGGGGGTACAGCCCCTCCCGGCGACCGGGAGAGGCGACCGGGAGAGACGAGCGCGAGACACGGTACGGCACGGGTCGGGCAGCAAAGGCGGTTGGGTGGCGCCTTGTCTTCACTCTTGACTCTTGAGTCTTCGGTCTTCTTTCTTCCAAATGTATCCCTTTCGGGAGCGATGGCACACGCGAGAGAGAGAGAGCGAACTTGCTAGAGCGAGAGCGCTTAGCGAGCACTGACGGCTGACGACGGAACGAGTGGAGCTGTTCATCGGACGGTGTCCGAGAGCAGAATGAATGATTTGACAGACGAGTTAGCTCGCTTTTATAAACTCCCTACCTCTTCACCATGGTGGGACGATAGTGGGGACAACCGTAAAAACAAGGATAGCAATAATATGATGGCGGGAAACGTAGTGCCTATATCAATTAAATAAGCTTCAAATAAACAAGTCAAATTAATTTAACATTGTGAAAATTAATACTAGATTCTGATGTTTGCGGCTTCTTTATAATGTTAATATTAGCTTTTTCCCGCGGATCCGCCCGTGTTTTTTGGGGATAAAAAGTAGCCTTTGTACTCCATACAACATTTCATCAAAATCCTTTGCGTGAAAGAATAACTAACATCCATCCATCCTCCGAAACATTCGCATTAGTAATACGAGTAGGATTTACTATAGTGGCATTCGCTACTTGTCAATTTAAATCCTATTTCATTGAATTGTAATAACAGGTCTGTATAGAACTGAATTTAATCAAAAGTTTCAAAACTATATGAACTATATGAACTATATGAAATATATAGTATCTTAGCCGTCTGTAATTATATTATATTATATTATATTATATTATATTATATTATATTATATTATATTATATTATATTATATTATATTATATTATATTATATTATATTATATTATATTATATTATATTATATTATATTATATTATATTATATTATATTATATTATATTATATTATATTATATTATATTATATTATATTATATTATATTATATTATATTATATTATATTATATTATAATATCTGCGCCATTTGTGATGGGCAAAAGAAAACCATACAAAAGAGGTGTAACCTTTTCTGACTATCAAAACATGTTTTATAAATACATACATACACACTTTTTTTTTGTTTAAAGTGCTAAAGCTATGTTACATAATATAACGTAACGTATATATTAAAACTACAATGTTGACCTGAATAAATACGTGTTGAAATTAATCAACGTCCATTCTTCGTAATTCACTTTATAATTATTTTAATTTTACTGCGCATCGCCTGGGAATATTACTCTTAAATGATTTTCATAAAACACCAGTATTAATTAATAAAAATATCTGTGCTTTAAAATTAAATTAAGTTCCGTCAAACATACATTAATTGCCCGCGGCTTCGCCCGCGTGAAATTGGGTTTTTAACTTTCATCCCCTATTTTACCCACCAGCTGCAGTTTGTGATTGTTCGAAAATGGCTAACTTTGTAAAAGAGTCATGTCGACCTATGCATAGAACAAAGTCACATCTGCAAAATCCTTACTTTACAGGAGAGCGAAAAGAAGGTTGACTTGGTCAATTATTGATCTAACTTTTTTCCGGCTTGGCCTAGCCGGATGAATATTTAAATAATCTTGTAAATAGGTTTAAAGTAATGTTTAGTTACTAATCAATATATATTTTAGATTAATATACATTGTTATTTAGGTGTGTCGGTTGTATGTAACCATATACAGAGGAAAACCATACGTCATAATATGTCTAGATGTAACTTTACTATTGGGAAAAGTTTCAGTCCTATATATATAAATATAACTTTGTTTTACTTACTTAATTTATCAGTTTCTTGATTTTTATTTTATTTAAAAGATATGATATTTGTTTCGAGCCTGTACTTTCATGTTACATATATTTTAAACTAATATATTTATATATTTTAAACTAAAATTTGTCCAACACCTATCGTAATAAGAATATTCGCGTCCGTGAGTCGTTACAGAGAACATTGAAGCATGAAACCCCCCGCGCGAAGTGCGCGCGCGCCGATTCCGATGCACATATTAACATAAAGCTTTGTTTTTTGGAGGCAAAATTAATATGTACCTTTGTTCAATTTCTATTTTTGAAAGTACGTACAATTGATTAAAACGGATTTTACTAGTACCTAGATTAAATGAGATAATTTAGTACTAAATATACAAAAAAATCAATTTGGCTTAATTGTCACATGTAACTTTTTTCTATGCATAGGTCGATGTATGGTGAAGCCGTTTCCGCGATTAGCCAGAACAGACAGACAGAAGGACAGACAATAGTTTTTTAACTTATTTTTTGTAAGTACCTACTGTTTAATCTCATGTGGATTAGTGAAAAGCTGTAATTTATTTAAATTACAAACAGACATGTCAATTTTATTTATTTGTTTATAAGTTTACTAGCTGTACGATGTGTAGGCAATTTCCAAATTCTAAAGCAATTACTCAATGAATAATATTTTAGATAAATGGAAAATTGATTGAGTAATGAAAACTTTATTAGTTTAATCAATATATTCACTAGATAATAAAAATAAAATAATAAAAAATAAAAAAGTTTTAGATTTATGTATTAGTATTATTATTATTATTATTTTACTTAATTTACATTAGTGCTGTTAAATCTAATTATTTATAACATTATTTCACTCTACATAAGGGCTGCCTCTGGCGGTAAAAGCCTCCTCCAGATGTTGCCAGCTTTTTCTATCTCTAGATAGTCTCGTCCAAAGTGCTCCAGCTACTTCTGCAATGTCATCGCTCCATCTTTTGGCTGGTCTGCCTCTCCTTCTAGTTTTGTAAATAGGGCTCCAGTTAGTGACAGCTTGCGACCATCTTCCATCTGTTGTTCTTTGACTATGACCGGCCCATTTCCATTTTAGTGTTAATATTTGTTTAACAGCATCTCTGGCCTTTGTTGTTTTTCTGATGTATGTGCTCTTAATCTTGTCTTTTAATTTTATACCCATGTAGCTTCTTTCAATGCCTCTTTGACATGATTTTATTGTATTAAGAAGATACTTTTTGAGCGGCCAAGTTTGACTTCCATATATTAAGCAGGGTGTTAGGCATATGTTCATAGCTTTTGTTTTTAGTTTTATCGGTATTTTTCCTTTAAAGAGTTCCTTTATTTACCAATATTTGTTCCATGTAATCTTTATTCTCCGCTCTATTTCTTTTTCTGTGCAGGATTTAAAAGAAATAATATGACCAAGGTACACATAGTCCTCTACATATTCTACTGGCTCTGACTCAATGGATATTTGTTTTTTATATCTGTTCGTCATAATCTTTGTCTTGTCTCTGTTAACTAGTAGTCCAACAGCCTCACTATGGTGACAGAGAGAGTTTAGCATGTATTGCAGTTGCTCCGGGCTTTCGGATAAGAGCACAATATCATCTGCGAATCTCAGATGTGATAAGTATTTTCCATTCACATTTATACCAATGTCTTCCCAGTCTAGATTTTGGAATATGGACTCTAACACTGCGATGAACAGCTTAGGCGATAAAGGGTCGCCTTGTTTTACACCTCGCTCTATATGAAATATCGGTCCCTTTGTCTCTAGTCGTACTCTTGTCCTGATTTCTGTATATATAGTTTTAATCAACTCTATATAGTCACTTTCAATGCCTTGATTTGTGAGTGCCTGCCAGATAGAGTGGTGCGATATACAGTCGCAGGCTTTTGAGTAATCAATATAAGCTATATAAATTGGAAGATCATGTTCTGTATATTTTTCTATTATAAGTTTTAGTGTGTGTATGTGATCGATTGTTGAGAAATTTTTCATAAACCCTGCTTGTTCGATCGGTTGCTTATCATCTATAGCTTTGGTTAAGCGTCTAAGTAGAGTTGAAGAGAACACTTTATAAATACAAGATATCAAACTGATCGGTCTGTAATTTGTAATTAACTTTGGGTTCCCCTTTTTATACAGGAGCGCTATCTCTGAAATTGTCCAAGACTCTGGTATTTCTTTCTTTACTAAGATGAGATTAAATAATTTTGTTAAGGGTTTGACAAGGTAGTCTTTGTTCGCTTTTATTATTTCATTTGTGACCCCGTCGGTTCCCGGGCTTTTATCGGTTTTAAGCATTATTATTGATAGCTCTACTTCGCTCTCTATGAAAGGTGCAACCGAGTCTTCGTTAGTAACTTTTGTTATTAGGGGCTTGGTGTTCTTTCTGTCTTCTGTATATAAACTTTTGTAGAAGTTGGTAGCTATCGTCATTATGTCCCGTCTGTGTGTAATAGTATTTCCTGAGATGTCTGTAAGTTGTGTCAATTGCTGTTTGGTATTGTCTATCTTTCTATATGCTTTTCTTACGCCTCCTTTTTCTTCTAGGTAGTTGCTTAGCGTGTCTAGTCTATGCTTCTTAATATTTTCCTTTATTTTCTTGTGTAATACTCTATATAACTTGCTTAATTTTAGTTTTTGTTCTTTTGATTTATTTTCTTTGTATTTGAGATCATATTTTTGTTTTATTAGTTCTTCAATTTCTGGCGTAACAATTTTTTGTCGTCTGCATTTCGTGTTCAGTTTTGTTGAGTTATTGATTAATAATATCTCAATTTTTTTATTATGGGTTTGTATATTTTTTTACAACTTGAAAATGAAAAAGTGGAGTGCGTTGTATGAATGTTTTGTGTCATAGGGTTTGGTATGCTTTTATATGATCTTCGCGATTTTTTGTTGTTATTAGTTGTGATAGTTAGTCTGACCAATCTATGATCACTCGGGTGTTGTAGTTTACTTATAACTTCTTGGTCTTGTATGTTCTTCGGTTGGTTTGTGGCGATAAAATCTATTTCGTTCCTACTTTTTCCATTTGGTGACATCCAAGTCCATCTTAGTTTGTCTGATTTTTTGAACATAGTATTAGCAATTTCAAGTTTGTATTGTAGACAAAAATTTATTAACATCTCTCCTCTTTTATTTCTTTTACCGTAACCATAGTTTCCCATAACAACTTGTTCATTTTTCTTTGGATACCCGATTTTCGCATTCATATCTCCCATAAATATTATATTCTGTGTACATTTACTCATTGCTCTCTAGGTCGGAATACATGTTTTCTATTTCTCCCCTTAAAGATGTGGCAGTAGGAGCATAGGCTTGGATTAGGCTGTAGAGCTTATCATATATTTTTATTTTTAATATGGTAATTCTCTCAGATATTGCTATAAAGTCAAGTACTTCTATATTACGTTTAATATTCACTATTCACTAGATAGTGGATTAAAATTCGATCGTAATTCATTTAATTTTTAAGTTTTATCTTTATTAGAGCTATTTTGTCAAAGGCTCTATCACTTAGATACGCAATAAAAATGGAAATGCTGTGTATGGAATATGAAAGATAATAGATTGACAAACGTGTGACAAAATTGTATCAAATCAACACTTTTGTTAAACAAACGCTCCCTGCAACGACTTCTGTGGTGAGATAAAAGGCAGGTTGTGTGTATAACATTATTTTTATTAATTAAATGTGCTTTTTAGCATTATTATGAAAAAACTCCACCTCCATATAAACTTTAACTATGCCGAATTTCATACTTCTCCGATCGCATAATTTTCGAAAAACGGAGTAGGTACAAATATTTTTCTTTACGCATATGATAAGTAACAATTAATTTTAACACGATCAGGTTGTAATATAAAATTGAAATGTGTCTGACCGTTTCGAATGAATTGCATACATGGCATAAATGTAGATCATAATAATTAAATACCTTACTAATGGTCGATTACTGAAACGCAAATCAAAGTTAAGAGCCCTCCTATTCACAGGCTGTCGCTGTCTCTGCTAGCCAAGACGACAAGGACATCATGTGACTTGCCACTTGAGCTTCACTTAATTTAGCTATCTTTCCAGTATTCGGCCGTTAGTCGTCCGGCGATTAAAACGCAACGCAAACGTTATTTGTGCTGGTTTTCAGTAAGGCGTGGTATTTCTACGGATGTTTGTATCACATTATCGTAGAAAAATTAGGGCCAAGCGTTGCAATTAAATTCAAATCCCATATCAATTACAAGGGTCCGCTGCTCATATCAGCGACCCATAAGTTTTGAAACTTGCCAACATCGGTGACTTGTAAATTATTATGTTTTGATACTTTAGGGCTTTTCATATTAAAAGACGTTGGGCGTTAATAACCTGTCGATTAAAAAAATTTCGACCATAAACAGAAGTACTATTAGGTTGTATAATTTTCATTCACCAGGTGGCGCTTGGTAGCCCGAGGGTCCTTGTCGTGTTAAAAAGCTGTCAGATGTCACGACTTTAAAAACCCTCATTACGCTCACATCTAGCCCAATTATGTCTTTGGTCGCCGTTGCAAATTGTTCCATAGAAAATTCTCAGTGTCCTTTACAACCTAATTGGACAAGTAATTATAAAAGGTCGGCAACGCACTTGCAACCACTCTGTTGTTGCGGGTATACATGAACAGTGAACACTCGCAATACAAGAAGAGTCGAATCCTAACTCCTTGGGCCTCTAGTACACTCACTGGGCAAAGTACAGCGCAAGCGTTATTTCATGGCGGTTTATGGTATGCGGTATTTCTCTGGTCGATTACGATTTTTGTTTCTTGTACCGAACCGTTCGTGCGCGAGTTACACTCGCACTTTTTTTAATTAAAATGAAATTGTCACAAATAACAGCTTCTGTGTAAATGTGTCATGATCCATTTTCAGAATCGAAAACTGCGTGATTCAATTCCCTAACTATTCATATATACTATATCTTATTCATATATATACTATAGGAACATCTACTTTGTACGGAACCCTCGGTGTGACATTTCACAATGGTGAAATACAAAAGCAAAACAACAAAGAAACGCGATACAATACGATACATGATAAGAGCATTATGCTTTTGATTTTTTTTCTTTTTTTTCAGTTGATATAAAATATGATCATTTGTTGAACAAATATTCTCAATATAATAAGCTTGAACTGTGGAGGGACAGCCCTCCAATATTATAATGAACAAACAAAACATAAAAATAATTTTTTTTACAAAATATTATATATCTTTGTCACCGTTTGGATAATGTTTGGTCTAACATACATTATGTATAGTCACCGACCGATCCTTATTGAACCTTAGTAATAAGTCGTACCCCGAATCTGTCTGCTGCCGTACAGTTATACATTATACTAACATAGATACGTATATTTTCGTGAGGAGTAGGGAGTGAGTATATTTTCATTCTGCTCTCGGACACCGTCCGATGAACAGCTCCGCTCGCTACGATCGTTGCCGTCGTCCCGCGCTCTCTATTTGCGCTCTCGCTCTATCCGTGTGTCATTGCTCACAATAGTGCACCACTGGAAGAAAGAAGACAGGAAGACAGAAGACTCAAGAGTCAAGCTTCAAGAGGCAAGACTCAAGAGTGAAGAGACAAGGCGCCACCCAACCGCCTTTGCCGCCCGACCCGTGCCGTACCGTGTCTCGCGCCGCGCCGCGATCGCCGCCTACCGGACGATTCGTGCGACCGCTCGCATCGTCCGTCTCGTTTTTTAGTGCGAGCCTTCTGCTCGCACACCCGCCGCGAAGTTATCGCCGCGTTAGGACGAGCGTGCGACCGGTCGCATCGTCCGTCTCGTTCTTAGCGCGAGCCTTCTGCTCGCGCTCCGCCGCGTCTCGTTCGCGAACACTAGCGCCCTAGTGTTAGCGCAACGTTAGTGTGTGAGTGAGTTCCAGCCGCCCAAGGAACAATTGTAAGTACCGTGACACGGTTAGGCACACTACACGAGGAGTTTTCCTCACTACACACCTCCCCTCCCGGTCGCCGGGAGGGGCTGTATCCCCCAATATTAATTAGAGAGCAGAATTTCCATTCACAACCAGGATAAAACTTCCTAATTATGGCCGACGCCTTAATCAGGAAGTTCCTGACGTTCCTTCAGAACGAATTCCCTGATGCCGCTAAGAAATGGGAACGCTTCGCGAGCGCCCATGACGCAGACTCACCGGCGTCGCCCGATTGCGACGCCCCGCTAATCCCGGCCGAAACAGAGGCCTTATCATCTCCTTCAGAGATGTCTTGCTCAGAGCAAGAAACCGACCGTAGTGAACAAGGCGAGTTCACTACCGTCAGATACAAGAAGACGAAGAAGAGGAAGCGCCCAGAAGGCACCTCCTCTCCAGTCTTATCTTCCCCGACCAAATCGGTCCGCAAAAATAGGAAAACCGTGCAGGCTCATGGCTCCGCGACCCCCGTTACCTCAACGGCCCCTCTGGCCTCCCAGGCCCCTCTGGCCACCCAGGCTCCGCTGGCCTCCCAGGCCCTTCCGGCATCTCAGGCCTCCCTGGCCCCTCAGGCCTCCCAGGCCCCTCAGGCCTCCCAGGCCCCTCAGGCCTCCCAGGCCCCTCAGGCCGTCCGTACGCCAAAAATGCCTCCTCCTGTAATCATACAGGAGAAGGCCAAATGGAATATAATTTCTGCGGCAATAAACGAGCAAAAGCTTCGATACTCTTCTGCGCACACGACCCCCATAGGGATCAAAGTGCAGGTTAAATCGTCGGAGGACCACCGCCTCCTCACCGCGTTCTTACGCGCAAAGAACATAGGCTACCATACGTATGCCCTTGAAGACGAGCGCCTTCTGCGCGTCGTCATTACAGGAGTCGATAAGTGCCTCTCCACAAAAGAGGTACTCATGGACATCCAGTCCCAAGGTTTTCCCGCCTTAGAGGTACATCGCATGTACCACCCTATCAAAAAACACGAGTACAATATGGTACTAGTAACCCTCCCTCTTACACCAGAGGGCAAGGATATCTTCAATATCCGAGCCGTCTGTCATATTACGGGCATCCGCGTCGAGCCCCCCCGTAAAAGGGGCATCCCTGGCCAGTGCCACCGATGCCAACTTTATGGGCACTCGGCACGGAATTGCCAAGCTAGGCCGCGTTGCGTTAAGTGCCTCGGTGACCACGGCACCTCTGACTGTCTCCGTAAGAGCCCAGCTGAGGAGTCCGAACCCCCCAGCTGTGTTCTCTGTAAGTCTAAAGGACACCCCGCCAATTATAGAGGGTGCAAAAAAGCACCCAAAGTAAAAAAGCGTAGTGCACCGCAGACTAAAAGTGCCCCCCCCAAACAGAGATTCGTCGCTGCCCCCCTACCCTCCCAATCTGCATGGTTCAAGCCCGCGCAGAAACGTAGTTCGGAGCTAGCGGTTTTCCCCGCTCTCCCCAGTAAGGCCATGCCCTCCGCGCCCGTAGCGCCTAAGGCCACGCCCCCTCCGACTCCCAGCTTCACTGCAGACCTCTCTTTCGTCCAGCAGTTTTTAAGCAACATCGGGCCTATTGACCCGATGGAGCTTTCTATTTTAGCGACAAAGCTAAAAGGTTCGGCCACAGACCGCATCCAAGCTTTGTCAGACCATCAGGTCTTGATCCGTCAGATCAAGGCCCTCTCCACAAACGGTAATTAATGGAGCCCTCGGGAAGGACAAAGCCGCACTCGTTACGCGTAGTGTCGTTCAATACGAACGGCATTAGGAATAACATTAGCGAAATTCGCGATTTTGTAAGCAGACAAAATGTCGATATTCTTCTAGTGCAGGAGACTTTCTTAAAACCTAGCATGAGGAGCCCTAAAATAGCTAACTACAAAATAGTCAGAAACGATAGAACTCGATCCCGACTCGGAGGTACTCTTATCTACTATAAAAAATCACTACATTGTATTCCACTAGAGCCACCGTCATTGTTAACTTTAGAAACATCTGTTTGCCATATTAGTATGTCCGGTCACGGACCCATTGTTATAGTAAGCGCGTACTTAGCGTGCAACAAAGAACTCCATTCAAGCGACCTACAGGCGCTATTCAATTTAGGTAACGCTGTCATCATTGCCGGCGACTTTAATTGCAAACACACCGAGTGGGGCAATGTTCATAACAATAGAAACGGCACCATCCTTTGTAATTTAACCGACACTTTAAATTTTGCACTATTAGCCCCCACCGACCCCACTCGCTATGACACCAATGAAAACATCAACGGTGTCATACGCGATCCTAGTACGATAGACATAGCCTTAGTTAAAAATGTTTCTCTCAATATCAATATTGAGACTCTCCACGAGCTTAACTCAGACCACAGACCGGTTATGATTACACTTGGTAGTCTTAACCCCAATAATTCTAGTACTAGGAAGATAATAGATTATAAATCACTAGCGGAGAACATTAAAGTCCTTAATTCTAGCCACTTAGACAAAATCCCCGATATTATAGATAGTAAAGAGACAGCCATAGAGGCCGCCTCCCACTTGACCGATCACCTGGTAGCGACCATAGAGAACTCATCTAGGGAGGTGCCAACGACCCCCAAGGGCCGTTGGCCCCTCCCTGAGGACATAAGGGAGTCCATCAGACTCCGAAATGCGGCTAAGCGCACATATGATCGCTACCCGTCGGAAGAGTGGAGGAAAGCCCTCCGTCACTACGAGAGGGAAGTTAAGTTTAAAATCAAACAGCACAAAGCCGAGAGTTGGGATCGACTTCTCAGTGATTTAGAACCGTCTCACGTGGCGTACTGGCCACTCGCGAAGGCCCTCAAAAACAACACGGAGAGCGACATGCCTCCGTTAGATAGACCCAACCGTCCTCCTGCATTCGAAGACATTGACAAGGCCGAGTGCCTAGCTGATAATTTCGAACAACAGTGCCGGCCGAGTACTCTCCCGATTGATCCCGTGCACCTTAGCTTAGTTAATAGCGAGGTCAACAGCCGACTCTCGAGGCCACCTGACGTAGACAGGGTGAGGATGGTGGACTCGGAGGAGGTCAGTGACATTATTAAGTGTATGAATGCCAAAAAGGCCCCAGGCCTCGACGGTATTTCAAACAAAACACTTAAAATGTTACCGTCCGAGCTAATTCAACTCCTAGTGAACATCTTTAACGCCCTCTTAGTAGGATGTTCATTTCCAGACATTTGGAAAGTAGCTATTGTCATAGGTATCCACAAACCGGGGAAACCCCGGAAGGTGCCTGGTAGCTACCGTCCAATAAGTCTCATTAGCTCCCTAGGTAAAGTCTACGAAAGAGTTATTAAAAGGCGCCTTAATGACGTCATAACCGACAAAAAACTCCTTCCAGACGAGCAGTTCGCCTTCCGCGAAATGCACAGCTGTCCCGCTCAAGTACACCGCTTAACGGAGTACATATTATCTAGCAAAAACGACAGGAAGACGACATGCGCCGTATTCTTTGACATTGCAAAAGCTTTTGATAAAATTTGGCATAACGGACTGTTATACAAACTCTATCAAATGGAAATACCCGATTATCTCGTCTTACTAATTAGTAACTTTTTAAAAAATCGTAAATTTCATTTCCGCGTAGAAGGCGCACTGTCGTCGCCAAGATATATGGAGGCGGGAGTACCGCAGGGCTCGGTCCTCTCGCCCTCCCTATATAACCTGTACACTAGTGACATCCCCAAACACGCTAAGGTGCAATTAGCTATGTTCGCGGACGACACAGCCCTTTATTATTCAAACACACGAGCCCGTACCGCGTCTAAAGTCCTCCAGGAGTCAGTTACCGCTCTCGGTAATTGGTTCTCCAAGTGGAGAATAGAAGTCAATCCCGATAAAAGTCACGCCATTCAATTCAATGGTAATAAATCAGCGGGGCGTAAGTGCCCCCGTAAAGTAATGAGCCCTATTAGCCTGCACGGCAACATTATCCCTGAGGTCTCTCAGGTCAAATATTTAGGCGTAGTACTAGGCAAGTCGATGACGTTTTCGAGTCACATCAGTAACACACTACGTAAAGCGAAATTTGTACTCTACAAATTATATCCGCTACTTAATTCGCGAAGCAAAATGTCCTTAAGACATAAGCTTACATTGTATAAGGTTTGCATCAGAACGATACTCACTTATGCGTGCGTCTCTTTCGCACAGATAAGCGAGTCTCAAATGGACCGCTTGCAAAGAGTCCAGAACCGGTTTCTACGCATGGCAACAGGCGCCCCCTGGTACATGCGTAACATCGACTTGCATAGGGACTGCGAACTAGTCACTATTAAAGCCTATATCAAGGAACTCGTAGAGAGATTCTTTGATAAAGGCAAAAACCACCCAAACCCCCTTATAAAAAAGGCACTGGACTACAACCACGACGCACTGACTTTCCGACACCCGCACAAACGGCCTAAGCATATCTTAGCCGATCCCGTTGACCCGATCACAAAATACGTAACGTACTGTGTACAGTTACGTAAACACAAATCACACGCACCCGCGACGCTAGCATCGCACCGGGGTCGACGCCGGCGCCTACCCCGAGGTCCCACATCCGACACGACAACACGTACAGACGTACAGACCGACCCTAACACGGGACCGGACCCGAACCCGAGTTCGAGTTCGCATCCCAGTAGTCTAGGTACACTCCTAAATAGTGTCCGCGACCGCGATATTGATATAGAGAGCTCTACCAATACCGCGAACCTCATCGACATTAGGACTTACGCGCGCGAGTCATCCCGACCGTACGCGGAAGGGGAGAGGGACGGCCCTCTCAGTACCGATATCGACCAAATCGAGAGCTCCTCTATCGCGATAACTCGCACGCCGCTAGTCTCTGCTACCGCGCGCGAGCAACCTCACTCATCAGCGAGTGAGGAAGGGGTCGGACCCCTCAGCAGGAGAGACCCGCGTCTCCCCTGTCAAAATAATAGCTTCTAATCCGTAGCTGTCCCCAATATCCGGTTTGAACATCACCCGGGTGATGTTAGGGAGGGTCAAACCCTCCCATCGTCTACCACCAAACAAACTAGCCACCAGGCTAGTTATAGTCCGACTTAGCTACAGCGGTCTTAACCCGACCCTTAGCATAGACCCGTTCGAAAAAAAAAAAAAAAAAAAAAAAAACTGATGAACTGATTTTGATCTAGTTTTTTTTTTTTGTTTGACATCTGAAATTTTTTAAAGTGCTCCTAGCTGTAATTCACCATCATCAGCTTGTGCACTGCTTGATATTTCGAGGGTTACTTAACTTTTTTTATTTTGTTAATCGTATGATTTTTATTTCAGACTTTCCCAATTTATGTATATGAGCCCTTATTTGTTGTGATATCAAATCTTGCGTCACTAGGGTGTTACCCTTTATTGTTACACATTATCGTATGAATGCATTATAAAGGTCTCGTGTCGACCATAAGTAACATTTAAGATGTCTATGGGATCCATTTGTTTATACAAATATTACGCATGTGTAGTATTAGGTAGAGCCTATTATATTATATTTCGTATTTCCCTATAGCCCATAAGACTAGCATTCTGGAATTACAGAATATATAAAAAATGTAAGTAACCCTCGAATTGTCAAGCAGCGAGCGAGCAGAAGATGATGAATTATAGTTAGGAACACTCTCGATCGTGTCAGCTTTCAAACAAAAATAACCTAACCAAGAGCATGTCAGGACATGTCTAAGGAGGGTTCCGTAACTATCAACACGCAATAGGTTTTCTTTAAATTACTTCGAAGGTTATTGTCTGATTTTGCTCCAAAATAATTTTCCAAAAGACGACCTCTGTGGCTCAGTGGTTAGCGCGTTGGCACTGAAGCCTGAGGTTGCGGGTTCCCATACCGCCAGGGAACCAAAAAGTTTTCTGAGTTTCTGGGTCATGGATGTGTATTAATTAATATGTGTATTATATGATAAAAATCTTAAATATATGTATAGTATAAAAAGCATTAAATATAATTCCGTTGTCTGGTACCCGTAACAAAAGTCATTCGAGAACTTACAATAGGACCAGATTGACGTAGTGTGAAAGCGTCCATATATAAAAAAAAGTGTTTTTACCATGACTTATAAGCATGGAAGTTTCTATCCCAACTTATAAACCACTTTTGAGTCTGATTACTTGAAAATGGTTGACTTTGTATGTTTAGATATTGATTTTTGGAAGCCATAGTTTTCAGTATACTATGTATAGAATAGTAACGTGAATCGATATTCTATAATAAGTTCGGTCACTTGTGTCGAGGAGGAGGAGGTACTTTATTTTTCTTTAAAAAGACGAAAACATCTTGTATAAATCTGTCAATTTTTATTCATAAACTAACTTGCCCTTAACTAACAACTCCAATTCAAATGAAGCTCATGAATCGGGATTGAAATACAGTTGCAATTAATTAATTAGGAATCTGTAAGTAATTAATACCTGACAATGAAAGACGATGAAATGAACCAACTACACATATATTTCGACTTTGATTTGGAAATTTAATGTAATTAATAAACTTCATTATAAGAATACTTGCTTTAGCCCGCGGCTTCGTCCGCGTGAGATTGGTTTTTAAACGATATCTTTACAATAATTTAAAACTTTCCCCTATTTTAGCCTCATACTTTAGGCCTTTTCATCCGTTATTGGATGACTTATACATTATTCTCCTAACGTAGTAACCACTCTTGAAATGCTGTAGTGCCTGGGACAGTTGGTTTTTTTAAATGTCGTATGGTTGCCCAAGCACACTCGGCATTCTCACAACACTATCAGCCTAGTCCAGAGGAATGACTGGGCAATACGTCTGGGGCCAACCATGTGCGGGTTTCCTCACGATGTTTTCCTTCACCGTTAGAGCGTCCGTATAATGTACTTGAGATCTGAAAAGTCTCATTGGTACACGCCACAACCTGGGAATCGGAACTGCACTCTCTCGAGTGCGAATCAAACGGTTTACCCACTAGTTTTACCCTCCTAGGGGCTGTCTATTTAATGTTGCCAACTTAGTTGTATAACAAAGTTTTACTACTAAATATAGTATTTTATTCCATCTTAAGTTGGAATTTAGTTGTTAGTAGTGGTTTTGTAGAAAAGAACCAGACAGTAATCATAATATGCAAACTGGCCTGCTACTATGTGCTATTATGACACCTTATCATAATAGAACATAGTAGCACGCGTCCGTAAGTCGCTTAAAACTAGCGATTTCATTTCTATATACATAATATTTCCTACTATATTTTTTTATTTAGCGGTAAAATTATGATATTTTCAATATATTAAAACTGAAAATGCAGTGATTTTTTGTGTTTTTTTTAAGGATGTTTAGTAGCTTTTTTATAGTTTTCGGTACTCTTCTAGTAGAAAACGACGCGAATTCAGTAGTTTATCAAAAACAGAGGTGGCAACACTGAAACGAATTGCTTCAGTCCATCTGGCCGGATGCGATCACAAAAGTGCACTCAGACGGTACGATTTTGCATCCGTTCAGGCCGAACTGAAGGTAGACCGGACCGTGTATGGACTTAACATTTAAGATCTGTTAATTTAATACCTTCATTAAAGTTCATAATTATTTCGATTCCTGTGAATATTTAAAATATGACTGCACTGTTGCAATGCGAGTTGTAAAATATCCGTGGCCATAAACTTAGCTAATTACATTTTGCGGCGGCTCCATGTTTGCTTGCCAACCATTTTCTAGTGAGCGTTCCGACATACATTTCTAGCATTCGTATCAAATAACTAACAGACTGTTGAAGTAATTTGAATTTCTTCGTAATATAATTCAAATCTAATCTATATTAGATAGAGGTATATTAGATATAGATAATAGAGGTATATTAGATATACCGGTTCAATTTTTTGAGCGAGTCTCTATAGACTCGCTCAAAAAATTGAACCGGTACGATACTAATTTCCAACGCAAAAAAATGCGACGTGAATTATTGTTGCGGTGTGATTTCGTGTAGCAAGGCGTTTTGCTTTGGTTAATATGATTTTAATGGTTGCGTTTTCGTGCTCAAAGGGTAAAAACTGGACCCTATCACTGGGACTTCGCTGACAGTCTGTCTGTATGTCCGTCCGTCTGTCACCGGACTGTATCTCCTTAACCGTGAAATGTTCAAAGATGATATTGTATTTCTGCCGCTATAACAACAAATACTAAAAACAGAATAAAATAAATATTTAATGGGGCTCCCACACAACAAATGTTGGTTTTTTGCCGTTTTCTACGAAACCCTTCATGCGCGAGTCCGCTTCACAATTGGCCGGTTTTTTATCAAGGTTTGATGTAAGTGACATGGATTGTAATACAAGTTACGTGTAGTAGAACTAGTTTCTTAAAGGCCCTCGGCAATAGTTGTATTTCTAAGACGTTCATCATCATAGAAATACAAATATGATATTATACGATGTATGAAAAACGATGATTCTACTGTACTGTATTTCAGATATTGATAAAGAAAATATTAAAGAAACAACAAGCTCTGATTTTGAGCTTGTAGATTTGCGTATTACGATTACACATACGATCTCGTTCATTTTTCGCATCGCATTTTTGTCTCTAAGGGTCAGTTCACACTGTGACGATACGCGCTACGCTGTATTTTTAAGATGGCTATTCAAAATAAAACTTTATTCACTACACAAAAAGATATACGTTTCATATGACATCAGTCATACACATAAATTTGTCATTCGAACTCTTACAATGAAACGTGTATCTTCTTGTGTAATTAATAAAGTTCAGTTTTGAACAGCTATCTCAAAAATGCAGCGGTGCGTCACGTATCGTTTCGATTCGGTGCTTTAACCAACTACTTACTCCTAGTAAATGTCAAAGATTACTTCATCTGACAGATGAAGTAATCTGAAATCTCTGTCTTCATTATAAATTAATGATGGTCCATGTGATGAACTTTAAGGAAAGCCGTTATGAATTAGGTTATATATAACTTTGTTAGTTCAGGAGTTATAGAGGCCTAACTAGTAAAATAACGAAGTAAACACGTACGTTACGGAATCCTTCGTGCGCGAGTCCGACTTGCATTTGGTCGGTATTTCTTTTTTTACGTGGCGAAAATTTGCTGTGCAATATCGCACTATCATTCTAAAATCATTGTTAACTAATTTATAATTATAATAAAAGTATCGAAATTACAAATATTGACCGCTGTTGACGTAGCTAGTGAGAGGATCGTACAATATTATATACTAAATTCATGATATTTTTAAGATTATCCAACCTCAGATTATATAAATTTTATATAATCTGAGTTCCCAACTTTCGGATTGTCGAACTTTTTTCTCGAACGGTTTTATTCTTGATACAAAATATGACATGTTTCTTCTGAAATGGAATAGAAGGTTATCCAGTAATTTATAAAACTTATTACTTACATAACCAGTATATTATGTAACTACTCGTAATAGGTAAGTTTTGTAAATTATATTTCCTCTGTGGCGCCAGTCTGTCTACAAAATCTAGATGCTAAAAACCTGGGAAAACAGCTTGTGTTAGATTAAATTGTGGTTAGCGCACACTTAAATACACTATAATAATTTCGGGTTTGAGGTGTTTCTAGCTCTAGTACACTGCGGGTCTTGGAGGTTTGGTAAAACCGCTGAGAGCTAGACGTTTTAAATCTTTTGACTAGGTTTCTAACAATTAATGGCTGGTTTGTACTAAAGTAATATTTTAATGAGCCTAATAATAATAATAATGAGCCTAATCGATGACCTATGTGGCTCAGTGGTTGAGCGTGTTGGTCCTCAAGCCTGGGGTCGCGGGTTTGAATCCCGCCGAAGGAACAAAAAGTTTTTCCGTGTTCCCGGGTCATGGATGTGTATTATAATATAATATTAATGAATATATTAATAAACGTGTTTTTAACCCCTGACAAAAACAAAGGGGTCTTATGAGTATAAAAGTATTAAATATATTTCCGTTGTCTGGTACCCGTAACACAAGTTCTTCGAGAACTTACCACGGGACCAGATTGACGTGGTGTGAAGCGTCCTTAGATATTAATATCCGAATTTGATCTAGTTTTTTTGTTTGAAAACTGACACGATCAAGAGTGTTCTTAGCTATAATTTATTAAATTCTACTGTTACTTACATTTCTTAATTATGTTTTTTAATTGTTCATACTTATGCACAGAAATTAGAAGTTTCCAATGGAATGAAATAAATTATATTAGGTAATAGCATAAACGTAGTAAGGTAAAAATGTTAGATTCCGGCCTGACCCGACAGATATCCCGACGTCACAGAAGACTGGCGTGAAATAACGCGTACGTTGTGTTTACTGTTTTTTTGAATCCGTAAAATTATTAATACGAGAATGTAAAAACAAACATTGATCTATTTCGACCGGTTAATTTTTAGCTGTAGGTAACCTAGTTTTCATGAGTTCATACAAAAATAGTTGACGGCAGTCAAAGCCGTGGTCGAATATTCTTTTATGCAACATTGTATTCACGCGTTACATTTTTAATACTGAAAGACCTTGTGCTACCTTTTTATGGAAAAGACCGGGAATAGAGCACATGAATCGATCAATGGTGTAGCGATTACTGTAGCACAAGGAAATTGGACACCAGCAACACCGGAGGAGTTAGATGCTACTGGTTGCATGATTCTTGATCTTAGCTGGGTTAAAACCTGTTGCATAATGTCAACAGTATTTTAAGAAATATGATTGTCAATATCATATTGACAGATGTCACAGGTACAGCCTATTTAGTTAGTTTATTTCACTTAGCCAAAAGGCTATACATAGTGTAGACGTATTTGAGTTAGACATATCTCATATGTAATACGTAATCAGTGTTAAGCACCAATAAAGGAGAATATAAGAATTGTTGCTGTATTATTATTATCACCACTCAAGCGTAAGAAGGATATGTAAAAACCAAGACGTCGTAGCTCTCTACAACGCCCCCCACGCCCTCATTTTGCCTCGGGTATACTGGAAATAGAAGTACATTTTATATAACTGATTGAGTGTGCTGTTGGTTTTTAGTGGAAATTTATTTTCGTAATTATATCACACAACTTTTTATACACTTTTTCACTTTATTTAGGTTTTTACAATAATTTATATATAAACACGACCGGTTTCGAATAACGTGGACGCCTGATGATGAGTTAATCGGAACCGGTCGTTCGGTCGTGGTTATATATAAATTATTGTAAAAACCTAACTGATATTATTATGAAGTAGATTTCAATCCTACTACTATTGTAAATGTGAATTGTGAGGATGGATGTATGGATGTACGGATGTTTGTTACTTTTTCACGCAAAAACTACTGAACGGATTTTTATAAAATTCGGTATGGTAGTAGATTAACACATAGGCTACTTTTTATGCCGAAAATGTATTATGATCCCGTGGGATATTTACGTGGGCGAAGCCGCGGGCAACATCTAGTGCCTAATAATACTCATTTAATCAATTCAATTAAGATTATGGATAAAAACAGCCCAAATTTTATTTTTAATGATTTGACATGATATATAGATTCAAATAATTTTTATTGTTATGTAAATTGCTTTTGGAGGCTTCGTACCCAAAGGGTATAAAAAAGGATCTGTCTGTCCGTCCATTCGTTTGTATCTCGTGCATCGTGATAGCAAGACAGTTGAGATTTTCATAGATAATATTGTATTTCTGTTGCCGCTATACCAACAAATAATAAAAAAAGAAAAAAAAAATATTTAAGGGAGGCGCACATACAACAAACATGATTTTTTGCCGTTTTGTACGAAACCCTTCGTGCGCAAGTCCGACTCGCACCTGACCGTTGGCAATTACGTACGTTTTACGTTAAAAATATTGAAAAATACTTTTTTGTAACTCATGCACATTAAGTTTTTTAAATAGAGCCTCTATATTTCGCAGAAAAATGGGTCATAAAATATTACGAGCTATTAATGAGAGACGAACACTGTACAGTCAGGGAAAATTTATGTTTAGCCGTTTGTTCGTTTTACAATGACGAGGTGTCGTCATCAGAGGCTTGTTGTGTAAATAGTAAGACTTCCAGCACTCACAGTACGACCACCACCATAGAAATGGGGTTTATCTACGACACTATAGCAAAAATAAAACCGACCCAGTGCGAATCGGACTCGCGCACGTAGAGTTCCGTATCATTGTACCGATATTTTACATGTTTACTTATTATTTCTTTATTTTTGTACGAAATTTTCCAAGTAAATTTTACATGTTAGGCATCTATAACTCCTGAACTAATAAAATATTATCTTGCAAACAGATACCTAAATCAAACTATCGTCGCCTCTCTCTCTCTCTCTCTGAAAGTTTTTAAAATACTTATCTAATGATATGGGTAGACGTGAGAAAAAAATCATCCCCACTAAATATACCCCAAAAAACATATTTCTCGTGAGTTTATTTTAGCAAAGTTTCATATTTCTAGCACTAACGTTTAGACGGTAAGCCAAAGACGGACGAACGGACGGACGGACATAACGAAATCATAATGTCTCGAGACTTGAACTACTGAGCCCTGAAATTTGCAGATTATATGGAAAGGATTCGTCTTTGTTAATCTTTCATTTCGCAGAATTTTCAGTTGACAAACGCATATCTACAGTGGCAATATTAACGCATTCCGTTTTACAAGTTGGTATGTAAAACTGCAAAACGTTCAGTTTTCCAGATCGTATTATGAGTTTCAGTTCCATTACGCGGGGCCAGCGGCAGTCGACTGATGACCGTGGAACGAAACGTTCCCCATAGTCGAGCATTGGCGGGATATTTGTATTTCAAAATGTGTCCCATTTTATTTGAATGTGTAAATACTTAGTGTGGGTAAATACTTTTTAGTGTAACCTTTTTGTACATTTCAAATTTTTCGGTGAATATTTTTGAACTTCTAAAGTCGAATAATTTAAAATTTTCAATAGTGGCATAATTATATTCATAGGGCAATTATTTTGCAGTTTTTGATGCTGTATTGTACATAAATTCTAGTATAGATACTACTTAGTTATAAACTGAATTGTGACTGTGTTTTTAGACAAAGTAAAAACCTTCGTTAAGTTTAGTGTTTCCGGATTTTATGACTGTTGTAATTAAAGATTATGACTTGGAGTGTAAAAGTTCGCTGGATCTAAGGTAAACATTTTTCAGTATAATATTCATTGTCTGTACACTGTCGTAGATTGTAGAACTTACGACCTACTTGTTTATGTATTTTCCGATTTGGTTTAACTTAAGTGAAAATGATTCTTTACCTAACATTTAATTAGCAAATGTTTGAATAATAGGGCCGAAAATTATAATTTTAACTCTAATATTATTATTCCGGACCTTCTTAAAGAGCAGAATAAAAATGAAAAAACTTTTTAAATCAGTATTTTCCCCTGTACAAAATTGCTACATACAAATTGAACAGTTGATTATTTTAATTTTGATATAAAATGTTACTTATGATTATTTAAAGGTTTTCTTGAAAAAGCAAGTAAGTATATTTTATTATTTTATTATTCGCTGAAAACGATGAACTGCTTTAAAACATTTTTCGCATTAACTATACCTTACCAGTCTATATTGTAAAAACTATAAAGCTTTTTTAATATTTCATTGGCATTTTTCTAGTAAATACATTTCATAAAAGTGTGATAGCAGCGAGCGGTCAATAATTTAACTAGAGTTTATTGGCAGCTCGGAAATTGCGTTCCGTTAATAATGTTGCCTCTAGTGTAACACAGCCTTCTAGGAATAATTAAAATTGCGTTTTTTCACACCTTTTTGTTATGCTGGTATTAGTACAATTGAAAAGAAAAACGCCTTCGTGGTCCAGTCGTTTAAAGCTTCTCTAGACTCGACCTCGGAGGTCGTGAGTTCGATTCTCGCGTTGGAACAACAAAAAATTAATAGATTTCGTGCCTGCGTAGCCGGACAGGTTTCAACAAAACCAGCCAGTGCCACCGAAATCGGTGTAGGAGTTATTAATATTTATTTTAAAAGGATAATATTTATTAATAAAACTGTCTACCCTACGAGAACCGCAGATATTGCTGCTATAAAAAGATAGCGATAAAATTTCATCAAAATCCATTCAGTAATTTTTTCGTGAAAGAGTCACATCCTCAAAAACTTTCACATTTCACGACGGTATGTTGGTGTGCAATGTACACATACATTTAAAATATAGCTTATAAGTTTTAACCTATACATGTGGGCACAGATTTTGGAAGGATAAAAGCTATCCCCCCGAAATCTTCGCCAATTTAACATTTTCTTTGCACTCGAAGTCGCCGGCAGCAGCTAGTTCTAGCAGACTGTATTTAACTTCCAAACCAGACATTTCTCCAGCGATAAATCTACGAAAGTTTGATATTTCAATCTGCTCAAAAATTAAATTGTAACTTAGGATTATTCGAGACTTAATTACGTTCCGGCTCAACACCTCTCTGTGACGGCTGTGGTTTATTAAAATCTCTAATTTCCACGTCTTTGCTGATTGAAAATATCCGTTTTGAATGCTAATTTAATTGAAAACTTATACTTTCACGGTTGTAAAATGTGAAAAGATTTTGAAAGTATGGATGTGCCCGAGTCATCCTACTACTATTATAAATCTGAAAGTTTTTGAGGATGGCTTGATGTATGGATGGATGGATTTTTGTTACTTTTTCATTCAAAAACTACTGAATCGATTTCTATGAAATTAGGTGTAGAAGTAGTTTAGGCTCTGGATTAAAACATAGGCTACTTTTTATCTCGAAAAAGTACAGTATTCCCTGGTAATTTAGGTGTATCTTAGTACTAATGATGTCACATAAAATTGACGATCTCTGTGGCTCAGTGGTTAGCGCGTTGGCGCTCTAGCCAGAGATCGGGGGTTCGAATCCCGCAGAGCGAACAAAAAGTTTTCAATGTTCCTGAGTCATGGATAAAAATCTTAAATAACAAGTGATTTATTGGTAATAACATAAAAAGTTTACATTACAATATTTAAAAAAGATACACATTTAAAACTAATTAAAGTACCCAAATAATTATCTAAACTATTTATAAGTTATCGAGTAAATGAAAATAAAAATGAAAAAAGGGCTACAGATAAAAAACTGAGTCTAGGTCGGAGGTTGTGGGGAAAGTACCCAAGAGGCTGGCAGCATCGCCTCGCTATATGCCTTGAACAGTTGTAATATTATGCATAATATTATAAAGGTACTAAATATACTCCCCGCTGTCTGGTAACTGTAACACGAGCTCTTCGGATACTTACCACAGGACAAGATTAAGGTGGTGTGATGCGTCCGTACTTATTTTATGATTATAAAAGGTAATATTTTTTTACGTTTATAAAGTAGTTATTACCTCAATATTTCTGAGTATCTTATACTTTAAACGGTGTATACATAATCGTGAATATATAATCGGTTTCTCAAAAATGGCTGCAAGTCTTACCATACATTTTCGTATGCTGGGAGTTTTGGGGGAAAAAAACCTATAGCTAGGAAGACCTAGAAAGATCTATTTTTATTCTTTATCGATTCTTATCCCTGAGAAACTGCGCATTTTTTGCGCGTGCAACAATATATCAATGATTTCGACTCTATTATGTCAGTCCGATTGGCAGTTTGGTGCGCGTATGTTTGGATTTTGCGTTGTTCGGAAATTCGGAATGCGGTATGTTTTGCGGAAACTACATTAGCCTCATTGGGCAACTTTTTGGTAGGGGCAAAACTTATCGGTTCGCGTCACCGACATGCTCACGACCGGCGCATGCGCAGCGGCCGTGTGCTGTGCGCGTTAGACGCCTTTTGGATGGGTGAAATCTCGTGCGTTCGCGTCACCGACATGCCTTTAATTTAAGCAATTCAAGCATAAAATTTCAAATTTTAATACTAAAAGTTTTCAATTCTATCGGCAGTCCCTATAGCTGCCAATTTTTTTTAAATCTACTAGAGCTCCGTGCGAAGCTCATTTACCCAGGTACTATAAATTCACCTAAATAATATTTTAAATTTCTACCCGTCTCTACCCTATTGTCTAGGAGTCAAGAGAACGTCCTCCAAAACCCGCATAAACAACAAAACAAACAGCTGACTGTGCTTTTTACTCTTTTCCAATTCAAATAACTTTATTCGCCGACCAAATCCACTTAGACGAGGGATTAGTACATTAAGCCGCACAATTTATTCATCATTTGGCCCTTGCTCCCGCTTAATTGAAAAACTTTCCTTATTTGACTAGATTGAAATCAATTGAAATAAAACACTAGCTGTACGCTAGTGTTAGGCTAGACGACTGATTTTTTTATGTATAAATAATACTCTAAATATGCGTAACTTCACAGAAGAAACATCATATTATTATAGCGTCACGTATCATCTCAATTCGGTGTGAACTGACCCTGAAAAATTATCTGAATTTAAAAGGGCAACTATTTCGCCGCTTGTTTGTGAGGCCATCTCATCTTATTTCTTTGAACAGGCAAAATTTTACAGTGTCAGTAGTTAGTAATACTTTGCTGCTGGATTACCAGCGAGGCTACAAGTGCGTTCTCGGTCTTTAAAGCATGGTCCTTTATAGGCTTTGGTATTTTCACTCACTCGGCAAAACAGAAAAAAGCCTTATTTCATGTCAGTTTTCTTTACACTTCAACGAATCAAAGTTAAATATTAAATTATTAGAAAGAATACCAGAAAAATGTCTACATTTAAATAAACGAAGACACTTATGTAAAGAATGTTACGCTTGAGTTTTCTTGATATTTTAAAATTAATTAAACTTCCAAAAGACGAGGAACGTTTCTCTGAATGTTTTAATAAGCGTTTCCCTCTGAAATAAAAAAAAAATTGTGCCGCCGCCCGCCAGTGACTTCAAAGAAAATATTTTTCACTAATTTGAAAAGTTTGTTTTCGTACTAAAAGCGAGGCGACTCAGAAAAATAAAGATAAATACTGTTATCTATTACTAATATTATAAAAGAGAGGATAAATTTTATAGATCGTTTGTTTGCATTGAATAGGCTCCGAAACTACTGGATCAAGTTTTTTAGACGGGACATTGGGAGTTTTTTTACCCGCTGTTTAACAAAGTGGCAACCACAAACGAAAATACTATTAGATTGTACAATTTTCACTAACATTCATTTCTAGTAATAATGTAAATTCACATCCATAGAGAAATGGAGAAAAATCAGTTAAATTTATTTCATATGAATATTCGTTGAGATTTTACTAGAGAGAAGACAGTATTTTATTTATTTATTTAAACTTAATTAACATCTCGATGGGATATCGAGCAAGATTGGATACCTTATGCAGATAATTACGCATTTACACTTATTCTAATTTTATCTTTGGTCGCCGACGGTATTGTTCCATAATAAAATCAATGTCCTTTGACAAAGAAAACTGTCTAGACCACGGCGAGAGAAAATTAGCCTAATGATGATAATAAAAGTAGCCTATGTCCGGAATAGTCACGACAAAATGCACGTTTCCCGCGAGATTTCCACAAAATCTCGGGCAACATCTAGTGTCGGTTATGAAAATCAAAAGCTTTGATGACTATACTATACATAATTATGAAGATAGAATACCAATGTTCAAATCTCCCATCTAATTCCCAATCTTCAATTATCCCCTAAGTGGTGAATGAAATTGTGGAATTCGTTAAATTTTATACAAGAAGTTTCAATAAATAATTCGTATAGTTTTTAGCAATAAGGGCTATTTTGATTTCAGATTGACAAACGTCAACGTGTGACAATTAATATTGTATCAATCGCACGGTGGTGTGTGTAATTAATCTGAGGTAGTGTGTTGTTGTTATTTTTATTATTTTATTAATTTTATGTAATTCTTAACATTTCTAAAAAATATGAGCTTACTCCACACCTTCCTCCACATAAAATTTGCCGAATTTCATACTCCTCCGTTCGGACAGTTCTCGTAAAACAGTACTCATGCCCGTTTTCACCAACTGATTCCTAAACAACTCTTATGTAAGTGACCCTTTGGATAGGTGGTCTCCTAAAATCGGCACCTACCTAATTTCATTTTCATCAAGCTAGGTAACACTTAGCTATGGAACTCCTAGTTAAGTGACAGTATTTATTTTTCTAATTTGCGCTCATACTATTGATATTTTATCTATAAATGTAACATTGATAATTCTAGTATAAATAATTTACAGATAAATAATATAACATAAATAAATCCAAGTTAGTGTACTTTTGTATGCTTTAATAAATTATTCAGCAATTTTAATAACTAAATTAGTAAGACGATGACGTACAGCATGTTCAAAAATGTACTGTGCTGTAAATTAAAAAGTAATAATGTTGCTACTTGTGACATACCTATTTGTATGAAATTGTATCAGAGACGTCCAAGTAGGTAATGGTACATGTAAATACATATTAAAAGAACAATCACTGCTTTTGATTTCGACATGATATTCAAGTATCATTAGAAAATTATAAATTCCATTGGTAAAGGAGTATGTAGGTAAGTACGAGAAAAGTACCTAAATGTAAAATGTAAATGAATAATACACTTACCTGTCTTTATACTCAAGAAGATGTTCAATTTTTTCTAATAAAAATATTACCCTGTTTTGTTAACCTATATCGGATGAAGAAGTTGATATCATATTTACTCTTTGGCGAACTGGCTTAGATAGTCTTCCATTTCAAGGGATTCGCGTATTTTAAATCACAATGTAATGTTAGGTGACAGTTAAGGCGCGAAATATCGGGCCCCTAAAATTAGAGGCCCCCCTAAGGTCTTAGGTGACACCTAAGCGTTGGTGAAAACAATTTTTCTTAAGAGGCGCCCTAAATGGCCGCTAAGGGACACTTAAAATTAGGAGTCAGTTGGTGAAAACGGGTATCAAAGTTATTTCTTCACGTACATATTATTATGATAAAAATATTGATTGTTAAGGGCCTGCTTTATGGCAAATACATTTATACCGTACGTTTGATATTGATATATATACTTTAAACATCCTTTAAACTCAAGTAATACTGCTCTGTTTCAATAGCACTCAAGGCTAACTCCAGACCCGATTTCCAATGCTACCCTCTATTCGCATAGTTGAAATGCGAATAGAGGGTATCTATGCATAAACTGAACTCAATTGTATTGCAAAGTTTTCTAATAAAACTTCTCATAGAGTTCAAGTGGACTGACTTTTTTAATTTTATTGCGTAGCCCCAAAACAATATGGAGTTTAATATGCAGGGATGAATTTTTCTAGTGGTCAAATGTGAAACTGTGGGAAATAGCTGAAAACGTTTCCATTACCTGATTCTCGTAAATAACTTACATTTTCATTTTTCATTACTTTTATCTCCTTCTATCTTCTATCTATGTACCTATAAATATAAAACTCAAAGCTGATTGACTGATTGACTGATGTATCAACGCACAGGCCAAACCCTTAAGGCTAGAAAATTGAAATTTTGCATACGTATTTCTCATATAATGTAGGCATCTACTACGGAAGGATTTTTCAAAATTCAACCTCCAAGGTGGTGAAGTTTGTATGAAACTTTTTATTCCTTGAACATATTTGCATGAAATTTCGTTTCAATTGAGTACGGAAAAATAATGAGTTACTTATTAGAGCGTTTTCTAATATTCAACACTTTGAAGGTAAAATAGGGGATGAATGTTTTAATTTTTTATAAAGATATCGTTTCAAAACCAATTTCAAGCGGGCGAAGACACGTACACATGTTAGTTGAATTATAAATGAATAGTCTTGATATCAGAAACTAATTATTGGAGTTTGGACCAATCAAAACGGGTTTGACGTTGGTTTGACGTGTATTGAGAATAACATTTTACAGTTTTAACATATCGGGATTGGATCGTAACTGTATTATAGCAGAATCGACCTTTTGGTCTTGAATTTGGACAAATTTACCTACTTTAAAATGCCGCAGACCCAATATTCACTTTCCACGTAATAATTTCAAAACTAAGGACGGACTATGACGTACATTTGACATAAAAATCTTCATACAAGAAAAAGTTACGCCATCTTGATTTCAGAAGATTTGACAATTAAATGCGGACTTGATTATACTGCGAAAACAAATGTAAAATTTTTGACAAATGTCACACCTCGACTGCCAAATTTGGGGAAATACTACGGCCTCTCAGAAAAGTGGCATAAAATAACGCTTGAGTTTGTTTGCCGACAGAGTGAGAATAGCGGAGGCTTGCTTGTATTTATATCTTTCATAAAATGTGGTAATAATAATATAGTAACATAACTAAAAAGAGAAAAATTATATTTAAACAAAAAATTAAAACCCACTTTTAAAGTAAAAATGCACAAAAAAGTAGGAAATAAAACTTATTTTCTAATTAGTTCCCCTTTTATTTTTATTAAAATATTACTCTGCAGCCCGTGCTATTTGTTGGAACATGGAGCGCGGTGCTGAAATGCGGTGTGAAAATACCTTAGTGTGTATGTTCCCCGTATTATATAGCGCATGTGCAGTATTAACTATTATGACAGCTGAGTATCTCGTTACGAGCAGGTACATTCGCGCTCAACCCTTTTGTTTCGCTGCCCATTGTATGTCTTGTCAGCGTCTGTAAAACGGTACAGTTGGATACAAAAGTATACATTTCAGACAGTTAATTAAGAACCAGATTTCTTACGCCGAAATACGAGTCAGTTTTCGTAAACCTAGTTTTTGGCATTTGTATTTGTATTTTAAATTTAAATATTTGTGTGAAAATCATAAACTAATAAAATTAGTTTATGATTTTCACACAATAAACAATGATACCAAATATATTGTAAAGTAAATTCTATGTCGAATCGCTATGAAAATAATTATTGTTAAAATAACTTAATATTAAAAAATATTATCACATTTTCATATATCCTTTTTAAATTAAAAACGTAGAAAGTTTGTAAGAATGAACGGTTGACAATTCATTTAAAAAATCAATTAAAATAGCAAAATGGTTCTATACAAAAATGTTTACCTACTCATAATACTCCATCAAACAAAATATCTAGCACAATTTTATATTTTTATATACGAGTCGCAATATAACTAAGCTTTATTAATGCCACTATAATTACTAATATTACTAAGTGCAGAGATAGTCGAGCTCACAAAAGGCGATTAGTTCATTACATGCAACGGACACAATTGACTCTTTTGATATAGTTCTGAATAGTGTGATTAGTTCTTAAGTAGTTCATTATGATCATCTGTGCTCTATCATCATCACTACTGTCAAATTACTACTACACCTACATGTTACACGTAGTACATTAGACTAAGGGCCTGTTTCAGAACCATCTAATAAGTGACTGATAGCGTAATCGGAAGTTTCGTCACTGCTTATTTCGAGCGAAAGAGACAAAATATGCAATTGCGGTATCCGTCACTCTTTGCGACAGACACTTAGTTTAATATCGCGATGATATTATGAAAAAACCATCGTTGGACGCTTCACTGATGTGAACACACAAAATTACTTTGTACACCTTTAAATATTTTTATGAAAAAAAGGTTACAGTCCTACGGATAGTCCCCTCATTCTTGAAAATATTTAAACGATCGTTTAATTAACCAGTGTTCTCGTAATTTTTTCATTTTCGTCAAGTCACGAGTCACAATATCTGAACACAGAAGCCAACTAGCTTTTTCCCGCGGCGCAGCCCGCGTAAATACAGTATCCCACGGGAAAACGGCTACTACGTACTAAATACCAAATTTCTTCGAAATTCAGTCAGTATTTTTTGCGTGAAAGAGTAACAAACTTCCATCCATCCATCCACCCATCCTCACAAAGTTTCATATTTACAATAGTGGTACGTAATTATGTTATTTTAATATTTTTCTGAATAACCCAGATATCAGTTTAATCTTAAAGTCATATAAATTACGAAATCAGCAAGCGCTTAGCGCAGTAAGTCATAACATCTAAAGTTCATCTAAGTACCGGACTATAAAAGTCAAATACCAACTTCTATTTCTGTGAAATTGTCTTATTGATCTGCTAAGTCCGCGGATCGTGGTTAAGTAATTATTTATGTCGGATGTTTGCGCGAAAATCCTTTAGAGGGGGAAGTTAGTACATGATACAGTATATTGTGTCGTCTCCAGGCAGAGTTTTTAACCGACTTCCAAAAAAGGATTATACGTTCAGCTGTATTTTTTTTTGTATGTTCAACGATAACTCCGCCGTCTGTTGACGTATTTTGAAAATTATTTTTTTGATGTAAAGGGTATACTCCGAAATTGGTCTCATTTTCACAAATGTTCACCACATTTGATGATGGGATCCATGAGGAATAGAGGGAACTTCTCAAAATTTATATGGATACATATAGTGGTTTTGACTTTTTCTGAAGTAACTCAGCATATGCTACCAAAAAGTAAGATTTTGCACCAAGTTTGCACCCTGGATCCAAAAGTACTGAACAGAACTCCTGACTCCTTAAGGATACATGTTTGGGGATTTCGGCGTTGCTTGAAGAACTGAAAGCATTAGCCACTATGTCAACTAAAGTAATCATCATCATCACCGCCATCATCACACCATAAATCATGACATAATGACGATATAATAGGTACTTCTTATAGTCTTTTAAACCGATACGGATATCTTTGATCATTACTCTGCCATTATAGACCGATTTTAAATATTCTTTTTTGATGTATTGGATATAATCCGAAATTGGTCTCGCTGTCACCAAAGCGGTGACCTGATGATGGCATCCATGAGGAATCGAGGGAACTCCTCGAAATTTATCTGGACATATATTAGTGATTTTGACTTTTTCAGAAGCAATGCTCCCAAAAAGCGTATGCTACCAAAAAGTAAGATTCTGCACCAAGGCATATGATCCAAAAGCACTGAACAGAACTCCTCAGTCTTTAAAGATACGCGTTTGGAAATTTCGACATTGTTTAAAGAACTGCAAACATATGCCATTATGTAACTTACAGTCATCATCATCATCATCTTATATACAATACCTAATGGAAGCTGGGCGCGTATTCAATTATACATTCGATCGTTTATTTTAAACGTTCTTAAAATGTATTAATAATAATTTAACAAATATCACTAAAAAGGGAAAAAATATTTTTATTAAACAAAAAATTAAACCGACTTCCAAAGTAAAAATGCACGAGGAAGTTTCAAATAAAACTTATTTTTTAAATAATTCCCCTTTTAAATTTGGCTAAAATTTTAACTATTTTTAGCCAAATTTAAAAGGGGAATTATTTAAAAAATAAGTTTTATTTCATACTTCTTTGTGCATGTTTACTTTGGAAGTCGGTATAATTTTTTGTTTTATCAACTACAGATTCGACCACCAAAATGGCTGGTATTTTGCCGATAAAAAAATACCTATTATTGCTGTTAAAAGATATTTGCCTCAAGACGACACATACTTACTGTGTGGTTTATATAAGTTTATTCAAAATCAAATACGGATATTTTGGTCATAATATGATCTACTGCTAATGTAAAGACGTTTGGGTAGGTTTAGCTTACACTTTGAATCACCTATTTCTGTGGTTAGGTTATATTTTTTTTTAATTTTAAATTATTTTTTCAACCTAAACGTCTTGACTATGATAAGGAGATTTTGAACAACCTTATAATGGGGTAAATATGGCCAGTGCTTTACAAAAAGTATATTCCTTTGAACCCAGAGCAAAGAATATATAATTATTACCAACGTACCCAGAGAGATTAAAAGTTGGTGTTTTTGCCCCACATGAACTCATTTCTGGGCGAGCTACGCTTTGGCATGAATGGGCCGGTTTGACCGGGTAAATAGCACGGCCTCACAGGAAACCGGCGTAAAATAACGCTTGCGCTGTGTTTCGCCGAGTGAGTGAGGTTACCGGGGTTGGGGATTTTAAGGACTGGGAACGCAAGTCGCGAGAGGAATTACAAGTGTAATTCCTGGTGTAACTGGTGTTGCGAGTGTCCATGGGCGGCGGTAATCGCTTACCATCAGGCAATCCGACTGCTCGTTACCTGGCTCATTAAAAAAAACTCAAATGAAACTTTAACGGGTTTCGCGGTTTATTTTGATTTATTTCATGTCAGGTGCATAAAATGAAGTATGAAAATATTAATTTTTATCAGTTTTATCGCATTTACCAAGAAAAATATTTACGCAGTTATTAAATCGTGATCTATACGCATTGGTTTTATAGCTCTTTTTTGGAATGAGACCGGAAAACGAGCTGGCGGATCGCCTGATAGTCGTAGATAGCAAGATAGGAAGTAGTAGATAGCGAGACCAGAAGACCCTCATTCACTCTGCCAAAGGACGCAAGTCTAATTTACCGTTGGTTTTACGAGCCAGCCCAAGCGGGTCTAAGAATCCCTCTCGAAATTTGGTATAATGATGAATATAATCTCGTGTATTGTAGTAATAAAAAATAATAGTATAAAAAAGTAATTACTTATCACGTTCCACTTAATGCAATCTATTTTATAAAACAGCCAAGCATGCTTTCATTTTCCACGCTTATATTATGTAGAGTATGAAGAAGATGTTTGTCTTTTTAATCATTAATATGTATAGGATATTTTAATACTTATTAAAATGATATGTTTTGTTCTGAAGCTGGATACAAAAGGTCTATTTTTAGAAGATCCTACTGTGGATACTAAGGATAGAAATCTCTTCTCTGTACGACGGTGAAAATCCGGATTATAGTTTTCCTTCAATCACTTATTTTCACTGAAAAAACTGGAACTATATACAAATAGTTCGTGTTTTTTGAACGGAAACTACTTTATCGGCGTTGAGAGTGAAATTTCATGGTCGCATCACGACACGACATGCAACACCGCCATTTTGGATATAATGCCTTCTGTCGGAAGCTACTTATACTTCTTACATAACAACTTAACTGTGTAAAGTACACAGATGGCGCTAGGTGTACAAATTTTAATGTTTTCTTATAAAAATAATAGAAATTTTATTTCTCATTTTTTTTTATCTGCATATGCGTCCATACTTTTTAATAGGTACCTATATAGGCGTGAGCATGTGTTCGTATATCTCGTTATATGCGGTGTTTTCTCAGTCAGTATCCAAACTTTCAGGAGTGAATATACTCTTGAATATATAGCAAAATATAGCATAATAGCAACTTTTACTATGAGATCAACTTTCCTACTTGAAAAAAAATCAGCTGTTTCCTACAAAATGCTATCTATGCCGTAGCCTTTGTGTCTTAAACAGCAGATTTTTTTTTCAAGTAGGAAAGTTGAACCCATAGTAAAAGTGGCTTATATTCAAGAGTATATTCACTCCGCAAAGTTTGGACACTGACTGAAAATACACCATATATTATTATACTATTTCACTGCAAAAGGATCATATTAAATAATATAACCGTTACAAAATATGACGTATCTTTTATAACTGCAACTAATAAAAACGCGACCCGATAGCTTAATTGCACAGAAGGTTCCAGAAAACTAATGTGTGATGAATTATTTACACTCAGTTACACAGTGTAACGGTGTGAAAATAGCATACTGTTTTGTTTAAAGTCTGTGCCGCGGACTGTTTATTGCAAGTTTTGCAGTCTGTTTTTTGAAAAATCTTTAAATATGCAATTCTCGTGTCAAATGTTGGAGAATATCTCCGGGTTCGAATCCCGTAAGTTCAATATTTTTGTGATACTTTATTTCCTTCTTTTTCCTTTATATATTTTATTTTTCTTTCATTATTTTATCGTTTTACTAAAATTCAGAGCAAAACTCGTTCTCCCAGCTACTAGTTTTATTCATATTAGAGATTATAATTTAAGAATTTCAGGTATTCAAAGGAAAGCTCATAATTTCACATCATTAAATCAGCTAATTATAAGACTTAGGCCCGTATTAATAAACCGTTCTCTAACTCGTTCTCAAGACTTTTCTTGGCTAAGACGGTCTCAAGTAACGATTAGCTTCTCAAGATGGTCTTTAATTCATAGTATGATCTCAAGACTGTATCAGTTGATAAAGTTATTGAGGTCTCTTACTCAACTTTTAAGCGTCATCTACACGACAAAGAATGAATGAAATAAGGTTTCGTTTACACTTCTACAAATAACAGATTTATTGATTACACATTTCTTCAATATTTATTTTTAAAAATGTAATATTTAATAATATAAATATCAAAAAAAGTTTAGTCAGTATTTTTTATATTGAAAATATTGATGTTCATTAATTATATAGTTTTATATATAGAAATAGTTCATAGTAGATATTAATATTTATTATCCTCTAACATATTATTATCCATATTTTTATAACAACTATGAACGGAATGCGGATCAACGCCATTCGAAAAAGAGTTCTTCTTCATCTTGTTCTTTAAAATGGCTCTTTAGTGATTCGCCAATGTCAGTGTGTTGACGATAATCTGCCATAAAAGTGGGTTTTATGAATAAAATAAAAAAAGAGCACGGTGTACTGGATGAAGTATGTTGAATAATCTAAAACCTAGAACAAACACAAACATTTAGATTTAGTACCACAGTTTTACTTTGTTAGTAAGAATATTATATTATGTACATAAAGTTTCAATAAAAGGAGTATTTACAAAACACAGAACAGATTTAAGGTCGATAGGGTGAGGAATTGTAGGAGGGAAGGAATCATATAAGGAGGATTGTTTTTTGGACAGCGAAAAAAAAGTTCTGCTGTCAAGTGTCAAATCAAGTCACTTTTGTTTTGACTTTTATCTTTGGTATTATATATCAAACAGGTAATTCGTTTAATGTAAATAAATAAATAAAATCGAAAATATTTCTATAAATACTCGACACTGGCAGAATGGTGCAACCCTTGCCACCGCAATTGCCAAAAGAAGAAGAAGTATCAACAAGCGACTTTTTATTCATAACTATAATTTGTGTTGAGTATGTAGTATAAATTCTGAGTTTGTTTAATCGTAAGTGTTTAGATTTATTTTACATAATAGTAACACAACCAAAAACACAACAAATAATATTGTACTGTATCCCAAGCTGTACTCAAGTCAAGGTTTGACTGTACCCACGAAACCGCGTAAAAGTTTGACAGCAATGACATCGTACTTGAGTAACGAGTCTCGTTTATTAATACGTTTGCACTCACTTGATACGATGTACCTACAGCTGTACTTAAGTACGGTCTATTAATTAAAACAACATCTTAAGTTTTTTCTTGAGAATCGCTTAATAAATACGGGCCCTAGAATTACTAAAGATATTCAAATTTCTTTAGGAATAAATGAGGCACCTATAAATCAGGTATTTAGTATCTCAGGTCCTTAATGAGAAGCCATTGCACCTTTACAACTTGAACAAGGACAAAAGCGGGAAAATACAGTTAATTACATCTCCATGGACCTTTATCCTTTGAAGCGATTTTAGGGACTCCCCCGGAGCCATAATTAAATACTTAAGCAAAATTTAATGTTTCACTTGAAAGGAAAATTGGTATTAAACGCTCGAATTAGGATCTAGATTTCGCAACCACTTATCGCATTTCTTCGAAAATCTATTCTTCGTCTCATTAGCCTGGTCAAATTTTAATTTTACTTTTAGGTCTGTAACCTATATTTAAATGAAAAAAGATACACCAAAAAACATATGTTTGCATGAGGGACTCGTTTTAATAGAGTAGATTTCAAAATATCGACATCCAAACATTTTGTGGCCAGGCTAATGAAAATTTTATACCTACAGGCTAATGATAAGAAGAATAAAAATTAAAAATCTTTATGTAATTACAATCGGTTATAATAAAAATATAATCATATTCTCACAACAACAATTATAATGTGTTTTTAATAAAAACCGTTTACAGTACTAATCACAAAAAATCATCTATCTACCTAGTCAGTCAGATCCAGTATTGACTTAGCTTATAAACTTTGTTAATAGAAAAAGGTAATTATAGCACTCTCAGGTTATAAATTAGTATTAGTTCAATCTTGATTACTGATTAGATTATCACTATCACTTACAATAAATGTGTGTGAAGGAACTTGAATCTTGGTTAGGTTAGTTTTCTCTTACTTTTAATCTTTAGTTTGTGGCGTTGTTTTTACCTTCTTCTGGTATCTATAATGATAAAATAATATGAAATGAAAGATCTGAATATTGAACAAGCATGGTTTTATAAAAAAACATATGTGACATCACATCTTAAGAAAGCAAAAAAACAAGGGTTTCTTCTTAATATAAGGAACCTTCATAGTCGTAGTACTCTATGGAATCTGAAAAGTACATAAAAAGTGATCCTTTCATGAAAAGGAGAAAAGTAATATACTTAATAATTAGCCAGGTCTTTCGACCAGGCTAATGAGATGATGAGAAATAGATGAAATGCACAGGAAAATAAGAATTATGCCTATAACCACGCATAACTCATTATACATACAAGCTTCAGTATTATTATATTCACACACAAATTTATAAACCATAAGCATCACAGAAAACGCAGATTGAAGTTTTAGAATAGTAAAATAAGCTTTATAGAGTAGACAGTTTAATTATAATAATATCCAAACCAAACACAGGCTAATACTATTACCTTTGTAACACTGGGATCGAAATGAACCAGCCGCACGTTTACTCACTAGCTTCTTCGTTGCACTATTGCCTTACACGCCATAAATTACACTCTCATTGCTAAGACCAAACCGAAAAAGTACAGTGTTCCTAACTACATTAAATACAGTGTACCACTAACAGTGTTAGTGGGATACTGTATTTACACGGGCGGAGCCACGGGCACCAGCTAGTAATTTACATAGATTTATCAAAGAGAAAATGCGATATAGATGATTTTGTTGCAGAAAATGTCAAACGGCTAGTGATAAAACGGAATTTAACATCTTTTTTGTAATACTTAGACTAAAATTATTTTTAAAAAAGGGATAAGTCTCAACTATATTATTAAAAAAATGCGTTTTATTGCCCGGTTACAGAAATAAATACATCGAAAATTTCGTCTCCGGAGAAATGCTTTACCTTGAATATATTTTATCTTACTACTATTATAATGTGAAAGTTTATGAGGATGGATAGATGGATGTTTGTGACTACCATGCAAGCTACAGATCGGATTTTGATGATATTTGGTATGGTAGTATATTAGGCTCTGGATTAAAACATAGGTACATTAATTTTCATACCGAAAAAGTGCAGTGTGACCGTGGGATTACTGTATTTACGCGGGTGTAGCCGCGGGAAAATGCTAGTTATTAAATATATCTATAAGTAATACTTCTACTAAAAGTACCCTACAGTTTCTACCTATGTGAAGAACATTTAAAGTCTTAGATATAAAGGTAAATTCAAAACTTAGCAAACTTATGCGAAGGGCTCATGGTTTGGTTTGGCTTGGTGACGTTAGTCAGTTTGTTGAAGGTGAATACAAAACATTTATATTATTCAAATACTTAATTCACCAAGACATTGAATTCAGTTTCGACACTAAGACATTAAGTAACAAATCAAAATAGCACAAAAGGAGCATAAATCAGGTTATTAAGTCCTAATAGCTAATTTTATTTTTGTATTTGGCAATAAATCATGGTTGGTTTGCTGTTGCTAACCTAATAATTTGGTAATATACAACCCCTCCCGAAACAAAACCTAAACAATATAATATTATAAACATGATTTATAATTATACCGAAGATATAAATTCAAACTTTATATATTATGTACAACTCCTATTCGGTGCTGAGTTCTCGCGTGTTGTGTAAATACAAACAATATAATTTGGCTTTTAGCGCGAATGAAAATTTCAACAAAATTTACATTACAAAGTATAATTGTTTTGTATATTGCTTGGTTGACAAAATAACTTCCCACAAAATTGTTACGTCCCTGTGGATCAGACTTGAGGCGGTTATGACTGGCGAAGTAATGTGTCTCTACGCCGCTGTACACATATTTATATTATCGGTACATTTTCGATGTTTCACTTCAGTCTGCACGGTAATAGTGGACACTGTGTATGTCCTGCGCACGTAAACCACCCGATCAGTTTTTTGGACTACGTAGACCTGGGGGTCTAAAAGGTCACTTTAGGTGCTTCATATTATGTTTCATACATTTTTTTCCATACAAAAATCGTGAAATTGTAAAATGGCTACATGATTCATCTGATTTCATCATATTAGAAGACATAAGTTTAGTCAGATTTCAATAGAAATACGTAAAATGGCGCACATAATATGAGTTGAAAAAAATATATGAATCATAATATGAAACACCTAAAATGGCCTTTTTAGACCCTCTGTGCAGGTAAACCTACACAGGTAAACTCTACCGCAAACTGTAGCCTGTAACCTAACCTAAGGAGGAAGAGGGAAAAATATTTTTTTCTCCCGTATATTTTATGCTAAGTTAAAAGATGGTTCAAATAAATTGTTGTTGGCGTAGTAAATTTATTGATGTTTTCGTTGTGGAATTGGGATATTTTCGACGCCATTCAATTTTCCAGGCCGAGGCAGGCCAAATATACCCCTGGGATTGTGGAGGCACAAATTCTGTTTGAGATGAAACATGGTTGAACACCTCTATTTTGAGCGTACAATAATTTGTTGAGTGATGAATAATATTATAATGGAGAAAGCTCACTAATATTTAATGTAAGCTTTCTATATTCTACGTGGAAAATAAAAATACTCGTGAAAGAATTATTTTGATACGTCAATTAGTTTCCAAGATATGTAACTTTAAGGTGGCCCAGACGGTGACTTGCGACTAAGCGGTGCGTAGTAGTTCGCGCGAACTCCGGGCTGTACGACCGAGATGTAACGTGACGTTACGCTGTATTCAACGCCCGCTCATGCAAGATTTTCGTCGAAATAACGGTCTTTATAGTATCGATGATATCGTCGTCGCTTTGTTCTAAAGTAATTCTGATTTTCTAGTATCGATATACTTAAATCTTTGCTCGAATTAATGTTTTTAACAAAATTCAAGCAAATAACAAAAAATACTACCACTATTGGTGACGTGACATCAAATCGACACCAGTTTCCCTCTACCTCCTCTTTATGAGCTTGAGACATCTGATTTGAGTGATGTTTTGTGCTAAACTGGGAACTGGGAGGCCGAGAAAAAAGCCATTCGCGAACTATTTTGTGATTTTTCTTATGTTTCGTCAGACTGACGTCACAACACCAATAGAAGGCTCTCAGGATCCTGCATGGGCGACAAGTGGCTACATATCTGCTTCTGTAGTCTTGGGCTATGAGACTTTAAGGTTGTACCTACTTCTGTTAGAAAATCGGCGTAAGCATGTGTGTGTGTTTAATTATAGCACACGTTTATATGAATATTTGTTACTTGATCATATCTTAAGAGCTAAACGAAGCTAGTTGAAAATTTGGATAAATACATTATTAGAAAAACGACATGGTTAATATATACACTCGAAAACAGCTGCTAACCCTAGGTAAATATGCTCTGGTCAATTGCGGCAGATTACCATAAGACCTGTCCTTTAATCCTAGTAGGTCGTAAAGTGCAAATTGCCCTAATCATCCTTATCGCAGAGTATACCACCATCCATTCAACATTAGGCCGCACACAATTTTTTCCATCATTTAGTGCGCATGTTTCTATCCAGTATTTGCATTGTATAATATGTATTCTGATAAATAGATGAAGCGTAGAATGTAACAAATATAGATACATATTTAATTAAAAATCATCCTTAAAAATATTGTTAAACAGTAGATGAGTTACTACGGATTTTCCAATTTTCCACCAAGAGCATGCAAAAAAGTCGTGTTACCTCATTGATATGTTCCATATCGGAAAATATTCAATCCGTGCTACTGCATATTCATATCATATGCGTATAATTTAATTGAACACGGATTATACTGCCGCATGTCGTATAAAGATGGTATAAAGGTTTGTAATATTATTATCTAGAATGGTTGTATAATCCACGGTATTAGTATTTGATTTATTTTATAAATTAATTAAAGTCTTAATACTATAACTGTCACAATGTCATCGTTATGATTTATTAAAGATGTCATTAGAGTTATTAATTTGTTGACATATGTGGCGCATAAACTTTTAACCTTATTGCCAGTAATTAAACGTGGGAGAGTCATGCTTCTGCACGAACGGGCCGGCTCGACCGGATGAATACCACGGCCTCATAGAAGACCGGCGTGAAATAACGCTTGTGTTGCGTTTCGAGAGCTCCGTGGCCTAGTGGGTAGACCGTTTTATTAGCACTCGAGAGAGTGCAGGTTCGATTCCCAGGTTGTGACGTGTACCAATGAGACTATTTCAGATCTCAAGTACATTATACGGACGCTCTAACGGTGAAGGAAAACATCGTGAAAGAACCCGCACATGGTTGGGCCCAGACGTATTTGACCAGTCATTCCTCTGGACTTGACTGACTGTACTGTGAGAATGCCGTATGTGCTTGGGCAACCATACTACGACATTTAAAAACCGACTGTCCCAGGCACTACAGTATTTCAAGAGTGGTTTCTCCCCTCGGAGAATACTGTATAAATCATCCAATAACGGATGAAAAAAGGGCCTAAGTTTTTTGCGTTTCGCCGAGTGACTAAGGTTACTGGAGGCCCAAGGAGGGATTTGGGATTTTATCGATTGGGAAAGCAAACTCTGGTGTTGCGAGTGTCCATGGGCGGCGGTAATCGCTTACCATCAGGCGATCCATCTGCTTGTTTCCTGGTCCAGTTCATTAAAAAGCTGAGTCTATTCGTGACTAACTATGTATTACTTAAGTTAAAATAGGCTTAAATCGGTGATATTAGATATTATTATTATTATTTAATTTGGCTTTATTGACATAGGTACTTGGCTACTAAATTGTGATAATAAATAGGTTTAACGGGTCACCCGGCGTGAAATAACGTTTGTGTAGTTATGGGTTAGGTTAGATTAGGTTAGAACTTTTTCAAACGTCTATAATATTTTTATATTGTTATGCTTAAATATATTTATGCTTTGTAATAGTATGCTTAAGTATCATACGTAAATAGATGTATGCTTAACAATAAGTATGCTTAATTATTATGCTTAAAGTGATTAAGTGTCAAAAAAATTGCTCTGAGTTATGTGAAATTTATATTGTGCGTGACTATTATTAGGACATATTATGTTTTTATGCGAAGTTAAACCATATATGACATAATATGATTTTATGAGAAAAAATAGGGAACCGTGATATTACAGGAGTGTTTTAAACAAGAAAAGCTTTAAATACTAGCTTCATGCGGCGCACGTTGTGCTCATCTTGTTATTATGATAAAAAAATCTCATTATAAGCTTTAAGTTAATACACAGTCAATTTTGCCTCGTATTATGTAAGGGCCAGTTCACACTGCGACGAAATGCGATACTACAGCGCCACGGTGTTGCATTTTTAAGATAGCTATTCAAAATTGAACTTTATTCTCTACATAAAAAGATACACGTTTCATATTATAACAACAGTCACAGTACACTGCGCATGGGCTTTGTAGCATTGTGCAACCTGAGGCCATATTCTCGTATTTAACTTAGACTTTCAACTTACCATTAATTCATTATAAATTAATCATCCTGTTATCGTAAATTGACTACACTATTTTAGTACGTTTAAAATCTCAACACATTTCTTCTTCTACATATTCTTCTTTTGGCATAGCCTCCCGTGTAATAGGAGTTGCCAACGTCAGATTGATGGAGCAGATGTTCAGTGAAAAACTAATGACAAGTTTATAAATGAGAATACCGTTTTCTATGGATAAGTGCGGTTCTCTCAATCTACAATCAAGCTTCGATACAAAATAATAGCATCGCGGTGAAATTCGTCCGGATCCGGACTGTATCTGACAAGTATCGAAGCTACATTATTGTTGGATTAAAATAGCAGAATCGACCTTCTGACATAAACACACTGGCATTTTTAGCGGAACGCAAAAAATAATTAAATAAAATATGGTTTTGTTTTAAAATCTACTTACTACACTTCTTTTGTTATTTAAAGTTTCATTTGTTTTACTTAAAATGAGATCACATTAAGAACAGATTTTTCGAGTAAAGGCTATTTGTGAAAAATGGTACATTTTTGAACTTTTCATGTAACTGGGAAAAGTGAAAATTAATATTAAAATAACAATTAATTAAATTAGAAAAATGATGATTAATATCGCGTATTTCCTCCACATGCTCTTATTACAGTTTCTACCCGTCTAGGCATACTGAGAATGATGTTATCGATGGTCTCCTGGGATAGTCTCCGCCATTCCTCAACTACGGCGATTCGCAGTTCACCCACGTTGGAAGAAGCTGGAATTTTGGACTTAACTTTTCTTTTCAGCAAGTCCCAAACGTGCTCTATTGGGTTCATATCCGGTGATCTCGCCGGCCACTCCATGACAGTGATATTCATATCATTAAGATAAGCTTGAGTTACCCGAGCGGTATGCGGCCGAGCATTATCCTGCATAAAAACAAAATCGTCACCGATATATGGGGAAAACGGTACGACATTTTCTTCTAAAACTTCTCTGATATAGCGGTCTGCAGTCAGACTCCCTCTGTCAATCACTACCAAGTCTGTGCGAGCTCCCAAACAAATGCCCGCCCAAACCATTATTGATCCACCACCGTATGCAACTGTAGTTTCAAAATTTGTCTGAATGTATCGTTCTCCTTTGCGTCTGTATATTCTTTGCCTGCCGTCAATTTGATTTAAGAGAATTTGCACTCATCACTAAACAATACCTTACTCCATTGGTCCACGTTCTTGTGCGACTTTGTCGATGTTCCTGAGCAAAAGTTAACCATGTTAGGAGTTCTGTGCCACTTACGACGGTGTTACGACAGCGTGCTGTTAAATACCGTCGTGTGTGGCACTACAAGTCAGCAGACTGGGATGGGATGCGGTCGTTTTTTGCATCCTATCCTTGGGGGAACGTGTGCTTCTCGCCGGATGATCCCGACAACACTGCCAACTCTGTTGCCGATGTGGTGATGCAAGGGATGGAACTTTTCATTCCGTCCTCTGTAGTGCCAACTGGCGGCAGATTTCGTCCGTGGTTTGGTTCATCCCCCAAAAAAGCTTCCCGCCGGAAGCAGGAGGCTTACCAATCCTGGGCCAATGCAGTGTCTGCTCGGGATTTAAATACCAGCACATATAAAAAGGAGTACAACCTTGCCTCTAGGTCCCTCAAGAAAGAGATCACTCGGGCAAAGAAACAGCACGTCAATAGAACTGGTAAGAGACTTGAGCGCCTCCCCTCGGGAACCCGTGCATTCTGGTCTCTGGCCAAAGCTATTGAAGGAAATTTCTGCAAGCCAACCCTACCATCCCTACGCGTAGGAAATGGATCGTTGGCCCAGGACGCAAAGGACAAAGCCGATCTTCTGGGCAAGCTCTTTGCGTCAAACTCGACCCTGGATGACGGGGGGCAGAAACCGCCGACCATACCGCGATGCACGACCATCATGTCGGATATTCGGTTTCATCAGCGCTCAGTGCGAAAAGCCCTCCGTTCCCTTGATATCCAAAAGTCGAGTGGGCCTGACGGAATCCCTCCTATTGTGTTGAAAAAGTGCGCTCCAGAGTTGGCTCCGGTCTTGACGCGTCTTTTTCGGTTCTCCTACTCTTCTGGCATCGTCCCGGCTTCTTGGAAGACAGCCTTGGTGCACCCGATCCCCAAAAAAGGTAATCGCTCAAATCCTTCCAACTACAGACCAATCGCTATAACCTCTCTCTTCTCGAAGATAATGGAATCCATTATCAATAGCCAGCTTCTTCGATACTTGGACGGCCAGGGATTACTAAGCGACAAACAATACGGGTTCCGTAAGGCTCGCTCGGCTGGTGATCTCTTGGCGTACCTAACTCATCGTTGGGCTCAGGCAATTGAGTCGAAGGGAGAGGCATTGGCTGTTAGTGTGGACATTGCGAAGGCCTTTGATCGGGTTTGGCATAAAGCGCTGCTATCAAAGCTTCCATCATACGGGCTGCCCGAGAAATTATGTAAGTGGGTCACTAGTTTCTTAGCAGATAGAAGCATAGAGGTCGTAGTTGACGGCGAATGCTCGGAAACTCAGTCTGTTGATGCTGGTGTCCCTCAGGGCTGTGTGCTATCGTCTACCCTATTCATACTGCATATCAAAACAGACCAACGGCATTCATTGCTATGCGGATGATAGTACAGTTGATGCTTTATATACCGGCTCCCCCAATATTTCTCGGCTAAATGTCATTGAGAGTCGAAACGAACTTGTGTCTAAAATAGAGAATTCATTGGAGAAAGTCTCTGAATGGGGTAGACGTAACTTAGTCCAATTCAACCCCGCCAAGACACAAGTCTGCGCGTTCACCACTAAAAAGTCACCAATGGTCGTATATCCTCGTTTCGAGGGCACATCTTTAACCATCTCCCCTAGCATTGAGATACTTGGCGTCAGCATATCGAGCGAAGTCCAGTTCCGATATCATCTAGAGGGTAAGGCCAAGTTAGCCTCGAAGAAGCTTGGTGTTCTTAACAGAGCGAGACAGTACTTCAGTCCGGACCAACGCCTACAACTATACAAGGCGCAGGTTCGGCCTCATATGGAATATTGTTCTCATCTCTGGGCAGGGGCGCCAAAATACCAACTGCTCTCTCTGGATCGTATCCAACGAAGGGCCGCTCGAATTGTTGAATGCCATAGTGTTTCAAACAGCTTGGACCCCTTGGAATTACGCCGAGATGTAGCTTCACTCTGCATCCTCTATCGGTTGTATCACGGAGAGTGCTCTGAGGAATTGTTCGGAATCATACCATCTGCAAATTTTCGCCATCGTCCCACGCGAAAAACATACCATCCTCATCACCTTGATGAGTGGCAGTCTTCCACCGTGCGCTTTTCGCGTAACTTTCCGCGCACTGTAAAACTCTGGAACGAACTGTCACCAGCTGTATTTCCGGACCTATACGACCTGCAAACCTTCAAGAAGAGAGCGTATTCCCTCTTAAAAGGCCGGCAACGCACCTGCAGCTCTTCTGATGTTGCGAGTATCCATGGGCGACGGTAGTTGCTTACCATCAGGTAACCCGTTTGCTCGCTTGCCCCCTTATTTAATAAAAAAAAAAAAAAAAACCTGTTTCTACGATGATTTACCTCGAGCCTTGGAGCCTTGGCGGGCACAAATGAACCCAAACCAGCTTCTTCGAACCTTCTTCGTACCGTAGGTACGCTCACTTACGGTTACACCCCGCACTGCTTCTAACTCATGTCGGGCTTGGACGGCCGTCAAACGGGGGTTCCTACGTACACGAAGCCGAACGAAACGATCATTCCTACTCGAAGTGCGTCTTTTTCTGCCTTGTCCTGCTCTTCTCACATAAGTACTGGTCTCCCTGAACCGTTGGATACTGCGATGGATCGTTGAAACTGGTCGACGAAGATCTCTGGATATCACTCTGTAGGTTTGACCATTTCTTCGCGTTTCGAGTGCCCTGGCAATCTCCGTTGAGGCTAAGTCAGGCATAATTAGTCCTCAACTCCAAAAAGATATGCGATTAGAAAAAACTTACAAAAAACAGTATTTCAATGAAATTTTAAATTAAACTCAGAAGGAAGAAATATTTGAAGTTCGCTCCAGATAAGGTGTATTTGAATAAAATTAAAACAATAATTGCATAAAATGTGATGTTCAGTTGTTTTCTTAATTTGAAAATATTTCTTTTTAAATTTAATGACGTATAAACCAGCCAGTAACCTTATATGACGCTTATATCAAACCTTTATTTTATGTTCCGCTAAATATGCCGGTGTGTGTACGAACACTTACTAAGAAACATGTATCTTCTTGTGTAAAGAATAACGTTCATATTTAAATAGCTATCTTATAAATGCAGTGCCATGTCGCGTACCGCTTCGTTTCGGTGTGAATTGTCCCTTAGGCGAACATAATTGAGTCTAAATTCCGCTGGCATCTGAGGTTCATTTTTATGCTATAAAACTGATAAACGAACAGACTCATCGCATAATAGTAAGTGAATTAAAAAAAAACATCTTTATATAGAATTCCTCACATTCCTATGGTCAATGAATTTTAAAGTGTTTGTTGGGGAGGCCATATAGATCATGGCCTAGATTCGAGACAGAATTACCCCAATGACAATCCCCGTTAGGTTTCCATCGGTAAATGTCTATTTGTATTCGGTTTTAGTAGTGGACTCGACTTTTGTTAGTTGCTGAACTAAAGTTCAATAAACATTCGAGACTTACGCCTTTTTTCGTGAAATATACTTAGATACAGTTCACACTGCGACGCAGCGCTGCATTTTTAAGATAGCTATTAAAAATTGAACTTTATTCACTACACAAGAAGATACACGTTTCATTGAAAAAGTCAATCAAAGTCAATGTGGAAGGAGCCGTTCTTGCAACGAAACATGTATCTCTTTGTATAGTAAATAAAGTTCAATTTTGAATAGCTACCTCAAAAATGCATCTCCGCGTCGCATCGCGTATCGTCGCAGTGTGAATTGACCCATAGGGTATCAACGCCAATAGTACGTAAACCTTCTTGAAATATTCGTCATTATATTATCGTCTTTGTCAATGTATCAACATTGGAAACGCCACTTGACAGACAGCTACATGGATGTGCGTATCCGTGGTTATTAATAAATATATTTATTAATAAGGTGGTAAGAGTATGGCAGGCAAGGTAAGAGGGTTTTCTGCCTTTGCTATGGCTTAAATTATTCTACTTTTGGAACGAAAGTTTTTAGTTCTTACGTAAATTTAGATTTTTTAAGTTGTCATTCAGTAACATAAAAAATAATAATTCAAAAGAATTCTAAGCTTATTCTAGAATGCAGAGCGCGTCAGTACACAAGTGTTTACTTGTCTGACTCAAGGAGGCTCGCACACGTTCTTTGAAGATTATTCTAAATGTTAAAGTGTAAATATCATCTGCAAACTTACGCAACAGCTCACACTGAGACTTGACGCGGCGCTGCATTTTTAAGATAGCGATTCAGAACTGAACTTTATTCACTACATAATAAGGTACACGTTTCTTAGCAAGAGTTTGAATTTCAAGTTGCACCGCGCTGCTTAACGCAGCTTCGCTCTTGCGATGAAACATGTATCTTCTTATGTAGTGAATAAAGTTCAATATTGAATTGCTGTCATAAAAATGCAGCGCGGCGTGACTGGCTCGAGGAGGCTCGCACACGTTCTTTGAAGATATGTAAAAGTGTACATGTAAAAGTGCAAATACTTCTTCAAACTTCACGCCTGAGGGTCAGTTCATACCGTGGCGATACGCTACGCTGCGCACGCTCGAACTCTAAGTCTCATAGTTTAGAAATGACATGGGGGGGGGGGGGACTTGTAAACCAATTTGCAGGTATATTACTCGAAAATGGATAAATAAAAAACCTTGCCTTTTTTTAAAAATACCTATTCTACCCCCCCACTTCACACCCTAACATACAAAATTATAATTATTGTATGATGCTAAAAATAAAGTAACGTGAGTTAACGTTAACGTTAACGTTCCCTCGTGCCGTCTATAACTAAACAAAGTTTTGTCTATTTATATTTGTAAATTCTTAGTAAACACAAAGTTCAATTTCGAATCGCTATCTTAAAAATATATCGCCATGTCGCGTCTCATTTCGGTGTGAACTGCCCTAAGAATTCCCGTCAACTACAGAACCACAGAAACTGACCAAGACACCCCATCTGTTTCCAACATACGAGTACCTAGTATTGATTCACGATTCTGCAGCTCTAACCGGATCACCGGATTTATGATCCCAATAAATAAGATGAAATACCGCCCAGAGACTGCTGATCAATCACAGTTTTATATACTTTATCGCAATAAAAAGAAAGGCTACAAAAGTATACATATTATTATACACTACACTTATTATACTATGCTATAGTTGTTATAGCTATAGGTAGATAGTACTTGTAACATACGCAAGCGTGCTAAGGCGTATAACATTCGATAAATAGTAACAAGTAACATTTGCCTCATACTAATGCGGCAAATGTTGCTTTATGTACAGAAATGTTGACAAAAGTTGAATAAACAACCCTAACCGAGAGCAAGTCAGGAAATGTCTAAGGAGGGTTCCGTAACTATCAACGCAAAAATTACATCAAAACTTGCTGTCCAATTTCATATAATATAATTTTCGTAAAGAGTATTTAGCATTATCTATCAGTATTCAGAATGGAAAATTGCAAGTTTATGAGTCTCATAGTTGCTAGTCCAACTTGAAAACAAATTTGGAGGCCGATTACTTGAAAATGGTTTACATAAAAAAGTCATATCTAAAACCTTGCCTTTATTTAAAAAGACCTATTCGACAATACCCCATGATGATACATTATGGGTTTATATTAGAAAAAAAATCATCCCCACTTCACATATTGTATGGGGACGCTTCCTCCAAAATACAAAATAATAATTATTATAACATGATGCAAAAAAGAAAATGTAAATATAGTCTATAACTATACAAAGTTTTTTCTATTTATATTTATAATTAGCGAAGTTATCAAGGGAGGACAGATGGAACTCCATATACGGCCCGGTTTACGTAGAGTTCGGCCTGAACGGATGCAAAATCGTATCGTCTGTGTGCAATTTCGAGATCGCATCAGTCAGCCGGATGGACTGAAGCCATTTGTTCCAGTTTTGCCAACTCTATTTTTGCGCGTCGATTTCTACTAGAAACTATTAAAAGAATACTGAAAACTAAAGCCCCCAAAGAACCACTGCATTTTAGGATTTGTTATATTAAAATTTTATTTTTTGTTAAAGTTTATTAAAATTTTTACGGTTAAATTAAAATATACTAGGACATATTATGTATGTAGTAATTAAACGGGTAGTTTTTATCAAATCATAGACGAATGCTACGATGTATTATTATGATAACGTGTAATTTTTTTTGTGCCTAACCTAGGCTATTTTGCATATGATTACTGTCTGGCTCTTTCCTACTAAAACACTAGTAACAACTAAATTTCTTCTAAGAATATAATATAAAATACTTAATTTAATAGTAAAACCTTGTAAAATAAGTAAGTTGGCAACATTAATTCTGGACTGAACGGACCATGTGTGACAAATCGCTTTAGTTCTCGCTCTCTATATACTACTACTATATATACTGTATTACTATAAACAGCCTCCGTGGTCTAGTGATTAGAGCTTGGTTCTCGACTCGGAGGTCGTGGGCACGATTCCCGCATTTGAATGTTGTTTCCAAGTTTGGTTAGGACAATGCAGGCTGATCACCTGATTGTCTGACAAGAAAGATGATCCATTCGTCGGATGGGCTACATGCCGGACCATGCAAAAGTTATACCTGCGCCTGATCTCTCGCCATCCGTCCCACTGGGTTATGAGAGTAAAGGAAGAGAGAGTGCTCTTGTGTACTGCGCACACACTTGGCCACCGTCACCGAAATCGGTGTGGGTGGTTATATACTGTATTATCTACGGTTCTCGAGCCGCGGCCGTGCGAATTAATTGAATTAATTAATTCTCGTACAAGCGTAGTTTGTTTAAAATTAATAAACACGATCGTAGCTCGTATAATGAATTGATGGGATTTTTCCGTGTATGTGCTCGAATCCGTTCAGGCCGAACTGACGTCAGTTCTAACTGAAACGATCGGCCTATCGTCTGTGGGCGCCTAAACGGTTTCTTGCAGTTCCTGCGGAACCCTAAAAATCAATTACATATGACAATTTACAATGTCAAAAAATCTCGCAATGATTTATATTTTTGTATGCCTTTTTTGCTAAAGCCTATGCTAAACCATTTATTTCAAAATTGTCCTAATAGTACCTACACAAAAAATATAGTTACATGTCGTTTGTCTAAAATCTGTAAAATGGTTTCATCGTAACCCAAAAATTACAAGTTTAATATTCGTTGGTGTCGCTTAATACTACTTTCATCTTTATTTTATGTTGATGGCACATAAAAAGGCTACATTATTTTGTTATTAAGATTGTGTCTCCTTTTTATACTGATTACGACAATATTCCAGTTTTATTGGACGTGCTAATAAACATTAAAAGTAATGATGAATTGCTGCGTATGCTTTTAAAAAATTCACAAATTTTGTGCCTCACACGGCTATCGAGCACATTGGAAATGATCGAGAGCCAAAATCGAAAAATCGAAAAAAAATGAATTCCTTTTTTCACTATTTTACAGCTCTCGTAAATGCGCGTCTTTGAGCTTTTTTTTTAAATATCATATCTTCACAACTCTCCGAGATATAAGGGGATCGCACTATTTCGTGAAATCGGAACCTGTACTGGAGCGAACGAAAACACTTTTCAACAATTTCACAAACAAATTTTGCTGCTCATCTCTTTATGAAACGTAAGTAAACGCGTTACACCTAAATCCTATTTTTTAAATTTTCGCTTTTAAAAGTTCGAATTGTAGTTTAACCTGAAAGCGTATTTTGGATGACGGATGGAACTGTACACCGTTTTTAAAATATGAGCATCAAATATCAGATTTTTTGGTGCATATAACTGATGCACGTTTTCAACTTGTTAGGTACGTCGTTTTTATTCGTTGGATTTCCTTCAGGCTGTTACAAATCCAGTGTAAACTTAATGTTATAAATAGAAAAGGTTTGTTTGCATTGAATTTTTTCAATATAATGTCTATTGAAAGGTTACCTGTTTGTTGTCACATATTATTGTGGCCAGATAAATTCCTCGTATTCCAGTGTTAATTTGTAAGATGTATGATCTTAATGATGAAAATTAGTTATTAGTTAATTAGTATTACGTATTATTTATGAGTTAAAGAAAAAAAGGTGGGATCAAATGACCCTCTTCTCCTATAACAGTAAAACGTAATCGATTTTCAGCAGTCTATTAAAAAATGTGGATCTACACGATATTATGTCTGTCTTTTAGGAAAATTTAGTAATAAATTTTAATGCCTAAAACAACAAATTTCATTCGCATCCAAGACGCAAATTGTTGAAAATTTGCTTATTAAATAAAACTCACAACGGCTCCGGTCTATTAAGTTAAGAAGTTAAGTTCAGAAGTGGGACAAACAAAGTTGTTATACATTTTGGCGGCGGTGTACCTCGTGTTGAATTTAATATTACATAACGTTGAGAGATCATCTTAAAAGTTGAAGGACTAAAAGGTAATTCGAAAGAAAGAATACACTTCCGTTAATTACTTTAGAAGAGGCACAGTCCATACTTAGCGTAAACACTTCTTTGATGCTTTAAATTAAGAAGTATCTATTTAGTCATGATTTTGGTATCATAACTTTTACTTCCATAACTTCCAAGCAATTTTTAAAAGGCTGTTTGGGCACAGATTAATAAATAGTTATTACGTAATAAATACATCACTCCCATAAAAAAGGGAAAATACCTACGCTATAATTGCCCACAAAATCTTAATAATAAAATGTGCTTTTCGCAGCATGAAAAAATGTACCATAAGTACGCACACAAAGAGTCGAGATTGTGTTACACGTGAGTAACGCGCACCATCGCACGAATGCGCCAGGGTTGTAGCTATGTGGATTATTGTTATTTATTTGTCAATCAAATATGTTATTAAAGTATTTATACATTTTTGACCTTCATTGAATTCTCGATTATTAAATTTTATGGTTGAAAATTTTCCTTAATCGCATAATAATTTTAATAGGTGTATATTATAATAAAAATCTAAAATACTCCATTAAAGTATACTTCACTAAATTCTAAAATACTTCATTAAAGTATTGCAATTTTAAAATTATTAATTACTATTATTTTATAATATTGTTTTTGTACAGGACTGTATAAATTCACAGGGGTTCAACCGCTGGCTCAGATTAGACTCGAAGATAGCAAGGTTACACCGATTTGGGCAGAGCCGGGGCGATAATAAAACACTTATTTGAGGAGAACGATTTTTCACTTTTTCGATTTGCTTACCTGGCTCATGGCAATGCCGTATAGAGAGCCCCGCCCGTACGCCTCTTTCGGGCCGATCTTCCATTTCATTTTTACCTCTCTATACGGCTATTTTCCATAATTTTCCCCATTTTCCATGAGCCAGGTGAAGCAAAACGCGTTGTGTGAAATACTTTATTATCATAACCAGACATATAAACCCTTATATACTAAACATCTTATTCTATAGAAAAGTTATTTACATTTTAAGGTTCAACTTATATGAAATGTTGTACATTTTTACCACTGTTTTCGTAATAATTTCTTAACCATTTATTATATAACCTTAGGCGCTATACTACACGTTATGTACTACGTTTACTTATATAAATCAAAAGAAGCTACGTTAAAATTAGCTTTAGTTAAAAATATATAATCAAAATAACCCGCACTTGATAAAACACCATTTTAACACTATTTTTCCACACTGATGCCATATAAATCTATACATATAGTCACTGAGTGTTCACTATTCTAGTTTTACGTACCGTTTTAATTACACGTTTATTGTTCACATTAAAATTCACTCATGTTTTTCGTTACGAGGCCGCTGTCCTTAACATCCTCCCCCCGGCGCAGTAGCCAGGGTCTACGCAGCCTCCTCAGGTGACTGCGGTCTCGCCGATCCCGCCGTGGACTGCTCCGGTGACTGCGAGCTGCTCGAGCTCGCTATAGGCTGCTCCGGCGGCGACTGCGGGCCGTCCGCGCCCGCCGCAGACTGCTCCGGCGAATGCGAGCTGTGTGAACTCGCTGCGGGCCGCTCCGGCGACTGCGAGCTGTCCGTGCTCGCTGTAGGCTGCTCCGACGCTCGTTCCGCGCCCGGCGCCGTTCCCGGCGTCGTCCGCTCCGCTCCCGGCTCCGTCTGCTCCGCCAGCGGTCGCAACTGCGACTGCGGCGCCTCCTCCAGCACCGCCAGCTTCGACGTCGGCCTCCGGAACACGCCACTGCGCGTGCGAACGTCCGCACAGCGCACTTGTCCGTCCTGGCCGGGGTAGACTCGGTGCACGACCCCCCGCGGCCACGTATTACGCGGCAGCGTCGGGTCGACCACGACAACCAGGTCCCCTGGTACAAGGACTCGGTTGCTCAGCGGGGCCCCGTAGCGTGGTGTGAGCGTGGGAAGGTATTCCTTCACAAGCGCCTCCAGAACTCGTCGGCAAGGGCTTGCGCGACCCTCCATGTTTTTTTGTCCGCCGGCACACACGGTCCGACGTACGGCAGTCCGGTGGACGACCCGAGGAGGAAATGATTCGGTGTAATCGCCTCCGGGTCGTTGGGGTCTACCGATACGTGCACAAGCGGTCGAGCGTTCACTGAGTACTCCGCCTCGGCCATCAGTGTCTGGAGTACCTCTTCCCTGGGCGACTTCTCGTTCAGCGTGGCTAGCAGGGCGGTTTTCACCGACCTCACCAGTCTTTCCCAGGCACCTCCTTGACTCGGCGCCCAGGGCGGTGTAAACTTCCACTGCATCCGATGAGTGAGGCCCAGCTGAGCCATAGCCGGCGCCCACTCGGCGTACGCCTGCCGCAGCTCGACGTCCGCGCCTCTAAAATTTGTCCCATTGTCGCTGTACATGACTGCCGGCCATCCTCGCCGCGCAGCCATTCTTCTCATTGCCATCAGTGCAGAGTCCGTCGACAGCGAAGCCACCAGCTCCAGGTGGACTGCCCGCGTCGTCAGACATGTGAAGAGAGCTCCCCACCTCTTCTCGTGACGTCGGCCGATGGTGACCGTCATCGGGCCGAAACAGTCGAGACCACAGTACGAAAATGGTCTCTGGAACGCCCCCAGGCGCTCGGCTGGCAGGTCTCCAGTTGGCGGGGTCCTCGGGTGTGCCCGTCGTAGCCGACAGAACGCACATCTGCTCATGATAGTACGCACCGTCGGCCGCAGCTTCAATATCCAGAATTTCTGCCTGAGGTCGTTCACGACCCTCTCGCGGCTCCCGTGTCCCGCTCTGGCGTGCTCCCTTGCCACCAGTAACCTTGTGAAGCGATGTCTTCCATCCAGGATGATAGGGTTTTTCATTTCGGCCGGCACCTGCGCCGCTTTGATCCTTCCGTCTAGTACGAGCAGCCCGTCCTTGTACACCGGGTTGAGCCGGTACAAGGAGCTCCATCTAGGCACCGTCTTGCCACTTGCCATCTTCTCGATTTCTTGTGCGAAGCTGTCTCGTTGTGATTTTTGATACCACAACCTCTCGGCCCTCTCCAGGTGTCGTACGTCGAGGTGGGCCCGACGATCTCGGCACTTCTCGACGAACAGCAAGACCATCGCCGTGCATCTTACGAGGCGCTCGTAGTTTGAAAAGCGCGTCACATCTGGTAGACAGCTCAGCTCGCTCGCCTCCGTGGTGTGGAAGGCGACATATTCTTCTTGATTTTCGATTCTAGCGGGACTCTCCGCGGGCCACTCGTTCATCGGCCTGCGCAGGAAGTCCGGCCCCCGGAACCAAGGGTCCTCGTCGCTCTTCGGAACGTAGCCCGTTCTGGTGGCTAAGTCAGCGACGTTGCTCTTCGTGCTGAGCCATCTCCACTGGTGAACGGACGTCAGCTCGGCAATCTCCCCTAGCCGATGCGCGACGTACGGTGTGTATTTGCGGCTGCCGTTCTGTATCCAACACAGAACCACTTGTGCGTCGATCCAGTAGAAAACCGTGTCCGTTTTCCACCTGTGTTCTGCTGCGACTGCGTTTCCCAGCCTCGCCCCGACCAGGGCAGCCTGTAGCTCCATCCTTGGTATTGTCTGTGCCTTCAGCGGCGCCACCTTGGCCTTGGCGGCGGCTAACACGACTCGTACTTCCCCATTTTCTTGTTCCAATCTCCAATAGACGGCTGCGGCGTATGCGTCCTTACTCGCGTCGCAGAACACGTGCAGCTGTCGGCCTCTCGTCGGACTCCCCCCGTTGTAACTCCGGGGTAGCTCGAGCTGACTGATGTACTCCATGTCGGTCAGCCAACGGGCGAAATCTTGGGCTGACTCAGCGGGTAGCGACTCGTCCCAATCCAGCTTCTGACGCCACAAGCCTTGTAGGATGACTTTGGCGGTGATCGTGTAGCAGCTCAGCAGTCCCAGCGGGTCGTAGATGCTCATCACCGTGCTGAGGGCCTCTCTCTTTGTCGGTGCGCGCTGTAGCTCGCGAACCTCCTTATGGACTCTGGAGAGCGACGTGTTGAATCTTAGTTTGTCGCCTCGGGAGTCCCATAGCATGCCCAAGGTCTTCTGCTCGTCTTTGGTGACACGCTGTGTAGTGTCCTCGGCCAGGCGGTCTTCAGGCAGTCCCTCTAGCACCCTCCGGTCGTTGCTCGTCCAGCCTCGTAAGTGGAAGCCACCTTTCCTATGTATTTGGTCCACTTGTTCCACGGTCTGCATGGCCTTCTGGTGGTCTGGATAGCTGTCTACGTAGTCATCCATGTAGTGGGCTTCGGTGATAGCGCGATGAGCTTCGGGATGCGATTCGGCAAACTCTTCCGCGTTCCGATTCCGGGCTGAGTGTGCCAGGAACGGTGAACACGATGCTCCGAAGATCATTACCACCATCTTGTATGTGGACGGCGGTTCGCCTTCGTCTTCTCTCCACAGGAACAGCTGGGCCGGTTGGTCTTCTTTTCTGACCTTGACACGAAGAAACATCTCCTCTATATCGGCCTTCACAGCGACGGCTTCCTCTCTGAACCGGAACAATATCTTCGGCAGTGAGGTCAGAATGTCAGGCCCCTCTAACAAGTGATCGTTGAGGCTCACGCCGTTTGTTCTCGCTGCTGCGTCGAAAACCAGTCGCAACTTGCCCGGCTTGTTTGGGTTTTTAACCGGGAAGTGCGGCAGGTACCATGTGATGTCACTTCCGGCCTCTGTCCCGTCGCATTTTTCCGCATATCCCTTGCTTATGAGATTCTTCATCTGTCCATGATACTGCGCCTCGTCCATGGGGTTCTTCTTGAGCTTGTGTTCCAAGTTCTTGAGCCTCTTTAGCGCAGTATTGTAGCTAAGAGGTAGCTTGACGCCGTTCGTGCGCCACAGAAGTCCCACTTCGAATCGACCGTCTTCCGTTCGTTTGGCCGTTCTGCCAAAGAGGTCGATGGCTCGCTGCTCCTCGTCGCTCAGCTTAGCCTTGGACGCTATTCCCAGTGCGTCTATTTCGAAGTGTTTCTTCACCATTTCCTCCAGTCGTTCGCCTCGGGTCTCGATCGTAGACACGTGCAGGATGTTCTCGTGTTCTTCCTGCTTTATGAGGCGTCTGGGGATGCTTCCATGGATTACCCAGCCAAGCTTCGTCTTCGAGGCTGCAGGCTGGTTTCTCTTGCCGATCCTCAGCTCCCTGGATACAATGAGCTGCCAGTTGTCCGTGCCGATGAGAAGTTGGGGTTTCTCGTCTTCATAGCATATCTCTTCGTTCTTGAGATCGTGCAGGTGAGCAAGTCGAAACAGTGATTCCGGGACGGACTGAGTAAGTAGGTTCAATCCGGCCACGGTTCTCGCAGTGACGTCATATCTGGTACCGTCGTGACCTCGTACGCCAAGTTGTACGAGTCGGCTTTTTTCTTCCCTTCTCTCGGCATTGATCCCATGCATTCTCAGCACCTTCGGTGGGCCGTCTGCGCCGATAGCCTTCGCGACGTCTTCATCCAGTAGTGTCACTGTCGAGCCCTCGTCGAACAGCGCGAAGATATCCGCTTCGCACCGTGGACCGACAACTTGAATTCTTCTCATCTTAAGTTTCACCGCACGGTCGGAGGTGACCGATGCGGTAATCACGGCGTCCTCTGTCTGTGGGGCGCCGCCGGACCTGTCTTCGTGCAGCAGCGCATGATGAGGCAAGTTGCAGCCCTTCACGCCGCACGGCTTCGCCCTGCAGTTGTATCTTCTGTGCCTGCTTCGTATGCACCGGAAACACAGCCCTTCCTTTTTGACCGTGTCCCATCTCTTTTGTATGCTCAGTTTCTTGAAAGCAGCGCAGCGAAATAGAGCGTGATCTTCGGCACATATCGGGCACTTCGTTGACTCCTCGCGTATTCTCTTTGGCTGGCTGCGACTCGGCGAATCCCTGCCCTCGTCTGCTATCGCGAAGACTGGCTTCCTCGTTCGGGCTTCGTTCTTGTTAGGAGGTGGACGCGGTGTTTCCATCTTCAGTGCCGTGCTCAACCCGTAGCGCAGCGCCCTGTCCGCTTCTCTCATTAAGAATTTAGAGAGAAGGACGACATCGGGTTCGTTCCTGAAGCGCGACGTCTCTTCTGCGTAGTCGTACCACTTGCTCTTCTCGTATGGGCTGAGCTTCTCGATGATGTCTCTCGTGAGCAACGGGTTAAAGAGATACCCGTGCCTCAGCTTCCTCAGGATGGCTACCATGTTCTGAATCTTCACTGCAAATTGGTTGAGTTCTGCCGCCGAACCTCCGAGCCTCGGTATCTTCTTCAGATCTTCCATCATGCGATCGACCATAACCTCGGGTCGACCGAAGCATTGTTCCAAGGTCTTCATAATTTGTTCACGCGGTGTCGCGACGCTCAGCAGTGGTGCCACGGCTTCTCTTGCTTCTCCCCGTAGGCAGCTTCTCAGACGAGCTAGGTTCTCGATCGGCTTGAGCTTGTAGAACGCAGTGGTGTCTTCCATGGCTGCTTTGAATGGCAACCATTCAGTGGGAGCGCCCGAGAATATGGGCAACTCCGTAGTGTGGCGCGACTGGCGTTGGTTCAGCAGTTTATCCAATGTTTCGGCAAGTTGTTCCACTCCATTAGCCCTAGATGTGGGCGGTGTGGGTGAGCGTGGGCGGCGTTGCTGCGGCCACTCGAACCTCGTCTTCTGGGCTCCCTTCGGTGGCATGTCTTCTGGCTTCGGCGTCTCTCTTTCTTCCATTGATGTCGGCTCTTGTCTGGCCTCTTCGGGTTCGGGACCCTGTTCGCTTAGCCAGGCTCGGACACGTTGCTCCACCTGTTCTGATGGCTCGTCGTCGTCGGGGCTGCTACCATCTTCTGCAGCGGCGACGTCAGCGGCGAGCTTCTTCTTTATAAGTTCTGCTTCGATCTGCAGTTCCTTCTTACGAAGAGCGGCGAGTTTCTCCTCCGCCTCGTAATGCATACGCGCGACGACACTTGCTGTCGATCGACGCGATCTAATTGAAATAGCCTTCTTTCTGGCTAGGGTTCGTACTTCCGAGGATGCAGGCGCCTTGCTGGTACCTGGTCTCGGTTTCAAAATAGTTTGAAGCAGATCTGCTCTTCCCTCGGTCGGCGGCGGCTGGCTTGTAGCGGCAGCGGACGGCGATCGTGGCGGATCCGGAAATCGATGTGGTTGCTGCTGGTTCTCCTCGGCCCCACTCTGACTTCTTGTTATAACCATCTTCAAATGTTAATCTTCAAATGTTAATCTCAAATGTTAATCTTCAATGTTAATCTTCAATGTTAATCTTCCATAATAATCTTCCTTTTCAAGAATCTTCGGGAGGTTTCTCCGATGAAAAATCTGCGAATCCTTGCTTCCGTTCGCAGCGGTGTATCCTTGTATCCTCGAGTCCGATCTTCTGAGTCCAATCTAATCCCTGGCGTTGATTCCCGTTGATAAATCTTGATAAAGTTTCCAATGTTCTGACTTGAATCTTCAAAAAATTTCTATGTTCAGAACAGCTGACGAAAATTTTCAAGTCCAGTCTTCAGTAAAAATTTCTATCTTGATTCTTCGGAAATTTTTCTATGTTCAGAACAGCTGACGAAAATTTTCTAAGTCCAGTCTTCAGTAAAAATTTCTATCTTGATTCTTCGGAAATTTTTCTATGTTCAGAACAGCTGTTCAAATTTTTCTAAGTGCCGTCTTCGTTATTTTCAACTTGATATGGACTTCGAATTTTTCTTCGATCTTGAAATTCGGCTCGCCAAAGGACCGCGCACTACTGTACAGGACTGTATAAATTCACAGGGGTTCAACCGCCGGCTCAGATTAGACTCGAAGATAGCAAGGTTACACCGATTTGGGCAGAGCCGGGGCGATAATAAAACACTTATTTGAGGAGAACGTTTTTTCACTTTTTCGATTTGCTTACCTGGCTCATGGCAATGCCGTATAGAGAGCCCCGCCCGTACGCCTCTTTCGGGCCGATCTTCCATTTCATTTTTACCTCTCTATACGGCTATTTTCCATAATTTTCCCCATTTTCCATGAGCCAGGTGAAGCAAAACGCGTTGTGTGAAATACTTTATTATCATAACCAGACATATAAACCCTTATATACTAAACATCTTATTCTATAGAAAAGTTATTTACATTTTAAGGTTCAACTTATATGAAATAATGTACAGTTTTACCACTGTTTTCGTAATAATTTCTTAACCATTTATTATATAACCTTAGGCGCTATACTACACGTTATGTACTACGTTTACTTATATAAATCAAAAGAAGCTACGTTAAAATTAGCTTTAGTTAAAAATATATAATCAAAATAACCCGCACTTGATAAAACACCATTTTAACACTATTTTTCCACACTGATGCCATATAAATCTATACATATAGTCACTGAGTGTTCACTATTCTAGTTTTACGTACCGTTTTAATTACACGTTTATTGTTCACATTAAAATTCACTCATGTTTTTCGTTACGAGGCCGCTGTCCTTAACAGTTTTACTAAATAGGTACTTTAATAAAAAAGCGGGGTACTTATATAATATGTATTATGAATATTTTATAGTATAGGCTTATAAATTTGTTGTATACCGTCCATTTCATGCGGCTGGTGTTTTGGCAGCTCTCCAAGCGGCAGCTTGGTACAGCTAAATTAAGCGACAGCACGGCTACCAAATGCTCAGTTTTCGCTCGAAGCATTTAACTAATTTGTTGGTAGACTTCATTGACTTTTAATTTGATGGTCTCTTAAAGTGGTCTCTTAAAGAAACGGCTTAAGACAAATTAATTCTACATACTTTCAACTGTCGTACGTGACAACTGATTGTATGTTGGCGTCATTTGTCTCAAACCAAATGTTTTATGTGAACGCGACCTAAAACGAATATTTTTTACTTTTTAATATTATTTTCATTGAAATATTTCTTTGTTCCAGGTAAAATAAAATTATTTAAAATAATTTTTCAAGAAATCAGCGTTTGTCTTCGAAACTGTCGTAAATGAAATAAATGAGAAGTTATAGTAAGTGATCCACTTTCAATTCAATATTTTTATACTTTTAAGGAAATGCAATTAAAAATGAAACAGCAGTATGCATGTGCAATAATTGTGTATTTGTCACACGAGAAGGAACATAAACCTTCAAGTTTTTAACATACGGTTGAATTTTCAATGTGGTTAAAGACCGTGAATGGACTTCTCTGGTGTTGACCATCAGCAGCGGTAATTGCTTCCAAAAAATAAGTTTTACATCGAAAAGGCCTACAAAATTTTTTCAGCGACTATACAATATCGGCAATGATCATGCTCGACCAGTTTCTAAATTTTATCCTTTGCATGAGGACGCCTCAAATTAGTTAAATACAAAGGATTCCGTATTCACACGTGAGTACCATTTATCGCCGCTGTAAGCGATTTTGATCTTATGTCTGGTCGAGCTGCAACTTGTTCGATTGTACATCTGTATTTTCGTCGAATATAACTTATTCACAAACCCTTACCTGGAATACTGACTCGGCTATCTATCTAAGGGCGGATATATTATTTACATGGACCGTATCACTTCATCTCAGAAAACTTTTCTTTATTTTATCTAAAAGGGGCGTACATACTTAGGGCTACGATTTTAGCAGGTGTCAAATTGGTGGCGTCATCAAACTGATGCAACCTTGGAAGAACGATTTACGACTTTATTACAATGTAAATAAGCGAATTGATATCAATAAAAATGAAATTTGTAGACGGAACGCTTCGACAAAATCAAAGAACACCTAAAAAAAATTTAATGCGACTAACTATTAGACATCTCCTTCCCCACAGGCATGTCGTAAGGAGTGTAAGGAACTATAAATGGTGTCTTCTCCTCCTGCTATTAGCCGGGTATTTATGTTATTTATAGTTATTAATCTGAGAATACAGCGACCATAGTACAATTCACTGATGGTACCACTGATGCGAAGCCATTTAAATATATTTATAGTGTCACTGTGAAAGAAATAACCCATTTAATTAGACACCGCGACACCAATCAACAAATCAGGCATTAAACGTAGCCTTTTCTCTTTTGTTTAGGTGTTTCACACAGCAGTTACATAACGTTATATAATATCTTTTAGCAAGATAAAGGCTTGTTACCCAACTACGGCGAAGCCAAAAAAAAAGGTAATTATTTTGGCAGTCTATGAATGTACGTATGTTCCACCGTAGCGCCTAAGCTACTGATCCGATTTTAATAAATAAGGTGTCAGTAGATTCATTAATAATAGCCTGTGGAACATAGGCTATATAATTTACGAAGACGGTTTATATTTTTTTAAATAAATATAGTTATTTTTCGACGTCATATTTTAATAGTCAACAAATGTAGTGTAACATTTTTATAGTAATGTAACTGCTCTATAGGAGTACCTTTGCGTCGCGTAGTGCGCACGCACATAGAATCCTTTTTTCTACAGAATACGGAGTGATCGAATATACATTTACCATGGGAGCATTTTACATTGATTTATAGCACATTACGGGAACAAACGAGTATAAATTTTATACAAAAGTTACATTTCAAATAAAATAATATATTTTTCAGTTTTGTTATATATTGTTGTTCATAAATTTTATGCGCGTTTCGTTAACTTTCGTTTATTCTTTCGGTAACTTATTAAATTTTTTCTTTTCATTTTTTAGTCATACACATTACACGTATATACCAGTTTCTCAGAAAAAAACCCAAAATTATGAAAAAAATACTTCAACATAATTTGTTATCTTCTTATTTAAATATTTATATATAAAAGGCAAAGGCAAAAAAATTGACTGTTGTATCAACGCACAGGCCAAACCTATAGGGCTAGAAATTATAATTTTTGCACACGTATTTATTTATGAGGTGGACACCCAGATTTTTACGAAGTTCAACGCGGAAGGGGGTAAAATAGGGGATAAACATTTTGTATGAAACTTTTTATTCCTTGGACATATTTGCATGATATTTAGTTTGAATTAGATACTTAAAAATAACGAGTTACGTATATTTTTATCTAAAATTCAGCCCCTAGGAGGGTAAAATAGGGGATGAAAGTTTTAATTAAGCGCACAGGCCAAATTCTTATTGCTAGATAGTTGAAATTTTGCACACCTATTCCTTATATGACAAAGGCATCTACTAAGGAAGGATTTTTCAAATTAAACTCCCAAGGTGGTGAAGTAGGGGATAAAAGTTTGTATTAAATTTTTCATTCCTTGGACATATTTGCATGAAATTTCGTTTGAATTGAGTAAGAAAAAATAATGAGTTACGTGTTTCAGTGTTTTATAGGGAAACCCCTAAGAGGGAAAAATAGGGGATGAAAGTTTTAAATAATTATAAATAAAGATATCGTTCAAAAACCAATTTCACGCGTGTGAAGCCGCGGCCAAATGCTAGTGTAGAAATAATAGTATTATTCCTATATGAGTAATGTTCATAAATATTTATTGAAATCACAGCTTAAATGTTATACAACGAATGAAATCGAATCTCTTAAAACAAGAAATAAAGTTCAACGTCACGTCAAATTATTTTACAATTTGATAACAAAAATACTCCGTTCCGTAGTTCTTTAGTTAGGTTACGTAAAACTGCTTTTGATGTCTAACAGACCACTAAAGTAAACTAAATTACAGTCCACTAAAATAAACTAAATTAGATTAATAAAAGATTAGTTGCAGACTAAACTTAACATTATTGCCTAAATAAACTAACGAATAATATTTTCCAGAATAAAGTTACTTGAATATAAAGCCTATACAATAAACCTTACCTAAATCAATATTGAGCCATCACTGCCAGAAAATACTTCAGGCCGTATTAATCTTTTATTTATTCAGCTAATACGAGGTATTGTAATAAGAAACCCAAGCCGAGATAATAAACCAATAAAGGCCCAATATATTAAGATATTATATTTTTAGATAGTCTTTTGTTACATTTCCAATGTAAGCTATTTAGCTTACATTGGAAAGTCCAACGACTGAATCTATAATAACCTAATCAAGAGCATGTCAGGACATGTCGTTTAAGGAGGGTTCCGCAACTATCAACGCGCAATAGGTTTTCTTTAAAAATAATTCAAAAGTTATTGTCCGATTTCGCTCAAAATTTTTCCGAAAGAGTTTTTAGCGTGACCTATCAGCGTGGGCAAGTTTCTCTCGTATCTCTTATAGTTTAAAATTGCCAGGTTGGTCCCCCCGACTTATAAACCACTTTCGAGGCCGATTACTCGAAAGTGGTTGACTTTGTAAACAGTTATAATGTGTAAAACATTGCCTTTGTTCAAAAATACATATTCGATGATACCGAATACGATGGGGAAGAATGATAAAATATTCATCTCCTCTTTACATGTATGGAGAGCCAACCCAAAACATAAAAAAAATATTTTGATTATTTTATGATGCCGAAACCGAAATCTATACACAACATAACATGTATATTGTATTGTAAATTTCATTAATTTATACTCTTAATTACAGAAGTTAGAAGGGCGGACAGATAGACAGACAGACGGACGGACAGAGCGAAATTATATAATAATTTTTATCACGGTTCCTCGAGTATTACGAAACTCTAAAAATTAATATTGACGAACAACTCGAACGACCAAACGGCGAAGGACACCAATAGCAAGGAACTTGTCTGCCTGAAAATACAAATCAATCTTAAAATACACGTAAACTAAAAACATGCAATCGACGAATCTCGTGTGAGTGGTACAGCGATTTAACAGAAAATATTATTCCGTTTATCAAACATCCATACTCATTAGATCACTGACGACAAAGATGTATGATTTGTATGTATGGCTAGCTCGTAGCGTCTCTCGTAGCAGGGTCTACGATTTTCGTAGATGACTACGAAATACGTGGAGCACTAGCATTGAATCGTATTTGGGCAATTATTGGCCGGAAAGATTTCATTCATCAATTATTTATCATTATTAACATCCGCGAGCGTTACTAGGTGCTTAAGCTATCGTCCACGATAGCCAACTGCGGGTTTGTAGACATAACGATCTATTGAATGCTGTATTCTCTGAATTTACATCTTCAATTTAAATAACACTAATCAAGTTCAATGAAGTTTAAATAAGTGCATTTCTTGCAGTTTCTCATATATTTCACGAAATATACGTCGACACTAGAGGCAGCACTTAAGTTAAAACGGACTCAGTCTTTGTCAAGTATAATGTTGATCGTAAAAATAATCCAGACATAATATATTAATCATTGGAATTACTCTATCTCTCTGTTACGTGATAATGAAAAGTGCAGGTATATTAGGCCCCAGTGCATAGGCTGCTTTTTTCCCGACTACGGCGAAGCTATATAATATAATAACCGATAACAACTTTTGGCAGTCTTATGTTTGTATATTTATTCTACCGCAGCGCCTTACTTATCTAATTTTAATGATATCTAATTTTAATGATTTCATGATACCATAGGCTATAATATAATTTACTTAGTCTATAGAATCAGGCGTTACTTTGTGGAAATCCATAGCCTACCATTTAATTAACACAATATCTAGAAATATTGAGATTGCCAGATATAATATTTATTAAATTTTATATATATTTCTGAGTGATTAAAATATTTTCATATGATACATGTATGTTAATGCCAATAAAAATCAGAAAACTTACCAAAACGGATTGCTTTATTTTGGCATCAAAACGTGCAATTTTCACCGTAAGCTCCAAAGTCGAAATTGGTTTGACATAAAGTGGACAATAAAATTGATTGATTCTAAAAAAACGTCCACTCGCAGCGCCAACTTATATAACAAAACGTTCGAATAGAATTCAAAAAATCGCTTTTTATAATGTCAAGTGGGAGTCGAGAAGCCAAGGGTTCTTTTGGTATTTTTAAGCGGTGAGTTATAATAAAATCAATGACAATAAATTTGATTTAACGTTAGTTGTGTCAAACGAAACACACTTTATTTTTCTTCCATAATCAGTAAGAGGAGCATAGTGAATGAAATTTTTTATTCCTAAATGAAACTTTTTGTACAACACTGGCCATCATTACCTATGAGCCATCTTGCTCCAACTGACAATATAACTTATATTATATTTGAGGTCGCAACTGGTAAGATCGATATTTGTCTTGCCGCAGTCGGCAAGCGTGGCCGCTGCCTCGAACATAGCGATGAGCGGCGCGGCGGCGGGGAGGCGCGCGCGGACGCGAAAGCCACCGCTTGGCAGGAGTGCAGTGTACTAGATACACTGTGATTAAGACGCTCGAGTGCTCGCGTCGCCGGTTTCCGCTGCCGCCCTTCCACCGCTTGCCGTTAGCCCCGCCGCCGTCGCCTTACCTTAAAATAATTATATTTTATTAACTAATCTAAAAGTTTGATTTTGCAACCGGTGGCTGTCAAGCATAAGCGATGAGTCCTTGAACATTGAACATTGAACATGAACTACGAAATTCTAAAAAAAAATTACTTAACCAAGGACATGTCTATAGTAACGGTCCGACGATTCCGTAATTCCGTTACTATCAATGCGCAATAAGTTTTTCCAATTATCTATTTATATAAAGTAACATGTCCTGACTGGTTCATCAACGCCGAGGCAAAACTATTGAAGCTAGAAACGTAATATTTGGACCGTGACTTTATTTTTGACGTTTAGGTCAACTAAGGTATTTTGCGAAATTCAGCCCCAAAAGGGGTTTCAACATTTGTATGTAACCTTTTCGTTTGTGGTCTAATCTGTTTAGAATTTCGTGATATTATTCTTTGGCGTGATTTACTAAAACTCTAATTCAACATTTTCTAAAATTTGATTTTTAAGGGGTAAAAAGGTGTACTACGGAAAAAATATTATATTAAATGATAATTTCGGCTTGGAATTTTGTAAATGTAGTCCTAAAAGAAAATAAGTAAGCACATGTTTCATGATTTTTCGATATAAAACTCCTAAAGGGATGAACGGAGGGATGAATGTCTTTTTTTCAGAGTCTGACTCATGCTTGATTATTTTACTATAATATGTGTTCTATATTTTTGGAATTGTCGCTTTAAGGTCTTTATTTTGATAGCAAATACCTTCTGCATTCAGATAATGATATATGTATGTCTATGTAGACAGCCAAAGACAGCCTTCCTTTTTGGCTTCGCCGTAGTCGGGTAAAAAGGGTTCTGTTTCCATTTACAATCCACGCAAAAGAAGATGCGGGCACCAGCTAGTTTTATATAAAATGTATACACAATCTATAAATTCACCAAATTTCATCCGTTTAGGATGAAAGTATTCAATATTACAGGTGTTAGAAGGGCGGACAGATAGACAGATGGACGGACAGACAGAGTGAAACTATAAGGGTGCCTTATAGCACTATGGAACCCTAATAAAAAAAGGTTACATAAACAATGAATCACAGCGAGCGCCATGTTTCCTGACTGCATGGCCGACAGTTTAGCTCTGATCTCTACACGAGACTATTTCATAGTGCCTATGATGATGATGATGATGATGCTTCCGTCCGATTTCGGCCATGGCGACCACTTCGACTCCTATCCGGCATTTTGGCGCTCATGCGCGCGAAGGTGGCAACTATAACCTATTTTCGCGGCAAAACTCCGTGCACATTGAGGACACGTAAGTACGCCGTCTACATAGTGGTATGTAATGGCGGCAGGCGGACGAGCCTTAAGCTGGTCCCGCTTCGTATCAAGGTCAACTTTTCGTTGCTCCTCGAAATCGCGGACATGGCAATGTACCATCCTGCGCCATTCTGGTCGCTGTGCTGCCAAATGCTCCCATTGAGAGGGCTCTATATTGCATCTCTTCATATGCCGCTTTTGGACATCTTTGAACCGGAGGAGTTGTCCGCCATGCTTCCGCTTGCCTTCCTCCAGTTCAGAGTAAAAGATGCGCTTCGCCAATCTTTCCTCGGGCATGCGCAATACGTGACCGCACCACCGAAGCTGCCGACGCATTAAATAGGCCTCAATGCCACCGACATTGGCTCGCCGCAGTACTTCGGTATTACGCACTCTGTCAGACCATCTGATCTTCATGATGGAACGGATGCATTTAAGGTGGAAGCGATCTAAAATGCGTATGTGGCGACGATACACGCACCACGTCTCAGAGGAATATAAGAGATTTGGCAGCACAATTGCCATATAGACAGATATCTTGATGGCCAACTTAAGGTCATGCGAGCAGAAAACCTTGGAACTTAGCTTGCCAAATGCTGCAGCTGCAGCGCCGACTCTGCTATTGATCTCAGCATCAAAGTTACAGTTGGATGTTACAGTGCTCCCCAGATAACGAAATTTATTGACCTGCTTCAGCATATCCTCACCAAGCATTATGGCTAGTGACTTGTGACCGTGATTGTCTAGGGACATCACTTCCGTCTTATTGACACTTATCTTCAGGCCAAATTTGCGGCATGCAAGGTGGAAAGCCGATGCTAGCTGCTGCAGGCCATCTGGGGATTCTGCTATAAAGCACAGATCGTCAGCATACATAATCTCAGAAATTAATGCATGCGACACTTTGGTGCGGGCCTTAAGTCTAGCCAGGTTGAAAAGGCCGCCGTCAGTACGGAAGCGGATGCGGACTCCTTGGGAAATCGTTTGTATGACTTCTCTAACTACCACCGCAAAGTATAAGGCGAACAGAGTAGGTGCTAAAACACAACCTTGCTTTACTCCACAGGTTACGGAGAAGAGGTCTGTCTGATCACCGTCTACAGAGACGCAGCATTGCATGTTGTCATGCAGGAGTCTAATAAGTCTCACAAACTTTTCCGTGGATCCTAGCTTTCCTAACACCAACCAAAGGGCTTCACGAGACACACTGTCGAAAGCCTTCTCCAGATCAACGAAGCAGAGGTACAACTGACAACCCTGTTCTCTGCTCTTTTCTTGAAGTTGTCGCACGGAGAAAATCGCTTCGCATGTGCCTCGGTTATGTCGGAAGCCAAATTGGGTTTCCGGCAGGATCCTTTCCGATTGTTTAGTTAGGCGGTTCATAAGAACTCTGGCAAACACCTTCCCAGGGGCCGACAAGAGGGAAATACCGCGATAAGAGTTGCAGTCAGAACGGTCACCTTTATTCTTATAGAGGGCACTTATGCGCGATACTTTAAAAATATCTGGAACGCGCTCTTCCTCGCACATACGAAGAAACAGTTCCCACAACGACGTATGTAGCTCCTTTCCGCCGTACTTAATCAGCTCTCCCGGTATAAGATCAATGCCAGGCGCCCGATTGTTTTGTTGCTGTCTGATGGCAGTAACAACCTCGTCTCGCGAGAGAGGCTCGTCCAGTTCAGTGGCGAGGGGGGGTTGGGGCATTAAACTGATACTTAGTAGATCTGCTAATCGATCTACATTAAGCAGGGTATTGAAATGTTCTGCCCAGCGCTTAAGTACATCCTCCTTGCTTGTCAACAGATTCCTACCGTCTAATGACCTTAAAGGAACCTTTGCATGGTAGGATGTACCAATCAGTTTACGAACTTCGCTGTAGATCTCCCCGATCTGGTTCGTATCACTAAGCCACTGCATATGACTAACTTTGTTCTGCCACCACCTGTCTTTTATGTGACGAGACAGCTTGCGCAGTTCTTGGTCGCTAGCTTTGACCACCGCTACGCTTCCTTTCCGTCTACTATGCTGTTTCAGAAGGTCTCGGTGTTTGTCGTGCGCTGCTCGCAGAACCTCGTCATTCTCATCAAACCAGTCCTCATTGCGACGGCATTTTTTGCCAAGTGTAGTTGAGGCCGTCTCTAAGATATGAGATGACAAAGTTCCCCAAGCAGCGTCAACGTCACCTTCCTTATCAGTTGGAAACAGCTTTTCAGACAAGGCATCAGCGTATTTCTTCCTCACTTCAGGATCTTTTAGCTTATCTACGTTCAGAGACGCAAGCTTTTTAATTGAAGATCTAGTCGGGTGACGAAGGCGGAGTCGCAACTTAGTGACAATAAGCCGGTGGTTAGACCAACAGTGAGCACCACGCATGACGCGGGTAACTTGCACTTGGCTGACATCACTCTGCCTAACAATAGCATAGTCAATCAGATGCCAGTGCTTGGATCTTGGGTGCATCCATGTTGTCTTGTACTTGGCTGGAAGTCTAAACATAGTGTTTGTAATCGACAGCCTGTATTGAGCACAAAGACTGAGCAGTAACTGACCATTACTGTTCATGTTACCCACTCCATGTCTACCCAGAACTCCAGGCCAGGCCTCATAGTCCCGACCAACCCTGGCATTGAAATCGCCCAGCAATAAGACCTGCTCTTTGACGTTAATGCTATCCAGGCAGAGAGTTAATTCGTCGTAGAATTTGTCCTTGATGTCATCAGACTTGTCTAGCGTTGGAGCATAGACACTGATGACATTAAGGTAGTTGTCTTTATCCAGATTAAGGCGCAGTGTGGTAACGCGGTCCGAGATATGTACAGGGTACTCCTCTAGTCGCTTTAGTAACTGATTTTTGATTGCAAAGCCCACGCCTGATCGTCGAGTTTCGGAAAAAGCAGTACCCTTCCAAAGGAAAGTGTATCCGCCACCTACTTTCACCAGCTCCCCTTCATCGGCAAGATGTGTTTCGCTGAGAGCAGCTACATCCACGTTATAGCGATGAAGTTCCCGGGCTACTATAGCGGTCTTACGTTCAGGGCAGGCGTTGCAATCTCGGTCAAGAAGCGTCCTCACGTTCCACGCACCGAAAGTCATGATAGGTGTTTTCAAGAGTCTATTTACTTTATTGTTTCGACCACGATTTTAAGTGATGCGATGGCAGCCGCGGTTACTACCACCTACCAAACAGGGACGAACATCTTTTTGGGGCACCTTTTCTAGCCCCCTCCCCGGCTGAGCAGGGAGAGCAGTGCCTCCCTAAATAGGGCTGCTCTGTCATATCAGGTGCTGCCGAGCCTGCGCTGTCATCCCAAACTTGCAACGCAGAGACGACCACGGCGTGTACTCACAGCCCCGGGACCGCCTGTGTGCAGGCATCAGACAAAGCCCATCTTGCATCGAGCTGGACCTCTCTACTCTTACCCATCGCCACAGGACTTTGCGAAATCAGAGTCAAAATACAGAAGCGGTCAGTTACGCAGGATATATTTAGGTGCGTAAGCGTTCGCGCAGACGCAGACGCACACACTCGTCCGTCAACTCCTTGGATCAGTGGAACGGGGAACCGCTACGACTGAGGAGATGTCGGATGTTGTATCTGGCCGACGGTGACTGTACGCTCCCCACCGTCGCCCTAGGCCATCCACGTTGCCTTGCTAGCCGCCGAGTAAACCAAGACACTTTGCATATCTGCGTTGTGTTGCCTTCCTCACCGAGTCAGACTTTTAGTGATGAGCGGGAGGGAGCCGCTTATAGGGGTAGGTTATAAGGAGCGATGAAGGAATATGGAAAAGGAGAGGACAGGATACCATAGCCACGGAGTAGAGGATTGTGGACTACAGTAGCTCGGGGAAGGCGGGATCGCATACCCGTGCACTCAATAATCTACTCTCGGATATACAGTAAGCTTAAGTGCCCCCTGCCTATATTTCATAGTGCCTATACTATAAAATATTCGACGGTGATACTTTAATTGAGAGCTTCTAATTTAAATACATTTTAGTTATAATAAACGAGCTTATCTAAACGTTAGATTATACTTTAGGAAAGAATTGTTGCGACGAAAATTTCATTCCAATAATCGTATGACGTGACACGTCATGACGTTAAGACGTGTTATTTGCATTTTATTGAAAAAACAATTCGCGCAATTTAAAACATACATATTATTTATTACTTTAAAAGTGTAATTTTAAGGTATATAATATTTATGTTAGTCTGTAAGGGCCTATGCAGCCGGAAATAAAAGTTATTTATTTATTTGAAACCATTTACAGCCCTCGGCAGTCGTTGTGTTTCTATAGAAGTGACAGAGGTACACAGATGTATGAAGGAGGAGACAGATGCATGAAAAACGACCATTTCTGAAAGACATTGAGATTGTGATCGTACTGTACATTATTGATTCACAACACTAACCCTCATAACACGCCTGACAGGACCCCGGACAATGCCCTGTCTGGCCAGACTTCGGACATCTACAGAATGTCTGACTAATGTGAATGACCTTTTTGTAACGTGCACGTATGAACTAAAAGTGAATCTCTGAGTTATGATTATTTTATGTTGAAAAAATAGTTCGCACTATGTTAAATTACGATGAAGAGAAGGCTGCTAAGCTAAATTGGGATTGGGCGGGTCAAATCAGTCACATGCATTCCGACCGCTGGGTAAAGATAACCAACCACAAATGAAGGAGACGTCGCCGTGGCCAAGCTAGAAAACGATGACGGGGCGAGCTGGATGCAGCCGGACTGGGCAACGGTGGCGCAGGAACGAGAGAAATGGCAGGCCTTGGGGGAGGCCTTTGCCCAGCGGTGGGATACCATAGGCTTTTTATAAAAACAAAATGTTTTTTTTAAGTAACTCCCGAATTGTCAAGTAGCGAGCGAACTGATGATTATAAATTACAGCTACAAACACTCTCGATCAAAATCTGTTAATCAGTTTAGGAGCTATAATGCCATAGCCAGACAGGTACACAGACATAAAGACACATCAAACTTATAACACCCCTCTATTTTCCTCGGGCTTTAAAAAAAGGAATGGTAACGTGGTTTACAAACTACTTTATGGCGACCTCTGTGGTTCAGTAGTTAGCGCATGGCGCTCAAGCTGGAGGGAACAAAAAGTTTTCTCTGTATTAAATATGTGTATTACATAATAAAAATCTTAAATATATTATATTGTATAGTATAAAAGTATTAAATATTATACTTCCCATTGTATGGTACACACATGTAACACAAGTTCTTCGGATACTAAGCACGGGGCCAGATTGGCGTGGTATGAAGCACCCATAAAATATCATAATGTAACTATTATTATTACTTTAAATTAAGTGGTGTAGGCCCTGATGAATGCTACACTAAACAAAATACTAATTAGACCTTAAAACATATTGTGCCAAATTTCCCAAGCTCTATGATTACAGAATGACGTAGTAAAGTCCGCAAAGCTCGTGCAAAAGTTCGTACGGGGGAATTTCTTTCAAATAGCACCTTCGAAAGCTTTTCGAAGGTATGTTACCCTTTTCCGGGGCCACGTTATTGCTTTTTGGCCTTTAGCTAGTTTAATTAAAGAATATTGCTTGTTAAGCTCATTTCAGACTACGTTATACTATTATGCTATATAGTATGGCAAAGAAGGACCTAATACTATACTATATAGCATGGCGTTCACATTACGCGATATTATCGCAAGCATTTATAGTATATAGCAAGCTCAGTATGGTTGTGTCGCTCGCTTGCTTGAGGGGTGAGGGAGGAGGAAGAGGATATAGCACAGCATGAACTCGGCGTATCGCATCATTTTATAGCGTATAGTAAGCCAATATAAATAATATATAGTACAGTACAGTGTGAACGTGTAACAATGTCAGTTAATTTTTTTTTTTTTATTATTATTTTTTTTTTTATCTACTTATTGGTTATTTTATTGTTTTTTTTTTGTCTTTATTTTCTTTTCTCTTTTTGGGTGATGATTTGATCATTTTCGTTTTTGTTTGTTATTTTCTGATTTTTTGTAATAGTGCTTAATACATAAATAGTGCATGTTTAAATATATTTGAACTGAACTCATGACACTGTAGGTATAAGGTGTTTTTGAGAAGCTAACTATTTTAATTATTTATTGAACTATTTATAAGTTATAAAATATATTTTATATAGGTATCTTATTTGAGTATATTATATATTTGTATTTTTATATATACATTACATCATGAATAACAGTTTCGATACTTATTCTGGTGACTTTTTCTCTGCTTCTTCAGTATGTAGCGATGAGAGTTTTATGAGTGCTTCATACTCTCCGCTACGAGATACTATTATGAATAACTTTTCCACAGTTAAAAAATGTTTTAAGGCAGTTCATATAAACGCACAGAGCATTCCGGCTCATTATCCTGATATGCTGACTTCCTTCGATCAAGTTAATGTTGATGCGATATTTGTGTCGGAGACGTGGCTTAAGCCTTGCCTTCCGTCAACTTGTTACAGCCTACCGGGCTTTAAACTGATTCGTAATGACCGAATTGGGAAAAGTGGTGGTGGTGTTGCAATCTATTTACGTTCTGATATTCCTTTTACTGCCATTAGTTCGTCAACACAGCCCACGCCATCAGACTCACTGGAGTATTTACTCATTGCGATCGAAGTGTCTTACTGCAGTAAAATACTTCTTGGTGTATTCTATTGTCCATCGATGCATCATAATTACTTTCCATCTTTTGAGACTATACTGGAGTCGTACAAACCTGATTACATTAATTCAATTATAATGGGTGACTTTAATACATGTATGCTGAAGGACGATAGAAGATCTAAAAACCTTATGTCTATTTTAGATTCCTGTGATATGAGCTTATTGCCACTTAATGCTACACACTGCTCTCCAGGTTGCTGTCCTTCCTGGCTTGATCTCATCATTGTATCTTTGCCAAGCTCTGTAACTACTCATGGTCAGAGTCCCGCGGAAATTTTTTCCTACCACGACCTGATTTATGTTGCTTATAATGTTCGCACATCTAAACCAAACCGCAAAACACTTCTGCAACGTAACTTTTCTTCCATGGATGTGAACACCTTGAGGGAAGACGCGCTCAGCACTGACTGGACAGCACTATACGCAGCGGAAACGGTCGATGGCAAGGTTGATATTTTTAATGCTCTACTTAATTCTTTGTACGACAAGCATGCCCCGATTAAGCCCATTAGAATTAAGCATCTGCCTGCTCTATGGCTGTCAGATAATATTAAATGAATTATTAATGCCAAACATACAGCCAAAGCTAAATACAAAAGAAGTAACACCAATGAACATCGCGACAAATACATTAAATTACGTAACCGGTGCAATACTATGTGTCGAGATGCTCAACGGCGATATATCCATGCATCGGTCGAGAATGGTGATCCAGCGAAAACCTGGAAATTCCTAAAATCGCTTGGTATTGGTAAAAATTTAAATCAAAATGACCACTGCAAAATCGACATTAATGTGTTGAAAAAACATTTTATTTCTTCTACTAACCTAGACCCGGCTATAAAATCCCAAACTTTAAATAAAATATCTCTTCTGCAAACTTCAAACTCCGAATCGTTCACTTTTGTTCCATTTACTGAAGGAGAGGTTAAAAGACATGTCATGACAATAGCATCGAATTCCGTTGGTGATGATGGCATCAGTCGCAAAATGAATATTCCAATCCTAGAAATAATTGCTCCCATTCTTTTACACATTTTTAATTTTTGCTTATCAACTTGTACCTTTCCTGATACCTGGAAATCCGCCCACATAATCCCATTACCAAAATCCTACCGTCCTAAAGTCATTTCTGATTTCCGTCCAATATCTATTCTTCCTTTCTTGTCTAAAGTTCTTGAGCGACTTATACATCACCAACTTACAAGATTTATCATGCATAACAATCTCCTCAGTACATATCAATCAGGCTTCCGGACGGGTCATAGTACTACCACAGCCTTGGTCAAAGTAGCAGATGATATTCGGTCCGGCATAGATAATAAGAAGCTCACAATCCTAACTTTACTTGATTTTAGTAACGCTTTCAATTCAATTGACCACGACATTCTTATCAGCCTGTTAAGGTATTTTAACCTCTCACCTTCAGTGATTTGTTTTATTCGAAGCTACCTTGTGGGTCGACGGCAGAGAGCTAAAATTTCTGAGTCTTTTTCTGACTGGGCCAATACTACTGCCGGCGTTCCTCAAGGTGGCGTTTTATCTCCATTACTCTTTGCCCTTTTCATTAACTTCATCACTTCATACATTTCGTCTCATTTTCATTTATATGCAGACGATCTACAAATTTACACTCAGTCAACTCTGGATTCATTGCCTGCGGCGGTAAGTATTGTAAGCAAGGATTTATCAGTCATATGTAACTGGAGTAAGGAGCATGGACTTCTCATTAACCCCGTTAAGTCTCAGTTGATAATACTTGGCAGTCCGGGGCTGGTCTCCAGAATTGACTGGGATATGTTGCCTCCGGTACTCATCAACGGTACGCCGATACCATATAGTAAAGTGGTTAAGAATCTTGGCATTTATTTTGATGAGCATCTATCTTGGACACAGCAGCTGAAAGAGATTAGCAGGAAGGTGTATTCAACGTGGCACTCCTTGAAACGACTTCGGTATGTTCTTCCAGTGCCTACTAAGGTGGCCTTAGCCGAATCAATATTTTCTCCCTTCTAGACTACGCGGATGTTTGCTTCATTAACTTGACCGAAGACCAACTTAACAAACTTGAGCGCCTTCAAAATCTGTCTATCAGGTTCATCTTTGGCTTGCGCAAATTTGAACACATATCCGAGTACCGTCACAAGCTCAAGTGGTTACCAATTCGCTTTCGCCGCAATGCTCGTGTGCTTTCGCTCCTTTATTCCATTTTATTCGATCCCAACAGCCCTCAATATCTAAAAGAAACTTTTAGTTTCCGTCTCTCCGACAGGCAAGAGCTACGATCATCCACAAATCTCCTTCTCGATATTCCTATCCACCACACCAAGTATTTCCACTCCTCCTACTCCGTACAATCTGTCCTGCTATGGAACTCTCTCCCTACTCGAATTAGACAATGTAAAACATTAAATACTTTTAAATCTGCCCTTGAAGACTACTACCTTAGTATGTGTCGAAAGTAGTTACGTGTATTACCTATTTATCCATGATATGTAATTATTGTTTATATTTATTGTTTAACATTGTATATATTATAATATTTTTAAAATATTAATTAGTTCTTATAATAATAAGTATGTATGTATTATATTTTTTTATTTTTTTATTTTTATTTACGTATTTTATTTTAATGTATACTCTATATTTATAATTTTTTAGATATACTTTTAGCACAGTACCCTTCTCCAGCAATTTAATCCATTCTTTCAAAGGTTGTCTGGAAGAAATTGCTGTTTAGTAATAAGGCCGCCTTTGTGTACTTTCGTCTTATTCTGTGTATAGTTTATATTGTATATGTGTGTGTGTAACTGTTGATTGTGCACAATAAAGTATATTTTCATTTCATTTTCATTTCAATGTATGGTGCGCGATATTGTTGTGCTATGAGATATATACTATATGTGTATATTATATTATAGCGTAGTCTGAAAGTCGCTTTAACATGAAAAAAATTATGAAGGTATACTGTCGGACTTTTTTGATGAGGCTACAGTCCCAAATGTCAGTAACTATTTTCATTTCATGGGCACAATACGACCACGATCTCAAAATCTTTCGACAGTCGTCGATTATGTTCATTCATCGTCTGTCATGATCATTTCCTTAGGAAAATGAAGATAGCGCGGGACATTAGCAGCAGCAGATTTTACAGTAAATCTATTTATTTACTAAAGTAACGTTGTAAAACACAACATTAAACATAACAATCTCAGTAATCTTTTAAAAAAATATAACAAATCAGCATTGGCGACAAAATACGGTTAATAGTTTAATTAAAATGCTTAGACTATAACAGTAAAGAAAGAACAAGAAATAAAAGAAAATGGCGGATGACAATAATGAAAAAGGTCTTTAATGACGTTATTAAATTAAAGAGCCCTTCTGATTATGTTGATTGTTGTTGGATACTGAATTTTAATGAAAAAACCGATTACAGTTCTAATTTTGAAACTGATTTTTTGTTGCATAAAATATAAGTAAATTCTCAGAAGAAACAACATTTAAAAGAACAATATTTTCAAATGTACAGTGCGATTTGATTACAGAATTTAGCAAGTCTCATGAAAACTCTCCATACAAAAGTCAGCGAAACCATGATGTGACGCTTTAATATCGTACATATTATGTAATATGTATGTTAAAAAAATCATCATGAACTAACATCTATACAAAAAAGTAGCGTGATAGCTGCTGCGCGATAGCCCCGCGACTGAACTTTTTATATACTAATAAAATAGTATAGTAGCGTGAAGTTGTGAAGTCCAGAAATTTAGAATTACTAGCTGACCCGACGTTGTTCTTTGTATATGTAGTTATTTATTTATTACAATTAAATAAATAACATCTGCAACCTACGCCTGCAACCTACACCTACCCCCAATCACACCAACACCTACTTACTACGTACACCTACTTAATACCTATAATATAATATATAAATACAACCTACAGGAGACGGCCGATTGAACATTACGCACTTTACAAAAATAATTTAAATTAGAATTATTTTGCATTCCCGCAAAATTTCTGTACGCACCTGTTAGACAAACATTTGATAGTCAAGTGACACTGGGGAACCCAGTATACGATACCGGCGAAACGAACATCAAATGTTTGACATGTAGGAAAGCATTTTAAAAATTATTAAATTCCCATACGTTAGTATATATTTTGTTTTTAGCGTTTTCCTTACCGTTTGAACACGAACTTCCACAATTATAATTGCAGACCATTTTTTTATATAAAATTTAAGATAAAAGAAAAGGCATGGCAATATTGCCTATATATACCTATCCATGAAGGTGAAAGGACAAGGAATACCCCGAACCACGACTTAAATTCCCAATAAATGTGTGGAGCTCTTTGTAGCTGGATATTTTCACGGAAAATATTTTCTACCCTGCAACTTGATTAAATTGTGGATACGCTTTAGAGCCACATTCGACTTTTAGGGTTGAGACAAATACAAAAAAAAACTGATATTTTTTTTCAAAAACTTTGATTTTTCCCAGTTGATGGCCCAATAAAAAGGTTAAAAATGTGCGTTTTATTTTTTCACTGTTTTTAAAAGAATGTTTAACTTTTCTTTCAATAATATTTCCCGGAGTTGACAACCCTACGAGCTCTGAAAATGTTTTTCCCTCGGAATTTATAATGGCGTTGGGGCTAGCGCTATCTTTTTATTTAATATCTTATCTTTTAAAGTATTATATCTTGTGAAATAATTAAATTACTCAAAAGTTTAATTTAAGGTTGCTTATTGATAAAAAAAAACAAAATAGTGTAAAAACATTTTTCACAGTTATTAAACATAAAAAACTTTCATGTATCAACGCTCAGAATAAATCCTGGCTAGAAATTTTAAATTTTGCACACGTTTTTCTCATTGTTTCTCATTTGACGACACTATCCACCAAGGAGGGATTTTTCAAAATTCAACCCCCAAGGTGGTGAAATACGGGATGAAAGTTTGTATGTAACTTTTTATTTCTTGAACATATTTGCATGAAATTGCGTATAAATTGAGTACGGAAAAATATAATCAGTCACACTGAAGTTTCGTAATATTCAACCCCTAAGAGTAACAACCGGGTATGGTGGCGCGAAATGGGAAAGGCTTATGTCCAACAGTGGGCGACTACGGGCTGACGATGATGATGATGATGATCAAGAGTAACAACAGTAACATAGGAGATGAAAGTTTTAAATTATTATAAATATATCGTTTAAAACCCAAATTCACGCGGGCGAAGCCGCGAGAAAATGCTAATTTCAAATAAAAATCAAGCGATTTTGAAAATATAATACAAACAATAAACTATTTAACTTGTAAATGCTTAAATAAATTTTGCTCTGTTTATTTCGGTTTACGTAATGTTTTGTACAAATACAATTTAGTTTCGTAAGTTTTAATAACGTTTACGGTTCTCATTGTGTTGATTTTAACTATGCAAAGTGAAACTTGAGATATTTTATAACTTTAAAATGACAGATTGATGATGAGACTTGTAGTTTTGTATAAATAAAAAGTTATATTCTTCTGTACTTGTTTTAATAAACGATCAACTTTAACACAACATTAGCTCAGAGCGAACGGAAAACAGGAACAGACATTAAAAAAAAAAAACACAGACTATAATAACAGTGTTACCAACTTAATTATAATTACATTGTCTATTGCTAACAACACTGATACATTGTTGATTGATTGGTTGGGGCTAGAGGAGTTTGCGGCGCGTTTTTCACAGAAAACCGTCTCAAAATGGTAAGCGTAAAAACAGCTATTTCCGTGGAAATTGAAAACCATAAATATATTATTATGATTCAATTGATTTGCGAATAAACCATAGTGTGAGGCTACAAACATATTTATACATTTTGGAAACTTGAATCGCTTACCCAACTAGGGCGAAGCGTAAAGGAAGGGTAATAATTTTGGTAGTATATGTGTGTATGTATGTATGTATGTGTATGTTTGTTCTACCGTAGCGGCTAAACTACTTGTCCGATTTTAATAAATGTGGTGTCAATAGATTCGTCATAACAGCCTGGGTAACATAGGCTATATAATTAACGTAGTCGGGTTATTGTTTTTCTATACAAATTGTAGTTATATATTACAAACGCTGCTCAATTGTGTTATGCTGCAGCTAAACAAAACGGGGAATTTAAGAGGTCATGAATCCCTACATAATTTTTATTTTCCTAGCTTATAAGAAAAAGCGGCATCTCTACGACAAGAATCTCTCATGCGCCCTCTTAAGCCTTTTCGAACTTTTATACCTACCGGAGATCGTGCTTTTCACCGTTAACGCACTATCTAGACTACTCTGGTATTAGCATCTTGAAAATAATGCATACCCGTAAAACTGGAATTGAAAAACGCATCGGCTTAATCGTTCATCTACTGAAAATTACCTCTTCTACCAAAATAAAGTGCATTCGATAAGATCTTAGTAATACACGCCACCACCTCCTATTGAACTAAACATGCACTTAAATGAAGCTCGCACAATCTACCACTAGGCCACGGGCGCTCCAGTTTTTCATGATATTAATTATCATACTATATGTGAAGCAAAAACTATGATACAGTTTTGCGATAATATTGTGCGAACGGAGGAGTGTGAAATTTGTCACAGTTCATATGGACGAAGTAAAATTAATAAAAAAAAATACCGGTTGTCTGTAAAGTCGGTTTACTGACGATAGTTGAACGTGACAACTTCAACAACAACAACAACAACAACAACAACAACAACAACAACAACAATAATAATAATAATACCGAGGTAAAGGCAATGCGAGGTAACGCTGGTACTTGGTAACGGGTAACAAGTAACGCATGAGTCATGTTTTTTCGTGCGTGCAGCCGGCTCCATCGATTTATAAGACGTTATCACGTCAATAAAATTACACACACCATCTTTCTCACACCACCATAGACAACATTAAAGAACCCTAAATAATGAAACAAAATTTAAAATAATATGAATGATGGTCGAATTTTGACCACAGGTGTCCTCTTTCAAAAGCATTTTACCTTTACAAAGTAACTATCGTTGGAAAATGTCGATGTCGAAATTGAAATTATTTTGAAAGTTTTATTTTGTGTTTGAACGTAAACTGAACAATTTAAACGGCTTTCCAAGCACAAGCGCAAAAAAAATTATTTCCCGATTTTCGTTGCGTGCGTTTTCATTTTAGCTAAAGTTGTGAAATGCTTTTTGTTTATGACGGTAAATTTTCAGTTATTTTGTTTGTACATATTTAAAAAACCGTTTTTTCGTTTTGACTGAATTAGATTTTGCAGTTCATGTGAAAAAGGATTTTATTTCACGAATTTCTCTAAACGTGGCGTTACATACAAGTAATTAAAACAAAGTACCTACTGTTGAAAATGTGTCGAGAACATTTTCTTGGAAATATGAAACACTATATGTTACCTGCGTCCTTGTTCTTGAAATGGAAATCTCGCGGAAACCATATATTTACGTGGAATAAAAAGTATGTGTTAATCCAGGCTACAACCTATCCGTATGCCAAATTTTATTAGAATCCGTCAGTGTGAAAGACAGTCAAACATACACACACATAGACTCACAAAAAAACTTTCACGTGTATATTATTGTGATATTTCATAAAAGCTTGATAGTTGAAGCTTGTGACTATATTATGCCTGTCCACACGTCCTCGGCACAACGTCGTCATCTCATGTGTGCGACGCAATGTGTCGCGACACGGTGCGTCGACATAAGGCTGGGACTATACGCTCCGGAATCTGGAACGCCGGTGCAAAATTCAGAGCAGTAAAATTATAACTGTTCGCTAATACAATAGAGTTGAGAATCGAACACACGATTGTCGATTTAAATGTCAATGTCATATACGACAGCTCGACACTTGACAATTCGATTTTCAACTCTATTGTAGTCGCGCAGAGATCTATTTTCATGAACTTTGCCGGGCCCGCCAGATCCCGGATCATATAGTCCCAGCCTAACGTGCAAATTCACGTTGCCGAAAAAAATGCACGTCACGACGCGACTGTGAAAAATCACTGCGCGACAACGCACCGTTTCACGACAATGATGTCGTGACGTGAGCATGTGGACAGGCCCTAGATAATAGCATCTGGACAGTGGACACTTTGTTAGTCTTGTTATATCATCATTGCCACTACAATTTAAGTTCAATTTATTACAATAACAAAATAAAACAGGTGTGGGATTAACATTAAATTATCGTTTTATCGTTTGCTACAAATGAATATTTATTTTGGAACGGCACAATATGGCGGCTTGAAATAATACAGTATTTGCTATCCAGCCGTGTAAATGGAACTGATTGAATTGTTTATTGAGCTTAACATAATATTATCAATTTGAAAAACACATCATCTGTGAAAATTTCAACTGTCTAGCTATCACGGTTCCGTAGATGAAACCTGGTAACAGACAGACGGACAGCGGAGTCTCAGTAAACAAGGTTTTTACCCTTTGGGCACAGTACCCTAAAAACTCGTAGAACCACACACTGAGCACAACACAAGAAAAGTGCTGAGAACGCTTCTGAAACGCCCTCGCGCGGAGACTGTTTATTCCGTGTTCAAATGTTGTGTTATCAGGACACTAGGGTTCAAGCACGGAATATGACAATGGAAACCCGTCGTGATATTTTCTTGTCATTTTACATTACACAAAATCTGCCACCCGCGTGGTGTTGCATTTTTCGTCTAAGGCTTAGGCGGTGCACACTTTTTAAGATACTGATACAAAATAAATAAGTAACACGATTACAAAAATTCAAAATTGTGCGCGGCGTCGCGCTATGTCACGTCACGTCTCTTGGTAAATTGACTCTTAAACATCCAAATGCATGCCCAAGGCTAACTACGTGACTATTTAGTGACTTAGCACTGTTAGTGCTTGTTGCCCACAAGTTAGACATAACTTGAATCGCCTACAGGCGAGTTGGAAGTTAAATATTATGTTGAAAATTGATAGCCACTGAGCTGAATAATATAATACATAGAATAGGACAAACGCTTTATCTATGATTGACACTAAAAACGGCAGTACCGAACCGTGGTACAGCGGTTTAGAGCTTGGCTTTCGACTCCGGAGGTCGTGGGTTCGATCCCCGCGTCAGAACAACAAAAATATGTTGTTTTCAAGTCTGTTTAGGACAATGCAGGCTGATTACCTGATCGTCTGACAAGAAAGGTGATCCGTGTATCGGATGGGCATGTAAAAAGTCTGTCCTTCACCTGATCTCCCGCCAGTCGTGTCGGTCATCCGTCCTGCGACTTGCGCCTCCAAAAGGACGATGTTTTGTCGATAAAATTAAACTTCTGGCCAGTCGTGTCGGTAATCTGTCCTGCTGGGTTACGAGAGTAAAGAAAGACGATGTGCAAGACCGCTTGATATAATATATTTTTCGGGCGTTAATATAAATTTTACAATATATTCTAAATATAAGATATTAAATTAAACTGTAGATATAGGTTTAAAGGTCTACTATAGTGTGTATAAAATGCTTAAAGTGAGTAACGTATTTAATTTGATAAGAATCAACTGTATCCGTCTAAATAGCTTCTGTTAATACCATACATAATAATAAGTAGGAACTGGGCATGGGGTGCTAGTTTTATTAAGTAAACCCATGTAAACCGCTATATCCCTGCATTTTAAATCTGTAATATCTTTGAAAATATTCATTTAAATTTAATGCTGTACAGGGCAATATTGATCTATATTAAATGCACAATGTATTTAAAGTATATACTTAATTGGACAAGGATCAATGCTGTATCGCTTAATATCGCTTCGCAAATAATCCATTATTTCTCGTAAAAAGTAAAGGATAAAAAATGGTTATCGTGGGTTATCCCTAAGAGATAGACTCATACCTTTTTTGTAGACCTATTTAAGATGTACAATTATTTTGATCTATCGCGTAGTGTTCAGCCAGAGTTTGCAATGTAAGCACAAAAAAATGTGTTTATTTAGGACATTAGAAACCTCTAAAATTATCAGTGTTTCTCTACCATATTATGCATATTATATACATGCAAACCTTCCTCTTGAATCACTCTATCTATTAAAAACCCGCATCAAAATGCGTAGTTTTAAAGATCTAAGCATACAAAGGGACAGATAAAAAAGCGACTTTGTTTTACTATGTAGTGATGTAGTGCTTTAAAACCTATGAAACAGGGGATAAATTCATAAGCAATCCTTTGACACAAAATTTATTTAAAATTCCGAAGTGTAGACAGTGACTGTGAACAGTGACTGTGAAGTGACAGTAAAGTTTTTTATAGAAGAAGGCGTCTTGTAGGCGCGCCGGGCCCTTGAAAGGGGCCTTGGGCGCGTAAACATGATCAGGGGCTATGCCCCTCCGCTGTGGAGATCCTGAGAGACGCGCCCAGTACGAATACTGGGCGCAAGACGTCAGTTTTTAGGGAAGACCCCCCGCGACAGAACGCGGGGGAAACCCGAGGTAGCGAGGGATCAAAAGGTAGCGAGGGCCGTGGACAGCCAAGACCTGCGGTCGACTCCGACGACGCATGTGTGTGTATGTTTGACTGAGGTGTATGGGTCCACTCCCACACGTGCCGCTTTTGTCGACCACGGACACAACCGACCAAGGAAATGAGGGGGGGGGGGGGGTATTTCCCGAGCCCAACTTAAAGAATACAATTAACGCGTTCAAGGAGGGGGGGGGGGGGGGCAGTGCATAGCACGCGTGAGTCCCGAGTCCGGTACGCGCAGCTCGGATCTCCGGCAGTCACAGTCGGCTCCTCTGATAGGAGCTTCTGGATGCCGGAGATATCTAGGCGCGGGTCACAGCTATGGCCTGGGGTTCCAATTTGTTATTAAGGCTGCGATGGTGGGGGCGCCTTTTAAGAGGGCCTGAATAAGGATTGGGAGAATATCCTCCCCGGCCTGAACCTTCTGAACAAGGTCCATGGCCAGGGAGAGGAGGGTCTGCAGCAACTCTGCTGTGGATAAGGGGGCCTCGCTTTCGCTCGACTCTAGGGGCAGCAGAGGGGATACCGGAGTACGGAGCGGCCACGTGATTTGCGGGCTCCGGGACGATAATATTTTCCACGACTGTGATGGCCGAGGAGGTGGCACTGGGTGTGCGCGAGGAGCGCTGGATGCGCGGAGAGCGCGAGGGGCGCGGGGTGCGCGGGGAGCGCGGCGAGTCCCGCGTGAGGTCAGGCTGCGGTGGAGCGAGCACAAGTGGCTCCAGCTCCGCTTTGATGCTGTCTGTGGGAGAGACGGTATCACAGGGGGCGGTCACAGGAGAAGAGGCATCTTTCCTCCTGGTTTTCGGCCTCTTTGCCCTCCGTGCGGGGGAGATAGAGGCCGAGAGGGTGACGACTCTGGGGATGCAGTCGTTGGCCTCCGCCATCAAAGAAGTTGAGGTTGGCGGAGGAGGTGGGACCTCCCGCACGGGGGGAGGCAGGTCGGATTTAGCGCAGGGGGGGGAGGGAGGAGCATTTTCTGGTCGCTTCTTTGCCTCCCTGCGGAATTTTGGGCAGTCCCTGCTGTTTCCAGGGTGGGCCCCACTGCAGTTTGCGCAGAAGGGCGGCTCGGTGGAGGGGCGGGGGCAATCCCACGCAGAGTGTTCACCGGCACAATGAACACAGACTGCCTTACGGTGGCAGTTGTGGCTGGAGTGCCCGAACCGGAGACATCGATGGCACTGGGCCGGGCCGCCGCGGCCCCGCCAGGCTTCCATGTAAATACCCGGCATATACAGAAGTTCAGTGACCTTATATATGCCGGGGACGACGTCAGGAGCCCTGACGATGCGGGCGAAATAAATGCATCTGCCGGGTTCGGAACTCGCCGGGACTTCGGACACGTACTCCGCCACGTATCCTAGTTCGGCGAGTCCGGCCTTGATGTGTTCGGTGTTAGTGGCAGAAGGTAGGCCTCTGATTCCTTCCTTAATAGCCCTGTCTTGCGGTAAGGAGAAAGAAAACCAGGAGGCATGTCCCTGCTTTTCCAGGTCGGTGAGGTAGGATTTAGTGACCCGGTATTCGTGTTCGCTTCGGGGCGTGAAGCAAATACCTGGGCCACTTTTTTGGCGTTTGGTGTGTGCCCCAGGATGTCACGGAGACGACGGAAGTGTCGCACCCAGTCGTCGATCTTCTGGACGACCAGGGGCGGGTAGACAGTGAAGTTAATTTCATCTTCTATTATATAGAGTAACATGTCCTGTCTGATCCATCGAGGCAAACGCCGAGGCAAAACTACTGAAGCTAGAAACGTAATTTTTGGACCGTGGCTTGGATGGGATTTTGCGAAATTCAAAAGGGGTACCAACGTTTGTAGGTAACTTTTTTGTTTGTGGTCAGAACTGCTTGGAATTTCGTTATATTGCTGTTTGATATGATTAACTAAAACTCTAATTCGATATTTTCTAAAATGCGATCTCTTAAGGGATAAAAAGAGGTGTTGAACTTTGTATGACGAAAAAATATTAAATTAACCATTTTTGCTTGCAACTTTGTACACGTAGTCCTAAATGAAAATAAGTAAACACGTGTTTTATTATTTTTCGATATTCAATCGATATTCAAGGGTTCAGCCCTTTAGGGATTGAATATCGAAAGGGGTATGAATATCTTTTTTTTTTCAGAGTCAGACTCATACTTGACCATCTTACTATATGTGTAATAGTTTTTGAATGGTCTCTTCAAGCTCTTTATATTGATACCAAACACCTTCCGCAGTCGGGTAATATCGGGACGAATCTAATGATATCTCATATTATGTTGAAATCCGTCAAACGGTTTTCAACCGCAGAGAGTGTCAAAGAAATGGACATACAAACATAAATACGCTCGAATAAATATTTTTTTATTTAAAAAAAATAAAAAAATATTTATTCGAGCGTATTATCGAATCTGCGGTTCAATTTAAAAAAAATACAAAATTAAAAGTTGAAAAGTACAACATTTTTAAAAAATTATATAACCGCGGGTAACATGCCGCGGCATTATTACGAATCTATTGACACCTCATTTATTAAAATCGGACCACTAGTTTAGACGCTGCGAACAAAAATACATACATACATAGACTGCCAAAATCATTACCCTTCCTTTTGGCTTCGCCGTAGTCGGGTTCCGTTTCCATTTACTATCTCCAGGCAAACGAAGTTGCGGACACCAGCTATAATATATATTCGCGTAAAGCTTGTAGTAAAGTTTTCATCAGTGCAAATGTCTAAATTGACCAATGACGTTTAAGCCGTGTTCACATCCACCATTATAATATTATTAAACTAAGTTCAATCGCCGCTTTTATCATTTTTCCCCTCAATTTTTTCAATGTTTCTCGCCGTTTGAACCTTTAATGAACTTTCACAATTATTTAAAGACCAATATTAGTCAAATCGGTCCAGCCGTTCTCGAGGTATAGGAACTGCAATTTGTCTTAAATATAAAATTCTCCTACCACATCGTTTGTGGCAGAACATCTCCGAAATGGTTTGACCATTTTTTAATGAAACGTTAAAAGTGTTTTCGGTAGCTATCAGAATAGGTTGTAAACTATTTTTCATAACATTAAATGATAAACTACCTCGAGTTAAAATTTTGGGGTGGGCAACCTTTATCACTTAAGGGTATAAGAGGGTATACAGGGTATAAATATTAAAGCATAAAATTTAAAATCTTAGAGAGTTATCAAACTCTGTTCATTATAAAATTTCATAAGTTATAATTTAATATTATTATAAAATTAATTATTTTGTTCCAACAAGTTCGAATAACTGTTTTAATGTTATATACTTTTTGAAATTTTAATGAAAATTCAGTCATGTTTTTGATAAAATTTTAAATAACGCGTAATGCAAAGTTTGGCTTGTAAGCCAACTAAATATGCATGCGAAGATTGTAAGTTTCTTTATTAAAAATATATAATACATCGAATTAAAATATTTTATCAAACGTTTTGGTCAAAAAATCTGCTCATTTGCATCAATTAATTTATTTGACTACATATAATTGTAAACATTGACAGACAAAAATACTGACGTCTGACGGTATTTGTAATAACATATTTATATACACATACGCATACTCGAGAAATTACATACTAAAGCATTTCTTTGAATCGCTTTGCTTTTCAAACAACTTCTTGTGATCAAAAGCGGCACAAGGGAATAGAGGATTTTGTACAACACATTATATACAATATGTTTACAGACATATTGTGTAAATATATAAATGTATATTTGCCGACTGTTTTAGCATTGAAATTTTATGGAAGATTAAAGAAACTTGTTTCTTTTGACCTTGTTAAATATAATAATTATTAAACAATTTTTAAGGTTCCGTACCTTAAAGGGTAAAAACCGGTCTGTCTGTCTGTCTGTCAGTCCGTCAGTCGTGCGGAGCCTTTCGTGCGCGAATACTAAGTTAAATCCTACATCTAGCAAGATCCCCCATCTGCATCAGTAGGGTCAACTAAGGTTCCCCATCAACAACAACATCAGTGGTCAAAGTAAAAAAAATTATTCCATGTTCGTATTATTATACACTTTCTGAACGTCGGTATACATGATGCCTACCACCGGTTCGGAAACTAGCCCGGCGAGGAGACCCGGCGCAAGAAACTCACGCGGGGCCATCTTTTACCAAAAGATGGATTTTTTTTCTTTTAGAATAAAAAAGGTCACTGATAATGATTCAACTATAAAATTGAAATGGAAATATGTTTCTTGGAACCTTTTATGCTTAAGTCCGCGACGAAAACATAGAAGTGTTATAAATTGTTGACGTGCCTGTCTGTCTGTGTGTGTCAATCCGTTGCATCGTAGCACCCAAATGGTTGAACCAATTTTAGTCTAGTTTTTTTGCTTGAAAGCTGACATGATTAAGAGTGTTTTAAGCTATAAATCATCATCGTAAGCTCGCTTTTGACAATTCGCGGGTAACAAATTTTTTTAAATTTTGTTTATTGATCTATTACACTATCTACATATGCGGATATTTTGATTGGTATCATAATATTGCAAACTATTGGAATCTGCCGAGTTAATCAAACTATGTATTTGACCATCTGTGGCGGCTCCTTTGAATGTTATTTAAAAGAAAGATTTCAATATTCTCGACGCTAGCGATTTTATACTTTTCAGTTTTCTGATTTCACTTTAGACATGTTCTTATGTTAGTTAAACCGTCATCATGGAACAAACGCGCTTACTCGCATCCGACGCTGTTATTACGGGGGTTAAGCTTAAACGGTTCAGGGAAATTAGGTTTGTTCTTTTATCGTTTGATGTAAGGGTGAGCTCACACCGAGTCCCGTTGCGGGGCGGAATTTCAGATATAGCAATTCAAAATTAAAGTTTATTTACTACACAAGATGATATTTTTTTTTTACCAGAGCATAATTTGAACTCCTGCAATGAAACGTGTACCTTCTTGCGTAGCTTAAAACTGACGCGCTGTGTTGCGTCTTAATGTGAACTGACGCTTAGGTGAATTTGAGAACTTCTGCGAGGTCATTGAATATTTATTATATTCCTCTAACATTATAATCATATCTTAAAAAATCTCTACCCCGAAAAGCACGTAGAAACGAGAATATTGAATGCATCTCGCATTGATCTCGCTCTACCCTCGAAAGAAGAACTTCTTGAAGACTTCTCGCAACATTTCCCGCTTTTTTATGAAATCGACCAGGAAACGAGTCAACGGAACGTCTGATGGTACGCGATTACCACCGCCCATGGACACTCGCAATAAGTGTATCTCCTCTGGTGTTATACACTTCTTTCTAGCACGTTCCTGGTCCTTAAAATTCCAAACCCCTCTCGGGCCTTCGCTCGCCGTAAGTAGGTACCGTATTTGATGCCTACATGTGTGCCTAATTACAGCATTACCTTGCCTCTTTTTGATCGAAGCCTATATTTAGTACTAGCTTTTGCCCGCAGCTCCGCTCGCGCATTAAAATGTCCCACGGTTACCTTACACTGTACTTTTTCGAAGTACAAAGTAGAGTTTGTTTAAATCCAGAACGTAAACTACTATCATAGACAAAGACAAAGAGCTATTTATTGCTATAAAACTGTGTGCAATAGATAAGAAGTTCCAGTATATTATGGTATAGTTTGCCCGTTCGGGCATGCAATAATTGAATGTCAGAACTTAGATTACATTTACATTAGACATTACAAAATAGAGCTAATAGTTTTAAAATTAAAACTAATAGTAAAGTTATAGTTGCAATATCGACGTTATTTAGGGACAATTTACAATTAACAATAGATTCAGTATTTGGTATTACATATTTTTTGTGTCTATTTAATTACATTTTACTATTTATTCCTGTTATATTTTTAGTAATTTAAATAATATAATAATTTAATTTCATATAATATTTATTTACATTAGGTTTAAGTCAGATTTAAATTATTACTGTAGCGAGCTACGACCTCTTGATATGTAAGTCCTTCTTACGCTTGAGTGGTGATGATAATAATACAGCAGCAATTCTTATATTCCCCTTTATTGGTGCTTAACACAGATACGTATTACAAATGAGATATGTCTCACACAAATACGTCTACAGTCTACACTGAGTATAGCCTTTTAGCTAACCGAAATAAACCTAAATAAAACTAAATAGGCTTTACTTCATGACATCTGTCAATATGACATTGACAATTACATCTCTTAAACTTACTGTTGTCATTATGCAACAATTACATTACTTATAATTTCATTCATTGTAAGCGATAGTCATAAAAGAATAAAACATAATATGCAAGTATGTCATTAAGTATAAATATAAAATTTTATTTCATCATTACAATTTAATTTCATAAATTCTCTTTGAAAAACTCTTCTAGATTATAAAATACTTTTTCAATTTACCATCTTTTATGTATATTTTTAAATTTTTGTCCACTTAGTTCTTTTATTCCTAACGGTAAATGGTTGTAAGCCCGTATAGCAGTAATGTAAGTACTTTTGTAAAAAATCGTATTGTGAATTTTTGGTAGATTTATATTGTATTTATTGCGCAGGTTCCTTATCGTTTCAGATTTAAAGCTAAAGTAATGAATGCTATTTCTGACAAACAGGCATAGTTCAAGTATGTATATACCAGTCAGCGTAAGAAATCCCGTTGTCCTAAATATATCTCTTAGAGACTCGGTGTTATGCATGTTGTATATTGTTCGTAGGCATTTTTTTGTAGGATAAATGTGGATTGAACATTTGATGAATTGCCCCAGTAGTAATGGATACACATTTCCAAAGTAAGCAATTTCTAGTAACATCTATATTGGTAGTTTCAGCAAGGACTGATAAACCGTAGCAAGCACTAGATTTTTTATTTATATTTTCAATATGAGCTTCCCAGCTTAGGTGTTAATCTATTAAGACACCAAGAAAACGAATATTGCTCACTTCTTCAATATCAACATTTGATACTGAGATATTTAGACAGGAAGGTTTACTTTAATAAGATTAAAATTGCACGATATTGGTTTTGGTATTGATATTGATACTGGTTACTAATATTATAAATGTGAATGTGAGTTAGTTTGCTTGTTACGCTTTCACGTAAAAACTACTTAATCGATTGTCATGAAATTTGGCACACACAAGAAGACTACGGGGAAAGACATAGGCTACTTTTAATCTCCGGGAAATGTACGGATCCCGTGGGATACTGTATTTACGCGGGCGCTAAAAGCTAGTCCTACTAATATTATAAATGAATGTTGGTGAGGATGGATGGATCTTTCTTACTCTCTCACGCCAAAAGTACTCAACGGATTTCGATGAATTTTGGTATGGTTGCAGTTTAGGCTCTGAATTAAAACATAGAATACTTTTTATCCCGAAAAAGTACAGTGTTCCCGTGGGATACTGTATTTACGTGGACGGCGCCGCGGGCAACAGCTAGTTAATTAATAGACAATGCCAAGTCAAAGTATCGATCAGCTCAAGCTCCGTGATTAGTAAACATTTGAGGAGAACTATAATTTAAGCGAAGATTAGTACAGTCACGTTTCACTTTTGAGATTAGTTTATGTAACTATTCTGTTGATTTTGATTTTAAATTAAAGGGCTATCTTTAAACCTAAAAGTAGCATTCACTTCTTAATCGCGGTGCCGACTGGGTCTCGCGACCCACTGCTTAGTATGAATGTATATGGAACCCTAAGGGCTTGTTTCACAATCGCCTAATAAGTGACAAATAGCTTATCCGGAAGTTTTGTCTCCGCCGCTCAGTATTAATAAAGTAGCGAAAAAACTTTCGTATAAGCTACGCGTCACTTATTAGGTGATTGTGAAACATTTTTGTTTGTTTTGGGTTGATGTTTTATATAGTAGAATCTTCAAAAGCTCAAACAGATGTCCACGGAAGATCAGGCGCCTCGGCACTGCCGTGGTCGATGCCTGAGTGCATTCCCTTTGAACATGTGGAGTGGGGATTTGATTTTGTTTTTTTGATTTGTTTATTTTCTTTTTATTAGCTGTGTTTTTGTCCCTTGTGTGTTCAATAAAGATGTTTATAACGAAACCCGCGATGCCGTCGCGCGACAGGTGGGTGTGGCCAGAGAACCTCATTCGCTGGTAGCGGTGGTGAGTAACAGTAGCGCGAAGCGGTCGCTATGAACCGAATGCTATCTAACGGATTTTAATGTATTGAAACATAATAATATTATGTAGATTCAAGACAACGGACAAAAGCTGGTTTGCTTACATACCTTACCTTGGTACCATCGAACAAGTTGCCGCTCGACCAGGCATATGATAAAAATCGCTGAATCTTGCTGAAAACTTCAACCACGTCTGCAGTCGTTGCGGTCGTTTAATTTGTGTTGAAATATTTTGAGGCGTCTTAGTGCAAAGAAAAGTGCTTGCAAAGAGGAACTGGTCCAGAAAGATCTTTGTCGATGGTACATTACGTTTTCCCTTTAAAAAAATGTTACAAACATTTTGCGAGTGACTGATGCTTTGCGTTGTTGATATTATGATGTTAAGGTTTCATTAAATCTAAATTGAAAAACATTTTGAGGATGAGACATAATTATTGTGTGATATTTGTGAGACAATTTTGACAGTGTATTAAAAAACACTGAATTCACTGGTCTGCAAAAAATTCGGGAGCAAGAACTTTGTTATGTGATTTTAATGGATTTTACACACAAAAAATCTCAAATCAAAACTGTTTACGGAATGATTCAATTGCGTCTAGTTTTTTTAGTTTTTTTTTTAATTAAAATTTTACACAGTTAATCACATACTAATTATTTGTGTAACATAATGTTAATTTAAATGTTTGGTGAATCAAAATACTGATTAAATATAAAAATAACTATTTGGTAGATTGTTTTCCGTATGGTGTAGTTTTAAGTATATTATACTGTTTCGCGATTGATTCTACTAGAATCAGCCAACATTGATTTAGATAGAAGACCACTGTCTGTCATTCTTCCTACTCCTCCAACCCTTTTCTGATTAATTTCATTGCCGGTCCCAAGACAGATTTAGCATGTCCCTCGGGCACCCATGAGGTCATATTAAAGGGTTTTGGGATTGGTTGCCGCTGTTGATCCTGGCTACACAGGAGTTGCAGTGGTTGAACTGTGTGGTGGGCCAATGTCCGTTTAAAATAAGTATACCACTGTTTGTTACATCTTTTTACCATGTTCGCACTTCGTAATACCTTGGTGGAACCTCTCACTTATAATGCATAAATTTTTTTCTTTTAAGTGCGGTCGCGGAGCACATAGAATTCTGTATATTAACTCATTGCTACTTGTTTCTTTCACTCGTGCACGAATATATTACTCTCGCGCTCCTATCGCGTACCTGTGTTAACGCGATATGAATATATTCGTGCGCGAGTGAAAAATATATGTAATGTTGAGTAAATGTCCGAAATTCTACGTGAACCGCAACCACACATTAGCAGCAAAACTGAACGTGCTAGATGAATTCTGTTTAAATATTTGGATTAGCCCGACAATATGTATCAATTCCACATACGCATTCTTTTGCTCCTTGGATGCCGACCAGTATTTTTATTCGCAACAATGATGGAATGTCCTTCACGTATCACATTATATAACATTTTTACAGCCTACATAAAAATATTATCGTCCTAAACGTCTAACATTGTTAAAGGAGGCTTTGTTAAACTTCTATTTACTACTAATTTATACACACGCATATTGATAGTTGTTTTATTGCAAATAGGATGCAAAGTCACGTAGTACAATCAGGGAATCTAATTTATAAGCAGATAGAGTGTACTTGTTTAGGACCATGGTAGTTGACCGATTGGCCGTTTTCCATGAAATTTTGTAGATGTATGAGAATAGGTTGTAAGCTTTTATACGTCTGAGTAATAAGGGTGGCCCACAGCTGTTTTTTGACATTTTTATTTTATTCTTTTATGATTTGGAATTAAAAATACATATTATTAACCTCAATTTTTACCCTTCTAACACCACACCCCATTATTTATTAGCGATATTAGTACTGTAATAATCTTACACCCTCAGTGGTCGGTAACTCTTATAATGTGTATATTCTTTAACACATCGCCGCTGTGAGTAGGTTGCAGGCGTAGGTTCTAAGTGTAGGTTGTAGGTGTAGATTGTAGTTGTAGGTGTAGGTTGTAGTGTAGGTTGCAGTAGATGTAGGTAGTATTTCTGGGTAGTAGTAGTTATTATTTATTCCTTTTTAAAGTAAAGACGGAACAGCGTCTGTCGAGGTCACCTATTATTTTGCTATTTTCTTTAATGGTAAAAGTAAACTAATCTCCAAATGTTACTAAAAGTTCCTAGATGATAACATTAACTGTTTAATATTCCAAAAAACGATGTAATTTTTTTAAAGGACACACCTGTAAACAAGCAGAATGATCGCCTGATTACCGCCGCCCAAAAGCCAAACCTCTCTATAGAACTGACTAACTTGAAGAAACCCAACGCAAACGTTATTTCACGCTAGTTTTCTGTGAGACCATGCTACTTTTCCGATCGAGCCGGCCTATTTGTGTCATAGCATGGCTCTCCCACAGTAAAAGTCGGTCTAGTTACAGTTTTAACGAAGCAAAAATCTTCGAATATTTGCTACGTCACTCAAGTAAGCCCCATATAATTTCAAATACCTGAATAAGCTTCAAAGTTATTTATACAAGGGTCCTCTGGCAGTGGACCTGAAAATTAGATGGCCCCAAATTAATCCCTCTAATCTTGCGTGAAATATTGCGTAAAATAAAACAGGGCTTGAGTCCCGCTCCGAATATTATGGGGATTTGAACTTGAGGTAAAAAAAAAACTGTGACTCACCGGAACTTCAATATTACGAAAATGATTAATAAGGTGGCATTATTGTATATGATATGTTAAAGAAGATTTAAAAAGTAAAAACGGATTCTGCGTATGGGAGTTTAACGAAAATTTTCCCAAAGGGGTTGACCCCTGCTAAGCTATAATAAACTTACCTTATGTTACGTCCAGACTAACTAAACTAAAACTAACTAAATTATAAATGTAATGTAGTTTTCAATTTTATCATACAATTCATAAATTCTTCCGAATTTTAAAATTCTAGCTTTTAATTTTAATGACTGTTTTGTTATTCTTCGAACCTAGATCATTAATATACAGCCACGATTTCTCTTTAATTCCAAGCCTTGACAAATCCTTTTTACAAAGTTTCGCGGGCTTATAGTCCGGCTCGAATTAGTTTCGGTCAAGTTTCACGTTTTAGATTTTATTAAACATTTTGGTTATCAAATGGAACACAACAGTCCAAACTGCGCTTTGCGCTTCTGGCTTTGTCCAAAACTTTGCGGTCGGTTTAAATGCAGGTGACTCAATTAAAAGTTCTCAGATTAAGATTAGACGGAGCAAGAGAGTCAAGAGGGATACTTTTTGCATGGCACTGGCCAACTTCACCCATACATAAATAAAAGAAATTAATCGACGAATTAACAAATCAATTCTAATTCTACTTGTATGAAATTGTTTGAAAGCACGAGACATCCACTTTTTAGGGTTCCGTCCTCCTCAAGGAACTCTTAAGGGTTCTAACATACACGGTCCCATACACGGTCCAGTTTTCCTTCAGTTCGGCCTGAACGAATGCAAAATCGTATCGCCTGTGTGCAATTTCGAGATCGCATCAGTCGGTCGTATGGAACCTACTAAACTTAGGAATCCCTCAAAGTTTTTTAGGGATTTTGTGTTTACAAACATACATACATTTTCAGTCTTAATATTTAATCGTTAAATTAAAAAAATATTACTACTAATTAAATCGGTAGTTTTAAGCGACTTACGGACGCGTGCTACTATGTGCTATTATGATAAGGTGTCATAATAGCACATAGAAGCAGGCCATTTTGCAAATTATGATTACTGTCTAGCTATTTTCTACAAAACCACTACTAACAACTGAATTCCTACTAACGAGGGGATAAAATACAAATTTTAGTAGTAAAACTTTGTAAAACAACTAAGGTGGCAACATTAATTCTGACCTGTACGGATGGAATGAACGGCAATAAAATTGGACTGAACGGTAATAAAATTTGAGTGTAAAATAAAACTGGTCAAGTGCGAGTCGGCAAGAGGGGTCCCGTACAAACGGAATTTTTTTTTATTAACACGTTTGTTGTATGTGAGCCTCAAATTTTTTTTTAATTCTGTTTTTAGTATTTATTGTTATAACGGCAATAGAAATACCTACATCATATATTTGTGAAAATTTTAACTGTCGAGCTATCACGGTATAAGAAGGTTAAGATACAGCCTGGCGACAGACGGACGAACAGCAGTCTCAGTAATAGGGTCCCGTTTTTACCCTTTGTGTACGGAACCCTAAAAATGGCACGTGGTCTAAAGAAATATATTAGAGTTCATTGAAGGATTTAAAACTTTAGAGCCGCTATGGTTGATAAAATTTAATGACTATTACTATAAATCAAAGAGAAATGATTTCTATAATATATAACTGTAAAAATCTATGACACAATAATTCGGTTACGTCGATAGCGTGATTACAGTTGCAGCAAAATACAATTTATAAATAAAATAATAGCCTAAACTAATCAAGAGCATGTCACGTTGATGTCTAAGGAGGGTTCCGTAACTATCAACGCGCAATAGGTTTTCTTTGAATTACTACAAAAGTTATTGTCATAAAGTTATTACAGAAGCTAGGAGAGCGGCGGAAAGAGTGAAATTATCCTTAATACTCAAGGAACTCTAAAAACACGACCGAAGCTCGCGGCAATTTTCCGTGTATGTGCTCGAATCCGTTCAGGCCGAACCTTAGATTAAAACGCCTAGAAACCGGGTACGCGCATGAAAAGTGAAGTTAATCATATTGAGCCATCGATATTCGAATAAACTGAGCATCGGCTCGACCGACGACCCGTCAGTTGTCAAGGTCAAACATCAGTGCATACATCTCCGACTATTAAAAACATTATAACGGTTTGTGTCGTTATAGGGTGTCACAATGCATCGGAAAAGAATTAAAAAAGCTTCGGACATAATATTTCATATGTAAGTATGAAATGTTATGTCCGAACAATTTGACTTGTATTAAATCAAATATTTAAAACAGTTTAAAATTAAATCATATTATGTCACCATCTTGCTGCCCTATTGTGAATTGTGAAAGTGTTACTAATAATAATAAATTAATTTCAAAATTTTCATGGCTAACTAATAGTTGTAACTAAGGCAAAGTTTTATATTATTCTCTGTTATTTTTTTAAAACTATCAATTTAAAGTATCGCCAGTATTAATTAAGATAATCCTTCATATCTTCCTTAATACCGTTTTAATATAAATAAAGTTTACAAATTGTGTTTAAATGGTTTAAAATGAAATATAAGTTGTATTTTTACATCTCACGATATTAAGAGAAACAAATACAATAATCCCAATTTTAAGAGTACACTCCAAAGTTTTTTTGTGTACGTGTCGGTATGTAATGCTTACGCCCACATCTATCTGTTGCTTGCTTCACTTTGTACGATGCGTTTGTTTGAAGACTATCTAGGCGTTATTAATCTAATGCGATTTTCTCCGTGTATGTGCAGTGCGTGTATGTCCGTTCAGGCCGAACTGACGACAGTTCTAAATGAAACGATCGGCCTCTCGTCCGTGGGAGCCTTTATTGTTTTGATCTGTCCGTCCGTCGCGTCGGTGTGTCTGTCTTTATGTCCGCCCTTCTAGCTTCTGTACTTGTGAATATAAATTGATGAAATTTGGTACAGTTATAAACTGTATATAGATACAAAGTTATTATTACTTGTATCATAATTATAATATATATAAATAATAATATTTTTATATTTTAGAGGTGGCTCTCCGTACATATGAAGTGGGGATGAATAATATTTTTTCATCCAACCCCATTGTGTGGAATATCGTCAAATAAGTTTTTTTCAATAAAGGCAAGGTTTGATACATGACTTTTTTACAAAGTCAACATTTTCGAGTAATCGGCCTCCAAAGTGGTTTATAAGTTTATTTCACCCTGGCATTTCTAAAATATAAAAGATAGAAACTTGTAAGTTTCCAGGCTGCTGGGACATGCTAAAAACTTTTTACGAAAACTATTTTAGCTAAGTCTGTCCGACTTAATATATTATTATACGTCCGAATAACTTTTGAAGTGATTCAAAGAAACCCTATTGACTGTTACGGAACCGTTCTCAGACATGTACTGACATGCTCTAAGCATGCTCTTGGTTATTTTAATTTAATTTAAAAGCCAATAATACTACTTAAGGCCTTAAAGATAAGAATCGACATATTATATGTACAATAAGCTAATCCGCCCTTTTAACCAGCATAATATAAACATAGATTTGATGAGGGTACCCGGTTACGAATACAATCCTTAACAAAACCTCATTCAGAAAAGGCAAACAAAATACTGTATACATTTCACTGGAGTGTTGGTTCCCTTTGAATAACAATTTTTCTATTTATTGCGGAGCAAGCGTTCAATATTTTAAGGGAATGAAAAAATATAAAACGTATTTATCTTTTGGTATTCTAATTTCTTATTTTAGATAATTTTATTTTGTTTATCGTTGATTTGCTTTTGAGAATAAGAGCTTTCTTTTATTTACCTTTAACGTGTAAAGTATTTTAAAAATTATATAAAGATTATGACTTGCTTTGAATGTCTTTACGTAACTAGTTCTGATAAATAAATAAAAAGAATCACTAATTTATCTGACTGGTATTCGAAGCCACTACATTCCGAATTGTCGAACAGAGCAGAAATTATACGTACTCATATCAAACTGCCAATCAGACTGACGTAATACTTAGTGTATAACTATTGTTGCACGACGAAAGAAAAAACAAATTTAGCTTAAAAATGCGCAGTTGCGCATGCGCAAGGATAAGACCTAGCTAGATCGATTTTTCTACCCCATATCTGTATTATTATCTGTTTTATTATAATTTAATGGTAATACTTGCAGCCGTTTTCGGGAAACCGATTATATATACAAGATTGTCTCGTTTAAAGTTTTTTAAAAGTTGAATTGACACATAATTATTTTAAATCACTATCATTGGTATCGAGACTGCTAGGCAATTTTTTTAAAGTTTGCTAAAAGGTTTTTGTAGGTACCTACTATAATTTTCTATCCGGTTCAAGAGGCCGAAAATACTTTTTGTATGGCTCTGTAAATTTTTACTCAGACAATTCTTAAAATTTGAAAATAACTTTTTGCGTTCAATCAAAAAAACGTGTACATCGAATATATTATATCGGTAGGTGACAGCGTTTAGGCTGTAGATACAGGCGAAATTGGAAATTATTGATCGCTTTGCTTTACGTCTAATAATAGAACTCCATCATGGTATCAGGTTCACAATAGAGCGAGCGATAGAATTGGTACAAACAGTGTCACCAACTCTCAAAAATATTTCACCTAAACTTAAGTCAAAAACCTCTAAAATCGTAACAATTGCTTAAAAATCCCCCTATTTTTTATATGATATAAGAATATCTAATATAAATACCACAAAAATCTATAATGACAGATAAATAATAAAAATGAATGTGCTCTAATATTACTCTGTTCAACCATATTTATAAAATATACTTCCAGAAGTCTATTTTCGACAGGTTGACTTTTTAAATCACTTGTCGATATTTTATATCACATAATTTATTCAAAAATAAATAATTAACAACCCTAAAAATTCAGAAAACCCCTGACTGTAGAGATTTTTTCCCCCTAAATTTAGGGGTAAAACCCCTAAGTTGACAGCACTGGGAACATATTTTTAGTCACCGCCATATACAATAGACCTATAAAATTGTGTGATGCTCACTGTTGTGAGCTCGCCGTCTTGATTCTTATGTTAGAGTGGTAACATCAGTGATACAACAGTCATTTATTAACTGTTCTTTCTTTACGTATTACATTATATATATGAGAGATGCTTAACACAGATGCGTCTACACTATACATAGCTTTTTGGCTAAAAAAATATTCTATCTCGATAGGCTTCGCATTTGACATATGTCAATAAGACATTATTGACATTAGTATACTTTTTATAACTACTTTATTATGTAACACTTACGTATAAACGGAAACGAAATTGTGTGATTAGAATTCTTCATCTTATGGTTCAGAGTTTGTGGAAAACTAAATGAATTGGATGACAAAAAGAGAACGTATATAATTTTAGGACAGTATAAGAAAGCTTTAGAGACATTAAATAGGTGTTTGATATCTCAATAAAATTTTAATTTCTACATTATTATATTTAATAAAATATGAAAAAGGGTTTTATTTTTGAATAAACTACCTGTTTCCTGCGGCTCCTCCCGCGTAAATATACTATCGAGTATCCTACGGGATACTTTTCCGGAATAAAAAGTAGCATATCTTTTACTCCAGAGCCTAAACTACTACCATACCAAATTTCATCAAAATCCGTTTTGTAGTTTTTGTGTGAAAGATTAACAAACATCCATCCATCCATCCATCCTCACAAATTTTTACATTTATAGTAGTTATATGTTATATAATGTTGATGATGGTCATAGACTCCACTCCTACAAGGATAGCATAATTTAGAGAAAATCGAATCAAGCTAGCAAATGCATTAGCGAAATGGTCTTCGAGCTAATCGATCGGAAGCTTTCTCATATCCTCAACTGAAGACGGATTTGCAATTTGCCTGGAAATCGATTTTGAAGACCTTCGCAGGCTTTCAAGGGATTAAATCCGAGTGTTTAGACGGTAATGCATTTTAAGACGATTCTGGTTGACAACAACACTGCCTACAAAATTCTAACAACCGAACCCTACAAAATTTGACACTAGACAAAATATTATATATTGGCATATGCATAATTGCATGTGTGCAAATTTGTAGTTATTAACATGAATACTTTTTGCGCATCATTATCATTAGGTAATACAAATCTTTATAACTTCAAAACTTTTTTATTTAAGGCACCTTTACCTAGCTGATTAAGAAAATAGGCGTAAAATGGACTCGGGTGACTCGGATTGGGGAATCCGTCGCCCATTGCACGAGGTCCATCCGGTAGAAGAGCGTCCGGCGCCTCGGACTGCCCTCCCGGATGAAAAGCAACTGTCGTGGACAGGCTGCTGCGATGGTTCTGCTGCTGAATGCAGATGCCACTGGGCCGCTGTTGTTTTTGCCTAGGTGGGTCCGGCGGCCCAGCAACACAACAAAGGATTTCCCCCAAAAAAAAAGGTCGTAATCGTCTTTTTTTTAAGCGACTTCCAAAAAGAAAAAGGTTCTCAATTCGTCTGTATGTTTTTGTATGTATGTATGTTATGCGATTATTCGTAAAAGAGTTCATTAATTTTTGCAGCTGCACATAAATAATTTAAATTTTAATTAAGAGATCGAGTATTTCATAAACCACGATATAGATTTTTGATGAATTATAGTTTTGACACGAAAACCTTATTTTTGGTGAACAAAAGTAAATTATGCAGCCTTCTACCCAATAAAGAAACGTTTAAGGCTGGGACTATAAATGACCCGGAATCCGGTGGGCTCGGGAAAATTCAGAGCACTGACAATACAACTCTGCCTTAATACAATAGAGTTGAAAATCGAAGTGTCGAGTGTCGAGCTGTCATATATGACAATGACATTTGACTCGACAGAGCTCTATTTGCAATGCTCTGAATTTTCTACGGCCTACCGGTTTCCGAATCATAGTAATCCCAGCTTAATAATGTTAACAGACGATAGGGTTTGGTCCGGAGCGGACCACGTATTCGGTTTCCAACTTCAGGGTTTTCCCCCTAAAATTATAAAAGTATTTAATTATATTAATTGAAAAGTCAACATGTAGAAATGAAATTTTTAGGAGTACGTATATTTTAACAAAGGACAGAATAATAGTTTTACAGGACATACGAGTATAATATTTTTGTTTTATTTATTTATGATTAATAATAATTGATTTTGTAGGTATTTATACAGTATTATCTTTTTTATTTATCATACAAAAGTTTTAGGGGGATTTTCCATTTTCTAGTACGTAGTTGTTGCGATTTTATTATTTCTCTGTAATAATATTATTGAGAGTTGGTAATACTGCACGAAATCAATGGCTTCCGGGTATCAAAAAACAGCACTGCGTATAGACTTCTGCGTTAATACAATAGAGCTGAAAATCGAACACACGAGTGTCGAATTATCAAAATGGTCCTCTCGGGACCGAATCTGATCATGTGTTAGCTAACATTAATAAGTACACAACATTTGCCTTATCATACTTTCTTTAAATTGGGATACTATCATAACACTGACATCGCTCAAGCCTTTAGAATTTAAACCGTAATCTAAGGAGTTAAATTAGTCAGGTAATTACTGAATAATATATTGCTGTAGATACTATAAATGGGCAATTTGTCATTATAATTAATTGGTAGGCTGCTCTACGGTTAACTGTCTTGAATCTAACACAGGGATACATGTTATCTACAAGGGTTCTCCTACATAGCAGTTATATATTACTAGCTTTAGCCCGCAGCTCCGCCCGCCTATATTTCGTGTTTACAGTTGCATAAGCCCTGCTTGACATAATTTATGCTCATTTAGTTTTACAATAATAACTATAATATTATTTTATTTTTATAAATTAATAAATGAGCGAATTTTTACTTCTAACACGACGTGAGCACACGTTGTTATGTTGCTTACACACGTATAGATTTAATCTGGAGCAGACCATTATGACAGAACAGAGGAATATTTACAGTGCGCTTTTTGTGCAGTGTTCCATCTATCAAAAATATTTCTCTGCAAACTTAAGTAAACTGATTAATAAATAATAAAAAATAATGTTCTGTAATATTATTCTGTCCCTGATACATTAAAATATACGTCCAAAAGTTTATTTTCTACAGGTTATTTTATTTTCAACAGTTCAATAGCTTCCTTTAATTAAAAACAAGAAAATACAAACCTCTAAAAATAACCCTAAAACATCCTCCCCCTCGAGGATTTTTTCCCAAATATTAGGGAGAAACTCCTAAGTTGGCAACCAAATCTTTGGTTTTCTCCGACCACATCCTTACGTGTATTAATGCTCTTATGTTATAATACATGTCATGTTTTTTCTTAAATATAAGGCGTTAAAGAAAAGGAAGCAATTAAAGATCCAGCATAGAACTTATATTTTGTATATTTTCGGTCATTTTCTTAAATCAAATCTTCCGCTACAAGGCAGAGAAATGGCTAACCAGGACTAATCCTAAAAACACGGTCTCACCGTATATTTGAAAAGGATTTGATTCTAAGCCAATTTCTAAGCCGCTTTGACCTCTGTTAGGTAATTTGCGGTGTGTATAGTTTAATCCCGGTTAGTGATACCACTTTACACTTAAGATAAGGTTTTTGCATCATAAATATGTAAGCACATAATAAAATATCAAACTTTTGAAAAGGAATATGATATATTCTTTTTCATTCTATATTTTATAACATTTGGAAATATTTAAAAAAGGAAAGAGGACATAATATTTTTGTTGTAATAGTGCCTAGGTTATATAATTGCAAAAGTTATAACGACCTCTTCGGCTCAATGGTTAGCGCGTTGGCACTCAAGCAGTTCGCGGGTTCGAATTCCGCCAGGGAACAAAAAAAAGTTTTCTGTGTTCTTGGGTCACGTATATGGAAATATATGTATACTATAAAAGTATGAAATATATTTCCGTTGTCTTCTTCGAGAACTTACCACGGGACCAGATTGACGTGTGAAGGAGATATATAAATAGAGACATACAAATGATTGCTTTAGTAAAAATGTGATAGAACGTTCTTAACATAATAAGCAGTACCTACCCACTTTTTCACAGTTGGTACTACCAACCTACCCAAATATGCTATAATTATTACACTCAATTTTCATACAATTTCTCTACCATCTGGAATTTATTTGCGCTAGCAATAAGAGCCGTCGAGACCCACGACACAATATTAACATTTTTTATTGCCTTCACTCCTAACGTTAAACATCTAATAAAAACGCACAACGTCTGATATTTAAATGTGTGAGATCTTTAATGTGAATATATTCTTTTCAAAGTGTCTTATTATTGACTAGTAAGTTTTTATCCGCTGGAACAGCCGTAATTCATAGACGTATATAGTATAGACGAGCCATGTCCACACAAAAAGTATCCACACTTAAACTACCCCACTTATGGGGTTGCTTGGTGGTAAAAGAGGTTTGAAATTTATCCCCTTCACTTTTTGACTTTAAATAATTACAGATGATGATAATTAATTACAGATCATATTACAGATGATACGTCTTAATATTGTAATCTGATTGTTGAAGTTTGGACCAGTCAAAATGCATTAAACGTTGGTTCTCTTATACGTCAAGTATAAGAGAATACCATTTTGCTGTTTAATACTAAAATAAAATATAACAAAATAGCAGAATCGACCTACAAATTTCATTTAATTGACAAAATTTTCTTTAATCAAGATGGTGTACTGTTACTAGTATGAAGATTTTTTTGTCAAATGTACGTCATAGCTCATCCTTAGTCTTGAAATCGTTGCCATAATCTAATCCACAATGTTCCACTTTCACCACCGAACGCTACTTAAATTAAGAGGCTCTCAAGTCACAAAATATTTTTGTAGAGTAGAAACAATGACAGCTTGTGAGTTGTAATTAAGTGCCCCTAACATTAAGTAGTATTTGATAATTCGGCGTTTAGTTTCTGCAGAGAAAGGCCTCTGTTGAGAATAGTTTTCGATGTCATATTTAATAAGGCGCCTAGTTATTATCCCAGCAGATATGCGACCTATGCCGTTGTAATCCAGATGCAATCACGCTTATACATCTAACCTAGTGTTATCTTTGGTCGCTGTTGCTTAAAGAACTTTAAATTTAATGTTATTTACAATAGTATCAAATTGGATCTGAACACGAGTATGAAACCTGGAATTTCCAACTTATATGCAACGTAAGTAGCGCCGTGTGTGAAAGCTTGCTATTTAATAATCTTACCCTACGTGATAGAGACGTGTAAATTAAGACTACTTTTCTCTCCCATAATACATTGTCCCTTTGACCTTCTCTGCTTAAGTGTACTTTGTATTCCTGTGTCATGCCAGTTACTCCATGAATGGAATATTGATTTGGCCCAAAAATCTTTTGGCCTAAATAAATTCGTTTTTAAGGCCAATGACGTAAGTCTTCAATATTTTTTGATCTTATAGGAATAACATTTCTATTTTAGGCTTTTCAGCCTCCTACTTCTACCAAAGTGCGGTCGCGGAGCACGCATAATCGTGCGCCAGTGAAAGGACAGTAACGAAAAGTCAATGCACGAAATTCTACCTGCTCCGCGACCGCACTTTACACAGTGCAAATATTTTTTTTATATTTTACACACATTTCACATCCACGCGAGTTTCTTGCGCCGGCGTTCGGAACTCGCCGGGTTTGGGTTCCGAACCGGTGGTAATTGTTAACATTTTTTTCCTTTTTTTTCTTTGTATAAAGTTGAAAAAAGCCTTGTTTTTTTACTATTAGTAAAAATATTATTATTTTATTTTGAATACATGGGCGTTAGAATACTAAAACTATTTGCATGACCATCCTGAGATCAAGATGGCTAAAAATGATAGCAATCTATCAACTATCCCATCAAATATCCATTAGGATCTTTATTCAATGCACAAAGCAAATAGGGAAGATTTTAATATACGTACATAAATAACGGCGGGGAAATTGCCCATATTGAATATTTTCGCTCATGAAGTATTTAGGTCAATTTCACCAGTATGTTACATACTAATACCGCTGTTTAAAATAATATTAGACATTGTTTTATAATAATGGATGTAAATTTGCGTGGCCATGATATGTAGGTTTACTTATTTCAATTTAAAGAACTGGGGATCCGAGCTTTGCTCAGAGTTCTCGTAAATTAAAACAAATAAAATGAATCACAAAAAAATTTATCTGACCGGGATTCGAACCCACCACATTCCAAATTTTCGAACAAATTAAATTACTGAGATATTGTTGCAAGACGAAATAACAAAAGCATTTATAGCTTAAAACTGCGTTTCATACGACCTAGCTGGATCGGTTTTTCTCCCCCTAAAACTACCTGTATACTAAATTTCATGGTAATACTTGGAGCCGTTGCCGAGATTCCGATATATACAAGATTGTCTCGTTCAAAGTATAAGATCTCAATAAAACGACAAAATTACCAAGTCTTTTCTCTCTAGTTAGTCGTAACTGATAAAAAAAGGAAAAGTATGTAGTTCATAGGTATGTTATTTTCCTAAGTGAGGTAATGAATCAGAGTAGGTATATGTATTTTTTTTTCTCAATTTTGTTTATATAAGATTACAGAATCACATAATTCATATTATACAGAATTATCTGTTTACGTGTTGGGAGATTGCGAGGTTGTAAAGGATAATCTTTGGGATCTACTGAACCGATTTTGAAAATTATTTTACCAATAGAAACCTTTTGCCGCACCCTTGTGAGTGCCATAGGCTGTGATATATAAAAAATGTTTGTTACGAACGCTACCCTAACGATGATATATTGTTATGATTGAGCTCTAGTAAAAAGTTTTAGAGCTTGATGCCTACAAAAAAACAGCGACAACATTTTAAGTCTAACTTTTGTGTTTTCGTCGTCACGTAGATAGACTTTTATATTAAAAATAATCAAAATCAAGTAACGTTTGATGCTCATATTATTATTAAGCATCATGAATTCTTATCAAAATCGTCTCAAGTATTATAAACATAAGATAGTAAAATTGGCATGCAAACAAATAATAAACAAATATAGCCCTCCTTTTGGCAGTCAGGAAATAAATCATAGCACTCATAACTAACAGAACCACACTGATAATTTCATTACAAGTAAAAAGTTTAATGCTCAACAAAGTAGGCACGGGTCAGTTAGTACAGCTTAGAATGACCAAGGCACATTTTTAGTATGTGTTTTCTTGTGGTAAATGGAATCAATTTATGTAGCATAAATATGAGTATGATAAGCGTCGCGAAGATCGTCAGAACAAAAGTTTTGCACTTCTCAAAACAAATAAAACCATCTCTGAAAAGTTTGTTGCTCCTTAAACAGCCTCCTAGCGAAGACGGGAAGTTGAGTTTTGCCTATAATGACCACTTGAATATTTATAGCTTTTGAGACGGCTTAAAGATCGGTGCGTACGGGCTACGCAAGAATTTCGTGTGGCGGTGGCAACTGGTCGCTGTTGTTGGTAGCTGTTTTTGGTAGCCCGTTTGCGCCGTACCTAAAAGTATTATCAATATAATGTAAGGATTCAATTTTTCATAATGTTGAAAAATTTTGCCCATTTATTCTTTAGTCTCGATCCGATCTGGATGTGATCTCTTTCGCTACGATCTGATCAAATTGTTTCAAGATAAGAATTTTATACACTAATATTATAATTAAACAGTGAAATACCAAGATCTGAATCATACGGATTTACTGTTACTATTAATGATGGAATAAAAAGATTATTTCTTTGAATCAATGACTAAGGGTCACGACACGCGACGCGGCTCTGTATTTTTAAGATAGCGATTCAAAATTGAACTTTATTTATTACACAAGAACATACACGTTTCATTGTAAAAGTTCGAATGTTAAGTTGCACAAGTGTGCTGTGTATGACTGATGTCATATGAAACTTGTATCTTCACGTGTAGTGAAAGTTCAATTTTGATTACCTATCTTAAAAAATATCCTCGCGTCGCGTATCGTGGCGGTTTGAACTAACCCTAATGGTTAGTCTGGTAAAACTATTTTTATTAGGTACAGCTTACTATACTTACTAGTGGTGTGGGGTTCCTATAACTCCATTCCTATCGGCTTCATTTACCACTTACCTTTTGAAGACCATCATCCAAATCCCTACCACTACAGGCTAGGGCTTCCCTATGAAGCAGAACCAGCTTTCGCCACTGATATCTACTATATACTGTGTTCATTCCAGGTAGGTTACATTACTTATGTAATTAATTCTAAATAAAAAATGTTCAATATCACACTCACAAAGCGCGAAATAGTACAAACTAATTCGCGCTAACAACAAATTCAAAGCTACTAGGCAAAGCGTCGCCTGAAAGTGTGAAGCCTATTCCGGTTACATTGGTTTATTTGGAACCGCGGCGGCGCGCGGCGATGCAATTACCCCGCAACGGATATGGCGGGCTCAATATTTAATGGCCAGGGTTGTCACACAGGCTTTTTGTTTGCGTGCCTGGCCAAATTCGATGGTGCGATAGTTTCAATGTGAAAGGAAGGAGCTGGCTCGACCAGAGAAATAAGGTTGCCCGAAAGAAGCGAAGCTTTATAGTTTATAGCGTAGATATATTATAGTATATCGTGTAATGCTTTCAGTAACGGTAACGGTAAACCTGACGCTTAGCACATATGGAGTGGAAGCCCAGCGATAGCCCGAACGTCCGTAAAGAAGCGTCGCTCCGATATCATGGTGGATGGCCACACAGATACGCGGCGTAATATAACGCTTGCGTTTTTGTTTGCAGATCAATAAGTAACGATACAGTACAGAGAATGCCGAAATTGCATAAAAATCTTTATTTAGTTGCCCGCGACTGCGTCGAAACTGATACAATTTTGATTTACGAGTCTGATCCGATGTCGATTTTGATTCAGTTTCGATCCTGATTCGAACAAAAACGAATCGAAATCAAGATCGCGTTGACATCGTGTCTTTTCAGTGTCGTTAGCGGTATCCGGTTGTGGACGTCACTGTAGTGGGCTACGACCTCCTAGTTTTACATGCCCTTCTTACGCTTGAGTGGTGATGATAATAATACAGCAACAATTCTTATATTCTCCTTTATTGGTGCTTAACACTGATACGTATTACATATGAGATATATCTAACACAAATACGTCTACAGTCTACACTGAGTATAGCCTTTTAGCTAACCGAAATAAACCTAAATAAAACTAAATAGGCTTTACTCGTGACATGTCAATATGACATTAGCAATTATATTTCTTAAAACTACTGTTGTCATTATGCAACTGTCACGTCCACAGAGTAAACAAGTTACAGCTGAGTGCCGTAGTCTATGGCGAAGATTGATAAAAACATCGAAAAATTATATATTTTTCACTTTAAATAACATTTTGTGTATGTTTATTCTAATTAAATGGTCTCAATCTCATGCAATGGTTAGGTTAGGTTGGACATAACCCTTGCCGATTTCGCGCCACCATACCCGGTCCTCTGCCTTCCGCATCCAACCGCTTCCCGCCACTCTGTTTAGGTCGTCGGTCCACCTCGCGGAAGGTCGTCCTACGGGGCGAGTTGTTCGCGGTCTCCACTTCAAAATCATTCTGCCCCATCGGCTGCTCGACAAATATGCCCCGCCCATTGCCACTTCAGTTTGCTTATTCTGAGGGCTATGTCGCTGACCTTTATTCTTCGTCGGATCTCCTGATTCCGGATTCTATCCTTCAGAGAGACTCCGAGCATAGTCCTCTCCATAGTTCGCTGAGCGACCTGGAACTTGTGGACGAGGCCTTTTTTGAGTGTCCACGTCTCGGCTCCGTAGGTAAGGGCCGGAAGGACGCACTGGACGAAGACTTTCGATTTGAGGCACTCAGGTAATTGGTAGTATTGTAAAAAGGTAGTTAATTGTTAATTTTGGTGAAAATATAAGAGGTATATTTAATGTAAATGATATAATAACAAATTCGTGTTTGGTGTTTACATCTAGAAAACCCGAGTATAGTAACAATGTCAACATACGACTTTTTATAACTATTTATTTACTTTGTTTATTCAAAGACAGATTGAGATAAGCAAAGTCTTCATATAATACGTTAATATAGATCATATTATTATGAATACTTCATTTGTCTCAGTCCCTGTCGTAAGTGAAAATAGAATACATGAATTAGCGGCCAAATGTGTAAACATATGCGTGAAGGTTTTAAATAACTTTACACAGAACTGTGATAATATTTCTTAATCTACACGACAAAGAACGAATAAAATAACGTTTCGTTTACACTTCTACAAAGAACGGATTTATTGATTATACATTCCTTCAATATTTCTTTTTAAAAATGTAAAATAAAAAAAAGTTTAGTCTGTATTTTTTATATTGAAAAAACTGATTTTCTTTAATTTTTACGTAGATATTAATATTTATTATTGTCTAGCATATTAATATCCATATTTTTTTAACAACTACGTAAAACGGAATGCGGATCATTGCCATTCGAAAAAAGTTCTTCTTCTTCTTATTCTTTAAAGTGGCTCCTTAGTTATTCGCCAATGTGTTGTGTTGACGAAAACTCTACCTTATGAGTGGGTTTTATGAATAAACAAGAGCACGGTGTACAGGAGGAAGTTTGTTGAATAATCTAAAACCTAGAACAGACAAATTTAGTGCCAGTATGTGGTACTAAATATAAGTAACTAAGTAGGTATGTACATAAAGTTTCAGTAAAAGGAGTATTTACAAAACACAGAACAGATTTAAGGTTGATGGGGCGAGGAATTGTAGGAGGGAGGGATCATAATATAATGAGGATTGTTTTTTGGGCAGCGAAAAAAAGTTCTGCTGTCAAGTGTCAAATCAAGTCAATTAATATAAATCAAATTGGTAATTCGTTTAATATAAATAAATAAATAAATATATTTTATTTAATTTTTAATTATAAATAAAATCGAAAATATTTCTACAAATACACTGGCAGAATGGTGCAAAATCTTTGCAAAAAAAAGAAGAATAAGTATCAATCATGTATAGATATAGCATCTTTTTTATAACTTTATTTTGTGTTGAGTATGTAGTGTAAATTATGAGTTTGTTTAATGATAAATATTTAGATTTTAATTTACATAAATGTAAAACACCCAAAAACACCACAAATAATAATATACTGTATCCCATTTCCAAGCAAGCCGTTCTCAAGTCAAGGTTTGACTGTACCCACGAAACCCCGTCTCAAGTAACAGTTTGACAGCAATGACAGCGTACTTGAGTAACGAGTGTCGTTTATTAATACGTTCGCACTCACTTGATACGCCGTACCTACAGCTGTACTTAAGTATCGTCTATTTATTAAAACAACATCTTAATTACTTTCTTGAGAATTGTCTTAGAGTTAAGAACGCTTTATTAATACGGGCCTAAATAATGCTGCAATACATCAATACAAGCAAACTCGATACTATAAAAAACACCTCTTTAGCTATCGTGTAATTTGACATTTGTATTCGATCCTGCCATTCGATTCTCAATTGATTCTCAGTCAATTGATTTCGTCGGTAGTACCAAAAGTTACGATCTAACGAACTTCTCGATCCAGGTTAGTTACAAATTGAGCCACCGCACGATCGTGCGCTAGTGATATAGGTGTCGGGAATATCAAAAGCTATTGAGATCGAACTGATTTGATTCTCGATTGTATCGGGAGTAAGGGGGTTGATTTTTTCTTGCATATATCTGGCTAAGCTAGCTGCAGGTCTGTCCGAATTTCGGTTTTAGGATCAGTTAAGTCGCAACCCTATTCGTATACAAAGGCTATATCTAGATATGCACAAACTAATATATTATTTAGCGGTTTACAACATTGTTATTTCTAAAATATATTTAGTTAGTTTAGAGCTAAGCTTCAGCACCAATGAGCTGGCTCGACGAAATGATACCACAGCCTCACGGAAAACTGGTGTCGTATAATATGTACGTTTGCATTTCGCCGAGTGAACAACGAATGCCACTGGGTATACAATAATCGCTTTAAAATCACTATTAAAAAAAAAAATTTCAATAGATTATGGTATCGACAGTTAATTAAATTCATTAAACGCATTATTAGCTGCAACATTATTCTTAGTACGAAACGTTCTTTGTGAACGCCGAATGGATTTTATCCATTTAAAATTATAAAAACGAAGCGACATGAAAAATATTAATGACAAAATTCATCATTTTAATTAAAAAATTAATGAGAAGTTTCATTAATATTTTAATGAAAGGATGTCAAGAGAAATCATCATAATAATTATTATAACACTTTTTAATTCAAAATAAGATTGTTATTTAATATTGAGATGCATTTATCTTGACAGCTATGTGGTAAGACATGGTTATGTGGTGTGAAATGAGTGCCCCCTATTCTAGTTGGAGGTCCGGTCCCTCATGAGGAAGACCGGCCGGTCGTGGGGAGTGTCCTGTGTTAGACAGATCCGGGACACTCCCTTTCATGGCGGCTGATGGCAATCCGCAGGTATGGTTTTAGTGTGAAACCATAGTCTGTCAGTCAAAAAAAAAGCAGAATTAAGTAGTGTTAATAATAATACCTAAATACAATTTTATTCTACTGACTTAACTGCAGAAACCCATAGGAGGTTATTTTATATCCATTCATGGTGAATACATATTTTATCGACAGTGCTTTGGGTTTTAAGGTTCCGTACTACTCAAGGAACCCTTATAACTTGTCCAATTTAAATCTAAAACTCATTTATCGAACTACTTGAAACGTTGCAAAAAAATTCATATTCCTCCACTGTTTGAGCGCAGAAAAATAGCCGACATACTTTTTCTTTTTAAACTATTTAATGGTACCGTAGACTGTCCCGAACTCACTGAAAAAATTAAGCGTTTCATTAGTATCACTCGGGAAACATCAACTTCTGTACGTTCCCCCAGTATCAATGAACTATCGTCGGAATTCCTATGTTTTTAAATCAAGCAGAACATGAAGCGTCTCGGAGCATCGACTGTGGCTTATTTTTCACAAGTATCAGTACACTAAAGATTAACCTCAGTGACCACTTCTTTAAACAATATTTATTATTGTATATTCGTCTTTTAAAATTGTCACAAATATTGTTTAATTCTTTATTGCTGTTTGTTTGCTGTCTTACATTCTTCTTTTACTACACTTTACTTCTATCAGTGAAAACTTTTAATTGGCCTTCTTGTAATATGTTAAAACTACATTTTGTTCTAGCTGTAAGTTTTCCTAAATAAATAAATAATTTCGCTCTGTCCGTCCGTTTATCAGTGTCTGTCCACGCTTGTAGCTTCTGTAATTATGAATAGAAATGGATGAAGTTTACTATTGTTATATAATGTGTATAGATCTCGGTTTTGGCATCATAAAATGTAATAATTTTATATTTTCGAGGGGCTCTCCATACATGTGAAGACGGGATGAAAAATATTTTTTCATACTACCCCATCGTGTACCCCCATATCGTTGAATAGGTATTTTAAAATAAAGGCAAAATTTCACACATTTTTTTTTTCTAAGTCAACCATTTTCAAGTAATCGGCCTCCAAGGTGGTTTTTAAGTTGGTCCCTGCCATTTCTAAACTATAGGAGATAGAAACTTGTAAGTTTCCATGCTGATAGTTATTACTAAAAACTCTTTAGGAAGGTTATTTTGAGCAAAATCGGACAGTAACTTTTGAAGTTATTCAATTCAAACCTATTGCGCATTGATAGCTGCGGAACCGCCCTTAGTCGTGTCCTGACATGCTCGTGTCATTTTCAATTAGGGGCCCCATACACGGTCCAGTTTTCCTTCAGTTCGGCCTGAACTCGTATCGTCTGTGTGCAATTTCGAGATCACATCAGTCGGCCGTATGGATTGAAGCGATTCGTTCCAGTGTTGCCAACTCTGTTTTTGCGAAACTACTAAACTCGCGTCGTTTTCTACTAAAAATACCGGTTGTCTGTAAAGTCGGTTTACTGACGATAGTTGAACGTGACAACGTCAATAACAACAACAACAATAACAATAATGAGGTAAAGGCAATGCGAGGTTACGCTGGTACTTGGTAACGGTACTTGGTAACGATAACGGGTAACAGGTAACGCATGAGTCATGTTTTTTCGTGTGTGCAGCTGGCTCCATCGATTTATAAGACGTTATCACGTCAATACTAAACTATAAATATATGAGCACCGATAACTATAAAAAAAATCGGTTGTCTGTAAAGTCGGTTTACTGACGATAGTTGAACGTGACAACGTCATGAGAAATGGAACGTCTCAGAGCGAGGTAACGCCGCATGAGTCATGTTTAGCGAGGTAACGCTAACGATTATAACGTTAGCGAGGTAACGCTAACGGTAACGCTAACGAGATAACGACGTGACAACGTCTTATAATTAATGGAGCCGGCTGCATGCACGAAAAAACATGACTCATGCGACTTTACCTCGCTAAACATGACTCATGCGGCGTTACCTCGCTCTGAGGCGTTCCATTTCTTATGACGTTGTCACGTTCAACTATCGTCAGTAAACCAACTTTACAGACAACCGATTTTTTTAGGGATTTTGTGTTTACAAACATACCTACATACATTTTCAGTTTTAATATTTATCCGTTACATTAAAAAAATATAGTAGGAAATATTACGTATATAGAAATTAAATGGTAGTTTTAAGCGACTTACGCATGCGTGCTGCTATGTGCTATTATGATAAGGTATCATAATAGCACATAGAAGCTGGCCATTTTGTATATTATGATTTCTGTCTAGCTATTTTCTACAAAACCACTACTAACAACTAAATTCCTACTAATGAGGTAATAAAATACAAAATTTAGAAGTAAAACTTTGTAAAACAACTAAGTTGGCAACATTCATTCTGATCTGTACGGATGGACTGAACGGCAATAAAATTGGACAGAACGGTAATAAAATTCGAGTGTAAAATAAAACCGGTCAAATGCGAGTCGTCAAGAGGGGTGCCGTACAAAACGGAAAAAATCACGTTTGTTGTATGTGAGCCTCAAATTTTTATTTTATTCTGTTTTTAGTATTTGTTGTTATTATAATAACTTTATTATAATAGCTAGAAATATAGCTTTATATTTTGTTTGGTCACTGTCTGGATTTATTGAACAAAACATGTCAGTACTAGGCCGGTGTCAAACAAGACATTTTGCTAACGCGCCCTTAATCCTTTACTGGAATAATATCCAGTAATATCCATTGATGTAATATCCAGAAATCCTCACATATCTGAAATATTTCTGGGCCACTGCACTACTGTAAGAGTTTCCTTTGATCTGTTAAATTGCTGGCACAATGTGAGCTTTACAATGCGAAGGCGTCGAAGTATTAATAAAAAACTAAAGTTATTGTTTCATACTTTTGTTTTTCGAACGATTCTCAATGTTTATTTTGTGGCTTCAGCTCTTGAATGCAACAGCTTAAGCGTATATTTACATTTTCACCGTTAAAAGATTTTTGAAACTACATTATGTAGCTTAACGGATTGAAAGTCTGAAATAAATTAAAGCAGACTTAAAATGTGAATGGTGGGAGAGGAGTCCTTTAAATGATGAGGAAATAACTACAATTTTATTAAAAATCTATAACTCGACTACGTAAATTATTATTATAGCCTATGTTATCTGGACTATTATTACAAATCTATTGACACCTCATTTATTAAAATCGGACCAGTAGTTAAGGCGCTACGGTGCAACAAATATACATACATACATAGACTGCCAAAATCATAACCTTTACTTTTGGCTTCCATACTTTTAGTTTTATGTTGAATAGCTACCTCAAAAATGCAGCATCGCGTATCGTCACGCTGTGAACTAACCCTAAACTGAAAAGAAATTGATAATATAAGTAATGCCCAATCTTACGTAGTTATACAAATGTTTTTTATTGACAAATTATATTGTTATCTTTCTATGACCAATATAATATTAACTATCTAGAATTAATATTAAAAAAACTTTTAGCTCGTTCTATTTAAAGAATACGAGCCAATTCTCTTTTACGTTGTGATTCCATAAGTAAAGCAGGTCACAAACACTTTTGTCCCGTGTTCTCCAGACGACCACAATCTACAAGCTCTCGTACCAAACTTGTACATTTCTACAAACTTGTACATTTGTACAAATTTGTAAATTTGTACAATGTACGAGTACAATTATGTCACCGAATCTCATTGTCGTAGTCGTTCGTGTCATATAAAAGTAGTAGGAATTATATACGTTTCTTGTATGTTGTAGGTAATAAGACAATATACAAAAGAGATTGTTTTTATATTTTCCATTTTAGTTCTCGACCCAATAAGAGAAGTGTGTCTGTCTGTGGCGTTGTAGCTCCTAAACGAACAGACTTTCATACGGGGTTTTTAGTTGAATGATTATTAGATGTAGGTACATAATATTGTATGTTAAAAAATATTGTATATTAATATTTTCCATTTGTTATTTCCAGGTGGTGGCGTGGGTGGCTCGGGGGTGTCTGTTTCAACACAGGTACATACATTTATTATTTACCGGTGGGTCCAAGTTCCAACCACGGAACAGAAAACAAGTGGAAGTGTTATATCATATATGACACAATTAGTATGGAAATCATTGTCGCCAAATGTAGTATGGTATGAAAATTTATGTGAGACAAATACACCGATAATCATTACACTACACACAAATAATTCGTTTGATTGGTCGTTTATATTTTAGTAAAAACTATTTGTTTCATTCTGTTATACTTAAAAAAATACGACGTTTTGTATTTAAAGTGAAATGAAATTAGGCAAATCCTGAATTAAAACTAAGTACGCGTAAGAACGCTTAGTCATGGCACGCGAACCACGCCCACTTCGCACTTCCACTTGTTTTCTGTTCCGTGGGTTCAATAAAAAGTTTTTTTACGGACAAACTTTATGTAGGCATAGGACTAGAGGTATCAGTGGATCTAGAAAATTTTACTTACACTTCGACGGCTATTTTTCCCATGACTGGTTTTTTAGAATTGTTAATTTTCTAAGTGCGTATTGTATCCTGGATACACACTGTGTCTTATGTCATTTTGGTCTTTAATTATGTATTAGGTCGTTACATATCATAAAATTGGCGTTTTGTAAAGGAGGAACGTAAAGTCGATTTTTTTTAAATATAATATATTTATTTAATCAAAGTATATACCATTAATATCTATGCACTTTTGCCATCTCATAGGTAGTTCATTGATTCCTTTACTAAAAAACCATTCGGACAGGAATCAATAAAATGTTTGAATGCGCTTGGGACTGCCCCGTCGGAGCTGAATTTTTTCCCTTGCAAGAAGTTCATCCAAATTTCGAAAAAAATGGTAACCTGTTGGAGCAAGGTCCGGGGAGTACGGTGGATGTCTTAGACATTCCAATTGAAGCTCCTCTAATTTGGTAGCCGTCTGGTGTGCAGTGTGTGGTCTAGCGTTGTCCTAAAGCGGCAGTGGCCTAGAGCGAATGACCAACCTCGATTGTTTAGCAGCTAGCTTTTCCATCACGATTTGCAGTTGCTGACAATAGACATCTACCGTTATCGTCTGGCCAGATTTAAGAAAGCTGTAGTGAACGACACCGGCACTAGTCCACCAAACGCTCATAAGTAACTTTTTTTGAGACAATTTTCGCTTGGGGCAGGCTTTGGCTGGTTCGCCAGGGTTCACCCATTGCGATGAGCGTTTACGATTATCGTACAGGATCCACTTTTATTCGATTTAAATCCCTTCATTATTGTGCCGGTTGAGTAATGTAGCGCAGCAGTCGACGCGCGTTTGTCGGTTTGCTGCACTCAATTCATGAGGATGAACCCACCTTTCAAGCTTTTTCACCTTCCCAATTTGCTTCAAGTGGATTAAAACAGTTTTATCACTAACACCGCTGCTTGCAGCTAACTCCGGCCGTCCGCAGGGCTTGTTCTGCAGGTCGAAATTTCCAGAACGAAAAATTTGGAACAAAAAACGCATTGTGTTTTCTTTTGCGACACCGCCGCCATATAGATCATTAATCCTTCGAGCCTTTTCTGCAGTACTGGTGCCACGGTGGAACTCGTACTCGAAGATAATACGATATTTCAAGTTTTCCATTTTGTTAACAGAGTGACGCAAAGAAAAAAATAAAAGAGGAAAAAACAAATTAATTGCGGTTTTCGAAACACAAATGCATGAGTAAATAGCGGTATAAATTTGAAATTGGAATTCCTACCCAAAGGAGATATATTTGAGATCAAAGTGGCCAGTACGACAAAACGCCAATTTCATATGTAAGGACCTAATATGTCATCATAGGATTTCACTCATATACAACATTATCTTTTTAAAGTACACAGCGTTATAATATCAAATCAACTTTGTAAATACAATAAAATTTCCGACATACTATCACACAAACCTAACTTTGAATTTATCAATTGAAAAGATTCTAGGATGTTTTCTGGGATCCTATTTAATAATAATGGAAGTGAAATTCTGAAGTAAAAACCTGAAATATTTTCCGTCGACGTCTAAGGCTCGGCGCATACCTACCGGCCACAAGCGACTATGACCGGCCGCCCACGCTAAAAAATTGTAAGAGATTTTTGAATCTATACCTACTGTTTTATCCGAATGATATATTTCACCCAACACCAGGCCACAATATTAGGTAAGTAATGACATTATGTATAAATAAAAAATGTTTATTATTGTAAAAAAGCATGCGGTGCAGTGTCTTCACCTGTACGTTTGTTTGTATGTAACCGACTCCAGTGCATTTGATTTTGATCCACTTCAAACGGTCAGATTTCGTTTAAAGTGATTTTTAAGATATTATCAAAGTGAATATCCTTCTCATATCTGCCAATAAAATGTTTATAACTATTGACACTATGCACCCCACGCTTTTTAACAATAACAAACATTTATTAAATTTTATTTTTTATTTTTTACTTAGATTTCCTATAAAACGTAATTTACAGAAAAATAACTTACATTCCATGAAAATTCTCGCAACGCATGGACATTGGACAAGGTGTACATTTTATAGGATAATTTCGTCAAAATTTAAGGTCACAAGTAATGTTATATAAATACCTATCTACTTTTGGGAATAGAATCGAATACAGATCACGCTTAAATATGTAATTTTCGTTGAGTATTGGGGAACAGGATGTATACCTGATGAAATGTATGAAAAAGCATGTCAACGAGTTGTCGTTTCGCGGTCGCTTGTGGCCCGTCTGCACCGAGCCTTAGTTGTGGCATGAACGATAATAAAATACGATACGCTACGCTACGCTACGTCACAACCAATTTACACTGATAAATTGATTGAAATTGATAAATATATGAAAATATTTCGTTTCTTTTCTGGAAAGTTCTCTTTAATCTCTTCCTTTGTCAAGCCTTGTTAGACCGGTATTGTTTTCATATCTTTGGTAGTGGTTAAGTACTTTTTACAAAGATTTCAAAACTCAAGATGGGCTTATGACGTACATTTGACAGAACAATTCTACATACAACAAAAAGTTACACCATCTTGGTTTTCACCATACATTTCAAATGTCAGCCATCTTTTTTCACCAAATCTCAAAATTGGGGCCATTTAACTGGATACACTTTTTGCCTCAACATGCCTCGTATATAATATACTAGCTGTTGCTCGCGGCTCCGCCCGCGTAAGTATAGTATCCCTCGGGAACACTACTTTTTCGGGATAAAAAGTAGCCTATGTTTTAATCCAGAGTCTAAGCTACTACCATACCGAATTTCATCGACATCCGTTCAGTAGTTTTTGCGTGAAAGCGTAACAAACATCCACGCTTTCACATTTATAATATTAGTAAGGATACGTTTTATACGATACGACTTTTTACCTTTTTCTAAATCCCTTGTCTGCAGAGATATGTGCATATAAGTAATCATAATGTGCTACCTATTGGAACAGTTTGACAAAATACTTATGGTACTAGCTACTTACTATAGCCTACTGGTGACCTTGGCCTGAATCACAATTTTTTCATAAGCGTTTTAAGCACATTTCAAATACATCTATGTAGTATATATTAAAAAGGGGAAAAGTTTGTTTCTTTGTGAGTTTGTAACTTTGTGAGGTTGTAAAGGGTAATCTCTTCATCTACTGAACCGTTTTTTAAATGATTTTACCAATGTCATAAGATGTAATTAAATTATCCGGAGAAATGAAAATACTTTTTCGCAGTAATCGGATTTGCAAAATAAATCGGAGAAGAAATGGTGGAACGAAAATGTTTTTGGCGAACGATGCCTTAACGATGAGAGATATTATATTATAAAGTTCCAGAGAAAAGTTTTAGAGCTTGATAATGCCTACAAAAAAGGCAGCATATTTCTGACTTTTATATATATTAAAGTATATTAAAGTCACAAAATGTAGATTTTTTAAAAAATATTTAAAAACGTTAGGTTATGTTTATTGGTCATTTTATCAACAGTAATGAATTATCAAAATAAGTCAATTAATCGTCTCAAGTGTATAAAACATAAGATTTTTCATTTTTACGGCACATAATTTGAAAGAATGGTTAAAGAGATAATAAGGTCGTGTTAACTCACGCGTACAGCTTCGGGCACGCAGCGAACTTTGAGAGAATTTAAATTTTCCAGATAGTCAGGTAATCAAGCTGCTAACTAAAGGTCCTAACCAGACTTAAAAATAGTAATAACTTTTATTGTAGTTCGAATCCACGACCTCCGGAGCCAAAAACCAAGCTCGAAGCCACTGGACCACGGAGGCGACGAAAGTTTGTAAAGCTTGAAGTAAGTAGTAAGTAATAAGTTAAAAGGCTTAACGTCTTCACACGCCCCTGGATACTGGAGTAAGTAAAGCAAAAGACCAACTTCAGAAAACTTCTCTGCAATTTGTTTGCCCGTAGTTTCACCATGATATAGTTTCCTTATAATTATACAAAAAGGCTTCGTCGTAAAGTCCGTTGGACAAGTTTTGTGTAAATAATTTCTAGTGGTCGACATCTTTCTTATTAGTCTTAGCTACTTCAACAAGTTAATATTTACATGTAATAAAAAAATTTTCGGGAATAAGGTAGTTTTGAAATAATTAAAAAAATACAAAAAACTGCACAAAGATTATTTTTTTTAATTTAATGTCTAAAATCAAAATGATCCATATGACCTTCCTTCCTGTATCAGGTATTGAAATCATTAATTTAAGAAAAGTGAAACCATCAAAATAATATGACTAACGATAGTAGGTAGATAAGCAAATCAGTAATATTTTGCTACAGCACCAAGTGTTGTACAAAATGCATATCAAAGTGCGTCATACGAATTCTTACAAAACTTTAGTTACCTTTAACGAAGAATTTAATATGGCAAAGTGTAAAGTAAGTTAGAATTTTATCGTTACTCGGGTATTCAGGAAAGTTCTAGTCTGAAAGCTCCTTTTAATGCATTTTCTAGATTTTACCACTGTGTTAGTTTTAATATAAGTAAGTTTTACTAGCGGAGCTATACTAGGATGTTAAAGAAAATAATTTATGTATCAAAGATTTTAGTCCTTTTTTTAATCAAGCAACATTAACATTTCTCATTAGCTTGTTAACATATTTTTAGTATATAATAGATTTTTTTTCAGATGGGTTTAGGTATTTAGGTTCATTTTAAATGAGCTACCGGAGACCACGACGACTGTCGTCACTACCGGTTACTTTAATAATTATTATGTAGTTGTTGGTGGCCCGTTTCCGCCGAGCCTTCGGGATACTGGTACGTCAGTAATAAAGTCATGGTTTTAGATTCCACCTACCGTGCCCACTTGAAAAATTCACTTTGTATATTCTTTGATACTGATTTGTTACAATTTCAAACAGTCAATCGTTACACTTTCGTATGTTAGATATTAATTATAGGGCAAGAACAGCAGACTTGACTGAAAGTAAATTATTAATGTTCTCGAAACTACGGCTTAAATACAGATCCCTCGGGTCTCGTTCGTAATAAGAGACGGGACTTGACACCGGGAATTGAACCCTTTACCCTATCTGACAAACTAACCTTTGGGTGTAAATCGGCCATTGTCTATTTAAACAATAATTAAACGAAATAAACTAACCTAACCTAACCAAGAGCATGTCAGGACATGTCTATGGAGGGTTCCGTTACTATCAACGCGCAATAGCTTTTCTCTGAATTACTTCAAAAGCTATTGTCCAATTTCGTTCAAAGTAATTTTCCTACAGAGTTTGTATTTTTTAGTATGATCTTTTACCATGGAAACTTACAAGTTTCTATCTCCTATAGTTTAGAAATGCCAGGGGGGGGGGGCAACTTATAAACCACTTTGGAGGCAGATTACTCGAAAATGGTAAGACTTTGTAAAAAATAATTTACTAAACCTTGCCTTTATTTTAAAAGACCTATTCAACGATAAAACGTAAAAATATTTTTCATCCCCACTTCACATGTATAGAGGGCCACCCCTAAAATTTAATATTATTATTCTTTTATGACGCCGGAGCCAAAATCTATACACAATCTTTAACTTCACCAAATTTCATCAATTTATATTCATAATTACGGAAGCTAGAAGCGTGGACAGACAGACTGATAGACAAAGCGAAACTATAAGGGTTGCTTGATTATTACGGAACCTTAAAAAGGGGAAAAAATAATTTTAAGATCTGGGTCTTAAGCATTCGTTTTTGACCCAGATGTTGAAATGCCTGTTAATAAAACCTATTCTAGAAAGAGCGACATGAGTGTGCCTTTTTAGGGTTCCGTACCGTAAATGGTAAAAACGGGATCCTATTACTGATACTTCGCTGTCTGTCCGTCTTTCTATCACCAGACTGTATCTCCCTAACCGTGATATCTGGAAAGTTAAAATTTTCACAGACCTTCTGTTGCCGTTATGACAACAAATACCAAAAACAGAATAAAATAAATATTTAAGAGAGCCCCATACAAAAAAACGTGATTTTTGTACGGAACCCTTTTGCCGGTTTTTAAACTTTCTAAACTCGTTTGCGAAATATTCCTAATTATACTTACGCTTTACAATTTTGCAGCATCTGCAGATTCCGCCAGTGCCCCAAAACAGATGGACATTGCTACTATAAAAATAAAAGATTCTGTTTTACGAGAGAAATGCTTTCCGTCTTCTACAATGAAAAAGTTAAGTCCCAGATGCGACCTACAGTCGCTACAAATTCTCAACACGGACCTCTCTTATTACCCAAATAAATATCATTTTATTTTACGGCTCAACTGAAGTTTTAATTTTATGTAAGAGTTATTGTTTGTTCCACGAGTTTTTTGAAAACATCGTACGCATCGTTACGAAGTTTTGCCCGACTGATGTTAAGCAACCTTTGTCAATGTTGTTTTATTTTAAATTAGCTATTAAAAATTGAACTTTATTCACTATAAAAGAAAATTGGTAGCGCCATCTGGGAGCGTCGAACGCCATTATGAATGGCATCTCATAATATCGATAAAGCAGTCTTCTAACCCCCCTTTCCCCGCTCCCACGCTAACCGCAGAAATGCGAATACGCGGATATTACAAGGAGTGCGCGTCGAGAGTGCAATGGCGGACAGCGTGTGTATTATTTACACTTTTTCGCTATTAATTACCGCCCACGAAAGTGAGATATATTCCTATAGAACGCGATAAGAATTCTGGAAAGACTAAAGTGTTGTGAGCAGAAGAAAGAGAGAAGACTCCAGCTGCAGACGCCCGCACAGAACCTGGTTCTGAAGCGGATCCTTCCTATACCTCTCCATTCTCATCTAATTATTGCTGCATATTAACCTGGCGACGCCAGATACCTCATAAAATACAGTCCATAAAAATATCGAAGAGAAATTATTCGCTATCGCCAGACATAGGTAGCCCGCGCGGCCAAAAATATATACTTTCATTCCAAGAATTCGAATTCTAAGTCTAAAAATAAAAGTTTTAAAAGTAAAAGTCTAAACAGTAATTTACGGATGCATTTAATTGCTATAGTAGTTACTAGGTATATTATAATATCATTATTATTATTTGGTATTGTTTTTTGGTATTTAGTATTTGGTATGTTACATATAAGATTGTTTACTAATTTTTAGAAATTTCTAATAAAATTATGGTCGTGAAGTGCGAAAATTATGCGCGTTAAAGTTAGACAAAGAAGAGGCGAGTTCACAATGGTCGAACTTTCACATCAATTCCAAACTTTGCCTCCATTAGCCTCTGTGTACGGGAAACTTTCAACGCAAATTGTAGTCTGCTTGAATACGGAACGGATAAACATTAACATATACACACTAGTGGCGAAAGCTGTTTCTCCATAGGGAAGCCCTATGATTAAGTAAGCAAGTAGGGATTTGGATGAGGGTCTTCAAAAGATAAGTGGTAAGTAAATCCGATAGGAATGGAGTTATAGGAACCCCACGTCACTGATGCACACTAGATTTTTAATAATATATAAACGAATTATCGGTAAAAGGCCCAATCAAAGCTTCTTAAATTGAGAAGCTCCCAAATCACGCGCTGTCCATGTCAGAATAATCCAGCCTTTGATTTAAGGGGCCCCAAAGATAATGTGGCGTTTGAGAATTTAACCGTAAAGCTAGGTGCACCTGACAGGTTTGCCTGCACAGGTACACCTGTCAGGTAAGCTTGAGCTGGATAGTGTGGAAACCAACCAAATGCACAGGGGCGACACTTTCTCTACAAATGACAGCTCGAGCACCGGCGAATGCCAGCCATGTTGGCTTAAGCCTAAGGTTGACACGGAAATATTTTTAAACGTCGCGTCAGGCAAATCTATCTTAGTTATTATGAAATTATATCTTCAATTATGTCAAAGCACAAAACGCCCAACGGCCAGCCCTGTGTGACATAGTCCAGGCTGGGAAAAGTTCCTCTCCGCCCGCCTCCGGCTCCGGCGCACAGCTGTGCACCGCGAGCTGTCATTCGTGTAAATCGGTGGAATGATGATTATTTACGTTAGTAATATTGTTTGACAGTTGTGGAACAGTCGGTGTTGAACATACACGCTCCGGTTAACCTGTACAAGTCAATTGTACAGGCAAACCTGTCAGGTATACCGTTAGCATTACTTACGTTTCCATTTTATGAAGTGTTTTGCCGCTCGTACATAATAATTAGTCGCATTGCTAGTAACCGAGTAAGTAAAACATTCGTTGTTTTGTACAAATACTAAATGTGGATGTTTCTATGTAAACGACAATAATTAATTATTTATTAGGCAGCATTTAACAAGCGCAAACTCTTGTAAGTTATAATCAAATATTAATAATATTTTAACACCTAGAATCTAGATCCTATACTAAGTTTTGATTAATTTTGTTTAAAGGACACTGATTTCCTAGATCTACTGGACATATTTTGAATGTTTCTTAAAATTTGTGGAGTGTATATTATTACTTTAACCATCGTTGGGGCACAGATTAATAAATTGTTACTTTGTTTTTGTTTTTGTGTGGTATTTTTAAATTGTTATGTAAATTGTCCTGTAACCTGATTTTAAGCCCCAATTTAAAATCAGGTTACAGGACAATTTTTATAAAGGAAATTTGCACTGACCTTGAACTCGGAGACTAGAGGCAGCTTGATGTGCCAGCTGTCTAGAATACTTTCCGTTCTTTACATAATTTTTCACACAATATTTTGAGTTAGCTACGTTTTACGTTAAACAACGTCGTTGAACACGTATTGCAAATATGCGTATACCTCCACGCGTAGCTAACTGCGGTTTGCGACTGGCTGTGACAAGGAAGCGCAGCCGGCCGGCCGAATGAAGGTAGGTGAGAAAAAAATTGAATGAACCAGTCATGAACGCAGAAACATTAAGCACATGTACCTGTTTAAACATAGATATGCTTAGGCGGAAAAATAATTATATAAAAACACTTATTTCATAATATCAGTTTCAATCAATTGAATTCGGCTGCGTTGTTCAATGATCTTTTCAGCGCTGTAGACTCCTCATGCTGGATTTATTTTTCAATTTCAATTTTTTTCTGTTAAATAACTTTTCCAAAGTGTCTAATCGATTTTGCAAAACGGGTATGTACATCTGCAACTATCCCAGAATATGATTATAAAATTTTACAACACCTTTCGACAAATATATTATAAGACCCGCAATTTGAATCGTCGCCATCACAATTCATAATACTATTAAATTGTACAATTTTCATTCACAGTTCATTTTCAGGCCTTTAGTATTCAATTGGTTTGTAAGTATTCAAAGTTTTTTTTTATATAATACAGTTATCCATTTGTAACACGTCTAGTGGTTTTTCGTGGTACAAAATTGTGAACAGTGGTTATCAGTGATAACGACTATCGGCTATCACGACCACATTAAAATCTTAATACCGCTATAAAATATAAATATTTCACTGTTTTATCTTCAGCTTATCGTTAATTACATATCTCTTGTTAAAATTATTACATCGATATCGGTAGGTAGTATCTTCATTTCAATAACCTTGGTTAGGTTGAGTAGAGCATGTCAGGTCATGTCTAAGGAGGGTTACGTAACTATAACCGCGTAAAAGGTTTTTTCAAATTACTTCAAAAGTTACTGTCCGATTTCGTTCAAAATAATTTTTCTAAAGAGTTTTTAGCATGATCTATCAGCATGGAAAATTGCAAGTTTCTAAGTCTCATATTTTAGAAATGCCAGGGGTGGGCCAACTTTTATACCACTTTGGAGGCCGATTACTCGTAAATGGTTGACTTTGTAAAAAATCATGTACAAAACCTTGCCTTTATTTTAGAAGACCTATTCAACGATACCCCACACTATGGGGTAGGATGAAAAAATATTTTTCATCCCCCCTTCACATGTAGCTACCCCTGAAATATAATATTATTATTATTTTAAGATGCTAAAACTGAGATCTATACACAATCTATAACTATACCTAATTTCATCAATTTATATTCATAATTACAGAAGCTAGAAGTGCGGACAGACAGACAGACAGACGGACGGACGGACACAGCGAAACTATAAGGGTTCAATGTGTATTACAGAACCCTAAAATCCGGTACCAGTCTTTATTCTGTAACATTTTGAACCCAGATCTGTTGTTTTGAATTGAGGCCAGGTATCACAGGGCTTAAAACCTCAAAACCTTAAAATCTCTTACTCGGGAATAAACAAATTCATTCGATGTGGTTTGTTGAATTACGGATGGCGCATTTTGGTAACTTTTTTATACTGAAATATTATTTCTAGGGATCCATACCTAAAAAGGAATAACTGTATTTTTTTTTATAAAACTATAACCCGACTACGTAAATTATATAGCCTATGTTACCGGGGCTACTATTACGAATCAATTGACACCTCATTTATTACAATCGGATCAGTAGATTAGGCGCTACGGTGGAACAAACATAGTTACGTACATACATGCATAGACTGCCAAAATCTTTACTCTTCCTTTTAGACTTCGTCGTACTCGGGTAAAAAACGGTACCCTTATAAGATCACTTTATTGTCCGTTCGTATATCTGTCTGTCAAGACCCTTAATTACGGGAATACGTGGAGGTATGAAGTTGAAATTAAAAATGCATTCTCAGGTCTACGGTGCCTTGAAGATTTGAAAATTGGCTTCTAATCTGATGTAAAAAAGATACGACCGTTGTTGCCATAAAAAACGCATACTTCGACACTCTGAAGGGGATCCAAATTCATAGGGTACATTTAGTGCTATAAGATTGCTCGTTGTATTGAATTAATATTGTTTCATACGAAAATAAGGGTCACGCAATAATGTTGTCGCCTGTCGCGTGCGGTGCGTCAGACACAAGTCGCTTGTCGCGGTCACGTTTCAGCCACTTTAATGTGTATTTTGTTGTCAGGCGGACATAGCACACTCGGCGAAAGGCTACGAGTCAGAGGATGAGAACGCCGGCAGAAAGCGGCAGAGGGCCCCCGACGACCGGCCGGCGAGCCGCACCACCATGTACTCCAAGCAGGTAAATATATTTTTAGGGTTCCGTACCCAAAGGGTAAAACGGGATTATAAGACTCCGCTGTTCGTCCGTCTGTCTGTCCGTCTTTCACCAGGCTGTATCTCGTGAACCGTGACAGCTAGACAGTTGAAATTTTCACAGATGATGTATTTCTGTTGCCGCTATAACGACAAATACTAAAAAACAGAATAAAATAAATGTTTAAGGGGCTCTCATACAACAGACATGATTTTTTGCCGCTTTTATAGATAACGGTAAGGAAACCTTCGTGCGCGAGTCCGACACGCACTTGGCCGGTTTTTTTAAAGCATATACCAACTGTTCTACTATTGGGCAAATGTCTCTCGGATGGTCCTTCATTTCTCGCGTTCCTGAACCACCGTTGGCCAGACTGGCTGGTAAGTATAATAAATACGTCACGCCATTTCTATTACTTTAAAATGTATGTCAGTGCGTTGGCTGTTTGAGAGTGAATTGATATTCACTCTGTGATTTCACTGATGTGAAGAAGCATCAACTGTCATTCACTCTGACGCAACACCAAAAACTAGCGTCAAGAGGAACCGAGCCTGTCACCAGAGGCAGACGATTCAAATGGTGGATTTACGTTACGTGGTCGATTGAGTGTCTTCACATTGTACCTTTGAGATTATCTCTGTTATTGCCTTTATGCCATTATAATATTTCTACAATAGTTCACTATAGATTCTCTTTGCCCGATTACTCACGCCCGTACACGTATTTAAAAAAAAAGTCGAAAACAATAAAAATTTAAAACAAAACAAAAACATAGACCCAGAAGAGTTTTATTTAGATAAATAGGTAAGTTACATGTTACAAATTTGGACTGTCCAGTGTCCGCGAGTACTGAAAATAGAAAAAAAAATAAGTTAACAAAACTATAACCCGACTACGTAAAAAAGGGCTCTAAAAAGGCCGAAACGAGAATAATTCAGATAGAAATCCAGAAATGCAATGCATATTTGTGGTGTGCTTGCTAAGACCTTTCTTTTGTTGCCAAACATGTGATGATTATCTTAATTTTTTAGATGTTATTCGAATTTTATATGAATCTGATGTTCAACTTTCGAAATACAAAATTTTGAAAAAAAATTGCCTATGGTACCCGCAGCATCATTACAAATCTATTGACACCCCATTTATTAAAATCGAACCAGTAGTTTAGAGTTAAGACGATACGAGGGAACAAACGTATAAACATAAATATACTGCCAAAATCATTACCCTTCCTTTTGGCTTTGCCGTAGTCGGGTAAAAAAATAAACATTGCGCCCAAACGGCCTGTTACCAGGTACTAGACAAAAAAGACTTGTGGCATAGTAATTATACCTAGATCTGGATCTAGTATCTTAGAACGGTATCATAGCTGAGAACCATCAAAATCGGTCTATTCGTTCAGAGGCTACGTTGCCAAATTATTATGATAAAGATAAAGTAGTATTCAATTTTAACAAACGCAGTTACCAAAATGTTAGTTCATAAAATATATCAGACAGTCGACAAGACGAAAACATTTTTGCGCAATATCGCACCTACCGTGAAATATGTTATACCGTAAATTGTTCTGTTATTGTGCTCGTTGTTCGGAAAAGCGCCAATATTTTATTTCCCGTAAGAAAATAATAATAAAATATAATTGCGTCTGAGTCAGGGTTGCAGCTCGAATTTCTAAATTATTAGAAAAGTTGACAAACTAATGAGAATTTATTTGATTAAGTAGATATATATATAAGTATACCTACTTAATCAAATCATTTCTCATCTGTGTGTATATACACATTAAGTTATATACTAGTAATATTACTAGCTTTTGCCCGCAGCTCCGTCCGCGTATAATACAGTAGGTATCCCACGGGATCACTGTACTATTTTGGGATAACAAGTAGCCTTTGTGTTAATCCAGAGCTTAAACTACTATCATACCAAATTTCATCAAAAAAAGAGTAACAAACAAACATACATCCATCCATCCATCCATCCATCCAGCCATCTTCACAAACTTTCACATTTATGCAATTTATAAGAAAGTACTTAGGTAAGTACTTTCTACTAATCCTACTAATCCTACAGCCTCCGTGGTCTAGTGGTTTAGAGCTTCGCTCTCGACTCGGAGGTCGTGGGTTCGATTCCCGCATTGGAATAACAAAAAATCTTGTTTCCAAGTTTGGTTAGGACAATGCAGGCTGATCACCGATTGTCTGACAAGAAAGATGATCCATGGGCATGTAAAAAGTCGGACCTGCGCCTGATATCTCACCAGTCGTGTCGTTTATTCGTCCCACTGGGTTACGAGAGTAAAGGAAGAGAGAGTGCTCTTGTGTACTGCGCACACACTTGGGCACTATAAAATAACTCCTGCGTAGCTGGCCTGGTTTCAATTAAACCGGCCACCGTCACTGAAATCAGTGTGGGGAGCTATTGCTATTACTAATCCTACTTCCTACTACTATTATAAGCCCTTACTGGTTTGTAAGGATGTATATCCATCCGTACTAGCTGCTGCCCGCGGCTCCGCCGGCGTAAATACAGTATCCCATGGGAACACTGTATTTTTTTAGCGATAAAAAATAGCCTATGTTAAAATCCAGAGCTTAAGCTACTACCATACCAAAAAGTTCATCAAAATCCGTTCAGTAGTTTTTGCGTGAAAGAGTAACAAACATCCATCCATCCTCACAAACTTTCATATTTAAAATATTAGTAGGATGAGACATGGGTAGATGTTTGTTACTTTTTCACGCAAAAACTACTGAACGGATTTTGATGAAATTTAGTACGGTAGTAGTTTAGGCTCTGGAAAATGGCTACATTTTATCTCGAAAAAGTATAGTGTTTCCGTGGGATACTGTATTTATGCGGCCGCGAGCCACGGACAAAAGCTAGTAATATTATATTGTGTCGGTTCGAATATGCTTGAAACGTAAGCCTAGGCTTTATCTCAAAAAGAGCCTTTGTTAATCTTACCTTTCCACTTTTTTAAATATATTTGGCAACCCTAACTACAGTTCAACGACCCTCCTCAATCACTAGTAACAGGGCATTTTCAGGAATTTCTCCTCACAATGGCACCAAATTATCGTTTTATGGATAGCCCCTTACCACATAAACAAAATTATCTATATTACAGCGTTTTGATTTTTACCGCATAAATAAAGTCATGCTTGATTGCAGGCTGAATATGCGTATGCATGTGCCATTTGACGCGCACCTGTAAAAAAGTATACTGAGCATCATCGCTCTCTGATTGGATATTCATGTATGCGCCAATTTAAAATTTAGAACACTAATTTTTTACTATACTGCGAAGATCTACTAATTATTGTGTTTTTAATAAATAAAAATTTCCCAATTTTTTATAAAATTAAAAGTTCCCAACTAACATTATTACTCAGGAGTTCCCTACTAACACTATCTACTCCCGCAGGAGTTCCGGGATCAGTACTGCATCAACACCAAACAGCTGGACCTGCTGGAGCTGGAGAAGTCCAAGAAGGAGCGATTCCTCGGCTGCCTCTCACAGTACCACATCGAGAGCCCCTGCTCCAGAACTAATAGGTATTGTTACTGTCTGTTTTTCTCTTACCATAACCTCTGCCCATAGCCAAATGTATAATATGGTCAATATTATACATTTGGCTATGGGCATATCTAAGTCTAACTCTCAACTATGTCAAGTTAAAATAAAGAGAGGGTCTGAGACAAATTAAATCTTCATATATACTTCTATATTATTATCCATATTAATATTATAAATGTGAAAACGTGGATGTTTGTTACGCTTTCACGCAAAAACTACTGAACGGATTTCGATGAAATTCGGTATGGTAGTAGTTTAGACTCTGGATTAAAACATAGGCTACTTTTTATCCCGAAAAAGTTGTGTTCCCGAGGGATACTATACTTACGCGGGCGGAGCCGCGAGCAACAGCTAGTTCTACTATAAAGAGGAAAGATTTGTTTCTTTGTACGTTTATTTCTTTGCATCGAAAAGAGTCCGAAACTACTGGGCCAATTTTGATGAAATTTGGCACAGATATAGAGTAGATCACGGGGAACGACATAGGTTATTTTTTATTGCGGCAAAATGCAAGGTTCCCGCGGGATTTCCTTTTGCGCGTACGAAGTCGCGGCCAACATCTAGTAATATTATATTAATATAATCAGCCGATATAGTATGCAAAATTCTTTTGTCTCAGTATCTCTATATATACCTGGGCTGATTGATTGACTGGCCGAAACGACGAACTTAAAAAAATTATACGCAAAAAAGGAATATTACATTATATTCTGGCATCTTTTTGAAAATAGAACGCCAAATTTGAATTTAATCGAACTGATGGAATTTGTTTGAGAGGACGTAGAACTTTCTCTGTCGTAAATTTTCTTAACACTGGAAAGAAACGAAATTCGTGCGGTGATAAAGTTTTACGTTTTAAAAGAGAAAACAGCAACCCAGATTAAAACCAAGCTAGACAGTGTTTTAGGTAATTCTGCTCCTGCATTGAGTACAATTCACACCTGGGTAACTGATTTTAAACGTGGAAGACAGAGCTGCGAAGACGCCCACAGGTCTGGCCGTCCAAATGAAGTCACGAATCCGGACATGATCAAAAAAATTCACAAAATTGTATTGAATGATCGGCGCTTAAAGTTGCGAGAGATAGATGAATACATCTCAATTTCATCTGAACGCGTTTTTAGTATTTTACACCAACATTTGGGAATGAAAAAGCTTTGCGCGCGATGGGTGCCGCGTTTGCTCACTGTAGACCAAAAGCAACGTCGAGTGGACGATTCATCGAAGTGCTTGGCGCTGTTAAACCGAGATCCTAATGAGTTTTTGCGGCGTTATGTAACAGTTGATGAAATCTGGATACATCATTATACTCCCGAGACAGAAGAACAATCTAAGCAGTGGACTGAGAGCGGAAAACCTGCGCCGAAGAAAGCAAAAACGGTTTTGTCGGCCGGCAAAGTGATGGCGACTGTTTTTTGGGATGCTCGAGGGATTATTTTCGTGGATTATCTGCAAAAAGGAAAAACAATAAATGGAGAGTACTACGCAAGCTTGCTGCAAAAATTAAGTGAAGAAATCCAGAAGAAACGATCACATTTGGCCAAGAAAAAAAATTTGTTCCACCATGACCACGCACCTGCACACACGTCAATGGTTGCAGTCGCCAAACTCCATGAATTGCGGTTCGAATTGCTACCGCATCCACCCTATTCCCCGGATCTGGCCCCGTGCGACTTCCACTTATTCCCAAACCTGAAGAAATGGTTAGGTGGCCAGAGATTTTCATCAAATGAAGAAGTCATTGTTGCCGTGGACGAGTATTTTGAGGGGTTGGAGAAAACATTTTATGAAACTGGTGTAACGGCATTGGAGAAGCGCTGGACTAAATGCATCGAGGTAGAAGGAAACTACGTTGAGAAATAAATTTATTTTAAATAGATTTTTGAAGTTTTTCTTTGTCGTTTCGGAAACTTATCAATCAGCCCTCGTATTTACGCGAGTTAAAGCATAGCTTACCAAACAGTTACCTACTAAGTAAGTGTAGTAAAACTCCAGATCACACAAATAGTATTTTTATTATAAAGTATTCCCAGAAATATATTCGCAATAAATCACATATGAATTCTAGTTATAGTTATTATTACAATAACTATAAGTAGTCTTATCTTATCCTATTATGTATATGATTAATTAACAAATTCTCGCAACAATAACAATCAGTATTCAGTAAGAACTTCGAGATTAATGACTTACCAATAGGAACTGCTGAGGTCTACGCCGATACCAGAACTGATCCTCAAAGGACTCAAACCACCTATTTTATACTGAAATATCCCTTCCAATTCCCTCCAACTGTTATCAGCGTTTACCTCTTTGAAGGAATTCAAATATAACTTCCTTTTAGGAATAAATGTAGTTTTATTTTAACAATACTAGAAAAACCCTAACACAATCTTAATAAATATTACATAATTATATAATTCTTATAATAACATTTGTTAATTTTTACAAAGTCCATCTAATTAATACAAATTATCTGTCACTTTATCTTAAGGTTCAACTGTCAATCAAATAAACTAAATAAAACGTATTAACTTTGGAAAAATCATAATCCGACCCAAAATTTTATGCAATTATTATAGTTATATAATTTATGTTTTAGATTTAACATTTTGCAATTTATAATAATCAACAGTGCACAATTTGAATTACAAAAGCTTTTAAATTTGATCTAACGATTAGAAAACCCATAAAATTTAAATCGAACTAAATAAATAAGCGATAATTATTGATATTAAATTTATATTCCAAATTTGCCATAATCATTAATATTTCTTGAAATTTGACCTAACAATCGGCCATTCTGATAAGGTGTATGGCCTCATACACTTTCTAAATTTGACCTAACATAAGTTAAAGGTACTTACTATCATGGGGCACTTAAAAAATAAGTTTGAGGCAAATGAAGTCTAAATATTCTCAGCACGCTCAGCGTGACCACCATAGAAATGCGTTTTGTCTACACAAGAACAGACATACTGACTTTGCTTTGCCATTTTGTCTACTCTTCGTAAAATGAAACTATTTCTACGGTGTTTATGGTAAGCGTGCAGATGGCATATCGTACGTAGACTTCGTTTGTCGCAGCCCGCCTCTTTATTCAATCTATTTAAACCTACTATATTCTATGAGTAATATTTAAAAGCCTAACCACGAGCTTGTCATGTCTAAGGAGGGTCATAGGTTTTTTTTCAAATTACTTCAAAAGTTACTGTCCGATTTTGTTAAAAATAATTTTCCTAAAGAGTATTTAGTATGATCTATCAGCATAGAACATTGAAAGTTTCTAAGTCTCATAGTTTAGAAACGCCAGGGGGGGAAACACCAACCTATAAACCAACCAACCAACTTATAAACCACTTTGGAGGCCGATCACTCAAAAATGGTTGACTTTGTAAAAAAGTCATGTACAAAACCTTGCCTTTATTTTAAAATACCTATTAACCGATACCCTACACGATGGGGTAGAATGAAAAAATATTTTTCATCCCCACTTCATGGAGTATCATCACATGCATGGAGAGCCACCCCTAAAATATAAAATTATTATTATTTTATGATTCCAAATCTGAGATTTATGCACAATCTATGACAATACCAAATTTCATCCATTTATATACATAATTATTGAAGCTAGAAGTGCGGACAGACAGACATGCAGACAGACAGACAGACAGACAGACGGACGGATAGAGCGAAACTATAAGGGTTCCTTATATATACGGAACTATAAAAAAACGTATCACTTCTCGTCTATGTTAGCTTGAAATTTTAAAGGGCGCACAAAACGTATTATAATGCTTTTATTAACAGTCGATTTGTCTCACAAAACTTATACTCGGTTTTATTAACAACAATAACAAGTTTCACTGAACTCTTAATAAGCCAATACAAACAAGTTCCAAGTACACTTACGTGAATGTCAGCCGAAGAAGGTCGTGGAGTTGGCAGGCTGCCTGATGGCCTTCGATCCTACAGCTGACTCTAACGAGCTGAAGGGTAGAGAGAGCAAAAAAAAACAAGAAAACTAAGTTGCAAATAGTAGATTGTCGAGTAACGAATTAGGGTCAGTTCACATTGCGACGATACGCTACGCTACGCGCTGGATTTTTAAGATAGCTATTAAAAATTGAACTTTATTTTAAGGTGTCTGGTCTATTTTTTAGAAAGCTAGTATAAACATTTTATTTGTTATTGTCAAACGGTTCGGAGTGCTAATTTCGCTCAATCACAAATGAGATACTTATTGCAGATAGGTAGTAGCTTTTTGAAATAAATTGTCTTATAATTACATTACGCGGGGAAGTCTTTTTTGGGCAATTCAAAACATATAGTCTCTAAGGCTGAGGCCCCATTAGTTGCGTTGTGTCGCGACGTCACAATACAATGTGTTAATCCGTTGCGACGATCCGACGCGACGCAACGTAACCCACTAATGGGGCCTCAGCCTAAGCCCGGAGATTGACAAAAAGTACCTTATCACTAAACCTTACATTTTGTTCCATAATACATTCATTATGTTCATTATAAAACTTTTTTTAAATGTTTTACTAAGGATTATTTAAAATTGGAGGTCGCCCTGTATTCGAAATTGTCCATAATTTAACCTTATATGGGTTCTTTTGCGTCTTAGATAGAAAAAAAAAATATATATTTATAAACGTTGTGACAGATTGACAAATGAAACGGTGTAACAAAATTGTATAATGATAGTGTGTGTTAATAATCTGAGGTAGTGTGGTTTGTTGCTATTTTTGTTATTTTTATGTATTATTTAAAAAAATATTAAGTTTCTGCAAACCCACTTCCACATAAACTTTAATTTACCGGCCAAACTTCATACTATTCTGGTTGCACAATTCTGGTAAAACTGTACTGAAAGTTTTCGCTTCACGTATTAATTTAATAAGTACCTGGGAGAACGAGCTTTGCTCGGTATTTAGTAGAACGATAAAATAATTAAAAATAAATAAAAAATATGTAAAAGAAAAAGAAATAATAAGAATCACAAAAATATTTATCTTACCGGGATTAGAAACCACCACATTCCGAATTTCCTAAAAATGCAAGAAATATACGTAGTTACGCGTGCCAAGCTGCCAATCAGCATGAAGTAAGAGAGTCGAAATTATTGATATAATATTGTTGCACGACGAAATAAAAAAACATATATTGCTTAAAAATGCGCAGTTTTTAAGGGATAAGACTTAGCTAGATCGATTTTTCTCCCCCAAAACTCCCTGCATACTAAATTTCATGGTAATACTTGTAGCCGTTGTCGAGATACCGATTATATATATACAAGATCGTCTCGTTTAAAGTATAAGATAAACAAATCCAAATAAATAGTGCTATTTAATTTTGATCATAATAACCGTTACCCGGCAGGTTTCAGTTTCAGGTTGTAACAAAACGTCAAAATATTAATCATGCGCATTAATTCCGAAGCTACTTAGCATAAATCGTAAATTATCTTAAATCGAAATATTAGCTGAGCTCATAATTAATGATTAAACATAATAGGGGCATAACTGTATTATTTTATCTTCAAAGATTTATGCTTAGCTAGTTACTTCGCTGTTCATCAAGATAATAATTCAATTAATGTCCAACATCTGTGATAAAGTTTAGTCAGTAGAAGTGGAAGAACTTAGTTACTAAAATAGTAACGGGAACCTACTATTACCAGAATTCGGTAGATACTATTTCTCTTTGTTTCACAATATGTAATTTTCTAACGAAACTTAGAAATACAATCAAAGTATTTAATACTCGTTACAAAACAACGTTGCTAATAGCTATTTGCGTTAATTATATACACAAAGCTTAACGCGGTAAATTCAAATTCACTGATCGTGATACGTAAGTCATTGCTTAGTCTAGCCCATTTTGGCTGAGAGCCGAGACCGAGATTTCGGCTCGATTTTTGGCCGAGAATGCCGAGTCCGAGTTCTCGGTCGGACATTACAAAATTATAAAATATCTTCCTAGTAATGTTTGACAAGCGCTGAATTAGTTAAAGCTGACGTGTATGGGCGTGAATTGGCATTACTGTTTATGTCAATACTAGCTTTTGCCCGCGGCTCCGCTCGTATAAATACAGTATCCCACGGGAACACACTTTTTCGGGATAAAAAGTAGTATTTTGTGTTAAGTGTTTTAATCCAGAGCCTAAAATAAAGCCATACCAAATTTCATCGAAATTCGTCCAGTCGTTTTCGCGTGGAAGAGTAACACACGACCATCCATCCATCCTCACAAACTTTCGCGTTTACTATAGTAGTAGGATGAAATTGATCCAATCGGTAGCGTCAAGTCGATTGCAAGATATGCAGTATAAAGCAACTGCAAAGGTAAATTGTATTTGTATAGAGATATATCTTGTATAGACAAGGGATCAACGTAGAATATTAGTATACTTGTAATCCTAAGGATAATTGAACATAAGATGTTTTCAAAATGACATGACAAAGTTGACACTGAGTAGGTGAGCATACAACCGCCTAAATCCCCAGTTTTAAAGCGTCGCGCTTAAGGCTTAGTCAAATTGATGTGTAAGATAAACGTTGATCTCCACATAAATTGGATTTAAAGTGCATCATGTCACAATAAATATTCTTTGCCCTTGTTTATTTTAAAGGATAAAAAAACAATGTTCTTCCAGGACGGTTCCATGGTTCAGTCGCTATTGATCTATTGTAAGACAATATTAAGCGAAAAGTGATTAGTTGATTGGGTATCCGAAACACCAGTGCGTTTTTATTAATCGTTTCCCGTTGTTTTCAGAGCATCATTTCTATCCGTGTGTGTCCGTCGTCGGGTGCCCTCAGATGAGAATCTCAACACCGATTATGCGCCCATACAGCGTTATCCAAGGTACAATATCTACAAAGTTCCTGCTCCACCAGTTTCTAAACATTTTCCTTGCACTAAATATTTAAACAAAGAAAGTGCAACGACGCGGCGTTGTTAAGCGATTTTAATCTTATATGCCTGGTCGAGCGGCTGTTCGATTGTAGTATGGACATGTTATCATGGATAGTGTTTTTATTTGTATTCTAAAACTGTTTGTACAAAATATAAGGTTTTAAATTCATGCTTGCATGTTTTTGTTTTAAATAATAATTGTTTAATTTGTAAAACAACAATATGAACATTTGCACGCCGTATCAAAGGCAGAATAAGCAAGAACAGAATTTACAATTGTAACACCTTGAAATTGTACCTTATTTGAGCAAATAAACATTATCTATCTATCTATCTAGAATAATTGGAAAATTAGGATCTTTGCGAATATAGTAGGATTATTACTAAGAGTAGGATTTTTCTGACCAATCTGAATAAACGTGGTCTAAACGCACTCCTTGGAACAGCCAATCAGTACTCAAGTTTCGCATATTCCTAGTATTGTCTGGTTTTTTAGAAATATCCTGAAAATTATCAGGAAGTATGACGCCACCTTCCTGATAATTTTCATCTCAGAATCAAAAAATCCGGCTTTTTGCAATCATCCTACGACATAATTATACGTAGATGAATTAAGCTCAACTTCTTGACTCTTGTACAACAAATTAAGCTTACATCTTCTTAATATACAAAAATTGCTTCACTTCCAAGTTCTAATATACCAGCTTAACTGGAGTAGCAACCGCGGCCTCACAGAAAACCGGCATCATACTGTGTTCAGGTTCGGGCAGCCTGCCCCGGTACCTGCCGAGGTGTGCGCACACGACGCCGACCTGGAGTGCTCGTACTTCCGTCGGCGCCCACGCAGCGTGTGCTCCCAGCCTGACCCCAAACGCTACACCTGGATGCCAGAGGATGAAGACTTCACCCGGATGGAGTGGCCACAGTAAGATTGTTGATATTATAGTAGGGCCGTACCGGTGTGGAAATTAGGGGCAACGCCGATGTTGATCAAACAAAATATTGAGCACTTTGATCATCCTGACAATATTTTCGTATTAGGTACTAGCTTTTGCCCGCAGTTCCGCCCGCGTAAATACACTATACCATGGAAATACTATACTTTCTCGGCATAAAAAGTAGCCTATGTGTTAATCCAGAGCTTAAACCATATCAAATTTGATGCAAATCCGTTAAGTAATTTTTGCGTTAAAGAGTAACAAACATCCATCCATGCATCATAAAAAGTAGCCTATGTGTTAATCCAGAGCTTAAACCATATCAAATTTGATAAAAATCCGTTCAGTAATTTTTGCGTTAAAGAGTAACAAACATCCATCCAAGAGTAACATTCATCCATCCTCACAAACTTTAACATACTACACGCGCACTACGTACATAAAAAATCGGCCTCTTTTGTTTGGCAATGCTCCGTCTTCACTTTTTCTTGTACTACACAGCTGGAATAAATTTATTTTAGAGATAAGCAGTACCTCTAAAATATATCTGTCGTCTATATTTCTGTGTATATTTTTGTAAATCAATTATGTGTACAATAAACTGTTAAAGAAAAAAAAATACATGCATGTATGAGAATCTGATATAAAATGTATATATAATAATATACATTTTATATGTAATAACTTCGTCTTGTGTTGTTAACAGCACCTAATTGGAAACAATTGATAAGTTTCTAGACGCTTCTAACAAATTTGTATACAATTTATTATTTCATAAAGTTTCACAACAACACCCGAAATAATTGCGTCGGAAAACAATATCGAAATCGCTTTCCAAACATTATAATTATTTGAAACATGATCAATCCCTTTGCCAATTTGGTTAGATAATAAATTAATAAGTGGTTTCCTAAAATTCCACAAGTATCGAATAAAATCTTTGGTTTCAAATTACCGAGAAGAAAAAATGCATTATTTTAGATTTATTTACAAAATCTGTCAAACATTCGAATTACTGAGACACAAATTAGGAGCACTTAGAATTTCGTACATTTACTTTTTCACTCGCGCTACTTGTCTCTTTAACTCGCGTACGAATTGCTAACACGTTTACGCAGGTATGTGCTACAAGCGATGAGTCAATCTACGAAGTTTTACGTGCTCCGCGACCGCACTTTACGTTTAAATAATCTTCATTTAAGAAGCTAATAATCAGCATTTAAGAAGAATCATGAAAAACTATTATGTAGCTATTATTTCTCGAATAGCCTAAAATAATTAAAAACTTTATACCTACCTCATCAAATTCCTTCCTTATTTATCCGTTCCTTCAAATATTAAATCCAAGTTAATTTGATATCCTAACATTTTTCAGATCGGTAATAGAAGATAACGCGGGGTGGCCGCAAAATTATAACATAGAACAGATCGCCTCTGTCAGCAGAGGCGGCTCCCTGCCTAGACCGCCTTCTATTATACCGTGAGTATATAGCCGCATAGTCTATATTAAATAGGCTTAGACTACGTTTCCACGAGTGTTTTTAAGTGGTCTCGACAGAAAAACCAGCACTGTAAATCAGTGCTGCCAATGCAAAGACTCCGACTTACCCGTTTTACCCTTGACGAAATTACCCGATTTTACCTGAACCCCCAGCCGCCTGCGCTGTGGTAGCAACCGACTCCAAAACTACTTCTTCTTCTTTTAATTATGGCAACCTCGGTGTGTAGCCAATGTGAGAGTGTTTTAAGTAGACTTTGATCTAATTAATTCAACAATGAATTGTCATTTGTCAATTGACAAATCTATAGAGGTAAATTGAGGTAAATTGACAAATTATTGACATTGAATGAAGTTTTGCCGGGGAATTTAATGTGTGACGTTCTTGTTTTTGTATTTCCTCCATAAATTTGTGTTATTTCGGTTCTTAATGTGTAATATTGGTTATATTTACAGTGTAAATATAACTGGGTCTTTAGTCAAGTTGCATTAGATAATTTCGACAGCGAAGTTCGAAATTATAAATGTATGGGATTTGACATAGGCCATCTCTACGTGACATGTCGCTTGCGATGCCTTATGTCAAATTCCATACATTTTGTTTTCTAACTTTGGCGTCGAAATTATCGAATGCATCTTGACTAAAGGCCCCGTGCGGGAATACACTACAGCTGAAAATTGTGTAGGGTTGTCAAATCTGACATTTGACAGCTGACACTTCGTTTTTTTTTATTTATATATGGCATCGGCTTATAACCATTTGCCAGTGTCAAGTTAAAAAGGCGAGAAGCCTTTCTGTACAGGACTGTATAAATTCACAGGGGTTCAACCGCCGGCTCAGATTAGACTCGAAGATAGCAAGGTTACACCGATTTGGGCAGAGCCGGGGCGATAATAAAACACTTATTTGAGGAGAACGATTTTCACTTTTTTCGCTTTGCTTACCTGGCTCATGGCAATGCCGTATAGAGAGCCCCGCCCGTACGCCTCTTTCGGGCCGATTCGCTATCTAACTTTTACCTCTCTATACGGCTATTTTCCATAATTTTCCCTATTTTTCATGAGCCAGGTGAAGCAAAACGCGTTGTGAAAAATTCTTTATTGTAAAAACCATATACATAAACCCTTATATACTAGAGACCTTATTCTATAAAAAAGATATGTGCAATTTACAGCTTACCATATAAGAAATGTTCTACATTTTTACCATTATTTTCTTAATAACTATTTAACCCTTTATTATATATTCTTAATCGTTACGCTACACGTTAGGTATTATGTTTATTTACACAAATCAAAAAAAGCTACGTTAAAATTAGCCTTAGTTAAATATATATAAGCAAAATAACCTGCACTTGATAAAACACCATATAACACGATTTTTACACACTGATGCCATATAAATCTATACATATAGTCACCGAGTATTCACTATTATAGTTTTATGTACTGTTTTAATTATACGTTTATCGTTCACATTTAAATTCACTCATGTTTTACGTTACGAGGCCGCTGTCCTTAACATCCTCCCCCCGGCGCAGTAGCCAGGGTCTACGCAGCCTCCTCAGGTGACTGCGGGCTCGCCGATCCCGCCGTGGACTGCTCCGGTGACTGCGAGCTGCTCGAGCTCGCTATAGGCTGCTCCGGCGGCGACTGCGGGCCGTTCGCGCCCGCCGCAGACTGCTCCGGCGACTGCGAGCTGTCCCTGCTCGCTGTAGGCTGCTCCGATGCTCGTTCCGCGCCCGGCGCCGTCCCCGGCGTTGTCCGCTCCGCTCCCGGCTCCGTCTGCTACGCCAGCGGTCGCAACTGCAACTGCGGCGCCTCCTCCAGCACCGCCAGCTTCGACGTCGGCCTCCGGAACACGCCACTGCGCGTGCGAACGTCCGCACAGCGCACTTGTCCGTCCTGGCCGGGGTAGACTCGGTGCACGACCCCCCGCGGCCACGTATTACGCGGCAGCGTCGGGTCGACCACGACAACCAGGTCCCCCGGTACAAGGGCTCGGTTGCTCTGCGGGGCCCCATAGCGTGGTGTGAGCGTGGGAAGGTATTCCTTCACCCAGCGCCTCCAGAACTCGTCGGCAAGGGCTTGCGCGACCCTCCATGTTTTTTTGTCCGCCGGCACACACGGTCCGACGTACGGCAGTCCGGTGGACGACCCGAGGAGGAAATGATTCGGTGTAATCGCCTCCGGGTCGTTGGGGTCCACCGATACGTGAACGAGCGGTCGAGCGTTCAGTGAGTACTCCGCCTCGGCCATCAGTGTCTGGAGTACCTCTTCCCTGGGCGACTTCTCGTTCAGTGTGGCTAGCAGGGCGGTTTTCACTGACCTCACCATTCTTTCCCAGGCACCTCCTTGACTCGGCGTCCCGGGCGGTGTAAACTTCCACTGCATCCGATGAGTGAGGCCCAGCTGAGCCATAGCCGGCGCCCACTCGGCGTACGCCTGCCGCAGCTCGACGTCCGCGCCTCTAAAATTCGTCCCATTGTCGCTGTACATGACTGCCGGCCATCCTCGCCGCGCAGCCATTATTCTCATTGCCATCAGTGCAGAGTCCGTCGACAGCGAAGCCACCAGCTCCAGGTGGACCGCCCGCGTCGTCAGACATGTGAAGAGAGCTCCCCACCTCTTCTCGTGACGTCGGCCGATGGTGACCGTCATCGGGCCCAAACAGTCGAGACCACAGTACGAAAATGGTCTCTGGAACGCCCCCAGGCGCTCGGCTGGCAGGTCTCCAGTTGGCGGGGTCCTCGGGTGTGCCCGTCGTAACCGATAGAACGCACATTGGTTCATGATAGTACGCACCGTCGGTCGCAGCTTCAATATCCAGAATTTCTGCCTGAGGTCGTTCACGACTCTCTCGCGGCTCCCGTGTTTCGCTCTGGCGTGCTCCCTTGCCACCAGTAACCTTGTGAAGTGATGTCTTCCATCCAGGATGATAGGGTTCTTCATTTCGGCCGGCACCTGAGCTGCTTTGATCCTTCCGTCTAGTACGAGCAGCCCGTCCTTGTACACCGGGTTGAGCCGGTACAAGGAGCTCCATCTAGGCACCGTCTTGTCACTTGCCATCTTCTCGATTTCTTGTGCGAAGCTGTCTCGTTGTGATTTTTGATACCACAAACTCTCGGCCCTCTTCAGGTGTCGTACGTCGAGGTGGGCCCGACGATCTCGGCACTTCTCGATGAACAGCAAGACCATCGCCGTGCATCTTACGAGGCGCTCGTAGTTTGAAAGCGCGTCACATCTGGTAGACAGCTCAGCTCGCTCGCCTCAGTGGTGTGGAAGGCGACGTATTCTTCTTGATTTTCAATTCTAGCGGGACTCTCCGTGGGCCACTCGTTCATCGGCCTGCGCAGGAAGTCCGGCCCCTGGAACCAAGGGTCCTCGTCGCTCTTCGGAACTTAGCCCGTTCTGGTGGCTAAGTCGGCGACGTTGCTCTTCGTGCTCAGCCATCTCCACTGGTGAACAGACGTCAGCTCGGCGATCTCCCCTAGCCGATGTGCGACGTACGGTTGTGTATTTTCGGCTGCCGTTCTGTATCCAACACAGAACCACTTGTCGCCTCGTGAGTCCCACAGCATGCCCAAGGTCTTCTGCTCGTCTTTGGTGACACGCTGTGTAGTGTTCTCGACCAGGCGGTCTTCAGGCAGTCCCTCTAGTACCCTCCGGTCGTTGCTCGTCCAGCCTCGTAAGTGGAAGCCACCTTTCCTATGTATTTGTTCCACTTGTTCCACGGTCTGCATGGCCTTCTGGTGGTCTGTATAGCTGTCTACGTAGTCATCCATGTAGTGGGCTTCGGTGATAGCGCGATGAGCTTCGGGATGCGATTCGGCAAACTCTTCCGCGTTCCGATTCCGGACTGAGTGTGCCAGGAACGGTGAACACGATGCTCCGAAGATCATTACCACCATCTTGTATGTGGACGGCGGTTCGCCTTCGTCTTCTCTCCACAGGAACAGCTGGGCCGGTTGGTCTTCTTTTCTGACCTTGACACGAAGAAACATCTCTATATATCGGCCTTCACAGCGACGGCTTCCTCTCTGAACCGGAACAGTATCTTCGGCAGTGAGGTCAGAAGGTCAGGCCCTTCTAACAAGTGATCGTTGAGGCTCACGCCGTTTGTTCTCGCTGCTGCGTCGAAAACCAGTCGCAACTTGCCCGGCTTGTTTGGATTTCTAACCGGGAAGTGCGGCAGGTACCATGTGATGTCACTTCCGGCCTCTGTCCCGTCGCATTTTTCCGCATATCCCTTGCTTATGAGATTCTTCATCTGCCCATGATACTGCGCCTCGTCCAGGGGGTTCTTCTTGAGCTTGTGTTCCAAGTTCTTGAGCCTCTTTAGCGCATTGTTGTAGCTAAGAGGTAGCTTGACGCCGTTCGTGCGCCACAGAAGTCCCACTTCAATTCGACCGTCTTCCGTTCGTTTGGCCGTTCTGCCAAAGAGGTCGATGGGTCGCTGCTCCTCGTCGCTCAGCTTAGTCTTGGACGCTATTCCCAGTGCGTCTATTTCGAAGTGTATGTTCACCATTTCCTCCAGTCGTTCGCCTCGGGTCTCGATCGTAGACACGTGCAGGATGTTCTCGTGTTCTTCCTGCTTTATGAGGCGTCTGGGGATGCTTCCATGGATTACCCAGCCGAGCTTCATCTTCGAGGCTGCAGGCTGGTTTCTCTTGCCGATCCTCAGCTCCCTGGATACAATGAGCTGCCAGTTGTCCGTGCCGATGAGAAGTTGGGGTTTCTTGTCTTCATAGCATATCTCTTCGTTCTTGAGATCGTGCAGGTGAGCAAGTCGAAACAGTGATTCCGGGACGGACTGAGTAAGTAGGTTCAATCCGGCCACGGTTCTCGCAGTGACGTCATATCTGGTACCGTCGTGACCCCGTACGCCAAGTTGTACGAGTCGGCTTTTTTCTTCCCTTCTCTCGGCATTGATCCCATGCATTCTCAGCACCTTCGGTGGGCCGTCTGCGCCGATAGCCTTCGTGACGTCTTCATCCAGTAGTGTCACTGTCGAGCCCTCGTCGAACAGCGCGAAGATATCCGCTTCGCCCCGTGCACCGACAACTTGAATTCTTCTCATCTTAAGTTTCACCGCGCGGTCGGAGGTGACCGATGCGGTAATCACGGCGTCCTCTGTCTGCGGGGCGCCGCCGGACCTGTCCTCGTGCAGCAGCGCATGATGAGGCAAGTTGCAGCCCTTCACGCCGCACGGCTTCGCTCTGCAGTTGTATCTTCTGTGCCTGCTTCGTATGCACCGGAAACACAGCCCTTCCTTTTTGACCGTGTCCCATCTCTTTTGTATGCTCAGTTTCTTGAAAGCAGCGCAGCGAAATAGAGCATGATCTTCGGCACATATCGGGCACTTCGTTGACTCTTCGCGTGTTCTCTTTGGGTGGCTGCGACTCGGCGAATCCCTGCCCTCGTCTGCTATCGCGAAGACTGGCCTTCTCGTTCGGGCTTCGTTCTTGTTAGGAGGTGGACGCGGTGTTTCCTTCTTCGGTGCCGTGCTGAACCCGTAGCGCAGCGCCCTGTCCGCTTCTCTCATTAAGAATTCAGAGAGAAGGACGACATCGGGCTCGTTCCTGAAGCGCGACGTCTCTTCTGCGTAGTCGTACCACTTGCTCTTCTCGTATGGGCTGAGCTTCTCCAGGATGTCTCTCGTGAGCATCGGGTTAAAGAGGTACCCGTGTCTCAGCTTCCTCAGGATGGCTACCATGTTCTGAATCTTCACTGCAAATTGGTTGAGTTCTGCCGCCGAACCTCCGAGCCTCGGTATCTTCTTCAGGTCTTCCATCATGCGATCGACCGTAACCTCGGGTCGACCGAAGCATTGTTCCAAGGTCTTCATGATTTGTTCAGGCGGCATCGCGACGCTCAGCAGTGGTGCCACGGCTTCTCTTGCTTCTCCCCGTAGGCAGCTTCTCAGACGAGCTAAGTTCTCGATCGGCTTGAGCTTGTAGAACGCAGTGGTATCTTCCATGGCTGCTTTGAATGGCAACCATTCAGTGGGAGCGCCCGAGAATATGGGCAACTCCGTAGTGTGGCGCGACTGGCGTTGGTTCAGCAGTTTATCCAATGCTTCGGCAAGTTGTTCCACTCCATTAGCCCTAGACGTGGGCGGTGTGGGTGAGCGTGGGCGGCGTTGCTGCGGCCACTTGAACCTCGTCTTCTGGGCTCCCTTCGGTGGCATGTCTTCTGGCTTCGGCGTCTCTCTTTCTTCCATCGATGTCGGCTCTTGTCTAGCCTCTTCGGGTTCGGGACCCTGTTCGCTTAGCCAGGCTCGGACACGTTGCTCCACCTGTTCTGATGGCTCGTCGTCGTCGGGGCTGCTACCATCTTCTGCAGCGGCGACGTCAGCGGCGAGCTTCTTCTTTATAAGTTCTGCTTCGATCTGCAGTTCCTTCTTACGAAGAGCGGCGAGTTTCTCCTCCGCCTCGTAATGCATACGCGCGACGACACTTGCTGTCGATCGACGCGATCTAATTGAAATAGCCTTATTTCTGGCTAGGGTTTGTACTTCCGAGGATGCAGGCGCCTTGCTGGTACCTGGTCTCGGTTTCAAAATAGTTTGAAGCAGATCCGCTCTTCCCTCGGTCGGCGGCGGCTGGCTCGTAGCGGCAGCGGACGGCGATCGTGGCGGATCCGGAAATCTTCGTGGTTGCTGCTGGTTCTCCTCGGCCCCACTCTGACTTCTTGTCATAACCATCTTCAAATGTTAATCTTCAAATGTTAATCTCAAATGTTAATCTTCAATGTTAATCTTCAATGTTAATCTTCAATGTTAATCTTCAATGTTAATCTTCCTTTTCAAGAATCTTCGGGAGGTTTTTCCGATGAAAAATCTGCGAATCCTTGCTTCCGTTCGCAGCGGTGTATCCTTGTATCCTCGAGTCCGATCTTCTGAGTCCAATCTAATCCCTGGCGTTGATTCCCGTTGATAAGTCTTGATAAATTTTCCAATGTTCCGACTTGATAGAATTCTTCTATCTTGAATCTTCAAAAAATTTTTCTATGTTCAGAACAGCTGACGAAAATTTTCTAAGTCCAGTCTTCAGTAAAAATTTCTATCTTGATTCTTCGGAAATTTTTCTGTGTCCACAACAGCTGTTCAAATTTTTCTATGTGCCGTCTTCGTTATTTTCAACTTGATATGGACTTCGAATTTTTCTTCGATCTTGAAATTCGGCTCGGCAAAGGACCTCGCACTACTGTACAGGACTGTATAAATTCACAGGGGTTCAACCGCCGGCTCAGATTAGACTCGAAGATAGCAAGGTTACACCGATTTGGGCAGAGCCGGGGCGATAATAAAACACTTATTTGAGGAGAACGATTTTCACTTTTTTCGCTTTGCTTACCTGGCTCATGGCAATGCCGTATAGAGAGCCCCGCCCGTACGCCTCTTTCGGGCCGATTCGCTATCTCACTTTTACCTCTCTATACGGCTATTTTCCATAATTTTCCCTATTTTTCATGAGCCAGGTGAAGCAAAACGCGTTGTGAAAAATTCTTTATTGTAAAAACCATATACATAAACCTTTATATACTAGAGACCTTATTCTATAAAAAAGATATGTGCAATTTACAGCTTACCATATAAGAAATGTTCTACATTTTTACCATTATTTTCTTAATAACTATTTAACCCTTTATTATATATTCTTAATCGTTACGCTACACGTTAGGTATTATGTTTATTTACATAAATCAAAAGAAGCTACGTTAAAATTAGCCTTAGTTAAATATATATAAGCAAAATAACCTGCACTTGATAAAACACCATATAACACGATTTTTACACACTGATGCCATATAAATCTATACATATAGTCACTGAGTATTCACTATTATAGTTTTATGTACTGTTTTAATTATACGTTTATCGTTCACATTTAAATTCACTCATGTTTTACGTTACGAGGCCGCTGTCCTTAACACTTTCGTTTCAATTTTCAACACTGCATTTCTACATCGTCAAGTCTAAAGTCTAGTCAAAGTCCGAATATATAGTCAGAACAGTCCATGAGTCATATCAGTCGATTCAGTAAAGTGGTAGAATCTATACTGAAAGTTCCTAGAGAGTTTTGGCGGGAAACACAAAATAGCACGTTTTTAGAAGTTGTACCACTTGCTCACGCTTGTGCACGTTAACGAATATTTAATGGTTAATATTCTACCAATATTACACATTAAGAACCGAAATAACACAAATATATGAAGTCATACGAATTCCACAACGTCACCCATTGAACTCCCCGGCAAAACTCCCAAACACTTCGATTTTCAGCGGGCATTTTCATATATTAACGGGCCTTAGGGCAATCTACCGACAAGTGTCAGTGAGATTATTTGCATGTTTTGTCTCTTTTGCTTAATTTAATGTAAGCAGTGACGAAACTTCCGAATAAGCTATCCGACATTTATTAGAAAACTGGCTGTCCCGACACACGTTCTGTCTTTGCTACGAACTGGAATAAATAAGACGTAATCAAAAAGGTAAACTTAACGCATTTATAAATACTGACCGACAGATGGACGGACGGACGGGCAGCGCAGTCTTAAAAATAAGATCCCGTTTTTAACCTTTGGGTGCGGAACCCTTAAAAAAGAACGACCAAATTACAAGTTCTTCGGACACTTAGTACAGGACCAGATTGACGTGGTGTGGAAGCGTCCATAGATATTATTATTATTAATTACCTAAATCCGTAATATCGTTAGCACTTGGGGCATTTCACGTCAACCGGACAACCAAAAAAATGAGGTGAATTTTAGTAGTTGAACTACCTAGATATCAGTGACAACGGATAAACACCATATAAATGGATTAAATTTTATTTTTCTAAGGATGACACTCGAGGTAAAAGGAAATAAAAACGAAGCTAAGGGTTCCGCACTAAACAGCAAAATATCGCGTTTGTTTTATGGGAGTCCCACTTAAACATTTATGTTATTCTGTTTTTAGTATTTGTTGTACTGGCGGCAACAGAAATACATAATCAGTGAAAGTTTTCATTATATAGCTATAATGGTTCGTGAGATACAGCCTGATAACAGACAGACAGATGGTCAGACTGACATACGGACGCGACGAAAGGACTGCGGAGTTTACGTAATAATTCCATTTTCACCCCTTTGGGTACAGAATTCTAAAAGTGATGGTATAAGTTCATCATAATTATTTTTACAGAATCACCTTTTACCAAATAAAATGATAATATCCAACTCCGCAATCTTTTTGAAGCTTGATGTTATTACACCGATTTACTTGACAATAAAAAGTAATGAAGCATATATATGAAATATATAAACGAAATATGTATGAACGAAAATACTTACGAGGTGAAAATGTCAATAAACATTCCTTAGGGGGGAACGAGTATTTGTTCACCGGGCGACATTTCTTAAGGGCAGTTGTTTTTAGCATAATGTCACCAAGGAGATGGGCTTAAAAAGGTAAAATCATTAAAAGTCTTTTATATAAAAAATGTTTGAAAATAAAGCATCTATTAAAAGCTTAAATTAAGTATAGTCAGCGCACAGATAGTTTATTGTAAGTCGATTTATTTGTTGTTACGTTGTTATCCAGTAGTCCGTAATATAGGCTTCTATTATTCCGAAAAAAGGATAAGATCACTAAAGCGCGGTCGCGGATCACGTAGAATTTCGCATGATTATAATATTGATATCACGTTTACACAGGTTCGCGATAGGAATGCGATAGCAATATAATCATGCGCGACGTAGCGATGAAGTTATGTACGAAATACCACGTGCTCCGCGATCACACTTTAAATGCGCCAGCAATCTATTGATTAGCAAAAACGTTGAATGTCACCGTAGAAATACTTAATTTTTTAGAAAAATAAACGTGTTCAATTTTCTTTGATAAATTCAAAAAGCGGTTCTTCATCCAAGACATTCCCCGGTCGGCACGTTCGGCAGCACACTTTATTGGAAGCTCGAGAATAAATAAATATATCGATTCTCGTCGCTGGACAATACCTAAGTACCTTTAAATAGATTTCTGCAGCGCAATGTCTAAAAGAAAACGCTTGACGACCTCAGTGCTCGTGGGTGCTCAAGCCGGGGGTCGCGGGTTAATATAAAAGTATTAAATGTACTTCCCGTTGTCTGGTCCCCGTAACACAAGTTCTTCGAGTACTTAGCACGGTGCCAGATTGACGTGGTGTGAAGCGTCAATAGATATTATTATTAAACGCTTCGATTTTATGACGACGCACGATAGCTCTGCGTCTTAATATGGTGCCTAATATGTTAATTAATGCTGAATATGCTATTGTTAGAATATATTCTCACTACCCAGTGAAAAACTTCACAATAAATATTATGTAGTATGATACGTTATAATTCATAATATTTATTACCCGTCCAAATTAACACACATGGAGCTCCAAGTGTGTCCGTAATAGCTGTTACGTATAATTAATTTGCCATTTGGTTTTCGTCGCAATAAACTTCGCAAGGGTTCGCACTAAATGGAGGTCTGTAGTTTGTACTTAGCCCTATCATGGGAAACCCGTATGAACACATTATTATCATAGTATATGTATAATACGTATATGTATCCTTATATTCGTTTATGGCGTGCTTTATGACGCTATTAGGCTGGCCCTAGATGGGGCATTGATCAACCGCATCATATAGTTTTAATACAATTTTCTACTATGGTTTTGGCAAACTATAACAAACACTGAATGCATTGTTATTATATAATAATTTCAATAGCGCCCTCCACACGTAAAGTTCGGACCGCGGGAGCACGAGCCGTTCCAACTCTCGCTCCGAAACGTACATGTAGATGCGCAGGGCTGACCGATCTGACATAATTATCGGTACGAACACAGGTTTTACAGTTTGAGCACGCATCCCGCGTGAACGCAAAATAGAACATGTCGGTTTGGAGTTACTACTGACAGCAAAACTTTTAACATTTGATAAACTGCAGTCTAAACTGTTGAAGTCACATTATCACACACATATTGGAACGTTTGCCTAATATGTTAGAGCAGTCCAAACTGTGGGCGCATTTTAATCGTTATTAACATGAAGTTTAATAACGGTTAAAAATCCGCATTCCAAACCACACAGATTCATCCGCGGTTTGTAACACAGTCTCAGATGGGTGGTCCAAAATGTACGTATGGAAGGCCCTTTGATGCAACCGATTACGATCTTGTCATTAGCGATCACTTTACTATAGCCCTACTTCTGCATCTATTTCCATCCACTAGTGGCACCCTGAAATCATATCAAAGTGTTTGTTGGTGGGTACCGCTACCGCTGTTAATTATGGCTACATAGAAGCTATGTGAATGCTGGTTTAAATAATAGTGGCACTCTGGTAGTGCTGGCAGAAGAGGAAACAATAGCGCACAGACAAGCATGCGGCGCGGGACCCGCCCGCCCAACCCTACCTCATACCGCGCCGGTGTTGGTAGCAGTGTTGCGAGTTCAATGGTTTTTCCTATCTCAAAAAATGCCCAGCTCGCCTAAAGAAGTAAAACTACTTGAGGCTTTAAAATAACGATCACAGTCCTTTTTCACGTAATAATCCCACATTATATTGGGACTACATTGTGCGGAATCCGGAAGGCCGGAGAAAATTCAGAGCATTGAAAATAGAACTCTGGTCTCGTACAATAGAGTTGAAAATTGAACACATAAGTGTTCATCAATTCAGTTATCAGATTTGACGTTGCCATTTAACTTGACACTCGTGTGTTCGATTTTCAGCTCTATTATATGAGTCCAGAGTTCTATTTTCCCGGCCTTAACTGATGTATTTGTGTTCTAGCTGCCCCGCCCATACCCCGATACCCCCGCCGCCCCCGCCACCGCCCCTCACCATACCACCGCACAGGTAATTTATAAATTATGCAACATATTCCCATACAATTTACATACAAGCATAATAAGATACCTAGTACATGCTAAGTGTTAGGATGAACTCTTTGAAAGTGTCAAAGTATTTACAATCGTACAAAAAGCGCACTCTATTCCTAAATAGCCATTGAAGATTGCACCTACAATTGATTTTCTTATCTTGCACTGTCTATGGGACGTAATTTGTATACCTTTTATTATTTTATGAGTACACTTATATTCTTTAACATTTTACTGTACATTATTATTCCAGTTACTATTTTCCGCTACACACCAAAATGATAAAACTACACTGTTCGATCACAGTAGACATAATATTTGGTATGAGGGCGTGCGCCGATTCGGGCGGTCTAGTATGGGGATGTAGTACTGTATACGATATATATACTGTGACCGAAATGTACAGTTTTATCTTTGTGGTGTGTAGCGGGCATAAGTTATTTTTCTTTTACACAACGAACTATTGTTGTACAGAACGAAGCATGTATCATTCGCCCGTTCCCATACGTTGACGACATTCGACGACACTGTCATGCCCGCTGCGGTCGGTGGCAGCAGATTCCGTCGAGACTGCGAGCGACTTATCGACGGGCGACTGGTTAAGGTGGGTGTTTTATTAAATTACTATGTATATAATACTAGAAGTCGCCCAGTGGTCGAAATTCCCCCATTATTATGGATTAACATGAATTATCATTCATGTTCATCCGTTTGCCTGTTTGATAGAATAAATAAAAAAATTTAAATTCTAAAATAAAATCTAAACAATGATTTGTGACAGATTGACAAACGTTAACGTGTGACAAAATTGTATCTGTCAAACGCGCGGTAGTGTGGGTTACTAATCTAAGCGCTAAGGAAGCTGTTGTTATTGTTATTAATTATATGTATTTCCTAGCGATATTTAAAAAAATGCTTAATTTCGACCAGATTAATGCGTCTCAAGCGCTCGTAACTCGGACAGTTCAGACCGCGGGAAATGCACGCGCCGTTCCAACTCGCGCTCCTAACCGAACGTATAAATAAGCGGGGCCGACAGTCCGATCTGGCATGTCGATGACAGCGCATTTTCAACAGCATTCCTGTTGAACCACACGCTATAACGATTTTGACGTATTCATATGTAAGACCCAGGCAGGCCAAACCGTAGAAGAATCGTAATTAATAAAAGTTCGATCCGCAGTCCATACCGCACAGATCCCTACGCGGTTTGGAATACAGTCCGATCCGCGGTCCGACCTGTACGTGTGACGGGCGCTATTGTTTTTCTACATTTCACAGCAAATATGTGACATTTAATTTGAAAACATTATAGGGCGCTATAATAATATAATTATATAATATTAGCTTATAGCTATATGATAGATCTGACAGCTCTTGGTTAATTGTGGTAGGAAGATAGAACGAAAGACAACTAAACGTGTAACCTATAAAGAGACTTATATGATTTAACTAGCGTTTGCCCGCGGCTTCGCCCGCGTAAATACAGTATCCCACGGGAACACTGTACTTTTTCGGAATAAAAAGTGACCTATGTGTTAATCCATAGCTCAAACTACTACTATGCCAAATTTCATAAAAATCCGCTAGCTATAGCTAATAGCTATAGCTGTCTGATAATATAAAATAAATAAAATATATAAAATAAATAAATAAAAAGAAAACTATGTTTTAAACCAGAGCCAATGCCACACCAAATTTACCCCTACCATACCAAATTTCATCGAAATTTGTTCAGCAGTTTTTGCGTGAAGGAGTAACAAACATCTATCCATCCATCCTCACAAATTTACACATTTATAATACTAATAGTATCAGATAGGAGTTTGATTACGGAAAAAGTCACACTATACCTTAATAGCTCCCCACATTTTTCACACAGATTCACAGATTTCGGTGACGGTGGCCAGGTACCATTGAAACCAGGCCAGCTGCGCAGGAGTTATTTTATAGTGCCCAAGTGTGTGCGGAGTCCTTTACTCTTGTTACCCAGTGGGACGGATGACCGACACGACTAGCGAGAGATCAGGTGCAGGATGTCTTTTAACATCCGACGCATGGATCATCTTTCTTGTCAGACAATAATGGACCAAACATAGATTTTTTTTTTGTCGTGCCAACGCGGGAATCAAACCCACGACCGAGAGTCGAGAGTCAAGCACTATACCTTAGTATAGTACGAGTGAGAGTGTAGTGTAGTCTAGAGTGAGTGTGTACGAGAAGTACGAGTATATTTCAAATGAACATAAAAGTGGGTTTTGTGTAAAAAATATAAAATATTAATGTCTTTCTTTCTAGTTGAAGAGGTCGGTTGCAATGAGAGAACTATCTTTCACATTAAATGAATTAAAGTTCGCTTTGAGGATATTATCTAAAGAAGAAGTTTTACTGTAATGAAACTGAACGCTTCTTTTAATTAAACAGTGTTGGTAGAGATGTATTTTTTAACGAAAAGATTTGTGCTATGTTGGTTTCCCTTCTTATATTTAACTAAGATCTAGTATAACTTTAACTTGGTAAAGTATTGAGTGCTTCATAACATGGAATTATAATTAGGGACTGTTGCACAAACTAGTAATAAATTATCAGGTAGCTTATTTGCATGTTTTGTCTCTGTCGCTCGATATACAGTAATAACCGACAAAACTTCTGAATAAGCTATCCTACACTTATTAGAAGATTGTGAAATAGGTTCATAAAGTAGCGTTATATCGTCAAAGCTTCCACTTTGTAAAGATCCCAAAAACTTTGTTAGTAGTAGATACAAAAGACGAGTTGAACTTAATATTATATACTAATCTCATAAAGAGGAAAGATTTGTTTGCATTAAATAGGCTCCGAAAGTACTGGACCGATTTTAATGATTCGCACAGATATAGAGAAGACCACTGAGAAAGACATGGGATACTTTATATCATGTCAGAATGTACGTTTCCCGCGGGTTTCCCTTTTGCGCTGACAAAGTTGCGGCCAAAATATAGTATGTAATAATAAAGGACGCGTGTCAAACGATAATGACGTTAAAGCTAGTAAAAGAGTAACTTTTAATATTATTTCAGCCGGAAAACAAGCCCTACGCAACATTGCCAGTAATGTTCCAGCCGTTCGCCCCCTACCCGCCGTACATACCGGCGCAGGCGGCGCCGATACACTACCCGCCGCCGATGACGCCGATACCCACGCACACGCCGACGGTCCAGAGGCAAACGGAAACGCCCAAAGTTGTAGTGCTAGGTAAATAATTATACTTCACAGTCTACAGGCCAATTTTTCGGCATACTTTACTAAATATAATAAAGACAAAGACTATCAAAAAAACAAAATTAATAAAGTTATCTCTTTCGCATGCCTAGTCGCTCCCAACGCATCCGTGATACATATGCTCATAAACTATTTGCTCCTGCACCGAACAGGAGCAGGATGCTGCTGAGCGGGCACCCATAAGGCGAATAATGAAAAGTTATAACGATAATTTTACTGATATTTATATATTTGTCTTGTCTTTGTCTCAGTTAAAAATGTTTAATTATAATTAATATGAGAATCTTGTTAACATAATACATATTATAACAAAAATATACTGTAACTACTGTACGTTAGCCATATTAATTTAATTGTACCTCTCAAAATACTAATATGAATTAGTCTGTCTTGAATTTAGATGTCAGCTGTCACCGGTTCTGTAACTTAGATTTAGTTTAATTTGACCAAATATTGTATATTGTGGATAACGGTGCTGGTTGCGTAATTACTTTTAAGGTTTTATTTAAGTGTTAGAATTAAGCATATTGCGTAATTGTTTGTTGTCCCAAAGAAAATAAAAATCCAATGAGATATGATAATCAAGGATTACGTCAAATTACCACTTATATGAAAATTCATTATATGTAAATACATATATGTAATATTAAGTATGTAATATTACATACTTTAATTTATATTTAATATATAATTTAATTTATAGTTAATGCAATATAAATTTATATAAATATAATTTTATTTTGCACTTTAGATTCGATTAAAAAGGGAGTGATGAGAACACAAGCTACACAGACTGAAGTATGTTTAGGAAGAAAACCTTTGCCGCCTAACTATTTATCTTTAAGTCCTCGAACTATAAAAAGGGTAAGTTTTGAATAATATCCTGAAATAACTTCTTTATAATACTTTCTTTTAGAATCCTGTTAAATTCGTCTTTGTTTTAGGTAAAAATGGTTGCTGCAGGCGTTCAAACTAATGGTTATACTGTAGGAACACGTAGATTAACAAAGTCGTTTTCTGAAGTAGGAGGCGAAAGATTAGCTGATACACAAAGTGAAATAACTGCTACAGTTGACAGGTTAGCTGTATTTTGATCTACACATCATTTATATAGCTTTCTTGATGAATAATATTAATTCATATATAAATGACAGTATTTTAGGTAATGATCATGAACGATTACATAGGACACAATCAGAAGAACCGCCAAGATCTCCAAGATCACCAACAGTAGATATGCAAACTTCTCCTATTATGCAAAGAAACGATTCTGACGATGTGACGATGTCTTCTGTAAAATCTATTACGTCTTCTCAATTTGATAAATCTTCCGAACTAAGCACCCTTCAAAAACAGGCTCAAGAATATTTCCAACAAAATTTTCAATTTATTCATGAAAGCGACAGAGACGATACTATGGAAGATGATATTGAAACTATTGAAAAAAGTATGGCTTTAAATAGGAAAAACTTAGAATATTTACAACAAGAAATCGCTAAGGAAACTAAGGGTGATAGATCATTAAAATCTATTTTGTCCAAAAGCACTAGTGATGCTTCACAAAAAACTATTAATTCTTCACACCCACTCTCCAAAACATCTACATTTCAATCCGAGCCCTCAACAGAAACTTCAGCTACTACTACTGATGATAGTGAAAAGAATGAGAAAGAAATAATCATCGATTTTGAACCAAGACCAGACGATGAAGCCATACCTTTTACGACATTACGAAAAAAAAAAAAAAGGTTGTTACAAAAAACTATGTCTGAAGGGGAAATTTTATTAGACAAGTAAGTATACAAAATATTATGTCAATAGTTTACCGTTTTAATAAACGTCTACAAGTTTTGATTATGTAGCAGGAAAACAGACACTATGATTACAAATGAGGGAGTCAAAGATGCCCCTATCATGATGTCAACTAGTCATGAAAATATGACAAGGAGAGATCATGAAGAAAATGGAATGTATAAGGAATATATCGCACAAAACTACAGCCAAACACCAATTAAAGATGAAGGCATTTTTGGAGCATTTGAACCAGATGGATCATTTAGGTATTATATGTATAAATTTAAAAAATATATATATATAATTTGAGTTAAGTGATAAGCGATCACCTAGTTTATAACTAGTTCTGCACTTAGTTTTTCTGCATCTAATGTAATGGATAAAAACATTGCCTGAACATTTTAGTTATGGAATTAAATAAATCTTCGGCTTTTATGATTGCTGCTAGCTTCCGTTCATGCTCACTTTTCGTTGTTCTCTTCTTAGTTCTTCAGATGGAAATGCACCTTATGAAGATTTCCATGAAAAATACATTAGTTACAAGCATGAACCATTTAGAAATCGAAGCATAAGTTTTGAAGAAAAAACGGAATGTATCAATAGAGAAGAGATTGCTTTAGAATGGTAGGTTAGACTTTTTGATCTTTAGAAACAATTTCATAGATACTCACAAATAGAAATTAGATTAGTCATTGCATAAGTTTATACAAGTACATTGATAGAGTGACTTAACCAATGGGCTTAGAATTTGACATTCTACATATTATAAGATTTTTTAAAACTATAATTATCTCTCGGATTGCACCATTATTATTGTGTAAATTATTTCAAAAATTTCAGCACAGCGAAGTCAAGTCCAGCCTCGCCTGACCCTGTTACACATGATTTAAGCAGTCAGAAGGTCAAAAGAACCATGGCTAGAAGTAATGTAAATATGCTGACGCCTTTAGAAAAATCATCACCATGTGCATCTAATGAATCTCTTACTGTTGACCAAAGCAGGTAAATTTTATCTTATAAATTGACATAGATTTTAGATAGTTATCAAAGTCTTACGTAAATTTTAACTTTGTTCATGCATAGCTATAAAAACTGACATTCATTTGAAAAAAATAATTTTCAGAGATCATTCAGATGGTTTATGGAATGAGTCTCAAGCTACAGTTCTACAACTAGATTCCGGGACTGATAATGGAACTGTTATAAGGTATGTAAATTTAGTATCTTTATAAAAACTAGTGGTCGCCAAGTAGTTGAAATTTGACCATAATTTATTTAATTACAAAGTTTGAATTTTATTAGGGTTCTTTTATCACAGACGTAAAGCGTCTTAAATACGCAATGAAAATATGTGAATGTTGTCAAAGTAACACCTACTGTTATTAAACAAAGGCATGGTAGTTTGAGTTAGAAAAATATTATTAAGTTCACCCTTCCTCCATTAAACTTTAACTGCGCCAATTTTCATACTCCAGCTTAGAACAATAGAGTAAAAAGTTTTTGCTTCGCGTTTTAATATAATAAATTTATGATACAAAAAGCCTCTGAGAAAACATTATATCGATTTACTCTATTCCAGTTCTTCTGACCTTAGTTCACTTGCCACATCGCCTGGAGTACTAGCATTGTTAACTCCAACGTCTAGAAGAAAACAACTATTACTCTTACAACATCAGCAACGTTCTTCGTTGGATACAGATGCACTAGATGAAGAATTTGATGCCTCTCAGGTATTGCAATATTTTGTTACACGGTTTTTCTAATAATAATGTTTAAAGCTACTGAAGTGACAGGTCATTTATAAATTTATATTTTACATTTTTTTCAGAGTCAATCTCCAACTTCTCCCCGAAATAAGTTAGATCTATCTAATCCAAGTCACCAAACACGAGCATCTTTGTCACCACCTGCAGTTGTACCAAATATTACTTTACCTATAACCAAGCAACCTACGACTTCTAAAATATTGTCTCCTACAACCCCCCTAAAATCTAATCACACTCCAGCTATTGCCATTACACATCCAAGTTTAGATTTAACAGATGTACCATTCAAGAGGACACCCAGTTTTATAAATAAAAAACGTGAAAGAGCACTCAGTCCATCTAGAAGGAGAGATCTACAAAAAAAGATACAACACAAGGAACCAAATAGTAAAATACCGAACCAAAAAAATGAGTCTTCTTCAGAAATTCCGATAGCTAAGGCTGCTGGTAGTGAAACAAGTTTAGCTAGAACAGATTCTGGAAAGTTTACAACGGACGTATCAGAAAGTACAACTACTACAGAAGATTACGTTACTGCTAATTCTGATAGCTCCAAAAAAAGTAATATAAATCTAACTAATAGTATGTTCAAGCACCTTCTTTTATTTAGTAATACTTTAAAACCAATAGTCATGTTACTTATTACATTTTAGATGGCGAATGTAATAATAAAGCTCAAGAGGGATCATCATTCGAAAGTGCATCAAGTTTATACTCATCAACTAAAACAGACAATGTTACCGAAGACTTGATTCTTCCTAGTTTTTCACCACCTCTAGAAATAGGAGACGATTTTATAGTACCTAATTTATCATCACCTCCATTAACTTTACCAGAACGAATATCTAAGCCTTCAGTTGAAAGAATTGAAGTAAAAGCAGATATAACTCCTATTGTGGATCATAGCAGAAGACAAAAGACTGAATTTCATAAATCAAAAGAATCTTCGTCAAAATCGGTAATTGACATAAAAATACAAAAAATATAACAATATAAAATTAAAATAATATTATAATGAAATAAACACGTATATATACATACAATATTGTTAGTATAGTAATTGATTACTAAAACTTAACATAACTTTTTATTTACAGGTTAGTTCATTACGTGATACAATAAGTGGAAAAAGTAGTTCTAGTGGTAGTTACAGTATAACTGGCTCCAATCCCAATGTTACTGAAGATGTTAAGGAAAATCCTGCTGCTAAATCTAAGGAAGCATTAAATAGTGTTATAGAAAAGAAATGTTTGAATAATAAAACAGAAGAAAAAACTAGCCAAATGCCACAAGAAGAACAATTAGTACCTAAAAAAAATATGGTACGAAAACAAAAATTCTTACAAAAGGCTGGTTAAAGTTTTCTTTATATATAAAATTAGGGGGCAAACGAGCAAACGGATCACCTGATGGAGAGCGATTACCGTCGCCCATGGATACCCGCAACATCAGAGGAGTTGCAAGAGCGTTGCCAGCCTTGCAACTCCTCTCAAATGCAAATCAATTACAATACAAGTTTGATTGTATTGTAATTTATTTAATTGTGATTATTCTTTTAGGGATCACTTTCAGACGACGAAAGAAGTGTGCACTATTCTTCTTCTGGATACTATGAGAGCCCTGTTGAAGATGATGACGATGGAGGATTAAGTATGTTTTTTAATTATGGTGAGGCTTAAATATTATTCCGTAATAATATTTTTCACATTTTTTACAGCATATAAGCATTCACAAAAATACAGATCTTCAAACAGACCTAAAAGTTGGTTATCCGAAGATAAAAGAAAGAAAAGGAAAGCTTTTATGTTGGAATTCTCAAAATCTTGTGATGATGCAATATCATCATCGCAAGACAAATGGGATGAAAGGGATGAGTTTGATTCTACCAGCCACGTATCTGAAAATAGTGTTATTAAATGTCCTAGCATGAAATCTCCACAGGATGAAAAGCCAAAAGAGGGTAGAAAGAAGAAAACGCATTTTGCGCAGTCGTCTCCTCGAGATCCTGATAAACACGTTGAAAGAAGTATAAAAGACAAAGATGGTAGAGAGCGAATTGTAAAACGAACTAAATTCAAAGCAAAAAGTCCTACACAGAGTAAACTTTTTGATACTAATCATAGACCGTCCTATTATGATAGAAGAGAATCTGTTGGGTCCAACATTAAGTTACATCTGAATATTCCTACGTCTGATGATTCAAGCGAATATAAAGCTGAAAGTAAGCATTTGCCATATACTTATGTACATTTAATTTACACTTATTTTCATTATAATATTTTTTGCGATGTTACCATATCTCAAACTGTGATTTCAGGAGTTGGGAATGGAAATGTTTCACCTAGAAAGTACAGACGGATACGAGAAAGTCCGAGGAAAAAAACCGGATGTAACTCCAACTCAAAATCTCCTACATCTAGTTATAACTTCGGATATCGGTACGAATTCAAAACATAATATGACCATTTTCATAGAAAAATAAATAATGTTCTCAAAAAATATTATTTTTCAGCCCCCGAAGGAAAAGTGGTTCTAATGAAAGCATATCTTTACCTGGAAGTCTTCCAAGACGAAAACAATCTATTCCTACTTTACCTTGCGTGAGTTCCTTAGAGGCAGAAGATGTGGTATGTTGTCGTAAAGATTCATGTGAACAAATAAAACTAACTCCTTTGCGATATATCAAAAGTCCGACATCTCCAAAACACGGTCGAAAACTTGACAAAGGTCAGTATTCATTTTTAAGCTTACTAATTATGGAAATACCTTTAGATCATTTGTTTTAACCGTTTACCATCCAAAAAAGCAATTTTAGGAAAATTTACACTTTCCAATAACTAACGAATCACAGATTATACTATGTTATCAAAATTTTATGTTTAAAATTACATTAATATGCTTGTCGCGACTGTTTTAAACCAATTGGCTTTGTAAAAAAAAGTAAGTTTTATTAAACAACAGACGGAAAATTTGCCAAGGCGGCTTCAGCAGAATCCCTACGTTCCGTTTCACCAGGGTCAGATTCTGTATTCTATTCAGAACATACCGAACAGAGCTTGGCTGGAGAGGATTGTGATGCCAAAGCTCACTGCCTGCATTGCGGTAAAGAAGTGCACATCGTTACTGCCTCCCATGAATATGAGAGTGTTGAGTCAAGAACATCTCATACTGATGTAAGTTGTCTGACACTTAATTTAATCTAAGTCTATTATAATATAATATCTATGGACGCTTCACACCACGTTAGTTTGGCCCCGTGGTGAGTATCCGTATCACTTGTGTTACGGGTACAAGACAACGGAAATATGTTTAATACTTTCATACTAAACTTTTATTTAAGATTTTTATTATATTATACACATTGACCCAAGAACACGTATTTCTTTTATTCCATGGCGGGATTGGAACCTTACACCTGCGACCTTCTGCCAATGAATGCTTGAGCGCCAATGCGCTAACCACGGCCACAGAGGTCGTCAAAACACACTATGTCTTTAAATCTATTAACATGATTGTACGAGTACTTTAATACACACACCGGCATATTTAGCGGAACATAAAATAAAGGTTTGATATCAGTATCATATAAGGTTGCTGGCTGGTTTATACGTCATTTAGTTTAAAAAGAAATATTTTCAAATTAAGAAAACAACTGAACATCACATTTTATGCAATTGTTTTAATTTTATTCAAATACACCTTATCTGGAGCGAACTTCGAGTATTTCTTCCTTCTGAGTTTGATTTAAAATTTCATTGAAATACTGTTTTTTTGTTAGTTTTTTTTTTAATCGCGTATCTTTTTCGAGTTGAGGACTGAATTATGCCTGACTTAGCTCCAACGGAGATTGCCAGGGCACTCGAAATGCGAAGAAATGGTCAAACCTACAGAGTGATATCCAGAGATCTTCGTCGACCAGTTTCAACGATCCATCGCAGTATCCAACGATTCAGGGAGACCGGTACTTATGTGAGAAGAGCAGGACAAGGCAGAAAAAGACGCACTTCGAGTAGGGATGATCGTTTCATTCGGCTTCGTGTACGTAGGAACCCCCGTTTGCGGCCGTCCAAGCCCGACATGAGTTAGAAGCAGTGCGGGGTGTAACAGTAAGTGAGCGTACGGTACGAAGAAGGTTCGAAGAAGCTGGTTTGGGTTCATTTGTGCCCGCCAAGACTCCAAGGCTCGAGGTAAATCATCGTAGAAACAGGTTAACTTTTGCTCAGGAACATCGACTTTGGAACGCGGACCAATGGAGTAAGGTATTGTTTAGTGATGAGTGCAGAATTCTCTTAAATCAAATTGACGGCAGGCAAAGAATATACAGACGCAAAGGAGAACGATACATTTAGACAAATTTTGAAACTACAGTTGCATACGGTGGTGGATCAATAATGGTTTGGGCGGGCATTTGTTTCGGAGCTCGCACAGAGTTGGTAGTGATTGACAGAGGGTGTCTGAAGTTTTAGAAGAAAATGTCGTACCGTTTGCCCCATATATCGGTGACGATTTTGTTTTTATGCAGGATAATGCTCGGCCGCATACCGCTCGGGTAACTCTAGCTTATCTTAATGATATGAATATCACTGTTATGGAGTGGCCGGCGAGATCAGCGGATATGAACCCAATAGAGCACGTTTGGGACTTGCTGAAAAGAAAAGTTAAGTCCAGAATTCCAGCTCCTGCCAACGTGGGTGAACTGCGAATCGCCGTAGTTGAGGAATGGCGGAGACTATCCCAGGAGACCATCGATAACATCATTCTCAGTATGCCTAGACGGGTAGAAACTTTAATAAGAGCACGTGGAGGAAATACTCGATATTAATCACCATTTTACTAATTTAATTAATTGTTATTTTAATATTAATTTTCACTTTTCCCGGTTACATGAAAAGTTAAAAAATGTACAATTTTTCACAAATAGCCTTTACTCGCAAAATCTGTTCTTAATGTGATCTCATTTTAAGTAAAACAAATGAAACTTTAAATAACAAAAGAAGTGTAGTAAGTAGATTTTAAAATAAAACCATATTTTTTTAATTATGGACGTTTTTTTGTGTTCCGCTAAATATGCCGGTGTGTTTATATTCTGCTTCTTTCTATTTATTATATTGTTGCGTTTGAAGAACTTTTAGCCTTATAAAATTTATCTAGTTATATTATAATAATTTTTTCAATTAATATTCTTTGCTCTTTTAATATATTTTAGGAGTCGTTTGCTGATGCAACACCAGATATAGTTCCCGCGCCAGCAGGTTTTGCAGATTCTCCTTCGTGTATAGACAACAAAAAACATGTCAATGGCGCAAGACTGTACAAAAAATTAGATAAGAGATACCGCTCAGAGGACAAGACTCGGCATTCGAATCGGTACCGTTCCGATGTTAGGGCAAAGGTTAGTTATGTTCAATCACTTCATATTCCAGACTCTTCTAAGAACTAACCCTTAGTGGCCCTACATTATAAATGTATTTTTTTGTTGTTATAAGTATATCTTAACACAAAAAAATATTACAAGCTAATTATTAACAATTTCCAATAGTCTGAAGAGAGGGGCAAAGAAGAATACGCTGACATAGAAAAACCAGAAGACACACGCATTGCTCGCTCAGCGGGGAACAGTCTTGATAAACTAGCGACAAATTCTGGTGCTGATCCCGACGGTAAGAATCAAGTCCTTTCATAAGTTTAAAGAAAAAAAATAGAAAATGATGTTACGCATAAATCTTGTATTTATACAGTTCCACGGAATTATATAACGATTATTATAAGCCTTTTGCGTTCGACTTCGTCCGCGTGGACCTCCATTTTAAATAACCAAAAATTATTTTAAATAACGGATGTCGATAACTATCTTCGTGTCAAAATAATTCAAAGCATAAGTCCAGTTGTCTACATTTCACTATCATGTGCATAAATGTTTTTCATACAAATTCCTTCACCTATTTTACACCCTCAGAGCGTGAAGTCTTTCATACTTATTCAATGAAATGTATTTAAAAGCATAAATCTCAATTTTTAGCAAGATGGGTGCAAATTTAAATATTTTCCATACAATTTTTCAACCCCCATTTCACCCCTTTAGGAATGGAATTTTGTAAAATCCGTTCTTACTAAGCGTCTACGTTATGAATTAAAGCAACAGTCTCAGGATTCTACCACTAGCGGTTACGGCTGTGCATGCGTCTATTATTATGTCAGTGAGTCAGTGGGGACATATTCTCTTTCAATAGAGATTGTTGAAGATATAGACCATTGAAGCATTACTAAACTTTACTTACGAAACGTTTCATGTCGAAATATTATTGCTTACGATTTGCAATCAGGCGCTAATATTTTTGAGAATTCCTTTGAGGTTGTCGTTGCAGTATAGTGATCCGCAGGCGCTTAATTAATTTTTTATTGTTTCTAAAAATATATTATATTCAGTAAAAAAAATATATTGTGCTTAGAACAAGAACAATGTTCCGGTTCTGAAGACGGTGAAACCACTCGTGACGAAAAGGGAGTGTACGCGACGCCATGGTGGTGTGGCAACTGGATACTCATATCACCAAACGATGACAGCTGGCTGCGAATACCACCAGGTACAAATGTTTTTAGAATACTTGGATTAAAAAGGAAAAAATTTGCTAAGTTCTTTTATCAATTTCTAAAAGCTCAAGAAATATTTTAACAAGGCGACGGTAAAACATTATTACTGATACTTACTGACACCTGAATTATTGTTGTATGTTATACTCGGGTTTTACTTAGTATTTGCATAGTACTGCAATCGATCCCGGCCGTACAGCAGTTCCATTTTGAGTAGTGATGGCAATAATATATCGTGGTGGGTCAATGTCCATTTAAAAAAAAAGTCTCAAATGATTTTCCATAACAGACACCGTCGACGCCACTGGCGGCGAAGACCCCACCGAGTCTGAAACGGAGTTCAACAAACGCTACGTGTCTCTGTCTCATAGACTCGTCCACCGGCTTGCTATCGTAGAGCAGACCAAGCGGCAGGCGAACAGCACCTTCAGTGAGTTTGTCTGTTTGTTACTTTATATTATATTGTTATGGAATCAACTAATTCCATAATATGCCGTTGTAACGGGATTACTGATATACGTTTCGTCTCAGCACTCCTCACAAATACTCAGATTACCGTTAGGTACATATGAATTAGTATTTATAGCTTTAGCAAATAAAAAGCAATAATTCATTGAATATTAAGGTAAATGTTTCCCTTAGAAGCAACATTGTTTACGTTTTACGAGTGCGAATTCCCGTTTGGATGATTTGAGACTGATCTATTAAATTAACTACCTAACAGCACACCTAGCGTTTAGACGCTAACGCACAATCTATTTTGGATCGACGTTACTCTAAAATAGTAGTCTAATATTAAGTGGAACTTTTTTCGGTGCTGACACTATAAAATATGCGGCCACTGAAATGATGCACTGAAATACTTTTTTATGCATTTTTTTACTCGTATGTTGAGTCACACAATTACACGACAGATTTTACGTCGTAGGATCAAAATATATTAGAAAACCGCTCGCTTGCACTACATTAACATGAAAAATGATGAAAATCTCATCTTAAGCTCGACAAAACACCTGTGTGCTTTCTCTGGCATTGGCATTCTCTTTCTCTCTGTCTGGCATTGCAAATTTTGCAAAGAGAGAAGCCAGAAAGCACAAGGCTACTGGGCACTGTCTTCTAATAAATCCCTTAACATCAACTGATAAATCTGCTCGTTTAACACCTACTGTAAAATCATCTATTGTCTCAAGGTAACCCCATGACGTCATAGCCTTGGCTTACTCTGCATACCGGTACACTAAACTAAAAAAATAATTCAGTCCGTTCCCACTGGCTTGGCCGAGCGAACTAATTTTAATTTAACGTAGGCCAGACGTCAGTCTCGCCGCTACGAGGCGCCGATTATGTCATTTTGTGTTACCTATCGATTTCGTATAAACTTTATTATTTTGTGATGTTCGCATAACACATGGTGCGGAAGAGGTTTAAATTGTAAATAAGATTTTATGAGAAAAATAAGATCAAGTTAAAAAAATGGGACACAGTTGTAAGTAAAATAAATCGGTGAAGAATAAATTTAAAAAATCAAAAGGCTCTGATGAATTATTTTTTATTATTATTTTAGTTAAACAAGTGTACAACAATCCAAATGGGAACATTAAACAGAAATTGGAGGAGATTTTTAAGTTGATGCTAGTGTTGTGGTGTCGTCAATCGCAAGTGAACAAACTAGTGGCTTCGGAAACATGCGGTATTACTTTTTTTGTTTACGTAACAAAAATCACGTTTTACTGTTATTTTACTGTTATTTTTTTGTTAAATTCAACTGTTGTTTTGACAGTTATTTGAAACTTTATTGTAAATACCAATGCTATAAGAATTTCAATGGAATCGCAATCTTACTAAATGGTATATTTAGTAGATAGGCATTACACTTAATTTCTTTGCTACTCGCATTAATAATACGCTATACACATTAGCATACTTATTATTATTTAAAAATAGAACATACCAAAAACATTTATTTTTTATTTTGTGTCTATGGGGAACAGTACAAAACTTTCTTAATTAGATTTTTCTACCAAATCCCTTTTAATTCGCTGATAAATAGCTTTGGTTTTTTTTCGATTCACAAACTGAACTCTCTTTCGAATAACAAACTGAAAAATGTAAGTAGATAAAACAAGGAGTACATTCTCTATATTTATGATGCTCTACAACTTTAACGTCAATAAAATTGTGTGATAAGAATCAAATAACACAGGATCTATAAGCTCAAGGGTAGTTCAATCACCACGTGTTTACGACTCATTTATTTCTATTTTATAAATATACGACTACTATTCTATAAGTCTTACTAGTAATACCAAAATCCACAAGAATGCTTATTAATTCATATTCAATATTGATAAATCTCATCTAGGTACCATTAACCGCATTTGTTACGTCTGTTAAAATAAGGCATGAATGGTTACCATTTGGCACCTTGCCAGAACTCTGGTTGGGCATGAAAGTGAAATTGAATGCTAAATAGCGCTTTCAAAATCAAAGTCAAGTCAATTTTTTTTATTCAAAATAGGTATTTTTATACACTTTATTATTTTTATACATTTATACACTTTCTGAGTCCAGGTATTTATGTCATAGACGATAGCATTTTTATATTTCAGTATTTAGAATAGTGTAAATCGTTATTTATAGGATGACCATTGCAGGTCTATTTGCAAACATAATCGAACAATACAGTCGGGTTTAAAAAACAAATAGGAATTTATGAAGAATTTTTAACCGCTTTAGTTCAAATTATAGTAACAACTATTATTATAAGACTCTTAAAATGTTTCATACTGTATGTTTTCCACGGTAACACAAAATCGAGCGATTAAAACTATGGTATATATTCTAGATCACTTTCTTTTTCGTTGGTTTCAACTAAGCCAAGCTGAGCTCAGCTTGGCTCAGCTTTATAAAGTTTATTACTCAAAACACGAAAAGATGAGCTCATCTTTTCGTGTGTTGAGTAATAAACTTTATAAATTATCCCCCTTACTAATAAAAAGATTTACACAACGGATAACTTAAACAATTTGTTGCTATCTTTTTCTATCATGTGACATTTCCAACGTCAATCGTTCGTCAGACAAAGACAGCAACGTTGTTTAAGTTACCCGTTGGTTAAATACTTTATTATTAGGGCGGAATATGTTTTACTTTGACTTTGTTTAATCTCTTACATTGTTTTTTTCCCAGAAAGCGACAAAACAGTGATAGTGCGACGCAGCAACGATGAGTTCGGCTTCAGGATCCACGGCAGCAAGCCGGTGGTGGTGTCAGCTATCGAGTCTGACACGCCGGCCGAGACCTCCGGGCTGGAAGTGGGGGATCTCATTATAGCTGTTAATGGTGAGTAGCTTGTACGAACAATATTGGCAAAACAGTGATAGTGCGACGCAGCAACGATGAGTTCGGCTTCAGGATCCACGGCAGCAAGATAAAGACATAAATTTAAAATTTATTTAGAATCATAAATTTTATTCAATAGCAATCAAAACTTGTTTTGTATGCTATCTGATTTTAGTCTCTAATAAAAGTTTAATTGTATTAAATCTATAATTATTAAAAATAACTATTTTATAGTTTTAATACTTACACGGTTACTGTCTAGTTTCAAATACAATGTATTTAAGTGTATTTCTTATTTTTTCAGGAATCAACGTTTTAAACAAAACACACTCAGAAGTTGTTAAAATAGCACATTCTGGCTCCGAATTCCTGCAGTTGGACGTAAGTGTCTATTCTAACTTGATAATGTTTTTATAATCCGAAATGTGTTGTGACATTTTGGGTATTTCTATTGTGTTGTATTATAGTTCCACCATTATCTTTAAATATAATCGATTCATTTTAAAATCCTTTTGTATGTATGTATATTATCTGAGACCTTCTTATCTGATATAAAAGAAATGATTTTTAAATTTCACATCCGACAGAGTTCTCGCTACAGTTCATTATCTTTTTTAATATAACTTTTTTCATTACATTATACTATTGTTATTAACTTACAATCCATGCGTTTGTAATTTTTCACATCATAATATTCATCAATGAAATATTCCTATTCCAGGTAGCCAGAACCTCGGACGTAGTAGCATCGCTAGCCCACGAAGGCGCGCCCGCGGTGCTATACTCTGGGTACCTGTGGCGCGCGACCAATGACGGTCAGACGCGCTGGACGAGGCGATGGTTCGTGCTGAAGAGGGACAACTGTCTGTATTACTACAAGACGGATTCCGTAAGTTTAAAATTACCTTGAGAGCGATTTCTCTTCTAAATTTTTGTCAGTTCATGTTTGGCTCAACCAAACATGAACAAATGTGAGTTGTTGGGTGCAAATTATGACGTGTAAGTGCAGGTGCTATTTATACGAATATTAACCTCATAAACATTTGAGCACCTTGAAATAAAAGCACCTTAATTAAAATAGCAATTTAATAGCACCTTTTTTCCACCATTTATTATCCGTTAATAATGGAAAAAAACTTCACAAAAGTCAGCAAGCTACTACTATTTTTCAGAATCAGAATGGTCGACTTTTTACGTTCAAGTGAACTAAAAAACGAAGGGAGTCGTTTTATGCATGCCGTAAGTTAAGGCTCACTCCTCACTCCCCTACAATTGACACAGTCCATCCTAATACCTAAGGTTGGCCTGTGTCAATTGTAATGGAGGTGCTGTTCCTAAGTCGACATGTGGCTAAAAATCCTTAATACTTAATACTTTTAATTCCAGAGCATCCACCCAGTGGGCGCGCTCATGCTGATGAACTACCTGCTATCAGAGGAGTCGGAGCGACCGCACGGGTTCCGGCTGCAGCGCGGCGGCGGCACGCGGCTGCAGCTGGCCGCGGACACCGCCGAATCCTCCGCGAGATGGCGCGCCGTGCTGGCTCATGCTATTGACGCTAGTAACCAGGTAAGTTTTTATTTTAGATTCAAGAGTATGTACATAATATTATTATGTATGTATGTATTGTACAGTACCCATAAGTATGGATGCAACCTCTAGAACAAGCCAGGATCTATTTATCAATAGCGGTAAACAATAGGCACGCTAAAACCACACCGGAAACCGCTGCGGAATTAATAATTAGAATTTTATTAATAATTAGAATTTTATCAATTTGTCTCCCCGCCAACTGTCTGTTCGTAGGCAGCACAAGGTTGCCAAGACAGAAAGTCGAAATTAAAAGATTCCCCGAGAAAATAAAAATCAAAATAATGTTTTTTTAACAAAGCCAAATTTACTTTACAGCGTGATGGCTGGCTGGACATAACGATGAGGAACATGAAAGTACCACCGTCATCCATACCCAGACCAGACTGCTTCGGCTACCTCATGAAGCTGGGCTCCAAGTGGAAGTCCTGGGCCAAACGATACTGCGTGCTGAAGGACGCCTGCCTGTATTTCTACAACGACGGGAACAGCAAGAGTGCTTTTGGTAGGTGCTTTCTTTCGATTGTTGGTAAAAATCTAAAAGTTGTCTGTAAATAGATATTTTGTTTGAAATAATTTATAAAAAGAGGATCAACCAAGTAAAAAGATTCGCTAGCGAATATAATTTTAACAGTAATAGTAAATTTTGTATATAATAGACGAAATTACATTCCTTTGTTTGACTTTCACGCTGAGGACGTATTTTATCATAAGCTGTATCAGCGACTATGTAGTCTGACGCGGAGGGTATGTTTTACTCTACGATATTGGCATTACAAGGTGTTTTCACATGAATAAAATCATTTAATTATGTTGCCAATTCAAATTTTCAATTGTTTATTTGTTTCCGAATAACAGATGCTGTTGGCAGAATAATTATGTAAACGTTTTTATTTTCTGCTATTACAGGTATGGCATGTCTCCATGGCTACCGAGTGCTGACGTGCTCGGCCGGCTCCAAGAAGTACGCCTTCGAGGTGGCACCAACGGAACCGAAACAACGACACTTCTACTTCTACACCGAATCCGAAATGGATAAACGGAGGTTCGTATTTTCAAGTTCATTTGACCGTTACACATTTGTTAGGTTGCTTTAGCAGTGTCTAATGGCAATGCGGCAAGTTCCTTTACGTTTCGTTCAAGACATTAATACTGTACTAGTAATTTTAAAAATTAAAATTTCTTAAACATATTATTTTTTTACTAGTTTTTGCCCGTGGATAATACAATATACAGTATCTCAAGGGAACATTGTACTTTTCCCGCATAAAAAGTAGCGTATTTCTTAATCCAGAGCCTAAACTACAAGCGTACCAAATTTCATCAAAATCCATGCAGTAGTTTTTGCACAAACATCCGTCCATCAATATAATTATCATACATGCTCACAAATTTTCACATTTACATAATAGTAGTAGGATTATCTGAATTTTTATTTTCTACATTCTCAATGGCCCCTTTTAGCGAAGCTTCGCAGAACAGCGCGCGTAGAGCCACTGTCACTGTATAAACGATTTCGTCAAATAAACAATATTTTGTACAAATATTATAAAGTGAATTTTACAGGTGGATGTCAGCTTTAGAATATTCCATAGACCGGTGGATGAAGGCCGGTTGACGAAAGCACTTCATGACGGATTCCTTCGAGTTTATGACACAAATATAGATTTATTTATTAATACTTATTTATTTTATACATAATTCCCACTGTATAAAGACCAAAATCATTATTTATATTTTTCAAAGCAGAGTAAGAGCATGATCGTTGAAATAGATTGTTTTACTAGAATGTTGTCCACTTCATTATATTAAATAAGTAGGTGCCTATATTTTCTGTCGATGCATACCATACCACAAATGACAATTTTGAATATTTTGTTCACTATTCGTTTAAATATATGTATTATATAGTTTTGTTCTTGCGTAAGGCGTAAGTTGGTTAAAATAATAAGATTTAATATTACTTGGTTTACGATATTTTTTTTCTTTTCGTGTACAAAACTCACTGCGCTTAAGTCTCGTCTGTAGCTCACAATAACATAACATAAGTTTATCGAAACCTACAACCACCAATTTAATTTTGTTAACATTTTATTTCTAGGCGCAATATTTTCTTAGACGCAATTTTTTTTTAAGGCTCAATATTATTTTGTGCAGATGTCCGCAGTAACAAATTTTGATTATTAATAGTCTTTAGTCTTTAGTCCATGATCTTTAATTATTTTTTACGAGGCATAGAATTATCACAGTATTATATTAATTATACAAATTATAAATCCGATTCAATCCTTGATTTTGAATTCCTTTGTTACCCGTATTATTTATTCTAGAGCCTCTAGAAAGAGCTAAATATTTTTTAAGCATATCCTACCATTTTTCTCTATAGTAGTATTGTTTTACGTCAGTGTAAAATGTTTTTCACAGACATTGATAGTATTTATAGTAATAAGGTACATACAATTATAAAGAGATGATAAAAAATCATATTTGCTTTTTACTCCATAAAAAATATAATACTTTCCATCCAAGTTATAGGTACATCATAATACGGGTAACAATGGTAATAAATAAAATAAATCGAGAAATGCCTGCCAGATTTAATGTAAACTTTTAAGCGCATACGCACAACGCGTTGCTATAACATAAAGTTTAGGCGCCGTTTTATTTGTTCTCTATATTATAATATGTATAGTTGTTGACAACGCATCGAATATAAGAATTATTTCTTAGAATAGCTTTAATTGATATTATTCTAAAATAGATTCATATATTTGTTGTGCCAAAGGTAAAAAATATAATTTCCTACATTAAAAAGAGATGAAACTATTAGTAAATTGTACTTAATACAATAAAAATCTTGACGAAGACGTCTTTGTAACAATTTTATGCAATATTATATATCATTATATATATCTTATATAAACCTGTAACAGTTAGATATGTACAACAGTTTGTGAGAATAGAGGAAGTAGAGTTAGACGATATTCAACATATTGATGTTCCAAGCGGTTATATAGAAATATTTCTAATGTTGTAAATGTATATGAAAATAAATGTAAGTATTCTAGATTATTGCTGATTGGATTTGAATCAATATTCTAGACAGTTAAGAACATCATTCATCTCTATGCACCCGTATGTACCATTTCAAAACAATTAAAATTCGTTGCAGAAATTAAATATTTTTACTATGATAAGTATAAGGGTCAATTCATACCGGAATGAAACGAAACGATACGCGACATGGCGCTGCATTTTTAAGATACCTATTCAAATTTGAATTTCATTCGTCACTTATGAAGATACACATTTAATTGTAAGAGTTCGAATGTCAAGTTGCACCGCGCTGCACAGCGCATGTGCGGTGTATGACTGATGTCAAATAAAATTTTTTATTGAACCCTTACGCTCAAACCATATTGTTATCGTAATAGAAAATAATACATTACGTGGCATACAGAAAAAAAAAAGATTTTCAATGAATAAAAATTGAAAACAAATTGGTCCATCTGTTATTTTGCTTTACTTAAATGCTTGCTATTTTGGGGAGACTTTATTAACGTGTATTACAATATTTTAAAATCGTAACAGATACACAAATACAAAAAGAAAGGGGTGTGCCAAACGTAACGACCCAACCGACGCTGTTGAAGTGGTTATTGTTAGTAATTATTGTGATGAACGCGTACCTTGTGTTATACAAATATATCTTTGAATAATATTACTGACAAAGTAACAAGTGCCATCAAACTCACGGGTTAATTTTAGGGTTCCGTAAGGAAACCTTATAGTGTCGCCCTATCCGTCCGTCTGTCTGTCAGTCCTTCTGTAATTATGAATACAAATAGATGAAATTTGGTACAGTTATAGTGTATAGATGGTGTATTATAGTGTGTGTAGTCCTATACATGTGAAGTGGGGATGAACATTTTTTTCTCATCTTATCCCATCGTGGTGGGGAATCATCGAATAGGTATTTTTAATAAAGGCGAGGTTTCGTACATGAATCTATTTTCAAGTAATCAGCCTCCAAAATGGTTACAAGTCCCCCCCTTGGCATTTGTAAACATCACGACGAATATACTATAATATTGTATGTTAAGACTAGAATATGTCGCCCGTGACTTCGGGCGCGCTAAAGGAAATCTCGCGAGAACCGTACATTTTGCCGCAATAAAAAGGAGCCTATGTTTTTCCCAGTGGTCTACTCTATATCTGTGCCAAATTTCAACAAAATGGGTTTAGTAATTTCGGAGACTATTCGATGCAAACAAACAAACCTTTCTTCTTTATTATATTAGTTTAGATAAAATATCGCTTGCTATAAAGTTTGTGTGAACTGTCACAGACGGCTTCTTAGCCGTCTGTGACGTTAGTATCTTTACTATAATTATATTTTCATATTACGCACTGTAGTATGAAATATATCCAGGCATCTTACGATAAAATATTATAGTATCTTCTACGTCTGTGACGCCCTAGACGAGGTAGTTACTTGTTACTTTCCATGCTGATAGCATGACCTATCAGGATGGAAAGTAACAAGTAACTAAATACAATAAGTTTTGAAGCAATGTAAAAAAAAACGCATTAATCACGTTGATAGTTACGGAACCCTCTGAGACATGACCTGCTCTCGGTTAGGCTATTTAATTATTTAACATAGGAGAAAGCATAGTAACATAAAAACAGTCAACAGATGATAATTTGAAAAAAAGAAACTGATTCTTGGTTTCCGAAAGTAAGGCTGGGACTATATGATCCGGAATCCGGCGGGTCCGGGAAAATACAGAGCACTGAAAATAGAACTCTGCGTTAGTATAATAGAGTTGAAAATCGAAGTGTCGAGTGTCGAGCTGTCATATATGACATTGGCATTTGACTCGGCACTTGTGTGTTCGATTTTCAACTTAATTATGTTAGCTCAGCCTCCTCACTAGACCTACAATAGAACAGGGTTTAAACATATTAAGCACTCGGACATTGGCAACTCACTGAGGCCGCCATACATAAAAGAAGAAGAAGATGTGTTAGCTCAGAGTTATATTTTCAGTGCACTGAATTTTATCTGGCGGTCCGGATTCCGGATTATATAGTTCAACCGGGCTGCGAATAAAACATCATTAATATAATTTTCATTTCATTAAATTTTTCATGTTTGGTTGATGCCCTCGGAGCGAAATATGCGATTTATCAAGCTTCGCAGTGTTTTCGGCCTTATGCCTTAGCAATGGAATGTTGTCTAGGGTCGAATATCACATTTTAAAATTGTCGAGATTTCCAATAACCTAACCAAGAGCATGTCAGGACATGTCTAAGGAGGGTTCCGTAACTAACATCGCGTAATAGAGTTCTTTCACATTAATTTTAAAAGTTACAGTCAGATTTCGTTCAAAATATTTTTTCTAAAGAGTTTTTAGCATGATCTATCAGCATGGAAACTTACAAGTTCTTACTACAATCTCCTATAGTTTAGAAATTCTAGGGGGGGGGGGTACCGATTACTCGAAAATGGTCGACTTTGTAAAAAAGTCATGTATTATGAAACCTTGCCTTTATTTTAAAAGACCTATCCAACGATACTCCACACGATAGGGTAGAATGAAAAAACATTTTTCATCCCCACTTCACGTGTATGGAGAGCCACCCCTAACATGTGAAATTATTATTATTTTATGATTTTAAACCCGAGATCTATACGCAATCTGTAACTATACCAAGCTTCGTCCATTTATATTCATAATTACGGAAGCTAGAAGCGCGAACAGACAGACAGACAGGACAGAAACTATACTTCCTTGTGTATTACGGAACCCTAAACATGGATTTTAGGTTGTTTATTTTGTTGTTTATTGTGTAACATTGGTTTTTTTTTGTCATGATTGTAGGCTTACATATTGCAGCTGTTTGCTCGTATTTTATATAATGTGAGTTTCTATTACAGCGGAAAATATCCTCGCCGTTTTCTAGTGACTTTGAACAAAAACGTGCCGATGTTAACTCCACTGGAATTTGTGATTGTTTTAATAAACTTGCAGCTAAACACAAAATCGCATTGTGTAGTTTACGTAATTGAAAAATATATTTTTATTGCGCTTACGCTTATTTATACGAATAACCCAGGTAACTGTGTATCACAATCTCCAGTATCTACATAAAGCTAATGTAAATACTATATAATATAAACAGTCATAAAAAGTCGCCGTACGTCTTTCGATGTTTTAGTCGTTAGTATTAGATGATGATGATTAGATGTAGTTCTAGTCAAAAATTGGAGTGTTGTTATTATAAGTCTGATCTTAAGTTTTATTAATATACTTACCTAATCGTTTGAAAAATATTTAAATATTAAAATTTTATTGTATTTCTATAAATGTCACGTCATTTTTAAAATAATTTTTCATATAAATCTTTATTGATATTATAATGTAAATTTAGTATTAACTTATTTATTTCGATTAATAATTATTAATTATATATTAAATGTAATAAACACTCCTTAGAAGGCGGTCCATAATAGTGACTTAAATTGTGCATTAAATATCGTAAATAAATATAGAAAAATAATATGTAATACACATTTAAAGGCTCAAATATATTTAAAATAAAAAATAAAGACTTGAATATAAACAGACTCTAAATGCTTGTAGTATTAGCTTTGTAAATGTAATTTTTCGCGCTAAAAATACGAGCGCGAGTTAATCAATATAAATGTACTTCGAATTTAAATATTATAAACAATATATTATTCTATTCTATAGAAAACCAAAATGTTTTCGAGTACATAGTATAAATGCACGTTAAAATAATTCTTTTTTTTCATAGAAATGTAAAAGATTATTGTGTGTTCATAAATATAATAATGTAAAAAAAAAAAAAAAATTATGTTTTAATTAATCGAAGTTGTTAATTGTTTTATAAAGTTGCCAAATGTCATGTCATTAAATGAATTGATTGTAGTTTATTGGTGATATTGTATTAACTGATATCACGTTATCATTTTCATATTGTGATTGTACCGATAGTTCGTTGTATTAAAATTTAAAAATATCTCGTGGGTTTTATTTTTAACTAGCTACTGCTATTTTATTTGCGTAGAAATAATGCAAAAGAAACCCTAAGATAAAAGTAGCCTAAGTTACTCTTTATAACATCAACTATCTGCCAGTGAAGGTCCCGTGAAAATCGGTCCAGCCATTTCAGAGATTAGCCGGAACAAACAGACAGACGGACAGACAAAAATTTTATAAATTGATACTTCATTGACATCCATAGGCATTTAGTAAAAAGCTGTTCATTTAAATTTGCAAACGGACACTTCAATTTTATTTATTTGTAGTATAGATGAATGATATCAAATAATTTAGTACCTAAAAGCTTTTAATGCTCATATGAAGCTTTATTTATCCAATTTTAGAGGGGTAGAGAATAGAGATGCCATTTTGTATTTGTGACAAAAGAGGGTATATTTATTTTCATTATTATACTGTACTTTTACTTTTTCCATGAATTTTATTCTATAATCTCTAAAACTCCGAAGGATATTTCCATTTTTTTTTAATGTGTAATAAAAAAGAACATTTACGAAACGAATCGTCAAGGTGGTGTTAATTTACCAAAAAATATTCTAATACGAAAAATAAACAATCCCCTTTTTGTGACCAAAATAAGGTTCTCGCGGGTGGCGGCGCGGGACGCGGGGCGGGGGGCGCTACTGCCTCCACTGCCGCCGCCACGGTAGTACGTCGCCGACTCCCGCCCGCGCTCTGCGCACGCGCAGCCTTATCTACATTATCTAGCATCTACTTGTTTCTTACTCCCTGCGCTAAGGTGGATTACAGTGATAAACTTTATGTGGTGTCTCTAACGAACTCGGTGTGTGCAACTCTAAGCATTACTCTGTGGAGGCCTTTGTGTGCTATTCACCTGTGTGGTTTTGACTGTGAATTGTGACAAAAAATCGGCGATCGGTATAAACTCTTACCTGACGGAAGGGTGCTGGATCGATCGTTATAACCTTGTGAGTTTTTTTTTATTGTAACTTTATACAGGACGTGGATGGTGGTTCGGTTTATTGCTACCTGTTTTTATTTACCATGGTCACGCTTTAATGTAATTCGGCATTAAGCTGTTTATTGGCTGCATCCTCATAACGGTTTTGGGTTTATTCGCTGGCTTCCGTTTGCTTATACCTACTGTATCATTAAGGTTCTTAGGTATCTAAGAGACATCTGCAGTTATATTATTAACATACCTATACTCACATAACATAGTTGTAGGTAAACTAATGTTTCTGAACTCTACCTAGAGTGTTCATAGTTTTCGGAAAATTCCTCTTGGATATTTACACAAATAAGCCTTTGCATTATGCGATTAAAATACACTTTCTAATGACTTAACATACAAAGATTAGAAATAGAGTATCTATACAATTGTATAACAAACTTAACTCTTTACAATGTATGTTGTAAAGCAACCTTAATTGAAAAACCTGCTTTAAAGTCAAGTCACACATACAGTTTACTCCATTTACAAAATTGTATTGTAGAGACCACGGTTTTAACACTGTATATCTAACTCAACGTTAAAACTGTGTACTATAAACATAGTCTAAAAACGAAAACTCAGGAGACTTAAATATAAACTGTTATAATATCAACAATATTATTTTGTATAATTTAATGGCTGCTTAAATTTTTCGGTAGCCCCTCAACACAAAATTCATATTATTCTATGTCTTGAAGAAAATAATCATCCTCGCTTGGGCACAGGTTCTATTTCATGGTGTTGGTATCAAACCCTAATCGAATTTCTTGGCCGGGCATGGAGAATGAATCGTTACAACGTTATATGACACTGCTATGGTGAGGGATTGTGAACTCTGTCACGACTGTGTAGAGTCTACTTTTTAAGCTTATATTCGAGATCCAGATCAGCCATTGTGTTGCCATATGTCCGTGCGTCCTTTTTAAGTTTACCCACATCTTCAGTTTGTAGTGTATCCACACTCCATTATTTTTAACGATCGTCTTGACTATAAATATTAATTTATAAATGTACTTTCTGGGCATACTTTACATTACTACATGATTTTAGATCTTCAATAATTAACAACTACAAAATAATATAGAAACTTTTGGAGCCTGTGCACTTGACAATACAATTTCCATGCACAAAAACTTTCTTTACTACATATTATTTCATTCTTCGATTAGATTAGTTCGTATGAATCATCACAGACGCCTAGACACTATATATTTTCATATGTAGACAATTATTCCAGGCATACTTAAAATAAAATATTATTATATCTTCGCCGTCTATGGTGCCCTTAACTGTTAAACCATTAATATAGTACGTATGTTGATGCTAAGTATAGGTTTTATGCTGTTAGACAGCCCTGTAATTAAAATCATTCAGGTGTGAAACAATTATTATTTCTTACAACAAATGCTTCTCGGGTACGCATTTTTTAATGTTTTACTTGTTAACCTTTTTATAATTAGGTATGTATAAAAGCAACATAGGTTTCACAATCATGCGGATGCTTATTCGGAAGTTTTGTTTCAGCTTACTTTATATCGAGCGACAGTGACGAAACATGCAAATAAGCTATTAACTACTTAGATTACAGTAGATTATGAATCATTTGTCTTAGTATCTTCTATTTTGCCACTTGCTTTAGCGAAACAGACATTTATTTGTATTTCATCTACTTCCACTGGCCACTCTACAATGATTGTAGGAGTTTTATTGAAGACTACAAAAAATCTTTATAATCTCATCAGCATGTATAATCTTCTTACTTACTGACAAAACCTGAATGCTACTAAATATTGTTGATGTAAAATATAATTACAGTTATTCTATAACTTGTGAAACCAAATGTTTTTCATGACAGGCAGGACAGTAGTAATCCATGTATTGTTTCTTTTTAAACATTTCTATTTCTTCATAATATATAAAGTTTCATTCATCTGTCATTATTCCTATCAACGTTTCTCAGTATCGTGGCTTACCTGACCACTGTGGTTTCTATAGAATAGAGGCAAAAAATAGAGGATTAAGAAAACGAGAATTAAAAATAAATATTCTTGAAATGAGTAAGTCCTTTTGGTAATTCTAATTCCCTGTGTTGCTTTTTTGTACCTTTGCTTGGCTTTAGAACACATTTTGTAGGTGTGAACGGCAAACAACTACTTAAAAAAATACATTTACCGAAAAAAGATATTTAAAAAAAACTATTGTAATCAGGTTATGCGTAATCAAAGATTAAAATTATTTAATTATATTTGATTTCTAAAAGAAAGGAAGTAAAAATTGGATTTGGATTGAAATTTGGAGAAACTCAGTACCTATTATCCTAGTAATATAAATTATAGTCATTACGTATGTACAAAACATACAGTAGCTGGTACCTAACCTACTCTTATAGTGGAGAAGGAGAAACCCCACGGCATCACAAGAAACCTTTTGAAGAAACGCTTATTTCCATGGTCGGCGGTAATTGCTTATTATCAGGTGATGTCTCTGTTCGTTTGCCGGTTGTATTCCATAAAAAGTAATAAATTATTAGGTATTAATCGAGTAATGAGTTGCCTATAATATCTTATCTAGTACCTAACCTATTCTTATACTGGAGAAGGAGAGATCCACACGGCCTCACTAGAAACCTTCTAAAATGCATATTTCCATGGGCGGCGGTAATATCTTATTATAAGTTGATCTCTCTGTTCTTTTGGCGATCGTATTCCATGAAAAAATGAAAAGTTATTAATCGAGTGATGAGTTGCCTGTAACAATATATTATCTACATATTTTAGCCACATTAATTTGGCAAAAAATTCGCACAAAGCACCTGATCAGTCGAACCTGTTCTGAACATCTGCTAATTGAGGATTAATTTGTAATTTTCTAATTGCCAAAACTATTGGCTTGACAACAGAAAACCAGGTTTGATAAATTTCAGGCGTTTTATGCAAATATAGTATAAAGAACATCCGAATACACCTCATTAACTAGTTTTATGTGTATAATTTTTTGCAATACCTACCTACTTAAAATTGCTGAATTATTAAGATATTAAAAAGCTATTAATGGTTTCGATATTTGAATTGAATTAGTTGGAATTGTTAATCAAATAATTTTACTAACACTAAACAAGAAATATACTGATATGTTTTTTTTAACGTGAGATAGGAAAAACTATCTTGTCATTTAATACTTATAAATCTAATCTCTTTTCCGAATCTATCTTCTCTTCATATTTTACCATATTGTTATGTTTTTAGACCCATAACAGCAGTCCTCTTGATTTTTGACGACCTGTGTGGCTCAACTGCGGTTGAGCGTGTTGGACCTCACGACGGGGTCACGGGTTCCCCTCGAAGGAACAAAACGTTTTTCTGTGTTCCTGGGTAGTGTGTGTAAATCTTAAATATTTGTATTTAATATAAAAGTATTAAATATACATAATGTTGTTTGGTCCTTGTAACACAAGTTCTACGAGTACTTAGCACGGGGCCAGACATGACGTGGTGTGAAGCGTAGATATTCGTATTACTTATCGTATTAATTATTACGTATTAATTATCAACCTACCTAAGGTTGATAATTTTTAAGCATTTCAAAGCACCGCGCACCTACCAGTCCTTGAAAACAAACAACACTTGTATTATAAGTCTGGCGCAGACAAATAGTAGTAAATTCAGTACACAGGCTATGTTATCATTCTTATCAGTACCTCATCAGCCCCTTATCACATTATCAACCTTGCGGCACCGAAAAGGGATAATTATCTAAATTGCCAATATGATTCCATATTTGTGTGTATCTGATTGTGACACCGAAATGATAAAGTTTTCCAAAACACCTTTTATGTTTCGCTGCGTATCAATAAAAATATTTTCGGTAAACCTAAATATAGTAGTCGATATTTTTTACGGAATAAAATCGAGAAACGAGAAATCCGTTCGTTTCATGGTAAACGATTGCTCCCGAACTGCTGCTAGCTCCAGGGCCGGATCTACCTTCTCGACGATCTTTTTGGTCTTCAGCCCAGGGCTCCGTGGATTTAAGGGGCCTGCAGCTAAGTCAAGTCAAAGTCAAAAATAGACGATATTGCGACAAAATCCATAATTTCATTAAATTAAACAGATCGTTTGTATTTTATTCCTATACTTTGAGTAATTAGGTGGGCCCCTAAGTAGTAGTAGCACAAGGCCCCCTAAACTTGCGGTCCGGCCCTGGCTAGTTCCCGTCCAACAAGTGCTATAAATAACGGAACTCTACTGTTGAGGACCCCTAGCCTACTTGAGGGGTGCAAATACTTTCCCAGTCTATAAATCCTACAACATTTTGTCCATGTTTTGCGTCTCCGGTATTATAACTCGGCGAAACAACGCAAGTGTTTTTTTCTGAAAATATGTTGTTTTGTTTAATCTTACCTGTTACCTATTAACGTCATGTAACGATTATGTAATAATAAATTTAATAATATTTATTAAAAAATTTGACGAGCATTGAACCCTTAGGTATGGACCCGAACGAAATATTTATGTAAATGATATATTGAATGAGTCATCGACGTAAGAACATTATATTATAATATTTTGTACTATAGACTTTAAGTAGTTAGTCAAGATGCATTCGATAATTTCGACGGTGAAGTTGTACAAAGACAAAGTGTATGGGTTACAATTTTATTAACATCATATCTAGCAATTTCCCGCGAAAAATTCCACACCTGCAAGTAAATGTGTGAGTGCACGCATAAGCATGCGTAAAGCACTTCCCTCCTCCCACACTGCGCGTACACTAGGAATCAAGATCCTGCAAACACCACCGCCACACAAGCAACAATGTCAGCAAGGTTGTTTTTTCGCGGGAAATTGCTAGATATAATATTAATTAAATTGTATGCTATGGATTTCCGCAAAGTAACGCCTGATTCTATTAACTACACACACCGGCATATTTAGCGGAACATAAAATAATGGTTTGATATCAGTATCATATAAGGTTGCTGGCTGGTTTATACGTCATTTAATTTAAAAAGAAATATTTTCAAATTAAGAAAACAACTGAACATCACATTTTATGCAATTGTTTTAATTTTATTCAAATAAGTACACCTTATCTGGAGCGAACTTCGAGTATTTCTTCCTTCTGAGTTTGATTTAAAATTTCATTGAAATACTGTTTTTTATTAGTTTTTTTTTAATCGCGTATCTTTTTGGAGTTGAGGACTGAATTATGCCTGACTTAGCCCCAACGGAGATTGCCAGGGCACTCGAAATGCGAAGAAATGGTCAAACCTACAGAGTGATATCCAGAGATCTTCGTCGACCAGTTTCAACGATCCATCGCAGTATCCAACGGTTCAGGGAGACCGGTACTTATGTGAGAAGAGCAGGACAAGGCAGCAAAAGACGCACTTCGAGTAGGGATGATCGTTTCATTCGGCTTCGTGTACGTAGGAACCCCCGTTTGACGGCCGTCCAAGCCCGACATGAGTTAGAAGCAGTGCGGGGTGTAACCGTAAGTGAGCGTACGGTACGAAGAAGGTTTAAAGAAGCTGGTTTGGGTTCATTTGTGCCCGCCAAGGCTCCAAGGCTCGAGGTAAATCATCGTAGAAACAGGTTAACTTTTGCTCAGGAACATCGACTTTGGAACGCGGACCAATGCAGTAAGGTATTGTTTAGTGATGAGTGCAGAATTCTCTTAAATCAAATTGACGGCAGGCAAATAATATACAGACGCAAAGGAGAACGATACATTCAGACAAATTTTGAAACTACAGTTGCATAAGGTGGTGGATCAATAATGGTTTGGGCGAGCATTTGTTTAGGAGCTCGCACAGACTTGGTATTGATTGACAGAGGGAGTCTGACTGCAGACCGCTATATCAGAGAAGTTTTAGAAGAAAATGTCGTACCGTTTGCCCGATATACCGCTGACGATTTTGTTTTTATGCAGGTTAATGCTCGGCCGCATACCGCTCGGGTTACTCAAGCTTATCTTAATGATATGAATATCACTGTTATGGAGTGGCCGGCGAGATCACCGGATATGAACCCAATAGAGCACGTTTGGGACTTGCTGAAAAGAAAAGTTAAGTCCAGAATTCCAGCTCCTGCCAACGTGGGTGAACTGCGAATCGCCGTAGTTGAGGAATGGCGGAGACTATCCCAGGAGACCATCGATAACATCATTCTCAGTATGCCTAGACGGGTAGAAACTTTAATAAGAGTACGTGGAGGAAATACGCGATATTAATCACAATTTTTATTATTTAATTATTTGTTATTTTAATATTAATTTTCACTTTTCCCGGTTACATGAAAAGTTCAAAAATGTACCATTTATCACAAATAGCCTTTACTCGCAAAATCTGTTCTTAATGTGATCTCATTTTAAGTAAAACAAATGAAACTTTAAATAACAAAAGAAGTGTAGTAAGTAGATTTTAAAATAAAACCATATTTTTGTAAACATGGACCTTTTTTTTTGTTCCGCTAAATATGCCGGTGTGTTTATTTAAAATGTATGGGATTAGACATAATACCTCGCAATCGACATGTCACTTAGCGATGACTTATGTCAAATAACATACATTTTTGATTCTCTGTCGAAATTATCGAATGCGTCTTGACTAAAAGTCCAGGTATAGTCACAAAAACATGGTGCAGTATAGAAATATGTTACGAAAACGCTACAAGTTTTGGATTCAAACCACAAGAAAGTCAAATGCGGTTAAAACGTTTAGTTTATAATCGTAAGATTCGTCAATCATCATTATCACCGTCTCGTAACATACCCACTGTTAATATAATTAAATACGAAAGTTTGTATGTATCGATGTTTGTTACTCATTCATGCAATAACTACTAAATCTCTGAATTTAACATACATGCTACTTTTTTTCACAGCAAAGCGGTTCCCGCGGTATTTCGTTTAGCGAGTAGGAAGTCACGGGCAACATCTATGTAGTTTAATATATACTTAATGTGAATTAGTAATATTAGCATTGACCGTCCATAATAGTCACGCTAGCGTTCTGTGAATTGGCAGATAATGAATTTCTCGTCTTTCCAGACAGTCAGTTTTCCTCACGATATTTTCTTTCATCCCTTAACGGACGATAAGAGTACCAAACACTAAAGATAGTGAGGGCGAGGTCGGTCACCTGAAGTGTTCTGTTATTAAATTAGAAGATTATACACACAAATCATTTACATCTCCATGAAAACGATTGTCTCAACTTTTAAGGGCAAGAAAATTCGTATTCAAACATAATTACACAGTTTTTAGATAAGCGTTTTTATGGTAACGGCTATATTTGGACTCGCTTATCGAATTATTTACAAATAACAAACGACAGAATAATTTATCTAAAGGCCCTTCTAAGATGAAATAATAACGTCTACGTAAATTTTTATTTGCGTCTTAAATAACCGGAATAGAGACTGCGAAATAACGTTTCATAATTTTTCTGATTAAGAGGCCAGCTAATGTTCTGATAAAACCAACACTTATCCTTACTGATGTTATAAGTCTGAATGTTTGTATGTATGGATGTGTGGATATATATAAAATATATTTTATCTTAACATAAAATATTATTTATTATTAATAATATTATTTATTTTGACGCAGCCGAGTTTTTTATTTTTGTAAATAGGTAATAATGGTTATTCCAGTTGTTACATGAATTTCCACCACGAATGGCTCATATTTCTGTGATAGTTACTTCTGTAGTCAATTTCGGTAGGAATATTAAGTCATCTGTAAGTTTAGTACTTACTAATTTATTCTGTTCCCATCGTTCCAATAATGTATTCAGTGCTAACTAATATGTATCATCTACTTGTATAATATCGAGATCAATACACAGCAAACGAAGCCGGGTAAGATCACATGTTAAGTTATTCAGTCCAGTCCCCGCACATAAATTGTCATGAGGATCATAAGTCATTATGTAATGGGAACACTTGTTGAGGATCGTTTACATAGAGATATTGAGATCTAGCTTGGATCCTCTATCACCATCATCGTCATCATCATCATCATCATCAGGACATAACACTTCCCAAATGGTTAAAAATTGATATATCCAAGGATATCTGCCAACAACAGGGATGTTGCCGTGTCGAATATATCACATTTTTACAAATTAAAAATTCTAAAATTGTTGAATACAGATACATTAATCTGAAAGGAAAAGCTACTTAGGTTTAAGGTTGACGCGATTTAAAATTATAAGCAAATAAAAAGTGTTGCCCATCTCTTTCTCGCAAAACCATCTGTGACGTTACAATCTGCTGTCGAAATACATTGTTCATTGACAAAATGTATGGCGGTAGCACATCGTGACGTCACAGGCTATATATCTCTCTTTCTTATTGTAAGTTTAAATTGTTTGTATCTTCGTTATTTTTTTAAGATTTACAAAAATGGGTTTTTGATTATTTATTATCGTGTTGTCTGACACTGAATAGACGAAAAATATTTTTTTAGCCTATTCTCGTAGATCAGCATGTTGTAGCACGGCGCTAAATAAGTGTTGCATGTTAAAAATATTTTAATTCTAACGTAATCTTATAAAATAATACATTGGATTTTTGTTTCAACAATAAATATAACAGTAAAGTAAAACCGCGGTGCTAAAGGCTTTCGGGAGGCAACGTTCTTCATACATTGCATTGTCACTTCCATAGAAATACGATAATTGCCGAAAGACATTCGTTCGTCGTACTGTACACGGATGTTTTTTTTTTTTTAATCCAAGAGATTACCATTACAGAAGTGTCCGTACCTACTGCATATTCATATCATAAATCCTCTCACTGAATAAAAGTAGTTCTACAACTTCGGGGCCAAGTAAAATGGTAGGAACTCGATCAAGCGTTATGTGAGAGAGATGGCTGTTGAAATTCACAAGTGCGAGAGGGATAGACGATAAGAAGGCTTTTACGGTAGAGCCAGCCCGGTGAAATGCGGCCGGTGTTCGATCTGGCTTTTAAATTGATTGTAATTCATCTTTTTTTTCGTGGCGTCTGTTTTGGTATTTATTGTTAAAATAGTATGTTTACTACATTTTAATTTTATTTGCGATGATAGACCATCTCCACATTATTGGAAAATTTATTATCGTCCAAAAAGGAATTATTAAGTCATTTCATAGCGTATTTCCTTTTGTTGGAACGTTTAAAAGGCAATTCCTATATTTAGTTTTGTTTATAATTATCATTATTGATAATATAATTATTATACCTACGTGAAATACATTGTCTTTTAAAGAAAATATTTAAAAAACTTTTAATCAGATTCTATTTTTACCCGACTAGGGTGAAGCCAAACGGTAGGGTAATGAATTTAGCAGTCTACCTATATAAGTATGTGCCTATGTTTGTTCCATCGAAGCGCCTAAACTACTGATCCGATTTTAATAAATGAGATGTCAATAGATTTGTTATAATGGCCTTCTGATTATACTCACATAAAGTTGAAAAATACACACATCTATTCTAACAATCTTCTTGTCTTTAAGATATTTTGGTTTAAATAATCACAGGTAGGTTCGACAGTCAGTAGCATTTATTGTAACAGGTAAATTATTGTCTAAATTATCTCTCAATAATCCCACATAAGAGGATTTGAATTTCAAGCCACGTTCCTCAAACTATGAAACTGTTTGGCTGATGATTACAAAGTTGCGGACAAAACCCAGCGGTGTCCGGAAACACAAAGTAAACAAGACTTGTTTAACAAAACATAGTATTTTATTGTCTCCGGCTATAACGCAGTTGGTTACCGTCCGAGAGCTCGTAAAACTTATAATAGACGACATCATTACACTCACAGACACCGATACAGCTCCAGTTTGAGGTTATGTGATCTGAAAATTAAAGAAAATGAAAATTAGAAGTGAAGTAATAAATGTAGATTAGCCAGACATAGGGTCCAATTCACACCGAAACAAACTGTTCAAAATTATTCATTACGCAATACACAAGGATACGTTTCATTGCAAGAGTTCGAATGTCAGGTTGCACCGCGCTGCACAGCGCATGAGCATTGTGCAGTGTATGAGTGATGTCATACGAAACATGTATCTTTTCATGTAGTGAATAAAGTTTAATTTTGAATAGCTATCATTAAAATGCAGTCGCGGTGTGATCTGACCCTTAGATTAGAACTTGAGGCGTAGAATTTAGAAGTAAATTTTAAAGCAAATTACACTACTCAGATCTGAAGATTATTGTTACCCCTAAAAGCTGATAATTACATTTTTGATTTTTCTGAATATGAACACATTGATTTAAGTTACATTTCTATTAATAGCATTAATTTGATTTTTTTTATTCGAGTTGATCCATTTAAAGTCGTAAAATGTAATACCATTTGAAATCTTATCAGATCGAATCATTAAGAATCATCAATTAAGAAAAGCCAACCACAATAAAGTTAGAGGCCAAATGAATTAAAATAAAACTTCGCTTGTGGCAGTCAGGGGAAACAAATCATGTTTTGACATAAATGTCGACACCACTTTGGAGTTCTTCATTAGCATTTTCCGTTGTTACCAGAAGCTAAAAAAAGTACAATGCACATAGCAAATTAAATATTATGTAGCATTTAATCAGATTTTTTGAATAAAAAAGGACAAATCCAAAAACAATTAAGAAATGTAAACTCGCCAATGTTCAGTAAATAACTAATGTCAACAAAATATTCAAACTTTTTTAAAGTGACTCTTAGTATTTAGTTATTTAGGTAATTATCTAAAAGCATAAGGAAAATTTGCTCTAGCGAAAAACTTGAAAAATATAGTTATGCTAAAATTAATATTAATGGTGCTGCTAAAATGCAACTGTAAATGTCATAAAAATGCTCGTTCATAAAAATAAGAACGTATTTAAAGCCTGGCAAGTGAAAGCTGTAAAGGCGATGATAAAATCACCAGAACAGTGCACGTAAAAGCCGATTGTCGTTTAGCTGAGCAAATAAACGTACAGAGAGATATCATAATTAATATGTCAATATTTGCTGCAAAGTTAGCTAAGAATTTAAGCCTTTACAATGGCAGTTGTCATATATAGTAGTAATAGTATTTGTATGGTATACGTATAACTGATGATAAGGCAAAAATAAAACTGTCATCGCCGTACTATATACACATAGCAAAGTAAAAATAAGACTAATATGCCAAATTGTCCCAGAACAGTTGAAACATGAAAAGAGTACAGATAGTTTCAATGGGCTTCATATATTCATATTTTATGGGAACAGGTACTAAACAAGGTATTATGTTTACATTAATTTTATTCATTTTTTAATTTTTTCTACGCCTATAAATATTTTTCGAGAAAATCATGATTTGTTATTTCTTTTCAGATGACACCTACGTAATGTCGGAGAACTTGGGAGTAGCAGTATCAAGGGCGTCAACACCACGCCCTACAGAGAGCCCCGTCAATCCTCCCTTAAGATCCAGGCACGACCAATTCCTAGTCAGCTCTGCTGAAAGAGCACAAAGACCTGTATCCAATGGACGCACACCAAGCGGCAATTTCGAGCCTCCTCTACCGTACCGTCAAATACCCAGTGGTTCACTTCTTAGTTCTTCTCATAGAGAATCTTCTGCCTTCGTCCCTGTAGTTCCTACTAGAGCTATGCATCCTGTTATGTATTCAGGTGATATGCATCCATCGATGATGCCTTCTGAAATTATGGAGAGAGAAAGAATGTTAGAAAGAGATCGGTCTGAACCAGCAAAGGGTTCCCCTGATCGTGCATCAGGAAACTTTACCAAGAGAAATTCTTTTGATCTTATGGCTATGATGGTTGAGAAGAGAAAAGAAGTTGTCCTACGTGAAGCAGCTGCTGCGATGCTCTTGCCCCATCATAGGACTCCATCAATGGATGGTATGATGCCTGAAGGCCCAGCTCAACCTCCAATTTATGGTCCACCCGGGGCATTCCTAGCAGCCCCAGGACCATCACCAAATGCTGCTAACAGCTACTCCTTTCCTGGTGCGGGTTTATTTCCACCGGGTGCTGGTCCTCATCAGATGCACATCGACCGAAGACTGCTAAGAGCTCCAGGGAGAGCTTCCAGACCGAAGAAACAGTTTATATGTAAATTTTGTAACCGCCAGTTCACGAAGTCCTACAACTTGCTGATCCACGAAAGGACCCACACAGATGAGCGTCCATATTCCTGTGACATCTGCGGGAAGGCGTTTAGAAGACAGGATCACCTGAGAGATCACAGGTAAGGAAACTGAGCTTTATACATTTTAATTCAGATTGTGTTGCGTTTGTCCGAATTTATAGTAATATCCAAATCTTATAACACTAGTCTTGCAGGACTAAAATGGCCGCATAAAGTACATAAATCCAAGTAAATCGTACTATGTATTGAAGAAATTGCTCTTAACTTCTAACAATTATCTTATTTGATAATCAAGCAATTCCTATTATGTGTACCATTTTACGCATTTCTATTGAAAACTGTTAAAACTGTTGAATTTTTTATATTCTATGATGTTACAACTGACATAAAGCCATTTTATGATATCAAACTCATTCTCATTTATTTTTTTATTCAAAGTAGGCCTTTAGAAAGCGCTTTTTGACATCAAACAACATAAACACTTGAATACATCAGCTTAGTAATTATATTATACTTATTATATTATTAGGACAGTCAGAAAAATATTAGTAACTTCATTCTACAGTCAGAATAATGTTCATATTACTTGTGTCTACTGTTGATTTCAGCACGATCGGAACTTAGACAAGTTACACCCATGAATTTGTTTCATATCTGAAATGAAACAAATTCTGAACCTAATTCAAAACATTCAAAGTGGCACTTTTAAATCTACAACAACAAAATGTATTCTAGAATCATTTTATTTTTAGACACATTTAGCTGTACTTCTATAAGTAGTTACAATTATGATTTTTTTTTAAATATTTTAATATTAAGTGGCTTTACAAGCTATTCAGAAAGAGGCTATTTATAAGTCAATATTCAGAATATACAAAGTAGAAACAAGAAGGTTCTTGTTTCTACTTTGTATATTCTGAATATTAATACACATCTATTATTCTCTCGAAGTACCTACAACTATTAGATATTAGATATTCTGTAAACTATGATGAATTCTTCTAATGCAAGCTACAACGAAAAAACTGCACACTTCAGTCACATTTAAGTCACTAAACTAGTAATCATCACTATACTTGTAGTGAGATGAGGTTGTTGACAGGAATTATGATGATTATAATTATTGCATTTACAACTATGTTACGCAATCTTTAATTCGTTTCTAAAAGCTGTGGTCAACGAGAGGAACAGACGCCCCGTGGTGAGACATCAAACGGACAGATTTGAATCTCATACATAATATTATAAGTAGAATAATTCATGCGTGTTCCTGTTTTATACAAAACGTCTTGTGAACTTCGGCGTAACCTTAATATTAGTAGAAATCTGGGACCCATGACCCATAATTATCTTCCACCCCAGATTTCCAGATTTACACCGCAGTTCATAAGGCAAATTAGTAAAAATAGGTCTGACACTCAGTTCACAAAAGGCCAGTGTATCTTAAGGCGCGTCTCCTGCTCATGTTTTTTCGAAACATTACACAGAAAACATGAAACAAAAACATTTGTTTTCATACACAAGCTGTCTCCAGCTATAAAAAATGTTTTTGATTGAAACAAAAGATTTTGTGTAGACAAGATCATGAGTTCCGATGAGGAAGACGTAAGCACTCGCAGTTTTAGCGATTGCAGATGCAGAATCTAGGAGAAAACACAGGGGGTCTAAAAAGGCCACTTTAGGTGTTTCATATATTTTTTTAAACTCATATTATGTGCGCCATTTTACGCACGCATTTCTATTGAAAACTGTCAAAATTGATGTTTTATAATAATATGATGAAATCATTTTACCATTTCACGATTTTTGTATGGAAAAAAATATATGAAACATCTAAAGTGGCCTTTTTAGACCCCCAGATTTCGAGTTAGGCCATATTTTCTGATCCGTAATTTTAGTATTTATCAGGAGTTAAGTACGAATAGAAGAACGATTTTGGATTGATTAATAATTTCTTCCGTATTTCTATGTTAATGGTCATGTGAGTGGTGTAACAGTTGATAAGAAATGAAACATTCCTACCCCGAAATGAGTAGGTAAAACTTAAAATAGCAACATTGAAAAAATGTGTTTTTGATTGGGGTCAATTCACACCGAATCGATACGCGACATGTGACATTGCGCTGCATTTCTAAGATAGCTATTCAAAATTGATGTTTATTTATTGTACAAGAAGATACACGTTTCATTGTAAAAGTTCGAATGTCACCGTGCTGCACAGCGCATTTGCAGTGTATGACCGATGTCATATGAAACGAATATCTTTTTGTGTAGTGAATAAAGTTCAATTTCAATTAGCTATCTGAAAAATGCAGCACCGTGTATCGTAGCGTATTGCCGCGGTGTGAACTGACCTTGTGTTATTGTCTAATGCGGCAAGATGGTTTATGGGTGAAAATGGCCAGCACACTAAAAGTATTTTGAACCGATAAGAAAAATAGATAGGTAAATATTTCCTTTTGCCCCAATTAACTTTAAATCAATGCTTGATAAACAACCTACGAGTATTAAATAAAGGCCAATTTATTCCATTTAAAAAAACTGAATGCTTCGATAAGCACTTTCCAAAACTAACCAATGGTATATCTTAATCTGTATGGTTAATTGTATTAAAGTCATACATTATTCATAGTGTAAGTAAAGTGGCAGATGTGTGGCCGAGTGTGTTTCCGGGCTGCTACTTGGAAATACGTTCATACACAGCCATACACTTTGTTCGAATAGTTTCTTGGTATGCATTTACTGTGTTATTTAGGTGCTATTTATTATTTAATAGTATGAGAGTTACATAATTCTAAACATCAAATCAGTGGCGAAGGCTGGTTCTTATTCATAAGGAAACCGTAGCCTGTTTAATAGGTAGGGATTTGGAGGACGGTCTTGAAAAGGTAAGTGGTAAGTGAAGCCGATAGGAATGAAGTTATAGGAACCCCACGCCACTTTGCGATTGTTCTTCAGATTAATCCTAAAATTAAGATTTGAAGATCTCTGTCCTCCCCGTTGGTGGTCTACTCTATATTTCTCGGTCCAGTAGTTTTAGAGCTTATTCGATGCAAACAAACAAACAAACAAATCTTTCCTCTTTATAATATTGGTATAGATAATAGCTAAGCTAGCTTGGTGGTCTACTCTATATTTCTCGGTCCAGTAGTTTCAGAGCTTATTCGATGCAAACAAACAAACACACAAACAAACAAGTCTTTCCTCTTTATAATATTAGTATAGATAAAAGCTAAATGCGGTATACTTAGTAATAAACGCTAAGTATTTAAGAATGGATAAAAATATTATTATAATTATAAATATATTTTGCCAGAATATAATAGAATGTTTGATGTGGACCAATGAAATTAAGTGAGAATTCCAAGTAATATTAATTGAAAACTACATTTAAAAATGTTATATGCCCCGTTAGTATAGTTATAATATTTATACAAAAATAGAGGTTAGAATAAACTAGAGCATAGGAAATTTTACTAATAATCTTTTAAACATTTTTGTCGAGGCAAAATATAATTTTAGAACGTTGGATCAAGTTTCTGTACAAATTTTATGAACAAGAAAATATAATCTTGACTATTAAGTCTTATAATATTAACATAATTTTTTAATTAATATACACATCTTTCATGATTAATACGTACGAAAGTCGAGGCATTCGTGTTTTGTATTTATGAATAAATTACAGCATTAAAAATGAGATTTACAGATGTTAATGATTATAATATTGTCTAATTAATAAACTTTAAATTAAAAAGTATACTCGTATGTAGATATTATCTGAAGACATTAGACTAACTTTTGTCACCCAAAACACTGTCATCTAGCTAAATAATATAAGATATCTTAAATTGTTTTAGAATTTGTGTCAAAAGATTTATTTAAAAAAAGCGTTTTCCCGCTGCTCCGCCCGCGTAAATACAGTATCCCACAAAAACATCGTGCTTTTACGGCATAAAAATTAGCCTATGTTTAAATCCAGAGCTTAAACTACTACCATGCCAAATTTCGTCAATATTCGTATTTTTTGCGTGAAAGAGTAACGAACATCCATCCATCCTCGCAAACATACACTTTTATTAAAGCATAATAATATTTATTTTAAAATACTCTCTTTATCCAAACGTTCTTTATTTCGGTAAATGTTGCTTCCTAATCAATCTTCATAAACTTCTATATTTAATTCTACATTGAAAACATTACCTTTAGACCTTATATTTGAACCTACACATTATATTTAAACCGGTCGTGTGCATCCAGCCTTAGGCTGGTATAAAACGTTGTAAAGAGGTTTTTATCGTTAGAATAAAAAAGTGAAACGGCTAGTCACTAATTAAAATGTTCTATTCCCTTCGCCGACTGAGGCGATGAATTTCACACTTATGAAAATGCACGTTTATGGTAGTGTATGAATTTTAAAAGGCAATCAGCTTCTAAAACTAGCGAGTTTTATTTTAGGATGAATGTAAGTTACAGGTTACTTACATATCTGCGATAAAATAGTAATTGAATTTTGACAAAGTTAAGTTTTCTTAAATTAAAATTAAATTAAAGTAAAAAAAAAAATCTCCGTCGCCTGGAAAATTCATCTGTAATTTATGTTATTTAAATTTATTGAGTAGCTTTTGCGCGCGACTTCGTCCGCGTGGACCCCATCACAGTCTCGATGTACTTCGATAAATCCTTTTTAACGGATTTCTACGTCGTCATAATAACTGTATACGTGCCAAAATTCAGCCCTTCTTTTACCCTTTTTAGTTAGGGCTAGTTTCCGAACCGGTGGGAGGCATCATGTAGACCGACGTTCAGAAAGTGTATAAAAATACCAATTTTGAATAAAAAAATTACTTTTTGACTTTGAGTTTTAAAGGTGGCATTTTCCAAATTTTTGCAAATTCGTAGAGCGCGTTTGCTTTGTAAGTTAAAACTACTGTCCAAATTACACGTTTCTACAATTAGCGGTTACGTCTGTGCGAGCTTCTACAATATGTCAGTCAGTCAGTGGGGACGTCTTCTTTTATATATCTAGATTACTGTACCTACTTCTTACTTTTCATCCCACGATATACGTGTTAAAATTGATAACATTGCGGATTACTCACAGAATTATTAGATGTTTCTTTCTCCCTAGTTCAGTAAAATACTAAGTACCTGTAATGAGAGACTAAGAATTATGTACCAAAGTGTGGGAACGAACGAGATTATTTGATACTTTATGTAGCTGTCAGACATGTAAGAAGTCTGTCATCTGTTTCGCTGTACACAAATATCAATAAGCAATATTTATCATTGCACTTGACAGCTATAAATTGTCTTATACATCTCAACTCATGAGACCCAACAGAGATGCAGTAAGTTGATCTAATTTCGGGAATTGAACTTAACTAGAAGAGCACACATTGCATAATTATTTAGTTTGTAAATTTATTACATATTGGGATTATACATAATTGGGAATAAAAAAAAAATATATATTGTTTTTTTTTTATGTAGGTATTTCAAAACTTTATTATTGATAATATTGATGTTTAATACGAAAAACATGAAAAAAATCGTTTTCAATTAATTTTAAACAATTAAAAATTGATTAAAAAAAGCACGTGACTATGAACGCGCTACGATCGGTCACCATAGTTGTGACGTCATAATGTTAAAGCTATATAATGAAAAGTCAAGAAAACTACTATAATTTTGAATTTCGAACGCCAATACTTACAATCGCCAGTTACGATACCCTAGAGCAGTAATTCCCAAAGTGGTCCACTGAGACTCGACGGGGGTCTACGTTGGACGTGACAAAAAATGGGGGTCTACAATCATAAGCAGAGGTGCATGAAAATTTATTTGGTTTCGATAGTGAAGAACTAAAATGTTGGCTTGTTATTTTAAATAATATGATACCTAAATTAAACCTTCTCAATAAGACAATTTATAAATAAGTTGAGAAAAAAATGGATAGTTCCGAACTGGGACCTACTTATTATCAAATAATTAACCCTATCAAGCAATCAATTCTAATCTTTTTTTTCGAAAACTGTTAATTCGTCGTTGAAACTCAGCAACGACAACTCACAGCGCAAGTTTCAATAGATAGATAGATCTAATCTTCACTTTTTTTTTGAGATTTAGAAATTGGTAGTAATGTAGAATGTAGACGCAGGGGGTCCAATGGATCCAGCAAAATTTTGAAAGTGGCCTATGAAACTAAAGAGTCTGGGAACCACTGCCCTAGAGTGAAAACTAACATTATGACTTTTATTTTGATATAACTTTTGAATATTGCGAAAAATAAAAATAAAAATTAGTTTTGATATAAAACTTATATCGTTTGATCTATCCATTTATCACAAATAAATAATAATTCAAAAACCCAATTATGTAACTCTTTACTTACTATTCCTAAAAAGAGTATAACTTTCTTCTAGAATATTCTTAAAGAATTTACCTGCAACTTAAAATTATAAAAATATTCTATCCCATCTATAAAACACCTACCTACTAATATCTGATATTGTACAATGTTTAAAAATTACACGTATTTTACTAAAGATATTTAATGTAACAATTTAACACCAATATATTGCACTATCAAAGAAACTAATTCATAAGCAGATTGACAAGCTGACATATAATAGAAAATACGGTATTTTCCTGTATTTTTTTATTACATATATAAATTGTGCTCTGAAAAATAATACAGTTTACAAAAGGAATAGTGCACTAAAATCTAAATTTTCAAAGATATTGCGGATTGTCTGAAGCACTTTTGTGAGTCTCGTGAAAACGCCCCATATAAAAGTCGTACTAGTAGGTGACGTCACAGGCTAGTAATGTTGCTACGAAATATATGGCCATAATATGTACAAAATTTCTGATATCTCGTAATTTTGCGCGTTTATATTTATACCATTCTGTAAATATTTTTGTATTAGATGTAGATGTGTTATATATTATGTTTTATACACTAATGTTTAAAAAAAATATTTTTAACTTTTTTGTGACTTTTAAATTAATATAATAATTATAAAACTACACATAACATGCTAATTCTTTTTACTTTTATCAAGTTGTAATACCTAATTATTTCTTAATTTATTAAAAAAAACTAAATTTTTACATGTAGGAAAATACCCAATTATATTGTGACTGCTTGATGTCATTAAGATACAAATAAATTATGGGAACACTCTACCTGCTTATGAATTAGACTCCCTAATAGTACCTATTCTACAAAAAATACCTAAAGTAGAAACCTCCGATACCCCATTTAAGCTCTACAAATGCACTATCGTCAAACTTAACGCTAATCGGATTATATTTCACTTTTTATGAATTCGGCGTTTCCAAAGTATTATTTATGTTACAAAAAACGTTCCTCGTATCGAATTTGGGAGTTAATCCTCTAGAAAGCCATAAATTGACTATCCTGTAATATAAACAGAACGGTTCTAAGAAGACGGTGATCTTGAAAGGGCTAATAATACTGAAGAATAACAATTATATAAATATCCTTGCTGTTGCTTTCAATTTACAGAGTAAAATTAGTGTGACCTAAGTCGTAACGATTTAAAAAAACAAAATTAATCTTGATAATAGCGGACAAAATCATTAGCATTTACTGCATAGGCTCTCAATTCACCGTCCATCCTGGATATTCTGAAGAGATTGTGACAGCCTGGGATTAAGGGATTGTTTTATATTAAGTACCGTTTGAGTATACGGTCGTTAGAAAACCAAAATGTCTACTACTTACAGACTGTGAGAGGCAAATTTCACAATGAGACTGTTTCTTTCCCTAATATTTGTATGCGCATGCGTCTTGCAACTTGTACAAGAAAATACAAATGTTAAAATTATTATTTAGTGGTTAGCCATAAGCTGATTAAATTATCAAATCATCAACTTAGCGGTTTTTGATGCGTCTCGCATTTGCTCCTTTTTTCATCTGAGTAAGTAATTTGCTTAGAATCTGATGCGTCATCCGATTCTATTGGTGCGTCGGTAATGGAGAATTAGATACGGTTAACAGTCGCGTTTTTTATTCAATTCAATATATTGATGATTCGTAAGATGTTTCAGATTTTTATGCTTTGTAGAAAAATGTAACTAAATAAGATATCTGTAGTCTGTGAGCCTATTCAAAGTAAGTACGGATTTACTAAATCTGGATATGTAATTCGTAAATCCAAATAATTATGAAGCTCTAACGAAAACGCTTTATAATTTATTTTATTTTTTAAATATCCGTCTTAATTTTTTTTTTATGTACGAGTATAAATTTTAAAGGCTACAGAAGACCAAGTTACAATTTTATAATATTTTTATATTTTTGTGCTATATTTGTTCAGGCATCAGTCTTAAACTGAACTTTTAAACTAAAATAAATAGAACTCAACACCCGCGCCACTCAATACACGACAAATGAAAAAAAAACTTAAAATACGCTGAACGAACGTCATGTACAATTTGCTTAAAATGATAACTTACTTTTTCTTTGATGTCTAATAATATAGTCGGGGCATAAAGCAATCTAGGTTTTTTACTGACGGTACAACCCGAAGAATGTGTGATTACAGTTTTTTACTCTAATTTCCATTAAGATTATTTTATCCTTGAAAAAAAAAAACAGCCAATCAGCTAGTGTCGGTCTAAAGCAATGTTGAATGGTTTTTCTGGAAGAACTAGAACCAATTTTAAATAAAAATATATCCTGTATATTTAATATTTAATTTCCGATTAAAATTATTAACCTACTTCACAGTCTACTAGCACGTGAGAATATTTTTTTTCTCAAAATATTGAAAATGGTCACTATGAGACCTGAAACTATTGAATTTGGATATTAAAAGTAAATTAATTTTGGCCCACTTTTGTATAATATGTTCCTCAAAAAATGTTTACAACACATTTTTACAACTGACTTTAACTCTGACGACAATATTTCGTCCATTTTCGTTTTTGTCCAACATGTTATGGTATAATTAATACAAAAAAGGCTTTGACCCGCAATCTTTTGATCTTTCTGCGAAAACACATAGGAAAATGCACCATAATTACGATATTGATTTTTTAAGCGATCTGAATTCGAAATGAGTTTAACCGGCTTACGTAAATAAATTTATCTACCGTCGATCGAAAATAAACCCTGGTCAGTAATTTATAACATCGTCATCATCACTAACGTCCCCGGTCCCCACAAAAAGATGTTTTACATTTGCCGAAGTATGAAAGGTTGTCTACCACGCTAGCATACTACGGTTCGGCAGACTCTTAAGCTTATTTGATGAGTTTGTTTTTCTACCACTCAAATTCTGATTTATTCCTAAAAAGATGTTATTTAACGTCACCTTATTTTCTTTATCCGACGATGATTATTTTCTTAATCATCGTCTGATCAAAACTAATTGGAATGTTAGTATTTAATTTAAAATCTATTTCTATAAAGTAATGTCGTTAACCAGTTCGATTTACGGACTCGCTTTAAAGCTTTATAGCTTTTCCAGAAAAAAAAGTTACGTACGGAGAATAAAAATAAGACGAAGGCATGCGGGCAATTTGATACAGCCTTCGAGAGGCGGGGATATGCTTACATTAATTTGCAACGTAGCAATTTCTATGAAAAACTTGTTTTGTATGGGGAGACGCTAATCGAGAATTGCTTTTCTTTTATGTTAAGTTTTTCTGAGCTTAATGAACTGGGAAATATATTTTTTTTAATTTCATGCAAAGCTCTACCAACACGTCAGATGCAAATGAATAGATTGGCTACCTATCTATGGATACCTAGTTCTCAATTCTATGACGTTTATTGTGTTCAGGTTCAGTTCACACCGAAAAGAAATCCAAAAAAAAAAATTAAAAAAAAAATCCTAATACTATTTTCAAATAGCACAATTCAAAGAGTTCAAGTTTCAGTTTCATTGTTCATACATTTTTTAAGAGTATTATTATGATTTAGGATATACAAAGAATCCGTCTATAAAATGCTTGCAACAAAATTGTCTCAATATTATATTCATAAGCAACGTTGATTTTAATAGCTTTTTTACTTCGTTGTATGCAATTATAATTCGTCCGCGACTACATAATGGCGGATCGCTTAAGGCTCTGCAGCAAAAAGGGATATCAAATTAATATTGAATACATTATAAATCAAAGGCAGGTGGACTCAGCGCCTAAGGACAGGACATCAATACAGAAATCTGGTTTAAAACGCAGGAATCTGTAATATTCTAATCATTTTCGGGCTACATGAAGATTCGAATAGTATCACGCGATTTCGGCATTTAAATTTTAAGAATTTGATTGTATAATGTTTTTCGTAAAACTGCTCTTTATAATAAATAAATACCCAATTCACATCATTTTGTGCCTTGTTTTTATGTGTAGAACATTGGGCTCCACGCACGCGCAACCACGACAAAACGCCCTTGCCATACATTTGTTATAGGTCCCCAGTAATAATGAGTACCCGCGTCTGACTTCACGCATGTGACGACTCCGAATTAGATATTATATTATAAAAAAAACGTATCAACCGGCTGTCGCGACGTCATAATTTGTGGTATGCCTGCTCTGAGCCTAAGGATCAGTTCACGCTGAGACAAAACGAGACGAGACGTTGCTTTAAGAGGCTATAGTAATATGCATAACACGCATCACTGCATAGCATGACGCCGCGCGCCATTTCGAATTTTTCAATCAAGCATGTATATTTTTTGCAGTCAATAAAGTTATATATAGTACGCGCAAGTATATAGTAAAAAATGGACGCGCCGCGTCGCATCTCGTCGAATTCTTTGTGTAACATTTAAGGTAAATTTATACTAGCGTAGAGTCAGTATGTTAATCTGCATTATATTTAGCCGAGGACTGTATTTTTATAAATTATTTTTTTTATTTAAAAATTGATTTAAAAATATGCTAAGTCCACCCTTTTTTTTTTAAGTAAAAACCTTTTTTCCCTTCATCTATAAGTCACACGAGTGTGATAATTATTTTAGTATTTAAGTAAGACAAGACTCAGGGAAGGTCATTTTAGTTTTTGTCTCAAATATTTATAGCTATTTTTATACGATTTCAATACTCTCCGATCGGCGCGATACGCCGGTGTCGCCTACAAAATACTCTACTCAAGGTCACTGGCGTTATACAGAGCCTTAACATAACAAATTCATTCATGTATCCACAACATAATGTACAATATATTCCTTCTGAGCTAAAAAATAATATGCGTGAATTCGAGCAACTGTGCACGTCCAATGCTTCTTTTTTACCTTCAGAAGGAATATGTGCTTTACGTTGTAGACATAAGTGTGAATATTTTCAGAATTTCGCTTTGCGGCGGTTAGCCTCTGCGCTAGTAAGAATTGCCGCTATTTTTCAACTTTGTAGCTTGAAACTTAACACGTTGGTAATTTTATAACGCCTTTTTGAGGTATGAAATACAAAATTGTTAATAAAATTTGAAATAGCTCTTTCAATTTATATTAATTGCTGTATATTGCAATAGAAAGTGTCTATTAATTTAATAGCTGTGCTATATGTGCGGTGTGCGCAGATGTTAGTCGTCACTACATCAATATAATTATTAGACAAGTACCATTTTAGGGTCAGCTCACACCGAGATGCGACACGACGCGACGATTTTTTAGATAGCGATTCAAAATTGAACAATATTTACTACACAAGTAGATACACGGTACATTTCAAGAGCAGCACCGCGCCGCTTGGCGGATCAGATCATCAGATCATCATCAGATGAAATCAGAACTCATGCAATTAAACGTGTATCTTCTTGTGTAGTGAATAAAGTTCAATTTTAGATCGCTATCTTAAAATTGCAGCGTATCCCGTCGCGTCTCGTCTCGATGTGAACAGACGCGTAACTAAAAAGTGTGCAATAATTTTGTAAGAAAGTATGTTTGATAAAGATTTAATCGGCAATCAAATTTTCCAACTGTGGGAGAGCCACGCTTCGGCACGAATGGGCCGGATCGACCGGATAAATACCACGATCTCAGAGAAAACCGGCGTGAAATAATGCTTACGTTGTGTTTCGCCAAGTGAGTGAGGTTACCGGAGGCCCACGGGGAGGATAGGAGATTTTCAGGACCAGGAACGCAAGTAGCAACACCAGAGGAGTTTAAAGTATAACACCTCCGGTGTTGCGAGTTTCCATGGGCGGCGGTAATCGCTGACCATCAAGCGATCCGTCTGCTCGTTTCCTATTTCATTTCATATAAAAAAAATTAAAAAAGCTTTGTCATATTGCTGGCCCATGGTAATGGCAACTATTAGGGGTTCAAATTATCGTAATGTAGAATCATTATAGTAAAATCAGAAAAGAAATCAGTAGTAGTTTATTTTTATTGTACCGTGTTAAGGAGAACATACGCTTTTTAGATTGACTTGGCGGAGCACTGCCGTGCCCCCGCTTTTTATATGGCACTGGCCATCAATATCTTTCTCCATCTGATAATAATATAATAAATAAAAAGTTTCGACTTGTCGTATTTTTACCCACGTCGATACATTTTATCGATATCGGTAGGTACTCGGTACCTAATTGAAATTTTTTAATCTACTTCTTGGTATACAAGATTGCTATCTCGTGGCGTGAAATGTCGGGCTCTTTGCCAATAATTATTTATCATAGTTACACGGATACCAATTAATTCATGTATCATTTATTATGAAATGCACAGCGTTATTTTTATAATTATCTCAAAAAAGCACTTCCCAAAGCTTTAAATTAATGCAGTTTTGATTATAAAATGATTATAAAATTATATTTTTGCACCAATCGTTGACTTTTTAAAGCTATATAATATCCCCCTTACTAATAAAAATATTTACACAACGAACAACTTAAGCAACGTTGCTGTCTTTGTCTGTTAAGTGACTTTTCCAACGCATCAGTAAATACAGCAATGTTGTTTAAGTTATCTAATGTGTAAATATTTTTATTAGTAAGAGGGAATGTCTCCAGAAACTTATTTACAAAGTTAATCAATAAGATTTTCACTCGTCTTGCTCTAGTCTCTCATTGCATAGACTCATTGTATATTAGGGAAGTGGCATGTCGATGCTAAAAGTGTTCGCACTTTGTGTGCCCCATTCACTCGAGTTTCACATTTGACAACATACGAGGGCTGATTGATAAGTTTCCGAAACGACAAAGAAAAACTTCAAAAATCTATTTAAAATAAATTTATTTCTCAACGTAGTTTCCTTCTACCTCGATGCATTTAGTCCAGCGCTTCTCCAATGCCGTTACACCAGTTTCATAAAATGTTTTCTCCAACCCCTCAAAATACTCGTCCACGGCAACAATGACTTCTTCATTTGATGAAAATCTCTGGCCACCTAACCATTTCTTCAGGTTCGGGAATAAGTGGAAGTCGCACGGGGCCAGATCCGGGGAATAGGGTGGATGCGGTAGCAATTCGAACCGCAATTCATGGAGTTTGGCGACTGCAACCATTGACGTGTGTGCAGGTGCGTTGTCATGGTGGAACAAAATTTTTTTCTTGGCCAAATGTGGTCGTTTCTTCTGGATTTATTCACTTAATTTTTGCAGCAAGTTTGCGTAGTACTCTCCATTTATTGTTTTTCCTTTGTGCAGATAATCCACTAAAATAATTCCCCGAGCATCCCAAAAAACAGTCGCCATCACTTTGCCGGCCGACAAAACCGTTTTTGCTTTCTTCGGCGCAGGTTTTCCGCTCTCAGTCCACTGCTTAGATTGTTATTTTGTCTCGGGAGTATAATTATGTATCCAGGTTTTATCGACTGTTACATAACGCCGCAAAAACTCATTAGGATCTCGGTTAAACAGCGCCAAACACTCCGATGAATCGTCCACTAGACGTTGCTTTTGGTCTACAGTGAGCAAACGCGGCACCCATCGCGCGCAAAGCTTTTTCATTCCCAAATGTTGGTGCAAAATATTAAAAACGCGTTCAGATGAAATTCTCACCATCTCTGCTATCTCTCGCAACTTTAAGCGCTGATCATTCAATACAATTTTGTGAATTTTTTTGATCATGTCCGGATTCGTGACTTCATTTGGACGGCCAGACCTGTGGGCGTCTTCGCAGCTCTATCTTCCACGTTTAAAATCAGTGACCCAGGTGTGAATTGTACTCAATGCAGGAGCAGAATTATCTAAAACACTGTCTAGCTTGGTTTTAATCTGGGTTGCTGTTTTCTCTTTTAAAACGTAAAACTTTATCACCGCACGAATTTCGTTTCTTTCCATTGTTAAGAAAATTTACGACATAGAAAGTTCTACGTCCTCTCAAACAAATTCCATCAGTTCGATTAAATTCAAATTTGGCGTTTTATTTTCAAAAAGATGCCAGAATATAATGTAATATTCCTTTTTTGCGTATCATTTTTTTAAGTTCGTCGTTTCGGCCAGTTATCAATCAGCCCAGGTAGATGTCAGAGTTACACTGCAAAATTTTGACAAACGATTAGCATACTATCAATTGTTGTAATTAAGGTCCTAAGGACCTTATGGTATTATAGTATATATGGTATGGTATTTCCATAACAATTTTAAAATTAATTCGTTTAACGCGTAATGCGATCGTTTACATCGTACTTCGGTCGTACAACAGATGGCAGTACAAATTCCTTCTATGAAGACATTTTTTGGCTAAATGTAATATTGTAATATAACTAGCGAGATTATAAAATGTCGACAGATTGTGAAATAAACATTCTGCTTACAATTTCACGCATTATTTTTCGTTATATTATAATATAACAAACTGAAATGCGACAAATTGTAAAACGGAACGCAACGAGGTGATTGGTTGGACGGCATTTACCCCGCGCCGCCATATTTGTTTGGTTATTTATTTGCTATTAAAGCATCAAAATCACATAGGTTCAATCACTTAAAAATATGAGAAAACGGGAAATATATTACAATTAATAACTTCGGTAACTAACACTAACTAATTTATCATTCAAACTGCACTTCTTTGGCTAATCGCAGATTTAATATACTTCTACGACAATTTTATACCTAATTCTAAAACTGTGAGTTATTTGAAACACGATATCAATTTAAAATCACCAAAACACTGTTTGTAAACATTCGTTAGCAAATAAATGAACAAACAAATATGGCGACGCGGGGCATAATTATGGCGTTCACGGTTCAACCAATCAGCGCGCGAGTTACGTTCCGTTTTACAATTTGACGAGTAAGTAGAATGCTTGTTTCACAATCTGTCGACATTTTATACTATCGCTAGTTACATTTACAATCTAACGGTATTTACAATTTTACGGTGATTGTGTATAAATCTACGTTTCATTGTCTTAAAATAAGCCTCAGGGGAAGTAACCAAATTTTGGGATTATCCCAATAAATCTTTGACACATGCAAATGCTATAATTTAGTATCAGGTAGACAAATTATTTAAATAACAGTTGCGTGATATAAAATGTTTCGATCGATATTTGAATTTATTGCAAAATCTTTAAACTGAAATTATGTTTTTTTTTGCAGTTTGTTTTTGCTTCTTCTTTCAATTAGTGGTTTAATTTTAGATAATATATGGTTGGCATTTTGTTTATGCCAGTTAAAATACATTTTTTTTAATCTTAGCCATAATTTATTTACGACTTTTTATTTATAATCACGTATTTAACGTTATACAAAGCTGAGTTTGATAAATATTATTTTAAGAGATTAGATATTGTTTTAAAGCAGATGAATTGGATAAATATTTATTAAAATTAAACTTATTTATTAATAAAATATATTCAAATGTATAAATGACAACGAAAAGATGGTCTACCATGGTCACCAGCTGTGGATATAAAATTAGGGTCAGCTGACATTGAGTTGTCACTCTGCGCGTACTTCTTAAGTGAGCGATTCAAAATTGAACTTTATTCTCTACTCAAGAAGATACAGGTTTCATTACAAGAGCGGCGCCGCGCTACGCAGCTCGGTGCAGCTTGCAATTCGTAATCTTGCAATGAAACGTGTATCTTTTTGTGTAGTAAATAAAGTTCAACTTTGAATCGATATTTTAAAGTTTCCGCCGCGACGCGTCATAACGCGACATATCGTTACTCGTGTGACACTTAGGCGGTACCAATAATATATTGTGCTATTTTCCATTTACGTAATTATCTCCAAGAAAAGAAGCACTAGTGATGAAGAAACAATAACTTAATTTTTCTTAAAATGATTAAATTGAACACTTTCTTTTTATTGGTTTTAAACTAATAATAACATATTTCATTTCAAAAGCCGTTATTAATATTTCACGTAACAAAGCATTTACGTGAAGGTATAAGACTCGAGTACAATTCAATTAAACCTGTTGATACAATCGGCAAAATTAATCATTTCGGCTTTGGCGGTAGGAGGTGTGCGCAAATTGTAGGTACCTGCGCTTGCGCAGGTTTACTTTCGGTAGACTGTTGTGTTGGGAAATTTAAACTAAATATTCGTCTTAACGGGTAATTTAGGAAAATTGATTTGTTAATTGACATAATAAATTTGGATCACTTTACAGTAATTGACAACATGAAAATACCTACACAGTTTGTGTATGATTTTATCAGACTTTAAAACCAGTAAATAAAATACCTATCTATTAAAAAAAAGACTGCAACACACTGTTTTATTAATTTTCACTTAACGTGGCTTAAAAACCATTTTTAAAACCACTGCGATCTGCGACGGCCCAGGGTTGACATTTAATTTTTCATCGGACCCTCACTATTGCTGTAAAACTTTTACCTTCTTTAAAATGTATCAGATAATCTGATCTTTCTTGACATGATAAATGTTATCCTTGTACAATTTCAAAGAATACAATAATTTGAACCTTATTTATGTATATTAAAGTTGGGATTTGCTGTACTCTTGTAAAACGTGGGCAGTAACGTGTATGGTTATTGTGGATTAAACATTTCTCTGCTACTTAGTCCAGTTTCAAGAAGTCATTTACACTGGAGCGTGGTGTTTTGAAATTACTTTGCGGTTCAGTGTAGGCTTTCTAAGTATTATGTTACATTGGTTAGCGATGAAATGTTGTTATACTCTTTATTCATTGAAGAACTTTAAAAATATATCAGAATAGAAGCAAATGGATGAGAAAGCTATGGAAAGCAAAAGTCATCAGACACTATTATGATCTGAAAACTGGTACAGACATTTACGAATTTTACGAATCAAAATGACGAAAAACTTAGTGGAATTTAAGAAAACACTCAACAGAATCTCGTAGGTAGTTGGAGAGCTTGAATATTTCCGAGTGCTCAGAACAAACAGGGACCGGTCAGCGAGCAAACACTTGGGTGCTGTACCTCACGACCTCATCCAACATTTACATAAATAAGGCTTACGCACTTGACGCTGCTCGACGCGACAAAATATTTTTAAACTAGACGTTTCCTGAGACTTTGTGAGCGTAAAAAAGAGTCCCGCGGGTACCATACATTTTGACGCAATAAAAATTGCCTATGTCCTTCCGCGTGGTTATATTTGTGCCAATTTTCGTAACAATTTTGGTGCCGTAGTTTCGGAACCTATTTAATGCAAACAAACAAACCAATCATTTCATTCCTCTTACTAATATTAGTATTATATGAACTGTGGTAAATGCTAGAGAAATGAGGAGTACTAAATGAGACACATGATGATCAACGGCTCTAAAATATTCCATAAAATCCTATGAAGTATATAGTAACGGGTCAACTAAACTAAACGACTAGAGGACGCTTTGCTATGTTATATTGTGTTAAGTAAACTATATTGAATGTATCTAAGCAACAATCACTTATATCCAAGGCGTCAAACTTTTAAAGAAATCTAAAAGATATGTGCATTCTTTTACACAATTCTAATAACTATCTAGTATACTTGCATACAAAATCGTTGCTTAACTATTTAAGTGGACACGACTGTGCGCACTTCTTATTTGTAATTCTATTTACAGGCGGTCAAAATTTCCATATCCCTACAGTCATCCATCACCGAAATAGGCTTTAAAAGGCTTTTGTTGAGAGTGGAGAGGTGTTTCAAACGACTCATGATCATTTATCATAAGACTGTAAAACACTTGTTTTATTCAGGTATATTTATGGCTGGAACAAGTGACAGCAAAATTTAAAAAATCACGGTTTTGGATACCTATCTAATATATACAATCGTGAATATTTTAAATTTTGCTTTTTTTAAATGTTTTCACCGGTCTGAAGGTATTTCAAAACTACAAACAGGAAAAGGAGAAAATATTGAACTAAATATACAGAAAATCAAAGAGACGAAAGTGATGCATAATGAAATAAGCTTGTTAGGAAGTAAAATTTGCAATACAAGTTTGGATATATATTTGGATAATCCCAAGCCTCTAGAAATAAAAAATGTAAACGTCACACTTGTATACGTGTGAATAAAACAAAATCATTTATAATAACTTAATCTAATCTGATATCTACCGACGATATTTCATTTTATAGTGGTTGAGGAATTCGAAATATTATATGTACGTGACTTGAGGAGTATAGTAAATGCGTTGTAATGTTGATCATAATATCTTGGCGTCCACAGAGCAAACCAACCGGTTTTCCTTGGTAGGGTCTTCCGAAACACGAGTGTTAACCGTACCTTAAGCCTTATGGAATTATGACCAAAAATTAAAGTTACGTTCCAGAAATATTTTGATTGTTTCCAATTCCTACGTGGAGAGGGATTAAAACTTTCAGTAATTAATTTACAATCCTTATGAAAAGTATATGAAGAAGTCATTGAATGTTAAGCTCTAGTGTCATATTTTGTTTTTAGTTTTAAGACTACTTTCTTGTGTATTTACAACGCGTTCGCAATTTTTATATTTACAACAAAAAGTAAAATAATATAACACTGTTATATTATTTTACTTTTTAATTTTTTAATAGCATTATTTTTTAGTAACGAGTACACAAGGTTTCTACTTCCTATTAGCAAAATATGTTTGTTTATCATATATCAGAAACTCTTTTATCTTTTTTCCTTTTATAAAAGCAATTAACCGATCATAATTAAATCATCTTTGGATTTGTGATACGCAAATACTTAAGCCGACTTTATATATTTTGTTATTTCATAGTGTTACTTCACTTTTGATGTTTTTTTACAAATGTTGCTGCTGTACTATGTGATTGGACAGTAAAGTAAAATACAGTCTCAAGTTCAAATAACTGTTATGATTATTTATCATAAGTCTAAATGTTTTCTGTAAATTTCAATCATATTATGCGACATAACATGACTTAAAAATGTAAATTGCAGAATTCTCTAAATTCAATTTTATAAATTACACTAAACTTCTCTGAAAATACTTAATCCATTTCAAAAGAAATAATCATGTTATTTATTACCGCTGCCCGAGGAACCAGCTTTAATCTGTTCTTAGCACGGACTGCTGCTTTCACACGCGATTATGGTCTTAAATCTATCAACAACAGAATCTAAATTTCAAAAGCCTCCAGACTACCGTTCAAACAGATTTTATTGGAGATTAAAAGACGTTTATCGGCTTCTAAAAACTCCGAAGCGATAGTAATTTATACGGCACAGACACTAGACTTTGATTTTAATACCATTTAACTGCAAATTTGGTCTACACACACCGAATAATAGAGTAAATCAAAATTTGAATATACTCCACTATTGTTCTATAGATTAAAAAATTTGGAACAGTAAGTAAGTAACTGAGAGAACCAGTAATAAACCTTATAAGTTGAACAGGAAAACAGGTGATGAAGTTTGAAATGATTATATGATGAGTATGATGATAGAAAATATACTGGTGCTTATGTACGGCTTATATAAGTCAAAGAGTTTTTTGCTAATTTAAGTAATAACGTCAAAGAAGAAAAAATCAAGGTTGATGTTATGACGATTTACATAACATCTCATCAACAACATAAAACATGATGTCAGGTAATTATACGAAATACCAGTGACATCGCTACGGCGGTCAGGTAAACCAAGGGTCTCGGTTACAGAGCAGCGGGGGGTCTTCAAAAATGACATCTTACAAAGTGGTACAGCAAACAAACTGTTTAGAGTCAAGTTAGATAGTGGTGTTTTTTCACTGTATGCTAGAGTCACGTAAATTGTTAAAGTAAAACTGTTTGCTCAAACTGGGTCCAGATTTTTTTCAAGGTACTACTTTTTTTTTAATATTTTCAAATGACATCAAAATAGCGTATTAGTGTTTTGAGCGTATTAATTGGAAACTCTCAGGAGTTCCGTGAAATAACAGGCCAATACTAACCACAAATAACTCACAGACTAGACTTTTAATTAAATCTACGTTGAATATCTCCCTTATTGCTGCCTAACGTGTACAATAAATCATGTGCAGTCAAGCCACATAAAACTGTAACAAGGATTCCAATTCTAATTGCGTTCCTATCAATATACTTTGATTAATGGTATCGAGAAGTAATTATTTGGGCCCTCGTGAATCAAACTTGATGTGCACTCGTTATGGAGATTAAAGTTTTCAAGAAGAAAGCCGAAGTTTGTGAAGTTTTTTGTGATAAATACTTGATATGTATAAGAAACCTTGTTTTGTTGTATATTCAAAGAAAAGGTAACTGCAAAATAAAACCACTCACAAATAAATTAAGCTTTCACATAAAGTACCTAATTTGATTTAAAAAGTAGAGACTACTACTACTAGTGGTCTGTTGTGATTATAATATTGTATTACATCAATAATTATGAGAATATTTATTAAATTACTGGTAGAAGCAAGTTTTTCATAGACCAACAAGTTAATACACCAATACATATAATACGACCTCTGTGGCTCAGTGGTTGAACGTGTTGGTGTTCAAGCCGGGGGTGGCGGGTTCGAATCCCGCCGAATGAAAAAAAAAGTTTGTATTAAATATGTGTATAATATAATAAAAATCTTAAATAAGTGTATAACATAAAAGTATTAAATATATTTCCGTTCTCTGGCACCTGTAACACAAGTTCTTCGAGAACTTACCACGGGACCAGATTGACGTGGTGTGAAGCGTCCACAGATATTATATTAAAATATATTATATTATAATGATAATCGATTGGTTCAAAATGAAAGCTTATTACAGCATATAAAAAACTTGTACCTATTAAAGAAACTGAAGATAGCTAATATCAGATTGCATAGGTTTGAATTGAAACATTAGATCGTCCATGTCCAGCCAAGCAAGGTGAGGTATCATGTGACCAAGTTTTTTTAATTTAGGCGCCACCGTTTTTTACTTTGTGCTTAAACCATGTTTCATTTTTCAAATCTAGAATTTTGATACTTTATTCAACCTTGATTCTTTTTAGTCATTTGGTTCGTAGGTGGCATTTTCATCTTAATCAGCTAACACTTTATAGACGGTATTACGTCTTTATAGAACTAATATGTTTCCAATATATAATCCTTGTCATGTTCTGATAAAATATATTACAGTGACTAAATTTATTCAAAGATGAAACTCATTATTTTTTCTATTATGACGTTGGGAATTTTGAAAATAAGAAGCTCCAAATCGGCTTCCTGTATATCATAGAGCTGAGCAAAGCACCTGATGCCGGCGCAAGCGAAGTCAAGTAAAGTGCAATGAATGTTTGCGTCACTCAGAGATGAAATTGAGTGTGAAGCGGCAGCGGCCAGCCGTCGCTCCCATTAAGTCTCTTGGACTGCGACTGTACAAACCGGCTACGGACCCGTTGTGGTAACATCATGCTAGTTTCTCTTGATTTTTATCTTGTTGCTTACGGAAACTTTTCTGGATCAAAATTTAATATCTGAAATGATAATTGCAATCGTAATTGGTGTTCACTTTATAGCTGACCATTAAATTAACACATTTCATTAGTATTTTAACTCCTATTCACAAATGTAATTATGATTAATGTACGCAATTACGTTTTTACATTTACGTTCGCATTTTATAGTGTTCAGCTATAAATACCGTAATTACATTGTGTTATTATTGGAAAATAATAATTCAACTATCGTAAGTCATTCTGAATGATTAAATCAACTCACTTTTGCATAAGAACTCTATTTTTTAAAGTCGGAAAACTTTGCCTTAACAAAAATTACGTCAAAAATTCGTGTCTCAGTCGGGTGGCAGTAACATACCATGTCGCGACTCGGACCAACCACTTCGCCTCGCTCCATTAGTATTTTCCATTTATTTTTTATCCACGTACCTGTCCGACGGGGATTCGACTTTTTTGTAAAGCCGCGCGACGAATACGAAATTTCTTTAAAGTAACAACGGAAAATAAATGATGCGGCGTGGAACTATGCAAGTCTTGTCTTTGAGTTTGACTAGTTTTTGTACAGTTTTTTACTTTTTTACGCAAAAGCGTTTTGTGGTATTACATGACAAAATTTCTTTCAATACATGCAATATTACATCATTTCAAAGAAAATTTTACAAAGAATCGTGAATAAAAAAAAAATTTCAAACACTCAGTAAACAACACCAGTGCCTAATTAAAACCGAAGTCCTCATGATAACTAATGATCATACTTATTACGATCATACCTCATTAATACAAGCGCAAGTCGTTCGTTAGCTTTTCGTATGCTTTGAAGATACTCTCGAATATAAGTGCTCTAATGATGTATTATATGAAGACACAATTATTTCCAACTTGTCTTTGATAACAATCAGTTCTGAGAATGAAACCTGTAGCAATGTAATAAAAAAAGGATATACTTCTAGAATAACTGGATAGATAACATTAATAAAGTAGTTGTTGTTTCCCGCGACTTGATTTGATGTTTAGCATAAGTTATGCCCAAAAACAAACTAAGAAGAAGGTTTTCAATACTACAGTCAAATTATAAATATCATATAAATCATAAATAAATCCATTATAAATATTATTAAGACCTCTAGACTAGAAGTCAATTTTGTTATTAGAGAGTGGAAAGTAAAACATAATGATGATTTATCTAGAAAGATATATTTTTAACAAAAGAATAAATTCACGCAAAACGAGTAGTAAGATACTAAACATGTCAGACAACTTCTGCAAATGACAGTCATAAAAACAAAATATCATTTTGTTAAAGGCGACACCGCAAAAAATAGTTGTGAAAATATAAATGTTATAAACTGTGAGACCACTACCATTTGCATAATGTCATATTACGATAGGGTTGTCAAATGTAATGATAATTTTATCAACAAATTAGCTTAGCTATATGTTATATAGATTGGCTACCACAGGATTTTCGGAGGAAGGATATAAGAAGTAAAATTTTTGACTTGTTTTAATTTTGTGGCGATCATCTATAGAGGGTTTTGTTCAATATAAATAATATATTTATTCTTTTCAGAAGCAAATTGGTTACCCTAAATTACATGTTAACGTTTAGCTACTGACTTGCATCTGCTTGTGCATTGCTTGTTTTATATTATATTTTATTACCTAGTTATGTTTCTATGAAAGTATGAATATAAATCGTTTTAAACAATGCAGTTCGCTTTTAATTAATAGTATTAGGTATTGACATCCTTCACCACATTCTCATCTTCACCACCTTACTAATTAACTTTCGAAGTAAAATAACTTCCTTCTTCAATTATGGTTTCAATGTAAGTAGCTTTGCCACGACAAGTCGACTTCACTTCCATTCTAATGCTAATTATATGAAAGTCAAGCGTTGGCGTTGTAGTAGCATATCGACAAATCGGAGCCTTAGTAGGAGATAAACCGTTGCGTGGGCACACATGACGCGTACAACAGTTGTTAAACTACTTTTATGCACCGTTTAGTGCTTCGTGGAGACTTCAAATTGAAAACTATCTTGTTCTACAAATAACCGTCTATATTATCTAAACCTTGTTTTATATTGCAAGTCTTGAACATCCTTTTTATATTATGCTCGTCTTTTATTCTTCAGATCTTTCACTAAATATTTTATTTCATTATTTATTTACTTACTAAATCCAGTTTACTTTTATATGGTTTAAGGCGGCCGCTCACACAGTCTTAAGACAGTTGTGTCGCTTTCAGTCAGTTATGTCTATGAGATGTCTCATTTCAAGTGTGCGCTTCATATATTTTGTTATGCAAAACACTCTGTGACAGTGATCCGCAGATTTTATAACATTATCATTACCTATATATTTTAGAAGTATGGCCATTGTTTGATAAAAATAATACATGCTACGTTTATTTCATACATTTATAGTACCTATTTAAAATTTCGCGGAAGCTACACAGCTATATTCTTTGAACCTTATAGTAACTTAAGCTTATTTATAACCTTTATTACAACTTTTACCCATTTATCTTCATATTGGCTTTATTATATTTTTACATCATAAATATGACGCTTTATTATTTAGGGTTCCGTAATACACAAGGAACCCAGTTTCGCTCTGTCCGTCCGTCTGTCTATCTGTCTGTCTGTCCGTACCTCTAGCTTCTGTAATAATGAATATAAATGGATAAAATTTGATATACTTAAAGAAATATGTATAGATATCGGTTTTGGCATCATAAATAATAATAATTTTACATTTTTGGTGTGGCTCTCCATACATGTGAAGTGGGGATGAAAAATATTTTTTCATTGTACCCCCTTGTGTGGGGTATCGTTGAATAGGTCTTTTAAAATAAAGGCAAGGTTTATACAGGACATTTTTTACAAAGTCAACTATTTTCGAGTAATCGGCCTCCAAAGTGGTGTATAAGTTATGGTATTGTTTAAAGAACTGCAAGCATGCAGCAACCTCCTGGTATTTCTAAACTATGAGACTCAGAAAATTGCAATTTTTTCATGCTGATAGATTATGCTAAATACTCTTTAGCAAAATTATTTTGAACGAAATCTAACAGTAACTTTTGAAGTAATTTGAAAAAAACCTATTACGCGTTTATAGTTACGGAACCCTTCTCTGACACGCACTTGGTTAGGTTATTGATTTATTATATTTAGTCAGTACAAAATCTAAATAACTAAGCGGTATCATTCAACTACCACTTATTTATACAAATTGCAATATTATGTTAATAAGTTAAACAGATTTAGTTATTATTTTTGTTCGTGTCATGAAATTAATGTATGAACTGCCGCTACTGTAGTTGTCAATGTCATACTGTGGGTTGAACTTTATATTCTTATGTTTATATTATATCATTAAATAATCCAGTTTTAAAATTTTTATATAGTAAAAATATAAATTAAAGGAATAATTAATTTTTTACACAGTTTTCTTTGTTTTACCTCTTTTTCCTTTTTAATATCGTCATTCGTGAAGTGTGTTTTGTTTAACTTTAGATGATTTTCCCTGCCATTTTAGGCTTTTTATTCCAAATAGCTATACTATCTCATAATGTGTGTAGCTATACTAATCTGATAATGACTATTTTTCCTGCCTTTAAAACAGATTCTAATTACTAACCAAATACAATTAGAAGTGTTATGATCTACTGCTGGAGGCATTATTTTATTATGCTATAATAATGAATTTATACTGATAACCTTATACTGATTCAAGATGGCTTATGTTGTTATTCTCATTTATTTCATCTTGTGTATCCTCCAACAGTATCTAGTTTCAACTTTCATATCATGTATCTTATTATTTTTATTCGAGTATAAATTTTTGAAATAGATAGGTAATTGCTACCTTTTAGGTATTTATCCACAACGGGGTAGTTTTGACGGGAATCATATTATCTGATGTAAAAACACGCAACATACACTTTGTAAGTAGAGTTGGTGATGAGTAGTTTGAGTTGGTGATGAGTAGTTTGAGTTGGTGATGATCATGACAATAATTTATAATATTATCTTTGTCATGCTATTTGTGTTTGTGTCTTTGTCCAAAGCGAAAACATAAAAATGTTTTCGACTATAAAATATAAAATATAAACGACTTATACATAAACGCACATCCATATATGTGATGTATTAAAAGTAAAGGCTGTTAATTGCAATTATATATAAATGGAGAAGCTGCGGTAACATCAATCTAGGCGATAGAAGGCTTAGATGAGAAAGGGCAACGACCTGCGAGCAATCCGACCGGGCGGTCAGACCTGCTTTAAAACACATGAAACAGCCAACGAAATAATTTTATTGTTATAATTTAAAAAAATAATTTCATTATAATTTTGAGTAAAAATATGAAAAGAAAATTGCAATGAAATTAATTTCAAAAATGGAACTTTTAAAAATTGCAACCCTTTTAAAAGTAATTTGAATCATAGACGTATAAATTATAGACGGGGGGGCATGATGAGGCAAAAAGTGTCTCCAGTTAAATGGCCCCACTTTTGCCATTTTGACATTTGAAATACGGTGAAAATAAAATGGCTGACATTTGAAGTATGGTGAAAACAAAGATGGCGTAACTTTTTCTTGTATGAAGGGTTGATCTGTCAAATGTAATAAAAGTCATAGCCCATCTTTAGTTTTGAAATCCTCGATTAGAATTGAATTTCTGTTACGAAAAAAATTACATACTTTGCAACTTTCTTTTTTATTACTATTTGTTACCTAATAATATAATGAATTAAGATTCAGGTTTGAACTTTACTGAACCCATTTAACAACCATGTGTCAAATTTTAAATTACTACAATTTTATCACGGAATGCCAAATAAGTAAATACTATTACGTATTTCGAACTATTTGAGTATTATGGTGAAAATGTATTTTTACTTTTAATTGCCAGAAACTGTGATAAGTGACGAAAGTAAATTTTGTTACATTTTTGAAAGTAGGTATGATGAGTTTGTTTCAAATTTTACTGTCACACCAAATCATTCATTAGACCTCAATAATAATCCTTCTTTAGACTAGAATGATAAAACAATTTTTAAAATAGAACTCACGTTCAAGTTTTTAACATTTTGAAGATTGAATAGAGCAACAGTTAAAATCATAGCCAAATTTAAAAGGGGAATTATTCAGAAATTAAGTTTTATTTTATACCTTGTTGGGCATTCTTACTTTGAAAGTAGGTTTAATTTTTTGTATAATACATTTTAAGAACGTTTAAAATAAACGTTCGAATGTATAATTGAATACGCGCCAAGCTTCTATTAGGTATTGTATACGCTGACGATGATGATGACTGTAAGTTACATAATGCCGTATGCTTGCAGTTCTTTAAACAATATCGAAATTTCCAAACGCGTATATATTTTAAAGACTGAGGAGTTTTGTTCAGTGCTTTTGGATCCAAGGTATACCTTGATGCAGAATCTTACTTTTTGGTAGCATATGCTTGGGTTACTTCTGAAAAAGTCAAAATCACTCACATATGTGGCCATATAAATTTCGAGGAGTTCCCTCGATCCTCATGGATCCCACCACCACTTTTGTGATAACGGGACCAATTTCGGAGTATGCCCTTTCAACACAACAGCCGAACGACAACTCCGACGACGTATAAACACCTCCTTTTTTTGGAAGTCAGTTAAAAATAGGGAAGAACACCAGGATAATATTCCGGATATGAATACTAGAAAAACGTTACAATATGCTGATTGACGTTTCGACATTAATGAGATATAATTAGCACGATACATACCAAGAGTAGAATAGCTAAACACTTATAAATATAAATAATAAATTACTACTACTTATGAGAATTCATTTTGACGAAATAAAAAATGTATTCAATAAAGTGAAAAATCTAAACGAATTAAAGAAATAATTAAATAAACATAACTTTAATTTAGAATACATTTCATGATGAAACGCATTGTATTGCATTTTTATTTAAATTTCACCATATAAAATAAAATGTGTTTGAAAATATAAATAAAACTTTTTGATAAAAAAAAACGATATTCAAATTTGGAATAGAATATCAGTGAAAACTTGCAAAGCCATTAATATGTTCACACTACGACCTTAGTCTACCTATCTTGCCCCCCCGCTGTCACAACAGTTGTAATATTTGTACAACAAAACGAGGACGGTCTTTAGGAACCTGTTTCACAGGCGCATACCAACGCGTTTCCTCAATGAAATCTGTACTTACATTTTTCATTATTTTTAGTGTTTGCAAATGATTACTCTTTCGATAACCTTTTCAAAATAAGATGACTGTCGTACGGGAACTAATAGAATGAGAAGGTTCTCAGGTAGGTACCTAGTAACTGAAGAATTTTATTAAACATCGTTTTGTGAATCCTTTCCTAACTACATATAAAGATTAGATGTTTGCGAAATAACTTATCGGCAAGGTTTCAATTTAAAAACATATTTGCATACATTCTTTAGTTTAATATCATTTAAAGAATTTGCATATCGAATATACCATAATATTTTATTACCATCTAAAGCATTAAGGAGATCAGAAAAATCCATAATAAATTTTAATTTTCAAACATTGTACCTACTATCGAAAAAGTTGCCGCTCAACCAGGCATAAGACAAAAATCGCATAACACCGACGTTAAACGTGCGCATGCACACATACTGACATGTTAATACGCAGTTCAAACACATCTGCAGTCGTTCCGGTCACTTCCTTGTATTTAAATATTTGAAGCGTCCATCGTAAACATTTTCTTTTGCACTAGGACACTGGTCGAGTGGGAACTTTGTCGATATTGAACACTTGTAAATATTATTGTTACTTATCAATATTTAAGTAAAAAAAAGATGCAATCAATAACTTTGATGAAAAACTGAATAATGCGAAAAAATTAAATCCAATATCCTTATTTTCTTAATGGCGTCACATCAAATTAATAATTTTATTTCATTTCGTTGCAGCACATTCCTTCGAACGTAGCGAACTACATTATCAGGCCGGTAACAGTAATGGAAAAATATTTTTTTAATGTACACCATTAGTGGCGACCACAGTCCTCTCTGTAATTTTAAGCCCCACTTTTTTAATCTCGACTCGTCTTGATGGGATTCTGAACGACTGTCCATCTTGATTCTTATCTCAGCGTATAATAAGACAGACGTAACTTATATTTTATTTCACGTCAAAATGATCGAGTTGCCTTGATAAGGTTTTATTTATATCATTAATTATACTAGTCACAAACTCGGGTTTAACAATAAACTTGGGTATTTAAACCTTATTGTTTTATTTTAATGGTTGTACTTTGTAAAAAGTACACTTCTCACTTAATATCAGAATTAAGTTATCGCTTTCATTAGATATTTCCAATTTATTGGTGGCTATTTAAATTTCGATCAATTTTTTGGTCTTAATTGGATCTCTTATTCAATTTTTTGAATTATGAGAAACTTGATACTGGATTTCGAAACGGGTATTGAGGATTAAGCAGAATCTAATTTAAGTTTTTGTTACTTTGGTTTCTTGATTTCCTTATGGAAACTATGTCTCTCAATTTTTTAAATTGCTATACCCACGAGTAGTCTATTTAGGGACGTGGTCAGTGGCAATTTACTTCAATTTTGTTTAAAATAACTTTTAACTTATCATAACTGCCATTGGAAAAAAAAAATGTTATGTTATGAAATCCATTTGACTATTCGATATTGATATTTTCCTGTGGCAATTTCAGGTGGGCTCATCGTTTTTTAAAACTGACCGTGAGACTTCCATTAAGAAATGAGCGTTTAATCGTTACCTCCGGTCTGGGATGCTTGGTGTTTCAAACCGGTCGTCGATTTTATTCGTACTAAGGTTAAAGGCATATACCTATATTAATCTATATTTTTCATTTGAAATAGTTCGAGATCAATCTGCCTTAGTAGAATCCTGCGTCAAATAAAATAAATGTATGTCAACGACGTGTCAACAGTTAGCCTTAACACATAGCTAATATATAAAACATTTGACTTTTTTAATGGTAAAAGGCTTTTCTAATTTTCACAAATTATTAATGTTATATTTAACAGCCTTTGGTGTCCCACTGCTGGACAAGAAAGAGGGGAGGTATTTCTTTCCTCAAGTCCCATAAATTATAACAAAGTTTTACTTATTAGCATCCATAATCTAATAATATATTCACGCCATAAACAAAAAAAGATAAAAATGTAATAAATTACATGTCCAAAGGAATTTAAGATGAACCCATTACTTTAGTTCATAACATAATGATACACAAAACAGCACATTCTTCGGATAATTACAAATAATGTAAGGATGACTGACGAATATTATCTTGAAGGTAAAGTAGACACATTGAGGATCATTGGAATAATATTAAAAGTTAATGTATACGCTTTCTTAGAATATTAATAATATTATACAAATTCTATGGAGACATTCACACCACGTCTGGTCTGGTCCACTCGAAGAACTTGTGTTAGGGTTACCCGACAACGGAAATATATTTAATACTTATTGTATTTAATACTATACATAATATCATTATGTTTAAGATTTTTATTATAATTTACAAGTATTTATCACACACCCATGACCCAGGAATACAGAAAACTGTTTTGTTTCTTTGGCGGGATTCGAACCCGAGACCTCCAGCTTGAGCACCGACGCGCTCAACCACTGAGCCACAGAGCCACTTGGACCAAATAAAAAAGTGAAGACAGAGATTTATCCAACTAAACCTAAGGCCTGTTTTTTATGTAGGTTTGTAGTTTAGCAACGCACTACGTACATAAAATACCACACACCGCGACAGCTCGATTTACAAGGTAAGGCGTAGTTTCGTTACATGTGTGCGCGTTACGATGTGTCACTACACGGTGAGGCGTAGTTTAGACCGGCCTCACTGTGTGGCTCGCAGAAATCTATATTCACTTATTTGGTCTGAGCTTCTCAAATACTTATAAGAAATAGAAAATTGGTATGAAGATAAAACAATATTATTATTATTTAGAATATATTAACCAAATAAGAATGAAATATTTGGTCGACTTAAGTGGACTCGGTCCTTGATATATTTCCTTATTTTTTTACACTCCTCGTTAACTTCGTGAAATAGACAACGAAGTAATTATTCACCTAATTTTCAAATCTCACTTGATGACATGTGAATTTAAATAATTAAGAATGAAAGGAAAACTCTAAACACGAAATCAAAATGCATTTTATACCATCTGTTTTATACTTTGTAAAACTCATAATATTTGAATTAAAAACACATTTAGATAAAGGCATCTTAATTTTATCGAATAACATGATAGTTTAATATATTTTTTATATTAGCCTTAGTAACAAATATTTTTGTTCCAGTGGCGTGATAATAATTAATTTATTAAAATATTATATTTTATGGTTACTTGTTAAATATTTTTAAAACAACTTTGTTTTCCAGCGCATTCTAAGATATATATTATAGTAGTTTTAGTTGGTAGAGCTAATATAACAGAATAAATGCAAAATAAATTTAAAAAATAAAATTCGCATAATATTAATTTTTAAATATTTAGAAAAGCGGGGTCAACGTATGTTTTATTAGTATATTTACGTCGTATTTCTCATTTACTAAGATTTCATTAAAAACCTGTTTATTGTGTAAACCTCGCAATATTCGGGTCAAACAAAAGTTTTTGTGTTGCATTTTAATTATATTCGCAACTTTTTGGATACTTTATTTCTTATAATATTTGATAAACATTAAATAAGCTGGAATCTAGTTAATTTTCATGAAACTGCTATCGCCATAGGTATATAGACTGTTTTAATAGTAATTTAATATACCTTGCAGAATAGACTCATGTTTCATAAATCACGTTCAAGGTGTGCGCGACTACTAATAAGTGCAACGAATTACCTTTTAGTTGCACTTTATGTACACAACTATTTATGTCAAGCTTTTACTAAATTTATAATACTCATGGCCTTGTAAGATAATTACATTTTTTTTACATTTAAACCAGCGCGTCGTCTATACGGTGCTCCTCCCATTCTCGGTTTTTAATTAAATCACGATTATTGTTTGTTCCTCAACTTGATTGGGCAAACGATTTGTATTTTGGAAATTATATTATGACTTACGTTATTGTTTCTTTGCTTCAGGTACATTCACTCCAAGGAGAAGCCGTTCAAATGCACGGAATGTGGAAAAGGATTCTGTCAATCGAGGACACTCGCCGTCCACAAAATCCTGCATATGGAAGAATCCCCCCATAAATGCCCAGTTTGCAGCCGAAGCTTTAATCAACGTTCTAATCTTAAGACTCACCTCCTTACTCATACTGACCATAAGCCATACGAATGCAATTCGTGTGGGAAGGTATTTAGAAGGAATTGCGATTTGCGACGGCATGCCTTAACCCATGCTGTCGGAGATATACCACCCGGAGACGTACTTGACGTAGGCGAAGAGGATATTGGACGTCCAGGCTCACCAATAGAACCCGGATTTGATGACGAAGATGCTGAACTATCCTCTCCTGATCATTCCCCAGTTCGACGAGCACGATCGTCGTCCGTTGAAAGTATCGGTCGAGAGCAGAGTGAAGAGAGACCTAAAGCAGTATCACCCTCACCGGTGGAGCGCACGCATTGTCATCACAACGAGCCGAGGGGCAGAGCGAGCCCGTATACTATGCGACCCCAGCAACATGACAAACATCGTCTACAAGATGTTTATGAGAAGCGACGCTACACATCAGAAGAGATCATTGAAAAAGAAATGCGCTACACTGAATTACCTGAACATCCGATGCGACATCCGCAGCTCCAAATTCGAAGAGACCTGCATCCAACGATGCCTCCCGATCCCACTAAAATGAACCAAATGGCGAGCCCACCGATCGATCCGGGGCCCTCAGGAATGTTTCTAAGTTCCTTTAGAAAGCGCAGTCATCCCCCTGATATAGAAAACGTAAGGTGCACTGCAGTATACAGGAGTCGCTCTCCTGAACCAACTAACTTGACTATGCCTCGTCAGCCTTTGAATAATCCAGAAGTGATGGTAAATATGCCGCCAAATCTCATCAATATGCCTGGCTATCATAAATTCGGTCTTCCTGTGCCCCCGCCACATCCTCAAATGCCTTACGGTCCTATTCATCATCCTATATTGGGACCTCAACAGACCGTTGCTCAAGACTTGATAGTCAAACATGTTCCACCTAAAGATACAACACCGGGTACATCTACCAGTGTGACAAATTGTAAAGATGCACCACAGGTCGTGAAGGAAAACGTTGCAATAGATTCCAATGTCATTGCTAACGGAATCAAGAATATCGTTGGTATACAACCGAATCTGAATCCGAAGCCTGGAACGAGTCAGTCGAGCGGTCCTAAAAAGGGTTTTAGTATAGAGGATATAATGAGGCGTTAGAGATGTATAGCACATGAGTATAAAAATTATGTACTCTATGTTGTAGTGCAAGGTTTCAATGTAAATATTATTGCAACTCTATCGTTAGCAGTTTTAAACTTTATGACAAGTATTACTAGTGCAAGATTATAGTAAGCCCTAGAATTATGTTTGTAATTCGGTGGATTTGGTTTTCGCAAAGATCTCATAAGGTTTGTTTGTGAAGTATTTTGTTTATTTCGAAATTTAAAAATAGTTTAACGATGTTAGCACGTAGTGTATCATGCTACTGCAAATTGGATTTTATTTGATTGATTCCATTAGATAAATGCGATTGATTGAAGAAATATGAATGTGTTATTTATTTTTTTAATTAATTGTCAAGGATGCAATGTTAAAATATTTAATTCTAAGGATACACGTAATTACTTTTAAGTCATTTTTTAAAGCAGTTTGTTGCTTTATAACTATTTAAATATTATTATTAATATTACCTAAGTGTATGGTAAGTATTTGTTATGTGTAAAAATAAAACTATTATTGGAGACATATTGTGTCTGTTATATTATTTTTACTTAAATGTATCATATTATAATGACCATCAGGTCAAAAATTGTCGCATTAAGTGAAGTACAACAAAACATGCACTATTTAATTTGAAAAGTTGATGTTTTTTAGTACTATTCATTTCATTGTGGCCATTTGAGAACTGCTGGTGGAAAAGCCTTTTTAATTAATTAATTGACTTAAGCCTTTAAAATTCCAGTTTGAAGTAATTACTAGATAGATGATATGTTTAAGTGATTTTGCACTTCTAAAAATACTTAGTTCTTTTTTAAAAACAGTTTGGGGTTATGCAATAGGCCGTAGGAACTTTTTACAGAGTGGGTTGAAATAGCAAGTTGTAATCTAACGTAAATATCATTTTAGACTAAGATATTGTTAAATATAAAATAAATAACTATGAATTAAGAGACTGCATCTAGATACTAGACACAGTTCTACACAAATAACCTATAGTAAGGGCCTGTTTCACAATCTTCTAATAAGTGGATTGCTTAAGCCTACTCTTTACACACCTAATGTTTTATCGTAACGATTTAACGGTGTAACCTGAACCGTTCAGTATTATCGCTCATATGTATGAAGGCTCCGTGGCCGAGTGGGTAGACCATTTGATTCGCACTCGAGAGAGTTTTGATTCCCAGGTTGTGGCGTGTACCAATGAGTACTTTTTCAGATCTCAAGTGAATTATACGGACGCTCCAACGGTGAAGGAAAACATCGTGAGGAAACCCGCACATGGTTGGCCCCAGACGTATTGACCAGTCATTCCTCTGGACTAGGCTGACTGTGTTGTGAGAATGTCGTGTGTGCTTGGGAAACAAATTGAAATTTAAAAAACCGACTGTCCCAGCCACTACAGCATTTCAAGAGTGGTGGTGAAAAAGAGTGGTAACGAAATGATTTGACAATTACACACGATCGATAAATCGTGATAGTTCGGGTTACACCGCTTAATTGTTTCGATAAAATGTTAGGTGTGTAGCGGGAATTATTTGGAAGTTTTGTCACTGCTTACTTTATATTGAGACAAAACATGCAAATAAGCTATCTGACACTTATCAGTAAATTGTAAAACTGGCCTGTCACTACTGGCAGTAAAAGATTGTAATAATAATAAGGCTTATTTGGAATTGATAAAATATGTAGTAAACTTTGGATATGTCTTAAAAAATTTTGTTATAGACCGCAAAACATTGTTAAAATTAATATAAAAAATGTGGCTATTTATTAATAAATAAACAGATATTAGATAATAGATAAGTAGTTATTAATATTATAAGTTGGAACACTCTTTGAGTAAAACATAAAATGTCTGCATTTAGTAGTTAACTTTCTACCCATTTTAAGATGCTTAATCATAAGCATCTTAAAATGATGCTTATGATTTATAAAACATTGGATGTAAACTTGCTCATTCTTTCATATATTATTACTACATAATATTGAGTAAAATTATTATTATAAATAAAACTATAGTTTTTTTACACTGTAGCTATTGTTTTTTTTTTCTCTTACACAAAGTTAACCTTAACAAAGAGACATTACTAGAGCATTTTATATTAGTTGAGTATTAATTATAATAAATACGAGTGGAATAATCTAACTTGTAACTCATCACGGTTAGCGGTAATCGCTTACTATTATGCAATCCTTATGCTCATCAGAAAATCAAATATTATAATAATCCTTTCAGCCTTTTAAATGGTACAACATTTAAACCATACTAAGGGTCTGTTTTATAACCTACTCCTAAAAGTCAGGTTATTTGTTATATCTCTGTCGCTCGCTATAAAGTAAGCAGCGACAAAACTTCCGATCAAGCTATCTGACACTTATAAGAAGATTTCAGAAGAAACGGCATAAAGTAAAAATTAATATTTTCGAAAGTACTGTGATTTGTGTACAAAATCTTGTGAAAACGCTCCATACAAAAGTCGCATTATAAGTGACGTCACGCCTAGGTAATAGTATAATATATGAAATATACGATATTTTCCTGTATTTTTTTATTACATAAAATGATAATGAGTGCTCTGAAAAATAATACAGTTTACAAAAGGAATAGTATAAAAATCAAAATTTTCAAAGATATTGCGGATTGTTTGAAGCACTTTTGTGAGTCTCGTGAAAACGCCCCATATAAAAGTCGTACTAGTAGGTGACGTCACAGGCTAGTAATGTTGCTACGAAATGTATGGCCATATGTTTAAAATTTCTGATATCACGTAATTTTGCGCGTTTATGTTGATACACACCATAGTAAATCTTTTTGTATTTGATGTAAATAAACTCATTATGTAGGTTTTATACACTAATGTGTAAAAAAAAATCAATTTTTTGTGACTTCGAAATGCATATAATTACAAAACTACACATAAAATTCTAATTCTTTTTACTTTTATCGAGTTGTAATAACTAATTATTTCTTAATTTATTAAAAAAAACTAAATTTTTACATGTAGGATTATAATATATAGGGCCGCTGGTACATTTTTGTTTAACTTCATACTTACTATAATATAGTGAATATTTTTGTATAACATGTTAGTAAAGTAAAAAAGATTTAATAACTAGTTAAAATATCTAAATTATATATAACTTATTGTCTAAATAAAAAAGGGCTATAGATAAAAAAAACTGCATCTAGGTCGGAGTCTGCGGGTGGAGTACCTAAGAGGCTGGCAGCATTGCCTCGCTGTATGGCCAAACTGATCCGTTGGCCGAGGTAAGCGCCAGCCTTAGGGTCATTGGCTAGTAAAGTAATGATGTAGGACTGTAGGTTGTTTTACTAATTTATTTAAAAAAAAATGGAATCTTTTTGTATTTTTAGATGTATGTAATTACCAAACTAACATACAATTTTATGTTTTTTTACGTTTATCTCGTAGTAATACCAAAACGTTTCTGAATATATAAATTACACTTAACATTTTACATGCAGTCGTCTACCCTGTATCTTTAATATTAATGCTAATTTTATTTGGACGTCACAACGACGACATTTATTTATTTAAGTTACATAACACATAGCACACATAACAAATTCACCTGTCTGGCCGTCACCTGCTAGGAAGTGTTTGTCATTAGCCATTATTAGTTTAGGTCAACTGAAAACACATAAATAAACCTTAACTGTGCCAAATTCCTAATCCTCCGTTGGTATAATTTTCGTAAAAAGGGCTAAGAAGTTTTCGTTTCACGTATTAATATTTAAGATAATTTCATTCTAAAATTACATAATTATTAAATGTTAGGATTTTCAAAATTCATTTACAAGTCTAAATGAATTTATTTCTCCCTTTGTATACCATAATAGAATACGCAAACAAAACTATGTTTTACAAATTGCTATAAAATACAGAATATAATTTATGTAGTAATAATTAAATCTCTAATAGATATAAAGTATCTCACAACAAGTCCCACTGCGGGACCGCGGCCGCGATGTGCTGTTACCGGCGGGTGGCATTTGACAAACTCCGACGAAATGTACGACTGTACTTTTATGTCTATACATTTGATTTTATACTTCGTCATAACGTATAAATTATTAACTATTCAATAATTAGTTAGAAAACGTATGTAACTTGTTTTCCGTTCAAATGATATTTATCAAGAGATTAAAGTTTTCAGCTTTCACAAAGCTTATATAACGGGTGTACATTAGCGTACTAATTTGTGTCCACAAACTCTTTGATAAACCGAAGAAAGAAGCTGACAAGAATGGAGAAAGAAGTAAATAATGGTCCTGACCATCGGTAACCGAGCAGACGGATCGCCTGATCGGTCATGGACATCGACAGCATAGGAATAACTCGGCCCTCCGACACCCTCAAGTTATTTCACGCCAGTTTTCTATGGGGCCGTGGTCTGCCCATTCAAGCATTGCACCCCCACGGAGCAAATTACTACGGTACTTCATAATAGGGTAGAAAAATTACACGGATCTTTAACGCAGCGCGCAACAGGGGTTGCGGTTGACAAAACGATTACTTTATTACACCCCATTGTACTTTCTATCAGGTAGTTAAGGCCTTTCAGTCATTCGTGTCATTTCAATTCAAGAGACAAACTTCATTGTAAGAGGCACGAAGAGACCTGAGAGTAAAGATGTATGTCTATTTAATTAAATTTAAAATTTTTGGCTTAGCTAGATTAATTATAGGTTTACTCACCTGCATGTTTATGATTTGCACACGCTATTCTGATGGCAGAATGTAGGATCTTTTTAATATTCTAAGACCTCATTCCTTCCATTCATGTATACCAACCACATTCTTGCAATAAATGATTTGAATTTGAATTGGAAAAAAAAAGTAATATTATCTTATACTTTAAACGAGCTAATCTTGTATATATATGCAATCGGAGTTTCGAAAAAGGCTGCAAGTATTTACATGAAAAATGAAAATAAATATTTACTTGAAATACTTGATTTAATTATACAACCCTATTGTATTGGGGCAGAGTTCTATTTTCAGTGCTCCGATTTTTCCCGAGCCCGTTGAATTCCGGATTATAATATAGACCCAGCCCAGCCTTAGAAGTTCCTAAGTCACATGCTTGCATTGTCTCTGATTGGCGGTCGAGTGATTAAGTATTCGGGTGTCAGTGTTTTCGACGTATGTTGCAACATTTTTATTTCGTGTTGAATTTCAAACAAAAATTTACGCATTCATTTTGAGAAGTTTTCCTTAGAACTGTTAAATTGACGCCGCGTAACAAACATGCAACTCCACTGAATCATACGTTTTCGCGATTCCGTATCACGTACAGTTGTGGTATACGATGGGACAAGTATAATTTACTCCGGGTATTTCCCATTCGTTAAGCAAATTCAAGGCACGTGGCAGATTTACTATCAAGAAAACCATGGCTGTGACTAAAAGCGGTTTTGAGATCTTTGCATTGTGCAAGTAAGTTCGGAATACTGATTTTGTTCTGCTACTTCCCGGGGTTGAAAAAATTAGTTTTAAATATAGACCAGTACCATTGTATGTTACTTTAAGATCTAAAGTCTCAACGCAAACATAGAGACAATAGCGTCATATAATAGTTCAGGATGCTGTTGGGTCTGGCGCGGTTCTGCTCAGCGTCGCAGTGCAATAAAGTAACAGTAATTTGGTCGGATTTAATATTTTTTGTTCGAGTTTAGACTATATTGGATTTGAACGGCTAATAAGTGAACTGCCAATGTACAATGGTAATTCATGTCTCTTATTAATGTAAGAGAATGTTTCATAATCTTCTGATAAGTGTCGGATAGCTTAGCCGGAAGCTTTGTCACTGCTTACTTTATATCGAGCGACAGAGACAAGACTTGCAGTTAAGCTATCTGACACTTATTAAAAGACAAGCTTTTTCGCGCGGCTCCGCCCGCGTAAATAAAGTATCCCACGTGAATACTTATCATATCTGGATAATAAGTAGCCTATGTTTTAATCCAGAGCCTAAACTACTACCATACCAAATTTCATCGAAATCCGTTCTGTAGTTTTTGCGTGAAAGAGTAACAAACATCCATCCATCCATACATCTATCCTCACAAACTTTCACATTAATAATAGTAGTAGAATTGTGAAACAGACCCTAAGAATGATTCGGCTACAGTTCATGTTACTTTACGTACTAGGGATTGATCTAAGGGTCAATTCACACCGCGACGATACTTACACGACGCGGCGCTGCATTTTTTAAGATAGCCATTCAAAATTTAACTTTATTAACTCCAAAAAAAGATACACGTTTCATTGCAAGGGCGGCGCCTTCGACATTGACTTTGATTAACTTGATTCGAACTCTTGCAATGAAACGTGTGCCTACTGACCCTAAGGTTTTTGTCAGATTCTCGAAGGTACAAGCTCGCGTTGTTTTCCAAGTTATTCTTATCTCTCAAAATGTATGAAAATTATTTTTAAACAAATATCCCTAAAACCGATTGTAAATAAAAATAAAAATGGCCGCCACATGCGTGTTGGTATCGGCTAACCAGAAACGTAATGCAAATGTATGACTAACGTCGGCAAGTTAAAGAGAACTTGAAGTGTGTGTAAACCCAGACGTTTAGATTTTAGGAAAATATAAGGAAAAAGCTTTGTTATTGGCGGCATGGAACGAACTTGTGAAATAAATAACGCCGCAATAACTGAGTTGTAACTCCTCTGGTGTCCACGAGCGGCGGTAATCGTTTACCGTCAGGCGATCCGCATGCTCGTTGAAAAAAACCCGATATTTTCAGTCACAACCTGCCACATGCTGCTGATGATGATGATACTCTCAAACATTTCTCACTCCTCCTACATTCTTCTGATTAATTTCGTTGCGGGTCCCAAGACAGATTTAGCATGTCCCTCGGGCACCCCTGAGATCATAGGGTTTTCGTGGTTGGTTACCACTGTAGATCCTGGGTACACAGGAGTTGCAGGTGGGAATGTGTGGTGGGCCAATTGCCCGTTTAAAAAAATGATACTTCAAGCTGGTAACTTGCTGATGATGATCAGGCTCAACAAATGTTTACAACGGTTAGAATGTAGCCTAATTCCATTGGCGATATCTGGCAATCTGCAGGTCGCATTGTTTGCAACGTGCCGGTCAAGTCAGTTCAGTTAAACAAGAATAAAAAGTATAATAATATAATATAGTATGTGATGTAAAAAAGCGTAGAGACCGGAAAATAAGCAGACAGATTGCCTGATGGAAAGTAACGTCGTTCATGGAAATCCGCAACATCGAGTAATGTTTCAAGAGCCATATTATTATATCCTCAATATCACTTAGACCGCTCGCTATTACCCTAGCTCACGCATAAAACGTGACCCAGAGAGTTATTTAACACCGGTTTTCTGCGAGGCTGTGACATTTCTCCAGTCGAGCAGAAGCATTGTACAGAAGCAAGCTTGTTCACGGTAACAACTTCAGTCCCATCTGAAAAGCAATTAGTACAAATACACGGAAAAGGAGAAAAACTTTTAAAATAAATCCTCGAGTCTCAGCTGGTGTAGGTACAATGTATAAAATTCTCTCCGCGGTAACTGCTCTCAATACCGATACGTATTATCACCGAGCGGCGCTGGCCAGTTGTTCGCAGTTTCTCTCAGGGCTGCCACCATAGCGTTTCGAATTAAAAGTCGTGGGAAATATTATGTGGGTATTAGATGTTTCTCGCGGCTTTTTACATGCAAAGGAAAATCTCGAGGCAGTCGTACATTTTCCCGCTATAAAAAGTAGCCTATGTCCTTTCCCGTGGTCCATTCCATATCTTTGCCAAATTTAATGAAAATCGGTCTAGTAGTTTCGGAGTCTATTCAAAGCAAACAAACAAACATATAAACAAATCTTTCCTATTTATGATATTAATGTAGATTAGGCAACGTAAAGTTAACAGAGCTTTTAGCCAAGCCATCGCTAATTATTTATTTATTTATTTACACTTAATGCACTAAAACAGGTACATAGGCGGACTTAATGCCATATGGCATTCTCTACCAGTCAACCTTTAGGCGTACAAAAGAAAAATTGTGCAGGTGCTAATAGAGAAAAAAATAAAACAAGTCAATAATCAGCTCTAAATAAAATAATAAGATGTAGCTAAATCACATAAATAAAGTAGTATAATATAAGTACACAAAATATATGTATATAACTAACAAATACAAATAATATGCCATATAATATTAAAAATATAAATACCATACTATATAATATAATATAAATAATAATAATATAAGATACCTACTAGGATTCTGCCAATTGTGTCGCATAGAACTCACGGACTCTGCGCTTAAACGTGTCTCTGGTTTTTTTTCATCCTAATTCAGCATAAATAAAGCAGCAGGAATAAAGCATTCCAGAGAAGAATAGCCTGTATGTTGAAAGACGAGTGAACGATACCGGATCTATGGGAAGGGCAAAAAAGAAGTGCGTCCTCTAACAGAGGATCGGAGGATCTTGTCGTGACTGCTGCAAAGATACTGGAATGATGAAGTTAGATATTTGGGAGTATTTGGACGATATAACAGAGAGTACAGCATACACAAGGCCCGTACAGAGCGTACTTAGCCGGATTCACGGTTAGTCCAAAGTTATTACACCAATCTTTAATGGCATTAAGATCTCGATTTACGACTTCGATGGCAGTTGATAGGTATTCTAGTTCTGCCTGGCCATAGAGTTGTAGGTCATCAGCATACAGATGATACGCACTGCGAAGTATTCTAGTAACAAGATTTATGAAAATTGAGAAGAGGAGGGGAGATAGAATACCGCCTTGGGGGACGCCAGAGTCAAGATATTGCCAATTGGAGGACGACTTATCTGTACGTACAGACTGTTGACGCCCCCTTAGATAGGAAGAAATCCAATTTAGTGCTTCAGACGAGATAGAAAGACATGAGAGTGCTGCCAGTAGGATGTCATGATTGACATGATTAAATGCGTTTGAGAAATCTACCAATACCAGGACTGTAATCTTAGAGTTCTCGAAGCCTGTTCTAATATCACCTGTCACTTTTAAGAGTGCTGAGGTTGTACTATGTCCAGGTCTGAAACCGGATTGAAGTGGAGAAAGTAAATCGTTTTGGTAGACAAATCTGGACAACTGCCTATGGACGCAGGCTTCAAGAACCTTCGATAGGTAGGGAAGGATGGATATAGGGCGGAAATGTGTAGGATGACTGGGGTTGGTGATTTTCGGAAGCGGAAGTACAAAAGTTTTGCTAATTACTAATTACGACGATGAATATAAGGATCGCTATGTCACTTAGCGATGCTTATGTCAAATCCCATATATTTTCGTTTTTGATCTTTGTCGGCTTAATTCGCGATGGCAACTTGGCTGATTACGTAGTAAGTACAATTAAGTATAAAAGGAAAGTAGAATAGAGAAAAACTAACTGGATTAGAGTAAAGCAGAACAATCTAAAGTGGAAAAAATTCGTCAAAAGCATCTCAGCAGAGTTGACCAAAGCAAGAAAATACCTAAGAAAAAGCATACAAGAGCTAGACCTGGGGCCTTACGAAAGTGACCTGGGGCCTTACAAAAGTGCAACGTTAGAAGGATAACGATTAACGAAGTTCTTAAATATATAGGAGTAACCAGCAACCAAATACAAATGAAACCAAACCAAACCAACCAAACAAATCCCATACATTTTTGATTTTGACCTTCGTGATTGTAATTAAACAACCTTGATACCTTGAAGTAACCTTGACTAAGTCGCCAGGGCTCCTCCCTGTATATATAATAGTAAATATAAAGTGAATAGAATGAGATGGGACAGGCACAAGAAAGAAAATATTATAAATAATTAATTTAAGTAATATTCAAAAGCTTCAATTATCGCAACCCTAGCCTAAGGCACCCGATACATTCTACAGCCTAATTAAAACGGTGCAGGGACCCTTTTATCGGCTCTGAAGATATACTTTATTTTATATTACTGTGGCGTGACATGCGAGCGGTCGGCTATTACGGACAATCTCGGCTAACTCGGACACAGGCACTTCGGTAAGTTTACAGACGGGCTTAAATCACTAGCTTAGAAAAATGAAACCTTTGGAAGTAATTATTTTTAAGAATGAAACGTACATTATAGATATCTAACACGTGTAACCTGCATTTTTTCTAGATTTTTTTTCTAAGGCTAAACAATATACAATTATACACGCGTATTTGTTTAGATTGATTGGTCGTCCCATATTCGAAATATACTAATAAATAACCAAAAGTTATGCACCTGACTACGAAAACTATACAGCCTATTTTACGCGGGCCATTAATATGAATATATTGACACCTCATCCATCGTAAAATCGGTTCAGTAGTTTATACGCTACGGTGAAACAAACATACATGCATACATATACTACCAAATACATAGTCGGGTAAAAATAATACGCATTTAAAATATCATTCGTGCAACTTCGGTCACATTCGGTGAAAGGTGCTATTTATATTTACGCTAAATATTTCAAAACATTATTTACCCATAGGCCACAGCATCTCGATTGTAATTTAATTTAATAGCTATGTTGTAAGTTTATAATAGCTGTTAAATTAAACAATTAACTTTTGTGGTTCAAGAATTAATTAAAGAACTGTTTATATTTGCCGTTTAAGTTTAGATTTGGTTGCGTGGGGCTGTGAGCTACAATTTGGAATTTTCGAGATTTCGTAATTCATATTGCTATCTCAGATATCTGATGCAGCCTGCAGGTTATATTAATTTTAGAGGAAAATATGGGAAGCCAGCGACCAACACATGGTAGAAGAAAATACTTGAAAAAAAAACATCACATTTGATGAGTGAGGCATAGAATTTTAAATTAACTAAAGGCGAAATTCGCCCATTATTCATATAATTTTTAGTTTTGTACTTTGAAAGGTTTCTTTTGCCTCTTAGATAGTAAAAAAAGTAAATGTTGAGATTGAGATGCGTTAAAGTGTAACAAAATTGTATCTATCAAACGCACGGTAGTGATGTGTTAATAATCTGAGGAAATGTAGGTATATTGTTGTAATTTTTATTAATTTTATGTATTTCTAAGCATTATTTAAAACATATTAGCTTTATGCACACCTTCCTCCAGATAAACTTTAACTGTGCCAAATTTCGTACTCCTCCGTTCGCACAATTCTCGTAAAACTGTACTGAAATATTTGGCTTCACGTATTAATATAAGTTACCTGGGTAATCGAGCTTTGCTCGGAGCTCTTTAAGAAAAAAAAAGAGAGGAGAGGAGATTAAAAAAAAAAGTATCACAAAAATATTTTACTGGGGTTCGAACCCACCACATTCCGAATTTCCCAACAACGTAAAAATTAACCAAACTGATGATTGGACTGACATTATTGAGTCGAAATTATTGATATTATATTGTTGAACGACGAAAGAAAAGATATTATATATAACTTAAAAATGCGCAGTTTCTCAGGGATAAAACCTAGCTAGACCGACTTTTCTCCCCCAAAACTCCCTGCATACTAAATTTCATGTAAATAATTGAAGCCGTTGCCGAGATTACGATTATATATATACAAGATTGTCTCGTTTAAATTATAAGATAAGATAATGCCAAAAAATCAGTCAAGCTTTCGAGCTTCAAATTTCGTGGTTACTTTCTTTGAAAAATTGACGAATTTGTCGACGTAAATAACAAGAAAGTTTGACGACAAACAAAAAGGCAGGTTGACAGCAAGATGAGCATCAATTTTCGTCGAGTGAAGACGAGACGAAATATGGCACATAGCTATACAGAGTGGTGTTGTGACAATCTCAAATATTTTCAGTAGACTAACATAATGGACCAAGAGAGTGACCAATATGCGCTCCTCCAATGGGAGTTCTAGCATGATGTGGAACTAGGAGGAGAAGGTTACCACTTGGCGCCTGGTGAAAGCTGTAATAGAGTAGCGACACTAAACGTTTATATCTAGCAATAACACTCGCTGCTACAGTTTTTAAATATAATTTAATGATTTTTTGTGGAATGCTTTCATAATATTTATAGTGTGGCTCTGCAGGATTGGCGTGAGGTTTGAGGAGGAATTCTCACGTATGTTTTGAAGTGCCCATAATATTTGTTACAGTTGATCTGCTCAACGGACTCACAATATTATATACTTATCACACATAAAGTATAAAGCCGGGATCAACGGGTCTGTTTCACAATCTACTGATAAGTGCTAAGTAGCTTATTCACATGTTTTATCTCTGTCGTTCCCTTCGAATAAAACATCCGAATAAAATCCGATACTTATTAGAAGATTGTGAAACAGGCCCTTAGCCTCCTACTCCCAGCTTATAATATATAGGAATATCCCGCGCAAATAAAGTCACTTGTCAAAAGCCACTCAATAAATGAAGCCTCCGCGAAGATACATTATATATGTATTCGCGTATATATATACGCGTATTATTATTATATTATATGCGTATTCTATCCAGAGAACCATCAATCAAGACACGGGCAACAGCTGGTCCTTCTTACATACTATTATGAATGTCAAAATTCGTAAGGATGGATGGATGGTTGTTTGTGACACTTTCACTCAAAAACTACTCAACGAATTTTGATGAAATTTGGTATGGTAGTAGGTTCTGGATTGACGTATAGGCTACTGTTTATACCGAAAAAGTACAGTGGGATACTGTTTTACGCGGCTGGAGCCGCGGGCAAAAGCTAGTCTATAAAATACCGTTAATTAAAATAAAAATAAATCCGACTGCGTCAAATAGTTTTGATGTACCCAGTGACACTTTCACAGTAAATACGAATCCAAAGACGCCTCTCAAGCTAAACTCCATCGAGCCGTTCAGGCCGCAGAGCGTGCCAAACAATTATACATACATACATATATACATACTCTCGAAAAACATAACCCTCCTTCTGGCACAGTCGGGTATAAATAAACCTCCGCGCCGATGCTGACCACGTATATTATAGGACGACGTTCACGGTGCTGGCCGGCCGAGAACCAGTTCCGTTCCCTTTATAGTGCAAACCGCCTGCTGCAGCTGCGTACTGTGACCACACGGAGAAACACTGCGGACACTCTCGTCATCATCATTACCGGGCGTCCAAACGGGCGGATTAATTTTTTATAAAACTTTAACCCGACTATGTAAATTATATAGCCTATATTACCCAGTCTCATTTATTACAATCAGATCTACCAAATCAATAAGACTGCCAAAGTCATTTTTTTCACCTTTCCTTTTAGCTTCGCCGTAGTCGGGTAAAAGACCGGTCGGTCTGCCATCTGAAAATACGATACTATAAACGATACTTTATTTATTTATTTAGATACGAGTCACTCCTGTTTTCGAGGAGGATGTAGGCTTCCAATGCCTAGGCCACCAGACCTAGTTATATATTTCAATATACCGCTTGAAATGTGTGAGAACTTTTTGTTATTAATTAAAAATGTTACCGCACACTTGGTTGTTAATTATTCTAAAATGAAGCTATCATTTTAATAACCTTACCAAGAACATGTTACGACATGTCTATGGAGGGTTCCGTAACTATCAACGCTCAATAGGTTTTCTTTGCATTAAGTACTTCAAAAGTTATTGTCTGATATCGCTCAAAATAATTTTCATAAAGAGTTTGTAGCATGATCTATCAGCAGGGAAACTTACAAGTTTTTATCTCTTATAGTTTAAAAATGCTAGGGGGTCCAACTTATAAGCCACTTTGGAGGCCGATTACTCGAAAATGGTTGACTTTATAAAAAAGTCGTGTATGAAACCTTACTTTTATTTTAAAATACCTATTAAAAGATACCCCACACGATGGGGTAGAATGAAAAAATATTTTTCATCCCCACTTTACATAATATATCAGAGCGGACAGACAGACAGACGTCCTGACAGACTTAAACTATAAGAGTTCCTTGAGTATCACGGAACCCTAAAAATGGCGAAGCCAAAGGGAAGGGTAATAAGGGATTATAGCAGTCTATGGTCTACGTATGTATGTACATATATTTGTTTCACCGTAGCGCCTAAGCTACTGATCTGATTTTAATTAATGAATGTCAATAGCGTTATTTCGGCCCGGGCAACATAGGCTACAAAGTTTGCGTAGTCGGGTTGTAGTTTTTAACTTTTTGGTACAAATCAAAATAATTTGGTGCAGAGTACGAGTAGTAGTAAAACAAAGTTGTAAATTGTTTGAAAATGTAGTTCTTAAAAGTCGTGACATTTTAAATCGTTTCTAGATCAAACCAAAAAAAAACACTTAATTTTTATTTTACTTACAAGTTCTGCAAGCACAAATTACAATAGGAATTGTCCATAAATAACAAAACACATGGTCACCACAGCTCGGCCTTACACATGAGCTAGACCTGGCTAGATAAATGAAAACTCTTCGTTCCTCCGCTTTTGATATGAAACTTAGTTTGTTACTTTATACTTATTACTAGTAGTCAATAATAATAATTAATAATGTAGGCAAGTCTAGACCGTTTTAGGTTTCAAGATTACAGAACCTTTAATAGTGCTTATCAATTGAAATTATGGTTACCACAAGCTCGTAACTTGTGTGGATTTCATCAGGACTTTTTATTCAATGCCCAAATAAGTAAAGGTGAGATTTGGACCGTAAGTAGATCCAAGTGATTGTCCAAAACGGAGTGATCAGGGCGTTTTTGCTCCTTTTGCTTTTGGACGGGTTAGGTTAATTACCTCACAAATAGGCTAAAAGTGGAAAGACCTAAGGCTGGGACTGAATGATCCGGAATCCGGCGGTCCCGGGAAATTTCAGAGCATTGAAAATAGAACTCTGCGCTAATACAATAAAGCTGAAAATCGAATACACTAGTGTCGAGTTAAATGTCAATGTCATATATGACAGCTCGACACTCGACACTTCGATTATAAACTCTATTGTGTTCGCGCAGATTTCTATTTTCAGTGCTCTGAAATTTCCCGGGACTGCCGCATTCCGGATGATATAGTCCCAGCCTTAGTATAATAATATTATTACTATGGAATATTATGTAAGAGGAAATGTACAATATTTATTTTAAAACATAATTATTTGCGTATAATAATTAATGACTTTAACTATGTATTTTTAGTTTGCTGTTTCATTAATATAATTGACCGTTCACGTTTCTAAATTAAGCGTATAAAACAAAGTCCAAGTTTTTTGATATTGCATTTGAAAAATAATGTTGCCCTTTGGGTTAGAGATATAGTAGTAATAAGTAGAGAACAACAGGTAGAGTTACTAACGTAAGGACCTAAGGGTCAATTTTCACACAAAATAAACGATACCTACGCGTAGCGGCGCTGCATTTTGAAGATAGCTATTCAAAATTGAACTTTATTCATTACACATGAAGTTACACGTTATATGCAACTTGACATTCGCTCTCTTGACAATGAAAGGTGTATCGTCTTGTGTAATGAATAAAGTTCAATTTTGAATAGCTATCTTAAAAATGCAGAGCCGCGTCGCGTTGCGTATCGTCGCGGTGTGAACTGACTCTAAGGCTAAGGAATTCTCTATGTTTTCGTAATATTGCGAGAAATTTTGCTAAAAAGTAGATATCACTGAAAGCTAAGAATGATACCAATAAAAATAGCAATCAATAAATCAAACATTTCGAAATAACTTGGAATTATTACTATCATATCGAGATCTCGAAATGAAATATTTTTCATATTCTTAATAATGTCCTTGCATTCAGAAATATTGCCCTGGTGTTCTGTCTCGCTCTTACTCAATGTTTACCGCTATCTCTATCCCTATCTACAAACAATGGAATATCGTATACCATAAAAAGAACATGACATCGTGTAGAGACGAGACTCGGCAAACATCGACAAATGCAGCGAAATATCGACTTTTGTACAAAAATTAGAACACAATATTACATTAAAACATTCACCTACTTTAGGTTAATAAATGATGATTTGCAATCAGCCCTTATGGAAACGTCTTTAAAGTTCTATTTTCACGTTAAAATGGTATTTGCTTTACGCATTAATTATATTACCCATTGGCCATTAGGTACTTATTTATAGACATGGGTAATTAAATTTAATGGTCTAGATGAAATAAAATTATACACAAATAAAATTTTAATATACAAGGATTCAGGTTAAGCTTGTTAAACATTCATTAAATAACATTCATGAATTATTGATGTCATACAACGAGTAAATTACATATATGTAGCTACAAGGATATAGCCAATTTTGAAATGATGATAGGCTACTTTCAAAAAGCTCGTAGAAACCCAGATATAGCTTATCAGAGTTTACTGAAGTCTAAATAAATTTTAACTCGAATTCCAGTAGAGTAGAATTCGGGTATTTATTTAATACCAACTTATTACCTGTGCCAAATTTCATAAAAATCGGTCCAGTACATTCGGAGCCTAGACACTGCAAACAAACATAAACAAACAAACAAATAATTTCCTGCTTATTATATTAGTGGTACAATACAAATTATACACCTAATATCGTATTTCATAAAACATCATAAGGAATTAATATTCGTATATTTTATCGATTACACAAACGTAACTTGTGTTTTCGTCCTAGTAAAGTGATATCTAAACGTATTTCGTATGAAAAGTTATTGTGTTAGGTGTAGATGATTATTTTTAAATGGGCAGATGTTATTAATATCATAATGAATGTATCATTATGAATTATTAAGCAGCTGCGGAATATTTTTATCGATAACAAGGAAAATATTTTTGTCGACACCTCGCCATGCCTACGCGCTACTACCACAAAAAAATTATCAAGCACGGGGCATTAAAAAAACAAACTCAGTAAGTCACTGGCGTCGCGTGACGGGGAGAGTTTTTTTTTATTCTTTAATTGTGGCAGGCGGTCACCTTATTTTGGACCTTCTGAGCATTTGCGTTTTTGTTCGCGTTGTCATAAATGTATTCTCACGGAACCGCTGGGAATATTAATCATAAAGTCTGAGATGATTTGGTTTACAGATAAGAAGTAGGTATGCACTTGCCTAAGTCGCGAACAGAGTCGCGAGCAACCACGAGATTCTAAAACCAAGCTTTAGGAACGACTTAGTGTTGTCAATTTTCCTTTTTCACCTGTTACATACAGGTACTTAGGGTCGGTTCGCACCGCGATAACACGCGGCGCTGAATTTTTACATATTAAACTTTATTCACGACACAAAAATATACACTTTTTGTATGACATCATGCAATGCACATGCGCCGTGCAGCGCGGTGCAACCTGACAGTCGAACTCTTACAATGAAACGTGTATCTTCTTGTGTCTCTACTGAACAAAGTAAAATTTTAAATAGGGCTATCTTAAAAATGCAGCTCCATGTCGCGTATCGTTCCGTTCGGTGTGAATTGACCATTATATCCAAATTCTCATGCGCCACATATTTTCATGCGCCACATATTTTGATAGAGTATCAGTAATCACAGAGTGAAAATAAAGAGCGGCAAATTACCCGCTATACCACAGGCACTATCTCTGCTCGGCACATGACAATAGCAACCTGTAACTGTTAAGAAGCCCTTAACTTTTAGTTTTTATTAATTTAAGATTAACGTTTGAGTTTTTGGGCCTCAGAAAAGCCATTTTTTTAATTTCCAGCCTCCAAAAGTGTAAAAACTAGAGATTTAGAGCTCCGGAACGGTAATCGAAACTATTGGATATCCGAAATAAATAACTATCCGTAACCGTAACCGAATCAGATATTAATATTTCGCCTAATTTCAAATAGAGGTGGAGTCCAAATATTGTATTTTTCTTTTGAAATTATGTATTTAAAAATCGATTATATCCTTAACCGACATTAGCGGATAATCCAAAATAAGTACATCTCCGTGACCGATATAAGACCATTCTCATATTCGTATTCGTATCCGGATACAAAATTTCACATCCATAACATCCCTAGTAAAAATACCTTTACCACTGGAGTTTAGGTCGCGCGAACAACTAATATAACGTATACAAATTGAAAGTTCAAACCTTCACAATATATTTTGTTCCTCCCTTGGTACATCGCGTCAATCACACGCCATCTTGAGAAGATGACGAGCACAGCGCATGCGCGACCCGCCTCAGCCACGCCCCCTTGGGGGTATAGGGGGGTGATGGGTCGAAGGGGTCATGATTCACCCTTGGAACAGAAGCGTCGGTAATCGGATGAAGGAGGTAAGTAAGCTATTGCTAAGTGTTCAACTGGAAACATAGAATGTGCCCAGCGATTTTTACTTTAGCTGTTAACACCTAGGAATTTAGGATGACAGATCGCAATGGGGAGCATGCATCGTTTTTTTTATTGGCTTTTCGAAAAGTACATAATAAGCCAGGAAATATTGTCTTTGCAATGGCATATCTACGATGAACCGTTGATGAAATTCAGTCATCGCAAAAGTGAGATCGCTGGAGAGCATTAAAAACGCTCTAAATCTCATATTAAATACTGCGTTTATGTATGTGTTTAAAAAAACCTAAATAACTTATGGATTTGAACAGTATATTTGATAATTAGTTTTTCAATTTTTTTTAGTCGTTTTTAGGTCTGTAACTTTTAATTTAGCAACTGATTACTTTGTGCATTTTTCGGTCCATATTTATGATGCCTTTCATAAATATGGTCTGAAATAATATAATAATAATATTAGATCCTTACATATGAAATTGGCGTTTTGTCGTACTGGCCACTTTGATCTCAAATATATTTTCTTTGGTTAAGAATTCCAATTTCAAATTTATATCGCTATTTACTCACGCATTTGTGTTTCGAAAACCGTAATTCATTTATTTTTTCCTCTTTTGGTTTTTTCTTTGCGTCATTCTGTTTACAAAATGGAAACTTGAAATATCATATTATATTCGAGTACGAGTTCCACCGTGGCACCAGTGCAGCAGAAACGGCTTGAAGGATTAATGATGTGTATGGTGGTGGTGTCGCAAAAGAAAATACAGTGCGTTTTTGGTTCCAACGTTTTCGTTCTGGAAATTTCGACCTGCAGAATAAGCCCCGTGGACGGCCGGAGACCAAAGTTGATAATTAAGAAATGAAGGCTATTGTGGAAGCGGATCCATCGCAAACCACGTTCGAGTTAGCTGCAGGCTGCGGTGTTAGTGATAAAACTGTTTTAATCCACTTGAAGCAAATTGGGAAGGTGGGTACCTCATGAATTGAGTGCAGCAAACTGACAAACGCGCGTCGACTGCTGCTTTACATTACTCAACCGGCACAATAATGAAGAGATTTTAAATGGAATCATTACCGTTGATGAAAAGTGGGTCCTGTACGATAATCGGAAATGCTCATCGCAATGGATGAACCCTAGCAAACCAGACAAAGCCTACCCCAAGCGAAAATTGACTCAAAAAATGTTACTTGTGAGCGTTTGGTGGACTACAGTGTCGTTTACTACAGCTTTCTTAAATCTGGCCAGACGATTACGGCAGATGTCTGTTGCCAGCAACTGCAAATCATGATGGAAAAGCTAGCTGCTAAGCAACCGAGGTTGATCATTCGCTCTAGGCTACTGCTGCTTCAGGATAACGCTAGACCATACACTGCACAACAGACGGCTACCAAATTAGAGGAGCTTCAATTGGAATGTCTATGATATCCACCGTACTTCCCGGACCTTGCTCCAACAGATTACCATTATTTTCGAAATTTGGATAACTTCTTGTAAGGGAAAAAATTCAACTCCGATGGGGCAGTCCAAAGCGCCTTTAAAGATTTTATTGATTCCTGTCCTAATGGTTTTTTTAGTAAAGGAATCAATGAACTACCTATGAGGTGGCAAAAGTGCATAGATAACAACGGTATATAATTTGATTAAATAAATATATTATGTTTCAAAAAATCGAATTTATTTTCTTCCTTCATAAAACGCCAATTTCATATGTAATAATATAAGAATTTTGCTTATTTAAAATAAACAAATGTTCTCTATTCTTATCGATTTTACATAGAAATCCTACTACTATTATAAAATATGTGAAAGTTTATGAGAATGGATGGATGGATGGCTGTTTGTGAGTTTTTCATGTAATAACAGACTCCGTGTTCAAGTGGTTTAGAGCTTGGCTCTCGACTCGGAGGTCGTGGGTGCGATTCTCGGATTGGAATAACAAAAATGTTGTTTCCAAGTTTGGTTAGGACAATGTAAGCTGATCACCTGATTGTCTGACAAGAAAGATGATCCAATGGCATGTAAAAAGTCGGACCTACGCCTGATCTCGGTCGGTCTGTCCGTCCCACTGGGTTTCGAGAGTAAAGGAAGAGAGAGTGCACTTGTGTGCTGCGCACACACTTGGGCACTATAAAAATAACTCCTGCGTAGATGGTTTCGTTTCAATGAGACCAGGCCCACCGTGAGGCGTCACCCAAATCGGTGTGGGGAGCTATTATTATTAACCACTGAACGGATTTTGATCAAATTTGGTATGGTAGGTAAAAGTTCGGGCTCTGGATCATTAGGCTACTTTATCCCGAAAAATTACAGCGTTCCCGTGGCATATTGTACGGGCGGAGCCGCGGGCAAAAGCTGCTGTCACGATAAGTCGCCATACAGCAATATTGCGTCCAGCGTCTGAATAGGTAAGTAATTCTTATTTCTTATAACTGTTGTTAATTAGTAAGAGCGCTACTTATTACGAATTAGCTGTCCGGGCGCCACCTACCGGGTCTAATTGCAAATCTAAACCATTCTCGAATCCACTTGATACCACAAAAAAAAATCATAAAAATTTGTCCAATATGAATAATTTTCCCCGTTTTTGCAAACATTTTTCACTAATGCTTCGCTACTATTGGTCGCAGCGTAATGTTATATAGCTTAGCATTCCTCGTCAAATGGACTATCGAACACAAAAAGAATTTTTCAATTCCAACCAGTAGTTCCTGAGATTAGCGCGTTCAAACAAACAAACAAACAAACTCTTCAGCTTTATAATATTAGTATAGATGTTACGATTAACAACACCGAAACGATACGCGATATGCGACTTTATTAATTTAAACAAGAGTATACACGTTTCATTGTAAAATCTCGAATGTCGGGGTGCACCGCGCTGCACAGCGCATTTGCAGTGTATGACTGATTTCATATGGAACGTGTGCCTTTTTGTGTGGTGAATATAAGTTCAATATTGAATAGCTATCTTAAAAATGCAGCGCTTCGTATCTTCACGGTGTCAACTGACCCTTACATTCAATTTACACGCTAGTCGCTAGGCAAGAATCAAGCAAGCCAAGCAACTATTCTCTGGGGACAATACGAGCTGAAAACCGGCGCCATATCTGAATTCATTTGCGATGTTAAACAAATCTAAACTCGCTCGCCTCTGCAACCGTAACATTTCGGCTATATTATAACTTGAGGCCATCGCAGCTGATTAATCGATTTGGGAGTAAACCCAGACATCCGGACAGACTCATATTCATTACAGCCATCTGTTACCACGTAGATTATCACTTATCAATGATCTCTCTCTATCTATATAATAATATAGGTCTTTACCTATGAAATTGCCGTTCTGCAGTACTGGCCATTTCAAATCAAACTAATTTTTGTTTGGCTAAGAATTCTAATTTCAAATTAATTTTATTTAAAAAAAATGGAATTCTTTTTCCAAGAGTAGTCATTTGTTTATTGATTAGTGTTACTTTTTCATCGCATTGCAATCTTTTTCGTCATCATGTAAACGTTAAAAATTCGAGTAATTATGGAATATGAGTACGAGAATATGATCAACGACGTTTACGGAGCTAACACTACAAACCAACGCACCACCTGTTATTGGTATGCTCGATTCCGTTCTGGAAATTTCGACCTGAAAAATGAACCTCGCGGTCGTCCGAAGATTTTGGTCGACAATAACGAATTAAAGGGGATTGTGAAAGCTGATGATACACAATCTACGGCTGAATTAGCAGCAGCTTTCGACGTTAGCGTCAAAACAATATTGGTCCATTTGTGTCAAATTGGCAAGGTAAAAAAGCTTGACAAATGGGTGCCCCACGAACTCAATGATCGCCAGCGCGAAGTACGCGTCGAGAAGTGCCTTGCACTGCTCAACAGACACAAAAATGAAGGAATTTTGAACCGCATTGTTACCTGCGATGAAAAATGGATTCTGTTTGATAACCGCAAGCGCTCAGCAAGTTGATTGGATCCTGGTTCAGCACCTAAACAATGCCCTAAACGAAAACTTACCCCTAGAAAAGTGATGGTCTCTGTTTGGTGGTCTAGCGCCGGTGTGATTCATCACAGCTTCTTACCAAACGGGGTGAGCATTACTGCAGATGTGTACTGTGAAAAACTGAACACAATGATGGAGAAGCTGGCACATCTCCAACCAGCATTGGTCAATCGCTCGTCTCCGCTGCTCCTGCACGACAACGCGCGACCTCATACTGCACAGCAGACGGTCTCCAAGTTGCAAGAACTGGGGTTGGAAGCTCTCCGTCATCCGCCCTACTCACCAGACCTTGCGCCTACAGACTACTACTTTTTCCAGAATTTGGATAACTTCTTGGCGGGAAAAAAATTCAATACCCGAGAGGCAGTACAAAATTCCTTTGAAGAATTTGTTGCCTCCCGTATAGCTGATTTCTTTAAGAAGGGCATCAATAAACTGCCACTGCGTTGGCAAAGATGCATTGAATGCATGGGTGATTACTTCGATTAATACAAATAAAAATACATGAAAAAAATTAGTTTAAATTTTTTCATACAAAACGGCAATTTCATAGGTAAAGACCTAATATATAACAGTAGCGAAGGCTGGTTCTCTTTCATAGCCATAGCCTGTTTAATAGGTAGGGTTTGGATGAGGGTCTTCAAAAGGTAAGTGGTAAGTGAAGTCGATAGGAATGGAGTTACAGGAACCCCACGCCACTGTTCATCTATATCACCCTGTGTGGCTCAGTGGCGAGCGCGTAGGCGCTCAAGAAGGACGCCGGTTCGAATCCCGCCGAAGGAACAAAAAGTTTTCAACGGTCTTTTGTATGTGTATTAAATATTATGTAAAGTTGTATTACGGGGACCAGATATTTGGAAGTTTAGAGGTCGCCCCATGGTCGCAATTCGCCCATCATAATTCATAATATTATTACATTTTTATTTAATCAAACGAACGGTAGTGTGTTAATAATCTGAGGTAGTGTGTGTGGTAGTTATTTTTTCATATTTTAGGTATTTCTAACATTGATTTAAGATTTCCGAGCATTGTTTAAAAATAATTTCTTTCTTTTTTTCTTTCTGCACACCTTCCTTTATAAACTGACTGAAATATCATATTCCTCCGGTTGCACAATCCTCGTAAAACTGTACTGAAAATGAAAACATAATTACATAATACATATTATATTTTAACACACATTCATGAAATATATTTAACAGATACCTAGGTACAGGTAAAACAACCTGTGCGACGTCATCATGGCAACATCCACTGAGTCCTTAAGTGAAACTACTAGACGATGCTACCAACATCCTGACAATTTACGAGCTACAGACCGTACAGTGAAGCAGGGCGGGCGGGAGACATAAGCCGCCTTACAAGCTAGATCAATACCGACACTGAATAAGCTGTTCAGGCTACGAATGTACTGAAGATCGTGATGAAACAAAAGCTTACTTTAGTCACGAATCACATTTTTTCACGAAAACGAGACCCACGAATGGGCAACCGGATCATCTGATAGGTAAAGGTGTCTGAAGTCAGGATAGTGGGAGGTTATATAAAAAATTAAGTGTTATAAAATAATTAGTACTATTAAATCTGACCAGTGGCATCCAATGGTTTCGTTTTGTAACGCCATCTATTGGTAAAGCTGCTAACCTTTTCATCAAACCCAATACAAAAGGCTTCTACCGATCGCACAGTCGCCATCTACCGATGTATCAGCAAAACCTTTTAACTTGAATACAACTATAAAGCCTATGTTAGTCTTTTTTGCAACAAAATTATTTCATGTAGCAGAATGTACTGTAGCTCAAAAAAAGTAAAAAAGTACAATATTAATAATAAATATGAATGTTTCCCAATCGGACTGATAATAATCAAAATGTTACATAACAATAATTTTATTTGAGTTTCATGATTAATATTTTCATGGATTGACTATATTATTACTAAATGACATTCGCTGTTCGATTGAACTACCAAACACTGTATAAGCGCCATCTGTGGCAATTCAAAGGTACTACTAAGTAAATAAGAAATTGATTGAGCTATTTTGTTACGAGTATTACACAACAGGTGGCGCTTGTTTATACATTAGTTCACCAATAGGTTGATAGATGTCGTGTATTTAATTAATTAGTTTTATATTTCTCATAATATATTATTAGTTTAAGAAAATAATAAAACAGGTCGCGGTTTAATATTATAATTAGGTACATAATATTGTATCATCAATTACCGATTCACATTTCTATCCAAGTAGAAAATCAGCGACGGGACGTATCAGAGTTAAAGCTCCCCCAAATTTTTACCCGACTGCGCCAGAAGGAGGTTTATGTTTTTCAAGTGTATATGTATGTATGTATATTTATTTCGCATTCTGTAGAGCATAAACGGCTTGTCAAATTTTAGCTTGAGAGGTATCATTAGACTCGTCTTAGTCATGAGAATGACACTGGGTACATCAAAGTTATTTGACGCAGTCAGGTTTATGTTTTTTTTTATAATTATGGTTATTAGATCCTAAATTGTACGCTTTCGAATCTATTCGTTAATCTTAGATCATCGTGATTTCGCATGAGCGTTTATTTCCACAGCAGGTGGTCACTAGGGACATCTTATCAGTTATCACACATCTGGTATTCATTTAATAAAGCTAATAATATTTTAAGGGACACGCCCATATTTTTGCAATATAGATTAACAAGAAGACAAAAGACCTGATGTGCATTAATTACCACTACCTACCCATACACATTGGACACCGGCAACACCAGAGGAGTCAGTGCGTTTTTTTTATGAAAACGAGCAGTCGGATCACTTGCTGATAAGCGAATACTGCCTCTCATGGACACTCGCATTTGTAACTCTTCTTGTGCTGTGAACTTGCGTTCCTGTTCCTTAAAATCTCCACTCTTTCTCACTCATTTGGCGAAACACAACGCAAATTATTTTACTGGCTGGTTTTCTGTGTGGCAGTGGTGTTCTAGCCGGACCATTCGTGCCGATGTTTCTCCCGCGTGAAAAAGTTGCCGATAACATAGAATCAAATACACCTACTCTCATCAATAATTTATAGTTGATCCATTGTAGGTACATCTTACTTAACTATTTTATATCGAGCAAATAGCTGGCTAAGTGTGATATTGACAGCCAATTTTAACCGCTTCTCAAAAGTTAAGAGCTCCTTAAACCACAGGCTGCCACGGTCACTGCTCGGCATTCTGACATGGACACGATGCGACTTGAGAACCACATACTACGTTTGATAATTTAGCCGTTTGTTAGCTTCCCCAATAAGTACGTGAAGAAAATCACGCTTTGCACTTTAAAAATTCTAATCTATCGATAATTGCCATCTAGTGATTCGCAGTATAGATAAATTGACAGTCGACATGCCAAAAAAATTACAATTACATTTTTTCGCGTGACAATCGTCACTCGAGAATCATTTGCGGCTTATGTGACGTAATTTCACGGGTGTTGACTCCGACCGTCGCTACCCCCGTACGCAGACCACACAACGACACGCAGTGACAAAACGACATGTAATCGCTAAGTATTTTTGTATTGAACACCTATTTGAAGAGCTTGCACAAAAACGCGTTACGCGGTAACTTTTTACGCCTCCAAGCGCTCGCGCCATAATAAGTAATAACCATATTACATACAGGCTACAGCTATCAATGCGTACTCGTGACAATTATTTTGAATTATGTACTCTTTTGGGATTTATCACTTTCTACTGTCAATCGTATTGACATTGTAGAGCAGCCGTGTATATTTTTTTGATAATTGATGTTTGCCATTTCATAACAGCTTAAAATGTTCTATCGAACAAGTAACCGCTCGACCAGGCATAAGATGAAAACCGCTTAAACGCCGTTGAACCTTGCGCATGCACCCATACTCACGTGTAAATACGAAGTTCAACAACGCCTGCAGTCGTTGCGGTCACTTCCTTTGTGTTTAAATATTTTGAGGCGTCCTAGTGCAAAGGAAAATGTTTAGAAACTGGTCGAGCAAGAACTTTGTCGATATTGTACATAAGTTTTATAAACTTTTTGCTAATCGTAACTTTTAAAGTTTTGAACCCAATTAGATAATTATGGCATGTGATGTGGCACAATAAACGAGCTTTCTCCTGACAATAGGTGCTCCCTGTTTTGTTCTGGATGTGTAACTGGAGTAACGGAGAGAAAGTGCCAGTTACAAATGTTTATGGGCCAATAAAATGGACCGTTTCGAAAGAAATTGCACAAAAACACTTTTAAACTTTAATATTATGCCAAACTCACCGGCTGTCATTATCTAAACCTTAGGAAGGTTAAGTTTGTCACTAAAATATTTCTTCTGTGTTCGATTTGGCTAGGTTAACTAAACCTACATAGACAACTTTTGACGGGTCACTAGACGGACGGTCAAATGGCTCAGTGGTTAGTGCGTCGGCGCTCAAGTTGGAGATCGCGGGTTCGAATCCCGCCGAGGCAACAAAAAAGTTTCCAATTTTCCTGGGTCATGGATGTTTATATTGGTCATTACATATGAAATTGGCGTTTTGTATAGGAGGAACTTATAATCGATTTTTTTTAAACATAATATATTTATTTAATCAAAGTATATACCATTAATATCTATGTACTTTTGCCATCTCATAGGTAGTTCATTGATTCCTTTACTAAAAAACCCATTCGGACAGGAAGTACTAAAATCTTTGAAGGCGCTTTGGACTGCCCCATCGGAGTTGAATTTTTTCCCTTGCAAGAAGTTATTATCCAAATTTCAAAAAAAAATGGTAATCTGTTGGAGCAAGGTCCGGGGAGTACGGTGGATGTCTTGGACATTCCAATTGAAGCTCCTCTAATTTGTAAGCCGTCTGTTGTGCAGTGTATGGTCTAGCGTTGTCCTGAAGCAGCAGTGGCCTAGAGCGAATGACCAACCTCAGTTGTTTAACAGCTAGCTTTTCCATCACGATTTGCAGTTTCTGGCAATAGACATTGGCCGCAATCGTCTGGCCAGATTTAAGAAAGCTGTAGTGAACGACACCGGCACTACTCCACCAAACGCTCACAAGTAACTTTTTTTGAGTCAATTTTTGCTTGGGGCAGGCATTGGATGGTTCACCAGGGTTCAGCCATTGCGATGAGCGTTTCCGATTATCGTACAGGACCCACTTGTAATCAAAGGTAATGATTCGCTTTAAAATCCCTTCATTATTGTGCCGGTTGAGTAATGTAACGCAGCAGTCGACGCGCGTTTGTCGGATTGCTGCATTCAATTCATGAGGTACCCACCTTTCAAGTTTTTCACCTTCCCAATTAGCTTCAAGTGGATTAAAACAGTTTTATCACTAACACCGCAGCAACCATCCAATCAAATCCATTGCGACGGATCCGCTTCCACAATGCCTTCAATTCTTCATTATCAACTTTGGTACCACGGTGCTTACTCTGCAGGTCGAAATTTCCAGAACGAAAACGTTGGAACCAAAAACGCACTGTGTTTTCTTTTGCGACACCGCCGCCATATAGATCATTAATCCTTCGAGCCGTTTCTGCAGCATGTGCTTTTTTGCGTTTCTGGTGCCACGGTGGAACTCGTACTCGAAGATAATACGATATTTCAAGTTTTCCATTTTGTAAACAGAGTAACGCAAAGAAAAAACCAATAGAGGTAAAAAACAAATGAATTACGGTTTTCGAAACACAAATGCATAAGTAAATAGCGGTATAAATTTGAAATTGGAATTCCTAACCAAAGAAGATGTATTTGAGATCAAAGTACGGTAAAGGCGTTTTGTCGTACTGGCCAGTACGACAAAACGCGAATTTCATAAGGACCTAATAAAATGTGTGACTAATAATAAAATGTGTGACTAATAATAATAATTTTTATTTGGTGCAAAAAAAAACCAGATTGTAGTTGGTACATAATTAACTTATAGCTAGGCACAATTTTACATACAATCAGTCACTGTGGGTGAAGTCCTGTTACCCTTGATAGGTTGATAAACCTGTAGTAAGGGTTAACAGTCCCTATCCCTCTGGATATTACATAGCAATTTCACTGAAGTTACTGTTTACAGGGGTTCTGCTTGGCCATGGTTTAAAAAGTGCATGCATGCATGTGTGTGTGTGCGCGCGTGTGTATGTGTGTGTATGTGTGTGTATGTGTGTGTATGTGTGTGTGTGTGTGTGTGTGTGTGTGTGTGTGTGTGTGTATGTGTGTGTGTGTGTGTATGTGTGTGTGTGTGTGTGCATGTGTGTGTGTGTGTGTGTGTGCGTGCGTGTGTGTGTATGTGTGCGTGCGTGTGCGTGCGTGTGCGTGTGTGTGTGAGTGAGTGAGTGAGTGTGTGTGTGGCGTGTGTGTTGCGTGTGTGTGACCGAATGCATATGCGAGTCTACTGACTGCATGGTAAATATATAAGTTTTAATAATATGAAACGATAATATTTTATGGTATGAAATGTTCCGTTTCATCATAGGATTTATTTTGAAGGTAAGATTGGATTAACTTTTTGCGGGTGAAATATGACGACTCGTATATTGGCAGACTTCGATTTATTTTATTGTAGAGATATGGGCCTAGAAAGTAAAAGAATCGTTTTGTAAAAGACAATCTTGGTTTGGGAATTTGGCATATTTTGTCTTTACGACGTGTCGTAATCGTGATGAAAGGGATATTTCGGTGTTTCAGGAGGACCGTATTGAGAATAAATAACTGCCTAAAATTCAGCACATTACAACTTTCGTATAATATAGTGGTTGAGAATCTAATAGGGCGAAAAGTTGCAACCTTTAAAACTGCTCTGTGGGCAATTTCAAGTGGCTTCAAGATATTTTTTGAGGCTCCACCCCAGCAGGAGATACAGTAGGTAATAACGGCCAAACATAAGGCGTAATAGACTTTACGTATAATAGCTTGGTTTGCAATATGTCGTAGATTTTTAAATATGTAGATCAGCTTACGAACGCGATCTACCAGTTCGTTTATATGCATCCTAAAGTTAAGAAATCTGTCAATAGTCACACCTAAATATTTAATGTGATCGACGGAGGATAATGTAGGGCAGTTACAGAAAGGGACTAATATAATAAAAATCTTTAAAAAATTAATTATGTGTCGTATAAAAGTATTAAACACCTATACTTTCCGTCGTCTGATCACCGTAACACGAGTACTTCGGATACTTACCACGGGGCCAGATTGACGAGGTGTAAAGCGTCCATAGGCATTATATCATAATTATTTTACTTTTATGTACACCTACCTAAAGTTAGGTGGAGCCATTCAGGTCATACTTTTAGGTTAGGTACCTAGTACCTACCATAGGCAACTCAGTCTAGGTTTCAAATACCATTATCTTGTGCAATTAGGTAGTGCTTAAGTGTCAGACAGCATATTTGTATGTTTTGTCTCTATCGCTCAATAAGCTCGATAAAGTCGTAAGCAGCGAGAAAACTTCCGAATGAACTATCCGTCACTCATTAGATGTTTGTGTAACAGACCCCTGATATAATATTCTTACTTGTATGAACTATGATGTAATTTTCTTGAGTTTTACCTGCTTTGCAACAATTTTCTATTAGTTTAGCTCGGCCCTTGCTAAATTGTTGCTAAAATATCCTAGTATTTTTCGTCAGGTACATACAATGTATTTAGAAGCACTTTTTACGTTTAATACAAAAAAAAATCTTTGATATTATACAAAGTGTCGGCTACTGGCAGTCTCACAGACAAACAGAACAATAGTTCTAAGCAAATGTTTATTGTTTTTACAAAGCAATAAAATAATTCTTTCCTACTGCAGTATTGTGTTTAACTTCTCAATTGTAAAACTTATCGTCGTACCTATTAGCGGCGTTTACAAAGACATCAAAAATATTGCTTCTCTGTAAAAGCTGTATTTATTTGAAAAACAAAAAATATCGCAATTCTAGTTTCAAAGAGTCTAACCCCCTATCTATAATATATAAAAAGGAGATGATCTCACTGACTGACATATTGATGCACGCACAGCCGTAACTGCTAAAAACTCGGACCGTAGTTTCATTTACAATTTAGACGAACACTAACAAGGGATTTAAAAAAATATCCACCCTTAAAGGGCTAAAATAGGGGTTGAAAGCTTGTATGGAAAATCTTTAAATCCGCTATCCGATTTCAATGCAAATTGAGATACATTTAATTAAATACGTGTTTCAAGGGTTGAATAGAATTCACCTCCTGAGGGTGTAAAATAACATCGATAGTCTGACCCGATTTCCATGAAATTGAATATCTGAGCTACATAATAAATACAAATCATTCAGTACCTACGTAATTTATAGTTTTTTGCATTTGTCCCTTAAAAGTTGAAAAAGGAAAGTTTTTGCAGTGAGATATCAACAACTGGACGTATTGTTTAGAATTTAGGCACGCAGATAGTTCTTATGATGTAGACGTCCGTTTTTAAAGGATTTTTCGAAATGTATCCCTCAGGGGGGGGGGGGGGGGGGGAACACGTGGACGAAGTCGAGCGTAAAAGCTAGTCACTTATAAGACGTTTTATTCACAAGCAAACATAATACCCAGTATAACTGCCAGTAGGCTGATAACGTACCTACAGTATGCCAGCGTGGTGACTTATCTTCCTCGCGTTGAGGAGCTGAGCTGTGAGGTTGGTGTCAGTCATGATGATGATGATAGTAAATAAACAATTGAAAGTCTCAGTGGTCTCTACGTAAATTTCCTCCCTTACAAGCGTATAATGTAACTAATTTGTTGTTCAAACACATCCCCTCAGCACACAAACATTATAGCGCTAATACTGCCAACATAACACTACACTACTACGCCACATCGTGTCTCTTATCACAGTGGTATAGAGGCTATTTTCCCTTGATAAATGGTTTGCCTAGTGAACGCAGAAGGCACTGCAGGACATTCATTTGGCACGCACTGTAGGCAATTATCACTTTGTTAAAGTCTTCTTGTTAATGTTGTAACTGTTAACAAAAGTCAAACATCGTGATTTTTGCTTTATTTATTGGATATAGTTTAATTACTTTGTTTTGTTTCCAGAGGACGCTGTGTTATGGTCAATTGGAATGTTTGGGCCTCGTGGGCCTCTAAAATCTACACACTGTGTGCGAGTTTTTGTTCGCCGTGAAGATGTTAACTACAATTTGTATGGCATCGAAACAGCGCCCCTAGTGGCAAACAATGGCAACTAATTCCATGACACACAAATTGCGGACTTTAACGTCACAGCGAGCAGTGACGAAAACCCGACTCACACTCGGCACACAGATCACAATCTTCTAAAGAATGTGTTCCGAATTTTAACATTGCTTGAAAATAATGAAAATAATTTAAAGTAGGCCTGCGCACGCATTCCCTAGGCCAAAGATGATAGTAGTTTTGGTATTTATTTTGATTAATACACATTTGATATCATCAAGACCATAAGTGAAACAGATGACAGATTGATACGTACACATTTAGATAAGTTACCTAAAGGTTAGATTAGATGCTTATCTAAATATAAGATTAGATACTTATCTAAATGCAAATGCAATATACTTTTATTGCGATTGCATTTTAGCCAAGACCTATATCACTGCTATTTGCTACATTTATGAGTACACAGCAAAAACTCAGTATCTTTAAAACAAGGGCTAGTAAACAATTGTGAACTTCCAAAAAAGGCGAAAAGAAGGCTTGCATAAAACTGTGTAAAAGCCAATAAAACATTTATTGGCTTTCTTTATTATCTTTATTTCTTTTGCCATTTTCTATTGTGATAGTCTGCTGCTAAAAGATTTTCAAAAACCTCTTTTATTTGATCACAAAAGCTGTGAAAGTATACAACCCTTTTCGCAATCCTTTTGCCAATTGGGCCCTAAAACCTCAATTAAAAGTATACAAAACGTTTTGCGTAAAAAACGGCGAATTGTTTAAAAGTAACGGGTTAAGTTAAATGAATACGAGTATATTGTTTAAAAACTGCGTAACAGCCATTATAATTTATTAAAAAAACAGTTAAACAACTATTTTAAAACCTTTTGCACTGAATCACAGTAAAAGCACAGATTATTAAACTTCGAAAATGCGCCAAGTATTTTTGATGTCCTTCCCGTAAATATTCAAACCCATACATTTTGCATGTTTATTCGGGCTAAGCTTCTTGTTTTCTTTTTTATCGGGCACGACACATTCCCACTACTACGCAACTCCTGTGCAGGATCGACAGCGGCAACCAATCACAAAAACCTTTTAATATGATCTCAATTCCCAGGGGGTGCCCGAGGTACATGCTAAATCTGTCTTGGGAGCAGCAATCGAATTAATCAGAAGAAAGGTTGGAGAAGTAGGAATAATTCCAAATTCCCTCCCCAAGCAAAGCTCAAAGTTGGGGGACAGCGCAAAGTCGCAAAGACCAAAAAGTCAAAGAACTAATTAATGGTCATTCTGAGCGAAAGATAAGTTTATGGCTCTTATTCGGCTTTTATTCAGCATATATTATGTTGGATCTAACTTAGTAAAATTGCGAACCAATTCCTTTTCTTTTAACTTTCATTGCTGTAAATGGATCCGTTGAACCCGTTACGGGTATTTGTTACCCGTTATCAGAAGAGTTGCACGTTGACAATGCTGTTGAAAAGTTGCGTCTATTTGGGTGATCATGCATACTTGAGTATAGTCCGTTCAAAATCATTTTACCTCTGACAGGACCTTTATGCCGACGACATAAGGATCACTATCACAACTCACTCATCATTGTCACTCCCACAGACCTATTTAAATCATATTATAGGGTTGTAAATTATTTCATTGTTTAATAAGAAAGAGTTTACAGGGATAGTAGTTCTAAAAATGCTTTAATTTCACAGAAGATCTGTGAATATAAAGCATTTTTAGAGCACACAACTTTCTTCTGAATTACGCATATAATGTTTGCACCTATTAAAACCTAAGTCAAGAAAGGTCCATCAGAGAAATACAGGTAGATATTTTATACCTCTTATAATAGAATACAGATAGCCGTAAAGTACCTACCTAGTAGATATTAGTAGTAGTAGATATTAGATAGTTTTTACAATAAGATGACGTAAATATGTTTTTGACAGAAGTTAGAGTTTGCAAGGTACATAAAAACTAAAATCACTTGCACTAGTTGTGAAGCGAAGTGTCGTCACCAAAACACGAAAAAAACGGCATCGAGCCCAAAATTTTCTGGAATGACACAATAAAATCCTAAAATTGATACATATTTTAACAATTTTTAAAAGTGAAACTGTGTCGGTAATTGTTCTTTACCTAAAACATTGAAAGTAACAGTTATTTGGTCCAATAAAGCTCGTTATTTACAGCTCGGGAACTGTCCGGTGTTCCGGGAACCCGCTCGCTGCGGGCGCGGCTTTGTCCGTGTAACTGTGGCCCCATGGGACACCACGGTGTGGATAATTATGGTCAAATAATAATTGTCAATATAGAGTATAAAAGAATAAAAATTCCGTACACGTACCGTAACGCTCCGTTCAAATTCCTGCAGGTTCCTCCAGGTTTATCAAGTAAACAGCAAGTCCGATGTAATATTGTTTAATCCTGTTACAATAATAGGACTATAATTGTAATCTTGTTACTTCTCCAAATAAATCCCGCCCTCGGTATGGAACTATGGACTTAGGTATAATTTAGCTGCTAACTGAGGTTTAACAGATGGGTATGGAAGTTTATCGTAAGCCTTTGCGCGCCTCATAGAAATTGCCAACGTTTAGGTATTTCAATGCACTGGTAGCAGCAGCCATAGCAATCTTCTTGTATATTATATTTATCGTGGGAGAGCAACGCTTTGGCACGAATGTGCCAGCTCATACAATATAATATATACCATATACCACAGCCTCACAGAAAACCTTAACAGCAAAGTATAGAGCGTACTGCAATTTTTTTATTTGGGTTTTTTTTTCAAATTTTCAATTATTTTTTTGCCTAAACGTCTTGACATAAGCAGCAGATCATATGGCCAAAATATCCGTAATTGATTTTGAATAAGCTTATAATTTAAATCAACTCTGTAACCTGTAGCTGATTTGTCATACATTTGAGTGCCAAAAAACACACCTTTTTAAACTTTGCAAGAATAGCGATGCAAAACAAAATATTTTTTGCGATATTATTACGTTAATAACTTTAGTAAACGTAACAATTACAACATTAGTCACAGTTTTAAATTGTACTAAACTTAAAAAACTTTACAATTGCCTTCAGAAGAAGTCGTCATTAAAAAGTCGTCACTTTGTTGAATATTACGCTTTTGTCAAATCTTGTTTTACAACCAGCGCGTGGAAGGAGCGTGGCATGTAACGGGCTGTAAAAAAAGAAAAAAATGCATAGGTAAAAATGTTACTGGAGACAAGACTGAAAAAATGTCCAAAAAAGTAACATTAAAAGATTTTTAGTATCGATGGTTAGCTTTATTCGTAACAGCCTCCGTGGTCCAGTGGTTTAGAGCTTGGCTCTCGACTCGGAGGTCGTGGGTTCGATTACCGCGCATTGGAACAACAAAAAATGTTGTTTCCAAGTTTGGTTAGGACAATGCAGGCTGATCACCTGATTGTCTGACAAGAAAGATGATCCATGCGTCGGATGGGCATGTAAAAAGTCGGACCTGCGCCTGATCTCCCGCCAGTCGTGTCGGTTATCCGTCCCACTGGGTTACGAGAGTATAGGAAGAGAGAGTGCTCTTGTGTACTGGGCATACACTTGGGCACTAGATAATCAGTCCTGCGTAACTGGCCTGGATTCAATGTAACATTACAATTGACTAGTCTCATAGGACTCATTTTTCAGTTTTCGTCGTTCTTCTGTGGTGTTTATTGCCATGTTATGGAAGCTCACAATTTACGAGCTCCAGTGAGTAAGGGCTGGCACGGGGGTGTAGCGAGGGCGAGGAGGGGTGGATGGGTGAGCAAATGGCGACAAATTAGATCAATACCCACACCGAATTAATTTCGCCTAATTTGATATAATGGCGGTATTAGCCTTCGATAGAACATGGTCAGGTAGATATTAAGTAAATTACATAATTATGTAACTAATAAAGCAAACATTAAGGTTTAGGATTTCCAGTAAAGATACATAACGGGGTAAATAACTATTTCTTAACTACCTTCTTCTTAGCTTTTCCCTTTGTTTCTACAAAATTAATATTGTAGTGTAGGTGGCCTTTTAACTTTATCAATAGAATGTCAAATCAATCAATCAATCAATCAATCTCAAAAGTTTACTATGCAATTGTTTTTAAACATTAAGGCCTGTTTCACAATCTTCTAATAAGTGTCAGATAGCTTATTCGGAAGTTTTGTCGCTGCTTACCTTATATCGAGCGGCAGGGACAAAACATGCAAATAATAAATATCACTTACCAGTAGATTGTGCAACAGGTCCTTAATATTTAATCACATTTTTCTATTTCATGTAAAACCTTGACACCTTATAGATAAGATTTCGACCTTCTCTCCTGATGATGATGACAAAATTAGTCCCAACTCCACAAAGCACTCTTGAAATCATTCATGGAATATATAAACAGTACATAGCCAGCTCCGCTTGATAAAATGTCAATTTCCAACCCGCCCCTACGATTTGCATGCAGAAGCGCCACTTCAAAGGCAACCGACAACTTTTATACGCGAATTTATTAAGAATTCATCTCCACAGAAAATTATACTTTATGTACAATGAAACAGAACTCAAAATTGCGTGGCTTGGATATTTCGTCCTCTCTTTCCTGTATATTTTTGATACAACCCTCCAAAGCGCATTAGACTCTGTTTCAATGGAATAGGGTACATTTTTGGAGCAAAATGGTTGGAATGAGGTAGATAAGCAAAACGGTTTATCTGGAGAGTTGGTGAGGGGTGGTTTAACTCAATTCAGTACCGGTGAATGAGTTTTTGGTAGCCGCCAGCCATGTTCAGCTTCAGGTTACTTCAAAATGAATTTGAATATAAATGGACTGAGTAATTCACTTTCGAAAGTGGAAATAAAAGATTTTCTGTAGCAATAATGAACATCAGCCTCGCATTTTTACAAAGGACATGCTAAAAGGGAATGCGTACGTTTTTGTTTTATTTACATAGATCTATCTTGAACTTTTGGATATCATTGAAAATATCTGACATTGATTTAAGAACGTTTAAACTAGTAAATTAGACAGAGAAGACCCGATGTGTAACGTGACGTAACGTGACATGACTTGCAAATACAGTTCGCACTAAATTTCGTTTTGCTAGATTAAAAACTTTGACCGCTTATTTCTCGTTTTTCAACAGATATTGGCGATTTTTTTTTTGCAAATTCTTTTATTATTCAGTCTAGTAGTATATAATTTTTTTAATGTAAATTTTCTTTTCTATGCTATCGTCACTAGTGATTCGTGTTGTGTGTGACCTTTCGCAGTGCCGCGTGCGATTCGCGCTGGAAGTGTGGAGCGGGGCTTAAGATGTTCCATGTGCTACCCGCGTAATAGCAAAAATATGTATGAAATGATAGGATGCGAACGGCCTGCATGCTGAAGAGTCCCGCACGTCTGGAAACCCGCATGACAATAAAAGGCCAGTATACGGGCAACTAAAGTTTGTGGAGACGAAGAAAACATGGACATAAGCTAGTAAATAAACAAATATTTTTAGCACGTGACGTCAGGGGTGTGAATTGCGATGGGCGTGAAACAGATGCACGATAAGCTATCGCCAGTCACCACCCGCCGCGACGGCGTAATAACGCGCTCGTGTGACGCGCCATCACGATCACAGATAAAGGAACTTATAAGCTCTATCTAGATCTATCAAAGTCTGTTATTAGGCAAAACGTGATGTAAATTGGTAGCGTTATTATAAGTAGGTTTTTGGTACACCAAGAGAAACACAAACTTTTAGAACAAGCAGCAGTCCCGGTCTATAGCTCTATCAAAGTCAGTTGGCAAAACGTGATGTAAATTGGTAGCGTTATTATAAGTAGGTTTTTGGTACACCAAGAAAAACACAAACTTTTAGAACAAGCAGCAGTCCCGGTCTATAGCTCTATCAAAGTCAGTTGGCAAAACGTGATGTAAATTGGTAGCGTTATTATAAGTAGGTTTTTGGTACACCAAGAGAAACACAAACTTTTAGAACAAGCAGCAGTCCCGGTCTATAGCTCTATCAAAGTCAGTTGGCAAAACGTGATGTAAATTGGTAGCGTTATTATAAGTAGGTTTTTGGTACACCAAGAAAAACACAAACTTTTAGAACAAGCAGCAGTCCCGGTCTATAGCTCTATCAAAGTCAGTTGGCAAAACTTGATGTATATTGGTAGCGTTATTATAAGTAGGTTTTTGGTACACCAAGAGAAACACAAACTTTAGAACAAGCAGCAGTCCCGGTCTATAGCTCTATCAAAGTCAGTTAGCAAAACGTGATGTATATTGGTAGCGTTATTATAAGTAGGTTTTTGGTACACCAAGATAAACACAAACTTTTAGAACAAGCAGCAGTCCCAGTCTATAGCTCTATCAAAGTCAGTTGGCAAAACGTGTTGTATATTGGTAGCGTTATTATAAGTAGGTTTTTGGTACACCAAGAGAAACACAAACTTTTAGAACAAGCAGCAGTCCCGGTCTATAGCTCTATCAAAGTCAGTTGGCAAAACGTGATGTAAATTGGTAGCGTTATTATAAGTAGGTTTTTGGTACACCAAGAGAAACACAAACTTTTAGAACAAGCAGCAGTCCCGGTCTATAGCTCTATCAAAGTCAGTTGGCAAAACGTGATGTAAATTGGTAGCGTTATTATAAGTAGGTTTTTGGTACACCAAGAGAAACACTAACTTTTAGAACAAGCAGTATTCCCGGTCTATAGCTCTATTAAAGTCAGTTGGCAAAACGTGATGTATATTGGTAGCGTTATTATAAGTAGGTTTTTGGTACATCACGAGAAACACAAACCTTTAGAACACTCAGCAGTCCCGGTTTATATGTATTTCGCATATCTGTGAGATAAGTCAGATCTGTGTGGGAACTGGGAAACGGTTATCGAGTGTAAATATTTGGTTAATAAAGTGACTGACAGGTACTACTTGAACGGTCGATACTGATAGCTGAGATGGACAGGTACATTATCAGGGTTCCGCATTAAATGACACGCAGTTATAGGCAAGCTTGCCTCTTTGCAAAGCTACTTTTAAGTATGTACCTACTGTATGTATCCGAACTTCTGTTATCCTACCACTATTATAAATGTGAAAGTTTCTGAGGATGTATGGATGAGCGGATGGACGGATGGACGGATGGACGGATGGATGGATTGATGTATGTTTGTTACTCTTTCACGCAAAAACTATTGAACGGATTTCGATTAATTCGATTTCGATTAATACATAGGCTACTTTTTATCGCAGAAAAATCTACGATTCCTGCGGGATTTATTTCTGCGCGAACGTAATCGCGGGCAACATCTAGTTATTTATAGACAGTAGGGACTGATGATGATGTTTTATTTACTTGACTATTTTTTAACCTCGGTTTCAAGTCAGCATACTCATCTGATTTCATCTGTAAATTTGAGAAGATTTGAAGTAGTTACTTATTAAATTTTATAACCTGGTAAAATGTAATAGTGTATGATCAAAAAACTAAAATCAAAAAAATAACAGGAAATTGTATAAAGTGACATCATAAGTTTCTAATCTGTAATATTTATCATAACTCCTCATAAAAGGAAAATGGATTTCCTCGATGTAGATTGTGGAGATGTGAATCAGAAGCAGTAGGTAGTCATAGTTCAACAGAATTAACAAGGCTTTTGATACAAAATAAATTATCTACTAGGGCTGCCACAGGCCACTATTGTAAATTGTATTTTTGAAACTAGATGTTTCCCGCGAATTAATGGTACTCGCAAAAGCAAATTTCGCGGGAGCGGTACATTTCCGTAATATAATGTGGCATATTATGTGATTCCTCGTGGTCTTATACACATACACAATATATAGAGTATATATTATGTGCCAAATGTAATCAAAATCGGTCTAGTAGTTTCGGAGCCTATTCAATGCGAAGAAACAAACAAACATTAAAAAAAAAAACAAATCTTTCCTCTTTATAATATTATTATATCTCCTCTTTATAATATAATTTGTATTATTATATTATTAGTTTTGATTATTTTTCATCGTTACTTACTTAACTATGGGTAAGCTAAGTTATAATTTATAAAATAAAGTTATTGGCTACTTACTTGGTATAAACTGCCCTACTTTTTGGGTTATTTGGGGCAGTATTTTGGGGCATTTGAGGTTTGACATTTTGGCATTTTCTTTTCGCAGTTATTGAGTCCGCATTTTATTAACAAAATCTCCTGAAATCAAGATGTCGTAAATTTTTCTTGTGTGAAGATTTATTGTAAAATGTACATTAATTCATAGCCCATCCTCAGCTTTGAAATAATTGTGTACATGTAAAAACATTTAAAATTACAAATGTGTACGTGTATTTCACATGATACAAATGATAATTTCAACAATCAATCTCGCTTTTCAAAACAGAATTTAAGAATCAATCTACTTGCTCTTTAAAATATGAAACAGTATTTTCGTTTATTTACAAAAAATATTAGTTAGGTATAGCTATTAATATTCCCTACATACCTGGGTTGGGTAAATCTTTAAACTATGACTTTGCTAACAAATGACCAATTCTATGAAATGTTCAACCCTATCACAAATAAAAATAAAATAAAATATGATTATAATTCATAGAACACATGAGTAAATTTTTGAAAATAATGTATGATTTAATTTATTATTTATCTGCTGATAAATTTAATAATTTCGTTACAGGAACTAGATAAAATATGTTTCCTGCAGACAGATCGAATCTTAATTATTTTCGGATATCAATCATTATAGCTGTTATCTATATGCATAGATAGCTGTTTATCATTTATTTTTGAAGTAGGCAAAACTTATTTAGCGGTATCGACAGCAGCAAAATTTCATGGTCTGGGTACGTCACAACACACGTCACGTGACGATTTTGAATATAACACGATTCGTGTAAGATCCTTTTAGGGTGTCAAAATCAGGTCAAAGGCCACGTTTCAATACAAAACACGCACGTCCCACCAACGGCTGACTCGTTCAGATCCTGAATATGTCAGATCGATGAAAGTGTCAGACGGCTGGATAGAACTGAAAATTGGAGTTCTTTGAAACCTTTTTTCTCAGTCATGGCCGTATTGAAAAATACCAAAAAAATATATTATGTTAATTTGCATTATATTTATCACGACGTATGGATATAAGGAGTCCGAACGTAATGTTGAACAAATGGTCTCAATTTAGGGGGCAGATTTTTTTGCCGGTAGAGCGCGCCACTTTTGAAGATGTACTCGTTTAAATCCTCACGCGGGAAGTTACTATTGACACCTTTTAAAAAAAATATTCTGAGAAACGTGTAACAAAATAAGTTCTAGAAAATTTCAACAACTTTTTGAAGTACTTACATTAAACCTAACAATATAGAGCAGGTTAAGAGATAATTTGTAAAGCTGTAAAAATCTGGTGTTAATAAATAAACAATAAATAATTAATAACAAAAATTAGCCGACACCATACAATTTTATTCAATTAAGAAATAGACAAGTGCTGAAAAAAATTATTTCAAATGAATTACGTAAATGAGACTACAAATTAATTTGTCTTAAAACTTCAAAATTTACTAGTCGAAATATTTTTAACAATTTCCAAATGCCTATTAATTTCAGTATCACGAGAAATATACTTGGTGGAAAAGAAATAATAAAGAAGTTTTTGTTAAACATATTATTTATTAAAATTGTATAAATTACAAAAAAGTAAGTAAGTTTATAAGTATAGATTACATTTACGTGTAATAATCAGTAAGAATAATAATAGTATCGGTACGTCCTGAATAGTTGCGCAGCTAGTGGCAGAAAAGAGAACTGTGATCTGGGTTATTATTGGGTACATAAATATATGGAATGGAAAGAAAAAGCCTATGGAAAAGCCTATACCGTTCGGACACCTTATATCTACTACTACTTCGTGATATTTATCTAAGGACTGGAATGTATTTCAATAAATTGATTTTTTTTTTTTTATTTAAATATTGATTTAAAAATATGCTAAGTCCACCCATTTTTTTAAAGTTAAAACCTTTTTTCTCTTATTCTATAAGTCACACGAGTTTATTTCAGTATTTTAATTAAGACAAGACTCAGGGGAAGGTCGTTTTAGTTTTTGCAAATTTTGTCTCAAATATTTATAGCGTTTTTTTTTTCGATTTCAATACCCTCTGGTCGGCGCGATACGCCCTTGTCGCCTGCAAAATTAGTATGGGGAATCGGTTTCTCTAATATATCAATAATTTCCACTCTAATATGGCAGTCCAATTGGCAGTATTGGTATGCGTAAGTATGATTTTGCTTTGTTCGAAAATACGGAAAGTGGTGGGTTGTAATCTTGGTCAGATAAATATTTTTGTGATTCTTTTTATTTTTTTAATTTATCAGTATCCGAGCAAAGCTCGGTTATCCAAGTGCTTATTAATTATAATGGCAAAACAGTACTGGATTGTTTCCTACCTACTTAGTTATTAGTACATACTTAGTATGGTTATGAAATTCACAATCTCGCTATGATAGCACAGTTCCCAGACGTACAGTAATTCGACAGCCACTTGACTGATACCGGAGTTCAGTTCCCATAGAGAGACGGTCAGTAGCATTTGATATCTACTGACTGTTGATTTTCTATGTCAAATCAGCGAACAAGCGGACAAATCGGATGATGGCAAGCGATTAGAACGTCCAAGTCCTACTTCGATTCCAGTTCGATACTAAGGTTAACATTGAGTCCGGAGTTCTATTTTTAACGTTCCGGTCGGAGAGATTCCGGTAATATTATAGTCCCAGTCTAAGGCAATGCTATACTTCCCAAACCCTTAATTTAAATGCATAAAATTTTGCTACGTTCTACAAAAATCGATTTTTTTACGAGTGTGAACTTTTCTCTATGGCATGATTTTCTCTAATTGAAGAAAGACAACCCAGCAAATGTGAACATTAGTAGTCAGTGATGAATATTATTTCAGACACGTAAAGCTCTTTTCAGATCACTTAAAGCGCGCGATAATGTTATAGGCAGCTAAATATTTTACATTTTAACATATGGCTGTCTTTGGCATTACATTACATATTCGCGCTATATCGGACATCGGAACTAATCCATGTAAAAAGCGTGCCTCTCACATTATCGTGCGCTATAAGCGATATCGTATAGCGTAATGTGAAAAACGCTTTAGGCGCACACACAATCACAACAATGTTGTAACTTCAGTGAACGTGTGCGAAATAATTAATTACCGGCTTTTTATTAGAAATGTGGATGAAAGTTAAGCATTTAAAAATTTGTGACGAATAATAACCAAATTCTGTTATCAGTATGTATTTAGCAATTTGATAACCTGACCGTGAGAATGAGAAGTGACATGCCGCCTGAACTGATAAGATTATGATAATAATTAGGTACACATTACTTTAGACTTCCTTGTGTATTTTTAATAATAATAATAATAATAATAATAATAATAATAATAATAATAATAATAATAATAATAATAATAATAATATCTATGGACGCTCCACACCACGTCAGTCTGGCCTCGTGCTAAGTATCTAAAGAACTTGTGTTACAGGTACCAGACAACGGGAAGTATATTTAATACTTTTATACTATATATATATATATATATATATATATATATATTTAAGATTATTATTATATTATACACGTATTTAATACACATCCATGACCCAGGAACACAGAAAAACTATGTTGTACCTTCGGCGGGATTCGAACCCGCGACCCCCGGCCTGAGCACCAACGCGCTGAACCACTGAGCCACAGAGGTCGCCATATATTATTCAATTTCATATATCAATTAAGAGTACTTACTAGCTCTTTCCCGCGGCTCCGCCCGCGTGAATATAGTATCGGGTATCCCGCGGGATCACTGTACTTGTTACTTGTATAAAAAGTAGCCTAGGTTTTAATCCAGGGCCTAAACTACTACCGAACCAAAGTTCATCAAAATCCGATCAGTAGTTTTTGCGTGAAAGAGTAACAAACATCCATCCATCCTCACAAACTTTCACATTTTAGGATATTGAAGTCACAATAACGAAAACGCGTTGAAGTGGGATGATCCAAGTTAGTTTAGCCTTGACTTCAAAATCTAAAATACTAAAATAATAAAGATGATAGATTTGTTTGTTTGTTTGAATTGAATAGATTTCAAAACTACCTGATATATATATATATATATATATATATATATATATATATACTACAGATACATCTGTTAGCTAGTCACCTATTAGCCCATGTCCTTTCATCCTACTCCATCCTCAGATGCCTCATCTACAGATTAAACCACGGGAAAGGACATGGGCTAATACTAATATTATGAATAGATGTGTGGATGTTTTGTTACTCTTTCACGCCCTAACTACTGAACGTATTTGATGAAATTTATAACATAGGCTGATTTTTATCGCAGCAAAATATATGTTCCCGCGGTTTTTTTTTTACGCATACGTAGTCGTGGGCAACATCTAGTACCTAATATAAAAGGGAAAGATTTGTTTGTTTGTTTGCATTGAATAGGCTCCGAAACTACTGGACCAATTTAAATGAAATTTGGCACAGATATAGAGTACACCACGGGGAAGTACATATTTTTTTATTGCGACAAAATGTACGTTTCCAGCGGGATTCATTTTGCGCGCACGAAGTCGCGGGCGGGCAAGTCCTACCTAGTCAGTTATAATTTTGCAGCAGCGTAGTTTTTACATTTTTGAACTTTTAACCCCCAGGGTATATCAGTCGCCACTCTATCGCGTAGGGCGATGAGAAATAAAATCTGAAAATACGAAATCTCATTTTTAGGGCTAACCAACGTTATCACGACTATTTTTCTCTAGTTATAAAATGTAACGTTAATAACGGCGGAAATAACTCACCATCAGGCAATCAGTCTGCTTGTTTGCTTGTCTTTAAAAATAATAGTTCTGAACGTAACTTCTTATTCTTGTGTTCGTGTTATATGACATTGTAGTTTTTTAACCGACTTCCAAATGGATTCGGCTGTATATATATATATATATATATATATATATATATATATATATATATATTGTATGTTCAACGATAATTCCGCCGTCTGTGGACTGATTTTCAAAATTCTTTTATTGATGTAAAGGGTATAATCCAAAGTTGGTCCCGTTTTTACCAAAGTGGTGATCTAATGATGGGATCCATAAGAAATCGAGGGAAAACCTCGAAATTTATATGGACATATAAGGTGATTTTGACTTTTTCTGTAATAGTCTAAGTTTATGCTACCAAAAACTAAGATTTTGCACCTAGATATACCTTGGAAAAGTACTGAACAGAACTCCTGACTCTTTATAGATACATGTTTGGGGATTTCGGCGTTGTTTAAAGAACTGCAAGCATATGCCGCTATGTCAATTAAGGTAATCATCATCATCAACACCATCGTCACACCATACATCATCACATTATGATGATACAATAGGTATTTCTCATAGTATTTTACATCGACACGGATATCTTTGAACATTAGTTATTACTTTGCCGTATGTAAATCTATTTGCAAAATTGTTTTGTTGTTGTAAAGGTTATAATTCAAAATTTGCCCCTTAGTCACCAAAGTGGAGATCTGATCCATGATAAATCGAGGGAACTCTTCGAAATTTATATGGACACATATTCTGATTTTGACTTTTTCTGAAATATTCCAAGCATATACTATACCAAAACGTAAGCTTTTGTACCAAGGTGTACCCTGGATCCAAAAGTACGGAACAGAACTCCTGTTGGAACTCGGTACCAGCAAATTTGAACGTGAGTTCTATACAATACTATAGGAAATATCCTATCGGTACCAGCCCAAACAATAGTTTGGGCTGGTACCGACTTCAAAATTAGGAAGATTGAGTAGAGAAATAGTTAACATTTCAGCCGAATTTAAAGGGGGAATTATTTAGAAAATAAGTTTTATTTCATACCTTTTTTGTGCATTTTTACTTTGGATGTCGGTTTGAATGTTTTGCTTGTGTTCGATAATGTTCTTGTGTTTATCATACATTATAACAAAACAGTCATTATTGTTAACTGTTTTCGTACAAAGGATTTTTTTCATTGTATGCCGTTACTGGCGCGTTCTATCCACGCGCTAGTGCCATAAACACCCAAAAAAAAGATATTTTACAAGCGTCTTCTATGAGAGCTGTTTTCAGAAGGTCCTTGTAAAATTTTACTGTTTTAGTTTCTTACTTTAAATGCATGGGTGCTTGTTTATAGTGATATTGGCATAACAAAAGAATATTATTTATTATATCCAGAGACATGCCTTCTCGAAAATCAAATATGTGTGTTATTGACAATATATTTGTTCGGTAAATCGCGTCGGTACTCCCATACATTTTATTCTTTAAGAACCTTGTTATCGTTCTGAATTTGCATTTTGTCTAAGGCCGCTGGACTTGTCTAGTATTGTTGATGAAGGCGACTGGAGACAGGTCATACAAAAGTAACGATTTCAATCCTAATCAATTCAATTCCTGAAACAAAAAATACTTGTTAAGTTGTATCATTAAAATCGATCAGGAAACGAGCATACGTATCGCCTGATGGTAAGCGCTTACCGCCGCTCATGGACACTTGGATCACCAGAGGAGTTACACTCGTAACTCCTCTGGTGTTGCACACTTGCGTACCTGGCCCTCAAAATACCCAACCCCCCTTGAGCCTACGGTAAACTACCCATTACCCATTACTGGCGAAGCATGGTTCACACACAATTTGATTGAATACCTACTACTACCGAAAAGTTCGATAAACGCAGTTGTGAATTTTGTGATACTTCTAGGTATTACCTACTTTCATTAAAAAGCATTAGAAGAGCATATATAAAGCCCAGCAAATATTAATTATTCTTTGCCATTTAATTTTATCTATACCTATCTGTATAAATGAATAAAAAAAAATCTGATTGTAATGTCGAATTAACAGCTTTGCACTAAATGCATATACCTACATAATATATAGTTATATACGGTACTTACACATAAAATAAATTTTAAATTTTTTGTCCGGCTGTCTGTCTGTTTGTTCCGGCTAATCTCTGAATTGGCCGGACCGATTTTGACCGTTCTTTCACTGACAGATAGCTGATATTATAAGATGTAACTTGGGCAAATTTTATCTCTCTTTAAGGGGTACGTTTAAAAAAACAATGGGTTCCGTTTCTATCAATAGTTCCACGCAAAGGAAGTTGCGGCCAGCTAGTTTTATATTAATTGCAACGGCACATTCATAGGTGCTATACCTAGAACCAATAATTGTGTGAAATCGCTTCAGCCTGGAGCAGCAGGGTGCACGGGAACACATTACACGCTCACCAATGTTTGTCCCAGTCTACATGTTAGCACCGCCACTGCGACAATGGGACACAATAGACACATAATATACTTTTTGTTGAACATCGCACAATGATATTTTGACATCATTGGAGGACGCGTTCGTCATGCCCAGTTCGTGCCTCGCCGTTGTGCCGGATTGTTTTTGTTGGAATAACTATTCGCTTAATGTCCTTTGTCTACATAATGATTTTTAACTAGGCGTCAAATGCCATGACTTTTTTGTGTCAACACCGTTATTCTATAAAGAAATGGGAAAGCTACAATAGGAATCTTGAAAGCAATTTAATATTTTGGTGTATCAGGCACATGACGCGTCATCGCGGAGTATAAAACATTATAATATTATGTGGGTTACATTGTAAGGTTACGACATACGACTGTAAGGTTAAACGAAGTAGGTTTATGAGATATTGACTTATAAAAAATAAATTTACAGTCGGCAGATTATTGTACCTTCCGTTTTTATTGGGTAAATTATAACCCTTTAGCAAAAAGTAAATGGCGTTTTATAACTACGGGTACAATCGACCACGTTTTTGCTCTTAGTAAAAAATAAGTGAAGTTTTGTCACCGTATGTAAAAACTTTTTGGTCTCCCCTCTTTTGTGATTGTTCAACTGTGAGCCATGTTGCAAGGTTTTAAAGAATATTATTAAAGGGTGACTAGACATTCGAAAATTTAATGACTGATTGACGTTTAACGATGGGTGTCAGATAATATTTATCGCTTTACTAATTCGCAGAACGGGTGTTAATACCTCCCTTTTAATGTTTATGATACGGCATTCGATTTGGATATTTGCTCCCACCTGCTTCATAAAAGGCAAAGTGACTGCGCTAAAAAGGTATAGGGTTTGAAACTCAATAGTCTGCCTTTTCGTCCGAATGTGAATTAGATCAATAAATACCGTTTTACTGTTCTTGGTTGGTGGATATGTCGCAGTCTTCTGGTTAAATTAATCAGCTAATTGGATGCCCACTGCAAGGTCAATTCATTAAAGTTTGGCATTTAATTAAATCGTTAAAGCTGTTGGGCCAGCACCGCAGTGGAAAAATTGAACAAAATTTGAATCACTAAGCTGAGACCTGGTCTGCCATCTTCAATACGCGAAACTATAAAATGTCCGGCGATTCTAATTCTATTAATTATCGACTTAGGTATTCAATTGGATGCTAATGTTTATTTAAGCGCCGAGGCGCCCAGACGTTATCAGATGGCTGCGAATTCCTTACACTGTATATTGAATAATTCTAGCAATCGAAGCCCATGGACAAGCTAATCCTCATGAAAACACCTGCCTTTAATAAATAATAATAAAAATAATAATTACCTATCAGCGTTCTATTTATTTCAAGCTTAAGCCTCAGTAAAAAACAAACCCACATGTTATTCTCAAGTAGCCGAACCGTGACAACCGATTATTACTCTAAAAATTCCTCAGAAACGCGAAACACATGTCGCTCATGTTATCTGCGAGATAATGGCTACCCACTTACGCTCTCGAGAAGTATAGGGATTGTAAAGGAAAGCGCTTACATTTTTTTAGTTACAAAATATCTAATTAAATTTATTAGTAACTGGGTAACCGAGCATTGCTCGAAGCTCTAGTATCTTTAGAAAAACCCACCATATTTCGAATTTTCAAACAAATCAAAAATGATATAATAAAATACATACACGCATACCAAACTGCCAATGGGACTGATATATTAAAGTCGAAATTAAAGATATAATATATTGCACGACGAAAGAAAAACATTTAAATAGCCTAAAAATGGGCAGTTTCCCAGGGATCAGATAGGTCGTAGCTAGATAGATTTTTTTCATCCAAAATACTTGCATATACATCGAACTGCATATACATTTATCGATCCAAAATATTGCTATTACTAAATATTATTACCAAATTTCCTATTACATTTCAGATAAAAAATATGACTTGAAATGCAGAAACTGAACAATATTTTATGCGCTGCAGCCGCTTGAAGCGCTCAATTTTCAAACCCCACTTGTAAGTGCGATAAAGTGAAACAGTTCACAGGCTAGGTGTTCGGTTTTTAGTGGGGCTATTTTTGACACTTACGAGGCACCGTAAGTGGGTAACGCCAAACTACTCAAATACGATGAAATATTAAGTACTTGGTGACGAAAGTGGAGACATTTGGATAAAAATAAACATATTCGCTAGACTAGCTGACTTTCTGCCATCGCACCGTCACAAAAATGTGGCAAATTTTAAAACGAAGATGTAGAAAACTGTAAATATTTTATAGTAATAAAAAGATCGTACAAAATACTTTAAATTAATATACACAGGTAATATTAAAAAATGGCCGTCGTAGATTGGATGCTTTAAAATTCGTGACTCAGTGCCATGCCAGCACTTTACAAGTCGGACCAATAGAGCCAAAGTACGAGCATGATATTAATATGATAAATATAATGCGTAGTGGGACTAGTGGGTATTAATAAATGATCTGATGTTAGGATTTGGTGGCAGAGTGGCTGATAAAGAAGCCAGATGTGACCCCATACGCCCCCTCTTCATATTACCGTATCAACGGAAAAGCCAATGATAAATAAATCTTTCTAGTTACTCGTACAGTTATAGTAAGCTTTACAACCTGAATCTATAAAGCTTTTAAATATAATGCAAATAGAAAAAAAGGATATCAAGCAAGTATGAACAAAGATGCCCAAACTAATATGGCAAAGGGTTAGTCACGTATATTACGTAATAATTATTATTGACTAGCTGTCCCGACATGCTGGACTCATAATGATGACAGAGAGTGAAAAAAAATGAACGAAGAATGTAATGGAATGGAACCCTCGACATGGTAAAAGACAAAAAGGACGACAGATCAAACGTTGGGAGGACGACCTCCCAGAGGGATGGATAAGGATAACCCGAGACAGAGACAAATGGAAGGAAATGGGGGAGGCCTATGTCGAAAGACAACGTGACTAAAATTAAAAAAGTTTGTTTATTTAATATAAGTATTAGTTATGATAAAAAATTGTATCATGGTCAGTGAATTAAGCCTTTATGTATTTATTTATTTAACTGTCCCGACTTACTTTGTTCTGTCTTAACTATGAACTGGAAGAAATAAATAAGTACACCTACAACCTACACCTACACCTACATCTACATCATAAAATAAACCAAAAATGTAAACTGAACGCACCTACAAAATATATTTTACAGTCAAGTTACACACAGTGAACAGTATTGAAAAATTCAATCATCGTTTTCAGTATTTTCTCCGCAATTTTTCAAATTTTTCTCACCGTTGAATTCTTCCCTGAAATTTCACAATTATTTCAAGATCAAAATAAGCCAAATCGGTTCAGCCGTTCTCGAATTTTATCGAGACATTGAAATTGCAATCAATTTTTAAATATATGAAGAAGGAGATAGTTGCTTGCACATTTGTAGATTGGTAATAACAGCTTTTTATATTAACATCATATTAACAGCAGATTGGCAATAATCTACAGCCACAGAATAAGTTACAGCACCTACGGCACACTTTTCATGACACACTAGTTGCTGTGAAGCGGAACCCTATTATTATAACGGAACCCTATTTTATAACGGAACCCTAAGAAAAAAGTAGCCTAAACTACTTCTTATTGCATCAGCCAGTGAAAGTCTCGTGACAATAGGCCCAGCCGTTTCAGAGATTAGCTGGAACAAACAGATAGACAGACGGATAGACATTTTTTTTTTGTTGTAAGTACAGTATTTACTTTCATGTACATGTAGTGAAAAGTTGTTAATTTAAAATTACAAACAGACACATCAATTTTGTTTATTTAATTAATATTCTCAAGAGTATATAGAAATTGAAAATTGGATTCAAATACGAAGTAAAGCGCATCCTTATGCAACTTTTTTTATAAACCCACAGGCCACAATATTTTGCGTGGTACTAGGAATACCAGAGCATATTTTTGTCGCGCACAATTTCGCGCCGCATTACACGGATAACACATATCGACGTTTCCATGAAATTTGGCACATCATACGTGACAGACGTTCGGGAGCCGCTATCATGTTACAGAAGACTTTGACTAATGACGGTAATTAAAAGGGACTACTTGGAAACGATACAGTTATTCTGAAGTAACGGTTCAACAGACATTGGCAGGATAGCTTAGCTGTTCTATCGTTTGATCTTTTGATATTACGAAATAAACAGCCTCCGTGGTCTAGTGGTTAGAGCTTGGCTTTTGAATAGCAAAAAATGTTGTTTCCAAGTTTGGTTAGGACAATGCAGGCTGATCACCTAATTGTCTGACAGGAAAGATGATCCATGCGTCGGATGGGCATGTAAAAAGTCGGACCTGCGCCTGATCTCTTGCCAGCCATGTCGGTTATCCGTTCCACTGGGTTACGAGAGTAAAGGAGGAGAGAGTGCTCGTGTACTGCGCACACACTTGGGCACTATAAAATTACTCCGGCGTAACTGGCCTGGTTTCAATGAAACCTGCCACCGTCACCGAAATTGTTGTGGGGAGTTATATTATATTATATTATATTACAAAAATATAATCTCAAGTGATATTTAAATTAGTACGATTTTAGATTACTATTGTCATTTTGTTTACAAAAAGGTTAAAATATTAGATCTGAGGGGAGTATACCAGTAATACTATTGACAATACATTGACATACATTATATTGGCATATTTTCTCTCAGTATGAAGTAAACAGCAACAAAACTTCCGGATAAGCTATTCGACACTTATAAGGCAGATGTGAAACAGGCTCAGTATAATAAATACCCGTGGTAGAATCAGGTAAATAAAACATCATCATGTATCTTTAGAATAGCTGATGATGTTTTATTTATACCGAGCGGGTACTACCTGACAAAGAGTTTAGTTAACCTAAATAGTAAATAGGTCTAGATATGACAGTTTTATACTATTTAATGGTGTTTATTTTGAGTATAGTAAAAACAAATAATAGGCAATGCAAAATTATTTATATGTGTAACAAATATTCACACCGTGGTGTCCCATGGGGCCACAGTTACACGGACAAAGCCGCGCCCGCAGCGAGCGGGTTCCCGGAACACCGGACAGTTCCCGAGCTGTAAATAACGAGTTTTATTGGACCAGCTTACTGTTACTTTCAATGTGTTGTGTTTTTTAGATCGGATTCACTGAAAAAGTGAACTAATATTTACTATGATTTATGACTGAAATGAAAACGAATGTTGCGCAATTTACAGCAACAACTGGAATAAAAAATGTTCCATTCGCAGTCTGGCCTCAGACTCAAATAAAGCGGTCGCATTCGCACACAAATCAAATGAGACGCATTAACAAATGAAAATATACTGAGACTGTAACGATACTCCGATTTGAACCTTTTTAATTACGAGAATTGTCCTTCAGATAATGAATCAATTACCTTCGATTCGCCGATTTAGCATCGGAGAATCGATGGTCATTGATTCATCATCTGAAGAATGACCTTCGATTCCGTCCTTTTATTATGTAACCAGCCCATTGATACGTAATTTGACCCTACAGAAATAACCAACTCAAAACCTAGTTATATTGAAAAGTTAAAATTAGAACTTACCAGCGCACACGTCGAAATAGCACATCATTATCACACATTCGGTTACATTACGAGTATTAAAACGAGAATTAGAATCCAAAACTATTAATTAAACTATATTGTTATGTGTCTTGATAAAGTTATCGGATTACACCACACATGTTTCGCGAACTCCGAACAAAACAAATTCCACACCAATAAATAGGGAGATAAGCCAGTCCACGCTTTTTACACATCGCAATTCACTGACATCATAAAATCCCAAGAGTGTTTGTAATTTGCAAAAACATAGAATAAATTACATAAAACATTGTCTATAAAGTCGACAGCGTGATAGACAAATCAGCGAAACTTTATATCAAACGTGAAACGTCACAAAAGACAGCGTCAAGCGATTTACAAAAATGTGGGTACCTAATGCGAAGGCAAAACCATAGAATAAATTACATAAAACATTGTCCATAAAGTCGACAGCGTGATAGACAAATCAGCGAAACTTTATATCAAACGTGAAACGTCACAAAAGACAGCGTCAAGCGATTTACAAAAATGTGGGTACCTAATGCGAAGAAAAACGACATCTACAGTCCGTTCAGAGTTATTTACCTCGGAATTTCTATGAGGAGAAGTTCCTCTACCCTCCATATATGAAAGTGATCCTCATGTCGTGACTCGTGAGCATAAAGGTCAAAGGTAAAATATGTATTAACGGTCTGTAAATTCGTGTTGACCATGATAAAATATGTTCATTCTAGACTAAATTATTGAATTGGCTAAATCTTATCTTACTACTATTATCATGTGAAAGTTTGTGAGGATGGATGGATGGATGGATGTGTGGATAGATAGATGGATGTTTGTTACTCTTTCATGCAAAAACTACTAAAATTTGGTATGGCAGTAGCTTCGGATCTGGATTAAAACGTAGGCTACTATTCATGGTCGGTACGGTCAAATGAAACAAAGTGTGTCGAGAAATTACTAGAACTCCTTGTTGGGTTGTTAAAAGATTTTAATATAATAAAAACTTTACGAAGAAAGTTAAATTAAAATGTCTTTGAAGGGTGAAAGTATGACTTAGACAAATTGTGTAACAAATAATTAAAAGATACTTATCTTTTAGACAATGCTTCTAGATACTTTCACTAACATTACATCTTTTTTTTACAACCCTTGTAATGTGATTTAAATAGGACAGTGAGAGTAACAATGGTGAGCGAGTTACACAATACAGATTCACTTTTGGTTGAGTCTTTCTACAATTTATGGTCGCAGTTCGCGCAACAACAATTGTCACCCAAATAGATGCAACATACCCACGTCATTGTCGCCCAAATGCAACTCTTCCGATAGTGGACTAAATACCCGTAACGGGTGCAACGGACCCATTTACTGCAATGAAAGTTATTGTAACACTTTTGAAACGGGTGAAAAGGATTGTTCGATAATTTTTGACTTTTGTGTAAACAAAAACAATTGTTGTGTGCATTTCGCAACGGTAGTTGTTTTGAAATTGTGCTACAGTATTACGCAGTGTTTGTTTTGTGGATGGAATTTTAAGAAGATTATTGGTCACGCTGTGCAAAGCTGAAAATGAAAATGAGTGCCTATTTGAATGATACGTATCTGAAATAATAATGTGTAACAGTTAAAATCAACGCTCTACTTATTTAACGGCTAACGTGGTTTTAATTCCAATCACAAACAAGGCAAAAAAGCACAAGATGTCGCGTTGATTCCATTTAAAAGGAATATTACGAAAGTACATCTTATACTTTAAACAAGACAATCTTGTATATATGTATAATCGTAATTTCGACAACGGCTGCAAGTATTTACATGAAATTTAGGATGCAGGGATTTTGCGGGAGAAAAATCGGTCTAGCTAGGTTTTATCCCCAGGAACTGCGCATTTTTAAGTTATATATATACTTTTTTTTTTTTTCTGTCGTCGTGCAGTTTGGTGCAACAAATTTTGCTTTGTTCGGTAATTCGGAATGTGGTGGTGGGTACGAACCCCGGTAAAATATTTTTGTGATTCTTTTTTTTAATCTACTTTAACTCCGAGCAAAGCTCGGTTACCCAGGTACTTTTGTTTAAATACCAGCTATGAAAAATTTGATATAATATTTTTTTTGTTCGAGTATTGACGACGACGGGAGTCTTAGTAAGTTTTCTCAAATATTACCTAACGCTGCGTTTTCAATTATCTAGGCAGCGTTTTAATATTTTGGCAAAAAGACAAAACATCATTTTTAAAATCTTTTATTTAATTACTATTTACATTGTTAGCAGATTTTTTTATGGCAACCCGTTACTTTTACACAATTCGCCGTTTTTTGCGCAATACGTTTTGTGTACGATTAATTGAGGTTTTAGAGCCCAATTGACGAAAGGCTTGCGAAAAGGGTTGTATACTTCCACGGTTGTTTGTTAAAAAGAAGAGAGTTATAAAAAAGAAGATAGAAACTTTTTAAAACAAATTGCATCTTTTGTTATGGATAAAACATTGAGACTTTTTCCGCAGAATATCGACTGTAAACATTGTTTTCTAAGAAATGCGCTTAGGAGGGAATTTTTCTCTTCAATATCTGGCAGCTAACTAAAAATGTGTTGTTTTTAAAGTTGCTTGACGAAAAAAAAAAACAATTAAGTTTAGAATATTTTGTTACCAGGATAAAACACTTTACGTAGGTTTTGCTTCAATAGGCTTCAAAAATATAATAGCTCCCCACACTGATTTCAGTGACGGTGGCCGGTTTTTTAAAAATTGAAAACAGGCCAGCTACGCAGGAGTTATTTTATAGTGCCCAAGTGTGTGCGCAGTACACAAGAGCACTCTCTCTTCCTTTACTCTCGTAACCCAGTGGGACGAATAACCGACACGACTGGTGAGATATCAGGCGCAGGTCCGACTTTTTACATGCCCATCCGACGCATGGATCATCTTTCTTGTCAGACAATCAGGTGATCAGCCTGCATTGTCCTAACCAAACTTGGAAACAAGATTTTTTGTTGTTCCAATGCGGGAATCGAACCCACGACCTCCGAGTCGAGAGCCAAGCTCTAAACCACTAGACCACGGAGGCTGTTGCGTGCTGTGGCTTCAAAAATATATACAGAAGAAAGAAAAAAACTACACAGTTTATTAAACAGGATATATCTATTTAAATAAATAAAAAGTGTAAATATTCCCAATTGCTTCAATTCAATTGCAAACTAAAGATACTTTGTACAGGAACAAATAATCTCTTATCTGAAGCTTGTTCCTGCCCTACAAAATACTCATGGATTGAACAATAACTGCTTCGACATGGAAAATATTTTAGAAATTGAAATGCTTTTCTGCGTTATATTCTCTGACATACATAAATCACTATTATATTACGTAGTAACTATTTGGTAATCTGTGCTTAAATTGCTATCCACTATTAATAATTCCAATTCCTTAGGCCACAGAAATTAGAATGTATATTATTATATAAAAGGAGATGCCCCCTCTGAATGGTTCACTGACGTATGAAGTTCGCACAGCCGTAACCGCTAATAGAAACGTGAATTTTCGACACTAGTACATAATATATCGGCGGACGGTTACAAAGCTCAAAAATCAGGTTCTCATTCCATTTTGTCTTTAGATAAATTTACCGAATCGCGGTTGGTAATACATATTATACCTATTACAAGGTACTGGGTAGTATAATATTCAATGAAATTAATTACAACTGTAGGACTTTCAACTAAAATGAGTTTTTTTATCCCCCTAACACTAACCACATATTATTATGATCATTTGTAATACTCAACTAAGCATTTAGATTTTACACCTAGTTTATGCAGTTACGCGCTATATCACACGCGATAGTCACGATAGCTATTCGAAATACAACTTTATTCACTAAATAAAAAATACACGTTTCGTACGACACCAGTCATACACTGCACATGCGCATAGCACGGTGCAACTTGACATTCGACATCTTACACAGAAAAGTGTATCTTCTTGTGTTATGAAAAGATTTTGAATAGCTATCTTTAAATTGCAGCGCTGCCTCGCGTATCCTCGCGTAGTTTCAGAGTGAATTGACACTATGCAGCGCTTATTAAATGTGCTCTATAATCTATGTTCGGTAACGTAATTGAAGCAATAAATCAAAACGGCCCTTTAAAGTTATCCTATAAATGAAGCAAAAATCACGTCAACATTAGTACTGTCTTTTGTAATAGACTTGACCAAATAACAAATGCCTACGGTACGTGTCAAAAGAGAGTCCTGCAGTGCCTTCTGCGTTCACTTTGTGAACTGTCTGTTGAGGGTATATAGCACCTATCCCCCTGTGATTAGAGTTAAGTTGTGGCGTAGTAGTGTAGTGTTATGTTGGCAGTATTAGCGCTATAATGTTTGTGTGCTGAGGGGATGTGTTTGAACAACAAATTACTTCCATTATACGCTTGTCAGGGGGATACTAGGATAGGCCTTTATTAGTTTTGTGTCGGAATTTGGCTAGTTGCATAGGGCTAAAGAAAATGTGCCTTTATTACAAAATTACGCAGTACCTAAGAGGTAAAAATATATCCTCGCACCTATCTAGCATTTTATCATCACCGATAATAACCCCATATTATGATATAAAGATTATTATTAGATTGGGATTCCACCCTACTGCTATTTGGGAGACTTCACACATTACATTATTACTTAGTTTTAAATTTTTCATCTCTTTTGCCTCTCGCAATAAAAAATATATAAGTGTTGTCTATGGACTGAGAAAGAAAGAGATTTACAGGTGTGTCAAACCAACAAATATACATTATATTATTACTTAGTTTTAAATTTTTCATCTCTTTTGCCTCTCGCAATAAAAAATATATAAGTGTTGTCTATGGACTGAGAAAGAAAGAGATTTACAGGTGTGTCAAACCAACAAATATTATACAAACACATGGTAGTGTGAGTGAGAGTTTTATTAACTTTATGCGCATTAAAACTTTTTTTTTTAATATAAAAACACTATGATTATGATGATGTTCTAATGTTAGACTTTTCTGATATGCTGGTTTCCTAACAATGTTTTCTTTCACCGTCTGAATTAGTTTATATAAGTTTTTGGAGGCTTTGAATTTATTAATAAGCAGTTATTTAGCTGTATTATACTTTGTTAACGGTAAACCTAGCATTTAAACAAATAATTTTATTGAAATTGGAAAGACATTTTTACACATAAAATCATTCCTTAAATATAATAAATCTCTGCCTTTTAAATAAAAACTTTTCTGTGTTCCTGGGTCATAGATGTGTATTAAATATTTGTATAATATAATAACAATCTTTAATATATGTTTAGTATAAAAGTATTTAATATACTTCCCGTTGTCCTACCTGTAACACAAGTTCTTCGGATACACAGCACGGGGCAAGTAGGTCGATTCTGTTAATTATAATTTAAATCTTATAATAATACAGTTTTCATGCAGTCCCGATATGTTAACACAGCAAAATAGTATTCCCATAAACGTAAAACGAACGTTTAACGCGTTTTAATTGAACCAAACTCTAAAATCACTTTATGATATCACGACATATTCATTGAAAGTAAATTGAAAGTCTAAGAATTGGGTATCAGATTAACGTAGCGGGTGAAGCTTCCATAGATATTATTAATATAATATTATTAATATGAACTATCACAAGCGCCTACAATCTAACATTGTCGATTGTTACGACATTATTAAAGGACTCTTCCAATATTTTATCTTATAGTCATTTCATATCGAAAAAAATGGATCTTCAACCTTACCGTTACAATTTGCAAACCTTTGCAATTGTTATAGTTTTGCATAACGGAAATTTTATTGCATTTTTTTTTTGTAAATTGAACTGTTTCAACACTTCTCCATTTTTTATATTGTACCGTTTTGCATTTGTTTGTAGAAAGTTTCACAATTTCACCAATAAACATAAATGTTGAAACCTTTCTTCGTTTCGTACTAGTATTGCGAAATGTTTGGCCTTTGATGACGCCGCTATTCGGAAGTTTAGTCAGTAGAGAATTAGTTTATTAGTCAGTAAAAATAAACAATAAACCATTGTTTCAGTACAATAGTGTATAGGATTGTTTCAGAGGGTGCCGAGCCTTGTTAACTTTTATAGGCACGTGACGAGTGACGCCATTTTGTTTACGATCACCGACTGGCGATCCTAAACAAAATGGCGTCACTCGTTTCACACTTCTAAAACTCTGTAGGTACTAGTCTAATCTTAGTATCTCGAAGATATGCAAAGTTATACAAGTGATTCATGATTCCCATAAGTTATTAATTTTTTAAATTACAAATCTCAAAATGAATTCAAATGTCTATGTTATTTCAATTTAAAACTGTAACAAACACAGCATAATATTATGTAGGAATATTTATGTTTTTTTTGGAATTTTAGGTAATTGTGTTATGTACACTAAAATATATGTAGATAACAACAAAATGGTTAAAATCAAATTAGAAGATTCAGTAAGAAGTTTCATCAAAACAAAGCTTCGTCTCAGTTTCATATTACAGCTTAAACATGAGATTTATAGGTCTTTACATGGGTTTTTATACGCGTCCGATTAAGGTTTTGTCACGTCATAAAATCTGATACGAAAACAACGTTATTTAATCTCAAACCATAGTCTGCTGGTCAGAAACTATTCTGTGCCATAAAAGCTTAAATCGTTATATTAAATACAACCAACACACGAACCATGTTATAGGTTTAAATAATATTTAAACACAGAAACAGTTCAAAAATATAAAGGTACTACGTAATTTATTAAGAGTAATGAAACAAAAAGTTGTCACTTATAAGTAGGTACAATATTGGCGAAGTTCCTGCTCGACAAGTTTCTAAACATTTTCTTTTGCACTCGGACGCCTCAGAATATTTAAACTTCTTCAAAAGAACTCGCTTGTTTCATTCACTTGCCTACTTTATGAATAAAAAGTATTATCATTTACATACACAATTTTAAAATTCTAGCGTCTATTTACTTTGCCTGTCCGAAACGAGGCAAAATAATGCGTGACAAAATCAAAAGAAAAGTTACACAACAATTATAAGCATAACCTGTCCCTTGCAGCGAAGATGATGACACAACCAGATGTGGCACAATAAACGAGCTTTCTCCTGACAATAGGTGTTGCCTGTTTTGTTTTGGATCTGTAACTGGAGTAACGGAGGGAAAGTCCCAGTTACAAACGTTTATGGGCCAATAAAATGTAAACCGTTTCAAAAGAAATTGTACAAAAAGACAGTACCTGTTATGATTATTTACTCCTATTTTACCGTTTTGATGTTGTACGGGTTGCCGCTAGGACAGTTTGTTGCAACTCTCGCCCTGCTATTATTCTGGCTTCTCTGTAGTTCTTACTTCCTTACATTTAATTTTCATAATAGGTATAGGAAAATTTAATTACGTTGGCATGTTCTCGAGATTTGACAACTCTACACTATTTTCAGCTCTATTGCCTTAACGCAGAATTCTATTTGTAGTGCAGTTTTTTCTGTCGCGACCACTAAAAAACGCTAGTGGGAACGTACTGTCATGCAATTTCACTACAGTTTATGATAAATGTTTTGTCCTGTTAATTTTTTTTGGTCAAAAAAATTTTGCAGAACACATTTTATATATGCAAACCTTCACATAAAAAGTATCGATTTGACAAGTGACCGTCATTAAATGACAAATTAGAAAACATATTTATCACGCTGTATTTGTAAACAGAACTACAAGCTGAGCAAAAAAAAAAAATTGTCTCAAAAGCTTGACGCGCGAGAGTGTGACAGAGTGTGTGTGATACACACAAACGTAACTATATATATGTAGATGTGCCAACAAAACTCTATTTACCTATAATTTCTTTCGTATTGCATAAATTTTTTTCTTTTTAATATTGATAAAGTAAATTACACAACATTTTTCTGTGATATTGTATTGAAATCACACTTCCATGCATGTGGTGCAACGATCATAAAATGTGGCATGGAGCTTGAAAGCGTGAATAGATACCGCGTAACGCGTTTTTGTGCAAACTCTTCAAATAGGTGTTCAATACAAGAATACTTAGCAATTACATGTCGTTTTGTCACTGCGTGTCGTTGTGTGGTCTGCGTACGGGGGTAGCGACGGTCGGAGTCAACACCCGTGAAATTACGTCACATAAGCCGCAAATGATTCTCGAGTGACGATTGTCACGCGACAGTCGACGACAAAACCCTCATTGTCGATGCTTGTGACGCCGATTGTCGTGTCGATATCAAATTCGCACATCACTAGAAAGCAATTGTTGATAGATTAGGTTTTTTGGAACAAAGTGCCATCGCCATTGTCGATACTTGTGATATCGTATGTCCATATGCTCGATATAAATTTTCGCATGACTACCGCTGCTATTGATGTTCGAATTTGAAATTCTCTTACCATCCACTGTAGATACTTCAAGCTGCTTTGCTGGTTTTTGCAAACAAAGAAAAAAAAAGGTTCATTTTCCTAACACCAAGTAGATGCTGGCATACTGTCTACCTATAACAAACACGAAAGTCTTCCGAGTGCCTATTAATTTTCATTTAATTACATTTTTTTGCAAAATAGGGACTTTTAGACTGGTTTGTGTAACCTTAGTGTGACATCTAAATAAAGAATCTTACTATATTTGCACGAAAGGTGTGTAAAGACATATTCATTCATAGAATACAAAGCTAATATTTACTAATCCCAAACATTTTAATTATACAAAGAGAACCTTATTTTTGACAAAATAGAATTAATTTTTCTGTGTAGATATTTTGCATAGCTTGACGCCACTTGAGACCACCCAAGATGATATTTCGCACCCCAAAAGATTATCCCTCTGAAAATTATCCTTAAGTAATTAGAGACGATAAGTGTTTTTATCTTATTTGACATTTATCCTATAGGTAATTATAATCATCATCGGCTTTAACTATACTATTGCAAGACGAACCTAAAATTTAAAGCTTAAGCTAAAAAACGGATTTATGAAGAATACTGTGAAGATTACGGATTGTGCCTAACTGCCTACGCACGTCACGCAAAAAACTACGAACGAATGGATATTATATTATATATAATAGTTTGAAGTTCTAATTCTCAATACGTTTCCAATAAACCAAGCTATGTATGAAGAAGAATATTTTTACATTACTTACGTATAATGTTTTAGGCAAGAGCTTATCTGTTATATATTGTAACGGTTCTCACACCGTGCGCCGTGATCCGTCAAAGAGATTTGGCGGATTCTGCGTGGTTTGGTAGATTCTGCGTGGCTTTGAGGATTCCGCGTGGTTTGGTGGATTCTGCAGAATAATTTTACGGAATCCGTGTGGGTGCGTTTTCCTACCTATTGCGGTGAAATTATTTTGAATTACGCAACAGTCGAATCTGTATGCCGTCATAATATGGTAATCTGATACCACGTGAAGTGGCGAGAGCCACCGATTACAGACCATTACGGTGGACAACGCCGACACATTAGCGGCGAACCGTATAAGGGATAGGCTGAAGCGATGACAGCCGCGAGCACTAGCATGGAAATGGATACACGCCAAATTTTCATAGAAATCTACGATTACAGATAATTTATGGTGCAATTAAATTAGGTGTTCACTTATAATAAACGCTGACACAGTAGAGCTACGCGTGAAGTACAAGCTGAAACGATCACAGTCGTGTAAAGTTACTACACTAACATGTTTTTGGATTGAAATGTTCAGGTTATTGAGATGTGACGTTCTACATGAAGTAGTGAACTCTCAACAAATCGCAAAGCATTTGTATTAAATAATTCATGTTACTTGCATGTTAGTTGCACAATATCTCGTTTGTCAAAATATTTTAAATACCTACTTACTAATTAGACAGTTGGTAAAGATACTACCTCCTTTGTTGATTCTCTTTGTTCTAATAAAAAGTGGAAACAACAATATGTATTGCGCAATAATTTCAAACTGCGCTAAGAGCATTGCGCTTTTTGGCGGTACATCAAAGAAGCTAATAATTTTAATATTTGCTTCAAAAACAAATTTTGCATTGGCGCCATGAATAATAAACACTGTACATAATCTTTTGTCTGTTTTGGGCCGGATGTGAAGTAACTTTATGGACGGTTGAGCCAAAACTACTGAAATCTTATGAATGAGCCAGGTAAAAAGGAACACTAGATTAACATAATTTCGTTAATTTTAAAACTACTGATCTCCACTAGACTAATCTAAAGCTCAAAAATATAACTAAATTAGTGTTTTTTTATTATTTAATTCCAGAAAATGCCAAAAATAAAAAAATAAAACTGCATCATTACTTATAATTTTCTCTGGTTTTTAAGCAAATAGCTACCTATGTTAATTTTATTAATGAATATAATTATATAGAAGAACTGTCAAAGGTATTTTGCACAAAACGCTCTCCTCTTACCACTTATCCACAGGGAAGTGGTCAGATAATGTCACAATAGTTTTCAGGCCATTTTATTAGTGTCTTTACATGATAATTCCATAACCGTTATTGGCATAGATATGTCAGAAATCCTTCCAGCAGTATCAATATAGATATTAAGTACAACGGGAGGCACTGATAAGGGCCTTTAGTCAGGATGCATTCGATAATTTTGACGGCGAAGTTCTAAAACAAAATGTATGGGATTTGAAATAAGGCATCGTATACGACATGTCACTTAACGATGACTTACGTTAAATAGCATACATTTTTGATTTCTAATTTCGCCGTCGTAATTATCGAATGCATCTTGAATTCTTGACTAAAGGCCCGGGGCTTACTTTTGAGTAATTTAAATATTGATAGCGTTTGCCTATTTTTAGATTACAAGCCTCCGTGGTCTAGTGGTTAGAGCTTGGCTCTCGACTCGGAGGTCGTGGTTTGGATTCCCGCATTGAAACAACAAAAATGTTGTTTCCAAGTTTGGTTAGGACAATGCAGGCTGATCACCTGATTGTCGGATGGGCACGTAAAAAGTCGGTCCTGCGCCTAAACTCTCGCCAGTTGAGTCGGTCATCCGTCCCACTGGGCTACGAGACTAAAGGAAGAGAAGTGCTCTTGTGTACTGCGCACACACCTGGGCACTATAAAACAACTCCTGCCATAGCTGGCCTGATGAATCTATAATTATTATTTTGATTATCATTTAGCAGTAATGCTACCACGCCCTTGCAGGCTTTATGCCTAAGCCATTTAAGCCGATTAGGTAGTAGGAAGAGTAGGAACTAGGTACCGATTCTTTAATTAGTAACTAGTAGGGGGTAATATTTACTAATTAGAGAATCGGTACCAACACGTTTTAACGCGAAAACAGATTATCTTCATTGACTAGCAACAAAATTGTCAATAACAAAGTCAAAGGATTATTTGTAAACTGAGTAATACGCAATTATATAACAATAGTCATTGAAGTAACATTGAAATAATCAATAAAACGATAAAGTTATTACTACAGTGTCTTTAATCGTAGGCTCTTGTGTTAAGCTCGCAACAATTTACAATGGTATATTCTAGAAAACTGCTTAGTGAACAATATTATTAAGTACAAATAACAATTACTTTTACCCACCAACTTGACATGAACGTAAGAACCTACATGTACATACGAAACTAACATTTAATAAGTGAAATGAAAATGCAAATAGCTTCTACAAAATGCCTTCCATATTCTGTTACAAGACCTACCAACCAACTGTTACCTAAGCAAAATACGTGTGCGGTCCCAGATGTAACCGATGATGACCGATTTTTCATGATTTAAATTTCACTGCATATAACTTGATCTTATCAATCACGTTTTATAATACGTTATAAGGCTGGGTATATATGACGCGAAATCCGGAAGGCCGGAGAAAATTCATAGCAAACTCTGCGTTAATATAAATAGAGCTGAAAATCGAACTCTCGAGTGTCGAGTGAAATGTCAATGTCATATATGACGACTCGACACTCGACACTTCAATTTTCAACTCTGTTGTATTAGTGCAGGGTTATGTTTTCAGTGCTCTAAATTTTTCCGATTTGATGATTTAATTTGAAATTGAAGCTGAGCTGGATTCTACAAAATGGTAGTCTGCTCCTGCGTTCACTAGTAACATATTATTGGGCAGATGAATTAAGACGACTTCGGAGGACCTCTGAAGGTTGATTCTACTAATTAAATCCTGCAATAATACAGTAACGATCCAGTCCCGATATGTTAAAACTGCAAAATGATATTCTCATAAACCTCAAACCAAACGATTATACAACAAAAGAAAATAAAAAAAAAAATATTACAATAAAAGTAAAATGAAAGTGCATGATAATTACGAGAATAATGCCGGAAAATTTGAAAATAAGCACAAGTTCGTATTGGATATTCGGCAAACTGAAAGTGTACGCAATGGCAGCTATTGAAGGCATTTCAAAAAGAACCAAACAACACATTTTGGCCGAAGACGACGAAGAAGATGAGAGAGCTGTTCGCAAAATGACTGCCTTATTTGCTGCGCGCTCCATACATACAAAAAGCGTCATGATTATGATGATGCTTGGCTACGATGAATATTATGGCGAGGAAAGTATAATTACCAGTATAATTACCTTCATTTAAAATAAATATAATTTACACATATTATGTTTATTGTTATCACCAATGATTTCAGAACATAAAATAAGCTATAACGTACATTTGACAGAACAAATCTTCATACAAGAAGTAACGCCATCTTGGTTTTCACCATAACTCAAATGTCAGCCATCTTGATTTTCCCATACTTCAAATGTCAAAATGGCCCCAACAACTATAAAAGTGGGACATTTAAGTGAAGACAGTTTTTGCCTCAACACGCCTCATCTATAATATATTTACATCTGTGGATCTCACTGTCAGGTTGCCGGTCAAGTACTTCGGGGACGTGTACGTAGGAGGAGTAACAAACAAATACTGATTAATATTTAGGTAATTGAAAAACAAATTAGTCAGTAGTAGTGGACATTACTGTAATTAATAGTTAATACGATTAAATGCTTAAATCATCAAAATAACAGTAGATTGGTAATCCTACTAATATTAGAAATATGAAAGTTTGTGAGGATGGATGGATGTTTGCTACTCTTTCACGCAAAAACTACTGAACGGATTTGGATGAAATTTGGTATGGTAGTAGTTTAGGCTCTGGATAAAAACATAGGCTACTTTTTATGACGGAAAAGTACAGTATTCCCGCGGGATACTAGATAGTATATTTACGCGGGCGTAGCCGCGGGAAACAGCTTGTTTGAAATGAAATACTGAAATTATCAATTGTTTTCATTATAACCATTAAGCAATTAAAGTGACAAATTAATGTTTGATTTATTCGCGAGTCGGCACCATCAAAGGCATCGATAACTGCCGGCTACTGTGTCGGCGCGTCTGACGCGATAGCGGCGCTTTGAACTCTTATCGCTTATCGCTCGCTACCTGTGCATTGTTCGTTGTGTCATCAAAATCGATTTATCCTTGATGTTTTCCTCGAATAGAATGCATTGCATTTGGATAGTGTTGAAGTTGTGGTTTTTTAAAAAACAAATACGTCAACGCACCTACCTTATAATAGTGTGGCAGGGTTTGTTCGTGACGTGGCGTCTGGCAACCTAGGTAGGAAGCAGTTTAACAGTTAGATAATTTTCATACCTAATGTTATCTTCGTGTTGCGGTATCGTAATTATGCAAAAATTTTGTAATCCTTTTTACGGAAATCATGCAAACGGAGAAGTACGAAATTGGTCACAGTTCAAATTTATACGGAGGATTAGCGAGCTGCCCACATATATTTTTATATCTAATAATGCAAAATACATAAAAGATAAAAATAACATTTCAACCAAGCATTTGATACAATTTTGTCATAAATTGACGTTTGTCAATCTGTGTTTCACATTCAATAGACAACATTTACATTTTTGTTTCGTGTCTAAAGGCAAAGTATACACGACGACACTGACACTCGACAGAAATGTCGACACCAGTCTAGCGACACCGTCACTACATCTGCAACTAAGTATCGCGACAGTGCACTCACGCAGACATTCGATGTATGTGTTTATGGTGTATGGTGTTTGTTACGTTAAAGTTACGTTACCGTCGTGTATACTTACCATAAGAGGCAAAAGAATCCTAATAACGTTCAAATATAAAAAATAAATCATGGTCGAATCTCCTTCCACCAATAATTCATAAGTACCTAGCTTATCGTCGCGTCGGAACAAGTAACATGACCAATTTAAGAATTATGTACCTATATCCGACTGCTGAACATTCAATTTTCATAACACAATGTACATGAGTCTATCGATTATTTTCAATGTTGCCCATACCTATTTTACATTTTGACATCCTGCGACGGCTAACTATATTGTAAAATAATAATAATTTGATTTTATTTCAGATTTTGTTTAATTTGGTATATAAAAGTTTCTCTGTAAGTAACCATCGTATATGCTACTCATATCCTACTATTATAAATGTGAAAGTTTGTGAGGATGAATGGATGGATGGATGTTTATTACTCTTACACGCTAAAACTACTGAGCGGAATTTGATGAAGTTTGGTATGGTATCAGTTCAAGCTCTGGATTAATACATAGTAATCCTACGCAACTTTTCAGATCCTACTTTTTTGGGATAAAAAGTATCCTATGATAAGACACTTTTCATCCCAAAAATGTACAGTATTCCCGTGGGTATTTATTAATTATTTATATATTTCTATTTTCAACAAGCAAGCAAAAGTACTCCCTGATAATGCCAATGTTAATAGATTTCTCAAATATATCGCTTTTGAGTTGCTGGACAGATGGGCACGGGCAAAATCATTCGGCATTTCAAAGCACAGACAGTGGCTGACTGTAATAAGAGGTGTCTCGTTCATTGTTTATTTAAATTGCGTCTGTCCGGCCTGCAAACACTGTATACACTAACCTGCGATGTTTTAAAGAACTTGAGCCCGATTTTGGATGAATCATCCATTGAGTGTGATAGAGAAGTTTTGAGTTGAGAATACAGATTGTTCATTAGAAATATTTTCAGTGGTAATAAATTTTATAAAGTTGTCTTTAACAATAATAGAGCAAACATAATTTAGAAAAAACTTTGAAAAAATATTATACTAAAGTTGTAAGTAATGGGTTTGAAATTTGAATACAATAATATTAAGTACAACCAACGAACAAAACTTACATAAATCTGACCAAACATTTTACTAGACACAATATATTTAAGATTGAAGTCTTAAATACTATGAAGACCCTTATTTACCTACAAGGCTGATTATGGACGCCTTTAGGCTTTAACGTAAAACAAAATATCGATATTTTTAGGCTACGATAAAAAATCTACGCATTAAGCAATAGCAAAAGATGAATTCTATAGAGGAAAATTTACTTTAAAACACGAAAAACGTAATATTTTACAACAGATAACTAGACTTATAATGTAATGTAGGCACAACACTCTAAAAATTTTGGAAATTTACCTATTTACATAATTTTATCACGTCTTGTGATTCGTACGAAAATGACTATAAATCTATGGGATAACCCCTCAAGACATCACTTATAAAGATACGAGTACACGTATTCAAAAATATTTTAGTACTGACCTTAGAGTTAACTTACTTACTTAATATTATTATTGTGATCTAAATTCCAGAGGTATGGTCATAATTTACACGATTACTTGTGATTTTAGCTTTATGTTATTGTGACACGTATTGATATTATATTGATTTATATTTAGATATATTCTATTAATTGATATCTAGAACTTTTTAGCGACTAATTTCTTTTTATTAGTATTATTAGTATAGTCGATATTGTACATAACACTATCATAATAATGTTATGTACAATATCGACAAAGGTCCTGCCCGACCAGATTCTAAACATTGTCCTTAATACTAGGACGCTAAAAAATATTTTAACACAAAGGAAGTAACCGCAACGGTTGCAAAGATGGTCGATGGTCGTTCGACAGAAGTAGGTACGTTACTATTAGCTTGCCAATAAAGATTGGCTAGGTAAAGATTGTATCAATTAGTATGTAATAAGTACTTTATATTTTTAATTTTTAAAGTTACGTTTTTTGTCTTTATTTACTTTGTAGTAGGTAGTATTTACTACATAGCAACGAAAATGTGCAAATGTAACAATAGGCTTTGTGCTAAACCGACTTATCCCAAAAGGTTGATAGTAAAAAGTGAAAACTCTTGTGCATTACCTTTATCAGGATAACCATTGTTTAAACTGCAAAAAAAAATTAGCGCAATTCAATTATTGTTTGTTAAGAATTTTCGTAAACACGAGCCGTGCAAAAAATTGCACAAAAATTCACAAGGCAGGTATGGCAAAATTATGTGCAATGAGAAAAATAATGCGACAAAGTTGCAAAAACATTTCAGATCAGCCATTTTCAAGATTATAATGTTTAATGGACGAGAAGTTTCTTTTTCCAAAACGAACGTGTTGTACAATTAAATGTTAGAGTCAGAATGATTTTTATGTGACTCCTTAGTAATCATATGGATAATATCTAGCATGGTTGGGCAAATAGATGGTTTTGCCAAGGTTTTTAGACTCGTATAGCTCATAAAATAATTACATTGGACAAACCTCAGTGGTTTTTAATGTGTTTATACCTATATGTTAAGTAGATAAATTTGTATCTTTTTATTTAGTCCTACAAAGGGCATAAATTATTAAAAATGTAAAAGTTGGTGAGGATGGATGGATGTTGGTCCTCTTTCACGCAAAACCTACTGAACAGATTTTGATGAAATTTTGTATTGTAGTAGTTTAGGCTCTGGATTAAAACATAGGTAACTTTTTTGCCCGAAAAAGCACAGTGTTTCCGTGGGATACTTTGTTTACGCGAGCGGTGCCGCGGGCAAAAGTAAGTTTAGTAAATAACGAAAAAAAAGTATTAAATAAAGTAGACATATTATATATAAATTTATTAGCATCACAAGTCACTACACAACACAAGTACTGAGATCTCCCGTGATTAGTTACTACTTTTATCTCACCACCCTTGAAAGAAGAAATATGTATTCTATATATTTTAAAAATTATTTAGTGTACCTACATAATATTGTATTAAGTACTATTTTATCAATTTAAGTCCATTTAGTTATGTATCAAGGAGCCAAGCCGTCGGATAACCAGACAAACAATTATGAGGAACAAGGTTGAAAACACGCCGTAAAACAATTAAACATTAATTATCACGTCAATATGGGAATTTAGGTTATAACTATAATCTAATATGTGTACAGTCACAGCAAATATCGTATTCAGACTTCGTTATTTAATATTGTATACCCAGTATTTTTTTAATAACTATTATTACGGTCTATGTTTGTTACTCTTTCACGTGAAAACTACTGAACGGATTTCGATTACATTTGGTATGGTAGTAGTTTAAGTTCTGGATTAAATCATAGGCTACTTTTTATCCCGAAAAAGTACAGCGTTCCCGTGGGATACTGTATTTGTATACGATACGCGGGTGGTGCACCCGTATTTTTAATTTTTTTAAATAACTTTTTAGATTTTTGTATATTCAACAATTATACTAATTTGAAAAATTGTGATATTCGACACTAGGCAACATCTCTATTGCCAGTTGCTACACATTCCCACCATTGCAAGTCATTATCCATATACCTACTACTATTATTTAATGTGAAAGTTTGTAAGGATGTATGGATGTATGAACTATGCAAATATGAATGTATGGAGTATATAGGTACGGAGCATAAATAAATTTTGCATGGTAGTTATTTAGGCTCTGGATTAACACGTAGGCTACTTTTTATCGCGAAACAATGTACGGTTCCCGCGAGATTTACCATTGTGCACGAAGTCGCGGGTAACATGATAACATCTCATAAGCGGCAGCGGAAACCACTAACATAACTCATTGATAGGATCTCAAGGTTGCCCAATGGACATACCAAGGCGATCTTGGGATCTGTATTCTGTGTTGATATAAACCAAACAAGTTTTCGCGCACTCAAATCGAAGGTAGGAGGAGTAAGAGCATACGTATGTTACTTTCCCCATTTTAACAATTATAATCTACTTGTTTGCGTAAGTTTATAGTGTATACCTATTTTAAAAATGCATACGAAACAAAAATACAATGTAATCTACCTACCTACATTATAACAATCTGCAATCAACAATATAAATAAAACCCACATAATGATATTTTTTTAGAATTTAATACATAAATGCCGTATTGTCGAATGAGTTTCATCCCTTAGGGCTTAGTCCTCAGTTAACCCTCTTCAAAGACACTTTAATCCAATATTTCCTTTGACTTTGTGATAACTATTGATAAGCCTTCTAAAAACAAATGACGCTTGTTACTTTAGGTATGTATTTACCTACTTAGGTATAGTTTCTTGCCGAATTTATATGCCATTTTTAGGCTTCCGTAGGAGCCTTATAGTAAAGGAACCCTTATAGTCCGTTCGTCTGTCTGTATGTCTGTCCACTCTTCGAACTTCTGTAGTTATGCATATAAATGTATGATATTTGGTTTGTGTATAGCTCTCGATTTTGGCAACATAAAATAACAATAATATAATATTTTAGGGGTGGCTCTCCATGCATGTGGGAATGAAAAATATATTTTCATTTTACCTTATCGTCGAATATATCTTTTTAAATAAAGGCTAGGTTTCATACATTATTTTTTTCTAAAAATAAAGAAAAAATCTTAGATTCTCGTTGATTTTTTCTAATTTGACTGTACTAAAATTATCTACAGCGCACCAAATCCTTGTACAAACTTGTTAATTCCTCCTCTATTTGAGGGAGGACATACGAAATTTTTGAGTGAGATATAATTTAGTATAATTTTACTACTGGTAATTAAGTATATAGTCCTTCATTGTTAGTAATGTTGACAAAACACGGACGAACTAGCTAGTTTGTGAAGGTATGATCGTCATCAGTGCTAATCAGCTCCGGTCACATATCGCGCTGTAATGTTAAGTTGAATAGATTTCCTGAGTAGGTTGAAAGTGAAACCCAATTCTCGTACCTAAATCCTAACCTAACCATTTCACTTTTCTTGAATTATAAATGAATCGTCTTGAATAGACGACCTCTGTGGCTCAGTGGTTCAGGGCGTTGGTGCTCAAGCCGGGGGTCGCGGGTTCGAATCCCGCCGAAGGAACAAAAAGTTTTTCTGTGTTCTTGGGTCATGGATGTGTATTAAATATGTGTATCATATATAAAAATCTTTAATATATGTTTGGTATAAAAGTATTAAATATACTTCCCGTTTTCTGGTACCTGTAACACAAGTTCTTCGGATACTTAGCACGGGGCCAGATTGACGTGGTGTGAAGCGTCCATAGATATTATTTATTTATATTTATTTAATATTGATATCATAAACTGGTTTTTTGAGTTTGGAACAATTAAAGCGGGTTTGACGTTGGTTTGAAGTTTAAATACCAATTTGTAGTTTTAACATACCGGGACTGGATTGTAACTGTATTATTTCAGGATTTAATTAGCAGAATCGACCTTCTGGTAAGTTAGATTACAATTAATTTCACACCTAAAAAACGGGATCCTATTAGACTTACTAAGACTCCACTCGCTCGTAAGGCCGGTTTATTACAAGTTATATATTACGTTCCCTAATCAGGTTTGTTTTCTTTTATTAAATTCATTATAAGAATTTTGCGATCACCTATTCTAGCTTTCACAATCAGACACAAATGACCGCGAAGTACAAAGTCATTCGATTTAGGTGATATGAATAACGAAGTATGTCCCTTAAATTATATAACGTTTACTGTTTATTTATTTTGTCGCTGCATATGACATCGATATTGATACATCGCAGAAGCATCGCAAAGAAAATGCCGCACATGAAAATATATTTCAAAGTGCCATATGAACATTATTTAACGTTGGTCAGTACAAACAGTCAGGTGAGCTCGAGCGGCCCCCTTTGTTGGATCAAAGGCACCGCCGCCAAACAAACCGACAATCAAATATAACAATCACACGACAAACAACCCTATACCAATCACACAAGGTTGGAAATAGATGGAATGAAAGTGGAGATGTTATAGTTTTGTAACGCTCTATACCAAGTACCGACACCTTGTTTGAATGTGGATATGTTATACTTCGTTCATACAGATTTGATATGCAGGAAACTAAAGCACTGTCGCGTGCACGTAAGAACAGTGATAAGTGTGCGAGTTTTTTGTCATTACTCGCCGTGAAGAAGTTATCTGCAATTTGTATGGCATCGAATTAGTTGCCATTGTTTGTCACTAGGGGCGTTGTTTCGACGCCATGCCAATTGTAGTTAACGACGCATTTACGGAAAGCTTGTTCGAGAGGTTTACATGTATGGAGAGCAGAGATATTAGAAATGTTTTATGCTATCAATCCAGACACAATAAAATAAACCTTATTGCCACGCATTAAGATTCATGCATAATAGCAAAACACGTGAAAATTTTGAGGAGACTTTTTATGCTTTCTCCAAAACAATTTTCAATATTGTTGGATTATTTCTTAATCGAATTTAAGGTGATTAAATCTTTGGGTATTTAAACAACTAAAATAAGCTACATAAGAGCAGAAAAATTATCCTAAACACCACCTCTTTTTTAAATTCTGGGTGTGGAGGTTCTGGAAAATTGTGTTTGCTATACCAAAAATCATATATTTTTATAATATTTTTTAACCTAGTTTTAGATTAAAATGTACTATATTTGTGACAATTGTTAGTTTTGTTGGATTTGGTTTCATTTGATCGCAAAATGTAGGTACCTCAAAAACTCGCACTCCGCACTCTGTAATTATTAGGCTGCAGGTACTAGGTAACATTTTATTAATCTGTATTCTGTGGTAATAGGTATGTAGGCTCTGGTCAATGTAAGCTTTGAGCGACAAGTATGAGATTGTTTGATTAACCCGTTTATCGTCAGAAACGTACCACCAAGCAGTGAGTACTAACACCGTACTAACTAATAGTGGTTAACTTATACCAACTACTTCCACTTCTAGTGCCTAAAGCACTAAAGCTTAAACTCTAAAAAGTAGACTAAAGCTTACTAATAATAAAACAAAAGTAAAAACTTTTACCCGACTACGCAAATTATCTATGTAAATCTGGCTGTAAATCTGGCGATCATTACTGAAGCTATTGACGCCTCATTCATTACATTCATTAAAACCGGAACAGTAGTTAAGGCGCTACGATGGAACATAAATACATACATGCATACATAGACTGCCAAAATAACACTTCCTTTCGTAGACTGTAAAATGTATTCTAAATAATAAACAAATTTGAAAACAATTAACCCCCGAATTGTCAAGCATTGAACGAGCTGATGATGATGAATTATAGCTAAGAACACTCTCGATCATGTCAGCTTTTAAACAAAAGAAAATAGATCAATATCGATTCTTCCCTTTTGGAGCTACGATGCCACGGAAAGGCACACACACAACTCGTCAAACTTATAACACCTTTGTTTTCACCTTTGTCAAAAATCGAATTGCGTAATCTAGGTACGACTATGAAGGTATACCTACATACGGCGTACCACATGTTTATTATAGGACGTAGATCGTTTAGCCAAAAGTGAAACTAGTAGCAGACCACGTTGCTAATGTCTTTCGGGAACAGTCGTTTATCAGTATTTTAGGGGTGGCTCCTGCATACATGTGAAGTGGGGAGAAAAATATTTTTCATTCTACCCCATCGTGTGGGGCGTCGTTAAATAGGTCTTTTAAAATAAAACTAAGCTTGCATACATGACATTTTTTTTATGAAGTCGACCATTTTTGAGTAATCTGCCTCCAAAGTGGTTTGTAAGTTGGTGCCTCACCTGGCATTTCTAAACTATAGGAGATACATACTGGTAAGTTTTCTATGCTGATAAATAATGCTAAAAACTCTTTAGGAAAATTATTTTGAGCGAAATCGGACAATGACTTTTGAAGTTATTAAAAGAATACCTATTGCGAGTTGATAGTTACGGAACCCTCCTTAGACATGTCCTGACATGCTCTTGGTTAGGTTATTCATACATCGTCTGTCACCTCCATAAAATAACGAAGATTGCTCAGAGCATACACGTTTATGCTATAATATAAATTATTATATGCAATAATTGAAAAATTTGGATCTTTGCGAATATCCTAGGATTATTGCAAAGAGCCGGATTACATTTTGATTCTGAGATAAAATTTCGCCATCTTCGTAACAATTTTCAGGATCTTCGAAAAAAAAAACCCGAATGTACTAGAATAATACGTCTATGGCTGAGAGACATTAACAAGGTTGTCGTACTACTTGTTCATAAAATCATACCTAATAACTAGTAGCTACTCAGAATAAATAAGGAACTAAATAATCCAATACTAGTTTGGTAGGTATTTAGTATTTGTCTGAGCTGAGAGAGCCCCCATATTAATCAATATATTTATAACACGGATACGATAATTATTGTAGCCGTCTTTGTCTGATACGTCGTAAAAGCCACTTCACAAAGACAACAACACGGATTAGCGCATCCGTATGTCTACTTTTATGTAAATCTACATACTGTTCATACCAAAAAAGTTACAAATGCAGTTTTAAAATGTTAAGTAGATTTACGTGTTTAAATATTTAATTTCTAACACCTATTTATCATCACACACGCTTATTTATCATCAGGTACCTGCAGCTTTACATATTAATTGTTTTACTGTCCTTTATATTAGGTACTTATTTTCAATTATTTCTTAAAAACTAACGAGCTTAATTTATTTCCACTCACTTCAGTGTTTAACTATAACTATTTGTACCTGCCTAGAATTATCAAATTTTGGTAAATGTATTACGCATTATTAACAATATTTACCTAGTCAAAATGCCATTTTGGTCATACAAGTAAAAAGTACCTATAGCTTAATAGTACTGTATTTGTATTAAAAAATTAGTAACTGCTATTTCTACATTAAACATTGCATTGAAATTCACAATTTGAATAACAAAACCTAACAAAAGCATCGCAATTCCAGCCACTTAGCCATTACCGAAAATGCGCAATACAATCCTTAATTCGACAGAGTTCCCTAAACACACAACGCCCGTCAATAATGGAACCGTGTCGCAGATTAGATCGATCGAAGGCAGTGCCCAGTAAGCTCCGCCTATGGGCGCGGTGCTGCTAGGGAAGCCGAGTGGAAGCGGCTTCTTTGAACCCCCCTCCCCCGGCCACCACGACAGCGATCACCGACGCACACAACCTCATAACACTCTGCGCGCTCTCGCAAGCCGGTTGTGTCAACCGGTTTCGTGAAGTGATTAGTGATTGTGCTTGTGATTTGTTTTCAATGGATTGTGTCGAAATGGAAGATAAACCGTACAGCGTTGACAGCTCGGACGATATCAACGTGGAAGAAGAAGAAGACGAGTGCATAGAAGATAATCATAGTAAGTATTGTATTTCTTTTGACGGCACTTTACAATTTTCTTATAAATGTTTTGACTGTTTTATTAATTTTGATAATAATTCTTAAGATACAAATTTCAAATGAGTTTTTGACTTATACCTATTTACATAGTTTTTACACATTTAATACATAGTTGGATAAAATCAATTTTATTTTTAAATTAATTAATTTCTTGATCGGTGTACTACAGTCTATTTCTAGCAGTAGTAGTCACTATTTTATTATTAAAAGAGTAATTCTAATCAATAATAAATTCGTGTAATTATTTGCAAGTGCAATATTTTTAAAAAATATTTTTTTCCTTAATTTTAGTTTGGTTTTATTAATTTAATTGATTTAATTCCCATTTTAAAGGTATTTATTTAGTTTTTTTTTCTCTTCAGGTTACCCGCCAGACTTCCCAATTGAGGCTATAGTTAAATTAGAGAGACCGTCACCACCAATACCGACTCCACCACGCACGCCTCCCACGGATGATACACCACCAGCTGTTATAGTGTCGAGACACCAGGCGACCTGGTCACCACAGTATCCCCCTATGCCGGCAAGACAGATGCAAACGTACACTTACGACAAGCAAACTCCGTACTACCCAATGTCGTATGTACAAGCGCAAGTTGCGACGCTTCCCCCGTCGGCACCATACCACGCAATGCTGGTAAACCAATGGATAAGAAACGCAGCGTTGTACCACCACACACTAAGATATCCAGCAATGGCTCAAAGAATGCCGGGGAGGAACCCACCGCCAATGCGAGCCCCCGGAGCACCAGGAACGAGACCAAAGAAGCAGTTCATCTGCAAATACTGCAATCGTCAGTTCACCAAATCGTACAATCTGCTTATCCATGAAAGAACACATACAGACGAACGGCCTTACTCGTGTGACATCTGCGGAAAGGCTTTCAGAAGACAAGATCATCTTAGAGACCATAGGTAAGGATCATCTCTTTATTTTATTTGCAAAAACTTGAGGTACATTTAGCAATATATAATTTTGCGTTTTACAACTGTTAACAAATATTTAAAATTCATTAAACTTTAAAATTCTGTAATGAATAATGATAGTTAATGATGATTAGTTTATATAAGTCGTTTCACAAGAATTTTTTATGTGTGAAGATATGTTAGCTAGTGCCAACGAATTAATTAGTGATGTGTGTTAAAATCAACATTTTTGTCGCGGCCGAGCGCACGCGCTGTGCCGTAACCGGTTTCAATATCAATATCTGTCTTGCTTTGCCGTCAGACAAATTATATGTTGCCGTCTTTTTTTAAAGACGCCTTTTACAAATTTGTGTTAGACCCACAATTACCAACAAAATTGGCCTACATTTGAATGTTTAAACTCATTTGTTTTTTGTTTTGTTTCCAGGTACATCCACTCGAAGGAAAAACCGTTTAAGTGCACCGAATGCGGCAAAGGTTTTTGTCAATCGAGAACTTTGGCGGTGCACAAAATTTTACACATGGAAGAATCTCCTCATAAATGCCCGGTTTGCAACAAGAGCTTCAACCAAAGATCGAATCTGAAGACGCATCTACTGACTCACAGTGACGCGAACAAACATCATCTAGAACATCTAGAAGGCTGCCAAGAAGTATCATCCACAAGCCAAGTATCGGAGAGTCCTCTTTTAGATCTATCACACAAACCATCATCCCCATCAAACTTCCAAAATCAAATTCAACAGTCACCTGTTCAAGCGCCAAAAAAGACATTAGGATTTTCAATAGATGATATTATGAAACGATAATTTTTAGTAGTAAATCTAAATGTTTTATCAGATTCTAGACTTTTACTTTTGTTATAATATAGGCCAAAGATTTTGTATTAGCATTTCATGTGTTCACAGACAAAAATCATCCAGTACCTAAGAGTTTTTAAATAGCATATTGGATATTATTTATTTTGTAATTTGTAAGATTTACATTTTCTAAAATTTCATCGAACTTTTATTTTTTGTCATTTTGCCTACCGTAATTTTTGGCTCAAAGTTCAGCTTTTCGAAATTAAAATAATTCATTTGATAACATTATTGCCTAGAACATACAAACCTTAGACGATCTTTCAACAAAAGACTGAAGTTATAGTTTTATTATTGTTATTGTTTTTAGGAGTTTATTTATTTGTGATATGTTTAGTTTATGGTTAACTACAGTTACCAAAAAGTATTACCTTATTTTAGTTTCCATCATCGCTATTCTGATGTATAAATAGTTTTAATTGTAATATAGATTCACTAAGTTAAAATCTTTAAAATAAATAGCTATATTTTAATATCCTTGTTCCTTGATGTAAATAAAAATTAGATTTAAACAATTAGCATATGAGGCTATTCATTAAAAAGAATATGATTAAATTTTCTTGTTTTATTATGATCTTTTCCCAGAATGTATCAATTATTATTATTATGAAAAAAAAAACGTAAGATCGTAGAATCGTAAGGTCCGTTTTATTTCTAACGAAATCTTCGTATTTACGCTTAACGCTTATACCTTCTTTATTAAAAATATTTATGTAATTCATTCATTTCTTACTTTTTCTATTTACAATGTTAACAATATTATCGCTTAGATTTTATAATCTGCTTTTATCACATGTTTATCCCAAAACAATGAACATTGTTTTTTTCAGTGGTTTTTTTTTGCACCAAATAAAAATTATTATTATTGTTTTGGCTAAGTGAAGCACAAAATACAAAGCTGTTGGAAAATTATACTGCCTTTACAATTGATATTTCTACACAAGACAAGAAATGTTTATAATATCATCATTATTCCTTCGGACAATTATCAAGAAATCTACAATGGATATTTTATTGTTATTATTTATGTTTAATTTAATCCTTATAGTTTTTATTCAATTAATCCATTTTAGTCATATGACATATCTTTTCCTTTTATCGTATTTTTTTCAAATATATTTTTTAATTCATCTCCTGTTTATACGGATACCGGATACGACTATGTCGTATGAAATTGTACCTACTATCTACCAACCCTACTTTCCCATAAACTTATGTATGAGATTGTACCTATTAGTCGGCTCTCATTCAATATGCGCATGCGTGCTGTACCTGCCTTCGTGTTAATAAATCTACTTTCTAAGAATCGTTTGTTATGAAAATTACACAACAGGTAGATTATAGAAAATTACATTTCTTTTATCAGCACCATGCTTTAGAGTACCTAACTTGTGAAATATGTTACTATTTTCGTAATTCCTACTTATTTTCTTTTTACCTAATAGACTAGGTTAGCAAAAATGTTCGTCGTATTTTTTTTTTTTCAGAAATCTCAAACAAGTACAAAACGAACTCTGTGTCTCAAAAACCTGAAGGATTAGTCCGTACACCGAAGCATCTATCATCAAATGCTCAATATATATAATAGCTATCTAATTATATTTTGCGTATCCAGAATATCACCCAATTTACTGAATCAATTGCATATTACATTTTGAGGGGTGTTTAAAATTCTTAGGTAGCTACATACAATTTCGAAACAAGTAGATGTTTGGAAAATATATAATCGAGTAGCATAATTTTATTAATCTAAATAGTTAATGTAGCTTTAGTGCCGCAGAGCTAATTGATAGTTGACAAAACTTAAGTTATTATATAAAAGCGTGTCATCGCTTAATTACTAGGAATAAGGCTTAAAAACAAATATCTCACTTTGATAAAAGGTTCTTGGTTAGGTTGATGAACATACAAAAAAGTTATTTTGCACTATTACTGTTGTTTAATATTGATTAACGGCAATAATTAAGCATCTATGTAGCGCCACCTAGTTTGTTACGCAGGAAGTTGCGTATGTCGCTGTGTCACAACGCGATGTCGCTACTGGTGACTAAATTAGAGTGGTAAAGATAATAATTGCAATATGGTACAATGTACATAATATCTAACTCATATCCGCACTTATTTTTAATGGGTAAAAAAATAGGTATAAAGGTTTTTGAAAAATCAAATGAATAAAAATTGTTAAGATCTAATAACGTAAGTTTTAGTATATCGTATACTCGTATAAGTACTTTAATCAGTAGTTATATTTTCAAAATGAATATACTGAGAAACTACAATTTGAAGAGAAAGGCCAAGTAACGAAAAAAATATTAAAATTATTCCAATTAACACGTTATAAACCTCTTCTTTCACAAACCTAAATATTATTGGATTAGAATCCACTTATTCAAGCATCTAAATCTCTCCAATTAATAATTAATTTGCACTAGTTAACGATCTAGAACGTTTTGGAACTTTCTAGAAGCATGATTGATGTCTGAATGGTACCGCTTGGCGGCTCGCAATTTGGCTGTCAATGGAAATTGCACAAACCCTCGATTGAGGTCTAATCGCTGACGAAATCACGGATAAACCCTTTCCCATGACTATTTCGAAACGAAACGATTAAATTGTTTTGTTCCAGTTAAAATTAATTCTCAAATTCGAGTGAAATTCCTGCATTTGGCGCAATATTTCAAATAATTTTGTCTGTCGAGTCTCGCGTTCCTGACTGATGCTCGGAAGATTTTGATTTATCGAAATCCAGGCTCGTATTAAATTATGAATCGATTTAATGGTTATAAAATATAGTCGGTAGCGAGGTATATGGGCCTAATCTGAATTTCTAAGCAGATGATGATCATCATATTTTATCTGTCTACACGGATGAAACGAAATAATCAATTATGGTTATGAGTAAGATGGTACTAACATACCAATAACCAAATATATATTATATAGGGTATCATACATTTTTTACCCATAAAAACTTTGTGCAGACCTAGGTATGCTTGGAGTAGAAACATACATTTAGTACCTACACTCCATAAACCACCAAGGTTTGTCCGGAGTGTAAAAATAATATGCAAGATAGTAATATATGCATAAGCAATTGCAAAGTTATTTATAAATTATTAAAAATTATAACAAAACATATAGACTTGAACATAAAACAGATAAAAAAAACAATTAACAAAAAAAAATTCCATTCATCTGAGACCTTGTCTAAGTAAAGTGCTTTATGCTTATATTTTATATTTTTAACTGTGATTTTGCTTACAATTGTTGGATCCAGTTTATTAATCAAGCAAGGTACTACAATAGTCAGTTGTTCTCTCTCAATAAGCATTAGTTGCCCTTGAAATAGCTAGTTTGTTTTTTGTTTATTAAATATAACAGTACGCACAGAAGTGTCAATGGATCACTACGTCGCAAGTGAATACAGATTTCGGAGTCGAGCATATTTCGTCTTAAAACTTCGACGACAACAAAACCCATAGTATACGATCTAATTTAGGATTCCGGATATTCACTCTTATTTTTTTGTTTAAGATCCATATGATTTATGTTACTCTCTCTAATGTTATTAGTGAGTTTTTGTACAATGATATAAACAATAGAATAATGAAGATTGCTGCCCTGGGGCCCCCACGTAACGATCACCTGAAGTAGCCCTAGATTTGGGCCTTATTCTGGAGGCATTCGGGGCATTAGTTTAGATTTACAGCTTTCGGTAATTGCGACTGATGCCGACATTTATATAAGATTGATGTCGTTGTTATTAGAAGTTTTGGAGGTCTTAAAGTTTTAGCTGGGTGTGTAAGAACCTATATTTATGTTTTTAATCGGCTGTATTAAAATGATATTAATGATATCTTCTTAGATAATATTATCTTGTATATATTTTCTGTTTTGTTATTTGATGTAGATACAGTGTTAAAAATCACGTTATACCTCGTCTGGTATAGAAAGTGGTTTAGGATTTGCTAGGTTGTTATTATAATTCATTTCATCCACTCGCCCAAACATACCCGTTGTTTTCAAGAGATGATGATGAGTTTAAGCTACTTAGTTAATTTGATTAGATCCTAACCCCCTAGGTTAATTTAATAACGACTTATGTGGTTATTGTTTATTAAGATTAAAAAGATAATCTCTAAGACTAATCCTATTTCAGAATATGCAATACTTTACGTACGCCATGTGACTCCTTTTTAAAATATAAAATTGACTTTACAATATATATTTATTTAAATATCAAAATTTTACAAAAGGAATATCATCGCTCACCCGTGTGCGCTTGTTAAAATTGTAAACGTTATAATTTAGACTAAAACAAATTAGTCGGCTCGTAAAATACAATGAAATAGTGAATTCGCAACCGAAACCTGGCTCATTCATAAATGGCACAAAAACGTAATGATAGGTGGTCCGAAACGGCAAAGGATACCATAATTTTTGACATGTCCAACGCAAACACCTTGATTTGGCAATGATTAGGTAAGTTTTGCAGAGGGTACATGTAATGTAGTCAAAAAGGTTGGTATTAGCATCTATTTTTGTAACTATATATTTATAATGTAGTATACAATTAGAATATTATCCCTTAACTGCCTTTTACCTAATTACTTAAAACTTTAAAATTACTAAGACTTTTTGCAACCTAAAAAAAATATCAACAAAAGAATTAAGTACCTATATTAATTACTTCTGCTGGTTTCAAAACACAATAGTTTAAAATAAATTCGCGATTTTAATTTAATTTCAAACATAATATTACAACAAAGTACAGTAAAACCAATTTGCTAATGGTTTTGATGATCTTCGTTTTCTATAGAAATTGACAGCCGATGTATAAAAAATGACAACTGTCGAAAACCGTTAGAAACATGGTCGCACGGTTGAGGACAAAATGTTTTTATGCCCTTCTTTTGCCTACTCTATGAAATATGGGAGTTACTTTTACTTTTGAGTTGCCGCAACCATTTGAAGGATGGGGCAATAATCAGGGGGTGTTTGATTAGGTTGCGGTTACCGGGCCCAGTACAAAGGTGGCGCCAATAAATTGCCATACCATAGACAATTTGAGGGTAAACATCTCATTAATTTCGACATTAAATACACATTAAACGAAGTACCGTCTCTAGATTTTTTATCTTATGTATGTATAATTAAATTACTTTTTAATAAAAAATTACATAAATAATTTTTAATATTATATTTTTCAAAAAAAAAATTATTTTGAAAATTTAAAATAAAAAAACATTTGATTTCTTATGTTTACACGAATATTGTCCATTGTTTTAAATACTTACGTACACAATCCAGAAGTGTTTAAAACAATAAAAAAAGTTTATTTAAAAATTAAACAATAACAATTAAATTGCGATTTTTAATTTTATCATAAATTATTGACAGAATATTTTGAACGTTTTCTGATACCCACATCAAAAATCTCTCCAAAGTATTATAATTCGATATGCTTTTTTATGAAAACAAATAAATCAGCGGTATTTTTGAACATCAAAAAATACAAAAACTCCAAGAAATCGTATTGCGTGCACTTAATTACTATAGACGTGTTTTTGATTTGTAATTGATAGGAATTTAGAACCGGTAATTATACCGATATCAAAGGGTTTCTGGCAACCTTGTGGCAACCACTTAATCAGTACACTCCGTAAAATCAAGCGAATATACTCAAAAACCTATAATTATAAAAGATTAAATATTTTTGGGCAAATGTAGACCTAATAACTTTAGGGCAAATGCGGTTATAATGGTTGAAATTATATTTTGCGGTTTTTGCTCAAAAACGTGCCTTCCGTTTGGAATTGTCTATTAATGTTCGGTAATGACAAAAATCACCGGTTATTCGACACAATAATGGCGGATTTTTGATTTATTGGTTTTGTCGTATGATTAAGTTGACAAAAGATGGTCGATTTTTAAAATTAACCTTTTTTGGTGACGTTGTCGTGGTCTACCAAAATTACAGTCAAATTAATCGCAAATAAAGGTTGATGATACTGACATGGGACTCCCGAAACAGACTTGACTTTTTCCTTAATTTTTTTCTGAGAACAAGCTTGCACTTTTGATATTTCCTGGCAACGTTGAATGCGGAGAATAGAGTAAAGGAGTAATTACCACCTCTTTAAGGCAGAAAAGCTAAAAAGTGTCCGACAAAAGTAATTAAATAATAGTTTCAAGACTGGCCATAATGTCGCTACAGTCAGAAGGGTGTATGATATGAAGTTAGCAATAAGAGATGGAGTGAAGTTAGAAGTGAAGTGAGTAGAGTTTAGTAATTTAAATTATTTGACGACTTTAGTATCTAGTCTTTAGTAGTTAGTTCAAAAACTCATCAAAATTCTAATTACCTACTAGCGTAATCGAATTTTTGTAAATATAATCGAAGAATTTAACTCTCCGCTTAAGATTTGTCGATTTACACCGTTGCAACAGTAGCGCCACCCCCTATTTAACGCTTTATACTCGGGAACTTTTTAATGGAGAAGGTACTCCTTTGTTCTGTCTCCATGTCGTTGATCATAAGCTTTTTCACCCGACTGCGCAAAAAGGAGGGATATGTTTTTCGAGTGTATTTTATACTTCATTGGCTCGCTCTAAGAGACTAAACGACTTGTCCGAATGCGACGGATGCTTGGGAGATCCGTAATACTCAAACCTTAGGTATAGTTTCGCTCTGTCCATCCATCTGTCTGTCTGTCTGGCTGTCCGCGCTTCTAAATGTAAATGGATGAAATTTGGTACAATAATTAAAGACTGTATATAGATCTCAGTTTTGTCATCATAAAATAATAATAATTTTATATTTTAGGAGTGGCTCTCCAATGTATGTGAAGTGGGGATGATTTTTTTTTTTCATTCTACTCCATCTTGTGGGATATCTTTGGATAGGTTTTTAGAATAAAGGCAAGGTTTGATACATGACTATTTTACAAAGTCAACCATTTTCGAATAATCGGCCTCCAAAGTGGTTTATAAGTTGGTATTATTTTGAGTGAAATCGGAGAATAACTTTTGAAGTAATTTAAAGGAAACCTATTGCGCGTTGATAGTTATGGAACCCTCCTTAGACATGCCCTGACATGCTCTTGCTTAGGTTATTTTTAATATTGAGGTTATTTTTTAACATTAACGTGGTCAAAAGATACGCTAGATATCATGTATGGGATCCTATTCAACCTATTGCATAATATTTTTGTAATTATTATCATCATCATCAACCACTAAGTCCGCTTAGCTCGGGTCTCTTAACAATATGAAGAGAATAAAGATTTTTGACATGCATAGAAAAAAATGTTGTACAATTTTTATACAAAAAGTAAACAAACGTTTGTGTTTAAATATTCGGTGTTTGAAAGCTTAATAACCATAGAATTTTATCTTTCAGCTGTGATTGACGTTGCGTGTGAGACCAACAGGTGGCACGAGCCTTTTTTTTAGTGTTTTCGGCTCTCTGATATCCAACCATTCCAACCATCTGAAAATGTTGAGGTATTAAGAAATTCCTGCATAAATAAACAGATAAATGTTGGTTTGCAAAATTGTTAGGATGTGCAATTAGTTTTTTAGAAAACTGTTAATATTCGTATCTACTTAGGTACTTCATACACAAAGATACGTAATTTGCACAAGACTTAACTAATTATAATACCTACTATGTGATGACCATGCCAATACAATGTAATCCAGCATGCAATACTTACTATAATATTTTAATGTGAATGTGAGTTTGTTTGTTTGATTACGCTTTCACGTAACAACTACTTAACTGATCATCATGAAATTTGACACAGTTATAAAGTAAACCCCCGTGGTTTACTTTATATTTGTGTCAAATTTCATGGACTTTCACAGGACATAGGATTTTTATCGCGGGAAAATGTACGGTTCGCACAGGATGTCATTTTGCGCGTACGAAGTCGCGGAAAACATCTAGTATTACTATAAACAAATTAATGATCTAGCAAGTCGAACTAAAATATCATGGCCAACATCAAAATAATACAAACCGGCCAAGCGCAGTTGGCCTCGCGAACAAGAGGGTTCCGTGCAAAACTGCAAAAAAAACACGTTTGTTGTATGGGAGCCCGACTAAAACATTTATTTTATTCTGTGTTTAGTATTTGCTGTTATAGCTGCAACAGAAATAAATCATCTGTGAAAATTTCAACTGTCTTGCTATCACGGTTCGTGGAATACAGAAAGACAGACAGACAGACGAACAGACGGACGGACATCACGGACACGGAGTCTTAGTAATGGGTATGGAACCCTAAAAACCATCCTTCAGTCCTTCAGACACTCTGCTGTCAAGTAAACTAACCGTTGTAAACTCGCCACAATACAATCGCTATCTTAAGTCTTAACAATAAATAAAAAAAAAAGCCTTTTATTTCTTTCTTCACAGTAAATATAGACAATAATTAATAATGTGCATGCAAAATCATTTGAAATAAAATTTGTATAGAATAATAATATTTTTATTTCCATTCCATCCAATTGCAATAAATTAATTTCATATTTATAATAGACAATGTTAAGAAAAGGAAATTAATTATAGTTTACAATAAATAGGTGCTGTAATGATATAGGTATACAATTCATTTACGTAAAAGTCGCAACATACAAATTAATTAAATATGTAGGTATAAAGTAAAATTTTATGGATAAAATATTATAGAAAGAAACCTCTCAACGGAAGGTAAAGGCCTCCTCCTCCTCCAGAGATAACCAATGTTTTTTATCCTGTGCTTCTCGCATCCAACTAGTACATGCTATTTTTATAATATCGTCTGCCCAGCGTGCATTTGGTCTGCCCCTTTTTCTTTGGCCTGAGGGACCTGCTCATGATGTTGTCTTTATGGTCCAGCGGCTGTCAGTAAGTCTGGCCACGTGCCCAGCCCGTCACCATTTTAGCTTCTGTGAGTAACTGAGAGCGTCGATGGCTTTAGTTTTCTGTCTTATGGTAGTATGGCGAATTTTTTGGATCTTCTTAATTTTCAGAATGTTTCTTTCCATACTGCTTTGACAAGTCATGATCTTATTTTTTTTCCCTCGTAAATTTCCAAGTTTGACAGGCGTATGTTAGAGAGGAGAGTAGGCAGGTGTTCAAAACTTTACTTTTCAGCCTAATGGGCATTTCGCTTTTCGGAATTTCTTTGAGCCTCCAGAACTTTTTCCATGCGATGTTGACAATGCAAACATGAGAATTGCGAACTCAAAATTCTATTTTTTTCTTTATAATATCCTGCTGCTATTATAAATGTGGAAGTTTGTGAGGATGGATTGATGAATGGAAGGAAGGATTGATGGATGGAGGGATAGATGTTTGTTACTCTTTCACCCAAAAACTTAATGGATTTTGATGAAATTTGATATGGTAGTAGTTTAAGCTCTGGAGTAACAGATATGCTACGTTTTATTTCGAAAAACTACAGCATATTAGTAGTCTAGATAAAGCTAAGATCTTTCTTTAAACCTGTGTTATCTTTAGTCATAGATGAGAACCTAGTGGTCCAGCTGGTCATAATATCAAACAAGCATACAATTTTACTGCTTCTTTACAGAATCGTGTACTGATTCATCGAGTATGAGGTCTAAAACACCTCACGACTTGTTACTTGAGATCTCTAACAGCAATACACAACATGTGTGGCGATAGATAAATAGCACTGATAGTGGACATAGGCGCTTTTACCACCGTTTCCACTAATTTATATGATAGATAAAACTTTATGGGCACGCGCGGTATGTAAGCACACACGAGTCCAAATTGTAGAAACGTAAATAAACTTTGAAATTAGATTGAACATAAAAATGTTCTAGAATCCTAATTTAAATTAATAAATATAAAATATGATGAACTAATAATAATAAACACATGCCTACCTAACTTATATTCAAAGCAATTAAAATGAAGTACCAACAAATTACGATATTAAAATAATTTAATTATTTTAAATAATATCAAAGGTTTTGGAGTGGAGACCGCGAACATCCCGCCACGTAGGACGACCTCCCGCGAGGTGGACCGACAACCTAAAGAGAGTGGCGGGAAGCGGTTGGATGCGGAAGGCAGACGACCGGGTATGGTGGCGCGAAATGGGAAAGGCTTATGTACAGCAGTGGACGACTACGGGCTGACGATGATGATGATGATGATTATATTAATTTAATTAATATCGTACATAATATCGTATACAACAAAATATCTGCTGTTAAGCTACATGAAGGATTACTTAATACTCGAGGTCGCCCCGTGGTCGACATCCTTCTATAATAACTCTTTTAGTTTTAACTTTATGAGGGTTCTTTTGCCTCTTAAAAAAAATAAAAAATTAAAATATTCTTTGACAAACGTCAACGTGTAACAAAATTATATCTATCATAGGCACGGAAGTGTGTGTTAATAATCTGAGGTAGTGTGTGTTTTTTGTTATATTATATTAATTTAATCTTTTGTCTTAGCATTATTTTAAAAAATATTACCTTAGAGCCACACCTTTCTCCATATAAATTTTAATTTACGTGCCATATACTCCTCCGTTTTTAAATTCTTGTACAACTGCATTGAAAGTTTTTCCTTCTAATATTATAATAACTATTATCTTTGGTAACAGCAGTTATGTAGGTGTGTGCATGCTACATGGTAAGTAGTATTGCATGCGTACGGCGTGCATAAGTACATAATAATAACAGAATTGAAGGAAACATTATCAGCATCGCACTACGAAGTTCATGACGATAGGCCGCGTAGTAAATCTCCATGGGAAACAGTATTGGGAGCCCAAAAAAATACATCATACACTCTGTCAAAATGACCAAAAAGGGTTTAAACCAAAATCCCTAAGCCTAGTCCAAAAAACTGGGCACCACCCAAACATTAAGCGCACGACTTGCCTCAAGCTAAGATGCTTATTAGGGACGTACCATGCACCTGTGTGAATATAATCCTAATTATCGGTTTGCGGAATAACCCGAGCCCAACCGTTTGCCTTACTGCGGCAATAAATTGTTCGACATTTGACCTCATGTTTTTTTAGAGAATTCGCCCTCTGGCTGTCCTGATCCGAAAAAACGATTTAGAATAGAGTAGAATGGACCAATACAGAGAGTATGCTGGAGATATATTTGTAGAATGAAATGTTTTTCAGGTATCGAATAGCTTAAAACTGACGTAAAATTTGTTTTAGACCCTTTAATTAAACGTAATTTAAAAATTAATTTTCTTGGCCTATGTCATTTTCAGTGCATACTGTTTGGTAATTCCGGCTTGTGTTACTTGATAAGTTAAAATAATAATTAAGTTTTTCTTAGACAATGCCTAATAGGTAAAACTGCCTAATGAATATACAAGCCCGATTTCAGTCTAATTTCCGAAAACTCTTCCGAAAATTATTGCTATTCTCCAAATTTTACCAATATCAAATACTAGTATATAAAGTATTTTCACGATAGTGTCTGCCACAAAACCCCGCTACACTGTGCTGATGTCGAATTTATCGCGGTTATCGTCAACTTCGCTCGGGGCGGCCGCGCCGTTCCCACGTGCCTCAATGCGAGCATTGCGTGCCCTCACCTTTTCACACTTACATCACTAGTTACTGAAAATAGCCCGAAGCGAAATTCAATCTTACCTTAACTAATTAGAGTTTATTTTCGCCCGCGCCTAATTCAGAAACTGGTGATGGACCTGTATTTTGGGCCACGCGATTTTTAACTTTAATTATAGTGAATATGGGTTCATTTCGTTTGGAATTTATCTCAAAAAGTCCGTCTAGTGTTTCGTTACTACCAAACATGACTTTATTACTATCATTCTTCAGTATGATAAGTTGTGCTTCGTTATTCTCCTCGGCTCTTGGTATTCAGTTGCGTCTACCGTTTGCTTCAGGCTATGGTCCGTTCTCAGCCTTAACTGTGGGAAAAATGTAGTTTTTATGACATAGGTGGCCTAATGTTATGGGTTGTATAATTTGGATCCATAAAGCTTCTTTGGACACCTATGTCAGATATTCGAGGTATATTATTAAAATTCATAAGTAGTCTTTAGGAAAATCTCATAATGCGCTTGCGCATTTTAGTCTTTTCACCTGTCAAAAGGTTGGTATTTGTTGAGTAGTTTTTAAAGTCATCATTATAAATGATTTGCGGGTATAAGTACCTATATCATGATCTAGGATTTTATTACATTACGACCAAGTTCCTAATGGTCCTCGGCGATCGTCGTTTTTCTATGGAAATATATGAAAAACAGGCAGGCGATGTATGAAATACGACGATATCCCAAAGTCATTAGAAGCATGGTTTTACTGTATATGATTATTAAGAATACGTCTCGCACTTTATCATCAAATTCCTTTTAACATGTACTCGTAACATTAAGGTACCATTGACAGGTATAAAAAGGCCGAAATTTTTATTTATACTAATAGGTATATTTTTATAGGTAAGGTAATTTATATAGGTATATTTTTTTATCTAGCACATACCTAATATTCAGCGTTTTAAATAATTGCCCTTGCGAAATTTTAAAGTGCAAAAGATTTCGAAACTTGCAGGGCATTCTAACAGGGAACTTACTAATTTCAGTTTTCAAGTAGGTATTTGCAAATGTATAGTCATAAGCGCAAATATAGAAACTATACATTTTTACATAAATGTATACCTGCATCGACAATATTCAAGCGAACGACGAAACATTTTTGAAAACAATCACACACTTAGCATCTGTTGTAATCTTAAGACTTAGAAGATCGACTAAAGCGACAATTATTTACTTTTACTTCACTTTAATACTTAATTCTCTTACTAACATCACTAAGCTTATCATTACTGGCATTAGTGGTCACTAGTAGTAGAGTAATAACCATAATAATATTAGCATTAAATAGGTTAATCACCATTAAAGGCTTAAGAATGTCAAGAATTCCTTAGGCGCCGTCCACAATATAATAAGTTATACTTAGGTAATGTTATTTTACTTATTAAATATCGCGTAAGTATAGTATTAAGAGGGGTATGCTAATGTCTTGGGTCAAAATTCCAATGTAATTATTATACTGAGTTGAATCCTGGAGTAGTTACTTTGGTATGTATGAACATTGAACGGGAATGCTTAACAGGTTTATACCTATCTAGTAAATTACTTTTGAATTTAAGAGCTTAGCACTTGACACTCCGGAGTCATCGTTTTTTCGATCCCCGCGTATGAACAACAAAAAAAAAGTTATTACCAAATCTCTTTAGGACAATGCATGCTGATCACCTGATTGTCTGAGAAGAAAGACGATCCGTGCGTCGGATGGGCATGTAAACAGTCGGCCCTGCGCCTGATCTCTCAGCAGTAATGTCGGTCATCCGTTCCAGGATTACAAGAGTAAAGGAAGGGCGAGTGACATTTTGTATTGCGCGCGTCTCGCGTCTGGTTTGTTTTTTATGAAAATCGGTCGCAATCACCGAAAGCTATTATTATTAACGTTCAGGGGACTACCCCTGGTAGGTAGGTAGGTAGGTAGGCATAATAGGAGTTCTGCGTTTTTGTAGTTTAACAAAATGTCATGTAATTGACAATTGGGAAGCAGAAATCAATAAAAAATAAATTATTGATTTTTTTAAAGTATTTTAAAACTTTATTATTAATAATATTGATATTTAAAGCGTAAAACTGGAAAAAAAATGTTTTCTATTAATTATGAACAATATAAAATTTAAAATAAAATCACGTGACTATGAACGCCCGCCACAATCGGTCACCATAGTTGTGACGTCATAATGTTCATTATATAAAGAAAAGTCAAGAAAACGACTATAATTTTGAATTTCGAACGCCTATCTATACTTGCGATCGCCAGTTGTGATACCCTAGAGTGAAAACTAACATTATGACGTCACACGCGCTCGTGTTTGTTCGAGAGCTGTCGGTCGGTGTGTCTTCAGTACTGGATTCAAAACTGATTTTTTATTTTGATATAACTTTTGAATTATTGCGAAAAATAAAAATAGTTTTGTTATAAAACTTATATAATATGATCGTTTAATTTATCAAAAAGAAAAAAAAATGAAAAAAACCCAATTGTATCTTAGCTGCATGTCGTCATTATATTATAATGAAATAAAATATTATGAGAACACTCTACTTGCTTAAGAATTAGATTCCCTGATAGTATAAGGATTCTGTGAAATACTAATTTCGAAAATATTATTTGCCAGCCTCAAATCTATTTTTTATAAGGACTTCATTTTTGCTAGATACTTGTTACCTGCATTACCTAATGAACTTATATTTTACTGTGGCCCTAGTCAACTGAACATATTTAACAACCTGCAGAACACCACTATAGTGTTGTGTCTCGGCAAAATTTTATAATATTTATCTTAGCTCTCATTATTAATTTAACTTTAATTAATAGTGTAACACAATCAACAAGCTTTTGATCCTCCCATATTAGTGATTAGGCGGTCTACTAGTAAGTACAAAGTTACCTGTCCTATAGGGTAATTAATAGGGTCAAAAGGGACCGCAGGCGCCATGGGGCGTAGGTCCGTCTCGTCCCTACCCCGTCATTACGGAGTTAATCTAATTATTGAATTCGTACAATGTAGTGTTTACATTTTTTTCTTTTTTTTTTTTTAATTTGCCCCACTATATTTAGGTACGCGCTAAATGGCACGTTTACGGTAATATATCAAACGGGTCACTGCAGCCCCGTAGTTCTCACGCTGTTTTCAGACGGTTTGCTAACGATTTTTGGGTACGTCATACACTAGTGACGTAATCAAAACCTTTCCATAAGATTATATTATTATAACAAACTCTAGAAACGTTTCGAATGGCCGGTAGCATGTTTAGGGCCTTTAGACTAATAATTTTAATGCGTCTACAGTGAGAATGACGACCTCTGTGGCTCAGTGGTTCAGCGTGTTGGTGCTCAAGCCGGGGGTCGCAAGCTTGAATCCCGCCGAGGGAATAAAAAAGTTTTTCGATGTTCCTGGGTCATGGATGTGCAATAAATAAGTGTATAATATAATAAAAATCTTAAATATATGTATAGTATAATAGCGTTAAATATACTTCCCGTAAAAATGTGGTGTCATTTTCACCTCGACCTGTTAACCAAAGTCGAGTTAATACTGCGACTACGTCCACGTAGAGGACGCAAATCCTATAGAATAAACACGTCAATAGTGTGCGCTGGACCTACGATTTTATATTAAGCGGTCTCAGTAGTTATTACAAGGTATCTTTTACAGATTTGCCTCTAGATGATTGTAACAATCATTCACAATTGGTGGCATTCGAGTTTCGGGCAATTTCAACATTCCTGGTACTGATTAGGTGACTCAGACTTTTCCCTATTAAATACAGATTGAAAATAAATTGAAACGATTTTAATGGGATTTTTTATCGATACTCATTATTTGTCCCGTCTCACCCCTATTATCATAGGCCATTTTGAAAACATAGTTTTCTAATCAAAGTGCGAATTCAGTTGAGAATTGCTGTTCTAAATTGAATGAAACCAATAAAAGTTGTATTTAAAAGATTCGTAGTTGCACCTACTTACACATAATTTTGTAAAACATCATGTTTGCAAATACTGAAGTAGATACTGTGGTAAACCAAATACTGAAGCCGATTATTAAATATTATCATATTACTATCAGGGAACCTAATAGAGGTAGAATGTTCTCTTAATTTATTTGTATTATGACGACATCCGGTCACAATACAACTGTCAATGACATGTCAGTTTGACATCATAATATTGATAGCACAGCACGAACAGTTTATGACGACAGCCCACCTGCTTTTGAATTAGATTCCCTGATTGTGCATATCTCGATCAAACTGGGTATATTCCATAAGTCACATACATGGAACACAATGGCATCTATTATCCTAATAGCCAGTAAAAGAAAGTTAATTCGCAACAATTTGTATACATTATGATCAGAGAATCATGTGTGTCATGTCACGTACGGCGCCGACTTGTAATTTGTGCTAAAGGTCGAGCAGCGATTACGATGTTCCCATGGACTGGAATTAATATCAATATGTCACTATCGATAAAGTGGCCGACAACACTACTTCCTTATGCTGCCCGTACACGCTAAGCACTAGGGTCCAGGGGACGAAAGGATTTGCTTGCTAAGTTTTCTTAGCTTTCCTAGCGTGTTAATCTAACAGTAGACCCATTTTAAACTGTCATAATTCGGTGCCTGCAACTCACTGATTTTGAAGATCTAGAATGCAGGAACCAAAATTACACAGTACACAATTGTATCTAACACAAGTCACAATTATTATTACTATTATAGTTTATAGAATCAAGCGATATGTTGCGGGAGCTGATTGTATGCTGATTTGCAATATTTGTAAATATTCGCTAGCTAATAAAGAATCAATTTTTGAAACTAATGACATACGACAAACTTAAGGTTGGGACTTGGGATTACATTGTCCGGATCCGGTAGGCGGCGGAAATTTCAGAGCACTGAAAATAGAACTCTGAGCTAATACAATAGAGCTGAAAATCCAACACACAAACGAGTCTAATAATGTCAATGTCATCTATGACAGCTCGACGCTCGACATTTCTATTTTCAACTCTATTGTTCTCTCAGGTTGTTCAGAGTTCTCTTTTCAGTGCTCTGAAATTTCTCTGGCCCGTCGGATTCCGGATCATATTATTGTAGTCTCAGCTTTAGGAAAGGGTTGATTTTCAACACAATATACTCTTTGGCATTTTCCATACTTTGTGTGATATGTTGGTTATTAGGAGGAGTTTAAAGTGTATACGGAGAGAATGCTTTTTAATAGAGCTACTTTTGACGCATCGTTGGATAGGTAATATTGAGCTGAATAGAAGATACTTTTAACAGACGAAGACCCAAATCTTCGTCTGTTAAAAGATAACATTCATTAAAACTAAAATAGCTATTACTCTCATATACATTTATTCAAAATATTAATCAATTTATTAGGATAACTTTCCAGAAGGATCCTTATTAGCAACACTATTGAATAGTGTGAGAACGGAAGATGTTTACTTTTTCAAAATCAGTCGGTTCTGTTCATGGCTCGGGAAAATAAATGATATGTAAGTACTTAGGAGTACAGTATCTTAAAGCTACCACAATTCCTAAGCTGTCAAATTTGTAAATCACCCGAAGTGAGATTGATCATTCAGTATTTACCCTGGAGGTAAACATAACAAAATATTGACATCTCATTTAAAACAGTTTGAGGCTTGAGGAAGTCGCCTGGAGCACGGTGCTCATACATCAAGAACGTAATGATGTGCATATATAATGCATACGAACAGATTTCATTATGTTTTATGGGGTCTATTCACAATTTTATGAGGGAGTTCAAAGTGCTTTAAATGGGCAATTTTTGTATATATACATATAAGCATAATCTCGGAATGGCTGCAAGTATCCATGAAATTTAGTATGCAAGGGGTTTTTGGGGGAGAAAAATTGATCTTGCTAGATCTTATCCCTGGAAACCGCGCATTTTTAAGTTACATAAGATATTTATTTCGTCGTAAGACGATTTATTAACATTTTATCTCACGGCAGTTTGGTATAATTATGTACAATTTTTGCGTTATTGCCAAATTTGTGGTTCTAATTCCAGTCAAATGAATGTTTTTGTTATTCTTTTTGAATTATTTTTAACAATAACAATAGGTAGTTTCATTCGTTTTTTGCGTACTACGAGTAAAAACGATAAGCTCGGTCTCCCATACCCGTACTGTTAGTATCTAAGTGCGTATTATGTATTCTCTACATGTAACTAAAAACGAAAATAGACATCTAGAAACACTAAATTCACTGCTATCTGACAGAAGGCGTATCGTACGACCCTCGTAACGAAACTAGCCGCTGTGACGGGAGTTAGATTGTTAACAGTACAGAATTAGCTGTTCCACTTTAAAATGTTAAATCGCAATGAAATTATGTGCCGTCGCTGAATTAATTGAATGAACAGGATGAGCATTTGTATTTCCTAATTACTTACCTTCTAGATATTAAAGATAATAATTAAGAATTAAAAGGGGTTAAATTTTAACTGTGTTATTTACTAGTACAAAATAAAAAATAAAAATAATATTATATATAATATTAATAAACCTAAAATATAATATTATCTATGCAGAATACTTCTTTTTAAAAAAGCTATTGCCTATTTGATTAATCGTTACTTCCATGTCAATATGATATAAGCTATTTTTTTAGTCTATTTACGTGTGGTCTGTCTAGTTGTTACGCAATTACGCCTAAACCATTTAACGGGGTTTTGGTAAAATATGGTACAGGATTTTCGTCGCGCAAATATAAGGATTTCTACGCAAACGGAATTGCGGCAACGTCTTAACGAAAATAAAAAAGAATTTTCACCAAGCCATCCTTATTTTTTCTTACAACAAGATGATTTTTTCTTTTCCTAACATGTGACAGTGGTGACTCGTTACATCGCCACGCACCACGTCAATAGACCGTTTGATGTTTCACATAATATAAGGTGGAAAGATAAAAGATAACAGAATCTTCTATCTCCTATTGTCCATGCGTTACGCAATCGGCCAGTACTGACGTGGGGGAAAATGCAAATCGCTTACATAATTGCGATCAGATTGCACCCACTAGTAGGCGTGGTTGGTGGGCGGGATCCTAAATTCAAATTGCTAGCTACGATTCACGCGATCTAGCCTGATAAAAATCTTATTTAAAAATAAACTAACGTATTCAATTGTTACCGTTTAAAAGCTATAGTTACCTCGATAACACAAGAAGTTGTAATCCTCACTTACCCTTTTCCGAGGAAATTTTCCAAAAGGTTGAAACGCGGGCGAGCCGTGCTTCAGCGCGAATGGGCCGGCTAGGCCGGATATACCACGGCCTCGATTAAAACCGGTCTGAAATAACGCTTGCGTTGTTGTTTCGCCGAGTGAGTGAGGTTACCGGAGGCACAAGGGGGTTTGAGGATTTTAAGGAGCAGGAACGCAAGTGCGCAACACTGTAACTCCTCTGGTGTTACGAGTGTCCATGGGCGGCGGTAATCGCTCGCCATAAGACAATCCATTTGCTCGTTTCCTGGTTCATTTTCTTAAATAAAGGATTACCTTGCGCAAAATAACTAAATTTTTTCTAGGAAAGTCTACATATAAATTTAACAATCATCTTTTTCTACTTACATAAGTATATAATATATATTGTTTTGAATATACGATATAAAACGAAAGCTTGTGCGTACCTGCTTGTTAATTTTTAAATCAATTGGTATGGCTTATAAAAATGTCATTTAATATTATGTACTTTGGAATCGTGTTGTAACAAACGTATTATAAATTACATGTAATGAATAATATTACTTAAATTTAAATAAAAAATGTGATCATTATTCAATGGTGTATACAAATATTGAACAATTTCGATGCTTGATATTAATTTGAGACACGCGATTGCGTGATTTCCATCACTTAGGCTACCTTTAGGACTCAATCGGTTAAGTCAATAAATTGATTGCCATAATAAAACGTCATTAGTCATTGAAAGTAGTGGTTAAATCACCTTAGATACTTGCGTGATAAAACGCTACTTGTGTTCGCACGCGAACACTTTTTTCTTCTTTTTTTTTAAATTTTTGCCCCAAGCACTTTATAAACATGGCCCGTGCACATTGGCTGTGGCATATTGTGTGAATTATATGGCATTTTAATTTTATCGTTACATAAAATTGTTACACTTGAGCATTTTTGTGCGTGGTTGTATTTATAGATCCTATGGGCTACGATCTTTTGTTTTTAGTTTTACAAAATACATGACACGCTTATTAAATAAATTATTATAATGCTACACAACTTACACATGATTTTGATGCTTTATTTGTGTGGAATTGATGTGAATTGTGATTTGTGAGTGAGTTGTTGTTGGTTAGCAATCTACGAGGGAACTAAATATAGGAGTAAATGAACACGGAAGAAATCATAAATGGTACAATATTAAATTGAGTTCTCCAAAAAGTGTGACCACTTATAATAATATACTTAATTGTTTATTTTACTTTAAATTGTCATCAATAGCTTACAATAATATGTATTTAACCCAACACGACCAAGAGCATGTCAGGACATGTCTAAGGAAGGTTCCGTAACTATTAACGCGTAAAAGCTTTTTTTTTTTCAAATTACTTCAAAAGCTACTGTCCGATTTCATTCAAAATATTTTTTTCTAAAAGGATTTAACATGATCGTATAGCTCAGGAAATTGCTAGTTTCTTAGTTTCATAATTTAGAAATGCCCCCCCTGGCACACTACTTTGCAGCTAAAAAGCTTGTAAACTACTTTGGAGGTCGACGTCATATCTCAAATCTTGCCTTTATTTATAAATACCTATATGTATCGTCAACGATACACTTGATGCGACGGAATGAAAAAGAATCATCCCCACTTCACTTGTATGGGGAGCTACCACTGAAATACAAAATTATAAGTTCTCATTATATTATGATTCCAAAAATAAAGTCTAAATGCAATCAATGCAAAATTTTGTCGATTTATATCCATTATTACCTAATGAAGTTATGGACAAAGCGAAACTATAAGGGTTCCTTGTAGTTACTACGGAACCCTAAAAATGCGCATAATGAACTTAAACAATCTTGATAATTTTCAATAAAAGTGTACGTGACATACGCTACGACTCAATCTAGCGCCGAATTCTCACAGCGCCTGAGAATTTCAATCAGGTGAGTTATTTTAATGGCGCCTATACATAATTCCCACTGCATTACGTTATTACTATAATTTCATTGTTTCACCGATCACCGTGTACGTTCGGGTCTATATTTATTTGCAGTGATAATCGTGGGCAACTGCCGTGTTACTTTTTTTGATATTTTATTACTTTGTTGTGAAATTCGTGTCAGTTTTTTTTTAATATTTCGCATAAATTCGGTTTTTTTTATTTTTCTGGTCAGGTTTTATCTATACTTATCAAATATGAGTTCTTACCTAATTGATGTCAATAGTAAAACTTATTTAGATAAAAGGTGGAGACAAATTCTTGATTCCAAACTTACACGTCACATCTAAAAATAAGTTTCAGATATTATACTATACTGATCTATCTTAGATTAGAAATAAGACATTAAACTTTGCTATTCACAACATAAAATATTAAATATTTTTTTATTACTACTATAATATCTTACTACTATCATAAATCTAAGAGTTTGAGAGGCTAGATGGATGAATGTTTGTTACTCTTTCACGCAAAAATAACGAACGTATTTTAACACTCTGGATTAACATATAGGCTACTTTTTATCCCGAAAAAGTACTGTGTGCCCGTGGGACACTGTAACTACGCGGGCGGAGCCGCGGGTAAAAGCTAAAGCATAAGTTCATACTAAATATGTTATTTATTACTAATAAATGTTTTTGTATATGATGTAAGTAAACAAAACCTATATTTGTTTACTTATTTACCAATATTTTTTTTATTTTTTTAGATGTATCTAATAATTACTAAACTACACATAAAATATATTTTTTTAAATTTACCAATGCCTCAATATTTCTGAGTATATTAATGAAACTAAATAGTTTAGATGTATTCATCATCGCTATTACAAAATCACACAAATACATTTCGAAAGCAGATTCGTCTTATCGCTAAAAATAAAGCGGTTTACCAAAAACTAATCAAAGTATCAAAATTCTTCAAGCGCATTATCATATCCTAATAAAATAATGTGCATTATGAATGGCCTCGTTCGTGGGAAGAAATTTCGCAGAGAAAAGAAATAAAAATAATTATAAGACGCATTCCTGTTGTACTATGTCGATTATGGTGCATTGAGCTAATATTTGTAAAGAGTTGCTATAACATTTTAAAGTGTATTTTTGTCTAAGAAACGTAACATTGTAGGAAGTATATTAAGTAAAAATAATGGTAATTTGTTGTAAGTTAATTAAAATTAACCCATAAAAAGGGGTTAGTTTGATACACATGAAAAAGTTGCTCGTCCATAATAATATTATTATGACATCATATCGATGATGAATAAACTTCAAACATTCAAAATGTGACTAAAGATTATTTACACAATGGTTTTTAAATAGTAAATAAGTATGACTACTTATTTACTATTCATAGTTATTTAAGAAGATCATTTAAATGACCAATATATTTAAAAAATAACTTTGCTAATTTTCTTAAATAAAATGCTATTTTAGGTTACTAAACTCCATTTAATATTTGTAAGTTATAACAATACAAAAGTTAATTTACTTACTAAATTACTTAAATGAGCCACTATCAATAAGTGAATCTAGAAAAAATCTCCAGCTTAAGCTTCACGCGAGAAACTTTAAAGTATCATACCGGTTTCAACTAAAACTAGCGTGCTGTCGTTAAAAAATATGAAATTTTGTTTATTTTAATTTGCAACTAAAATACCTTTTTTTTTAACATAAAAAATTACCAAAAATATTGTAACGTGATTTTATAAAAGCTAGCCTCCCTGCATAAAATTCTATTACATGATAAAATTGTCCAATTCGAACCAGAAATTAATAAATAAAGTAACTTTTTATTTGTAAAAGACCTTAAGGGTAATAAACAACTTTATAATTATAAACAACTTCATAATTTTTACCTTTATTTTATTATTTAGTAAATATTTTTCGGCTCTATGTAGATCCCGTAGCACATTAAGTCGGTTCCGATGCGCACGCGCTGTGGGAGTATTATTTCACGTTTCTCGGTGATTAGAATAAACTATACAGTACCTACATTGTTTAACCAAAACATTTTTGATAATATTACCATTATTAGGGACATATACGCTGCATGTTTTATAACAATTAGTGTACTGCGTATGTATGTTCACCAAATTTTATTATTTTGGGACTTAGAGCACGAAATTTCAATTTCATAAAAAGTGACGTTAGCTTTATATTTGAGATTTTCTTTAGATGTAGGTAATATTCAAAACTGGTGCTATGGGTTTTTATTACAATTTACGTGCACCATCAACAGGTAAGTCTGTTCGTGGTGTAAATTCGGATACGTGAAGAAAAAACTTTGGAGCACAGTTTTACAGGGCTAATTGAGGAGTATAAAATTTGGTACAGTTAAAATGTATGCGGATTAAGTTAATATTTTAAAAAAATCTTAGAAATACATCGTCGTTTCAGCCTGGTGTCGTCCACTGCTGGACATAGGCCTCCCTCATAGATCTCCAGTGCGACCGGCCGTTCGCGGCCTCTATCCACCGACCCCCTGCGACTTTCCTCAGGTCCACCTGGTGGGAGGCCGTCCTAGGCTTCCACGTCCAGTTCGTGAACATTTCGGCGGGCGTCGGTTCTACGGGCCATATGTCCAGCCCATTGGCACTTCAGCTCGCTAATGCGCTGGGCTATGTCGGTAACTTTAGTTCTGCTACGGATTTCCTCATTTCTGACACTATCACGTAGAGAGACTCCGAGCCCTCACCAAAGGCTCTTTGAGCGACATAGACTTTTGGAAGCTTAGAAATACATACAATTAATTAAAATAACAAAAACACACTCAACCTCAGATTATTAACACACTAATATTGTGCGTTACCTGTTTGTCAATCTGTCACAACATTTCCTTTTTTTTATCTTAGAGGCTTTTTTATTTTATTTTATTTATTATCTTAGAGGCAAAACATCCCATGATCGAACTTAAAAATTGTAATATGAATTATTATGGACGACCACCGGGTGACCTGTAGTACCATTAAATATGTAACGTGATTGTAATTGCTTTTGAGTTTTGACTGTACCGCGTCGTACTGCTCTATAGTTTTTTTATAAAATTGATCCTTATGTCGTTGGCATACAGGTCCTGTCAGAGGTAAAATAACTCTGAACAGACTGTAAACCAGATTCGCTTTAGACACATGTACAGTGTACATGAATTCTTGCTCGATAAGCACTTTAATTTTAAACACTTAAGGGCAAGTCCTTTTGGGGATAAAAATTATATAAAGTAATTTTTAATTGTGAGAGAGGATACTAGGATTTTCGATGAGGAAGTATGAACTTGTCAGATCACAATAATTAAAATATTACGAATTTTTTATAATATTATTTAACATCTTATGACATGGTTGTTATTTTTATTGAATTTTCAGAATTAGCATTTAAATGCTCATTTGCTTATTACGAAAATATTACGTATTTCGTATTTTTTCAAGCGTCATTATATTCTATGGGATATTATTTACTCGATGATTTTTAATCTACATAGTTAATACCTACTGTTTGAAGATTAAGAAGGATTCTCTAATGTCTTTTCATTTCTTACCAAAGATTTCAAAACTAAAGATAGGCTATAACGTACATTTGACAATAAATCATTACAGGAGAAAATGTTATGCCATCTTGATTTTACCATACCACAAATATCAAAATGGCCACAAACAACCCCAAATGTGGGGCCATTTAAGCGCGGACAGTTTTTGCCTCGACATGCATCGTCTAATATATTATATACGAGTGTGTATAATATTATAGACGACTGTCTATGTTTTTTCACAATTTTCGCTGTTTTGGGCTGCTTGCCCTTAAGGACTCCAGCGACCCAGTGCCCTTGCTCAGGATTTATCGCTCTGTGCTCAAGTGTTTTACAATAACCCTGCCGTGATCGGTCCCTTAACCCTGCAGTGTTCGGTCCCTTTGAACTCAGTAATTTCAATAACCCGTGTGGTTTCTGAGGCAATAGATCAACGTTTAGCTTCTTAAGGGTTAAATTAAATGAAAGTACAGAGTATGGGATCATTAGAACGTAGTTTCGCTGCAATCATGCGACATTATCTATCATAGATTTTGATTTAGTTTTGTGAGTAAGCAATATCGTAATTTCTGCTTTAACCCTACTAGTATTATTAATGTGAAAGTTTGTGAGGATGGATGGATGGATGTTTGTTAAAACATATGCTACTTATTGTTCCGTAGTCCTAGTTCATAATAAAATTAGTATTAAGCATTTGTCACTGCCCACTGTCAATTTCTTTTTTAAATATTATATAGACTGTGTGGTCAGCAGTGGCGAAGCGTGAGTTCGGGGGAATGGTAAGCCCGAATCTGCGTAAGCTAATATCTATTAGGTCATTACATATGAAATTGGCATTTTGTAAAGGAGGAACATAAAGTCGATTTTTCTTAAACATAATATATTTATTTAATCAAAGTATATACCATTGCTATATATGCACTTTTGCCATCTCATAGGTTTAAGATTAAGTGAGATTCCTTTACTAAAAAAACATTCGGACAGGAATCAATATAATCTCGGAAGTCCAAAGCAGTTGTCCCATCGGAGTTGAATTTTTTCCCTTGCAAGAAGTTTCCAAATTTCGAAAATATGGTAATCTGTTTGAGAAAGGTCCGGGGAGTACGGTGGATGTCTTAGACATTCCAATTGAAGCTTCTCTAATTTGGTAGCCGTCTGTTGTGCAGTGTGAGGTCTAGCGTTGTCCTGAAGCAGCAGTGACCTAGAGCGAATGACCAACCTCGGAGCAGCTAGCTTTTCCATCATGATTTCCAGTTGCTGGCAATAGACATCTGCCGTAATCGTCTGGTCAGATTTAAGAAAGTTGTGGTGAACGACACCGGCACTAGTCCACCAAACGCTCACAAGTAACTTTTTTTGAGTCAATTTTCGCTTAGGGCAGGCTTTGGCTGGTTTGCCAGGGTTCAGCCATTGCAATGAGCATTTCCGATTATCGTACAGGATCCACTTGTCATCACAGGTAATGATTCCATTTAAAATCCCTTCATTATTGTGCCGGTTGAGTAATGTAACGCAGCAGTCGACGCGCGTTTGTCGGTTTGCTGTACTCAATTCATGGAGTACCCACCTTTCAAGCTTTTTCACCTTCCCAATTTGCTTCAAGTGAATTAAAACAGTTTTATCACTAACACCGCAGCCTGGAGCTAACTCGGACGTGGTTTGCGATGGATCCGCTTCAACAATAGCCTTCAATTCTTCATTATCAACTTTGGTCTCCGGCCGTCGCCAGGGCTTGTTCTGCAGGTCGAAATTTCCAGAACGAAAACGTTGGAACCAAAAACGCACTGTATTTTCTTTTTCGGCACCGCCGTCATACACATCATTAATCCTTCGAGCCGTTTCTGCACCACCGGTGCCACGGTGGAACTCGTACTCGGAAAATAATACGATATTTCAAGTTTTCCATTTTGTAAACAGAGTGACGCAAAGAAAAAACCAAAAGAGGAAAAAACAAATGAATTACGGTTTTCGAAACACAAATGCATGATTAAATAGCGGTATAAATTTGAAATTGGAATTCCTACCAAAGAAGATATATTTGAGATCAAAGTGGCCAGTACGACAAAACGCGAATTTCATATGTAAGGATCTAATATTACTAGATGTTGCCCGCAACTTCGTGAGCGTAAAAGTTAATCCCGCGGAAACCGTCAAATTTTCCGCGATTGAAAGTAGCCTATATCCCTCCTCGTAGTCTACTCTATATTTGTTAAATATTTCATAAAATTGATCCAGTAGTTTCGGAGCATATTCAATGCAAACAAACATTCCTCTTTAATATATTAGTATAGATATATAGATAAATAGACTGAGTGTTTAGCAGTGGCGAAGCGTGAGTTCGGGGGAATGGAAAAGCCGAATCTGCTTAAGCTAATATATATTATAGATAAATCATATTCATAAGGGAGTTGTATAGACGCCTCGTTACTGGTGCTCAGCATTTTAGAAGTCTTCTGAAATTAATCATGTTACTATTTATGTCCCGACAGCAAGCGACTGATCATGACACGCCATCGTTATAATAACACGAACTATTGTTCGTTCTTATGAGGACGATCAAACCACTAAACACAATTTTTCTCGTCTCTACAAAGTTTTTATACTACGAATTGTACACAATTTCTTGGAAAATTTACCACGGGATCAGTTTGACGTGGATGAACAAGAATTGGTCTGCAAGAAGAGTATATTTCACAGTGTACTAGGAGCGAATAAGTCAGAGGTCGGAGCGGGCGTTCGACAAAATGCACTATTGTACTACATAACAAAGGCTTGAGGCCTTGATAGTAGAACGTCGTATCTGAAAGTTTTTTGGTTTTTCTATACTTCTATACTATAAAATAAAATTTTAAAGAAGCAAGATTTGACTGTTTGCACTGAATAGGCTCCGCAACGACTAAAACTATTTTTATAAAATTTGGCACAGATATAGCGGAAACCACGGGAAAGGACATTGGCTATTTTTTATCGCGTTGAAATATGCGATGCGGGATTAAATATTCATACGGGACTCCCTTTTGCGCGCACGAAGCCGAGGACAACATCTAGTATAATTGTTTTTTTCTTATCGGATGTCATAACATCGAACTGCGATGTTAAAAGTAGACTAAAACATAGAAGTTATACTGTGATACGCTGTATCATAATTAATTAATAAAATAATCATAATTAACAGTTAAAACACATTACTATTAAAGGAACCCTGTGCTCAGTGGTTACTTTATCGGCGCATTAAGAGAACCACGCTACAATAATTTTTACTACTCTATATCAAAACTACCTAAAATTAAATTATGTAGAAAAGAAGAAGAAATAAAATAAAACCATGAAAATAGGGAATTGGATATTTGCTTGTCTATGAAATACCAACATACTTGTTGGGTTTGCTTTACATACTTTTTAGTTTTAAGTCTGTGTTCATAAAGACTTGATAGTTTTACACTCGAATATTAAGTATCTACATCCAATATTTTAAATACTTACCTAAAAATAGATCTAATTTTCAGGTTAAAACCTATATTATATATAGGATAGAGATAGAGATACGAGTATATATAGATAATTCTTGTCTTATCAATAAATATAACATTTCGTAAAATCAATTACAGAAAAGTTGGGCACACTTTATTGCTTATTAAAGATGTTTAGGCAGAAAAAAATCTCAGAGTCAATGGCCTCAGAGGCGCAGAGTTCTTCTCTGAGCTCACAGCTGATTTAAAGATCGCAAATTTTTAGAAAAAATTAATATGAAATCATCTGTGAGTTGAATCAGCTAATTGTCAATCTCAGTAGCGAAGATTCGTTTCTTTACTCACTAGATATTTCTTTCGACATTCAAGATTTTTTCCTGCCTAAACGGCTTTACAGTAGAAAAGTCCAAAAAAAGTGAATATCAGTTGCGTCGCTATACAGTGTCAGCCACACAACATTAGTTGAGGCCGTCGACAGCTCGTTGCGTTTGGCCTCGGGCGCGTATTTGTGAGCATCTACTGCTCTATATACACCGAGGGACTAACTGTTCAGTTGTATTATACACTATATGTTGCTCGCGACTTTGATCCCTAGAAAGTGCGTCTCCAACAATCTACCCCGCAGGAAATATACAATATTATACAAAAATAAGTCTTAAAGGGATAAAAATTTGACTATGTAATATTATTGACTACCTCTGTGGCTCAGTGGTTGAGCTTGTTGGCGCTCAAGCCGGGGGTCGCGGAGTTCGAATCCCGCCGAATGAATAAAAAGTTATTCCGTGTTCCTGAGTCATGGATGTGTATTAAATATGTGTATAATAAATGAAAACCGTAACACAAGTTCTTCGAGAACTTATTACGGGACCAGACTGACGTGGTGTGAAGCGTCCATAGATATTATTATTATTTCGTTACGTTTTTTTTCATTTGTTTATTTTAATAAAGAAACATATTACATGAATAAAAAATTAAAAAAAAAAAGAAATATACATTCGATGAAATTGTACTCTCCTTATACCGTATGTTGACTAAAGGTCAAGCAGGAACAATTGATAACAAATTATTCGTAGCGTTATTGAATGAAAATTGAAGAGACTAAGTAATGATTTTCATTAAAAAAATTCGATAACGCAACGAATATTTTGTTGGCCCGACCCGACACACGTAGTTTTGTCTTAACTATGTTTGGAATGAATAAATAACCTACAACCAAAAATCTACCCAGACATCTACACCAACTATTACAACCTACATATCTACAGATACACCTAAATCTACACATAGAAAGGTAGGTTTCTACGTACCTACCTACTATAGATACATATACGCACCTAAAATTTCAACACCAAAAACAAAAAAAACTGAATTCATCTATAAATATTTGACAGTCAAGTGACACTGGAGACCCGAATTTACGCTACGAACGTTTAGTATGCGAAAAATTTAATTCTGGTTTTTATTAGGTATTTTTCTTCACATTTTTCGTATAAGCAAAGTTCAGTGAAGTGATTTAAGGTGTTTCTCACCTTAAATCACTTCACTGAACTTCCACAATTATTTCAAGAATAAAATTAGCCAAGTCGGTGCAGCCGTTCTCGAGTTTTAGCGAGACATTGAAACTGCTATCCATTTTTACATAAAAGAGAACAGATATAATATCAGTGAAAATACTAGTTCCGAAGCTAGCACTGGAGACCGCGAACAACCCGCCCAGTAGGACGACCTCTCGCGAGGTGGACCGACGACCTAAAGAGAGTGGCGGGAAGCGGTTGGATGCGGAAGGCAGAGGACCGGGTATGGTGGCGCGAAATGGGAAAGGCTTATGTCCAGCAGTGGACGACTACGGGCTGACGATGATGATGATGATAATGATAAAGCTAGCACTTAAATCGTCCTCATTGTTTACACACCCGTACTAACCGTCCAGGATATAGCTAAGGCATGGATCTCTCCTCATAACACTAGGACATGTAATCCACTACGATAGCCCACGGCTTTACAGTTCAAAATGTTGCACGTGCCTTATTCTTGAATTTTGGATACACTTTTTCGTATAATAATAAGATAATATCTGAAATCAATATTCAAATTCAGTCCACAGGAAAGTATCGAAGATAATCACGCCGGAAACGGTATTGTTTCCTCTTCTTAATTTCATCTGCTGATCGAGATCCGATTAATATTATAATGTAATACATTTATAAGGTTAAACGACTAAAAAGGCGAAAGGTTGTGTGCTGAATCCCTTCAAATACAACCTTTTGCCTTTGTTGTCGCTACGTGGCAGTTGTAACTGAAAAGCACTTTCAGGCGGTCTTAATTAATAAAAAAAAGGTTATGAATGTTGATCAGTTATCGCTTTAAATAACTTTCAGGTTATCCTTTGCCGGTCTTATTTAATAAAAAAAGCTAACTAATGTGGATGTGTACAAATATGTAGCTATGTACAATATGACGTGAAGTGCCAGTCATAATATTTCGGTATTTCCTCCGTCGGCCACGCAACCGAATGACTAGTAGATTTAAATTACATTTTCGCCATGACGTGATAGCTAAGTAAGGTGTGGCGAGTAATGTTGGAAATATTAGTTTCTCGATATCGATATTAGGCATTATCCTTCACTATAAGTATAAATTATTTCATATAAACAGCAGGTGTTTCATGTCGTCTAGCATGGCGAAACGCCTATTTATGTATATGCCAATACATTTCGCTATGACATACGATTTTAGATATTTATTGGCTCATTAATTAATATAAATGAAATCCTCCAGAAATTATTATATTAGAAAATGTCCTAAACAAAAAGGATATGCATTTTATTTCATTACAATATTTTAGCTTCGCACAATAAATTATATCAAGTTTGTGTGTAAAAATAAATAAAATAATCAAACAGTCTGCTTTTCAATAAAAAATTGCAAATTTTAGTACAAAAATGTTATGTTCAGCTTTACTTGTTCAATATTTACAAGTAAGTACATTATTTTTAAATTTTTCCAAATAAAGAAATAAAATATATTTATCGACAATCAACAGGTACAACATTAGCGCCGTTCGCGTGACCTTTGCTCTTTGGCCGAGCGTCCCGCCACACATGCCTCGCCCGAGGCGAACCCGCCCCACACCTTTTTGGTATCGACAAAAAAATCGAACCTAAAACCTTACATTTGTTGATCATTCGATACGTTTTTTTAAGACTTATCCGTTTACCGATACACCTGGCAATAAAATATCGATATTATTGCGATTGTTTTTATGTTGCCCTCACTAACATATTCGTGAATTGACCAAACTTAAGTATGGCCTTTTTTATCAAAAGTAGATTAAAATTTAGTACTCTACAGCCTACTGCTACACACTCCTAGTCACTTATCACATTTCTTCATAAATCAACTATTGTATATATATATATATATATATATATATATACATAAAGTGTCGGTCATCATCTTCTAAAAAGCATATTTCTCTATAGTGAAATAGATTGTAAATCAAAGCCTATATAATAACTAGCTGTTCCTCGCGGCTCCGCCTGCGTAAATACAGTATCCCACGGGAACACTGTTCTTTTTCGGTATAAAAAGTATCCTATGATTTAATCCGGAGTTTTACCGTTAGTAGTTTTAGTATGAAATAGTGAAAAACATCCATCCATACATCCATCCATACATCCATCCATCCTCACAAACTTTCACATTTATTATACATAGTAGTAGGAAGAGGAAAGATTTGTTTGTTAGTTTGCATTGAATTGACTCCGAAAATACTGGACCGATTTTCATGATATTTGGCACAGACATATAATAGATCACTTAGAAGGACATGTGTTACTTTTTAACGCGACAAATGTACAGTTTCCTTGCGTGCACGCACGAAGTCGCAGGCCAGATCCAGATAAAAACATAAGTAAAAAAAAATTTACAATAGGACTCTTTTTATGTTTTACTATCATAGTCCTACTACTACTATAAATGTGAAGTTTTGTGAGGATAAATGGATGGATGGATAGATGGTTGTTTGTTACTCTTTCACTGACTGACAAAACTACGAAGGCGCCTTTGATGAAATTTAGTATGGAAATAGTTTCGGCACTGGATTAACACATATGCTACTCTATTTATCCCGAAAAATTACAGTGTTCCCGTGGGATACTGTATTTACGCGGGCAGCCGGCGGAACCGCGATCAAAAATTTCTAGCACAATAATTATGATTATCATTAACCCTTTTATTAGAAAATTTACATCATTTACGTTCATTTCATGTCACTTTAAAATATATATCTACTAACGTTTTATGTTAAAAAGGAGTTACCCAATTGGTGGGTTAGGCATAGACCAGCGATCCGCATTCTAAACTCATGCGTACAATCGTAAAATACTCGTACATATCGTATTTATTCATAAGATACCCTTTATTACATCACAAAACACAATAGTTTTTATTCCATACACCTTTTCACCTAATAAATCGTTTGCCAATGTGATCATTAATACGGGGCCAGACTGACGTGGTGTGAAGCGTCCATAGATATTATTATCATCATATTGCTGAGTACCGACTCATTGGATAAACACAAATGCCACAAATAAAAAACTAAAGTAGCATACATTCCTTACTCAAAGTCAACTCAATTAAAACTTAATTCCTACAAAGGAGTCGATTAAAATTATCGACATTTACTCGATTTACACAATACAACAATCAGGCCTCCTCGAACAACAAAGGACCTAACTAACCCCGACCGGTGACTATTAAAATTTAATGACATGATTTATTCATAAAAAAACATACAAGAAAAGGGTACGTCCATTTTTCATAACGCAGTTGGTAGCGAATGGTCCGGATAAAAAATGCCCAACAGACCGGCCGGACCGACTTTATGAAAAAGGCGGCCTTTGTCGTTAGAATTTATCTGCGCTTACCTGTTGATACCCAGCAGTGAATAAAATTATAATATTCCATTTTTCTGGATATATGTTGCATAATTTGTGGGGATGTTGAAAGTTATGTTTTGAGTTTTGTTTGTTTTGATTATTATTCGAGTTTTGTGAAGTTCTTATAATAAAGATTAAGAGGTGAGTTTAACACATTGATTTTGTGCCTACATGTAATTGCATCTTTGTTTTGTTTCTATCAGTAATTTTATTCTCAGGTCACACCTGTCACACAAACAGATAAGGAAAAGATTGTTATTTAAGATACATAGCTTATTGTATATTATAATTTTTTTTATATAATATACCGAATACATAATAATATAATAATAATTGCGTAGTATTTTTTGGGTCATTACTGTAATTATGAAATAAAACTGTAGATATTGCTAAAAATTGCTTTCCTTTTGCTCGTGGCTCCGCCCGCGTAAATACAATATCCCACAAGAACACTGTACCTTTTCGGGATAAAAAGTAGCCTATGTGTTAATTCAGAGCTCAAACTACTACCATACCAAAATTAATCAAAATGCGATCAGTAGTTTTTGTGTGAAAGAATAAACATCCATCCTCACAAACGTTTACATTTATAATATTAATAAAGTATAAATATTTATATAATTACTCCCGTAAATACTTACATAGCATATAGGGTTGTGCAATTGCATCAAGTTTAAAACAATTTTAATAAAATATAGAGAAATGGCTTTCATAAGTCAAAACTTTCGTGCGCCGTACTGGTTATAATAATATTTGGTCATTTTCTTGGTGGTAGCCGTCCCGTTTATAATATTTTATAGAAATCAACAAAATCGAGAACATTAGGGGCCATACATGAGAGTTCTCGTTTTTATAAGATATTTGTTAACCTTTCAGACTGTTACCATTTATAAAGCTTTGTTACCTTTATACACTTTGTTACTTTATAAATATTGTAGTTTAGGTAGATAATTTATTGTGTTTTTGTTTTGTTTATGTTATTGAATAATTACTACATTAAGTACTAAATCAGGGTAGTTATAAAGAGTTACATAAATTAATCATTGTACAGTCACGTACGCTCACATAGCTGTCTGTAATAATTATTTTTTTCAATTTTTGGGCCTGTTTCGCAATCTTCTAATACGCGTCAAATAGCTTAATTGGTTGTCGTTGCTTACTTTATATCGATCTACAGAGAAAAAACATGCAAATAAGCTATCTAACACCCATCAGTAGATACAACATGCCCATTAATGTTACAACTATCGAACACTTAAAACTAAGTAGGTAGGTATCATGCCTTAAGTAGTCGCAATATACTATTATCTGAAACGATGTATCCAAGAGTTTCCAAAACACCCTCAGACTGACAGTCGCCATTCGCCAAGCAAAACGCAAATGGATAATTTCTAGGTGCCAAAAAAAAACTAAATTCGTAAAGGTCATCATGACTAAGAGTTCCCATGTCACCATACATTGTGTGGAATAGTAGCGAATGACAGTGGCAAAGGAATGGGATAAACTTTGAACAAAAGTTTTTTTTTTGTGAAATTGTTCTTTTTGTAAAAAAAATTAATAGCAGAATTTATGTGAAATACCACCTGTCACTAATTACCACCTTTTGGCGGCGATGGCTTTTGTGATATCAAAATATGTGAGTATTATGAGATTTTCGAAACGGGGGCTCCACGGGGTATCTACATAAATATAATATTTTTTGTTTCTTTTCTTACGCATTATTGAAAATTTCCTTTAACGTACCGTAAATATCACTGACATCGTGTAACTGTTGTGGAATAAAGTATCATATTACATTTTATTAATGCGTGAAGCAAACACTTTGTACCCCTTTCTACGAAAGATCATGCAAACGGAGGAGTATGAAATTTGGCACAGTTAAAATTTATATGAAGGAGGAGTGAACTGCACTAATATATTTTTATTATAATGCCTAAAATGTATTAAATTAATAAAAATAACAACACACACATCCTCAAATTAGTAACGCAACTAATTTGAGGATTTGACACAATTTTGTCACACGCTGACGTTTGTCAATCTGTCTGTCGCATTCCATAGATAACATTTACAGATTATTTTGAGCAAAGAGTAAAAATAAACCTTATAAAGTTGAAACTTAAACATTATAATGGGTGAATTTCGACAACGGCCGTGGGAGACCATTAGTCTACTTTATTATATCTCAATTGGTTTTGATTTTTTTCTCTAGAAAAATTGTTTTATATTGATCTTCGTTCTCTAGTTATATTTTCTAATACGTCGTCACTTTAACGTTCTGTACAAGTAAGATAATAGATATTTAGTCTGGTATGTAATAATATTCATAAATATAAATATTGCTCCCTCTAAGATGGGTCATGCTTAATCATCATCAATACATAATTCCGAATTAAAAATAATTAAATCCAGGTTTAATTATAGCAGTTCAAATTTTTCCAATTGCTTTATATAATTAACTATATTTTATCCAAACTAGATTATTCTAAATTAGTGTGGTATCTACAAATTAACTTTTGTTACCATGAACTTTACCAATCACCGTGAACTGGATCTTGACCGATCCGATCTAGAAACCGACGATTTAAAACAAAATCAATCACAATATCCAAAATAAATGATTGATTCGAATATTGATTGAATAGATACATAATATAATAGACAGCTGACCCGCGACCCATGTCGACAGATGTAGGCGTAGACACAACATGACCTAATGCGTTGAACTCTCGATGGAATAACAATACTTTAAAATGTACCAAAGGTATTAAGAAATGATTCATACAATCTTCACCTGTTCTAAGTATATTAGGTTTGATATTTCATGTATATTTTATCGATTCAAATATTCTAGAATCAATAGAATGTCTCGTAGTAAGTATTTAACATGTGGCGCACGGGCTCCCCTGAATGGGAGTATTATGCTGGAGTTTGCCACGTTAGCTTAAAATTATAATAAAATTCCTTTCACTTCATTCATTCCAACACCAGCACATTCCTTTCATACTGACATAGACATGACGAAAAGGAAATCAAGCTAAGCTTTTGTTTCAGATATATGTTGTAAGCGACTTCGTAACGCGAAAAAGGAAGTCCCCGAAAAAAAAAATCGCGATAAAAAGTGACAAAATATGTCCGTACTCGTGGTCTATTAGTGCCAAATTTCATTAAAATCGGTCCAGTAGTTTTGACTTGACTGTTCTATAATCTACAGTCTACATCTTTTTGCGACGCCGGTTAAAAACTGAAACACCTTGACGCTCAAGCTGCGGTGAAGTCTACTTATTTAATTTACTAGGACCGCAATAAGCATTTCCATATTAACATTCCTGGTACACCACTCATACAATTTTTCAGTGTCACCATGTAGGTAGCGAATGAAATAGTGCAGAATGACTAGAGGGCATTCTCTAATGGGTTTTAGAAATGTGTTTTCATGGCCCCTATGGATACCTGCATAAGGGTGATTATCGAGTGGTGGGTTTCCGGGTTAAATCGTGTAGTACCCATTTGGAGTTTCGGTAGTAACAGCAGGGTTCCCCTGATTGGAAGTGCAATACGTTACTCGGTCACTAATTCTAATTGGTCGATATATTTTTTGTAATTGAATCATGATCAGCATCTTTCTGTTCGCCTGGTTATCTGTCGGGAAATAGTGATGTTAATAGTGATTAGTGTAAAGGAATAAAGCATTTTATTTAGTTTTAGCCTTTGTACACTATCGTTATATCTAGCTAGGTATTATCCCTGGAAACTGCGCATTTTTAAGTTATATAATATGTTTTTTCTTCCGTTGTGCAACAATAAATCAATAATTTCGTAAACGTCAGGCTGAATGGCAGAATGGCATGCTTAATATTTTTGCGTTGTTCGGAAATTAGGAATGTGGTGGGTTCTAATACTACTTCTAAAGTGTTTTCTCTCTCCTGCACCTTCTATACTTCAAGCGGACAAGCCGAACCACGACCGCTTGAGTTACATGAGCAATGCCAGATATGCTAGAGAGATTAATATTATTAAAATTTTTAGATTTCAACTTTTTAGGGTTCTTTTACCTCTTAGATATTAGATACGCAATAAGAATATGTAAATTTTGTCTATGGAATGTGAAAGAAAGATTGACAATTGTGTCAAACCAACGCCTACTGTTATTACACAAACGCACGGTAGTGTAAGTGACGTATTTCGATTTTATTTATTTATTTATTTTATTTTATTGAAACTTAACGCACAAACATGTACAAAGGCGGACTTAATGCCTTCGTGCATTATCTACCAGTCAAACTTTGGGCGTTACAGGAGCAAAATTATATAGGTGCCGATTTTCGAAGCATTATTTTAAAAAATATATGCCAATTTTCATACTACTCGGTTCACACAATTATCGTAAAGCTGTACTCAAAGTTTTTGCTTCACGTATTAATAATATGTATGTACGATTTTAATGTCGACTTGCTAAACAATCTATTTTATTCGACACTAAAATCATTTTCATCTTATATCTTAAAGCTCGGTGTGGATATATAGCTCGGCCATAAGCGACCGTGGCGCGACAACATATTGATACATATTTTCATCCATTTAATATAATATATAGATATAGTGTATATCTAAATGTTCGCGGCAACTCAAAATGCATGACTATTGTTTGGCGAAGCCGGTCACGGCCGATAGCGGCCCGTCTGCACCGAGCCTTAGAAACCAACAACCATAACGCAGTTCTTGTCAATGGAGAAATCAGTGACTCTCTACACTCAAATACTGGCATGCCGTGCAATTAGTATCTGCAGATTACAATGTGCAAACGTTTAATACATTAGCAATAAGGCGGGGCACACGCTAACTTTTTTACAAAGCCGTTTGTAGCCAGACCTCTTACGTTTACTCCTTTTTGGATTTAAGAAGATAAATTCGTTTCGAACTTGACGAGTATTTGGAATTTCTATTACTTGAACTCCAAAGGGGAGGAGACGACGAAAATTTATTTATTGTGGTGAAGCTAATAGAGATGAGATTCCTTCAGGATCATTAAACAGCCAAGCGGCCGCATACTGAAACTCAAAATTAAGAGCCCTCCTATTCACAGGCTGTGGCTGTCTCTGCTAGCCGGGACAAGGACAGCATGTGCCTTGAGCATCACTTAATTTAACTATCGTTCCAGAAGTCGGCCGTAACTTAGTTTTGCTCACGGGTTGAGCCTCTAAGTTCACCAACAACAAGTCCGATTATTGATTTTTTTGACGAGAGATTGTTTTGACATCTTTGGCTCACTTTGCGCTGACCGCATTGGTGCTTAAGCCGGAAGTCGCGTGTTCGAATCCCGCCAAGGGAATAAAAAGTTTTCTGTGTTCCTGAATCATGGATACGTATTATATATATGTATTTTATAATAAAAATCTTAAACATAAGTGAAGTATGAAAAGTATTAAATAAATATCCGTACTCTGGTACCCGTAACACGAGTTCCTTGAAAACTTACTATGGGTCCAGATTGACGTGGCATGAAAGCTTCCATAGATATTACAATATTATAGTCGGTCTTGATATTTTGACCTCCAAAAAAAAATTTTTTTTACCATCCACGCTAATATATAGAAAAAAAAATGCCACTAACATGTGCGCCCGGCTTTACGTGTATCGCGTGAAGCATCCTCGTCAAGGTATCGTATAACAAGTAGATAAACATTCCCTAACTGTACGCCGCGCCGTGAATTATGTGCGACGTAACATAACGTAAGATTAGATTTACATGCTTTATACGCGGTATCATTTTATACAAAGTATTCTTAGTCAATTGACGACCTCTGTGGATCAGCCGGGTGTCGCGGGTTCGAATCGAAGGAGCAGACAGTTTTTCTGCGTTCCTGGGTCATGGATATGTATTACATACTAGATGTCCCCCGAGACTTCGTGTGTGCATAAAAAAATATTACCGCAACCGTAAATTTTGCCGCGATAAAAAGTCCTGCCCCGTAGACTAGTCGATATCTGTGCCAAATTTCATCAAAATCGGTCCAGTAGTTTCGGAGCCTATTCAATGCAAACAAACAAACATTTCCTCTTTATAATATTAGTTTAAATGTGTAGAATGTTATAAAAATCTTACGTTTACGTATAGTTTATAAAAGTATTAAATATACTTCCCGTTATCTGGTACCTACCTGTAACACAAGCTCTTTGGATACTTATCACGGGGCCAGACTGACGTGGTGTGAAGAAGAGTCCATAGATATAATATAATATTATTATTAATTAGGTACGTAACTAGCTTTTGCCCGCGGCTCCGCCCGCGTAAATACAGTGTTCCACGGTAAACACTGCACTTTTTCGGGATAAAAAGCCCATGACGTGTTAATACAGATCTGATCTGAGAGACAATATCCACATTTGCATTTGCTTTTTTCGACTTTTTCTGTACGTAAACATAATCAACATTCAATATAATTTTGACAATCACTAATCTTTTGCTAACAGAATCTCATTTTCATATCGTGTGACGAATCGATTTGAGATTTGCTCAAGTTTAATTGTGTGTTATAAATCTGTGGTTGTTACGACTCGCGTGATTTATCCAGCCACTTCGACCGAATTGCGTAAATCACCCCATTGTAGGCGCGGGACAGTTTATGCGGGATTTAATGAGTCATTCAAACGCAAAAATTATGATACCTCTTTGCGTAATTGTATAATATGAACGTCAATTTACTGTAAGTATATACGTCAATTTAGGAAGGATAAGTATATGTAAAAGACGCCGAGCGTTTCAACGTTTGGGATTAATATTTCATTGTTTTTAACACATCCGATAGTTTTCCTGGTTTTGTATTTTTTTGGCATTAAGTCATAATTTATTTTGACATCATTTAATTTGTCCTAATATAGGCAAAAGTTAGGCATAATATTGATTAGGCATAACTATTTGGCTTATTTACTATAAGCATATTTTTTAAGCATAATAAATAATCATTTTTACGAATACTCATTATAACTTATAAGGCATACATTTGTTTACGCATAATGATATTTGAACATAATTATACTTATACTGCGAACATCAAATGTCAAGAAAACAAATGTGAAACCTCGTCTGCCCTAAAACAACCCTAAAAGTAAGGCAGTTAAGGTGGACACGCGACGAAACTTCGACAGTGGAATTTCTATCTTGACGCTTCTGTTCTGGACTCCATCGCAACGGAATTTCAGTGTAACGCGTTTCAAACTTGCTACTAACTAAAATAATATTGCTGGCAGAATCGTGAATTTCCTTCGCGGAAATTCCATCTGATATGTTTACCCATTATTGTCACTTTTATGTTCGTTCTGACTAATTTTGAGATCCGATAAGAACCAGTTAAAATCTGATATTTTATTAACTGGTATTATCTTCATTTTAACTATCGGGTGACAGATATATTACATTTCGTTGTAATCTATTACAGGTGTCAAAAGAATCCATCAATGTCAACATTATCATCATTGAAATCTTATAAAAAAGCAACTGCAATAATTTACCGACTAATTGCTCACTAATGCATACGTTTAAGACATTGTTAAATTATTATTATACTACACACAAAATTAGATAAATTGTTTGTATTTTGTAGTCGTCAAAATCGTTTTTATTGACTTCTTTAGAATAAAGGTCGTGATCTAAAATTCATACTAATAAAACCCAGAGTCAACAGCAATGAAATTTTCGCCAATGGGCTCACTTTAAATCATAATTTTGTCACCAAAAGCCTGAAATACGCCGGGTAAAATAAGCAACGAAAATCCACAGAAAATGCCACTTTCGTACAAAATGCTTACATAAATGTCTATATATGTAATGTCAAATGTCACTTTGAAGCATAAGACTTAGCAAAAATACTATGTATAGTGTAGTTGTGTCTGTCATAAGCATCTCTATGATATGTATGCATGATACACGTAAATGAAGAAGATACAAAAGAAGCGTTGTTGTATTGGTATTACCACACCAACATAAGAAGGACATGCAAGGACCAAGGCGGCGAGCGCACAACAATAAGTACAGCCATCCTTATGTCTATAGTCTATTAGCATCAATTTAAACGGTTACACGATGATAATGATAAATTATAATTATCCAGACCAATCATTAGCTGCCCACGGTCTATTATACATTTTGTATCATTAGTTCGAGCTATTGTTTGTCTTTAACTAGTGTTTGCTGCTCAATCGGCGCTGACACGAAGTATTAATTGATGTTACAAATGATACAAACTAATGAATGGATTGCACAGAGCAATGCATGTAAAGAGGTGCTAGGGTTTATAAAAATAGAGAGTGATACCCGTAGACGTATATTATAGACCAGGCTAGTCGAGGCAAAAACTGTTCCCACTTAAATGACCCCACTTTTAGGGTTGTTTGGAGTCATTTTGACATTCGAGGTATGGTGAAATCAAGATGGCGAAACTTTTCTTGTATGAAGATTTGTTGTGTCAAATTTACGTCATAGCCCATCCTAGTTTTGAAATAATTGGTGAAACCAAAATAATTTAAAACTTTAAAGGCTTAAAATCTAAGTTTACAGACGCACAGTTATACAAATGTTCACTACATTTTACATAATTCTTTTCTAAGGTTGTTTAATGTTTAATACATATTAAGTAAATTGCTGTACTTCTAAGGTAACCTGAATATCTTTTATAATTTATTTCTTACAAAAAATATAATTAAAAAATAGTAACCTGAGAGACCGAGCTTTGCTCGATGTTTTAGTAGTACGGTAACAGATGGCGATTAAAAATGAATCACAAAAATATTAGTCTGACCAGGACTTGAACCCGAGACACCAATTTCCCAATAACGCAAAAAGTCCAATAACTTATACATTAGGCAACGAAAGAAAAAATATATAAAAACTAAAAAAATTGCGGTTTGTCTCTGGGATAAGACCTAGCTAGACCAACTTTCACTCCCAAAAACCCCTGCATACTTATTTCATGAAAACTGTTGAAGCCGTTTCCGAGACTCTGAATATATATATCATCGTAAAATTGTAAATACCGTCAGATTGCAATATACCTAGCGAGATTGTAAAAATCGAAAGGTTGTGAACCCGAACACACTGCTTAAAAAATTAGCGCGTTATTTTTCGTCACGTTATAATCTAACGAACTGAAACTGTTAAAATACACTCTTCTGTCAAATTGTCAACATGTCTCTCTCGAAATGGAATAAAAAATCACTCACTACAATTTTACGTAATATTTAATGTAACGTTTTATCAATTACTCTGTGCAGACAAGCTCTATCCATCAAAGCTGGCTGCAGGCTCTGTCCACGTGTCTGCCGTGATTGCTCTGCGACCACGTTACCGCTCAAACTTTTAACAGCTACGATTGTGTTCACTTTAAATTAACTACATATTAGTATTTTAATTGTGAAAGTTGAGATATAACAATAGTCGATAGTCGAAGCAACGAACTGTATACGTGTAACCAGAGAGTATACAATATACCACAAGAAAGTTGCATGTTATTCATCATTTAATAAAAAATGCTGTACAATGAAACTGGGCATATAATGTTAACCCATAAAAAAAAGTCCATTTCATCGTTTTGTAAATAAAAATATCAAACCTTTATTGTTTGAGGGACATTAACCAACAGAAGTGTATAAAATCGTTTAACGTTATTTACATTGATATAAAAAACATAATTAACAAGAAAATAATTAACTCCCCCGCCTATTTTTGGCTACCAAAAGCACCCGTTTTAAATTCTATTAAAACTTAATTAAGTTTTTCTCAGAAGTTATAAATTTTAAATGAGCTTTTAGGGACTTGTTGTGCCGTCACTTGTGCATGATAAATGCATGGGACGGCTTTGTGGGACCGATCGGTGAACGATTTGCTAATGGCATTTGTTTTATGAAATTCCATTATACTTAATGTGTAAGATTTTAGTGTGCATTTGGATGTTTGTAGATTTTGGCCGAAATTTATAGAAACTTAGCAGTGATGGTATTTCACGGAAACCATAACTTTTTACCAAATATTATGGTAGGGATATTATATTTTTATCATGTCTGTACAGTGTACTCTAACTCAAAATTTAAACAACAGAAAGCCACAAAATTATCAACAAAAAAAAATTACACCGAGACAAAATTACGTAAACATAACGTACCTCTACCTACCAAAACATACACAAATCTCGAAATTCATTACATTCATTAGGCATAATGAAGAAGTAACGTGTACGACGGCCCTAAGGTTTCTAATTTGGCCTGGACTCAGGAATCTGAGGCCTGAGGCCCAGGCCCATATTTCACGACGGTTTGGGAACACCCGCTGTGCTTCTGAATTAAGTAAAACCCTTCCAGCTCTTGTTTCTTGAAATCTAGTTGGGGTTAGGTCACGTTCACAATATATTAGATATTTGGATTGGTTTCTCTTCTGTATTTAGAGTTGGATGTCCATTTTGAGATATAACTAATGATTATAATATTAAGATGAGATGAAACTTTGATTCAGTGTCAAACACCACAATTGGGAAAAAAAAATCGGCCTAATGCGAATCAGACTCGCGCAAGAAGGGATATATAATAATTGATATATATTTTATTTATGTTTTAAGTATTTTTTGTTATGGCGGATACAAAATTACATCATTTCTGAAAATTTTAACTGTCTATAATGCAATATTTCTACTAACTTCAAGTAAATCCTAAAGGAGGACAAGCTGTAATTTAAATATTTTATATTTCTTCAATATAATATTATGGTTCCGCTGCTTTTCTATTTACACAATTTCTTCTACCGCCTAGTGTCTACCACCGAGTATCTACAGACTTACGAAAATATTTATTTCGCCATTAAGCACACACCCTTATACTCCTTAATAGATGTCTCGGTCCAATTTAATATTTGACGTGTTTTTAATTTACCGAGTTCGCCCGCGGCTGCTGTCGCGCGGCGCGGGCGCATAATATACCGCTCATTACCGCGCCGTATGGAAATTGTGAGTTTAAATGAGAAGGGTTATGAAGGTGAATAATTATCATCATCATCAACAGCCACAAGACGGACCTGCGCGATGTCCTGGACTTTTTATGCTTCCCCCCATAGATCTTCCTTGCAAACTTTCAGTTTGTCGATTCTGATAATTAAATCTTACAATAATTGCGTTAGCATAAAACGTTTAGCGCATTTTGAATGATCCAAACTCCAAAAATCAGTTTATGATATCAATGCAATTTCTAATTCGTTAAAAGCAAATTGAAAGTCTAATTTATATATTCTAAGTAAATATTCTGGTCGTCTGTGAATAATGAATAATTTTATGAAGAGCGTATAATGTATATTAACTACGTAAATTCTTAACAACAGTTCACACACAAGTGTTTATTTTAAGTCGTTTGTATACTAACAATATTATGGGCTACGCCTGTAATAAATATTATTTTATTTTATTATTTAGTATAAGACATCTTAGCACATGAATGATGTATTTAAAGGCAGACGATACCGACACTAAACATAGAGAAAACTATTTACTATTACAGCGTAATCTAGAACATGTGTTTCTGTACGGTTTTTTGGAGAAAAAGGCGGTTTATTCATTGACACTACATGAAAGCATAGTTTGGCGGATCCGCGAATAATTTTGCGTCTGTTCCAATATAAACCTTATGTAGTACGAGTATGAGTAATAAATACAGCCTGACAGCCTTGACTCCTGATAAAATTGACATATAATTGTCTATGCCCTAGTGATGAGAACGAGATTTCAGATTAAATTAATTTTGACGACCTCTGCGGCTCAGTGGTTGGGCGCGTACTCAAGCCTGAAGGCGCGGGTTTGAATCCCGCCAAAGGAACATAATTTTCTACGTTCCTGGGTCATGGATGAGTATTAAATATGTTTATAATATAATAAAAACTTAAATATGTGCAGAGTATAAACTTATTTTTCCGTTGACTGGTACCCGTACCACAAGTTCTTCGATAACTTACTATGGAACCAGATTGACGTGGTGTGAAAGCTTCCATGTAGATATTATACATTTGTATGTGTTTTCGAAAATTATAAAATAAGTTTTTTTTTTAATTTGTTTAATACTTTTAGTTCTGTTGAAACTGAAGAATTTGGACGGACGCCGCGCCCACGCGTGTCAGCGCGGTGCTAATGTACGAATCGCCTTAGTGGTCGTTATTGAAAAAACTTATAAATCATCAAACAATGAATATGCTATCGCCACATCTAGTGTGAATCTACTATTGTAAATGTGAAAGTTGGTGAGGATGGTAGATGGTAGGGGAGTAGGTGGGAGTAGCTTTTTCGATGACATTTGGCATTGTAGTATTTTAGGATTTGGATTATACACGTAGGCTACTTTTTATCCCGAAAAAGTATAGTGTTCCTGCGGGAGACTATTACCTGGGCGGAGACGTGAGCAAAAACTAGTAAATAATATTATTGTTGAAATTCTTCGCCCTACCTTAATAACACCTTGTCCAATGATAAAATTGTGGATTGATGATGAAATTCTTATAATCATCAATGACATGACACCATACACATGTATGAGTCATGTAGGGAACAAGTTCGCGGGGTCACTCGGGGTCAAACGGGCGACTTTTGACCGTTGCCAAACCGCAAACTGTATGGTTTAACCGGTTTTATAGTTTTTAACTTTCACCGTAACATTATTTTGTCGTAATCAAACGAAAATCGCTTAATGGAAAGCAAGGGAATTAGCTTTTATAAATCGAACTGTAGAGTTCTTTATGTATAGGTTAAAAAAATTAAAGAACTATCACATTGCTGAAATAAACTATACCTATCATCTACATTGGCGTGATTAGGTATTCGCCAAACACACCACGCTACCGTCAATATTATATAAAGCTAAAGTATCATTTTATGTTCTGGGAGAATTGCTATCCTAATTATTAACATAAAATTATTACAAAAGGTCTGCCGACTGGTACTTAGTTGCTCCATAGCAACATATTGGTGAAATTGCTCGAAAAGCCTATAAAAATTGACCAATCATTAACTCGTTTCGCTCACAATATCGATACCGTTGATGTTATCTGCGATGCGCCTGCGCCGGCGCAGCCACAATTAACTCAATCACACGCTCGGCCGGCTCACAACATGTCACAGCTTGCTACATAGAGCAGCTCTGTATGTAGACTTGTTGTTGTTAGGTGGAATGTTATAGTTTTTACTAATTATAGGAAATATGTATCTCATGGTACATCTACATACTATAAATCAACACAACTATTTATCTATTTATCTATTTATTTATATATTCAAACTTTTCGGAGAAATCTCCAAAAAACTCATTGAGGCCACCCGAGACCCCAGAGCCGGCACCTACCTGGTCCAGAGAATAAGTATCGCAATCCAGCGAGGAAACTCTTTGAGCCTTCTAGGTACTCTGCCTGGTGGGGACGACCTGGGAGATTTCTTTGTTTTGTAGCATTTTAAGTTTTGGAGTAGTTATTATTTTTTTAGTACTTACCTACTTTTATGGTACAATTGATTTTGTTATCATAACTAGTTTTTAATTCTTCTTTTTTAATATTGTAATGTGAACCTTATGTTTTTAACAATAAATAATTTAATATACTATTTATCTATAAAATCAATATGACTATAAAAGCCGTTGGCCCAGTAATTTTAGGCATTTTAAACCCCAATTTGCGGAAAAATTCCTAGTGATGTGAATTTTTGTATACACCTTTATTACGGGATTGTAATGAAGATGTGAAAAATCGACAACGATATCGTGCCGGCTAAAAAAGTTACAAAGGTCAAATGGTCAAGAAAATCAGTTTTTTGCAAATATCTCGCGACTTATTCCTCGGAGGTCAATAGAGGTCATTATAAAAATTGTTTGTTGTAAAATTACCTACAAAAAATTCCTCTTGCATTTTTCTGTAAAATTAACCGTAGTTAGTACCGCGACTGGTATGTACTCACATGCGGTATCGTATTATGTATATCGTACACCAAGGCGTAAACATTTATTCATGTTTGCAAGCTTCTTAAAAACTTATATCTGATACTTGGGCGTTTTGTGAAAAATATACTTATACTAGCTGTTTACCGCGGCTCCGCCCGCGTAAATATACTATCGAGTATCCCGCGGGAAAACTGTACTTCCGGAATAAAAAGTATCCGGTTAGAAGTTCCGGTATAAATTTCATCAAAATCGGTTCAGTAGTTTTGGCGTGAAAGAGTATCGGAGCGGCGGCGGCTTTTACACGACTCCAAGAAGAACCGAGTACATCGGATATCGAAGAAAAACTACTGAACGGATTTTGAACGGAATACTATATTTCCGGGGATAAAAAGTAGATACTTTTGTTTTAATCCAGAGCCTCAACTACTACTATACCAAATTTAATCAAAATCCGTTCAGTAGTTTTTGCATGAAAGTAGGATATATATGTAGTATAACGGAGCGGTGGCGGCTTTTAAACGACGCCAAGAAGAACGGAGATCTCCGTTACTCTTTCATATGTACATGATAGTAGTACTAAAACATAGGCTACTTTTTATCCCTGGAAATACAGTATTCCCGCGGGATACTCGACAGTATATTTACACGGGCGGAGCCGCGGGAAACAGCTAGTAAAAGTATATTATTCACAAAACGCCCAAGTATCCGATAGAGGTTTTTAAGACACTTAAAAACATGGTCGTGATTTTCGTGACCCTTTGACCTTCATAACTTTTTTAGCCGGCACGATATCAATGTCGCTTTCACATAAAGATGTTTTTTTAATGAATTTTTGTATACACCTTTATTACGGAGTTGTAATGAAGATTACAACTCCGTATTAAAGGTGTATACAAAAATTCAGCGCACTAGGAATTTTTCCGTAGATAAAACCTAAAATCACTGGAGTACATATTAAATCACAATAATATATTGCATCTTTTAATAATTTTACTTTGCGAAATGTAACAGATGACTTGCAATAGCAACATCAGTTCCGTGCGCATCGTGTTTTAGGTCTATTTATTTAAACAAATACAAAACATATACATAAACATAATATAGTACTTGCTGATACCTGCAGCTCCGCCCGCGTGAATACAGTATCTCACGGGAACACTGTATTTTTTCGGCATAAAAAGTTTAAAAAAACCCATGTTTTAATTCAGATCTCAAGCTACTACCATGCTAATTTATATCAGAATCCGTTCAGTAGTTTTTGCGTGAAAGAGTAACAAACATCCATCCATCAATCCATACATCCATCCATCTATCCATCCTCACAAACTTTCGCATTTATAATATTTGTAGGATAGTTTGCAATGATATAGAGCAGCCCTATAATGTGTTGTTGTTAGGATGAATATTTTTAATTAAAGGTCAGATCACGCCGGAACGAGACGATACGGGACGCGGAACCGCACTTTTAAGATAGCGATTCAATATTGAACTTAATGAACTACACAAGAAGATACACGTTTAATGACAAGAGTTTGAATGTCAAATCGCACCACTGCAGTTGCAATGAAATGTGTACCTATCTTCTTGTGTACTAAATAAAGTTTAATTTTTTACCACAATTTTTAAAATATAAGGGCACGTAGTATAACGTCTCCTATCGGTGTGAACTGACCCTTACTTAAAAAAAATCGTCCTAACAACAGCAACATACAGGGTGTTTTAAGTAGTCCAAGCTTATGCTACCAAAAAGTAAGATATTGCACCAAGGTATACCCTGGATCCAAAAGTACTAATCAGAACTCCTGACTTCTTGTAGATACAAGTTTGGGGATTTCCGCGTTGTTTATAGAACTGCAAGCATATGCCACTATGTCGATTACAGTAATCATCATCATCACCACCATCATCAGAATGTGGTACCGACTACAAAATTATGAAGAGAAATAGTTAAAATTTTAGCCGAATTTAAAAGGGCAATTGTTTAGAAAATAAGATTTATTTCGTACTTTTTGTGTATTTTTACTTTGGAATTTTTTGCTTAAAAATTATTAATTTATATACAATTTTTGAGATTTGTGGTTGAAATTGAAGAGCACCAAATGTGAAACCTTGTGCAAGTTTCTTGCGCCCCGTGCGAGTTTATTACGCCGGTTCTTTTCGGCGGGTTAGGGTTGAACCGGTGGTAGCTTTTCTGTTGACTTTCCGAAAGAAAAGCTTGTTAAGTTTCATTTCTAAATAAAAATTTTTTCATTTTCTTTTTTACCCATAAAAAATATAAATCAAATAAAATTTATTTACTTATTATGAAACTGCTACACAAATAATTACAAAATATAATTTTATTAAAAAGGAATGTTATTTAAAATAGCTTAGATAATAATATTATGTTGTGACTCGTGGACGTTAGAAAAGCGTCGGTGTAATAGAGATGTATTGAGTGTTACGTTAGGCGTCAACGCCTTCGCAGCAGCGAACATATTTGAAACACTAAAATATTGTGATACAGTCATTTATTAAATACAATCACAATTACATATAATTCAATTAGATCTATCACACTTAAATTTTCATAACTCTGTATATTTTGGTACCGGTAAGATTTTTTTCGAGACAAAAAACTCAAAGGCGTTTTGATGTTACAAATATTATGTTTTAATCAATTTCATATTACCTTACAGATCATAAATTATTTTGTAATTTTAGGTAGAATTTAATATTCAAATTGGATATTTGAACCTCCTATAAAAATCACACCCGAAGAACATTTTGTGAAAATAAGCAGTATAGTACGATATTAATGATAATTATTTGTGCCTTAATAACATCAAACTCCTACTGGTCAAATGTCATTTCATAAATAATGACATGTAAAAATATAATTTAATATCTTTAATAAAAATTTGATTCGGCAATAAAATCACCTTTTAATTTGAATCAGATTTTGGGAATATCGGTTACGGTGGGAAAACAGAGTTTTGTATTATTTCTGGGGAATTACTTGCTACCATCGTCGTCATTGTCATCATCAACATCGCGATAATCATTTCCACCATCACTGTCAACATCTCAATCGTCAGTTAGGTAATTTTTACAAAATGAAAATTTTATACATTATATCTAGATAAATACTATTCTAAGCTCCGAAACTACATCGACCGATTTCGATAAAATTTGGCACAGATATAGAATAGACAACGGGAAAGGACATAGGATACTAGGATTCTATTGAGGCAAAATATACAGTTTTCGCGGTACTTCCTTTTTTGCACACGAACTCGCGGGGAACATCTAGTACATTTATAAAGTAATAGCAATTTTTTTTTGTTGATGATTTAATGATGATGATGGTGACCGAAGGTATGACACAAATCTGCAGGCTCAATGTTCTAGAATATACCCACTCCTTTCGACCAGTATCTCAATTAAGTACTACATTAAAACCAGTAAGTATCATACAATCTAATCCAATATTTCAAATTTACATACAGAAAACATACAAGTGCACGCTTAGGACGTGTTTGTTGATATAAGACTACGTTTATCCAAGTGAAAAGTACGAGCATGCAATGTTGCAATACGCGTGCGATTTTTCTAAAAAAAAAACTTTTTGAACTTGTTCCGTAGAATAATATACTTTATTAATGCATTTAACAGAAAATTTATGTCATTTACAAATATAATAAATATATCCCAGCCACATCGATTTTGGGGACGGTGGCCGGTTTCATTGAAACCAGGTCAGTTACGCAGGAGCTATTTTTAGAACCCAAGTGTGTGCGCAGTACACGAGAGCACTCTCTTCCTTTACTCCCATAATCCAGTGGGTAGGATAACCGACTCGACTGGCGAGAGATCAGGCGCAGGTCCGACTTTTTACATGCCCATCCGACGCATGGATCAGATCAGATCAGATCAGATCTTTCTTGTCAGACAATCAGGTGATCAGCCTGCATTGTCCTAACCAAACTTGGGAACAACATTTTTTGTTGTTCTTATGCGGGAATCGAACCCACGACCTCCGAGTCGATAGCCAACTCTAACCACTAGACCACGGAGGCTATCAAATATATAATTATGTGTCATCTATATCATTCCAATGATAGATATTATTATTAAAATCTGAAGCTTACCCAAAAAGTATTAATTTGTCCTTATTAACTTGGCGATCACCATTTTTGTGGGATTCGAACTAACAACAATAATATTTGGAACAGTTAACAAATGCGTTAAGGGCCTGTTTCACAATCTTCAAGTAAGTGTCGCAAAGCTTATCGGAAGTTTTGTCGCTGCTTACTTTATATCGAGCGACAGAGACAAAACATGCAAATGAGCTACCTGACACTTCAGATCATCAGTTAATTGTGAAACAGGCCCAAAAAATATTAAAATAATAAATGATTGTGGGTTTAATGTATCAGATAATATCACTCGTGTAAATGAAAGCGAAGTTTGGTGACCAAGTATTTACATGAATTATCATTTATCGTGCTGCGCATACAGCCTTTCTGCCAAATAACCAGCCACAAATCAACTTACTGGTAAATTATTTTTTTATTTAAATTAACAAAAATATTATGATCACGAAAGCTAACGACTTTATTTTAGAATGTAAGTTAACTAAATGGCTTAACATTAGTTTAGTAAGTAACATATTAAATTATAAATTCAGTTAATGTGTCTGTTTTTGTTTTTGGATTCTTTTTGTTACTTATGTGGATGATGGGGTGTTTATAGATTATGTGCTTTGAAATTACAATGATTTTTTATTTTCGTGAGAGAGCTACGCTCCGGCACAAAAGGGGCGGCTCGACCGGGTAAATACCACGGCCTCACAGAAAACCGGCATGAAATAACGCTTGCGTTGTTTTTCGCCGAGTGAGTGAGGTTACCGGAGGATGGCCAAGGATGGGGATTTTAAGGACTGGGAACGCAAGTCGCATAAACCAGAGGAGTTACAAGTGTTGCGAGTGTCCATGAGCGGCGATAATCGCTTTCCATCAGGCGATCCGGCCGCTCGTTTCATGGTTCATTTCAATAAAAAATATATTAAAAATTTACCAAGTAAACTATGCACGTAAAGTGTCATCGAAGGCATAGACGTAGACAGAAAATCTATTCACCATGAGAGAATACTTTTTCAAAGTTTCCACCTACATTTAGGTATGACAGACCTAAAAAACTTATATTATCATTAAAACATTAACATTTATAACGTGAGTAAGATAGAATTGTAATAAATTCTTGGAATGTCACAACACAACACATTATACAAAAACATTTCTATTAAAATCATGTATCTCAGATTAATTACAGATAACATACATGACAAAGCGTTAATCCTGCACGTATTATTTGTGGCATTAAAATAAATCCGACCAAATCGGCTGCCATCGAATAGTTGACAGTAATCATATTACAACAACGGTCATCGTGTCGATATCTGACACCATCTCGTTTCATTTGTCAGGTGATTCAGCGTTTCGTTGTGACGTTCTTAAAATGCAAATTTTTGAAAACGAACAATACGATGCGATCGATCGGCTACGTGTCTCTCCGCAATTGAATTCAGTCGATCACTAATCGATGTCTTGTCTGTGATAAGCTCGGTCGGGGGCCGCGGCAGCAGGGTGCCGACTTACACACAATCCATCGTTAACTTCTTTCTTCCTTTCATTAAGATCATCGTTGTGAATATCAGTCTTATTTACATTAATAATAGAGTCTACATTATGTATTACAGCGTTAAATATTCCATCTTTTTGTACTTAATTTTCTACCGCGCTTTCGTCAGCAATTTGATCTACATTCGTGGTAAACTCACCTTTATTGTCTTTTGTTAGAATTTCGTTTGCATTGTTTCTTGTACTATCATATTTCATTTTAGTGTTGTGTATCGAATTTAACCTCATTACCTATCTTAATACAGGATTTGCCCTTTCGCGCCGGCTAATCATAAATGAGCATGTAAAGTCAGTAAATTATGTTGCATTCGTATTACTTGTGTTACTTTAATCTTATTAAGGCGAGGTTCATTCATAATTAACCCCCCTCGATGTTTATTACTTCTGTATGAGTAGATGAATGCACTGCAGTTTTGATCCGAAATTATTCCTACTTGAGCAAATAGCAAGAATCACTGATGAACAAAAGTAGTTAAACAAAAATTGTTCGAGAGTCGCAATTTCAAAATAATTGTCGCCAATGTCTTCACTTTAAATTATAATATTGTATGTCGCCGAGTTCAGAAGTTATGAAAATGTCTTGCCTATTTAATTTATATAGGTAACCATTTTTTACTTGGGGATATAAATAGGTTACTTTATATTTAATAACTAAAAAGGAAAATAGGATATATATCGATACAGAATAAACAAGATCCACACAATTTTAAAAACATCAAAACACCTTGCATTATGAAGGACAGCGCAAAAAACACTTGTCTAAATATGTAAATGTATAATTCGATTAAAGTCCATATTTATAAGTCATTGAGGTGTTGTTGTATTGAAGGGATCCGCTGATGACGATCGTGCACCCCCTGCCGCACGCCGCGGGGTCCTCGCCGGCCGAACTAAATCAAATAATGACTAATCGATTCCTGCATATTGCACAGTAGGTACACGTCCGATGTTCCCCTTAATTCTTTACTCTTGTTTCTTCTGTTTGCATATTCTTATAGACATTTTGATTGATAATTCTTATTAATGCTTTAACGTTTGATTGATGTTCATTATTTCGGTAGTCAGAATTTAGATTCATTAGATGAATTAGAATTATAATCGGACTATTCATTTGTAATTTATAACCCGGATCACTTCTGACGTCTATCATTATGGTTACTTGTCTATCGAGTGCCTTGTTTTAATTTACACCAGTGAGTTTAATACTCATTAACTCAGTATGGCAGCGTGCTATATTCATGCATCAAATTAACACTTCATCTCTTTTTATTTTATTAACTCATTCGTTATAATTATGATCGTGTAATCCACTTGCTACAGCTGCGTGTTTCTAAATGTTATGAATACTTTTATCATCTTTAAGTCTTTAATCAAAAACAATACCAAATTCAGTCTCGTAATTTCTATCATGACATGGGCTCATTTTATATTTATTTATAACTCTTATTAAAGCTATTGTTTTATGAGAAAGTAGATATCATAATTTATGCCATTAAAATAATCCAAGCCACAATTTGAAGTAAAAATAACAAAGTAAATCATTCGCCTTTGATAATAAATTCAATCAACCACAAAAATTGTAACCAATTCCAGCTTTACATCGATGCATTGAGATTCCCCAGTCGTAAACCACGCAGAGATAAATCTGAACAATTATTTCGTGGACCATTCGTATACTCTATATCGTTCGATACAACCATAGATGTATATTTTAGTAGACATTAGGTGTACAATTGGTTACCTATATAAAAGTGACCTTAAATCGTATTGCAATGATGTTGTTACACGAGCAAGTGTTATGCGATGAGAAAACGGTGCAAATACGATTTAAATATGCGGGTAGCTAATCATCTCAAAAAGGAGAATTAAATTATTTATATATGTCAATTATAAGAGAATAATTATTCGTCGTATTTTCAATTAATAATACTCTTTGTGGCATCTATTTAACCATGAGTCTGTGGTTCGTAAAGTTTATTTTATTCGATCGAGCGCCCACGCAAGTCAAAACAAAAACCATGCTCACTCCTATTATGGTCGCATTGGTTTATTAGTAATGTCCATTATTAAATCTCATTAAGTAAATACTTTACATTTTAATTATATTGAATAATGAAATGTGGTATCATAAATTTTTATATTTTGTATGCTCTAGAGTCTAGATTGTAGTTAAAATTGTAATGATTTTCATATTAGGCACATCAATTATTTCTATTTTCCATCTTGCATATATAGATGCTTCTGTAAGTGTAATGTTAAATAAAGTTTATAAGTGCTTAAGTTCGACGACCACTTTGGCTCAGTGGTTGAGAGTATTGGTGCTCAAGCCGGGGGTCACGGGTTCGAATCCCGCAGAAGGAACAAAAAGTTTTTCCGTGTTCCTGGGTCATGGATGTATATTAAATATGTGTATAATATAATGAAAATCTTAAATTTGTGTATAATATAAAAGTATTAAATATATTTCTGTTGTCTGGTACCCGTAATACAAGTTCTTCGAGAACTTACCACGGGACCAGATTGACGTAGTGTGAAGCGTCCATAAATGTTATTATGTATTAAACTAGACATAATTATAATATTAGAGATTAACATCACAATTATTGTAAAAAGTAGAAACTTTATTTTACTTTTTATCAACATTTTTAAAGGTATAAACTTGGTTATATATAATCTAATTAATATTGGTTAGGTATAATCTAATTAGATTGCTACTAAAATAAGAAAAAGATATAGTTTCACTTTTTTACATCCACGATCCAGCCTCTAGTGATGACATAATAGAACCATATTGTTCATTCACAAACAAAAACAAAAGTGAAAGATTGAAATATTGCAACAAATAAAATATCTGGAAAGAATTCAAGCAATGTTCACCGCGTTGATAGGGATGTTGTTAGATCCTCAGTCCCTCGGGCATAACTTAAATTGGTGACAATCGTCACCAATATCTAAATTAGATTTTAATGCAACATTATAAAGTGCATATTGGAGTGGTAGAAATGGATTTAAAGACAAAATAAGATGCGAATCAGCATGTTGGTCGTACAGGAGTCGTGCAAGTGACAAATAGTCATGGTCGCCTCGAAAGGTCGACGATAAGGCATCGATATTTTTATTTATTACATCGATATCGGATGGCTCAGCACTAGCTTCTATTTTGTAATAAATTCTGATATCCAGATTTTACATTCGAATCTCGAATTGCTCAAAATGTCTTCATTTAAAATTCAAAGAAACTACATCAGCTTCATTTATAATTGTGACCAATGACAATCATTATGACTTTTTACTGCATATAAAATGTGATTTTTAAAAATACTTCGTAATATGGACATAGGTAATATTATTTGGTATCAGAACCTCTTAAGATCTTGCAAATCTACACTTCAACACTTAGATAATTTAAGCGGAGAGATTTGTTTCGTTCGTAAGTTTATTTGTTTGTATTGAGCAGGTAGTGTCAAAATGTGCGGTTCCTGCGAGATTCCTTTTGTTCTTGTTATAATTTTGCTTTAAGCAAAACCGTGCGTCACAGTATCTAACTAAAACAATACCCAAACTTAATATCTTAAACTCGCTGATACAATGACAGAAAAAATCGTCGAGCGATAAAATATACACATCGATAAAAGTTCATAAAAATACATCACAATATAGATTCATATCTTTTAAATGTATGCGTACGGCAGCGCATTATTCAGGATTACAAATTGTTTGTTTTAAGTCGAGGGGCTAAAACCTTAAAAGGGTGATAAAAAGGTATTGTTTCTGTGACAATTATCTTAGAGATTTTAGCGTTTTGACAATCCTTCGACCTCTGTGACCTGGTGATGTAAAATATTATACATTGATTTAAAAAAAATATGTGCTTAATATGTGATATTGAACTAATAACACTGGCAAACGAGCAGATAAATCAGCCGATTGTAAGCTATTTTCGCCGCTCGTGGACACCGAAACGCTGGGCCCAATGCCACTTAGCTCAATGAAACTCGCAATTGTTACAATTTTTTTCCCAATATTCTATGACGTTGTAGTAACGTAAAGCTGCTGCCGTCCCATTTGTTTCAAGGAATAACGTCTCCGTGCCCCTGACAAATAAAGCTGCAAATCAGCTCCTTATTAGCTTCACTTCTAACAACTGTCTGTGTCTTATTTGTGACATATTGCTTATTTTGATCGACTTCCAAAAAGGAGGAGGTTATTTTTTACTGAGGTTTTAAATCAGCGTGGACTTTTATTTAAAAGGCTTTTGTACAAATGAATGATTAACCATGATTGAGTTTAAATTTATGACGCTGCAGTAGTAGGCATTGTTGGTAGTGAAATACGATACTGTATTCATTTCGTTTTATGGTTTGTTTAATTTAGCAATTATCATTTTTATACAATTCATTTCAAGGATGATTGGTATTTGGTATATTATTGCAATATATATATACATGATGATGAAAAAATTTTACATATTATTATCTGCTGTTAAAATCTCTTAGCCTCGAAACGACACATACTGTATATGAATTCGGTTTTGATGAACATTCAACTATTAATAATACTAATTTGAAACGGAAAGAAACACAGAAAAACAGGTGGGCGTCAAATGACTTATATGACACGATCACACCGACATCAGTCTTCACGGTTCACAGCACGAGCGGAGTCAGCGGAGTGACGATAGAAATAATTAAAATATTACTAACTATGTGTATCCAATTATAAAAACACTAGATATTGCCGGCCACTTCGTACGCGCAAAAACAAATACTGCTGGAACTGGATGCCTAGTAGGAACTATTGATAGTTGCGTTAACGTAACGTTAACGGAAGAGATTTGTATGAAAATTATGACAGCGCCCATACAGTTATTGACACGTTACGTTTACGCAGCTGTCAATAGTTCCTGCTAGGTCCCCTGTATATACATCCCCGTGTCTTACTCTATATCTATGCCAAAATTCATGAAAATCGGTCCAGTACTTTCGGTGCTTATTCAATGCAAAGAAGCAAATAAATATTTTCTGAGTATCCTCTTTATAATATAAGTCTATACTTATATTATAAATTTCTATGCGTCTATACGCATAGAACTGCGAAACCAAAAAAGGAGAATCTATTACATAAAATCAATGAGGTAATTACAAATAGTTCCGATTAAAGTGTGGGTATGTATCGGAAGTGGTCCTTATTAGTAAATCTTAGGTAGGTGCCTTGTTAGGAAAAGCTATATCGAGTTCTTATCTTTTAGATTTCCAAGAGGAGATTGATTATCTATGATCTTATCATCATCATATACAGAATGTTTCCCAAACAAAAATAGTTATTCAAGGAGCGTGATCAGTATTAGATTCTCGTTACAATATATTATATCCTACTAATATTATAAATGTGAAAGTTTGTGAGAATGGATGGATGTTTGTTACTCTATCACGCAAAAACTACTGAACGGATTTCGATGAAATTTAGTATGGTAGTAGTTTAGGCTCTGGATTAAAACATAGGCTACTTTTAATCCCGAAAAAGTACACTGTTCCCGAGGGATAATGTATTTACGCGGGCGGAGCCGCGGGCAACTGCTATTATATATATATATATATATCATCTGACCTTTAGTTTTGACCAGATTAAGGCTCAATTAACACCGAAACGAAATGATATGCGACGTGGCGCTGCATTTTTAAGATAGCTATTCAAAATTGAACTTTATTCATTACACAAGAAGATTCAAGACACATTTCACTGTAAGACTTGGAATGCCACGTTACACAGCGCATGTGTAGTGTATGACTGATGTCATATGAAACGTGTATCTTTGTCTGTAGTAAATAAAGCTTAATTTTAAACAGTTAAATCTTAGAAATTTTGCGCGCCGCGTAACGTCACGTATCGTCGCAGTGTAAACTGACCCTAGCGTATAACTTTATACAATGTATCTACCAGAAAACTCAAACATAATATGTTCTACATACAACCCACTAAGTACGAGTATGTCACAGCATTAAAAAATCATCATTATCGAGATTACTCTAAATGTTTGAAGGATAATTCTGACCCCTACCAAAGAATATAATATATTACTAAGGTTAAGAATCGTCATTCGATAGACACGATTGACAGCTCGCTGCTATGTGTGCGTGTCCAGACGTATGCCGGGGCTGCGCGCGTCGCAGCCAGCCAGGACTTTCGTTCACGGGGCTGGCCGCTGGGCGTTTCGTGCTTTGATATAATTAACAATATAATTACATAATATTTATGATATATTTGTCTGACGCGACGTTGAAAAATATTTCGGTGTCAACCTTAGGCTTACGTCAACATGACTGACATTCGCCGGTGCACGAGCCGTCATTTGTAGAGAGTGTCGCCCCTGTACCACTACCCTAGCCTACTGCGAATTGTCAGACTTATGTAATTTTTACGAGGATGAATCTTTATAGACTAGGGAAAACGGTTTTCGTCGGCATTTTACAAAGATCAAGCGATCTACCATCATAATCGAAATCTCATTTCTGTATTAAATAACACTAGAACTTTCGACCCTGTGGTCGAAATTCAACCATAATTATATTATTCTAATACACAGGCTGTTTTTCCATTCAGTGTCCAAACTTTCAGGAGTGAAAATACCCTTGAATATAAGCAACTTTTACTATGGGATCAACTTTACTACTTAAAAAAAAAATCTGCTGTTTCCAGTTTATATTTATTTATTTCCAGCAGAATTCTACAATTTTTACAAATTTATGTGCGCAACCCATAAACTAAGAGGTATTGTGCTGTAGGGGTTAAAATTATTTTTTGAATTTCAACTTGTTAGGGTTGTTTTGCCCCTTAGATAAGTAATAAAAATATTATGTAAATTATGTTTACCGAATGTGAAACAAAGATTGACAATTGTGTCAAACCAACACCTCCTACTATTATAATACAAACACATGGTCGTGTGAGTTAGGTACTATGTTAAGCTCAATTTTATTAATTTTATGTATTTCTAAGCATTATTTGCAAAACAAATTCAGGACACCTACTAAAATTCCTCCACATAAAGTTCAACTGTGCCAAATTTCATACTCCTCCGTGCGCACATTTCTCGTAAACCTGTACTTAAAGTTTTTGCTTCACGTATTAATATAGTATACTCTAATTAAATGTGTATAATAGCCTATTGTGACTACTTCATATTATAAATAAGCCTTACAATTATATCGTATAAATCGTTATTTAGTTCCAGTTGAACTTTGTAAGGCTTGCCGCTGCTGATGCGGGCAAAATTAATTACTGAACATAGTTTTATATTGTAATTACTTACTATGTAGGTACGTTATATAATACTCGTAGTAATTAGATTTTATATTATGACCGTGACTTGCAATTACCTAATAATAATAAGTCAGATTTACTTTTACATTTGAAAGTTACTTTCGTTGCTATATTACGTTAATTATTAACAAAACCAAATTAATAGAATAAGACGTAAGTTACTTAGGTACATACAATACAGATAATACATACAATATTTTGAATTTACAGTATTACATTCGTAGCCTGTTTCACAATATATTAATAAGTGTCACAAGTACACAAGTAAGCAGCGACAAAATTTCCCAATAACCAATAAGCTATCCGACACTTATTAGAAGACTAGCTGTTGCCCCCGTAAATACAGTATCCCAAAGGAACACACTTTTTCGGGATAAAAGTAGCCTATGTTTCAATCCAGAGCCTAAACTACTACCATACCAAATTTCATAACAATCCGTTCTGTAGTTTTTGCGTGAAAGAGTAACAAACATCCATCCATCCTCACAAACTCACATTTATAGGATTGTGAGACAGGCCCTTAACCTAATATTTGATAGTTCAAATATTAGGTTAAATGCAATGTTTAATTTGGCCTATGGGGTAAAAACTGCTTTTTCTCATAAAATAGTTGTTTATATATTATTATGATTTATATGCAATATAAGGGCGAGCATGCTCGTTAAAATGTAACACTCTCCCTCATTTTTTAACCCCCGAACCAAAAAGAGGGGTGTTCAAAAATTTTATGTGTCTATCGTGTATATGGCATCGTAGCTCCTAAACGAATGGTCCGATTTAGATGCGTTTTGTTTCGTATGAAAGCTGATCATCATGAATAATATCAATTTTCAATATTTACACCGTAATATCAATTATTATTTAACACGCATAAAATCTGCCTCATTTCAGAGTGATGTCCATTACTTTTATCGCCAAAACTTTTAAACGCATGACTAAGTTCAATGTCGCCAAATCTTTTCGCATTTTATGCTATTTCTTTATGGACAATAAAATTCGGGTCTTCATTAGATTTGGATAAGATCTTCTAAAGCGCTTTGTAGGTGGTCTTTAAATCAAAATTTGAGTGATTTTTGACAGCGGATATTTAAACAAGCACTAAAAAGTGAAGATACGATGCCAAGTGTAGTACTTTAGTACAACAAAATTCTTTAATATGAAAAAGTAAAAAATCCCAAGTCGCACTTAAAATATTTTCACTGTTTTATAGATAATATTACGAAGCACAAACATAAATTGAGGTGTCTAGAAAGCACAAACATAAATTGGTATAAAATGTACTTCAGAATATATATTTTATACCAATTTATGTTTGTGTAATTTATGATATATATATATATATATATATATATATATATATATATATCATAAATTACACAAACATAAATTGGTATAAAATATATATTCTGAAGTACATTTTATACCAATTTATGTTTGTGCTTTCTAGACAATATATATATATATATATATATATATATATATATATATATATATATATATATATATATATATATATTTCAAAATATAACAATTTCTACAATGCCATAAAAATCTCCAAGGTGGCACGGCACGTTTATTGTCTTTTCAACTACTACAATACATTTATCGACAACGAATAATTCATTGGACAACACTATCAAACGTGTGTGGTAAAAATAAAGTGCAATACAAGTTTTATTTGCTCAAATACTGTTGTAAAACATAAAAAGCTGTTTTCTACCAAACTTTAATTGCCGGCAATGAAATAATTAAATGTGACAATCGTAAAACACTGCCCAGCACTATAAAACATCGATAAGGGTGTGCTTACACGAGAGGAATTTCTAAACGACCTTAGGGGGAGCTCACACTGGAGGAAATTTGTAACCAATTTAGGTTCAGTTCACACCAAAACGTGACGCGGCATGCACTTATTAAGCGGTTGCAAAGTTCGAATTGCGAGCTGCACCGCGCTACGCTCTTGCCATGAAACGTGCTTCTTCTTGTGTAGTGAATAAAATTCAATTTGAATCACTGTCTTAAAAAGTGCGCGTCGCGTCTCGACGTGAGCTGACCCTTTGCTCACAATTATGGAAATTTTAAACCTCAGGGTGAGCTAACTCTATGCTCAAACATACTTTAAACTAAACTACATTACTTTCGAAATACAGGCGTAGATATGTATAAAAATATAATATAAAAAACATAAAAATAACTAAGTACATACTTTCGAAATTGCCATTTTGAAGAAATTACATAATATTTATTGTTATTCATGCAAATGTTAACAGATGCATAAGTAAAAAGATAATACACGTAAGTATAAAATATCTTACACGGTAAGTGAGAAAGGCATTCGTGAAATTGTTATATAGCTTCGGAAAGGATATGATCAAAACTCCATATAAAAAAAACCCAGAGTCGACAGCAATGAAATGTTTGCCAATAGGTTCACTTATAGCATAATATTTTATATCACCAAAGGATATATTTGTTGGTGTAGGAACTGTCAAGAGTATCTAGTTAAATTGCTGTTGTAGGTGGGTAGGTGTAGGTATAGATTGTAGTTGTAACGGAGCTTCACTTCCGCTAGAAATTGTACCTCCGTACATTGAAATTGTAGGCATTCTTACAGACATACATATTATGTACACTTACAATAATTTAAACACCAAAAACTATGCCTTCACTAACTACCAATACCGACCAACATAATAATAAATTGTGGGTAGAGTCGGAGGGAGATCTCCGACCGAGCGAAGTGGTATGCTCGGTCAGGTGTTGTATATATACTGCCGATCTTAGAAAACGTAGTAAAAAGTAGCGCTACAATACATAATAAATACGTTCTTAATGCCTGTCGGGAATCGTCGTTTTTTATTTATTTATGGGTTCCGTAACCAAAGAATACAATCGGGACCCTAATTATTACTAAGATTCCTATTACTAAGATTCTAAGATATATTATATTAGATATTCTATATTTCTATATTACTAAGATTCCTATAACCGTCCCTCTGTCTGTAACTAACCGTAATAGCTAGGCAGTTGAAATTTTCACAAATTATACACCTAATTCAGTTTCCGCTATAATAAAAAAATACTAAAAATGTAATAATAATATGTAAGTATACAAGGGCCCCTATACAACAAACGTCACTTTTTTGCCTTTTTGTATAAATACGTCCTTCGTCCGAATTGCACTTACCCGTTTTTTATCACACATCGTCTCACGTCTGTCATTTCCATAGAAAAACGGATTGATTATGAATTTTTCTATTGCTCATAAATTTTTTATACCCTGCGCATTTCAGGACTTCTCTTTTGGTGACATCAAATAACAATATATAAGTGAACACGTTGGAAACCGGTGCTGTCTACTCTGGGTCTATTTTAACCAACACCTTTATACAGGTATCAGTAGTTCGTAGAAAAGACTTATAAAACATAGGTACTGCTATAAATTTTATGTTATGGATCTTTAATTTTCCAGATACTTCTGTTTGGGACAGATCAAACTTTTTTATGTTTGTGCAAATAAATTACGTTAAAAAAACCTTGAAAAAAGCACGTATACACACACAGTTTTGATTTAATTTAAGCAAAACGTAAACATAAAACCTATATCGCCATATATGCTTCCAATTTAAATGTCATTTGTATTTACTGTACAATTAATAAATTGGGATGACACGTTATTTGATCAGATTTCGTCATTTTGTGTTCGTCTATAGATTAAATTCGGTCCAAACAGTGTATAAATATTGTGAAGGACTATAGAAATGTTTCTCATCAAGGTCACGCATAGACCGGCCACAAGCTAACGTGACCGGTCGCCGTCGCTAAACAAATTTTTATAATTTTTTTGATGCCGCGACCGGCGACACATGAATATATCCTACTACTATTGTAAACGTGAAAGTTTGTGAGGATGGATGGATGGATGGATTGATGTTTGTTACTCTTTCACGCAAAAACGTGAAATACGTGTTTCAGGGCTTATTAGATTTCACCAACTGAGGGTATAAAATATTAAAAAAATTAAAAATAAGTGTTGAAAGTTCGTATGTTTTTTTTTAATCTGTCCCGATTTCCAAGAAATTTAATATACGAGCTAACAAATAAAAATTATTGAGTGCGTATTTTATAGTTTTGTGAAATTCGTTCCCTAAAGAGGTGAAATGGGGGGCCGAAGTTTGTACAGTCAAATATAAACACTCTGTTCGAATTACGTTGAATTTGGTCATGCAGAATGTTATAATGACGGAGAAATCCGTCGGGTTTTCCGAAATACATTCCCCACGGGGTGCAGTGGTGATTCACGTGGACGAAGTCGCGCGTTTTATTATAAAACTAACTTTTGGCCACGGCTCCGCCCGTGTATAGTATCACAGGGTATCACACATCGAACACTGTTGTTTTTCAGGACAAAAAGTAGCCATTGTGTTAATCAGAGTCTAAACTACTACGATAGCAAATTTCATCAAATACAGTTTAGTAGTATTTGCGTAAAAGAGTCACAAACTAGATGGATCCATCCATCCATCCTCAGAAACTTCCACGTTTATACAGGAGGCGCGCGGTTATTAATAAAATTTTATAGGATAATCTGGTCATAATTTAAAGTCACATATTATATATTATATTTATGGAACGAGAATATATTTTAGTTAACCGACCATTCTGTATAATAGCAGTAGGACATCTGAAGAAAGTCAACCGCCTGTCGCGTTGCGATCGCTCCTGTGGTCCGACCCTTAGCGCCTGACATTCGTAAACGGTCTAGAGCTTCATTTGTAATTTTATGTTAAATAGCGCATATTATATAGCTGTGAAATATATAAATTTCTCCACATTTAATGGTTGCTATTTCATATCGTGTACAAGAAGATATGGCTGAGAAATCGTCGCGTCGGTCATACCTATTTAGATCGAACTTTACTACAGTCAGACACGTATAAACTAACTCAGCAAAGAGTTCACTCAAAAGTAAACCTTGGTACAGAGCGATAAGTACCTAAAATACCTTGTTGAGATTTTAAAAGGTTAGGTTGAAAGGTATACACGACCATTTGAAATGAAACATCGGTGAATCCATCTAGTATCAAATATCTCTTTTATTTAAGTAAAATTGAGATTTTACAATTATGTAAGTATCATAAGACAGATAGATCAAATGTGATATACATTTGTAAGTTAAATTATGCGCGCTTTTCGCCCTCTATCGCAAAAACGATTGACCGTATGAAAAAATGTCTTAGACAGTACTTGTCGTAAATTTTATGCTCTACAACTTGGTAATAGATATTAAGATCATTGGAGCAATCGCGAGAAACCTATTTATTTACATTTGACTGTGAATACTTTGACGACCTCTGTGGCTCAATGGTTGAGCGCGTCGGTGCTCAAGCCAGAGGACCAAAAATATATTTATTCCTGGGATGTGTCTTAAATATGAGTACAATATAATATAAATCTTTAATATGTGTCTAGTATAAAACTATTAAATATATTTCAGTTGTCTAATACCCGTAACACAAGTTCTTCGAGAACTTACCACTGGACCAGATCGAAGTGGTGTGGAAGCGTCCATAGATATTATTATTATTAATTTACGACTCAGACACGAGATTTTAATGGAATATTTAGAACGCTAAAATGAAGGTTTAAACGAGTTTTTAGCTCATTATCTCTTATTCCGAGATTAGCTCTTATTTATTGGACTATTACTGTACGTAAGATAGATAATACCTAGGCTCAATTTCAACGTAGTGCTAACGACACTGGATTAAATCCGTTAATCGTCAAAGTTAATAGTTAGGTTGAAACTTAACATTAGTATACTAGAGTAAGTTTATATACCGTCTAAACCTCCAACAATGTCTGCATTCTTCATGACATTTTAAACTATTACACTCAATAACCAATGAACCAGAAAATACGCGCTACTAGGTCATCAATAAACTCACACTTTTCGTACACTATAATTATAGCATAAATTTTCATTATCGCGCATCGGCATTAGAAAAATTTAATTTTATTTTGAGTCGTGAGCGCTGCGGGCTTCGCGTGGGAACCCTGTCCTCACTTGTCCAGATACTGTGATAGCAGTGGTCCAATACTTCTTCTAATCTGTAGTTTCCTATTTCTTGATGGTACGGTGGAGGTTGTGGAAAGGTATTGCAGAATTTTAGGTAATACTCTATTATCAAAAAGTACAATTTTCAAATGACGCATTTCTAAAGTCAAACGATCCAAAACGTTATGCATGTTATTGTTAACACTGTGTAATGTATTAAAGTTATTCAAATTAAAGAATTTAAAATGTAATATATTTCTATAAATTAGGGCTTTAAAATAATTTTCTCACTCTCTAACTTTCAAAATCAAACAGGTTGTATTTTTATATAAACAATAATTAACCTAACATTAGTTTTCAATATAACATAGATTGAGTAAGGATAACTAAAAATTTATATAATTTACAGAAAAATAACATGATTAATATTTCCCGACACCTCACGCTACGCATGGACACCCTCACAGTGCTGTGCAACGCGCCGGCTTTGAATGTCACGCGTCCTACGCATTGAATCAGCCGCGGCTATGAATAGAATTTAAGTATTTTATTGGATAATCTGGTCAAAATTTAAGGTCACATATTATTAGGAATGAGAATCGAATATATATTTTTTTCTTTTTTTAATTTTATTTAATTTAAAATTAATACTAATTAAGCTCCTCGAATTTATTATTTTTTTGAAGACAGATAGAATACACGAGCTGTACTAAATACACCTTCAAAGTTGAAAAAAGTATTGATTGTTTAAAAACACCCCGTATATTCGCAGCAAAGTAAAAGGTCTTTAATTAGCAAACAATCGCTGGCAGCACAATTTCGCAGTTCTATTTCTCTTCTCATGTCAATAGGTGTAATTAAGGCGCGCTCTACCGGAGCGTGGCCTTTGTGTCTGGCCGGAGACCGTGACAGCCCTGCCTTAATCCTGCCTATGTTTCACTATAGACAGTACTTTAGTCTGGTTCTAGGGCAGGCAGAAAAAAGTACGAAGAGCTTATAGAGGACAGTCGATGCAAGGGTTGTGCAAAATCGTAAATGACCCCTTTTTTAATCAAATCAAATCAATCAATCAAATCGAAATGCGCGTTGTTACAATCTTGTCTTAATCCTCCCTGTATAGGACTATAAGATACAGTCCTATATGCCCTACAAACACTGTAATAATAATAACAGTGAATTTTACTACTGTAAGAAATAGACGCCCGTGAATTTGAAAATATATAATTTGTATAAAATTGCATATAAAAATAACTTTTTAAATGTTTGATACAGAATATTATCTTGCTACGTCATGGCATGGCACTATTAAAAAAAATATATTTTATCGAACATTAACTATGTGACAACCCTATTCCTTAATCAATACTACCTAAGTAATTAAACAATTCACCCAATTTGGCGAAAGTAATTAGAGCTAGAATCCCACGAAACTTGTTTTTAAGGCTAGGATAGAGCACATGGCTTGGACTAATAACACCAGATTAGAAAAAAAGCTGATTTCTAATGAAAAAGTAATCTTAATTTGAATCGTTTGACATAAGTATTTCTACGAAAAAATTCTTTGTTTTACCAAAATTGTCATTTTAAACGATTTGTTTAGTTTAGATTTGTTTCAAAAACAATATCTTCATACAAAAGATTTCAACGAGTGACAAATATCGAATTTATAAAGGAGTTTTCTAATGCCTACGAACTGCCATCTTTATTTAAGTACTCGATGTGACTGATGCTTGTTGTCGTGGGTTCAATCCCAGATAACAGTATATAAGTCTGATTTATAGTAACGTCAGTATTTCATCCCACTAGGCTACGTTACAATAGTTTTAAAAGAGCGTATGTATTTGTAACGTGTGAGAGATATTCAATAGCTCACATTATGGGCCAGTTACTACGAACTCACAGAAAACTGGTGTAAAAAGCTTGTTTTCGCAATAACATCTTGCCAAAATATTTACAAAAACCCCAATAAAATTTTATAATACCTTTAAAAGATTTTATAGTAAAGTATTCACTAATAATTCAATTTGTTTGTTTGTATCTTTGAATAAAGATTTATAATATAATCTAGGTTATTTATAACTACGATGATAGCTTGATATAAAGGCATTTTCACACATTACGGTTTGTCTGACGCAGCTGCTCCGAAATGAGAGCTATTTTGTTTGGAATGGCAAAGAATAAGCGTCTACCATCGCCCATATACACCTGCCATGTAATACCGGAGGGATTAGAAGTGCGTTGCAAGCCTAGCCTAACCAGCCTAGTATACATTTTCCCGAAAATTCTGATTTATAATGTAAATTTCAACTTGTGCTTCAAAAATCAGTGTCCTCCTCGTTTCAAGATTATTACAAAAAGAAACACTACTTAGTAAAAAATAAATAATAAATAAAGTTAATTTTTAGAGTTTTTTTACATTAAAAATAGCAAAAGTTTATGTTTATGAGTATGTGACATGTTTATGTGTGTGTGTGTGTGTGTGTGTGTGTGTGTGTGTGTGTGTGTGTGTGTGTGTGTGTGTGTGTGTGTGTGTGTGTGTGTGTGTGTGTGTGTGTGTGTGTGTGTGTGTGTGTGTGTGTGTGTGTGTGTGTGTGTGTGGGTGTGTGTGCGTGCGTGTGCGTGACTCTCTAGCCCTAGGACGTGTGTCGTGTTAGTATAACAACGAAGGCTACTTTTTAGTGGTAAATCAACATGATTGAAGTTTGTAAATCCTTCCATCTAAAATCTTGGCAAATTATCTGCGCCTTACCTAAAACAACTATGCAAAAGTTAATGGCGATAAAATTACAGTTTAATGATAATTCCGTGGCCGCCGCTCGTTAGTCCACTAATCACTCAACGGTAATTAATCAACTTTAATGGCCGACTGCAAAATTGTATTGTGATTAAACAATTAATAAACATTTCAAGTTTTATTCCTGCTTTTAGAACAGGCTACACTATTTTACTGAAATAAGTTTTATCTTAAATATAAAATTCTCGCGTCACAGTGTTTGTAAGGAAGTTGTCCCACCGAAACGACTTGACAGATTTTTATGAAATTTTCCAGGTTATTAAGATAGGTGTGAGAAAGGGTTGTAAGCTATTTTTTATACCCCTAAATGACAAGGGTGGCCCATCCGGTAGTTATTTATTTATACTACCATCCGGAACTTATTTGGTAAAGCAAAAACATATTTTGCACTAGCTGGTGTCCGCAACTTCGCTTGCGTCAATCTTCGTTTAACAGCGATGTTGAGTTGTCAAATTTCTTGGAAAGCTGTCAAGTGCCTTTTGATGCCTTCTCGCCTGTGTGCGATTTTTCCCGGCTAATTTGGCTAGGAAGGTTACTCTGAAAATGAGTGTATAGCGTGATTTTTTTGCCAATATTGTTATTTGACATCATAAATTCACGCAATGTCTTATATCAATAAAGGTACACTGAGGCACACAAGTGTTAACGGTAAAAAATGAATATTAATGAATAAAAATATTTACCCGTCCTGTCTCCATAACCTTAAAACAAACGATTTGTCTCGCCCGTGTATAATTTGACTGAACAAACCTAATAAACATCTGTATGCACAGGATTTCCTTTGTTTTTGCGTTAAATATGCGTAAAGAAGGTATTAGATGTGGCACTAAAATTAAAAATTTCTGCGGACTGTTTAGGACTTGAATTATGTTATCTTATCTTAGTAATATTATAAATTTTAAAGTTTTTGAGGATGGATGGATGTGTGTGACTCTTTCACTCAAAAACTAATGAACGGATTTGATTAAAATTTGGTATGGTAGTAAGTATTCATTGAAACATAGCCTACATTTTATCCCGAAAAAGTAGTGTTCCCGTGGGATACTGTATTTACACGTTTAAGGCCGCGGACAAAAACTGGTTATCTAATATAGGTAAAAAAAGTAAACGGATCATATGTTCTCCACAAGTAGACAAAAGGACCATGCAAAAAATCGTCCACACCCACAAAAAGATTTCAAACATATCTCAGATAATAGCTCTTGCCACGCTGATTATTATTTAGTATAGTGATATCCATCTCTGGAGTGGGGTTTTGACCGAAATTTATGTTACTCTGCATTTTAATTATCCATGTACTCGTAAATATAAATACTATTATCATTATTCAATAACCGAAAGTAACGATTCACATTATGTTATTATTTATTTGTCGATACTCAGACAATACACAATTATTAAGTTACCTTCAATGACGCACACGCAACTATTTTTAAAGTTGATAAAATAAAAACCTTAAAATATTTATTAAGTTATTCATTTATTCATTAAGTTAAATGTTTTTTCCACGCCTTTGCGTGGACACATCTCCAGTAATTGTTGACTATAAACCCCTATATGGTGTCATCCATACATTTAGAGGCGCCATTTAATCATATTTCCCATTAATAAATATTTTCTTAATTGCTTTGGTTATTTTTAGGAGTGGTCATGTAAATAGATATTTTTTTTTAGTAAAGTGAAAAGATACATTGAATTTGAAATTAAACAATTATCTCATCCTAAAGCAGTTTTCGAATTTCACTTTATAATTTTTCAGATTATTTTTATAACAAGCTTCAAGAAACCACCGTTAATAACAATAAAGATATTCCATACCAGATGGTTCCCGCGATTTCGTACGAGCGAAAGAAAATCCCCCAGGAACCGTACATTTCTCGACGATAAAAAGCGGGCCTATGTCCTTCCCCGTGGGTTACTCTCCATCTGTGCCAAATTTCAACAAAATCAGTAGAGTAGTTTCGGAGCCTATTCACTACAAACATGCAAACAAAGGAATCTTTCCTCCTTATAATAATACACCTTTACTACGTACTTTATTTTTTGTCCTTGTCTGTCAAGCGACTTTTCCCAAGTATCAGGCAAGGAAAAAACATTGTATAGCTTAACCATTATGTAAATATTTTTATTAGTAAGGGTAAGTGTAAACAAAAATAACACTCAAAAATTTATTTGATAAATATAATTGAAACTGCTAGAAATAAGTGAAATTATAACAAAAAACGGGAATGTACTTGTTCTAAATGAAATTTAAATGGTCAAATCTGAGACGAAATGAAAAAAGTTTTTATTTGGTCTGAGTAATTGAAATAATATTATTGTTCTCTAGAAAAACTTAAATAATAAGTTTCGTAAAATGTTCGATCTAAATATTCCTAGGTCTACAGTAAACAAGCTCGGAAAGCGACACTGACTTTGGTATTTATTTGGTGAATGTCCACTTTTGTCGCATGTACCGGATCACTTTATGGTGCCAGAACCCAACGATATAAGATCACAAACTCAGCGGGTCAAAATTACCACACACTTTATATTATGCAGGTTAAAAGTGACCTAAGTTGTCGTTCATTTTACAAGGTCAAATAACCGCACTTCGCTGCAAATTCCTCGCTACGATCGAAGTGTACAATTTCTCCCTTGATCTGGGGTTAAAATTACGCCATATCTATTTTGTCAATGGTTAAATTACTAAACTTGTAAAAATGGCGTAACAGAGTAACAAACACACATCCATAATTTTACACTTAATTATCCACACAAAGTGACCATTAATTGTAATATTAGTAAGTATGTTGATATTCTTTACTGCGGTCTGGTATCATTCAAAAGTAGAGCTAACTACTACAACTTTTTCCTAACCGCAAATATTAAGGAATTATTTTGTTTTTTTATAAAATCCAGCATTTAGTTTTTTGTTGATTACCCTCAGATTGAGCTCCGTGGCCTAGTGGGTAGACCGTTTGATTGGAACTCAAGAGAGTGCAGGTTCGATTCCCAGGTTGTGGCGTGTACTAATAAGACTTTTTCAGATCTCAAGTACATTATACGGACGCTCTAACGGTGAAGGAAAACGTCGTTAGGAAACCCGCACATGGTTGGCCCCATTCATCTGGACTAGGCTGACTATGTTGTGAGAATGCCGTATGCGCTTGGGCAACCATACGACATATAAAAATAAAAAGACAACTGTCCCAGGCACTACAGTATTTCAAGCGTGGTTACTTCGCTCGGAGAATATTGTATAAATCATCCATTAACGGATGAAAAGGCCTAAGTTTTTACCCTCAGATTAATAACTAGCATACTGTATATCATTCTTCCGTGGTATTACCAATTTCACCTATCACTAATATTATAAATTGTAGATGTATCTCACATTAAGTAAAGTATTCATGGATGTAATCAGTAACATTTAGGGTATGTTTCAAATAAGTGTCGTATAGCTTTTCGGAAGTTTTGTCGCTGCTTATTTCTTTATCTGTTTAACATAAATAATAATAACGGTAATTAAGAAAGTACAAAAGTCTTTTAACAGGTTTTATTTGAATTTTATTTAGGTACCTAAACACAGTAATTATTATTATCTGATGATTAGAGAGAAAATTTAATTTTAATACCCCCATTAACATCCAATATCATTTAGCATGTTCCTCTCATTAACTTAATTATACACTTTATTAAATAAGATAAGAGATTAATACTACTGATATTGCCTACCTGATTCAATCACAAAAAATATAAAGATTTTTGCAAAAAAAAAACATTTTGCTCAATTTCTGATTTAAGTAAACACTTTGTAAGAAATAAAGTAAAAATGAATTTTTTAAATGTAAATTTTCAATGACGACATACCTAAATAAATGTAGAGTTTGTAAATATTTGTCGATCTATAATAAGAGAGCATACGAAATATTATTTAAATTAGAGCAGTTATGAAAATTTAAGAACACAAGAACTTGTTTTTGAAGACACATTTTATCTTAAAAACATAAAGTCTAATTTTGTGACACTACGTTGTCACATTTTATTAAATAATGGTAACCCTATCGTATTTTCTCCACGGCTGTAGATTAAGTTTTATCAGACTAATTGAGTGACGCATCTTAGTTTTTTCGACCTCCCATACTTTGTAGGCAACGATTCTTGCCATAAAAGGTGTTAAAAATATAGTGTCAAATGTCTTTAAGAACATTTTATGACCATGAAATTTAAATGTAGAGAAATTCTTAGCAAATTCATAGCAATACTAGTTTCGAAGCTATAAGGTGACGTAAAGTGCAGCCTATAGACTTATGACCTAGATCGATAAGAAATGGAGTCGTCGGATTGTTTTCCCAAGCCGCGACCTATTCCATTCAGAATCTCATTACAATTGTAAGGGATCTCGACGGATCTGGCGCACCGTTGTTCTCATGGGCACGTTCGTCGTTAGAGCGACGTGAGTTGACCATTACTGTACAAAGAGTTGCCTAAAATAGAGAACTTTTGTGAGGCGGGTGCGGCGAGTGCGGGGAAGGCGGGGGCGGGGCGGTCGCGGGCTGCCCGCCGGCTCAGTCACACCGCGCCGCACAGCCGCCTCGCACGCTAACGCGTAACGCCATTGAATCGTCGCATGCGCACGCGATAACCCCCCACCGCGCAGACACGTGCTCCGGACTGTGCTCACTCGATGACATATTAAGATGCAAGAACAAAACACGTCAAGAAACAAAACAACATTGAACTCATTAGAAAGTGCAATCATTAAATTGAAGAACAATTTACAAATCCAAGACACTAAATCGGCAGACATGAACAGCCTGTTGGCCATCAGTGCTACTCCATCACAAGAGGATAAAACCAGTACAAGTAAGGGATCTATTTCACCATCAACTACTAATTTAAATATATCAATAACGTCAGCTGCTCTATTGCAAGAGAATATGTTGCAAAGATCGTTACAAGGTGTAGTTATATCGCTGCAAAATGCCATGATGAATTCATTGCAACAGGCTGCCCTTTTACCTTCAAACTCAGCAGCAGCTGCAGCCTTGAATTTGCAAGCATTAGAATCTTATTTGACCCTACAACGCCTCACTTCGGTAACCTCTGTAAACAGCCCTGCATCTACTAGTGTAATAGAAAGCAATAATTCATCTTCGAAACAAGATATTTTAAGATTAGCTACAGCTAGTGCGAAGATTAGTGAAACTGACGTAGCAGAAACTACCTCAAAGATTATTTCCCCTAAAACACCAGAAGAATACCCGCTTCCTGATGCATTAGCAGCCGAAGATGTCGACCTGTCCGAAGAGGTAGAAGAAGACCTAGCACTACTTGATAACGATGACGAATTTAATCTAGACGACCATTTAGAGCCATCATCGAAAAGTTATAGTTACAATTCACCACAAAATTTAGATAATGGATACCCAAGTCTACTACTAAACGCTATGTATCAACAACAAATGAACGGAAGTCCAATTCAGCCTCTGTCACCACAGCCATCAAACTCGTCGAGTTCAAAATCAACAAATAGTTCCACTTCATCAACGAGTAGCAGTAGTATATCAAATAAACAGAAAACCTCAGGAAGCGGAGCTAGAACGAAGAAACAATTTATTTGCAAATTTTGCAATAGACAATTCACGAAATCTTACAATCTCCTAATCCACGAGAGAACGCATACAGACGAGCGACCGTACTCTTGCGACATATGCGGGAAGGCTTTCCGACGGCAAGACCATCTTCGAGATCACAGGTAATATAATTATAATCACTAGCATTATTTACGTTGGATATTCACCTCCATTAAGTAGTTTGAAATCGTTAAGGCGATATGAATAGCCTTAATTTTTTATTTCCTACTTAATGATATATACTTATTCAAAAAATATCACTTTTTATAAGTGAATAGCTTGCACAACATTCGATATTATTATTATTTATCTGAATTTAAACTTAAAATCTAAATATGGACAAATAAATTTCTTTTTGATTTTCTGACCTTCAAATATTTTGCAGATGTTAATATAATGTAGACTTCATGATTAGTAGCCAAACTTCTCATATCTCATTTAACCTTGAAGAATACCCGACAATATCTTATTTTGAATAAACCCGTGACAGATGCTTGACGCGTTTGCAAAATGAAAAACAATGTGACCGTGTCGAAAAACGTTTTAGAGGATCGCGATTCGCATTTTTCGATATCAATAAAAGATTTCGGTCGTCGAGTTTCAACGCGAACGTTATGAACTTTTGAATAATGGCGGTGGGGCAAAATGTTTCAAACAAAAAGGGTTAAGTACGGCCCGAGCAGATGGTATCGACCAGACGTTCGTCACGCTCGTAAATTATTTCACAAAACCACCGCTAATCTGAGAGGAGCCGATGTTTTAATTTTACATATTCATTTTATTTCGTATTAATCTTTCGAATTCCCTTTCCGTGAATCCTTTTATCGCCGATGTAATCTCGAAAACATTCGAACCTAAAAAGTCCAATAAAAATTTATGTACAGTACGACCAAATTAAAAAAATCTATGCTTATCTGCCGGTTAAAAAACGAAGGTGTTAAATTTTAACACCTGTCTCGGCGATTTCTACCCAAATCACCGTATCTCGAAGGCAATAAAATAAATTTCGTGTAGACGCCGGAGGGTTAACCCGAGCTGGCCCGGCCTGTCGATGTTCCTTCGACGTTCGATGACACGATACATTATAATGGAAGGGGCGTTCGGGTTTTAACAAATCACCACAAGAATCTGACGTTGAGGATTATTGACACAAAAAATGTAACAAAATTAAGATTGGGACAATGTTTTATTTAACATTATATCTACTTATTTATCTGAAGCGGATGTTTTATTTGTAATGAAATTTCAAATTCTACTAAGAATGTCTGACCTTTTTTATGACTGTTTTAATGTCACTAAACTTTATAACTTTTTATCTAAAATTAAGTCGTAAAACTTGTGCCTGCACTCTGCAATAACGTTATGTCATATTTGTTTTCTTTTTATGCATCACAAACTTTTCTATGTCGTTTTCTATTTATTCATCACACTGTTATAACATTAGATTAAGCCATTTAGCTGCAATATCTTATGGGAAAATATTTGTTTTTGTCACATGATTATCCAAGTCACCAAGCTAGTTAAATCAATCAGCTTTGTCACGTTTAGTTAGGCCTAGCCCGCGCCGTCGTTCCACTCCACTGACCGCGTCGCCTCTAATCTTCAATCTTGTATCCAAATATTTTTTTTCATTCATGCCCGACGTGTAACTCTTAATCATAGATTATAGTTATCTTAACGATTATTACACGTATTATATTACTTTGAACACGTCATTTCAGTTCTCCGTGTTATTTGTTTAAGTGATATTAATGCTTATTATTGGTTGTAGTTTTTTGTTCACAAGTATACTTTTATTGAGTTTTACTTGTATTTAGTTGTTTTACGTTAAATGTATTATAATCAAGGTTGCTCATATTTTTAGTGTTACTTTTTATCATTTCTCAATTCTGTTATCATAATAATCTCATGATCTTCTTATCCAAATGCTTTTCGTTGTATGTTTAATCGTACTGCTTTAATTGTCATGACTCATGACTTATTTTAAAATTAGAAGACCTTTATATCCTTGTTTTATTTTCGCGAAATATCTTTGGTTCAATTATTTAGGATTATGTTTGAAATAACAACAAGTCCTTTACAATTGCTCGCTTAAATAGATGACCCTTAACCTGTTTTTTTGCAATAATGACATAAAAAATTATCATCTGCTAGTTTCACGAGGGTTTGGTAAATAAATATAAAAATCCACAGGCAGGTGTTTTGTTAAAAATCATACGCTATTTGTCAATGTTATTATAAATTTAACACCATCAGAATAAGTAAATAAGTAACAGGTGTCCATTTCGAGGCTCAATGTATTAAATGAACTAGTGATGTTAGTATGTGAAAATATCGTTACAAAAATGTTCTTAAGTATAATAAATGGAGCTATTCCTAAAATTGTCTTTTACTATCGTGATTCGTGATGAAAGCTGGTTTTAATTAGGTGAATATTAAATATATCTAATTATTGATAGGCCTGTAGATTTTCTTCAAACCAAATAAACATAAACTTCTTTAAATTATGTTGTGGGATAAGTGGATGCCCCATAGGAAATCTCCGACCGGGCTAGGTCGTATCCTCGGTCAGGCCGAAGCCCACTTGTAAGCATTTCAGCTGTTGTATATATAGCGCCGAGCTGTAAAAACTTCGATTACGCTATTCAGGATCGTGGCGCTAATTGGTCCGCCACAATGTGATTTACACTAGAATCCATATAAAATATCTAAGGTAGGGTATAAAAGGACCCATAACAAATGAGGCAAATCAAAATTGTTTTATAGTTTAGGCGTGGCGACGAACTACTTCGCCAACATACTTTCTTCTATAATATTTTTTATGTAAAAACATAGAATATATATGGCGTGTCACATATTAGATGTTCCACATAAATAATCCTACTACTATTATGAATATGAAAGTTTGTGAGGATGGATGGATGAATGTTTGTTACTCTTTCACGCAAAAACTACTTAACCAATTTCCATGAAATTTTACCAACTTTTACGAAATTTCATCGAAATCGGTTCGATAGTTTTTGTAGTAGTAGTTTGTGGTACTAGTTTGGACTCTGGATTAAAACAGGCTTCATTTCATCCCGAAAAAGTACAGTGTTCCCGCGGGATAACCGATACTATATTGACGATATGTCAATCATTAACATTTTCATAATATATTTCATGAAATCTAATACACCCGTAAATACAAAATCTTAACAAAATTGCTGGGTATCATATACGGATTTTACGAATAAACATAATAAGTATCAAATAACTTCATTGAGGCTCGGTTTCAAAGTGTTTTGATACTTTTACGGTATTTTTACTCGACTGCGGCCAAGCCAAAAGGAAGGGTGATGATTTTGGCAGTCTATGTATGTATGTATGTTTGTTCTCTCATAGCTAAAAGTACTGGTCCGATTTTAATTAATAAGGTGTCAATAGATTCCTAAAAATGCCGCGGGTAGGTAACAAAGGGCATATTATATTTTTTTTCAAAATTTTGTATTTCGAAAATTGTACCTCAGATTCTAACATCTAAAAAAATTTTACCGTGATAATCATGATTTGTTTAGTATCAAAAGGTGTGCTAGCACTTGAAATATGTCAAAATACACGTTTAAAATGCATGAACCTACAATTCGTACTAATTATATTATTATTATAGTATAGTATAGTATAGTAGTTATAGTAATTTATATTATTTTACCTTCAGGAAATATATTTTATATTATAAATATAATTTATTATTGACAATACATAACAAAATAAAATATTTAAATAACTCATGAATTGGCAAGCAGAGAACGAGCTGATGATGATGAATTATAGCTGAGAACACTCTCGATCATGTCAGCTTTTAAACAAAAGAAAATTAGATTAAAATCGGTTGATCGGTTCATCCGTTTTAAATTATTTAGATAATGCAGATGAAATAAATTATTAATTAATTAGTGTTTTTTTAGGTAGGTAGTTAGGTAGGTAGCGGGTAATAAGTGAATTGGTGTTGTAATAATCTCAATTGCGTTTCTTGATTATCTTAATATATTAATATATGAATTTATTGTATTTTAAATCTAGAAAAAAAAATATCTGGCTCCGCGCTCGTGAAGAAGGTATTTTTAATATCAAGTGTTTTGATTAGGTACCTATTAATATTATTCTATATATACATATTATGTTGCACTGCAAAAGAGAAAAATACGAAATAAAAAAATAAATTTAAAAAACTATAACCCGACTACGTAAAAAAGGGGTTCAAAAGGCCGAAATAAGAAAATAATTCAGATAGAATTCCATAAATGCATAAGTCACAGCCACGTGCCAAGTGGGGCACACGAGCAGCACGGCAGCGAGATTTAGATCGTAAATTATAATTTATGTGATAACGTAAAGATGCTATTTTAATTTATTTAATTGTAGGCCTAATTGTTTACTCAAAACAGTGCACAAGTTACAAAGTAAATAACTCTTGGAACTTGGCAAAGTTAACGAAAATACTAAGGGTCTGTTTCACAATCTACTGATAAGTGTCAGGATAGCTTATTTGCATGTTTTCTCTCTGTCGCTCGATACAAAGTAAGTAGCGACAAAACTTTATAATAAGCTATAAGACACCTAATTAGAAGATTGTGAAAGACTGCTAAGGCTTGCAATTAAAAATATGAGCACAAAACCGGTTTCGAATGAATTTGAATGCTCAAGATTAATTAAACTTTTTACCTACCATTTGGCGGCCTTCAAACCTCAAACAATCAGTAATTTGATTTTCACAGACATAGTTCAATCACCTAGAATCATTCTAGAAAAACTAGTTAAATCCATATAGACAAAGTTAAATCCTGTCATATACCAGTTAGATTTTTCGTATCAACCTAGGAATTATTTAAATGTTTGTTGTTCAAAACGTTGAAGGAAAAATTGTAGCGTTGGTCACCCTACATTGTGAGATAAGCATAATGCCTAAATGCCAGCCTAAGGGTCAGTTCACACCAAAACGAAACGAGCTATTCAAAATATAACTTTATTCATTGCACAAAAAGATTGCACCGCGCTGCACAGAGCATGTGCAGTGTATGACCGATGTCATAATATGAAACTTGTATCTTTTTGTGTAGTGAATGAAGTTAAATTTTGAATAGCTATCTTAAAAAATGCAGCGTCTCGTCGCGTATCGTCTCGTTTCAGTGTGAACTTACTTACGCTTACTATTCAGTACTTTTCTACCTACGACAATGTTTACTAAATTATATTCCTCTTTACAGATACATACATTCAAAGGAAAAGCCATTCAAATGTATGGAGTGCGGTAAAGGCTTCTGTCAGTCCAGAACGCTAGCTGTTCACAAGATACTGCATATGGAGGAGTCTCCTCACAAATGCCCAGTTTGCAGTCGAAGTTTCAACCAGCGATCGAACCTGAAGACCCACCTTCTCACACATACAGACATTAAGCCTTACAACTGCTCCTCATGTGGGAAAGTGTTTAGGAGAAATTGCGATTTGAGACGACACAGCCTAACACATAACTTAGTAGGCTTGTCCACTTCTCCCAGTGGGTCAAATGGCAAAAGCCCAATCCTAAACCCAAATTTTCCAATAGACAGTTTGGATACGGAGGATGAAAATTAGTATGACTGAGTGCTGAAATCTCGGCTTTAGTACAATTTTTAATCGACTAAAATAAGGAGGTTCTCAGTTTAACCTGTATGTTTTTATGTATGTATGTTTATCCGCAATTTTCTCAAAACTACTGATGCTATTTGGACGTGGTTTTCACCATTGAATAGCACGTTCATTCTTATTCGCAATTGGGTATTTGACATGTGAAAATTTTATTTTTTTACATTCAGGAATAATTAGGTATTACAACAATATAAAGGTAAACGAAAATAAGATTTTATGTGTAGTTTTGAAATCACGTGCCTTTTAAAGTTACTAAAAAATTTTTATTCTTTTTGTCATAATTAGTGCAAAATACCTACGTATTTAGTTCACTTACATCAAATACAAAAAGATTTACTTTGGTAAGTATGAACAGAAATGCATTGTGCATTGGATATATTAAAAAACATTGGGCACGTTTTTGCCCATTTCGTAGCAACTTACGAGTAATGTGACGTCACAATTGCCGTAACTTTTGTATGGGGCGTTTTCACTAGACTTACAAAAATGCTTTAAAGTTTATACAATGCACAGTTTCATTGATTTTTAGTATAATTATTTTACAGAGCACTATTCATTTATGTTATATAAATTACAGTCAAGCACCCAATTACAGTTTTTTTTTGTGTGGAAAAAACTTATGAAAACACCGAGTGTCAAATTATTAAGTATTATTGAAGGTCAATACTATATAACCTGCTTTATGTGCTGTGATAACACATAAATATATTTATCCCAAGAAAAATATCAATACAGCTGATGTTTGTAAATTTTTAATTGTTATAAAGCAAATGTAAAATGTTTAGAGGATAAAATGCATGATTATAATTAAACGTTATAATTTGGTTGTTTTAATACATTAAGGGTCTGTTTCCCAAACTTGTAACCACGTGGCGGATAACTTAATTGGAAGTTTTGTCTCTGCTTATTTTATATCGATCGACAGAGACAAAACATGCAAATAAGCTATCTGACACTTATCAGAGGGTTGTGCGACAGGCCCTAAATATAATGTAGGCATATTTAATATAATATAAATCTAAATGTATTTTTAAGAATGAAGAAAATAAATTTTCTGCTTGTAATATTTTTATATTGTTTCAACTGCTTATTTATTGTCATTATTACTTTTTATTTTTTATTTTAAATCCTCTATGTAAAAGCGAATAGAATCTTTCAGTTTGAAATAGATTGTAAACACTTAAACAAGATATTTTAATCATAATGATTGTATCTTTTGTCCTTAATGATATTGAATTATTGTTGTGCATAAAACTGTTGTAAAAGTTCAATTTGTTTTATAATGATATTGTTTTGTATATTTTTGATCTCATATTGTAAATATAAATTATATTGTGTGCCTTAGTGATGTTCCGTCCTATAAGATCTTTTAGAATTATTGTCTTCCTACTTAAATATAATTAGAAGACTGTTGGACTTATTGTTGTATTTGTATAGTATTTAGTTATAGTTTGTACAAAATAAATGAACTTTCAAATGAAACGTGTTATAAGTTTTTCATTTAAAACACTTATTTATAATTTTATTACTATTGATATACCCAGGAACATAGAAAACTTTTTTATGTTCCTTTGGCAGGATTCGAACCCGCGACAAGCTAGGGTTGGTGTGGTGTTGTCCAACTTCTTGCGTTGAAGCTCTCTTCAACGCAAGAAGTTGGACAACCCTTGCAGTAGCAACAATGAGACAGACGCCTTACATATACTGGATTAAAACATAGGCTACTTTTTATCCTGAAAAAGTACAGTGTTCCCGTAGGAGACTATAATTAACGCGGACGGAGCTGCGGGCTAGTATGTTATATTTTTATGAATTTTAGTTATGAATTTTATGTATTCCTGTAGAGGGTGCAGGGCCGATCTCCGGTTGTGGTATATAGTATGTGCTACCAGGGAATCTAATTAGCAAAGGGAATCTAAAGCAGCATAACCACAGTAGAAATGATTATTTTTTCTACGGAAGAATAGAAAAAAAAAGGCCGACTGATAAAGAAAATCTGTCATTTCGGCGATATTATGTGTCAGTATGTCTATTCTTGTGTACACAAAACGGATTTCTATTGTGGTCACGCTAAGCGTGCCGAGCGTTCTCATAGTTCATTTGTATTATAATGACGATATGCAGTCACATTACAATTGTCACAGACATGTGAGTTTGACAACATAATACGTATTATTAAAAAGACAAACAAATTATAACAACATAAAACCTGCTTATGAATTAGATTCCATGATAGAATCTACCACTACTTGTGTGCAGATTCGATTCCCTGTTGTAGTTCTGTGTACATACTATTTGTAACAAAAGTCTTATCATCGAATGACCGTGAAGTCTGATGTCTGCTGCAGACTAGAGTGGTGGTCTACGTCCTCCGCACATTGTAGTCAATAATGTTGATAAACAGCCAAAGTGCAAGTCGGACTCGCGCACAAAGGGTTCCGTACTATTTATACAAATTTTAGTGCTAATAACGAGCTGTTTTTATCGGTATTAATTCTTGTGTATTCATATCGATAAAAACAGCTAAAAAATCAAGTTTTTTGTATGGATGCTCCACCTGCAATATTTTTTTATTCACTACTAGCCTTTGCCCGCGGCTCCACCCGCGTAAATGCAGTATCCCACGGTAACACTGTACTTTTTCGGGATTAAAAGTAGCATATGTGTTAATCCAGAGCTCAAACTACTACGATACCTAAATTCTTCAAAATCCGTTCAGAAGTTTTTCCGTGTAAGATAACAAAATTTCATATTTATAATAGTAGTAGGATTTCAAATTTTAAAAGAACCCATTTTTAATTTATTTGCCTAATAGATGTCGCTAGTTTGTCAAAACTAGTACATGTATCATTACGGTTGTGTATTTAATCATTGCCCTAAAGATCTTCATTACACAGACATAATGATTTATGATTGACATCATTATGATATATCATTACAGACATACAGATGTACCATTCGAAATAACAAGACTTTATGTCATTAGAAACCTTCTATTAGGGGTCAAAGACAAAGGAAGTTTTCTATAGATTAATGATTAAAAGAGAAATAAGATTACTGATAACCATCATATCTACATAAGATTTGATCTAAAGTTAGGCATGACACCTAATAATTATAACACTTAAGTAGGTTTTAATAAAATATAGTCTTATCGAAGAAAATAATGTCTTAAAAAATGGTAAATAGGTTCAATGACTTATGAATGTGATCTTCATCCCATCTTTTATAAAAATATAAATCACGCCATATTATTGGACAGATCAGATTAATAGACATATTAAACTCATAACACCCCGACCCGTTTCTAATTGATACAACATTTGATATTTTTTTGATTTAAATTGTAATTATACACATCCTTACATCCAAACCATACCCATTAACCACAAAAGGGGACCACTAAGCTTGAAAAATCGGTCCATTTCAAAACTAAATCGATACACTCCACATAAAAGCATTGATGCCAAACCACACAAAAGATTCGAGTGTATCAAAATGACATAAGATTCTTTTCTTGGCACAAATCGCCTAGGGGCCATATGTCTTTTTTCTTTTTTTTAATTGATGATGTGTTAAAAAGGTTGTATATCCTTAACCGTCACATTTTAGATCAATTTTCAATTCTGAATTCGATTCGTCACGGGCATGTTGCGGCTTATTACTTCTTTTGTACTTTTTTTTTATTTCTTGCGTTTGTTTTAAGCCAGTATTATTTTAAATGTCAGTCGCCTCCTTTAGAGTGTTTTTTTTTTTAATTTATATTGTCAGTAGTTACTATTTAAATTACCTACTCAATATATTTAACATTTCGCCAGCTTGACCTTCTAATGCATATTTTGCAATAAATTACTTTTAATAAGTGTGTCCTACTTCTAAATAAGACAAAAGCTTAGTTTTCATAAATAATATTTTTAATTTTTAATCAAAATAGAAGACTTTGATTAATTTTATTGCTTATCCCATTAATATTATTATAATTAATTGAAACTATATTATATTTTTTTCTGTTGCTAATATATAAGGCTATCAACATCATCAAATAAGTTTTTAAACACCGCACAAGAAAAAAATGTTGTCAAAAGCAACTGTCAGTTTCGATACCCGCTCCCTAATCACTTTTCCCTTAGGGCTTTAAAAGTAATATTTGTCCTTCGAAAGTAAAACCCTTTAGCTCTTTGTGTTGACAGCATTATAACGAAAGTTAGTGACAGATAACAATGTTTGTCCCGCTGCGTGTAAAAGGGATCTCTTTATACACATTGTCACCAACACCAAAATAATTCAAGACTAGCGCATATCATGGACAAGGCAAAAGTGATTCGGAACACCTTTTTGTGACAGTGATTTACAAAACTGTCACTTACCACACACATTTGAGAATATTTATTCTGTATGGGAGCATTTTTTCCAGTTTAATGCCAATTTAATGCCTAATTGACGGAGTTTGATACTGTTAGAGACATTTGGTATTCATTTGTACAAATAAAATTTACATTTATATTGTTTATTGTTCCAAATAGATTTGTTTATATAAATAAGGAAAATAATTAATCATCATCAGCTATTATTAGACAAAGATCTCCTATATATCAACAAAAACGTTATATATGTAGCAAAGTTTTTCGCTCGCTTTTACTAAAGTTATACACGCCTTTAGTTTGCGGTGTCGTTTAAAGGTGTTTGAAAAATATTTGTCTTTTTTTTACAATATTTGGTTTTCGAGTGCATTATTTGAATTTAGTGGCGCACTTATTCGCGACCACACACGGTTCGGTTTTTTTTCTTTATTTTTTTTTGCCGTGAAATTGTATGTGTTTTGACAATGCGCTGGGAACGTGCGTCTGCGCTGTTTCGTATGTTAAGCACGGTCAACTTGTTTGTCTTCTTGTTCCAAATAAGTAATTTTTATTGCCTTTTATATTATTGCGATAAGGTTACACTAACGATTTTTTAATGGACGTAAAATTTACGACACGTTAGGAACGGCATGTTGGTGTTTAATTTTGACATTGACATTCTGTTAATGACGCTTATTATGGTATTATTGTTTTATTAAATTATAAAAGTAATAGTTACACGATAATAAAAGATATTAGCAATTAAGAACCTCCATATGAGACCAATTGGTAAAAAAATAACTACAAAGTGAATGTTATAAAATATTAATATATCTGTACAAAATTGCGATGTCAAGGAAAAAAGGAATATAAGCACCATTCGATTAAATGTTAATGGCCTACCAAAAGGTAGAAAGATATCAAATGTTACTTATCCATAGATACATTATCTGCTAGAAGGACGCTATTAGATAATTTATCTACTAAATCAACGTGTTTGCAGACTGGACACCTAGTGTCACAAGCGTTAAAATACTTCGGACACTATCTGCTAAGGAAGGATAAGGAAGCAATTAAATTATTTACTAAATCAACGTCTTTGCGGTACGGACACCGGGTGTCACAAGGTGTCCGTTAAATTCAAATGGTTTGGACACTATCTGCTCGCTCGTCGTGTGAGGGCGCTATCTAGTGTTATCGGGACGACGCAGTTACTGTCGCCAGGACACGAGCGAGCGCGTGGGCATGCGCAAAGATTATAGACAGGTTTATGGCTAATTTATGCCTAATACAAAGAATACTCTGCGAGGCATGTGCTTCTACATTGTGTAGATTTGGTAAAATAAGATTCATGTATGGAGATTGTATCACTTACATTAGTTTAATTTCGCACTAAAGATATTGTAGAGCTATGATGAACTATGGATGTTCTATGTGGTTCTCATTCGAGAATATTACTTAGTACCTACAATATTTGAAGATTGTATATTTAAACCTACATAAAATAAATAGTGTTAAGATTTAAATTGATAAAATATAATAATATTAAACCACATAGTGTCTCCTCTACAAAGTCTCTAGACTTTGTTGTCGTGACACTGGTTCGCAAGCTCACAATCGCAGATGTAACCGTTAATTCCTGCTTTTGATACGATAATGTGTAAGGTTATGGTTTTAAGATTACATGTGAAAATTATATTTAAGCATTTGTTTACTCGTATTTTCGCTCAATATAAAGGTCAGAGATGCAGACAGGCCACTTGATTATGCCTTTAGCATCAGTTTACACTGAGACGCGTCGCGGCGTTGTATTTTGAAGATAGCAATTCGGAATTGAACTTTATTCACTACACAAGAAGAAACACGTTTAATTGCAAGAAGAATTTCGAGCTGCACCGGGCTGCGTAGCGTGGCTCCGCTCTTGCAATGAAACGTGTATCTTCTTATGTAGTGAATAAAGATTAATATTGAATCGCTATCTTAAAAATGCAGCGCCGCGTCGAATCATACCGCGTCGCGTCTCAATGTGACCCTGACCCATAGAGACCATTGTGCAGATCATTCTCGTTGTAAAGTAGTTGAGATATTGTGTATTTAAAGGTGCATAATATTATTATGCATAGTGATATTAAAATATTTAAAATCAATGGTACTTATGTAGGTATAAGATAATATCAGCTATAATACTAAGGACTCCTAACGTAGAGTCCGAAGTTATTGGAGCTTTACCTATTTAAAAATATATTTTTAGGTAAAAAATATTACTGTGGGATTACGTAACTTATGAGCAGGTGTTAGAACAGAGCTCGCTAAGGTTAGAGTATGGGTTTTTGGCATATGACCTTATATCGTAAGGTTAGATTTTACGTAACAATTATTAGTGAATATTTCCGATAAGGGTATGCCTCTGGTTAAATTACTCTATTATTTTCCTTGGAATTACGACATTTTTGTTAATAAAACCAATGATTTCAAAACTAAAGATAGGCTATGACGTACATTTGGCAAAACAAATCTTCACACAAGAAAAAGTTACGCCATCTTGTATTTACCACACCTCAAATATCAGCCATCTTGATTTCACCATACCCCAAATATCAAAATGGCCCCATAAGCTCAAAAAGTGGGGCCATTTAAGGGGAGACAGTTTTTGCCTCAACATGCCTCGTCTATAAATATATACATCTATGAATAAAACATAATAGGGAAATAATAATGCTTCTAGACAAAAAGTTATGTAATTAGTAAAATAAATGTTATACAATAACTCATATTTTGCTATCAATAAGCTTATTATTTGACAACAAAAACCACAAACTATATTTTATATCCAAATTACCTCGATACGTTAAAAACAAAAAACAAAAACACCGTTGACACCTTATTTAATATTATCTATTAGAATAAATGGATTGTCATTTTTGTTCGGAAAAAAATAGTCGGTAAATCGATAAAATAATTCAAACGCACACACAGACGCTGAGGGCGGCAGGCGGGGCCTGGATGGCCACGCCCCCTCCGCCCAGTGAGCGATTTCATTGGTGGGCACTATCCATGCGCATGAACATTGAAAAGTGCGATTGTTCCTCAAATGGCTCACGGACTTGAGCAATTGCGCATGAGAGTGTCCGATAAAAGCAATTTAATACTAAATAATAAAGATTTAATGCAAAAACTCCAGCACCTTTATAATACCTTCACGCTAATAGCTGAAAAACACTTTATTCGAACAGACAAGATACCTATTTGCCTTCTATTGAGCTGCTATTTCATTATCATTGATCGCTAAACACCCCAATTTGTAGGAACAGCAAAAGGGCTTCTGAGGACTTAGCCAACATGCCATCTTTAATTATAATGACAATCTTTGAAATTGATAGTACATGGGATTGGCATAACGTTCGTTATGCCAATCCCATGTATTTGTGTTCCCATAATCCCATATTACGTTTGAAGCATACATTATGATTTCTAACTTCGTCATCGTAATAAGCGATGGCTAAAGGGTCAGAATAGTAAAGTGGTGAAGGATTCTGCAAGACTAGGATAAATAATTTCACAGTTCACTACGCTGGCTAACATTGTAAACTTTCACAGTTTACAATGTTATCTTGTCTTGCAGAATCCTTCATGATCCAGAATCCATCAGACAGCAGTAGGAGTCCCCACATAAATAGAATAGGTTGCATTAGGCAATTTTACAAAAAAAAAATCGTCTAATCGATGCTAGATAATATCATCGCAATAATCTAAAGCCCATTTCTTTGTATATTATATTAAAAAATAACGAAGATCCAAACAATTTAAACTTGTAATACGAAGGAGAGCAAAATTCAGTCGATATGACGTCATTTACCTACGCATGCAGCGGGCCATCAACTCTCTCCGAATTCAGTACAACAACGCGTTCAGGGTGCTGGTGGCGCTTCCTCGCTGCTATAGTGCGTCTGCGATGTTTGCGTATGCACATTGCACACACAGATAGTTTTCATACTGTGCTGCGGCGTCGCATCGCTTCGCTGTTGTTCCGCATGCGTGGGAGCCCATACACCATCCTGAACATGCACAGCGCCAAGCTGGAGCTGCCCCCTTCTGCGGCACTGGGTCCAACCACACTTGCATGTACCCGGAGCCCCAGAGTTTCGCAAATACCAAAATTAAATGTCGTTTGTATACTAACAACATTATGGGCTACGCATGAAATATATAAAACATATTTTATTTTATTTTTATTTTTATTTCCAATAGTCCACTGTACATTTTTAATAGCCAGAATCATTTTGCGAAAAGGCTATGGACAATAAATTGTATGCGTTTAATTTTTAATCGCAATAACTTTTCTTGTAGTAATAAGTTTGTTTATAAATCAACAGTAAAAATGTAATTTGTTAAAATGTGATATTTGATTATCTACTAGACTAGACTAGCAAACTATGTTATTATAAGCCTTTTTAGATATGCAGGCTTTAGCCGGATATTTTCTTTCACATAAGCCCGTAATACCCGGGAATCGGGATCGAACCTAAAGATCGATTCTGCTAATTAAATCCTGCAACAATACAAGTACGTTTCAGTCTCGATATGTTAAAACTGCAAAAATATATTTTCATAAACTTAGAACCTACGTCAAGCCCGTTTCGATTGGTCCAAACACCAAAAATCAGTTTATGATGTCAAGACGATTCATTTATAATTCAACAAATTGAGAATTGGCGTTTTGAATTCTCTCAACATCTACTGTAGTGATGTATCATTGAGCCACAGACTTACTATTTGTTACATACAAAACTTTTTCCAGTACAGTCATTTCAAATGTTGTCCGTTTAGGGAACACGACTCCGTGGGAGCCTACATCTAGATCGATTTACCTGACAATGGCTCTTGTACTACTTCAGTACAAATCGTTCCTTCCCACACTTATCTACAGCAACGTTTATTGATGTCCAAACAAGTACCTAACACTAATGCGGTGTACAAAGTTGTGCTAAATATTTATTACTGGTCCGTTTGTACCACTTACTGTGAATAATATATTTTTGATTCGATTTTGAAATACATTACACCGGCTATTTGCCTATTGTTAATGTTATGGATTTTGCCAATACTCATTCGAATGGCATTGTTTCAGCGAAGCGATACGAATGGCTCTTGTAGGTCGAGTCTGCTAATTAAATCTTACAATAATACAGTTTAGGTGCAGTCTTGATATGTTAGAACAGCAAAATAGTAATTCCATAATGGTCGAACCATCGTCAAACTCTTGATAAAATTATTATTACTGTTTTCTTTTTTACACAATTTTATTTTAATTATAAACTTTCGTCTTTTCAAGGATTCTTTTGCCTCTTAGATACGCAATAAATATATGGAAGTGTTGTTTATGGAATGTGAAAGAAAGATTTTGATTGACAATTGTGTCGAATCTACTGTAATATAAATAAACATGCTAGTATGAGTGAGGTAGTGACTGTTGTTGTTAGTTTTCTAAATTTATTAATACTTATGTATTTTTAAGCGTTAATTTTTAAAATATTTATTATTTTTTATATATTATGTTTATAAATTAGCTTTCGGCAGGTCTTCCTCCACTTAAACTTTAAGCCCCAATTTCACCAACGCGTTAAACCGACGTTCAGGGCTGCGCTACGGTTTAAGATCTGTCTATCGACTTAAACCAAAAGATAGAACTAGGTAGGCAAGTGCATTAAGTAGATAGGTATACCGTTATTATTTATTTACAACTGACTGTTCAAACCTAACTCAATTTGATAACATAAATTATGCATGAAATGTTAGATTACCCTAATGTATTGCATTCCAGGCGCTAGAGTAGACCCAATTAGACCTAAATTATTCCATTAACTGGAGTAGCAACTAATTTACCTATAGCTCACCTGATGATAAGTGGTTATGGTAATCCAAGTCTAAGACTAAGGCATGCATTTAACTGTCACACTTGTTCCACCTGGCATAGGCATCTTGTTACCTACTGTTTCAGGTCTTGACTATTGGAAATCTAAGACAGCCATACATAAGTATGAGGCATGAAAAGTAGGAAAAATCCTGAAAATAGGATTTTTGTCGATGTTACATATTATGAATAACGCCAATGACACGTACAGTTCGGACCGCGGATCGCACTGTGTTCCGAACCGTGGAATGATCTGTGAGGACGTCTACGCGATCGAACTGTCGTGATATTTACGACGTCAAACTCGACCACCGTTTGGACTGCCGGCCTCTTACATAATACGTCAAAATACGTCGTAGCGCGGAAAATATGTGGAAAATGCGTTGTCATCGACATGTTAGATCGGAATGTCGGCCCGCGCATTTACATGTTCGATTTGGAGCGCAGGTTGGAACGGCGCGTGCTATTATCCGCGGCCCGAACTGTAGATCTGAAAGGCCCTAATGGGTCGAAGTATCAAAAACCAACACACTTGATAGTTAAATTTCACCTGGATATAGTGGCGAAGATAAGTAGACGAAACACATTTTAACTAAACGATTTGAAGACTTTAATCATTAATACACCTTTACCTGCATATATACCAGGGCTGATTGATAACTGGCCGAAACGACGAACTTAAAAAAATGATACGTAAAAAAGGAATATTACATTATATTCTGGCATCTTTTTGAAAATAGAACGCCAAATTTGAATTTAATCGAACTGATGGAATTTGTTTGAGAGGACGTAGAACTTTCTCTGTCGTAAATTTTCTTAACAATGGAAAGAAACGAAATTCGTGCGGTGATAAAGTTTTACGTTTTAAAAGAGAAAACAACAACCCAGATTAAAACCAAGCTAGACAGTGTTTTAGGTAATTCTGCTCCTGCATTGAGTACAATTCACACCTGGGTAACTGATTTTAAACGTGGAAGACAGAGCTGCGAAGACGCCCACAGGTCTGGCCGTCCAAATGAAGTCACGAATCCGGACATGATCAAAAAAAATCACAAAATGGTATTGAATGATCGGCGCTTAAAGTTGCGAGAGATAGCAGAGATGGTGAGCATTTCATCTTAACGCGTTTTTAATATTTTGCACCAACATTTGGGAATGAAAAAGCTTTGCGCGCGATGGGTGCCGCGTTTGCTCACTGTAGACCAAAAGCAACGTCGAGTGGACGATTCATCGGAGTGTTTGTCGCTGTTTAACCGAGATCCTAATGAGTTTTTGCGGCGTTATGTAACAGTCGATGAAACCTGGATACATCATTATACTCTCGAGACAAAAGAATAATCTAAGCAGTGGACTGAGAGCGGAAAACCTGCGCCGAAGAAAGCAAAAACGGTTTTGTCGGCCGGCAAAGTGATGGCGACTGTTTTTTGGGATGCTCGAGGGATTATTTTAGTGGATTATCTGCAAAAAGGAAAAACAATAAATGGAGAGTACTACGCAAGCTTGCTGCAAAAATTAAGTGAAGAAATCCAGAAGAAACGACCACATTTGGCCAAGAAAAAATTTTTGTTCCACCATGACAATACACCTGCACACACGTGAATGGTTGCAGTCGCCAAACTCCATGAATTGCGGTTCGAATTGCTCCCGCATCCACCCTATTCCCCGGATCTAGCCCCGTGCGACTTCCACTTATTCCCAAACCTGAAGAAATGGTTAGGTGGCCAGAGATTTTCATCAAATGAAGAAGTCATTGTTGCCGTGGACAAGTATTTTGAGGGGTTGGAGAAAACATTTTATCAAACTGGTGTAACGGCATTGGAGAAGCGCTGGGCTAAATGTATCGAGGTAGAAGGAAACTACGTTGAGAAATAAATTTGTTTTAAATAGATTTTTGAAGTTTTTCTTTGTCGTTTCGGAAACTTATCAATCAGCCCTCGTAAATCTAAAATAACCTAACCGAGAACATGTCAGGACATGTCTGAGGAGGGTTCCGTATCTATCTACGCACAGCAGGTTATTTCAAATTACTTCAAAATGGTCCGAATTAGCTCAAAATATTTTTTTTAAAGAGTAGCATGATCTATCTGTATTAAAAGTTATAAGTTCATACCTCTTATTGTTTAGAAATGCCAGGGAGGGAAGACCAACTTGTAAAACACTTTATCAGGTCGGTTATCATATCATGTACATACAGCTTCGGCTTCATTTAAAAAGACCTATTCGTAGATGTCCCACACGATGGCAAAGAATAAGAACCATTTCACCGTTTACCCCTAAAATATTTTATACTGCCAAAAAAATGTAAATCGGTAAAACTATAGATTGCGTATAATCTACAATTACATAGGTTAACAGGGGCGGACAGACAGACGCACGGACAGACGGGCTAGTAGTACTACGGAACCTTAAAAAGGGTTTGTAGTAAGCTAATAAATTGACATATACCGAGAAAGGTGTTGAACCACAGTGCCATAAAAGAAAATTTGCAGAATTTATATTGAAAATTAAAATTAAGTTTGTTCAGGTACTAAACGTTAGCGGCAAAACAGCTAAACGCACTTAGTAACAACAGCGTTTACTAACAAGATCCGTCTAAACTATTTGAGACAAGAATGTGGACATTTCTGCCTTTGACAAGTGCTAATATAAGTGCTATAACGTAAAAGCTTACTGCAATAGCCGTGCGAATAAACGCTTTTCTAGAATTACATTACAGTGAGGATAACTTTTATATGTAACACCAGCCTGGGTAACCAAGCTTTGTTCGGAGTTCTAGTAGATTATTAGTTACATATAGCAGAAAGAAAAAACATATTACCTATATAACTTAAAAATGCGCGGTTTCTGGATAAGACCTAGTCAGATTATTTATTTTTCTGTCCCAAAACTCTGTGCGTACTAAAATTCATGGAAATACTTGCAGCCGTTTCCGAGATTCCGATTATATTACTCTATACAAGATTTGCTCGTTTAAAGTATAAGAAATAATAATAAAATATTATGTTAGTTTATTTTTATTTTATAATTCTTAGAAGAAATGTTATTGAATTTGGCTGACATACACTGTTTAGTCGAAATCGTGTAGGGAATATTTAACGAAAATGCTTTTGATAAATAAATCTATTGTGTTTGAGTTATGGCAATATAAAATTTTGTGGTTCCAATGGTTGGCTGTTGGGTGTTACTTGGTCGTGTATGGCGGGCATAACAGGTTAATACCTATTAACTATTATGACCCCCGCCCACAGCCTAGTCTATCATATATTGCGCGATTGCATCAATAAAAACGTCGTTCAGGCTTCTGAAGTCTCCACATACTAAGGACCTGTTTTACAGTCCACTGATAAGTTTCAGATAGCTTATTTGCATGTTTTGTCTCTATCGCTTGAAGCAGTGAAAAAACTTTCGATTTTCGAATAATCTATCCGACACCTATTAAAAGATTGTGAAACAGGCCTAATGGCCTATTTTCATTATTTACCTAACAAATATGCAACCTATAAAATTTTAGCATTAACAATATGGCATACTGGATTCTATTGTATTTTGTCTTAGCTAAAGTAATCTTATTAATTTTAAAACAATACGAAAATAACAAACAAAAAATAGAATAAATCATAACTAGCCTTTCTTTATTATTTTTTTGTGTTTGATATATTTTAAGTGTGAGACATATCAGATGTGTACGTAAGAACCTGTCACACCGAATTGTAATCCAAATCCTCAAAGTAAAAGTCATATTAAAAGGCCACAAGGTATCGAAAAAATGTATCTACTTGCAGATACATTTTACATAGAAAGAGCAGGTACACAAAAATATAATTAAAATGAAACGCATTAACACACTGTTTTTCATGGATTTTTCTTTTATGCCAATTGAAAATATTTTCTTTATTATACAGGGTTAAGTCGGTAGGTAAAACCTGCAGGTAAAGTCGATGTAGATCCCTTAACGATAATATTATAACTGATGAAGAATACAAAGTATCCATCATTTTAATATTTTCGTTCAAGAAACCTTTAATTTATTAAATAAATATTTTGCATAATTTTGTGAATTTAAGCTTTTATATAATATTTGCGTTTTTGTCTTTCATGACGATATTTTTTTTCAAAATTTGTGTCTCCAATTAATTTGCTTTTATAGTTTTTATGTAGCTAATGAGCAGCTCACTAGCTACACAATTATTATTAAAACCATTATTTCCGCTAACTATGAAAACTAAATCGTAGTAGAAGATTTAAAATTAAAAATCAATTTTCTTAATAAAAAAGTAAGTAGTTTATGGCATATTGGATCTACGTCGACTTAACCTGTAACCCTATATATGACGCAGTTCCTAGATGATTTCCACGTTTCCACAAATCAAAACTGCACAAACTAAGTATAGTATAATATTCGTAATTTTATGTGCTATATAATAGTTGTGCACTCGTCGTATTGGTTCTTGCATATCCTCCTTATGTTAGGGTGATAATACCAATGATACAACAACACTAAACACTCGATCTTCTTAAATTACGTGTATCATGTATACTATCAGAGAGATGCGTTTTCACTTTATATTAACGCCTTTTGACTAACTAAATTATTATATGTTAGGCATCAAAGTGACATCTGTTCACAAACTACATCATTAGTTATTACCCATAAGTTACTACCCATTCAGTGTTCACTTAGTCTTCATACACAATAATTCCTTATTAAGCAATGTAAGATTATTTTAAGTATATTTTTAAGTAGTTAAATAATTGACCAAAAAATGGCAATGAAATAAGTCCTAACTACGCTTTGTGAAGCAAAGAATATACTTGCTAGTAGTTACCCACATCGTAGTAATAGTATATATGTACCATAATATTATTATTGAACTACAGGTCACAAGTTTGAAATTTATAAGAGTTAATTAGATAGAAAAAATGAAAAGGTTGTGATAGAATTTCTTTTTACAAACAAGTCAACGTGTAATAATATATATCAAACGCACGGTAGTGTGTTAATAATCTGAGATAGTGTGTGTTGTTGTTATTTTAATCAAATGTATTTCTAAGCATTATTAAAAATAGCTTTCTGCATACTTTCCTCTACATAAACTTTAAGCGTGCGAAAGATCATACTCCTCTGTTCGCAAAATTCTCCTTAACTGTACTAAAAGTTTTTGCTTTACGTATTAACATATATGACAACAGAGTAAGTATTTATTAAAGTATAGGCAACGGTGTGACAGGGTGAAAGCGGATCGCACGCGCTAGGCGCGCCGAAAGGTATTCACACACCAAATATTTACACCGTACCGCGCCTATTGTGTCACTGTCGGCGTTTCAAGCCTTATCAGCTGTTTGCCCACCAAACACCGTTGTTTGGGCACCGGCGCTCGTCTGTCTGTCCGTTTGTCCCCCTTATCTATATAATAATCGATTACGTTCTAAGAAATTTGTCGTTTTTACTATTGTTATTTACAACTTCATTACACTACATCAATTACAAGATAAGAGAAACATCATATTTTGGAAACGCTGTCGTGATTAAGATATATTTAATAAGTTTCATATTATTTGAGATACCTTTTTAAGGCTCCAGTAGATCTTTAAAGATCAATGCATTCACACCGAGGCGTAATTCGCAATATAATAGCTCCCCACACCGGTTTCTGTGACGGTGGCCGGTTTCATTGAAACCAGGCCAGCTACGCAGGAGTTATTTTATAGTGCCCAAGTATGTGCGCTGTACACAAGAGCGCTCTCTCTTCCTTTACTCTCGAAACCTAGTGGGCCAGATGACCGACACGACTGGCGAGAGATCAAACGCATGACCGACTTTTTACATGTCCATCCTTCGCATAGATCATCCTTCTTGTCAGACAATCAGGTGATCAGCCTGCATCGTCCTAACCAAACTTGGAAACGACCTTTTTTGTTGTTCCAACGCGGAAATCGAACCCACGACCTCCGAGTCGAGAGCTACGCTCGAAACCACTGGATCACGTATGCTATTCCTAAAAAAAATTGCAATAACAAGCAAAAGACAAACGAACGGAACTCGGGCAACAACAAATAAAGCAAATCTTCCTCGCAGTTAAATTAACATGTTTTCGCTAAGACTGTGTCCATATTTAGCAATCTAGTTAGCTCTGTTACGACTGTACCTTTTTACGTTCTTGAACAAGAAGCACTGAAATTTATTGTTTTATAACACCAATAGCAACTGCACCTTCTTAATTAACAGCTTTATTAAGAAGGCCCTAATAATCGTAGGGCCCAACAAAAGGGACCCTAATTGTCCCATGGGCCAACAAAATAGGGGCCACTAATGAAAACGTCTTAATTTTATCGCTTTATTCGTTTATAAAGGTTTTAAATACGGTTAAGAAATCTTTAAGGCACTCGTTAATTCATTATTGTTTTTTAGTTTGTGTTTGTGAATGTTGTAAATCAATCCGGTTGGATTGGTTTTAGTTGGCAGTTTAATTTAAACCCTGATTCCAAAACGTTAATATTTTGCTTCAGTCTAAAATAATATATTTTTAATATTATGTAGAACAATAATATAATAATATGAAGAGGAACGATTTGTTTGTTTGTTTGCATTGAATAGGCTCCGAAATTACTGGACCGATTTTTATGAAATTTGTCACACATATAAAGTAGACCACTTCCATTTTTCCGTAATAAAAAGTAGCATATGAAGGACATATGCTACTTTTTACTACGGAAAAATGTATGATTCCCGCGAGATTACCTTTAACGCCATGAAGTCATCATCTAGTATTGTTTAAAAGCTGGCCACTTGCATACTCTTCATTAAAATGTAATTGGTAAGAATTGTAAGTAATCATTTAAAATAAAACATATAATAATATTTTGAAAGTTTATGGACTAAGTTAGACATAACATTTGAAGTTTACGTACCACGATAATAAGTTTCATCTTTCGGAAGATTTTGCGATAAGGCTTATGACTTATACATCTCATTAAAAAATTCAATCCTACGCAAAAAAAAGGAAAATATCGTTTGATTTTTCGGTATTTCGATTAAAATTGATAAACGTCGCTTCTGAAGCTTCTTATTATCGTAATAATCGTATCCGAATACACTTGCAATAATTTGCTACACTTTGTGGCGAGTGACTATCAACTTATTGACTTAGCGGGAGGTAATTTAAAATAACATATCAATTTTAAACTTTATTGCATAGTAATAAGAACCACCGTTTTATAATTAAGACGTTTATACACTAATGCGAATTGTGTTGGATTATAAATTCGAAAGTAATTAATGAAGGTATCATAAAATAAGAATAAAGGTAAATATTTATGTTTATAAAACTTTTACTGTTCGTATTAATTATGTGAAAACTGATTGACGTCGCTACTGAAGTACAAAGTTACAAACCAAGTCAACACTATTATTGTAGTAAAAGCCCATTTGAATCATAATTTATTGATGTGTAACATCTTTCCTCTCGCTTTATTGCAATTTGTGGGAGTGGTTTCGTGAAATGGGATGGAAGTGTGTAACAGGAAGTCGCGGAAGCGCGCGCTGTTTGATTTGACGAATGAGCGCACGGTGGTAAAGTTGGCCGTCAGATACGAATAAAATATTTCAGTATTTAGCTTTTTTAAATGTCGACGTTGATTTCCGTCACTGCTTATTGGAAAAGTTTCCGTTTTTTTTTAATCATAATTATTAGAAAATCGTACTAAGCATTGTGTTATTTTGAAATATTTTCATAAAATGTTACACATCATATGCGACTACTGTAAGGCTCGCTCGTTTTATATCCATTTTATTTTAGAGCTATGAAAAATGGATCTATTTTAAACTTATTGTTGGGCATTTTATAATATGCCTACCAAAAAATTTAATGATCTATTAAGCCTTTGTAACATCGTCGAGAGGTTACAACTTACAAAGAATTCGGCTGTATCTAAACTGTCGTTACCACATTTCATCACAATTAAACTGGCAATGAAAGGGTATCGGGCCCTATTATGGCCCTATTGTGGGCACTATTGTTACGATTCGCCTCACAATGCCACACTTATGGTCGGTTTGGAACATGAAAAAAGAAATGGCCAAAACACGAACAGTGAACACACAGCCGCTTCGTTTGTCGAATATTTAATTATATAATATTATAATGTTACAATGTTTTTAAACAATAATATTTTGACGTGTATTTAAAAATATAATTATTAAAATAAATATAGTAATTATCTAGTTATTACAAAAATATGGCAAATTTGTAGCAAATATGTAGGCAAATGTTTTAAGCTCATATTTTTTCAGAAACATTACGTACCAGTAAATAGAATTACATGCACATTTTTCATGAATGTTGCAAATAGGCAAAATATGTTTGATTTGTAGCTTAAATTTTTGCAACAATTTTTCGTACGGTTAAGCTTTTAGTTATTTATTGAGCATTTAATATTATACCTCGTACTTTCCAAGCTAGCTGTGTGTATATCACACATAATTTCAGACCATAACGAATTTGTCTGATCAACGCCGCGCCTTTAGTTCAGGCTTTCGAGTTTCGGATATACTTATTAAATATTAATATTACATTTGAAATCATCATCGTGAACTTTCCAAAGCTAAGATATTCCAAATTTGGTCATTTACTTATATTAATAAAAGAAAATCGACGGTCAAAATTGCCAAGCATAAATGTGTTTTTTGGTAGAAAATCAAGTTCTTTATTTGGTCTAGTCTGTACTAAAGCTTTTTTGGACTAACAGGCAGGCATTCTGTTGACCGACATATACATTTCGAATATCATTTGATCCAAATCTAATGTATCACAATCAAATAAAGATGGCGTCCTTTCGACTGCAACCTGCAGTGATATCAAAATGTGACCACTCAAAAGTGGCCCTTAATCCAAGTGCGCAGGGTCCAAAAGGGTTGCAGCGTGAGTGTTGAAGTGGTTAACGTAATGGTATCGTACAGGGCCCCTGACAGTTGATTAAAGGGCACCGAAAGCTGGCCGAGGTCGGGGGCCCGCGACAGCACCGCAGGAAGGCCCCGCGGGAGGGCCCCCTGATGATTGTATTTAAAATAAATAAGTGCCTCAATGAACGATTGTCCGCGCATTCCCGGCTTATAGATGGCCGTGATTGTAGCCCGATTATTTATGCCATCGTCGACGTATCATATAAACCTATATGTTTATTGATTGTGTCTAATCTATTTTTTTTAATATTGTCTTAACGGCGACGACATTACCGAGGGTCTACCACGAATGCGGAATTTAAAAACTTATTTGTATTACGGTATATTATAGTAGACAGTTGTTAACCATCGACAGAAACAGAGGGGTGTTATAAGTTTCACGTGTCTGTCTGTGATTGCTGAGTGCTCGTGGCATCGTATCTCCCAAACGGATGAACCGATTTTGATCTTGTTGTTTTTTGTTTGTAAGCTGACATAATCGAGAGTGTTTTTAGCTATAGTACATTATAATCAGCTTGTTCACTGCTTGACGATTCGGGTGTTATTAATAGTTTTAATTTTTTAATAGTTTAGGTACTCAATACATTTTTGTATGGATACCTATAAGAATTCTTCTAAGTTTGTTATGTTTTTCGTCAAAACATCGTCAAATCATCAAATCCTCTGTTTTTTTTTAAATCCATTGGTAAACTTGAAAGCTGTGCTTAAAACTTCAAAACAGTTAAATGGCATATCCGAAGGCAACACAACAAAAAATACACAAAATTAAAACCTAATACAAAAATCATCAGCAGTTACATTAAAGGGTAGTTATATAATGGTCTTATAATATTCCTATAATTATAAGATTAATCCTTTTTTCAGTGAGTCATTATTACACAGATAAAAACCGTAAAGGAATTACTAAACATGTAATCAAAGGATAATAGACGCCATCATTAAAAATGTAATAAACGGTTAGGGGACCGCAGTTTTTCCATTTTAACTTATTAAAAGAGCTCGTTGGGTTATCAGACTAATAATAGTTTAGTTGTCTCCGTTAATGCTAACCTAGGGTAGGTTAGCATTAACCGTCTGTCGTTACTACTTAATCCCATACCAAATGGTAGATACCTACCGTTACAAATTTGCACTAAGTCTTATATTTAAAATTCTCGTATCACAATACACAGTGTTTGTTACGGCTTACTAGAATTTTATTAACTTTTACGGGGTGTATGTGGTAGGTGTGAGAATAGGTTGCAAACTATTTTTCATACACCTAAGTGATAAAGATTTTATTACATTTATTATTTTATGATTTATTAAAAATATGTATTATAACCTCTTAATTTTCACCGTTATAACACCAACCTCCATTGTTTAATAGCGATGTTAGTACTGTAATAATCTTCAACCCTCAGTGGTCGATAACTCTTCTATACATAACCTGGAGGTTGTAGGAGTGGGTGGTAGGTTGGAAGAGTTCGTAGTAGGTGTAGGTTTTGGGTAGTAGATGTAGTTTGTAGGTGTAGGTAGTAGAGTAGATACTGTAGGTGTATGTAGGTAGTTATAATAATACTAATAATACTATGGACGCTTCACACCACGTCAATCTGGCCCCGTGCTAAGTATCCGAAGAACTTGTGTTACAGGTACCAGAAAACGGGAAGTATATTTAATACTTTTATACTATATATATATTTAAGATTTTTATTATATTATACACATATTTAATACACATCCATGACCCAGGAACACAGAAAAACTTTTTGTTCCTTCGGCGGGAATCGAACCCGCGACCGCCGGCTTGAGCACCAACGCGCTGAACCACTGAGCCATAGAGGTCGTCAGTTATATTTCATTTATTCCAGTTCAACATCTGTTTTATGCAGCAAGTTATAGTATAATAATATATAATAAACAGTATTATCGGTAAGACTTAAATGAAAAAGACCGCAAAAAAACCGTTCAAAATATTTTTAATTTGGCATGAGCAATTTGCTTAAAAAACTATAATCCTAGTGTTTTTATTACCCCTTTAATCTGGGATTAATCTTATACTTTGAACGTGACAATCTTGTATAAATATAATCGTAATCTCGGTAACGGCTGCAAGTATTTACATGATATTTAGCTCGCAGGGAGTTTTAGCGGAGAAAAGTCGGTCTAGCTAGGTTTTAACCTTAGGAAACTGCGCATTTTTAAGTGATATATGTTTTTTATTTCGTCGTGCAACAATATATCAATAATTGCGACTCTATAATGTCAGTCCGATTGGCAGTTTGGTTAATTTTTGCGATTTTTTTTGTTAATTTTACCCCCGGTAAAATATTTTTATGATTAATTTTTTTTAGCGACCAGAGCTCCGAGCAAAGCTCGGTTACCCAGGTAGTTATTATTATATTACAACATTTTTAATCTTTTCGCGAACTTCATTAATGAGCAAAAATTAGATATTTTTGATCCTTATTAATTAGTGTCCTCATCATAGTCAGCTGTCAAGTGACGCCTCAAGAAGAAAGTTCCCACAAAGATCTAAAGAAACTAATTATCCTCAAAAGAGCTGAAAAGATTAAACTTTTTATATAATTGTTATTTACAATATAAACAGGCACCAATAACTAAAAGACTAGCAGAACGTGAATAGAAATTTGTATAAAAGCTTTACTAAGATCGACTTGCAAAATCTTCGTGAGAAATTAAACAAAACAGACAATTGTGGGAGAGCCACGCTTCTGCATAAATGGGCCGGCTCGACCGTGTAAATACCATGGCCTCACAGAAAACCGGAGTGAAATAAAGCTTGCGTTGTTTCGTCGAGTGAGTGAGGTTACCGGAAGCCCAAGGGGGTCAGGGATTTTAAGGACTGGCAACTCAAGTCGCAACCCGCAAGTCGCAAGCGATTACCAGAGGAGTTACAAGTGTAACTCCTCTGGTAATCGCTTACCATCAGGCGATCCATCTACTCGTTTTCTGGTTCATTACATTAGAAAAACATAATAGGATTACGTTTATTATAAATAATAACTTACTAAGTAAAGTAAGTAAATGGTATAAAAGATAAATTACAAGAGAATTTAACAATAAAAATTAAAGTTTTTTTTTTTAAAGAACTATGAGAGTTCGCTGACTGTGGGAAGTCCTAAATGGATATGCTGGTGGTAAGCCGTGAATGGATCAGGTAAGTCATCTGCTCGTTTTCCAGTTTCAAGGAAGATTAGAGGTGGTTGATGATGACAATGATATCCACTAACCCACCGAAGAGTTATAGCCAGAAACGCCCGTGTCTCCTCTGGTGTAGTGGATGTGCCTGATCTATTCCAAATAAATAAAAATGAAGTGTCTGTTTGTAATTTTAAATTAACACCTTTTCAGTTAATGCATATTAAAGTACAAAAAATTCTTGCAGTAAAAAACAATTTTTAAATTTTTGTCTGTCTGTCTGTCTGCTTGTCCCGACTAATCTCTGAAAACCGATTTTCACGGGACTTTCATTGGCATATAGCTGATTTTGCAAGGAGTAACTTAGGCTACTTCTATCCTAGAGTTCCGTTCCTAATTAGGGTTCCGTTTGCGTTAGTCCTATGCAAGCGATTTAGCGGACACCGGCTAGTTCTCAACAAGGTTTCAATCTGTGCAAACAGTAGTAGGTAGGATTCGGAATCGCAGCGAAAACAAAACACGCCATACCGTGTCGTAAATTTTAAGTTTTTCAAAGAACAAGCCCTAAGTATGTACTCGTGTTTGTTTATTTTGTGATAGGACTGTGTAACTTGCCTTTTCTCTTAAAACCTTTTTTTCTCGGTGGTTTTTTATTTATGTGTCCAATAAAGAGGTGGCCTTTTTGTGGTCCGATCTCCCCTATCTATATTTTTTTCATGGAAATCGGAATTAGGACATTATTGACGTTAGCTGTTGGCTTTGGGCAAGTGCTCGAAGTTATACTGCTTTATGGAAAGATTTCAAAACTCAAGATAGGCTATGACGTTCGTTTGACAGAACGAAACTTCATACAATAATATAAACGTACGCCATCTTATTTTTCACAATACTTCAAATGTCTGCCATCTTGTTTTTACCATGCATCAAATGTCAAATGGTCCCAAAAATCTCAAAAGTGGGGCCATTTATCTGGATACACATTTTGACTTCTTCGAGTCTTTGACTTTAAGGCTAAAGATTTAAAAACTAAAGATAGGCTATGACGTACATTTGACAGAACAAATCTTCATACAAGAAAAAGATACGCCATCATGGTTTTCACCAAACCTCAAATATCAGCCATCTTGATTTTACCATACCTCAAATGTCAAAATGTCAACAACCCCAAAAAGGGGGCCATTTATGTGGAGACAGTTTTTGCCTAAACATGCCTCGTCTATAATATATAATTCTATGCTCTACGGTAGTAAATATTTGTAGCGAAACTACGATGGTATAATACCAATTTAAACGCTCTACAGTAATTGTAATACAGACTGACAGAAGCCAAAAACATTCAATTTGTAAAAAAATTAAAAAACATTAATCAAAATTCAGAAACAACCTGTTAACAGTACCTATTCAGAATATTAATTTCCAAACATTTCAATAAAGGAATAAAAATAACGATAAAAAAAAATAGAATAATTAAATTAAATTCGAATAATTTATAATAAACATGAGACAATATCGAAACGAAATTAATTGTTATTTTGAATGAAATAAATTGAAAATGGAATTAATGTTCCATGTTTGAACAACTTACTTTGAACAATATCTTTTTCGATTGTTGAAATAAAAAATTGTAAACGCTTAAAATAAATTTCTTCCAATCAATTGGAAAAGTCGTACGTATTATATTTAAATATATTTTTTATAAGTTGAAAGATATGTTACTGCGTCTAACGGAAATATTATTTTGTAATAAGTACATACAGAATATCAAAATGCGTACTTCATAATGGTATTTCCGTAATATAAAAATATGTGTCGCTTCGAGGTTAAGAGATTTTAACAGCAGCTAATAATATGTTTATTTTATCGACAAAATAACGAGTCGGGAATCGGGTCGCGACCCCCAAAAGATTTGCCTATAAAATTGAACCTATCAATATATTATGCTAAATATCCTCGAGACGAGACTCACTGTATAATAAATATTTTATTGTTGAACTGTTATGATAAGATCAATCTAGATTTCCTTAACGGAATTGACCGTCAAACAACAGTCAACAACGGGTCGCCTGACGTAAGTGATAATATAGCGCCAGTTTTCTACGAGGCCTTGGTTGTATAACTTCTCCAGCATATTTTCCGTCTGCAAGTCTCATCACAAACAAATGACGATAATAATCAATGTATGAGCTAAAGCGATGCGATATTCCTCCCATTGAATGGGCACGTTTTTTTGCGCGACGGGCACGGGGCGGGAACGATTATCGGTTTTTTTTCTTTCTTTGCGACGTAGATACCTTTAACATCGCCGTTCAATTACTAAAAGCGACATGGAAAGATTTGTATGGATATTCGATGTTTTAAATCTGTTTCGCAAATAGTTTCGCAGTCGAAAATTGTTTGGGTTAATAAAAGAGATGATAATATTAAAATAGATAATTATTTATTAAAATTATAGTGGCACTCTATTTAAAATAAAAACAATCTTTAAAAAATTATGTAGGTACATATTAATGATACCTACTACTAATAATTTACATCAGCTAATTTTCTTTGTTCATACGATGTATCTAAAATGTATAGACTAATTAATATTGGCGTATCTACTATCAACCTATAAGTAATAACGCAAACTTTACTGACAGTAACCGTACCGTACAGTCGGTCAATTTATTGACAGACTAAGCAAAACTTTTCGAACGATCACTGTCAAAATTCGATCGCTTTTTTTTGCTTTTATTTTATTTTCATATAGATTAAGTTACTACATTGTAGTAATCTTTTCACTAAAAGGTGGCCCCGCGCGAGTTTCATACGCCGGTCCTTCTCGCCGGGCTAGTTTCCGGACCGGTGGTAGATTTGTAGGATAATTCTCTAAGTGTTATTGAATAACCTATTTGGAAAGAAAAAAAAATTTTTTTTTAGTTTCGCCATGTCCACACTGTGCTGCGCGCCCACGCGCTGCGCTCGCCTTGACATTAGTTCGATTGTCGCGAAGTGCACTCGCCTGCACCGCTCGATTGTGCCCATATTTCCCAAACGTTATAAATGCGAATAGCAACATGGGAGGAATTTTAAATATGCAGTAGACCTATTTTATGGCTTGTGTACTTGTTTCTACCGCGAGACGGGATAGGTACTATGGCAGAAAAGAATCTACTGGCGTGATATCACACATTCCCAGAGAATCGGCGTAAAATGACCTCAAAAATCGATTAATCGCCGGTTTCAATAACCTATCTACAAATAACTATTTGTTAAAAACGTCAAATTCGTATGGCAAAACACCGGCAAATAATACCAAATGTGACGTCTTTAACAAATAGTTATTGGTATTAGTATTAGGTTATTGAAACGGGCCGTAAGACGACATGTAGTGTAGATAATACTATAAGTGACGAGATTTGTAGCTCAGTGGTTTAGCGCGTCAGTGCTCGAGCCGGAGGTCGCGTGTTCGAATCCCGCCAAAGGAAAAAAAATTAAACATGTTATAAAAAAATAAAAATCTTAAATCTGTGTATAGTATAAATTATTAAATATATTTAAGTTGTCTGGTGCCCGTAACGTAAGTTATTCGAGAGCTTGGCACGGGACCAGATTGACATGGTGTAGAAGCGGCCATAGATTTATTATGGCACAAAATAACCGCCTTGGCTGTAGTGATGTCGCGGCTTTTCAGAGAAACAGCGAGAAATTATTGATATGAGAAGGCATATTGTTTTGAGTGCATGTATAAATACTATGGTTTGTCACTGTACCAGCTATATACAGCTGTTACAGTGAAAACCATAATATTTATTTATCATCATTTTAGTGACCACAACTAAAGCCTACAATATGATGCATCGTACATTTCTAATTTGACAAAAGGTAACGTTAGAAAGCCGTCAAGTTTTACGCCTATCTATACCTTTGTGCACGGCCTTAGATCTGTGAATCTTCTGTCTCCTGACATTATACAGACCATAACTTGCCATTTGTTGCCGGGACAGACGTGTCCCAGCATAAGACACTTTCATTATTTTTACTGCTTTTTACACGGCCAATAAATATATGAAACATAAACTTTTATTGTTCCAGTAACTACCTACCTACACGGCAAATGTTTATAGCTGTAGGTATCAAATCAATTCATTGAATAGAAGTATCTATAATGATAATAATAATAATATCTATGGACGCTTACAAACCACGTCAATCTGGTCCTGCACTAAATATGATGAATCAAATGCCAACGATTAGCTCTTTATAATAACTCTTGTGCCAAAAGTAGCTCGATGGGCAGGACGACAACGACCTTAATGTCGCTCGGCAATCGTCGGTTTTCATACATCGTTTGTCATTTCCATAGAAAAACGATCCATTAAGGTAAAAACTGACCGTCCAGCCTGCAAATCCAATGTCGCGGCCTTGAAGCGGACATGTAGGCAAGCATTGTAAATGATTGTTACTCTTAACACTAATAACGGTACGGACGAACGGGAATTAGTACCGGTGCTGGATTTGCAGGCTGGATAATCGGGATGTGATATGATTTTACTGTAGATTATTGTATTTTTGCCGTTTATTTATAACTTGGTGACACTTTGCGTCGTGTGCATTTCTTTGTGTATCTAATATCTTCATTTCATTATGAACTCTATGATATAAAAGCTGATGACGGATTAGCAGCTCTTTATTTTATGAGCTGTCCAAACATTTGAGCAGCCGCTAATCCTTTTACTATTACAAACGTGAAAGTGTGTGAGGATGGATGTTTGTTACTCTTTCACGCAAAAACTACTGAACGGATTTCGATTAAAGATACGATAGTAGTTTAGACACTAGATTAAAACATATATGCTACTTTTTAACCCGAAAAATCACAGTATTTACGTGGGATACCCGATACTACATTTACGCGGACGGGGGAAAAAGCTTGTATGTTATTACGTTTCAGTATTCGGCCGCGTGAAGCCTATATATTCGCTAATCACCGAACAGTCGTCTCAAACCTTTGTTGACACGTAACAACCCAATTTCGTTATCAATCCAAACCAACAAGTAACACGATCTAACCTGATTAAAGGCGCCGGGTCCAGGGTCCAGGCGCCAGGGCCCTCATGCAGAACTGATGAAACGGGCCCTTAATACAACCTGACGGTCACTACAGACGCTAATTAAGAATTGGTTCTCTCAAACCCATTACCAGTTTTGGGTGATCCCCGGCTAAATGTAAAAAAGGGAGGAAGGTAGGTCAAATTACCTGGACAATTTTATCTTATCTTCGATATTTGAGATTTCGACGCTCGGTGTGCGGTTTTCAGATAACAGATGTTACATTTTTATTTAAAAGTGATTGTTTCGCGTTCCTGTTTTGTTTTTAAACGCAATAAAGGTTACGACACTTATATTTCTTAACCGACAACCTTCAATTACCATCGACTCTGAACTTATATTTTATCTTTTTGAGGTGCAGACTAGCCTCTCTACATAATAGATATATAATATAAGAAATTGGCAACAGTACTGTATTCAAAATAATTAGGTAAGTACGTACATATCAGTTTCTAAAAAAAACTTTAGACCGACTTTAACTGACTAACTATTTACTGATTTCGGAGGTGAATTTATCAGCAGTTTATCAATTCAATAGCGCTTTTGATTCGGTAACGCAAACGTGTTATGCCCGTTTTCTTATATTTTTTGTCGGTAGTTTATCTTTTCAATAGCACTTTTGATCGGGTGACGCAAACGCGTTAAAAGCGCTTTTTAATATATAAACTAGTGACAAATTCACCTCCGAAACCAGAAAATATTCAGTTAGTCAAAGTCAGTCTAAAGTTTTTTAACAGATTCGAAACCTCAACGTATCTACTCTTCTCTGGTGCTACATCTTGGGCGGCGGCTGTCGGTTACGACTAGGCGATTCTTTTGCTAATTTATCAAAAAAAATGTTTTGTAACAATAAGGCTTTGTCTCAAAACATTCCCCGGGTGTTCTTTGACCGTATTGTCATCAGAATGGACGTTAATTATCACACTGAGAGAATATTGTTGTTCTTCTGTTCTTTTTATTCTTGTTCTTGTGTTCTCCTAATGTATATTTATATAAGGCCTTTAGCCACGCGACAAATACTTTGTTCTAACAAAAATTCTTTGTTCCGAACTGCCTATCATAAAGCTATTATTCAAAATAAGTAGCTGTAAAACTGATTTCTTGTTATTCCTTTATTTGATCCCGTTTAAGCATAATATTATGAATGAAATAATATCAGTACCTACCTGGGAGATCAAGTTTAGCTCCCCCGAGCTAAACTTGATCTCCCAAAGAAGCTCCCCTGAAGCTTAGAAGAACGATAAAATAATTAAAAACAAATAAAACATTACCTATAAAAGAAAAATAACCACAAAAATATTCGTCTTATCGGGATTCGAACCCGTGACACCAATTTGCCAACAACGCAAAAAGTTCAACGCTAACCGAGGCGGCCAACCTGGTTATTTTATTAAGAAATCGAAATCGCTCATGTCTTATTACGCGACGAAAGAAAAAACATATATAACTTAAAACTGTGCAATTCACCATGGATAAGACTAGACTTCGAAGGAGATTCCTCGTGGTCTAATCTACATCTGTGCCAAAATTTCATCAAAATCGGTAAATTACGGAGCCTATTCAATGCAAGCGAACAAGCATAAAAAAATATAGTTATTAAATATTATTAGTACAGATAGTATAGTTATAGAAAACAGTGGCTTAAATCTTCCAGCCCAAAAGGCATTATTCCAGCAAAACAGGAATCCAAAAACTTTATAGAAAACCGTTAGGAGAACAGTTGTTCTTAAATTAATTGTCTTTTTGGTCTTAACGAATTTAGAAAAAGTTAAATACAACAAACAACGAATTACAAGAAAGGCCGAATTAAAGACACTAATATTGGAACTTGGAGGGATTAACCCTTTCCAAGGAAAAGATGAATATTGTTTATTTTGTACGGCTTAACCCGTAAGCCTTCGTATCATTGTAAACAAAAACAAAGTAAGAAGGTGGATTACTAACAAGTGGTGGTTTCAAGCGAATTTAATTTAGATTGTAATATATCACAGTGTACGAACTTTTGTTTAATAACAATATTAGGTACTACTGACTTAGTTATGTTAAGCTAAATATTATTAACATTTTACTGTGAAACATTTAAGATGATAAATATGTCCTCGTATTCTACACGAGTACATACTTATGATCTTAACAACATCCTCCGCGGCTTAGTGGTTAGTGCTTTGCAGTGGCTCTCGACTCGGAGGTCGTGGGTTCGATTCCCGCGTTGGAACAACAAAAAATGTTGTTTCCAAGTTTGGTTAGGACAATGCTGGCTCACCTGATTGTCTGACAAGAGAGATGATCCATGTGTCGGATGGGCATGTAAAAAGTCGGACCTTTGCCCGATCTCTCGACGGCACTATAAAACTTACTACTGCGTAACTAGCCTGGTTTCAATGAAACCGGCTACCGTCACTGAAATCGGTGTTGTGTTATCATTTAATTATATATATTTTTTTAGGGAATCTTAGATTAATCAAACATACTTTAATAATTCTACGGTTAAAATATAAAAGATATGTTAAATAACTATTAATTCACCTAGATGGATAGTACGGAGTAATTTGAACAAGAATTTAAGTTACTTCCACAATCCAAGTATCTTATATCATTTGACGAATACGTGTATACTTTATAATAACTTGTTCAAGTAGGTATGGAATCTTCTACGCCAATTTACATCCCGGCCTCCGTGTTCTCTGAAGCAAAGATTTTGCCTAAATAATATTGTATAGATATATCAGCTGAGCGAGGTCAATGAACTTAATAGTGCCGTAAAGAGCTTGATATGATTATATTTAGTCTAAAAAAATGCTCAGCTTTTAATTATTTTGCAGCCTAAGCGTCTTGACATAAGTAGTAGAACGTGTCGAAAATATCCGTAATTGAATTTGGACAACCTATTATGGCGAATCTATTAACACCACATAATCGGATCAGTAGCTACGGCGCTACCGTGGAACAAACACACATACATTCATAGACTGTCAAAATCATCACCCTTCATTTTGGCTTCGCCGTAGTCGGGTAAAAAGACGGATGCAGAGGATGTAAAAGGTATCTTTGCATCGCTGATCCGTCATAATCCTGACGTAAGCTTCCTGAGTTTACTCAATCCTAAACACACGATAAATCCATTGCGTTTACCACAAAGAAAATATTCTCAAATCCGCAAAAGAATAAAAGTCACGACTGTCCACTAAACACAAACATACCCAGGGATAGAACAAAACTATCCCTCAAAGATTATCCCACCGTAGGACGAAAATAATCGGATTGTCTATGTAAATTTATTGTTAAGGTATAATCCCACACAGCAGTCACTAAGAATGGAGCTTGTTTGTAAGTGACGGCTTATGGACGTCTTTACGAGTTTTTTGATAGAAACTCAAACGAAACTGGCCTTTGTTAGAGCTATGATTTATGACGGTGTGTGGACTACTGTTTCAATACTTCTGTTAATTAGTTTTACCCAATCCCTCCTAAGTCCGTCACTTCTAACTAAGCAGATTATACTGTTGTTTCCGATAATAACGGTGGTTTTGGCTTAGCGTTTTGTACATTGTTAATTATAAATTGCAAACCACAGAATAGAATATGATTTTGACATTGACGTTTTCTACGAATACTGATATGCTGAGACAGGTGGTCGCCACAGACTTGATACTTGGATTTTTTATATATAAGTTGCCCGCTGTTCGCTACATAACTGTACTTTAATAACCACTATCCATTGTTTTTTTTATGAGACGCTGATATAAGATTCATAAGAAAAAAATAGAAATTCATTTTCATCTATCACTAGATAATTATATGTTAAAAGCTTTCTCAAAAAATATAATATGAAACAAGCATGGCAAATTCCTCAATTGTAAAAATATTTCTTTCAAGAGCTGAGGACCCATTTGTGCTGAATCTTTCCTCCTGAATCCTGAATAGACTTTTCCTTGTTTGCCATTATAAATCTAAGAAACAAGCGTAGTGGTCAAGATAGCTGAAATAGATACTGCCAACTTATATACGAAGAGTTTTGCTAGACACTAGGTGACATAAATACAGAGTATTATCATAATATGTATATGTTGTATTGTATTTACAATGGGTTTGATTAAATGATTGGTAATGCGTGTGGTCACTCGGTCGTAGAAGATAAATAGTGGATTAGGGCTGTCTACGTTGTCTATTTCTTTACTACGCTTCAAATTAGTTTTCATGTGATTAAAGTGTGTAGCTTTTAAAAGATATTCAAGGACGTGTCTTATTAGGTACTATGATTCTAAAAGAAAAAAGGTTTTCGTCGATTTTCTTCCTTGAACGTATTTCCTTCTTATCGCTTAGATTTGATTGCAAATGAACTTATTATCGTTGAAAAGGTAGTAGGTAAATTAATTTGTCCTGATTAGGTAATTATTAATTTGTTTGCTCAGTTTAGAGTGGTGAAATTCTTCTTGCTTTTATTTTATTCATCCAACAGACTTAAAGCTATAAAAAAATAAACACGATTTAATAAACTCCTATCTGACAGCCCTATTCAGCGTTGACGGGGTAACAGTGTATGGAAATGTCATCATTACTGTGCTCGGCGGTCCCATCGGCGACGACAAATTATAGCTCAATCCCCACCAAATAAATTTGTAATGGAAACTGGGAGATACCATCGTCACCGGTTCCAGCTCCGGTCTGTTTCTACGAATAAAGGAGGCTTCGCAAGCAACTTTATTACTTTTACTCACCATTCTCTCAAAAGGTTTCACTGCTCACCCACAACCGTATTTAAATGAGACCTTAAGGAAACCCTTAGGTTAATTACCTTATGGGTCAATTCACACGGCGACGAGACGCGCTGCACTTTAAGATAGATATACAAAATTGAATTTTATACACTACATAAGATGATACACGTTTCATTGCAAGAGTTCGAATGTAAAGTCAATCAAAGTCAATGTCGAAGGCGCCGCTCTTGCAATGAAACGTGTATTTTTTTTGTGTAGTGAATAGATTACAATTTTAAATAGCTATCTTAAAAATGCACGTCGTATCTCGTCACGGTGAGATCTGACCATAAGTAGCTGAAAACACCTCTGAACGGAACAGAGTATACATATTCTGCTTTGAGAGTTTTGGAAACTTTACGTTAAAGTTAGAACTTCCCTGAACTAGTACCAATATTAATTTAATTAACCCTTGAGAGACTAGTAGGTAACTAAAAGCAATAAAGGTTATATTTGAATAAAATTGAAATGTGACCTCCTGAAAAAAAGTAAGTCGATGCCTTACTTTTTTTCAGGTAACTAGATGTAGTTTCACTTTCCAGTAACTTTCTTTCTTGTTTTAGGGAACACCCAGGAACAGGACCAAGGTGGCCACTGGCAAAGACCACATGCTGAATTCGGCCACAATGGCCAAATACTATCCCCTGGGACACCAGGGACGAGATTATATTTTGTTCCCAACTATGATGTAACAAAAGTTTCAATGTTTTGCCATTTACCAAAAATATTGTATTAAGGCTAAAGTATTGGTGGTGTTTGTATTTTACTGTATTCACTTTTACTTTGCTTTTACTTAATTAATAGTAAGTCTAGTGAAGGATTTTACCTTCCTTTCGGAAACAAAAATTGTTCATTTAAATACCGATCTAATATTTATTTCATGCCTTAGGCTGGGACTATGTGCTCCGGAATCCGGAACGCCGGTGAAAATTCTGAGCATTGAAAATAAAACTCCGCGCTAATACAATAGACTTGAAAATGGAAGTTTCGAGCGGCGAGCTGCCATATGAAACGTGTATCTTTTTGTCTAGTAAGCAAAGTTTAATTTTAAATAGCTATCTTAAAAATGCAGCGCTGCGTAGCATCGCGTATCGTCGAAGTGTGAACCGACCCTTGGAACATAAAAATGGTAGTTATACAAAACATAATATTCGGGTAAATCTCAAAAACCATTAAGTATCTAGAAGATATCAAATACATAAATTATGCGAAACTACGTGAGAGGTTATATTAAAATTTGCAAAAAAAAACTCGTAGGTCCAGCAATCGCTGGTGGTCTCCTGATCTACGCTCAGTCCTCTGTCGCTTCGACTAAGACATTTCACCTTTTTTATTGCCTTACTCTTCGCAACTTCACTAGAACAACCCTAAGGAGCAGGTATAAAAAGCGCCGCGCACTTTATGTCGATTGTATAAGCTTCAAAATCGTTTGATAGCCCGTTTGACAGGTGTCAGTGCAATCGTGTTGTATACGGTTTTATCTTTGTCTACTTTCTCACCTTTTTACGATCGGTGTGGCTTACAATTATCGATTAGGTAATGTTATCGTAGCCGATCTCTAGTCTTCCGGTTGATTTTGGTCGATTTCTGTTGATTTAGGCCGGTTTTTTTGTAATTTGCTGGTGTTTTTGAGTGCGTTAAATTGTTTCCTGTTATATTTGACAGTGTTTTAATAGTTACGTAATAGTTTGAAGGATTTTTGGAGTTGATTTTGTTGAAATAACGTATTCGTTTTGGAATAATGATAAAATTAAGTATGTCTACTAGATTACCTGTCTACTAGAAGTATGGATCAGTGCCCACCGAAACGTGTATCTTCTTGTGTGGTGAATAAGGTTCAATTTTGAATCGATATCTTTGTCGCGTTGCGTCTCCGTGTGAATTGACCCTTAACATAATATACACCTATTTGTCATGTTTTGGTAACTACGGTTTTCGTACACCATGCCAAAGTTTCAGAAACCGAAAACATATTATAAGTTCTTGAAGACCTTGTAATGCATAGCATAAAATCTAACATATGTCAACGGAAAAGTAACAATGGGAGCCATTATAATAATTTCAAAATATCTTCGCGTTATATGACGCCTTTACACTATCAAATAATTATCCGCAAGATACGTAACGTAAGCCTCGACAATAATTCACACAAAATCGCATCGTAATTTACGCAGCCGTTCACCGCCAACGGAATAGCTCCTTCAGTGTATCGCATAGTAAATACTCGCTAAGTATCAAATAGCAGTACAGGTTTAATTATGACCTTAATAATGCATTCATATTCGTATAAAGACGTCAAAATGTAGTGGTAGCAGAATAGTTGGACAAAAATAAATATATTCGAGTCTAGAGAGATTTTGACAAAATATTCTTCACAAGTCATAAAGTAAACAAACAAAATTTAGTGAATGCTGATTATGACGATTAATAATAAACGATTATTTAAAAAAACGCATCAAATTCAGTCTATTCGTTTAGGATATACGATGCCACCGACCAACCATCGTTAACAAACTCCCTCCTTTTTGCGTCGTGAGTTAAAAAGCGTAAAAAATATCATTTCATTTAATTCATTTCATCAATTCCTTAAAAGTGAAGCACAGAGCACTTCTTATATTAATAATATTAATATAACTTACTTCATATATTAATATTAATATATTAAGTACTTTTTTGGTACTTAAAAATCAATTACGGATATTTTTGACGTATGATTTACTTCTTATTGTAGAGACGAAGGCAATAGGCAGAAAAATAATTAAAATTTCGAAAAAATATACCTACTACATAAAAAATTATTATTACATTGCGCTCTTTAAGGCGTTTGGGTCATTAACTTTACAGAAACATATGATTTAAAGAGGGAGTAAAGACTTCGCCTAAATAACATCAGCTGTCTGCGGTCAATGACCTTAACAGCGCCGTGAAGAGCGTAATGTAATTTTATTTATTGTATTTATAATTATTTAATATTTATGTAAATATATTATATGTAATTTTAATTATTTCCCTCCCTTAACGTCTTTACATAAGCAGTAGATCATATAAATCATATAAAATATCCGTTGCTGATTTTAAACAACCTTATAGTATAATGTGAGGAGTTTACATGAAATCAATAAGAATAACATGATTTAAAAATTGAAAGGTTGCAACTTTTTCGCTGTCTGTCCACAAACGTGCAGAACTTGATCATGCGCATAAATGTTTTGTTAGTGCCCATTTCAGAACGGGAACAAAAAACAATGAGCGTCATTACAACAGAAATGTACGACATTATTTACTGATGTTGTTTACTTACAACCATGTTACAACTGACAATGATGTTTATACTTCAACCTAGTCAGACGATTGGTGATGTAAAACATATTTTATACCCTAACTAGATGTTTCCTGCGAGTGCGTACGCGCAAAAAAAAATCGCGCGGGAATGGTACATTTTGCTGTGATAAAAAGTAGTAGTGTAAACTACTACCATACCCGTCAAAATTCGTTCAATAGTTATTGTGTGAAAAAGTACAAACACCCAAACTTCTATATAAACAAACTTTCACGTTTACAATATTAATAAGGACTAAAAGTAAGCTAATACTGCGTATATTTTAGGCGCATGGGCTCTCAACGAACTAACAAAAAAAATATTAAACTTTTACTATATACAGTACGACCACGATCTCAATAGCTTTATGCATGGTCTGTCATTTTCATGTTTCTATGAAACTTTGATTGCCGAGGGCCATCGGCAACGTGGTTTTACTGCGTGTAGTTTTACATGCAATTTTTTTACATGTAGGTAAGGTAATGTAGCCGAGATTAGCCATTTGACCTCTACTTACGAATCCATATTCGTAAGTAGAGGTCAAATTGCTAATCTCGGCTACATTACCTTATGGCTAGGTTTTCTCTACCTTTCTTTAAGTACTATGGTTATACTATACTTAGTACTATGGTTTTTAAGGTTCATTACCCAAAGGGTATAAACGGCCACTGAGACTCTGCTTTCTGCCCGTCCGTCTGTCTCCAGGCTGTATCTCGTGAACCGTAATAGCTAGACAGTTATAATTTTCACAGATAATGTGTCTGTTGCCTCTATAACAACAAATACCAAGGACAGAATAAAATAAAAATTTTTGAAGGGTATAAATAAAGTTAATCCCATACAAGAAACTAGATTTTTTAAATTTTTGCGGTACCCTTTGCGCCCAACTCCGACTCACACTTGGCCGGGTTTTTTTAATTTCAGCTGCTCGCTAAAATGAACGGTCGAAGATAGATTGCCAAAAAATAAGGTCAAACCACTTTTCGACCTTATTTCTTAGCAATAAGGTTCAAAAGTGGTACACGGGATCTGTGATGGTACAGTCGGTACATATATTATGTACGATATTGTAACGTTGAGCCACAATTTTTATGCGAATAAGAATTAGCATACATTGACCGCACCTATGCAATTACTCGCCAAATTATGATCATATAATTAGGCACAGGCGTGGTCGCGCGCACAATGTATACAATCACTACATAGTATAAAACAAAGTCGCTTTTTTTCTGTCTGTCCATATGTATGCTTAGATCTTTAAAACTACGCAACAGATTGTGATGCGAATTTTTTTTTAATGGATAGGGTGATTCAAGAGAAAGGCTTATAATATGTATATAATACGCATAATTAATAGTAGAGAAACACTGATAATTTTAGAGGTTTCTAATGTCCTAAATAAACACATTTTTTTGCGCTTACATTGCAAACTCGGGCTGAACACTACGAGATAGATCAAAATAATTGTACATCTTAAATAGGTCTACAAAAAAGGTATGAGTCTATCTCTTAGGATAACCCACAATAACCATTTTTTATCCTTTACTTTTTACGAGAAATAATTGTTTATTTGCAAAGACATTTTAAGCAATACAGCATTAATTCTTATCCAATGAAGTACCTTAAAAACATTGTGCATTTAATATAGATCAATATGGCTCTTTACAGCATGTAATTTAAATGAATATTTTCGAAGATATTACAGATTCAAAATGCAAGAAATAGCGGCTGCGGCGCGGCGATACCGGCCGGTAGGGAAACCCTTTTCAATATTGTATCCAGAAGTATGTTGCAGAGAGTGGAGTTATCTGCTGAAGAAGCTTTTTCTCCAAGAACACAATTCCACGCGGGCGAAGCCGCCGGCAAAAGCTAGTGTCGTATAAATTGATAATAAGGACATGCTATCACTACGGCTTTTTTTTAATGCCTTTGTGGTTGGTACTCGGTATGATTATTTATTACCATTCCCTACGGTCGAACACTGAAACGTAACTTTAATAATAGGTCTTTACCTATTAAATTGCCGTTCTGCAGTACTGGCCATTTCAAATCAAAATAATTTTTGTTTGGCTAAGAATTCTATCTTTTCAAATTAATTTTATTTTAAAAACATGGAATTCTTTTTCCAAAAGTAGTCATTTGTTTATTGATTAGTATTACATATTCAACGCATTTTCATCTTTTTCGTCATCATGGATACGTTAAAAATTCGAGTAATTATGGAATATGAGTACCGTCGTGGCAGCAACGCGGCACAAGCGGCACGCAACATCAACGACTTTTACGGAGCTAACACTACAAACCAACGCACCAACTGTTATTGGTTTGCTCGCTTCCGTTCTGGAAATTTCGACCTGAAAAATGAACCTCGCGGTCGTCCGAAGACTTTGGTCGACAATGACGAATTAAAGGCGACTGTGGAAGCTGATGATACAAAATCTACGGCTGAATTAGCGGCAGCTTTCGACGTTAGCGTCAAAACAATATTGGTCCATTTGCGTCAAATTGGCAAGGTAAAAAAGCTTGACAAATGGGTGCCCCACGAACTCAATGATCGCCAGCGCGAAGTACGCGTCGAGACGTGCCTTGCACTGCTCAACAGACACAAAAATGAAGGAATTTTGAACCGCATTGTTACCTGCGATGAAAAATGGATTCTGTTTGATAACCGCAAGCGCTCAGCAAGTTGGTTGGATCCTGGTTCAGCACCTAAACAATGCCCTAAACGAAAACTCACCCCTAGAAAAGTGATGGTCACTGTTTGGTGGTCTAGCGCCGGTCGGTGATTCATCACAGCTTCTTACCAAACGGGGTGAGCATTACTGCAGATGTGTACTGTGAAGAACTGAACACAATGATTGAGAAGCTGGCACATCTCCAACCAGCGTTGGTGAATCGCTCGTCTCCGCTGCTCCTGCACGACAACGCGCGACCTCATACTGTACAGCAGACGGTCTCCAAGTTGCAAGAACTGGGGTTGGAAGCTCTCCGTCATCCGCCCTACTCACCAGACCTTGCGCCTACAGACTACTACTTTCTCCAGAATTTGGATAACTTCTTGGCGGGAAAAAAATTCAATACCCGAGAGGCAGTACAAAATGCCATTGAAGAATTTGTTGCCTCCCGTCCAGCTGATTTCTTTAAGAAGGGCATCAATAAACTGCCACTGCGTTGGCAAAGATGCATTGATTGCATGGGTGATTACTTCGATTACTACAAATAAAAAATACATGAAAAAAATTCGTTTAAATTTTTTCATACAAAACGGCAATTTCATAGGTAAAGACCTAATATTAACGGCAGCTCGAATGTTTAAGTAGACCATAAACACAAAATGCGTTATAATTTTGTTTTTTAAAGCTTTAATACACGTGTCACGTACAGTTTTGGTCCGGAGCAGACCACGGATTTGGTTTGGATTAGGGATTTCTGCGTAATATTAGAGGTTTGTATTTTCGTGTTTTTAATTAAATTAAGCTATTGAACTGTTATATCGACAAGCGATTTGATAAGCGAAAATAATCGAATACAACCTGTGCGAAATAAACTTTTGCAGTATATTTTAAAGTTCATAGGACAGAATAATATTAGAGAGCATTATGTACTGTTTTATTATATTTTGTTTATCAGTTTAAATTTAGAGAGCAATATTTTTTGAACATCTATCTTAAAAATGCAGCGCCGCGTCACATATCGTTTCGTTATTCGTTTCGGTGTGAATTGGCCCTTAAAGTCTTATATTATTCCCTTGAACCGCATTCACCTTTTACATACACAATAGCTGGATCTACTGACTTAATCCCTATAATTATTTTAAAGGCATTGGCTATTAATACTTTCTTTCAGTAGAATTTTTTTGACGTGATAACGTCTTATAAATCGATGGAGCCGGCTGCACGCACGAAAAAACATAACTCATGCGTTACCTGTTACCCGCTGGTACTTGGTAACGGTACCAAGTACCGTTACCAAGTACCAGCGTTACCTCGCATTGCCTTTACCTCTTTATTATTATTATTATTATTGTTGTTGTTGTTGTTGACGTTGTCACGTTCAACTATCGTCAGTAAACCGAATTTACAGACAACCGGTATTTTTTTAACATAGCCATATTCTAATAATTTCAAAACTTTTAACTAGCAAAAATATATGCGCCACGCCTACGATTTCCAAATAATTTTGTAAATGGTGTTTATTAAGCTATAAAGTATGATCATATACGGTGCTGCTAAAATTACTGACCAAATATGGAATAATTGTTATGATTGCCAGCTAGGTCCAATGATAAATGAGATATTTTGAAGTTAATGAAATATAAATAGAGCTGACTCATCGATAATATCTATGCCCTACCTATATAAATTATTATAAAAACGAATTTTCAACCGCAGTAACGCAGTTTTTATATTATTGAGACATATATTTTTTTACGTAATCTATATACATATAACACTGTATCAAAAAATAACTAGAGTTTTACTCGCTACAAAATCTACCTGCAGATAATATTAGTGAATTGAATAACTAAATAATTTTAATAAGAAACTATGACCCAACTACGTAAATTATAATAGGAACAAACATACATACATAAACTGCAAAAATTATTACCTTCCCTTCCTTTTGGTTTCGCCGTAGTCTGGTAAAAATATGCAGGAAATACTACACACAACAAACATAACTATTTGACGCCCTTAAGAGCCCTATTACAAATCTGCACTCTGCGAGATTAGGTATTTGAAGCGTTCCCGACATTTCGCATTTTGTAGTAATTTTGCAGTTGTATTTATCGTTTTTATTGAAATAGGTTAATACAATTATGCTTTAAATCTTTATTCCTCATGAAGTAACAATTGTTCTGGTATAAATTTTGCTTAATAATATAATCGTAGATAGGTAATTCACAGTTACCTGAAAGCTATTTTCGAAGTATTTTGGCTTATAATAAGATTTTTTTCTATATTAAATCAAAGTTATTTCAAAATTCTAAGGCCGCTACGAGCTATAAGACTATATAGGAGATAATATTCTCATTTTATTATTTCATTTGCTTAGAACAGTAGTTCAATCCAGGAGCTCAAAAAAGTGCCTTCGCGCATTTTATGAAAATCTCTCTCTGCAATTTTGGGTTTAATGAAAAAGTTAAGCAAAATTTACAAAAAGCGAGGCTTCTACGAACTAGGCCAATAGCTATTCTGCACTATTCAATATGTCAAAATTGTTAATGTATCTTTGTTTCTGAGATCAAGAAAGCCATAATTGGCCATTTTACGCAAAAATCACAGTCGAAATGTAATATGCCTCCTAAGTCAATTAATAAAACAATAGGTAGCCCTAAAAATACAAAGTTTAGGTAATCGGAAAAACTGAATAAATAAGTCGTAGCAATGCTCTCGAAATTTGAGGTATCGAGATTGCTTGGCGTTACATCGCCTCGCTTAACTATCAGTCTTATCCTCCTTGTCAGCAGGTCTAAAATGGCCACATTAAGTGAATCATAATATGAGTCACTTAATGTGGCTATTTTAGACCTTTGATAATAATGAAACATCATCTATTCAATTTAAATAGATAATGTTTCATAATACGATTCACTTAATGTGGCCATTTTAGACCTGCCAGATGGCATCAAAATAAGACGCGATAAAATCCCTAACAGCAGTTTTCCCGATCCTGGTACTATTGTAAATGTAAAAGTTGGTGAGGATGGATGGATGGATGTTAAAAAACAAAGAATTAAGAAATTAATGAAAATTAATTCAAATGAAAATGAAATCAAACAAAAATGTTGTGAAAGCGTAACAACCCTTTCATGCAAAAACCTTATGTCTTCTTAAATGCAGTACCCCACGGGAACACTGTACTTTTTAGGTATAAAATGTAGGATATGTGCTAATCCAGAGCTCAAACTACTGCCTTAGTAAATTTCATCAAAATCCGTTCAGTAGTTTTTTTTTTGTAAAAGAGAAACAAACTTCCATCCCTACATACATCTATCCATCCATCCTCACAAACTTAAACATTTCGTAGTAGGATGGCCCAACCAGAAAAATAAAAAACCTGCACTGAGAGTGCTTCAATGCAGCAAAACTACGAAAACTTGGGTTGTCATTGGTTAAAATGTAGTTCCGTAAATTTCCGCAATATGGCTGGATTTTTTATAGACCAGCAGACTTAGCATGCGCACCCTAGAAACACCGAAGAATCCACCGATAAAGCGACAAAATAACAGATTGAGAAAACATTAATACCATTCGGAGCAAAATAGGTATTATCGTAAGGCAGCAAGGTCGATTCATCGTCGAGAGAAACAACGTTTCTGTTCTTCCCGTGCATGGGCTCACAAAATGGCCTCTTTTGACAGCTAAAGAAGAAACGTTTTCTTATTTAAATTTTAAATAGTCTAACAATAATGTCAACTACTCCACATCATGGCGCTACTAGACAAACAGTTTATTTAGGTTTAGTCATTTACTTGAATATTTGTTCGTTTTTGACAGAAGATTTCCCGGCAGCCATTTTAAAAATATGGCTGTTTAGAAATGTTGGCTTCTTTTGACCACCTTGTTACCAAGGATTAGGTACTATTTTTTTTATTATTTGGATAGAATATTTCTTCATTAATATATTTCTTCGGATCGCCATGCTAAGGCCGCTGGTCATGCTATACGTCACAAACTATCACAACAGAGCTAATGGCCTGCGCCCGCGCCGGCGAGACGAGCACAACAAAAAGTTGCTCCAATTTCATAAAAACCGTTTTATTACGGCTAACGACCGGGCCCCGATGTTATCTCTTGTATTACTTTCATCCCTTAAACCGCACCCTTATGTTGCCTTTAATTGGTCTAAGGTTGGTTTACATAGATGCTATATATTTTATATAGTTCAAATAGTAGAAAAATTAATTGAAATATAGTACAGCAAAACCATGTTTTTATTGTCTTTCAGGAATTATCGTTTTTCAAACAATTAATCTGTCATTTTCATAGAAAAACGCTGATTGTCGCGAGTCATTAGCAGCTTGGTCGTAACTTAATTCAAGACTTAATGTTACCTACATATATTTTTTTTACATTTAAAAAGTGTAATAGTATTATATAAATAGGCAAATAAAAAATTTGCTGCGTAGGTAATATTTTGTATTCCGATCTGTAGCAACAGTTGAAAGAGCTATTTGGTAAGTACACAACTTAAAAGTTATTATTTTTGTATTCGTTCATCAACCTTTACTTACCTAGCCGTTAATTGTTAAAATATTTACGTAAAAAAATATGTAAATAGAAATAATCATTACTTAACAATTTCAATAATAAATCGTCATAAAATAGCATCATGTCAACCGACCTTTTCTCACCCAAAGCCGATAATCATGTCACACATTTTTTCCACCAAACCACACAGGACAAAATGGCGTTACCATCAGATTATAACTGCCAAGCTCCTATTTTTTACGCCTACCCGTCCAGCCAGTATGTAGATGTCAAGCGACCAATTTAAGATGACCCCCGAAAGTATGAGAGCTTTTCGCGAGGCAAGCTCTTTTGTGCGATAAGGATTTCGTAATGAAATACACAAGCAAGCTTCTTGAACGGTGAATGTGATGTTTATTATACCTATTAGAGGTTTGTGATGTCAATTTGTGAGTGTGCCAGATATATGACAAAATGTTTGAGGATTATTTTGTGTTTGTTTTGTATTGTGGAAAAGTTTGGAACTTTTTGATGTCTAATTGATTCGGCAGTGGGCTTAACTGTGTGTAATCATTTTGGTTGTTAGATTTTTGAAGTGAAAACTTCTTTAGCGGCGCTGTGTACTTTTTTTGGAATGGGTAAAAATTTCTAAACTCGCGTCAGGACACGTGACCCGAAAATTAGTAAGACGGATGGAGAGAGGACAGGCGGCGCAGGGCGCTTGCGCGAATGTTCGTGTGTGTTAATGTTGCAGCGTGCCACGCGCATCCATGGATGGTGACAGCTGATGACTCGACCGTCAGCGTAGTGGCCACACTGCTGTGTATTCGTGAAATTCGTGTATATAAAGTGTTTAAAATATGGAAATTGAACAAAGTGCATCTATTAATGAAAAAAGTGACGAAGAAATAGCGAAAGAAAATGAGACAATAATATTCAAGTTTTCACTTCTGCCGGCACTCCCGGAGTGCAACCCGTCGATTTTTTTTTTAATTCATTTGAAATTTAGAAGAGGTACAGAGTACCGGATTGAAAATATAGGTACTATATCTAAAGTGGTGATTTGTGTGACTCTGTTCCAATTCAATTTATACTAAACGTAAACGAGAATTTTATATTTTACCTTATAATTAGTAATTATATTTCTTTATTACACGGTAAATAAGTGATATTTAAAATTGGTAGCATTAAGAGTACACGTCTAGTCAATAGTAAGCAGCACAGTTTAGAAATATGCCCAGGTACAGACCTAGGTAAGTGTAATATAAATCAATATATCGACTAAAATTTGGGTCTACAAAGATAGACTTTGGAGTAAAATACCAAAAGCGTTTGTAGGGAGATAAAGCCGACTAACGTAGCTTTTGAGATCCCGATTGTGTTATGAGTTGACGTTTATATTAAATTGAAACGAAACGGAGTGTACACCGTGTATAATCTTTACGACCTCTGTGGCTCAGTGTTTAGCGCGTTGGTATTCAAGCCCGGAGGTCGCGGGTCTGAATCCCGCCAGGAAACAAAAAAATTTCTGTGTTCCGGCCTCCTGGGTCATGGATGTGTATAAAATACGTGTATTATAAAATAAAAATCTTAAATATATGTATAGTATAAAAGTATTAAATATATTTCCGTTGTCTGGTACCCGAAACACAAGTTCTTCGAGAACGTACCACGGGACCAGATTGACGTGGTGTTACAGCGTCCATAAACATTATTAGTATTATATGTGACGGTTTTTTATGCAATGTTCATGCAAATGGAAAGCTTTGTAGCGAAAACTAATTTAAGGCAGAGCGCACACTTGAAAGCTACAAAACTCTGCCTACGATCACTCAGCCTAAGATCAGTAGCGTTTGGAACAATAGCCAACAAAGTGGCAGTGTCGTTTGCCGTGAGCTATGACTGTCGTAACCTTGGAAGAATTTATAGTTTTTCATCTAAGGCCGTAACAGGACCGTCAGATAGTTACTGTCACGTGTTATAGACAATCACTTTCTTAGTTTACTAACTCCATAAATACACGATTTATAATTTACGTATAGAATTATAATTCGCTTGGAACTTTTTGTATTTATCGATACAGGGGCATTAGACAAAGTAGAATATCGGTAAGATAACGAATTTGAAAAGAATGAAGCTAAGGTCTGACTTGACTAGTTCCAGTGCTGCTCACCAGAATTCTCGTATATGCTTACGTTATAAATGAATCGTCTCGAAATCATATGTTTAATTTTTGGAGTTTGGACCAATCTTAACGCGTTTGACGTTGGTTTGACGTTTGTGAGAATAGCATTTTGCTGTTTCAACATATCGAGACTGCATCGAAACTGTATTATTGTAAGATTTAATTAGGAGAATCGACCTACAGTTCTGTAGAAATGAGGGTTTTTGATATTTTTTCTGCCTTTAGGGGGCAGACCCATTTCTCACAAAGCGTCATCCGGTGGCGTAAGCGGTATCCAAAATGGTAAATTTTTTCGATTCTCGATTCTTTTTGTGTCACCAGGCGGCGCTTGGTATCCCGACGGTCCTTGTCGTGTCAAAAAGCTGTCAGATGTCACGAATTTAAAAACCCTCATTGGCTTGACATACTACCGCGTATCTAAATCCTACTGAATAACTAACATTGTTAAGTTTTGGCGATCATTTTAATTCATACTACGCAAATCCGTTTATCCGTGACGGAATTATTCGAGTATTTTATACACACGAGAGAAATATTTTCAAGGAACTTATAATGCTTTTAAATAATACGTAGGCGGATAAGTACTGTTACCTACTTACACTGAACTTTGATATCGTATTATACTTACTACATATCAGGGGTGGTCGAAGGCTTAAAATATATTATTACTTTACATAATAGTGTGTGTGTTTGTGTGTGTGTTTGTGTGTGTGTGTTCGTACGCGCGTGTATGTGTGCGTGCGCGCGTGTATGTGTGTCCCAAATCAGGACATTGGAGACTGACAAATGGCAATGATGATTGAGCACGATCAAAGACAAGTAAGTAAACGAAGTCATGTACTTTTATGTCTGAGCTTTTGAACAGCCTCCGTGGTCTAGTGGTTTAGAGCTTGGCTCTCGACTCGGAGGTCGTGGGTTCGATTCCCGCATTGGAACAACAAAAAATCTTGTTTCCAAGTTCGGTTAGGACAATGCAGGCTGATCACCTGATTGTCTGACAAGAAAGATGATCCATGCGTCGGATGGGCATGTAAAAAGTCGGACCTGCGCCTGATATCTCACCAGTCGTGTCGGTTATTCGTCCCACTGGGTTACGAGAGTAAAGGAAGAGAGAGTGCTCTTGTGTACTGCGCACACACTTGGGCACTATAAAATAACTCCTGCGTAGCTGGCCTAGTTTCAATTAAACCGGCCACCGTCACTGAAATCAGTGCGGGGAGCTATTTTTTTTTATTGTCTGAGCTTTTAAATGCTAGGCTAGAAAAATTGTAGCCGAGCATAGTTCGCCTGTGAGGAGATTCGGGTATTTTTCAAGAATTGGGTAACTTATTGATATAAAATAGTATCTATGGACGCTTCACACCACATACATCTGGCCCCGTGCTAAGTACTCGAAGAACTTGTGTTACGGAGACCAGACACAGGAAGAATATTTAATACTTTTATCTAATATATAAAATTCTCGTGGCATAGTGTTCGGGGACACACTCCCCCGAAACGGCTTGACCGATTCTTATGAATTTTTTTTTGGTTATTCGGTAAGTCTGAGAATCAGTCGTAATATATTTTTTCAACCCCTAAACGATAAGGGTGACACACCCCTAAATATATATTTTTTATTTTATCGACAAGATTTTTATTTTTATTGTTTCATAATATGGCAGAACGACTCATGGGATCAGCTATACATATGATTCAAAACCGCGACCTCCGGATTGAGCACTAACGCGCTCAACTACTGAGCCATAGAGGCCGTCCCAAAAAAGATCCGTACTCCACACTCTATAATCGCCAGGTAAAAACACCTCGATGATAACTTTATCCACAATAAGTTAGAAGTTATTCCTCCAATATGGCATGGCAGATTTATTCGAACATAAAAGCGTGTTTTACAGTGACCATAACTTAATAAGAGTGCCTAATATCTCTGCGCACAAATTAAATCAATAAACAAAAGACGAGCCAATGATTAATCAATACCAAAAAACTGAATGCAGCTCAATCTGTTGTTATTTATTGTGGAGATTATCGCAACAAATCACGCGTTGCTGTCCCAAAATCGGTGTAACTTGAGAACGCCCCCGATGATTGGACGAATAAATATATCCCGTATCCTGTTTATCTGCTCGGGGTGTTAATAAAAATGTAGGGGAGAGTTAGGTCGAATCGAATCAAACGAAAATTAAGGTTTGGTAAAATAATTTCGTTTAACATTTTGTCTTGGTATTTCTTTTTTGTTTACGAAAAATAAAAACATTTTCTTGTGTCATAAAAATTACGAAACTACGAAACAGCTAAATTTGATATTATATGTTTTTGACAGTAAAACACTTGTAATATATTAATACCTGTTAAGTATTATATTTTGGTGCTATATTTTTTTCAACAGAAGATACTGCAAACATTATTAACTAGGTTCATATATTATTCCAAGTATATTCTATATTTCAGCTTAGGTACTTAATTTCACTGGCAATTATTAATTTCTTTTAGCTTTTTTGTAGAATAGTTGCCTGGAAGAAACTGCTTCAGAAGTTAGGCCGCCAATTTGGTCATTTTTATTATTTTATTCTGCGTGTATTTTGTGTAATTTTATTATTTTGAGTTTAAATAAAGATATTTTATTTATTTACATGTCAAATGGAGAGATTTTCTTTATTAAAAAAAAGTGAATAATCTTTTTTTTTCTAACCCAACAGGCACATTCAAGCCCAGCCTCCCCGATCGGTGTGAATGAGCCCGTGGCCGGGTGGCCAGCGTCCGTCGCCGTATCGTTCCCAATAAATTAGGAGCCACTAACACAAGCCGTGCCCTTACAGAAGACTGGCCGTGTCAACCCGCCACTAATGTACTGCCGCGATAACATATTCAAAAGCACTCATGTACATACGACCAACATAAAAAGACCTATCGAGTACTTAAATTTGTTCGTCTTGCGTCAGCGCGAGCGGGTCATGAGTTATGGTTATAATATTACTGTGCTAAGGACGAGCCGCGTGTATCCGTGAAATGACTTCAACTCGATTGCCCCAACGGGGCTCTCGCGATTTGTCTGTACGTGAGACTCGTAAAATAGTGTGCGCGCAACATTTACAAGACAAAGTAATGTCAGTTTAGTTATATGAAGATGATTCATGGAAAATGTTCGCAGGGGCCAATACTTACTTTGGGAATCATTTGTAGGATATTTAGGTACGATGAAACGGTTCTTATATAGTTGAGGATCCAGTATCACTTTATTGTTGATGACTCTGTAATTCATTGTTGTCGGATTTATGACTAAATATACATTACATTTTTACCCGATGAGTAAGATTGAAATGACAAATTCTTGCTGATTGTTGTGCAATAAGATCCAAATGGTGTGAATTATGATTATGATACGTATCAAGTTTTTTTTTTCTATGTACACTTTCACGTCACGTCAATCTGGTCCCATGGTAAGTTCTCGACATATCTCCTTCTCTTTACACTGAATCAGCCGAATATATTGTCCTAGAAATTACGTCACACCATAGCAAGTTACTTCTTATCGTTTTGTACAGCCCCAATATGAACATTGACTACTTTGATTGCCTTGACAAATTACTTAATGATCATCGTATGTCCTACAGTCACGTTATAATGATGGGTGATTTCAACACATATTTACTTAAAAATCAAATATCAAATATTATTTCAATTATCAAATATCAAATATTTACTATTTAACAGCCTCCGTGGTCTAGTGGTTTAGAGCTTGGCTCTCGACTCGGAGGTCGTGGGTTCGATTCCCGCATTGGAACAACAAAAAATCTTGTCTCCAAGTTTGGTTAGGACAATGCAGGCTGATCACCTGATTGTCTGACAAGAAAGATGATCCATGCGTCGGATGGGCATGTAAAAAGTCGGACCTGCGCCTGATATCTCACCAGTCGTGTCGGTTATTCGTCCCACTGGGTTACGAGAGTAAAGGAAGAGAGAGTTCTCTTGTGTACTGCGCACACACTTGGGCACTATAAAATAACTCTTACGTAGCTGGCCTGGTTTCAATTAAACCGGCCACCGACACTGAAATCAGTGTGGGGAGCTATTTATTTTATTACTTTAAAATAATTCTAGCTCTTTTAAGCTTCAGTCTCTTTTATCTTCATATAATCTGCACGTACTTCCAACATCCACTACTCATCATTTTACCAAACTCTATCACTTCTCAGTTAGACCTAATGGTTGTCTCGTCACCTAATAATATTTCTATTCACGGTCAACTTATAGCCCCATTTTCATATCATGATCTTGTTTTCCTTTCCAATAAAATCTGTTCCCCTAAAAGAAAGCCTCAATCCGTACTACTTCGCAGTTTTGGAAATATTGAACAGGATGCGCTACAGCGAGACGATTTAAATATAAATTGGTCATCTGTACAAAGCAGTCAAACTATGGACACAAAAATTGACACATTTAATAAAATTATTTTAGATCTATTTGATCGACACGCTCCACTAAAAATATGGAGAATAAAACATGACCCAGCTCCATGGATTTCAGATTCCATCAAGGACGTAATGGCTAGAGACAAGACTAAAACAAAATATAAGAACCAACCTAACGACACGAACGTTAAAATTATAAATCATTGCGAAACCAGTGCAACAGTTTGTGTCGTGCTGTTAAGCGTCGTCACTTCTATGCGTTTCTTGAAAATCGTGCATGTGCTGACGCCTGGAAGTTTCTGAAGTCTTTCGATATTGGAAAATCTTCCACGACTTTACCCAGCGATTTGGACTTAGATGCACTAAATAACTTCTTCTCCAAACCCCCTATTACTTTGTGTTCTAGTGTAAAAGATAACACCTTAAAGCAAATATTTAAATTACCTATAACAGCCCCATCTTTTTCCTTTTCTAATGCAACTGAATCAGATCTCAGAACAGCGATCTTATCAATTTCATGTCAAGCAGTCGGCAGTGATCAATTGTGCTCTAAAATTATCAAATTGATACTTCCCTCTTTGTTACCAATTCTCACTCACAAACTAAACTTCTCCCTATCCCCAAATAGATTTCCCTCAACATGGACGCAGGCCAATTTTATTCCATTGCCTAAGATTTCAAATCCTATATCTTTATCCTCTTTTCGTCCAATTTCTATATTACCCTTCCATTCTAAAGTTTTGGAGCACATTGTTCATAACTTTCTTCCTTTCTGTACAGTAACAACGTAATTAGTCCGATGCAATCGGGTTTTCGTCTAGGTCACAGCACATGTTCGGCACTATTAAAGATTACTGACGACATACGTTTAGCCATGGAGAACCAAACATACTATCCTCATCCTTCTTGATTTCAGTAATGCTTTTAATACTATTGACTTTGACATCCTTATTGCTATCTTGAAATCTCATAATTTATCTTCTGCGGTATTAGCCTGGTTTGAATTCTACTTTCGTGGCCGCTCGCAACGAGTACAGACTAATGTCACTTTTTCAAACTGGTGTGATCTCCGCCGGCGTGCCGCAAGGGGGAGTGATGTCCTTTTCTTTATTTTCATTAATGAGATAACTAAAGTAATTACGTCCAAATATCACCTCAATGCAGACGACTTGCAAATCTATCAACATTTTACCTTGGCTGACGTGAAGTCGGCAGTAACTTTAATAAATCGAAATTTAGACAATATTAGTGAATGGGCGAAATCTTTTGGCATCCTCGTAAATCCTGAGAAGTTTATGGCATTAGTCATAGGTAGCAAACGATTGCGTGCAAGTCTTGACCTAACAGCGCTGCCCCAGTCACATTAAACGGTGTACAAATAACTTACTCAGAGTCAGCTAAATACCTGGGTGTTATTGTAGATCAAACGCTTTCTTGGAATGCCAACATTAGCGACATCAGTCGTAAGGTACACTGCGCTATTCACTCACTTAAAGCCCTGCAAAACTTTTTACCCATCTCTACCAAAATAACACTTATGCAGAGCATTATTATGCCTATAATTGACTACGGCAATGTCTGCTGTTTAAATACTACTGAAGAGAATTTAAATAAACTGGAACGCTTATATAATATTTGCATTCGATTTATATTTGGGCTAGAGAAGTATGATCATATTTCAGATTACCGTAATAAATTACAATGGCTCCCTATTCGCCAGTGTCGAAACTATAGAATTCTTAGCTTACTTTGTAAAGTACTTTTTCATTCTAATTCCCCTTCCTGATATACGAGCTATTTTCTTTTCCCCATCTCCAGTTGTACCTATTCATAACAGACATTCCATTTTGGAATAAGATGTATCTTTGTACAAAATGTCTTATTTTTAAGTAATATTTGTTAACCTATTTATTGTGTGTACATAAATTGAAAAATAAATAAAATAAAAAATATACTTATATTTCAAATTTTAATTTGAACAACCATGACCCAAGAACACATAAAACTTTTTATTCACTGGCGGGATTCGAACCCGCGACCATTGGCTTGAGCGCCAAGGCACTAACCACTACGCCAAAGAGGTCGTCAACGCGTCATCGAAGTCGCCGTTAGAAGGGTAAATCGGCTTTCAGACTACGCTATAGCATAATAGCATATAATATACAGCTCATAGCACAACAATATCGCGCACCATACATTGTTACTGTACTATTGGCTTACTATACGCTATAAAATGATGCGATACGCTGATGCTGTGCTATGTCCTCTTCCTCCTCCCTCACCCCCGGCCGTCCCGCAAGCGAAACGAGCGACACAACCATACTGAGCTTGCTATATACTATAAATGCTTGCGATAATATCGCGTAATGTGAACACCATGCTATATAGTATAGTATTAGGTCCTTCTTTGCTATACTATATAGCACAATAGTGTAGCGTAGTCTGAAATGAGCTTTACACCATAAAAAATATTTCATTCATATTTAGCAAAGTGTAGTTTTTAAGTATATAAGATGTATGTTAGTCTGTAAAGTTTTTTTAATATGGTCCTATGCAGCCTGAAATATTAATTATTTAATTTAATATTTATATTTATAATAGTAACAAAATATGTTCTTTTACTTTAATAGTGACAAATTCGACTATGTTATAGCTGAGAGATCCGACAGTATTTTTTACAAATTAAATAATAGTAATATAATAATATCTCTGGACGCATCACACCACGTAAGTCTGGCCCGTGCAAAGTATCCGAGGAACATCCGAGGAACTTGTGTTACGGTGAGTGGTTACCAGACGGGAAGTATATTTAATATTTAATATTATAGTTTATACATAATACATATTATATTTAAGATGTTTATTATATTATAAACATATTTAATACACATCCATGACCCAGGAACATTGAAAACATTTTGTTCCCTTGGTGAGATTTGATCCCGCGACCTAACCTCACCTAACCACAGAACTACAGAGGCCGTCAAATATAATATAAATATTAAAGCCCCGTAAAAACTAACAACACTTATGTTCACCTGTTCACGAAGCTTAAATGCACAAGATTAATAATGAATTAAACGAACTAGCCTCTAAAAATACCTTATCATACTTATTATCATGCATTAAAAAGTCAGTCAGTTATTCCGCTATTAGGTCGAGTATGAGATGCGGCGGGTGGGCACGGGACGTATGACGCAGCATCGACTGGACGCGCAAAATGGCGCGGTTGGCGTAATGCAACAGTTCCAATGCAATGCGACAGAAAAATTAGAACCATGACATCCATGTTTTATTGATGAATAAGGCTATGAATAAGGCTATAAAAATAAGTGTAACCTATCTATAAGTATTCAAATGAATAGAGATTAGTACCCAATTCTCGTAATTAACTTATACTTTCATTTTACGTTTATTGAATTATAAATGAATCGTCTTGATATCATAATCTGATTTTCGGAGTTTGGACCAATCAAAACGGGTTTGACGTTTATAAGAATTTCATTTTGCAGTTTTAACATATCGGGACTGGATAGGAACTGTATTATTGCAGGATTTAATTAGCAGAATCGACCCTCTTTACTCTATATTACGTTTCTTTATTTTCACTGAAAATGAACACTGCGCTATTACATTAATACTCTATAATACAATAGAGCTGAAAATCGAACACACAAGTATCGAGTGAAATGACAATATGTGAGTAGTGCTGTCATAATATATGCCCTATTATCACAGCTCGACACTTCGGTTTTTAACTTTATTGTATAAGCGTAGAGTTCTACTGTCAATGCTCTGAATTTTCCCGGGCCTGCCGGATCCCGGACCATAAAGTGGGACCGGAATCCGGCGGCCTCACTAAGAGCGACAACTTACTGAAAATTCTAAAGACCAGTAAAGCGAATAACAGATGAATAACAGGTAAAGTTTAAATGTCATTCATAGTTTCTTATATTGCACACTTTAACCCATGTACAATAAAATATAAGGTCCGGTAAAATCAATAACGGACATTTAGGGTATATGATCTACTACTTATTTAGAGACGTTTAGGCAGAAAAATAATTGTCATACTCGAAAAAGAAATCTTCCTTTACATGGGCGAGTTTGCGTTGAGCGGAGAGTCGCCCATTCATGAGATGATTTTTTGCTTTTAGTATGACAATAGTTTTTTGCCTAAACGTCTTTATAATAAGCAGTAGATCATATACCCAAAATATCCGTACCTAATTGATTTTGCCAAACCTTATATAGTATTTACGCTTCGGCATAAATGGGCCGGCTCGACCGGGTATATTTACCGGGTATATTGAGAGGCCGTGGTATTCCACGGCCTCACAGAAAACCGGCTTGAAATAACCCCTTCGTTGTGTTTCGCCGAGTGAGTGAGGTTACCGGAGGCCCAAAGGGGGTTGGGGAGTTTAAGGACTGGGAACGTCGCAACACCAGAGGAGTTACAAGTGTAAGCCCTCTGGTGTTGCGAGTGTCCATGGGCGGCGGTAATCGCTTAACATCAGGCGATCCGTCTGCTCATTTCCTCGTTAATTTCTTAAAAAATAATAATTTATACTCAGTAATATCGCATAACCTCGTCCACGATAACAAAAAGTAAATGTTATTTGTTTGTGGCCGTGTGCGATCAGCTCCATCGGTGATCGGCCCGACTTGTATCACAACGTATTGACAACCTAGACAGAAAAAGTCTAGAGCATATACACAAAAAATATAGTGACGAAGGTCTGGAAATAACTTTTTGTTATGGAGCTTATGCAACTTTTGATGATGAGTTTTATTTAACTCTATTTTTAGCGTTACCCAAAATAACTTACTGCGGAAGTATTTCGTGTTTTGTATCATACAACGTACAAATTAAGTCATTTCTGATTATATCTGCTCACAAATCACAACACGTACGTACATATACGTACAATATTCTACTAGATACTATTATAAATGCTTTGTGAGGATGCATGGATGGATGTTACTCTTTCACGCAAAAACTACAGAGCTGATTTTGAAGAAATTTTGTATGGTAGTGGTTTGAGCTCTGGAATATCACCTATTATGCTACCTTTTATCCCGAAGTAGAGTGTTCCCGTGGGATACCTTATGTATGCGGGAACCACGGATAAAGACTAGCAATAAAATATAGGGAATAATAATAAGGGCGTTGTGTTATTATATTGTATGTATATTGTGTTCATTGTCACTTACAAGAAATATTTTAGGAAAATAATGTAAAAAGAAACACGAAACACACAAACACACTCATAAAAATTACCATTATAATAAAACGCATAAATCTTTCGCAAAGTGAGAAAAACTTAACGTATGAATTTGTCCAACTTTCGAAACAATGTAGAGAAATTCGCTAACCACCCAAGAAGAGTCCAAGAAACTATAAAGCAACATTATCAGTTTCGACAAAAACCTGGCATTACAGAAATCGACAATTGAATATCGTTTACGACTTCGCTAACAGCAGATTATGTTTGGCCTCGTCAATATTATTTATGTGTTGCGGACCATGTACGGAAACTGTTGTAGTGGAAAGTAACTGTTTTTAGTGATATTTTCAATATTTTTTCTTTTTTAAATATTTACATATTTTATTAAATATGTACTATGACTCGTCATAATCTATATTAAAAATAAAAATTGTTTACGGAAATGTTTGTACGTGCATAACTTCCAAACGACTGCACCAAATTGGATAAACCTTTCTTTTATGTGTTCGTTATTGTCAGGAGAAGATTCGTATGAAAAAATATATTAAAAAAAATGGCATTAAAATATAGCGGTACGAAGTTCGCCGGGTCAGCAAGTTGAATGTAAATTGTAATAGTATTATAAAACATAATATTACGGCAAGTCAATGTTTTATTAATTTTTTCTTTAGGTAAATGTCATAAAAGTTTAGTTTAACTAAGTGTTACAAAATCAATATTTTGAATACTGAGCCTAGCATAGAAAAGAGACGATGAAGATATTTAAACCAATAATTAAACTCGATAGAAAATAGAGTTTCCAAAATCGTAATATAATATGCAAGAATATCTGTAACATTTAAAACAAAATTTTTGTGTAAGCATACCTACCTATACGAGTCTAACTTTTTATAGCTATAAAAGAAATGCACACTTTAACAAAAAACCGAATCAACAGCATTTCTGCAGCACAAAAAGTCTAGTTGCAACATACTTGCATGGGCACGTGTAGAATATCTTCATTAAATGGGCTCGAGATATCTCCGCTCGTAAAACGGAACATTTATAATACTTCAGCTTCTTTTAATAAAACATTGCTGCAATATAAGTGCTAGTTACGATATTTTTCAGGTAGAATTTCTTATGTCTTATGTCGCAGTAGACCATAGTCTGTCATGTGCCATAGCATAGCCTCCTCATTAATGAAATACCATTACCCAAGTAGAAAATATAGGTGGTGACTGGTAATATATTATATCTTTAAATACTTTAAACGAGCAATTCTTGTATTATATAGGTATGCTCTAATCAGAATCTCGGAAACGACTGCAACCATTACCATTAAATTTAATATGCAAGGACTTTTGGGGGAGATAAATCGATCTAGCTTGTTAATAACCCTGTTTTTAAAGTTATATAAGTTTTTATTTCGTCGTGAAACAGTATATCAATATTTTTGAGTCATTAATGTCAGTCTTAATGGCTTTTTGGCCGAATTTTTTTGTGATTCTTTTTTTTTTTTAATATACTAGACCTCCGAGCAAAGCTCGGTACTAAAAATAATGTTTTTTTATTATTTTTTATTTTAAGGACCTTTATGAAAAAATACATGTCGGTCCTGTTGGTTAAACAACATAAGAATTAGAATAAAAAATTAAAGTACCTACCTACCTAATACATAAACATAAATAATTATCTAGTGGCTAATTTTAAAACAGTGACTAACCGCCAAGAACAATTGTTTTGCTGCGTCGGACGTAGGTTCTGCTGATAATTTATTAAAGAATCCAACATCATTGGTTTAGTTGAGAGACATCATTAGCGCATGTCTTTCTTGTTGAAAACGCATGCATTCTATTAAAATAACCTAACCTAACCTAACCAAGAGCATGTCAGGACATGTATAAGGAGGGTTCTGTAACTATCAACGCGCAATAGGTTTTTTTTTAAATACTTCTAAAGGTAAGGTCCGATTTCGCTCAAAATAATTTTCCTAAGGAGTTTTTATCATGATCTATCAGCATAGAAACTTACAAGTTTCTCCTATAGTTTAGAAATGCTAGGGGCGACCAACTTACAAACCACTTTAAAGGCCGATGTTTGTAAAAAAGCCGAAGGAGTTTGTAAAAAAGTCATATACGAATTCTTACCTTTATTTGTAAAGATCTATTTAACGATACCGCACACGATGGGGTAGAATGAAAAAATATTTTTCATCCCCACTTCACATGTATGGAGAGCTACCCCTAAAATATAAAATAATTATTATTTTATGATGTCAAAACTGAGATCTATATACAATCTATAACTATACTAAACTTCATCAATTTATATTCATAATTACAGAAGCTAGAAGCGCGGATAGACAGACACTGTCTGTCACAGTCAGACGGACGGATAGAGCGAAACTATAAGGGTTCCTTATGTCTTACGAAACCCTAAAAATAATGTAGATCCTCCACTACTGCACAAGTTTCACAGTTAGGCGAGTGGAACTTTTTCATTACAAAGGCAAATTTGTTGAGAGGCATATGACCCGTTCTCAATCTATGTGCTTAGCACTAGCATAACTTAGCACGAGAAACCCAGGGTACACGAGGGGACTCACTTTGAATCCATCTAACTTACAATAATGTTTGATAGACTTTTCGTGTCATTAGTATGTAGTAGTATGTAGAACGTCGTAACACGTGCCGAGGCATCGTCCTACGAGTAGCACGTCGCGTGGTCGCGACGTGTTCGTATCGGATCTATGTGTACTTATAAGATGTTACAAGCATCACACACTACCATCCCTTGTGAATAACTCGTAGTTCTCTTAAGATTTTTCCGCCTAACCTGACCCCGCTAATGCACCAATGTCCATCCACTTGATAGCTAAAACTAGTAATTAACCTATGATTGGCGCATCCCACGGTCTTCTCAGAAGTCCGATACTAAAAGGTTTTGGATTAGATAATTATATGTAAGGGCCTTGAGTGATAGCTTTCGTATAATGTATCTAGTCATTATGCGGTAGCGGAATTTTAGCGGTGGGATACAAACGCATTACGCGGTAGGCGAAGGGTTAAAATTTTGACCTCTCAAAGAAGCCTCTTTCATTTTTCGTATGCGTATAAATGGAACGCATTAAACATTAAAAGCTCAAAATGTTCATCCTAATTAATAAGTTAATCAACTGATTTTATGTTCAGTACATTTAAGTATAATATTACCTGCACAGCACCTTTTTATTCCAAAAAAATTTTTTGCTAATCTAAGGTTATAATATAGAGGCTGAAAGTCTCAACTATGATAAGTTACAACCTTTATAAATAATCTCACAGGAACCGTACGTTTTGCTGAGATAAAAAGTAGCCAATGTGTTAATCAGTAGTGTTACTACTTTTTTCGATTGTTACAATCATCCACACATACAAACTTTAAATCGTCAATTTTAATAATAATAATATCTATCTATAGACGCTTCACACCACGTCAATCTGGCCCCGTGCTAAGTATCCGAAGAACTTGTGTTACAGGTACCAGAAAACGGGAAGTATATTTAATACTATTATACTATACATATATGTATTTAAGATTTTTATTATATTATGCACATATTTAATACACATCCATACAGAAAAACATTTTGTTCCTTCGGCGGGATTCGAACCCGCGACCCTTTAGCACCAACGCGCTGAACCACTGAGCCACAGAGGTCGGCAATTTGTATTTTTCTCGGTTACAATCTTATTGTTAGTCGCAAACATAATATAATAATATTATGTACCTAATACAAATAACAGTGGTGTTTGGGATGCCACTCTGTAACTGTTTGTACTCGTAACACGATAAATCAATATACGGCGATTAATTTTTTTATTACAAATAAAAACAGCCTATATAATTAGGATTCAAACGCTCGTAATAAAAAAGCTAAATTGCGTTACTAAACTCAGACAAATAACCAATTACCCGCGTTTTGAGCACGGCGCTTAAATAAGGAGCGATCATTAGCGCATGCGAACTGGCTTCCGTTACACCTTTTTGTAGGGCACTCGATTACCTCAAGCGATACGCATCGCCAACAACATTTATAGGATGTTTCGAAATTTCTCAGACTAATTTGTTTTTTTTTTTATCCTGGCGTTATTTTGTTACTTATTTTTATAAAGGGAGACACGGTAATTTATTCACCTTAGTATTAATGTATTCTCAAATTTCCACTTCGGTAAAGTATGATGTCACTATGGATGACGTTAAATTTTTTAAATAATAATATCGTATAGTGAAATTGTGTTGTAGCGTTTTTACGAACAAAGCCTTTTAAAACAATAAACATCAGGTGAACTATATTGAGCACAAAATATCTAAGGGGCTTCACAGATGGCGATGATACTTTAATATATTACGTTAAGATAAAATATAGCTTGCTTTACAGTTCGCATGAACTCACATAACATAACATCACAGACGGCTAAGATACTATAATATATTTGCATATGAAATATATCCCGGCATCTATAAGATAAAATCTTATAATATCTTCACCGTCTGTGATACCCTCAAATGCTTGTTTATTGTTACCCGACTACGGCGAAGCCAAAAGGAAGGGTAATGATTTTGGCAGTCTATTTTGTGTTAAAACATCAACAGTGAAAATAAATTTCCCGCAAATTTTCAAACACTCTGTATATCGAACAAAATATCGCAGGGCTGTCAAAAAGATGTAGTGGTCATGTCAGTCAGAGACAAAAAAATTGCAATTATCGCATAGCTATACCTTTACCTCGCATTTTTTACCCTGGTAATATTACCTTGAAGAATTTATATTGGGTTGGTTTCTGAAATTGAGTAGTCAGATAGATCTAGCAGATTAGATAGATAAGATAGGTAAAGTGCATATAACTTTTTGTTGGATTTGTTTCGAATTATGTATTTTTTATAGACACTTAGGGAGAATAAATATACGAAGTTTGCTTGTCCTCATAAAATTAATATTAAATAAACGAACAGAGGAGTATGAAATTTCACGCAGTTAAATTTAATGTGTGCAGAAAGCTAATATTTTTTCAAATAATACTTAGAAACACATAAAATGAATAAAAATAAAGTTATTTTACACACACTACCTCACTCACACTAGTATGCGTTTGTATTATAACAGTAGGTGTTGGTTTGACACAATTGTCAATCTTTCTTTCACATTCCATAGACAACATTAACATATTATTTAAAGCGTATCTACGAGGCAAAAGATTAAAGAGCCCAAAAAAATTTAAACTTAAAAATTAAAATATAAATTATGGTCGACTTTCGACCACTAGCCGACCTCCGGTTAAACAAAAATGCCCATTATATATGCCAATATTTTTATAACTTTTGTGTATGCAATTTACAGATGTATTAACATTTTATACCATAGGAACTAAATTGAAAAGTATGAAATTATTACATAAATACATTTTTGATAATTACAGACCTAGAAACATTGACGTTTCGGGCGTAATAATAGGCTCTATTTGGGGGTTGTCAGTCAACTGAGCCACTGAAGACGTTTTGACAGACAGACAAATAAATTATAATTATATATTTGCGGGTAGAAACGGTTTTTATTAATTGCTACTTGTGATTCATAAATTATAGTGGTGATTATTTGAGGTTAATAAAACTGATACGGTTCTAAATTCTTCGTTTATTTACTGTTTACTAGAACTCTGATTTACTAATTTTATGTTAACAAAGTTAATTTTATAACATTGTCGTAAGGAACTACTGATAGATAATAATAATTAATAGAAACAATAGTTTATCACTTACTTCTGTACTAATACACGCGAGTAAGGATTAAGCTATTAATTTTCAATTTATGATCTAACCCTAAATGGCGCGCGGAACAAATCACACCTCCGGAGAGGCTCTCAGGCCTAAAAGACCCCTGTACCGACCAAACACCAAAAATTAATTAATTAAAACTTAAGGGCACCGCTTAAGGCTTAATAAAATTTGGTTTTTAACTTCACTTTATTAGAGGAAACGGGCTTTGTTTTTTCAACAGGGAATCTGTTTTGACGGGCCCTTTGTCTCCCTATCGGTTCTATTGAAGATTTTATAAGCTCAATAACAATAATTGACGTCGATAGTACAATTAACTGGATTCACTGGAAGGGTTGGAAACGCAATAATATTAACAACCTATCGAGAATAATTCTTTGAAATATTTATTGGTAATTTTCAAATTTGAGCATTCAATGATTAAATAATAGAAATATCGCTTATGAGATGAAATCCTTTTATTTCAAATTGGATTGGATATGTTCAATAAATAATTAGATAAAGGTCAAGGAATTATTTTTTTCACTACAATCAAAACACATAATATTATAATCCAACATGGGTTGCAACTAGTTATATTAGGATTTATATTATAACGTGAAACAATATCTACATATTGTTTCACGTTATAATATAAATCGTAGATTCCTAAATCTAAACGCGTCCCAAAATACTTTTATCAGCCGTTTCACCTGCTACATGTTCAAGTTTTTGTTTATAACTTTCGATATCGAAAAACACAATGGTAGCACATTAAATCACGACAGTACGCAAATAAATTTTGTGAAAGAACTGCTTTGAACAGTGTTCCATTAATCTGAGACACCAAGGTGGTCAGCAATAGTGCTATTTTGACACATTTTATTTATTCAGTGTTGGGACACACATCTTTATCTAAATTACTGTGTTGGAAGCTTTAAACATATCTATCGAATTTCCGTAGTCAATTAGGATTGTATATCTTTCTATCTCTGTCCCTTTCTCTCACATTGAATGAGAACGTATTAATTTCAACATGTTGGAATATTTGCTTTATCTTTTGTAACACTTGAAATAACATAGTAGGTAATCAATGACAGTCACTGGTCTCCTTAATTGACTTTTGAATCGTAAATTGTCGATTTCTTAATTAATCTCATTAGGAATTTCAATTTATTGATATGTTTACCTAATGGTTATAACGTTTTATAATATATTAGCTATATTCCCATATTTTTTGTATGTTCTTTTTTGCTAAATTATTATAGCTCGTGTTAGTAACACTTTTCACTTAAGTTTACATTTTTGGTATCATATTATGTGCCAATAGTATAATCTACTAATACTAATAATCGTATAAACAGTAGAGTTTACTATTGTATACTCACGATGCCTGCAAAAACTGATAACGCACTCATTTGAAACACTCGAATTATTCGAAAAATACAGCTCGCGAAATTGGATGTTTACCTGGCATTACGTATTTAGACAATAAAAACACAAAACGACTGTCCCAATCGCAGTCGGGACAAATTAATTTCGTTAATCAAAGAAGACGCGGGCGCAATGCATCACGGGGACAGCGGGCCGCAGATAACATTAGCGTGATATACGGCGGGCCGAAAATACCCGTAAAAATGTCGCGCTCACCGAAGGGTTACCTTTACATCAAAACAATTTTAACTCCTTCTTGTTCTTTGTTGTTATCATAATGTTGAGTTATCGCATATAACTTATTATGTAGTTATAGTTAAGTTCGCGTTCTTCACTGCACCATTATAGTCCTAATCTTTCAGTGTTCTATTACTGTCGTTACGTTTTTATTCTGTGAATATATTTTTCTCCTACACTCATATTATAAAAAGGATAGATTTGTTTGTTGAATATTTGTTTGTTTGCATTGAATAGCCTCCGAAACTACTGGATAGTTTGTTTTTTTTTAATTGGCACAGACATAGAATAGGTCACGAGTAAGGACATAGAATATTTTTTATCGCAAGGAAATGTACGGTTTTCCGCGGGATTTCCTTTTGCACGCACGAACTCGCGGAAAACATCTTAAAATATCATCTTAAAAGCATTCGAATTATTTAGATATTTAATATTGCGCCTTTTTTTGGGACCTGTCCTTTTGGAAATTATAGATTTTTGTAATATTCATTAACATAACACATTCCTCATAATATTACGAGACTACTACGTCAATATTTATATTTTATAATAGTAGATAGGCTTTTATTAATTGATGGTTACTTAAAATAATTTATTAACCAAATGTTATTGAACAAATGACAAAAAGTAATTTGTTCAACCATATAATATATACTTATGGTTCTTAATTGATTAGTAACCATTCATGTTTATGTTATATGTACAGGTATATTGTAAGGCATTGAAGTTTGCCTGCACTACTATTTTGAAATTGAAAACATGAGCTACCTACTCGTGATTATTTTTAATGTAGATACATAGTAGATACAGACTTCAGGCTAAGTTACTCTATGTTTCCTAATTATTTCGAACAGTTTTTTATATGTAGCTGTATGAAAACTCAAATCTTATAAAAATGAACTCCGCCGAGCGTTTACGTCGAAATTTTGCGTTTCAATAAAAAAAAAACACATTTTTTTCTCAAACGCTGCCTTATAATCACATTGTCCTAAGGCATTACGTGCGCTGTAATCATGCCGCCTATCTCAGCGATGACGGATCGCTCATTGTCCGCAGGCTACCGGTCTTACACACACCCACATAATACAAATTATAACCTAACCCAACTGGATAGGACCCAAAATACCTTGTGCGGGTTACATAATAAATAAAATCACCGCTACCGCGCTACGCGTTGCCATTAGTAAGTATGTTTTGTTATTTTATTGGTTTACTACACTTTGGTGTTGTGAAACGTGCTTAGAATAGAAGTCTGAAGGGTTGATACTTGATAGGTATAGTTTTTTTGCTCTTCAAATTTAGATAGTTCTGAATTAATTATATACAAAGATTTTTGTTATCTAGTCAACAACTGGCAATTTTGAAGGCTCTGGAAAAATCGTGGTCCTAGAATCTTTTATTTATGTGCATTGAGTTAATAATTTTTTAAGACCTAGATCTAATAAAATATTAGTAACTAAGTGCATTTGGTTCATCATTTACGAAAGAAAAGTGAGTTGTGAAAAGATTTTTATTACTATTTTTATGAAGTAACTTTTTTATGTTGCCCATACATTTTTCCGCGAATAAAAGTAGCCTATGTAACTCCCCGTGGTGTACTCTAATATTTGTGATAAATTTCATCAAAATCTGTCCAGTAGTTTCGGAGCCCATTCAATGCAAACAAGCAAACTTTTCCTCTTTATAATATTAGAATAGATGTATAAAAAATGTTCGCGTAGCTTACACAACAAAAACATAGGCACTAGAAAATGATAGCCAAGACACAATCAAAGGGTTGAAGACCTCTAGTGTTGACGACACAACATATCGACGTATCGATACTTCACAATGTAAGCGATTAATATCAATTGTTCGATTCCCGAATGTTTGGAGGGAAATTATTATAATGGATGGCACAATGGGAGGAGGTTCGGGCGAACACAATAATAACGTACGCAGTCACATAATGACGACAGTAATAACGAACCAAAGAGGCCGACATTAGCTCTTGTGGTATTTGTTTGTGATGTTTTATTTGAGTTTTTAAAAGGTTTAGCCCGCCTGATGGTTATGTACTATGTGAAGTGAGTAGTAATTACATAAAACTATGTTTCTACTAGACCAGTAAATGTGTGCATAACTAAATGTGTATTTTTTTCAAACACATAAAAAAAAACAAAAATTTAAATTAATCAAAACCAGCTGGTGCCCGCAACTTCGTGTGCACGGAACTTTTAATGGAGACGGAACCAATTTTTTTAAAGGAACCCCAAGATATAAATAGCCTAAGTTACCAATCCATATAGGTAACATCAGCGATCTGCCAGTGAATGTCAACGGTCCGGCTATTACAAAGATTAGCCGGAACAAACAGACAGACCGACAGACAGACAAAAACCTGTACTAGAAATGTATACCTTTTCTAAAATAAGAAAGAAAATTTAGACGTGGTCTCATTTATTTATTAATTTCATCAGACAGACAATTTTGACACTATAAACCTACTTTTGAAACTAAAATAACGGCTATATATTATACAGCAAGACCTAATTTAGTAATCGATGATTATAGTCAAACTATTCGTTAACTACGTAATAAAAAGTCGACACTAGACTAAGGTAATTTATTAGAGAATTCAATTTACAATGATCACACCTCGACAATATTTCCTGAATACGTATAGTTATATCAAAATAGCGCTCTGCACACGTAAAGTTTGGACTGCGCATAGAAATAGGTGCGAAATAAATTAGGTGTCATTTGTCAATAGACTCGTAATAATAGCCCTGGTAACAAAAGCTAATTTAAGAAGTTGAATTATAGTTTTTATAAATAAAATATATATCTGGAAGAAACCGCTTTAAGTGGTAAGACCGCCATTTTTCACATTCTTTTGTTTTAAATTTTATGTTAAACTATGTAATGTATTTTATTTTCGTGCAAAGAAAGAATTTATTTTTATTTTTTATTATTTATTTATTGTGTAGTTGCGTCATAGCAAGCGGTTTCAACTGTGGAAAATGTTCTGCCATCGACATGCCGGATCGGACTCTCGGCCGCGCGCATTTACACGCTCGGTTCATAGCGGGGGTTGGAACTGCGCATACAATTCCCGCGGTCAGAACCGATCGTGTGCCGGGCGATAATTTAATTTTATTATTTTGTCTCATGTCTATTAAGAGTAATATCTATTTAGGGTTGAGCTTAACCATTTAACTCCACTGAACCAACCATTCACTCTGAAACGAAACGATACACGACATAGCGCTGCATTTGTAACATAGGTACTCAAAATTGAACTTTATTCGTCACACAAGAGTAACTCGAATGTTAAGTTGTACGCTGCACGGCGTATGCGCACTGCATGAATGATGTTATATGAAACGTATATATTTGTATGAGTAAAGTTCAATTTTGAATAGCTATCTTCTAATAGCTATCTAAACAGTCTAACATTAAAAAGTTATGATTAGAACTTACCAGCGCACACGACTAATGGCCCGTTTCAACAAACTATCTACCAATAACTATTTGTTAGAAACGTCAAATTTGTATCGCAAAAAGCCGTCAAACGATTGAATGGCGACATTTTTAACAAATAGTTATAGATAGATAGGTTATTGAAACGGACCGATAATAGCACATCTCAAGATTGTAGCTATATTCTATAACTAAAACTATTTGTCGTAATATATAAGTTATCGGATGATACACAGATTTCGCGAACTCCTATCTAAACAAATTTCACACCAACAAGATATAGTCTAGATGCTTTTTACACATCGCAATTCACTTATCGCCGTCATCACAAAATCACGAGAGTGTTTATAGTTTGCAACAACTTCGAACAAATGACATGAAACGTAATGAAAGTCCCGAGCGTGATCGACAAAATAAAAGTTCATGTAACAAACGTAACAAATGACAACGTCAAGCGAATTCCAAAAATAAAAAAAAGTGGGTAGTCTGAAGAAAAATTACATCGTCATTCTGGGTGAACAACAATTGTTAATTTTATGTAGGTAATTGTACTAAATACAAATATAAAATTTCAACTTTCTTTACTAGCACTTGTATTTTTGTTTGTTTTAGGTGATTTTAAATGTTTAAAGTTAACCCTGGGTTAAATATCATGTTATCTTTCTCGTTCTTAGTATTTATGACAGGGAAGGCATGATATTTTAACCCAGGGTTAACTTTAACCTGCGCAAGTGGGCCTTAGGCCACCTTAGGCGGCCACATTAGCCCTTGGGAGCCTGGTGTCCGAAAATCACACGGGGTGCCTGTCGGACCCAAGATTTCCCGCTTGATTATTTTATACTAGCTTTTACCCGCGGCTCCGCCCGTGTAAGTATAGCATCTCGCGGAACGCTGTACTTTTTCGGTATACATTGCAGCCTGTTTTAATCCAGAGCCAAAACTACGACATACCAAATTTCATTAAAATCCGTTCAGTAGTAAGTCACAAACATCCATACATCCATCCGTACTCACAAACTCTTACATTTATAATAGTAGTAGTATTTAATATAAATTGTATTAGATTAGGTGATTTTTAAATTACCATAAACAAGCGGCAAGAACAAAAATCTCGGTAAGAACTAGACAAACTTTGTGCATTTTTTTTAATGAAACAAAGCTTGCGCTTTGTAGGGTTCCGCAGTACTAAAAGTAACTCTATAGTTTTGGCTTAGTCCGTCCAACTATCGGTCTGTCCAAATATCTGTCTTTTTGTCTGACCGTCTGTTTGTCTGTCCACCCTTCCAGCTTCTGTAACTATGAATATAATAAATATGGTACCATCCAACTTAAACGTGAGCTCAATAAAATAATGTTTTACCAGGATATTGTTTGGGCTGGTACCGACTTCCAAATTATGAAGATTGTGTAGAGAAATACCTAGTTAAAATTTTAGCCGAATTTAAAAGGGGAATTATTTAGAAAAAACTATTTATTTCATACTTTTTTTTTGTATTTTTACTCTGGAAGTCGGTTTAATTTTCTGTTTAAAAATAATAATGTGTGATAGTTAATGATTTTGCTTGATTGACTCACTCCTGGCAGGCAATGCACTCTTACAATATATGTGTAAGCCTTAAATAACTTGGCTTCAAGATATATTTGAAGACACATTTCAAATAATTCGTACATTAATAAATGATAACTGATTTTGTGTCGTTTTATTCCATCAAAAATGAAAATGTTGCTGCTTTAATGTTTTAACCGGGGCCTCCAATAGATTTTTAAATTAAAAATCTAGTGTGATTTGAATGGTTTTTGGTGATCGTGAAGAGTAACGCTTCGGCACGCCAATCGCCGTGGACACAAAACAGATGTACAAAATAATTCGGTCTATTTTCACATCTTACAATTCAAAACATTCATCTAAACTTGCTAACCGTACAATTGCATATACAGACTTGTGTGAAGGGATTATAATTTACAGTGACTATTTTGTGTCCAGATCGTGCAAGTGTATAATGGGCCGAATGAAATAGCATTAGAAATCATTGACTTATATATTACTGTCGTAGGGACAGGCCCCGTCAACCCGTTAAGATGCCTTCAAAATGAGTGCCCCAATGGGGCACTCGCGAAAGACATGTCATTTACTGCCTTGAAAGTGCGTAAAGTAGCGCACGCGCGACACGACAGGACAAAATAATGTCGGTTTACTTGTATGAATAAGGTTTATGCAAAATGTCCGTAGTGGATCATCCTCGGATATCATTGTATAATATCCAGTCGTTTATCGTGCAGGCTATATATTTAAGGCTTGGCACAGATAGTGACCTTACGTCGTCGGTCCCCGAGAACATTGCAACTTCTATAGTGATGTGAACGTGTAAATTTATTTTATCGATAAGCTAGCATTAATTGCCCGCGGCTTCGCCCGCGTGATTTTAGGTTTTAAGCTTTCGTACCCTATTTTACCCACCTTGGTACTGAATTTTAGAAAACGCTGAAATACGTAATTCATTATTTTTTCCGTACTACATACGAAATATCATGCAAATATGTCCAAGGAATAAAAGTCTCGTACAAACCATTTTATCGCATATCTTACCCCTTTGGGGGTTGAATTTCGAAAAATCCTTCCTTTGTGGATTCCTACGTCATATGAGAAATACGTGTGCAAAATTTCAAATTTCTAGCCTTACGGGTTTAATCTGTGCGTTGATACATCAGTCAATCAGCTATGCCTTATATTATAATAAGAAATTCCTGAAATTTTTCCTTAAAAAAAAAATAAAAGAAACTGATATTTAAAATAAATTGAAAAACTATTACCTCTCAAAATTATTACTTGTATAACGAAAAAAATTATTACAAATAAAATTAATTAAACCTTAAATAATATATAATATTATGCTGAAGCAATTTATGCCCGCGTATTTCCATTATGCGATGAGGTCGCGGCCGCGCGGTGTAGTGGCGGTATTGTCCTTCTACCTACGGGATACGATTTCCTTTGATTTCGCAATGAGGATCAGTCAGGTTTTTTATAGGATATGTAGAATTATGGCGACAAATAGAAAATACTGTAAATAAATTATTTAAATCGGACCGAATATTACGAAGATACAGCAGATTTAACGCATTAGTTCCAAAAACGCACCCGAGAATGAAACGAGTCGCTGTGACGTCATCTGTCGTCGGCACCACAACACAACTAAAATATTTAATGGAAACAAAAACAATGCACGCGAGGCACAAGCGTCTAGAATCGGAGAATGAATACTTATGCAATACCTATGAAGTATGAGTACAATCAAACCGTTGTCGCACGGATCCCGACAGATGACGTCATCGTAACCAATTCAGCGGAAGCGCGCGTTTTAAACTAGCCATTCAGAAAAACTTTAATAAATCCACCATTTCTTAACGGATTTTAATAATTAAAAAAATAAAATGTTCAGTAAATTAATACATATACGATGTACTTAGTTCAAATCAGATTTGCTACTAAGTTATTGATCCTCATTATTAAAATGTGTGCCAAAATGTAAACTTTAAAAATATACTCTTAATCTTAATAATAAGACAATTAAGATATAAGCTTTGTCTAATTAAATATAAGTTAAATGAGCTATCGACGACGAACAGCAGTGTGCGGAAAAACCATTTTTTTTATGTGGTTTATGTTACACTGCTTAGATTAGGTTTAATATTATGTATTTCCTGAGTTTATTAATAAATAACAAAAAAAATATATTCGCCAAGCTATGTAATTGTTGAAATTCGCATTAATTTCGCAATTAGCTTCCGACATACTAAACGTAATTTCATTCAATTCATATTAGATACTCATATTATTTAAAGAAATAATAAAACATAAAACCTAGAGAAGAAAATATTTTTGTAATTTATTACAATGTATGGACAAACAATGGACCTATAATTTTATTTTCATATAGAGAAAATAATTGCTATAATCTTTCGACATAATTTTTTTTCCGTTTACAGATTTCATATTTTATTATACATAATCTCACAAGTCAAACAACACAGCATTCCTTAATTTACTCATGAAGAAATTAAATATTATACGCTATTCTAAGTGTCCGTTATTAAATACATAAATAATAAACATAATTAAAAATTAATTAATTTAAAAGATTACATTATATCGACAAATGATAATATTATTAATAATTATATCGATATCGACGCGCTGTCCGCCCTCCAACTCGCCCGCGCCGCCCACGCAGGTCGCTCGCGCCGCCCCGACACGAGATCGAACCGTTCAATATCACATCCGCGACGCAGACATTAAATTGCAACTATATACCAAATTATATGAATCTTTGTGAGATATATTCTTCTTTTTTATTTCTATAAATATCTACCAATGTTAAAAACATAAAGCAGTCAAAATGTTTATGTTGGGACAGTACATTTTACCGAGACAAAAATAAGCCGGCAAAATATATAATTTATGCCAAAAGTCATATAACCTGGGCGTGACTGGAGTGTAGTAGATAACGTAACAAACATGTAACATCCTCATAAACGCCAACGATATTATAACGTCAAACTATCCTAATAAACTTACGCTATTTATAATATTAGTGGGTCTATGAAGTGTTGAGAGTCAACACTAACGCATTTTTCTTGTCTCAATCAATATATCCGTAATAAATGTATAAATGTAATAGGGTGGTCAATTTTACAACGGGACAGTAATAGTCGGAAACGTGTGGGTGCGAAACCACCGTGGCCAAACTATAATTTGATGTGGGTCCGTTAGACCGTGTAATTGTGTTTGGAGTTTTTAATTGTCACCACGTGCGTAGGAGGGTTACTCAATGTCCGCCATTTTGGACTTTCTATTTGTCAATTATTCTTTTTAATAAATATTTAGATTTTAATACGAGTTTTGGTAGGAATGTTAATGTGTGACATTGTTGTTCTTGTATTTCCTCCTTAGATTTGTGTTATTTCGGTTCTTAATGTGTAATGTTGGAAGAATATTAATTTTTTTATTATTAATTTTTAAATATTCGTTATCATGCACAAGTGTGGGCAAGTGGTAGAACTTCAAAAAGCGTGCTATTTTGTGTTCTCTCCAAAACTCCCTAGGATGTTTCAGTAAAGCATCTACCACTTTTCTAACTTAACTTATTGACTGCATTGACGATTTATTTGTACTTTGGAGTTGACGATTTAGAAAGAACAGTGTTGAAAACATAAACGAAAATTATTTTTCCCGCCTTTTTAAATAGACACTGACTATAGTTTAATACTATACCGCCATATAAGAACTAGCTTTTGCCCGCGGCTCCGCATGCGTAAATACAGTATCCCACGGGAACACTGTACTTTACCGGGATTAAAAGTAGCCTCTTTGTAAATCTTAAGCCTACTACTACTATGCCAAATTTCATAAATATCCGTTTTGTACTTTTTGGGCGAAAGAGTAACAAACATCCACCCATCCATCCGTCTGTCCGTACAAACTTTCACATTCTTAATAGTATTAGGATAACCTAATATGAAATCAAACTCTAAACAAAAATAGTAACTATATATTGTTAAAAGCTAAAATTAACTAAAATCTAATAAACAATAATTAAAATGATCTTTATCCCGAGTGCACATATCCCGCCACGCGCTTACGGGTAGGTAAAGGAGGGACAGGACCTATCCCGTGTGGCCCGCGCGATTTATTCAATGGGCCCAGCCGCTCTGGTTACACTTGTATCCATACTTCTTAGCATACAAGGGTTGGCGACTTTGTGAAAATATTTATACATGGCAAAAAGTTATGCAGCTTACATGGCAAAAGGCAAGTTTAATACGTGAAATATCATTAAAATATTTTTCATCTCCGCTAGACATTTCATTTAAAGTGAATAGAGGGCACTAAAGAGTAGAATGCGGCGTCGTGTTGAACACGATGGAGCGCAAGTGCATCAAGCGGCGGAATGTCCCGGGGTTATTTATACCTCACGAGCTGCCTATGGGTAAAGTCTACAAAATTGAAGTTCTAACTCCTAAGACAAAATTGCTTAAATATTTTTGGCAACCCTTCGCAAGACGGTTATTTGAAGTGAATAGAGGGCTCTAAAGAGTTGAATGCGGCGTAGTGCTGAACACGATGTAGCGCTCGTGCATCAAGCGGCGGAATGTCCCAGGGTTATTTATACCTCACGAGCTGCCTATGGGTAAAGTCTACAAAGTTGAAGTTCTAACTCCTAAGACAAAATTGTTTAAATATTTTTGGCAACCCTCCGCAAGACGGTTATTTGAAGTGAATAGAGGGCTCTAAAGAGTTGAATGCGGCGTCGTGCTGAACACGATGTAGCGCTCGTGCATCAAGCGGCGGAATGTCCCGGGGTTATTTATACCTCACGAGCTGCCTATGGGTAAAGTCTACAAAATTGAAGTTCTAACTCCTAAGACAAAATTATTTAAATATTTTTGGCAACCCTCCGCAAGACGGTTATTTGAAGTGAATAGAGGGCTCTAAAGAGTTGAATGCGGCGTCGTGCTGAACACGATGTAGCGCTCGTGCATCAAGCGGCGGAATGTCCCGGGGTTATTTATACCTCACGAGCTGCCTATGGGTAAAGTCTACAAAATTGAAGTTCTAACTCCTAAGACAAAATTGTTTAAATATTTTTGGCAACCCTCCGCAAGACGGTTATTTGAAGTGAATAGAGGGCTCTAAAGAGTTGAATGCGGCGTCGTGTTGAACACGATGTAGCGCTCGTGCATCAAGCGGCGGAATGTCCCGGGGCTATTTATACCTCACGTGCCGTCCGTGGGTTACCTAACATTTACAATGTCAATGTTCGAAACGTTTCAGATCATTTTGAATATAGAACAATATTTTTTCCGTCATAATGATGACGTAATATAAATAGCTGGTTTGGTCTTGATAATGTAAGATCAGACGCCAGGATCAACGACAATCACTCAGTTCAATATTTTTCTCAAACAGTACAAAACTACCTTATAATACAACAATTGACATTTCCATGTTCAAAACGTTTAGATCAATTGAGCTTCTTATATTATTTTTAATTAGTTTGTATCCTATATGTATACTGTAATCGGCTGTCTATATATTTTCTTTTGTAACGTGCTGCCTGTGACTGGTTTTATCTTATATTAACAATGGCAGAAGATGCAAAATGTATTTTAACTGCGTCTTCATTTTAGGGTTAGCACTAAATCGGGTAAGCATTTCACGAAATGGCCAGTTTGATGACATTTTATTTTGTTACATTTTATATTCAAACCAAATCCTACCTTAATAATGCAATAAATAACGGATTTGCGTTGCGTTTTATGTGTTTTTTAATGAAATCTGCGTTACTAGGGTGACCACAATTGAGTGATACTTCTTCGAAAGTCAATTTCGCGCCATTTTGTTATCACCGCAACCGCATAACAAATGACATTCGATTGGCTACATCGCTCATGCTGCTAGGGTTACCAGCTACGCATAAACACAGCTAAATATTAAAACCCTTAGCTATAATTAAAATACACTATTTTAAAGATTGGCTCTACAAAAATTACAACACTGTCATTAACTCAACTCTAACTCAACATTAGTCAGTTGAGGCATTTTTGAAGTTTACTCCTAAAGAATCGACATATCGACAATCGAATATGCTGCCCGGGGTTTGAAAATGTATGGGGTGTAAAATCAGAAATGACTTGTAAGTTGACATTTTGATTCAAAATTAAGATGTGCTTTATATAATTAGTGCTGGTTGTCATGACTTATATGTGTGTTTAATCCTTTAAAAATATTAAATACCAATAAAATTAAAATAAAAAAATTGTTATGTATCGCACTGCGTGCATAAAAATAGAAAAAAATCTGATGAAAGTAAGTAGAAAAAAAAATTCAAAATACATACTAAAGTATTTTGAAATCGTTTGTCGGAGCTGACACACACATATTTTTTACCAGTAAAAGTTTGTCCTATATTTCAACTAGAATTTTTGACAACCCTATTCATATGTCACTTGCAATAGTGCAATAGTTCGTCGATTTCGAGTCGATGCTTCAATACAAAACATTCATGCCATCAATAAAATACGTGTGTTGCACAATACTCGATCACCGTTACATCAAATATCTGTCACGTTCGATGGTTAAAAATAAAGCTTACTTTGTTTTTTCAATGCTGATATCAATTTTCAAGATAGATGAAACTACACACACCGGCATATTTAGCGGAACATAAAATAAAGGTTTGATATCAGTATCATATAAGGTTGCTGGCTGGTTAATACGTCATTTAATTTAAAAAGAAATATTTTCAAATTAAGAAAACGACTGAACATCACATTTTATGCAATTGTTTTAATTTTATTCAAATACACCTTATCTGGAGCGAACTTCGAGTATTTCTTCCTTCTAAGTTTGATTTAAAATTTCATTGAAATAACGTTTTTTTTTTTAATCGCGTATATTTTTGAAGTTGAGGACTGAATTATGCCTGACTTAGCCCCAACGGAGATTTCCAGGGCACTCGAAATGCGAAGAAATGGTCAAACCTACAGAGTAATATCCAGAGATCTTCGTCGACCAGTTTCAACGATCCCTCGCAGTATCCAACGGTTCAGGGAGACGGGTTCAGTGAGAAGAGCAGGACAAGGCAGAAAAAGACGCACTTCGAGTAGGGATGATCGTTTCATTCGGCTTCGTGTACGTAGGAACCCCCGTTTTACGGCCGTCCAAGCCCGACATGAGTTAGAAGCAGTGCGGGGTGTAACCGTGTTTGGTGTTTGGGTTCATTTGTGCCCGCCAAGGCTCCAAGGCTCGAGGTAAATTATCGTAGAAACAGGTTAACTTTTGCTCAGGAACATCGACTTTGGAACGCGGACCAATGGAGTAAGGTATTGTTTAGTGATGAGTGCAGAATTCTCTTAAATCAAATTTACGGCAGGCAAAGAATATACAGACGCAAAGAAGAACGATACATTCAGACAAATTTTGAAACTACAGTTGCATACGGTGGTGGATCAATAATGGTTTGGGCGGGCATTTGTTTGGGAGCTCGCACAGACTTGGTAGTGATTGACAGAGGGAGTCTGACTGCAGACCGCTATATCAAAGAAGTTTTAGAAGAAAATGTCGTACCGTTTGCCCCATATATCGGTGACAATTTTGTTTTTATGCAGGATAATGCTCGGCCGCATACCGCTCGGGTAACTCAAGCTTATCTTAATGATATGAATATCACTGTTATGAAGTGGCCGGCGAGATCACCGGATATGAACCCAATAGAGCACGTTTGGGACTTGCTGAAAAGAAAAGTTAAGTCCAGAATTCCAGCTCCTGCCAACGTGGGTGAACTGCGAATCGCCGTAGTTGAGGAATGGCGGAGACTATCCCAGGAGACCATTATTCTAGGATAACGTCATTCTCAGTATGCCTAGACGGGTAGAAACTTTAATAAGAGCACGTGGAGGAAATACGCGATATTATTCACCATTTTTCTAATATAATTAATTGTTATTTGAATATTAATTTTCACTTTTCCCGGTTACATGAAAAGTTCAAAAATGTACCATTTTTCACAAATAGCCTTTACTCGCAAAATCTGTTCTTAATGTGATCTCATTTTAAGTAAAACAAATGAAACTTGAAATAACAAAAGAAGTGTAGTAAGTAGATTTTAAAATAAAACCATATTTTTTTAATTATGGACCTTTTTTTTGTGTTCCGCTAAATATGCCGGTGTGTTTAGAAACAATACTTAGTTTGGTGTGGGAAGAGTGGATAACCCAAAGGGATATCTCCGACCGAGCGAGTTGGTATGCTCGGTCAGGCGGAAGCCCTCTTATGCATTTCGTATGTTGTATATATACCGCCGATTTTAGAAAACTTCGATACTGCGATTCAGGATTGTGGCGCTAATTGGTCCGCCACATCATTCCCCCCGAAGACCAGAGGTCGAAATCTTCGATGCGCTTGTGTCGCCAGATGCCAGTGGAGAGTCCCAGTGGGTTGGAACCATGTTGCCGTGCTGGGCCGATGCTACGTGCTGACCAGGAGAGGTGCTTTGTGCTCCGCTTGCTAACCGATCGTTGTAGCTATGTGTGCTGATCAGGAGAGGTGCTTCGTGCTCTGCTTTCTGACCGGTCTGTGTAGTGTCCGTTGAAGCCGATGAAGATTCGACCAGGCCGCGGTGCGTTGAGGTGGTCGAGGTACCCGATGAGGCTGAGTCTGGCTGGCGTGGTGCGGAGGGGTGGGCGGTGATGATGATGATGTCCAGTCCCTGTATTGTATAAAACGATAGTCAAGAGTCAATAAATGCGGGAAATCTATCATATTATGTGTCATAGTGTTCGGGGACCCGATTACGGGGGGGATAAAAATCCTACGAATATTATAAATGTGAAAGTTTATGTGGATGGTTGAATGGATGTATGGATGTATGTTTGTTACTCTTTCACGCAAAAACTACCGAACGGATTTAGATGAAATTTGGTATGGTAGTAATTTAAGCGCTGGATTTAACAAGATACTTTTATCCCGAAAAAGTACAGTGTTCCCGTGGGAACCTATATTTACGCGAGCGGAGCCGCGGGCAACAGCTAGTAATATATATGGCGAAACAACGTTTGCCGGGTCAGCTAGTAACCATGTTTGTTTTTGATGTGTAACATCTTTCCTATCGCTTTCCTGCAATCACGACTAGCTTTTGCCCGCAGCTCCGCCTCGCAAATACACGGGAACACTGTACTTTTTCGGGATGAAAAGTAACCTATGTGTCAATCCAGAGCTCAAACTACTAACGTATCAAATTTCATCAAAATTCGTTTAGAAGTTTTTGCGTGTAAGAGTAACAAACATCCATCGATACATCCATCCTAACAAACTTTCACATTTGTTATATTAGTAGAATGAAACTTATCAATAGTAATTAAATCTCAACCACTTAAATCACATATAAATCATCTTACACACATTATTCATGTATCATTTTCATAGATCTTAAATAAAACAAACTCTGGGAATAAACAATAAAGTCACAGGTTTCATTATACTTCACATCCTCCAATGTTTCATTCATTTTACGTTCGTTCATTACTCTTTCATTCATTTCACATTTTTACACTTAATAACCTAAACCATAATATTCGTTCATTCATGGTTCTTCCATTGATACCTATTTGTACTTTAAGCATAAAACTATTATGTACAATTATGGCCCATAGGATCCGTGTAGAGCATGTCCAATGACCGAAGAACTATATAATCAATTATAGAAATATAGCTTTTATAATTACTACCATTGATGGTGTATAAAATATGGAATATAGATAAACCACCTTAATGGCGTCACAGACGGCGAAGATACTATAATATTTTATCTTATGATAGCTGTAGCACACGCTATTTTTATCCAAATCGTTAGATGAATTACAGTGTTTCAAGATGATTACTGAAAAATGAAAAAATACATACTAAGTATGTACGATGAGTGTACAGAGTAAAATTGTGGTGCATATAGAAGTGAAAAATTAAAAAAATACGATTTTTTTACCATCCTGTAAAATTTTCTGAATTTCTATCTTACGAGTGCGTATCTAGTTTTATGTATCGTATCAGAGGAAGTATAGTCAATATTTGGACTCATTAAGTGTTGATTTCTGAACGACCATGCGTTATGTCTCGTGTCTAATTGGGCGGTGTTTTACATCGACGGTGTTTTGTTTGTTTAATTGTTTTAATCACGCCTTTCTTATGTAAGAAATAATGGCAGATATAGAAAACAAAAAGTATGTCAACCTTAATGTTCAATTATTTATTTAACACCTACTTGTAAAGAGATATATTTGATCTAAAGAAAAGGGGAACGTTTTGCTCGTTCGAGAGAATTAAAAATAAAACTTATCATTTTTCAATTTTCTCGAACGAAGGAAGAAAATTATGTCATCGACAATATTTTCTAATGTGATAATTTTTTTAGGAAAATATTGAAATTTTCCAGACATTTTTACTTGAAACAGACAAAAAATATTTTGACCTATGATCCGGAAATGTTTGGAGGCGTCAAAACTCGTGTGTTATATGTGCCTACTTATTTATTATTAATGTTCTAATGTGGTCTGTGAACTATCCTCATTATGGCCTACCCACATACGCCCACTACGTGATTGGTGATGTCCCATAAGTTAAGCAATAGCCGATACATCTTCAATAAGTACCGAAAGAAAATATAACCATGAATACTCAAATCAACCATTAAATATATTTGTTTTAGATATTAAAAATACGAGCTCTTACGAAGCGACTAATAATATGTATGTAATATAGCTTGGTATATGGTTTCACTGAAAACAAGCCAGCTACGCAGGAGTTATTTTATAGTGCCCAAGAGTGTGCGCAATACACAAGAGCACTCTCTCTTCCTTTTACTCTCGAAACCCTGTGGGACGGATGACCGACACAACTGACGTCTGGCGAGAGATCAGTCGCAGAACCGATTTTTTATATGCCCGTCCGACGCATGAATCGTCTTTCTTGTCAGATAACCAGGTGAGTCTGCATTGTCCTAACCAAACTAGGAAACAAAATTAAATCAAAATACAAGGCATGCCTGCCCCATCATAAACTATTTTTTATAACTAAATATATAAATAAAGAATTTTATACAAAAATTTTGCTGCTTCACTCGCAGGTGAAGCAAGAAGCGGTGCAACTTGACATTCTAACTCTTGCAATGAAACGTGTACCTATCTTCTCGTGTAATGATTTATGATCAATTTTGAATGGCTAGCTTAAAAATGCAGCGTTATATCGCGTAACGTTCACGTGTGAATTGACCCATTTCGAGTCACTAATGAACAAGCTTCTCTCATCTTACATAAAATCTTACAAGTCCCACTTTCCATAAGCAACCCTAGAATAACAGTTTAATATAAACAAATAGAGGAAACTGCAGGTACACACACAATGGGCATGAGCTTCCGCGCATTGTACGCGACGCCTGGAGCGAAACTTGTGCTGTTTGTTTGCAGGTAAGTAGTGGATGCATACTCCCTAGCGCCTTATAAATGTGAAAGTCTGTGAGGAAGGATGGCTGGAAAGTTTTATCAATCTTTCAAGCAAAAACTACTGAAGGGATTTTGATGAAATTTGGTATGGTAGAAATTTTGGCTCTGCATTGACACTGGGTACTTTTTATCCCGAAAAAGTACTTAGTCCACTACTAAGTCTGGGTGACTTTCGCGTTTATGTATCTACGTTGAAATTTTGATCAGAATTATCGAATTCTGATCAAAATTTAAGGTCACATGTTACGTATATTTTTGGGACGAGAATCGTATACTGATCAGTTATCACGCTCCTTAAATATCCTACTAATAGTTTAACGTGAAAGTTTATGAGGTCCGAGGGATATTTGTTACTCCTTCGCGCAAAAACTACTGAACGGATTTAAATGAAATTTCATCAAGGTAGCTGTAGTTCAAGCTCTGGATCACAACATAGGCTAATTTTTTATTCCGAAAAAGTACATTATTCTCGTGGGACTATATTTACGCGGGGGGATATCGCGGGAAAAAGCTAGTCTTCTTATATTCTTGTCTTGATCACACAGTACAAATGCCGATTCCTAACAATCTATCAGAACCTCAATTCTCGTATTTAAAAGTAGACTTTCGTTTTAGTTAGATTGTATTATTAGTGCAGCGACTTGCTATCATAAACTGATTTTGTGAATTCTGCATCAATCAGTACGCGTTTGACGCCGGTTGAACGTTTACGAGAATACCGGTTTGGCAGTTTTAGCGTATCGGGACTTGATTGTAATTGTATTATTGCAGGTTTTATTTAGCAGAATTGACTCTCTGATATTGACTACTAATTTATTATCATCAGCGAGTACTAACGAAGCTACTGCTGGACTCAGTTCTCTTCGATGTGTGGAGACGATAGGGCCATTTCATACCGAAACGACACGAAACGCCGCGCGCGCAGTTGCGTCGCGTCTCGTTAGACGCGTCACTATTTTCTTATTTTAGGAATTCGAACTCCTGCAATGAAACATCTATCTTTTTGCGTAGTAAATAAAGTACACGTTTGAATAGCTATCTTAAAAATTCAGAGCTGCGTTATGTCGCGTCTTATCTCGTTACGCCCCGTAGCGGCGCGCAGCGCGGTGCAGTTCGAAATTCAAACTCTTGGAATGAAACATATCTTATTACGTAGTAAATAAAGTTCAATTATGAATCGCTATCTCAAAAATGCAGCGCCGCATCAATATCATTTCGTTTCGGTGTGAATTGGCCGCTAGGTTGTAATCGACCACGTTAGTTCACTTCCCTTGAAGTCTTCCAATGCCCTACGTAGGTTGGTTGGTAGTATATTCAGACACGGATTTAGATCGTAAGTTTAGGTAATGTTCTGTATATCATCATATTAATAACATAATTACAACCCGGATATTCGTCTGACTCGTCTGAGTCCTCGTGGGAACACCGCCATGAGTTACGGAACAAAAATTCAGCTTTCCCGCCGCCCGCCGGCTTCCGATCTCGAGATCAGAGATACGAAGCTGAGTCACGGACTGTCGAAAAACGAGACCTTTAGAAAAGACGAACTATACTGTTCAGTTCCCAATGTATTCGAAACGTAAACACTGCACGTGGGCCTCTCGAAATCAGGCTGTAATTACGTGACATTTCTTAAATGTAAACAATATTATGTTGTTACATAATAATAACTCCTCACACCGATTTCGGTGACGGTGGCCGGTTTCATTGTAACCAGGCCAGTCACGCAGGAGTAATTTTATAGTGCCCAAGTGTGTGCGCAGTACACAAGAGCACTCTCTGTTCCCTTACTCTCATAATCCAGTGGGACTGATAACCGACACGACTGGCGAGAGATTAGGCGTTGGACCGACTTTTTACAAGCCCATCCGACGCGTGGATCATCTTGTTAGACAATCAGGTGATCAGCCCGCATTGTCCTAACCAAACTTGGAAACAACATTGTTTTGTTGTTCCAATGCGGGAATCGAACCCACGACCTCCGAGTCGGGAGCCAAGCTCTAACCACTAGACCACGGAGGTTGTTACATAAGTACCTAAACTAGGTCACCGAAGTAACCTGTTCTTATATTAGGTATTTACCTATGAAATTTCCATTTTGTATGAAAAAATTAAAACTATTTTTTTTCATGTATTTTTTATTTTTATTAATCGAAGTAATCAATCACCCATGCAATCAATGCATCTTTGCCAACGCAGTGGCAGTTTATTGATGCCCTTAAGAAATCAGCTGGACGGGAGGCAACAAATTCTTCAAGGATATTGAATTTTTTTTCCCGCCAAAAAGCCAAATCACAAACTCTGGAAAAAGTAGTAGTCTGTAGGCGCAAGGTCTGGCGAGTAGGCCGGATGACGGAGAGCTTCCAACCCCAGTTCTTGCAACTTGGAGACCATCTGCTGTGCAGTATGAGGTCGCGCGTTGTCGTGCAGGAAATGTGTTTGAAAAAAAAAAAAATAATAATAAATAATAATAACATATAAATCGTTGTTGTGTCGTGTCGTCCAGCAGCGGAGACGAGCGATTGACCAATGCTGGTTGGAAATGTGTAGGCTTTTCCATCATTGTGTTCAGTTTTTCACAGTACACATCTGCAGTAATGCTCACCCCGTTTGGTAAGAAGCTGTGATGAATCACACCGGCGCTAGACCACCAAACAGTGACCATCACTTTTCTAGGGGTAAGTTTTCGTTTAGGGCATTGCTTAGGTGCTGAACTAGGATCCAACCAACTTGCTGAGCGCTTACGCTTATCAAACAGTATCCATTTTTCATCGCAGATAACAATGTGGTTCAAAATTCCTTCATTTGTGTGTCTGTTGAGCAGTGCAAGGCACGTCTCGACGCGTACTTCACGCTGGCGATCATTGAGTTCGTGGGGCACCCATTTGTCAAGCTTTTTTACCTTGCCAATTTGACGCAAATGGACCAATATTGTTTTGACGCTAACGTCGAAAGCTGCTGCTAATTCAGCCGTAGATTGTGTATCATCAGCTTCCACAATCGCCTTTAATTCGTCATTGTCGACCAAAGTCTTCGGACGACCGCGAGGTTCATTTTTCAGGTCGAAATTTCTAGAACGGAAGCGAGCAAATCAATAACAGGTGGTGCGTTGGTTTGTAGTGTTAGCTCCGTAAACGTCGTAGATGTTGCGTGCCGCTTGTGCCGCGTTGCTGCCACGACGGTACTCATATTCCATAATTACTCGAATTTTTAACGTATCCATGATGACGAAAAAGATTGAAATGCGATGAAAATGTAATACTAATCAATAAACAAATGACAACTTTTAGAAAAAGAATTGCATGTTTTTCAAATAAAAATAATTTGAAATTCAATTCTTATAGAAATAGAATTCTTAGCCAAACAAATATTATTTTGAATTGAAATAGCCAGTACTGCAGAACGGCAATTTCATAGGTAAAGACCTATTATAAAATTGGTGGCATAATTATGTTCTAGTCTTCTCTTTTTTTATGTTTGGACAAAATTGGATATGAGCTGACTATAGTAAGGTCACACATAAAGTCTAACGGACGAATCCTTAAACGCTACTTAAAATTAAGGGCTCCCTAAATCACTAGTCACAGCTTAACAGAACAAGCTCCCAGCATACGTGTAGCCGCGACGGGATCTGTTCGATTTGGACTGCGGCTCACACTGACGTGCTAATTACGATGTCAAATCCGTCCACGATTGGGACTGCCTGCGTCTTCCGTAATATTGTGTCAAAATAAGTCATAGCGCGCGGTTAAAACTGTGTAATCGAGTTTTGCCGGGAATTCAATGGGTGACGTTGTGGATTTTGTTTTTTATTATTGTTATTTCGGTTCTTAATATGTAATATTGGTAGAATATTAACCATTAAATATTCGTTAACGTTCACAAGTGTGGGCAAGTGGTACAACTTAAAAAAAACGTGCTATTTGTGTTCCCTCCAAAACTCCCTAGAAACTTTCAGTAAAGCTTCTACCACTTTACTGAATCGACTGACTTGACTCATTGACTGCACTATGTGACTGACACTGACTATCTATTTGGACTTTGATGAGTTTGACTAGACTTAAGACTTGACGATTTAGGAATACGGTGTTGCAAATTGAAACAAAAATTCTATTTCCCGCCTTTTTAACTTGACACTGGCAAATGGTTTAAGCCGACGCCATATATTTAAATAAAAAAAACTGTGGAAAATTAGCTGTCACCGACATGCCAGATAGGATTTTCGGCCTGGCGCATTTCATTTCGTCAAGCGGGTTGGAACGGCGCGTGCTATTTTCCGCGGTCCGAACAGAAGCTGAATTCTCGTATTTAAAGTAGACTTTCATTTTAATTGTTTGTATTTTAAGTGAAGCGACACAAGTCGCTGATAACAATCATAAACTGATTTTGTGACATTCGGACTAATCAGGAGGCGTTAGACGCTGCTATAAAGTTTACGAGAACACCGGTTTGACAGTTTTAGCACGTCGGAACTTGATTTTAATTATATTATTGCAGGTTTTATTTAGCAGAATTGTTCCCCTGTACGTGTGCAGGGCGCTATCGAGCTTACTAGAAGGAATGTGTCGCGCGTTGATGTCTTTCCCACCGTCTTGCGCTTAATATTACGAACCGCACTGGCTGTGCTACGACTGCTGCTATTGTGACGGCAATCCTTTGTCACTAGGCGACCTTTCTGCTCGTTTGTTCTATCTATTACAAATGTAAAAGTTTGTGAGGATCTATCTTGGAGGTATGGATGGATGTTTGTGACTCCTTCTCGCAAAAACTACTGAACGGATGAAATTTGGCATAGAAGTTAGTTTAGGCTTTCGATTTACACACATAAGCTAATTAGCTTGTGCCCGCGGCTCCGCCCGCGTAAATTCAGTATCCCATGGAAACACTGTACTTTTTCGGGATAAAAAGTAGCCATTGTTTTAATCCAAAGTCTATATTACTACCATGCTAAATTTCATCGAAATCCGTTCACTAGTTTTTGCATGAAAGAGTAACGAACATCCATCCATCCTCACAAAATTTCACATTTATTATATTGGTAGAATTTTTATCGCGGTAAAATGTACGGATCCAGCAGGATTTCCTTTTGCGTGCACGAAGTCACGGTCAACATCTAGTAATACTATAAAAGCCATGCGTGGGAACCTAAATCTAATAGTTTAATCCATAATTATACTACAAGCCAATTCAAATTATCAGTAAGCCTGTTTTGAGTTCAATTCTGTACCTGATGATGATAGTCATACACATCGAGTATCCGGGTACAAACATTAAACTTTAAATATCAATAAAAAGACACCTCGGGTGTAAAAATAAAAACGATTGAACCCTGAAATTGTACTCTTAAAAATAACGATAAAGAATAAGTAATAAAATAAAAATACAAAAGGACCCATCATCAGCACGTATCTATTTACAGACCTCTTAAAAGGATCCTAAAAGTAACTTGAGGGGCCCACCCCTACTTAAAATCTGCTATCGAGCAGTGGCGGAGGCTAGTTCTCCTTCATTGAGAAGTCCTAGCCTGTATAATAAGGTAAGATTTGGATGAGGGCCTTCAAAAGGTAAGTGGTAAGTGAAGCCGATAGGAATGGAGTGATAGAAACCCAACCGTTGCTATCAAGGTTCGTCCTTAAATTTCAGTATATTTTTTTCTTGGATTTTTTGGAATATGGTTCCAGTCTGTTATTTTTCCTTTTTACGGAATAACACAATAATCAGATTCACAATAAGACACCTATAATATCCAAATGAGGTGTCATAAATCTTGTCAAAAAAAAAGGAAAACACAAAACACAATTTTCCTCCTTGCTTCTGCAAGCAATAAAAAAGTTATTATTAAACCTATTGTTAAATGTCAAATTACATAATTTTACATTGTGCCCAACCTTTTCATAACAATAATAAAAGCTAATAAGTCTTAAAATTGTTATACTCTCTTGTTAAAGACGTATCCGGATCCTAAACCGCAGAAGGTATCGTGACATCAAAATAAAAACATTAAAAAAACATCGACTATAATATCGAAATACATGACTCACTATGAGAAAGATATATCTTATAAAAGAATACCTACCAATACGATGGCTCTAGGACATTTCATAGAGCTTTTGGCGCGGCTTCACCCGCGTAAATACCGTATATCATGGGAGCACTGCACTTTTTCGGGATAAAAATAGCCTATATCTTATTCCAGAGCTTAAACTATTACCATACCAAATTTCATCAAAATCCGATCAGTAGTTTTTGCGTGAAAGAGTAATAAATATCCATTCATCCTCACAAACATTCACATTTAAAATAGTCGTAAGTTTGTTCTAAATTTTTGCTAAATACTGGAGAAAATAATGCACAATAAGAGTAAATAATTTTGAATTATTAATAATATGTAGTTGAATGTTTTTTTGGTGAATCACATCACCAAACAAAAAATTGGTACTTAGTTTTTCGAAAAAAACTATCTAAATTTGACAATCTCAGACACCACAATTTGAAAACAGAATATCGATTTAATTTGCGCAAAGTCGATAATTTATAAAACAGAATATCGATACTGAGTCGATGTTTTATTAGTATCGAGATTACGAGATTTGGACATGCGATGACTAACGCGGTCACACTGCCACCATGTTACGCTCAAACCGGTCTGCGAATAAGGGTACGTAGACACTTGGCGACTGGGCAGAGCATAAAGTTCGTCCCAGATTAAATGTCTTTGCCAAAGTAAAGATACGTAGTCACTTGGCGACAGAGCAATATGTATCTAACGCGACGTACTATATGATATACATTTAATCAGTTATGATAACAAAATCAATTGTACTATAAAAGTAGGTAAGTACTAAAAAAATAATAACTACTCCACTACTCGCGACGTACTTGATTAATAATATTATTACACACTACAAATTTATGCGAAAATACCTTACGTACACAATTGGTGCAAGGAATCGAGGTGACATTTGGTCTGGTGATTGTTTATTTTACGACGAATTCCACTGCATATTGTCTCATACTATTTCTCACATATTTATGTTGGTTTTCAAATCAGTTTTTGTCGAGTCACCAAGTCTGTTCATGCTTTGACAGCCTCGCGCCAATGATACAAGTCGCTAGATATGCCAATTAATCAGAATTTAATTGCTCGATGATTGTTCATGTAATTAGCATTTATAATTAACTGTATATAAATTAGTTTATTTATTTATAGACCGTAAATCACTACTTCACAGGTGGTCGTCGTCAAAATGGAGATTTCATTATCATTACGCAGTTAATCAGCAATTTAGATTACCTAAACTCTAACAAGCTACTGCAAAAATATGGTAGTCCTCAACAAAACATTCTGAATTAATATTAGTAAACTGACTTTATGTAAAATGTGTATTTTTTTTTATAAATTCTGAAATATTGAGTTATTCTTTCTTGATCAATGTAAAAAAATATAAAAGTTTATGTGTACATCTATGCCAGCGAAACGCATTATTTGTCGTTGATATTAATTATTATTAATTGCGCAAAAAATATTTAATATTAATTTAAGCGTCACTACGAAAAATATTTTATAATAGCTACAAATAAATCAATACCTATTATTGGCATCTATAAGCCTATAAAGTTAATGTTAGAACGAGATAAAATTGTTTACCCAAAACAACGAAAAAATCCTACAATTAATCTTTATTCCTGTCACACGATTACCTACAGCGTTGCCGTTAAGTTAATAAAAAGGTGTATCGACTAATTGGTCGCCAAGACCTATATAAAAGTATCGTTAGCCCGGAAATGGCTTAAAAAACATGTCTAGCGGTTTGTTCAGAGGGTGGTCAAACCGTTAAGATCTTATCTTGATTGTAGGCATAAATATATTAGCGTGATCTCATTTTTCAACTTGTGTCATTGTTTCAAAAAGGCATCATGTGGGTAGGGAGGGTAAAGTCAAGCGTTAATTATTATTATTGTTGAGGTGTTATTTATCGCACTAAACGATGTATTTGCCTTATATTAGACGACACATTAATTCAATATTATACTTTAAACGAGCAATTCCTATGTAAGTATATACAATCAGAACCTCGTAAGCGTCATCAAAAAAATCCATAAAATTTAGTATGCAGGTGTAAAATCTAACTGTCAAAGCGCTTGGCTCAGCTACGTATGGAGTCTCGGGTTCGAGCCCCGGTAATACTAATATATTTTTAAAATACCTTATCGCCATCTGTTAATTTTATATACCTGCTAGGTACAGGAATTCCGAGCAAACATCGGTCTCCCAGATACTAATATATCAATGTAACAGGTATATGGGCGCGCAAGTGATCAAGAGGGACAATCTTTCATAGGTTTGGTTCGCTTCTTAGTGTTCCGCGATTCGCGATCGCGATGTTCGATTTTGTAAGTATTTTAATATTTTCTTTTCGTAAGGTTATCTATATACGTATCAGTATATTTATTACTCAATAATATGATACAATCATTTTAGTGGTATATTTTTAGTAGCTGTATTAACGACTTCGTTTCGTGTATCCTACGGGATCCTTATACTCGTATTCGCGCCCTTATAGCCCTTTAAATTATAATACTTAGTTACGATATTAGCTATTCTGTACTTTTTTTGGTATCATTAATTATCAAAATGTCGTAATGAGGGTTTTTCAATTCGTGACATCTGACAGCTTTATGTCACGACAAGGACAGTCTGCCTACCAAGCACCGCCTGGTGACAGAAAAAAAATCGAAAATTCTTATTGACCGTTTTTGATACCACTTACGCCATCAGATGACGCTTTGTTTGGTTGTTATTGGGTTGTTGGGTCTGCCCCCTAAGGGCAGAAAAATATCAAACACCCTCATTTGAACAGATTTTTTAGTTTGTCGCCTATCGTCCATCGACCTATGTAAGTAAGCAAAATTTAAAATAGGAATTCGCAAACAAACACACATTTATGTAATTAATTATTTATTATTGTTGATCAAATAATTTGAATACATAAGTAAAATTTAATATAACAATTTTTTACATCTAACATCTATAAAATATGGCTGAATGACCCGAGTCACATATTGGCACATGAAATATTTTAACTTACTATTCGTTTAATTTAAGCATAATGTTAAAAGCATTTAATATATTTTGGTTGTATCCGATCAAAACAAAATAAATATTATCCTTAAGATATTTTTTAAATTGGCAGATAATTTTAACTGCCAAAAAATAATGTTATGCTCTCTAGATAAGATTTATTATTTTGTTCGAATTCAACTTCGGTCTTATTACATCAGATATATAAACCATATTTATATATTTTGTGTAAGACAAAGTATGGAAGCTCCTTTTACTATTTCGTCATGGCGAAATATAATAGCTTTAACCTTAAAATACTTATTGTAATTTTTCCATTCTATAAGTTTCCTAGTAATACGATATGATAATATTTAAAAAAATATTACGATATCTTTATACATTATTATTTAAATGTACTTAATATTAAAGTAAAGTTTCAGATTTTTATTTGAAATGGATACAAAACTATTAATCACTTTTTACTTTTTTTGCTAAAAAGTAAAAAAAATAGTCAAAAAAACATGAAAATTTTCTTGTAACAAATAATTAGTTGTCTAAAAACACCGTAACGATGCGTCTCTTTTCGTTATTTCATAAAAAATGAAGATACGAGTAATATTATACATTTTCACAGTTGTCAAAAAATTTAAAATATTCATTTACAAGCGAGTGTCAGCCCTAAATATAAATAAAAGCGTTACTTAATGGAATGTTTACTGGAACACAATTTTTTTTACAATAATCTCCAAAAATACAGAAATTTAATTTCTGATTTTCACAGATTTTCCAACGATAAATTCGTAGCCCAAAAGGTAGTGGAAGCCTAGAGATATAATTTTAAATATTGTATAAATATTTTTTTACATATAAAAGCTAAGCATAAGCCGTACTCTATTCATCACTTACTTATAAATAACTATTTACAAATCACCAGAATTTTGTTTGCCAAATATACATTTTTGAATGATGAAAATCGTGAATTTTACAAATAAGTATATACCCACTGAATTATTACATCCCATACACAAATATTTTGAAAAAATCATATATATTTTTGCTTAACAAACCATTGTATTTTTGTAAGTTATTTACGCATGGACGGATAAGATTTTCAGTGGGCGAAATACGTATAAATTAATTCTGGTGTTAACAAAAAGCACGAATACTGATGTGTTTTCTGGAGTTGCCTGGCATTACTTGGCTGGTCGGTAATGCTTTAACGAACTTGCACAGTCTCTCGGCTGTAGTGCATTTCTCTGTAACAAACAATATTGCAATTAGGATTTTCCTTTTTAAAGTTTTCTTTCTTTAAATATTAAAATGCTTGCAGCGCATTTCTTTAGCACGAAGATTGTAAATTTTATTCTTGATTTTATTTGTGATAGAATAAAATGTAGCGGTCATCTCTTTATAGTAAAAATAAATCCAATGGCTAGTATTTGCAAAAATGATGGCAAAGTAGAATTTTTGCAGTGTCCTCAGAATAAGTTTATTCTGCTTTTTTGCACAGATGAACAATTTGTTTAGTTGTAAGGTTGATAAAATTGAATCTTACTGTGTAAGAGAGACCGCAGTTGATGAATCGTGCTATCTCCTTCACCTTCACCGCCACAAGCATTGACTACATCTATAACAATTGAGACAAATGTTAGTAACATCAAAATGACAACATGTACACTTAAAAATAAATACGTACGGCACCTTCAATGGTCCTACGGAAAATAACAATATTATTATGAAAAATATTCGTTAAAAAACAATAAAAAATATCAATATAGCATCAAATATTTTCACGTCGACCAAGTATGGAATTTAAGTAGCGAAAAAAAGCAGTCCGTTTGTCATTTCCACAAGGAACTCGGTTCCGCTTTGTCCGTCCGTGCGTTTCTGTCTGTCTGTCCGCCCCTGCCAACTTGAGTAATTATGAATTTACTGACGAAATTTTGTACAGTCATGGATTGCGTATAGATTTTACTTTTGCCATTAAAAATTAATAATAATTTTATATTTTAGGTGGATCTCCATGATTCAATGTTTTAAACATTTAACAACAAATTTACATTTCAAAGCAATTATCAATTTGTTCCAAGGCAATTGAAATAATTTGCGGATTAGTCTTAGCTTTTTTTAGGCTTCTTCAAGTCGTGATCGGATCTTTTATTGAAAAACAATCTTAAAAATTAGAAACATGTTAGCGTATTCTCAAAACTCATGAAAAAACCAAGGCATGGCATTCACAAAAATAAACCTCGTTGGCAAAATTAAGTTTATAAGTAACAATGTCAATAATATTCCTAAAACTGGTCATAATCATTTCATACGGTCGCATGTTTGACACAGAAAGGCGGGTTTTTTTATTAATTAGGCTATCGATATTCTTAAAGATGATCATCAATGCAAGAGACTTTTGTCACTCCAAATTAGAATCATTTGCGACAATAGAATCGGATAAAGCGATTTGCGTAATCGTTACAAGAATCGGAGCCGATCTCGTTTCCACGGCAACAGTTAAAGGGCGGAGGTGACGGCCATTATACTTCCGCGCCGGGTTACTTCGTGAACACCCTGCGACTGTGGGAACGCGCTTTACTCCCGTATACGGGCTGTTGCGAAAATGATCGAGATAATTTTACGTTTTTTTCAGGAAAAGACGCGATTTACGGCAATGTTGGTTGTAAAATCTACTGAACACACCAATTTAAGTTAATTTAACAAAATATATGATATATTATGATTTAAAATAATTTTTGACACTTAATGGGTGATGACAGTCGTTATCCCATTATAAACATCGTGTAACTCCGTGAACAGTCTGTACGCGACACTGTTCCCGTATGCAGGAAGTTTGATTACAAAAACGATTTTAAGCTTATTTCATTCTTCTTAATTTCAGTCTTATATAAATAAATATGATTAAAATAATTTATGGTCTCTTTTTAGAAATTTCATAATGCCATATTGGCTAATTAAAAAAAAAATATACAATTAAAAAAAAACTGAAATTTCGTTACAATACTAGTCGATGGTACCTATCCAAGGTATTGTCAGTTTTACAAATACTCCGTAAAGGGTCGGACAGTCAAACTGTAATATTTGACTGTCCGTGACGCAATTTATTTTTTAGTAAGAACAATATCGAATCCCCTGTATACGGGAAACCATGAGGTCTCTCTGCCTAATTAACGGTAAGGCACCTCAATTGTAGCGCCATTGTACACGGTTACGACACATTTAGAGCATTTGCTTTTATTTGCCAGTGCAATTAAATGCAATTAAAAGTACAGTAAAATTTACTATGCAATGGTAATAAAAAAGGTTAAAACGATACATTAATATATTAGAAGGAACTTATTTAATATTAGTTCCAACTTTTTTTGTCAATTAAAATATGATATGAGCTAATTTTATTTAGGTATTTCTGTAAGAATGTGGCAGTCGCACGGGATTGATTATTATTGATGAAACAAGATAATTAGTTTTTAATAAAATTTGTTTAAAAGTAACCCAGACACAGCTATATTTCATGTCAAAAATAGAAAAATCTTAAAACTTTTTTCATTCAAATCATTTTTTTTTATTTACAGCTGCAAGTCGCCAGTGACACGTAAGTTGGGGCTATCGACGACGCAGCTCGGGCCCGATGACCGATACAGACCCGATGACCCACTCCGCTAACTTTATAGACCATCGGTCGCAATTAAACCTACTCCTTTGTTATCACGTCAGAGCCTCCTTAATTGCGATCTTTGGATTCGAACAGCCGATAAATTACAATAAATGTACTTTAATTAAGTGCGCAAATGTCAAATCGTACTACTGATACCAGTTAGCGAATTGAATTGAGAGAAATTATTTACTGTTTAGCGTGAGAAAATAGATGACGTTTTCTCTTGGATATTTAAAGATGGCGTTTATTATTATATTTGGGAAAAAAAGAAATGTTATTTATTTTGAAATAAATATTGCAGAAAGCTGTAACAAACTTCAAGCTTGACAGATATCTGTCAATTCTTTCTGAAATTTCTCTGAAATCTACCCTCATTTCATGTGACTTCATTAAAACCTACTATTAATATAAGTTGCAACATAATCTGGCTGACAACAAAATTCTAGAATCTTCGTTTCTGGAAAAATATCAAACCACCAGTTCCTAATTTTTTTTTTCTCACGCGTTCTAAACAACAAACATTAGTTCCGCGTAAGCCTGCAGGTCCAGTACAGTCATTTCGTACCGCGCACAGCCACCGGCGCTCACGAGCTCACATTCACACGGCCTCATACGTTTATACTTATGGGGGAAAAAAAAGAAAAAGGAACATTCATAAAAAAAAAGAATTGTCAAACTCTGACATTAGCTACCTAACTTCTTTTTCAATGTGGGGACACGTTCAATCAAAAAGAAAATTCTACTGCGCTCAAATACATGCACTTTAACGAAAGTTTCCGTAGTCGTCTTAAGATAGATAGACTAAGAATTTTCCTACTTAAAATCCCAGTTCCTAAATACTGACACATTCTAAATTCCAAATCGGTTGAGTAGGCACAAGGCAGTAGAATGTAGGTATTCATTATTTTTTACAATACCAACTGCTTTAAAATGATACACCCGGTGTGAAATCGTTCGTAAAATATCATAACAACAGGGTCAAGAGTTCAAGTACCGTAAACCACCGAATCGACGTATTACCTCAATGAGTAAAGCACGGTGTACAGTAAGTGGCATTTATAAATACCACTTGTAATCGAGTTGTCAGTAGTTTTTATTTACTAATATTACACAATTATAAAACCCTGGTTATATTTTTAAAACTTGTATGTAGATGGTTGGATGGATGTGACTTAGATTCACCGACCGCTACGATACGACACGGTCTTACTTATCAATCATCTTTTATAAAGATTTCACTTGTATCGTCACCCGACAGTCCCTAAGATTCCCAATTGATTTTCGTTACCCGACTACGGCGAAGCCAAAAGGAAGGATAATGATTTTGGCAGTCTGTGTACATAGGTATACCACGGCTCTAGTTTGACCATTTTTGTACCTATGCATTTCTGGATTTCTATCTGCATTATTTTCTTGTTTCGGTCGTTTTTACGTAGTCGGGTTATAGTTTTTTAACTTATTGTATTTTTTTTGTAGTAAGTGTAGTAAGTACAGATTTTTTTTTAATTTTTGACTATCCATTCAACGAAGTAGGTAGAATACAATGTTTTACTATACATATATCATTAATGAATTAACCCGCCTTTCCTAATCTATGTTGGCTAAAACTGGTAATTGGCTGAGCATTTTCGACAACATACTACAGTCCGTTCAGAGTTATTTCACCTCTAACTGGACCTTTACGCCGACGACACAAGGAACACTCTCAAAGAAACCCCGAGGTAATTTGACTCTGAATGGAATGTACCAATATGTATTTCGGGTTACAGGCTACTTATCCGAGGGCACCGGCCGTACTTTAGCAAATTATATGTTGATGCGGGGCTACCGCGGTCGCACAGTTTCGGAAGCATTAGGGACTATTAAGCACCGTTAAGGAGGCACGTCACGACGCCACGTCGTGATCTATCGACGATCTCGGTAGCCTGGATACACTGTACTTTTCACACGAACACACATACACCCAGGGCTGGCGCACGTCCGATTTTTTACGGATAGCGTCTACCTTTTTGTTCGTCGCATGTCTGACCAGGGCTACAATTCTCGTACCTATTATCTCGGTTCCGTTGTCGGTCTGTCCCGCTTGTGCGCGCATGATTTGACGCCTAGGCGAATGAGTCTGCGTGTTACGTGTAACCGAACCGGGATTCGAGGTACGAGAATTGGGGCCCAATACGCGTAGCATGACCACCATAGAAATAAGCCTTGTCTACGGAAGAATAGATAAAATCATACATTGATGAATAAAGTCGGAGATTTTGTACATACATTATACAATCTGTCATTTTGTCTATTATTCTGTAGGCAAACCTCATTTTTATAGTACAAAATTCAAATGTCTGGCTAGCTTGTGCAGCTCGGTTTGAAAATCTGACAAGTGGTAACCCTACACACATCCCATACAGGTACACCCAAGATGTTCACAGATATCCCTTATCTAGATACGTCTTGGCATGAAATGTTGGTGGTGCCATGCGAAAAACTTTATGTAACATGACATTTTGGGATTAGAAACGTGGGTAACACACACAGCTGTCTGTATACAGTGTGTTGCAAAGTTCAATTTGCTTTGATACCTACAATGCAATACTTCAAAATACAGATACTCATGGGGAAGTAATAATAATACAGTAATAATCGGAGGCAGGTAGTGTGTGTTGTTCTTATTTTATTAATTTTATATATTTCTAAGCGTTATTAAAAACATATTATTATTCAAAATGTTAGATTTCTGCACACACCTTCCTCCACATAAACTTTTACTGTGCCAAATGTCATACTCCTTTGTTCGCATAATTCTCGTAAAACTGTACTGAAAGTTTTTGCTTCACGTATTAATATATACGATGTGTCTAAGGCGATATATATATATATATGTGTGTGTGTGTGTGTCGTCCTAAAATTTCTATCAATTAATAGTAATTAACGAACACCTTACCTGAAGTTGTCTGGCCACAGGCCCGCAACTTCAGTAGACCTCACCCCCAAGGCATAAAAATAAATTTTAAAAAGCATAATAATAATAATCCTTCCATAATTCCCAGTACCCAGCCCACTAGCACCCATAATAGCCCAGTTTCATTTCTATTATACATTCCCTGCAATACTCCTACATTATCCGGGGGCTCTTCTTAGACGCACTCTCATAGTGCGTACAGGGAGAGTCACCGGCTAGTGTCACATTACATTTAGATTTAAATTGTGTAATAGGGCCTCGGCGTGTTGGCTGCGGCCCCACGTATACCTTCCAAAGGTCCGGGATTTAATTGCCCGTGAGCAAGGAATACATTACGCAAACATAATAATAATTAATCTAGCAGTCAGCACTCAGATGATCACTTTGTAGTAAGTCATAATATTTCAATCCGTATTATGCCGACAATCAAATAACAATGTAACAGATAAACAATGATAAGGTGTAATCAATTAACTTAATTACATCATTCTATGTTTACTTCATTGTAAAATATCTACCTTACCATCTTGAACCTTAATTCAAGATGGTACTTATACTTATTTAGGTATATTTGTGCAATGGTTCTTGTAAACTTAAGAGAGATATTGACATGCGTCATCAAAATCTCAATCTTTAACCTATAAATCTACACCTACACGAATAACTCTATATATTTTTTTTAAATTATAACCCGACTACGTAAATTATATAGCCTATGTTACCCGGGCTGTTATTACGAATCTATTCACACCTAATTTATTAAAATCGGATCAGTTGTTTAGGCGCTACGGTGGAATAAACATACATACACACATGGACTGCCAAAATCATTACCCTTCCTTTTATATTCGCCGTTTTCGGGTAGCAAAAACTTTCAGTAGTCTATGCGTCACAAAAATGCAGGTAGATTTAGAGTCAAGACCTAAATCTACCTACATTCAGGTCAAATTGTCATGGACAAACTGTTGTGCATAATAATAGGTCTACTCAACATGTGACATGTTTGGCAAACATGTGGCATGTCAGAGCGTCACAAAAATCAGGGCTCTGAATATACTTTGTTAGTATAAAATGTGGTATGCTCACCTACAACTTATATTGGTTATTTATGCCTACAAATGAAGTAGTGAGATAATTTACTTGCAACATGTTGCGACATGTCGCATGACATGTCAGTGAGTCACAAAAATCTAGACCTTGTACATTAGGCCGTGTTGCGGTGAGGCTGTAACAGTAGCTTGTACCGGTGGACCACTGACGAGGCAGACCCTAATGTGTGTTGAGTTAGCACGCCGCGGCCTTGGGGCTCAACCACAAATTATGATATAGCTGGACTAAACATTGCCTGCACTATACTCCCGAGTTCGTTCAGATCCAATTTTATGTAACCGTAAATATTTAAAAGTTAGTAACTATAAACCGACTACGCAAATGATATAGCCCATGTTACCCGCGCCATCACTACGAATGTATTGACACCTCATCCATTAAATCAGATCAGTAGTTTAGGCGCTACGATGGAACATACATACATATGTAAATAGACTGCCGAAAACATTATAAACATCCATCCTTTCGGCTCCGCCGTAGTCGGTTAACAGAGATACAATAACGCACTACAAAATGTTACCAAATTGAATGTCACTCATTGGCCGTGCAAGTAAAGAAATACAATGGCACATTTAATTTAGTTTAAATATTTTTGTTTACGTTGAGATTAAATTGGTTCTGAACAAAGTAATTATGTGGAGGCCATGATATCATTATTTCGGAGGACATTTTTTTATTGGACTCTCTGGATACGATATTTTATTGGACATTGAGGGTTCAGTCCGGAAATAAAACGACTGAGCTAATTACCCGACTACGGCGAAGCCAAAAGGAAGGGTAATGTTTTTAGCGCCGGTAGCGCCTAAACTACTGGTCCGATTTTAATAAATGAGGTGTTGACTGTTGTTTGTATATAAATTGTAGTTATTTCATTTCATTACAATAGCGTAGTACGTACAATCACGATGCAATCAAATTTTCAAAGACATGTGAACGTCGCTTTAATCGACTTAAAATAATTTCGTTCTTTGCAATAATTAATTAATTTACCACGCCCTTCACTCTTGCGCTTGAGCATTAAAGAAGCTTATAAATTTTATTATTTCAATCACAATATGCAATTTTATTCGCACAGTAAGTTGATAGAATTAATTCTTTAGCCATCTAAATATATAATTTTAGATATTCGATTGCTTAATTACTTACATTTTGTGATATGCTTAGTAAAATCTGACAGCCACTGTGATATTAATACATTAATATTTAAATAATTACCAAATGTTTTTCTTAAAAAAATAGTAAAAAAAAAATAACCATGATGTTTAAATTCTAGATGTGTCTAATAGAAGGTTACTGACCTGTGCTGACGCAAATTGTCCTGCCTTTTGAAACTCTTCCCGCACACCTCACAGCTAAAGCTCAACTCGGGGCTCTTGTGCGTGCGCTCGTGTATCATCAGGTTGTAGGACTTGGTGAACCGACGTTGGCAATACTTGCAGACGAACTCGCATTTTGGGCGCAGTTTACGCCTGAAGTCCCTGGTGCGATCCTCGTCGATTTGCATCACAGCGAACATTTTGTCTGCTCTATGGTTACTACGGGCGGGGCTAGGGCGCCTGTTGACAATGATAACTTATCAGTATACGTCCACGGGAAATTCAACTCAAACGCTAAACGATACAGCACATTTTAAAATGAGGATCGCGATAAATATCATTTGTTTTGTTATGTTTGTTGAATGTATATTATTTTATTACCCTATTTGATACAATAAAAATGATAATTTTTCTAATACGCACCTAATTAACACGGCTAATTTTAATTCACTAATAGGAGTAAACGCGTAGAATAGAAGCGGGTTGTACCACGGATTCGAGTGCGCTAGATGTGTCACAGTACGTGCGACGTAGACCGGGTGCGTTTAGCAACTGCGCCGGCGAGAGGGTGCGGAAACTACTGATAACGTTACACAGAAGGCGCGTAGCCCCCACCACGTGTTCAATGAACAGGTAGCAAGCCTGATTGGCACATACCAAACACATCTTCGCCCGATCTTAAGCGTGTTATTGTATTTTTATGGAAATTTTACATTGTTTCGAAGGCGATCCGGTAGTGAGCTATAAATTTATGACGATATAATATAAAAAATACAATTATCATTGATTGCTTCAATAAATAAATATTGGAAAACGTGTCATAAACGGATAGATTAACGGTGTGATCATTTTGAGCGGTAAAGGAAAATGTTAATGGTTAAATTTCTTAGTTTTTGTTTCAACAAAGGCTTAATTATATAATTATTTATAAGGACAGCAATTATAGCCAGCATTAAATGGCACCGATTACGGTGTGGCAGTGGTCACGGTGGGAAAGCCGCGCTGGCTCGGGGCGCCACCGTGCGTGCATTTCACTCACGATACGCACACTCATTTCGGCCGCTTGCCCCCGCTAAATTACAGGTCGCGCTCGGCTTCTGTTATTAATAGCTAATACGTTGCAATGGCGCATCTAGTAATTCCGATTCTGCGTAACACAGAATAATTTATGATGCCACGTTTTATGTTTTTTTTTTAAATTAGTTTTACATTTTTTACATTTGTTCCTCAGATGTTTAAATGATACCGCTCTTGGCGGAAAACAATGTGTGGAGGTCACTTTGCGATTGATTTAGTATTTGACGTTTTAAATAATTTAGGGATCGGCATTCGGCATATCTTATAGATTTTTATTCCCATATCATCAAGTCAGGGTTTAATTCTGAGACATCTAAATATTTTTTAATGTTTTATTAAAAAGTACCTGGGAGACCGAGCTTTGCTCGTAGTTTTAGTAGAACGATAAACTAATTAAAAATATATATAAAAGAAAAAGATATGAAAAGAATGACAAAAATATTTATCTGACCGGAATCCGAACCCACCACATTCCATATTTCCAAACAGCGAAAAAATTATACATAGGTACGCATACGCAGCTGCCAATCAGACGGACGTAAGAGAGTCAAAATGATTGCTTAAAAATGCACAGTTTCTAAGGGATAAGACCTAGCTAGATCGATTTTTCTCCCCCAAAAGTCTCTCCTTACTAAATTTCATGGTAATACTTGTAGCCATTTCTGAGATTCCGATTATATACTAGATGTTGCCCGCGACTTCGTGCGCGCAAAAGTTGATCTCGCTGAAACCGTACATTTTGCCACAATAAAACGTAGCCTATGTCCATTCCCGTAGTCTACTCTATATCTGTGTCAAATTTCATCAAAATCGGTCAAGTAGTTTCGGAGACTATTCAATACAAACAAGCAAACTTTTCCTCTTTATAAGATTAATATTTAGTACAAGATTGTCTCGTTTAAAGTATAAGATAAAATAAGATTTATTTTTTATTATTATTATTTGTAAGAAAATAGGAAACGTAAACAAAAGAATCATCACGGCATTTTACAGTCTTGGTAACGTTAACACTTTTAGACGTGACGCACTTACAATTTCTTCGTGTGCTCGAAATGGCTTATTTATTGACTTGTTACAAATCTACTGCATAGAATACCTCGTTAGTGAGTTTGAGCGTTAAAGCAGTCGTAAAATTTAATTATTTCTGGGCGTGACTGTACTTTTGACGCCACTTTGACTGCGCCGAACATTGAGGTACAGTCGGACGGTAAAATATCAGTTACAAAACATGGAATGCAACATTGCAGATGTTTTATTATTTGGTTTATCATCGCACAGTAAAGCCTAGGTAAAGTCTAGGTGATACTTTAGGCTTGTACATGGACTATCTCCTAATATGAAAAACCGAATATTTTGCGAAAAAAACAAACGTTTTTATCTGAAAACTTCTGACATCGTGGAATCACGATGCTCGCGGCTACCATTTAGGGTGTACTGTCGGTACTTTTGATAAATATCTGCTAGTCACGACGTTACCTCTTTAGTAGCAAAATTTATGGCTTTTAAAGTATGGAGACGAGTTGGAATTATCTCTACACTGTTCATCTTAATGCTCTAATACTTCCCTCCACTTCCCATGCTACGTATTAGCGTTATGTAACTCAAAGAACCAACATAATACACAGTTTCATGACGTCGCCGTCGTCAGAAAATAATCTATTTTTTTAGCCAGAAAATAAACCTGTTATTTTTATGGAAAACAAGATGTCGCCCGCGACTTCTTGCACGTTAGAGTAAATATCGCGGGAACCGTACATTTTGCCGAAATAAATAGTAGCCTATGTCCTACCCCGTAGGTTAATCTATATCTATGCCAAATTTTATTAATATCGGTCTGGTAGTTTCGGAGGCTATTCAATGCAAACAAACAAATATTTCCTCTTTATAATATTAAGTATAGATATAGATTATACAAACATTATATTTGTTACAACATACAATTCCTTCTTTCTGTCTTTTACTGCAATGGTTTTCTGTAAGAAACCGCTTTCAGCGGTAGGACCGTAATTTTGCACATTTTCTTTTTCAGATATACCGTATTGTATTTGATTGTTGTAGTTGTGAAATTAATGAAAAAAAATACTGTCCATGATTATTTTAAATGTGTAAATAAAAAAATGTGTCTAGAAAATGGCATGCTAGCTGAAATATTTTTGAATAGTGTATTACAGCAATAAATACATAAAACCATTATTTGAAAAAAAAAACATTTTTGTGAAACACCAAAAGCAGAAAGTATCTACCATGTATCTACTTACTAGTAAAAACAACTGTCCCATTGAATTTAACAACAATTCGTTTTTCAGACGCATCCAGCTGGCTGTAACTCTTTGACAAAATCCGCAGCTACACAACATTACAAAATATACACCTCGAGTTGTTTAAATGATTTGCAACCAATACAAACTTTTTGATTTCTGAAAGTTTTACATCGTACTATTTACTATTGTTATTAAAAATTTTAAGGACAAAATCAAAATCAAAATCAAAATCAAAAATTTTTTATTCAAAATTGGTATTTTTAAATACTCTTTTTGAACGTCGATACTACGTGATGCCTACCACCGGTTCGAGAACTAACCCAGCGAGAAGAGCCGGCAAGAAACTCGTCTGGGGCCATCTTTTACCAAAAAGATGGAAAATTATTCTTTTAAAATCAAAATTATTACAATGTTTACTTATGTCTATGTAACAAATAATAAGATAAGATAAGGAGAACATTAGGGACTCAATAGTTGTGTTAGAATGAAACTTGAAACATCATACGTCATTAAAAAATGATATTTTGAAGGTAACGTTAAAACAAGAACCGGTAAATATGCGTATGGCAATGCATTAGGAGCAAAGATATTGCCGAACCATCCTCCCAAATATTCGTATCAGGTGTGTTGTCTTGCTCATTTAAACTAATGCGGTCAAGAGTTAAATGTATTTCCGAATTATTATGAATCACGGTGTCTATGAGAACGGCCCGAGATTTCACAAAAATTAATGACTAATACACCTACTGATTTAAACCGATGTTAACTCTTCATAGAAGTCTAGTGCGCAGTGGAATAATTGACCTCGTAAGAAGACTCATTGGAAAAACCTATCTAAATGCCTACTGTAAATAATATATTATGTGCTATATATATGCCTGGGATCCACGCTCCAGTATCCTATGTATCTTAGTAACTTAGAAAAGATTTATGAACCTTTAGGTCTATTCTAAAGAAAATGTTTGTATATGTAATATTTAAGAAAAGACTGTATGAGTTCTAAATAAATAAATAAAAAATAAAATAGTTTTAAATTAGGTGAAAGCCGTGGTAAAGCATCATATCAATATTATTTATGTATGTTATACACAAACTTCGAAACAACACAGTAGGTTATATTAATATTTACTAAAATTAAATATGTATTATAAATTGCAGTATCAAACATTATATAATCCATGTAAATGTTAATTTTGTAGACTCTTCATAACAGTTAACATCAATAAGTAACTTGAGTCATGAGGTTAACATTTGTTTTAACCACTGAGTCAACTTTCGTGTGAAAGTGAAAGGGTAACTGATGATTAACACGCGGTTCCTGTTCAAATCCTATTAAAGTTTAAGGCAAATGTGTAAAACTAAAAAGTGACCGGATGATGATTATTATTATTATTTATTTCATTAAAAACATACAACTGATGATGAATAATGCCAATAGCAGACGTTTCACCAGATGTTAATACAATGTCGAATCTGTGGTTAAATATTTCATCTTCAAGAGCTGTTGACTGCTAACTTTTAAATAGAATTTCTCGAAATCCTAACGTGGTTCATAAACTTAACAATAATTTTATTTTGCAAACAATCACCGCATAAATTTTTAAAGGCTGTTAAGTTCGTTAAGAACATTGTAACTTATAAACATAATTTTTATACGAGTTCGCGATCTGCAAAAACTCTTCGTTTTAATTACGCAAAATTCCGTAGACGATTGTAAGCAACATTGTACTATACACTACCTGTTTTTAATCACTTATGCGTCTCGTTAGCCATACAACAGCGGCAATGTATGATAAATAAATACAAATATAATAAAAAAAAACTTAATTCAGAATAAAATACAAAGTTTTGTTTTCTGAACGTTAAACAAAGAAGAAGAAAAAAAGGATTAAAATTACGACCGGTTCGGAACCTTGGTGCTAGTGATGCCTACTTGGAGATTTTGTACCTGAATTTAGGGGGAAAAGTTTTTAGAAGAAAAAATATTTAGGGGCATTTTTAACGGTTTTTATTTGCTTGTTTTTGTTTTAATTTCGCTATTAAATGCTTTATTGACAAAAAATTTGAAAAATAGAAAACGAACTTTTCAAGTATTAATTAATAATGTAGGAACTATAAATTATAGAATAATAACATTATAGAATACCTAATAAATTTAATTTTTTGCTTATTATTATTTATTAATTTGTGTAGTAGGTATTAATATAATATTCTTAATCATACAATAAAAATAAGAGGGGCTTTCAAATACCTAATTGTTGCTATTTTAAGAGTTATGCTTAAATTTAGGGAGATTTTTTTCGAGAGTTGGTAACACTGAATAGCTGTAATGTATGCAACATAAACTTGGTAGTAAATCGAAAGCTATAACTCTGAATCGGTTACAAATTGTTCGAGCTATTAATAAATTTTATCACATCATGAAAGCAGAGGCTGATTTTAGAGAATTCATCAATAAGTACAGTCGTTAGATTCACGGTGTATTTTGAACTTTGATACTATAGTTATAAAGTCGAAATGCGCTATACGAGATTTGTTTACCGTACTTGAAAGTTTGCGACTTCAATGCTTTTTATTTACGGAGAAATTTTGTTATAACATTGTAAAATGTTATGCTGCGGCCACACATTATTTTTAATGTTCTATTTTTATTATTTTTATATTATATTTTTAAATATCCTAAGTTACACGTAGGTAGGTATAAAATCTCTGTCACTAGTTTACAAAAAAAAAAAAATAGTAACTTATGAAACTAACTTAATTGGTGGTCATCCAGTGGCCGAAATTCCCCCACAATTTATGATATAATTTATAAGTTTAAACTATAAAATGGTTATTTTGCCTCTCAGATACGAAATAGTATGTAATGTAAATGTTGTCTATTGTTGTTATCCAATGTGATAGACAGATTGACAAACCTCAACGTATGACAAAATTGTATCAAACGCCTGGTAAATGGTAATGTGAGTTATTAATCTGAGGTAGTGTATTATTTATGTACTTAATTATTCATTTTATTTTTTAAGAATTATTATATAAAATACTAGTGCAATTCACTCCTCCTAATATAAAAACTATATTTTTGCCGAATTTGTAAACGGAGGAGTATACCTCCGTTTGCATAATTTTCGTAAAAAGGGGGACAAAGCTTTTGCTTCATATATTAATGTTATGTACATTAATACATGATGATATGATGATATACATCGAATTATTGACACCTGTTGTTACTGTAGCTGTTATTTTAATTACCTGGTGTTATTAATACCTGTTGTCTAACTAGTAACTACAATGTACAAAATTTAACATGGCAGCTAAATAATATTATATTACAAGTAACTAAAAGGTATTTTGCAAATTAAAGCTTACCTAACGGATTAACTATTTAGTAATATTAGAATTACTCTCTGCAATCTCAAATACTCAGCCATTTTGTTGGGACCAAATTATAATATACAAATGAGCGAAGCAGAAACTGTTACGTCCCGCGTTCCCACAGGAACGGTATGCGAGCGATACGGAACAGGGCTATACGTGGAGTCACTGTTTGATTTTATAGTTTTTGCAAGAAAATTGTTTGTTTTGTAAGTAGTGATAGTTTTGATTTTATTTTAATGGATGCACCATTTGCATAGTTTTAGTTACGTACTTTATAAAAGCTTCGTTAAGGAAATTAGATTTTATTGTCTTGGTATTAAAAAGAGATAGTAATTCTATTCAAACCCAGTCATTAAAGTAATTTCACTATAGAAGGTAATAGATAACATAATATTTTATTATGTACCTACATACCAAGACATAATTTGTATCATCATGACATATTTGCAACTTCAAATTAAAAAAGGTTTGAAGCTTAATAAAACTATTCATAGTGATAACATAAAAAGCCTAGGAAATCTTAACAAACTATAATTTCAACTTTAAATTTATGGACAAATTTTCAAAATAAAAAAATTAAAACAATGTATTAGCAACATCAACTCTACGGAGTCTTGTTTACTGAGCGGTAAAGAATCCGAGTGTCGGCTGATATATTGGGCGCTGGGCAGGATCGCCCCTGGCTACGTCTTGCCCTCCCTCAATGTAGCCTATGTTTATACATAGCCTATGTTTACCACTTTATTTAATATTGGCTATACAATATGGCCTATGTTTATGAAGCTATTTATTTTATGAAACAACTAGTTATACTTGAAATACTTTTACGAGAGACCATCACGCAAAAATTACTGAACCTCTCTTGTCGAAATTTAATAATTATGTTGGTAGTATTTTTATTGAAGTAATATGCAGGAAATGCCATACTACTAATAAATCACATCGATCATACGCTTTTTATATAACCTAAAATTTGTATGTGGGTGTCTTTTTTGCAATGCATAATAACCTTTGATTATGAGGTTTGTAATATACGCTTGATTTTATGGAAAATTAATTATGTTGTTGTGCTACATGATTTTAAATATTTCTTAGTGTTAGTGTATTATAGGTTTCATTAATTGTAATTTTATTTCATTAAAAATATGTAATGTTTGTATTGTGTAATATTTGTGTTTTAAAAAAAGCTAAAATTAGAAGTGTCTGCTCTCATTGAAACTATTTTATGTAAAAAATATTCTATTCGTATGAAATATTTTATTTATGATGGTATTGTTGTATGTCTTTTGTCTTCTTATTCCCGAATTAAGTGCAGAAAATTTACTCAAAATTAAATCACCATAAATGGAAATATTATAAAAACTGAGACCGCAAAGAAAAAAAAGGGAATACAAAACCGAACAATACAAAACCGAAAAATACACGCGAAGAATTTAAATTCCCCCATATACGCCCCCAGGGAGATTGGGGGAAAGGCACGCACAGTAGCTTACATACACACACACTCCCATGCATACATAAAAACCAACCGCTACTGGTTTACGAGTCAGCCAATCGGCTACCGGTATTTCGCTTTTCTTAATCATACATTACTTAATGATTGATAGTGATTGGTTGATTCGAACAAGGTTTTTATAAGGAGTAATTTAATTTTGAATGCTTTCTTTCGCCTTTTGCCGATGTAATACCAATTGTTGAAAAGGAAAGTTTCAAGATTTATTTATTACTATGGATAGTGCGCGAGTTTGAGACTCGTAAGTTGTATAAAAAAAATATTTTTAAGCTTTTGAATTAGTAGCCTAAAAGCTAACATTTTTATTTATTTGAAATGTTTTTGTTAAGAGTAACCTTTTTATATTTTAAAAAATGAAGAGAGAGATAAAGATTTCTTACAGATTATGCATAAAAATAAGTTTTACTTTCTATATGTGAATATTATAAAGTATTAACATACTTAATAATATTCACATATTATAGTATAAAAAGTTTTTAAAATACATTTATAGCCTCTGAGGCCTTTTAACAACTTTAGTTAAAGCAAAAATATAAAACATCGGTAAAAACAAAAAAAAAAACAACCGGTGGAATTTGAACATCTTAAAAAAAGCAATCAACCACTTAAATCCCAGTAAAGATATCAACCGAGGGTTAACGAGCTATGTATTACAGATCGTGACCAAACATACAGACTAATTAAACCGCGCCCGGGGGCTTGTGCTTTAGTGCCCTTCTACAAAAATAAACTACTAGAGTAGTTTACGTTTACGTTCTGAAAATGTTGAAGTTCTCACGGGAATAAAAAATCGCGGAATTCTGGAAACAAACTTTGTTCCAGAATAGAATTTAAGTTTTTTTTTTTTAATTAAGTAACTTTTGACCTTAAGTTTTTAATTACACTAGCTGGTCATACAGTACCAGTGGTCCATCACTACTGTGGAACATAATTCATTAAATTTTTTAAGTTTGGAACTCTTTTGGATTCTTTTGCCTCTTAAATAAAAAATATGTCTGTGGTAATTGTGAGAAATACGGTTAATTGTGTCAAACCTACTGTAATTATATAGATGCAGTGTGTGTAAGTTTACTTTTATTAATTTTGCTCCACATAAACTTTAACTATTATTAAATATCCACCGCATAAACTTTTACTGTGCCACGTTTAATACTCCAAATTTAAAAGTTTGTGCTTCACGTATAATATATACGAAAATACTATATTATTTACAATTCGGCCTTTGTTTCTCTGTGCCTAAAAAGTCCAAAGTTGTCAACAAAAATGTTTAAATAATAACTTTTGACATTGGAAATGTGTTTTTATCTGTTTACAATGTATATAATAGTATAAATTAGGAATAAAAGCTACCGTTTACCAATCAAATGAATGGGCGTGGTGCGTAATCCGGCAGCTGGCTGTTAAAACATATAAAAAAGGAATTTTAACTTTTTTATTTGTCGAGCGAACAGGCGTGGGTGGAACTTTCTACAGCCTCAAGGTTTTTTCTCGTGGGACGCTTAAGCCGCTTAATCGATGCTCCGGAGTATGGGTGCATTTTTAACATATTTATATTACCTAGTATTTTTGTTAAAATATCATAAATACTTTGTGCCTCCACTTCCAACGTTTCAATTTGTTTTCGTAGAAGAAATAAATACGTAAATGATAGAGGAGGTAGTGGGTGTCTTTTTGAAAATTGAACCATTCTTGACCAATAATAATCTCATTTTTAGAATTCCGTAATACTCAAGGAACCCTTATAGTTTCGCTGTGTCCGTCCGTCCGTCTGTCTGTCCGCGCCTGTAGCTTCGTTTTTATGAATAATAAATATTATATGAAATTTAATATAGTTAAAGACTAAAGAAGTGATCTCGGTTTCGGCATCATAAAATAATAATGAGTTTACATTTTAGGGGTATGGTAGGGTATCGTTGAATAGGTCTTTTAAAATAAAGACAAACTTTCATACATGACTTTTTTAACAAAGTCGACCATTTTCGAGTGATCGGCCTCCAAAGTGGTTTATAAGTTGGGCCCCGCCCTGACATTTCTAAACTATGAGACGTAGATAATTGCAATTTTTCATGATTATAGATTATGCTAAATACTCTGTAGGAAAATTATTTGAACGAAATCAGACAGTAAGTTTTGAAGTAATTTAAAAAAACCTATTATTCCTTTATAATTACGGACCCTCCTTAGACATGTCCTGACATGCTCTTGGTTAGGTTATTATTTGTCTATTCAAACTTTTGATTAGTATCAAAAAACTTTTTCATTGGTTTGTATCTAATATCTCTACATAGTGTTGGGTTTACCTAAACCCGTGCTGTACAAACACTCGAAATCAAACAGTTTGTACAAACAGATCTCCTAAACAATCACCTGAGCGCCAGTGTGAACTGCCCAGCAACTTTTTTTTTTCTTTTTTTTAATAGAATATGTGGCAAACGTGAATGGAGATGAATGAATGTTCAGGTATATTTCACGAGTTTTTTGGGTTATGACTGTTTGCCAAAATCTTCGGTCGGTTTAGGCTAAATTGATACTGTTTAAGTTTTTATAATCTTTCTCGTTTAGTTTTACCTAGTTTTGATATTTGTTCCGTGTATTGTATGGCGTGTAAAAACATAATGAAATCTGAGAGATTGAGATGAGCGAGAGAGAGAGAGAGAGTAACCGAGAAAAATTAATCTAGCCCAGAATTTTACGTAAGTTGCTACTTATGTAGGTAGTGAAAAGCCGACTTCACGTTTATTCACATAATATTATTCCGTTTTTAGATTTAAAACTTATTGTAACATTATTTTCTCTTTGTCTACATATTTTATGACCAGATTATCTTATATAGCGGCTGAATATACTCAAAACAAATATATTGTTCAAAATCAGACTAAAACAATATGCCTATACAAAGCTGAAAATTTGTGCAAAATAGATAAGATTATACCTAACGCAATTTTTTGCAAAAAACAATTTGTTTCTTTGCAAAATTATTTTTGGAAAGTTTTTATTGCATTTAAGCGCTTTTTTTTCACGTATTTTTACTGTGTTTTTAGTATTATTTTGAAGCGTATATTACAGAATGTTATGTAACCAACAGTTATAAATAAGAGTTGAGCACAAGTATCAGATTTCAGTCCGTTACCCGTAGATATATTATGACAATGGCCTACCACTTTCTATTATTAAAATCATAGGAAAGTAAAAGTTTTGGGCCATTGCGTTATAGATTTAAAGTTTTCGAGGCTACGTTAGTTTATTTAAAAAAAACACACAAAAATGTGTTTGTTAATTTAAAAAACTACGATGTTAAAAATCACAAAAAGAAACAGAAGAACTGTGTCTTTTTTTAAATGTTGAAAAAAAATAGTATATTCCTACTACAAAAACTGTTGACCACTCGTAAATTTTAACCTCTTCAACATTTTTCTTTCGAAAAAGGCGTTCAGTTGTATAACAGAGCGAGGAATTCGGTTTATCTTTAGTGGCCGGCGATAAGGCCTCTTTGTCTTCTATCTTGTACAAACACGGCTTTCCTGTCCCGCCTTATGTGCTCTACCTAATTGTGAACAGTTGCCGACAGACCCGGTGTACCACATTTCGATCTTATCACTATGACAATAAGGTGCACAAGTGGTACACCGGGTTTGTCGGCGACCATACATTGTACATGCTATGTACCTATTTCACTTGATATATATTTTAACACCTCAACTAACATTTGACGATCTCTGTGGCTCAGTGTTTAGCTCGTCGGTGCTCAAGCTGGAGGTCGCGGGTTCGAATCCCGCCGAAGGAGCAAAAAGTTTTCTATGTTCCTAAGTCACGGTTAAATTATAAAATATGATTTTTATTATGTGTATAATATAATGCAAATCATAAATCTTTAATAATATGTATTGTATGCAAGCAAATTAAATATGATATTTAGGTTGTCTGGTACTTGTAACACAAGTTCTTCGAGAACTTATCACTGGACCAGATTAACGTGGTGTGAAAAGCGTCCGTAGGTATTATTATTATTATTATTAAAATAGAGTTTTATAGCGTTTCTTTACTTTTCAATAGGATAATAAGGTTAAGCAGACCATGCATAAAAATTTCTTTCCCAAATTTTACGTCCATGTCGGTAGAAAAAAAAAACAACCTTGGTGTAGGTAGTTAGTATCGAATGTCACTTTACTAAAGGGCTCAAAGGGTGGAATATGTATTATAATCTTTAAAAAAACGAATTAATTTCGTGACCTCCATCAATATTTAAACATCAAACATTTTAAATGGATAGATAGGTTGGCGGCTTTGACAAAAGATTCTGACGATAAATAATCATTGTCCGTAGACATTATTCCACCCCGTAGCTCGTAAACATGGCCAATGTGTTAATACAGACTGCATATGAGACACTTTTGTCTTTTTACTCTCTGGCGTTCGGCGGAGACAAAGAAAGTTGCGCCGCATACGCCCCGCCGCGCGCAACTCGAATATCAAAAATGTTTCCAAACAATTTCAAATACCGAACGTTTTTTTAAGCGTCGATCGTTTATACATTTTTTTTTAATTTTTGAGATAGTGACTGTAATAAAATAAAGCATAAACCGTTAAAGAAGAGTGGGACATAATCTATATGACTCAAGCTGCAATTGGACGTAAACGCGAGGGAAGATAGCACTACCGTGTTACGCGTCAAACATCGAACGTTTTTTTTAATCGTCGATCGTTTTTACATTTTTTTTTAATTTTTGAGTTAATGATTGTAATGAAATAAAGCAAAAACCGTTTAAGAAAAAAGGGACATAATCTGTATGATTCAAGCTGCAATTGGACGTAATCGCGAGGGAAGATCGCACTACCGTATTACGCGTTATAGAACAGGAGTTAGCTACAAAAATATTATATAAGGTACCTAATGTTTTTTTTTAAATTTTTCATTAGATTTACTTTCTTACATATTATTATATTTAGGTTTTATGATGAATCTTCATATTTAACACTGATTTTTTCTATATCTACTGTTACAGTAAATTTCAAAAATTAATAAAGAAAAACTGCAAAATGAGTTAGGTAGGCATCATTTGCATCGTCAAATCTTATTACTAATATAAATAAATCCTTAAAGTAACTTCTTACGTTGAAAATACATACATAATAATAGTGCAAGAGTGCCATGATATAAAAACCTAATTATAAAGAATAAAGGTACAATTCAAAAATAATTGAAGTAACTATCAGGACAGAAACATGATTAAAAATGTAAACCGCTTAAGCTATAAGGCCAGGGTTATCATGGACGATTCCCTCGCCTCGAGCGTTTTGCATTTATAAACAAGCGAATTAGTCGCCATGTACCTATCTCGTTTATGTTCATACGGTCAGAGAAGGACAAAAACGTTTTAATTTATTTCCGAATGTGCAATTAGCATGTGATTTGCTCAACGTTTATGCAAATTGTCCTTTCTTAAATTGTTTCGGTTTTTTGATACTGTGTTTTAAGTTAGAAGTTTTGGTGTTCGTTACTCAATTCTTATTTAAAAGGGAAAACTATTAAACTTTGTAACAACGAAACTATGTCGTACGAAAAAAATATAAATATTTTTAATCAAGTCAAAAAGACTTCATAATGGACAATTTTCTGAGAGCTTTCATAGCATCTCGTAGCCCGTAGGCGATAGTTCTAGAATAGAAATTGAAAATTTATTCTAAAATCTGAAAGAACAGACAGTGCTTACTTAAATAATACATTTTATGTAACTAATATTATAAAGAGGAAAGATTTGTTTGCTTGCATTGAATAGGCTCGAAACTACTGGACCGTTTTTGATGAAATTTGGCACATGTAGAGTAGACCACGGGGAAGGACATAGGCTACTTTTTATCGTGGTAAATGTACGATTCCCGCGCATTTCCTTTTGTGATAAAAGTATCTAGATAACTTCTAGTGAAGATGGTATTTCTATACAGCCGAGTGCAGTCGTCCTAACTAATAGTTCAAGACGCTTAGTCTTGAACTATTAGTTAGGACTGCAAGTTTTTTTAACAAAATGTGAAAAAAAAACCTGCGATTCAAAATCGTTTTATAATATCGTGAGAATGGATTCGTGTCAAAAGCTATATCTAATGATGCGTTCAAATATTCTCAACAAAGAATCGCTTTAAGTGCCGGGACATATTTTGTAAAGGTGCGTTTTTCATGCCATTCTTCTTTTATTGTTAAATATACCATAAATCGTTATGAAATGGTCACAATCAGAAACCCGAGCACCGCTCAAAACGGGTGCAGGTTTGTCACAAAAAAACCTTATTAAGGACTTTTTTTAGCGCCAAGAGGCGCTAAGAAAAATTTACATATTAGTGTATAATTCTACCATCAAATCGGATGCCCTCGGTCCTAAATTGTCATAATTCATCGACTTTATTATCATAATATTTAACATGAATATGTAAAAATAACTTTAAATGTAATATCTTTAATTTAAAAATACATTCGTTAATGATGTTTAACACGTACGTTTGCATTATTAATAAAGTTGTAAATGCTAATAAGATTAGTTTAATTTAAATGATACATAAACCAAATTAACACTTGCATAAATATAAATGACACATAAAACACACCTAGAAATGTTTCGATATAAAAAATATTTTAAATGTCGAATTCGAAACGAATTCGAACCGAATTTGCGCATGAATCGTTCTCTCCCTTAATTGTATCGTCGGAATTATCTCCGGTGCGAGATAAGGCGCACTGGATTGGGTTTCTCTTATCTTAGATCTCGTTATCCGTCTGTAATCCGCACAAATTAAGAGAGCTTCGATTGCTTAAGAAAATGTAAGTCGATAATGTACTCACTCTGTTCGGGGGCTAAGGTCGACGTTAATTGTTGATTAATGTTTATTTTTACGTATAAATTACTCGGGCGCGCGGCGGGTACTGTTCGTGTGCAGTAAAAAACGGTAATTTATTAGTGGCGACTCCTCGTGTTGGCTCGGCGACGAGCGTGTGGTGCGCACCGCGGTGGACAGAAAAAACTGGCTCGCTCGCTACGCAGCTCGAGCGGTAGTGGCCTGAGGAAGAATAACCCCAGGAGTCGATGGGAGCTGCCACCGCTTCCGAACGTACCCCGCGCCTCATGCCCCGCGCCGCCCGCCCGATACAGATCACGCATTCTACGAATACCTTCAACGACGACGCCGTCGATCGCCTGCCATCTTTTTCCCTCCTTCGATGACGTTCGAAGATCACCAGTGCGGGTCGAAGGGGGTCTAATCGGAGTTTTACGACGAACGACGCTTCCTAAGTTCACAAACTAAAGGTCACACGGGCTAAGCGAGCCGGACGACGCAGCGGTAACGTGGAACTCGACCGCGAGGTAGCTGCGCTCGCGCAACACCGGCAGCGCCCACATGCCCGCTCGTTGAACTGCGCGCCGCTTGCAAAACGCTAACCGTCCCTCTCGCGCACGCGGTGCGTTCGCCATCTCGCTCGCACGCGACGATGTGGAAAAATGTATCTAGTTCTGTGGACGCGACGCGGAGTGCAGTAGCAGTTAGTTCTTTTTTTCGTTTTAATAAATTTGTGGTCGTTCGTCTCGCTTGGTCGCGCGCCCGGGGCGTCGCAGAGCGAGACGGAAGATTGCCACCGAGTTACGCCTTCCTCGCGTTATTATGTAGGTTGCACGCATTAGAGTGTCCGTATTGCGGGCGCATGTATAAATAATATAATAACGCATTAAATACGCGGCATGTTGCGGTAAAGTCGGTTGTTTATGTGCGCCCGCGGCTACTCGGTTACGCACCGCCGCGCCTCCAAAGCTTTTGTTTTCACACATCAATCATGGGCCTTATGTAGAGATAAAATGTTCTTAACTTAGCATAAAGCATTTATGTTAAACTTAGCATAAAGCATTTATGTCCGCATAACAAGGAAGATTCCAAGTTATGCAGACATAAATGGTAGTGGGTAGAGAATCTATCGAGTTATTCATATATAAAAAAAATATTACTGTGTAGGTTATCTAGTACTCGCGCACACCACATTTCCAATAATTTGTGAGTGCGAAAAAGAATAAGAGAACTTTTCTTTATTTTATTGTAACTAGCTGTCCCGACTCCCGACACTATTATCCCGTCTTAACTATGAACCGGAATAAAAAAACAACTACATATACAACTGCACCTACCAACCTACTGGGGCCGGCTGATTTTTTTGACGTAATAACGTCTTATAATTCGATGGAGCCGGCTGCACGCACGAAAAAACATGACTCATGCGTTACCGGCGTTACCTCGCTAAACATGACTCATGCGGCGTTACCTCGCTCTGTTCCATTTCTTATGACGTTGTCACGTTCAACTATCGTCAGTAAACCGACTTTACAGACAACCGATTTTTTTTAATAAACTAAATAGGCAAACGGAACGCATCTATAAATATTTGACAGTCAAGTGGCAAATTGAACACAGTGGACAGTATGGGAAAATTCTATCGTCGTTTCTAGCAGTTGTATTGGACAACATATCTCTATAACAACGGACATATCTCTCCGTTTAAACCTTCCCTGAACTTTTACAATTCGTTCAAGACCGAAAATAGGCAGGGAAGTAAGAATATCTTCGTCATCTTTTTTTATTGATTTCGAAAATCTTTTGAATAGGAAAACGCTAGTTGGTTATAGGCGTATAGATTTTGACCTTAAAATATTTGGGATTGTAGTCACCCATCCTAGTTGAATCCACGACCGGCGTTGCTTAAAGTGAGTTAGCGCTACGACCCTAATAGAACTTCTATATATACATCCTGGTATTAATTATACATCAATGATTAGGTAATACCTACGTAAACTTTCAGCCAATTCAACTGATCAGTTATTCTATAGAATTTTATATGTTACATTCTTTAGACTGACATCACTTTTATATTTATGAACTGATTTAAATGAAGCAAACATTAAATTTTAAGTGGAGGAAACTTAAACGCATTAGTGAAAACCACATTCAAATCGGTTATGCCGTTGACTTTTTACGCGAAAAAAATATCGCGGGAACCGTTCATTTTTCCGCAATAAAAAGTAGCCTATGTAATAATGAAAAGTCTAAACTACTACCATAGCAAATTTAATCTAAAACCGTTCAGTAGATTCCGAGATTTACGTGTACAAACGGACATACAGAAAAATATTCTAAGATTTATTGTTTTGGGATCTATGTCGTTCATAAAGCCTTGTAATAGTTTTTCTTATATATCTTCCATGTACAGATAGCATCCAGTTAGGAATTTATTGTATGTATAGATTATATATTACATAATACAGATGTCATAATACTTTACAAAACTGTCGCAGCACACATAATCTAAGGATGCGACCAAACCTAATGATCTTTTTATAGTCTATTCGCGTTGAGAAGATAGAGAAATGTCAAAAAATATCAAAATTGACCAATGATGTATGAGCCGTGTTCAAATTAATCAAATAAAGTAAGCCATTTTGACCTAAGTACGCATCATAATCAATGATTTCAAAACTAAGGATGGGCTGTGGATGTGTGGATGACGTACATTTAACAGAACAAATTTTCACGCAAGAAAAAGATACGTCATCATCATTTCACCATACCTCAAATGTCAAAATGGCCCCAAAAGTGGGGCCATTTAACTGGGGACAGTTTTTGCCTCGTCATGCCTCGTCTATAATATATACGTTTATGATTATAATTGACATATTACTGCCTACTGAACGCTAATAGACTTCTATGTTAAATCAGAGTAATATGTAGAGAACATTATAATATTTTCGTTAACTTCATCTTAGGCACAGGGGAAGGCACAGGCACTCTCTACAAATTGCAGCTCGAGCTACAGCGAATATCAGCCATGTTACCGTAAGCCTAAGGTTGACACCGAAATTTTATTAAACGTCGCGTCAGACAAATCTATCGTAGATATTATGAAATTATATTGTCAATTATGTCAAAGCACAAAACGACCAGCGGCCAGTGTGCCATAGTCCAGGCTGGGAAAAGTCCCTCCCCGCCCGCCTCCGCATTCGCCCAGCCACGCACATACAGCCGCGAGCTGGCATTCGTGTAAATCGACGGCATGACGATTCTTTACGTTAGTAATGTATATTCCTTGCCTTAGGTCTATAAACTTTACACCTGTCATTCATTGATTTAATTCCACTTTCCTAATATAGAGGAGACAGTCGGTCAACCCAACCTACCTATCGAGCTATATAGTCCTACGCCATACACCAGCATGATATACGCTCTCCAAATATGGCGGAGATTCTATTTTTGACACTTTCATATGTAAAGCTGACGGTCCTAAGTATGTCATTCAAGTTGTAGATACAGTCCATTGTTAAATAGCTTTGAATGAAAACTTCGACGACGTCATGAAATCTATATTATAACAGCGTCTGCTTCACAATCGTCCTTAGAGATTTATGTTTCGAAATTTTCTAATTGTAGTTTAATGCTTTGTTTGCTTTGAGTCTCGTATTGTATATAAAAATAGTATGTCACTACTTTTGAAGTACGCAAGTAACTATACGTAATTTCATAGGTAATTTTATTTCAAGACTAGCTCTTGCCCGCAGTGCCGCTCGATAAAAAGCAGCCAATGTGTTAATCCAGAGCTTACACTACAACCATACCAAATTTCATTAAAAAATCCTTCAATAGTTTTTGATTGAAAGAGTAACAAACATCCATCCATCCATCCTCGCAAACTTTAACATTTACAATAGTAGGAGGATGCTTAGTAGAGGCCCTACCTGAAAAATAACTATTGAAGAACGGTGACTTTTATGACGTTATCCTCTAAGTCTTAGAAGAATAGTTGTCAAATTGTTCCTAACATAAGATAATTACACTGCTCGTAATGTAACACAAAAACGCGACTCCACAAAGATCAAAATAACGGAACAAAGCAAGGAACAAGCGGACACTTATACCGAATTCAAAAAGTTCCAAATTTGATTTGACTATTATCCTCAAATCAAGCGTGAAGTGACAAAATGAAACACTGGCCTAAAACGTCACAACAGTGTTGAAACATGAAAAAATATAATTATTTGTCTGTGACTGTCATTGTCGAAAACCGCGGGAAATCAAACTGTCATTGTCCATGACAATGGCGGGCAGATTATGGCCAATGTTTGCTTACAAAGTCACAATTGCAGATACAATGATTAAAAAAATGTTTTGTTGACAATGTGATCGACCACACCGAGTGACGTGCGTTGCTAATTCTCAAATTAGACGCCCAAAGCGTTTTAAATTAGATTTCCATTTGACGAATTATAATTCTTTTGTAAATAGTATTGTCGATCGGTGTTTGTACTTTGTTCGTTGTGCTGTTATATGTATTGTACGTTTGTAATGAAGCTTTGACAGCTCTAGGTAGAGCGCAATACACGTACGGTGTAACTACAATGAAAGCTGTTGATTTTATACAATATTATAAAAAAACTAACTTTTGGCCGCAACTCCGCCCTCCTAAATGTAGTATCCAACGGGAACACTATACATTTTCAGGAAAAAAGTAGACTATGTGTTAATCCAGAGCTTAAATTACTATCATACCAAATTTAATCAAAATCCGTTTAGTTATTTTTGCGTGAGTAACAAACATCAATACACCACAATACACCACAATCAATTTCACATTTATAATAGTAGTAGGACTGTTAAAATTCCTGTAGATAAACATTTATCCATCTACTAATAAAAATTTTACACAACTGATTAGCTTTTTAATGTTCCTGTCTTACAACCGAATAATGAAACTAATCAATAATTAAGAGCCCTCCTATTCACAGGCTGTCGCTGTCTCTGCTAGCCGAAATGACAAGGACAGCATGTGACTTGAGCGTCACTTAATTTAACTTTCGTTTCACTATTCGGCCGTTCGCCTGATACTTTGGGAATGTCACTTGACAGAAAAGGACAAGGAAACTAATTAACTAATCAACGGCTTTAGATATTTTTATTAGTAAGTGGATAAATCATGTAAATTGTGAGCTGACATACACAAAATAAAATTATTTGTGTAAGCAATGCGTCAAGCCATTAACTACATTTCAACGAAAATAATCATTGTATTAAAATCATAAGGTATGTTTTCTTTTAAAAAAACTTTAGCTTAAATCGTAAAATATAAACTGTCTTTTGATACGTTTATGATAAAATCAGATAATTTAAAGACGCTTTGAAAAAAGAACTCGGGAGGTTACGCTACCGGTTCCTTATACGTGTAATCTGAAGCCAAATCGGACTCCATATCAAGTAAATCTAGCTAAACATCTAAAAATAATATTTAGCTCATCATTAAACGAACAATATGACGATCTCCATGCTTTGTCTCTTAAGATGGTGACGCAATTCGAGACAGGAGAGAACATGACGCTCACATTTTCCCATTTTGGAACTAATGCGTAAGCTTTAAAGCCCTTTTTTGAACGCGTACACAGTCGTTCTTCTAGAATCCGTTGACAACAGAGACATTGGAGGTATTCTTTTTTGAATATCGATTGTAAAAGGCATTCTCATGGTGAGAACGCGAGTGCAGTCGTGTCTTCAAATTCTTTAGCCCATACAAATCGGGCTATATACCTTTGTGTAAGTATTTGACTATTGAGAGACGTTAACTTGTCAATCCGAGGCTAGTTTAGACTAGGAGTAGAGATTTAAAGATTCCCGACGGCTACAGATTAAAAAAATAAAAACGTCTAAACTTAAAAAAAAACAACAAAGCCCGTTCAGTGAAAAGACACTTAAATGCGTTTTGTTTGAAAAAAAAAAGTAAAAACGTATTCACAAGAAATCTTTATCGTTGGATCAATTAAAAAGAATATGTCGTTTCAATGTAAATATTTGGGAATGATAAATGTTATTAATCTGCAATCTGCCACCGAATTCCACGCAAAATTCCACAGCGGAGGCCAAAAGATTGTCCATTAAATTACATGATATCACGATCTCGGACGGTAAATTCACGAGCGAAAATAGCTTAAGCGCACCATTAATTTGAAAAAAACTCACCCATTTGTGTTGATTATATGTACGAGAACGCGCGACGAAATTATACGGCGAAAATGCAAAATGAGACCGGGCAATATCAGCGCTGCGACACAACTGCTGAGGATATCACTAAAGTGTGATAGTGATTTTTTTTTAGTTTTAAATATGCGAATTTGCGGCACCGCACCGATTCGGAGTTGTACCAAAAAAGACGTCGACTGCTGCCATTCGGTCGCCGAATAATTGTGTTTTACAAACGAACCGAAGAATAAATAATTCAATTTTGCGGTTCGCCGATTAAATTACAGTCTTTATCCATTTGGTATGATGCAGGCGACAATATAAATGTAAATGGCGGACGATGCGTTTCTTACGGCGCGCGCGCACGATACTACCAGCGCAGCCGACTCTGTCCATTTTCACCATCTTTTTCTCTTTTTTTTAGATATTTTTTAACGCGGACTCAGGATGAAATGCGTGGAAATGAACATTGAGTGTGAATGCATTACCCGAATAATGCATTTGACACCATTTGAATTTTCATTTCTGTTTTTATTTGTTTTTTTATTATCTGTATCTTCCTTCCATAGTATATCAAATGAAGTCGCTTCCGCTGTCTGTTAGAGCGAATCAAGAGGGAGGTTTATAATTTTACTAGCTTTTGCCCGCGATCCCGCCCGCTTAAATACAGTATCTCACGGGAATACTGTACTTTTTACGAATAAAAAGTAGCCTATGTTTTTATCCAGAGCCGCAACTACTACCATACTAAATTTCATCGAAATCCGTTCAGTAGTTTTTGCGTGAAAGAGTAACAAACATCCATTCATTCATCCTTACAAACTTTCACATTTATAATAGTAGTAGGATATGTACCATTATTATAATACATTGAACAGCGTGCGAAGCCGGGTGAGTCGCAAGTACTAGCATAAAGTTATACTCGTATGACCAATCTACAATAGGTAAAATAAGTTCAACAGTTTTGACCAGTAATTTTTTAGTAACTATTTTATTTTCGATTTGGATCAGTTTTCTTTGTTCTTTGAGCAACACTTTTAAGGCATATTGTTTTATAAGACTGTAAATTGTAGGAGTTTCATAAGACAATGTTATTTAAAAATATTAATGTTTCTTTAAAGATAATGCACTAAACGACCCTTGTCAGGTACGGGTTAAGATAGATATTTAAATTTGAACTATGACGCGCTATGAGCGTTTTGCTCACGAAAAAATTTATTAAAATTTTTTTGGTCTTTCTCCCATCCTACCATTCCAAGAAACTAGGTACCTTCTTATCTATTCATAATTCTTCCCCTGATATAAATTTCGTGAGGGTCAGATGTGGTGCAACTGCTCGAGAAAGCAATAATGCTTTCTCGAGCAGTTAGACAATAATGCTTTCTCGAGCAGTTAGACAATAATGCTTTCTCGACCAGTGTAGATGGTCATCAATAATGATGACCATCTACAATTTTGGGGCAGTAAACTCACTATGCGCCCATCCGAGTAAGTAATAATTTTCAGGATTTAAAAAAAACTGAATTTTTCCTTATTATTTATTAAATTTGATTTTTATTTGTAAATAATTACTTATAAACACAAAAGTAGCAGTTTTATTTCTATTCAGAATCGAAGTTTGTTTTTCTTGTTTGAATTTTTTTCTTTATTATTTATTAAATTTGATTTTTATTTGTAAATAATTACTTATAAACACAAAAATAACAATTTTATTTCTATTCAGAATCGAAGTTTGTGCAATATGTCCAAAATGTATGTTTAATGGGCCAAAAAACGGTGTAATTCGTGCAAGCAATTATATATTGTAATATTGTTAACATACTACATCTAACATAAATTTGCTTATTATATTTCGAGAAGTGCATAAGTGTAGAATAACTCCGGCGACTTACTAAAGAATATTTTTTCCAAATTCTAGTAAAATATATAATTGCAATTTTTCTAAAAACTGCCGAAAATAATGATAAAAATGAAGTTGTTTTTTATTTACGGTAAAACATTTAGGCATTAGGTATTTTTTCTAATTTACTCAATGAAAGTGCCTTTAATCTTACTTATATAACTCTATTTTGTTCATTTGAAAACAATTTTAATCAATATTGTAATTTTGTAAGACAATATGGAAAAAAAACAATATGGAAAACTTCAAAATATCAACATTTAAAGCAATGTGAGCATATTACTCGTGCGCGCCCATTCATGTTACAAAGTTAGACGCGCCCCCTCTCAGGTTAACCCTTAGGGTTAATTCACACCGGAACGAAACAATAAGCGACATACAGCTGCATTTTATGGTTAGCTACTCAAAATTGAACTTTATTCATTACACAAGAAGATACACGTTTCGTATAAGAGTTCAAATGTTATGTTGCACCGCACTGCAAGCGCATGTGTAGTATATGACTGATGTCATATGAAACGGAGTAAATTAAGTTCAATTTTCAATAGGTATCTTAAAAATGCAGCGCCGCCTGTGTCACGTATCGTCACGGTGAAACTGACGCTAAGGGCTGAGACCATCTTGCCCCAACTGACTGACTGATATTACAACTATCGAAATCCCATATAGCAATCTCATGTATCCATGACCCATAGTCACATTTTAACAAACATTTTATGATTCATGAATAGAATTTCCATACTGGTCGTTTATGTAAGACCACCATTTTTTTCCCAACTTTCTATGGAAACTAAAAGTGTTCCACATGCGTGAAAGTGACCATTGATACTCAAAAACATCTGTAAAACACGATCATATTTTGTTCGTTCATGTGTGAGTATGGCGTCTCCAATCATCATGCTATATAGTGCATACAATATCTGTAATGTTTTATTGTTTCTGTTTACGAGTAGCACTTGTCATCGTATTTTTTTATTGTTGCTGCGAATTCGATTGTTTTTTCTTTTCGAATCTAGTCAAATTCTATTTAACTGCTTTTGTTTATGACTTAATTTAAAGTGTATTATTCGTGTATAATATTTAAGAAAATATTAATTAAATGGGCATCTCTATTAAATTAATAAAATAGGTATCTCTATACACATCGTTCTTTATAACATTTGCTATAGGTACCTATAGCAAATGTTTAAAATCATTTAAGTTTCCAAGTATGTACTCGTACTGTTTCACAATCTTCTAATAAGTGTTGGATAGCCTATCGAAAGTTTTATTGTTGCTTACTTTATACTGAGCAACAGAGACAGAACATGCAAGCTATCAACTATCAGATAGCAATAAGCTATCTAAAACTTATCAGTAAATTGTGAAGGGGCGCTTAGTATATGATACAGCTCATTATTAAATTACGTACACTAGAAGCTTTCAACAGAGCATTTTCTGCTAGCGTGCACTACGCCTATACTCACTAGAGAATTGAATTACCTAATTAATATATTGCCTATTAAAGTTAGTGTAATTCCTAGAAAACATCTAGAGAAAGAATAAAACGCACGAGTTTATTATTTGTTGATATATAATTTTCTTAAAACTTTGTTGCATTATGACCTTCCTAGTACCTGTTTACATTTGCCCAAATGCTAAAATGCTCATATAATTAATTAGCTTAATTAAACCGAACGGACGGACAGAACAAAAAATTGTGTTTAGGTATATCGAATTAAAATTGATTGCATGATTGAGTATGCATTAATCAGAAAGGTCTTTGTCGAATTGTGACAAATTGTCTATGCACACATCCTGTTACAAAATAAGGGTCTATTCACATCGAAACGAAGCGATACGCGACGCGCCACCTGCATTTTGAAGATAGCTATTCAAAATTGAACTTTAGTCATTAAGAGTTCGAATTACACATTGCACCGCGCTGCACAGCGCATGTTAAGTGTATGACTGATGTCATACGAAACGTCTATATTTTTGTGTAGTAAATGAAGTTCCATTTTGAATAGCTATCTTAAATATGCAGTGCCGCGTAGCGTTGCGAATCGTCGTGGTGTACACGGGCGACTGAAACTGTCGCTCGCTACCGCTACAAAATTTTACCGCGACTGTTATACGTCTCCGGCGACTACAAATTGGGTGAAAAAGCTTGTCGCCGTTTTACAGTCTCGGTAGCAAGTTTGCGCCCATCCTAATATTGTAAATTACCGACATTTTGTAAATTGATGCGATAAAATTATAAAATCTGGCGTTAGATATACCACCGTAATATACATTACAACCTTTTGTCTAAAACCGGTATGTTGTATATCTTAAATATTTTTATCGGCATAATCTTTTTTGTTTCGAAATAGACATAGCTTTTTCAAGACGTATTTTCCATTTTCCTCATAAAAGCGATTAAATTAGGTCAGGTTGTTAAAATATTTGTTAAAAATGGAGTAAGTTTTAACAAAAACTTTCAATTTTTACTTAATACCTACTGGTATTAAGTAAAAATTGCAGATTCAAAGGAAACACTTTAAGTTCCAATTATAACACGTATAACATTCCAAACTCAAAAGTATTATAAGTATCAAAAGTATATAAATTATTTTTATTATAATTGCCCAACACTATCACAGATGATTTTGTATATTTTAGACAAAGGTAAAAAAAAGAATATTTATAACATAAATAGCAAAAAGCTATTATACATTTGTTCTTCAATTTCATAAATCGAGGGACGGTTCTTTTTTTATATTATTCGAATCATTAAATATGTCAAAAAATCAATTTGCCATTTATTTATTGGGCGTTTTATGTAAATTTATTCATATAAATCTAAATACATGCGACATATAAGTCATAACGTTGGACCGAGTAAGGACAAGGCCAACGTTGGTTTTTTAGCGTCTACAATAAAATCAGATTCTTTGAATGAACATTTCACTAGAATTAAAACAAAAATATCTGGCAACAGGGAAATAACATGGCCTCACAGAAAACCGGCGTGACATAATTCTTGCATTGTGTAACGACAAGTCAGTAAGAATATCAATCTTTCTGTTGTGGATGTCATTCGGCAAATTTATATCATAGTCATTAGGCGTTACCATATTCTTGGCAGCCTCCGTGGTCTAGTGGTTAGAGCTTGGCTCTCGACTCGGAGGTCGTGGGTTCGATTCTCGCAGTGGAACACCAAAAAATGTTGTTTCCATATTTGGTTACGACAATGCAAGCTGATCACCTGATTGTCTGACAAGAAAGATGATCCATGCGTCGGATTGGCATGTGATCTTATGTGTAGTTTTGTAATGAGATACATCAAGAATCTACGAAAAAGTTTCAAATTTTGGCACTATGTCAGAAAAAAAAAACCTACATCAGTAGTTTACTTATAATATACAAAAATCACTAATTATATTAAGTATTAAAACTTAAACTCACAAATTTCGGAGAAATTAGCAATCTGCGACCCTTATATTACATGCACTTTTAGGAACACGTGACGTGACGGAGGAATGGAGCCTTTTCACGAGACTTTTGAAATTCTGTAAACAAATCGCTGTCTCTACCTTTGAAAATATTGATTTTTAATGCACATAGTGCTAAGTGTGAGTTTTTCTTTTCGCATTCGATCGTGAGCGCGTTTGGCGTTTACTAGGACTTTGTATGTGATTTGTACAGCGCCACTTACTTACAACCACCACTTACAGCGCCACTTACAACGCGACAACTAGGTCAAATCACATACAAATTCCTAGTAAACGCCAAACGCGCTCACGATTTAATGCGAAAAGAAAAACCCACACTTAGCACTCTGTTCCTTCTGAGATCTTACTGATATTTGAGAATACTACAAACTATTCTGTATTATGTGGTACTACTCATTGATGCGATAAAAAAATAAGTAAATACGCCTATTATTACACCATTGCCAACTAAATCAATTAACTAATTTTCAAAAATATTTCAAGGTAAATTATGTCAATCTCTTGTTCTACTAAAGTGGGGCTGTCAGGCCACCTTGCTGCACTCCAAATTTTAACCTTACGTCCAAGCGAATATAGTGAAATGGCCAGACCACACATTTTGACCAAGGTGTAGAGTTTGTGAAGATGGGCTTGTAGAGTTAAGGCGTGTAGTCTTAGGTCAGAAGCTTGATTTTAAATGAGATCTGGTAACTTTTTTAGAGTGCGAGTCATGTGGCAAAGTCTTGGCATCACTTTACATGAAAATGGTTTTTGGTGGGATTGTATAGTTACAGTAGCAATCTTGTTGCGATAGATTAATTATTTAAAACTTTATTAGTTACGCTAAGCTCCTTTACCATGTTCTGGAAAACTGCAGAGCAAAATTCTTGGAAAAATATGTTAAAACTTTTATTTAAATAGAAATTTCTAGGCACCTGTCAAAAATAATAATTATAATTATTTATACCTACAATCTACATAATACATCATAAAATACTGGGCGTGTGCAGGTGATCTTATCAAAACACTAGACGTGCGTTATGATAATTAAATAGCACATAAGCCACTCGCATGTGCTAAATTGTGATATTCTGAAAATTCTGAAAAATCTGTTTTTAATAATAATTAGGATAATAAACTTCTAGTAGATAGCTGGTAATAAGGATTCTCTTAAGGAGAGCCGGGGGTTCGAATCCTGCTGCAGGAACAAAAATGTAATGACTAAGTAGGTCACCCGATCATTCAACTGCCTTTGCCAACACACGCTTTTGGTGGCGCGCGAGCTGACACACCGTTTTGCGTGTCAGCGGGATCTGAAGAGTCAGCTACCGCCGCCGCCGCATGCGTTCCCGTCCGGGTTGCGCTGACGCCGAGTCAACCAGCGACTCAGCAGGGAAATTTTGCGAGTGTTGCCGCTCGCCCCGCACCTCCCCCGCGGGAAAAGACAAATGGGGAGAAAGAGAGCCGCAAGGCTACGGAGAGTTGCAAGGCTGAGCCACCTCGATCTGACAAGGACATGAGCATGGGGTGCGATGAGAAGGGCTTCATACTGGTGGAGAGAAAAAAGAAGAGGAAGCCCGCCGTCCGCAACACCGCGGCATCGCACCCTACGTACCCGAGCTGCGACTGCGGTGAGAAGTACCCGCGACGCCGCTGTACGAATCCATATACTTCCCGTTGTCTAGTCCCTGCAACATAAGTTACAAGTTACTTCGGGCACTTAACATGGGGCTAGATTGACGTGGTGTGAAGCGTCCATAGATATTATAGATTTTATAATTATTCAGTACAGAATAAGGCTGCGAGCCACCAGCACCAGCGTTGCGTCGCTACTTCGCCATACAATCACAACGGATTCACGCATTGTATGGCGACGACGAAATGCAACGCACGAATGGGGCCTCAGCTTTAAAAAAACTTGAGAGGTGTCAAGGGACACCCGGATGGAACGAAGTTATAATATATATATTATAACATAAATATATAGTTGATAATGAAGAATTGAAGCCTATTTTGGAAGATATATATATATATATATATATATATATATATATATATATATATATATATATATATATATACGTGTCTATATATATATATGTCGTGCCTATTTTTTCCGTCTAGCCCCATTCGCAAGGCGCCATAAGGAACTTCGTTCCAAAATTTATAAATTATCATAAAAATATTATTTACTATACGAGAATAATCTAAAAGATTCTCTACATACCTTCTAAAGTTGAAATTAAAATTACTAACTGTTAAATGTAAAGAATTTTCACACTTCTCTTCTCCCTTACTAAAAACCTATAAATCGAAAGGAACATTAAACCCACAATCGTAACAAAATCAAGGTATTGTATGCAAGCAAGACGAATTACACGCGATTTTATCTTTTAGCGTAGCAATTAGTACTACAGACCCTAACCTCGCAAATAAAGACATAAAATGACAAAAAAACGAACCGTATCGATAGTTTTGCCTCTCATTATCAGGGTTCTTAATTCTTGTTCGAAATTATTGATGACTATCAATTCAAGGAAGACGAGCATAAAAATTAAAATACCTTAACCCGCTTTAAATTGGCGGATAATAATAAAGGCATATTGTAATTAATCAATTATGCCAATTAAGAATTGGGATTTTCGAGCTGATGGGACTCGATGGGACGGAGACTGACGTTATTTTTGTATTTGTAAGCTGGATGCACCGTACGGCGCGTATCTACGGTGAGGATGAATGAAAGCATCATAAATTTGCATACATGATATAACGAATTCTAAAATACAGCGCTTACGTCCGCATACGGTTCTGACATAATTTTGTGTGCATTCAGCTTTAAATGACTGCATGGGAAATTGCGATAGGAAATCGCATAATGATAATATTGTCTTTAAATTCTTGCTTTTTGCTTTAAAGATTATTATCCTAAGTCAATTCTTAGTTATAAGATACAAAACTGAAGTTATTTTTATATTTTTCATTTCCCCTAAATTACCTTTTTTCACAAAAAGATAGCTTCGCAAAATGGAAATTCTCGGAAATATAAATAAACAAAGAGTCAAGAGCGAAAAAAGATAATGAAAAATATTAGATCCTTACATATGAAATTGGCGTTTTGTCGTACTAGCCACTTTGATTTCAAATATATCTTCTTTGGCTAGGAATTCCAATTTTAATTTTATACCGCTATTTACCATGCATTTGTGTCTCGAAAACCGTAATTCATTTGGTTTTCCCTCTTTTGACTTTTTCTTTGCGTCACTCTGTTTATAAAATGGAAAACTTGAAATATCGTATTATTTACGAGTACGAGTTCCACCGTGGCTGCTGCAGAAACGGCTCGAAGGATAATGATGTGTATGGCGGCGGTGTCGCAAAATAAAACACAGTGCGTTTTTGGTTCCAACGTTTTCGTTCAGGAAATTTCGACCTGCAGAACAAGCCCCGTGGACGGCCGGAGACCAAAGTTGATAATGAAGAAATGAGGGCTATTGTGGAAGCGGATCCATCGCAAACCACGTCCGAGTTAGCTGCAGGCTGCGGTGTTAGTGATAAAACTGTTTTAATCCACTTGAAGCAAATTGGGAAGGTAAAAAAGCTTGAAAGGTGGGTACCTCATGAATTGAGTGCAGCAAACGTAGCAGTCGACGCGTGTTTGTCGGACGCGCGTCGACTGTTGAGTTACATTACTCAACCGGCACAATAATTAAGGGATTTTAAATCGAATCATTACCTGTGATGAAAAGTGGATCCTGTACGATAATCGGAAATGCTCATCGCAATGGCTGAACCCTGGCGAACCAGCCAAAGCCTGCCCCAAGCGAAAATAGACTCAAAAAAAGTTACTTGTGAGCGTTTGGTTTACTAGTGCCGGTGTCGTTCACTACAGCTTTCTTAAATCTGGCCAGACGATTACGGCAGATGTCTATTGCCAGCAACTGCAAATCATGATGGAAAAGCTAGCTTCTAAACAACCGAGGTTGGTCATTCGCTCTAGGCCACTGCTGCTTCAGGACAACGCCAGACCACACAGTGCACAACAGACAGCTAACAAATTAGTGGAGCTTCAATTGGAATGTCTTAGACATCCACCGCACTCCCCGGACCTTGATCTAACAGATTACCATTTTCTTTTTCGAAATTTAGATAACTATATAGTAATACAGATACATCAACTCCGATGGGGCAGTCAAAAGCGCCTTCAAAGATTTTATTGATTGCTGTCCGAATGGTTTTTTAGTAAAGGAATCAATGAATTAACTATGAGATGGAAAAAGTGCATAGATAGCAATGGTATATACTCTGCCTCCGTTTAACAGCCTGCATTTAACAGCCTCCGTGGTCTAGTGGTTTAGAGCTTGGCTCTCGACTCGGAGGTCGTGGGTTCGATTCCCGCATTGGAATAACAAAAAATCTTGTTTCCAAGTTTGGTTAGGACAATGCAGGCTGATCACCTGATAGTCTGACAAGAAAGATGATCCATGCGTCGGATGGGCATGTAAAAAGTCGGACCTGCGCCTGATATCTCACCAGTCGTGTCGGTTATTCGTCCCACTGGGTTACGAGAGTAAAGGAAGAGAGAGTGCTCTTGTGTACTGCGCACACACTTGGGCACTATAAAATAACTCCTGCGTAGCTGGCCTGGTTTCAATTAAACCGGCCACCGTCACTGAAATCAGTGTGGGGAGCTATTATATACTGTGATTAAATAAATATATTACCTTTTTAAAAATCCACTTTATATTCCTCCTTTACAAGACGCCAATTTCATATGTAATGACCTAATAATTTCTCATAATGACATTTGCAACATTATAACGACATAAAATTCTATGTTTATACAAACACTTTTTATAGATATATGAATATTTAAAACGAATGCAATAATATGTATACTCCTACGCGATTGTGCGCTATTTATTCGTAATAAATTCAAAATTTATGGACATATTTTAATAAAATTGTGAAGGAGTGGCCGAGGCCTTATCTATATATTGATTTTAGAGACAATAAAAAAAATTGTAAATAATTAATAGTAGTTAAGGAAACGCGTGGGCTGAAGTTTGGTTATATAATTAAAAGTTATCATAAACTTGATTTTTTGGTCAATGTTTGATTTAGAATGACGTCGATTGTGCCAATGAACTTTGTAGAGACATTTTAGACATTAATGGTCAAGTTACATCTTCTTGATAACTGTAAACAAAAATCTTTATTGTTATAAAAATCATAACGTTACAATATAAGATGCTATGTTTATTATTAATAATATGTTATTCTTTTTCAAGCTTATTTCACTGACAACTTATACAATACTGAAATCCTATACAGTCTGATTCTGGCAGAACCTAGTATTAAAATCTTTAATATTATTCCTTTACCATTTTATGTTATTTATTTATCTTATTTTACTATTATTTTATTGTATTTTTATTGTATTTTTATTGTGTTTTTATTGTGTTTTTATTGTAATGTATATAATAACTTCTAGTATAGGTATGTCCTAATTTGTCAAATAAATGTTTTTTATTTATTTTTTATAAACAAGTGCTACCTATTCATAGTTATTCAATTGTTACTGAAGTATTCATTTACAATCATCATCAACATAAAAAGCTTTTAAACAACCTCAGACATGCAAAAGCGCCGAGCAGTTAATATTTATAGCCTCTCTCCACTTACAAAACTAGCCTAACGACATGTGCCTATCGGGTTGCATGTGCCAGCGCCACCTTGAAACACTGCAATGACTTCATCAAATACACTTAGCGATCATTAATTATTTTAGATTGGTATAATTAGCTGGTAGCGAGATTTTTTACTTTATAGCTGATATGTTTTTATAATTGCTATTTTAATTCACGATTAATATTTGTTAAAAATATATACATTGTATTTTGTAATAATGCTCGCTTCAGCTCTTAGTCTATAAAAATAAAAATTTTTAAGTCACTTTTTTTCATTCTACTGGGTGTACCATTTTTTTTTTCATAATTACACTAATTTACAACAGGAAATCCGAATGAAAATTTAAATATATTAAGCACAAAATAAGCTCTACTGAAAATCGGTTGCATGTGACAGAACCTTTACACATTAGGTTGCCATTTAATTGTGTTATTTACGACCCTCTTAGTTTTGTTTGGTCGTCCAAAAATAAATAAATTTCAATATCATTAATTGCTCTATCATAGAAAAATTATTTACGTATTGTTTTATACTGAAACTTTAAGTAAATATATTATAATATATCCATTTTTCACGAGCAAAACATGCCCAGACGTCACAAAAACACTAGGAGATGTCGCCCTGTGGCCGAAGTTAGTCCATAATAATTCATATATAATTTTTAAGTTTGAAGATTACAAGGTTTCATAAGCCTCTCAGATAGAAAAAATAATAGGCAATGTACAAATGTATGATGTAAATGTTGTGACAGACAGACAAACGTCAACGAGTAATAAAATTGTATCTGTCAAACGCACTGTAGTGTGTGTTAATAATCTGAGGTAGTGTGTGTAGTTGTTGTTTTTGTTAATTGTATGTATTACTAAGCATTATTTTAAAAAATATTAGCATTCTGCACACTTTCCTAGTTCCTCCACATAAAGTTTCAATAACCGGCCAAATTTTATATCCCGCCGATTGCACAATTCTCGTAAAACTGTACTGAGCATTTTAGCTTCAAACATCAATAATATAATAAAATCATTTAGCTTTATTATTTATCATTATGGAGTACTGATGTCACCGGTATATACCTAAGACCCATGTTTCCTTAATTTTATGTGGAGCAGGGCCTTTAGTCAAGATGCATTCGATAATTTCGACGGCGAAGTTCGAAAACAAAATGTATGGGATTTGACATGAGGCATCGATGATTTATGTCAAATACCATACATTTTTGATTTCGAAGTCGAAATTATCGAATGCATCTTGACCAAAGCCCCATTTTAGCCTACTACGGAATATCATGTGCTACCGAAGATCGTAAATTTTCTTAGACACAGTACTTTTTTCCGTAGTAGGTACTACAATGAACCCTTATAGTTTCGCTCCCGTCTGTCTGTCTAACCGCTCTTTTAGCTTTTTTTAATTATATATTTCTATAAATAGATGAAAAAAGTAACTATACATTGTGTTTAGCTTTCAAGGTAGGCTTCATAAAATAATAATAATTTTATATTTTAGGGGTGGCACTCAATTACATGTGACGTGGGGATGAAATTGTTTTCCATTCCAAGTGAGATTTCATACATGACAAAATAAAGTGTAATATTTTTGAGTAATCGGCCTCCAAACTTCCAAAGTAGTTTAGAAGTTGGTCCAAATAGGAAGGATAATGAATTTGGCAGTCTACGTATGTACCTATAACTATGTTTGTTCCGCCGTAGCGCTTAAACAACGGATCCGATTTTAATGAATGAGGTGTCAATAGACTTTTAATAATGGCCCGGGTGACATATAAGGCTGTATAATTTGCGTAGTCGGGTTATATTTTTTAACTTTTGGTCATTATGTATGTGTGTGTAGTGCGTAGCGACACGCGTACTATATACATAAAAAAATCGGCCTCAGTTTTTGTTTGACAAAGCCCTGTCCTCCCTTTTTATTTGTTCTGAGATACCCCAATACCTACAGTTTTCGTGTCTACATAGCCAGTACTGTTGATGTTCAGGCATTTGATTAAAAGCATGGCTCCGCTTGCTCGTTAACTGAATTAATTTTAATCTGTACCTATAATAATATATTCCATCAGTTAACAATCGCCTGCGGCAGTTATTCATTTTATTTAAAAGCTAGGCGAACCGTTAACTTACTTAAGTAACATTTTTTAACATTAAATACACCAGAAAACGAGCAGACGGATCGCCTGATGGCAGGGGCGTGCGCTCCATATAGGCAGAAATGCAGTGCTTTACTTGTCATTCACAGATATTTTAATAAAACGTTCGTACGTTTTAAATGACTTTAATAATTAATTAATAGTAAATAAATTAATTAAAAAAATATAATAACTTAAAAACGCCTAATATTTTATAAATAGCAACTCATGCGGTTGCTTTGTGCAGGACAAATCATCGCATGTATGTGTAATTTTCATACTTCGCAAACGCACACACCCATGAATATCGACATGATTATATTAGCGAGATCTCCAGCGGCAGGCGATGGCTCTCGGCTTCGGTTCGGCTATCCGATCGCTTCCGAAAACCGCCGAACTGGCTTGTCGGAAATTATTCGTTGCCTATAATCTGAGTAAAAAGAATAGTCGGAAATCTAATAAATCACTTTTTTTTTTTTTTTTTTTTTCATTTTAACATTTGACAGTGTGTACATTTAACAGTTTATTACTGAGTTTCTATACCTAATAATTGTAGTGATTTGCTTTTACTAGTGAGCTAGTCGATTTTTTTAAAATGTTATTTGACTGTGAGGTTTTGAAAATGTGTGTTTATTAAAAATTAAAAATAACAAGTTCTCACAATTGTCATTCAGTGAAAAGATTCAAATTCTGTCTAAAGGTAGGTGTGTACCTGAGTAACAACAATTAAACAGGCAAAAAAATAATGTAACTCGAAAATTTCATGTTAAAAGTAATTATGAAACGTATAACTGGTTGTGTGGTTGTGTACACACAATTAAATTATATTGTTTTCCTTGCATATTATTTAGTAATTTACATCGGGATATAGTAATCTCAAGTAACCGGAACCTTGAATATGTGAAAATTGAAGCTGACTGGTGAGTAGTTATAATATTTTAAAATATGCTTAGTTTTACTTATTAGAATTTCTTCCGCCGCGACGATCGATCGCTGTTTTATCTGCGTTGCCGTAGAAGATGTACATGAATAGTAGTACATCTAAGACTTGCTCTGTTGGCATGGTTTCGACTTAGAGATCCGTCGCTTGGCTGTAGCTATGCTAAAAATCTATAAAGGAAAAAGTTTTTGTGACCGAGTACTTCGCCGCATACCCAGTGTCATAATCCTGTGCACGCCACTGCCTGATGGTAAGCGATTACCGCCGGCCATGGGCACTCGCAACACATGAGGAGATGAACTTGTAACTCTTCAGGTGTTGCGCACTAACACAGGTCCTTAAAATCCCCAAGCATTATTTTACGCCGGTTTTCTGTAAGTACGTGGTATTTATCCGGTAAGCCGGCCCATTCGTGCCGAAGCATGGATCTCCCACGTGGATAGGTTTGTATGGGCATAATGTTCCTACATAATGGTAGGTGACTTCTAGGTATATTATAAACAAAAAGGCAACCTTTAATGACTGATCACACACATCATCACACAAAACCACTGAACTGATTGCGCTGAAAAATACATAGATATTACGAGAAGGCCATTAGGTAGGAATTTTCTTAAAGATAACCTAAATTCAGAGAGACTAGCGGATGTGTAGTATTTAAATGCTATTTACTAAGTTTTTCTAAGTATCACACCGGACGCGGCTTGGAAAATATGGACAGAGGAAGTTTGCCGACAAAGTTTAGATGCTTCGTTTTACAAAAATGGCGTTTCTCGGAAACAGGTGGAAAAGCGATAGGGTGCCCATTACATGTAACGAGCGATAATACAATTTAAAGTGCACGCAATAGAATATATTTTCGCGTGTGTTCGGTTTTGCAATTTCAAGACCACCGACACGGGTTTGTGGGCGGTCTCGGAACAAATAAATGTCATAGAATAATAATTAAAAGTTGCATTTTTTATGTCACAACAGCTCATAATGCATGTCCTAACATTGACTGGGCCTTGTTAATCAAAATATAGATCATACATCATTATCTTATTTCAGAATCATAAGTGGAAGGGAAGAATGGAAGGTTGTTATGTATGAACACACGGCTATGGGCCAGTTCACACCGCAACGTTACGAGACGCGACGCGGCGCTGCATTTTTAAGATAGCTATTGAAAATTGAACTGTATAATACAAATAGATAAGATACACGTTTCTTAAGATATTAGTCATATGCATATTAGGCACATGCGCTGTGTAGCGCGGTATTATAAAATAAAGTGTTGCATATTAAAGTAGTTTAAAAAAAGTATATAATGTCAATGTCTTATTGACAAATGTCACATGCAAAGCCTATCGAGATAGAATAGTTTTGTTAGCCAAAAGGCTATGTATAGTGTTATCGGCGTATCTGTGAACCAAGACGGCGATCTCAAAACATTTAGTAAAAGCTACCAAAGCATGATAACATTTACAACTTTTCTAAAGAGTATTTAAGACCGCTGCATACCTAACGATTTAACGAAGTAAGCCACACTGTGCAGTTTATCCATCGTATGCCCGACAAATCGTAGCGAATTATCGTAACGATTTGCCATACACACCATCGATAAAACTGTACAGTTCAGCGTACACCATTAAATCGTTACAATAGAACGTTAGGTATGTAGCAGACATTACAGGCTATCAAACAAAATTAGGGGTGTCAACCAACACCGACTGCTAATATAGGTACCTACTCTCATTCCGTGGGTATTGTGTTAACTCGATCTGAGTGCTAAAGGTGAAACCGCACTAGGCGTAACTACGAGGCAGCGGATCTACGCGACTCGGCATTGCGCGAAAAAGTTGACTAACTCACCAACTTTGACGCGCCGTGGCGTGTCGCGTAGTACCGCTGCCGCGTAGTGCGGTATAGGGAGCGGCGCGACACTTCACAGTTTAACAACTTGACAAATGGAGTGTATTCCGAAATGTAACCCCGCATACTGAGAAAATTTTATTGTATTATTTATATTCGCAATAATGACATCCTAACAATATCAACAATTATTTATTAAGTTAATTTATTAACTTTTTAAGTAGACGTCAAGATTTCGGACCGAATAATCAGTATGGTGTCGATTCATGATGTCATTAGCACTGGCCTGTATGCTGGGTTATATTACGAAATACACCCATGACAAGTCCTTACAAGTTTGTTTTGGTGGGAAAACCTCCATCATGCTCAGATGTTGCCGAAATACTGAGCAACTTTTGCCACGTACTGTCGCTGAGGTGTCGCTCTAGTGCGTACGACGCGGCACGACACTTCTATAGTTAGAAGTGTCGTGCCGCGTCACGTCGCTCCGCTGCCGTGTAGTTACGCTAAGTGCGGCCTGACCTTAAGTATGAATTTTTATTTTCGCATTCGATCGTGACTGCGTTTTGCGTTTACTAGGAATTTGTATGTGATTTGACCTAGTTGTCGCGTTTACGACTAGGTGGCGCTGTACAAATCACATACAAATTTCTAGTAAACGCCAAACGCGCTTACGATCGAATGCGAAAATAAATACTCACACTTACCATACAGAGACAAAATTTGATATCTGCTATCTTTTTGCAGAATACTTAGAAACTTTAGTCAAAGGTTTTGACCATTTTCTAGCAAACAAAAATTATAAAGAAACCAATAGCACAGATTACCTCTTACCAGTAACAAACGTAAAAATCGTATCGTAATATAATTTTATTGGTATAGTTTTATCACGGTTCCCGTAGAATTTACCGTTGGCAACATCTAGAGGTAACCCTATAATAATAGGTAGTCAAATTTCTTCTTAGACTGTAAACGCGCGACGCGGCGCTGCATTTTTAAGGTAGCTATTCAAAATTGAACTTTATTCACTACACAAGAAGATACGCGTCTCATTGGAAGAGTTAGAATGTGAAGTCAATGTCGAAGGCGCCCATGAATAAAGTTCAATTTGGAACAGCTTAAGTATGCAGCGTCGCAGTGTAATTTGACGCTTAGTGGAAAATTTTGCCAAATACACTAAAGAAAACTTTGGCAACCCTGAACCTTGAGCAGGAGTTTTCCTTTACATTGTTTGAACAAGATATACCTAATAGGGAAAGTACTATTATCTGCCGTCAAATAATGCTTAAGATAAGTATTTGTAAGTCAGTACACACCTTTTTATGACTGTCATAATAGATTTCTTTTTGCTTCATAGATAATATTATAGATACTACTTGAACGACAAGCCTTAATGTAGAAAATTACTGGAAACGTCCAGAAACGTTATCTATTCACTAGATGTAGTCCGCGACTTTGTGCGCGCGAAAACAAATCCCGGGACTGTACATTTTGCCGCGATGAAGTAGCCAATGTCCTTTCCCATGGTCTACTGTAGGTCTGCTTCAAATTTCATCAAAGTCGGTCCAGTAGTTTCGGAGTTTATTCAATGTAAGCTAACAAACATACCTACAAACTTATCTTTCCTCTTTATTATATTAGTGTAGGTGATAGGACAAGTGGGGCATAAGTATCAACTCTGTTTTTCTTACTGGGTTAAGAGGAACATTTTGAATAGCACCGGCCTGGCCTCTGCGGCTCAGTGATTATCGCGTCGGCGCTCAAGCCGTAGGTCGCGGCTTCGAATCTCGCCGAGGGAACAAAAAAATGTTTCAATGTTCCTGGGTCATGGATGTGAAATTAAATATGCTTATATCAGGGTCATTACATATGAAATTGGCGTTTTGGTGGAACATAAAGTCGTTTTTTTAAACATAATATATTTATTTAATCAAAGTATATACCATTGCTATCTATGCAATTTTGCCATCTCATAGGTAGTTCATTGATTCCTTTACTAAAAAAACCATTCGGACAGGAATCAATAAAATCTTTGAAGGCGCTTTGGACTGCTCCATCGGAGTTGAATTTTTTCCCTTGCAAGAAGTTATCCAAATTTCGAAAAAAATGGTAATCTGTTGGAGCAAGGTCCAGGGAGTACGGTGGATGTCTTAGACATTCCAATTGAAGCTCCTCTAATTGGTAGCCGTCTGTTGTGAAGTGTGTGGTCTAGCGTTATCTTGAAGCAGCAGTGCCCTAGAGCGAATAACCAACTTCGGTTGTTTAGCAGCTAGCTTTTCCATCTTGATTTGCAGTTGCTGGCAATAGACATCTGCCGTAATCATCTGGCCAGATTTAAGAAAGCTGTAGTGAACGACACCGGCACTAGTCCACCTAACGCTCACAAGTAACTTTTTTTGAGTCAATTTTCGCTTGGGGCAAGCTTTGGCTGGTTCGTCAGGGTTCAGCCATTGCGATGAGAGTATTTCCGATTATCGTACAGGATCCACTTTTCATCTCAGGTAATGATTCGATTAAAAATCCCTTCATTATTGTGCCGGTTGAGTAATATAACGCAGCAGTCGACGCGCGTTTGTCGGTTTGTTGCACTCAATTCATGAGGTACCCACCTTTCAAGCTTTTTCACCTTTCCAATTTGCTTCAAGTGGATTAAAACAGTCTTATCACTAATACCGCAGCCTGCAGCTAACTCGGACGTGGTTTGCGATGGATTCGCTTCCACAATAGCCTTCAATTCTTCATTATCAACTTTGGTCTCCGGCCGTCCACGGGGCTTGTTCTGCAGGTCGAAATTTCCAGAATAAAAACGTTGCATTACATTGCAACGACATATTTCCTCTTGTGATAGATGAATTTTATTTCTTACCTCTCGTGATAGATGAATTTTATTTCCCACCCCTCGTGATAGATTACTTTTATTTCCCACCTCTCGTGATAGATGAATATTCATTCCAGAATTCCAGATACGCGAACGAAGTCACGGGCTCACGGGCGATCTTGTAATTGACATAGACCTAGAGAGATGATGATACAGCTACAGGCATAGATTGAATATCTATACAAATCTATACATACAAATAAATAAAAGTGTCTGTCAAATGTGTCTGTTTGTAATTTCATATAAACTGTTTTGTACTAAATTCATATTATGATAATTAGTATTTATGGTACTTACAATATATATACTTTTTTTAATGTTTGTCCGTTTGTTCCGGCTTATCTCTGAAAGCACCGGCTAGTCCTTCTTCTGTTATATATGTGACAGTTTGTGAGGATTAATAGATGTATGACTGGATAGATACATGGATGTTTATAACTCTTTCACGCAAAAACAACTCAACGGATTTTGATGAAATTTTGGTATGGTAGTAGTTAAGTCTTTGAATTAAAAAATAGGCTACTTTTTATCCCGAAATAGTACAGTGTTCCCGTGGGATACTGTATATGGGACGGAGCCGCGGTGTGGCCGCGGGCACAAGCTAGTTTAATATAAAGTTGAAAGCGGAATTATGTGTATTGTGCTCGCGTCCCTCCCATTCTCCGTATCGAGAATTCGAGAAGACACAATAAACACAATGTCCTATTATACAGGCGGCACGCTTTAACGTCATACAGGCAGTATGACGGCGCGTTATAGTGTGCTGTTTTTTAGGATTCCGTAGTAACTACAAGGAACCCTTATAGTTTCGATTTGTCCGTCCGTCTGTCTGTCCTCCCTTGATAACTTCGGTTATGAATATAAATAGACAATATTTATTGTACAATTATACACATTGCATATAGACTTCATTTTCGGCATCATATTATAATAATCATAATTTTGTATTTTAAGGGTAGGGTACATGTGAAGTGGCATCTCCACTTCACATGTACCCTACCCTTAAAATTAAATTAGTTATGCGTAACCCTGAATCCAAAAGTACTGAACAGAACTCATCAGTCTTTAAAGATACGCGTTTGGAAATTTCGACATTTATTAAAGAACTGCAAGCATATGCCATTATGTAACTTACAGTAATCATCATCATTATCTATACAATACCCAATGGAATACTTGGCGCGTATTCAATTATACATTCGATAGTTTATTTTAAAAGTTCTTAAAATGTGTTAATAATAACATAACAAATATGACTCACTGCCTTTGGAAATTCGTCGCGCTGATTCAATTTTATATTTTTAAAAATAAATTAAAACAATATTTTCTTAATAAGCTCTAAATTTGTTTCTGTTGTTATTGTTTATAATATGTTTTATTATGTTTAAATTTAATGAAGCTTCCTTAGTTTGTACACCTACACTATCTTTTCATTTTCTATGACCGATCTCATAAACAAAAGGTTGGCTGGAGGAGATTGCTTATTAGCAATGAGTTCGTATATCTTTTATACTTTTTTATATCATTTCATGTAAAATTTATTGTAATTTTTTTTTAATTTTGTAGTTTCTGGTGTGCAATAAAGTGTCATTGTATTATATTGTATTGTATGACTAAAAAGGGAAAAAATATAATTTTTAAACAAAAAATTAAACCGACTTCCAAAGTAAAAATACACAAAAAAGTATGAAATAAATCTTATTTTCAAAATAATTCCCCTTTTGAATTCGGCTAAAATTTTAACTATTTCTCTTCATAATTTTGAAGTCGGTACCAGCCAACTCAAACGTGACCTCTACAAAATCACGAGCTCTATAACATCATTATTAAATTTACTTTTTTGTGAATTTTTACTTTTGAAGTCGGTTTAATTTTTTGTTTAAAAATAATAATAAAATAGGGTTCCGTTTCCGTTAGTGATACGCAAACAAAGTAGCGGGCACCAGCTAGTTAATATCTTGGCTCCTTTATACTTAAAAAACCAAAGCCCATAACATAAAGGTTAGGTAACGTCCGCGCTAAGTTTCAGACTGTCTGTCTGTTCTGTTCATGGCCCGGGGCTGCACAGCGTGGGAAAGCAGCTCCAGCTATAATCTCTTAAGCTCGTAATTGCGCATTGATAGTATATTTATTAAAATACCTATAATGCTATGCCGGAATATCTCCACATTTATTGCGAATTGTGGAAATAGAGTTCTTTTATTACAATGTTTTATACCCTCTTTATAGCTACAGCTTTTGCCCGCGGCTTCGCCCGCGTAAATACAGTATTCCACGGTAACCTTATATTTTTCTGCGATAAAAAGTAGCCTATATGCCTCCTCGTGGTCTACTTTATATATGTGCCAAATTTCATGATGATCGGTTTAGTAGTTTTTACGTGAAATCGTAACAACCAAACAAACAAACTCACATTCACATTTACATTTATTATATTAATAAGTATTGGCACAGAGTAGAAAATATATATACTTACGTACAGAGGAACAGCTTTCGTAGAACGATCCAAATTTCAAAATGTTGGCGTCCCCCTCAACGGCCCACGATTTATCCACACAATCGTGGACACACCGTTTGCTTGTAGTAGTGCAATCAAATCAATAGCTAACTATGTAGCTGTTTATCTACTCCTCTTTAATCTGTGCCACTGGTATGCTGCGCTTGCATTTTGAGCTCTACAATTTGGATAATTTTTTTAAATACAATCAAAGTGTTTTATGTAAATCACATTTTTGTTGAAAGCCTTAACACGTGAACAAAGCCTTAACATTAAGTCTTAGATATAATAAATTAATAAGTAATGTCATATTAGTTGCGTTGGGTTCCTATAACACCATTCCTATCGGCTTCACTAACCACTTACCTTTTGAAGACCCTCATCCAAATCCCAAACAGGCTAAGGCTTCCCTATGAAGAAGATTATTCCCTATATTCCCTTCGCCACTGTGTCATATATACATTATACATTTCTATTTAAAACATTTCTAAACACAACATTCTTCAAACCCAAGCATTCATATCAAAGGGCTCCAAAAGTCAATTATATAGAGCTCTATACATAATCGTATCGGCGATCAAGTGAGGACAATACCCTGACATCGGTGGGCCGGGCCTATCTACATATCTTAATTAGTGGGCCCTTAGCCCTCACAGCGAGCCCTTTGCACATCCTGTATAAGCGTGACGCATATTTGTATAGACGCCAAAACACCTTTTATATCTATACAAAAAAAATCCAAGGCTCTTTTTGTTATTTCAAATTAACAGCTTTGCACTAAATGCATATGATAGTATGTGCCTGTTTGTCCGTCTGTCTGTCTATTAGTTCCAGCTAATCTCTGAAATTCCCGGACTAATTTCAACCGGACTTCCACTGGCAGAACGCTGATGTTATAAGCAGTAACGTAGGCCACTTTTATCTTGAGGTTCCGTTCCCATTAATACGCACACGAAACGAAGTTACGGTACCTTGTACTATTATCTATTCTGTGGTTACGGGCACCAGCTAGTTGAAACTATAGTGGCTTTCTTAAAAACGCCATCGGTCAGCATACGCCATATATAGGGTCATAAAACAAAACACACAATTGTTAGCTAATACTTTTTTTGTAAAAAAGAAAAGTGTCTAGTGAATAATATGAAAATGTAAATAAGCCATAAAAATCCGTGCTATTATATTATATATTGTACGTTCAAATTACAGACAGATATTAAAAAATGCTACAAAATATAAATAAAAAACACTTTTCTGTCTTAATACGGTTGAAATCAAATTTTTTACCATATTGATGTTGTTTATACATTGAAATTGACATATAAACTATAAAAACTCAAGTGGTCGCTGCCAATTAAAATGGTACCAGCAGCGGCCATAAAACAAGTCAATAAATAAAACACTAAGAGATTTATACTGGGAATTACATAAACATAAAACTGTCCCAAACCTGACCCCCCACTGGACGCATTTAGGCTAGTTAATGTGCCCGACTTCGCTCGCTTCTGTAGATCACAGATGACGGAACACACACAGTCTAATATATCAAGAACTTATAAGTCAACGCCGAATTCTCAAACGCTTTTTAAATTAAAAGACTCTATTCCCTTCATTCATAACCTTTTGAAAGGGGTCAACTTTTCCACCTATTATACCAAAAATATTATCTAGACTAACCTACTAGGTACGAAGTGAATAGTAAAATATAAGTTGCCTGAGTGGTGGAGGAGATGCAGAGGATGGGCAAATGAATAGTCGTTCCTGAGTCCTGATGGGTATCTGAGTATCAGGACTCTGGACTGCCCACGAATATACGGGCCGCGAGTACATAAAAGAGTGAAATCTACATTAATTATAAAACTGAAAGAATAAGGCATAATAATAAAAAGGTACTGAACTAGAATAAAACGTAGGTAAGTGAGACAATGAAAATAATGGAAAAACCCCAGAAGAGACCCCTAAATCTTTGGTTAATTTCACTTTATATTTTGTTATTTATGTGATAACAATAAATATATTCTATTGTTAATGTATTTGACTTTATAAATCTACACAAAAACAGATGTTATAAGTAGTCACAGTTTAGGGTTGTCGCCTGTTGTAAATTATATTGATTATTTTATATTGAGTTTTGAGCTTAACCATTTATCTTCATCTTAGCCATCTCTGATATTTATGCGGTATAAGTAATATAACTCGTTGTAAATAAATATTATATACTTCCTAAAAACTGTATAAATACTTTTAAACAAAAAAAACTGAATATAAAAATAATGTGACAGAAAATTTCACGAATTTTCCCCTAAGATATTAATATTATGAGGTGGATCGGTACCCACCTCATAATATTACCTACGTGGCTACCTACCGGCTTACCTACGCACTTAATCTCAAACCTATTTTACTTGGGGGTAGGCACACAATCTAACCTAAGCTCCTGAGCACAGAAGATTAAATGAGACTTATCAAGTCGGAATTACTAAATACACTACTTAAACCGAGTCGGAAAAATTAAGGGAAATTTGCAAACTCTCGTTATAATTAAGAAAATGTTCCTGAAAAATTACATTTTTAATTCGCGCCATCCCTGCCACACATCAACATGTCTTCATATTTAATTATAAACTTAATATCATAACGTTAGAGTTTATATTAAAATATGGATTAATTCCGATCTAGCAGCCATAAAATGTAGAACGCGCGGCGTCCAACTGTGCTGGTGTAAACTTCTGTGCATATAAGATTCAGCGAGGTGCCCTGTTGTTTTATTGCGGTACACCTTGAATATTAAAGTGCAGAAGTGTGCTAAAACAGTTCAGTCGTCGCCTACGGAGTGTTTTGATCGTCGAAATATATTCGATCATCATCATCAGCAAATTGTGCGCAGGGCGAGATTTTTGCAATTTTCTCGGAGCGAACTCTGTGAGTTCTGACTGACTGGCCTTAGAATTGTTATATTTCAGTTTTTCAACGATTACTAAATATTTAAATATATAAAAAGTGCCTTAAACTCTTGATCGATCTTCTAATGAACACTGATGAAGCTATTGTCGCTACTCATCACTCCACGCAACTCAATCTATCATTGGGGTTCGCAGGAACAATTGACAACTACGTATTCGTAACGTTATCGAAAGAGGATTGTATGAAAATTATGTGAGCGTCCATACAACTGAAATTCGGTAACGTTACGATTACGTAGTTGTCAGTTGTTCCCGCTTGGGCTACTCACACAACATAACGTTGAACGCGAAGTCTATCTGCCAACTGATTTAAGTAACACTTATCTTCTGTAGTCGAAACTATGATCAAACTCCAAATTTCTGTAACCTGTAGCTATCGGAAACTTTCCAACTACCACTAACTTACATTGGAAATGTAGAAAAGAAAAAGTCCACCTTTCAAGAACATCTTTAAGTAAAGCCTTAAAACACCATAAGCAGCGCACAATTCACACCGAACAAATTGATTTATAAATGCACTTTATAAGTCACGATGAAAAAACTGTTGCCCACCCAGCGGTTACAATGCACAATAATTCGTACGGCCCACGCACATCGACACATTCAATTAAACTAAATAGCTTTTTTTTATTTCAAATTATTCGACGACATGCGATTTTATTCCCAAAAAAAGTGACCTTAATCTTCTCTTCTGACTTGTAAGAATGAATTAAAACTGCTGTAACGAGTGCTGAAATACCCTTGCGTACTAATGTACGCTGTAGCTTAATAGCTAGACATACACGTAAGGGTGTACCTGATAGGTTTGTCTGCACAGTTATAGCTGTTAAGTAAGCTTGAGCCTATACTGTACGGAAACCTGCAGTCGTGCAACATACACGCTCCGGTTTACCTGTACAGGCAAACCTATCAGGTATGCCGTTACGTAAATGGCTAGCATTCGATACAAGTAAATTTTTAATAAATCTAATGCTAGTGATACAACGATATACAGTGATACAAGTAACGATATACCTGACAGGTTTGCCTGTACAGGTACACATGTGCACACGTTACGTGTCGCTTTAGAATGATATAACATTTTGAAGTGGACATAAAATTGCGAATACCAACGTTCTCCTGAATACATACTAACATATTATCTCCTTTCCGTCAGCATAATATTATGTAGTATATCTAATTCCAAAAGAATAAAGCAGAAACTCTATAATAATATTTTAGTCTCTACATTATTCGAAAGCTATTACAGAATCTTTGTCTTTCTCGAATCTTGTCAGAAATGTCTTAGTCCATTATAGCCCACAATATCTAAGCCAGACCAGATGTTGTAATCTGAAGAACCAGGCAGGTGCAGGCATTTGGGATCATTATTGGGAATTGGGATGTATTTATTATATAAAGCATAATAACGTAGGAAACAAAACGGTCTTCGTGGCTTCCATCCAAATATTATCCTTATTATTTTTTTATTGAACATTACTTTTTGAAGTCTGCTTCGTAATCCTTTAGAGCCAGTACCTGATGTGGGTAATCTCTTGGACATCTGTTTCTGATTGATGCTTCTATTTTAAAGCTACGATGTTGTCAGACCGTTTTTTTTTAATCGGCTACCAGCTACTAAGAATGAAATTGGATTTTCTCACTCTGAGTCAATATGTCAAGCTTAGAGTCTATTGACACGACTACAGACTAGTCAAGACCGAAAAGACTGTATCAACTGGAACCCTTGATTGCACCACCCACTTAATCTCAAGGGCCTAAAAGGCAGACCGCCTACTTCCTAAGTGGGTACTAAATAGAAAGGAAACAATCGAAATGTTATACGAAGATGGTGTGCGGTCTCAAGTCGATATTATCATTCAGTGCACAGGAATGTATCAATAATGTGAACATTGTGATAACATTGGGGCGTCGCGCCATCAGACTACATCGCATTTGCATCCCAAACGACGCGTCGCCGCAGAAACCGACTCAATCGATCGCTAAAAAAATCTCAAAGCATTATGCTCGCCACGTACCCGAACCTTAAAAAAAGAACACGCTGTATATACATGTACCAGACAAACGGAATTAAGCCTTGTAACTTTATCTTAAGGTTTAATTTAGCTTGGTTTATATTTGAGATACGTCATATTGTGATTATATAATCCGACAATAATACGTGCGCTGGGCCGGCGCGCGCGCCGCCTGATCTGACCACTACTGTGCATTTCCCACGGGTTGCGTATTCACCTCTCTCCGTCACTCTGTATAGCGCTTTCCCTCTCGCACCCGATGAACAGCCGCACTTTCGTTAAACGAAGCACACCCACACACAGTGGTATTTCAGATTGTTCCTAGGTAGACCGACATAGATTAGCCATGCCAGACCATAGGTTACCTAGATCAGGTGGGTGGAAGACAATAAATGGCGAATACACCTTCATTCTTTGCGATTAAACTAGTTGTAGGTACTTGGTAGATGGTATCTATATACAATGTAAATGTAGAGCGCGCCTTGTATTAATAATAAATAATTATTATCTTGGGTAGTATCGTTTACCTATTAAAAGAATGCTAACTATCTCTACAGTAAATATACATACATGCTTACCTTAAGATGATTAGCTAAGGTATAAGGATTTATTTTAAATTCTTAGATAATAATTATTATGTATTTTATTTCGGATCGGTTACAGTACTGCCAGGAGGCACCTACTCACAGAAATATTTTTAAAATGTCCAGTTTCTAAAACTTTGCAATGACTCGCATGAGCAATTTATGGTTCGTTTGTTATTTTATGCTACACTTTTGCTGTAACAATGCCAAGCCGGCTGATTTTATGCCGACAAAATGTACGATTCACGTGGTATAAGGTCCCATACTATGTTCGTTCTATGAAAATTAAGTGACAGGAAAAAAGTTACAATTTACAAAGTTCGTTTACCCACAACGCAAATTATAGTAAGTAATTTTGACCGTCAGAGCCTTTAGCCAAGATGCCTTCGCTAATTACGATGACGAAGTTCGAAATAAAAAATGTATGGTATCGAAGTATCGCGCTATGTCACTTAGCGAACGTTATGTCAATCCCATAATATATTTTTAATTTCGAAGATCGTCATTGTAATTAACGATTGCATATTGACTCAGCCCTTTGATGACATTCGAACTCCAATAGTGTCTTACGATTAGCTTGCGCCGCTCGTTTTCGTACGTAGCAGCGCGGTGATGCGTGTGCTGACACTTGACACGCGCGCATATTGTGTCAAACGTGGCCGCGGGCGAAACTTCCATTGCAGGGCTCGTCAACCTTTGACAAACCATCAAATTAGTGAAGTCTGGAGAGAAGCATTCGTGCGGTATCTGTCGCTTTTTAGGATTATAATTATGAATATAAATAGATGAAATTTGGTATAGTTATAGATTTCTGTGCCGATTACAGTTTTCATCATCGTAAAATTAAATTATTAAATTAAAATCTGGTCCCGTGGCAAGTTCTCGAAGAACTTGTGTTACGGGCACCAGACAACGGATTTTTATTTTATTTTTTTTTTTATTTTTTTTTTATAACAGCTAAGAGGCAAACGAGCAAGACGGGTCACCTGATGGTGAGTGATTCACCGCCGCCCACGGTCACCAGCGACGCCAGTGCGTTGCCTACCCTTCAGGTAAGAATATGCTCTTTTCTTGAATAACCCGATGTCGCAGTTGTTGGGGAAGACCGCTGATGGCAACGAATTCCAGAGATTTACTGTGCGTGGCAGAAAACTGTTTTTAAAACGCATTGTAGTGGAACGCCAACCATCCAGATGGTGCGGATGATAGTTCCGGCGAGACGATCGGTTGCGGAAATCAGCGGCTTCTATTAAATTAAACAACTCCTCAGAACACTCCCCATTGTAAATTCTGTAAAGTATGCATAGGGAAGATAGATCCCTACCCAGTGCCAAAGGATCTAGCCGATCGGCCAGTTCAGGATCGTCGACAATCCGAGATGCCCTACGTTGGATTCGGTCAAATGGAGATAGCTGATAACCCGGAGCCCCGGCCCAAAGGTGGCAACAATACTCCATGTGAGGCCGCACCTGCGCCTTATACAGCTTAAGGCGGTGAGCCGGCTTGAAGTACTGTTTGGCCCTGTTGAGTATTCCAATTCCAGTCATATTTAATACTTTTATATTATACAAATATTAAAGTTTCTTTTTATATTATAGATACACATATTTAATACATATCCATGACCCAGGAACACCGAAAAACTTTTTGTTCCTTCGGCGGGATTCGAACCCGCGATTTAAGGCGTTTTTTTATCCGATTTCAATACTCTCCGGTCGTCGCGATACCACCTTGTCGCCTACAAAATCAATATGGGTCTTGACGCTCGTGGTCATCGCCGTTATCACTCAGGAACACGGAACACCTAATAAGATCTTACCAATATCCATGAATTGTTAATTTCCATAGCAAAAAAAGGTTTGGAATCCCCGTCTTATTTAGGCGAAATATTTCGGAAAAGAAACGTTTAGTCCAAACTCCAAACGCGCCGGATGTAATTGCTGCTATTTCTCTGTCAAAGAGATGATCAACAATTAGGGGGTCTAAAAAGGCCACTTTAGGTGTTTCATATATTTTTTTTCAACTTATATTATGTGCGCCATTTCACGCATTTCTATTGAAAACTGTAAAAATTGATGTTTTCTAATATGATGAAATCAGATGAATCATGTAGCCAATTTACCATTTCACGATTTTTATATGGAAAAAAATATATGAAATATCTTAAGTGGCCTTTTTAGACCCCCAGAAATTGGGTCGATCAAGACAATTTGAATACCTAAGACTTGGCAGGGGCACTCCCGTGCCCTTGGAGCATAAAACCAATTTAATGCTCTAAGCCCGTGCCCATTCAAGTCTGTTATTTCGTGTTTGTTACTCTATGCCTATGGGTGGATAATATTGGTCTTTAATAAAACTACGGCATAAGGCACTTAATTATTTATTTTTAACATTTTCTCGTAACAGTAGCCTATACAAAATTAGTTACTTTTTATTCAATAACCAATAATTTTACATACTTACCTAAATAGACAACTAAAACTTACCAGACAATAAGATAATATGTAATTATCTCCTTATATAATTATTATCAATATCTACTTATCTTAACCACATTAAGGTGGTAACCCCCCCCCCAGGCTACTTGACTTAGCTTTTATTTATGTCCTAAACGCTTAATAATCGTTTCATTACACACAAAAAAATAATACCACATTATTTTGAAACCTAAAAACCTACAAAAAAATATTTTAAAAATACACCTTTTAAAAACCGCCGAAAACACTATTCGCCATGTTGGTTGATAGATTATCTGTGCTGTGACGTCATACTAGTACTATTTATAATCTGTGCTATAAGTTACGTATATTACGTTCCGTTTGACGTTTTGACTTGTATAACTTTTTAAGATGTCATGAACATTTACAGAAAAGTTCCGTTTCGCTACTACATATGTGTTTAGTGTGTTTGTATCGTCACATCCTTGCCGGAAGTTACTTCGAGGTGTTTTCATCAGTGGAAATTAAAAAACAAAAATACATATTTTTAAATCAACTTTATTTATCAATCTTAAGTTTTTAAATTATGATATCGCTAGAATATGTTTTCCTAAGCCAAGTACTAAAGAAAATACTCCTTCAATGTATGAAATTAAATATGAGTCAAGTAGCCTATTATGAAACACGATTTATGACTGTTATAATATAGATTATAAAACATGAGGTATTTTAGTCAAGTAAGACTAAATTTAGATACTACTTTGGGACTAGTTTTCAGATTTCACGTTATCATGAGGTAGACCATTTCCTACACCTACTCGAATTGAGAAAATATTAATTTAAAATTTTGACTTAGAGTAATGGAATCAATGATATTTTATACTATAGATACATTCATAGTAATTTGCGTATTAAATCTGTTCCGAGCAATCGAAAACTGCAACTTTGACAAGTTTTACTGATAAGTAAAACGAAAGATGCGTAAAAGCACGGAACTGAAAGAGATGGCTATAATTTCAATGATTGCACTTCAAATGTTTTCTCACTCTCTCTCTCTCTATCTGAATATGGCGTCTTTGCGTCAGTTATTAGATTATTTGGAAAAATAATTGAAATATACTAAATAATCTAAGTATATTACATAAATACATATACATGCATACTCACATGTGGTACGAGGTTCCTTGTATTTTGTTTACTTTGGAGTCATAATTAGTACACTTCCGAAACACACACGATGGCATTTTTTATTTATTTTGGTAAGTAACACGAGAACCTATGCTACGTCACGCTCGTGATTGTGCTCGACGCAGACCAACTAGAAGACGTCACAATTGGGACGTATTTTAGTCTTCACAACGCGCGCGCGTATAACATATCTGCCTCTTGTATTATTAAATATCATTGAATGGAATGATAAAAGTGTGTTAAATGCATATAAAAATAAGATTTTCAGAACGTTCAAAGTTAGGATTCTATTATAGTAAGTATTATATTTGTTGAGTTAGCACCAAACATTAATTATGTAAAGAGCTGTATCATGAATTCAGTGAAAGATAGCAATCAAAGCAGATCCTGCGCTAAGGGCCTGTTTCACAATCTATTGATAAGTGTCAAATAGCTTAGTCACATGTTTTGTCTCTGTCACTCGATATAAAGGAAGCAGCTTATAATATAATCCGACACTTGAAGATTGTGAAACAGGCCCTAAAGACTATGTCACCAGAATCCAACTCATCATCAGAATTGGACTTTGGAGAGCGCTTGCTAAGTCCCATTTTTAGCATGTTGGTTAAGTTTTGCATGCCAGCAGTTTTCTGTGGTTTTTTAAGAAACAAACAAAAATAAAGAAAAATAATGGTAATATTTTACACAGCCTCATAATAGCACTTATTAAGAGGTACATTAAACAATTGAGTCTATTACAAAGTATTTTTAAGAAACTTATAATTATGTCCTTAATATTTAAATATAATAGTTAAAAATCTTAGTGCCGTTACTCACTAAGGCACCAATGTTGATAATGTACGCAACATTCATTAAATTATATTAACTATGCTCAGAGTCTCTCTACGTGATAGGATCAGAAATGAGGAAATCAGTAGCAGAAACAAAGTTACCGACATAGTAAAGCGTATTCGCAAGAATTACCAAGAAGTTGAAGTGGCAATGGGCTATACTAGGGGTCGGCAACTCTGGATGTGGAGATGCGGCTTTTTAGTACTATACGCAAATAATAGGTTAGGGAAAAAGATATCCATTATTTATTCGGAAGATGGCTGTAGTACGAGGCATGCCTTTATTTATTTAATTTATTTATTTATTAAGTTCTGTCGTTTCCATATTTCGCGGCAATTTTGAATTTGGAACTGTTCTATATTCGAATGTGTTTAAATTTTAAATCTCAAAACAGTTGAAAGTATTAGGATTAATGCTATTGTTTAGTCACAGCGTCGATTGGAATCTATCAGGTCACGTACGAAAATGAATCTTTCAAGGAAAATGTTCGTGCAATAATTTTCTATAACTTTAGAAGAGGCCTATCACGGCTTCAGTGTTTTGAAGAGCTAACATCTGTGTTCAGTGATGAAGCCCCATGTCTGCGGACTGTCGAACACTGGTATTCAGAATCCCAGCGTGGGCATACTAGTGTTAGTGACAAATCTCGCGAAGGACGCCCAAAATCCGCCTTCACTGAAGATAACATCATTACTGTGAGACAACTAATTCTCGAAGATCGTCATGTGACGTATCGAGAGATAGAGGCTCTATTAGGCATCTCAAGGACAACCATTCAGAAGATCTTGCATGAAGTGCTTGGTGTGAGAAAGCTAGTTTGCCGTTGGACACCACATCTGCTTTCCGACGATCACAAGGCTGCCCGCGTCAGATGGTGTAAGAAAACTCTGCAAAGGTTCAACAGAAGAGAGTCAAATCACGGTCTACGACATCATCAGTGGTGACGAATCTTGGATATATGCCTACGATCCTGATTCCAAACAACAATCTACAATCTGGGTATTTCAAGACGAGCCAAATCCGACTAAAGTTGTTCGTTCTCGAACCACTTCAAAGAAGATGGTGGCCACGTTCGTTGGAAAAACCGGTCATGTTGCGACTATTGCACTTGAAGATCGTATAACGGTTAACGCAGAGTGGTATACCACAGTTTGTTTACCACAAGTCATCGCCGAACTTCGAAAATTTACCTCAAAGCGACGCATCATCCTGCACCACGACAACGCTCACACAGCGCTCGTCAAACTATTGAGTATTTGAAACAGGAAAAAGTAGAAATTCTTGACCATCTTCCATACAGTCCTGACCTAAGCCCGAACGATTTCTTTACATTTCCTAAAATTAAGAAGTCTTCGTGGTCAAAGGTTGCAGTCCGGTGAAGAAGTAATCGACGCTTTCAAGTCAGCCATTTTGAACACCCCCACTTTAGAGTGGAATAAATGTTATAATAACTGGTTTAAGCGAATGGAAAAGTGTATTAAGCTACGTGGTGAATACTTTGAAAAACAATAAAAAGTACTATAAGGTTCTAGTTGTTTTTTTCATCAAACGACAAAACGTAAAAGGCGCAAGGCTCGTAGTCGATATCTCGTAAAGTATCGATCGAACAATTTCAAGTTTATGCTCGCTGTCAAGGTGACAAATTTAAACTAAAAAAAGACTGGACTGAAAAAAGATTTTTGATTGGTCCATTCTATTGTGAGTGTACCTGTAACACCTGTAGGTGTTAAAAATTAAAATCAACAAAGAGTCAATTCTGTACATTTTAAGGTTTTTATTTGATAATGGCGAAAATGCTAGCCAGGCGGCGGAAATTGTGAATAGTTGTTTATGGTGCCGATACTCGTTAAAAGTTTTAAAACAGTAGTAGTTTTAATTTTGGTTTCGTAGATTTCGTTTAGACATTTTTGATGTAAAAGATGCACATTACATTGATCGCACAGGCAGGCTCGTCGTCAAAAATGTTGGTAAAATCACAGAAATAATCGAAGTTGGCCGGCTTGTAAGTACGACTACTAAGTCGTAGCATCGCCCAGGAGCTGAAGATCGACCATAAAACAGTTTTAAACCATTTACGCAAAGTTGGATACAAAAAGAAAGCTCGATGTTCTGGTGCCGCATCTGGAATTTCACGCAAAAGTAATGGATTTTTCCCCTAGCCTAATGTTGTTTATTTTATTTAAAAAAATATATAAATTGTTCTGAATCGATGAACGAGGACAAGGCACCATTTCTATCTCTCAGCCACTTCCCAGCACCCAGAGGCGGCGTTAGGCGTGGGCGACGTGGGCCACCGCCTACGGCCTCGCGCCTTACATAACAGAATACGGTACGTACGTATACAATAAAAAAATCGTTATAAAACTATACGTGTGCTCCGTTCGCTAGCATTTAATATAATCAACATACTTTATTATTTTGTACCGACGTTCTGTTTTAGGCCGTTGATTTTATTATATTTTCCCAAGCGTAAATACAGTTTTTCGGGGTTAAAATGTAATGGCCCGTAAAATAGTAAAAACTTTGGTCGCTCTGTGATTGATTAAAAACTATTTGTACTGGGGGCCTTAGACAAAGTGGAACGTCAGAACGATTACGGAGTTCTTAGAGAATAAAATATATGGAAGTAATCACGTGATTTAGTGACCAAATGTGTCAATCCCATACATTTTTTATTACGAAATGCTTGTTTGTAATCAAAGAAGTCACCTTGACTACGCCCCCTGTTCCTTCGTGACATTAGCTCGGTTTGGCTACCACTTTACCGCCAAGTTTTGTACCAAGGATATCGCGGTTATATTTTATTTATTTTCATTTACCCTGTGACGTTCGCTTAGTTCTATTTCTTGTCGCTTGGTGGCGCCACTGTGGAGCCTTAATGAGTTAGGGCCTTCTAAACTTTCGTGCGTGTATAGAAATAATTCAATAAGCAAAACTTATTGACAAAACATAGTTAAATGAGCTGCTTTAATGTCAAGTAAAAAATATGTCTAAGAATATACAAAATAGTATCCCTTGGCAGGTCTATATTGTATCTACTACACTTGGCAGGTCGAGTGTTTCTTACATTATATATTCTTACGATAATTGTTAACTAATCTTGAAGTAAGTAATAATTTTTTTTCATTTCGCGAAAACATCCGAATATATTATGAGGAAAGCACAGAATTATTTTGTAAAAGCATTTTGAAGTAAACGCACAGAGAAAAAAAAGTAGAGAAATTTTACTTAACAAAAAATATTAAAGTACCTTCGGTGTGTGTGATAGTTCATACAAACTGTATTGCAAGTAATTTTATCTTTACATAAAATAGTATATTGTCTTCACCGTCTGAGATGCCCCTTACAATTTAGAGCTTGACAAAAAGAAAGAAACTTGCCTTTGCAAGGCAAGTTTTTCTTTCTACTATTATTGCAAACTATTATTATTAAACTTCCAAGTTTTGTAATAAAACACCTGTACCACGTATGACAGTATATACCTTATCCGAAGGTACGTAGTTACAGGGTGTGTTGTAGAACATACTCAATCCGGTAATATTGTGACTTTTGAAAAAATTACAAATCAGCGAATATATTCTTATGCAAAAACGGTGCAATATCATCCATATACAGTGGATGTTCAAATAATTCCTCTTCACCCCCGAACCTCCCTTTACCGGATCGACTATGTTACAACTTTTACCTCAGGGTAGAACCTTAATATACAATATTATATGGTAGGTATTTAGTATGTACAACGTAACACGTATTTATTATTAAAGCGAAACGAGTATAATATTATGTCTTAGTTATTGTCAGTCTTTATTGAAGTAATGAATGAATGAATATTTATTAGTTTCTCCACAAAGGCTAAAGTACAACTAAAGTACAATATTTTGTCTTATACAATAACACAATATAACCCTCGTGAGAGACTTGGTATCCGTGTTAGTAAGTAGTAAATGACAAACGACCGAAAATACTTTGAGCTCTAACTAAAAAGTAACAGTGATAGTGTATTTTATGTACAAAATGTAAAGAATGTAAAGAAAATTACTTTAATTTTTTTCAGCATTGAATAAATCTTTCGAAATAAACCTACTTTTAAGGATTAATTTTAATGATTATGTGTATTGGCGACCATGCAAAATGGCTAAATCTAATTGGTTATTCTGAACACAGCTTAGGATTCATTGGTCAATGTTGACATTTGTACGCATGATTATAAGCCTCCTTAACGCGAATACCCTACTCCACGTGACCAACGGCGTTCGTAAAACAGCGCGACAAACCGAGAGTTAACAGAAATAATTACGTGAATTGGGCTTCTAGTGTCTATTGTGACTACTCCAAACTATTACACACAATCTGTACGCAAAATTTAATTGAAATATTGTGTTAAGTAGTTGACGAGTCAAAGACTCACAAACAAATTAGAGTTTGATAATATTATAAATGTGAAAGTTTGTGAGGATAGACATATGATGTTTGTTACTCTTTCACTCAAAAGCTACTTAATTATTTCAGTGAAAATTTACAATCATTCACCTCAAAAGTACAAGCCAATGAACTACAGTATTATAAAGTGGTGGCTCGGAGAATACAGTATAAAACATATTATTACGGATGAAAATGCTTAAGTTTGTGTGGGTTTGCGAAATATAAAAACGAGAGTTAAAATATGTCGGTCGGTCGGGCCGTCCACATATTATAACGTCAAACAAAATTTCGACTTTTTGAACCACTCCCCTATGTCACCCTTTTTAGTATCCGTGTACCTGTGCCTTGTCACGTTTAGTATGACCTCCCCTCCCCTCCCAAGGGGGAGGCCTTTGCGCTGTGACGTAATATGTGGTTGGACCCATACACCATACGGACTATTTCCGTGTACGCTGCAACAACTATAAGGTTTTATAAGGATTTTTCGATCGCACAAGTGATCCTTCATCCAAGGGCTTTACTGATGTGCATATTATGTTACAGGAAATGTATGTTATCCGTCATTGTATACAATTTCACAGGAAATGTATTATAATGCCTAAAATGGACCGGAAATGTATGAAATATGAAAAAATAAATCCATATAGGTTATTAATTTTCACTCACGAAATTGTCCCTACCGGTTCGGGAACAAGCCCGGTGAGAAGACCCGGCGCAAGAAACTCGCAAATAAAGTCTACTCGACACATTTCCTGCTAAATCTATACAATTCCTAAACAGCAGTCGGAAATCGGAAATGTAATGTTTGAGCTTTATAGGAAATTATAAATAGTTTGGTTGTAAAATGGGCCGTAAAAAATATAAATAGTTGATTTTTAAAGTTAAATTAGTAACAGTATGAAGATTTTTTTTATTACATTTTACAGTATAATTGTAGCCTGATTGTCTCAACTTCAGTTTAACAATGTCATTTATTTTATTCATAGATTCCTCACATATTACCTTTATACATTTCCTAATACATAATACAACATAATACATATGTATTAACATAACACAATATTTAATAATATATTGTGTATGTACACAATATATTATGTATTATATATTATATATTGACATATGTATGTCAAAGATATTCGCATATTTTCTCGTAATATAATTATGGATAAAAATAAGAATACTATTTGTACTCAATTTGACAAGTCCTAAATTTCACGAATTTGATTAAATGCCGCAATAATTTCCACATCAAAAATATTGTTTTAATCTTCTAATTTTGTCATTGATGGCACTTAATTTTAATAAATCTCAAAAAAATTGTCAAAACAGCCTAAATGAATTCAATAAGAAACTTAACAAACTTATAGCTAATATAATACTCCGCTTACTGTATATTTACAGGAAGAATAGCTTATCGGACAGAATGTCAGACGGCTGTTGGTGTATATTCTGTCCCACCAGGTACGCTAGCTTGTGAGCGTACTGGCACGGAGCGGGTACTCGTATAGTGCCTGGCCAGTTGTAATAAAGGTAGCACATCTTGTATGTTATCCGTTGACACTGGTCGGGAGTCATGCCACTGTCATCATGCACCACAACGTAGTGGGTTGGTGTGACCGTACCTTGGTTCACCTTCTGGGACACCAGTAGAAAGTCGTACCTGCAATTTTATTTACCTGTATTAATTATTATTAAAAATTATGAGTATTAATACTTACTACTGGGGGCCTAGCAGGTATAATTGACAGCTGCGTACACGTAACTTGGAATATCAATTGTATGGGCGCTGTCATAATTTTCATACAAATATCTTTTGATGACGTTACATTCACCCATCTATCAATTTTTTCTGCTAGGCACCCAGATCATGCTAAATTACGCCAGCTAGAGACGATCTAACGACTCCTAAAATATACAATGCAAGCGTATAGAATATACAGATAGTCCCATTTAAAAATTAAAGCTTACCAATCACGTCTAGTAATGGAATGATCCACTATTGTCCCAGGAGGTGGATTCTCGTAGTTCCCTCTGCCCGCTTTCAGGAATATTCTAGAGTTGATGCGCTTTTGGACTACCACATATGTCAGAGTCGGTGTATACTGCTCACCAACTATTGAGAAACAGATCTTCATCTGAGGAATCTCGTACTGCTGTATGGTCTTCAATTGACCATCTCCCACGCCGTCCCTTCAAAATATTTTTTTAGTCAATACTAGTAATAGTCCCGACACGCGTTGTTCTGTCTTAACTAAGAACTGGAATAAATAAATAACTACACCTACCCATCCAATACTTCTCACCCTTTAAAACTTCCCTGAACTTCCACAACTCTTTCAAGACCAACATTAGTCAAATCGGTCTATTTTGTACTGGGTTTATTTTGTATGTAAATTAAAAAGAAGATTAGTATGAAAAGTTCTTAATTTTATTTTTCTGCTGGGCGAGAGGATGTCAAGCAAATGACATGAAAGCAAATGCAAAGCACATTAAAAGTTAATCGCCTTTAGCATAGATTAAAAAAAGTCTAAACATTATAATATATACGTATTATTTAAAACCCCCTTACTAATAAAATATTTACACAGTGGATAAGCTATACAATGTTTTGTCCTTGTCTTATACGTTGGAAATGTCGCTTGACAGATAAGAACAAAACGTCCTTTTACAGCTGTTACAGCCGTTGTACAGCTCACACACTGTATATTTTTATTAGTAGGTAAGGGGGTTAATAATTAGTTTACAGAATATACCATGTTTTTTACAATGGCTGACCACTATTACAATTTGTCGAGATAAGCGTGAGTCGAGATGGTGTAGAATTATGATAATATTTTGTCTCAAAATGGCGATAAAACAGTAATGTAGCCACTTGCAAACTTGCAAATACAATATAATAAATGGTAATAGGAAAACATCACTATTGACGCGCGACGCGAGACTGCGACCCGAGACCGAAATAGGGTCACGGAGCCACTTCTTAGTATGAATTTTATGGATCCCCCGAACAATCCCCGCGACGCCGACCGGTGAGCGTCGCCAGAGAACCTGATTGGCTGGTTTGCTGGTCGCGGGTCGCATAGATCGGAAGGCTACCATTACGTTCAGACCTAAATTTCTCTGTTTTGATAATCTGTATTTTATTAGCAGATACTATACCTGTATATAATTATCCTATCCGGCAGCCGTCCGTTCACCCGCAGATAGTGGTTGAGCGAGTCAATGAGGCAGGCCTTGAGGCTGTCCACTATCTCCTGTCCCTTCTCCTGGAACACCGCCTTCGAGTACCACTGCGTCATTGTTTGATTGTACGACGCTATGAAAGCTGAAAGATTCATGGACTATAATAATAAGTAAATAGACGTAGCCGTAAGTCATCACTATTCTCTGAAATTTGATCTGAGCCAGTAAACTGACAGCTAAAAGTAAGGCTACGTTCCCACAAGCTTTTTTTTGTGGTCGAGACATAAAAAACTCCACTGTAAAGTGTAAATATAACTCTGCACTAGTACAATAGTGCTGAAAATCGAAGTGTCAGATTTGACAACTCTACATGATTTCACTTGGTTTATATATAGTCACTTTCTTTGCTTAGAAACAAGTTATCGGACCAATAGCGCTAATGAGCGGACATAGGAGGTTAACAAGCTTCAAAGATACACCAACTAGAAGTATGCTAGAGTAGAAGTTTGTTCCTTATAAGTACTCACAACAAACGCTTCTCTTCTTCCTACTTGCGTCGTGGTACGAATCGATGCCAATGACCATGGCAGTCTTGAACGGTATGGTTATACTCCACAGCGTACCGCCGAGCTTGCAGTTTATTTGGAGGAGGATCTTTTGTGTGATCGCTCGAATCTTCTGAGGGTTGGAAATGGTTCTAGCGTTTATTACCTGGAAATATTGAAAGGTTAATTTGTTAAAATAATTCATAAAAAATAATTAGTGAGACTTTGGTTAAAATGTATATCTTGTTATAAAATCAGTAAAATATAATCATAAAATCAATCAATTAACAAAATGTTGGAATATTTTATTACAACATTAATGTAAAAAAACCTACATAATACATTTACGTTATGCTAGGTGGCACTTTTATTTAATTATTAAATATTAGTTAAAATAGATATGGTTAGGTTAAAATGTTTCTGTCTACTGAATATATTTATTGTTAAAATAAAGTTAATTTTCATTACATAACATTATTTTCAATTGTTATCACTCATAATGGAAATCTCAATATGTACCAAAATATTAAATAACTTTGAATTAGCGGTGCTTCTCTTTATACGGACGCGATGCGTCACAGCCCTTGTGTAGTAATTCTTGGTCTTGAAGCTGCCAATTTGTGGCGTAATGAATGTAATATGTCGATATAGTTGACGTCGGATTACTACCCGTAAAAAAAAGTTCGAAGGTGCTAAAAATTCAGGTCAAAAATTCACAAACACATTACCTGGGATGGTACTGGGTTATCTGCACAGCATATTTTCTTTATAGCAGCGTATCTGTCGTCTCGCGACGTAGAGCATATACACACGACGAGTTGCAGTTGCGAAACAATGACTTTCTTCAGATTCATGACATACGAGTCAGTGCGGTCGTTGGGCAAACGGACCATGTCTGGTGCGTTTACTTTGATACCCATCGGTCCGCAACATCTCTTCAATGTGTCGACGAAATTCTTACATAAAAAATAACTTTTGTGAATATTAAACGTAAACATTTGAGTCAACCAACGAAATTATTTCCATTATTTGATATACCCCTCATGTTTGTTTGTAGTTTTTTTTTTTATCGATGATCCATTTACTATTTACTCTAAAAAGATTAAAGATAAGTTACTAATACAAATAATTGTTTTGACTTTCTTATCTTTAATCTTACTTTAATACTTTTTACACAATAAAATGAAGGACCATCATTAATATTTCTAATTTAACAGACTACAATTATTATGTATTAATTAAATACGCATACTTACATTAGTAGCTTGTTTATCTCTGTCCGTATACAAAATAACCCAACGCATAATATCCACTGCTTGAAGCACGGCATTCCTTGACACATCACCATTCCATTCTGCGTTTGGTTTGCCGGGCACTTTAAAATTATTGCCAAAGTGTATAGCTTCGGGAGGCAGAGTTCTTCCAGTGATGTTTATGGTTTCCGGAGCAATGCTCAAACCCCATCCTTTGAGACGATTCCTAGCCGTTTCGTTGTTCATAACACTCTCGATATACTGAAAATAATAATAGTTGTTTTTTTTTCTTTACAATAAATATAATATTCATTTAAGAATGTTCTTCTGTGTGCAAATATTTTCACATTTTAATATTATGTATTAAAATATGTGTCTGCGCAGAAAATACGCAATTAACGCTAAAATATATGAGTAAAATTTAAGTTATATTTTCTAATTACAGATTATTCTTGATTAAAAGTCGTTAATCGAGAATAATCTTAATTCGAAAGAAGAAAAGAAGAAGTTTGGATTTTAAAGGTGGGACAGCACTAGGCGTAACTATGCGGCAGCGGAACTACGCGACGCTACAAGGCCAAATATTCTTTGTATGAAAAAGTATTGAACTACGTGAAGCGGCACTCCACTGCGGTATTACTAGTAGGGTCGCATCGCTCAGCTGCCGCCTAGTGCGGTCCCACCTTAAAACTGAAGGTATGTAGACTTCATTTGTTTAAAGCCCTCACTATAAACAACCATATACAGTCTCACCTTTTTGAAAGCGTGGTGTCGCTGATTGGGTGTAATACGCGTGTAAGTGGCAACATCTTTCATCAGATGGAAGTTGCTTCGCTGGTCTTCCGTAAGTCCGGTGAGCTGGCACAGCTCTGGCACGAGGCAGATCATCAGATCAGTGGGCTTATCATCGCCTGGCAGGGTCTTGGATTGTCTGTAAAACAAAACAAAAAACAGTGTACAGAGTACATGTGGCAGAATTGAAACTTCATTCATTATTTATGCGATTTAAAATACGAAAATACTCTCATCGTGCCTAATTTTTATTAATTTAAATTAAAAGAATTGAAAATTCAAAATGATGTTCACCGGCGTCTGTGTTGCCTGAGCCTTACTTTAGAAAGTTAAGTTGATAAGTAGGAAGTATAAGTAGCTTCCGACAGATGACGTTATATTCAAAATCGTGGCGTTATAAATTTCGCTCTCAACGCCGCTTAAGTAGTTTCACTTCAAATATATAATTAAAATTACATAAGAGAACATTTTAAAAATTAAGCTACTCCCGACATTGTCAAGTGGTGAGAAAGTTGATGATCAGATAAAGCTAGGAATCATCTCAATCACATAAGCTTTCGAACAAAAAACTATTACTATATTGCACATTCGTTTCGAGTCCCAAACTTTAGACTTTAGAAGCTATAATACGCCATACTCACGCAGATTTGTCAAACCTATAACAAACCCTTTTGTGTCGTCTGGTGAAGAATTTCTTTTTTCCTTTCCTTGATTAGAATTCTCCCTGTGTACAAGGACCCTTCTAATAAATTAAAATATTTTATAAATTTTCCACATTGCGGAAAATTCACGAAACTGAATAGAAATGTCATTAATGACAAATTTTCGAGATTTAACCAATCACATCCCAGTTTTATATGACATTTCGCAGTAGTATTGCTGCAATAAAAAAAAATAAGCTCCCACAGTGCAGTTTTTTTTAAATTATTCAAATGACACCAAATAGGTTAAAATTACCTGGATATCAGCATCGGTTGGTCAGGGTCCATAATATCAATGCCATAGTACTTCTTGTAGTATTCCATGTAGGATATCTTTACTAAAGTACCCTTTTCATTTTTCTCGAACGTCGATCTCGGGGTCATTGAGTCATCAATACTGTCAACACTATAATAAAAAATAGGAAAAGGAAGGAACAAATGAATACAACTTGAAAATATATTACGTCGTTTAGCAAAAATCTTTTTTTAGCAAATATGTGTGCACTTACACATTTGCTTGGAGGTTGCGGGTTATTTTTTTGCGCGATATTGCTAGATATAATATTAATTCAATTGTAAGCTTCAAATTTCCGAAAAGTAGCACTTGGGGGTCTAAAAAGGTGTTTCATATTATGATTCATATATTTAGCCACTTTAGGTGTTTCATATTATGATTCATATATTTTTTTCAATTCGTTATGTGCGCCATTTTACGCATTTCTATTAAAAACTGATAAAATTGATGTTTTCTATTTCTAATATGATGAAATCAGATGAATCATGTAGCTATTTTACAATTTCACGATTTTTGTATGGAAAAAAAATGAAACATAATATAAAACACCTAAAGTGGACTTTTTAGACCCCCTGATTCTGTTTACTTTAGATTCATCGTTTTTTGCACTCTCATGTGACTTACCGAAATAGTTTCTTATTGTACGTAGTCATAACGGAAGAGCCAATGAGCTTATCAGTAATCAGTCTCTTCCAGCTGGCGCCCTGGGCGTCCACGGCCTCCTTGATAAGAGACAGGACCGTCTGTGTGCGAAGAACTCGGTGAGCTGAGTCCAACGTCAGCATGAGTCCACCTTCGTACTCGTCCACGGCCGTGACGTATCTGTAAACGTTTTTTTTTGTTCATTCATTGCTATTAATGTTATTGAATACGTTAGAACAAGCCTTTTTTTCTAATGAGTCTTCATAGAGATTTATTATAACGAAAATACATAAGTATATTAATAAAATCTCAAATTGAAAAAAACTAAATATGTGTTGAAGAGTTTTCATCAGAATATTAAATTATTATAGGGCCTGTTTCATAATATTTTCATATGTTCAAAAGTCTTGTCACTTTCTTACTTTATGATATGTGGCAGTGCAAGAATTGTAAGATATAAGCGTAATTCACTGCAAAATAGTGGAACAGGATTTAAAAGACGCGCGCGCGAGCCCGCGAATTGTGGAGCGGGCTGTATGTAAAATAAGCTACATACCCTGGCCAAACTTCTAACTTATGTTGTGGTATCTGAATAGCCGCATGTTCATTGAAGTGTGACCTATTGAAGCGTACAAGTTGTAAGTCCTTCATTATGTGTTTGAAGAGGACATTGTAAATGTGTATCATCTCGCTCAGGCGTCGTGTTCTTCTGAATATTATCTGTAAAGTTTCATAATCACATTATGAGAAATAAGGTCTTATAACTGCACTAATTACATTGAAATAGATGTGATAATTTAACTTGAGCATATGTTATTACATATTTTATTTACTAACCTACAATAATGTTTAATGGACAAGATAGAAGTTCATTTTCCTCAACACCTGGCAACTTATACAGGCTGTTTCAAAAAGTGTCTAGAACTTTTTGAAACAGCCTAAGCTTCATGGAAATTGTTGAAGCAGTTTTCCAGATTTTGATTATTTATACAGAAGAATTTCTGATTTAATTAAAGTAGTACCTGGATAATCGAGCTTTGCTTTAGAGTTCTAGTAGTATTAAAATAATAACAAAAATATTTGTCTGACCGGGATTAGAACCAACCACGTTCCGAATATTCGAACAACGTAGAAATTAGTAGAAATTATCAGCATGTCATTCTGTCATTCAGACTGACATTCGTGTAGTTGAAATTATTGATATATTATTTATTACATTATAACGTTTTTATAAATGCATGTTATTATTAATATATTTAATATTTGTTCAATGTAATAATGTCTTAGCTCTTAAGTATGTAAACACCTCACAAGTACTGCGTTTATGAATACTCGCTATTTGTGAAAGCTTATTAATGGCTTATAGTAAGTACATATCTTTATTTATTGTTAAAGTAGGTTTTAGTTTTCTGATTAAATAAAAATAAAATAAAATATAGTTGCACAAGAAAAGAAAAAAATATAATATATAATTTAAAAGTCCCACAGTTTCGCAGGGATAAGACCTAGTTAGATCGATTTTTCTCTCCCAAAACTCCCTGTGTATTAAATTTCATGGAAATACTAACAGCCATTTCCAATATTTCCAATAAACATACAAGATTGTCTCGTTTAAAATATAAGATAAAATTTACTTTTAAGAGCACTAATTAATCATCATCATAATACTCACAGTAATTGTCACTTGTGTGTTATCATATGGGTTTGTAGACACCAGATTCAGTGCCTCAGGTGGCAACATATGTGGCACATACAGGGTGGTACCATCAAATGTCTTTTCTTTAAAGAAATGGTTGTGTTCTAAAAAAAATAAACAACAAGTCATTGCAGTATGCCTTGCATTTGTAATACATTGACAATTATATTGTACAAACAAAAAAAATATATTGTAAGTACATTAGTGAGGCGATCATAGATCTATGTACAGAATGACCTGAAATTCGATACATTCCTTTGAAAGACAGAAAGTAGACCTCATTTACAGTAATATTTTTCATGGCATCCCCTATCCGAAAGTTGATATTTACAAAGTTATTGAAATTTCAAAAATTTTTTCTTTATTTTCGACTTTTTGACTTTGACATGACGTATTTTTAAAAATGTTTGTCTTTTTAGTGATTTTTTTATGTATTTTAACCGTCAATGAGTCAAATATTATTTTTAAGGAATAAATAGGGACAAACTAAGCGAGAATTTTTCATTGTGAGACATGAAACAGAATTTTCTTTTAAGAAAAATGCACATTTTACTTAAAAACAGGTGATTTTCTTAAAAAAATGTTATGATACAATGCGTACAATTATTCTAAATAACTTCCTTATCTCATTAGCTTTCCAAAAAGGTGCAAATGTCTACATAAAAATATGAACATGTAATAAACAAAGACAAAACAATCATCAGGTATCGTTATCTCAAGAATTACACCCTTACTTCTACTTGTGATTTTTTTGTATCGCGATGGCTGCTTTTGAGTACGATGAATACGCTGACATCTTGTTTTGTTACGGACTTTGTAATGGTAATGCTGCTGCTGCACGAAGAACATACGTTGAACGTTTTCCGAATCGACGAGTGCCAAACGTTAGAGTGTTTTCAACAACATTTCGACGAATTCGGGAAAGCGGCCGTGTTGATAGAAGACGTGGCGATTCAGGCAGACCTCGTTTGTATGCTCCAGACGAAGAAGAAGAAATTTTAACACTTTTTCAAAATGATCCTTCTATTTCTACAAGAGCGGCAGCTAGAAGACTTGGATTGAGTCAATGGAAGGTGTGGTTTACAGTACACACAGCGCGTCTACATCCATTTCACTACACACCTGTCCAAGCGTTGGAAGAGGGAGACCCGGTTAGAAGAATGGAATTCTGCCGTTTTATGATAAATGCAAACATGGAGGATCGCAATTTCTTCTCAAGAATATTGTGGACGGATGAATCTAAATTTGACCGTGACGGGATAAACAATTTCCATAACACACATTACTGGGCACCAAAAGGAGAAAACCCCAGGATGAAAAAAGAAAGGGCCCATCAAACCAGATTCAGTCTAAATGTCTGGATGGGTATAATTAATAATAATTTAGTTGGACCTCATTTTTTGCCTCAAAATTTAAATGGTGAAATGTACGAACATTTCCTAAGAGAGGAGATTACTGGTTTAATGGAAGATGTGCCAATAGCAACTCGTCGTAATATGATTTTCCAGCATGATGGTTGCCCGGCCCACTTCCGCCTCGGCGTATGCCAGTGGCTAGACCAAACTTACCCACATCGCTGGATAGGTCGAGGCGGGCCAATTCCTTGGCCAGCACGGTGTCCCGATTTGACCCCGTGTGATTTTTATCTTTGGGGACATATGAAGGCTTTGATGTATACTACACCCATAACTACTGTAGAGAAGCTCAGAAGCCGCATAAGAAATGCAGCAGAAGAAATCAAAACTAGTCTTACTACCAGAATAATCAAAACAGAGGTACAGAGAAGACTACGGGCCTGTATCAGAAACAGAGGTTCACATTTTGAACAAGACCTAAAGTAGAATATTTATTATTAAATTTAATTAAACATTGATGTTTTTTAAACACAATAAACGTAATTAAATTCAAGTTTTTCCTTTTATTTTAACCTTATCGCAAATAAATCGATTTAGACATTATTTCATTTTACTTCTAATATGTTTACTACAACGTCATATTTTTATGTAGACATTTGCACCTTTTTGGAAAGCTAATGAGATAAGGAAGATATTTAGCATATTTGTACGCATTGTATCATACATTTTTTTAAGAAAATCACCTGTTTTTAAGAAAAATGTGCATTTTTCTTAAAAGAAAATTCTGTTTCATGTCTCATAATGAAAAATTCTCGCTTAGTTTGTCCCTATTTATTCCTTAAAACTAATATTTGACTCATTTACGGTTAAAATACATAAAAAAATCACTAAAAAGACAAACATTTTTAAAATTACGTCATGTCAAAGTCAAAAAGTCGAAAATAAAGAAAAATTTTTTGAAATTTCAATAACTTTGTAAATATCAACTTTCGGATAGGGGATGCCATGAAAAATATTACTGTAAATGAGGTCTACTTTCTGTCTTTCAAAGGAATGTATCGAATTTCAGGTCACCCTGTATTATAGACGAGGCATGTTGAGGCAAAGTGTCCACACTTAAACTACCTCACTTTTTGTTTGGGGGTTGTTTACGTCTACAGCTTAATCAGTCCACATAATATAATTGACAAAATCTTCTGAAATCAAGATGGGCATTACTTTTTCTCATATATGGAGACTTTTTTTCTGTCAAATGTATAATATTATGGCGTATGTTATATGAAATCATATAAAGCCACAGACCATCATATAGAAGAAAAACCCTAAAATATTCTGTATGTAATGGAGTACATACTAAAAGCTGGTAATTTAAGAATGCGCTTCAATATACTATAGATAGGGCTAAATTCGCCAATTTTAGCCTTGCTCTTACTTTTTCTGATAGTTATGGATCATTTGATATTCTGAACTGTGTAAATTAATTAATAAGGAATAAATTCAGTCCATTTTATCATAACATTTTGAGTATATTAAAATTACTCAAAATGTTATGATAAAAAGTCCTGCCTTTTGGTTGGTTATTAAATTTTGTCTTTGTTTTAATTAAATATAATTTTAATTTAAAACTTTTGAGTCAAGACCAATAAATGTTAAGGCTATACCCACTCTTGGACAAATTATTGTTAGTGTGTGAATGTTGGACACTTTTTGTGGAAAAAGTACTTTGGAGTCAAAAAAGTAAAGGTTGCTAGTTTTTTTTTATTAGCAAATTAATGTATCTATTTTCACAATATTTTTATATGTAAAACTCACCATTAAGTAGTTTAAATCTCATTGATTTGAAGTCTTGGTCAGGTTCATATTTAACTTCATATTCAAACACATTGTTTTCCTCAAAATTGAGGTAGATAAAGTTTGCTGTCACTTCAACAGGCTGACCAGTTTCACCCTTCATAACTACTGGTGGGGTCTCTTTTACCTCTCTCTAAAAAAAAATTAATTTGAACACTTAAATTTCTAAAAACTTACTTATATAATAGTAATGGAGAGATCGACATACGACAAAATACCGTGGTTTTAAAGAACAATGGTGACTTGATTCACTTTTTGTGGATTGTGGCCGGAATCGTGAACTCAGAAGCCGGATATTCCCAAAGAATTTGTTCAGGGAAGACTTTTAATATTATCTTGGCGTCGCCTCTCTCGCGAGCGATGTAGGGTCGCTTGAATACATTAGATTTCTTTATTAATTTGAATAAAACTATGAGGCTGACATAGATGCCAAGTACACCATAAGCCTTGTGAAAAAAAGAACAACTATTTTGATGCTGCTGATGATGCTTGCTTTTTTTTTTTTTAGTGTTAGACCCCTAGATTCTAAACTCTCTTCCTAATGGGATAAACCATTTTGACAGTATAAAATAAAATCACGCTATTGTAATGATACTAGCAAAAGCATTGCCAAAGAGCTATTTACCTATATTTATAACCACTGTCCTATTGTAGCAATTTTTTCACTAACAAAACTTTCGCTCCTTCTAACTCTAGTAACAATGGTTATGACTTATAGATACAGAAAAGTATAGAAAAAGGAGATGGTACAGCCATAGTACTGTATTGAAATTCTAATTATTGAAATGTAATAAGTTATAAGTTTGTTACTCTTTTAAACCAAAACCAAAAAATAGAATAACATAAAATACTTTTCTTTAATTGGTTATTCCAATATAGCACAGCTTTATTGGTAAACATTTCATATAGAGTTTATTTTGTTTGCCTTTACTGTTGATCTAGGAATATGCATGTCTTAATTTACTGTGAAAAATGTTGGAATGACTTACAAAATATTTGTTTTTAGCGACAGAAGCCTGTGTCGAGACAGTACTTTGGGCCATCATCTGTGTGATTTCCGATGCGCTATCGTCTACTGGAGGTGCAGGTTGGAAGCCAGGCTGTTGCCCCGATGCCATTTTCCTGTTTTTTTTTTAAATTATAAATTCATTATGTTCATGGTTATTTGGAACTTGAAACTAAATTTATTATCTCATACCATTTATTTACAAGTTGTACTGTACCTATAGGTTTATAAATTTGAAAACAAATAATAAATAAACTACTACTTTGGATATTTTGCAGTTAATTTTCTTTGTACTTTGTCCTGTTCGTTTTAGTCACAAAGAGTAATATTTGCATGAACATAAGAATCATAAACCTTCTATAAACAAGTTAATGTTACACAACACTGTTAAATATGACTTTTCATATTTTGGGCACAGTATTTTCAAGTATTGTGTAGTTACACTCAAGTCTATAAAGTAGGTATAGTAAAAATAAATACAATGCAACTTACAGACTCTGTAGAAGTTTTATGCCACGACCTACACCTCTTCCTGGTGCCACTTGTGGAGGTTGCACATCCGAAGCCGGACTAATAATCGGAACTGCATCAAATAAAACAGGTTTATAAAATATAGTATGCAGTTCACAAATGTAAACATTTAAATATCACACTTCCGTGTTATTGTTTACAATTAATAATTAAACTAAGACTAGGTACTAGTTGTAGGCAACAAATAGTAATATTTAAGCCCTTATTTCACCAACATAATAAACCAATGTTTAGGGCTGAGCTACAGTTTTAGATCTGTCTGTCCAGTTCTAACATTGAATGAGAGGGAGAAAGAATCCGGGTTAAGCGTTAAGCCCGTTTCAAGAAGTTTGATTAAATTGGGGCTTAATATTATAGCTGTTACCTCCAGGTTTCTGAGCCATTTTGGAGAGCAGCATGGCTGCCATTTTCCCTCTTCCTCCAACAGAAGCAGTGCCACTGGTGCTGCTAACCTATATGACATATGTAAATAGTTCGAAATACTAGAACCTTGAACAAACAATCCTAGAACTGAATTGGATGTTCTGTTATTATTATTAACTGACAAATGATTTGTTTTCATAACTTACGATAAAATTTGTTTATATACAATCTAACCATGCTTATCAACTAAAAGGTTGTCTGTAAGAAACCGCTGTAAGAAGTAAGACTGCATTTTCGTACATTAATAGATAGGTAATTCTCATTCTTCTTAAATACGTTTTTTATTAAGCGTGTGCGATTAATTTTCTATCTAAACACGGTAGCATGAACAATGGACTTTCAGTTTTGTTTGAAAAATGTACATATTATTTTCAAAATAGCTTACTGTAGAAGGGGCATTGAGGGAAACATTTTCACCAGGACTTGGACTTGGTTTCGGTGTTTCTGGCTGCGGTGACTGCTTTTGAGCTTGCAAAGCCTGCAATAACGCTAACCCGCGTCCACGACCCTTTCCTGGATCTGCCATTGCAATCTGAAACAATATACTGATGAACGATTTTGAGGTAGTAGGTACCTACACAACTACTTTTGAAAGTTTGCATGTACCCCACTACCTTTTTTAGTCATTGTTAGACGCTTTAATAACTTTTATAACTTTTAATATCGAGGGTTACTTACATTACTTTAGAAAATACCTACTGAAGAAATACACAGCAAAATACACTCGTTGTTTTCCAAGAAATCAGAAACACAACAAACGTGAAACGACCATAGAGGTCGCCACCCTGTCAGCCAGCGGCTTAAAACCATTTGCCAGTGTCAAGTTAAAAAGGCGGGAAACAGAACTTTCGTTTCAATTTTCAACACGTCAAGTCTAAAGTCTAGTCAAAGTCCATATCCAGTCCAGTATCATAAATAGTCAGTGCAGTCCATGAGTCATGTCAGTCGATTCAGTAAAATGGTAGAGCTTTACTGAAAGTTCCTTGGGAGTTTTGGCATCATACAAAATAGCACGTTTTTATAAATTGTACCCCACTTGTGCACGTTAACGAATATTTAATGGTTGATATTCTACCAATATTACGCATTAAGAACCGAAATAACACAAATTTATGAAAATTATGCAAAATCCACAACGTCGCCCATTGAATTCCCCGGTAAAACTCCTTCTTCGTCTTTTATTTATGACCATGGCAATAGCGGTTTCAAATGTTTTGCACCATTCTGCCAGTGCCAAGAATTTATAAAAAAATCGATTTTATTTATCTACATTAACGTTATACGAATTATAAAAAAAACATAAATTTCGAGGATCGAGATATAACTACTCTTAGATTTATTACGCTGGGACTAATCACCCGCGCCCTAGGCTGCAGCCTAATAATTAGCCTAAGGGTTAATCAGGCCCAGCACATGCATCCCTATTAGCAATCGCTTCAAGTATGAAGTGACTACAATGCAATGTACCAAAATCTATTTTATCCTCTTCACATAGTAATTCATCTTACTAACTAAAGCTTAAATTATTGTATCTTCTTTGAGATTTTTTAGCTATTCCTAATAGTTAGTTACGGATGTCGCCTACTGAAAAATATTTATACATGCAGTAGGAAATCTGAACACTGTAAACAATGCAATAAAGAAAAAACAAGTCTATACTTAGTTCATAATAAACTGTTATATGTAAAATATGAATAATCATAAACAGCAAAATTAATAATCTACATTTTATTTTTACAGACTAATAACATAATATCTATTTTTATTCCGTATTTTCTTTCTTCTTAAGGTTTTCAAAGTCTTTAAATATTTTCTCACTTAGCTTTTCACCTTCATCATCAATTTGTTCGACTGCTAGCACTTCAGGAATATAAAACTGCATCATATTCTGCACCTAAATTACAAAATTGGGACATTATAAATATTATAATAAAGTGAGTAGTTTGTACCATAGTATACTCTGTTCCAATATAGGACTTTATTTAAAATTAATAAAAAGGACACTAGAACCTATAGGCAATAGGGGAGATGACTACATCTAAAATATTTAGTTTCATTATTATACTCAGAAATATTGATATGACTATTATTACGGTATACGAAGGCTGCACTAAAAGTATCGGGAATGGAATATTTCCACTGTTCCTGTCATATTAAAATCTTTTTAATTTAAAACTCCTTGGTTTTAAAAATCGAATACCGTTTATTTATTTAAAAAAGATTCTCGGTCTTGTCACAAGGTCTTGTCACAAGGTCTTGTCAAACTTGTTTAGTCGTTGAGAAAATGGAATTGACTCGAGAAAATTCTAGAGCGATGATTTATTATGACTTTCGAAGTGGTTTAACACAAAAACAGTGTGTTGACCGGATGATTTCTGCATTTGGTGATGAAGCCCCATCCAAAACCACAATTTATCGCTGGTTTGCTGAATTTCAACGTGGACGTGTCAAGCTCAGTGATGATCCCCGTCAAGGTCGTCCAAAAACTGCAGTCACCCAAGAAAACGTTGATGCTGTGCGTAAGCTGATTGAGGAAGATCGACATGTGACATACCGCGAAATTCAGGCAACTTTAGACATTGGCATGAGTCAAATACAAATAATCTTGCATGAACAATTAGGTGTAAAAAAGTTGTTTTCCCGATGGATACCGCATTTGCTCTGTGACGAGCAAAAAGCGGCTCGCGTTACTCGGTGCGTCAGAACTCTCGAAAGATTCCACGCAGGATCCTCAAATGCTGTATACAACATCGTATCAGGTGACGAATCCTGGATATACGCGTACGAACCCGAAACAAAAAACTAGTCACGAGTTTGGGTGTTCGAAAATGAGTTAAAGTCAACAAAAATTGTTCGTTCACGGAGTGTTGCAAAAAAATGGTGGCCGCGTTTGTCTCCAAAACCGGCCATGTTGCGACTATTCCTCTTGAGGGACAAAGAACGGTTAATGCAGAATGGTATGCTAACATTTGTTTGCCACAGGTCGTTTCTGAACTCCGTAAAGAGAACTGCAACCGCCGCATCATCCTCCATCACGAAAATGCGAGTTCTCACACCGCGCACAGAACAAAAGAGTTTTTAGAGCAAGAAATCATAGAATTATTAGACCATCCGCCGTACAGCCCCGACCTAAGCCCTAATGATTTCTATACTTTCCCTAAAATAAAGAATAAATTGCGTGGTCAGAGATTTTCATCACCTGAAGAAGCTGTGGACGCCAACAAAACGGCCATTTTGGAGACCCCAACTTCCGAATGGAATGGTTGCTTCAATGATTGGTTCCATCGTATGGAAAAATGTGTCAAATTTTGCGGAGAATACTTCGAAAAGCAATAAATACATTTTTAAATAGTAATGTTGTGTCACTTCCTTGATTCCCGAAATTCTCAGTGCCGCCCTCGTATGTAAAAAATATAATATTTTGTGTGTAGTTTATTGATTTTTTTTTTGCTAATTTAGTAAACAAAACCTACATCATTAGTTTTCTTACATCATATACAAAAACATTCAAAAAGGTATGTACGAACTTAAACGCACAAATGTCGGAGATATTTACAAATATGTTCCTGCGGCCTTATATTTCATACACTTTTACCTAGGCGTGATGGCGTCACAGCAGACAAGGTACGACTTTAATATGGAGCGTTTTCTTTACTTGCGAAATTTTATATACAAATCAAGGTTTGTATACAAATCAACCTTTGAAAATATTGACTTTTGATGTGCTGTTTTATTCTAGCCCAGGGTTTCTCAATGTGGGGTAAGCGAACCCCCGTGTTAAGATTTTCGTAATGGCGGCTCGATGACTGGAGTGGGTTTTGACACCTGGGCCCCAACTCTCGTACGATTCGATTATTGCGCTGACTCATTCGCATAGGTGTTAAATCAAGTGCGCGCGAGCGGGACATACTGACAACCGAACAAAGATTCGAGGTACGATAATCGGGGCCTTAGTCATGATAAAAATGAAATACAGAAATCGACTTCATGCCGAGTCAGAATTAAGGTTAAAATTGTCCAAAATCGCTCCTAAAATTGATTCAATTTGCGACAAGAAACACATCACATTTGTTACCTTTTATTGAAATAAAATCCTTCAACAGTCAACTTTATTATTTTCCATGGGGAGAGGAGAATTTAATTATTGTTAACTTTTACATGGGTTCATGGAGCCAAAAGTTTGAGAAACGCTGATCTAGCCTATTCTTCCAGTTTAAATGTCAATTATTTACCATGCAATAAATACATTAATTTGGTCGAATTATATATTTTTCTTTACATTTAGGTTGAATTGGATAGAATATACATAATTCGCCAATAAAATGTAATTTTTAGTTTTTCTCTTACCCCATTTTTAAGGGTGACTATTGAACTAGGACATGACGAGCAAGACCCTTGCATCTTGAGCCTCAATACTCCATCCTTGAAGTCGACAAACAAAACATCACCACCATCCTCTTGCACCGTAGGTCTTATGCGTGTGTCCAAAAGCTCTTTGATCATTTGTACTATCTCATCATCATCCTCGTTTATTTCTAAGGAATAGTGTGATAGAGAGAGATAATGTTTTAGTTTGAAAAGCGCATTTTATATTAAAATTATATTGTGATTATTATCAATTAATTTTATGGGCTATCATAACATTCATGTACTTACGGGTATCACCAGATGGTTTAGCATCAGTAACAACTGGCAGTCCACTAGCAAAGAAGTCCATAATTGTTGCAAATATTTCAGGTTTCAGTATTTTCCATTCAACATCATCATCTTGTTTAGTGACTGTGATAAATTCAGATCCAAAGAAAATAGCTTTTACGCCCTCAATACGGAATAACATTTTTGCTGAAAATAAATAGATTACATAATAATTATTTTACTGTTAGTTAAGTCTAACTATAATACATTTTAATCATTTGAATTTATAATATTATTCTAATAGTAATCTTCTGTAGCATAGCTACATACTATTGTCAATGTGTTGTATGTTTATATGCGTGACAGATATTAATTGACTATCCTAGTGAAGTTACATATAGAAACTTAATCAATTGTTTAGAAGTATCAAATCAGTTGACAAAGGAAATACAAACGGAATTACCAATTTTTACATAAGAATTACGACTACAAGATGATCGTTCATATTCATCGATTTGATATTGAATCAGCAGTGTCAAGTATTTGACATTTTTAACTTAACATATTTTTTATTTAATATCCATTTAATAATAATAGACTACAGTACATTAAAATAATATGAATAGTTTAATTTGTAATTTTCGAAAAGACATTTATTCAGACAAGTAGTAAATTATATTTATTTCGATTACTTTTTTTACTTGCAAGAAGATTGTGTAGCTTGGAATATGAGAACTGTCACGCATATCATCATACAATGCAATAACTATAATACTTAGAGGAACCTTTATCTATTGGTGATTTCTTACCTAGAGGACTGCATTGTGCTGCACCAATATTTGGAAAATCTAAAGTCTGTCCAGGTTCTAAAACTTTGGTGCCAGGTAGAAATTTTAGACTGTTGGGGTTTGGTGTTTCTTGGGTCTGTACAAACATAGTGCGGCAAGCATTCTTGTTTAGCAATGGTCTTGTTTTATCATTCAATTTATTACTCACTGTACTGTTACATAGGATGCTTAAACTTTTTACATTACTCCTGCTGAAAAAAAAGATTAAAAAGAATGGGAGGTCCATTTTAACCCCGGACGCATAAAGAGGGGTGTTATAAGTTTGACGTGTCTGTGTTCCTGTCCGTGGTATCGTAGCTCCTAAGAGAAAGGTACGATTTGGATGCGTTTTTTTTTGTTTGAAAGCTGACTTGATCGAGTGTTATAAGCTATTCATTATCATCAGCTATTACTGCTTGGACAATTTGGGGGTTACTTAAATTTTTATTTTTCTTTATGAGTTATGATATTATGATTTTAATAGCATAATTTATATACTAAGTGTACCAAAAACAATTTACTGGAAGAGACAAATAAGAAGTCAGGATTAAAATTGGAAAGCAAAACAATAACACATGATAAACTTTTAAGTTGGAAGTGCCTTGCATAACAATATAGAATTCATGTTATTAACTATATATTTTGCATGATAAAAAGTTTACAGATTAAAGTCTATTATATTTTTAGATGCTTTCGTTTTATGTTTATTTAATAACACTACATCAAACCTTGTTGTTGATAAACTGTTTAGAGCAGGCACACATCTTTTTCCTGATTTTATAAAACGTATAGAACTTCGAAACATTTTAGATCTGTTAAATAATAAATGCAGTCCTTTTTATTATAATCTATAATTAAAGAGATAATAAAAACAACGCAAAAGGTTTTGATTTAATTCCTATTACCTTACATATATACATATACTTGACATTGACATTAAAAATCTGTACTTGACAGTATATTTTCTTATGAAAAACTTAATAAGCTTATTATGCTGTGCTCTACTTAAGTGACTTGCTGGAGGATCATGGTCTCTCTATTTCTATTGAAAAGAGCTGTGTAGTGGTTTTCTCTCGTATTAGAAATCTTCCTAATGTTTCTATAACTTACAACAATAATTTTTTTCCAGTTAGGGATAGTGTTAAGTATTTGGGCGTATATTTGGATTCCAGATTGTCTGGTCACATTAATAATTGTCTTAAAAAGGCGGAAAGAAATTTAAATGTCCTCCGCTCCTTATCGGGAGTTTGGTGGGGCTCACACCCATATTATGTTCAGAGACTTGTGTATAATGCATTGATTCGTAGTCAATTGGATTACGGGTCTTATCTACTAGAACCGTGTAATAAATCAAATTTGAAAATGTTTGATAAACTTCAGGCAAAATGTTTACGGTTAATTATAGGTGCAATGAAATCGTCCCCAATTAATGCACTTCAGGCAGAGTGTGTGGAGCCTCCTTTGGCTCTTCGTCGACAGTATTTATCTGATAGGTTTATGTTCAAAACCTATCAGTGGACCTCTCACCCTCTTATTAATAAACTTTCTTCTCTACTACAACTTTCATCTACTAAGTATTGGACACATAAAAGTTTGCCTTGTCTTTTGAAAAGTTATCAAAAACTCGTATCCTTGCCTTGTCCAGTAGCTCAATTCACCATTAATCCACAGTTCGACTCTTCATTCTCCTCTCTTATATTTTCTCCAAATGTTATTTTAAATTTTCCCATTACAAAAGGTTGTCCTTTTGCTAATGTTAAATTTAATTCAATAGTAAGCAATCAATTTAAAGATTGGACTCTTATATTTACTGATGCATCAAAATCGGAATCTAGTTGCGTTGGTAATGCTGTCTGGATACCAAAATATAATGTAATTTTCAATAACAAACTCCCTTCTTTCTCATCGGTATTTTCTGGCGAATCTTTAGCTATCCTTGAAGCGCTATCCTTTATAGAATCTCACAGACTGGATAAGTCTATTATTATCTCGGACTCTAAAAGTTCTCTTGAAGCTATTTTGTCAAACCAGTTTCGGTGCAAATTTAAATCCCCTTTAATTATTAAAATTAGAGAGCTGTTATTTAAATGTTATTGCAGTAACATTCAGGTTGTACTTGCCTGGATCCCCGGGCATAGTGGCATTACAGGAAACGAATGTGTAGACCTTTATGCTAAAGAGGCTTCTAAGTCTGGTGGTTTAAGTAATTTTAAAGTTTATTGCCAAGATCTTCTATCTCTGGCTAAGACACATATGACCTCTGAGTGGAATAATATTTGGACCGATTCGAGTAGAACTAAGGGACGATTTTATGCCGAAATACAAGGATCTTTACCTAGTAGGTAGGCCCTGGTTTTTTAAGTACTCTAAAGCTAGCAAATCTGTTTGTTCTACTATTTGTCGACTTCGCCTTGGACATTCGTGTAATAATGTATTTTTGGCCAAAATAAGAGTCAAGGATAGCTCATTGTGCGAGTGTGGCTTAGATGAGGGCTCCCCTGATCATATCTTCTTTAACTGTCCTATAAATCTTTCTTTATATGACTTCCTTCCTACACACATTCCTAATCTTAAGACTATTTTGTCCTACGTCTTTACTCCATTTGTAGACACTCTTATATTCATTTATAGCTTCAAATCACATAAAACTTTGATTATGTATTACTAAGTAATTAATATTAAATAAAAATTAATGAAAATAAGTTATATATATATATATATATATACCTATAACTTATTTTCATTAATTTTTATTTTATTTATATATGTTCTGTATATTATTTTTTATTAAAAAAAAAAAGGCTAAGAAACATTGGCTTTGCATATTATTCTGTTTTTATACTAGTAATTATAACTTGTATCTGCATGAGGTACAAGTTCATGCAAGTCATTGCATGAGCCATTCCCTGCACTGTACGCCATCAGCTTTTCACTGAACATCTGCTGCATCACTCTGACTTTGTCAACTCCTATTACAGGGAAGGCTATGCCAAAAGAAGAAGAAGAAAAACTTATTATACTTTCAAAGATAACTGTATATTCCGACTTTTGTCATTATAATATGGTAGGTGTTAAAATATAACTGGAACATATTGTGTAAAATCATTTGAGGATAAAGGATTGGAAAATCACAATGTGAAATGAAAAATGTACACGCTTGTATATCTATAATTTATTCCCTTTGTAAACAATTTATAAAGATGGCAGTGTAATTATTATAAAGAGCCATATTATTGCAATAACTATGTCAATGAATGCTTAAAATATACAAAACATTAAGTATTTTAAATCTTACAAAATATTTAAAACAATATTTACAACTTAAGCCTCGAGACTGAACAGCCAAAAATTTACCAACACTATCAAGTAGCTCTACTAGGAAAAACATTATGTATTATAATATTATATACACGAACTTAAAAAACGCTGATAATATTTTAGACCGTGCTTAATTCTAATAAAATACCTTTTGGTAGTTTACTAAAGAATCTACGAACACTGGTACTTACTACTTAGTTAAAGTAGTATACAATACATGAGAGTCAAATTCTTATCTACCCTCTAAAATATTTGTGTAATATTCAGCATTTTTAAATCCGTTTTCAAATTACACTAAACTAAAGCGAAATACAAAATAAGTCATCATTACTACGTGTAGGTAAATGTAAATTTTGTACAATTTATTTTTATTTTACTTATTAATATGCATTATAATATCTTATAGTCTTTGTATTCGATAAACAAGTTAAACTAAAGGCACAAAAAAGTTATATCTTTCTGATATTTACATCGAAGTATCATAAAAGACTTATATTTAAATGTAATTATTTTTATATCATTTTAACTAACTAGGTACCTACTTATTTAAGAGTAGAAAACATAAAAATATTTTATATTTATAAACCACTTTTAACGCTCCTTTTTAAAGTACTTACGAGTTACGATCAATATTATAATAGCAATCATATAATTTATGAAACTTGATTTAACATATATTTTGACTATAATCACTTAGACAAAGTACATAGTCTCTAGACTGCTAAAAGGCATATTAAAGGCTCGATTAGACTTGATTAGACCGCGGTAAGGCTGAGACTATATGTATTAATATCCGTAATCTGGTAGGCCTGGGAAAATTCAGAGTGTTGAAAATGGAACTCTGCGCATAAACAATAGGGCTGAAAATGTCAATGTTATATATGACACCTCGACACTCGATACTTTAGGCATTAGAACGACGTGCTAGCCGAAGATATAATATCTTGCGCAGTCGTAAAAGGTTCCTTCGCCAAAAATGTACCAGAGTGAGACAGCCTTGTCGACAGCGACTTATATCTCGCGTAGCGTGGGCAGATAGTGCCTATATTAAGGTTTACACCGGCAGACGCAGCAGGAAGGGAATAAGAACCAGTCCATGAAGATGCCAGCGCAGTCGTCGTTGGGGTCGTAGGCTAAAAGTCGATGCCACTTGTACTTCTGTTCGCACCCGCAGTCTCCGGAACATCGGGCTGTTGACTCTTTGCTGAAAATATTAAATTATGTCATGGTCTTAAAAAAATCTTATATTAAATAGGTCAACTGTAAAACACACGGTCCAAAACTTGCCCCTACAATTTGCAATAATTCATTATAATAATATTTTATCTAGATACTAGATGTTGCCCGCAACTTCTCGCGCTATAAAGGAAATCTCGCGGAAACCGGTATATTTTGCCGCGATAAAAAGTAGCCTATGTCTTTCCCTGCGGTCTTATATTATCTGTGCCAAATTTCATCAAAATCGGTCCATTAGTTTCGAAGCCTATTCGATGCAAACAAACCAACAAACCTTTCCTCGTTTTAATATTAGTATAAACAATTTGCAACCAGCTATTTTTTTACAATAGGTAGTAGTTAAAAGTTCACAAAGTTTTCTTAAATTTTAAAATGGTTTTCATCTAGTTGCTAATATCGAATCAACCTCAAAACTTTACGTTTTACAGATGAAGTTCAAGTTTGTAAAACTTTCCTCTATGATTATAATTGACAAAATAGTAAGAGATACCTACCTGCACACCTCTTGGTGTATAGCCTGCTCGAAGTGCATGGTATTGACGATAGCCCGCAACTTTCTCGCAGAATTTAGTGCCCAGTATGGTGTCATTATCTCCGTCTTGCTCTCACACGAGTCAATTCTGTAAACAAATAATTATTACTAATTAACGAATTAATAAACATTAGTGCAACATTGCATTATAAATTGCATTCGATCAATAATATATAACCTTCTCTAATCGATTGTAACAGATGCATAATTGCATTAATGAGAGGAGTCAGCTCTTAGACTTAGAAGCCTTCGTTCCTTCAGGCTTAAGCATGATAATTTTTATGAGCGTTTTATCATATATGAGGCTACATCGCTTCGGTATTAGACAAATATGGGTGATGGATGTGTATTAAAAATATTGTGTATATTATAATAAAAATCTTAAATATATGTATAGTATAAAAAGTATTACATATATTTCCGTTGTCTGGTACCCGTAACACAAGTTCTTCAAGAACTTACCACGGGACCAGATTGACGTGGTGTGAAGCGTCGTGACGTGGTGTAATAGATATTATTGTTGTATAAAAAAATTTTGTATTCTTTTAAAAAATATTTAATAATGCAAAATGCCAAACAATGAAGTCGTAAAAACGCTCTTAAAACGCTCATAAAAATAACCCTATGCTATGCCTAATAAAATAAGTATAATATATTTTCGGGGAATAGACAAGAGATCGCCCGCCATACTTAGCCGTTGTTTCTGCGCGGGAGCGACTAGCGAGAAGACTTTAAACTAGACACTGTCCATATTCACGTTTATCGGAGCTTTTCGACTGTCCACCATCCGTGGGCGCCTATACTAATCCATAAAAGCTACCTTATTTCTAGAATGATTGACAGTCATCATCATTACAGACCTTCCAGTATTATTGACGGACTGAGCATCAGGCAGGGACTTGGAGGCTTGTCTCGCCTGCCTGACGTGCCGGAAGAAGGAGTCCCCTGTGTGCAGGTCGGGGACTCCAGGGGCCCTTCGCACGCGGTTCCCTCCTGGTGTAGTGAAGGACCCGTACATCCGTTTGATCAGGGCCTTGTTCTCGTCTATGAAGTTCTCGATTTTGTCCCTGGAAGGAATTAGTGATAGCTATAACTTTTTATCTAGGTATATAAAATATTTAACTTTTGAACCCGCATATATTCTCTAATAATTACACGTAGCTAAAAAATTATATGGGTATAGATAAATTGAAATTTCTTGGCACCTTCGCCCTCGCACTCACGAGAGTTGACAACTCTACACGATTTTTTTTTTCGCGACTACTAAAAAGATTCAATTTCATTGCACAGTATATGATAAATGTTTTGTCCCGTCAATATTTTGCCGAAACCAATTTTTTATAAGACATTTTATATGCAAACCTTCACATAAAAACTATCGATTTGACAAGTGACCGTCATTAATTAACCTCACAAATTAAAAAATATATATCATGCTGTAATTGTAAACAGAACTCTAAGCTGAAGCAAAAACAAAACAATATTTGTCTCCTACATACTCAAAAGCTTATACGCGCACGAGAGTGTGACAGAGTTTTTCACGATGTATTCATCACGGCGTGCGCTCAGGGCCGGCTTAACCAAGACCAGGCACAAGGCTGTTTCATCCTCGGTGCCAACCTATCGAAGTAATCTTTATTCCTTTTAATGTGCTAGGGTGTAATAAAGGTTTATTAGCTGATAGTATTACCTGACTCTACATTAACTCCTTAATATATAGTGGAGACCCCCGATAATATAAAATTGTTAGGACGAAGTTGCTTGAATTAAGTTATATTTTGTCAACCACTTATTTCTAACACAGATAATTAAATGGAATACGGTAGCCTGCAGGAAGAATACTTCTACTTAAACACGTACTTTAAACGAGACAATCTTGTATATAGAGAAGGGCCTCGCTGATCCGGCGAGGGAAAAACAAGGCCCCTTCCGAATCATCGAATCGTCCGGATACAATATTTAATCAACCTTACTACTTGGCAATGAGGTTGAAAGTAATACATCTGATCTTAGAATGTTTACGCGGCGGTGCCATTTTTTGTCAGCAAATCAAATCTTAAATATATGTATAGATAATATAAAAGTATTAAAAATATTTTACATTTCCGTTGTCTAGTACCCGTAATACAAGTTCCTCGAGAACATAGCACAAGGCCAGACGTTGTGTGAAACCGTCCATAAATATTATTACTATTTCCTTTGAAGGCAAAATTTGAATCTATAGAAATCTTTACCTACACCTATGCATTTATATCCATGATTGTGGAAGTTAGCAGAAGTGGACAAACAGACGAACGAACGAATAGAATGTCAGTCGGAGCAAAACTGTAAGGGTTGTTTCATGTTTTTAGTACTACGAAACCGTGTGATAGTGTGTTTCATTGTCCACCACCACCTTGTAAGACATAACATTGGCCAGCACATGAGCTCGTCATTATGGCCAAAGGCTACAGTATTCATTATAATAATAATAATAATAATCGTTTATTTGCCAGAGTGAATGTACAATTTGGTCTTAGATAATAATTCTCTGTCTGTAACTAAAATAAGTAGTTTCGTTTGAGTTGCGAGTTGTTTAGAGCTGAGCTTAGTTGAATTAGAACTTTAGTAGGGTTAACACTTTACAGTGGCGAAGCGTCGAGATCTGCAGCGTTCTAAGCCTCGTAACCTTTTATCAATTGTAATACAGAATAACGATACTTTATTTTTATTGAACTTAGCGACATCCATTATGTAATATTCATAAGAGAAGCCGATATGATGTCGAGTTGTGTACGTCTCGCTACTGGTAAGATAATAATATCTTACATAATATATCGTACATAAGTACAGGGTAATTTTTTATTCGTTTTAAAAGAAACGTTCATGTTTTGTAGTTGTTCAAATCTCAAGTATTTGAAAGTTGGAAAATCTAAAAATTAATATGAATTGATGTCACTCTACTGCAAAGGGCAATGGGGCGCCGCCCTACGCACTGGGCGCCGTTGTACGCTCCAATCACGCGCAACGTGAAAAATGAAAGAAAAAGAAAACTAAGTATATTTCAGCCCTTTTTCTATCGAAACGGAATAAAAAAATCACCCAGTAAGAAACCTATAATATTTATTATGTGTTTAAAGTTAATTTTGGCACCTTTCTTACTTACTTTATATTAAATGCTTTTCTAAGGCAAGCCATTAATATCAATAAATGCTTTATATAATTAGTACATAAAAACTGCTGTAAGACATTTATATAAGACATTTAATAAAGTTTTCTCTCAGTTTTAATATTGTTATCTGTAACTTTCTATTGTGCGTGCTGTTAAAATATTTTTATGATAAAATACATTCTAGAAATAGAAAACAAATAACTTACAACGGATAAGTATTGCCGGCAGTCGGACAGTAGAGCTGAAAATTTCTCTTCACACAAGGAACACCTCGGATGATCTGTCCTTGGAGCTCGTAGCCCAGGGCCAGGGATAAAGCAGTCCATAAAATCTAAAAAAAAGGGAACAAAATGTTACAAAAATCCGTAGTCGAGATGTCATTTAAATAAAATATTTAAATTTAAATGTCTCAATCTGGACTGTGGCGGAACATTTTTGTGCGAAACGGCAACAACCCAAATTATAAAAAGAGCTAATTTCCTTACATAAAATAGAGCCATATTAGCAGTTTAGGACGTCTTATTTCGCTAATGGCTGTCAATTAATTGAGTTAATTCGAAACAAAATGGCCGTTAGACGAAAAAAATAGAAACAATACAGTTAGACAATGTTTCATACTTCCGCCGATATTCACACCGTGACACTGATTAGATCTGGTTTTTTTTTCTCATGTTTATGACGTGTGTCATTGTAATACGAGTGTTAGGTATTTTATTACTGACCACTAATCACTGCTGCCAGAGCATACTAGACTACAAGTATACGGTGTGACCACGATTGTGTGGAAAAATTGTGGGTCGTTGAATCGGACGGCAAAATCTTCAAATTTGGATCGTTCTATGAAAGCTGTTTCTCTGTACGTAACAGAGAACGTATACACATTTTATACTCTGTGCTGCTGCAGCACGGTCTCGTCTTCCTCATCAACAGTGTAGACACTTTTTGCCTCGACATGCCTCGTCTATCCTACTACTATTATAAATGTGAAAGTTTGTGAGGATGGATGGATGTTTGTTACATTTTCACGCTAAAACTACTGAACTGATTTTCGTAAATTTAGGTATGGTAGTAGTTTAAGCTAAGCTCTGGATAGGTTCCTTATATCGTGAAAAAAATAGTCCAGTAGTTGTATATCCAGTGCTCCCGTGAGATACTGTATTTACAAAAGCTCTCAAAAATCTATGGATTAGGATCTTCCTTCATCATATTAGGGAGAGACTCAAGACTCAAGAGACTCAAGAGAGCAGTAGGACGTTGCATTGGTGAATGATGATGCTTCTACGAAAATTATAATAGATTACAGCTGTTTGTGAGTCATTATTTGATCATGCAATATTTATTTTCACGTATTATAGCCTGGGACCACACTTCGTACACGGAGTCGTGCGTTGAATACAAAACTACTTAATTTGAAAGCAAAATTCACTGGAATTCCCTTTTCCTCTGTAATAAATAACTTCAATCTTTTAGAATACATAATATTTGTGTATCTATTGAGGCATGAATATCAATTTTATGACATTGTCTGCACTAATATTATAAATTGAAAAGATATGATGTTTGTTTGTTTGCGTTAAATAAGCTCTGAAACTACTAGACCAAATATAGTGAAATTTGTCACTGATATAAAATACACACGTCATACGCAATATAATAATAATAATAATAAACATTTATTTGACACAATGAGACATTACACCACAAATAAAACAAAGATTTACATACAAAACTCATAAAAACAGGACAGAAAAACAACTGAAAACATAAAAATATAACCTATATAGCCTATAACCTATATAACCTTCGATCATTAATACTTCGATCAATAAGTAGTAGGATATATTGCTTTTATAATTGTTAAACTTAATTTATTTTTACAATGAGTTTTTTTAAAGACTGACTCAAATATTGTGATATATGTTGAAGCTGACTCATTCGGTTTAAAGTGCTAACACACGTACGGATTCGGTACGGAGCAGACCACGAATTTTGTCCGCTCCGTATCAAATCCGATTGTGTAAAGGCGAACATAATTATTATTAATTGAGTCCGTCGCGGTCCGCATCGGATATGGTTCGCTCCGTACCAAATCCGTACGTGTGGAGAGTATTCGGACGATTGGGTCGGACAACGTTCTCAGTGTTGCCAACTTAGGGATTTTCCCTCCAAAATTAGGGAAAAAATCTACGGGAGTTTACTAGGGGGTAGTAGTTTTAGAGTTACCCCTTAAGAATCAAGATTTATGTGTGTATATAGCAGTGGCGAAGGCTGGTTCTCCTTCATAGGGAAGCCCCAACCTGTATAATAGGTATTGTAACCTGTATAGTAGGATTTGAATGAGGGTCTTCAAAAGGTAAGTGATAAGTGAAGCCGATAGGAATAGAGTTATTAGGAACTTTTAATAGTTTTTATAACTAGAAATTAGGAACCCCATGCCACTGGTATATAGCCCCGGGCATGAACATTTATAGGGAGTGATATCAGATTAAGTGACACGTTAGTATTATTTATTTACGCGTAAGTCTTTATGTGTATAAAGTATAACAAAGTTTTTAGAGTGTCTAGCTTATTATCTTTTATATTACGGGATTTACGCTAATTTTATTGGACTATAATTGGGATAACTCAATTATAGTCCAATACTGGCGTAAATCTCGTAAATAGTATAACTAATCAGGGTCGAATTAAGGGTTAAGTTTGGGCAGAAATATTTTGAGAGTTGGTATCACTGCACGATTTCAATGGATTGCGGGAATCATCGTCGTTGTCGAAAAACAGCACTGTAAATAGAACTCCGCATTAATATAATAGAGCTGTAAGTCGAACATACGAGTGTCGAGATTTCAATTCGGTCTGCCGGACCAAATCCGTGCGTCTGTAGTGACAACGTTCGAGTGTTAGGACTATTAGATACCAAATATTAACACATACCAAGATTATTAACACATAATATTATTTGACAAGTGACAACGCCCTAGTTGCTGGTCATTTAAATGAAGAAATGTTTATAACACAAGCTGTAAGCAATATTCAGAGGTATCTTACTGATAATAGTCAGTACGTATATAGGACCTACTCTGTACCTTACTAAATAGTAGCCCGTAGTTGATATTAATCAGTTATCATCAAGAAAAAACAAACAGGTTAACCTACCTGGAGGTAGGGCGCAACCCCTGTCCATTTATGGCTGGGACTATATGCTCAGGAATCCGGAACGCCGGTGAAAATTCAGAGCACTGAAAATATAACTCTGCGCTAATATAATAGACTTGAAAATAAAAACACATGGGTGTCGATTCATATATTCAATGTCATATTCGACAGTTGGATACTCGAAACTTCCATTTTCAACTTTAATATATGAGCGCAGAGTTCTATTTTCGGTGCTCTGAATTTTCACCGGCGCGGCGTTCCGGATTCCGAAGCATATAGTCCCAGCCTCAAAGCGTATAGCGTATAGGGCAGAACCTAATCTAAAACAGCAACATTTCTAACGGAAAGTTTTCTTCTTGTACTATGTATTTGATGTTCTCCCGATATGCAATAGCTTTTATTATAATATTATGTAAATTTGTGCTCCAAAGACACAAAATAACAGGTATTTTATTAGTCATTCTTAAACGTGTATTATGTAAACTATTGTTAATACTCAATACATATTGCGTCTGTTTGAATATAAATTAAGTTATTAGATATCTTTGTTTTTATTTGATACTCGGAACCAAAAAAGAACAAAATTAATTAATTAGTGACAAAATTTTAATATTTTTCTCGAGGATCGAGCGAGTTTTTGCATTTTTGATTAGTTTTATGGAACTTGAAAAATACGGCAACAAATAATACGCCGAAGTCGGCGTGCCCGAGCCCGTCACATTGAAATTTTCGTGTCAGATGTACGTTAGGATTAGTATCTTGTATTAGTATATTAGTATTAGATTAGATTAGATTATTATTAATAAGGATATGTAACACTAGAAATTGTCTTAAACATAATTATATTATAAACCCACACTACAATAATTAGTCGCCGCACTCACGGAGCTGTTGTTGTTAGATAGCGCGGTATCTAGTTGAGCGGCGAGACTAATGACTTATCTAAGAGCAGAAACTTTGTAATTTAAAAAAGCAACATTTTTAACGGAAAGTTTTCCTATAGTATTTATTTGATGCTCTCCCAATATCCATTATAATAATATGTAGATTCGTGCTTCGAGGACACAAAATAACAGGTGTTTTATTAACCATTCTAAAACATGTATTATTTAAACTATTATAATATCAATACTCAATAAATATTGTGTTTGTTGAATTTAAATTAAATTATTGGATAGTGTTGTTTTTATGTCACAATCATAAGCTCGATTTGAATTAATAAAAAAAATTAACTGTCACTACGGACAACGTTTCCCAAAATTTTGTGGCCGAAATGACGCCTACCTGTTAATAACGCACGGAAAAAGATTGTTATGCTGGGGTAAAGCTGGTTTACAGTAACCTACCTGAAAAATATATTTACAGCCGAACGTATAACCGCCTCCCTTTTTGGAAGACGGTTAAAAGATAATGCACATCGACTATCGAAAAGAAAATAGAAGTCGACTCTAACCGCAGTTATTGTTGCTGTCTGAAATATTGCCAATCGGACATATTTTGATATGAGAACACTCTACGAAGCCAATACTAGCCAAATATCTCTTTTCAATGGTCGATGTTTTGTAGCCTTTCATTGATTTTGGCGCTTACTGTAAATATTAACGATGTAATAGCTGTCTGGGAGCTTAACGAACAAGCCTATTATCATTCATCTTTACTTGTTCTATTGATCCTTAATTAGGCGGATTAGTATTGTCCGTTGACTACGGTATCCTAAAAATATTATACCTAACATTTTTATTGCACGTTGTAAATAATACAAGTTTATAACGCAAGAGCATTTTAAGTTATTACAATCCTATAATGGCTTAATAAAATAAAAATAAAATGTATGGTATTTCCACACGTAGCACCATCTCTATTTATATACATTTGAGTCATTCAGATTGTATAATACATGTCTAGCATAATGTAGACGATTAATATATTAATGTATACCTAAACAATTTATTACGGAATTTATAGTAAGTACATACTATTATCTAAATTTTAAATTATGATTTTTTTAAAGATTTGTCATACATTCCGTGGATTATGGCTTAGTAATACAAATCTATAAAATTTATTGAGCTAAAAAAATTGACAGTGTTCTAACTAACAGAAAAAAAGCCCAGAATTTTGTGTCCCAAATGACGCCTACCCAAACCCGCGCGTCAAAGGAAAGTAATTTTCATTTTCCAAATATAATTTTTCAAAGTCACATGAAGTCTGCGTCTTCACCATTTTAACCCCCGAAACAAACAGACGGGTCTAATAAGTTTCAGCTGTCTGTGTATGTGTGTCTGTCTGTGGCATCGTAGCTGTCAAACGGTTAAACCGATTATAATCTAGTTTTATTTGTATGAAAGGTAATATAATTGATAGTGTTTAGCTATAAGTTATAACTCATCATCGTCAGTTCGCTTACAGCTTGACAATATCGGGAGTTACTTAATTTGTTTAATTATGTTTATTCACATCGGACTATAATACAATAGTCGTAACAAAATCTCTTACACCCGGGTTCTGAAAGGCTAATCAAATGGTTGATGAACTAACTCGTTGTTGAGTTAACAGGCTTGATAAATCAATTTGCGTTTCTGAAACGCTAATCAGTGAAAATTTTACTAATCATTGTTCATCTTGTCATGTCACATTTACGCCATAAATAGCTTTCCAGAAACCGAAAACAGCGTTAGACATGTGGTTTGACCATGGTCAAACCCATGTGTTTGACATTAGTTTTGTTAACTAATGGCCCTTTTCAATAACCTATCTCGCAATAACTATTTGGTAGAAACGTCAAATTTGTATCGCAAAATACCGTCAAACGATTGAATGACGACGTTTTTAACAAATAGTTATAGATAGGTAGGTTATTGAAACGGGCCGTTACACGTTGATCTAATCAACGGAGTGATCAAGCTTTTTGCAACTCAATTTACACCTGACAAGAGATTTGACCGCTGATTAGTTAATTTTAGCGTTGATTAGCCATTCAGAAACCGAGGGTTGGACTTTTATTAGCTGATTATGAGATAAACCATAACCAGCAAATTATAACTTTGATAGACCTGCTTATTAGCATACCATAACCATCAGAGGTCAAGATACATACAAGGTGAATGATCACGTCGAATATTATGGTATAATAGGTATATTATGCTTTAGACATGTGAATGTATTGTGTAACTCGCTCACGTATGTCTTATCAGCACTAAGCCTACGCCTGTGAGCTGTGACTAATATGAAGCGGCTTAGGTGTCACGAGACGACACTTGTAAATACAGTGCATTTTAAATAACAAGTACCTGATTAATTTAAAAATTCACGTATTTCGTGCGTCACACGACTAACGAGCACATTGGAGATGAATCTACGGAATCCGAAAAAATATTGTCGCTGAGCGACGAGCAAGTCTGGACAACGAAAAGGTTACAAAATTAAACTACAATGTAAAATGAGAATTATTTTATTCTTAGACTAGCCTTTGCCCGTGACTTCGTACGCGTAGATGTTGAGGTGACTAATGTCCTATTATTTTTAGAAAGAAACTTTAATTATGCTAAAAATAAATTAAATGTGAAATGGTTTAAGATTATTTTATTTATTATTTTAATACAGTGAGTATTGCCGTGCGGAGCAAGGATCACCAGACTGCTAACCGAACTTACTCTGGAACACGCAACATTTCTATGTTGCGTGTTGTCTGTCTTTTGTTGGCGTTGTTGTTGACTGTCTACTATGTTTTGTGAGAAACAGTTCTCTCTTAGGTCTAAACCAGGCACTGTCTGCCCCTGAGCTTTATTAATGGCGAAGCATACTTTTAGGGGAAACGGCAAGTCTTTTAAATACAAATGGATACTCTGATGGGATCAATGGTATTTTAGGTATGAGTAGTTTAGCACATCTAGTGAGTACAGTAGCCTCGACAATGTTGCGATGTAGAACTTTTATCTGGAGTCTGATGCCATTGCACAATTTTGGAGGCTTAACATTTCTTAATAACTTAACCGGTGCTCCAATATTCAAACGGAGATTATGTGGTGGAAGACCTGTTGGGTTTAGAGTATTAAGGAACTCCATGGGATAGTTTACTACATCATCAGTTTGTACTACTGAATCCACTGACTTATATTGTACTTCATCTGCTTCAAATGGGCTCGAGTAAAAGTTCATTTATTGTGGCTGCGTTTTCATTTTTGGGGGTCAAAATAACACAATATAACCTTTCTATTGGCTTTGTCATGAGATTGGTGACACCAGGGTAAACTGCGTTAGTGGGTTTTGCAAGTGATGTCACCACTGTTGCCACAATTTGCGGAATAGTTATTTTACCATCAATTGTAGGGTAATCGCCTTAAGAGTGAAAGTCCGTTTAAAATCGATTCGGCCGTTTCAGAGATTAGCCGGAATACAGACAGACGGAAGGACAGACGGACTATACAGACAGACGGAGAGACACACAAAAATTTAATACATTATTGTTTTGTTATAAATACCGTGCATACTATCATAATATGTAATAGTATGTAATAGTGCAAAACTGTAAATTTTAAATTACAAACAGACATTTTAATTTTATTTGTTTGTAGGCATAGATTTTACTCAAACATATTTTTATCTTCTTACATTTTTATGTTCTAAGTAAATATTGGATTTGCTATCATTTAAAAGCAGTGTTTACTTTAAGAACCTATCACACCTTGACTAAAATCTAAGTCCCAATTCCACCAACGTATTGAAACGACGTTTAATTCTGAGCTTCGGATTAAGATCTGTCTGTGCCGTCCTAACATTAAATAGAGACATCAAATTCAAGTTTAGCGATAAGCGCTATTATTATAGATTAGCGATAATTTAAAGAAGTTGGTGAAATCGGGGCTAAGGATATCGCGTCGTAACCGAATCGTATTGTGTAAATGTCTTAGCGTGGTCGTGGAATGGTCATTTCCTGCGGTCCTACGCTGTAGCAATTTTAATAAGTCTGTCTTTGCCCAAGCTTGTTTCCCTTAGGCGCCCACCTGTTTGGCCAAGGTCCACGTCCAAATATCAACTAGATCAATTAGATTAGCTTATGTTTGTTTGTATTTTGCGTAGTTGTTTCTTTGCTAACAAAATATGGAGCAATATAGTATTTTATATTGCTTTTAACGATGTTGTTTCCTACCTTCTTGATGACTGAGCATACTATTTCTACATTTCGTGATTTAACTTTTTTTTACAGCGTACAAGCCTTACTAATCCTAAGTGTATCTACTAGTTACATTTTGTTATTTAAATAGGAGATATGTTTAGGAAGGTAATCCATCTTATATATATAAAAGGCAAAGCTGATTGATTGATGTATCAACGCACAGGCCAAACCCTCAAGGCTAGAAATTTGAAATTTTGCACACGTATTTCTCATATGAAGTAGGCATCCACTAAGGAAGGATTTTTCAAAATTCAACCCCAAGGGGGTAAAATAGGGGATTAAAGTTTTGTATGAAACTTTTTATTCCTTGAACATATTTGCATGATATTTATCAATAATCTACACTAATATTTTATAGATGAAATGGCTCCGAAATTAATAAACCGAATTTGATGAAAGGCACAGACAAATATTATAGAGTAGACCTCGGGAAAGGACATAAGATACTTTTATCACGGGAAAATGTACAATTGCCGCGGGATTTTCCTTTGCACGTACTGTTAGAACGGACTTTTTAAAAGACTTTTTAAAAAAGAAAATTTATTGAGCTGAAAAAGATTCACAACACAAATTTATTTAACTGGATTAAACCATACATTAGGAGATTAGATATGCGTCCGTGGTGGCCCGTATCTAGCTCTGAACTGACTCGCAGCTCAAACCTACTAACTAAGATGACAGAGTAGTGATGATGTATCAGCACTCCCGTCAGCAATTCTAGGAACAGCATAGGGATGTAACAGCCCCCTGCGTAAAATACTTACCGGTAATAAAAAATAAAACTTACCGGTAAAGGGTAAGTTTTTATAGAACTCTTCTAAGTTGGGGTAAAGGAGTGTCCTCTACAACTGGTTTATTACCAGGAGGTTCGGTTTGTGTACTCGAATTTAAATTTTGAGTTCTAGTCAAGAGTGGACGCTTATTTAATCTCTTCCATAATTTAAAAATAGTAAAGATTAAAATTATAACAATAATACAATATGTTAGAATAGGAAAATGGGAATTGTATTCTAAGAGTGGGTCAGGCTTATTTATGTTTTTATTAACATCGGTAATTATTTGCTTATTAGCTATATCAGAAAGTTTTTCTAAAATTATATCTAATAGTTTTAAAAGAACCTGATTTTGATTTTAATTTATTTAATTTTTCAGAGTTGCAACACGGATCATCAATAAGATTAAAGTCAGGTGCAATTGATTTAATAGTTAAATTAGAACAGGATTTATATGAAAATATTTTGTTTTTATAATAAGCTTTGCAGTTTGCCTGTAAGTTTAATATTCCAGTACCAATTAATCTATGTTGAGACATTTCTGAAGGACATTCTATATCGATTTTTATGGGTTGAGTTTCAACGAATAACCATTTACTATTTGTAAGTTCTTGCCAAATATCTATTTGTCCATAAATAAGCCTGGTTTCACATTGTTTTGGGAGAGTTTTGAATATTTTACATAATAATTCAGTTTCACAAATAGGAGTACTTTCAATTGAATTTACGTCCATATGACTACAAATATAATTAGAATTAATAGTTTTCACACAGTTATTAATATTATTAAGACAGATATAAGAATTCTTATCTTTACTTACAGCTATATAGCTACAAGTAGGTACAATCATAGCATATGATTGAGAATCCACATTATCATGTGATATAGGTAGTGAGAAAGGTTTGTATAAGTTATACTCTATTCTTAAAACTAAAGGAATTTTAATAACAAATACAATCTTATTTTCTACATAATAACAGGACAATTGCGCCATATCAATAATGCTATGTATATTGTTTAAATTTAAGTTTAATGGTAGTTCTTGACTTTTCGGTAAATTTTTTATATTCTTTCCAAGTTCCGTATATATTTGTTTAGGAGTTAAAACAAATGGATGGATTGAATGACTTTTTACTAACATAATAGAATTGATTAAACATTCAATTCTGAACGACAATGTAAATATACTAGATGAAAGTTCTTCGTAAAGTTCATTAAATTTCGTTTCTAATTCGATATTTAACATATTTTTACTTATAGAGTCAATAGCGCTATTCAAACGGATTTCATTTTCTTTAATTAACTTTAATGTTTTATTATAATTTTCTAAATCTGAACTAGTAATTAAAATATTATCTTTTAATAAAGATGCAAGTTTTTTATTTGAGGAATGCAGGGTTTGAATGGCGTTATTGTATCGGATTGCGTCATTTTCATCCATAGTTCCAATTATCTGTTTAAATACAGTACCAACTCCAGCAAACCATGCTGATCTTTTACTTCTATCAGAAGTTAAATGAGAAATGGCGTTATAGTCTTTCAGAATACCATCATAGCGAACTATCAATGGTTTTAAATGGTTATTACAATTAGTGAAATTAAAGTTATAATTCAAATTACAGAAAGTTTCAGTGGAATCTAAATAGTTTTTAATATTTTCAATACGAGTTTTTATGTAGCTAATATCTACAGGGACTAAGACATGTAGTTGATCATCAGAGACCTTGACTGTTCCGACAGGATCGAGATATATTCCAATACTTTTATTTATAGGTTGTATCATATCCAATGAGAAAACGCAGACGCTTGTTGCACCAAGCCTGGAATATAATTTTTTATTTTTTTTTATTTAAAACTAAATAAAATTATGATTTAATGTTAACTACAATACTATCTTAATCTACTCAGTATCGGTTTCGGCCAATTTGACTTCATCGTAATGATATTTTACGTGTCGTCTATTTACAAGTAAGGTAAGTGTATTATTACCGTTTATTTTTATAACTTTGTAAGGACCTTTCCAAACTGCCGACAATGCTTTACGGAGACGAAGATGATTTTTAACATAAACCATGTCACCCGCTTTATATTTAACCGGTCTAGAATGTTTATCATAGTAAGTTTTGGAAATGTTTTTAGATTTTACGATATTTTCTATAGCTTTTTCTCTAGAAAGTTTTAACCTTTGTTGAAGGACTCTGACGTAAGAATTATAAGTCGGTTCTAATGAAGATTCAAATATGGAGGTTGGAATAATCGCTTTATGACCAAATACGAGTTCATACGGAGTGAAATTAGTTGTTGAATGAACTGTAGTGTTATAAGTTAACATTGCTGTATAAACATATCTATGCCAATTGTTTTGGTTCTCATTAATAAAGGATTTTAAGTACTCTTTCAGAGTGGAGTGGCTCCTTTCAAGGGCGCCTTGAGTTTGAGGGTGATATGGTGTTGACCATAATTGCTTAATTTTCAGAAAATTACAGGTTTGCTTAAACAATTCAGTAGTGAAATTTGTGCCTTGATCGGTTAAAATTGATTTTGGAATACCAAACTGAGAAATAAAATTAATAAGACATTCTGATGTATCTTCGGCTGTAGTATTATAGATTGGATAAGCAGCTGAGTATTTAGTTAAATCATCCTGAAGGGTGAGAATATATTTTAACTTAGCGCTACCAGCTTCAGGAAGTGGACCTACTATGTCTAATGCTATTCTTTCAAATGGTTGAGTTGACGTAGTAGTAATTTGCATGGGAGCACGATTACACTTACGAAGAGCCTTATTACTTTGGCATAATTCACATTTACGAACATAATTTTCAACGTCACTACGCATATTTCGCCAATAATATTTTTCTTGAATACGTTTTAGCATCCTATTAGAGCCTAAATGACCAGAAATAGGAATATTATGATTTTCTTTCAATATTTTAGGAATTTCACTCATTGTGGGGTAAATAAGGATGTTTTTATATATATGAATAGTTATGTCACTATTATTGAAAAGGTACATTACATATTATAAATTTAAGTAAAACTATGACTATCGAAAGGATTTTTAAAGTCGGTAATACTAAGTTCCTTTACACCTTCGACCACTAATTCATTTCTAAGATTTTGGAGACTCATAAAAATATCCTCGTAAGTGTTTTTATCGTAATGATAAAGTTTAACAAATAGGAAATAATAATTTACATTATTACTAGTGAACTTTAAAAATGAATGTAAAGTTCTTTCACGATCTCGGATTGCAACAGAGTTTGGTGTATTATTAAGGATTTCATCGACGTAAGCATTTGACTCGTCAATATCTATAGAGGTAGGTATAATTATTGTTTTTACTTTGGTTTTTAATAAGTGTTCATTATATTCTAGGATCTTAACGTTAGATGTAGATGATATATTATTTGTTTTTTTCAGGTATTCGGAGTACGTGTCTCTATGACTTAAAGATTCATCAGATGCAGGTGTAAGTACTATTTCACTCGGCACTTCAGGATTTTCAAAATATTCTTCAGGTAAATCAAAAAATTCAGGTAATTCTGGAAGTTCTGGTAAACCGGGAGGTAAGGGTACATTTTCAGGTTGAACTACAATAGGAGGAGCTTCCTGTATTTCGTTATCACCAAGGACATTAATTAGGTTATCGGATTGGGTTAAATTTACAGGATAGCGGGAAAGAGCATCGGCATTCGTATTTATTTTGCCCTTTTTATACTGGATTTCATAGTCGTATTCCTCAAGTTTTAGTCTCCAACGGACTAGTCTGGAACCTGGATCTTTGCAGTTAAATAGCCAATTCAATGGTTTGTGGTCTGTTATTATTTTAAAACGGCGACCAAATAAGTAGGGGCAAAACACTTTTGTTCCATAGACTATTGCGAGACATTCTTTTTCGGTTACTGTGTAATTAGTTTCTGCTTTATTTAATGTTCTGGAGGAATATGCTATTGGCCTATCTTTGCCTACATCGCCTTGTGACAGAATAGCAGAAATAGCGTAGTTCGAAGCATCACATGTCAACAAGAAAGGTTTTGTAAAATCAGGATAGATTAGGACAGGAGCGGTTACTAATTTGGATTTTAATTGCTCAAAGGCCAATTGCTGTGTATTAGTCCATACAAAGGGTATATCCTTTTTAAGTAAATTTGTAAGGGATTTTGCAAATTTTGAGAAATCTGGTATAAAACGACGATAGTAGGAAGCTAATCCGAGAAAGCTTTTAATGTCTTTGGGACATTGGGGAGTTGGAAAGTCGACTACTGCCTTTACTTTCTCAGGATTAGGTTTTACGCCATCATCGCTAATAATATGACCTAAGTAACCTACTTCTTTACGGAGGAATTCGCATTTGTCGGGTTCTAATTTTAGTTGGAAATTTCTAAGTCTGTCAAAAACAATAGATAGTTTATCTATGTGACTTTCTAAAGAGTGTGAATAAATTACAATGTCATCTAGGTAAACGAAGCAGTGTAATCCCTGCAAACCTGATAAGACCGTATTCATTGTTCTTTGAAAAGTTGCAGGTGCGTTTTTTAGGCCGAAAGGCATTCGATTAAATTCGAAGTGCCCTTGAGGAACACTGAAAGCTGTTTTTTGCGCATCATCAGGGCTCATTTTAATCTGGTGGAATCCTGATGCAAGGTGAAGGGTTGAAAAATATTTACTTTGTCCTAATTGGTCTAATATTTCATTTATTTGTGGAATTGGATAGGTTTCACCTATAGTAATATCATTGAGCTTTCGGTAATCAATTACTATTCTCCATTTTCTATTTCCAGATGCATCAAGTTTTTTTGGTACGACCCAAATAGGGGAGGACCAGGGTGATTTAGATGGTTTTATAATATTTTCATTTAACATTTTGTTTATTTGTGTTTGGACTTCCTGTTTATGTATTTCAGGGAAACGATATGATTTTACATTAATTGGTTGATCTGAGGACGTGCGGATTTCATGTTGAACTATATTTGTACTGGTTAATTGGTCACCTGGTAAATGGAATATATCTGAATATTGACTACAGATATCATGTATGTAATTTGTTTCTTCTGAATTTAAATGATCAGTTCGTAAGTAATCTAATAACTGTTGTTTTCTTTCGATACTACTTTGGTTTTTATTAAACTTATGCATTTGATTTTCACTATCAATATTATACATTTTTAATAGCAGATTAGATTTTATCGTGACAGATTTATCAGATGTATTAAGGACTGTTAAATTTATTCTATTATTATTTTTCACTTTAACCAGGCAATTTGATATTAAAAGTGAATTAGAAAGATGTTGATCACATATCATTCCTTCTTTTATGCTTTCTGGATTATCAACTGAGCATTCGATTACTTTTTCGGATCTTGGTTCAATAATATAAGAGGGTTCATCGAATGATAATTCTGTGTTAAAATTATTTATTTCTAATGAATGTGATTTATAGTTAATTTTACAATTGTATTTTAAAAACAGATCATTACCTATTATACCATCGTATGGAAGATCAATGCTATCGAAAATATGGAATGTATGTGAAACATTTGTATTCGGATTAAATTGTAATTGCAAAATGAAATGACCTATACTTTTTAATGAATTATTTTTTGAGTCAATTCGTTTGACTGTGATATTATCTTCGCTGCATATATTAGGCTTACGAGTTATAGAGCTGTTTTTCACTATACATAATGATGCTCCAGAATCTATAAGAAAGGTAAGTTCTTTTTCATTTATTTATGTTTTAAGTTTAATATAAGGTAAATATCTTTTATTACTAAGGATTTCATACATTTTATTAATCTCTTTTTTACAGATTTTATTTTCTAGGTTAGATAGATCGTGAGTTTGGGGCTGGCTACCCAGTCCATTGATCTTTTGAATATTAAAGGAGAGGCCTTAAGTTTGGGGCTGGTTACCCTGTCCATTGGTCCTATTACTTTTTACGGAAAGACCGTGAGTTTGGGGCTGGTTACCCTGTCCATTGGTCCTATTACTATTTAGGGAATGACCGTGAGTTTGGGGCTGGTTACCCTGTCCATTGGTCCTATTACTTTTTACGGAAAGACCGTGAGTTTGGGGCTGGTTACCCTGTCCATTGGTCCTATTACTATTTAGGGAATGACCGTGAGTTTGGGGCTGGTTACCCTGTCCATTGGTCTTATTACTATTTTTTATTTTATATTTCGTATCGACTTGAACAAGAGGGACTTGCCCCGCGCGATACCTTAACGGACCAGAAGCTAGTTTAAATTTTGATTGCTGTCAGTCTCATCGACGCCTTGATCGTTATTATCTATTTCAGTAAAATTGACTCTTGGACGTGGATTAATCGGAGTAAATGATTGATTTTGCGACCTCCTACTGTTATTATATTCTCGAAGGCTACAATTTTCTAACACATGCCCTGATTTCTTACAGTAACGGCAAAATGGTGCATCTCTTGATGATGATGAACTAGGATTCTGATTATTATAATAAGGTCTTGCTTGTGGTTTAAAATTCGACTCATTTCTATTTGGAATTCTACGAGATGATTCAGATGGTCGGAAGGATTGTGATGATGATGATTTTTGACCATTCGAATAAGTATTATAATTATTTGCTAATTGAGGTCGCTTATATAGGCTTTGCTGTATTCGTTCTTCAGAAATAGCGATATTGATAGCTTGATTTAAGTTCCGTGGGTCCCTACAGCGCACTATATTTGAAATACGGGGATGTAAACCCATAAGGAAGTGATGTAATGCTAAATCTTCCATGGCCGCTGAACGGCCGGGGAGTTCACGAAGTGTACAATTAGATAACGTTATTTCTGTTAGAAGTTGAGAAAGATAAGTTTCGACACGCAATGAGTATTGGGTTACATTTTCATTTGAACTCTGCTTGCACTCCTGTAGGTCCATTAGTATATGCGCATAATGTTTGCGCTCACAGAATTGGTTCAGTAGGAATTCTTTAAGTTGTACCCAATTCTTAAATTCTTTAATAGAGCAAGCTATTTCAGCTTTGCCCTGTAGCTGACTATATATATAGCGGAATAAAATATGTTTCTGTATTTCTGTTGCTAAATCGTATGCATTATTGCAATTTATGATGAATGAATTTACGCTTTCTCTTGAGCCATCAAATGGCTTAATGAATTTAAATAGAGTATTGAGATCTAACTCGACCCTGTCTGCACCCGGAGTAGTTCCCTTTCGGGTCGTCCCCTTAGGAGAACTAGCTGGAGGATTTATTTCGCCGGACGAACCGGCATCGGAATTCAACATTGGAATATTTTGTCGCTTTTCGGCATATTTAAAATTTAAATATTAAAGTTCTAAAATTTAATTCTTGATTCGGATTATTCCACTGAACCCTAAAATATCTTAGTAACCTAATAGACCTAATATAAACAATAGCTTAAGACTTACAGTATAATCAATACGTGGGCGTTAGAGATAAGCTCGGCGACTCGTTGCATGCTCGCTGGATGGGATAACTCGATCGGGATCACACGGAACAATAATATTTTGAATTTTAGCACTTTGCACTTTTTGGATTATAGTTTTTCGTCACGGATGTCAGGACTCTTCACCTCGCCTGGCCGGTGCTGGATACTGCTTTCGGGCTGACTCGGCCCTCAGCTGGGTACCACTTATGTCACATTGGGCACAAGGGATAATGATGTAACACGACAGGAACACACTTGAGATTGATTTGTATTTATTATAATATTTATATACTTTTAGGTTGATGGAATTTACAGAAGATGAGTTTTAGTGAGTTCAGATCACGAGACCCAATACAAAGAGTATACTACTCTATCGATGCACTTTTTATATATATATTTTTTTTTTCACGAAAATTTTAATTATGTCACTTTTCACTTTTTTACACAAAAATGTCTTCGGATAGCGTATTGGGTATTTTAGGGATTTACGTATCCCACCGCTGCCACCAATGTTAGAACGGACATTTTAAAAGACTTTTTAAAAAAGAAAATTTATTGAGCTGGAAAAGATTCACAACACAAATTTATTTAACTGGATTAAACCATACATTAGGAGATTAGATATGCGTCCGTGGTGGCCCGTGTCTAGCTTTGAACTGACTCGCAGCTCAAACCTACTAACTAAGATGACAGAGTAGTGATGATGTATCAGCACTCCCGTCAGCAATTCTAGGAACAGCATAGGGATGTAACAGTACGAAGTAAAGGGAGACATCTGGTCACCTACAAAATCGCAAGAATTTCTATTTATCGGCAAGCATTGTGAAGTCTATTCAACTGAATTATTATCTATTAACGTTACTGGAAATGTTACATTGTTTTGAGTACAGCCAAGGGCACAGTCATTAGGAGTTTGCTGGTGATATAAACCTGATGGACTATGTGTATTAATTAACTAGGATTTCAAGATCATCATCATCATCATCGAACTAACGTCCTCATTGCTGTTGCTCATATATTTCCTCATTTTGATTAGGATTAGCCGGGGGCTTAGGTTTTGTTGTGTTTTAGTTGTTTAAAATTCTTTATTGAATATACAATTAAGTCACTATAAGATTGGATAAGCACAATTATATAGAAAACTAGATGTTTCCCGCGACTTCGTGCGCGCAAAAGTTAATCTAGCGGAAACTGTTCAATTTTTCGGGATAAAAAGAAGCTTATGTCCTTCCCCGTAGTCTACTCTATATATTTATTGAATATACAATTAAGTAACTATAACTTAACAGCCTCCGTGGTCTAGTGGTTTAGAGCTTGGCTCTCGACTCGGAGGTCGTGGGTTCGATTCCCGCATTGGAACAACAAAAAATCTTGTTTCCAAGTTTGGTTAGGACAATGCAGGCTGATCACCTGATTGTCTGATAAGAAAGATGATCCATGCGTCGGATGGGCATGTAAAAAGTCGGACCTGCGCCTGATATCTCACCAGTCGTGTCGGTTATTCGTCCCACTGGGTTACGAGAGTAAAGGAAGAGAGAGTGCTCTTGTGTACTGCGCACACACTTGGGCACTATAAAATAACTCCTGCGTAGCTGGCCTGTTTTCAATTAAACCGGCCACCGTCACTGAAATCAGTGTGGGGAGCTATTAAGTAACTATACAATTGGATAGGCACAATTATATAGAAAACTAGATGTTTCCCGCGACTTCGTGCGCCCAAAAGTTAATCTAGCGGAAACCGTTCAATTTTTCGGGATAAAAAGTAGCTTATGTCCTTCCCAGTAGTCTGCTCTATATCTTTATTGTATATACAATTGGATAGGCACAATTATATAGAAAACTAGATGTTTCCCGCGACTTCGTGCGCGCAAAAGTTAATCTCGCGGAAACCGTTCAATTTTTCGGGATAAAAAGTATCTTATGTCCTTCCCCGTCGTTTACTCTACATCTTTCCAAAATTTCTTCAAAATCGGTCCAGTAGTTTCGGAGCCTATACAATGCAAACAAATAAACTTTATAATATTAGTATAGACATACAATTTCTGTACTTACAGGCTCATATACCTATCTGAATGATTTATATATTTTTTTTACAATGATTTATAAAAATAACTAAGCTTGCTTACATGCGGACGTAACAATCGTAAATGCTTAGTTAGCGGTTTACTTTTAACATGTAATTGCGAAAGGTTAAATCTCCTCAAGGTAGAGTGGCTTTAGTCAACTTGACTAGCCCTCTGCGGTTTGGCACACTTCAGGGGCCTTCGAAGATTGTTACACTTTTCAGATTTGTGGCGAGCGAGAGCCATGCTTCAGCACGAACGGGCCGAGCCACAAATGGGTCGGATAAATACCACGGCCTCACAGAAAACCGGCGTGAAGTAACGCTTGCGCTGTGTTTTGCCTAATGAGTGAGGTTACTGAAGGCCCAAGGTGGTTGGGAATTTTGAGGAGGGTGGTTCCTGGTCCTCAAGATTTTCTGTGAGGCCGTGGTATTTATGCGGCCCATTCGTGGCTCGGCTGAAGCATGGCTCTCGCACGTCACTAATCTGAAAAGAGTAACCATCTTAGAAGGCATCTGAAGTGGGCCAATCCACAGAGGGCTAGTATAGTTGACTACAAGTGCGCAACACCAGGGGGACAATTCTGCTAAATAAAACCTGCAATAATACAATTACAATCAAGTCCCGACACGCTAAAACTGTCAAACCGGTATTCTCGTAAACGTAAAGCGGCGTCTAACGCCTCCCGATTGGTCCAAACGGCATAAAATCAGTTTATGATAACAAGTCGCTTCACATATAAATTACAATACAGTCAAAATAAAATAAAAGCCTACTTTAAATACGAGAGTTGAGGTTCAGAACGGTTACAAGTAATACATGGACACTCGTCATATTTTTTTAGTTTATCCCATTGTTTCAGTTACTTCACAGTAACCGTGGTTACGGTGGATACATACATTATACAGTAAGTGGTGACCTGGCCGAAAGGAGCAGGGAATTTCTGCAGCTATTCAGGGGCCAAATAATGACCTTAAAATGTCAAGTAGCTTTGAATGTCATTCATTAAATGTTATGTAATGTTACACCATTTTCGAGGTACAGATTGCACAATAATTATGGTGAAATGTTAAATAAATAGAGCAGTTCAAATTAAGCACTTTAGGCTGGGACTATATGATCCGGAAACCGGAAAAAAATCGGATCGGGAAAAATACAGATAATTGAAAATAGAGCTTTGCACTAATATCTTAGAGCTGAAAATCGATCTCACAAGTGTCGAGTCAAATGTCAATGTTATATATGACAGCTCGACACTCGACACTTTGATTTTCAACTCTTTTGTTTTAAGTGCAGATTTCTATTTTCAATACTCTGACTCTTCCCGGGCCCACCGGATTCCTGATCATATACAAGATTTACTAAGCCTTAGAAGTCGCCCTGTGGTCGGAACTCGACCATAAATGAAATTTAAATTTTTAAGTCAAGTTTTTTAGGGTTCTGTGCATCTTACTTCGATACGCAATAAAACTAAATTATGTAAATGTTGTCAATGGAACGTTAAACAAACGCGTGGTAGTGTGAGTGTGGTAGTGTGTTTATTTTTGGTAATTTTATGTATTTCTAAGCATTATTGAAAAAAAATTATTTCTGCACACCTTCCTCGACATAAACTTTAATTCCTCGGCAAAGTTTTATACTCCTCCGCCTGAACAACACTCGTAAAACTGTACCTACTGAAAGATTTTGCTTAACGTATTATACCTGTTGCATAATGTCAACAGTAGTTTTAAGAAATATAATTGTCAATGTCATATTGACAGATGTCACAGGTAAAGCCTATTTAGTTTATTTCGGTTAGCTAAAAGGCTATACTTAGTGTAGGCTGTAGACGTTTTTGATTTAGACATATCTCATATGTAATACGTAATCAGTGTTAAGCACCAATAAAGGAGAATATAAGAATTGTTGCTGTATTATTATCATCACCACTCAAGCGTAAGAAGGACATGCAAAATCAAGAGGTCGTAGCCCTTTACAATACCTAATAATAATAATTATTATAGCCACAATATCTATAATATTTTTCTTTGTTCTATAATTTGTTTGCCAAACCGCAATAGGCTAACATGGCGGAGTTCAGCCTAATCTCCCCTTACGTTGAGGAGAACCCCAAACCCCAGCAGAGAGGACGTTTGTGATGATGATGATAATTTCCTTGTTTGCCCTTGAGAAATGTTAACTATTCGGTACACGTTAAGCAAGAACATGTTTGACTTGGTATGATGCATTTATTTTGCTCCAAGCTAAATGTTGACTTAACCTAGCTATCTATTTGGTTTTAGTTAACCTAAACTGTTATAACTTGTTGGTTACAGCTAAAGTGTTAAATGAGCAAATACTAGATGTGCCTTTATAATCTCTATTATTAATTATAGTTATAATTATAATTGGTGGTTACTGTATATAATTATAATAATACTAGACATTGTCGTGTTTTCGTACGCGCAAAAAATATCTAGGGGAAGCCTTACGTTTGCCGCAATAAAAAAGTAGCCTCTGTCCTTCCCCACGTCTATTGACTACTCTATGTCTGTGCCAAATTTAATCAAAATCGGTCCAGTAGTTTCGCAGCTTATCCAATGCAAACAAACAAACAATATTTTTCCAAACTGAAAATGGTTTCAACCGTCAAGATTTTAATTTATATTTGAATAAATAACTGTCTAATCACAATTTAAAACTGAAAAATATATTTTGATCTTTTATTTAACGTTTTGCTCAAAAAATGCCCAATGCGCCTAATCAAGTCATCGCATCTTAAACTTGCTTAATAAAAGCTACATTTTAAAATGCTCTTAGTTTACACATATAATATTATTAATATATTACATGATATTAAATATGCTAATAAAAAGCACGTTTCTGGAACTAAATTACTCACAGGTATTTGGTAGAAGGAGCCATTGTTGACAGTAGGGTAAGATGTGAGCGGCACCACCGGCACGGAGCCGTTCCTCACAAAGATGGGTCCTTGTAGAGGCGTGACCGCCGGCCCGCCTGAATCTGGAAATTTATTGTTTTTCTTTAAAAATGTGAAAAAGTAAATGTCGCGAACAAAAATTAACTCAAATAGATAACAATTACCTGGGTAACCGAGCTTTGCTCTTCGAACCCACCACATTCCGAATTTTCGAACAAAGCAAAAATTATACATAAGCATACCAATCTGCCGATCGGACTGACTTATTAGAGTCGAGTTTATTTATATATTATTGCACGACCAAAGAAAAAACGAATGTAGCTTAAAAATGCGTAGTTTCTCAGGTATGAGACCTAGCTAGATCAATTTTTCACCCTCAACATTCCCTGCTTACTAAATTTCATGGTAATACTTGCAGCCGTTTTCGAGATTACGATTATAATATACATACAATATAAATATAAAACACCTACTTGTATTTCCTGCATTGCGCTAATACGTATCTAAAGTATTATTTTGCCGAATATCGGCTATTAATATTTAACTTGTACCAACAATGTTAATCTCGTGATTGTTGCTACTCGCTATGCACAGATCTATGGCGGCGAGCCAAGCGCGTGTCCGCCCCTTGCAACATAGCTGTAGTTACTATGGGAAGTGTACAAGGGGAGTGCGGAGGGCGCGGGTGTGTAAGTAATGATGAGTCACACAATAACACCATGTCCCATAGTATACAATATATTTAATATTTTATCTAGTTTATATCTATATTATATGCGATTTATAAGCTATTGCTGAGTGGTGTTCTGTGCCTCAAATGACAGTACCGATGGAACCACATAATACCAGGCACTGTGTTTGCGCCGTGGTCGTATGCCTCGTCTCCATTTTGATGATTAGGCATTACACTGCACTACCGACCATCTGATTCTGGCAGAACCTAGTATTAAAATGTTTAATATTATTCCATTACCATTTTATGCTATTTATTTATCTTATTTTACTATTCTTTTGTTGTGTTTTTATTGTAATGTATATAATAACTTGTAGTGTATGTCCTTCATTTGTCAAATAAACGTTTTTTATTTTATTTTTTTATATATTTTTACAAGATTGTCTCGTTTAAAGTATAAGATGAACATACTTATGTCGTGGAAATGTAATAGGGAATGTGCACAGTTTTTTTATTGGCTTTTCGAAAAGTACATAATGGGAAATACCTGGGAAATATTGTCCTTGCAATGCCATATCCGCAACCAACCGTTGACGAAATACAGTCGTCACAAAGGTGGAATCGTTGGAGAACATTAAAAACCCCCTATACAAAAAGTGCATGACAAATGACGTCACTGGTCACAACCGCAGTTGACAATGTATGGAGATTAATACAAAATTTATTTTATTAACTTAACTTCTGTGTTTATGTATATATATGATGGTTACATGAAAAAATTACATAAATAACAAGGATTTGAACGGTATTTTCGTTTTTTCATTATAAGAAAAAATTAAATCGTCGTTTTTTTAGTCCTGTAAATTTTTAATTTAGCAACTTATTTATTAACTAGCTGTTGCTCGCGGCTCCGCCCGCGTAAGTATAGTATCCCTCGGGAACACTACTTTTTAGGGATAAAAAGTAGCCCATGTTTTAATCCAGAGTCTAAACTACTACCAACCGAATTTCATCGAAATCCGTTCAGTAGTTTTTGCGTGAAAGCGTAACAAACATCCACGCTTTCACATTTATAATATTAGTAAGGATGTACTTTATGCAATTTTTGACCATATTTATGTTTTCTTTTGGAAAATATACGACTTTTGCTGATTTAAAACAAATTCATCTTCCCTAATTAATTATCATTATTTACAAACTCTGCGAGAGCATTTTAAATGTGGAAAAACAATTATAACAATGTTAAATAACAAATTGTTGGATCAGAAATAAATTATAAAAATCGCTTTAGAGATTATGGGTTATTTAACATCAAGATGTGACGTGACGTGACGTGACGCGGCGCTCTATTTTTTAGATAGCGATTATCTAAAAAATAGAGCGCCTTTTCCGTTCCGTTCTAATACTCGTATTGAACTTTATTTACATCACAAGAAGATACACGTTTCATTGCAAAAGCGGCGCCGCGCTACGGGGCGCGGCGTGGCTGGAAATTCGAACTCTTGCAATGAAACTTTCTTATGACGTAGTAAATAAAGTTAAATTTTGAATCTTTATCTTAAAAATGCAGTGCCGCATCGCGTCTCGTCACGGTATGAACTGAAATCGGAGTTAAAATACAAGATAGAAGCATCAAAATATTTTTCAATTATTTCCATGAATGTAGCAAGACTTGTTTTATATTAATTTTAGGTTACAAAATATAACTGTCACGTTATTATGGACGACCTTTGTGGCTTAGTATTTATGTGTTCCTGGGTCTTGGATGTGTATTAAATATATGTATAGTATAATGAAAATCTTAAATATGTGTATAATACAAAATAATTAAATATATTTCCTGTGCCCGTGATACAAGTTATTCGGATACTTAGTACAGGACCAGATTGACGTTGACGTGGTGTGAAAGCGTCCATTGATATTATATAATAATAATTATTATTATCAAAGTTAAAAAGTTAAAAAGTAATAGTTAGTTAGACATACTTCGAAAGGTATTTCTGATCTTACTACCTTCAATTAAGTAATGGAGTTCATTTAAGACTGAAGGCATTTATTTAAATGTCCGCTCCTGTCGTCATCTATTTCATTAAATGTCAGCTGATTTTTAATGCGGCGACCTACATACTTGTTATCATAGTAAATAAGGACCCACTCTGACCTTATCTTACGTGAGATTTGTTATACTATGAGGCCGTGGTGTTTGTCCGGTCGAGCCGGCTCATTCGTGTCGAAGTTTCTCTCCCACGTTGAAACTACTCGTAAATAGCATTAAATACTGCAAGAATGTTAACATCTTAATTAGTACCTCCTTATGGCAAATTACTAAAGCGATCGATTAAAATATAGTTCTAAGAGGACAAATTGGATCAATTATTTCCCAGATATGGTAATCGATGATCATCAATGTAGCTAATAGCTATTGATGTGGTTAGCCTTACATACTAATTTACTCATTGGTATTTAGTACCTACCAGTTTAAAAGTTAAATAGAGTACAAGTTACAACCTTAGATTAAGAACTATCGCTGCCATAGAAATGCGATGATTGACGACGGAAATTAAATTAGTTTTATACTGGGACTCAGGGGCGTGCGCTCCATATAGGCAGAAATGCAGTGCTTTACATGTCATACACAGATATTTTAATAAAACGTTCGTACGTTTTAGATGACTTTAATAATTAATTAATAGGAAATAAATTAATTAAAAAAATATAATAACTTAAAAACGCCTAATATTTTATAAATAGGAACTCATCTCATGCAGTTGCGTTCTGCAGGACAAATCATCGCATGTATGTGTAATTTTCATACTTCGCAAACGCACAGACCCATGAATATCGACATGATTATATAACGAAAACTCCCGCGGCAGGCTCTCCGATCTCGGCTATCCGATCGCTTCCGAAAACCGCCGAACTGGCTTGTCGGAAATTATTCGTTGCCTATAATCACAGTAAAAAGAATAGTCGGAAATCTAATAAATCACGTATGCACATGCATGCATTTTTGTTTAGTAAGGTTTTATTTGTTTAAATAGAAGAAACGTTTTGTGTTTCGCGGGGGCCATATTGCATATTTCATGTCATAAACATTGTTTACAATTTAATCGCTCCAGTTTATTTATAGTTTTCTTAAAAGATTTTTCATTTTAACATTTGAAAGTGTGTACATTTAACAGTTTATTACTGAGTTTCTATAATAATTGTAGTGATTTGCTTTTACTAGTGAGTTAGTTGATTTTTTTTAAATGTTATTTGACTGTGAGGTTTGTGTTGAAAATGTGTGTTTATTAAAAATTAAAAATAACAAGTTCTCACAATTGTCATTCAGTGAAAAGGTTCAAATTCTGTCTAAAGGTAGGTGTGTACCCGAGTTACAACAATTAAACCAGCAAAAAAATAATGTAACTCGAAAATTTCATGTTAAAAGTTATGAAACGTATAACTGGCTGTGTGGTTGTGTACACACGATTAAATTATATTGTTTTCCTTGCATATTATTTAATAATTTACATCGGGATATAGTAATCTCAAGTAACCGGAACCTTGAATATGTGAAAATTGAAGCTGACTGACTGGTGAGTAGTTATAATATTTTAAAATATGCTTATTACTTTACTTATTAGAATTTCTTCCGCCGCGACGATCGATCGCTGTTTTGTCTGCGTTGCCGTAGAAGATGTACATGAATAGTAGTACATCTAAGACTTGCTCTTGGCGTGGTTTCGACTTAGAGATCCGTCGCTTAGCTGTAGCTATGCTAAAAATCTATAAATTAAAAAGTTTTTGTGACCGAGTACTTCGCCGCATACCCAGTGTCATAATCCTGTGCACGCCACTGCTGGGACTATACTGCGGAATCAGGAAGGCCGGAGATAAACCAGAGCATTGAAAATAGAACTCTATATTAATACAATAGAGTTGAAATCGAACACACGAGTGTCGAGTTGTCACTTTACACTTGTGTGTTCGATTTTCAACTCTATTGCATTGGTGCAGATTTATATTTTCAGTGCTCTGAATTTTCCCCGGCCTTACGGATTCCGGACATTATAGACCCGGCCTTTCACGGTGTGTTTCAGACTTCAGTAGGGTAAACACGAACAATTAAGAATATTACGCAAAGCTAATTATTGTAGAGGCGACACCTAAATATATAGTAAACAGTATTTTATAGCGCGGTAAAATTCAAAAGTGTCCAATGTCCATTCGTTTTAAACTTTAGTTTTATTTTACTGCATATTATTTCCTATCTTATATTTTTGATGCGGACTAAAAGTCACAAATCAATAGTCAATTTTGTTTACGTTATACTGCGGTAGCGCCTCTAGCGGAATAGTTTGGCAGTTTTATTCCTAACTGACAGCAACGTATTCGTAACGTTATCGAATGAGAATATTAGGAATCATCAACAGCGGTTATACATATTTCACTGGATAACATTACGAATACGTTATCCCTATAGTGCTTTCTCCACAGTTCCATAAGCTTTTAACCATATCAAACGCCTATCCTTTCATCTACATACCTCGAAACTTAGCCATGAGGTTTGTGCTCCCTTGACATGAAAATACACATACATGCTAATTACTTAACTACATCTTACAACTACGAACTTACGAAGGATAATAACTAATTATGTATTTCCGAATTTCTAAACTCTAAGAGTAAGAATAATAGTCGCTAGCAGCTAGGTTATTCTTGGAAGTAGGTTATACTTTTACAAATAGATTCATAGTAATAACTATGCATCTATTTGTATTATATTATTTTTATTAAAACTAAGATCTACAAATCTAAATAATTTGGACTAGAGACGTCGCCACAATGCGTTTTATAAAGCACTGCGTGGGTGAGATAGCCAGCCATTATAGGTCGTAGCCGTTTGTAGACTAGATATAAAGATCAAGGCTATGCAAAATATCATTTGGATTGCCAAATGCAAGGTAACTCAGATGGCAGAATAAAATTATTGTATGTACCATTGCAGCATTCTATAGTCACCTGTCAAGCACCAAGTAACTACTCATGGCAAAATAAATAGAAAAGTACAAGAAGAAGATGAAGTACGTCATTAGCACGATAAAACTCTGGAATTAACTGTTACCAGCAGTATTTCCGGACCACTACAACCATCAAACTTTTAAGAAAAGGGGGTACTCCATTTAAAAAGGCCAGCAACGCACCTGCGCCTCCTCTGATGTTTCAGGTGTACATGGGCGACATCAGGTGATCCGTCTGCTTGTTTGCACATCAAAAAAGCTTGGATCCAAAAACTATCTATCAAAATGTGAACTTGAAAAAGTGGAAGAAGAATTTTTGTAAAGGTAATCAAAACTGTTTTAGACCACTTACACTAATTACTGAGCAAGCTATTGTAAAGCATGTGGATGGAAGAGTCTAGGAAGAAGAATGCAATATGGAAGGAGTACTAGAATTGTGGCCATAAGCAGCCATCTGTCTCACAAAACATACAATGGCAAAAACCCACATGAGTAATCCATGTCTTTTTGTTTTTTATATAAGGTTGTCTCGGCGTTGGTGATACTTTGGAGTTCATTTTTACGACATTAGTGGAATTTCGATTTTATGGCACTCATAATAGGTGTTAGCATGTGACATAAGGAATCATATAATATGTGTCTTATTAACTAATAGTCTGTATGCTATAGTTATTACTCTGTGGGTAGAGTTACCAAAAATCCGCTAAAGCACGGATCATTTTCCGATTGGTCACTGAAAAAGTTATATATTCAAGTAAAACACTTTATAAAATTTAGCATGGATTTTGCATTAAGCATAAAATGTAATAAAAAAGTATGTAGCGTCTTTTTTCAAATACAAAAATTCACCCGTCGATTTTTTTCCTGACTGTACTCGTATATTACTAGGTGGTTGTCCGTGACTTTGTGTGGTATCTGTAACTAGTCTAGTAATTGTATTGGAAGGACAGCAAAGGAAATCAGCCGCCTAAACTAAGGTCGGTATTTGAAAGGGTCTGCAGTCCGAGTCTATCATTCGCTTTTCGTGACCTAAATTAATCATTGTTATTCATTGTCAATGCTTTTGCATTTAGAATTATATCAAGTGGAATGTTATCAAAACAGGTAAAACTATATACTTTGTCACTTACACAAAGTACATATAAATTATTAATAAAATATTATTAAATAAAACAGTTAAATAAGTAAATGTATTAAATCAATAATAATAAAAATGTTTTAACACAGATAGCAGAAAAGAAAAAGGAAAAAGAGCAAAAAGTGCCTACCTATAGGGAAATTGAAGAAGCTACGAGAAATCGTTTACACGGGAGAGCCATGCTTGGGCACGAATGTACCGTATCTACTGGAAAGCTTCCACGGCTTTACAGAAAAGGTACATGAAAGAACCATGAGCACTGGAAGCCCAAGGACAGTGGGGGTTAAAAAGACCGGCATAGCATTCGGTAATATTTCTCTTGCCGGTCTTAATCCACCCAAAATGCAAGCGATCAATATTCAAAGAACTTCACAATCAAATGAATAATTAAGAAGAAAATACCGTTTTGACGTAATGCCCCAGATTGCGGTGATCAGACAGGTTTGAAAGTGAAACCAAGGTCGTCTAACACGAGATGCAATCCGCCACATCACTTCACATGTGTTAATGTCTTTGAACGGCCTTCAGTTGAGCAACCGACGATGTCTCGCTAAAAACGTATCACCTCTCGACTTTTTTAGTTGAATACACCTGTAATTTGATGATTGTGATAACTTTCTTATTGCATTACGAGTTTGTGCTTCTTATATACTTCTGTTGGGCTTAGTAGACAAAGTTGTTGTATCTACAACTGTATTTAGACTTTAAGTTAATTATTGATGAAATGTAAATATTCTTGGACTGTGCAATTTATAGTAGTTAAGGAAATTTTTAGATTAAAACTGTTTAAAAAATTACTAGTGTTGACAAATATTCTGCTTGGATTGGTCCCCCCGCCTCCGGTAAAAACGACATTCGAAAGCAGTATTAAAGCTGGTAAGTACAATATTATGTGCCATGGAATCTTGGGATAAAGTGCAAACTATGTCAAGTAAAGATACCGAATACCATCGATCATTCTAGAAATTGTTGCTCGATTGATTTTAAATTAATAATGAGATATAAGTCTAGATTAAGATTAATAGAACCGTATATTACCAAGAAAACTAAAATATCTTACTAGAGTGATTAAATTTAACAAGACAGTTGATCGATGGATGTATGTTAATGAATTTGTAAAGAACTAGTGTTAGAAGGTTATAAGGTTTTGAACAACATAATGATAGAATTGACAATTATTTGTAATTTAATAAAAATAGAAGAAATCTAGATGATCCAGATCTAAATGATTTTATTATAGTGAAACGAAATAGGATTAATTTGGATAAAAAGATACGTCTACTTGTGAATAGAATTAATAGAACAAAGGTGACAATATTAACAGTAAATCAACTAAGGCCAAGCTCTTCACCAGGAAACGTCCATGATGGCAATTTGAAGATATAACAGTATATCATAACTGACAGCGAATTAACATTGTTTTAAATCAATACAAATAGTGGAATTTTATGTAATTTTCTAGGACATAATTGTGGATTTGGCATTGGGCTTTCAGTCTAAAGCGATCGAAGGCCTTTTACACACAGGCGTAAGCGATCAGCTGTAACCTTGGATCAAATTGATCATTGACATAATTCTATTTAATTTCAACGATTTGCTATGAATGAGTAAGCTCAATCGATTTCAATATTGGCTTATTTTTGACTTAACAGGTTCTATAATTGCCCTATTAAAATTTGTATGATCGAGGCTTTTCATGCGGCTTTTGTACTTAATAAATCAGCATTAATAATTTTTTAATTGTTTTTGAAAGTTTTATTTTTGGACTCAGATTTATGTTTTGAGGAGTGTCTAATTTTATTTAAGGCAATCTAAAACATGTATAAGTAGACTACTAATTTGGCCTTTGTCAACCAAGTATGAATGTTAGATTTTGACCTTACGAAAGGTTTATTTAAGTGTAGGCGGTCAATATTTCAAATTTACAACCATATTAAGACGAAATTCAATTAAACTAGTATTAATGTTGTCAGTGTCAAAAATACCCTCATCATGATTTACAAAAAAAAATACCTGATTCTTTGTCATCTTCATAGTAATCATCGTCGTAATCTAAGATGGCATGCAGCTGTGTCTTCCCACCTGGACTGTTCGCTTCCACCTTAGTAAACCCTCTCGGTCTATCAGGTGGCGTCTGAGGGTTAACCGGCTTGGTACTCTGAGGCGTCGAAGGAGTCGGTGGTGTTTTAGGGTTATTTACATAGTTGTAATTATTAAAATTTTGGTTTGGGTAATCAAATTTTCGACTAGATGTTAGGCCAGGCGTCGTCGCAGGCGCATACGGTGCTTCCGCAAACCCTGGATTATGGGTGTTGGGGGGGGCCTTTTTGTTATTCCTCTGTCCATAGTCGTAGTCCCCTGCAGGATCGTGGATGTATTGCCCTGCGCTGTCGTAATGTGAGTTTATCTCCTGTACCCTCTGGTTGCCTAGCGTTATATCGAGCCTTGTGTTCTGATATACTTGTGTGTGTAATTGACTATTGAATGGGTTGTGGGGGATCTCCCGTCTTGGGTATTGTGTGTACTGATTCGGCGGTGGGAGATAGGTGGGACCGGCTCGTTTTCTCACTTTGGGCCTTCTCGCTTGAGGATGGCCTTGGGGAGGCTCAAAAGGTTCATTGCCAGCGTATCTTGGCGCGTACTCCGCTTGATGTTCCTCTGGTGAGTATAATAGGTCGTCGAGGTCGACTCGAAGTGGGGCGGACGTGGTTGCCGCAACCACAGGCACCGCCGCGCCGAGGTCTACGGTGAAGTTTGTCAAAGCCATATCTAGCACATTGCAGTACTACAAAACTTTTCAACTAAGACTTTTTTTGTTTTCATAATGAACAGAACATTTCACTATCACTCTTTCACTATGTCACTGTATATCCACCTGCAACAAAGGAAAAGCACAATTAATACAAATCCATTAAAGCAAAAATCTTCATAAATGGCTACCTAACAAGGCAAGACAATCCATGATAGTAAATATGGACCTTTTGTTTTATGAAGTGAATAATAATAAGAAAGACGATACAAGGTTTGATTTTCTTTACAAAATTGTCACATTGAAATTCATTTCCTATTATAATAGTAAATATTGGCTAGACTCGGCGGCCTCGATGTTAAGAGATAAGTGCAAATATTAAATGTTAGTAGGTACCTACTAGGTATACAATTAATTGAAATGTTCTACGATATCCATGCGTTAACTCACTACTAGTCATATCACATACTTGTATATCGTATAATATTTAGAGCCTTTATCCAAGTTGCCATCGCTAATTATAATGTCGAATTTAGAAATCAAATATGTAAGGTATTGACGTACCTATCGCGCGCTATGTTACTTAGCGAAGATTATGACAATTCCACATTAAACATACAATTTCAAAGTTGTAATTAACGATGGCATGTTGTCTAAGCCTCTGAGCCTTTAGCCAAGATGCCTACGCTAATTACGATGACGAAGTAAGAAATCAAATATGTATATGGTATTGGCGTATCGCGCTATGTCACTTAGCGCGCGTTATGTCAATCCCATACATTTTTGTTTTCGAAATTTTTCATCGTATTTAGCGAACGTACATTGGCTATGGGCTCTGGTTTTACTAAAAATAATAAGTATCTAGTATATAATATGTTGTTAAAAATAATTATTTTAATAACATTATTTAATTCTGTTTAGAGAGCGTACATTATATTGCATTTCCTCCAAAGTTAACCTTGTCTTCAAGTGTTTTAATTTTGTGAAATGTACCAGGTATTTTCACCATTTCTTCTGCAGAAACATCACACACAAACTTCTTACACTTCTTCCACTTTATTAGTGATTTTCTATTTAAAATTATACTACATATTTTATTACATTAACATTATTAATTTATACATATTTAGTAAAAACCGGTCGTATACTTAATACGACCGGTTTTGACTAAGTCATTGTTAGGTGTAGGTTAAAAAATGTAATGTAAAATATCTAATATCCACGCTTATTTTTAAATAAAATTAAACGAAAAAGTGGACACATGAATTATAAAAATAATAGATTAATAATAATTATAGCATGATTGAAATGGCAATATAGTGCTGTGGAATCACAGACTGGCCATATCGATCGTTTTCTTAATTTTACGAGTGATAGTGTTAAATAAAATAGGCTTATGTAGATTGTAGGGGTCCTCATTTCATGTTTTAAAATCCTCGTGATACACTCATATCAATAGTAATTTAAATTATTGCTATGACTTTAGCAATAATTTATATTTAATAGAGTCAAATTGTTGTGCAATTGAGTCTATTTAGGATAGGATTTTCCCCAGATTTCGTGATGTCGAGTAACAAATGGCATTAGTTGTAAAGGCACAGTTCGTGATCGGCGAATGTCAGTAGATAAGGTTTTTGGAATCGACGCATTTGGGTTTACCAATGATCTATTGTCGTATATTCAATTGTTAGTATGTAAAGTACATATCAACTGACACTTGTCACAATAATTTGTTGTATGTAATAACGGATTTTGTATAAATGTTTAATCATTTATATGAATGAGCATTAAAATGTTATTTTTAATACTAATATAAAAACAAAAAAAAAAAAAAACTTTTACTACTACTTATATTATTATAAGGTTTAAGAATAAAAGCAAAATAAAAAATAAATTGAGCAACGGGTTTACTAATACACATAATAATATAAGAGCCTAAAAGGTGATTTTATATTAAAAAGTTTTTAAAATAGTATCGGTGTTCAATATTTAGATAAAAATGTACCTTTTATAGCATGTAAATGTTTGATATTCGAAGGTATAAAATAAGATCTTCGATAAACCTTAAGTGGTTTTACATTTAAACTGGACTAAATTAAGGTCTCCGGCAACTGGAGATTTAAATAAATTTAATTTTGTAGTTTAATTAAGTCTCGATTATTCCCCTGTGTGACTTAGTTTATTACAATTGAGTTTCGGCAAGTCGTGTGTCCTTGCACGTTTAACAGTGATACTATCAAATATGGCTCACGATGCACACTCGTGAGAAATACACATGACACACTGTGAAAAATCTCTTAATGTATTTTGTGAAACAAATATGACGTTCAAAATAATTACAAAAATTATTATAGATTAGTTTATTTAAACATAATACTTTTACAAACATAATATATTAGTCTTTCCAACGGTCGTGAGGGTTCCGTAATACTCAAGGAACTGTCCGACCGTCTGTCTTATGTCTGTATGTATCTGTCTGTCTGTTTGTCCGCGCCTCTAGCTTTTGTAATTATGAATAAAAATAGATGAAATTTGGTATAGTTAAAGACTGTGTATAGATCTCGGTTTTGGCATCATAAAATTATAATAATCCAAAGTAAACCATTTTCGAGTAATCGGCCTCTAAAGTGGTATGTAAGTTGGTCCCGCCTCCAGGCATTTCAAAACTATGAGACTTAGAAAATTGCATTTTTTTAATGCTGATAGATTATGCTAAATACTCGTTAGGAAAATTATTTTTAACGAAATCGGATAGCAACTTTTGAAGTAATTTTTAAAAAACCTATTACGCGTTTATAGTTACGGAACCCTCCTTAGACATGTCCTGACATGCTCTTGGTTAGGTTATTATTTTTGAACCTTAAGATTATACTTAAGTACTACAAATACTTCCTGGAAGAAATTACTTTGCTTAATATTTTAACACGGCATATTATAAAATGTAGAAATCTTTTATGCTTACAGTATAATCACTTCATCCATAATAGTATAGCTCTCGTCGTAATAATACGTAATTATATTGTATAATATTATGTTACAGAACAATGCTTATTGAATCGCTTCCAATCCCATCGTTTGTACGATAAAATTCTTGTCGATAAAAACTAGTGACAACACTATTTCCCATATTTAAAAAAAAGAGCGGATGTTGTCGTTTATGCGTCGCGTAGGTACTAGGTAGGTATGTACTAAAGAGGTACTTGCATTGTAAAGTGAACGAATTGAGCAATATTTCCACTTCCAACTAAAACAATTAAATTATTATTTACTTGTTTTCGTTGGAAGTTATCGTAAGTTTAGAAAAATGAAAACAAAAACAATCCTTACATTAGTCTCTTAAGTGTAACATCTAACATTTCACTTTAACACAACACAACACAACACAACTTTCCTATCGCACAAGACACAGAGATTAAAGAGGAACATATAAACAGCTACAGAGCTAGTTATCGATTTGATTGCACTACCACAAGCATTAAATTATTATTTACTTGTTTTTGTTGGAAGTTATCGTAAGTTTAGGAAAATGAAAACTAAAACAATCCTTACAGTAGTATCTTATGTGTAACATCTAACATCTCACTTTAACACAACACAACACAACTTTCCTATCGCACCAGACACACAGATTAAAGAGGAACATATAAACAGCTACAAAGCTAGTTATCGATTTGATTGCACTACTACAAGCATACGGTGTGTCCACGATTGTATGAAAAAATCCTGGGCCGTTGAAGGGGACGTCAAAATTTCCAAATTTTCTATCGATTTGAATCGTTCTATTAAAACTGTTTCTCTGAACGTAAATATTAGTTCTTTACCTATGGAATTGCCGTTTTGTATGAAAAAATTTAAACGAATTTTTTTCATGTATTTTTTATTTGTATTAATCAAAGTAATCACCCATGCAATCAATGCATCTTTGCCAACGCAGTGGCAGTTTATTGATGCTCTTCTTAAAGAAATCAGCTGGACGGGAGGCAACAAATTCTTCAAAGGCATTTTGTACTGCCTCTCGAGTATTGAATTTTTTTCCCGCCAAGAAGTTATCCAAATTCTGAAAAAAGTAGTAGTCTGTAGGCGCAAGGTCTGGTGAGTAGGGCAGATGACGGAGAGCTTCCAACCCCAGTTCTTGCAACTTGGAGACCGTCTGCTGTGCAGTATGAGGTCGCGCGTTGTCGTGCAGGAGCAGAGGAGACGAGCGATTGACCAATGCTGGTTGGTGATGTGCCAGCTTCTCCATCATTGTGTTCAGTTCTTCACAGTACACATCTGCAGTAATTCTCACCACGTTTGGTAAGAAGCTCTGATGAATCACACCGGCGCTAGGCCACCAAACAGTGGTCATCACTTTTCTAGGGGTAAGTTTTCGTTTAGGGCATTAGGGCTGAGCGCTTGGGGTTATCAAACAGAATCCATTTTTCATCGCAGCTAACAATGCGGTTCAAAATTCCTTCATTTGTGTGTCTGTTGAGCAGTGCCAGGTACATCTCGATGCGTACTTCGCGTTGGCGATCATTGAGTTCGTGGGGCACCCATTTGTCAAGCTTTTTTACCTTTCCAATTTGATGCAAATGGACCAATATTGTTTTGACGCTAACGTCGAAAGCTGCTGCTAATTCAGCCGTAGATTGTGTATCATCAGCTTCCACAATCGGCTTTAAATTCGTGATTGTTGACTTGTTACACTTCCGTCTCATATTTCAAAAAACTCAAAATATAAAAATATTTATCTACTTTCCACACATCAAGAAGTAGAAAAAATATATCAATAACACATAATATTATCTTCATGCATGAAATAATCATTAAATATTTTTTAACAAGAGTCCGCCCTCACCATTTGTGAGAATCCTTGACATTTCAAGGATTCATTATATCATGCAGTTGTGAAACTCATCAATATGTATCTGTAGTGATGGGTCATCATCAAATCTATTATTGATTAATTTTAATGACATTGTTGGTGTCTTGTTACGGAATATTTCATGAATTCATAGTTTGTGTTTTATCATTATTATTATTTATAAAAATAGGACGTAATTCTTTGATTTGCTTTATTTTTCTAGAATCTAGATGCTATGGAATAATGGAATGTAAGCGAAGCTGGTATAGAGTAGGGAGAAAGGATCTTAATAAAATAATTACCTATTTTTATGTAAATAAACTGATATTAAGCACAATGTTAATAACCGTAATCATCGCATCGTTAATTTATGACTATTAAATATTTCTTAATCTATCATTTATTGAAAACTAATATGTAAATCTATCGATAAAATGTGACATTAAGAAAAGATAAGCACATACCTATACCGAAATGTATAATCATAAAGACAACCACTTATTAAATAGCTCGGTATTTCGAAACAACACACATGTCTTCGGTAGTATAGTGGTCAGTATCCCCGCCTGTCACGCGGGAGACCGGGGTTCGATTCCCCGCCGGAGAGAAACTTTTTCGTTCTTTTTAGTCTTTTTAATCTTGTTTTTTAACGCATTTTATATACATTTTATTTCGTAATTCTCTCATTAATAACTTTGTTGTGAATATTTTGTACTCGCGTGCAAATCGTCACGTAGTTCGCTTATTAAATAAGTAGTATTAGTCATTTCATGAAAATTCTATATAGATGGCGTTATAGGCAATTCACACTGAACATCAGTAGCATTTTCGGCACCTCAAATTGCCCTCGGGCAGCGCAGCCGAGTATCTACGGAAATAGTCGAACTAACTAACGAAGCACTACATTTCCATCTTCTTATACATACTCAAGCACTGGCCATTGATTTAGACAATGTAAATATTTAAATTTGGCTATTTCCGTGCACAATCGGCTGCCCTGCCCCGGGGCAGTTTTGGATGCCTAAAACGTTTTAATCCATCGTCGTATTCCGAGCAGTGTTTCTGGTAGCTGTATCGCTACTTACAAATGCTCTGCAGAATATTTGATGTTGACATGTGCTTGAGACAAGTGGCTAAACTCGACTCACCCAAGAAGCATTCTTGGAATATGCGACCGCAGTGACCTTACTCGGAAAACAATTGCGAATAATAATATAATAAGTATATACTAAATAAAGTATTAATAATGTACTAGCTTTTTTCCCGCGGCTCCGCCCGTGTAAATATATTATCGGATATTCCAAGGAAATTCTATATTTTTATCGGGATAATAAGTAGCATACGTGTTAATCCAGAGCATAAACTACTACCATTACAAATTACATCGAAATTCGTTCAGTAGTTTTTGCGTGAAAGAGTAACAAACATCCATCCAATCTCACAAACTTTCACGTTTATAATAGTAGTAGGATTTTAGTTAGGTAAGTACTATTCTTTTTTTTTCTTGTTATTTTATTTTGTTAGACTTTACTTTTTTATGAGGGCCCATCAAGTACATACACCTACAGGAAGACCACAATTTCAATGTCTTTCGGCAATCGTAATTTTTCATACGTCGCCTGTCATTTCCATAGAAAAACGAAGACTGAGGGCCATTAGCAACATGGTTTTGCTGTATCTGTATATTGTTTACAATAATAATATAATTTGTAATAATATTAAGTTCAATCATACAATGTACCTAAATACAAAATGAGCTAGCGTGTTGAACTGTATACAAACCTACCGCCAAGAGTGAGTCTTGAACTTATAATTGCCATCATAAACTATTAATGCGATAACATACATTACTATATTAAAACGTGAAGAATAAACTTTCAGTACAGTTTTACGAGAATTGTGCAATCAGAGGAGTATGAAATTTGGCCACTAAAATAAAGTTTATATGGACAAAGGTGTACAGACATCTAATATATTTTAGGTAATGCTTATAATTTTATGTATAAGAAATACATAAAATTAATAAAAAAACAACAACACGCACTACTGTGCGTTTGATAGATATAATGTTACACGTTGACATTTGTCAATTTTTTTTAATAATATATGGCGTCGGCTTAAAACCATTTGCCAGTGTCAAGTTTAAAAAGCGGGAAATAGAATTTTCGTTTCAATTTTCAACACCGTATTCCTAAATCGTCAAGTCTAAAGTCTAGTCAAAGTACAAATAAATAGTCAGTGCAGTCAATGAGCCATGTCAGTCGATTCAGTAAAGTGGTAGAAGCTTTACTGAAAGTTCCTAGGGAGTTATGGCGGGAAACACAAAATAGCACGTTTTTAGAAATTGTACCACATGCCCACACTTGTGCACGTTAACGAATATTTAATGGTTAATATTCTACCAATATTACACATTAAGAACCGAAGTAACACAAATTCATGAAAGAAATATAAAACCACAAACAACGTCACCCATTGAATTCCCCGGCAAAACTCCGCTTGTCAATGTGTCACAACATTTACATAATATATTGTTTTTAATTTTTCTATCTAAAAGGCAAAATAATCTTTATGAAATTCAAACTTCAAACTTAAAAATTATAATATTATGAATTATTATGGGTGAATTTCGACGACAGGGCAACGTCTAGAAATAGTAAATTTGGCTTTGTTTAATGGACTCACTAGCAACACCGAATGTTTGCCGCTACATTAGCATTGCATACGAAATAGGAGGCCAAACGCAATAGTAAATAGTAATGGAGTTGTAATGAATAAAAAATTTAAAAATCACACTTGGTAAGTTGGTACCCAAGTATTGTAGTCAGAAGCCGGGGACATTGGTCAATGATGAGGAAATTCAGACGAAAAGATTTCATTTTGTTCCAAACGCTTCTAATGGTCAGTTCACACCGTGACGATACGAGGCGCTACGCGTCGCTGCATTTTTAAGATTAAGAGAAGTTTCATATGACATCAGTCATACACTGCAATATGCGCTGTGCAGCGCGGTGCAACCTGACATAATATGAACGCTTCAATGAAACGCTTCACACCACGTCAATCTGGCCCTGCGCTAAGTATCAGAAGAACTTGTGTTACAGGTACTATTTTATACTATACATACATATATTTAAGATTTTTAATTTATTATACACATATTTAATAATGTGTATTAAATATGTGTATAATAAATTAAAAATACCCAGGAACGTGACCCAGGAACACAGAAAAACTTTTTGTTCCTTCGGCGGGATTCGCATCCGCTTTAGCACCAACGCGCTGATCCACTGGGCCACAGAGGTCGTCAAAATGCAGCGTCATGCCGCTGTATCGTTTCGTTGCGGTGTGAATAGACCCTAAGGTAGAAGTAGTAGAGAGTCGACGGATGGGGCGGCATTGAATTTTTTTTGTTTGCCATGCTTGTTAGTACATCGCCGGTAGCAATAGGTCAGCTCTCGGGTGCCATTGAGCAAAAATTGTTTGTAGACGCATTACGCACAGTTTCCCGAACTAGCATTCTACAAAAATTGTTGCATGACGTATTTTCATACCACCTACGTATTTAAGCAAAGCAAGCTGTAAATATACCACAGAGTAGACAATATGTACTTACGTACGGGGAACCTTTCATAGAACGATCCAAATCTGAAAATTTTGACGTCCCCTTTCACGGCCCACAATTTTTCCACACAATCGTGGACACGCCGTATGCTATATACAATCAAATCGAAAGCTTACTATGTAGCTGTTTATATGTTCCCCTTTTTTTTAATGTGTGACTACTGACTTTACTTCTGAAGTCGTTAAATTCTCTTTTGCAGCCGATTTAAAATGAACAATCTTACTGTAAATTGTTTGTATGTTATATCTTATTGACCGTTTAACTAATTGACAACTTAAAGGTAAAATACCTTCATTATATTAAATGACCAATTACTAATCAGTCAGTCACAAGTAATTAAACGACATAGGCAATCAAAAGGTCCAGATCCGTGTTAATGTTATTAGCAAAAATTGATTTTTTATTACTTACTAGTTACTAGTTGCTACCTTATGCCGACCTTGCTTTACTTCCAGCAGTGCGTTGGAATGTACCGGCGGCCGTGACTATTATCGCTCGCTATTGCCCGCGGCTTCGCCCGCGTGAAATTAGGCTTTAAACTTTCATCCCCTATTTTACCCACCTGCCTTTTAGAAAACGCTGAAATACGTAACTAATTATTTTTTCCGTATTCCGTATATTTAGATTCACACGAAACATCATGCAAATATGTGCAAGGAATAAAAAGTTTCATACAAACTATTGTCACCTATTTTACCCCCTTGGGGGTTCAGTTTTGTAAAATCCTTCCTTAGCCTACGTCATATGAGAAATACGTGTGCAAACTTTCAAATTTCTAGCCTTAAGGATTTGGCCTGTTCGTCTATACATCAATCAATCAGCTTTGCCATTTTTAAGATATAGATTACTATTGTGCTTAAAATTTCATTACTAGCATAAGTATAAGATGACATTATTAATGTAAAGAAAAAAGTCCATGATTGGCGTCAGTTTACACTGACGATTCAAAATTGAACTTTATTTACTACACAAACGATACACGTTTCCTTGTAAGAGTGAGAATTGCGAGCTGTGTAGTGCGGCGCCGCTCTGGCAATGAAACGTATATCTTAATGTGTGATTCGTGAATGATGTTTGATTTTAAATCACTATCTTGAAAATGCTTCGCCGCGTCGCGCCTCCGTGTGAGCTGAATGCTGACTCTAAATATTGTGTATTCTGTGTTTACCATTATGATAGGCTTATCAGAGAAGAACCGAGAATCACCATGAATGTGGACACTGGATCAGACTGTTTCTCATCCTCTCCTTCTCGCTTTTTCGCGAAGGCTTTTCACGAGAGAGAATTTTAGGGGAAACCGTCACTAGAAGGTAGTAAAACAATAACTTTCCCCGAGGTAAATTCCTTTTATACTTAGTTAATATCGCCTTTTATCTTTTAGCTTTAGCCGTTTTGTGCTCTGATTGATCTACTGCCTACAAAAACCCGGAAATATAACACAGTTAACTCATCTAACAGCCTCATACTGCAATATATTTAATGTCCTCCATTGTATTTGATTCCTTGTGTCTGTTGTGTTATTCATACGTTACGTAATGAGCTTTCCTTGCATTCGCTTTCGATAAAGTACAATGTGACTTAAGCTGTTTACACACTAACGAACTGTTAAGGGGCATCCACACTCTCGCAAAGACCCGGGAAAGAATGTGGATAATCGTTTAAATTTTTTTCTTGCTCTTGCGCACAGACTTCTTCAACCTGACATTCGAACTCTTACAATTAAACGTATCTTCTTGTGTAATGAATAAATTTCAATATTTAATAGCTATCCTAAAAATGCAGCGCTATGTCGCGTATCGTTTACTCTATAAATCTTGTAGTTGAAAACGTTATCCTACAACCATAATGATCCAATGTCGTTATTCCTTTCTCTATATATTCTGTTATAATATAAAATTTTAAGCTAATTATTTTTATATATTTTTTCTCTATCTTTGTCTTTTGTTTGTAACTTCTTATTATTTACTAACAATGATTGGTGGCGTATAACGGGGACAACTTTGTTTGAGATTTTATTGATACATATTAATATCTCTAACGTTCGAATTAATTACAATCTAATGTTATCGATTACGTCTATCTAATATAAGTGATAACATGGCTGAGTGTCTTACTTGTTGTATTTGCTCTATTATTATATATAATACATTGTCCAATTAAGTAAATTAATATTACACATTAATACCTGAACGACACAATAGGCAAGACAGCTGATTTTTTTTTATTGCATAAATGAATTGGACCTACACTTAAATGAGTAAAAATGAGTAACTTCTCTGAAGAGACAGTATACTAAAAATTAATATTTTCATAGGTACAGCGATTTGTTTACAAAAGGAGATCGGCAAGTCGCCATACTCTTACTGCCTGGTATTTAAAATACGTGGCCACAAAAATATTTATTGTATGTTCTACTTTATGAACATAGGAATAAAAAAAAGCAATAATATTATATATCAAACTCGGGGGATAAAAGATAATTGATTAAATATATCCTAACGTATTGTTCAATAAATTGCCCTAGTGGCGGTTTTCGGAAAAGCGACATCTATTAGTTATGATGTCAATTACGTAATGAAGTTAATAACTAGGTTGTTTGAAACGCAATATATGCTAATAGATAAATGAAAGATGTCGCTTTCACATTACGAAAACCAAAAACTTAATAATTATTTTTCTTGGTATAAAATATATAAATAGTATAGAGGGATCTATTTCACACCCCAAGTAGGTAACATGGAGCTTTTACGCTTCAAATTGTCAATTTACAGCATGATCACCATAGACTATACAGATATGATGACAACTATTACCACAGATAAGTACGAATTTTGCACATGAACTGTCTGATATTCGGAGATTCATAACTTTTTATTCTAACTATATTTAATAAAAATATATTTTTTTATATAATAACTTTTTAAGCACTACCCACATTACAAATATATTTCTGATTTTATCAGCTGTTTTCAACATGAACTTTAAAGTTTTATATAACTTTATGGTTTGACTTATTTGTTTTTACCAAATACGCGTTCTTTATTTCCAGCCTGGCCCATTATGTAAATCTTTTTCTTAAAATGGTAACATATCGATATAAGGCAATTATTTTTATCGTTAAATGCATAATTTATTTACAGTCACTGGTCAGGTGTCGAATTTTATAGGAAACAGTAATTTGCAAAATAATTAAGCTTCGAGATGCATCTTACTACATTTGTATACTTTAAAATATGATATCTAGGGACGCTTTGGCACCACGTCAATCTATTCCCGTGGTAAGTTCTCGAAGAACTTAAAGAACTTACTAAGTACCAGACGACGGAAATATATTTATTACTTTTATAGCACAGTGTGACCTAAACCCCCACTTTACGCACACTGTTACGTGACCTAAGTAGCCCTTTTTACACTGTGCGAAATTCAAGCGTGTGCGGGTGTGATCCCGAGTGATGGCATGTGGAGGATCAGTAACACGCATTGTGTGCGAGTGTGATCGCGTGTAGTGACGTGTGATCGCGAGTGATGACGTGTGATCGTGAGTGATGACCTTCTAAACCACTTTGGAGGCCGATGACTCGAAAACTGTGTAAAAAAAGTCGTGTATGACACCTTGCCTTGATTTTAAAATACCTATTCAACGATATCCCACACAATGGGGTAGAATGAAATAATATTTTTCATCCCCCTTAACAGTTCCCATGTAGCCACCCCTAAAATGTAAAATTATTATTATTTTATGATGCCAAAACTGAGATCTATCGACAGTCTTTAACTATACCAAATTTCATCTATTTATATTCATAATTACGCTACGCTAGAAGCGCGGACAGACAGACAGACGGACGGACGGAAAGAGCGAAACTATAGGGGTCCTTGAGTATTACGGAACCCTAAAACGACAGAATTTCCTTAATTATTATATTCTCTATAATCTTAAAATTATTAAATAGTACTTGACAAGGGCTACAGAACCCAGTATCTACAGGGCGGCTCACACTTAGCCTGTTTTCATTTTAGTATTGTCTCTTTAATGTCAGCCACCGAGCGCCGCGCGCCGCGGACAAAACCTGTGTGGACTTACGTAACAATGTTTTTGCCCTCCGACCTTCTTCCGACCATGGAAATTTTATCGCAATTTAATTATCAGGAACTAAATTATAGTTTTAACAGTATTAAGACTGTTAAAACGAATTTAGTAATTAGTAAAAAGAAAAAATTTTTGGTAAAACTATAACTAAAAAAAAAACGAGAATATTTTCTTGTCGCTTTGGAAGTTATTTGCAAAGACTGGTTGAATGTAACTGATGAGTGATGCAAACTATGGCTTTCTGTCCGCCTAACACATGTGCTTAGGCAGTTCACACCGAAACGAGACGATACAAAGTTCGGGCGAGTATTTATTTACGTTACGTAATAATTAGCTCCGAACTTTGCTCAGATCGAAGATTTTAATTTTTTTTAAAAGAATCACAAAAATATTTTACCGGGATTCGAACCCACCAAATTTCGAATTTCCGAACAACGCAAAAATTAACCAAACTGCTAATCGGACTGACATTATAGAGTCATATTAATGATATATTGTTGGATGACGAAAGAAAAAATATATATAACTCATAAAAATGCGCAGTTTCGCAGGGATAAAACGTAGCTAGAACAGCTTTACAAATATGGAACATTTTCGTGAACAGTACAGTCGGGTCGAAAAAAAACGATTAAAATTTTAAATCCAGCGTTCTTAGCTTTATTGTAAAAATGTTCGGTTCGGTTAGTGCTAGAAAGATGAAACGTTCCATGGATATGTGTATTTACTACGTCCACAAAGTTATAAAATAAAATCACGAAAAAAAAATTCTTTTTGGGGTACCTAAAAACGTAACGCACTTTACCCTACACGTAAAGTGCGGATGTTTTTTTTCTCGCGTCTACCCTATAGTGTGGGGTATCATTAGATAGGTCTTTTAAAAACATTTATAAGTGTAAAACGATTGTTTGATTTAGTTATCCGTTAGTGAGATATTCAACTTCATAGAGGTTTTTTTGTTAAAAAATGCGCTTTAAAGTTGAATGCCCCTTCCCCCTCTAAAAGTTCGAAAAATCTAAAAAAAAATCATGCTGGTACTAGATGTTATGAACTTTGAAGGAAAACTATAAAAGCTTATATAACTCTGTTAGTTCAGGAGTTATAGAGGCCTAATTGATAAAATGAACTTCCTTGGAAAACTTCGTACAGAGATAACGAAGTAAGTTGACTACGGAACCCTATACTATGCGTGGCCTGAGACGCACTTAGCCGGTTTTTATTTAATACTACTTAGATGTAGCCCGCGACTTTGTACGTAAACCGTACTTTTTGCCGCGATAAAAAGTAGCCTATGTACTTCGCCGTGGTATACTTTATGTCTGTGTCGACTTTTGTAAGTTGTAAGATTTTGTAAGTTGTTTACCATGAATTTTTAATAATAATAGATGTATAATTTATACTTTCCTACATATATACATCTTCTACATCTGAAGACCAATGTAACTGACTGTACCTAACAATAACACTAGATTGTCCAAACGACAGATATTATATGAAAGAATATAAAGGTAATGACACTCCGAATTTTATCAAAATTTAATATGGGTTGCGATGATGGGAAGGAGCCAAAACATGCAAATAATATATTTGACAGTAATTGTTAGTTAATTGAGAAACAGGCAACAATACAGTTACAGTATTTAAATGCTTAAATCGACTTTAAGCGAGACCTTGCACAGCATTCCATTTTCACGTAGAGGTTGATCTAAGTGATTAATAGTATTTAGCATCCACCTTAGTACCTACTTAAATAATAGTTATTACCTGGTTTCCTCATTCGCAAAATTGTACAGTTTATTTTAGTTTATTAAATTGACTCGAGTGTGGACTGTGGCCGTTACCCTGTAAGGTGATAAATATTAAAAGATTGTCGAGTGACTTCAATTAATGATTAAATATTAACACGTTGTGAGTTGTGACCAGCACCTACCCATTCCCCCGCGTACTTCCCGGGGGGAAGATCAAGTTCCTCTCGTCTGTCCGGATTGTAATCAATTGTAATGCGTGCACCGAAGTAACACGGCTCCGGATTAGCGAGGCTCTACTGTAATTAATTTTAGTATTTAGGTATAAAGTAAACTCGGACCTAAGCGCTTAAACAGGTGCAGTAGTTAGCTGTTATTTTATACACAAATATCTACAATTCACAGATTTTATCTCAGCTACCCGGCGTATAAAGTATCATTTTAATTCATTGTGAAATTTTACTAAAAAACCTGAATTTTATTCTAATTTGAAGCCAGCATTTCGTAAGATTTACTTTGTATTATGGTATTACTAATAAAACTTACCAAACTATATAAGCTACTTCTATAGGAGTGTTTTCTTTTATATGTACCTACCGACTTTATTTCTGTTAAATGTGAGTGACCTCTAACGACTATATTCAACAAAGAAGTGATAAGAATGTGTAAGTATCAGATGATACTGGAAAAAATGTGCGTATTTTATCGGCCTATTGGCTATGTGTTAAATCACACCATTAAAATTCAGTATTCACATTTAATTTTTACAATACTTTAGATTATATTGTTACATAATAACAAAATGGTTACATATGTAAAGGTAAAAAAACTAAGGCTAAGTGCGAGTCGGAATCGCGCATGAAGAAAATCATGTTTGTTGTATGGGAGCCACCCTTAAATATTTATTTTATTCTGTTTTTAGTATTTATTGTTATAGCGGCAATAGAAATGCATTATCTGTGAAAATTTAAACTGCCTAGCTATCACGTTTAAGGAGATACAGCCTTGTCACAGACAGACGGACGGACGAAGAGACAGACAGCAAAGCCTCAGTAATAGGGTCCCGTTTTTACGCTTTGGGTACGCAGCCATTAAAACTTACTAATTTAAACGACTTATTCTACAGAAACTCAAAGAAATGGTACATTATTTTACAAGTCCTTTATTGTCTCTCATGTCTGTAACCAGCCATGAGACACATGAGACAACCTAATAAAAAACACATTAAAGGATTCTAAAGAAAGATGGCACTTTCAGGAGGTTCATAACTTCTTAAAAAAATCATATGGTTGTATCACTTGTATGTCGAATAGATGAAATATTTTAAATGCTAATTAATACTAATCACTCATCGGTTTTTTTTTAATTTGCTACTGTTTTGAAATTAATTTAAGCGTTGCGTCAAGCATTTTTTTGAGGCAAAAGCTAACGGTACCAAACTGTTCCGAGCGAAATGGAAATATTACCAAAAAAATTTTTACTGTCAGAAATACGAGTACTTATCGGTAACATAACTCCCCCACTCCGATTGCGGTGATGGTGGCCGGTTTCATTTTAACTAGGCCAGTTAAGCAAGAGTCATTTTATAGTGCCCAAGTGTGTGCGCAGTACACAAGAGCACTCTCTCTTCCTTTACCCTCATAACCCTCATAACCCTCATAACCGACAACCGACAGATCAGGCGCAGGTCCGACTTTTTACATACCCATCCGACGCATGGATCATCTTTCTTGTCAAACAATCAGGTGATCAGCCACAGATCATGCATTGTACTAACCAAACGTGGAAACACGGGGAATCGAACCCACGACCACCGAGTCGAGAGCCAAGCTCTAACCACTAGACCACGGAGGTGTAATAGGTACTTACATTTAAACCGCATAAATTCCGTAAACTTCTGCTTACAGAGCACAAATAGAGCTTTAAGTCACTAAATACAATCTACCACGTGTTTGCTACTTGGTAACTGATCATGCTTATAAATTATACCGTATCCAGCTGCTACGAACGGCTGACTACTGTAATTATGTTTACTTTGCCGTTAAACACCTAATCAATCAAACCTTGATTTTACGATATTGACCAATCGGTGAAGCGGATAGCTTTACCGATTGGTCTTACTAATATTATAAATGTGAAAGGTTGGGTAGATGGATGCTTGTTACTCTTTCAGGCAAAAACTATTGAATGTATTTCGATGAAATTTGGTATGGTAGTAGTTCAGGCTCTGGATTAAAACGTAGGCTACTTTTTATAGCGAAAAAGTACAGTGTGCGTACACGAGCAACAGCTAGTTATTAATATAGGTACCAGTTACAGTATGTGCATGTTTTACCGGCCTTTAATCTTTGAAAAAAAAATGAGCCCTTTTTTATCCTATGATGGGGCTCGCACTGACTAGTCAAGCGGCTAGGCAAGCAGGGATCCACGAAGGAAATGTTTGTCAAGCTGCTTGGCTATAGCGTATATATCTATCTAGCTTTAGAGTGTGAAATTAAAACATGTGATACTTACAGATCGCCCTGTGGTCCAAATGAGCCCATATTAATTCATATTATAATTAGATACAACAAAATGTAATTGTTGTGACAGATTGACAACCGTCAGTCAACGTGTAACAAAATTGTATCTGTCAAACGCACGGTAGTGTGTGTTAATGATCTGAGGTAGAGTGCGTTTTTGTTAGGCATTATTTAAAAAAATATTCGCTTTTGCCACGCCTTCCAGTTGATGTTTACCTGGGGTAAACTTTAACTGTTCCATATTTCACACTAATCCGTACGCACAATTCTCGTAAAATTAAAGTTTTCTTTATTACGCTTCACGTAATACGTGTATACTATAATAATATATGATGACGTATCTTAATGAAAAGGGCTAACTCCTAAACTACTAACTACCATTTGCATAGAAATTCTAGCGCAATCCGTTCGGTGGCATGATCTTTCTGCTGATTATTGTTTACCTGTGGGGTACAAAGTCTGGTGATAGGCTAGGTCACGACATTACACCTGTCCCCAAAAGGGGACAAAGTATTCAAATGTAAAATTAAGACTAAGTCGTGAGGTCAGCGAACCAAGAATTTAAACAACAAAAGGTCATCAATAAATAAAATGTTATATAACTAACAATAACCGCTAAAAGGCTGATATTTTATTTAATACTTTTCATTCATATTATTTTTATAGTTCATTTATTAATTGTGTTCAATAGGGATGAAATTCAAAAAACTATAAAGTACGTCGGCATAAATGTCCTGTAAATAACAGAGGTAAAATAACTCTGAACGGGCTGTAGTGATGTTTTTTGGATGTTTAGTGGTACAAATCGTACATCCTGCTAATGAGCGAAGCAATTAGCACAGTTCCTTAAACTCCACCGTCCACATGTTACATGATGTCACCACTTACCGATGTAATTGTCGAATCGAGTTTTTACGATTTCGAGATTATTTCGATTGTGGATTTTCGAGACGTAGTGAGTTTATGTGTAAATCTAGAAAAACTTAACCAAGAGCATGTCAGGACATGACTAATGCGGGTTCCGTTACTACCAAACGCGCAATAGTTTTTTTTTTTCAAATAACTTCAAAGTTATTGTCTGATTTCGCTCGAAGTTTTCCTAAAGTATTTGGCATGATCTATCATCACAGAAAGTAACAAGTTTCTAACTCTTGTAGTTTATAAATGCCAGGGGGAGTACCAACTTGTACCACTTTCGAGACCGATTTGTCGAAAATGGTTCACTTCATAAAAAGTCGTGCGTGAAAGCTCGCCTTTATTTAAAAAAAAACGACGGGAGTGCCGGCAGAAGTGAAAACTTGAATATTAACGTTGTGCATTTTTGATATTTTGGAAGGGTTAGAGAATAATTTTGTACGAATTGCTTTCATTATCAGTATAAAAGTACTATTATTTATGTGGTGGAATACAACATTCATTTATTGCGCTATCGTACACAAACATGACAATTTATATTACATTAAAAATTTAACACTTCAGAACTATTACAATTATTTTACATTAAAAAGTTTATCTCTTACGAATACACAGCAGTGTGGCCACTACGCTGACGGTCGAGTCATCAGCTGTCACCATCAGTGTCACACGAACATTCGCGCAAGCGCCCTGCGCCGCCTGTCCTCTCTCCATCCGTCTTACGAATTTTCGATCAGGTCACGTGTCCTGACGCGAGTTTAGAAATTTTTACCCATTCCAAAAAAAGTACACAGCGCCGCTAAAGAAGTTTTCACTTCAAAAACTATTCTTAGATGGGGTGGGGTACCTACACGATGGGGTAGAATGAGAAAAAAAAATCATCCCCACTATGTATGTGGAGCCACCACTAAAATATATATTTTTTAATTTATGCTGCCAAAAGTCAAGTCTATACGCAATCTATTATAAGTGTACTAAATTTCACCAATTTATATACTTAATTAAAGAAATTAGCAGGAGCAAATCGGTGGACGGTCAGGAAACAATAAGGGCTCCTTGTAGTACTACGGAACCCTGAAAAGGTGAAATAATACAAATTTTCTGAAAACTCTACCACAATATTCAGAAATTCAACTACAGAATATGAACATTAACATTGCATATCTGTACACAAAAGCGAAAGCTTCAGAGACATGGCGAGTTATTTCTGAAAAATGGATTAATTTTTTAAGTTGTCAAAATATTAATTAAGTTAAAGTATGTGAATTATTAAATAATTCACATACTTTAACTTAATTAATATTTTGAATGAATGTTATGATAAGTTAGATAAGTTAGAGTAATATTCGAGTAAGCATAAGAAATAAATAGCCCGCACAAATAATATTAAATATTTTTCAAATAACATGACAGTTAATCTAAGTATGTTCACATTTCTGTGCATATAAGTAACTAGTACAAAATATTTCAACTATGTTACAGCACTAACGCACATTTAATTTCAGAGATATGACCTGAAAACCTATCGATTATAATCTCATTGAGATTGAAAGGATTACAGACAATTGTCTCGTCGAGTTGAAGATTCTTGTGTATTCGAGCTTTGTAATTTACGCAAACGTTCACATAAAATTAGCTAGTGACATAACTTCGATACATAAGTATTTGTTTATAGGTTTCGAGTTTTGACACATGACATAATAACAGACAAAAAGTTGTTAATCGTCATTCTAATTTTTCCACGTAAATCAAAGTTTTACGTAATTTACGTTTCACACCTTCGAGAGTCCGATGATATTTTTATGTCCACATTAATACAAAATTATTCCACAAAGAATTTAATAACGAAGATGGCATAGCAAAAAAATCGAAAAATAAAATACCTTAATGTCCTTGTCCTCGAATGACACGAAAAAAAAATAACAGTCAGAACGAAAGTGCACAGAACAAATAGAATTTTAAGCTTCAAATTTCGAACAGTAAATACGGCGCGTTCCGTTAAACGCGTGCGTGCGAACAGCCGGTTGCGCATAAACTGAGCTGCGCCTTTTGACTTTTACTACATGCGGGTTTACACAAGCTGGTTTTCCGATTGTCGGAGTGCTCTACATTACTTCCGAGGATTTATACCGGATAGTCGGACGGAAGGCGGGCCGGATCGAATTTTATATAATTCCGATACGGTTTTCCGAAGGACTCACTGGTTTCCGCATACGAAAACCTTTTGTATGGAATCATACACAATGTGCTCACGATTATTTCCCCTAGCCCTAGAGTAAAAGCACGCTTCAATTATGGCATTACACTATCTTCTTCTTTTATATAATATAAAAATGAATTGCAATTCCAGTGTCTCGCTAAAACTCGAGAACGGCAGGACCGATTTGGCAAACTTTGGTCTTAAAATAGTTGTGAAAGTTCAGGGAAAATTTGAACGGTGAGAAATATTGGAAAAATTGCGTGGAAAATACTAAAAACGACGATTGAATTTTCTCATGTCGCTGTAGATGTTGGTGTATGTCGTAAGTGTAACTTTAGTTATTTATTTACTTCAGTTAATAGCTAAAGGCCTCCACAGACAAAAGGCCGATTGTTTCAGTTAGAACTGACGTCAGTTCGACCTGAACGGATTCGAGCACATACACGGAAAAAATCGCATCCGACCGAACTGACGTCAGTTCGTTAGATTAATAACGCCTAGATAGTCTTCAAACAAACGCATTGTACAAAGTGAGGCAAGCAACATATAAATGTAGGCGTAAGTATTACATACCGACACGCACACAAACAAAACTTTAAAGTTGTGGAGTTTGAACTCTTAAAATTTTAATAATTGTATTTGTTTTTTTTTAATATCGTCAGATGTAAAAATATAACTTACCTGGGCTGATTGATAACTGGCCGAAACGACGAACTTAAAAAAATGATACGCAAAAAAGGAATATTACATTATAATCTGGCATCTTTTTGAAAATAGAACGCCAAATTTGAATTTAATCGAACTGATGGAATTTGTTTGAGAGGACGTAGAACTTTCTCTGTCGTAAATTTTCTTAACAATGGAACGAAACGAAATTCGTGCGTTGATAAAGTTTTACGTTTTAAAAGAGAAAACAGCAACCCATATTAAAACCAAGCTAGACAGTGTATTAGGTAATTCTGCTCCTGCATTGAGTACAATTCACACCTGGGTAACTGATTTTAAACGTGGAAGACAGAGGTGCGAAGACGCCCACAGGTCTGGCCGTCCAAATAAAGTCATTTTGTGAATTTTTTTGATCAGCTTAAAGTTACGAGAGATAGCAGAGATGGTGAGCATCAAAATATTAAAAACGCGTTCATCTGAACGCGTTTTTAATATTTTGCACCAACATTTGGGAATGAAAAAGCTTTGCGCGCGATGGGTGCCACGTTTGCTCACTGTAGACCAAAAGCAACGTCGAGTGGACGATTCATCGGAGTGTTTGGCGCTGTTTAACCGAGATCCTAATGAGTTTTTGCGGCGTTATGTAACAGTCGATGAAACCTGGATGCATCATTATACTCCCGAGACAAAAGAACAATCTGAGCAGTGAACTGAGAGCGGAAAACCTGCGCCGAAGAAAGCAAAAACGGTTTTGTCGGCCGGCAAAGTGATGGCGACTGTTTTTTGGGATGCTCGAGGGATTATTTTAGTGGATTATCTGCAAAAAGGAAAAACAATAAATGGAGAGTACTACGCAAGCTTGCTGCAAAAATTAAGTGAAGAAATCCACAAAAAACGACCACATTTGGCCAAGAAAAAAATTTTGTTCCACCATGACAACGCACCTGCACACACGTTGCAGTCGCCAAACTCCATGAATTGCGGTTCGAATTGCTACCGCATCCACCCTATTCCCTGGATCTGGCCCCGTGCGACTTCCACTTATTCCCAAACCCGAAGAAATGTTTAGGTGGCCAAAGATTTTCATCAAATGAAGAAGTCATTGTTGCCGTGGACGAGTATTTTGAGGGGTTGGAGAAAAAATTTTATCAAACTGGTGTAACGGCATTGGAGAAGCGCTGGACTAATTGCATCGAGGTAGAAGGAAACTACGTTGAGAAATAAATTTATTTTAAATAGATTTTTGAAGTTTTTCTTTGTCGTTTCGGAAACTTATCAATCAGCCCTCGTATATTAGATCTTTACCTATGAAATTGCCGTTTTGTATGAAAAAATTTAAACGAATTTTTTTCATGTATTTTTTATTTGTATTAATCGAAGTAATCACCCATGCAATCAATGCATCTTTGCCAACGCAGTGGCAGTTTATAGATGCCCTTCTTAAAGAAATCAGCTGGACGGGAGGCAACAAATTCTTCAAAGGCATTTTGTACTGCCTCACGGGTATTGAATTTTTTTCCCGCCAAGAAGTTATCCAACTTCTGGAAAAAGTAGTAGTCTGTAGGCGCAAGGTCTGGTGAGTAGGGCGGATGACGGAGAGCTTCCAACCCCAGTTCTTGCGACTTGGAGACCGTCTGCTGTGCAGTATGAGGTCGCGTGTTGTCGTGCAGGAGCAGAGGAGACGAGCGATTGACCGATGCTGGTTGGAGATGTGCCAGCTTCTTCATCATTGTGTTCAGTTCTTCACAGTACGTAAGAAGTACGTCAGTAAGAAGCTGTGATGAATCACACCGGCGCTAGACCACCAAACAGTGACCATCACTTTTCTAGGTAAGTTATCGTTTAGGGTAGGAGTCTCCAAACTTTCCAGCCTTAGGGCCATACTGATTACTCCAGTAAGTTCCGAGGGCCAAAACCATATTATCATTGTTGCCGGTGGTAAAAAGTGAAATAGTCCACTGATGAAAAAAAACACTTGGTGGACACAAGCGGAAATAGGTAGTACCTTCTATCGCTAACAGATGGCGCTAATAGCACGTACAGAATAATCTCGTTGGTTCGATAAAGTTCTGGTGTCTTCCACTCACTTCTAGATGGCAGTAATTGGAATATATAAGAAGGCTAGTGTCAGTTCCTAATACACTGTTGTAAAATAAAATAGTGCGTACCTCCGTGTTTGTGCGTGTTTAAGTTTAAGACATCTTTGTAACAGTATTTTGATTTGAATTGTTGCTTTTGTGTGTGATTTAGTAGTATGGAAAAGAAGCGAAAAATTGATAGTGAATGCAGAAAATTCAAAGATCAGTGGAACATTCAGTATTTCGTAATTGAATCCAGTAACAAGGCGCTATGTTTGATGAGTCATTATGAAACAAAACATTTTCAAAATTACTCAAAATATACAGGAAGTTTGCGGACAGAAAAATTCGGATCTATGAAGCGCGGATTGAAATCGCAGCAATCTTCATTTACAAAACTCAAAACTGAACAAGAGGCTGCAACTCGTGCCAGCTTTCGTGTATCTTGAAATTGCAAAACGTGGAAAACCATTCACCAATGGAGAAATGATCAAAGAATGCATAATTGCAGTAGCCGAAGAAATGTGCACTGAAAAGGTAAATTTATTAAAAACTGTCAGTATGTCAGCAAACACTGTGGCTCGAAGGGTAGAAAACATCGCTGAAAATATATCCTCTCAACTGTTCGACAAAAATGGACATGTTGAGTGGTTTTCTTTGTCATTGGATGAATCAACGGATGTGTCAGATACTGCTCAGGTGTTGATTTATATTCGAGGAGTAGATAAAAGCTATGAAGTGCATGAAGAACTTCTTGATATGTATAGTATTCATGGCACAACTACTGGTACAGATAAATTTAAAGGAGTTGAAATGGCCATTAATCAAAAGAACCTTCGATGGAACAACTTGAAATGTATTACAACTGGTGGAGGCAAAAACATGAGTGGGAAAGATAAAGGAGTGTCGATCTTGTGTCAAAGGCTGTAGAAAATGACGGTGGTTCAAAACCATTAGTCTTACATTGTATCATTCATCAACAGTATTTGTGCGGAAAATGTTTGGATATGTCTGAAGTTCTGAAACCAGTCATATCAACTATTAATTTTATCAGATCTTTTGGGCTGAATCACCGACAATTCCGACTATTCATTGAAGAGATTGGAGAAAATGACTTACCTTATCATACTGCCGTACGTTGGCTTAGTTGTGGGAAAGTCCTTCAGCGCTTTTTTGAACTTCGAGCAGTGATCGAAATTTTTTTGAATGAAAAGCATCGCCCTCTTACTGAATTACAAAACAACGCATGGCTGTGGAAGTTAGCATTCTATGTTGATTTGACAAAACATGTGAACGAACTGAATTTGAGATTGCAAGGAGAAAACCAGCATCTTCATGATTTATACAGTAATATCAAATCATTCCGGAAGAAATTGATACTGTTTCAATCACAACTACGAAGTAAATGTTTTTCACATTTTAAAACATGTGAAATATTCAGCCACACCACTGAGACTGAGTTTCCTATCGATTTTGCAATCAAAACTTTGAGTGCTTTGAAAATAAATTTTGATACTCGTTTCTCGGACTTTGATGCCATTGCGAATCAAATTAAGATTTTTCAGAATCCTTTTGATACTGACATTGAAACCCTAGCAATTTAAAAAATCAAATGGAAATGATTGATCTACAGTGCAGTGATATAATTAAGAACAAATATCAAAACTCATCTTTGTTGGAATTTTATAAGGGTCATCCACTGACACAATTTGATAATTTGCATAAATTTGCTCGTGGGCTGTTTTCTGTTTTTGGTACTACTTATTTGTTTGAGAAGACCTTCTCCAAAATGAAGTACACAAAAAATGTTTACAGATCTAAATTAACTGATGAGCATCTTAAATCTCTTTTAATAATTGGTACAAGTAAAATTAGTCCACAACTACAAACTATTGTCAGTGGAAAATCTCAATTACATAAATCTCATTAGTATTTCATATGTCATTATGCTTGTTATTAGTTATGTTTTTATTTAAAATGTATAAAATGTTAGTTGGATTCATTTCAATAATTTGTTAGTTATTATATACTGAAGTTAAATTTTCTGCATATTATACATGTCTTTACTCATTACAATTCTGTGTTTCTTTATCCAACTTATCACAAAAACAATAACAATAAGCCTACAACAATGTTATGAGTAGTTAGCCCATGACCATATCAATGTATATGTCATATTAATAATTATTCAACATAAAATTAGAATACTTGAGTAAACTAAATTTAATTTGCTATAAAAAATATGTTCTCTAAAAGGAGTTTTCAAGTATGCTAGCTCTCCGCGGGCCGGACAAAATCTGTCCGCGAGCCGGATGTGGCCCTCGGGCCGTAGTTTGGAGACCCCTGGCTTAGGGCATTGTTTAGGTGCTGAACCAGGATCCAACCAACTTACTGAGCGCTTGCGGTTATCAAACAGAATCCATTTTTCATCGCAGGTAACAATGCGGTTCAAATTTCCTTCATTTGTGTGTCAGTTGAGCAGTGCAAGGCACGTCTCGACGCATACTTCGCGCTGGCGATCATTAAGTTCCTGGGGCACCCATTTGTCAAGCTTTTTTACCTTACCAAATTGACGCAAATGGACCAATATTGTTTTGACGCTAACGTCGAAAGCTGCTGCTAATTCAGCCGTAGATTGTGTATCATCATCTTCCACAGTCGCCTTTAATTCGTCATTGTCGACCAAAGTCTTCGGACGACCGCGAGATTCATTTTTCAGGTCGAAATTTCCAGAACGGAAGCGAGCAAACCAATAACAGATGGTGCGTTGGTTTGTAGTGTTAGCTCCGTAAACGTCGTTGATGTTGCGTGCCGCTTGTGCCGCGTTGCTGCCACGACGGAACTCATATTCCATAATTACTCGAATTTTTAACGTATCCATGATGACGAAAAAGATTGAAATGCGATGAAAATGTAACACTAATCAATAAACAAATGACTACTTTTGGAAAATGAACTCCATGTTTTTTAAAAAAAAAAATTAGAAATTAGAATTCTTAGCCAAACAAAAATTATTTTGATTTGAAATGGCCAGTACTGCAGAACGGCAATTTCATAGGTAAAGACCTATTATTTCATTTTAAAACATCTAAACATAATTTGTGAACTTTATTTATATTAAACTGGTATTAAGGAATATATTAAGGATTATCTTAATACGGGTAATAAATTGATAATTAAAATAATCAGAAGATATTATTGTAAAACATTTTCTTAGTTGCAACTATTAGTTAGCCATGAAAATTTTGAAATAAATTTATTTTTACTAGTAACACTTTCACAATTCACAATAGGGCAGGTAGATGACGACATAATATGATTTTATTTTAAAATGTTTTAAATATTTGACATAATACAAGTCAAATTGTTCGGATATAACATTTCATATTTACATAAGAAATGTTATGTCCGAAGCTTTTTTAATTCTTTTCCGATGCATTGTGACACCTAATAACGACACAAACCGTCATAACCGTCAAACGACCTCTATGGCTCAGTGGTTCAGCGCGTTGGTGCTCAAGTCGGGGGTCGCGGGTTCGAATCCCGCCGAAGGAACAAAAAGTTTTTCTGTGTTCCTGGGTCATCGATGTGTATTAAATATGTGTATAATATTTTCGGTTCTTAATGTGTAATATTGGTAGAATATTAACCATTAAATATTCGTTAACGTGCACAAGTGTGGGCAAGTGGTACAACTTCTAAAAACGTGCTATTTTGTGTTTCCCGCCAAAACTCCCTAGGAACTTTCAGTAAAGCTTCTACCACTTTACTGAATCGACTCGGTGTTGAAAATTGAAACGAAAGTTCTATTTCCCGCCTTTTTAACTTGACACTGGCAAATGGATACAAGCCGATGCCATATATAAATAAAAAAAAATACTACGATTTGTTTTAACACAAAGGCTTAATAGGGATGTTGCCTAGTGTGGAATATCACATTTTTACAAATTAAAATTTAAAATTGTTGATAAGAAATACATAAATCTAAAAGAAATAGGTAGTTAGGTTGACACGATTAAAATTATAAGCAAATAAAAAATATTGCCCATCGCTTTCTCGCAAAACGATTTGTTACGTCACAAGTTGCTACCGCCATACATTTTGTAATGACAAATGTATGGCGGCAGCAACTCGTGACGCCACAGGCGGATCCATCGCTCTCTTTCTTACTGTAAATTAAATTTGTTCGTAACTTCGTGTGAAGTTATTTTAAGTTATTTGTGAAGATTCACGAAAATGGGTATTAGATTGTTTATCAACATGTTGTCTAACATAGATAGACAAAAAAAAATAATCTTAGGCAACATGCCCATTGTTACAGCATATCTCACAAAATTACGACTTTTAGAGACGCTTTGCAACTGCTTTTTGTTGTCTGTTTGTTCCTGTCTCAAATAAATCTTTTACTTCTTTATACTTTCAGCGAATTAACTCGATTATTTATTTAATAAAACAAACATTTCACTATAGAATCCACTGATTATGTACCCCTGCTTTGGATAGATTTAGTATCGACATGGTTTATTTAGGTCACTTGGACCCACTTGCGTAGATCTGGGTTAAAACTTAAAGTTAACCCTAGGCTAAATATCTTTTTATCTCTCTCGTTCTTCGTATTTATGAAAGAGAAGGCATGTTATTTTAAGCCATGGTTAACTTTAACCCAGATCTGCGCAAGTAGGCCTTAGGAACTTAGACTCTAATGGTTTATCACCCCTGCATAAGACAAACATTGTACTATATTCCGCTGGTTACGCACCTCTTACAGATGCGGACGCAGGGAATCCATTTCTAGTTCGGTCCGGTTTTCCCGAGTATCGCTCCGCTGTCACGGATGTTACAATTCACTATACTCTAGGGTTGTCAACCGCTAGGTTTTTGGTGAAATCTAATGAGGCATGATATGCGATTGAAAATGAAGCCTGACTACGATCTGTGTCCTGTTTCATTCGTCAAGCGTATCTTAAGAGAGGATACGGTTGAGGAATGGGACAGGAGATACGAAGTGGGAAGGACGGCCGGAAACACGAAGCTCTTTTTCCCAAGCGCTGCTGCTGCATACAAGATAGTCAATAAAATAGACATAACACACCACATTACACAGATACTGACTGGACACGGCGGGTTCGCCTTCTACTTGAACAGATTCAAGTTGAAGGAGGACCCGTCGTGTTCATGTCAGCCAGGAGTTGCGGAGACGGTTCCTCACCTGTTACTCGAGTGCCCGATTTTTGCTAGCAGTACATATGATACTGAGCAAAAATTGGGCATATCAGTGACGGGTGAGAACCTGTCATCCATCCTGGGGGGAAAAAGGAGGGAAATATTCCTGTCCTTTTGCAAGGAAGTCACTGTATATGTAAACAAAATTAATAGTGATAATAGTATAAGCTCTAGACGTAGGATAACATTGTGATATTAGGATAAATTTGAATGTGTGTGCCGTAGTTAAAATTTTTAGCATATTTTTATTTTGACCTGTGAAATATATTATTTTATTGAATTTTAATCTGAATTATTATACTGATGTTATTTTATTGTACTTAATTGGAGTTTATGTGTTTTTATGGGTTTTTGATATTTATTGGTCTTACAATCATGACCTTTTACAGTGTTAAGTTAAGTTAAATGATGTTATATATTTCCTTGATCGCAAATCTGAGATCGTTGAAAAGTAAGCAGATAGAGTTTAGCCTACAAAATCAACATGTTTTTCAAATTTTATTCATTTATTAAGACACAGCAGTGACATGTGACCTATAATTAAGTTTGTTTTGTCAACCCTAGCTTATTATACATTTTACATTGAGTACAATCTGTATTGGCGTGTCCAAATATATTAAGCGGTCGCCTCTATTTTTGTTGTTGTCTATGCAAATCAGCAATATTGTGTTTGTACCTACACTAACTACATTACTGTTGTAGATCAAAGGAGTGCATCGCTCATAAGTCATAACTCATAACTCATAACTCATACCCCCATACTAATAAAATTATTTACATCACGGATACGCTAATCCATGATGCTGTCTTCGTCGAGTGGCTTTTCCAACGTACCTAAATACAAAAATATTTCTTCCCAAACATAAATAAACTGATAAATAAATAATAAAAAAATAGTATGTTTTGTAATATTATTTAGCCCTTTTTACATTAAATTATACTTCCAAAAGTTTATTTTCTACAGGTTGACTTTTCAAATCGCTTGTCGATGTTATATCGATCAATAGCTTAATTTCATTACAAATAACAAAGTACCAAACACCTAAAAATAACTTTAAACATCCCTAAGTTGGCAACCGAAATCGTGTTCTGCTCCGGAGTCCGGACCAAATCCGTACGTACTCGCGCACGAAGGGTTCCGTGCAAACGGCAAAAAATTCACGTTTGTTGTATGTGAGCCTCTCTCTCCTTAAATATTTGTTTTATCCTGTTTTTAGTATTTGGCAACAGAATATGTGTGAAAATTTCAACTGTTTAACTATCAGAATACATCGTGTGGGAAAATTTCAACTATTTAACTATCACGGTTCATTAGATACAGCCTGGCGACAGACGGACAGCGGAGTCTTAGTAATAGGGTCCCGTTTTACTCTTTGTGTACGGAACTCTTATAATTTTGCTTACTATAATTCGATAGGTGTGTCCCTTTTTCCCTATCCGGATCAGCGAGGCCCAACTGTATAATTTTTTTCAGTAATTGCAAACTGAACTTTTAATTTTTATGCTGGGACTATATGCTCCGGAATCCGGAAGGCCGTAGAAAATCTGAGCATTGAAAATAAAACTCTGTGCTGATGCAATATAGTTGACAATTAAACACATGAGTGTCGAGTGAAATGTCAATTGTCTCATATATAACAGCTCGACACTCAAAACTTCCATTTTCAACTCTATACTATTAGCGCAGAGTTCTATTTTCAGTGCTCTGATTTTTTGTCGGCGTTCTGGATTCCAGAGCATATAGTCCCAGCCATAAGATAAAGTGTTTTTAGACTAATAAATATTAGTATAAGTATCTATAATAGCAGAAGTAGTAAGTAATTAAAGTAAGGAAATCCGGAAAACTGACATTTAATTTGCGAAAGTTTAGTTTAAATTCAGGTAAGTACTCACTTAATTGGGTATTTGACAACATGTAAAAATTTAGTTTTTTTAAAATAAATTAAGTAATAATTAGACAACTTGATAAAATTAAAAAGAATTAGAATTTTATGTGTAGTTTTGTAATTATATACATTTCGAAGTCACAAAAAAGTAGAAATATTTTTTTTTTAACATTAGTGTATAAAACCTACATAATTAGTTTACAAAAAGATTTACTATGGTATGTATCAACATAAACTCGCAAAATTACGAGATATAAGAAATTTTGTGCATATGTATGCTATGTATGGCCCATTTCGTAGCAACATTACTAGTCTGTGACGTCACCTACTAGTACGACTTTTGTATGGGGCGTTTTCACGAGACTCACAGTGCTTCAAACAATCCGCAATATCTTTGAGAATTTTGATTTTTAGTATACTATTCCTTTTAAGTAAACTGTCATATTTTTCAGAACACTATTCATTTATGTAATAAAAAATACAGGAAAATACCGTATTGTATGCAATGTATATGAATTATTTTAATAATCTGTTTACATATATGAAGTAAATAAAAAATAATTTATTGCTTGTGTTTTTTTAATAATATTTACATCAAAGTTTTAAGCTATTGCATAGCTTTTATCGCGGGCTTTGGGCGCGGCGACCGAATCAAGAAATTCCGTAACGAAAATAAACCTAACACCCCCCACTCCGACCGGCACAGCGGTGCGGCGTTGAAAGCCGTGCATCGTCTAACGTCGTTTCAGGTCGGCAGACTTCGGCACAGTGTTTGTGTGCGTGCGACTAGACGAATGACGACTTACTATGCAATAGCTTTACCGCGGCAGTCCCCGAGTGCCACACGTATCCTTTTTTATTAAGTTCAAAAAGAATAAAAAAACAAAGTTAGTACTTTTATCCGAATTAAATATATATACATAACATTAGGTTATAAAATATAACAGTATACTACAAAAAAATTCATTATTTACAAAAAAATAACATAATTAACATTTCCTGACAGCTGTTAACTGAGTATTGACCCGGTGCCGTATGCCGCACCGCAAGATCATGCGACTGCCACTCAGTAACAACCGCGTTATGAATCGACGTTAATTATTTTATAAGACAATTTGGTCGAAATTTAAAGTCACATCTTATATATTTTTGGAACGAGAATCGAACACTTATCACGCTCCATGAATATCTGTTTTTATTTTGGATACAATAAAACAGTTTAATAATACCACTAAGCTGTAGTCACTTAGGCTGTATTCCAAGCCTACCGGCTTCTACGGGTTGGAAGGCTTCACGGACTTTTGAAGATTGTTAGGTATTTTGTGTTTGCTCAGGGCTTCTGTTCTTGTTTTCAGGGTCTATAGTTCTTGGGGAAACAAAACATTCTCGTTGGTATACGCCACAATCGCTACGCCCCGGAATCGATTTTTCTATTATAATATAATCTGTTGGTGACAAGCAAAATAAGTAAACTAAGTTTAAGCGAAACCAGTGAATGTGCCCCGCCCAGAGACAAACTACTTCACTATAACACTTACTAGTCACCATACAGGGTGCGGCCGTTTTGAATATTTACACCGCATTATACTATGGTCGTGTCGCAGGTGTTCCGACGCTATTTACAGCTGGCTCTTAAAATATTTACAGGTTCACGTTCACGCACTTGTGACTCCTCGGGTGGGTTCGATCATTCAGTCCAAGGGTAATGATAGCTATCCAAAAGCAATATTACTCGTTGATATTAAGTTACGTAGCATAAAAATGTATTATCAGATTAAGAATTTCAAAAGCACTGGATTCTAAGTCAGGCGATAAATATATGCATTTTTCAAATATACCTAAGTGACAATTATTACCACAAAAAGTGGTAAGTGAAGCCGGTAAGCCCCACGCCACTGTATTCCATACATAGATTATATTGAATCGGAACGGAGTGCTTATACTTCTGCGCTATACTATTATATAGGATGCTTGGTTTTCCAAATGAAATATATAACCCAACATTAGGCCACAATATTACATAAGTAATGGCAGTACGCATAACTAAAATAAATACGTGTGGCACTCGGGGACTGCCGCGGTAAAGCAATTGCATAGTAAGTCGTCATTCGTCTAGTCGCACGCACACAAACACCGTGCCGAAGTCTCCCGAACTGAAACGACGCGACGTTAGACGATGCACGGCTTTCGACGCCGCGCCGCTGTGCCGGTCGGAGTGGGGAGGGAGTGTTAGGTTTATTTTCGTTACGGAATTTCTTGATTCGGTCGCCGCGCTCAAAGCCCGCGGTAAAAGCTATGCAATAGCTTAAAAATTTTCGTGATTTACAGAAAAATAGCATGATTAATATTTCGAGACAAATGGCATTTCGCATGGTCACTATCACATTGCCGTACAAAGCCGCCGGCTTCTAGGTCTCGCGCTCGTCGTGTAGTACGGGCGCGCGGTGATGAATACAATTTAAGTATTTTATAGGATAATCTGGTCAAAATTTAAGGTCACATGTTATATATATATATTTGGAACGAGAAACGAACACTGAACGCTCCTTCAATATATATTTTTGTTAACCGAGCAACCTGTATACCAGCTACTACAGCTACCTACAATCTTAAATGCTCATAAAACTAAGATATTAAATAACATGACATAACACTTGACAAATCAATGCCGGGTAGACCACGTCTTTCGCATTCATAAGTGGGCTCTGAAGAAATGGTTAAGATTGGATTCCGCATTGCTACCGTCTAGATTTAGCATAATATGGTTTGCACGTGTTTTAATTTTGTTTTTAATCGACAATAGCAGTACTGTGGTACAGATTTAACCTTTGACTGTCACGGAAAAAAAATCTAGTAGGTCACCGGTGACCTACACGGCGTTTAAACTTCAAAGGCTTAGCCTTTGAAGTTTAAGTTTAATGCCAATTTCACAAACGTCTGTCAAAGTTAATCGTTGATAAAATATTGTCATGTTATCTCGTTCGTATTATTGACAGAGAAGCCATGATATTTAGACAAACGATTAACAATAACAGACGTTGGTGAAATTGGGACTTAATGTCCAAAACAGTTGAAGTACATAATCCGGGATTAAACTCATGCTAGGATTAGTGCCTTGCTCTCGATAGATATAAGATAGCACACAGTAAAGTTGCACGGCCCCTTGGATTAACAATGTTTTGGCTCTGACGTGGAATTTGAGTAGAATAATTTGGATGACTCACTAATAATATAAGGTTTTTGTCCACTAAAATATATAGATGTTGCTCGCGAATTCGTGCGCGCAATAGGAAATCTAGAAGGAACCCTTCATTTTGCAATAAAAAGTTACCCATATCCTTACCCGTGGTTTATTTTATGTCTGTGCCTAACATCATCAAAATCGGTCCAGTAGTTTCGTAGTCTATTATAATATTCAATGCAAGCAAACAGACAAACTTTTCCTCTTTATTATATTAGTATAGATATATTCGGAAATATTTATGAACTTTCATTTAAATAATGTTAGTTCAATAATTTATTCAATAAAAACTATAACCCACTACACAATTATTACATATAAGTATACCCGAGCCATTATTTCGAATCTATTGACAACTCATTAAAATCAGATCAGTAGTTTATGCGCTAAACTGGAACATAGAAACATACATACAGTGCCTAAATCATTACCCTTCCTTTTGGCTTCGGGTGACAAAATAAACAAAAAAAAAAGATTTTAATTAAAAAAAATTCCCTCTAGTTTTATTCCTGGGAAACTGCGCATTATTAAGATATATATAATATGCTTTTTCTTTCGTCATTCAACAATACGTATATGAATAATTTCGACGCTATTATGTCAGTCCGATTGGCAGCTTGGTATGTGTATGTATAATTTTTGCTTTGTTCGAAAATTCCGAATGTGGTGGGTTCGAATCCCGGTCAGATAAATATTTTTGTGTTTTTTTCTTCAATTTATCAGAACTCCGAGCAAAGCTCGGTTACCCAGGTAACCGATATTTTATACTCTATAAAATATATAATCTGCAACGTAATTGTAGAGTATTTTTAAAAATAACTACCTAATTACACTTCATTTATCAAGAAATCCGGCTAGAACCGGAACGCAATAAAAAATGTCGCTCTAAAATCCCCATACTATGATAGCGGAAGCGAGAAAATCCCAAACAATCATTGTTACCATAGCCCATACAAACGACGAACCAATTCACTTTCTTACTGTGTATTGCCCATTACAATTGTATGATACGTTTCTGGTCTGTGGTACGATAATTTATTCGATACACGACAAAGGAATGTCAGTCACGTGCCGGCTGTATTATAGTCGATGTTAATTATTAATTATTTAGCGCTAAGTATGATATAGTAGTTAGTAGGCAGGTAATTGATTGTCATTATAACTATATAATAATGATAATATCTATGGACGCTCCACGCCACGTCAATCTGGTCCCGTGGTAAGTTCTCGAAGAACTTGTGTTACGTGTACCAGACAACCGAAATATATTTTTACTAGCTGTTGCTCGCGGCTCCGCCCGCGTAAGTATTGTATCCCTCGGGAACACTACTTTTTCGGGATAAAAGGTAGCCTATGTTTTAATCCAGAGTCTAAGCTACTACCATACCGAATTTCATCGAAATCCGTTCAGTAGTTTCACATTTCCAGTAGTTTCAAACATCCACGCTTTCACATTTAAAATATTAGTAAGGATTTATTATATTATATCGACGACCTCTGTGGCTCAGTGGTTCAGCGTGTTGGTGCTCAAGCCGGGGGTCGAGGGTTCGAATCCCGCCGAAGGAACAAAAAGATTTTTTGTGTTCCTGGGTCATGGATGTGTATTAAATATGTGTATAATATAAAAAAAGAAACTTTAATATATGTATAGTATAATAGTATTAAATATACTTCCCGTAGTCTGGTACCTGTAACACAAGTTCTTCGGATACTTAGCACGGGGCCAGATTGACGTGGTGTAAAGCGTCCATAGATATTATTATTATTTTTTAATGTACATCCATGACCCAGGAACACGGAACAACTTTTCGTTGTTCCGTGCACCAATACGCTCAACCACTGAGCCACAGAGGTCGTCACGTCATTATACTATGCTTTGATCGATGAATGAGTTGATAACAAGGTAAAAGGTATTCTATGTGCCACCGGCTTAATGTTTCAATCATATTTTCTGGCACAGATGAAATATCGGAATAGAAGTCAGTACTTTGTTCATTTCACTTTAGCTGTTACCAGGCTGACCTGAGGATTGACCATTCGCGTGATTTGTTCGTACAAAAATGTCATGTTCGTAAAAACATATAAATAGTTAACATTTTGTATTGCGACTGTAGAGTGTATGTCGCCATTAAAATACTTTATTAGGCAAATTATGGTCTACCAGCTCAAGGACTAAGGGGTTGTGCGCTCGATAGAACTGAAAATTGGAGTTCTTTGAAACCTTTTTTCTATAATAAATGAGGAGTATAACTTCGTAATATATAAGCCCGGGTAATATGGGCTATATAATTTACATAGTAGGGTTATAGTTTTTTTATAAAAATTGTAGTCGTGTACCATTTAGAATGTCCTCTAAGATAATCAAACGGGTTTAAGGTACTTTGTCGCGATCTAGCTACGCGCGGCAGACTTACCAAGTATGAAACGGCTCTAAGACGAATAAATCAAAAATTTGGCGCGGTTCGGTAATCGGCCATCGAACTGTCTAAATGTCAGAGGCCGACTCCGTCCAATCCTCGGATTAGACCGTGTCATAATTCGATCGTTTGAGGTTATGGCATTTTTACATCTTACATCCATATTTCAAAGCTCAGTGTTGTGGGCATTTTTTTGATTTGAAATCAGTAAATAATACTCATTCGCCTAACTAACAGGCCTACTTTTCATTTAATGTATTGGTAACTTTTATGTCCATAGACTACAGCATTTTATTCTGTGTCCGACATTCGTTGTCGACTTCATCGATAGGGGTCAATTCACAGCGAAACGAAAGGATGCATGACGCGGCGCTTCATTTTTAAGATATCTATTCATAATTAAACTTTATTTTTCACACAAGAAGATACACGTTTCATAGTAAAGGTAGCCTTCCGATGCACGCGACTCGACACCAAAATAGGGTCGCGAAGCCACTGCTTAGTATGAATTTACGGAGCACTAAACCAGTGTTTCCCAAACATTGTTCTGCTATGGCCCGGTAATTTTGAAACTGTCCCTTCGTGACCCACTTAACACATTAAACCCTGTACAGCTTGATCTTGGCTCTCGATTCGGAGGTCGTGAGTTCGATTCCCGCATTGGAACAACAAAAAAATGTTGTTTCTAAGTTTGGTTAGGACAATGCAGGCTGATCACCTGATTGTCTGACAAAAAAGATGATCCATGCGTCGGATGGCCACGTAAAAGTCGGTCCTGCGCCTGATCTCTCGCCAGTGGAGTCAGTTATGCGAGACTGCTTTGGGTACTGCCCAAACACTTGAGCACTATTAAATAACGATCGATATAAGGTGTTGTTTTTAAAACAAGACGGGAATGTTGCGATACTTTATTTTTATGCCCCTCATACCGGGTCGCGACCCGGCAAATGGGACCCTGCGTCGCGCGACCGGTGGGCGTGGTCAGAGAACCGGAATTCGCTAGTTTGCTGGTCGCGGTTGCGGGTCGCGGTCTCGCGTCGTGGTCGCATAGTAGATGCCATATGAAATTGTTTCAGTAGTGAAAAAGTTCAATTTTTAATTTGAATTAGCGATCTTAAAAAAAATTGCGCCGCGTCTCGTATAGTCTCGTTTAGGTGTGAACTGTTAAAGTTCTTTGAACCCCAGTGATTTTGGTTGAGAAAAAGGTGGTTACCTGGAAGGTTTTGTAAGAGTTTTGAAAATTACTATCACCGCCATTTTGAAAAAATGCATCTTGAAGCAGTTTTCTCTCCGACTCGTTTTAAGATAAATACATGTATTACAATATTAAATTAAAGAAAATTCTCTACAATTCACGTCTTATCAAAGTTTTTGTAAGATCAATATTTTCGGCAAAATAGTTTCCTCACACACACTCCGCAAACATGGCGCTGTGTGTTTTTACTTAATTTATGCAGATATCGGTGGTCGGTGGTGTTTAATCTTAATCACTTTAATTAAAGGTCACGTGTTATATTTTTGGAACGAGAATCGAACACTGATTACGCTCCTTGAATATCTATTTTTGTTTTGAAGACATCCTGTAATATTAGTGTAGGAATGTAGATGAAAGTAAATCTTAAAGTATCACGAGCATGAATCAACAGTCAACACAAACCTGCTTCCGCTGACCCGCGGCAGAGTATTATGTAAATATAAAAACGCATATGTAAGTAAAACGCAGTTGAAGAAAACGAAACCCCACAATCGTGAATAAATTAAAACGGGTTTACTTGATCTTATTAACAGTTCCTACTCTTTCAGAGTACCGTAGTAAAGGATAAATTATACTAGAAGTTTATTTTCGATAAAGATTACATACCTAATACAAATTCTTTAGCAAGAAATTATGATAACATTTCACGATGATAAGACGGATGGGCGCTTTGTGTGTTTCTGTGAATGATTATTTATTTAATCTAATGCGTGTAAAATCGGCCAACCTGCGTTGTGAGTTACATGTTAGCGGCTGCAGCCTGAATCTCTTAAGTCTCACCTCTACGCGTACTCGTAGTAATGCTTTTCTTTCTAAAGAAAATTCAACATGACAGATTGATAAAGGAAATCATTTTGCTATAAAATCTGGCAGGATGTCTAATCTATAACATTCGTTGGCGATGTCGATGACTCCCCTGATTCTTCTGGTTCCTAAAATAATATGGCGAACTTGTACACTTACTTAGAATGACTAGCTTACGCTTAACCACCACCAAAGAAATGCGTTTTGTCTACACAAGAATAGAAATACCGATAAAATGGACAAAATAGCAGCTTTCCTTTGTCAAACTTTCATTTTGTTTAATAATCCGTAGAAAGAAAACATTTCTACGGCGGTTATACTAAGCGTGTTGGTGGCGAATATTTTTCTTATACAGTACCCTGTAATATTAAATTGTTAAACATTATGTGAGCTGTGCGATTTCCCTTGCAAATCTGCCACGACCTTTGATGTCTTATCTTGTTTTGTTTTTTTTTTCCAATTGTAAGCAACGTCTTAATTTTACGTACCCTCAGGTGAAAGACTCGATTTATTATAATCTTGTTATATTTAAAAATGAATTGGAGTTCCTTTGTGTAGCTAAATCTTTGATTTTCAATTGAAATTATTTTAAAATCACTGTTTGATTTCCTTTGGTATATATAATGTCCAAATGAGTCAAATCTTTTAGGTCACGCGCTTTGTATGTGCCAACTGACACAATTTTTCTCATGACATTTAGAAATTGGAGCATATCTTAATTTGTGCATTACTTAACATAATCACATGACGATGGAAAATGTTTCTCGGTCGTAAGTTACATTTCCTGTAAAAATTTAAAAGCTTTGTGTGTAAAAGTTTTATGGTATGGGTAGTATAGGAGTGCCCCAAAGCCGTACGACATTTTCGCCGTGCGGCTTTAGCGACCCGTTTAAATACCGCATTAGGTTCACCAACAGCATGCCGACGGAATGTAAAGACGTATACATTTTGTCGGACATGTAAGAACGAACGTAGATGAAATGTAAGAATGATGTTGTAAAGACCATTGGAGCTCTTGAAATATTAGTCCATCCGAAAAAAAGGCTAGATAATGGAATATCTTCGAAGGCTATACAATAATTGGAGCGGTGAGGAAATTTCTCAGAAAGGAAAAGAAGTCAGACCGGTCTCCGCACGTAACGCCAGCAGACTGACTCACGTATCATTAATTATTATTAATAATAATTATTAATTAGCATTATTAATTTGTTAATAGATGTGTTTTCTCAGATTTGGTGTTATGTAATACATTAATCAATTCTGAATTTATTAGGTACATAATATGTGAGTTACTGGTAACTTATTGGATTTGAAAGTTATATCTTTGTAGGTTCGTGGGTCTGAATTAATTTAAATAAAATGTTTTTCGCATAATGAATCGCCTGATGGGAAGCGAAAGCCGCCGCCTATGAACAACCGCAACAATAAGGCTGGGACTAGGGGTTGCAAAATCCGTTTTTGTTTTCAAATCCGGATTTTCGGATATTTTCTTAGAAAAACCGTATAATATTTTAAATTTTTTGCATATTAATTTGATATTTTTGGACACTCAGTAAAAAAACAGTTACTTTTTTATAATTTAACTTAAATAAATGCTTATTTTAATTTGTAAGTATTTAAAATTACAATCTGAATAAATAAAAATACAATTTGATTATATCAAAATTATATCATTATATTTATTTTTTCACTTTTAGAAATATTTTGAATTACTTTTTATATTCCTTCAATGTTCAGTTTTATAGTTAGGATTTTATTTGGAACAAGGTACACACTCGTATCTATTAAAAATATTCATTTAATATGCGTAGCTGATAGCATAATAAAATCTAACAATTAATTATGTACTCAGTTATTATTATTATACCCATTTAAAATCTTACAAAATTAACATTATTGGAAATAATGTACTGGAAATAAGCTGTAAGATTAGCAATATGAGGACCCCACTGTAATTTACTATCTAGTGTTATATCTAGAAACACAGTGGTGTCCACTAAGTTCGTTTTATCATCATTTAATAGTATATTGGTTTGTAAATGCATAACATTGGGCAAAGTAAACTTTAGACATTTTGTTTTATTTAAATTTAAAAGTAATTTGTTAACTTTTTTTAGATTAATTTGTTAGAAAGAAACAACGCGCTCTCTAAAACTCAACATGGTTTTAGGAAGGGCAGAAGCACGACTACGGCCTTGTTGAGTTTCACGGATTATGTAAACGAAGCTTTAGATTCTGGAAAACAACTGAAAGCGCTTTATATCGATTACAAAAATGGAGGCGATGGATGAATGGGGTATACGTGGGCCAACTAAAAATACGAACGGTGATAGATGGTGTGGCTGCTGATGACGCGGATGTGAGTCTGGGTGTACCGACCGGTTCAGTGTATGGCCCCTTCGGGTACATTATGCATGCGAATGGTGTGTCAAATGTGATCATGAAGTGCAAGGTATTTATGTATGCGAACAATATGTGTATGGTATACGCCTCAAAAGATATATCACAGGTACGGGAGTATGTACAGGACGATATTGAGAATATTACGAAGTGGGCACATGATAATGGAATTTTTATAAACCTAAAAAAACGCAGTGTATGCATCTGCACTTGCCACACAATTATAAAACAAAAAATATTAATGTAACTGATATTAAAATAACTGGCCACACGTATGAATGTCTACATATGAACCAACCTAACTGTAGCTGTTTTACGCTCTGCTATGTAGATAACTTAAAATATCTTGGTCTTAAAATTGACAAAAGCTTTAACTGGGCTTAACATATAACAGAGGTATGTAATAGATTGAGGTCAGTTCTAGGTAAGTTTTATCAGCTAAAGAGGATACTAAATGTGGATACATTAAAAATTGTGTAATATGCTAGTGCATATTACACTAGTCTGCTAGTGCAGACTCGCTGATAAGCTATGGGCTAATTGTTTATGGACGAACATTTGTAACATATTTACATAGTGTCAAAAATTTACAAATACGACTATTGAAATATTTAGTAAGTAGAAAAGTAAAGTACGAATGTAATACAGAATATGAAAAATTATTTAAAGTGTGCAATATTTTGGATATAAATAAAAAAGTGGAGTACTTAATAGGCTTACAGTATTACTATAGTAATGAATTTAAAGTGATAGTAGATAATAAATATAATACTGGAAGGGTAAGAGAGCAAAGACTGATTAAACCAAAAATAAAAAACTACTATGGAGAGAGGACGAATAAATACTTAGTACCTAAAATATTTAATAAGTTAGATATATTAAGACACACAGAAAAAATGTCAACAGGAATAATAAAGAAAAAGTTAAGGGCTGCATTGTTAAAATAAAATTATGAGTTTAATTACGTTTTTTATAAACTGTAAATTTCTTTGAAGTTAATAACTTTATTTTTGTTTTTTATTATTTTATCTTTTGTACTAAAGACTTAATAACTCATAATATTATACAACAAATATTATATTAGATGAGCGCATCTCGCCGTCAAACACACGTTTGGCGAGATACAACTTGAATTGTATGTTTCTTTTTATGAATAAACAAATAAAAAGGAAAAAAAAACATTAAACCAATGTACTATTTTCCTCGTCGTAATCTGACTGTTGTCGCTTCAAATTAAAAATTTGTGAAGTGTCATCGGCAAAAAGTACTATCTCATTATCATTATCTTTAACAAGATTAACATTAACATTAACATTTAACATTTATATATATGAGAAAAAGAAATGGGCCTAAAATGGATCCCTGTGGGACACCTAATTCTACTTTGTCTCAGTGAATCTTTTACTATTCATCCACCATTTGAGTTCTATTTTTAAGGTAAGAACTCAAAAGTTTGAGTGCAGAGTCCCGAATACCATCGCAACTTCTGAATCAGTAGTAATATTTTTATTATCAAAACAAAGTTCAAAGTCAGAGCTACGACAGGTGACGTTTCCAGTCTGACCAGCTATTACCTTCCAAGTAGTTTTAATTTTATTCTTAGAATATTTAATATTATTCTTTATATAAAGAGCCTTAGCAGCTTTACATGCATTTTTGAAGGTTTTTGAATAGTTTTTAACATATGTTTTAAATGTTTCATTATAATTAATACCTTTTTCAGCATATAATTCATATAATCTTTCCCTGCTTACTTTAATTCCTGCAATTGCCCATTCATAAAGTTACCTTTTTTATTACTATTTCTAACCGTTTTAGAAGTAAATACTTCTTATTACCTGAAAAATTTATTAAAAGCTTCATCTGTGCTATTTGACCCATCCAATAATTGAATATTTGAACTTAAATTACATCTAAATTTCTCAATACGTTTTGTATTCACAGGAACAAACACAAGCTCTTCCTTTTGGTTACGGTCACAATTAATATTAAATAAAGCTAACTGTCCACAGTGATCAGAACTGAGCTTATTATTTATTATTTTTTTACATGGACTAAGATTAGTAAAAATGTTATCGATGCAAGCAGTTGTGTCTCACACTCTTGTCGGTTCAAGAAACAAATTAAAGAGGTTATAGAGTTTAACAAAGATGTGAATTGTAAAGTTTGAATCTAATAAATGTATGTATAAATTAATTATTCAAGTTAGGTACTAATCATTAGTTACTAGTGAAGCATTCATACGAAAGGAAAAATGTTTTGTTTTCGTGCCATACAAGGTATAATATCGCGGGTATAATGCGGGGCGTATAATGGGGGAATTTTTTTATAACAATTACCGGGATTTACGGATCACAGTTCCGTCAATTTTAATTTTACCAGTTAATTATAATGTAAAGCTGGATTACTGACTTGTATGTGGGGTTTATCAGGGATAAGATCCAGATAGATCGATTTTTCTCCGTCAAAACCTAAATTTATTTATATCATACTAAATTTCATAGAAATATATGAAGCCGTTTTCGAGAAACCGAATATACATGAATAAATATGTCACCTTTAAAGTATAAGATATATTCTTTGTCACCGTTAAGGCTGTTGAAATTATTTACACATGTAGAAAATCAACAGAAAAGTGATACCGAACACTGAACAACATTTTGAATTTGCCAATAACCTTTCAAGAGTGTAGGGCGGTAATCAACTCTAAGTATACTACTTCTACTTACGTATTACATTGTAGTTTTTTAAGGTCTACACCCTGGAGCACAACATTAGTGATCCAGGGTTTAGAACTTAAAAAACTCCATCGAGAGTCGAAAAGAATAAAGCTTTTTGACAACTTCTTGAACCTCTTGCACTTACCGCAGCAAATTTTGCTTAACTACAGATAGATAATGTGCAATCCTACTACTATTATAAATGTGAAAGTTTGTGAGGATGGATACATAGATGGATGGATGAATGTTTTTTACTCTTTTATTCAAAAACCACAGAACGGATTTTGATGATATTTGGTATGGTATCAGTTTAAGCTCTGGATTATAATACATAGGCTACTGTTTATCCTGAAAAAGTACAGTACGAGGGATACTGTATTTACGCGGGGAGAGTCGTGGGCAAAAGCTAGTATTATTATAATATATTAAAAGTTCACTACAATTCTAATTTAACAACGCGCTTACAAAGTCCACAGGTGTCCGACCAGTAATTACTCTTATCTCTTATCACAATATAAATACCTTTAATTATAAACATTCACGCCCAAGATACATTTATTAGGTTATTGTTCGAGTTTCATTTAAATGTATTTGGTTTGATTGTAAATATCAATGAAGGGACATTTGACAACCAATGTTTAGTGATTAACGGGTGTTGATCACGGTGTGAAAACAACAGCCCTGGTCCAGTGGTTTAGAGCTTGGCTCGAAGGTCTCGAAGGTCGTCGGCTCGATTCCCGTGGTAGAACAACAAAAAATGTTGTTTCCAAGATTGGGTTTGAAAATGCAGGCTGATTATCTGACAAGGAAGATGATCCATTTTTTTGTTGTTGAGAGTTTTTCTCAAATTTTTGATATCATTCTTCGTTTCCAAAATATCGAGCGCCAAAATAAAAAATTCACTATTTCGGCACTGACTTTTTTCATTTTTTACTTTCTCGAATATTTCTTTTTGCACCTTACAGGTCTCATGATTAGGCGTCTTTTGAGTCATTTTTGAGTATTATATCTTCATAACTCCGAGATATAAGGGGATCGGACTTTTTCGTGAAATCGGAGCCTACATTGGAGCGAACGAAGACACATTTCCAATGTCAAAACCTATTAAGATTTGAGATTATAGCATAACTGTCGGAGTTTCCCCGGGGAATTCAATGTGTGACATTGTTGGTTTTGTATTTCTTCCATAAATTTGTGTTATTTCGGTTCTTAATGTGTAATATGGGTAGAATATTAGTAGTTAGGGATTCGCCTCAGCCTCTGGTAAAATTTCGATGACCATTTCCATGAATGAAATTGGGGGTTTTTGCTCATGCCCAATCGATTGCGCTTATCCGTTTTTTAATATCTCTTGTGGTTCCAAAGTTACGTTTTGCATTTACCCTCATTATCTACTATTACCGGGCTCTATTGTTCGTTATCTAATGCTCGCCTCGGCGTCCTATTGTTCCTAATGAGGGTCCCCGAATCACTATCTGCTTATCACTTACGTAACCTCACTTTCTCTGGATATGAGTAAAACAAAACAATTTTTCATTACATTTCTTTTATTTCATTTATTTAAACATGTATTGACATACTGTATAATATTATATCATTACATAAAGTGTTGCTACTAAATAACTTTTGTTACTCTAATAGACTTTTCCCATTGAACTTATAATACAAATACATTAAACTATACTCTCCACAAAAAGATGTTAAATCATTTTGTAATCTACACGTGTTAAAACCCCATCTCTTGCAGTTTCGTCCCATAAAAGCCTTGTGGTATCGCACAGGACCACGTCCAAAAGAGTCAAAGTATTGTCCGAAGCCATTTTCATTGATGTGTATGGCTATCCAGTGGGATCCAGGTTTACTATCAGGGTCTAAGTTGCTAATAATGTATGTAGGGGTTTGAACATACATAGGTAGACGATTCGCGACGTATACATGGTCTGTCGTAAATAATCGATAACCCGTAAACTAGAGTTGGTCCGGATGTGAAACTGTAAGAAAATCGTATTTTCTTGCCAGGGTTTCTAACCATATGAAAATGGCGTAGAATTTTATACTTTTTTATAAATTTCGCTACTTTTTTCGTTCATTCCGTTGCCATTTCATCAAAGTTAGGTATTTCTGTGTGATTTTTTTAGTATTTTACTCCGGAAGACGTGTATTATTTAATTTTAATACAATTTTAGGTGTTTTTAACGTGAACAATTTTCAAAATCATCTTTTTATGCTTTTTATAAACTATTTTTTTCTTAATGTCAACTTTGATCATTTACTGTGAAAAAAAAAAGTATGGCGCTATAGCTGCCCATAATCTTAATAAATTGTCTAGTATGTGTAGTTTCTAAAAAGGTATTACAATGTGTACTTTACTAGCAATATTAAGTTACAGGAGCGAGATCAATATCAAGGCCAGAATTCAACATTTTTAAGTATTGTTATAAAAGGTTATAAAACTTCGTCATAATGATCTTATTCTACCAAAATTCTTTACACAGACGTTATTGGGCCACTAATAAGGATTTTTAGAAGAAAAACAGGTTGTTTTTAGTAAAAAAAAATATTTATTTTATCAATAACTTAAACTAAATGCTCGAAATACCTTCCGCCGGCAGCAATATAAGCTCTACATCGCCTAATAAAAGATCTTTTAATCCGACGCGCATTTCTTCTGCGATTTTACTTACTGCTACTTGAATGCGCGTACGCAACTCTTCCTCAGAACTTATTGCTTCCTTGTACACTACTTCCTTAATGCAGCCCCAGTAAAAAAAGTCCAAAGGGGTTAAGGTCTGGCGAACGTGGAGGCCATAAAATTGGACCCAATCGCCTTATCCATCTATCTGGATATGTATTATTAAAATGTTCCCTTACACGAACAGCGTAATGTGCTGAACACCCATCATTTTGAAGCCACATCTCGTTTCTTATCTCCTGTGGAACATCTTGCAGTAAAACAGGTAAAATATTTATTAGAAAATCCAAATACATATCCGCATTTAACATTGCCGGCAACTCAAATGGACCAATGATTTGTCCGTTAATAATGCCAGTCCATAAATTTATTTTAAAGTGATACTGCGATCTGTCTTCACGTATCAATCTTGGGTTTTCAAGTTGCCAGCTGTGTAAATTGTGGAGGTTCAAAAAACCATCTTTTCGACACGTTGACTCGTCACTCCATAAAATGTTATTAAAATAACTTGGGTCTTCTCTCATATTTCGCAGCATTGTGCGACAAAATGTTACTCTCGCAGCAGCGTCCCTTGGCATTAGTGTTTGAACCCTTTGATAATGAAAGGGATATAATTCATGCCTTTTTAAAATTCTGTGCACGGATTTTTGAGGTATCCCGGTACGCCGTGAAATAACACTTATGGACGTACCAGGGTCTTCAGCGACTATTTCCAGTACTTCGGCTGCATTGTGTCGTTGAGGTCATCCTTCACTGGCCCAGCCTATGCCGGTTCCAGGAAATCGTCCTTCCATAAATGCATTGTGCACTCTAATGAAGACACGGTAATCAGGATGTCGAACATTTGGATATTTTTCACGGTAAACACTTGCTGCTCTGGTAGTGTTGCCATTACATAAACCATAAATGTAATGCATGTTTGTGTATTTAGCCGACATGTATTGCTGAGGCATAATGCAAAAACTTCCAAACAACAAATCCAATCGATAGCACAAAATAATGTCCGTAAATGAGAGCTAAGTCTTAAGTATCACCAGGTTCACAAGTCCAAATCACAAGGCAAATCAAAGTCCGATATTAGAAAGCAGTAACAAATTGACGAAAGTAACGAAAACAAGAGCCCATGCGATAGTCAAAATCACACTGAGATGTGTACACTCTACAATCAGGAGCGCGCCCTAAAGGCAAAAACATGCTAACCTTTTCACACACCGTGAGTTTGAAAGGGACAGTGTGCATCTGCCTAGTAACAATGACCATCAATCATCCTTTTCACGCATAGAGGTGTCACCCATTCTATTGCTGTCTTTGTTAGATTTTTACCTGATGATCCTTTTTTCGAATAAACTTGTCGCAACATGTTTATCGAATGAAACATTTAGAGCACAACAATTTTAAATTTGAACACTTTTATTACATTATTACCATGGACTTATGATATTTTTTTTACTAAAAATAACCTGTTGTTCTACTGAAAATCCTTATTAGTGGCCCAATAACGTTTGTGTAAAGAATTTTGGTAGAATAAGATCATTATGACGAAGTTTTATAACCTTTTATAACAATACTTAAAAATGTTGAATTCTGACCTTGATATTGATCTCGCTCCTGTAACTTAATATTGCTAGTAATGTACACATTGTAATACCTTTTTAGAAACTACACATACTAGACAATTTATCAAGATAATGGGCAGATATAGCGCCATACTTTTTTTTTCACAGTAATTGATCAAAGTTGACATTAAGAAAAAAATAGTTCAAAAAAAAGCATAAAAATTTTCAAAATCATCTTGATTTTGAAAATTGTTTACTTTAAAAACACCTAAAATTGTATTAAAATTAAATAATACACGTCTTCAGGAGTATAATACTAAAAAAATCAGACAGAAATACCTAAATTTGATGAAATGGCAACGGAATGAACGAAAAAAGTAGCGAAATTTATAAAAAAGTACAGTTTCACATCCGAACCAACTCCAGTTTACGGGTTATCCTTTATTTACGACAGACCCTGTACATTATCTTCTAAACCTTCACAAATTTTTCTCAAATAATTACGGATCTCTATTGTGTTCATACTGTATTATCACAGAACCTATCTGGAGGGGTATTATGAGGTCTTGTAGCAGTATTACTTTAACATTACTTTTAGATTTCGCGCAAATTAAAAATATCTTTTTGTCTATATAAATAGAGATCATGTTTGCTTATATGAAATTCAAAACTAATGTGGTATATGGATCTTGTATTTATGTCACATATCTGTATTATGTATGGTTTATGTATTTACTAAGAGGGGTATTACATATGAAAATAATGAATGAATAAATAAAAGAAACATAAATTTGGTACAATAATTTTATTTCATAATACACACACACACACACTAATATGTACACACACGTTACACATTATAACTTAAATAGATCATACATGTGACTTTTCTTAGCTACTATAGTCTACAGTTACATTACGGTTTTTATCTATTTCTATAACATTATCAAACTCTGCATATACAATACAGTTAATCGTTTGAGGGAGACTAGAATCAAATCGAATCTCTAACCTCACACTACCACGTCTTATCAGATTCCAATGACTGTTCGTGTTTGATGATAAATCAGTCGTTAAAACAAATGCTAATTGACAATAACCATTTGCATAGTTTTCTCTTGATATCCCATTTCCTTCATTAAGGAAATGTATACCAGTGTCGGAAAATAATGTATGAAGTAAACATATTACCATTGAAGGATGGTTGTAGGGTTTTTGAAGGCACTTGTTGTCCATCTATGTATAAACAAAATGAATTCATACCATAATTTTCAAAATTGAAAGGATTCTTACTAATGCTACCATTAAATGCTGCGTTATTTACAAACCCTATGATACATATTTTGGGTACTTGCCCCAGGAACATATTATCAAGCGTCTTACCCTGTACCCCCGATGGTATTGTTAACACTTTAACCTCAGCTCTAGTGATCGGATATTTTGCTGTAGTAGAAGCCAACACTTTTTGATGTGCGAGTAACACTGAAGGATTAATTTTCGCCCGACGAACAATTAAGGTAGCGTCAGTAATGCATACTTTAAATTTAAATCCGTTGAACCTATCAAATTAAAAGATTCTGTAGAACGGACTAATTTAACGGACATCTCAACACCATTGATAAGAAATTTTTCTTGATTAAATATATCACCATGTAAGTGACGAATCATTTCTATTTCTTTACTCTCACCCGCTATTTCTTTACGCTTAATGAGCCCCTCATTTTTCTCATCAGTGGAATTCATTTCCTTAGCTGTATCTTCATACCAAAGCCCACAAGTAAGATGAGACTTTTTAGCTGCTGAGGCGTAGTTCACCAGGTTCTCCACATATGCACGATAGGCATATGTATTATTTGGTGGTGACACTAATTTTTGATTTAAATAAACATCAAGCTGGTTGAATAGTGAATGCAACCAATTATTAATCGGCGCCACTACTGTAGATGCACTCAATTTTGTTGAATCTTCATTTAGTATTTTAGCTTTTACATGTATCAATGTATGTGATAGGTCTATGTAGTCATCACCTGTTCCCGACACTTGAAACTCAATGGGTCCATCGTCAGCAAGAGATGAGATTGGTTTATAATGAACCCACATTCCATTTTCTATGCGTGTTTGTGTTGATGGTAAAGCAAATAAATCTAACTCCGACTTTATACACTCACAGGAATGATTATGTAGAAAATACATTGTATATATTTTATGAAAAAATGTCTTTTATTTTATTCGGAGTGATTTTAGATTTTTTCAGTGCTCTCACTTTTGAAGCAACAACTGGACTGAGTGTTGATTGAAGTTTGCGTTTTTTTATATACCCTGATCCAGACATATTAATTTTATCGATTTTAGAATCAGCTTTTCTTTTCAAGTTCGCACTTGCTTCTCTGAGGCGGGTTTTAATGGAGTCTTCCAGGGGGCGTAAACTAACCATGTCCGATAGAAGGCCGACACCTGCACTCAACGCTTCTTTACCAATGGCTCGAGCACCACTAGAGAGTAGCGGTAAGACTGATCTAAATAACCCACCCAAAAAGCTACCGATGCCATGTCCACGTTGATATGGTACTCCTTTATATATATTCCTTTATATATATTCCTGATCCAGCCTGGTGGGAATAATAATGTTCATAAGGACAAATCATTTTATGACTACTACGAGAGCTGATTATAATTTTTGGAAGTGAAGTTTAATGCACACGGTACCAAACTGGAATGGTATTTTTTGTCCGGTGCTTGATCTTATATCTATCTCGATAGTATCAAACTCCCTGCGCATTACAGGTAAGTAGTGAGGCGGTGAGAATGTGTGCATTTTATTAGCGCCATAAATGTATTTTGACCGATCAAGTGGAATAATTCCTAATAATGATGTCATAACATCACCAACTATCTGTGGTTCAACAATATCACAATAAACAAATAACTGAGATGGTAACCCCATGTGTAAGTTTGCAGGACATTTACCAATACACTTTTCCACTAAATTTCGATTTGGTTCGAAGCCCAGTTGAAGACATAACCTGGTTGATAATCTCACGGATACAAGTGCTTTGTCCAACACTGTAACCGTTACGAACTTTGATATTTCATCATAACGAAACTTTTTCTCTAATACTATTCAGTGCTGTTAAGATTTGATTAATGTCATCATAGCTTGTTGCTGGTATATGTGTTTTATAATAAACCAAAGGTTTCTCTTCGTTCCGCATTACTATATGTTTTGCAATGTAAACAACATTTTCATGTTCTTGTACTGTGATACTGAAAAACATTGTACAGGGATACTGAAATTCAACAACCCCCACACACCATTCCAGTTTGATGGGTTTTGGTAACTTTGTTGAAAATAATGTTGTTAAATTATAAGGAAAATATTCCATGGAACTATTACTTAGTAGTGTTAAATAAAAACTTTCTTTAGTCATATTTTTTTCAAATCAGAAAATAAAACCCAACTATTAAATTTGTCTGGATAACTTTTCCACTTCACTAACACTTGCTTTCTGTTACCTGAATATCGAGTACCAATTATTTTATCTATCTTATAACTAGAAGAGGGGTCATAAAACACTTTTTGCAACTACTTTTCATAGAAAGTACCACTTATATCTTCATTTCGCAAGTCTTTTAATGTATACACAATCCAATGTGATCGATCTATAATTGAAGATATAACAAATATTTCATCACTCCAGTTCGATTCATAGCCTTTTTGAAATATGTGTTTGTATTCTAACGTAATCACCCACATGAAATTTAGGTGTTTGACAATTTGATGATGATGTGACTATTACACTACCATATAGGTTATTCCAAACAGTCATAATATTGTTGGAATTCACATCACATGGAGCCATCTTGATACTTGAGTGTTTACTATGGTTATAAGAGTAAATAAAGTCTTGAAAAATATCTATATATCTGTAGCAATTGTTATGAGTAAAATAACGCCACATTTTCATTTTAAGTGTTCTCTGAAACCTTTCAACAATACTTGCTTTAATATCAGGGTTATTCGTTGTATAATAGTTCATATTTTTACTTTTGAAAAACCGTTGCACATCTTTGGAAATGAACTCGGTCTCTTTGTCAGATTGTATATGTGTTGGGATAACTTTAGCTTCATTAAATACACTTTCAAAACATAGTTTAGTGGTTTCAGAGTTTTTATGTTTCATGGGTCTTGCATATGCATATTTAGAAAAAACATCAATAACACACAATATGTAACTAAAACCAGCGTTATATTTAGAATAAGTTCTCATATCACTTAAATCTACCTGCCACAACTCATTGAAGTTTGATAAAATATACTTGTTTCTAGAAAACCTTTTTTGAACTGGTCTATATAATGTACATGTTTCTTGTGACTGTAACCACTTCTTTATATCTTTTTTTTTTAATTTTACCCTTCACTGCATTTGCAAGTTTATCAATGCCACTATAACCAGCAGGGTATGATGGGTCATAATAAATGTTATGCATTTCTAATAAGGGGTCCATTTTTCCTAGTCTAACTTTTTTTTAACTTTCCTGCTATACTTTTCTCCACTAGTCGTTGTTGGAAACACTGCTTCAGTTGATGCACACTCTCTGATATATTTTATATGAAGGTTATTTATGTATTCACTTCTTTTTGGGTTTCCAATGTAAGTAAGAGGTATTTTAATTTTTTTTAGTGCCTTAGCAAATGTTTCCCATCCTATAGGATCTATAGGATCACTTCTTTTTAAAGGTCTTAGAGAATCGTTTATCAAGTCAATAATGTTACTCCCAGGAATTTGTTTATTATCCTATAGTTACTGTACCGGAATCGTTCCAATTAATTTTATTTTGACTCATAGAAATTAAGTTTAATAATAACTCACCCTTTCTTGAATATGATTTGGGTATTAAACTTAATATTTGCTTTGATGTGTATATAGGATTATTATTAACAGTTATATCCTGTTCACTTACGTCTTCAGTTGACGCCCAAGGAGTAACTGATTCTTTACGGCTCGTATCATGATTTTATTAATAGTTGTAGGTTGACTCTGAATATTAGAATGTATAGGTAATTCATATGGTTGACGTTCTTCTTCTGTAAAATGCAAATATCTCTGCAACGTTTGTAAGTATAAAATGCATTTTTTACGATCTTCTACGTTACTTTTAAAAATGTTTTGCATTTCGGTATCTAGCCGAGATAAGGGATTTTCCACACTACTAGGTTGTTTTAACTTTTCAATAAGACTTGGTTCAATTAATAACATTTTTTTAGCATTTTCCATCTTAAACAAGGTAATTTATCAATCCACTCAAAATAGAACCAAGAATTATGGGTAAAAATGCACCCCCTTTTTGAATTATAATTTTTTTTCTTAATATTTTACTTTTCCCTTTTCGTACTAATTTTCGAAGAATATCTTTATACTTGTTTAATTTTTTTTTCTCCTTTTCTTCGAGTGGTACTTTACCTTTTAGAACTTTATGAATACACTCACAAATGCAATTTATTTCTTCGTCATCACAAGATTTCAAAAGAGCTTTAATATATTTTGGTTTTAATGTATGTAGTGCACGTAGCAAATCCTTGTGCGTCTTTAAGCTTTGATGCATTATCTATAAATGATTGGAATTTGTTTATTCCTAGCATATTTATATTCTTTAGTTGGTACATAAACAATGCAATGACCATCTAGAGAAAATATTTTAGTTTTTAATCGACACATGTCATTGGTTTCTTGTTTTAAGTCCACCATTAGATATCAACGGGGTTCATTTGTTCCATCTCTATAAGCATCTTCAATAAATTTTGGATTTTCAGGAGATACTTGTCGGGCTAAATACCGTATTTGTGTTTTATCCCGAGGATTTTAAAATAGATTATATAACCCGTATTCAATGATATATCTCTTTGTCCTTTACCTTGATGAAATAAATTTTGAGAAATATAAAACACACTCAAGTTTCTGTGGTGACTTCCTTTGGTGAATATATCAACAACACGACCATCAGACTCTCGCATTAAATCATCAAGTATAAGGAGTTGTGGTTCCTTTCCATCAAACATACTAAGATCTGGTATACTTTGATAATAATTCACATTTTGCAAATTATATAATGGCTGCATTTCATCAAAACACCATGTTATTTGTGTAAAGTTTACACTACAAATTGATTTTATGTATTTTATAAAGTTTGTTACGAAAACGGATTTCCCACAACCACTTGGACCAGCAACTATGGCAGTAAAAGGATGAATAAAATGAAACATCTTCACGTGTATATCCAAAAAGATTTTTGAAATAAATGAAACAAGCTTTAGTCAAAATGAAACATATATTAAAATTTTGTTTGAAAACTCTTATAAGTAACATATTTAAAACTTAATGTTTTTTAAGAAAATCTTGATTATATACATACCTTTTATATTATATTTTACAATGTTATAATATAATGAAACATTAAAAATTAAACATTCAGCCCAATATTATACATAAAAGTATAGCTACTCGAAACAAAGTATTACAAACTAGTTTACAAAAGGAAAAAAAAATGTTCATTAGCATAAAATTATCTCATAACAAAATCTCTTACGTAAAACAAATTAATCTTATTGACTAAGCTTAAAATACAGTTTCACGTTACAATGACAAATCACATACAAACACAATATTTTTTTAGAAGGTTTTTATTTCACATAACGTTTCTCAATTTATAATGACCCCAAGCTAAAGTATCTATATTATTAGACAAAATAATTTTTTTAGTATCATTGTATGATAAATATGTTTTATTTATTTTTTGAGCGAAAATTCTATGTTTGATTGATTTGAATCTTAACATTGAGCGTAATTGAATATTTTTATCAAACAAACACGATTTATAATTTTCTAAATTCATTGTTTTTGTCACACATTTATTGACTCCTTTTGCCTTGGCATTTAAACGATTGTCTACATCAAACGCATACATTTTTGATCTCAACCCTACAAATTCTTTTATTATTTTTCCGTTGTTTTTATCTTTGAAAAAACCTAATTTTTTCTTATTTATTTGAGGATAACCATACCTATTATCAGAAGGATAATCAGATGTATCAAAATATTTTGGAAGATCCTGTTTAATATCATCATAGAAATTTTGTGTGCATATTTGATATATTAAGCTATCAGTATCTGTATAAAACAACTAAATATTATTTTTAAATTTATTTATCATATATTTGTAGTGGAAATCATACATTAAAGTTTTTGAAATATCTAAAATACAAAATCCAAATAAATTGGTTTGTTGTGGAATATTTTGGTTTTACGTAACTGGACAGCCACTAAATTTTCTGAAAAAATCGATAAACTATGAAATTCTGGTTTTGCTATTAAATCTTGTGCACCTAGAACTTTACCATGATTATCCCAATGTGCTAATAATTTAACATTAATTTTTTTTTCAATATTTTCCATTGTTTTGCCAAATACCGAATTATTCATAAGTTTATAAAAATCTTTTTCGAAATCTGATTTGGCAATAGTTCTTAATTTGGTATTTAAATCTATATACTTTTGCAACCATGGTAGCTGTCTAAACTTTAATATTCTATGAACTTTAGTTAATTTCAACCCCATTTTTATGCATTGTTTAAGATTCCTGTAATGAATTTTGTATTTAGTTTTATTATTAAGATTTGTAACCAATTTAATCTCTTTAGTATTACCTGGCCTCGCGGGCCACGTTTCTGGCGATAGCGAATAATTTCTCTTCGATATTTTTGTGGACTGTATTTCATGAGTTATCGGGCGTCGCCAGGTTAATATGCAGTATTAATTAAATGTAATGGAAAGGTATATAGGTAGGGTCCGCTTACCGAACCAGCTTCTGTGCGGGCATCTGCAGCTGGAATCTTCTCTCTTTCTTCTGCTCACAACACTTTAGTCTTTCTAGAATTCTTATCGCGTTCTATAGGAATATATCTCACTTTCGTGGGCGGTAATTAATGGCGAAAAAGTCTAAATAATACACACGCTGTCCGCCATTGCTTGCACTCTCGACGCGACTTGTCTTGCAATGTTAATGTCCCTTTCGCGTATCTTCGGTATACGTCGGAGCGGGGAAGCGGGGAAGCGGGGGGTGGAATACTGCTTTATCGATATTATGAGATGCCATTCATAGTGGCGTTCGACGCTTCTAGATGGCGCTACCAATTACCTATACATATATTTTCAGGACATAACGGAAAGTCAGAATGTGAATCATGCAGTTCATCTGGATATTCTAAATCTACTTCTAAAATAAAACCGAATTCCCTATTATCTGGTACATCAAAGTTAGTTTCCGGATCTATCCACTTAAAATCTCCTACAGGAAGATACTGCGACATGGCCCAACCATAAAGATTATTCGCATAAAAGTATGTTAAATAGGACTCAGGTATATTTTTATTATGTTCTTCCATGAAACTGTTATTTCCCTTCGCATAGCGTTTACTTCATTGAGATATACCTCCTCTTACACCTGCTCTGATAAATGCGATCATGTCAATGTCCGTCAGTAATTCCAATTCGATTTTAGTATATTTCATCATGGCATCCCAACTGAAACCGGGGGCTGTATAGTAATGTGCTGGATCTAAATCATGTTTTAATACACAGATTTCTAAAGTCTTCAAATATATTGGTTAATAGTAAAACATCTGTTTTTAAATACAGGTTCGAGTAATCCGATATGTTGTAACATTTAAAATGGCACCAAACATCTTCGGCGTGGGTGTAATCTTCAGTGGAAACATTTGAATCGGTTAATGAACTATAAAATTGATCTTTACTGAGTGATGTCAACTTTAAGCTATCGTAGGATGTCATATACTCATATGGATAAATACCCTTCCGCCTAAGTCGTTTAAAATCTTGATCACAGGGAAAGTTTCTTTTTAACGTATTAAATTGATCGTCATGTAAATTTTTTGCTAATTGATCAAGACTACATGGTAAAATTTTTAACGAGTCCACATAACGTAGACTTATTTGTTGATTATTTACAGATATATTTTTTGAAAATGAAATGTATCTCTCCATATTCTGTGGAATAATTTCAATGGTCCCTTCAATAAATTTAATGCGTGGACAATGAAATGTGCATCATAATGACTAAGATTATGTAAAAATATTGGTATGTGACGTGGTGTACGAAATTTTTTCATGCAATTTTCATGAGCAACACCTCTGAAACTACCAGTATGCCAAACGAAATCATGGCTGCATTCGCCATTTAAGTCATTTTCACACATATGACAAGTTTTAGCATTTAATTTATTTTTATCTTCAAGTGAAAGAGGCAAAGGGGATCTTTGAAAGCAATTTTTTTTACAAATAGTTTTCAGCACAGTCTGGTCCACTATAAGTGACATATTTGGACAATCTGTCATCATAAGAACATTTTACGTAGTAGCCGAAACTGTACACATCATGTTTATGAGTATTATTTGTATAAGATTTATCTGAATTATTTGAACAAATATGGATCGGATTTAAAAATGCTTCAAAATCAGCATAAACCACAAACGGTACTTTTAATTTTTTAACGAACTTATCAAACTGAAGTTTATTGTTTGGTACTAACTGTCCTAACCAATTTCTTGATGTTGTATCCCCCGTTGGTAATTCCGTGTTTATATGTGAACAATCATGTTCTTGATGGTTAGATAATCTTTTTCTCGAAAAGTGCAACAAACATCCATCACAAATATGAACAGATCTTTCTTGATTTGAAAGTTGTTTACTTACTAGTCGCGACATGTTTTTAATATAACAATAATGATTATTTGTTCCGTTTGAGATCAATAATAAATTTACATGAATAGGTTTACGGCATTTTGTCTTGAACAATGGACCTATAACATCATGCAACTTTTTATTTATGTTATATTCCAACCCAAACACATTTATACTAATGTTGTTTAATTTTTCTACTTTTGGTATATCCCTTAACTTCATGGGGAAAGTTAGATTATTAAATTTTAGTTTGTTTGAATGTTGACTGTAAGAACTAACACGATCGGAATTTTTGTGAATCTGATACAATGCAGAAAGGAATGACCATTTAAAACATAAATTATCTGCATTTTTCACATTGATTATAGCTTTTTTTGCTCTTATATCTTGCGGTAAATCGATATATGAAGTACCACATAGGGGGTTAAATTTATTAATGTTCATATCTAAACATTTAATATTCTTAAGCACTAACTTTTTTTTCGAAAGCACTAATTTTGTTTGTTAATGTGTCACAAAACGATGAAAAGAAAATGTTCAAATCATCTGATCTATTAATTATGTAATTGCAAGTTTGAAAATCAAAAGAATTAAAAATTTGTTTCGTCTGTTGAACAAAGTGAGCCTGCAAAACAAAATTTACTTTAAAAACATTATGTTGTTTTATAGAATTTTCAATCAAAAATAAAATATCATTTTTGATCGAATTCAAAAATAATTCCGGGGCTTGAAATACTCCATCACAATTAGTACCATTAATTTTATAACTAATTATTCTCTGTCCGAAAACTGATTCGACAACTGACACGTTTTTTAAAGTACTATGTAATTTCAAATGGTTATTCTTATGCCTATTACTTTTTAAATGATTAGAGAAATACCGCTTTTTGATGGGAACTTGATATGTACTGCAATTAATCTGGTCACCATCATTGTCTTCTGTTACTTGATCTACCTCCACAGTTCTCGAAGTAGATGCATTAGAATATGTGTATTTTCTCCTCTTTGCAGGTTGGTCTTTGTCCTTGTTAACTCGCTTTAGAGCTCCTCCAGTTTGATGTGTTGATTGACTGTGAAACAAAAATCACATTAAGTTCACCTTTTGCTTTGTTAACTCGCTTTAAAGTTCCTCTATATTGTTTTTTCAATTGTCAGTGAGACAAAAAATAAAAATAAGTTGAGTAAAATCTATAATGTACATACAATATAAAATTACCTATAATTTACATATACTATGATAAAAATAGACATATTTATTTTAGTAAACTTACTTGATTGATGTTTCAACCGCAGCACAAATACTGATGAGCTCCTCGTCGTAGATCGGATCAAATAGTTCACATTTTTCGACTTCTTCACACAAGTTGCCCAGCTCCACATCCATGTTATCGTTAAAGAAAGCGCTGATACATATTTTGTTTGAGTTCTCCATAATGTTTGCTGTATGAATTCGAAATTCAAGTGATAGATTTGAGTAAATCAAATCTAAATTATGATTCATGGTTTATTATTATAGAATGGACTTTAATAAATCAAATGTAAGAAGTTATCAAGTTAACTTAAAATTAAGACATATCTAATTTTTATAATAATTCATTATTTATTATTATATTGATATTTCCTACAGGTAGTTTTTCCTGCAATTTCCTTCGTTATTTTATAAATTGACTCTTTTGTTAATTTATAGATATTATTATTTTCGTTTGTATAGTACTTTGTCCTAGAGTAAGCATGTTTCCGATGTTCCGATTGAGGGATCTTTTCTAATTTTTTGAGATCATATATCTCGATTTTTATTAAATGGGTTGCTGTCTTTCCATCATCCACATTAGTAGATATGTAACACATTCCACCATCCTCATCGGGTCTTGAAACATTTGAGGATTATTTCTTTTGCTGTTTTTTTGGTGCAGTGTCAAAAAATTCATCAAGACTTTCACCTCGTTTCCTTTTAGTGGTATGTTTTTCGTTAGGTACACAATCATTACTTTCCACATCAGTCGGGGATTGTAGGTAATAATAATGCTTAAAAGTATTTTCTTCGTGGTCAATTAAATTGAATTAATTCTGCAACAATAGAAAGCTTATCTATTATCACAGTCCATAGAAACTATGAGTTAAAATATTTTAAACACAAAATTAAATCAGACAAAAAAAAAATTAATATCTGGAGGTATAAAATAATGGAGGTATCCATTAGGATGTACTCAGAAGTTGCACAAGAATTTAACTACACTAATCACTAGACTGATTTGACCCACTCACTTACACAGTAATGGTATCCACAATGAGAAAACAGAGGGCTTATATAGTAAAAATTTGGGTGGGTAGGAATGCGGTTTTGCAATCTTATCTAATGCCCCAACCATTGAGTTATCCTGTTCTGTATGCTTTATCACTAAAAGGAAAAGGATGTTAAGTATGACTCAATGATTGTGAATAATGGTTTGTGATATTACAACATTCCACTGCTGAGAAAAAAAAAAACGCTTGATATTAATGTATTCCTGGGGCAAGTACCCAAAAGATGTATCATAGGATTTGTAAATAACGCAGCATTTAATGGTAGCATTAGTAAGAATCCTTTCAATTTTGAAAATTATGGTATGAATTCATTTTGTTTCTACATAGATGGACAACAAGTGCCTTCAAAACCCTACAACCATCCTTCAATGGTAATATGTTCACTTCAGCCTATCATACATTATTTTCCGGCACTGGTATACATTTCCTTAATGAAGGAAATGGGATATCAAGAGAAAAATATGAATATGGTTATTGTCTATTAGCATTTGATTTACCCCTGATTTATCATCAAACACGAACAGTCATTGGAATCTGATAAGACATGGTAGTGTAAGGTTAGAGGTTCGATTTGATTCTAGTCTCCCTCAAACGATTAACTGTATTGTATATGCAGAGTTTGATAATGTTATAGAAATAGATAAAAACCGTAATGTAACTGTAGACTATAATAGCTGAGAAAAGTCACATGTATGATCTATTTAAGTTATAATGTGTAACGTGTGTGTACCTATTAGTGTGTGTGTGTGTGTGTATTATGAAATAAAATTATTGTACCAAATTTATGTTTCTTTTATTTATTAATCCATTATTTTCATATGTAATACCCTTCTTAGTAAATACATAAACCATACATAATACGGATATGTGACATAAATATCATATATATATCCATAGACCAGATCGGTTCTGTGATAATACAGTATGAACACAATAGATATCCGTAATTATTTGAGAAGAATTTGTGAAGGTTTAGAAGATAATGTATACGCCGCGAATCGTCTACCTATATATTATGTCCAAACCCCTACATACATTATTAGCAACTTAGACCCTGATAGTAAACCTATGTTCTGTGATAATACAGTATGAACACAATAGAGATCCGTAATTATTTGAGAAGAATTTGTTAAGGTTTAGAAGGTAATGTATACGCCGCGAATCGTCTACCTATATATTATGTTCAAACCCCAACATACATTATTAGCAACTTAGACCCTGATAGCAAGCCTGGACCCCACTGGATGGCCATACACATCAATGAAAATGGCTTCGGACAATACTTAGACTCTTTTGGACGTGGTCCTGTGCGATACCACAAGGCTTTTATGGGACGAAACTGCAAGAGATGGGGTTTTAACACGTGTGGATTACAAAATGATTTCACATCTTTTTGTGGAGAGTATAGTTTAATGTATTTGTATTATAAGTTCAATAGGAAAAGTCTATTAGAGTATTACAAGTTATTTAGTAGCAACACTTTATGTAATGATATAATATTATACAGTATGTTCAATACATGTTTAAATGAATGAAATAAAAGAAATGTAATGAAAAATTGTTTTGTTTTACTCATATCGCAAAAAAGTGAGGTGACGTAAGTGATAAGCAGATAGTGATCTGGGACCCTCATTAGGAACAATAGGACGCCGAGGCGATCATTAGATAACGAACACTAACCGGAAATAGTAGATAATGAGGGTAAATGCAAAACGTAACTTTGGAACAGCAAGAGATATTGAAAAACGGATAAGCGCAATCGATCGATGGGCGAACTTTTTTTTTTTTAAGCGAATAGTCATCGAAATACCCATTTTTAAATTGACACTGGCCAATAGTTATAAGCCGACGCCATTTATTAAAAAAACATCACCATCATCTTCGATTGTGAAGCTACATTAACCTTTTCACTTACATTTAGAACTCAGTTGACAAGACTATTATATTAAATGATACACGTTGATCTGTCTGAGCTATAAACAGGAATAAATAAATAACTAAATCTACAACCTACACCAACATACTACGAGTTACGGCTATAATCTACACCTACATCTACAACTTACAACTATAACCTACATCTACAACCTGCACCTACATACTACGAGTTACGGCTATAATCTACACCTACATCTACAACTTACAACTATAACCTACATCTACAACCTGCACCTACATACTACGAGTTACGGCTATAATCTACACCTACATCTACAACTTACAATTATAACCTACATCTACAACCTGCACCTACATACTACGAGTTACGGCTATAATCTACACGTACATCTACAACTTACAACTATAACCTACATCTACAACCTGCACCTACATACTACGAGTTACGGCTATAATCTACACCTACATCTACAACTTACAACTATAACCTACATCTACAACCTGCACCTACATACTACGAGTTACGGCTATAATCTACACCTACATCTACAACTTACAACTATAACCTACATCTACAACCTGCACCTACATACTACGAGTTACGGCTATAATCTACACCTACATCTACAACTTACAACTATAACCAACATCTACAACCTGCACCTACATACTACGAGTTACGGCTATAATCTACACCTACATCTACAACTTACAACTATAACCTACATCTACAACCTGCACCTACATACTACGAGTTACGGCTATAATCTACACCTATATCTACAACTTACAACTATAACCTGCATCTACAACCTGCACCTACATACTACGAGTTACGGTTATAATCTACACCTACATCTACAACTTACAACTATAACCTACATCTACAACCTGCACCAACAACTACATCTACACCTACAACTTCACAGCGTAGCTACACCTACTAACCTACTGGGCTTGCCGATTTTTTTGTACATAACCAAACAGGTCAACTGAACGCACGGTCTATAAATATTTGACAGTGAAGTGTTGTCCCCGCAATTTTTACAGTATTTCTCACCGTTTAAACCTTCCCTGAACTTCCATAACTATTTCAAGACCAAAATTAGCCAAATCGGTCAAGCCGATCTTGAGTTTTAGAAGAGACATTGGAATTGCAATCCATCTTTACAATTAAAAAAAAAAAGTAGCTTCCTTTCCTGTTCTTAGATCATTTAAATTTTAAACTACTCAACGGATTTTAATGCATTTTTCAGCAATAGGCAGAGTGATTCAAAAGGAAGGTTTATATGTATGTTTAATAGTTAATACATTGCACGGGCATATCTAATGCTGAAAAATGCATTTAAATCCGTTGAGTAGTTTAAATGGTTATATTTAAGTAATCTGTGTAAACGAAGACTGAAATGTACAACAACTGAACCTTGGTATATGTAATTTTATTTGCAATTTATCTGTATAATTGTTTTTTTTCTAAATAAAATAAAATTACTTATAAGATCTTGAAGCTCTCGTACTTAAAAGTAAATTGTACCTCGGAATACATAATATTATTATGTATTCCGATGGACAAAAAACCCTCCAATTGACCATTCACTTGTCGGTCACGACTCTCCGCAGTACGAACAAATGTCACACTTATAAATATCATTAAATGAACACAATTACTTTATACAAGCGCTGTAAACCAACTGACCGATTTAAACTAATAAATACCTGGCAATCGTGTAATATTTTAATTATTTTGAGCTAAATGTTAGGTATTTATGAAATCCAGATATCATCCAATTAAACATAATATTATAGTGACGAGACAAATTCTCGTAACTAAAAAAGTAAAAAACTTAGTCTCATTTTAATCTCAGCTGATGCAATGCACACACACACGCACGATTTGATACATGCGCGAGTGCGACAGCATAACAATTTCATTCGAAAGAACATTCTAGATTTTAAGTTATGAACTGATTCATAGTATTAGTATGCAATTATTCCAAGAGAGCGGGGTCGCATTATTTTACCAAATCGCCCTTACAAGTTAAACTGTATCGTGTGTTCTGAGAAGCATTACTCATAGGGTATTAGACATTGAAGTTACTGATCCAAAGTCTTTGGCTAGCCGTGTCGTGACCAAGAGGAAAGACAGTTGTTTGCTAAGGGGCTCTACTTATTTGTATGTCTGTCATTTATCATAGAAAGAGAAGATATTAACTGCATTATAAGTACCAATACCTTTTGCCCGCGGCTCGCCCGCGTAAATACAGTATCCCACGTGAATGTACTTTTTCCGGATAAATAGTGTGTTAATCCAGAGCGTATGCTACTACCACACAAAATTTCATCGAAATCCGTCCAGTAGTTTTTGCGTGAAAGAGTAACAAATATCCAACCATCCATCCTCACAAACTTTCACATTTATAATAGTGGGATGGTGGATAAGCACAAGACTGTTCTTGTCCTTTAAGAAGCCTTTTTCAAGCCTATACAGCAGAGCAATAAAGGTTTAACTTTTCAGTCTTAGTTGAAAGAGTAACAAATATCCAACCATCCATCCTCAAAAACTTTCACATTTATAATAGTGGGATGGTGGATAAGCACAAGACTGTTCTTGTCCTTCAAGAGGCCTTTTTCAAGCCTATACAGGAGAGCAATAAAGGTTTAACTTTTCAGTCTTAATTAATAAATTAATACGTGAAGCAAAAACTTGCGGTACAGTTTTACGAAAATTGTGTGATCATAGGAGAACAATCTTTGGCACAGTTAAAGTTTATGTGGAGGAAGGTGTGCAGAAAGCTAATATTCTATAAATAACAAACAAATTAATCGCAAACCTGTCAGGTACACCCTTAGTCCCTTACGTGTATGGATAGCTTTATCGGTCGAAATTCTTATCCTGTAACTTTGATTTTGAATTTTATTCAACGTGCCGATGCCTCTTACATTGGCAGCAATGCCCGTTGTTACAATGACAGAAACATAACACAGACAATGTTATAACCGACATTCCTGCTTCTCGGTCTAAATCCGTTCACTTCACGACATTCAACATGTTCTTAGAATTGTCTAAATTGTGTACTACACGTGTCTTTATCCTCAAGGATAGCATTAAGCAAAAGATTTTACTGGTTAGAAGTTCAGAGACAAGTTACACTTGCAACTGAGTTACTGAACAATATTTTGTTAGGTGACATACAAACTGTGCTACAATAGATCCTAAACAGTAATCCATTCTCGTTCCAAAAATATATAAATCATGTGATCTTAAATTTTGGCCAGAGATCTCCTATACAATATTTAAATTCTAGTCATAACTGCGCGGTCGTACTTCGCGGCGGGCGCGAGACCTTCAAAGCCGGCGCGCGGCGAATTTCATGAAACATCAATGATGTTAATTTTCTTCAAATGACGCATTAGTTATTACTTAGATACATAATAATATAATGTACCCTAAATCCTAATGTTTAGTTTACTATTTAATTCGAATGAAAATACAACCTGTAGATATTATCGTCTAGATTCTAGAAGTCGTGGTCAATATCTAGGTAATTTTTTATTATTATTATTATTTTTACATATCACTTATTATTCCACCATGATTGACCCCCATCCTTATCATACACCCATTAGCACATTGGTCAACACCGACCGGTCCATATGATGTTACTTTTTCTTATTCATGAGTTTACGAAACAGTTAGACTATTAATGTCTTGGATGTCTCGTATCTTAGTCACACAGTAAATTTTGTGTCGAAATAACGAAAGGTCAGAACTTTGTAACCGTGATCTTTGCAGACTACAGCTCTAGACCAAACGCTTTGATTTAGTTGTCTTTGTTCGTGTTTGCATGTTCGAGTTTCTATGTAAAGTCATATTATTTAGTAATTAAAGGTGACCATTCACGATACATAAGTTTAAGCCTCGACGCCAAGTTGCCAGCCGTTATAAAAATGTGAGAAGATTGTAGGGGAAGTCAATCTGACCTCTTTTGCTATGGTAATAAATCTCTAGGATCATTGTTTGTTAAAATACCTAATAATGTAAAGATTTCAAGTAGATTCTGTGGCTAAAGTCAAAAGTTTGGTAGTTACCAAAAGCCAATTAAATAGCCGACTCTACAGTCAATTATTTATTTGGCTTTTGGCAGATGTCTATATCGTTATGTAAAATCGATTAAAGAAAATTTTAGCATGTGCATGATTCACTTATATAAAAACGTCTAGGAATTAAAAAAAATTGAAATACGATAAAAATATACAATGAAACAAATCTTCGCCACTGATGCCATTTATCTCACACTATCGGATGATTCGCCTCACAGCTGATTTCGAATCCCTTTTTTACTAAAGACTGTTGTTGTTTGTTGTTTGTTAAAATACCTAATAATGTAAAGATTTCAAGTAGATCCTGTGGCTAAAGTCAAAAGTTTGGTAGTTACCAAAAGCCAATTAAATAGCCGACTCTACAGTCAATTATTTATTTGGCTTTTGGCAGATGTCTATATCGTTATGTAAAATCGATTACAGAAAATTTTAGCATGTGCATGATTCACTTATATAAAAACGTCTAGGAATTAAAAAAAATTGAAATACGATAAAAATATACAATGAAACTAATCTTCGCCACTGATGCCATTTATCTCACACTATCGGATGATTCACCTCACAGCTGATTTCGAATCCCTTTTTTACTAAAGACTCATGTTTTGAAATCAGCTGTCAGGAGTATCGGCTGATACTATTAGGTCAATGGCCTTAGTGGCGAAGATTATTTTCATTACTAGATTATTTTTTTTAACTTTCTGCTTAAATGTCTTTACATAAGCAATTAATTATGAGACCTAACTTTCTGTTATTGATTTTACATAACGTCAGGCTGGGATTACATTCTCCGGAATCCGGATGGCCGTAGAAAATTCTGAGCATTGAAAATAGAACTCTACGCTAATACAATAGACTAGAAAATCGAACACATGAGTCTCGAGTCAAATTTCAATGTCATGTATGACAGCTCGACACTCGTAACTTCCAGTTTTATCTCTATTGTATTAACGTAGAGTTCCATTTTCAGTGCTCTGAATTTTCACCGGCATTCCGGATTCCGGAGCATATAGCCCCAGCCTTATGTATTACAATATACATATAGTTCGTAACGTTCCTTTGTAGTCCATAAATTAGAGCTTTCGTCTTTCGTCATAGCAGTTGGCCTCGACAATCAGGAACCGAGTGAAATGATCAATCAAACTCTGTCCTCGCTCGCCTCGTGCGTTTCCTTCATACTTTTATCTGTCCACTGTCCATTGTAATGGGGCTTAACAATGAAGATATCCAATTTTGGTTTAACAATGACCGATAAAATTACAGAAATGTAAAGCCTCAGGTTTGATGGTGACTGCTTGTTCCGATTATGGGACACTTTACACCGAGACGCGATGCGACGCGGCACGCGTGAAGCTTGATGATACCACAGAGTAAAAAATATACTGCGATGATACTATAATAATATGAAGCGCAGAGCGCGCGGCGCGTGAACGCGAAGATCGGTTTTGTGTCGCTATTCGCATTACGTCGAGCAGCGTGCTACGTTACAAAAATTCCAAAGTCGCACGATGTCAATATCCAGTAGTTAGCAAGTTTGGACAATAAGATACTTTATTTCCTACTAGATGTAGCCCGCATCTTCGTTCGCGCAAAAAGAAATATCGTGGGAACCGTACATTTTGCTGCAATAAAAAGTAGCCTATGTTATAATCTAGAGTCTAAACTAATAGCATACGAAATTTCATCAAAATCCTTTCAGTAGTTTCTGCGTGAAAGGGTAACAATATCCATGCAGAATTTGAAATTTGGTATGGTAGTGTGTCACTTACAGCGAACTACCCACGCGATACAAATTTTAGTGTTTCTGTTCAAGAAACAATATAGTCTAGCGTCTAGACGATAGCGCCCGTCACACGTACAGTTCGGACCGCGGGAAATAGCACATTACGACGTTCTACACCGCGCTCCGAAACGAATGTGTAATTGCGAAGGGCTGACAGTCCGATCTGGCATGTCGATGAAAGCGCATTTTCCACAGTTTGAACCGTGTTCTATAAAGTATTTTGACATATTATGTAAGATGCCGTCAGCCCAAACCGTAACGCATTTTTAGTCGATATTAGCATGACAGTTCGATCCGCAGTCCAAACCGCACAGATCCTGCCGCGTTTTGAAGCACAGTCCGCGTTCCGAACTATTATTATGTTATTATGTATAAAGTTATGATGTTTAGTCTTCTTTTTTTAGAATTGCTTAATATAACGCTCGTAAACGCATTTCTAATGCATTCCAAGCTTGATTTTAAAACGCTTTTCAGATAAAAAAACACAGTAGGTCACTATTATAACCAATTTAAATGTCACTTAATTTAGCAGGCAATAAAAATACAATCAAACATTAATGAGGGTTTTTAAATTCGTGACATCTGACTGCTTTTTGACACGATAAGGACCGTCGAGCTACCAAGCACCGCCAGGTGACAGAAAAAGAATCGAAAATTATTGACCGTGTTTGATGATGCTTTGTTGTGAGTTGAGTCTGCCCCCTAGCGGCAGAAAAAATATCAAAAACCCTCATTTGATATTGATTTCTTATGTTTACGCGAATATTGTTCATTATTTTAAACACTTACGGATTGTGTCGCGGTGCACTTTTCTTTTTCCCGACGTTTCCGTTCCTCGTGCTCTTCTAAACAAAGTTTTGCCAACTGTAGATAGCTGTGAAGGATAGTAGTGGGACTCACCTCTCACCTCACTCATATTTAAATGGTGAGCAGACCGAGGGAGTGAGAGCACGAAGAATCTGTGATGAAGTTCTACGTGACAATAAGGTTCGAGTCCCACGCCTGCATCACAGAGACCGAGTGAAATCAGCCACTGTCAAACGAATACCTGCAGTTCTACCTTTTATGAAAGGAGTCACTGATAAAGTTGGCTATATTCTAAGGAAAGCTTCTATAAAAACATATTTCAAGCCGCCCAAAAAGATAAGTAAATTTTTACCACCAGTGAAATGTAACACTCCCCTTCAAGATCCAGGAGTCTACAAGATCGACTGTGACTGCGGTCTCTCCTATATAGGGCAAACTAAAAGATCCATCAACACCCGCGTAAAGGAACTCATCGCAGATGTTAAACACCGTCGCAACAATAAATCTGCAATTTGCGAACACACACTGGATCAACCTCGCCATTACATAAGATTTGATAAGCCACAAGTACTGGCAAAGGAACACCGTTATCGCCCAAGAATGAACGCAAGGCTATAGAAACTAAAAAGTATCCTTATTTTAACCGAGAAGATGGCTGGGTGCTGCCATCTAGTTGGGATCCAATAATTAACAAAATAAAATGTAATTTAAAATCACCGCGGCTTCAAGATACTGTTAGTATGTTTTGCGTGGATCGGAACACAAATAATAATTGAAGAATCTTCGGGTAGTTAGAACAACTTCATCAAATAGGACAATTGACACCTCAGTCCTCCCGTGACCACGGCTGCTGGAAAGTAGCCGAAACGTCGGGAAAAAGAAAAGTGCACCGCGACACAATCCGTAAGTGCTTAAAACAAAGAACCCTCATTTGAACCAATTGAATCATTATGTCTACCTTGAGATACAATTGGATCAACAGCTTATAGACCAAACATTTTATGAATTGGCCATTGGGTAACTGAGACGCTCCTAAATACACAATTCGTATGCATTCCAAGCTCGATTTTAAAATGTTTTAACTTAATTTCAACGTAGCTACATCTAAAGTAACAGGTCAGACCGTTTTCAGTCGTGATGATGTGGCGATATAACGCATTACGGACCTAGGTAATGTACAAAAGATAATATTTTCTGCTAAAAAAATTAGATACGATTTTTCCAGACGTCTCGCGACGGCTGATTTGTCATTTTTAACCTTTAGAGCAAAGTTTTTATCCGACCACCGCTAAGCCAAAAGGAAGGGTAATAATGATGGCAGTCTATGTATGTGTGTAATATATCTTTGTTCCATCGTAGCGCTTGAACTGCTGATCCGATTTCAATAAATGAGGTGTCAATAGATTCGTTGTAATGGCCCGGGTAATAAAGGCTATATTATAATTAAGAGGAAACAGGAGGGCCACGCAATGTATGGAAAAGCATACAAATGTAGTCCCCTGTTTCCACCCTGGATAATGCCGGTAGATTAACAATTTTTTTCCTGATTATTTTTGGATACCATTAGCATGTCCCTATGATTTCCTTTTTTTTCATAAATTAATTATTAAAAGAGATATGGACGTTCAAAACTTAAAAAAATGACCAGATTTTCCGTTGTGTTCAAACGTCCAGAAAACAAATTTGACTTAATTATATAAAAAAATGAAAACATATGAACACAGTTCAAGCCTTTTTTGAATTGTTAATGAGAAAAGTACTTAAATCGGTTTAGTTTTGGAGAAGGAATCAGGGGACTACGAATCGTTGATTTTTTGTACTTTTAATAGGTATTTTCAGTTCATGTTACAGTTGTCTCTATCGCACTCTCACACATTGACACATTGACAGGGACAGACCCGACAGACAGAATATACCTGTTTTTCATTTCTCTAGCCCTTGATATTTCCTCTTAACGTAGTCGGGTTATGGATTTATCTTTAGATTATGATAATAGGTAATCCATCTACGTAAAACTACAAAAATATTATTCTTCGGCAAAACTTAGGCCATAGCCAGTGTATTTATTAATAATATACCTAGGTACTTACATAAGGCCATTTGGTTTATAATAGATAAGGCATAACTAAGGTTTAACAATTTACATTACAGACAACAGCAAGCCTTTTTATTGTTAAAATTTCTGACATTATCTCAGTGTAAGTTACATTTTGTGTACCTACATTACAAAATCATCCGTTTTGTTTTAAACCTATTACTTATTAATATAAATAGTAAATCTAATATGCAAATAATATTCTCGTGTCACGAGTCACAACTCGCAGTGTTTATGTAACCAACCGATTTTTATGATATTTTATATCCTCATATCCTATCCTTACATCCTATATCCTATCCTCAGACAATACATATATTATATGTATTGTCTGAGGATAGGCTTCTTGACCTTGTTTTTGTTTATGTCCTAAAAGCTTCATAATTGTTTCATTACACACAAAAAAAGAATATAACATTATTTTGAAACCTAAAAACTTATAAAAATTTTATTTTTTTAAATACCTACACTTTTTAAAACCGCCGAAAACACTATTCGCCATGTTGGTTGATAGATTATTATCGATGCTGTGACGTCATACTAGTACTATTTGTAATCTGTGCTATAATCCGTAGTAGTAAAATGGCGGTGTTACGTTCCGTTTGACGTTTTGATATAAATTACTCTATAAAGACGTCATGAACTATTTATTTACAGAAACGTTCCGTTTCACTACTACATATTATGTGTTTAGTGTGTTTGTGTCGTCACATCCTTGCCGGAAGTTACTTCGAGGTGTTTTCATCAGTGGAAATTAAGAAACAAAAATAATATAAACATATTTTCAAATCAATTTCATTTATCAATTATCTTATTATATTATTAATATTTATCAATCTTAAGTTTTTAATTTATGATATAGCTAGAATAAGTTTTCCTAATCCAAGCACTAAAGTAAATACACCTTCAATGTATGAAATTAAATATGAGTCAAGTAGCCTATTCAGTAGGTCGTGAACTATTTTTTATACCAAGGAGTGATAAAGGGTAGAACATTGTTTTGCTGGGTTAGCAAAACATACATTAATAAAATACCTACTAGCTGACCCAACAGACGTTTTTCTGGCTTATCTATGGACTGGAATAATTAAATAACTACCTAATACTACACCTACAACATACACCTACTCCCTACTCCTACACCTACACCGATACAATCTACACTACTACCTAGATGCCCCTGCTACCTACAGGCGATGTGTGAAAAGGTACACAGAAACGAACTTTGACGTATTACTACGACGATTGAAGATTATTACAGAATTAATATCACTAGTAAACAAGGGGGTTTGGTGTTGTAACTGTCAAAAAATTAAAAAATGTAAGGTGGGCGACCTTTATCAATTCGGGGTATGAAAATTAGCTTACGACCCATCGAATACACCTGCAAAAAGTACATAAAAATTGGTCAAGCCGTTTCGGAGGAGCTCTAGTAACAAACACTGTGGCACGAGATTTAATTTCTTAGTTAGAATAATTTATATTGTGCTAGATGTTGCTCGCGAGTTCGTGCGCACAAAAGGAAATCCCGCGGAATTTGGTGCGATAATAAGTAGCCTATGTCCTCCTACCCCGTGTTCTAATCTATATACACACCAAATTTCATTAAAATCGGTCCAGTACTTTTGGAGCCTATTCAATGTAAACAAACAAACATAGAAACAAAAATATTTCCTCTTTTTACTATTAATATTATAGAATATAGATGTAGTGTCAGTTTTTACAATAAGCGTCATCTACATAACATTCAATCAAGCTGTTCATCACCGTGTAAATAGCTAGTCATGTTAGTATAACTTTTGTACCGATAGATGTCTCTGAAGATATTTATTACACTACTCGCTCATAGATGGCGTAGTTCATATGTTTATAAGTTTTTCTTTTCTATGTAATGTAAAACTATATGATAGGATTTTACTGTACGCTATATAATGGGTAATAAACTGTATTGTTTATGCCCATATACTAAGATAACAAAAAAATAAAAAATACCTACCTGGACCAGTAAAAGTTTTGAGAACACCTCTCATCTGTTGACTGTTAGTCTGAATCATAATGTTAGGCAAAATCATCCTGTTACTATTTAAGTTAAAAAAAATATGTATAATTAAGTGCTATTATTAATTTGTGATGGCGACTGTGTTGCATGAGTCATGACTGTGACATAGTGGAGCAATGAACCTCGAAATCAATTATTTTCACAAAAAGGAAATATAAGTACCTACCGAGGCTACTTAGTTTAAGTAAGTTGACACTTGCCTGTAGGTTTTTAAATAAAAAAATCCTTATTTACTTATTGACGGGGCTACAATTTTAAATATAAATACCTAGGTACCTACTAAAAATAACCTTGTAGTTATGATATTCTCTGCCAGTTCCTATACACTAACAATTTTATTAGCGTTAAGCAATGCCACATACATAGTAGTGTGAGTCACCCACCAGTTATTATTGTAGTAATTACAATAAGTAGCTATAACAATACAATGAACAAGAAAACATGGCTAAGTACTCATACGATAGCGACAGCATGATAATTTTCACAATAATGTGATTATTATAGGAACTGATCTTATAATTTAGATTCTAGGTGCTCTTTGGGCTGGTTTCACAGCTGTCTGGGACCCCCGTCCGGGAAACTCAGAACTCTAACAGCAAATGAACCGGCCCGGACGCCTCCGGACGGACACTAAACGGTCGGCCCGTCCGGGTTTCCCAGACAGCTGTGAAACCAGCCTTACTCTTCCAATTATTTAGATGTTACGAGTATCTTACATTTAACTTTAGTAAAATACCCATATATATTGTAGCTACCTATTTACTAGTTTGGAATAGCTCTTAGGTATTCAAAATCGCACGTTAACTAACACTTGCACTGATCTGGGTTAAAGTTAACCCTGGGTTAAATATCATGTTATCTCTCTTGTTCTTCGTATTTATGAAAGAGAAGGCATAATATTTGAACCGAGATTCAGCTGAGGAAGTGGGACTTAAAGTCTAAACCTATATTTTTAGTTTACAAATTACAATTTATACCGCTCGTTAGCCGTGTCTATTACATTCGGTATTGGTGTTTCAAGATTCTAATTTCTGACTAAAGCTATTATAACCGACTTCCAAAAGATGGCGGTTACACTTATATGTACAAATAAATAGGTATTGCTTTTTAATATTCGAACTAAAGGTACAGGGGGTCTAAAAAGGCCAGTTTAGGTGTTTCATATATATTTTTCTATTCGTATTATGTGCGCCATTTTACGCATTTCTATTGAAAATTGTCAAAATTAATGTTTTCTAATATGATGAAATCAGATGAATCATGTAGTCACTTTACCATTTCACGATTTTTGTATGGAAAAAAATATTATATATGAAACACCTAAAGTGGCCTTTTTAGACCCCCAGGACTTAGTCAACGAGGATGGACTTCAGTCTATCTACTTAATACATACACAAGCTTATGTCATTGGAATGGTATTTTCATGATTTATTTCTTTGTATGGCCATAAATGTGTAACTAATGGTGTTTTTTATATAGACGTCAAAAACCGACAAACATAGAGAGAACACGAGAAACGTGGAAAAGTTGTTTTTCATTGTGGAAGACCCCTTCATTTACATTTTTGAAGTTTTTAGACCCCCCCTCCCCTCTGTGTAACGCACCGTAACATTTTTCTGTCCCACCCCCTTCTTTGAAACGTTACGTAACACCCAAGTAACAATTTTATCTAAAAGATGACTTTTATTATTATGAAATAATTTTCAAGAAATAAACCGGTCAAAATACTTCCTTTTACTGTTTTAATGTTACGTAACCCACCAAGCCCCCAGGTAACGCACCGTAACGTTTTACAAGAACCCCAAATTGCGTTACGTAATACTTGAACGCTCCCATAAGGAACGGATTCTGGAAAGCAATAGAATACGGCACAAAGTTAAGCATAACGTAGTATTGTAACAAATTGCTTCATATTTTAAAGACATCTTCGCCAAACATTATGAGGATAATTGGTTATATAACTATCAGATTATAAAACAATAGGTTGGTAGGTATACGTTTTAGAGATGTCTCCACATAAATGACTCCACTTTTCTTGCGTTTTTGGGGCCATTTTGACATTTGAGGTGTGGCAAAATCAAGATGGCTGATATTTCAGGTATGGTGAAACCAAGATGGCGTAACTTTTTCGTGTATTAAGATTTGTTCTGTCAAATGTACGTCATAGCTTATCTTTAGTTTTGAAATCTTTGGCTTTGAATATAAATCAGGAAAAAGCGCCCCTATCCCCGTAAATCCTAATGTCAAACGGATATCTGTCAAATGCTTAGATTCAAAGTTGTAAGGTCGGCTAGGGGTTGTTTTATAAACAACGGCGACCTAGATCGGCAGGAAAGGTGGCGCCGACCCCGAAGTGGCGATAGGATCGATGACCTAGCATGATCATCATCATCGTCATCAGCTTACGTCCTCGCTTCTGTGGCTCAGCTTGACAACCTCTCTGTTTCAGTGGTAAGCGCGTTGGCGCTCAAGCCGGAAGGCGGCGGGTACGAATCTCGCCGAGGGAACAAAAAGTTTTCTATGTTCCTGGTACATATTTAAGACACATCCATGACGGATGTGTATTAAATATGTAGGTATATAATATAATAAAAATCTTAAATATATGTGTAGTATTAAAGTATTTAATATATGTACTTCCCGTTAACAACACAAGTTCTTCGGATACCTAGAACGGAGCCTAGATTGAAGTGGTGTGAAGCATCCATAAATATTATTATTATTATCTGTGTCTGAAATTGTAAATAAGAGTTTGCCTTTACATGTGTCGTGCCCATTCTAAGGTGTATTTGTCGGTAGTTTATCTAGTCATTAGCGCATTTGGTTTAATAACTTGTGTAAATTGCGTTTCGGAACAAAAATGTGACAATATAAACTAGGTTTAACTATATCTCACTAATGTGGTCCGTTTATTGATTCCATAACTCGTAATTGACATTGCTACTGATAGATGCCTTTTTTTTCTTTTTTTTTCGCCGAGAAAATGCGTTCACGCAATTTCCTTCTCAGCATCATCTTCGCCTCTATTAATAGATGCCTAGATGATGCTGACACAGAAATGAAGTAGAAAATCTTTACGGAAAATAATTATTTTTATTAGTTAAAATAGTTTACCGCCCCATTTTACTTGAAAATAAACAAATGTTTTTCATACAACTAGGTACATTGCCGAATTACAGCAAAATAAAATGTCTTATTCTCAAATTTGGAAAAGATTCGTCAAGTGATAACTAGATGAATATTTTGGTCAGTAATAAGTTAAACTTAGTTTATATGCTGTCACTTTTTTATTCACAAACAAGCTATCGAACCAATAGCGCCAATGAATAGAATATAAATATTAATTATTTGGCAAAAAATAAACACAACACACAAAAAATAGATAAACTATAGACAAATTCACGTCCGAAACCGGGCATTAGTAAAGCCCCAGGATTACAGATAGAGTCAACACAATATTAAAATTAACTAGCTTTTGCCCGCGGCTTCGCCCCCGTTGAATAATGTACTTGGAGAAAAAAACTTTTTCAGTAAATAACTGCACTCACTGCAATATACTTCTGGATACAATATTGAAAAGGGTTTCCTACCGGCCGGTATCGCCGCGCTGCAACAGCAATGTAAATCTGTAATATCATCGAAAATATTCATCTAAATTACATGCTTTAAAGAGCCATATTAATCTATAATAAATGCACAATGTATTTAAGGTACTTAACTGGATAATAATTAATGCTGTATTGCTTAAATCGCTTCGTAAATAAGCCATTAATTCTCTTAAAAAGTAAAGGATAAAAATGGTTAAGCCTTTTTTGTAGACGTTTTTAAGGTGTACAATACTGTAGTACATTATTTTGATCTATCTCGTAGGGTTCAGCCAGCGTTTGCAATGTAAGCGCAAAAAAATTTGTTTATTTACGATATTAGAAACCTCTAAAATTATCAGTGTCTCTCTACTATATTATGCATGTTATATACATATAAACCTCCCTCTTGAATCACTCTATCTATGAAAAAAATCTGTATCAAAATCCGTTGCGTAGTTTTAAAGATCTAAGCATACATAGGGACAGATAGAAAAAGCTACTTTGCTTTATACTATGTAATGACTAATATAGTGGCACAAGGATTTTTACAACTGATTGCTGTAGCTACTTCCTACATCGTTGGGAAATTACAAGGCTTCGTGGGTACAGGAACCTATCAAGTTTCGCCTGTCCGTCTGCGGTTACGCTTAACTGCTTAACACAAAATAAAAGCCGTCTACGTCGAAGACCACTGGGATTTTTTTATGGAACAACTAGTTGTTTAGTAAAAATAAGTATCTAAAAATACTATCGAGTATCCCGCGGGAATACTGTACTTTTCCGGGATAAAAAGTAGCCTATGTTTCAATCCAAAGCCTAATACCGTTTAGTAGGTTTTGCGTGAAAGAGTAATAAACATTCATCCATTATCACAAACTTTCACATTTATAATATTTGTAGGATTTGCTACAGTGAACCTTTGGTCACTTTAGCAAATCATAAATAATCATCAGGTCATAAAATTAGGTAAGATGCAAGCGTAATTACACCTAGATTACAACGAATCTACAGGAGGTGGGGTAAATTCTCATACATTTTAACTAATTTCAACGAATATTTATAAAGTATCTGATATATTGATTCATAAATAATTGGAGATTTTTAAAATTATTTATCTCTCTAAACCATAAAACTCTATAATATATGGTACGGGATAAGGTGCGATATTCGGAGAAAAGCGCCAGTTTCTTCTGAGGGAGTTTATTCACTACGAATTTCCAAACCAACACAGGTCTGGTCTTCCAACACGCCGAAATGTCCAAATCGTAAGCCTTCGTGATCGTAATTCGTAGCCGGAGTCGCAGAGAGTAATCGCACTATTCACTTTAGGTATCGCTCGAAATTAACTCAAAGAACACGTGTAGTTAACTAAACTAACTGCGGTCGGCGGCGGCCTCTTTATAAACCGACGACACACTTACTAGAAAGATGTAGAACACTCTAGATCTTTCTACATACAACAATCTAGACCTTTCGAAACGGGGTGAGAATGGTACAGTGCACGTTCGAGAACGTTCTAGTACTTTCCATACTAGAAGCCTCTAGAACACTACACGTTTATACTAGAATACTCTACAAATTGAAGCGCCGTAACAATATTATGCTGTTTTATAATATCCTCGAGAATTAAGATCTGCAGACGCCATACATTTACTCCGTCTGAAACTCAACTGTCTGTCACAAAATAATGAAAACAACAGTGTTGTTTAATGGAAGTAAAAGATTACGTCAATTTTTACGTGACTTGTTTATGGCTGTAGCTCATAAAATTTGTGTGATTTCTCATAGTGATTTCTAAAATGTATATGATAGAGTGATTTAATATCTCCTTCAGTTATTATGACGTATTACTTTAAGTAGAAAACCGAATATCGTTATAGGTAATAAGTATACAGAGTTATAGGTTACCTCGATGGTCCCATAATTTTCAATATTCTCTTCAGTGAAACCCATTTTACAAAATTAATATTTTTCTAGATTTTAGACTTTAGATTTTTATAAAATTTACGACTTTTTTTCTCCTCGCCATTTTTTTTTCTTTAAAATTTGTGCTTTTGTTTTCTTTATTTTTACAACTTTTATGTAGCTAATAGGCTAATTTATTATTTTTAATAGCATTATTTCCGCTAACTATAATAACCTAACCAAGAGCATGTCGGGACATGTCTGAGGAGGGTTCCGTAATAAAAAACGCGCAATAGGTTTATTTCAAATTATTTCAAAAGTTAACGTTCGATTTCGTTCAAACTAATTTTCCTAAAGAGCCATCCCTAAAATATAAAATTATATTATTTTATGATGTTAAAACCGAGATCTATAGACAATCTATAACTATGGCAAATTTCATCCATTTATATTCATAACTACAGAAGCTAGAAGCTTGGACATACAGACAGACTGATGGACAGAGCGAAACTATAAGGGATCCTTGAGTATTACGGAACCCTAAAAACATGATATTGCAGCTACATCATACAGCAAAACATCGAAGCAACAGCACACTCAATCAGTTATACCATTATTTGAATCACAATTGAAAACAATTGTTTTACCTACTTGTTACCCACTCGATTGTTTCATTAATCAATAGGCACGTTGGTATGATTAATATTATATAACAGGCTTTGATAGCACGTTGTGCCTGTGAATTCGCCATGAAAAAAAATACATATTTTAAAGACCATTGTAACTGCTCTGTGGGATAGAACCAAATTCTATACTTTCTTCTTTATTACGGTCGCTTCAGAGTTAAGAGTCGAAACTAGAAAGGCAAACGGAAATTAGTTTATAAAAAAACCGTCCCATGGATATAATTTAACTGTTATACTATACAACACATTTATTAGGTCCATTTGAAGTAAATATATGTTTAATAGTGTCAAAAATTGTATGACAAATGGATTAAAATGCGAAAAGTTAATACGAAAAACTCTTTAAAGATATCGTCGTGCAATAACAAATCAACGAAAATGCTTGCCCTAAAGGGGCTTTCAGACTACGCTATAATATAATAGCATATAGTATATAGCTCATAGCACAAAACTATCGCGTACCATATTGTCATTGTTATGGACACGTTCACACTGTACTGTACTATATATTATTGGCTTACTATACGCTATAAAATGATGCGATACGCTGAGATCATGCTGTGCTATATCCTCTTCCTCCTCCCTCACCCCCGGCCGTCCCGCAAGCGAAACGAGCGACACAACCATACTGAGCTTGCTATATATTATAAATGCTTGCGATAATATCGCGTAATGTGAACGCCATGCTATATAGTATAGCATTAGGTCCTTCTTTGCTATACTATATAGCACAGTGGTATAGCGTAGTCTGAAATTAGCTTTAAAGATATTATATTAATCTTCGTACACGCAAAATAATCGTTTCCAAAGCCATAAAATAACTAATTTATAATACACTCTCTTTAACCCTCGAGTCTCGAAATTTTATTTCATAGAATTTCACAAAAGTACAAAAAATAATAATATTACAATATAATTTCTATGGAAGCTTCGCACCGCGTCAATTTGGCCCCGTGCTAAATACCAGAAGAACTGAATGTCAAGTTACACTGCGCTGCACAGCGCAAGTGCAGTGTATGCCTGATTCTTAAGAAACATGTAGCTTTTTGTGTAATGGATAAAAGTTCAATTTTGAATAGCTATCTTTAAAATTCATATCGTCGCGGTGTGAACTGACCCTTACAGTCCAAGTGAACACAAACATTAGAACATTGTATTTTATTTATCTGCCTGTACTGTCAGTACTCAGTACCAGCATTGTAAAACGCATTTTTACAATTTATCCACAGAAAAAAAAAACAATTTTTACCTATAACAATAATATATTAATAATATCTTGATTGATATATTTGAAGTCTCCGCTGGCGATAAAAGCTTTAAACATACTTAACCGCCCTGTAGGTTAAGTATGGTGTGTATGACAAATCGTTACGATAATTCGCTACAATTTACCATACACACGAACGATAAAACTGCACAGTTCGGATTACACCGTAAAATCGTTAGGATAAAACGTTAGGTCTGTAGCGGGCTACTGTACCTATAGATACAAATATAAAAGACATTCGTTTTGCGGTTATATTTATGAATCTTTTGAAAGCTACTTGTATGCTCGATTCATTTTAAGTTCTAAAGTAACTTTAAATCGTATCTGAGACGACTTGTACGATTACTTTCGTGGCTATGGTAAGTTGTGTGTTTCAGATGAGAAAATAAGGAAAAAAATGTGTAGATTACAAGTTTTTTTATTTGTTGTCCACCCATGTTACGATGGTTTGATGTAATATTTGTTAGTATATTGTAAATTTCTTATATTAAATAAAAAATGGATTGTAATTTGCAATTCCAATGTCTCGAGACTGAAACTCGAGAACAGCTGGCCCGATCTCGAAATAATTGTGTCAGGTTTAAACGGTGAGAAATATTGGAACAATTGTAGGGAACAAATACTAAAAACGACGATTGAATTTTCCCATACTGTTCACTGTGATCAATTTGTTACTTGACTTTCAAATATTTATAGGTGCGTTCAGTTTACCCGTTTGGTTTATACTTAAAAAATCGGTCCTAGTATGTTGATAGGTGTAGATGTAACGTCACAGCCCACAGGTAACATTTAAAACAGGCAGAAATCGCGTGATATTGCTAGTTGCTATAAAGTTCATGATAATATTATTGACAGGGTCGTTAACTTTGCCAGTTCATGTTAGATGATTTATAGGGTTAACTTTAAACTTGATTTTGCGATAAATCGCGAATTTAGTAGTACAAGGGCATGCCCTTTGAAACTCCATCTAAAAATTATACCCGCAGCCCACGGGAACAATATATTTTTTCGAAATAAAAGCTTATATTTTAATCCAGAACACCATTTCTCGTAATTAGCTTACATTTTCATTTTACTTTTATTGAATTATAAATTAATCGTCTTGATATCATAAACAGATTTTTGAAGTTTGGACCAATCAAAATGGGTTTGACGTTTGGTTTGACGTTTATGAGAATACCATTTTGCAGTCTTTATATATTGGTACTGGATCGTAATTGTATTATTGCAGGGTTTAATGAGCAGAATCGACCTTCAGAGCACAAACTACTACAATACCCTTTCATCGAAATCCGTTTTTGCGTGAAAGAGTCAAAAACATCCATCCATCCATGCATCCATCCATCCTCACAAAATGGATTGAAATTTTAAATAGCGCAAATATTCTGAAAAGGAGTTGAAATTAATAAAAGTTAAAATTACATCTAGTCATTATCCAAATTAAAGGTGTGAATTTTATGTTGTTTGTTTGTTTCGTGATTAGCGAGACTCCCGCAGGACGCATGTCGCAGGGTCTCGCTAAGACTGAACCAAGACGAAACCAAGTCATATTTGAGTTTAATTATTACAGCTCAATCTTATTAGTAGGTTATTAACTCATTTTCTTATGAACTCAGCTCATAGTCTGCCAAGTTTAAAATGTCTGTTCTATCGATGCGTTAGTTTTAATAATGTGATCTTACTATTGCTCTGAGGGTAACGTCCTTTGCATGCTTAGGGCTTCGTTATTATGAGTATTATTTACACTAAAATAATACTATTCATTCATCATTATCAAGATGTATTTTACACATAGATTACAAGATTAACTTAGGCCTTTTTCATCCGTTATTCGATGATTTATACAGTATTCTCTAAGCGAAGTAAACACTCTTGAAATACTGTAGTTAGTGCCTGGGACAGTTGATTATTAAATGTCGTATGGTTGCCCAAGCACATACGGCATCCTCACAACACAGTCAGCCTAGTCCAGAGGAATGACTGACGTCTGAGGCCAACCATGTGCTGGTTTCCTCGCGATGTTTTCCTTCACCGTTAGAGTGTCCGTATAATGTACTTGAGATCTGAAAATGTCTCATTGGTACACGCCACAACCTGGGAATCGAACCTGCACTCTCTCGAGTGCGGATCAAAGGGTCTACCCACTAGGCCACGGAGCACAAGATAAACATTAATTTAATAAACATAATATATTTTTATCTATACAAATAAATAAAATTTATTGAAATGTCTGTTTGTAACAAAAAGGTTTAACGGCTTTTCACTTAATGCATATGAAAGTTAATACGGCGCATAAATAAAAAAAAACAATTTTTACTTTTTTGCATCTGTCTGTTTATCTGTTTGTTTCGGCTAATCTCTGAATCGGCTGGACCAATTATGACGGGACTTTTACTGGCAGATAGCTGATGTTATAAGGCGTAACTTAGGATACTTTTATCATCATGATCATCACATGTAAAAATCTTTAACGCCCAACGAAGTGAGCACGGGTCAGCTAGTTTTTCAAATAAAAATAATAAATGAAAAATGCTAACCAAAAAAGTAAAAGCACGCAAAAGCTCTCCTCAGACGAATAATTACGAGAGAGAAAATATATTGTGATTTGTGCTTGTTTTTTACGTTGCGTAACGCGTAACAGATTTAGGGTGTTTCATACTAATTGCGACTGTGCGATTTGCGATAGTTTAATTCCGTAGACAAAGAGAAAATACCATTCCATGAGATGCTAATCTTAGGATTAACATCTAGGATAAGCCTTCGTTGTACGTAGGCGTTTACCAAAGAATGGAGATAGGATTAATAATTGGCTGAAAATATATATCGTTTCTTTCTGGGGTTCGGTGAATTTAGTAAAAGTATCGCTTTTTTGTTATTGAGAAAACGTCTTCTGCGTTGCCTTGCACTTCTGATATAATCACATTAATATGCACAGAACAAACTAATGCAACACTGTATGTCAGATTAATAAGGCTCGCTAAGGCCGTGGCGTAGGATGTAATAAAATTCCAATTCGCAAGCCAATGTGGCAGTGACCAAATACGACACGACTTACATCACTACAGTCAGTTTGGCTGATTTTTACTACTGATACTAGCTTCTGCCCGCGGATCCGCCCGCGTAAATACAGTATTCCACGGGAACACTGTACTTTTTCGGGATAAATAGTAGCCTATGTTTTAAGCCAGTGCTCACGCTATTACCATACCGAATTTCATCAAAGTCCGTTCAGTAGTTCTTGCGCGAAAGAGTAACAAACATCCATCCTCACAAACTTTCACATTTATAATATTATTATTATAATATCGACAAAGTTTCTGCTCAACCAGTTTCTAAGCATTATCGTTTGCACTAGGACACTGAAAGAATTTTTACTCTCATGCAGAAGAGTTAAAAGTACGTAGTATATTTTTTATCCGACTTCGACGTAGCCAAAAGGAAGGGTAATAATTTCCCAGTATATGTCCTACTATCCTACTAATCCTACTTATATTATAAATGTGAAAGTTTGTGAGGATGGATGGATGGATGGGATTTTTTACTCTCTCACGCAAAAACCACTTTGATTTAGGATTTAGATGAAATTTGGTATGGTAGTATGGTAAAAGCTTATTTACCGTAGCCAGTGTGAAGCTCCACTATGTTCGATTGGTCTAACATCCAGGACTTGAAATATTTTGCTTTGAGCACAAAGATATGCTGAAAGGGATTTTCCGCGTACAAAAGTAATACCTTATATCTTATTCTCATTGGGACACAGTATCCTGCGAGAATATATTCAAAAACTTTTGTCTGTGATCATATTTAATAACGAAAGTGGAAATGCTGTGACCACGACTTCTGAAGAATTACGGAAAATGTGAGACAGGTTGGTTATATTCGTTATCTATTATTGTATTATGAAATTACATTATCTGTCATTGAATTTGTAAATTCGATGGAATAATAACACAGAGTAGATAATATATAATTATACTTACGTACAGAGAAACAGCTTTCATATAATGATCAAAATAACCTAATTTGATAATTTCCCTTCAACAGCACTCAATTTTTCCACACAATATGCTTGTAGTAGTGCAATCAAATCGAAAGCTAACTATGTAGCTGTTTATCTGTTACCCTTTCTATAATCCGTGATAAAAAATAGTTTTCAGTATTATGACTACTACTATTTGAAGACAATCTTTCAGTTGTTTCATAATACAAAAATTCAAAATAATCAAGACCCTTAGTGTTTTCAATGGACTGTGTCACTATATTTTGCGGAAAACCGTATTTGCGGTAGTAATTATTACGTGGTAAAGTGTGACAAAGTTATTGTTACTACTATCACAGACTACTTAATAGTTACTACGCTACTATTATGACTAATGCGCTGCAAGGTACGTGATTTCACATGACTAAAGATCGCCGTTGAAATTCTCCAATAATAATTAATACAATAGACTAGTTTCATCTATCAAAATCAGACGATATAAATTTGTTATTTATATAGTTTCTATAATAAGAAATACTAATACAACACTATTTTGTTATATAAATATGCGATTTATTTATAATTTCGAAAATAAAACTGTAGTTTTATTATCTGTATGTCACGTGACCTATAACGACAGCCGCCATATTTTTCTTGTAAGTGACGTCATAAGATCTTAATCAAATCGAATAAACAACAGCGAAAGTTGAATCTAAAGTTCATACACTACACACGCACATATGACATTTGTTTGTTTCTGTTCTTATGACGTCACGATAATGGTGGATGACGTTTTGGCGCAAAAGTTTATAGTTTAAATTGTAATCATTTTTTCTTTGCATAAACAGATATTATTTCCAGGAAATAAAAATACTAGTGAAATAACGAATCGATACGAACATTTTAAAATATATTTGAAAAAAAAGTAGAATAGCCTACTGTACAGTTTGAAATTTGTAAGGGTTATTTTGCGTTTTAGATAGAAAAAATGTAAATGTTGTTACACATTGACAAACGTCAACATGTAACTAAATTTTACCTATCAAACGCACGGCAGTGTGGGTTGTTGATATGTTTATTACTTTTGTGTATATCCAACCATTAATAAAAAATATATTAGCTTTCTGCACACCTTCCTTAACATAATCTTTAATTTAACGGCCAAATTTTATACTCCTCCGGTTGTACAATTCTCGTAAAAGAGGGTTTTAGCTTCACGTATATATACTAGATGTTGCCCGTGACTTCGGGTGCGCAAAAAAATTATATATGTGCCAATTTTCACGATGGTTAAGTAGTTTTACGTGAAAAAGAAACAGAGAAACTCACTTTCACATTTATAATATTAGTAAGGGTAAGGATGAGTAAATAACTATGTCATGTGTGACTTAAATCATGTGACATTTGTCCGGGCTTTTCCCATACTTTGGTCCCCCTATATCTCGCGTAAATGCGTCTGCCGGCGACGCAATGTCGGCGACTCGAGCTCAGTCTCGCTAGTCCGCCGCTGTTGTTCGCCCGTGAACACCGACAACTCGCCGACAACTCGCCGACAACACCGACATTCACCGACAGCAACACCAACACCGACATGGCTCGCGCTGTTCTGTTTACTTTGACCGCTCTATTAGCCCTTTTTGAATTTGGTAAGTTGTTTTTATTGTATTCACTGAGTACACACACACACACCCACAATTTGTTTTATAAACGAAAATAGTTTTGAAGTGTAAAGTTCTAAACATTCAGAATGTTGAACAAATATTTTAAATGCCGTACGATTTTTAAATTTAAAAAATGATGCTGGTAATTAAAAAAAACGTTCAATTAATTTTGAAGCTTCCATAAAACATTGGAGCTACTGCAAACTGCAAAGCTTAAATCTGTGTGACAAACATCTACCTGTCCAAATATTTTGATCTAGAATAACTGGTCTAGAATCAGCAAACCTAAATGTTTTCAAGGCTATACAAAAAATAATAAAACAAGATCTGACAATAAAATAAACGTTGTGAACGGATACGCAATTAAATAATGATATCACACTCGCTGTGTATTCACTCGTCCAGGAACGAGAAACGTTGGACCGTTCAACTGGTCATCAGACTGAAACGAAGGCTATTTAGACTATCCAATAACTAAATATGTGTTGTTATATTGTCTATAATGTCTTTGAGAATATTTAAGGTTTAACCTACCTACAAGCGGTTTCTCGAATAATTTGAATATTTACCATTTATAAACTCTACATTTTACCAGATACATTTCTCTATGCTGTGTGCCAAATTCCATTCAAATCTGTTCAACTGTTAACAGTTAAGGCATGAAAGCGTAACAAACAAATAATGTCACTTTCAAACTTACATTGTTAGTAAACTAACAGGTAACTTATGGTTAATATTAACGTAACGTATATTTTTTATATTTTAAAATTTAATACGAAAGACTAAGTATACTGGGTTAAGTAAAATGGATCAAAATAAGGGTGCAATAATTAGCGGACCGTGTTCTTGTCAATTACCAACGCGCAGCGGTCAGTCAAAGTAATAAATATTATAAATAGTATAACTTTTGTATTTTAAAAACATGAGGTAGATAAAACACAAAATTTTAAAATTGATGTAATAAAGAGTTGTTTGTTGAATAGCCTCCAAAACTACTGGACTGATTTTGGTGAAATTTGGGAAAAGCTACTTCATCGCGTCAAAAGGCACGGTTGCCGCAGGATGTCCTTTTGCGCGTACGAAGTCGCGAGTAAATATAAGTAAAACTTGAGATACTTCAATAATAGGTTATGAAAAATTTGTGATTTTCCTTATTTTCAGCATTACATTGTCTGATGTATTTACAAAATAACGAAAAAAAAACATTGATACTAAGTCCACGTCCTAAAGTTTCCATCCTAGCCAACATCACAAAATCATACTAAGCACGATACGATTCCTATTTTTAACCGACTTCCAAAAAAGGAGGCGGTTCTACGTACGGCTGTTTTTTTTTGGTTAAAAGTCTCTACATTTTACAACCCCTACGTCGCAGACCGCGCGGCGGCTGTTTTACATTCCCCATCCCCCATTCGCCCATTTACATGCCCCATTCATGTATTACGTCATTACATCCGTGAATATAATGACAAAACCATTGCCAAATTAGTGGTTGAATGGGGCCGTTATGATGTAGTGTTAAACGCTTAGTCAAGGAAAATGTTGGAGACATTTGTAAACTGCCAAGGTTGGACTAATATGGAAGTTCTTAACATGCGTTGTTTTTGTATTAGTGAAAAAGGAATATAAATAACTAGATGTTGCCTGCGACTTCGTGCGCGCATAAGAAAATCACGCCGGAACCGTACATTTTGCCGCAATAAAAATTAGCCTATGTCTACTCCATATCTGTACCAAATTTCATCAAAATCAGTCCAGTAGTTTCGGAGCAAACAACAAAAATCTTTTCTCTTAATAATACTAGATTAGATACTGATAATGTGGAAAATTTTACTAAGGGCAGTCGCAAAGAGAGAAATTACAGGGAATTGCAAAGATAATATATTTTCAGAGAAGTATATAAAAATCGAGTTTGTTTGGCTAGTGACATGAGGGTGACTTTTGAAACCAGCAGGAACCATGAAAAACTTTAACAATAACTTCAAAATAAAATTATTTATTCATCTCTTTTATCTTTGCACATTGCCTAACATGGTTAATGTGATATTTTTTGCTGTCAGAATGAAGGGTACAAAAAATGATCATAACTAAAGCTATGAGTCCGCTAGAAAAAAAAACTTAAAGCTATGATATTGTAGTTTGCTATTTATAGCCAAGGCCGCCCAAACTCGAGGCTAAACTAAGGATTTGAGCGTGAAGCTTAGCAGCAATCGTCTAGATATCGTAAACTGATTTTTGCAGTTTGAAGCAATCAAAACGGGTTTGACGTTGGTTTGACGATTATGAGAATAACATTTTGCGGTTTTAACATATCAGGACGGGATCGTAACTGTATTATTGCAGGATTTAATTACCAGAATCGACCTTCAGTCTTCAAAAATGGACACTTCAATGACACAATAGGAATAAAGGAGTGAAACGAGAATACTTTATTTTCAATTCTGTATATTTTGTAATGTAATAATATATAATGTAATGTAATGTCATATACCAGAAGCGACCGGAAACGCTCTTGTAACTTCTGTAGCGTTGCAGGTTTTAATAAGCGGCGATAACATCAGCGATCTGTCCGCTCATTTGTCTTAATCCATAAAAAATCAGGCCATTGCAGCGCAGTTTCTTTCATAAATAAACAACTCGATCTAACAAGGCGAGGTTAGGTTTTAATGACTAAGATTATCCTTGCGGACGCACCTATAGCACTCCTTGAAGGCTATGTGCACCTGATGAATTTTAATAGCGTTATTAGCCTTGGCTTCATAAATTCTTGTTTATAATAAAATATTAAGTTACAGCTAGGCAAAAACGAGTACGTGGTGAGAGCAGGAACTAAACACGTCTACAAAAACTGTATCATCTTTTGACCATAATAGATTAGGAAACATATTCAGTATATATTTTTTATTCGTTTAATTATAATAATACTAATCTGTCATGGTTAAAGGATGATATCATGACACAGTTTTGTTTTTAGTTCCCCCTATCACCGCGTCATACTCCTTTTTGTAGGGAATTGCTTTTCTACAAATACGAATGTCAAAGTAAGAGAATTAGGTAATAAATATTTGTCCTAGTAATTGGTATTAAAGTGTTTGTTTCTAACACGACAACATTATAATGTTTTGATAACGGTGAGCCATTGGTTACAATGTATGAAATGAGTTGGAATCGGATAGAAAACATAAATCTTGAATCTCATATATTTTATACGCGATATCGACCGTACTTTGAAGTTTGGAGCACCAAACATTAAGAAATAAAATCGGCCAAGTGCGAGTCGGACTCGTGCACGTAGGGCTCCGTACTGTTTTGCCAATATTTTACACGTCTTTGCGCATTATTTCGTTATTTTTGTACGAAGTTTTCCAATTAAGCGCATTTTACAAGTTAGGCATGTATAACTCCTAAACTAATAAAGTTATATGAGCCGTTATAGTCTTCCTTTAAAGTTCATCACGTGGACTACCATCATGGATTTTTGCAGATTTTTTCAGCCAGCCGCTTAGCTTTTAGAGGGACGCCCTATTCTTACAAAAAAATGCCTGAATCGAAAAACCGTCTTAGCAATATCTCTATGTTTGTAAAGACCTATCTAACGACACTCCACATTATGGGGTAGACGCGAGAAAAAAAAAGTACTAAAAGCTAAACGGCTGGCTGAAAAAATCTGCAAAAATCCATGATGGTAGTCCATGTGATGAACTTTAAAGGCTCAAGTATATAACTTTCTTAGTTTAGGAGTTACAGGTGTCTAACTTGTAAAATTGGAAAAGTTCGTACAAAAACAACGAAATAATAAGTAATAAATTTAAAATATTGGTATAGTACGGAGTCCGACACGCACTTGACTGGTTTTTGTTTTGAATTTAATGTTTCGGTTTTCTAAATCACAACTCGATTTACCAAACGGATGTTACAAACCAAAGTTGATTCAGATGAAAACAATGGATATGTAACCTTGAAACCGACCACGAAAAACAAATACGGTACATCTATAGTCATACCCATTAATTCATATAAATGACATCATCGCGTCGAGTCACTAACAAATAAATAGGTAGGTACATCAGAACTTTGATTCCGTACACATCTATTTAGATGGATGGATAGAACGGGATATTCTCACTGACTGACTGATTGACATATAGACGCTCGCACAGTCGTAGCCGCTAACGGTAGAAATGTGAAATTTGGACTGTAGTTTTAATTTAGGATACACATCAATTAGTAGGGGTTAAATTTGTATGGAGAATCTTTAAAATCTGTCCCGATTTCCACGACATTTTCGAGGTAAACAAATACAAATCATTGAGTAGGTACGTATGTTTATAGTTTTTTGAAATGTGTGCCTTAAAGGGGTGAAATTGGGATCCATATTTTTTATAGTATAATATCAACAACTGGACCCGGACGATTGCGAAAAAAATATTTTCGAAATTCATCTCCCACGGGGACGAAGTCACACGCAAACGCTAGTATGATATATTAAACGTCGGCCGCAACTTCGTTCGCGAAGAAACGCGAAATGAAGAAAAGAAAGAAAGAAAAAAGGTGGTAGTATTCATTAAAATCGTTCACGTTACAGACGAGGGCAAGACAAAATTAGCAGCGTTTACGTGTATTATATTTTTTTTTACGGGCGTAATGTTCATATCCCTTATTTGAGTATTTTTTGTCACTTATTTCAATCTTCAAATGATTTTAAAATAAGTGACGCATAAGTAGATAATTCAATTTGATGGGTTTAATGACAATTCGCCTACGGAACTCCAATATGTTGTGAGAACAACAACGTTTTTCTCACGATCATCTGATGTTATTTACAAGTGCCGGCAATGTTGCAAGGGCAAAGGACCGTCAACAAACTTCACGGTCGTCCGTTTAAGGAAATTATTGCTTGAGTAGCTCAAAGTAAACCTTTTCAACTTTCAAGGCCCTCGGTTACTTGTTTGGTTGTCTTTTAGAAACAACCTGCAACGACAGCAAAGCCAAATTATTTCTTATTTCTAGACTGCTCAAGTGCTCAGTAAAAAAACTCTTAATGTGGACATCTGTAACACGAAACAAAAATAAAAACCTGCCAAGTGTAATTCGGACTCGTGCACGTAGGGTTCCGTACAAAACGGCAAAAAAGTCACGTTTGTTGTATGGGAGCCCCCACTTAAATATTTATTAAAGTCTGTTTTTAGTATTTGTTGTAATAGCAGCAACAGAAATACATAACGGTATGCTATCACGGTAATACGAGATACAGCCTGGTGACGGACATACGGACGGACGGACGGATGGAAAGACAGTGAAGTCTCAGTAATAGAATCCCGTTTTTCCCCTTTGGGTACGGAACTCTAAAAAAACAAAAAATAATACTCCCAATTATCATAGACTTATATTACAGTTACATTCAACAAGTACAGAACAATTGAATAGGAGTCATCAGAAGTCAAGTCCATTCCAAGTTTCCAGGTGCATATAGCAACAGGTCTTGGCATGGGCAATAATTCTATATCGGCTGTGTTGTCTATGGCTAACATTTACTTGTAGAGCCTTATTGTTATAATGCTATAATCGAACACAAAATTTATGAACTAGTTAATATTTTGTGTGATAGCATTAGGTAAATGATTAATAACACTACATATTTTCGTAGTTACCTTATAGGTAAAATATCGAAAGGCTTAAATATTTGGTAGCACCTATGCTAATTTAATTTATAATTGAAAAGATAATAGGACGTCAGAACACTTGCAAGACTTTAGTTTATTTTTAAGACCCGACGGAAACAAGGGAGTGTTATAAGTTTGAGGTGTCTGTCTGTGTGTCTGTGTGTGGCATCGTAGCTCCCGAACGGTTTAACCGATTTTTATCTAATTTTCTTTGTTAGAAAGCTGATATGGTCGAGATTGTTTTTAGCTATAATTCGTCATCATCAGGTCGCTCGTACTGGATTTTTTTACTTTTGTTTACTCTCCTTTTTACACGGGTCGTCATGTGAAATTCAGTCGGTTTAGCAAGTCTCATAATTCCCAACGACATTACTGATTAGCTAGATGGGACTAAATTGTATTACGCATCAGGCAATTTGTGAGGCTGTTCAACTTTGACTTGGTCCATTAACTAATTAATTTCGGTATTACACTACTTGTATTAACTATTAATGAGATGAAAAAATACTAATTATAATATAACTAATCAGTACTCAGACGGTATTTAGCTATCTGGTGGCACAGAGCTACCCCCGCCAAGACGAGCCAAGAGAAGCGCAAGGGCACTACTGATCCATCCACCTAGTCTCGAAGCATTTCGTCGATTTTTTGAACCCTCATAACTTGGGTTTGAATTATACCAGATAAACTAAAGCTGTAGAGTTTGTGAACTTAGGCTTGTAGAGTTAAGGCGTGTAGAGTTAGAAGTTTGGTAGAGTCAGAAGCTTGCTTTTACATGAGATCTGATAGCTTTTTGACAGTGCTAGTCATATGGTATCATCTTGGCATCACTTTACATGAATATGTTTTTGGTGGGATTAGTTATTCTGTGATGTTCGTCAAAAATGCTATTTTACAGTTTAATCGTTTCCAAAGTGGACATACTTATTTGGAGTCATTATTTTAAAAAAAAATATTTCATAAATAATTAACTATTTATTCGTACCTGTACAAATAAAAATAAACTAAAGTAATTTATGTATTCTTACTTCATAAATAAGATGTCATTATTTTCTTATGTCATTATTTAAGCCTTTCGATATATTTTGGCGTATGGGGCTAAAACTCCATACCGTTATCAATTAGTATTTTTGCCACGACTCACGAGGTATTAAGCCCGCCTTTGTACTAATTTTGTACATAAAGTATAGTAGATAAATAAAACAAATTTATATATTTGTTGTGACAAATCGCGGAGAAACAAAATACCTAATCCATGGGAACCGTCATGGCCTCTATTATATGACTACAAAACCTTGTCATTATTACAATATCTTTACATAAAGGTGATTTTCTTAACAACTAGTCGCCAAGAGTGTAATATACTACAAAACATCATACTTAACTTAATGTACTGTGGTCATTAGTTATTTATGTCGATGATGTTTGTTGATTACCTACCATCACAACAGTAGCGGAAAGTAAGTTAGTAATACGATTCCATGCAAATTTCATTAAAATATGATGTCGTTCAAATACATATTATTTTTATTTCATAACTACCTTTTAACATGATATTCAAAAATTAACACCTTATTTAGACTAGTCGAGGTATTACCACAGATTAATAATTGGATCTTGTGATGCCTCTGAGACGTGTGTTATAAGGCTTTATATGTACCTCTTGAATCAATTAGACTTCTGTGTTAGGCTTCCTTTAGGAACATGCAGGGTTAAACCATAGTTCGTCAATGAAGACTAACGCTCACTTGCGCAGACCTGGTTTAAAGTTAACCCTGGATTAGAATATCATGCCTTCTCTTTCAAAAATACAAAGAACGAGAGAGGCAACACGATATTTAACCAAGGGTTAACTTTAACCCAGATCTGTGGAAGTGGGCTAAGTGTAGGGATGCCACAAAAGACGCCTTGTGGTTGCCGTCCTTACATACTGGACGATATTTCAAAAGGCTTTATTCCATGTTTGTATAAACCAACACCTATTAGCAAACACGAAAAACACACAAACGATAAAATTTTCCGTTCACAATATGTCGAAGGTGACGCGAACTAAATATACAAAGGTCTACGATGATGTCATAAAACGGCGGACAGACAAAATGGCGAATGTTTTTGCTAGTTTCCTGAGTTAAATTACGTTGTGTTTTTACTTAGAAAATATGGGTTACAAAAAGCTATTGTAATCCGGTCTTGATTAATTTTTCAAAATCTGGCCTTCGTATGTTTATGGCGCATTGTACTATGCAACACCTACATTAACTGTAAATCAGTAAATATTCTTTTTCAAACCTATGATTCTGCATCTCTGAACTGCAACAGATACTGAACTAAGTCTTTTTATCTATCGTCATTTCTTTTCTCCCTACGATAAATACGTCCTACGTACTCAACGAAAGCAAAACCTGAAATTTCCCCAGATCCAGTCTATTGCGGCTGCCAAAACGGATGCAAGTTGTAAATCTCAATTTACATTTTGTTTCAACAAAGTAAGATTACTGAGTTTTCTGTTTCATTTAATGACTCATAAAACTCATGAGCTTAACCTAATTATTGTATTTGACAGTTATTTTGGCGCCGTGAGGTCTTAGAATTTTTTATCTCCGAAAATGTGTTGGATATAAATTCAGGTTATTAGAAGAAGTAGAATAATTTTATAACTGCAATAAAATAAATTGAAGGTAGGCTTTGATCCCCTTGGGAGACACCACTGCCCTACACTGAGTGGTAATTTTTATGCGTGACGTTTAAAGGGCGTAAAGAATTTGAATGTATTATCGTATTCGAATTCACATTTTGAGAGTGAAAAAAATCGTAAATATTATTATTAGTATCGCACTAGCTACGCGACAACATAGTCTGGCTATGAATACAGTCATCAAGAAAGAACTTGAGACCTTTCCTGGTCATCCAGTAAAGCATTTTGTACAATGATTTTTTGTTTAATTTATCTATTTATTAAATGGTATTTAAGTAAATGTCAGTAACTTGATTCCATGAATGAAAAATCCAAGTATAATATTATAGAGACTACGCAATTGATAAATACATTATGTTCTTGGATTTCTTCAATATATTTTATTGGACAAATAGTAATGAAACTCTATTATGTTAGATACAATCTGACCTAAATAAACAAATCCATAAAGAAACGACCCTTAATAATAAGGTTCACGTAAACAGCCTTTTCAGTGAAATAGATGGCTGCTTAAACATAGAAATGGGGTAAAAAATATTGTCCTCCACAAAAAACAAACAGTAGTTTGGTCAGTAACGAACAACCATTAAATTCTAGAGACGTTCTTTAAGTTAGTTCCAACTCAGACTTTTTTGTCAAATTGGCATGAACGCAAACAAGAAAAATAGGCAAAGAAATTGAAAATAAGGTTAACTAAATATCAAGTAATATGAGAACCTGAGAGAGGGTCCTGATACAAAAATCTATAAGGTTCCATGCAATGCAAGTCACATAATATAGAATTCATTTTAAAGTTAAGAATAATATGGCGATATGCAGTAAGCCAACCTGTTACTTTGTACGTAACCTCTTGCAGTTTACGTTTCAAGGTGTGGCAACTGACATAATTTACTCCAATACCATCTGAGTTTCGTCACGCGAACAGTAAAAATAAACGTACGTCTAAATATAATTTATTATTTAACCAGCCGTTTGTACGACTTACGAAGTTCTATAAATAGTTGGGAATTCGGGTTGTTGGTAACTCGCCTCCTATTAAACCAAGCTTGCTTTGCCGGTTCTGGTTAAATGCCTAAATATCCTAGAATGTTATCTGTATACTGTAATCTAGCATTCTGAAGCACAGCGAGAAGTCTCACGATAAGTCTTCTTTCTCGTGTGAAATCTTTTCGAGAGCAGAGAGCACGCTCGTGCTATCCACATTATAAACTGTCTATCTGGATATGCATTTAGACAAAGCTTAGTCGCTTGCTGATATTGCATTAACGAATTAAAAGAATACTGAAATTACTTCGAGCATAGGTATATAATAAAAAAATGAAATGAAAGAAAATAAGACGGAGGCAACTACAATTGCTATTGGAATGTTACAAATCATATTTTTTATGTTTTTCCAGGTTCATGCCTGCAGTGCTACCAATGCAACTCTCAGTCGGACCCGAACTGCAAAGACCCCTTCTCATCCTCCAGAGCTTTAGTGGTAATTATTTTATATTTATTTTAGTGTTAAAACGTCCTAAGCATAATCACTTGATTTGCACTCGAGTTTTCATGGAATTAAATGTCGTTGTCATCTATTTCATCGCATTATTCCTGCAACATTTTATTGTAGAACAATAATTTTTACTTTTATTATTCTTTTGAAACTACTTGAAACATGGCTGACTCCCTGCGCTCGTAATTTACTGCTCCTCTACATAAAATTCTTTCATAAAACCAAATTTAATTACTTCTCAATAATTTATTTCCTTCAAAATGTTCTAAATAATTACTTTATCGTTTCAGGACTGCAACACACAAGATACTGTCAACTACAACCGCCAGTACCTGAGTCAGATCCTGCCTCGTGAGCTCCTGGACTCTGTCACTGGTGCTCCAAGATACTGCACCAAGCTGGTCATGAGTAAGTTGACTTCTTTTATCTTATTTAACTTAATGTAGGAAAGATGACATATTATGAAGCTCTTTAGCTTTATGTTACTGGTATGGCAGAAAGCAAAAATACGTTTATTGGTGAATGTCCTATCACTGTAATTATATTTTTAATTAGATCACTAAAGGACAACACCATCATAAATCGGTTAGGTATTTAGAATATGTTCTACTAGCTGTTTCCCGCGGCTCCGCCCGCGTAAATATACTATCGAGTATCCCATGGGGACATACTACTTTTTCGGGATAAAAAGTAGCCTATGTTTTAATCCAGAGCCTAAACTACTACCATACCAAATTTCATCAAAATCTGTCCATCCATCCATCCATCCTCACAAACTTTCACATACAAATATCCTACTAATATTATAAATATTAGTAGGATATTTGCAAGTGGCCATGACTGAAATGGTCTTGGACAAATCATAGTTTTGACACCCACATGCTTATGTTATTTCGCAAGTTATGCACAAACACTATTTACTATTACGTGCCCATTATTATTAAGCCTTGTGGATCTATTTTTTCCTTTTTCTGTCAGAATCCACTATAACACGTTTATATATCATCTTCCGTCTCCGTCTCACGCGTGGTTTCTTTCCAGAAAATGGCTCCACCGTCCGCACATGCTTGGACGCGAACCCCACAGACCTCAGCCACACCTGCAAGATGCTGACCAACATCGCCCAGGTCACCGACTCCAGCAAGATGATCGAGCACTGCAGCGTGTGCGACAAGGACCGCTGCAACGGAACTGCATCTATTGCTGCCTCTCTCCCACTCCTATTCGCTGCCATTGCTGCTTACTTGTACAGCAAGCAATAATAGATTTATAACAGTCGGTCTTATAATGATAATACTTCTTGTGGTTTTCATCGCGGCTTATTTGATATTAATCTCAATTATAATTAGGACAACAAGAACTACACCGGAGATTCTAAAGCGAAGGAGTTGAATGTCAAATATCTGCGAAAAATCTTACGAAAATATATTCATTGTAAGAGCAGCAGTGAACCTAAGATGCTTTTGTAAATTACCGTTTAGAAGCCAGTGTGACAAATGCTGTTCAATTTTGTAGTGCCAAATGGGCTTCATTTGTGTTCTAGGATCAATTTATCGCCTTTGAAACTAAAAACCGTCCAAAACTACTGTTGATTTGCTTAAAATGTATTTAAAGTTAGTGTTGAATTTATTATGCCCATATTCCGATAGTAAAAAATATACTTGGGCCGCTGTGCAGTATAGCGAATATATGAGATGAACATATCCCATGTTATTGAACTTGGGATATACTTATCTCTTTCAATCGCAAAATAGTAACTACTATTAAACAGTACCAATATTTGTATCATATTATAATAAAATAACAACATTGTTGATCTCTATGTGCGAATAAACTTTATAAAGTGTCAGGCTTATATAGTTATCGGAGTTGTTCTAGTAACAACTCAGCAAAAATGGAATTATTTTTAAGAAATCTAGATTTAAACAATGAGAAGTATTAATTTACATTAACAACAAACTTTGTGTATTGACTTACCGCCTTACTAATAAAAATATTTAAACAGTGGATAAGCGATACAATGTTTTGTCCTTATCTGATACGTGGGAAAATTCGCTTGACAGACAAGGACAAAACATTGTATTGCTTATCCATTGTCTAAATATTTTTATTAGTAAGGGGGCTAATGTTTTGCAATACACGATTAATTAATTATTATTTTTGTTATATTCAATGGTTCAGTTATAATTCCTTATTATTACTTCTGTTATTAGTTACATTCCTTTTCAGGATTTGATTTTTCATTTTAAAAATTCCTCATATTTCTATTACAAATATTTTGTCATCAACATTTTTTATTCTTGTACTACAGAATACTATGGCCATATTATAATTTATACATATTACATTAAATTCAGACTGTAAATCGTAATAATATCCGGTGAAATCAAATCTGAATTAGTATGTGTCTACAGTTTTTAATAAAATATACAAAAAATAGTATCGTTTCATTTTTATAATAAATTTCAAACATTTCTGTTTCAACAGTGAAGAACTAAGAATATCATCTCGATATTCTTAGTTCTTCACTATCACTTCGATGTTGTTTGTGTAGTTGTGTACTAATACTAGCTTACATTTTATTTAGATATCAATAAAATTTCAAGTATAACAGCTATGCAATTAAATCTTTATATAATTAATAAGTCCGCTACTGGGAATATATCCCAAGAATTTTGTTCATCAAAATTCAAACCCAAGTAATAAGGGTTAAAATAATCGACGAAGCGCTTCGAGCAAAGGTGGTGCGGTATTTCCCTCGTGCTTCGCTTGTCTCGTCTTGGCGGATGTTAAAGGGTGCTGTAACACGTAGGACGTTTATTGGTGTTTAAAAAATCCTAAATAACGAAATTATCTAACGTAATAATAACAAACGGCGTTTCATGATGATGTAGCATCTTCAATCGTTTTTCACACAAAAACACATCGCTTATACCCTATAGCCACGAGGCTAACCTCTCCCTAAAAACTTCAGAACATTAATAAACATTAAAATATGTAGAGACAGGTCTATTAAACTTTCCTGCAAATTGTTTAAGTAAAGAAGATACATAGACTGCTAAAACAGTATGATACAAATTCAGGACTCCCCTGAACATTTTAAAGATGAATCATAATCATTTATTACTATTGTGTGATAAGATTTACCCATGAAAAGATAATTTAAATTGCAGTGTGTCTTTGTTATATTTAAATACATCTATGCATAAAGTAAGTGTAATTTGTCATAAGTATGATTTTCATTTTTCACACGATAGAAACATTTTCTTCCGTCATGAGATGGATAACGGAAAAGAGCAATTTTTATAGCACATTCTTTTCGTGTAACATTTTCTTTTACAGGCTAGGACAAATTTGATGAAAAACTTATATATGGATGAATTTGTTTAGTAAAACTAGCGGCAGCAAAATATTATAAATTATGAAACAAGACACCTTAACTTTATTGATTATTATTATCAGGTATTATTATTACATACGATTAAAAAAAAATTGATGATGGTACTTATTTTTTTTAAACACAGAAATTTATTTCAATTAAATATATCTATCTATCTAGCTATCCATAGTATAAGATATTAATTAATAATACATTGTTCATGAATATTTTTAGAACAATGCACAATTATATAGCTCCATAACAACTCATTTCCCTGTTATCAGTGAGGGTTTGTTTTATCCGTGATACTGTAAGTGGCCAGTATCAAGCCATCCTTGTATAGGATGTCTTAATTTAATATTCTACTACTATAAATAAATATGAAAGTTTGTGAGGATGTATGTATGAAATATGGATGGATGTTTGTGACTCCTTGACGCAAAAACTACTGAACGGATTTTGATTAAATTTTGTATGGTAGTACTAAAGTAGCCTACCACATAAATGGATTAAAATATAGGATACATTTTATCCCGAAAAAATTCGTGTTCCCGTGAATACTGTATTTACGCTGGTGGATCCGCGGGCAAAAGCTAGTAGTAAATATCATAATAATATAATGTTCAAAAGGCTAATTAGTGTCTGAAATATTATTACATTCAGCTCAAATCATTTAATGGATTGTGCTTTAAAGATGATGAATCCATTCCATTCAAAGAAATAAAATGCGTTTTAAAGCACGCAGATCAAAGATTTCAAAAAGAAAAAAAAAATTGCGTGGAAATCGTACATTTTTCCGCAATAAAAAGTAGCCTATGTAGGTACTTCGGCGTGGTATACTTTATGTCTGTGTCTAGTTTTATCCAAATCGTTCCTAACAAATCAAAACAAATCTTTCCTCTTTATTATTAGTATAGACTGGGTATCTGAAAGAATTTATGTATGTTGCTTACCATGTTGCTTATTGTTTAATAACAATAGACGTATAAGTACTTTCCTACATACCATACCTATTATGATGCAGAAGAGCTTCCACATCTGAAGATCAATGTAAATTACTGAACCTGACAATAAAACTAGATTGTCCAAACGACAGATATTACATAATATTGTAAGCTGACAGAAGCTGCCATCAAGATGACAGGAGCTGCCATCACGTTGACAACCCGTGTTTGCAACCCCCCGCAACCATTGGACTGGAGAAGGGCTGTCGGCAGTACTATAAAAAGGCGATCAACTCTTTGTCCAGCCTCTTTTCTTTCGTTCGAGACGGTCGCAGTGTAGGCGGTAACGGTCGCATCACTGGTAACGTTAACTATCGAATAATTGTTCCTTTTAAGCGTATAAATCATATAAATGTGCTAGTTTTGTGCTTCATTAAATAAATCTTTACTTGTATTAATTGTGTTTTACTATATCAGAAGTTGGATCCCCTAGCCCAAGTTAAATCAAAACTAGCACATTGAGTGATTACTCGTTTTTGATTTGAACAGTCGTTCCGCGTGCGTGATTTATTGTGTTGTGTCGTATAAAATATGGGCAAACGAAATCGGACGCGTAGTCGCTCAAATTCTAAATATGGCGGCAACCCTAAGCGTCCGGGTAATTCGGGGTTCGCAATCTAAAGATACGAGGGCTGACTGATAAGTTTCGGAAACGACAAAGAAAAATTTCAAAAATCTCTTTAAAATAAATTTATTTCTCAACGTAGTTTCCTTCTACCTCGATGCATTTAGTCCAGCGCTTCTCCAATGCCGTTACACCAGTTTGATAAAATGTTTTCTCCAACCCCTCAAAATACTCGTCCACGGCAACAATGATTTCTTCATTTGATGAAAATTTCTGGTCACCTAACCATTTCTTCAGGTTTGGGAATAAGTGGAAGTCGCTCGGGGTCAGATCCGGTGAATAGGGTGGATGCGGTAGCAATTCGAACCTCAATTCATGGAGTTTGGCGACTGCAACCATTGACGTGTGTGCAGGTGCGTTGTCATGGTGGAACAAAATTTTTTTCTTGGCCAAATGTGGTCGTTTCTTCTGGATTTCTTCACTTAATTCTTACAGCAAGCTTGCGTAGTACTCTCCATTTATTGTTTTTCCTTTTTGCAGATAATCCACTAAAATAATCCCTCGAGCATCCCAAAAAACAGTCCCTATCACTTTACCGGCCGACAAAACCGTTTTTGCTTTCTTCGGCACAGGTTTTCCGCTCTCAGTCCACTGCTTAGATTGTTCTTTTGTCTCGGGAGTGTAATGATGTATCCACGTTTCATCGACTGTTACATCCCGCAAAAACTCATAAGAATCTCGGTTAAACAGCGCCAAACACTCCGATGAATCGTCCACTCGACGTTGCTTTTGGTCTACAGTGAGCAAACGCGGCACCCATCGCGCGCAAAGCTTTTTCATTCCCAAATGTTGGTGCAAAATATTTAAAACGCGTTCAGATGAAATGCTCACCATCTCTGCTATCTCTCGCAACTTTAAGCGCCGATCATTCAATACAATTTAGTGAATTTTTTTGATCATGTCCGGATTCGTGACTTCATTTGGACGGCCAGACCTGTGGGCGTCTTCGCAGCTCTGTCTTCCACGTTTAAAATCAATTACCAAGTGTGAATTGTACTCAATGCAGGAGCAGAATTACCTAAAACACTGTCTAGCTTGGTTTTAATCTGGGTTGCTGTTTTCTCTTTTAAAACGTAAAACTTTATCACCGCACGAATTTCGTTTCTTTCCATTGTTAAGAATATTTACGACAGAGAAAGTTCTACGCCCTTTCAAACAAATTCCATCAGTTCGATTAAATTCAAATTTGGCGTTCTATTTTCAAAAAGATGCCAGAATATAATGTAATATTCCTTTTTTGCGTATCATTTTTTTAAGTTCGTCGTTTCGGCCAGTTATCTATCAGCCCAGGTATGTGATTTGCACGAGTCATTCCAAACCATAATATTTCGTTTAAATGCGTTGGAAGATAGGTCTTCGGTAAATAGTATATCAAATGTAGAAGTACCTTCATTGACTAATATTTCGGCTACAGTACCCACAGAAAATAATATTCCACTGCAGGTACCGTCAATAAGTGATAATTCGATTGCTACAACTTCGTTAAGTAATTCAACCGACAAAATCGTAGAAGTCATTCAATCGTTAAATTCAAATAATTCATATCATCATTCTAATTCATTCTAATTTTTACGTGTCTAGTTTTGATCCTAACATCCATGATGTTGATACTTGGTTTGCGGAGGTAGACAGAGCGCAAATTATTAATAAATGGAATGATATGGAATGTTTATTCCGAGTAGGTCATTGTTAAAAGAGGATGCGAAATCATGGATAGACGACTGGGTTACGACGGATAGGTCATGGAGTAATTTTAAGAAATATTTTAAATCGTTGTGTGTAAAGAAAATAGACGTAGCCAACATATTGTACGACGTCATAAATAAAAGTTCGGATTTTTATAGTACTTGTGCGGAATATGCACGTCGTTCGTTGTTGTGCTTACGTATCGTAAAAGGGTCTCAACCCTTTTACGATACGTAAAGAGTATAGCATATACTCATCACTCATAAGTAAGTAAAGAGTATAGCGTATACTCATCACTCATGATGAGTATACGCGGCATAAAATACCCTCATGTCAAAGCGGCAGCAACAAATGGAAAACCTTAAGCTGAGCTAGTTATTTAATTATTTGTCTACTTTTATCAAACCAGCCGACGTTTAACAGGGTAAATGTTTTCAACGGGACCATATACTAAGAAAAGATTCTTTGAAACCCACTCATACGAGGCGTTTTTATCCAAATTTACCAATTAGGTGCTTTCTATGTGGTCAGGGTATCCTGGTCTGGCCTGGTCTGGTCATAAACAGAATACCTGTACCAAAACCATCGACCAGTAATAGCGACATAAAGCCTAATACCAAAATCAATTGCGCGTATAATTGTAAAAAAAATAGGTCATCACATTAATTATTGTTAGTTGAAACAACGCTCAGAAAAAAATAAAACTAAGGTTAGTCTTTGTTCCTTGCCAGAAATTAATAATAATAAAGATGTAATTGTCGGTATAATTCAAGGAACGCCTATAGACATCCTCATTGATACTGGTGCTTTAGAAGTTTCTTTAATCTCGGACTCTATAATAAATTTATCTTGTAATTTAAAACCTATTTACAGAGAGTTAAAAGGCGTTGGACATTCTATTGTTCGGGTGTTTTCTTTTGTTACTCTTACTGTTAAATTAGAAGAAATTTCATTAGAAGTCGATCTATTAGTTGTGCCAAGTAAAAGCATGAATGCAGCTGTTATTATAGGGACCGATGTATTAAATCGTAAGGGTATAACGTATATACGAGTACGTACTAGGGATAATCAACGTTTAACTCGCAGTAATTTAATTGCGAACGTCTCTACTATAAATCCGGATGTGCATGCTAGCAAAACATCGCTTAATGAAAACTTTTATAACCGATTGATAGAAATTATAGATAGATTTTCAAAATTTATGATAACTGGGACGGCTACATCGACTGTGAAAACTGGGAGCATGCACATTCGATTAAACAGTGATGCGCCCGTTTATTATAGGCCGTATAAATTGTCCTTTAATGAAAAATTAAAGGTTCGCGAAATAATTAATGATCTTCTATCAAAACAAATTATACGCGAATCTGAATCCGCATACGCTAGTCCTATTCTTCTAATAAAGAAAAGAGACGGGTCCGATCGCATGTGCGTAGACTTTCATGCCCTAAATAATATAACTGTTAAAGATAGATACCCTTTGGCAGTGATAGACGATCATATAGATAGGTTGGGGAAAGGAAATTATTTTACTACCCTCGATATGGCATCTGGGTTTCACCAGATCCGTCTTGATGATGCGTTCATACCTCTTACTGGATTTGTAACGCCTGAAGGGATGAATATTTAAAAATGCCCTTCGGACTTGCAAATGCGCCGTTTGTTTTTCAACGAATAATTACTAATACTTTGCGTGAATTAGCACTTTGACCGGTGCTGGTTTCTCGCTAAATATGAAAAAATGTTCATTTTTATGTAATGAAATTGAATATTTAGGTCGTATTATTAAAAACGGACAGGTCCGTCCCTCTAAATCTAAAATAGCAGCGTTAATTAATTCTCCTATACCAGAAAACATACGTCAAGTTAGGCAATTTTTAGGATTGTCCGGATTTTTCGAAAGTACATTAAAAATTATGCTCTTAAAACCTCTTGTATTGCTAACTTTACTAAGAAGGCTACTGATTTTAAATGGGGAGAAGAACAAGAAATGGCACGTAAAGAAATAATTAAATGCTTGACTAGTGAACCTATTCTTGCGATTTTCAACCCAGATTTATCTACTGAGGTACATACTGACGCCAGTAGCCGCGGCTACGGTGCAGTGTTACTACAGATCGCTAGTGATGGTCAGAGATCCGCTGTAGCCTACTATAGTCAAGTAACATGAGCTAGAAACTCTAGCTGTCGTTAAAGCGCTGCGTCATTTTAGGCACTATTTAATAGGAATAAATTACGGATTGCAATGCTTTGAAGTCTACTCAAAATAAAAAAAGATCTACTTCCTCGTGTGGCTAGGAGGTGGGTTAATTTACAAGATTTTAATTTTACAATCGTTTATCGAAAGGGCGTTTTATTACCACACGCAGACTATCTTAGCCGGAATCCAATTAGGCATGTACATAACATTGTTAAGCCGCGAAACTGGGCACAAATAGCTCAAACAGATGATGAGGAAACTCGGTAATTAATTCGCCAGTTAGAGAACGGGCAGTTGGATAATAATCAATTTGTAAAAAATAACGATATTCCTTTCTAGCGATATTCTCCCGTGGGAGAACAGGCTCGGTTACTTTGTTTTGTGCCGAAGGGCTATCGGCTATGTCTTTTAAGAATTTTCCACGATGAAAATTGTCACGTAGGAGCAGATAAGACTATTGGATTGATACTTAATCATTTTTGGTTTCCTGGTTTGCGTGCTTTTGTTAAAAAATAACTAAGCCATTGTTTGACATGCTTAGCAAATAAAAGAGCTCCTCGATCTTCTTTGCAACCTATTACTTCCTGGATAAAGCCAGATAAGGTTTTTAATACAATTCACGTTGACGTTTTGAGCCCTTTGCCTGAGTCTAAAGGTTATAAGCACGTCCTATTAGTAATTGATGCCTTTTCTAAATATTGTTTAATGTACGCACTTCGCAAGCAAGATCATGATGAACTTATACGATCATTTTAAAGTGTTGTCTTTATTTGGTACTCCTTAACTCATAATAACCGACAGGGGTCGAATGTTTGAATCAATGCATTTCGTAAAATGGGTAGTGCTAACCATTACATTACTCCCGAAATGCATAAAGCCAACGAACAAGTAGAGAGATACGTGCGTACTCTTCTTAACATGTTGTGAAAAAAATTACAAAAAGAGTAAGTAGTCCAATGAGTTGTGGCGCTTGCAACTCGTGTTAAATATTACAAAACAAAAGATCACTCAAGTATCACCACTAAATTTACTGATAGAAGTTGAAGGTACAACCCCGGTAATTAATGCGATAGTCCGTGACGTAACTGTCGATTCATCAAACTGTAATCGTCAATCTTTACGAGAACTTGATCGTCAAAGGACAGCCGAGAGACTTAAAGAAAATCAGAAAAAACAAAATGATTATGTCAACAAAAGTCATCATCCAGCCCGTAAATTTACTTTCAATTCATTTCTTTGCTTGTGAGTAACAATGTTATGTCTACTCTTGTAGACCTTGTGTTATGTTTACTCTTGTAGACCTTGTGTTATGTCTACTCTTGTAGACCTTGTGTTATGTCTACTCTTGTAGACCTTGTGTTATGTCTACTCTTGTACACATTGTCTTATGTCTACTCTTGTAGACATTGTGTTATGTCTACTCTTGTAGACCTTGTATTATGTCTACTCTTGTAGACCTTGTGTTATGTCTACTCTTGTAGACATTGTGTTATGTCTACTCTTGTAGACCTTGTATTATGTCTACTCTTGTAGACCTTGTGTTATGTCTACTCTTGTAGACCTTGTGTTATGTCTGCTCTTGTAGACATTGTGTTATATCTACTCTTGTAGACATAGTGTTATGTCTACTCTTGTATACCTTGTGTTATGTCTACTCTTGTAGACCTTGTGTTATGTCTACTCTTGTAGACCTTGTGTTATGTCTACTCTTGTAGACCTTGTGTTATGTCTACTCTTGTAGACCTTGTGTTATGTCTACTCTTGTAGACCTTGTGTTATGTCTACTCTTGTAGACCTTGTGTTATGTCTACTCTTATAGACCTTGTGTTATGTCTACTCTTATATACCTTATGTCTAACGTTTTGAACTTTGTTAGACCTTGATCTATATCTTGTGCGAAAATACTAGATTTTTTGATAATGAATGTCTGTTTATAATCAGAAATGCTTATAAACAGGCTTTCGTTCTTTCCTGGGAAGATTACTATTTGCTTACGTTATCCATCAACTAACGCTTTTATTCTCTATTCGAGATTAACTTTGGTTATTTTTATTTTTCAGGTGAAAACGAGTCTGAACATTCTGGTAAGCAGACTAACGAAAGCCTCCACCCTGTACCAGACGGTTTCCCTGGAGAAGTGGGCCAAGCTGGACCTGACGTGGACGCCAGGAAGTCAGGAGAGGCCGTGTAAGCTGAAAGAAGCTGCCATCAAGATAAGAGGAGCTGCCATCACGTTGACCACCCGTGTTTGACATTTACTCCCGCAACCATTGGACTGGAAACCATTGTAGGGCTGTCGGCAGTACTATAAAAAGGCGATCAACCCTTTGTCCAGTTTTTTTTTTCGTTCGAGACGGTCGCAGTGTAGGCGGTAACGGTCGCATCACTGGTAACGTTAACTATCGAATAATTGTTCATTTTAAGCGTATAAATCATATAAATGTGCTAGTTTTGTGCTTCATTAAATAAATCTTTACTTGTGTTAATTGTGTTTTACTATAATATAAGGGCTGCGATCTCGCAAGCGGGAATGTGGCCAAATGGGAAGTAGCCGAATATACTACGGAAAGCAAATGCTAAAATGTTAAGATGACAAATGTCAAACCCAAATGGCCCCAAAAAGCCCCATGTTTGGGCCATTTAGGTGTAGACACTTTTTGCCTCGAAAAATCGCGGGCTATGTCTAGTTGCTATTAATTTTTGGAAATATTTTATTTTTAATTATATTATTTATATTTTATAACTTTTTGGAACAAAATGCGGTATCCTTTTATAACGTAGAGCGTTATACCCCATTTAAATGGTTCTCGCAACTTAGAACCTCTATCTAAGATATATTTGAAAAGAAATAAAATTGACCAATACTAACGATATTTTCTACAAATCACTACAAAAACTTATAGATAATTACAGCAAAAGTATAGCATAAATTCACGAAGGCCGTTGGACACTTTTTACCAATTACTTAATCAACCCGTAAGGTTGATCCATGAACCATGAAATAATGACACACTACTAATCACGACTAATTCCAATCATTCGAACTGCGGTGTTAGATTGCGATGGTTAATCGAATCATCCTGTAGATATTCAGTATAAATATAATATGTCAAGCTACGCAGTGATAGTCTAATCGTAGGGAAAGTGGTTAGAGATGAGGACGGTACTTTACCTGGTGATTGTCCTGATAGCGGTCGTCAGATGTGAGTATTTTTCCAGATCTTTGTTTGTGAGTGACAATAACTCAAACCCTTCTTAAATTATGAGGTTCTCAAGTCACACACTGTCTTTATAATTCTGCCAAGCAGAAGAGCTGTGATTTAGCGGGCCCAAATCTTTTAGAAGCATTTGAGAATTTGGACGTTTGATTAGATATATTTTAGTAGAATGGAATAACGTTTTTCGCCTAGGTAGGTACGCTTAGATCTTACAACGCAAAGTATTTCCTAATAAACATAACCTGCCACTCTGATAGTTATCTTTTTCTCTAATAATATAACGTGCCCTCTCAATTTTGATTAATTCTGAAAGACTTAGTCCTGAGCGTTTTCACATTCGAGCATCGTATGTCGCACCAATAAATTACTAAGGTATGCTCTTATGCCTTTGGCATAATTGCGTTTTTTCCATTTCCAGACCATTATCGCATGTTGCACCGATAATGACAAAGACAGCTATAATGTTTCAAATTAAAAAATATCGCTGCCTCTCTCATACCTTGGTAATTTATCCGTACGACATGCGATTTCCCGCAATTTGAACTGAAACCGCGCAATTTGAAAACGCTCTAAGAATCTCTCATCGTTTTCATCGTTTTGATTGGCCAAAAGTAATAACATTTTTAAATTCAGTGATTCAGCCAAACTTTCAAATGCTCGCTTACTAAAAAGTTTTCAAGTAATGTTTATACAATCACCCAATCCTACCAGTTACTCTCCAGCTAGACTTTTCTTCGAGTCAGTCTAAACTCTAGGCGATTGTCGCAATCGTTAACCTCTTCAAACTGGCCAAGCCTAAGATCCTATTGACCCTAATTGATAAGCATATTATCATGAAGGCCTACATATTTTTATTGCATAATATCTTTGACATTACTAGGCCTGAAATATTTTGCAATATTATTAGACATGATTTCTTTTTACATTGAATTTCATACTTGGGATTTTATTACTCCAAATATATATTTTTAGTCAGTGAATGAATAAAATATTCTTTATTGTTATTAGATTTCCTATTATTATTTTTATTACATTGACAATTGAGCTAGTCGTAGATCGTCTTGTCTTTAGTAATATTTATGGGCTTTCACGAATTGTTATTTAATTGTTAGGCATCATTTACAATTTTACACAAAAAACAGATAAGAGAATAAAAAGGAGATCGGCAAGCCGCCATACATTTACTGCCTGGTAATTGAAATACGTGGCCACAAAAAATGTTTATTGTAAGTTGTACTTTATGAACATATAAACAAAAAAGCGTCAAACTCGGGGGATAAAAGATAATTGATTAAATATAACCTAACCTATTGTTCAATAAATTGCCCTAGTGGCGGTTAGCAGAAAAGCGACATGTATTAGTTGTTATATCAATTTCTTAATAAAATTAATGACTAGTTTGTTTGGAAACGCAATATACTAAGATATTACACAATAAACAAAAACAGAATATATTATAAAATATAATATAATTATTTTTCTTTGTATATATATAAATAGTATAGAAGGATCTATTTCACACCCCAACTTTTTATTCCCTAGTCCTAAAAAAAACATTTTTTTTATACCATAGCTTTTTAAGTACTATAAAACCACATATGTTCGAAACTTGGCTGCTCTTAATGGAAAATCGGGCAGGATTCGCCAGAGTCCTTCCCTGAGTCATGAATGAAATATTTTTATGAGTATCGATTGAGTATTGTTTACAAATACAGTCATACATAAATAATTACATACAGTATTTAAACATACTACGATATAATTTAAGAACTTACGTACCAACAAAGATTAGCAGTACTTAAGTACATCGTCACGTCACTGACTGGTCGTCAGTTACAGCAATAATTAATTTTATTTTTACCACGAAGCGTAGACTCAATCAGTAAAATTCTATTAAAATTAACCATGTAAATTATTTTGCAGCGGACGACCTAAAGTGCTATGTTTGCGAAGACTGTGAAACAGATTACAAAGACAAAATAGAAATATGCAGTGCACCCAGTGGCGGTGGTGAAACAGGTGGAAATGGTAGCACGGGAGATGGTGGTAGTAGCAGTGGCGGGGGTGGTGAAACAGGAGGCAATGGAAATGGTGGCACGGGAGATGGTGGCAGTAGCAGCGGTGGAAATGGTGAAACAGGCGGAAGTGGTAGCACGGAAGATGGTGGAAGTAGCAGCAGTGGAAATGGTGAAGCAAGTGGAAGTGGTAGCACGGGTGATGGAGAAAACAATAGCGGCGGAAATGGAGAAACAGGAGGCAATGGAAATGGGAGTACGGGAGATGGTGGCAGTAGCAGCGGTGGAAATGGTGAAACAAGTGGAAGTAGTAGCACGGGAGATGGAGGAAGCAGCAGCAGTGGAAATGGTGAAACAGGTGGAAGTGGTAGCACGGGAGATGGTGGAAGTAGCAGCGGTGGAAATGGTGAAACAGGAGGCAATGGAGATGGTGATAGTAGCAGCAGTGGAAATGGTGATATAGGAGCCAATGAAAACGGTGGCACGGGAGATGGTGGTAGTAGCAGCGGTGGAAATGGTGAAACAGGAGGCAATGGGAACGGTGGCACGGGAGATGGTGGTAGTAGCAGCAGTGGAAATGGTGAAACAGGAGGCAATGGAAATGATGGCACGGGAGATGGTAGCAGTAGCAGCGGAGGAAGTGGTGAAATAGGCGGAAGTGGCAGCACGGGAGACGGTGGAAGTAGCAGTGGCGGGAATGGTGAAACAGGAGGCAATGGAAATGATGGCAGTAGCAGCGGTGGAAATGTTGAAACAGGTGGAAGTAGTAGCACGGGAGATGGAGGAAGCAGCAGCAGTGGCAATGGTGAAACAGGCGGAAGTGGTAGCACAGGAGATGGTGGAAGTAGCAATGGCGGGAATGGTGAAACAGGTGGAAGTGGTAGCACGGAAGTTGGTGGAAGTAGTGGCGGGAATGGTGAAACAGGAGGCAATGGAAATGGTGGCACGGGAGATGGTGGCAGTAGCAGTGGAGGAAGTGGTGAAATAGGCAGAAGTGGCAGCACGGGAGACGGTGGAAGTAGCAGTGGCGGGAATGGTGAAACAGGAGCCAATGGAAATGGTAGCAGTAGCAGCGGTGGAAATGGTGAAACAGGTGGAAGTAGTAGCACGGGAGATGGAGGAAGCAGCAGCAGTGGAAATGGTGAAACAGGTGGAAGTGGTAGCACGGGAGATGGTGGAAGTAGCAGCGGTGCAAATAGTGAAACAGGAGGCAATGGAAACGGTGGCACGGGAGATGGTGGAAGTAGCAGCGGTGCAAATAGTGAAACAGGAGGCAATGGAAACGGTGGCACGGGAGATGGTGGTAGTAGCAGCGGTGGAAATGGTGAAACAGGAGGCAATGGAAACAGTGGCACGGGAGATGGTGGTAGCAGCAGCAGTGGAAATGGTGAAACAGGTGGAAGTGATAGCACGGAAGATGGTGGAACTAGCAGCGCTGGAAATGGTGAAACAGGAAGTAGCGATAGCAGCGGTAGCATGGGAAGCAGTGATAATAACACCACTGCAAATGGCGAAAAAGAAAATAGTGGAAGTAGCGCCAATGGTAATAACACGGATGGAAGTAATAGCAATACTGTTAATAATAGTGAGAACGCTGTAAGTGGGAACGCCGGAAATGTAGGAAACAGTATTGCAACCAACAATGAAAATATTGGAAATGTCAGCGATGGTACGAGTGGCACTAACAGTTTGCCTCCAGCAGACAATAAAGCAACTATAGACCCAGAAACTATTGACAACAATAACACAAGCTTACAAAATGACCAACTCATGTATAAAAAACAGTATTCAGTCCAGGTATTTTTTTCAATTAGATTAGAGACAGAATGTAAATTCAGAAGTTTTCGAATACGTGATTAAATAAAATTGAATATTTTTTCAGATGATGGGTGACAAGAGTGCTTACAGTTCTGCATCCCGAGGCGCACTCTTGCGGGTAGTAAGAGAAGTGAAGAGTGCGGCAATCAACGGAACCCGATGTGTGAGAACCTCTTATGAGGGTAAGTGCATGCGCGCATTGGTAATAAAATTTCCGATTATGAACTTTAGCGCACACTGATGAACAATGGATGAAAATAATTGTTTTCTTATACGGTCATGTTTTGCGGAAAAGTCAACTAGAGTCAACAGCGAATTGGAATTCGCGTGCGTTAAAGTCGATAATCGGAATACAAATGGTAGAGGAAGGAGACAATTTTGTTGCAAGAGCTCGCGCAGCTTATGATTACTTCTTTTCTTTCTATATTTCTGTACTATTGAGGATTAATTGTTAAATAAAAGAAGAAAATTTAAATCGAGAAAACTCAATGTTTTGTCTACTACTAGATTAACATAATTCTAAAGTTAGTTATATTACTATATCCCGATAGTAACCGATGAATGACGATATTGATATTTACGATCGAACAAAATAAATTATGATTAGAAAGTAATAAATGTTTATTTTCTGCTACGGAATGTGCAAGTAAACAACCTGTATGCATATGTGTGACTGGGTTTATTCCATGTTCAACTCCTACATTTTCAACCATCGTCCTATGTAACGTCGATAGTTGTCGTGGTCGTTATCGTCGTCGTCGTCCGTCCGTCCATAAATTGCGTGAGACGCTTAAATTGAGGCAGGAACATTCTGCTCTCGGACACCGTCCGGGTAACAGCTCCGATCCTTGTCGTCATTCCGTCTAAGCACTCTCGCTCTCGCAGTATTGCGCTCTCGCTCTCTCGCGTGTGCCATCGCTCGTGAAAGAGCATCAATAGGAAGAAAGAAGACAGAAGACCGAAGACTCGAGAGTCAAGCCTCAAGAGTCAAGACTCAAGAGTGAAGAGGACAAGGCGCCACCCAACCGCCTTTGCCGCCCGACCCGTGCCGTACCGTGTCTCGCGACCGCCGCGTACCGGACGATCGTGCGACCGCTCGCATCGTCCGTCTCGCTCTTTGGTGCAAGCCCTCTGCTAGCACCCCGCCGCGTAGAAACCGCCGCGCTAGGACGAGCGTGCGATCGGTCGCATCGTCCGTCTCGTTTTTAGCGCGAGCCTTCTGCTCGCACTCCGCCGCGTTCTCGTTCGCGAACACTAGCGGCCTAGTGTTTAGCGTAACGTTTGTGTGTGAGTTCCAGCCGCCCGAGGAACAATTGTAAGTAACGTGACACGCTTAGGCACACTACACGAGGAGGTTTTCCTCCCTACACACCTCCCCTCCCGGTCGCCGGGAGGGGCTGTATCCCCAATAATTAATTAATATAGAGCAGAATCCCACGCCCGGGATTAACTTTCTAATTATGTCTGACGCCTTAATCAGAAAGTTCCTGGAGTTTTTAAAAACTGAAATTCCCGATGTCGCGTCCAAATGGGAACGCTTCGTGCGCATACACGAAGTCGACTCACCGGCGTCGCCCGATAGCGACGTTCCGCTAATATAGATGTCGGAGCAAGAATCCGACCGTAGTGAACAAGGCGAGTTCACTACTGTTAAATACAAGAAGACGAAGAAGAGGAAGCGCCCAGAAGGCACCTCCTCTCCAGTCTTATCTTCCCCGTCGAAATCGGCAACCAAAACTAAAAATAGGAAAACCGTGCAGGCTCATAGCTCCGCGGCCCCCGTTACCCCATCGGCCCTCCCGGCCCCTGTGGCCTCCCAGGCCCTTCTGGCCACCCAGGCCCCTCTGGCCCCCCAGGTCCCCCGGTCCTTCCAGGCCCTTCCGGCCTCCCGCCCCTCAGGCCTCTCAGACCGTTCGTTCTCTAAAAATGCCTCCTCCTGTAATCAAATGGAACGTCATTAGCGCAGCGTTTGACGAGCATAAGCTTCGTTACTCTTCTGCACATACGACCCCCATCGGTATTAAGCTGCAGGTTAAGACTTCGGAGGATCACCGCCTCCTCACCGCGTTCCTACGCACATAAAACATAGGTTATCACACTTATGCCCTCGAAGACGAGCGCCTTCTGCGCGTCGTCATTACCGGCGTCGATAAGTGCCTCTCCACAAGAGAGGTACTTATGGACATCCAGTCCCAGGGTTATGCCGCCACAGAGGTACATCGTATGTACCACCCGATTAAAAAACACGAGTACAATATGGTACTCGTAACCCTCGCTCTTACGCCAGAGGGCAAGGATATCTTCAATATCCGAGCCATCTGTCACATTACGGGCATCCGCGTCGAGCCCCCCCCCCCCCCCCCCCCCCCCCGTAAAAGGGGCATCCCTGGCCAGTGCCACCGATGCCAACTTTACGGGCACTCGGCACGGAATTGCCAAGCTAGGCCGCGTTGCGTAAAGTGCCTGGGAGACCATGGCACCTCTGACTGTCCCCGTAAGAGCCCAGCTGAGGAGTCCGAACCCCCCAGCTGTGTTCTCTGTAAGTCCTAAGGACACCCCGCCAATTACATAGGGTGCAAAAAAACATCCAAAGTAAAAAAGCGCATTGCACCACATACGAAAGGTGCCCCCCCCCCAAGCAGAGATTCGTCCCTGCCCCCCTACCCTCCCAATCTGCATGGTTCAAGCCCACGCAGAATCGTAGTTCGGAGTTAGCGGTTTTCCCCGCTCTCCCCAATAAGGCCATGCCCTCCGCGCCCAAAGAGCCTAAGAACACGATACGAACGACATTAGGAATAACATAAGCGAAATTCGCGATTTTGTAAGCAGCCAAAATGTCGACATTCTTCTAGTACAGGAGACGTTCTTAAAACTGTTATTATGAGGAGCCTAAAAAATAGCAAACTACAAAATAGTCAGAAACGATAGAACTCGATCCCGACTCGGAGGTACTCTTATCTACTTTAAAAAATCCTTGCATTGTTAACTTTAGAGACATCTATTTGCCATATTAGCATGTCCGGTCACGGACCTATTGTAATAGTAAGCGCATAGAATTACATTCTAGCGATCTACAATCGCTATTTAATTTAGGCAACGCCATCATCATTGCCGGCGACCTAAACTGCAAACACACTGAGTGGAGTAACGTACGTAACAATAGAAACGGCATCATTCTTGTAGTTTAACCGATACACTTAATTTTGTACTATTAGCTCCCACTGACCCCACTCGATATGACACCAATGAAAACATCAACGGTGTCATACGCGATCCTAGTACAATAGACATAGCTTAAGTCAAAAATGTTTCTCTCAATATCTATATTGAGACTCTCCACGAGCTTAACTCGGACCACAGACCGGTTTCGATTACACTTGGTAGTCTTAACCCCAACAATTCTAGTACTAGGAAGATAGTAGACTATAAATTATTAGCGGAGAACATCAAAGTCCTCCAATCTAGTCACCTCGATAAAATTCCCGATAGTATAGATAGCAAAGAGACAGTCTTAGAGGCCGCCTCCCACTTGACCGATCACCTGGTAGCGACCATATAAAACTCATCTAGGGAGGTGCCAACAACCTCAAAGGGCCGTTGGCCCCTCCCTGAGGACATAAAGGAGTCCATCAGACTCCGGAATGCGGCCAAACGCACATATGATCGCTACCCGTCGGAAGAGTGGAGAAAAGCCCTCCGTCATTACGAGAGGGAAGTAAAGTTTAAGATTAAACAGCACAAAGCCGAGAGTTGGGATCGACTTCTCAGCGATTTAGAACCGTCACACGTGGCGTACTGGCCACTCGCGAAGGCCCTCAAAAATAACACGGAGAGCGACATGCCTCCGTTAGACAGACCAAACCGTCCTCCTGCATTCGAAGACATAGACAAGGCCGAATACCTAGCTGATAATTTCGAACAACAGTGCCGGCCGAGTACTCTCCCGATTGATCCCGTGCACCTTAGCTTAGTAAATAGCGAGATAAACAGCCGACTCTCGATGCCACCTGATGTAGATAGGGTGAGGATGGTGGACTCGGAGGAGGTCAACGACATTATTAGGTGTATGAATGCAAAAAAGGCTCCAGGCCTTGACGGTATTTCAAACAAAACACTTAAAATGTTACCGTCCGACCTAATTCAACTCATAGTGAACATCTTTAACGCCCTCTTAGAAGGATGTTCATTTCCAGACATTTGGAAAGTAGCTATCGTCATAGGTATCCACAAAACCGGAGAAACCCCGGAAGGCGCCTAGTAGCTACCGTCCAATAAGTCTCATTAGCTCCATTGGTAAAGTCTATGAAATAGTAATTAAAAGGCGCCTTAATGACGTCATAACCGACAAAAAACTCCTTCCAGACGAGCAGTTTGCCTTCCGCAAAATGCACAGCTGTTCCGCTCAAGTACACCGCTTAACGGAATACATAATTACTAGCAAAAACGACAGGAATACTACATGCGCCGTATTCTTTGACATTGCAAAAGCTTATGATAAAATTTGGCATAACGGACTGTTATACAAACTCTATCAAATGGGCATACCCGATTATCTTGTTTTACTAATTAGTAACTGTCTAAAAAATCGTAAGATATATGGAGGCGGGAGTACCGCAGGGCTCGGTCCTCTCGCCCTCCCTATATAACCTGTACACTAGTGACATCCCTAAACACGCTAAGGTGCAATTAGCTATGTTCGCGGACGACACAGCCCTTTATTATTCCCACATACGAGCCTGTACCGCGTCTAAAGCCCTCCAGGAGTCAGTTACCGCTCTCGGTAAATGGTTCTCCAAATGGAGAATCGAAGTTAATCCTGATAAAAGTCACGCCATCCAATTCGATATTAAAAGTGCAATGAAGCGTACTTGCCCCCGTAAAATAATGAGCCCTGCAAACCTGCACGGCAACATAATCCCAGAGGTCGCTCAGGTCAAATATTTAGGCGTAGTACTAAACAAGTCGATGTCGTTTTCGAGTCACATCAGTAACACGTTACGAAAAGCGAAATTTGTACTCTACAAATTATATCCGCTAATTAATTCGCGAAGCAAAATGTCCCTAAGACATAAGCTTACATTGTATAAAGTTTGCATTAGAACGATACTCACTTATGCGTGCGACTCTTTCGCACAGATAAGCGAGTCTCAATTGGACCGCTTGCAAAGAGTCCAGAACCAGTTTCTACGCATGGCAACAGGCGCCCCCTGGTACATGCGTAACATTGACTTGCATAGGGACTGTGAGCTCATCACTATTAAAGCCTATATCAAGGAACTCGTAGAGAGATTCTTTGATAAAGGCAAAAACCACCCAAACCCCCTTATCCAAAAGGCCCTGGACTATAACCACGACGCACTGACCTTCCGACAAACGTACAAACGGCCTAAGCATATCTTAGCCGATCCCGTTGACCCGATCACAAAATACGTAACGTACTGTGTACAGTTACGTAAACACAAATCACATGCACCCGCGAGGTTAGTATCGCCCCGGGGTCGGCGCCGGCGCCTACCCCGAGGTCCCACATCCGACAAGACAACACGTACAGACGTACAGACCGACCCTAACACGGGACCGAACCCGAACCCGAGTTCGAGTTCGCATCCCAGTAGTCTAGGTACACTTCTAAATAGTGACCGCGAACGCGATATTGATGTAAAGAGCTCTACCAAAACCGCGAACCTCATCGACATTAGGACTTACGCGCGCGAGTCATCCCGACCGTACGCGGAAGGGGGGAGGGACGGCCCTCTCAGTACCGATACCGTCCAAAAAAAGAGCTATCTCTATCGCGATAACTCGCACGCCGTTAGTGTTTGCTACTGCGCGCGAGCAACCTCACCCCTCAGAGAGTGAGGAAGGGGTCGGACCCCTTAGCAGGAGACACCCGCGTCTCTCCTGTCATAATAATAGCTCACAACCCGTAGCTGTCCCCAATATGCGGTCTGAACATCACCCGGGTGATGTTAGGGAGGGTCAAACCCTCCCATTGACTCTTATCTAATAAACTAGCCACCAGGCTAGTTATCGTCCGATGTAGCTATAGCGGTCTTAACCCGACCCTTACCCTTACCCTTTATCGACCCCTTTTTTGGAAAAAAAATTTAAAAAAAATTGAGGATTTTTTACTCGCCCTTCCCCCTTGGTGAGATATCGTGAGATTCGTCCAGACATTCCGCTCCCCATCTCCCTAATTTTGTTGAATATCATATTTTCACAATTCTCCGAGATATAAGGGAATCGGACTTTTTCGTGAAATCGGAGCCTACGCTGGAGCGAACGAAAAGACATTTCCAATGTCAAACCTCAATTTTAATAACTATACCTAACGACTTAAAATATTTACAAACTATAAAAGTACTAAAAACTCAATTTATTTTATTTCTTTTCCTAAGACTACAAAAGACTAATATTTGAGATTATTCTAACAAGTATGTGAGACATGCACAGTTGAATTTTCCAAATTTTTTAACTGAATGTATTTTTCTCGCCTTATGAGATTATTTTTACCAAAAAAATTATGTGATATTTGATCTCCCCCAAGTGGGATTTGGTGAGATTCGGCTGGACACCCCGCTTGAAAGCCTGACGTGATTTATGGACGCCCCCTTATATGGACAAGGGTTGAATACCTAGGGGTTGAACTCGCAATAAGCGTGTGACTGTACCTAATTAAATTACATTAATCTATTGAACCCGTGTGCAATATATTTATTGTTTTCAGAAAACGGAAAGGTCAAAGTGAAACGTGGCTGCTCGTATGTAGGTGATGCCGAAACGAGATGCAAACATCTGCTGGGTGCGAATGTTACTGTAGATCCCAAATCGTGTAAAACCTGTGAAGGAGAACTCTGCAATTCCGCTGTGACTCTATCTGGCGCATTTCTACCGTTCATTGTCATTTTAGTTCTCAATTATAATTTTCTCAGTTAATTAATATTAGCTTATAAATAAATGGTTAGATAAAATGGTTGTTTCGAAATACCAACACAAGACATCCTTACTAATATTAAAAACGCCGAAGTTTTTCGGTATGGATGTTTGTTACTCTTTCACGCAATAAATACTAAACGGATTCTGATAAAATTTGATAAGGTAGTAGTTTAGACTCTAGATTAATACGTTGGCCACTTTTTATTTAAATTTTATCAATTCAATGTTGCTCGACTTCGTACACGCAAAAAATAAGTAGCAACAGTAATATTATATTTGTTAAGTGTAAACTTAGTTTATGATTGATGAAAATATTATGAATAAAACTTTTTAAAACTTACTATTAGAAATGATTAGAAAATAAGTTACAAGGAAACAGTAAAACCATTTATGACTAACTTCATTCTACTTGAAACCTGGGCCTCTAGTCAAGACGCATTCCATAATTTCGACGGCGAACTTCGAAATTAAAAATGTATGGGATTTGACATAAGTCATCGCTAAGTGACATTTCGCGATTCCTTATGTCAAATTCCATACATTTTGTTTTCGAACTTCACCGTCGAAATTATTGAATGCATATTGAATTAAGGCCCTGTTCGACTACTCTATGCTTAGGCGTATTAGGTGGATTCTGATATCATATGATAGTATTTATATTATTTATTAATTATTATTGTACAGCACTATTTTTGTAATAAAATATAAGTACATATAAGGTAAACTTATTTATTTCATCACCCTTGCATGATTAAAGTTTTACAATAGGAGTAATCAAATTAAAGACAATCCTAAACTATGTATGTATGTCTTTGTTCTAAACATATTTTTTACCATTAATGAGAATGCAATTAATCGAAAGGAAAAGCATGTTTTATTTTTCTATTGACGTTATCACGTAAAATTTACGTCCGTAAACCGACTTAACAGAAAAACATTTTTTGCATTTATTATTGTACCCCTTAATATATTCCAACAACCTGTACTATTTTCGTTGCATAGAAACCTTCCCTGGCAAGCTAGTCAGTACTCACTAGTCAGTAGTTACTAGTTACCAATAAAATCACATTATGGGTCTGTTTAATATTTGCATGTATTGTCTCTGTCGCTTGATATAAAGTAAGCAGCGACAAAACTTCCAAATAAACTATTCGATCTATTTGGAGATTGTAAAAGAAGCCCTAAAGCCTAAGTTACACGTGCGAGCTGGCCTAGTCAGTTACTGTACTGCAGCTACTCGCATTGTATGACCACATCGTACTAGTTACTGTCATGCGCGAGTCGGTTAGTAGTTTGCATCCGAGGCTCTACAACATTTTTTGATTTTACTCGCCACTCGTCTTTCCCCACCACGTACAAGCGGTAACTCGCACGCGACTTGGACGTCGACTCGCACATCTTTGCATCAAATCTTACACAGAGAAGTCGGACGGCGTGTACACAGATACAGTTACAGCAAGTTTCACATCAGCAGCTCGCCCTTGTGAGACTAGGGATGTCAGAAATGAAATAAAGTATCAATATATATCGATATCGATATATATAAAAATTGGTCTAATCTACTTCAGTCATCTTATGTAGGTACATTACTAGATAAGTACTAATCAATAGACATCATTTTTAATAAATCAAGAACAACGACAAAAAATATTAATTTATTTATTAATTGAACCAATATTTATCTGATACAGACATAAGAAAAACTCTTACATCGACATTCAAATTCAACTCATTGATGTAAAGACACAGAGTTGCCAACTTAAAAACCAACATAAAAAAAGTAAAGCAGCAAATTGAGTCGACCAAATAAAAACAAAAAAAAATCGTTTTTGATACAATTTCGATCTTGGATATCTGATATCGATATATCGTTATAAAATATATCGCCTACAAATATCGATTAATCGAATAGAAAATATCGATATATCGATATTTACTCAACAAGCCTATGTGAGACCACTTGTGTGACCGGGTGAGACGAGCCGAGCTACTTCCATGCAACTACAGGGGTACAGTAGCTGTCTACTGTCACATCAGCAGCTCGCACTTGTGTGACCGGGTGAGACGAGCCGAGCTACTGCCATGCAAGTACAGGGGCACAGTAGCTGTCTACTGTCACATCAGCAGCTCGCACTTGTGTGACCGGGTGAGACGAGCCGAGCTACTGCCATGCAAGTACAGGGGTACAGTAGCTGTCTACTGTCACATCAGCAGCTCGCACTTGTGTGCCCGGGTGAGACGAGTCGAGCTACTTCCATGCAAGTACAGGGGTACAGTAGCTGTCTACTGTCACATCAGCAGCTCGCACTTGTGTGACCGGGTGAGACGAGCCGAGCTACTGCCATGCAACTACAGGGGTACAATAGCTGTCTACTGTCACATCAGCAGCTCGCACTTGTGTGACCGGGTGAGACGAGCCGAGCTACTGCCATGCAAGTACAGGGGCACAGTAGCTGTCTACTGTCACATCAGCAGCTCGCACTTGTGTTACCGGGTGAGACGAGCCGAGCTACTGCCATGCAAGTACAGGGGTACAGTAGCTGCCTACTGTCATATCAGCAGCTCGCACTTGTGTGACCGGGTGAGACGAGTCGAGCTACTGCCATGCAAGTACAGGGGCACAGTAGCTGTCTACTGTCACATCAGCAGCTCGCACTTGTGTGCCCGGGGGAGACGAGCCGAGCTACTGCCATGCAAGTACAGGGGCACAGTAGCTGTCTACTGTCACATCAGCAGCTCGCACTTGTGTTACCGGGTGAGACGAGCCGAGCTACTGCCATGCAAGTACAGGGGTACAGTAGCTGCCTACTGTCACATCAGCAGCTCGCACTTGTGTGACCGGGTGAGACGAGTCGAGCTACTGCCATGCAAGTACAGGGGTACAGTAGCTGTCTACTGTCACATCAGCAGCTCGCACTTGTGTGCCCGGGTGAGACGAGCCGAGCTACTGCCATGCAAGTACAGGGGCACAGTAGCTGTCTACTGTCACATCAGCAGCTCGCACTTGTGTTACCTGGTGAGACGAGCCGAGCTACTGCCATGCAAGTACAGGGGTACAGTAGCTGTCTACTGTCACATCAGCAGCTCGCACTTGTGTGACCGGGTGAGACGAGTCGAGCTACTGCCATGCAAGTACAGGGGTACAGTAGCTGTCTACTGTCACATCAGCAGCTCGCACTTGTGTGACCGGGTGAGACGAGCCGAGCTACTGCCATGCAACTACAGGGGTACAGTAGCTGTCTACTGTCACATCAGCAGCTCGCACTTGTGTGCCCGGGTGAGACGAGCCGAGCTACTGCCATGCAAGTACAGGGGCACAGTAGCTGTCTACTGTCACATCAGCAGCTCGCACTTGTGTGACCGGGTGAGTCGAGCCGAGCTACTGCCATGCAACTACAGGGGTACAGTAGCTGTCTACTGTCACATCAGCAGCTCGCACTTGTGTGACCGGGTGAGACGAGCCGAGCTACTTCCATGCAACTACAGGGGTACAGTAGCTGTCTACTGTCACATCAGCAGCTCGCACTGGTGTGACCGGGTGAGACGAGCCGAGCTACTGCCATGCAACTACAGGGGTACAGTAGCTGCCTACTGTCACATCAGCAGCTCGCACTTGTGTGACCGGGTGAGACGAGCCGAGCTACTGCCATGCAAGTACAGGGGTACAGTAGCTGTCTACTGTCACATCAGCAGCTCGCACTTGTGTGACCGGGTGAGACGAGTCGAGCTACTGCCATGCAAGTACAGGGGTACAGTAGCTGTCTACTGTCGCATCAGCAGCTCGTACTGTGTAACCTAGCCTTAAGGAAAAGTCGTGCCATTTCCCTAGTATGTCCTAGTTTTACGATTTTTATTGTTTAAGAACAATACTTTGATTGTCTCGATCCATAGATTTTTGCATACTTTACTAAGCGTTAGGAATTTGATGATAATATTGTAAAGTCTCTATATAAACACCACGACTGTTTTCTGTAGTCTGTCGGTCTGTCTTCAGCTATCGATATGAAGCTCACTATCATCGTCGTATTCCTGTGTGTTTTGTTTGGAATATTCCGGAATGTATACTCAGGTAAGCCCTATACTGCTTTGATTTTCTAGAAAATACCTAGTAAAGACTCTAAAATTGTACGGATTAGAGAAGTTAATGAATGTCTTCTGCTTTTTTAAAATCTATTTTTCAGTCAGATAGAAGTTTCAAATAAACAGTAATTAATACCGAAAATTAATTTCAGCACAGTTTAACGAGAACTATGCAACCGAAGAAGTATGAAATTAGGCCGGTAAATTAAAGGTTATGTGGAGGAAGGTGTGCGGAAAGTCAATATATTTTATACAATGCTTAGAAATAACTAAAATTATTAAAAATTACAACAACACACACTACCTCAGATTATTAATACACACTACCGTGTGTTTGATAGGTACAATAAACAATTTTCTTTTACGTAGAAGTTTGCCAATCTGTCTGCATAGTCATTATTCTAGTCTGTCTGCAACAATAAAATTTTTATTTTTTCTATCTTAGAGGCAAAAGAACCCTTCAATAGTTCAAACTTAAAAATAAGACTGTAATGGTTAGCGTTTTCCATTTTTTTTATTTATATATGCCATCGGCTTATAACCATTTGCCAGTGTCAAGTGACAAGTTAAAATGGCGAGAAATAGAATTTTAGTTTCCATTTTCGACACCGTATTCCTATATCGTCGAGTCTAAAGTCTAGTCAAAGTCCAAATATATAGTCAGTACAGTCCATGAGTCATGTCAGTCGATTCAGTAAAGTGGTAGAAGCTTTACTGAAAGTTCCTAGGGAGTTTTTTTAGAAGTTGTACCCCTTTCCCACACTTGTGCACGTTAACGAATATTTAATGGTTAATATTCTACCAATATTACACATTCAGAACTGAGATAACACAAATTTATGAAATATTACAAATTCCAAAACGTCACCCATTGAACTCCCCGGCAAAACTCCCGTTTTCCATGTACAAAAATAAATCGACACTTCATTTTTATAGCATGCACTATGAAAAAATGTTTTATGTGTTACATTGTACGCAGACATTCGTTCACAGTGCAACACAGTCGACACTTGTGTTAGTTACTTCATGTTCCATTTAGAAAATTAATCGACACAGTGTCAAACACAGAGGGCACTCACTAAAAAGTAATATGTCAATAAATAAAACAGATTCTATTAAGTAGACGTCAAAAGAAGGTGAAGGATAGCAAGTGACATTTATTGAGGTAATAGGTGTAATTATAGGTGTTATTGCAATTGCCATCTCGTGCTAAAATCCGCTTGCTACTAAACATAATGTAAATAACACTAATAGTATTAACTTAACACTTATATAATGTAGACTACTAGTATTAACTTAATAACGACGGAAATATATTTAATACTTTTTATACTATACTTATATTTAAGATTTTTATTATATTATACACATATTTAATACACATCCATGTCCCAGGAACACAGATATCTTTTTTGTTTCCTGGCGAGATTCGAACCCGCGACCCCCGGTTTGAGCGCCAATGCGCTAACCACTGAGCCACAGAGGTCGTCGTCTTTTAAAGTATATGTATATGTGTATGTTTGTTCCACCGTAACGGGTAAACTGACTACTGATACGGTTTTAAAAAAATTGGGTTCAATAGATTCGCAATAATTGCCCGAGTGATACAGGCTATATAATTTAAGTATTCGGTTTATAGTTTTTAATTGCTTCTGAAAAGTTATTTCTTTACTTACTGTTCCAGATAAATCGAATGCAGATGATATTATAACCGAGCCAAATGATCAGGAGAAAGCGGGCAGTCCGAACGAAAGAGCCGGTTATGTACTAAGACCTGGGAAATCCTTGGCCAGGCCAAACCCACTGAACATGGTGGTGTGCTACGCCTGCACCAACTGCAAGGACATACTGCCTAGCACCAATAGCAAGCTGTGTCCCTACACCCCTGACACACACAAGCAAGGCAACTGTGTCGTGTACGCGGAAAGATTTGGTGTGCGTAAGTAATTTTTGGTATCATCCACTTTGAGTCACTGATTCATTGACAATCATTGGGTACTCGGTGAAAAAGTAAATAAGGTTTTAAAAGATTAACGGCCGAATACTGGAATGGTAATCTAAATTAAGAGCCCTCCTATTCACAGGCTGTCGCTTCATAAAAACCACTAAATCCATTTAGTGGTTTTCGCGTGATCCTCACAAATGTTCACATTTATAATAGTAGTAGGATTTGGATGTATAGAATTGTAATAGTTTAATACTTTTATAATTCTATACATCCAAATTTGCTTTAATGGAAAAACGTTACATTTTAATCATTGCTTCTAACATTCTACGCGGAAGAGACACGCATCGGCACTAATGGGCAGAATCGACCAAATAAATATATCTTAGGACGCATTAACACCACGTCAATCAGGTCTTGTGATAAGTTTTCGAAGAACTTGTGTTACGGGTACCAGACCACTGAAATATATATATAATACTTTTTATATAAGATTTTTATTATAATTATAAAACACATTTATTACACATCCATGACCCAGGAACATAGAAAGCTTTTTGTTCCCTGGCGGGATTCGAACTTGCGACCACTGGTTCGAGCGCCAACGCGCTAACCATTGAGCCATAGGGGGCGTCAAAAATATAGTAATAAATACCATGGCATCACAGAAAACCGGCGTGAAATAACGCTTGCGTTATGTTTCGCCGATTGAGTTGATTAACCGGAGGGCCAAGGCGGGTTGGGTATAAGGACTTGGAACGCACTAGTAATTCCTCTGGTGTGGCGAGGTTCATAGGCGGTGGTAATCGCTTTCAATGAAGGCGATCCGTCTGATCATGTCCATATTTTCTAAAAAAAAAACATACTTTAAGTTTTTTTTTTTCAGAAACCAATGACCTCGTATTCGTCCGGGGCTGTGCTTCAGACAGAGGTTCTTGCGCGGAAATAAAGAAAACTTACGAACACTCTGGAAAATATGTTGACCTAGTCAGCTGTAGTGAGTGTCAGGGGGACAAATGCAATGGAGCACCAAGATCCATGGTGGACCTGACAGTAGCTTTCATCACGGTTGCTGTACTACCGTTGTTAGGGAAGTATACTGTATCATAGAGTCTGAAAATAACATCCATTAAATATATAATTCTTTTAGCTTTTTTCGAACAAATTAAAATTAAAAATTGACAATGAAAATGGAATTCAATAGGTTCTGATTCAGAGTCAGCCTCTGATGATATTAATTTGTGTGTATGTTGTGATATGTGAATTTGATGGTAAATAATATGACGAAGGGTCAGTTCACACCGTGATGATACGCGGCGCTGCATTTTACAGATTCACTACGTACACAAAAAAGATAAATGTTTCATATGACATTAGTCATACACTGCACATGCGCTGTGCAGCTCGGTGTATCTTGACATTCGAATTCTTACAATAAAACGTGTATCTTCTTGTGTAAATGAATAGCATTGGTTATATTTGAATAGCTACGTTAAAAATGCCGCTCCATGTCGCCTCGTTCGTTCAATTCGTTTCGATGCTAATTGACCATAAGAGTGATATTTTTCAAGATTTTCTTTAAAATATGTGAAATATGCCTCTTACAAATATAAATACCTTTATTACAATCAGAAGATAGAAATCAGAGCCTCTTGCAATGTTTTATTTACTGTACTACTACGAATTTTAATGATTGTATTTTAAAAATTAATTTATTTGTTTAAAATTATGATCAATGAGGGTTTTTGATATTTTTCTGCCGCTAGGGGGCAGACCCAACTCACACAAAGCGTCGTCTGGTGGCGTACGTGGTATGAAAAACGGTCAATAACAATTTTCGTTTCTTTTTCTGTCACCAGGCGGCGCTTGGTAGTCCTTGTCTTGTCAAAAAGCGGCAGATGTCACGAATTAAAAACCCTCATTGGCTGAAAAGAATTAAAAAATTAAACAAAACTAAATTTAAAATTCCTAATTCGAAGTTCGAACACGACCATAGAGTACATATATTCTAAAGTGCTTGAGCAACAACGTTCATGGATTACTAAACTCGTTCGCCTTGAGTTTGTTTATGGTCATATACCATTTACCTTACATAATGACTAATGCAAACGAAAGAGTCTCATATTATGTTATAATAAACGATTCCTTTAAGATCCTGATTTTATTTCGTCCCAAAAGAAAGCGTGATGTTAAATATGTTATGTAACCATAATGTTTTAATCATAGTTAAACTTTGTCTGTTATATGAATGGCTTGGAAAAAAATATCTAAGTACATGTATACATAGTGCATATATATGTTATAGTCCAGTCGTCAGTCATACAGTCTCTTCCCGGAATAATATAAAATAAATAAATAATATAAATCATTATATAAACCTAGGATAAAGTAGTCACTTTATCCTAGGTCTGACCAAAGCCTACGGGCAAACCCCGTAATAAATTCCGATGTCGGCCTTCGACTAAAGTGTTTTTAGTCAAACCTAAAATTTACTACCCTTTCATCCAAACGTCGAAAGACAAATATATTTTATTCGAGCTTTGCCTAGTCCATCTTAGAAGCGACTGGTGGACTCGAGTCAAAGACTTCAATTATTTGGGTTTTGCTAGCGTTGACTAGTCAAACCTAGGCGTAGCGGAGCTTCGAGGTTTTACTATACTTCATTCATTAAATGTATGCACATTGCAAGGGCAATAAATAATAACTAAGGCCTAAGAAATAAGGCTTCTTCACATGACTTATAGGACATTGGCCGATTTATCGTAATTGTCTAAGAAAGTGTAGAACCAGCACGCTCAGCATAAACCACAAGAATAGACGTACTCACACATAACATAATGTCTGCTATCCTTTATCAATCTCTCGTCCTCGACGACTTCTGTGGCGCAGTGGTTGGCGCGTTGGCGCTCAAGGTCCTCTGGTATCGCGGGTTCTAATCCCGCCAGGAAACAAAAAGTTTTCTGTCTTCCTGGGTCACGGATATGTATTAAATATATGTATAGTATAAAAGTATTAAATATATTTCCGTTATCTGGTACCCGTAAAACAAGTTCTTCGAAAACTTACCACGGGACCAGATTGACGTGGTGTTAAAGCTTCCATAGATATTAAAAAATATTTAAGAAACTGTCATTTTGTCTATTCTTCCGTAGAAAGAATCATTTGTACGGCGGTTAGGCTACGCGTGCAGACTATGTAAACAGACTATGTTAGCATACCCATATTACGTGACCTGTTTAGGTGGGGAGCCCCCTCCCCACAACTCTACAAAACTCCTTCAAAATACTACGCTTGGTCAGGATACTACACCGAGTAGGGCGAGGGGGTTCAGGTTTGTGTCGCGTAGTCTTCTAGGAAAATCTTGCGCCACGGCCATTAGTATTCGTACTACGTGAAAGGGATGAGGGGTAGGGGGTGGGGTGTCTCGGCATATAGCATAGCTACGGATGGTCACCGGGGGGAGGGTGGGAAGAAATGAGTAAAAAGTGGTCACGTAATAGGGGTGTGTAATGTGTTGCCTAAGCTCTTTCCGATATAATGAGGAATTGGGATACCTGGCGTCAATGTTGGACCTGCTATCCATATAGGAAACTTAAGTATTTTAAAGTTTGTCACAAATAAGCCAGATAAGTATATCATTCCCCTTATATTTCGATAGTCATCATTAGTCAATTTTACCTATAAATTCGATCGTTATTAGTTAAAATTGAAACCAAATATTTGGTTTACTTTGGGGACACGAGGGGATACTCAGCCCTTCTAAGCCAGGTTAGAAATTAACGTAAATAATGTTTGATAGTAATAATAATTGACAGTATTCCCTCCCTCACACTATTTGGGAATACAAGTCGTTCACCCCAGTTTTTGCTGCTCTAGAAAATTATATGTAACATCAGCATTTAGATGTTCTATTTTAATAGTTTCGTGAACAAACATGAAATGATCATGAACAAACGAAAAATGAAATGAGGAATAAATAAGAAATAAGCGTCAACGTTATTAGTCATTTGATATTTCAGATAAAAATTAAAAGCAAGCAGAATTTCCAAATCATAAAAATAGTAAAATATTTAGTATTATGTTATTACGTATTTAAATTTGTTTTAAAGTATAGCTTTACTTGCGAAACATTGTATTTTATTTAATAAATACATTTTATACATTACACAGCATTTTACACTCGAGCAAAGTAAAATGCACACTTACTAAATGTAATAGAGCGATAACAATTAAACATTTTGATTAACATTCTGGTGTTCAGTAGAGCACGAAGAATTTTCTACCATTCCCCTATTTTATGGGATCATTGGCCTGGACCTTAATAAAATCAATGCAAGAAATGGGTGTTGGTCAACACGATTTGGCCCATCGTGCCCTGAGACATTATAAACTAGATATAAATAATTAGATTAGAATCTTATTGCGGAAATGAACATAAAGATTACAATATTTCCCTACAAAACGAATGTAGAACCCTACTGTTTTACAATCTGAGGTAAAGACATAATCTCTCGTTTAGGCAAATTTGTTAAATTTGAAACTTATACTTATACTTTAAACGAGCTAATATTGTATATATATAATCGGAATCTCGGTAACGGCAGCAAGTATTACCATGATAATATTTAGTATGCAGGGGTGGAAAACTCGATCTAGCTAGAGCTTATCCATAGTAAACTGCGCATTTTAAAGTTTTATATGATCTTTCGTGCGTTGTACAACAATATACTAATAGTTTCGGCTCCAATACGTCAGTCCGATTGACAGTTATCTATATTGTATAATTTGCGGTGTTCGTAAATGATTAAATAATAAATGTAAATTCGGAATGTGGTGTGGTGAGTTCGAATCCCGGTCAGATAAATATTGAAAGCTCGGTTACTCAGGTACTTATTCATTAAATGGGTAAAAAAACAAGCAAGTATTTTATAATAATGGACTTCATTACTATTCATTGGTAATAATAAAAATATATTATGACCTGTGCAGACCGATGGTAAAATATCAACGCCCCTGTGTTTCCATGTGACTTGTGTGTTGTGTGGGTAAGTATAATAAGCAAATGTAGTCATGTACACATGTGTCAAGCTCACCTGAGTCCAGATACAACAAATAGTTACACATGTTTTACACTTCAACTACGACGGTGTTAAGTAACATATTTTGTATTATTTTCATTACGAAATAAATCTCTTAATATACGCAAACTACGAATGTGAGACAGTTTTAAGCACGTGTATAAATATTTCCATATTATTTTCCTTACGAAAAAAATTACTTATTCTATTATCTTTTCCTATAATACCTAATATGAAATAGTTTTTTATGTGGAGCTATTGTAGTATCAAAAATATTATTTATCTAAGTTAGATAACAATGTCAAAGTCTTATCGAAGAAAATGTATTAAAAGTTTTCACTATTTGAAACGGCGCGGTTGCAACTCTACATTTTATTTAATATATTTTCCATCATTCAACTTATTCAAATGAATTTAGTTCAATTAAAAGAAAAAAAAATTCATGAAAATTCCCCAGATAAATTTTATTAGAGATTTCTGCAAAACCTTCCCTTTTGTTGAAATGTACAGTTTTATCCAAAGATTTCAAAACTAAAAATAGGCTAAGACGTACACTTGACAGACGAAATCTTCATACAAGAAAAATTTTCGCCATCTTGGTTTTCACCATACTTCAAATATAAGACATCTTGATTTCATCATCCCTCAAATGTCAAAACGGCCACAAAATCTCCAACAGTGGGGCCATTATACATATTCTAAACATAAACTTTTGTATATCTTTGAAATCACAGACAATAATATAATTGTAGATTGTAGAGTTTACGCGCCAGATCCACAGATTAAAAATATACCATTCGCTCATTCACGCGGCCGCCAGCCCGTAGTCGAGTTTGGCATTTGTTGACTGTAACCGCTACGGATCGTGCGTGTCTTGTGTTTGAATTTATTTAGTGTATTGAAAAAATGGCAAAACTCGCATTAATTGTGCCCATCTTCCTTTTCGCCTGCTTTATAAGACAAGGTAAGTCAAGTTTTATTGTGAACATATCTTTTTTTCTATATTAAAGTTTAGTTTTTTTTTATCCACGAAAACCTGTTTCTACTACGTTGTTGTTGTTTGTACATTACAGTCGACTCTGCAAAATTTTGACCTTTTTTTTTTAATTTCGTTAATTTATTAGAATATTATGCTGATGGAAACTGAAATACAATAGGTACATAAGATATAATATTAATCTAATACTAACGTCATGTATGTGGAAAATCTTGTGAAATACAAAATTTTTGCATATTAATGGAATGTATACCTTTACTTTTTGTTTCTTTAATACATTTTGTTCAGAAAGTAACAACTAAAAATACCAACTTTACTATGAAATTTTTGACTTTGAATTTTGTTTTTTACTTCAAATTAACTTAGATTATTTTATAAGTATATTGTTTATTTTCAAATACGACACAAATTAGCACGAAAGTTTTCCGGTTGTTATGTAATTGCTTACTTTAACCTCGAAGTATGTATCTCGTCAATAAAAACATACCAAAGAGATTACGCAATGGTTGAAGGCGTCTATGGTTTTAAAAACCTACCAAACTAGTTTCGCAACCTGCGAATACTCGCACGGCTAATAACACCTATACATGTTCCATCCTTTGTACCGAACCCAGTTTGCAATCAAAACAATCTATAAGAATTTCACAATGTAGAGTTATAGTAAAGTTGTAAAAGTTTCTTTGACAAAATGTAGAGATTAGAAAATTTAAGAATTGAAGCATATCGAACGTACTATTCATATTTGAATTGAATATATTAATGTAGAGTATCGTAAACTTTTTAATAATTAAAAATTATTACCCCATTGATAATATTTATAAAGTTGGCGACGCTATCGTTTTCATTATGAAGCAATATATTTGTATAGTTTAACGTGAGATATGAAACTTATATGAGGTAGATGTTGCATATTTCATATTATATTAATGGAATACGATACGTATTTCTAAATAATAGAGACATTGCTATGATAAAACAACGGTTACTACGATGATGATATAACTTCTTGATAACAAAACGACGTAAATAAGAATATGTAGAGCAGTGCACTCGTAACTTGTACAAAACTACAAGGTCTGCAAATTGTCGTCGACTTGCATAAATAAGTTGTAATGTCAAAGCAGAAATGTAAATGTTTCAAGAGGATATTACAAGAGTTTCTCGTCGACGAATCTGAATTAAGCAGAGTAAGGGTCAGATCACACCGCGATGAAACGCGACGCTGCATTTTTAAGATAGCTAATGAAAATGTAGCTTTATTCACTACACAAAAAGATGCACGTTTCATTATGTCATCAGTCATACACTGCACAGCGTATGTGCAGTGGTATAGTATCAGACATACGACTGACGACATTCGAAGTCTTACAATAAAACGTGTAGACACACGTAATAATAATAATAATAATAATCTCGAGTAATTAATCAAGTTCAATTTTGAATGGCTGTCTTAAAAATGCAGTGCTATGTTGCATATGTTTTGTTTCGGTGTAAATTGACCCTAAGAGCTCATTTATTAACTTAAATGTCACGAAGTAAATACAAACTAACATTATCATATTATTATAGTATAAAATGTAATTTGTATTATACTTTAGAATGCAAATATTTCTGTACAATATGCATAGATAGTTTGTTAGATGCATAATAAGTGTATCTTAGCTTTATGTTTATCCTACGTGACATTGATATGGTAAATAAATAGCCAGGTATGTTTAGCATGTCATATAAGTAAATATTCTGTTATATAGTAAGTATGTAGTTAGGTACTGGTTACTGGTGGATAGAGAACCTACTTTCTAGTAATGTAGAGTCAGCAATAGTTTTTATATCGTGTGAAGTGGATTTTAACCTGAAAGATAAAATTAATTATAGTCAGATGAGGCGAGTTGGTCTTTTTGTATTGATGGATTCGTAAAAGAAAATTTTACTTATTTCATCTTGAAACAAGTTAAAGTTGTAAATAAAACAGCAACCAAATTACAAATGGCCACTTACTTTTACATGAAGTTTCCAATAGTTAAACTTTACAGTGAGTATTATGTAAGAAGAACAATCATTTCGTTCCAAAAAACAAAAATTCTAGCACATAATGCCGTACGGACGACGACAGGCTAACAGCCGAAATTAATACCGTATCTAAAATCTTAGTATAACTTCAATCTTAGATTCTCAAACGAAAATTGACGTAAATTCCTAGCATCGTTTAAATTTATTGAAATCTTGATCTCAGATAGCTAAAATAAGATTAAGATTGATTATTAATTTCGGACGTTAGTGTACCACATTTTGGTATTATTTCAATGGCAACAAGGTTCAAAAGTATTGCACCAGGTTTGTCGGCGACTGTACCTATTAGTAATTATTTTCTTTATATGATATATTAGGCCACTACTCTCTCGCAATAGAGAAAAATTCACATTTGAATAAATATTCGAACTTCGATTTTTTTAGAACGTAATACATTTTGTGCATTCTTAGAACTTCACAATCGAAATCAAGTGACGTTTACTCGAACTATTTCGAATTTGAAGTTCTGAGAATGTACATATAACTTTTCTCTATTGCATGATAATTTGTGGTTGTGTTTATAATACGCCATTTTATCGTGAGTGACTTATTAGTCACTCACGATAAAATGTGTTAAGCAATTCGTCAATTGGCAAATATTGTAGGTGGACTATGGAGATACCTCGCCACAATTCTAAGTATTGACACTTAGAAAACACTCTTGATACTCGACATTGGTAAATGATAATGTATGTGGACTGTGGAGTGTAAAAATGTGTCATTACAGCATTTTAATCCCCGGAGCTACGCTCGCGTTCTTCTTTTTTTTCATACAAATTCATCAGGCTTCATCTCCTTATAAAAATCATTTCTAGGATGTTTGATGCTTACGTTATAACAATCGACGTGTTTCAGCGCAATCTGTTTAATGTGCTTAGCTTCGTGAGAAATGTTGATGGATTAGTTAGACGGCTTTCTATTACCTTTTTAAAAGTATTTGGATAAGCTTTCCTAGAAAAGATCTAAGTATAATAAATGTCGTCCTTATTTATATGGTCGCGGTCCTTGAAGATTTATTTGATATCTTGCCAAGACTAGTTTAATCATGGCCTTACGGAAGCGTTCCAGATTCCCAAGCTATATATACTTTTGTCCTTGTAACTACAAATAATAAGGCCCTGTTCAGACATAGTAAAAAAAAAACGGATGAGAACCGCAGACTAACTCCGCGGTTTTCAACAGTGCACCGTTCTCTATATTAATGTTAAAAACAAGGGTATTCACCACTTTGATGACGCGTGCGCCTTCACGGGCGTGCGGGGTATGGCTATCAAGACCCAATGCGTAATTTTTATATTAACGAGGCTGTTATTATAATGTGTCTTACTAGAACGTTCATAGTTCACACTAAGCCTCACAGGATACGTGCGGAAACTGCGGGGCTTCCGCGGTGTCTGAACAGGGCCTAAGACTAGAGTTCACAAATATAATTTGATGCATTTTCAAGTATAATTTTATTTTACTAACGTGACGCGACGTAATGTTTATGACTAAGAGCGAGTCCTCATTAGTGTGCTGCGTTGCATTGTCGCAGCTTTGACGCTGCGTCATTTTTCATAGATATTTAATAATATGTATATCTCATTAATACGTTCCGTCGTCGAAGGCTACGATTCACCGGACCGACGGACAGGAGACGAAGAGGGAGGGAGGATGATGCCCTGCGCAATCACTCTCTTGCCTTGCATGCATACAATGCGTTAATCCGTTGCGACGACGCGACGCAATGCAACGCAATAATAGGGACACAGCCTTAGTTATAATAACCTTCTGTCGCGCTAGAAAGAGACAGTAGTATTGAAATCACGAATACATGTAACTTTAATATTATAAGGAAAATTATTTATACATTTTCCTTGAAGAAAATGTTGTTTCAAAAATAACTTTAAATTACAATGTTTGTTTAATGAGTTTACACAAAACACAAGGTATAGTTTCAGATTTACTGAATATTAGCTGCAAAACAAAAGTTAACTTCAATGCATCTTTATATCTATTGTATAAAACTAATTTGTATTTACGACTCGCAAGACGTAACTCGTAACTAAACTAACGGCCCGTTTCAATAACCTACCTATCTATAACTATTTGTTAAAAACGTCGTCATTCAATCATTTGACTGCGCTTTGCGATACAAATTTGACGTTTCTAACAAATAGTTATTGGTAGATAGGTTATTGAAACGGGCCATGAGTCAAACGTTTTCTTTTGCATACATAATCAAACTCTGAAGGTCGATTCTGCTAATTAAATCTTGGAATATTACAATAACGATAAGTTACGATATGGTTTAACCTGCAAAATGGTTTTCACAGTAATAATACACAGGACTTCTTGCACTATTTCCACTTTAATAAGTATTTTACATTAATTTTAATATATTACACGACCGGTTTCGACAAAGTCACCCGATGATAACTTTGTCGAAATCGGTCGTGTGTGAAAAATGAATTTCCACCAAGAACCTACAGTACGACCAATAACATATCAAAATGGTATTCTCATAAACGTCAAAGCAACGTCATACCCGATTTGATTGGTCCAAACCAAAAAAATCAGTTTATAATATCAAGACGATTCATTTATATACTCAGATTAATAACCTTTAACAAAAGTAAAATTTAAATGTGAGTTCATTATGAGAATTGGGTTTCAATATATGCAATAAATGCTATAGCCGCCTGCGAAGTTCAAGTAGGTGATTCGATATCGCTTGCTTAGTTAGAGCTGGATGGAACTGTTTGAACAAGTGTGACGGGACGGACATTACATTTTTCCACGAAAAAGATTTATTAATAATAATCGGCACACATTTCGATCGCAACTGTTTCGTAAGACTTTCGACATAAACATCAAAAACCGGTGCTATTATATAATGTCGGTTTCAATTTTGGTTATGTCATTATTATCGTATTAGGCATATGGAGCATTAGAATTTTCTAGAAACTATTTCTCGTGATTCAATCGCTTGTAAATCTGGTCTTCATGAAAAAATATTTTTTTCAAGTTTGGTTAGGGCAATGCAGGCTGATCGCCTGATTACCTGACAAGAATGCGACGGATGGGCATGTAAAACGCCGGTCCTGCGCCTGATCTCTCGCCAGTCGTGTCCTACTGGGTTACGATAGTTAAGGAAGAGAGAGTGCTCTTGTGTATTGCCCACACTTTGCCACCAAAACCGCGGTAACGCTGCACTGCTGCCCTTCTCCGGATGTAGTTCTCTTAGTCGCCACTTACGGTACCCACGGATCTAGATGGTATATGTGTTCTTGCTATTCCCATGTCTTCAGGCGGAAACGACCAACAACGAATCGCTTGTATGTCCTCTTGAATCATGACAGTTAGATAGTAAAACAATGGGAAAAAACCTTGGAAAAACGAAAAGTGACATATGCTAGGCCATTGTTATTGTTAACTCAAGTTATTTAAATAACATGATTTTACCATACGAAATATATACGTGGTATAGAAGGATAAATACGTATAGTACAGGTAAAAGACTCTAAGCTAGTCAAAGCCCAAATGTTCTAAGCCCTAATTAAGAAACAAAGACCCCTAGAATTTAATACAAACTCAGCTCTACATGGATTTACAAAGAATTCTTTTTTTACCTGATTACGGCGAAGCCAAAAGAAACGGTGATGATTTTGGCAGTCTATGTATGTATGTATGTATGTTCTGCCGTAGAGCCTAAACTACTGGCCTGATTTTAATAAATGAGGTGTCAATAGATTCATAATAATAGCCCGGGTAACATAGGCTATATTATTTACGTAGTCGGGTTATAGTTTTTTATAAAAATTGTAGTTATTTTCTACCGGGTCTATTACCTAAAAAAAACGAGCGAGCCTTACAGTAGTCGCATATGATGTGTAACATTTTATGAAAATATTAAAACAAAACACAATGCTTAGAACGATTTTCTAATATGATACAAAAATACGGAAACTTTTCCATGAAGCAGTGACAGAAATCAACGTCAAACTTTAAAAAAGCTAAATACTGAAATATTTTATTCGAATCTGACGGCCGACTATACCACCGCGCGCTCATTCATCAAATCAAATACGCGCGCTTCCAAGACATCCTGTTACACACTTCCTTTCCATTTCAAGAAATCACTCCCACAAATTGCTAGAATACGAGAGGAAAGATGTTACACTTCAAAAATGTTTTCGTAATATAGGGACTTGCCTCGCTAGACTTAATAACATATTCTTAATAAGTACAAACGATTGTGTAAGACATTTTTACTATGGCTATCGCAACGCCGCTTTCACTTTTAAATGGCGTGACACACATTAGGGCCATGTACTTATAGCTTTCCAGTCGCTATTTCACTTTTTAACACCTGACCAACCAACCATAGACAGATTAGACCAGTGTTTCCCAAACATTGATCTGCTATGGCCCGATAATTTTCACACTGTCCGTCTTTAATCCATTTTATACTTTTAAACCCAAACTGGTTCCATTAGGTAAAATAATACACATAATTTATCAATATTAGTAAAAACGTTTCATTAATACTAGATACATATTTTGGTTCGCCTATTTAGTCACTGAATATTTACGATGCATGCAGTAGGCATTGTTTTTTAAACAAGGAGGGATGTTGAGAGGAATGTTGGGATCCGGTATTTTATTTTGATAGCACGGTACCATAAGTAATCATCATATGTAACTTAAAATTTTTAATTTACTTTCAATGAATGAAGCGTCTTGATATCATAAACTGATTTTGGAGTTTGGATCAATCAGAACGCGTTTGACTTTGGTTTAAAGTTTATAAGAATACCATTTTTCTGTTTTAACATATAGAGACTGCATCGACACTATATTATTGTAAGATTTAATTAGCAGAATCAACACACGGGTCGCATGCCGGCAGTTGGAAAACATTGGATTAGACTATGAATGTTAAAGTGCCGAGTGCGTATGTAAACAATAATATTTTTATATAGGATGTTACTACGAACACAAACTTGTATGTAAGACTATAACATTAAAAAAAAACTGAGTACTCTACATATTATTATCGACGATACGCGTGAAACATAATAATATATATACCTGTTTATTTGCAAGTTAAAGACATAAGTACAGTGACGTGCAGAATGTAAAAGTTCGTCTAGTACTTAATCGTACCTTAATCGAGTTCGTGCATGCGACTGTACATTTTTACGAACCTACTCGCAACTACGTTGTAAGCGTCACATATAGCCGTTCCGGCCTAGTGGTTAACTAAAACAGACCTACGTTACGTCAACGTACACGAATACACGTGATGGCACCGTAAAAATATCCATACCAGCAAACATAAATATGGCAAAATGACATCACACGACCGGTGAAGCTGAACATCTGAACAACATTACAGGGGGCCTAGCAGGAACATATGGCGGCGTCGTAAACGTAACGTTAACGAATGAAATTGGTGGGCACTGTCGTAATTTTGACAGATTTTCATACAATTCCTTTTTTATGAATTTCATACATGTCCCAAACAACCCCAAAAGTGTGGCAGTTTAAGTGTGGACACTTATTGCCTCGGCACGCCTCGTCTATATTAAATAGGGCTATTACAGAGTTAAAATTACGGGTCTATGCCATCGACACAGACTTTTCGACTTTGAATAACAATATTAGAGAGAACTAACTCTTAAAAATACGCAAATGATATTTCTAATTGAGTGTTAATTTTCAAAAAATTAAATTATTTAGAACAAAAACTATGTATAACGTGTTAATTGTAATTTAGTTTAAGCGGTTTGTTACGAAATTTAATTGTTTTCAATTTTAAGCGTGATACAATTAAAACTAAATTTCACAAAGGCGATAATTCAATTTTTGCATTCAATATTATTCTCATTCTTAAGATACTTTTGAAAGTCATTATGCTAAACCTTTACAATATCGGTAGCATTTGTTTTAGTTTTTAGCAACGCCTAAAGCATTAGACGTATGAGTGTGTCCCTTGATATTTGATAAACAATTATAATATCAATGTTGGTATAATGTCCTCATGTAACTACAAAGGCTGATTCATACAACGTTCAATTATCATTTTCAAGGTTATTATGCAAAAAACGCACTTAACACACACACAAAATAACACAATAATATAACTATTTAAATATTTCTCATAAGAATAATAAATATTACTAAAGGATAATCCTGAGAATGAGAGAATCATAATAAAAAAAAAGATTATTATTTTAATAATAATTGTTATTTTCTATTTTTTTATTTTAAAGTACAGTTTGCAGTGTGCACTGTCCAGACAATGATTTAAACTGAAATACCCCTTATAACTAATCTTTATTACTTTTGAAGATGTTATACCCATATTTTTTCGAAGTAGGTACGTACCTATTTATTTATTACGGAGAGAACGTCGCCGCTCACGGCCGCCCGCGGCCACGGGACGTATCCATTTTCTAAAGCGATAATATGTTTTATTGCAATAAAGTTTAAAATTATATGACATTTATGGTGCTGGCCGCTCCGCTGCCGCTGATTTAAGCCTTACCGAGACTATTAGTGCGACTTCGCTGTCTGTCTGTCACCAGGCTTTATCTCCTTAACCACACCATAAAAAAGCAATCCTTAAAGTACAAACCTCTGTGTTTTCTTGATGTTATTGTTACGTGAATGGTTTATTTTTATTTTTATTTAATTATTATATCTATTATTTTAATTTGTTAATAAATATAAATAAGTATTATAGTAATAGCACTTAACACTTAGATTTTAAATACCTTACGGCGAGCAATATTTCTCAATGTAGAAACGCTATGGTTATCCCTAATGTTAATATCATTTACCTTATCTACCCCATACGATATATTGAGAATAATACAAATCGTTATCAATTCAATTATTTTATCATTCGTATCTCTGTCTGCCCGCATCTTATGAATGGTATTCAATAAAAAACAACCCCGACCATTGAAGGTTGAATAGAAAATTAAATATTGAATAAATCAATTACTATCTTAGGATCTGTATTCAATATAGAAATTAACAACCGAAATACACATACAGAATTCAAATACCAAATAGCCGTCACAGACGTTGAAGTAATATAATCAAATTGACCAAAGTTTTGTAGAAACCGTTTTTTTCTAACCAGCACAAAATAAATGGATATTGGCCGAAAAACAAGCACTTAATCATATGGCGTAAACGATACAGTAATTTTATAATGAATATAGGTTAGGTATACCTAACATAATTTCTATATCGGTTTCATGTTTGCCATTCTTATTCTTCACGATCTTCTAATAAGTGACGAATAGATTATCCGGAAGTTTTGTCGCTGCTTAGTTATACTGAGCGACAGAGACAAAACTTCCGGATAAGCTATTTGTCACTTATTAGTCGATTGTGAAACAGCGACACATTATTTTAAAACATAAATAAGTCATTTAAACTATATACGTACATAGATACCTACAAACTCGTACGAAATATGCTGAATAACATTTAACAAAATACTCAACATAACATTACTGGCATGCAAAAGCTACTTTTCCTTTCGACTGTGACCTACTTCTAACTATCACCGAATCCAGGACAGAACAGCCATAAAAACGCCATTAGGTGCTGCGATAGTTCATTCTTGCAGGGGGATTGTTAATTATGTTAAGGACTTTCGTTCAAAAGACCAATTTATCTTCTTCCGGCCGTTAGTACCCATAATTCTATTGATTGTAAGTGAATTAACAGACATTGTGATTTCAATTTATTTCTAGACGCTTTATCCTTTTTAAGACCGTCTCAGATTTCTCGATCACTTAAAGCCGGCACACACGCTCGAATGTTGTTTTGTCAAAATGGAATAAACTTTGGAAAATTGAATGTGAATGTCAAATATCGCTATTTGCAATCTTTCGTATATTTGTTTGATCTGGATGTCGAGGCAAAAAGTGTCCACACATAAACTGCCCCACTTTTGGGGTTGTTTGTGGCAGACGAGGTTTGACATTTGTCATCTTGATATTTCGACATTTCCTTTCCGCAGTATCAGTCCTCATTTATTTGACAAAATCTTCTCGGTGTGAGTCATGGCATGCGTCAGGGGACCCCTGAACCTCGTGCCAACAGGTCAGGGGCGTAGCGCTAATTGTGTTACGCAGATTAGCCTCATTTCGGGAATGACGGGATTAACATTCGTGTCGCAATCGGCACGTCGTCGGTACTACTACTACGATACTATTGTTACAGTAACTGCAAAAAATACCTGCCTCCGAAACAACGTTATCAAAATGATGACAGCTTTCATTACAGCTTGAAAATGTTAAATCAAAATTATGTAATATCGAGCAAATGTATACTCGTATAATTCACGAATACAAAGAAACATAAACTAGGTTTTGCTTTCTTTTAATAATTGAGGTATTCGTGGACGAACTTATCCTAAAGTCTAAACGGATCGACTGAATTTTAATAACGAAAAATATAAATCTGACATGGCAGATTAATATTTGACATGCATATTTTTCGTTGTACAACCTTTTATACAATTACAGAATAACATTATCTATATAAAATAAAATATATGCTGGTTTTATGTCGCCCCATCGCGTCTGTGAGAAACCTTGTCAGTGCAAAACTTCCTGCTAAAGGCTTCTTTTTATTTTCTTGACCTAAAAAGCTTAACTTGTGTTAATATTTATTTCAAGTAATTTGTATTTAGTTTTAAAAGAATATAGTTTAATTTTTATGATTTTCTTAATCAGCAATATTATCTTTTAAGAGTGTCAACCTTCCTTTACTTTAATTAAATCTATCATTAACTTACATAAAGGGAAGAACCGTGATGATGATGAATGATAATGATTCTTACGTTTCAAGATACTTGAAACACTTTTGGCGCCTAGATTATATATCACCGGCATTCACTGACATTCATCCAATTTTCTTCGAACTCGATGTGAATTCTACCTTCTTTAAAGCATAAATGAACTGCTGTGTGCCTGGTACCAGACGAAGACGAGGCACCAAGTGATTAATGATGAGCCAATTAACCCACTTTAATTGATCTAGGGTCAAGTGCCAAAAAGGGTGACCTACCTACGGTAATGCCTAAGGGCCTAGACGCAATAGTAGGTAATGGTAGGAAAAAGTATACTTAATAGAGAAATTATTGATGGACTTATCTACAGTATATTTCAAAATAAATTACATTAACAATAATTAATCATATTATTTTTTCTTGAACTTGAACTGGGTTAAGAGGAACATACTTTTTGAACGCTATCTTTACCCATAGACTATCTTGCCCCAACTGACACTTTTTAACCCCCGGGCCCCGAGGCAAAACGATGGGTATTATAAGTTTGACGTGGCTGTCTGTTTGTTTATGTGTCTGTCCGTGGCATCGTAGCTACCAAACGGATGAACCGCTATAGATGTAGTTGTTTTGTTTGAAAGCTGACATGATCGAGAGTGTTCTTAGCTATATTTCATCATCATCGGCTCGCTCACTGCTCGACAATTCGGGGGTTACTTGAACTGTTCAATTTTTGTTATTTATGTTTTTAACTTCGCAGGCATTTATGTACGTTCTAACTTAAAATATTATCATTCAAATACTCGTAAACTACGATTTACGGTATTCTATTCTTCAATCTTTGTAAGCGACTAGCGACACACTTTATTCAACTTGTACCTGACCAGTGTATAATAACTCGATAGTTTGCTGGTTGCTTACAACTATTTTATAACGTTACATAACCATTGTCCATCGTCAACCGACTGTGACCAAACAGTAGGCCTTGAATCACGAAAAAATGTATCGAAGGCGAAAAAAAACTACTATGATTTTAACCTTGCGACAGATCACTAAATTGCAGTTTTTGTATGTTTTCCGTGTTCATTCAATGTTGATATTTGAATATTTGTTAAGATTACAATTCTCAAAACAGTTTTATGTTTTTTTATTGCCCTCGTAACGTAAGCTTCCGTCAATTTTTTTTTTCAAAATAAATATTTTTATACGCTTTCTGATAGTCGGTCTACATGATGCCTACCACCGGTACGGGAACTAGCCCGGCGAGAAGAACCGGCGAAAACAACTCGCGCGGGCCATCTTTTATCAAAAAGATGGAAAATTGTTCTTTTAAAAATATAAAAAAGGCATATATAACAATGTTATAACTAAAACTACATAACAAGAGTACAATAATATATGTAATTTTGAAGTAGCCTTGCAGGGGGCCACCTCATTCCCAAGGTGTGCTATCATTCATAAAATAATTAACTTTATAATAGGCTTTAGCACACAAACGTTCTTTAACTACTTTTTTAAATTTATTGATTGAAAAACTTTTAACGCTTTCTGGGATCTTATTGTATTAGCATATACATTGGCCTTTAAACGAATTCTTTACTTTACTAAGTCTAGTCACTGGTACATCATAATCATCATATAACATCTGCTATCTGCTAGTGAAAGTCCCGTGAAAATCGGTCCAGCCGTTTCAGTGACTAGCCGGAACAAACAGACAGACAGACAGACAGACGGGCAGACAAAATATTTTTTTATTGTTAATACCGATATACATTCATATGCATTAAGTAAAAAGCTGCTAATTTGAAATTACAAACAGACACTTAAATTTTATTTATCTGTATGTATAGATTTTTATTGTTGTTATCGCAAAAGTATGCATATTTTTAGCAGCTGCGGTTGTTTTTACAGGACGGATGAGACAGGCGATAACAGATAGAGCAAATGTTACGAGCGTGGTGGTCTAAGTAAATGTTTACATTTCAGTTTTACAATTTGTCATTAATTCCCAATATAAATATCAAAGTAGAGATAAGTACCTACAGTGAAGAAAGTGTCTGTGTGAGTGCGACTTTGTCACTACTAGCCGTGAAGAAGTCAACTACAAATTACTGTATGACATCGAAACAGCGCCCCCAGTGGCAAACGATGGTAACTAATTCGATACCATACAAATTATAGTTAACTTCTTCTAGGCGAGTAGTGACAACATCTCTCAATCAGCACACGTTAAATAGTTTGTAAAGTGAAGCATAGATCTGAAATAATTCGTAAACTAAGCACATTATGCATAGATAATCTTTGGTGATAAAACGCATTCTATAGCTGTTTATTGAATTTCGATAAAATACAATTGATTGTTTCGTATACTCGAGCGATAGCAAGGCGTAGATTATGGATTTGTTAAAACTAGTTAGCTTCAATATGCTTACATTGCAGGCTTAGTCATAGGTAACCAAGGCTAGATTTATTTACTTAATCCTACACTTTATAGTCCAGTCCACCCGTTCAATTTTAATGAAATTGGGTACATAGTTCCGTGTTTATTTTAATTATTAGACAAAATAAATTAATTGTTTATTGTATATACTACTTTATATTCAAGAGTGTATTATCTCCTGAAAATTTGGTTATTGACTGAAAAAACTATCTGTATATTGTTTGGCAATAAAATACTTAGTAGGAACTTTTTGATTCGAAAGATACTGGACCGTGGATCAAACTAGACATTTACATGTAGGTAACATGAATATGACGCGGCAATTATAGCTTTTCCAGATCCTGCGACCTATCAACCAAAAAGTAGGGGGGCAGGACAGAGTTTTAGTGGGTAATAGTCAATTCACACCGAAACGGCAGCGGAGCGGCCAGCAGCATAATTGCTGTTATATAATTTAAAACTTTATCTTCATTTCTATAAAACACAGATTAGCTTGAGACAACCACCGTCACTCACGGCCGCTGATGGTCGCTGAGATGAGAGGCCGCACGACCTTTTCGTTTTCTCAAGATATAATATGTATTATAACAATGAACATAAAGGTTAAAATTCTATGAAAGAGATGCTGCCGCTCTGCTGCCATTTCAGTGTGATTTGATCATTAAACTCAGGAGTCCTCTAACCACGGGAATCCTACAAATAGTTGCGACCTCAGAGCCTTAAAAAAACTCGTGTAGCTGCTCCAAAAACAACTGTTTCCATGAACTTAACATTGTTACCTATTTAAATGGCGAGCATAAGATATTATACCTCTCGAACAAAAGGTAAAAATATACTTTTAGCATGCCAGTGAGATCATTACAAGACAAATTTTAAAACAATAAAATAATTGTTTTTCCGGCTCCACAGTGGCTAATGGAAAACCCGTTTATAATGATTGGCTTTGACGTCACCACATATCAACTACAGGACTATCTTGGGTACTTTTCAGGGTTGGGTAGTAACTACAATACCCTTACGGTAGACTTTATTTTAGGGGGGTGTTCCCCACTCCCCAATCCTGTGAAAAGAGGATGTTTTTTTTTCATTCTAGCCCATCGTTTGGAGTATCGTTGAATAGGTATTTTAAAAAACGCGAGATGCTCCTAGCGGCCGTAATCTCAAATGCTGCTTAAATTTAGGGGCTTAATAAACCGCGGTTTATTAAGTCAGTGTTGTGTGTCTCTGTCTCTGACAAAAGTGACTTGAGTGACACATAAATAGCCTTTGAGTACTCGGCCGTAAAATTCTAACAATATAAACGTGTTTGCGTCTATGTCGAAGACCTTATCAGGTTCTGTGAGAACCTGCAATGGCGTGCTTCTTCACAAGGTTGTCGCTATTGTTCATTCTAGATCACTTTAATGTTACCTATTTAAAGAATACCTAGGTAGTTAGGTAGTTATCTGATGTATTGTCATACCACAATTAGATTCTAGACTTCTGTATTCATGGGTATGCGTGTAGGTTTTGCACGACAAAATAAATTATAAAGCAGATTTCTCTGAAAAGTAAAATATTATGCATTTCAAATAGGACCTTACTAAGGGATATATTATGGGATTTAACTATAAATTTATCCACCGAAATATATGACATCCAATGTAAAGATACCAACGATGTCCAAGATCCAGTGACCACTAATCTAAACACGCTGGGATGATTTGAGTCTGGGACCGTAAACATGTTTAAACTTAAGGATCAAGGACGTACGAAAATCTATAATTCTCAATTTTTTTTGTGATTGTGCATAATCTGATTGTGATTGTGTATAATCTGATTGTGTTTTTGTATAATCTGATTGTGATTGTGTATGTAAAAAACACCTCGAGCGTCGTGGAGACCTAGTAGGTTTTGTAGATCCGATATTATGAAGACAGAAAGGTTATGAGATTTTAGTGGACTTTGGTGCGATGATCGGGTTAGAGCCTTTTGATAGGTACTTAAAAACAGAAAATTACATAAAATCCGTGTTTTTTATCATCAGTTTTCGACAAGCAGGACTAAATAATTTAACCGAACCATATATTATCTTAATTTCAAATCGTCAGTACTTTGAGTTTGAGCTTCTTTGAGGTCTACTTAACATCCCCCATCAATTTTGATGCTTATTTTTTAACTCCACCCAAGTCCCAACTACGTAAATTGATTTTCATACCTTGATTACCAGCAGACACCAGTATTATTATCGCCTCTATTATCGTAATCTGACGCGCTCGTCGAGTTATTTGAAAAATTCCCTCTTGAGTGCAATGTCGAATAAATAAAATACAACAAGCATTTTTGTTCGGACTTTTGTATAAGATTATCTATAACATGGTAGGTAAATATTTTATGTGCAATACTCATAAGCTACTTCTCTTCCAGGCGAAGCTGTCCGCTGCTGGCAATGCTCGTCCGACCTGAACCCCTTCTGCAACGACCCCTTCATCCCGAACCAGCTGGACAACTCCGGCTACATCCGCCTGGAGAACTGCGACGCCAACACCGGCGCCTCCTACCCCTACCTCACATCCTCCAAGTCGGCGTGTAAAAAGCAGAAGAAGTATGGTAAGGCAACAACTAATAGCAATATAATAGCTCCCCACACCGATTTTAGAGGATGTGGCCGGGTTCATTGAAAGCCAGCTACGCAGGAGTTATTTTTAATAGTGCCCAAGTGTGTACGCAGGAGCACTCTCTCTTCTTTTACTCTGACATGTCTGTCTGTGTGTTTGTTTCGGCTAATCTTTAAAACGGTCAGACCGATTTTGACCGCACTTTAAAAAAAGAGGTTCCTTTTCCGATTCCACACAAACGATACAACTTCGTACTAAATATAGCATTAAATATGTAATTTGAGTATCTAAATACGGACGTTACATCAAAATGAACAGTGAAATTAGTGTGTTTGGCACCTTCTGTGATGAGATCATCAAGCATTACGTTCGGCAAGAAGGTTACTCACGTTGCCTTTGTTACTGTAGCGTAAGCACGAACAATTGACAGCAACGTATTCGTAACGTTAACGAATGAGAATTGTATGAAAATCATGACATATACAAATTTCACTCAATAACGTTAAGTAATACGTTGTTGTTAATATATTTTGTTCGTGCTTACCCCACTCTATCGTATTTTGTCGGTAATGATTTTGGCAGTCTGAACTCTAACCCCCTTGCTAATACAAAGATTTACACGATGGATAACATAAACATCGTTGCTGTCTTTGTCTGATAAGTGACTTTTCCAACACATCAGACAAAGGCAGCAACATTGCTTAAGTTATCCGCTGTGTAAATCTTCTTATCAGTAAGGGGATAGAGATCTATATACTGTATGTTTGTTTGTTCCACCGTAGCGCCTTAAGTACTGATCCGATTTTAATGATTGAGGTGTCAATAGATTCGTAATAATAGCCCGGGTGACATAGGCGTAGTCGGGTTATAGTTTTCATAATTAATTAGTCAACAATGATTGCCTACTATAAAAATAGGCAGGCTATACATGCCTTCGAAAATAGAAAATCCTAGTAGGTACTATTATAAATGTGAAAGTTTGTGAGGATGGATGGATGTTTGTTACTCCTTCACGCAAAAACTTCGGAACGGATTTCGATTAAATTTGGTATGGTAGTAAGTAGTTTAGGCTCCGGATTAAAACATAGGCAACTTTTTATCCCGAAAAAGTACAGTGTTCCTTTGGGATACTGTATTTACGCGGGCGGAGCCGCGGGCAACTGTTAGTATCAAATATGCATACAAGAGTAAATTTACTTTCAAATAATAAAATAATACTCGACTGAAAAGTAAAAGAAATGCTTAGCGAGAAAAAATCGCCAATATCAGTTGAAAATCGAGCAAGATATGAGCGGTCTAAGTTTTTAATATATTCTAGCAAAACAAAACTTAGTAGGAACTTTCTATGCAATCGTGTAATATGACGTCATCTTACATATCGGATCTTTCTGTCTAATTGACTACTTTAAACATGCTTTGTGATTTTCAGTGATATCCAAAAACTGATTTTACTATACGGTTTATGAAACAAGATAATTCTATTTAAGCGAATAAAAAAATAAGTGCACATTCCCTGTTGTTAAATCTTAAAGAAAAGTATTTTATACGTATCTAGTTTGGACGTCCATCTCCATCCCTATAAAGCGAAAGGCATAACCAAGTTGATTATCTAACCCCGAAGATACGAACTCTAAGGCGTATTTTCAGGGCTAGATAACCAACTATATTGTCCAGAATCTGGAAGAAATTTCCGAGCACCGAGAATAGAACTCTGGACTAATACAATACAGTTAAAAATCGAACACACGAGTGTCAAGATGTCAGACTTGACATTGGAATTTGACTCGACACTGATGTGTTCGATTTTCAGCTCTATTGTATTAGCGCAGGCTTCTATTTTCAGTAACCTGAATTTTCCCGGGCCCGGTTTCCGGATCATAATAATATTATAACCCCAACCTAAGATTATGAATGATCCCCGGACACAAAACGAGAGTGACGAAATAAGAATTGACCGCCATTTTTTTAAAATTATGTCACGGTTTGTAGAGGCCGGCAAGTAGCAACCAATGCCACTATGAGGTATTAAAAAAAAATTGCGTGTACTGTGTACTGCATATTTATGAGTCATTGTGTGCCGCATACGGAAACGTTTCGTCGACCAATTGTATTCTCTTTAATTACTAGTGTGGGAGTGATTTTTATATAATGTCCTATGTAGGTATTTATATTATGTCCCTAATATATTGACTTAAATATTTAATACCTACCTACTTCTTTAGAGCGTTTTTTTGCAAAAGAACAACGACTAGCCGACGCGCTTGCGCGTTTACCACTAGGATTGTAGGTAACACTCCCAAAATATAATATAACTATTAACTTGTATAATAATATATTAAACGACCTCTGTGGCTCAGTGGTTCAACGCATTGGTGCTCAAAATTTCACATTTAAAATAGTAGTAGGCTGTAGGATACCTTTGGGTAAGGGGAGGCTTACCTTTCAGTCCCAGCCAATTCACAGACGGCTAGCGTGCTTTATTAGACACTAGAATACCACAACTTCGTGCGCGCAAAAGTTAATAATAATAAATAAATAAAAATAAAATTTATTTATTTTCAGACAACATAGTCCATAAATAATACAAGAATATTGCAGAGACCGTACATTTTTCTGTGGTAAAAAGTAGCCCATGCCCGTGGTCTACTCTATATCTGTGCAAAATATCATCAAAATTGATCCAGTAATTTTGGTTTTTATTCAGTACAAACAAACAAACTGTTCCAATTTATAATATAAGCATATATTAGTATAGAAATTATAAGTATTAGATTAAACATTCTCACATTGATAAGAGGCCTGTGCCCCAGCAGTGGAATCGTTACTTGTTGATTGATGACTTTGTAGTCCTGAGTTTACCACGCTATTACGGATTAACAGACTTATCTTGAACAATAGCTATTTATTCACATTAACCAATCAACCATTTTTATTATTTCAGTGAACGGCGGCATGGTCATAACCCGCGGCTGCACATGGAAGAGGTCAGACGACTACAGCACCCAGTGCCCGTTGGCCTCAAACGGGCCCTACGAAGTCACCTCCTTCTGCGAAACCTGCGAGTACGACGGCTGCAACAGCGCGACATCTATCGGCAAAACTGTGGCCCTACTAATCGCGCCTTTGGGCCTTTTGTTATTTAAGTAAATTAGGATAACTCACCTAAGGGACCATGTTTTCTGTTTGACCCACCGGAGCCCGACTATGCCACGTTCGTACCTAGGTGCCTACCATAAATTATTGAACTAGTACGTAAAATTGATGCTCATTTTATGCAGCTACTTATAATTAATATTTTTTTATATAATGTGGTGAAATTATGGTGCTCATTTAATGTAATAATGGTTCCACTTCAAAAATAATACAGAGACAGCCAGCAATAATTTATTGTTATGTTTGTATATTTGTTACTTCCTCATGATAGCATAATGTGGTCCGCTAGGATAAGGTACACTTAATCATATTATATTATATTTATGAATTATTTATAATTTGTTCTTCATTGGGTATTACTTGTATTAATCGAATTATGTCCAAATATTTCTAAAAGTAAACGTGCACTCAAATATCTGTTACTATACTATAATAATAGTAATTAGAAATTAGGCTGCTTGGGCTTATTAATCTGATCTTTATGGGTTCACTTTTAAACAAATTGCATTACAAGTGCTAGTTTCGTAGTGAAAATTCTAATAATAATGAATTAATTAAACTTCCTTACAATGCCTAATAAAACTTATAATATTACATATAAAAATATTTTACTTCTGTTAAAATGTCTAGTGTTTTCTGAGATGTTCTTACTAGATCTGTGTAAATAATGTTCTGATATATAAGTAATTAATATACAATAATATGTTAGATTTAATTTACTACGTAAGTATACATTTTGCAAAATTTAATAGAATATATTTTGCCATCCATATCCATTTAGCCATCCTAATCAATCAAAATTCAAAAGGCTTTATAATTAAAAGAGATATTGAAATTAATAGATACAAGTATCTATTAAATGCACTATGAATATATAAAAATAAAATGAAAATTCTGATATGTCAAGATTATTTAGTGAAAAAGTACAAATGTTGTTATTAAATAAACCTTAAAAAACATTTTCCTGTTTGTTATTTCTAATCATGGCGAATTGTGACCTTGGGGTTTAAAACATAAGGAATAAGGCGAACTTTTTTCAAATGTGTATCTACGAGGAATAATTCCTTTACACTAGTGTCCAAAATCCCATTTTTCCAGCTTTTTCCAAAATGCCAACTATATTTTGAAAAATAAACCATGATTCAATGCAAATGTGCCATCTATTGTCAAGTAGATAATTGACAATTGAAAAGTAACTTTTATAAATATAGCTGGCACCATGGACCAATAAAACTATTGCACTAAGATTTATTGGTACAAGGTGATGTATAATTTGAGATGTATAAAATCGAATCTAAAATACCTACGTAATTTATTATTATCAGTTGTTAAAGACCATAAAGTATATATTTGTATAATCTATGGTCCATAAGTTGGAGTTTCTTTGCGGCGGCCTACGATTACGATTACGGCCTATTTGAAAAACTTTTTTAACCCACCAAACTGGTGAATTGATTGATAAACTATGCTTTGATTATCAAAGAATGTAGGTGAGTGTAGCTTGAGTTACTACAATTTAATTTCTCCTGTGGGATCCGGTACAATAGAATTGAGATACTACTTAGGGGGTTAATAGAATCAGGCGTTACTTTCCGGAAATCCATAGCATACAATTTAATTAATATTATATCTAGCAAAATCCCTCTAAAAATACCCACAACCCACAAGCAACTCTCACTGCATTCCAACACTGCTTAAGTATGTGTGCATTCACAAACAAGATCGTGCAAACACTACCACCACGCAAGCAATAATGTCAGCAAGATCGTGCAAGGTCCTACACCACCACACAGGTTGCAAAACTCGACGCGATTTTTGTCCGAATGGATATAAAAAGAATAATTATTACACAGCAAATTACGAAACTAACTATCACCTATTTTTTCTCAACGGTATTTTTGGACCAACATGACTTCAGTAATTTGAGTTGAAATTTCTTTGAGACCTAGCTATCATCTCATCTGAATCTGTAGCGACGAATTAATTACGAAACATATTTTTAACCCACCAAGTTTACTGATTATTATTATCGTGCCATCAGAATACAGATTTCAGGTTTTCCATACAAAAATTTACAGTTCTCTCAAAAATGTAACTAAGTATTATTAGAATCTTTGGATTGTGACATCTAAATTATGTCCACATAATCATTTAGAAGGCTGGGTTAACTAAAATTAAATAATATTAATAAATTGATTACTTTATTTAATTTACATAACATTTAAGGCACAAAACATGATACAATATGGACGGACTATCAGCCTTGTAGTAACAATATTTGTGCTATTATCTAGAATCTAGATTATAACTAGTACACTTACTAAGTAACATGACTTTATTAAATGCTTTGGTTCAATACAGACGTTCGGGCTATAGCTGCGCGACCTCTCGACCTTTTGTTAGGGTCAGTTCACACCGCGATGATACGCGCCGCTGCATTTTTAAGCTAGCTTTTTAAAATACACGTTCAATATGACATCAGTCATACACTGCATAGGCGCTGTGCAGCGAGCTGCAACCTTACATTCAAACTCTTACAATAAATTGTGTTTCTTCTTATGTAATGAATAAAGATCAAATTTAAACAGCTATCTTATAAATGCAGCGTATCGTTTCGTTTCGTGTGAATTGACCGTTATCGAGAGCGTTACACGTTACACGAGCGTTTATCATATATGGGTATATAGAGTCTCTTTATACCTGTATTATACTAGCTATTGTATACTTTAAAGTTTAACCCTACGCTTTATACTATTAAGATTCGCTAGATGGCGCTGTTTTTTTTTCTAATATATTGGTTTATTCTTCAATATTACATCTCTCTTATGCCCGGTTTCTGAAAATTTTACATAAACTCAATATTAACGAAGTTTAACTTGCGCAAATCCATCTAGTGGTCACTAGATGAATCTTTTTCAAATTCGAGGACAAAGTAATTTTGTTTTGCTATTTGAATTCGGCAATAAAACTATTTTTATAAAAAAACATTTGTTACTTACGGAGTGAAATGGAATTTAAAACTATTGTAACTAATAAAAATAATCATTTTCTGTAAAAAAAATAATTCCTTTCTGTATCAGCGCCATCTATCATTAGCGTCATGTTAATTACGAGTTAAGGAATCGATAAACGATAACTTAAACTTAGTTTACATATTGTCACTTTTTTGTTCAGAAACCCTTTATCGCAACAAGAGCGCTAATGAACAGATAAACTACTGACTTATTCATCTTAGAAACCGGGCACTAGTGATTTTTGTAGAAGAACAACAATATTTTGGAAACCGATTGTTTCGCAGAAGGATATGTATTTTACCCTAAACCTAGAATCTTATATATTATTTATAGTGTAGTCATATTTCATTGTTAAATCATAAATGTTTATTTCAGGAACTGGACTTTCAGTTTACAATTTTCAAAGCAAATTTATGTAATGTATGTATGTATGTAATGTAATAATGTATGTAGCTATTTTTTATATAGCATATAATAGCATAATAAAATGTTGACTATTGTTATACTGTATAAAACATAATAATAGATTAGTCAGATCTACTAAATTAATTATTAAAAAACAATCATAACATAATTCAACCAATTATTTGTGATAAGCAGCCATCTATAACTTATACTATGTACACCAACATTATAAAGTACATATTTTTTTAAACAAATTGCAGTGTTAGTTACAGTTCAGATCATAATGTTGGTAGTAAGAAAGAATTTACAACTTAAGGAAAGAGTTGTATATAGATATGTATGGAAATATGAGGGAAATATATTATACAAATGGCAAAAATAATAAATGCTTTCTGTGATTTATCGCATACAATTGCTTCCCAGAAATTGTTTCTTACTAGTGACACTATGGAATGGTGCAATAGGACAGAATGTATATTTTTTTAAATCTTCAGATTTTAATCCTGGCTAGAAGGAAATTGAGTTATCAAAAATCCAATGATGCAGTTTTAGTTTGTTTAGTTAAAATCGGACTTGACACTTCTTTAGCAAATATCGTTATTCCTTATTATTTTAGACCTTTCTTTTCTTCTCTTAACCAATTTAGCTAGTGAATTTTGACCAATTCATCTCTTTTTTCTTTTTAATACATAATCGTTTTAAAATGTAGATATGCTATTTAATTGAATTGTTTTTTATGTAATATGTAGTTTTATCTGCATCATTAGATTTTTGATAACTTAATTTCCCTAACAGGAATCAGGATTTGAATTTGTAGATTTTGAAGAACATTAATCCTGTACTATGCACCATTGGATAGTGTCCCTAGCAAGAAACAATTCCTGAGATAAAAATTGTATGCAAGAAAATGAAGGAAAGAGTTTATTTTATGAATTTTTATATTTACTTACTTTTCTTAAAAATATAAACTAGTTTATCAGAATACAACACTTTAAGTATGCCATAATATATCATTACTTCCAATAAATTATTCCTTACTAGCAATCAGTAACGTAGTGAGCCTTAGGGGGGGGGGGGGGGGGGGGGGGCCGTTATCAAAAAAATTTGGGCAAGAATGAAGAGTAAAAATTTGCCAAGAAATTTTAAAGAGTAAATAGAATTGATACGGCTGATATAGTGGTAGCTATGCTTCTGCTATCAACTCTATCAAATGGTGCAATAATACAGATCATGATTTTTTTTCAACCTTTTTTTATCTTTTACCTATCATTAACTTTTTTCTCCCATGGTTTCAAGATATTTTGTCACACAATAAAATAATGTAATAAAATATTACATTAAAAGAGATTTTATTTTACAAAAATATAAAAATTAAAACATTTTAAAGATTACAGCTGCCAATGATAATAAAGCAGTAGTCAAAAAAGACATTGGTGTAGTAAGTACGGAGGAGTTGCAGCCATCTTTGCTGTTACAGGTACAGTATTCTACGAAAATATTATATGTTCCGGTTCTCATCAGACAGAAACGCTCGTCACCTTGGATTCCCACTTCGCCGAGATATGCACAGTCTCTAAAGTAACGCCACTCACCATTTACTGAAAAAAAAAAAAAGATAAAATTCTTGCTTGCTTATATTAGATACTTAAAAGTTAAAGCTACTCTGTCTGTCTATTACACAATCACACCTTTACCACTAAATAGATTTGCAGGGATAAATAAGACATAGGCAAAATAAAATATTTTAGAGAAATTAATAGATTTCTATACAAACAAAGTAACAGGCTACATCTAGTCACCTGATGTGTATTTTGAAAAGCTGACAATTAAAGCAAAAATATTTAATTTAAGTAATCACCATGTCCATGAAACACATTTCAGTACCGGATAATAAAAACAAAATGAATATAAATTATAATAATATCAATAACGCCTACAGAAAAAAGGAAGTTAATTTCTGATATCTGCCTCTTATCAGTTTGGTTTGATGAAAACATTTGTATTAACAACTTTTAACCAAAATGCAAAATTTATAAGGACAGATAAACACACCGGCATATTTAGCGGAACACAAAAAAAAGGTCCATAATTAAAATCTACTTACTACACATCTTTTGTTATTTAAAGTTTCATTTGTTTTACTTAAAATGAGATCACATTAAGAACAAGTAAAGGCTATTTGTGAAAAATGGTACACTTTTGAACTTTTCATGTAACCGGGAAAAGTGAAAATGAATATTAAAATAACAATTAATTAAATTAGAAAAATGGTGATTAATATCGCGTATTTCCTCCACATGCTCTTATTAAAGTCTCTAGCCGTCTAGGCATACTGAGAATGATGTTATCGATGGTCTCCTGGGATAGTCTCCGCCATTCCTCAACTACGGCGATTCACAGTTCACCCACGTTGGCAGGAGCTGGAATTCTGGACTTAACTTTTCTTTTCAGCAAGTCCCAAACGTGCTCTATTGGGTTCATATCCGGTGATCTCACCGGCCACTCCATAACAGTGATATTCATATCATTAAGATAAGCTTGAGTTACCCGAGCGGTATGCGGCCGAGCATTATCCTGCATAAAAACAAAATCGTCACCGATATATGGGGCAAAAGGTACAACATTTTCTTCTAAAACTTCTCTGATATCTAGCGGTCTGCAGTCAGACTCCCTCTGTCAATCACTACCAAGTCTGTACGAGTTCCCAAACAAATGCCCGCCCAAACCATTATTGATCCACCACCGTATGCAACTGCAGTTTCAAAATTTGTCTGAATGTATCGTTCTCCATTGTGTCTGTATATTCTTTGCATGCCGTCAATTTGATTTAAGAGAATTCTGCACTCATCACTAAACAATACCTTACTCCATTGGTCCGCGTTCCAAAGTCGATGTTCCTGAGCAAAAGATAACCTGTTTCTACGATGATTTACCTCGAGCCTTGGAGCCTTGGCGGGCACAAATGAACCCAAACCAGCTTCTTTGAACCTTCTTCGTACCGTACGCTCACTTACGCTTACACCCCGCACTACTTCTAACTCATGTCGGGCTTGGACGGCCGTCAAATGGGGGTTCCTACGTACACGAAGCCGAATGAAACGATCATCCCTACTCGAAGTGCGTCTTTTTCTGCCTTGTCCTGCTCTTCTCACATAAGTACCGGTCTCCCTGAACCGTTGGATACTGCGATGGATCGTTGAAACTGGTCGACGAAGATCTCTGGATATCACTCTGTAGGTTTGACCATTTCTTCGCATTTCGAGTGCCCTGGCAATCTCCGTTGGGGCTAAGTCAGGCATAATTCAGTCCTCAACTCCAAAAAGGTACGCGATTAAAAAAAAACTAACAAAAAACAGTATTTCAATGAAATTTTAAATCAAACTCAGAAGGAAGAAATACTCGAAGTTCGCTCCAGATAAGGTGTATTTGAATCAAATTAAAACAATTGCATAAAATGTGATGTTCAGTTGTTTTCTTTGAAAATATTTCTTTTTAAATTAAATGACGTATAAACCAGCCAGCAACCTTATATGATACTGATATCAAACCTTTATTTTATGTTCCGCTAAATATGCCGGTGTGTGTATTTATATACCTCCAATTATAAAAAAAATATAACACAGACTGTTTATGTCCCCACTGCTAAGAATCAGACATCCTCAATGAAAGGAAGATGTATAATCATAATCTTGTAATAGTATGTAAAATGTTGCTTTAGTAACTTTAATAAGAAAATTACCTTTTTGTCTTATTTTCCGGCACATACTCGGTCTCAAGCCCGGCAGATGCGACAAACCTTTCTCTTGGTTACAATCCGTTATGGGAACAGTGCTATTGTCGAACGGATCAGCGCACTTCGGGTCATTATTAGATCTGCAGTTCCAGCACTTGATAGTTAATACTGAAAAGATTATAAAAAAAAATATTATTCATAAACATTGGGCGTGCCCCCCAGCACCCAAAAGTTTAACCTACCGTTAGTAACGAAACACATGAACACGACAGAACATAACAACAGTTTAATTGGTGTGGATGCCATTATTTATAGTAGTTTCATTCAAAAATCAAAATAAAAGATTATTATAAACTACTTGTAGAATAGCTCTCAAAAGTTCAAAACAGAGTGAACAAGTGAAATAAAGTTTTGAATTTTGACACTTTGAAGTTTGACAGCAAAACATTTTCAAAGGAGGATGGGTTTTCTGATCTGCCTACTCAATACACACAAGCCGTTACTGTGTCATAGTCATTACAAGGTCATTCATTCATTAGAGAGATCTCTTTTTGTACCTACTTTATTTCTTGGTATAGCCATAAAAGTCTAGGTCGTGGGGTTTTTTGTGTAGTCACCTTAAACAAAAAAAACAGTTTTTATTTCCCTTCGATAGAGCATACTTTACATATATTTTGGACAAGAGAGCGTCAAAAAGTTACCTATTAATATCATAATGTGGTGCTCCCCATGATAAAAAAAATTTTTTGATGTTTCGACATGAAAAGGCCAAAATTGGCATGATTGCTGTTTTATTATACAATTTGTATAGTGTTACTATTAAGGAACAAATTCTGGAAAGTTATAATAATACCTAATTTGGCAAACTTAGGGGTATGAATGTGTTAATTTAATAAATTGCTTCATGTCAGATTTTAAATAAATATATGGCAATAATTGGTATATTGTCATATTTTCATAACAGGAGAGACTTTGAGTCTCTTTAGCAGGGCAGCCAGCAAATAAAACGCGGCTATACGGTATAATATCTTAGTTATACGAAATTTGATGGCATTATACATAATATTTACATTATATATACGTCATAGGAATGGTTATGTAAAAATCAATTTTTCTTCATTGATTAATAAAACTAACATACTTATAACCTGTACTTAACGTTGCTGTTTGATTTATTACTCTTTTCCTCTGACAGTATCAGTGCCGGATTTACACATCTGCCCACTAAACCTCCTTTTCCAAAATATAACGTTTATCCATCTTCAGTTTTGAAAGACATTTCATTTGTTTCTTAGCTTTTAACATGTAGCACATTATATTTCTGTTAAAAAGTAAGCGTGCGAGAATTGTTTTTACCAATTGTATTGACTTAAATTTTTAACAAATACATAATATCTGAAAAGTTGTATACTTTATAAAAATCAACAGTGCTAAATAGAGAATAGATTATTAATATAATAATATATAATAATATTTTGTACGTTGACACCGAGCGAGCGAGCAAAAATATATTTTTTCTTTTTTGAGGTTTCAATTGGATAAACCCCGATGGACAGCAATAAATAACCGCGCTAACCAAAAGAAACTGCCGCCGCTCGCTGCTCTTATGTAAAAATATTTACTTTAAATTGTATTCAAACTTCGCGCGTGGGGCGCGGACAGTACGTGTTTAGTATTAGTTTATTAAATATAGTGTGTTAGTCTATAAAGTATTTAAAATATGGGCCTATGCAGCCTTAAATAAACGGAATTTAATTTAATTTAAAATATTAAAACGTTTTTAGAATATTTCTGAGATCCATGATCGCAAAGGTATAATTATATTATATATAATTATATTTGTATAAGACAAAAAAAACAAATTTGGAGACTGTATTTGTATAAGACAAAAAAAACAAATTTGGAGGCTTCAGCCTACCTAGCCATTTTGTAAATCCGCACCTGGACATAACAAGCTGTCACAATATGGAGCTATACCCATACGTGACACGACACTCCTCTGCATCATGGTTGCCAAGTTGGCAATACATTATCTTCATCTCTGTTCATCCCATATAGAGTGAGCGGCCAATTTTGAGAAAAGCAAGAGGTGAACTCACATTTCATTACATGCCGTAGTGGCGTAGCTAGGGATTTTGTCTAGGGGGGGCAGCCGTCCATCCAACTGAACTAACCAGAGTAATTTAACGAGAGATCATAAATGACGCCTAGTAATAAATAATAATGCTTTGTTTTTTAAATAGAATGGTTTATATGATATTTTTGTTTATCTTCACGTGTTACACAAAAACCCCATAAATTAATTCAATTAAGTGGTCAATGGAGAAAATAATGAACAAGAAATGCCCCTTCTATTGACATATTGCTTTTTCGTACTGAGTATCTAGACCAGCGTTCATACATTTTAGCCCATCTTCCTTTAGTTCTTTATCTTCTTTTGTACCTATATAAAAATTAACTATTTTGCCAAGCAAATAATGGCAGCATTCTGTCTATGTGGTAAAACCTCAAGAACGACTCTATTAGCTTCTGACAAAAAAAAAATTTCTGTAATATGTATGTTATTTAATTATTTATGTTGTATGCATAAATCGATAAAAAATTGTATGAAACTGTAACGGCACTGATTAAAATGGTGCCATTTTTATACTGGTAGCACTAAATTATGGGCGTGTCAAAAATTAAAAAACTATATTTGTCAAGCGGGCTTTGGTCTTCGGTTTAAACTGTTTACGTTTATTTGTAAATTGTAATCCTTAAATTACTTTATAGTTATATACACTTTGAAAACCATGTTATATAAAATCTTGATCGTCTTGGTTTTTTGTTCTATACGATCAGGTTAACACATTTTCATTCATATAATGAGTGCAGTGCTTGTTTTCACCCACAATATTTAATAAGTTTATATGTGTTTCTATTTCAGCCTTTTGTGTACGGTGCTATCAATGTGCATCCTCGGAGAACATAAAAGATGATACATGTGGGGCCTACAAGAAATTCGATACGGAAAGCCATATAGCTGTTGAGTGTAATAGTGACGAATCTCACATGCCAGGATCCTTCTGCATGAAAGTTACCCAACAAGGGCCAAAAGGTTTTATATGTAAGTGTTATTCTATGGTTGTTCATCCTTTTGTCTAGTAGCAAAAGTGCAGAACAAATAAATGCTGCAAATTGAAATGTTGCATGCATAAGGTTCTCCAGAATCAGACCAGATGCAGTGGTTTTATTAGGTAACTAGACGTGTCCCGCGACTTCGTGTGCGCAAAAGGAAATCCTGCAGGAACCTTACAGTAATTTTGTCACGATAAAAAGTAGCCCTCATGTTCTACATGTTCACACTATATCTCTGCCAAATTTCATCAAAATTGATCCAGTAGTTTTGGAGCCTATTCAATGCAAACAAACAAATCATTCCTACTTATAATATAATATTTTTAACATGGTATCCCACTTACTTATAAAAAGATCATCACAATGGATAATCTATAGGTCTACAATGTTTTGTCCTTATCTGATATGTTGGAATGTCGCTTGACAGACTAGGACAAAACATTGTATAGCTTATTATTTTTATTAGGAAAGTGGTACAGGTATAGATTAAACATGATTGTAACCATTTTTCAGGGGACGGTAGATGGAGACAAGTAATCAGGCGATGCGCGTCTGTTGCTGAAACTGGTGTCACCGGAGTTTGCAATTGGGGAGTCTATGATAACGGAGTTTATTGGGAAGAATGCTACTGCTCCTCTGATGAATGTAATTCTTCCTCCACCTTAACTACTTCAGCATTATTAATCTTGAGTACTATAGCTGTTAGTCTGTATTTCCGTAGCTTGTGATTTAGATACGACTTTTTTGTTTAGATTTTATAATTTTGTATGGTGATAAGCACTTGAATCTCATAATGATGTGGGTCATAAGAGAGTTCTTTTTTAAATGGCAGCTGTAATTTAGAATACTTTTTATATAATTTTGACAACCCTTGAACATTTCTAAAAAAATGTTAATCCAACTCTATAAATGAGCAGTTAAATCACTCATATTGTTATATTTAAAGTATATTATATAAATATGTATTGTTTATTAATTATATTAATGAGAAAATGAAAAAATACAAAAAAGGCTTTAATTTTTTTTTTAAAGTTTACTAGTTTTAAATAATAAGTGCCTTAAAATGTAATGTGAAAGTATCTGTCCAAGTGATTTTGTCCGTCCAGTCAAGGTTGAGTATAATTCAACTACATATAGGTAAATATAATTTAGTTGTCACGTCTACACATAGATAGTTATGTTTGTGTGTATCACACACACACTGTCACTTTCGCCCGCGTATAATATTTTGAGTATGAAAGAGACAAATATTTTTTTGTTTTTGCTCAGCTTAGAGATTTATTTACAAATACAGCGTGATAAATTTTTTTTTAATTTGTCAGGTAATGAAGCTTTGCATAGAAAATGTCTTCTGAAAAATTGGTTCTGGCCAAATATTGACAGGACAAAACATTTATCAACTGTATAGTGAAATTGCATGACAGTACGTTGGGAACGTAGCATAGCGTTTTTTAATAGTCGCGACAGAAAAAACTGCACTGTAAATGGAACTCTAAGTTAATGCAATAGAGCTGAAAATCATGTAGATTTGTTAAATCTAGTGGTGCGAGCGTGAACATGCCAACATAATTAAATTTACCTATACCTACTGCTAACAACTCACAATGCAATAGCAAGTCAATAGGTGGCTTAAACATAAAAAAGAAGTGTCATAATAAAATTGTTACACAAGTATTTTGACTTATCTTTCTAAACAAATGTGTTATGCTTTAGTGTATAATATGACAAAAAACAGTTTTTAAATATCTGGAAAATTTTTAAAAGAATCTACTGTATAAATTTATTTGTATGTAGTTACATAATTCTGTAATTAAATGGAATTATTACATAAATTATTGCTACTTAATATATATGTGACTTAAGTAACACAGATTACTTAACAAATAACAAGTAAGTACCTCAAAACACTATACCTAAGTGTATTTATTTTGTACATTGTTTTGTATTTTATTCATACTGCAACTCATTACTTTTGTAACAATAAATGAAATCGGAAAATAAAAATATTTTTTATTAATCATAATTTATGCAACCTGACAACCTTTTCGCTTTGTGATTCTAATCAAAATTTTAGAGAAGCCTGTATAGTCGATGGGTATTTAAGAGTCAATATGGAATAGTCTTTTATAATATACCGGTAGGTATTATTGTTTTTTGTTAGACCGTTACTGTACAATGATAGTAGACACATTTATATATACTATACTAATATTACAAAGAGGAAAGATTTGATTGTTTGTTTGTTTGCATTGAATAGGCTCTGGAACTGCTGGACCGATTTCGATGAAATTTTGGAGTAGCCCATGGGCAAGGTCAAGCTATTTTTTATCGCGGCAAAATCTAGGGTTCCCCTGAATAGGACATGTGTTTCTTTTGAATACTGGAAAAAATTAAGTGGTTTAATTTTCAAACACAAAGTTGCGATCAAAAGTTCTACTTCGTCCAAAAGACAAAACTTACTCTTGAATGTATTTTGTTTTGTTTCCCAGGATCAGACACTTTCGAGTTTACACCAATATTAATGAATGAATTATTAGCATCTTCGTAATAATTGGGATGGATGGACCTAAAGTTCTAACTATGTTACACTGAAAGGAACAAAGACTCCTTGTGTGTTGTATTTAGATGGTGTGTTCTAAATAGTGACACATAATTCACTATGTTCCTAAATATTATAGTTTTTTTAAAGTACGATGAGAAAACGAGCAGATGGGTCGCCTTATGATTAGCGTTTATACTGTTACTAGATATTCTACAGAAACCATACATTTTGCTGCCATATGCAAGCACCCTATGTATTATGTGCCCTTCCCCGTGGTCTACTCTGTCTCTGTTAAATTTCATCAAAATCGTCTAGGAGTTTCGGAGCCTATTCAATGCATGCAAACCACCAAATTTTGCTCTTAATTTTAGTAGAATGCATGGAGAATAGAGGTAAGGAGGACCACTCTCTAAGGCAGAAAAGCTAAAAAGTGTCCGACAAAAGTAATTAAATAATAGTTCCAAAACTGGCCATAATGGCGCTAGAGTGGCAAGGGTGTGTGCTATGAAGTTAGAATTTTTGATGACTATGACTAGTTTTTAGTAGATAATTCAGTAAATCATGAATATTCTAATTATTCGTATAGTCGAAAATATTTTTATATATAAAACCGAAGAAGATCCCAAGATTTAATTATCCGTTTAAATTTTGCCGCTTTATACCCTTGCGTCTGTAGCGCCGTCTATTTAACGCTATTTTACGGACACTTTTTATGTATGGAAATGGTACTCCTTTCCTCTATTCTCCATGAGTAGAATGTAGGCGAAGGGTAATAATTATTTATTTAATTCAAAATCAAACTTTTTAATATGTAACTATTTTGTAAAACGTAAATTACAGTTTAAAACTGTTTTTTTTCTATATTTAGCTTTCCCACTTTTTCACCGTAAGACCAGCCATGCTTCGGCACCAAGGCTTAACCCCAAACCTCTTGGCCCTTAGGCCTCCGGTACTCCACTCACTCAGCGAAACACAACGCAGACGTTATGACATTATCTCTGAGGTCACGGTATCTCTTCAGTCGCCAGCTCATTCGTGCTAAAGCACGGTAATAAGGTAAGGAAAATAATAAACCCTACTTGCCTACGTTTAACTAATGAGTTTAACTTTTAATCGTAATAATAATTACCCTTTAAAACTTCTTATACGAATCGTGATGGACATGATGGTAAATATATTACTATAGGCTACATGACAATTATTTTATTGCACAAATGAACAGTACTATTAAATATGAGTTTCTTCTCACAAGAGACAGTATATCAAAAGTAAATATTTTCAAGGGTACAGGGATTTGTTTACAAAATTTCCCAAGTCTCGTGAAAACGGTCCATACTAAAGTATTACCTAGCTGTGACGTCACGCCTAGGTTAAGGTGTATGAAGTATACGGCCGCAGGAACATATTTGTAAATATCTCCGATATTTGTGTATACTACTAAACATTCATTATGGTAAGTTCATACTTACCATAATTAATGTTTAGTAGTTATGATGTAAGTAAACTAATGATGTAGGTTTTGTTTACTAATTTAGCAAACAATATATATTTTTTTGTACTTTTTAGATGTATCTAATTACTAAAGTACACATAAAATAATATATTTTTTTACATTTACCAAGTGTTAATGCCTCAATATACCTATCTAAGTATATTAATGAAACTAAATAGTTTAGATGTAGTCATCATCCCTATTATAAATGTGAATGTTTGTGTGGATGGATGGATGTTTGTTACTCTTTTACGCGGAAACTACTGAACAGATTTTTCAGGCACTTAAAACATAGGCTACTTTTTATCCCGAAAAAGTACAGTATTCCCGTGGGATACTGCACTTACGTGGGCGGAGCCGCGGGCAAAAGCTTGTAAAAATATACCAGAGGACCCAAAGCCCTTCTGAGGAAAATTACGGCTATTATATCCGTGTAAGGTTTCCCTTCCGTAGGGAAAAGGTTTTACGATTGGCATCATGTGCGAGAAACCAGGCAAATAGGTTCTTGATTGGGAAATAAAAAGGTTGAAAAGGGTAAAATAATAATTACCTTAATATAAATGTGTAAAGAGAGGGACTGAGACAAATGAAGTCTACATATCAATGGACTATATAAATATGTAGCTGTAAGTATGAACTTACCACGTTCTCGCTAGCGCTTTTTTAACGCGGCGGTAGTAAAAACAGCGCTGAAAATAGAACACTGCGCTTATACAAAAGATCTAACACGGCAGCTATACAGGTTGTTTGGTAGTGAGCTGTACATACGCCTAGGGTAGAAACTAGGGATGGTCTGCTACCTGACGTGTTTGATGAAGATCGGCCCATAGTCTTTCAGCACGACGGCTGTCCTGCCCATTGGAGCCTAGTTGTGAGGGAGTTTTTAAACAACTCCTTCCCTAATGCTTGGATAAGTCGGGGCGGGCCAATTCCCTGGCCTCCAAGGTTACCTGACCTTACCCCGCTTGATTTCTACGTCTGGGGAAGGGCGAAAGAGTCGGTGTACCCAGAGGAAGTACCAACAAGGGAGGTTTTGATAAGCAAGATACACGGCTCTTTCAATAAGATGCGTTAAGAACTGCTGCTTGGCACGGTGACCGTGGAGATGAGGAAGAGGTGCCGAGCATGTTTACAAGTTAATGGTCATCAATTTGAACAAATTTTGTAATAAAATTAGTCATTAAACAAATGTACTTTTCATTTGCTATTTTTTTTACGGTTAGACACATTTAATTTTCATTAGTTGAAATTGTTGCTTAAAGTGCCTTACTTGCGGAAAATAATTAATAACTTCGGAACTAAAAGTGATAATAACACTTTTAGCATATCATTAGAAAGGGTATGGACTGGGGATGTTTTGAAAAATTTGAAACTCCAACCCTGTTAGATTGTTTTTAAGCCCCATAGAAAGTGGCCATAAGAATTATTATTTTTCCTTACTACGGTACTTCAGGTCCGATAACTTTTCTTCTCTACAATTTTCTGGTGTGAAATTAATTTTTACAGTACACTAAGACTCTAACGATTAAAACAAGACCATTGCAGACCTGTCCTATGGATAGATTTTGAGCTACAGGTAGTTTTAGTCAAAAATATCGAGTTTTCCTTAAAAATAAAAAAAGGTCATTAAAATAAAACCTGGCGGTCAAGGTCAATATAATGGGCGGGGGTAGGTAGCAGACCACCATCCCTAGTTTCTACCCTAGGCGTATGTGCAGCTCCCTACCAAACATCCTGTATAAAAACTTGACACTCGTGTATTCGATTTTCAGCTCTATTGTATTTTCAGCGCTGTTTTACTAACGCCCCGCGATAAGAAAGCGCGCGTAGATAACTTAAACTTCTATTTCTTCTTTAAGTTCAGAGAGTTAACGTGTATGTAGAAATTTGAAAAAACGTAACAGACAGCTAGCAAACCACAGAAAATATGATGGAACATACTACACGTATTGTTTACCCAAATACGGCGAAGTCAAAAGGAAGGGTATTGGCAGTCTATGTTATGTTTGTTTGTTCCAACTTCCATAGTAGCGCCTAAACTACTGATCCGATTTTTATTAATGCGGTGTCTAGAGATTCGTAATAATGCCCCTGGTAACATAGTGCATATGCCATATATAGTTTGCGTAGTCTGGTTATAGTTTTTAACTGTTGATTATTAAAATTCGATATTGCTTTACTTGATCTAAATGCAACATCGATATCGTGTTTGTTTGCAGACTTTTCCAACTTTTTAAAGGCTCGTTTCACAATCTGCTAATGACAGAGACAAAACATGCAAATAAGCTATCAGTAGATTGTGCAACAGACCTGTCGTTCGATATGAAGTAAGCAGCGACAAAACTTCCGAGTAAGCTATCGGACCGCGCCAAATTCATGAAAATCCGTTCACTAGTTTTAAAGCGTGAAATAGTAACAATTAACAAACCCATCCATCCATCTATCCTCACAAACATCCATATTTATAGCAGTAGTAGGATTGTGAAACAGACCCTTAATATCATACTTAGTATTCAATATATTTTGACACTGCCCCAAAACTCAGTTTTATAGCTAAATGCTGATAAATAAAGTTACGGATATTGTAGTGTGTAATTGTCGGAAATTAGAGTCTTAATAAGCTATCCTCAAGAATTAATTATGTGTCTTTGTTAAACTACTGATCTGATTTTAATGAACGAGGTGTCAAAAGATTCGTAATAATAGCCCGGGTAACATGGGCTATATAATTTATATAGTGGGGTTAAACTATTTTTTAAATATAGTTAATAAGCAATTAGCTTAATTATAGAATAGGACCAACAAAGGAGCGACTGATTGCCTGATAGATCGGTCGGTGAATCGGTTTCAAGAGAAATCGAGATTTAATGCCTTTGTTCGTTTTAAAATCACAATGGCAATTTTCATTTTAATTCGCAGTCAATTCGATTGTTTAAATTAATTTTAAATTCTTGTGTCGCATTAGTGGTCGACGTTGGAATTATTATTTATCCATATGAAAGTTTGTCAGGTTAACACATATTTAGTAGGATATTTAAGTGCCCATGGCTTCATTTAATTTGTTTGTAATCATTGAAAATACTCAATTAATAGCCTCAATTCATTACGAAATCCTAAAATACAAGAAGTTCAGTCAGTATCCGAAATTCGTCGAAACTTGATAAAATAAAAATAAAATTTATTGTAATATTAAATATATTAGAGTTTAACCGATTAATTAACCCACAAAGCTATGGAAAAGTTTTTCTGTCTCCGGGTTAATCTTTGACGATTAAGGAAAAAACACATTTTGATATTAAATTTAAACAACGGAGTTTGATGTAAAACAAGTGGAACATAATATTATGTCAAATGTCATGGTAGAAAAATTCAAATAAAAGGACAATGGGAAGAAATGTCCCCACCATCCAACATATTTGAAACATCTACTAGAGTAGGTTCTTCAACATTTTGTTAACTCGGTGTTAGCAGCAATTTTCACACATTTATATTTAATTTATCAAATATTAGCAATTACTAAGCGATATTATAATATCCTTATAATTTGGCTACTCACTTTTATTTATATATCATAATATTTTCTATTTCCGATAATTACTTCTTTCTACTCCAAAATCCGTCCCCTATCAATGACTAGGGGACGGCGATGATGTTACATGTAAGATCTCCCTAATTTAGCAAGTATTTCATTTTTATTCTAAATCTATGTGACACTTTGATTTAATTCAATTTAAACACGTTTACTAAAACATTAGTCCTAACCGTGTCATTGCGATTTAAGTTTTAATAAAAATATTTTTAAACAGACTACTCATGTCAAAAAGGGTAATCGTTAAAAATATTTGTTCCTAGCAACTTGCAAAATTAAAAAATACTTGGAATCCAAGCTTATGGCGCAGTTCTTCCCCGCGATTTCTTGTAGCGCGCCCGAAGCCGCGGGTAACCTCTAGTAAATTAAAATCCCAATATTTCTTGCAACTAGCACAGGTATGTTACACACACAGGTAAGGTAGGTAGGTTACTTAGGCTTTTTTGGGTTCCAATAAACAAATTGACACGTATGACGGATGATGTTGAAGGATGGAGACTGGATTCATACAAAATCACTTATTGTCCTTTAAAAATGTCAAATGTAAGTAATTAAACGAGAATAATTTTTATAAACATTGTAGCAAAAATGTTTACGTACATATTCGAAATTATTTAACGGCAGATTGTCGCGAACATAAAACAGATTTGCGTTTACCGACTTTAGAAAGCAGTTATCCGATGGCAAAATAACTATATAAGTAGTTAGTACTTGTTCCTTAAAATTAAATCATGGCATACACGACGGTGGCGCCGCCTAGTTTACACAAAACAAAAAAACTGTATAATTAAGCGTTTTGTTTGAGTTTGTTCAGAATTTATAAACACAAGGTAAACATTGTTAGGCAGTTCAACAAGTAGCTGTTAACTTCCACGGTTCATAAATAAGAAAAGGAAAAAATCTTTTAAAAAGCAAGCTTTTTTATAACCGAGTTCCTATGGTCACCTTCCAGCTACGTCACATCTGATCAGGTTCATTTTAATCAAATTCTGCCATCATAATATTTTGTTGTCACGCGTAACACGAAATACATAGGTATGAATGCAAAATTTCAGCTCAATCGAAAACGGGTAAGAGGGATTTAACTTGCAAGATTTGCACACACAACAAAGGGACAGGTGAAAGTAAATAAAAAAAACGCCCTTGCTGACGTAAAAAAGCATTTAAAAAGACAAATGTTCTTTGGTTTTTAAGGCGTTTTATGGCTTGTGGGGGAATTCTTTTTAAAATATAAAAAATCCCACACTTTATACCTTAAAAAATAATGCTATTTTTTTCTTTACATATGACAAATGTTTTTGGTTTTTAAGCCGTTTTATGGCTTGTGGGGGAATTCCTTTTAAAATATAAAAAATCCCACACTTTTATACCTTAAAAAAATAATGCTACTTTTTTTCTTTACATAATATCAATTACATTATAATTTACTAAATTCCTTGGGCGTTAAACATTTATGGATTGTGATGAAATTACGAGTGTGGTTCGGTTTAAGTAGACCTAATGTAGTATAATTACTGAATTACTGTTTACTATGATTTATTACCTGACTGCCAAAAGGAGGGTTATATTTTTACTGCACATATATTGGCTTAGATATTATCAAAAAATTGAAAGTCGTGTTTATTTACGTTCCGAAAATATAAATTTTATCAACGTCCGCTGCTCAAGAAGCTGAGTGCGCGAGCTTAGAGCTTGCGAGTTAACACTACCATCTCTCTTACCACTCTTTAACCATTCATCCAAATTACATTATGATAAATTGATTTATTTTGATAAAAACTCATAATTGTGGATCAAACGACCAATAAACATCACCTAGCAATATTAATATTCTTTTTTAATAGAAAAATAAAATTTTTGTGAATTAAATATAAAAAATAGACGTATGCTAACATTACCAAACTCTTAAACTTTTCCCAAGAACTCAATCATATTTTTATCTCTATCGTTTGGTGGCGTTCGTAAAGAGCCCCCGAGAGGATCAAATGGTTTGACTCAAACACGTAAATTTTGGTTTGAGTCAATCCAATTTGATCGTTTAAAAAGCTAGTTTAAACGGATTGTCAAACATTGACGGGTTTGAAGCTCGTTTGATGGAATTACGAGGGCTGCACTAAAAGTATCGGGAATGGAATATTTCCACTGTTCCTGTCATATTAAAATCTTTTTAATTTAAAACTCCTTGATTTTAAAAATCGAATACCGTTTATTTTAAAAAAGATTCTCGGTCTTGTCACAAGGTCTTGTCAAACTTGTTTAGTCGTTGAGAAAATGGAATTGACTCGAGAAAATTCTAGAGCAATGATTTATTATGACTTTCGAAGTGGTTTAACACAAAAACAGTGTGTTGACCGGATGATTTCTGTATTTGGTGACGAAGCCCCATCCAAAACCACAATTTAACGTTGGTTTGCTGAATTTCAACGTGGACGTGTCAAGCTCAGTGATGATCCCCGTCAAGGTCGTCCAAAAACTGCAGTCACCCAAGAAAACGTTGATGCTGTGCTTAAGCTGATTGAGGAAGATCGACATGTGACATACCGTGAAATTCAGACAACTTTAGACATTGGCATGAGTCAAATACAAATAATCTTGCATGAACAATTAGGTGTAAAAAAGTTGTTTTCCCGATGGATACCGCATTTGCTCTGTGAAGAGCAAAAAGCGGCTCGCGTTACTTGGTGAGTCAGAACTCTCGAAAGATTCCACGCAGGATCCTCAAATGCTGTATACAACATCGTATCAGGTAACGAATCCTGGATATACGCGTACGAACCCGAAACAAAAAACCAGTCACGAGTTTGGGTGTTCGAAAATGAGTTAAAGCCAACAAAAATTGTTCGTTCACGGAGTGTTGCAAAAAAAATGGTGGCCACGTTTGTCTCCAAAACCGGCCATGTTGCGACTATTCCTCTTGAGGGACAAAGAACGGTTAATGCAGAATGGTATGCTAACATTTGTTTGCCACAGGTCGTTTCTGAACTCCGTAAAGAGAACTGCAACCGCCGCATCATCCTCCATCACGACAATGCGAGTTCTCACACCGCGCACAGAACAAAAGAGTTTTTAGAGCAAGAAATCATAGAATTATTAGACCATCCGCCGTACATATTTTGCCCTCGTATATATTTTGTTTGCGTCACGAGTCTAATGACACCGGCGTACCGACACAAAACTGCACAGTTCCGTTTGGTTCCACCAATCTAACCGACGTCGAACCGATGATCGTCAAGGGGTCGCTTAAGAAATGTTCGTTCGCCCGTTTTTTCTCCCACTTATTTGCAAATCCGACTAAAAAAGTATTTTTTTTTCGGGATAACAATTATATTATAACATATCACACTCACAAATAATATAGCTTTATATTGGTAAAATATTTTTTTGAATCGGTTCTGTAGATCCAGTGATTAACCGCCTACAACCCCACAAACATTACCCCTTTATAACATTATATATTAATATTGATAATATTTTTATTAAGTACATTTAAATGATATTATATTTTCTTAATAATTGGTCATTTTTAATATAATTGTTTTCACCTTATCTCCACCATAAAAAATATAATTTGATAACTATGCTGAAATTGTTTACATTTTTAATATCGCGAAGGTAAAACGAACACTAAAAATATCCTCTAAGATTCTTCTCCGAGAAATTATGAACCAGTAAGCTTTACTAATACGAGGCTTCTACTCGGTTGATATCGGGAAAACTCGTCCTCGTTCGCTCGAATGGTTACACGTCATCAAAGATACTCGCATCCGTTCTAACGCACGCTCAGTGGCGTAAGAGAAGCGAGACGGGTAGCATACGAACGTCCTTCCCGCGTCTATTTTCACAGTCCCGGTCGGGGCTTGATATTTTCCCGTTTTCAACCCTCAGTTCTCTGTTACCGGCGGCGGGGGAGGTTTCGTGGCCGGTTCACTGAGAAGGTTGACAAGGAATGATTAAGTAACCACTTTGGGATACGAAGTTCAAACGTGTGAAAGAATTTAATGAAAGTGAGACACTGAAACGATTTTAGTTTGAATTGTGATTTTTTTTCTCGAGTGTACAAAAAAACTATAAGTCATAAAAGGATAATCTAAGACGTAGCCGAAAAAAGACTTCTTCGCGGTGAGTTTTTAAATTATCGATTAGTATTTATATAAAATACCTAATTTTGTCAAATATTCAGGAACTGAGGCTGCGATGTTACCTAATTTTACATACCTACTTATTTAACATAAAATATATATACCTAAATTACATATCTACCATATTTTATAGTTATTTTATCCTCAGTAGGTCACATATATTAATTATATACCAAAAAAAGGTGACCTATCTCTGTCTAAGCTACGCACAGACTGTAAAATAACAGTCCTACCTACCTACCAAACTAAAGTAAATCTTTTTTATTAATGAACTCATAGAAAACAAAAAATATTTCTTGCGTAGGCTTACTGCCTTGTATACTGTGCTTATAAACTGCCTCTAATGCCCATATATAAATTTAAAGGTACTTGTAGGATATTTAGTGTCAATAAATTTCAATTTTTAAAAAGGTTATAAATTTACCTTTGACCCAATGTGAATAAAGGCTATCCTTAAATAATTTTGTTATGTTTTAGAACAAAATAATTTTAGGTGTCAGATATCTTATTTGCATGTTTTGTCTCTGTCGCTCGATATAAAGTAAGCAACGACAAAACTTCCGAATAAGCTATACGACACTTATAAGACGACTAGATTAGTCTAGTTTTTTTTTCTGTCGAAGGCAGATCATAAATGCGCCCTAACGTCACTGCGACCCAAGTGGATATATTGTAACTCCTTCGCGTTATAATACCTGCCCCAGGCCTATGCTGATCATAAACTGAACGATGTGGTTGGGGTTGGTGCTACGAATATCCTCTGTGGTGGAGTGTGGTGCTGCCCGATGTACCAGTTTCTGTTCTGTCGAAGTGCTGGACAGTTGAGGAGAAGGTGAAGGGGTGTCTCGTCCTTCTCTCCGCAGAATCTGCAAGTCGTTATGTCACCAACTCCTATGTTGTTTAGGTGTTTGAGGAGCTTACAGTGCCCAGTTAGGGTTCTGATAAGGACTCTTAGTTGAATTCTACTCATTGAAAGCGCTAGTTCCGCACGCCTTTTGTTAAAGGCTGGGATTAACGCTTTGGAATTGCGGCCCGGGATTGCGGCCCATTGCTTTATGCTTAGGCTGCAGCCCCATTCCTTGAGTGCTCTTTTGATAGTGCTGGGAGATATTCCGCAGACTGATTCTGGTCCGTAAAAGAGACTTTCGGCCCCAAGTTTAGCCAGCTCATCCGCGGTTTCATTACCGGTATATTACCATATTGCTGTAGCCCGAAACCCATACCCGACGGATATTGTTGTCACGGCCTAGCATGTTTAGCGTCAGTCAGTGCTTTCAGCGCAGCCTGACTGTCAGAGAAGATTAGGATGTTTCTATGGACTAATGCCATCTCTAGGCTCTCTTGTGAAGAACCAATAATGGCGAAGATGTGTGGGAAAGGCTTCATTCACGTCCAGATGAACACTATTGGGGGAGTGTCCCTCGGCAAGTAGCCTTAGAGTGTCCTCCACCGTCTTTGTGTAGGTCCCATCTCATCTCCTCAGAGTGCTAGGTTGGGAGCAAGGGGCTTTGGAGACTATTTTATAGAGTTTTGAGGTTTGCGAGGTGTTGTTCACTTCCTCGCAGAACCTGCTCCAAGAGCGTCTTTTGGCTTTCCTTAGCTCCTTATTGAACGTCGTGAGGGCGGTTCTGTACCCGTCCCAGTTCCCGTCTCGTTTGGCTCTATTGAACAGAGTTTGGGTTTCCTTTCTAAGATGCGCCAGAGTACCACTCGACCAAGGAACTTTGCGTTTATTTGTTAATTTTTTAAGAGGACAGTTTTTGAGATATGCCTCGTTTAGGCCAAACTCTAGCTCTCCTACCATTTGCTCTAAATGTTCCACGGTCCTAACAGATTTTTTTATTGTTGCGAGGTTTGACTGCAGGTCCTCCCTGAATGTTTCCCAGTTGGCGGCCTTGGGATTCCTGTATGAAATTACTTGCCCAGGCATACTGTTGTGTACGTCAAACCTGATGTAACAATGATCGGACATGGAGTTGTCGTCCGATACTAGATGTTGCCCGCGACTTCGTACGCGCAAAAGAAAATCGCGCGGGAACCATGCATTTTGCCGAGATAAAAAGTAGCCTATGTCCTTCCCCGTGGTCTACTCTAATATCATCTAATATCTCAATGTAATATGTGCCAGATTTCATCAAATCGGTCCAGTATAGTTTCGGGGCCTACTCGATGCTAACAACACACAAACAAACATATCTTTCCTCTTTATGATATTAGTATAGATAGTGAAAAAGGCCCTTAAAGTCTAGGGAACTTTCTTGTCTTTCTTTTTTTTTATTATTTTCTTGTCTCAAATCTAATCCTACTTTTCTAAGTCTAAATAATAACAAAACCTCAAATGTCGAACCTGAAGACCATCACAAACAATCCATCCACATTCCACACAAACAATTTCAGTAATGTCTAAGCATATAGTGACATTCCCAATAGCGATCATCATCATCATCAATACGTAAAGCAAAAAAATTCAGTACAGTTTTACGAGAATTGTTCAACCGGAGGAGTACGAAAGTTGGTCGTTAAATTAAAGTTTATGTGGAGGAAGGTAGGCAGAAGGCTTACATTTTTTAAAATAATGCTCAGAAATACTTAAGATTAATAAAAATAACAACAACTACTATTATTAACACACACTACCGTACGTTTGACAGATACAATTTTGTTACACGTTGACGTTTGTCTGTATGTCACAACATTTACATTTTTTTTTCTATCTAAGAGACAAAAGAACCCATATAAAGTTCAAACCGAAAAATTGTATGATTACAAAAGCACGTCATGTGTGTCTGTGAAGAATTCAGATTGGTTCGGATTGGATCAGATTGATTAATTAATATTATTATTGTATAATTTAGAGTTCATTGACCTATTTAATGACAACTCCTAATTAAAAGTAGTTCAATTCAGTTCACACATACGCATTGGCGTACGTATTGAGATTGAATTAATCTTATTGTATCATATAAATCGTCACCACTAGTAGGAAAGAACATTTTTCACATTGTAAGTGTTTATGGTGTTTATCATGAAAGTATTGATTCAATAAGTTATCTGATTTTACCTTGGGTGATGGATCTGGGTGTCTTCTCGGATTGTAGATCTCTTCAGTCTTCACTAATGCCCGGCTTGACTGGATCTATCAATCAAAGGCGCTATTAAATAGATAAACTACCGACAACAAACCTCAGAAACTGGGTATAAGCTTTTTACCTTTAGATATGTCGATTGTACTGTAGGTTCTTGGTGGGAATTATTCATATTTCACAGTAATAACACACAGGACTTCTTGCACTATTTCCACCTTAATAAGTATTTTAAATTAATTTAAAATTTTAATATATTACACGACCGGTTTCGACAAAGTCATCATCAGGTGTAGGTAGATTAAAATTTTTAAAAATTTGTACACATTGTGCAAAGGGTTGCCAGCATCATGAAATTTTTACAATTTTGTGCAATGTAATTTAAATTTTTATACCAACTTATTCTATTTTCTACTGTATATCACAAATTAATATTAGTATAATATTATAACACATTAGATTGATAAATTAATAACTTATTGATTTGTAATGTCATAGAATTATATAATTATATAGAATGGATGTCAGAATATAAAATTAAAAATACTACTATCACCAATGATTTAATTAAATTAAAATGTCCTTAATACATAAGAATCTAAGATATTATAAATAACGGCAAATAAATTATATGAAATTAAAACATGTCAAAATTAAAAAATTATAGTATAACCTATACATATTAATTAAATTAAATGTCTTGCAATAATATGGAGCTCGAAAGGCATGTCTGGTCATTAAAGTAAGATCCCACATTTTTTGTGTCTGTTAATTTCAAGCGCTTCTAATGCGTCCATCTTCCTGCTTTTTGGTAATATATGTAAATATTTTATATTTTTATCAGGGTCAAAGTTGTGTCCATTACTATTTAGATGTTACGAACGTTTTATGAACTACGGAATTCTAAAAAAAACAGTTATAAGGAAAAAAAATTATAAGTTAGGAGCATGTTTAGACATTTTTGCACTGTTTTCAGTGTTCCGATTGAAACGTTAATGTTTATAGCTATTTATTGTTTTCAAGGCAGTCGTTATTAATAGATTACAGAATGGGTACAAAATATGATGAAATAAATTGTTTAATTAAAGTGAGTCAGTACTCAGTAGGTATGTTGTCATCAGTTGATGTCATGTCGTGAATCGTGATGTAGAGTTTAGTATTGTAACGTATAAACTATAATGTTGTATGATTCATGAGTTATAACCTTTATGAAATACTTACTAGCTTTTTGGTCGCGGCCCCGCACGCGTAAATATAGTATCCCACGGGAACACCCTACTTTTTCGGGATAACATGTAGCCTATGTTTTAATCCAAAACCTAAACTACTACCATAGCAAATTTGTTTAAAATCCGTTTAGTAGGTTTTGCGTGAAAGAGTCACAAACGTCCATCCATCCATCCTCACAAAATTTTACGTTTATAATAGTAGTAAGATCTCAGATTGTTAAATAAAAATTTAAAGAGTCCAATTTAATTTGATGGTATTGATTTTTTAGCAGATGAAGATACTTCTGAAATTGGTCATGTAATATTTCATTACGGCAACTAAGTGGTAAGACACTTATAAGAGAGTGGTCGTCATTGTATTAGAAACGAATTATGAGGGCAATTAAACTTTTCTTCTACTGTATATTATGTCAAAAATTGTTTAACTTTATTAGGTCATATTTTTTTCCTTCCCTTTCGACATTTCTACGCCCATGGCACGCCCCAACGATTAGCAGCTTCTGGTGTAAATGTATGTTTTTGCATTTTCCTTATTTCGGGTTGGTGTTATTTATAATGTACGCTTAAATTAGAATGTGACAGCTAGATACGAGTAGAGTATATACATTATTATATTAATACGTGAACAGAAACTTTCTATACAGTTTAACGAGAATTGTGCGAACGGTGGAGTAATATATTTGGCACATCTAAAGTTGATGTGGAGGAAGGTTTGCATAATGCTCATATATTTTTTTTAATAATGCTTAGAAATACATAAAACTAATTTTAATAACAACAACACATGAACACACACTACCTCAGATTATATTCACACACACTACCGTGCGTATGATAGATACAATTTTATCACACGTTGACGTTTGTCAATCTGTAAGAATATCTCTACATTTTTTATATTTTCTGTCCAAGAGGCAAAGGAACCCTTATAAAGTACAAACTTAAAAATTATATGAATTAATATGAGCTAATTTCTCCTCCTCCATGACCTCTAGTACATTAAAAATATGAATATTAGCGATGTAACTATGTGTCCCTAGTACCTATAGCTATGCTGCCCTATCGGGCGACAATAAAGATTTCGGTAAGGTGTCAGTTTGATTGCCTTCTGGTCTCATGAACAATTTTTTCAAGATTCATAAAAAATATTGGATGTTTTTCCAGTCAGTGTCCAAACTTTCAGGAGTGAAAATACTCTTGAATATAAGCAACTTTTACAATGGGATCAACTTTCCTACTTGAAAAAAAAAACAGCTGTTTCATACAAAAGGGCTACGGCATAGATAGCATTTTGTAGGAAACAGCTGACATTTTTTTCAAGTAGGAAAGTTGATCCCATTGTAAAAGTTGCTTATATTCAAGAGTATATTCACTCCTGAAAGTTTGGACACTGACTGGAAAAACATCAAGTATATGTCGCCAACGTACGAGTACCTAATTATGTGTGTGGGTTTTATAACGTTTTTATTATTTCCTCATAAGTAATATTTATTATTCATCATCCCGAAGATGATGAATAATAAATATTTTCCTTTATGTGGAATACGGTAACATTTAAACAACGGTAGGGTCTTATTTAAAATAAACAAATACCTACTACATACTATAATACATTTCTATATTCCGTTAGTGAGGTGTGCTACATTTTTAACGTTTATCCTACTTCCTACTAATGTTATAAATGTGAATGTTTGTGAGGATGGATGAATGTTTGTTACTCTTTCACACAAAAACTACTGAACGGATTTTGATTAAATTTGGTATGGTAGTAGTTTAGGCTTTGGATTAAAACATATGCTACTTTTTATCCCGGAAAAGTACAGAATTCCGGCGGGATACCCGATAATATATTTACGCGGGCGAAGCCGCGGGAAGCAGCTGGTTTTCTAATATTGTGATTTGTGTATAGACTTACATATTATAGATAGACGAGGAGATTGAAATTGGGATTCATGCTCTTAAATAGATTTAATTCCAAAAATCCATACAGACTTTCAACCTTTATTTTACACCCTCTGAGGGTGTAAAATAAAGGTTGAAAGAATATAAGAATAAAGGTTGTAGAAAATTATTGAGTAAGTATTTTTCAATATTTAGAAATTTGTCCATTGGGGGTGTCAAATAGGTTTTTATAGTAAATATTTGAATCTGCACATGAATATATTAGAATTTACCCTTTGAGGGTGTAAAAAAAGGGTTGAAATTTTGTATGGAAAATATTTAAAATCTACCCCGAATTCCATGAAATATAATATCCGAGTTAATAAATACAAACAAATGAGTAAGTATCATATAGTTTTTTGAAATTTGTCCCCTTAAGATGGGGGCCCACGCGGACGAAGTCGCGCCCAAAAGATAGTAATGAATAAATGGATAAAAAATTAATTGCAGTAGTAAAAGTACGACATAAGTTAATTCATAATAATTTCAAAATTAAAGCCCAAGCCTGACTTCGCATCGCTTCCATCGTAGTTCGATCAATGTTTCTACAGATTTTTGAGAACTAACTTCTTCTTAAAAATGTTTAAACACATTACGCGTGTACGTCACTGTCACTATCTGCGTAGGACTATACATCATTATTTATCACATCCGTTCAAAAAGATTAAAACATATTTTGATTTTTCATATTATAAAATGTACTATTACGATTTTTGAATATCAAACGAACTTACCTTAAGTGAAGTTCGATCACAATTATATGAGCGACTTCATTCTTTTCGATTGATGCTTACTTATTGTATAGTGGCGCCCCCATGCGTCACCCTTGCACGTATTTTAGAGATGATAAAAAAAAGTACATCTCATCTTCTCTAAGATGCCTGTCACGACTTGTTAGGTGCTTAGACACGGACTTTTCATTTTGCTTATAGCAAAAAACTTACCTACGGTGTGCATTTTATATTTGTAATTTCTTGGGAAGGGAGAGACTTAACAGTCTAATCTATTCGGGGTGGGTTTGGATAAATCGCTAAGAATGAAGTTGCTCATATAATTGTAATCGAACTTCACTTAAGGTAAGTTCGTTTGATCTTCAATTATATTTCGCGACTTCATTCTTAGCGATTTATGTTTACTTATTGTATGATGTTCAGAGTAGAACAAATGTAAAATGTAAGATGTTAAATCATACTATATTTACCATACAAAATGTTTTACACTTTACAACATTTACACTATCCATCTTAATAATCTTAAACTTAAACTTAATAAAACATATTTCTTACTTTTTTATATTGTAAACCCTTATTTAACAATAATAATATTTATTATGTTATATAAATATAATCATATTTCTTATGAGTAATTATCTAACAAGGTTCTAGCAAAATCAGAAGCAACAATTTCTTTAATATAAAATTTTGCAAATGTAATAGAAGTACTCCACCCTCCAGATTTTCTAATTGTCTCTATATTAACTCCTAGTTTGTTGTTATATGGTTTCTTAAAGCTAATAAAAAGATAATCCGATTTACGATATACATTAGTTTTACATAAATATTCTAAAAGGCATAATGCAGGGCATATTTTTGGGTCTTTCAAATAATAAGGAAGTTTAAGTACCGGTTGAAAACTGTTAGGTTTCGAGGTTTTTATAATATTTTGTATGTAAATTAAAATCTCATCTTTGTTATTTAAATTAATATTATATATTATTTATCAAACTTAAAGTTTGTACCCCGTGTACTGTAACGAGAGCCAACAAAGTAGCAGTCCTTTTAGAAAGAGTTTCTAGACTGAAATCCTCGTTGGGCCAATGAACAGATATAAACGATAAGACAACATTGGTATCCCAACTTACATGATACTTTGGTTTAACTGGTCTCCTTTAAGTAAGCTCCTTTCATAAACCTCTTTAATCTATAATTATTTTCTAAATCAGTACACAATAAAGACAATGCAGATTTAAAACTATTTAGACTACCATATTTAGCACCTTTGTTGAATTTATCAGTTAAAAAATCAATTACCCTGTTCACAGATATCGCAAAAATCATAGTTATGGATCCTGCATTACATTATCCACTGTCTTATACCACTATTGTTTAAACCTCTTTTAGGTTTTATTATTTTTATAAATTTGAAATTTTCTTAAGTCATATTCTGAAAGGTATTTAAATGTTTAGTTCTTTTATATTATAATAGATGTCAGTAAATGTTTTCTACATCACGCTATCAAAGCACTGAGAGTTATGTATATAAGGCAGGAAGTAGTTTGTACGGTTGAATTGGAATACAAATCTACTGATGATACTCTCGTTTCATTTAGTAGATAGTTTTGGGGATTCTGTTCATGGTCCTTCGATGTCATAAAGAATCATTGTGGCCTGTGCACTATCCTGGGGTAAAATCTGGGGCCCTGGAAGATTGGAGGAAGACTGGCAGCCTGAAGAAAATCAGCGAGGTACTCTGCGACCGGACGAGGAACAACCGGAGGCTGGTGGTTGGAACAGAACCTTCAGCAGCAGCAGAACCTTCAGCAGCAGCAGAGGGACCCGAGGTGCTGGAACAGGTGCCGATCTTCACTCCAAGAGGCCGAGCCGGTACTCACTAACAATTAGTACACAAGTTCCCAGTGAGTAATTTTAATCCTTATTCCCTAGTGTTAACAAATAGTGAAAAAAAGTAAAAAATAAAATCAAGAATAATATAGTGCTGTGCGAATTGCGAACAAAGTTATTATAAGTTTTTTCCGAAGAATAGTTCCGAAAATAGTAGTAGTTACTGGACATAGTCAAAGAGCACAAATATGGAGGCAATAGTTATTCAGAAAAATGTAATTTGCAACATTAATAAGGCTCAAATAAATTTTAAAAAGTCGCCGAAAGAGCGCTTAAATAAAGGATATATAGAGACCCGATTAGAAACCCTTGAAAACTACTGGCAGACATTTACTTCTAATCATAATACGATTATATTAGAAGTAGAAGCCAAAGACCTAGAAAAATCTGATTACATTACGAATGATTTGTACGAGCAGGCTGAAGAGGTGTACACTGATTACAAATCGCTGTTAAAAAATGCTTTATGTAATTATGTTAATAGTGTAAATAGTGTTAAGGAATCAGTTGCAACTGCGAATGATAAGCCTGCAGTAAGTTTACCTAAAATTAGTTTGCCAAAATTTTCGGGGAAATATTCGGAATGGGTTAGCTTTCGGGATTTATTTATTTCTTTAATACATAAAAATTCTTGCATTGATGATGTCCAGAAACTTCACTACCTCAAAAGCAGTGTCACTGGTGAAGCCGAACAGCTTTTAAGATATATGCCAACTACCGCTGACAATTAAAGTGTTTGTTGGAACCAGTTAGAAACTAGATATAATAATAAGAGATACTTATCAAATAATATTCTAGCTAGGTTAACCAACCAAAAGGTTATAGTCACAGAGTCGGCAGTAGCTATTAAAGGCTTACTAGACAATACCAAAGAATGCCTTAATGCACTGGGGAACATAGGCATTGATACTAGCAGTTGGGATACGATAATAATCTACCTTATATCCCTTAAATTAGATTCAGAATCCCGCAAACGTTGGGAACAAAAGGTTTGTGAGGCCAAAATAGACCTACCTAGTTTTAGTATGTTTGAAGAATTTCTTCAAAGCAGATTTAGGTCTTTGGAGTTTCTGGATACCAAAGGTTCAAGAGTAGATAGGCCGAGCTTTTCACATATTGCAACTGCCATCCTTGTTTGTAAGTTTTGCAATGATAATCATAAGATTCACACTTGTAAGAAGTTTGTCAAGGAAAATGTAGGGACACGACGTGAGTTCGCACAAACTAATAATCTATGCTTCAACTGTTTAAATTCGGGACACTCAACGTACCAGTGCACAGTTCCAACCAAATGCTATTATTGCAAAAGAAAGCATCACAGTCTACTACATTTAAAAGTATACAAACCGCCTTCACGACCTGATGAAGCTTTTAGTTCAAATAGTCAATCTCCAAAAAACAGTAACGAGTCTCCAATTCCGCCAGTAGTTACTACATGTCACTATTCTGAGGTTCAAGGGCATGTACTACTGGCTACCGCCCTAGTAAAAGTAAAATCAAATAGGAATAGTACAGTTGTGTTGAGATCTCTTATAGACCAGGGGTCTCAGACCTTTATAACGGAGTCTGCAGTACAATTGTTGGCACTAAAAAAGGTACCAGGTACTAGTTTAATATCCGGGCTTGGCGGTGATCAGACGACTTTGACTTCAAAGTCGTCTGTTATAGTTAAGATGATATCACGCCTTGACCCTAATTTCAGTATAGTAGTAAGGGCTCATGTCCTGGGAAAAATTACAGCTTTGTTGCCATCAAATAAAATAATGGTCCAAGTATTGCCTTCGTTGCCTGTAGATGAATTAGCAGACCCTACTTATGACGTTCCTAGTAAGATCGATTTGCTCTTAGGAGCTGAAGTTTACAGTCAAATATTACTTGAAGGTATAATAAAAGGTCCATCTCAATCTATTGTTGCCCAACGCACAATGTTGGGCTGGATTTTATCTGGAAAAATTTGTTCACAAAAAACATCAAAGGAAATAAGGCATTGTCATCATGCTAAGTTGGAATGTTATGATAACGGAGAGGACGAGCTCCTCAAACGTTTTTGGGAGTTAGAATCAGAACCAAAATTATGTACAAGGAAAATTTTAACTCCTGAAGAGAAGAAATGTGAAGATTTCTTCTATGAAACAGTAAAGCGTGATGAAACAGGAAGGTTTATAGTAAGACTACCATTCAAAACGGATAATCCGCGCTGTTTACAGGGCAACTTAAGAGAAGTCGCCAAAAAACGATTTTCTAATTTAGAGAGACGTTTAGCAAAGGATCCTGAGCTAAGAGTAGAGTATACAAATGTACTCAATGAATACAAAGATTCAGGTCATATAGAGTACGTGGATACCTGTGATATTAATAAAGAAGCAGTATACTTACCTCATCATCCCATAGTCAAGAAAGACAGAATAACAACCAAGGTACGTATGGTTGTAGATGCATCCTGTAAAGATTCAAATGGGATATCATTAAATAGTGAACTGTTGGTGGGGCCGAGGCTTCAGCCAGAACTTCGTCATCTTATTATGAGGTGGCGCTGCTATCCTATTGCTCTAGTTGCGGATATTGTGAAAATGTACAGACAATTGAAAGTCGCACCAGAGGATTTAGATTCCCAAAGAGTACTATGGCGAGATAGTCCTGAGGCCGAACTACAACATCTTCGTTTCACACGAGTTACCTTTGGAACTTCATCTGCACCGTATCTAGCAATTAAATGCCTTCAACACTTAGCAACGATTGAAGGTTCTCAGTTTCCTCGAGCAGTGTATACAGTTTTAAATGAGTATTATATGGATGACATGATGAGTGGTTGTTACACAGAAGAAGAAGGAGTACAACTTTATAAAGAAGTAACAAATTTACTTGATCGTGGTGGTTTCACGCTTCAAAAGTGGGCAAGTAATAGTACAAGTTTGTTACAGAAGATACAAGGGGATTCAAAAGAGTCAGACCTTAAACTGGAACCTAAATTAGATGAAACGATAAAAATTCTCGGTTTAAGGTGGGATAGAAACTCTGACAATTTCCGGTTCACAGTCGATGTTCTTCCTCAGAGTTCTGTAACTAAAAGGAAAATTATCTCGGACATATCACGCCTCTATGATCCTCTTGGATGGTTAGCACCAACTATTACAATGGCAAAGATATTCATCCAAAAGTTATGGCTAGCTGGGATCGACTGGGACCAGAAAGTTCCTACTAATTTATTAGAAGAATGGAAAAAATTCTATAAGGACTTACCAGTACTTACTAATATAAGAGTACCACGATGGAATAATTGGAAAACGGATGGCCAAATTCGTGAACTTCACGGCTTTTGTGATGCATCCAATGCAGCATATGCTGCTGTAGTATACTTAAGAATCATTGATACCACTGGAGAAATAAAGGTTAGTTTAATATCCTCAAAAATAAGAGTGGCTCCAGTAAAACAAGTTTCAATCCCACGTTTGGAATTGTGTGGTGCAGTTTTGCTGTCGAAAATCCTTATGGAAATCTCTGAGGTACTGAAAATATCTAAGAATCATATACATGCTTGGACTGATTCATCGATTGTGTTGGCGTGGCTCAGTAACCATCCCAATAGATGGAAAACTTTTGTGGCGAATAGAGTCTCTGAAATTTTGACGGCAATGAATAGAAATCAGTGGACTCATGTCATATCTTCAGATAATCCAGCTGACCCAGCATCACGAGGACTCTTACCGTCAGAACTAGTAAAAAATAAACTCTGGTTTCAAGGACCTGCCTGGCTGCACATGACATATATTAAATATGAATTAGGAAACATAGAAAATATACATTTAGAAGAAAGACATACGGAGATTAAAAGTCATATGGTCACGAATGAAAACAGTATAGATTTACTATCAAGATATTCATCATTAAATAAACTTACCCGAGTGATCTCTTACTGTCGTAGAGTAAAACACTAGAAGTCACCTGAAAAAGAAAAAGTTAGTGCACAATTAACAGCAAGAGAAATTAATGAAGCATTACTTACTTGCATTAAATTAAGTCAAAAGCAACATTTCCAACAGGAAATGAATATAATTTTAACAGGACATAAAGTTAGTAAAAAAAGTAAACTCACCTCTTTAAATCCGTTTTTGGATTCAGTTGGCATCCTCAGAGTAGGCGGTAGAATACAGAGTGCTCAAGTAGAACTTGAAATGAGACACCCTATTATCTTATCACATCATTCTCCACTTTCCAAATTAATAATTACAGATGCTCACCAGAAGACTATGCATGGCGGACCACAAATTATGCTCAATTTTCTACGAAGTAGATATTGGATAATAGGAGCTAAACGTCTTGTTAAGGGAATTGTACATAAGTGTATCATTTGTGTGAGACACTCAGCGTACTCTAGTCAACAGATGATGGGTCAACTACCACAATCACGAGTAACACCTGACAGACCTTTTCATAAATGCGGGGTAGATTACGCCGGACCCATAAATATCCGCTGTACGAAAGGACGTGGAAATCGTTCTATTAAAGGTTATATTTGTTTATTCATATGCATGGCAACGAAGGCTATACATTTAGAATTAGTGGGAGATATGACAAAATAAACATTCTTAGCTGCATTTAAAAGGCTTGTAGCGCGACGCGGACATGTCGCTGAGGTATGGAGTGATAACGGCACTAATTTTGTTGGCGGTGCTAAAGAATTATCTAATTTATATAAAGCGGAAAAATCCAGTTTTACTACCGAAATAGAAGATTGGATGGCAACAAACAGTACTAGTTGGCATTTTATTCCCCCACACACTCCTAATTTTGGAGAGTTGTGGGAATCAGGCATTAAGTCTACCAAATATCATTTGAAAATAATTATAGGTAATAGTACTCTTACTTTCGAAGAGTTAAATACAATATTAGTTCAAATCGAAGCATGTCTTAACTCAAGACCCATTTCACAATTATCGAACAGTCCAGATGATCCGAACCCTTTAACACCAGGACACTTCTTAGTGGGGGAACCTTTAGTTCTAGTACCTGATATGAACTATGAAAACTCCAACATTAACACGTTGAGAAGGTGGCATTACACACAACGTCTAGTTCAAGATTTTTGGCGTAGGTGGTCCAAAGAGTATCTTACTCAACTACAACAAAGATACAAATGGACTGATCAAACTTCAGAACCGGATGTAGGTAGCATAGTATTAGTAAAGGAGGATGATCTTCCACCTGCGAGATGGCTTTTGGGGATAGTAATAGAAAAGTATCCTGGTTTGGACGGACTCACGCGAGTTGTTACTTTAAAATACAAGGGTCATACAATTAAAAGACCAGTATCAAAGCTTATTTTGTTACCAGTAGAGAACAGTAAATAGAGAATAATTATACTCTATAACTATAAGTTTTTTTTTTGCAGTATGTTCAGTTCAATTAAAAAGTTAATTCTATGTTATTATGCATTTGATAAAAATCCATGTCAGTTTCAAGTTAAAGTTTATGTGATTACAAATGTTTTAATGTAAGGTTTAGTTAAGTTTAGTTGTAGTAATATTAATTAAAATGGATTAAATTAAATTAAATTAATTAAATTAATTTAATTAAAATTAATCAAATTACTATTAACATTTAATAATAACTATTATTGTTTTTAATTGTTATAATGAACGTGGCCGTTCATGGCGGCCGGTATGTTTAAACCTCTTTTAGGTTTTATTATTTTTATAAATTTGAAATTTTCTTAAGTCATATTCTGAAAGGTATTTAAATGTTTAGTTCTTTTATATTATAATAGATGTCAGTAAATGTTTTCTACATCACGCTATCAAAGCACTGAGAGTTATGTATATAAGGCAGGAAGTAGTTTGTACGGTTGACAGTACCGATATCGATCAAATCGAGAGCTCCTCTATCGCGATAACTCGCACGCCGCTAGTCTCTGCTACCGCGCGCGAGCAACCTCACTCATCAGCGAGTGAGGAAGGGGTCGGACCCCTCAGCAGGAGAGACCCGCGTCTCCCCTGTCAAAAATAATAGCTTCTAATCCGTAGCTGTCCCCAATATCCGGTTTGAACATCACCCGGGTGATGTTAGGGAGGGTCAAACCCTCCCATCGTCTACCACCAAACAAACTAGCCACCAGGCTAGTTATAGTCCGACTTAGCTACAGCGGTCTTAACCCGACCCTTAGCATAGACCCGTTCGAAAAAAAAAAAAAAAAAAATGTACGGTTGAATTGGAATACAAATCTACTGATGATACTCTCGTTTCATTTAGTAGATAGTTTTGGGGATTCTGTTCAACTATCATACTGTTTATATGTGTTATCAGATAACGACTTTAATATAATTTCCACACATTCCGCCGACAGCGACGTCTTTAAATACTTCTCCCGGATAACCTCGCGGCAATTAGGCGTAACGTGAGATGGAGATGGTGCGGAACTCTGAAAGGAGATTTTAGCAAATTAGTATCAGGTTCAAAAACAATAAAGTTTTGATTCTTTGTTAATCTTTTAAATAAAGGGAACTACGGCTGTGTTGGCCAGTAAGGTACGACAATAACAGCTTCTGCCTCATCCATTAAAATCCTTTTTAGTGTTTTTAATAATAAGGAAAATGGTGGGAAGTCATAAAAATATGTTTTATTATTCCAGTTGATGGTAAATGCATCTCCTGCCCAAGCACTGGGATCTCTGTGCCACGTAACATACGTGGGGCACTTGGCATTGGCGCGGCTAGCAAATAAATCTACATCAAATTCGCCAAAGTCCCTTCTTACTTTTGCAAACGCAGAATCTGCTAGTTCCCACTCGGTGTCAGAAATTTTTTGCCGCGATAAACTATCTGCTTTGTACATTGTCCTTAGTGTTAATATATGATGCAATAATATATTTATATGATGCAATAATATAGTTCTTTGTCTTCACACCATTGCCATATCTCTCTAGCGACTGAATTTAAATGTCTACATTGAACACTACCCATTCGGTTTATACACGAGATAGCGGTCGTGCTATCAATTCTTAACAAAATCTCACAGCTACGAAGATCCTTGGTAAAAATCTTTAAACCAAAAAGGGCTGCTTTTAACTCCAGTTCGTTAATATGCAAGTCCATCTCGTCACCAGTCCAATGTCCATAAGATATTTGTCCATTACAATAAGCTCCCCAGCCAGTTTGTGAAGCGTCCGAAAAAAATTCTAATGAAAATCTTAGTAATTTAATTCTACTGAAACCTGTGTCTACTGTATTTAACCACCAACTTAGGTCGTGTTTAACGTCTTTTGACAAAACAAGCGTTTGATTATAACTAGGATTCTTAGAAAGGTATAAAAATTTGATCGTTTCTAAGCTTTTAGTGTATAACCAGGAATACTCTACTGGACTCTGGCCATGCCGATACTAACAATCCATTCAATTGTGCAAAATTCTTTAAATTACATTTCTTCTTATTTATAAATGATTTTAAATATTCTTTAATTTTCTCTTTTTTGTCTGACGGCAGTTCCAAAGTCATAGAAATTGAGTTAAAAACAAAGCCTAAATGTCTACATTTAAGATTTAACTAACCTGCTCTTGCGTTCGTTAATAAGAAACCCTAATTTTCTAAATAATTTACGAGAAAAATTGATATTCTTTGCATTCGTTTAACGTTTCACCTAGACATATATAATGATCTAAATATATAGCACAACTAATTTCATTTTTTCTAAAGTATTCCATAATTGCTTTTAAAATCTATTTAAATATATACGGAGCTGTACATAGCCCGAAAGGTAAACATGTAAATTCTAACAAAACGTCTTCGTATTGAAAACGAATTTATTTTCTACAGGATTCATGAATTGGTTACTTGGTATTAAAAAAATATGCATCCTTTAAATCCAACGTTGCCATGTAACAGTCTTGTGTTAATAATTTTGAGGCAGTGCGATAATTCTCCATTTTAAAATGTCTGGTAGCAACGAACTTATTCAATGATTTTAAATTTTATATTAACCTTTTGTCGCCATTCGGTATCAAAAATATAGAAGACAAAAATTGATCTGCAAGGGGAGTACATTTTTTAATTGTTTAATCGTAATTATTCTATTAATAAAATTATGAAATTCAGTTTTTTCATCTTTTGAAATACTATAAGACGGTAGCACATCTTGTAAAGGTTTTGATTTAAATGGCATTTTATAACCGCTTATGTAATCTAATATAATTTTATTACAAATAATATTAACTCCTTCCTCCTTCCACTCGTGATAAAAATTAAGTAATCGGCCTGCATACGGTACCTCATTGCCTGCCTGCGCGTCTGTGCTCGGGCCGTCGCGTCGCTACTGGCGGCGGCGGGGGCGTGGGCCTGCGGGCTGCCGCGATGGTCACTCGTGGCGGCGCTCGGGGCGGCGCGCGCCCTTGTGGGTGTCTCATCGTCTGTCGCTGGCCCTGATGTGTTGGCCCCGCAGCCGGCCTCCATTGATGCGGGACATTGTAGTTTTCCCATTTTTTGTAGCAAAAGGGAGCAGAGTTAGTGCTACTAGGAAAACTGTGTTGTTGCTTAAGTGACTGGCCCGATTTCTGGACAGATTTGGCCGCTTTTAATATCTCGGATAAATCTTCCCCAAATAAATATTTGCCTGTTTTAGAATCATTTAATGCCTCCTTAAGTTCGGTATTAATAGAAGAAATAATGTTTTTTTTACTAGTTTCAATCTCATATCGATACATATCACACAAAATGCGACATACATCACTCGTTGTCTTTACAAATTCTTTGAATTCATTAAAATCCTTTGTAATTATCTTATCTATAACTGCAGAAAGTGCAGCTACACTTACGCTTATATGTCTTTGTCGCTCAAACATTTCGGCATCACGTTTAATGAGACTATCCGATAATGCAGCTTTTACTTCTGGGTTAAGCAGTGGCGGTACTAATAAATTACAATTCCGAGGCACAGGATACTCGTTAAATGGTTTTTCTTTCGTGTCCTTCTTTAAACCTCTTTTAATAACCTCGTGCCACCTACCCACAATATATTTGTGCACTGCCTTGCCGAGTATTATTTCCGGCTCTGGAGCCTCGCCAAGAAGCTGCAATACTTCCTCATCCAGATTAGCCTGAAGTAGCTCACCTGGTATTCCGGTTCCTGCACCTGAATGACGCCAGGCTCCGCAGACGGCGATGGTTCCGACGGAACCGTGACCGCAGGGCTGACAGGGAGCTCTGGCGCATACGCTTCTGGGGACTGCGGCGACATCGCCTGCACCCGGTCATTCTCTAGAGCAGAATCTTGATGATCTGTCAATAACCTTAATTGCAATTATAGGTACATTTCTAAACAGCAAAAAACCCTGGTATTGGTAGTTGCGTGTTCAATTTTGTTTTCGAACAGCAAAAGCCCTGATATTGGCAGTTGCGCATTCATAATTTACATTATATGTAGGTAGATGGAAAAAAAATAATCATAGCGGTTCGTCGCCATTGTGCAATGTTTTCCATTACATTATGACTTTTTACAAATCGATAATGTATATCGATGGATATAGCCCTGGTTATAATAACCAGGGCTATATCCATCCAATCCAATTATAATATTAATTAGTAACTATAATGTTAGCTATTCGCATCGAATTTAAACTTACTTTCTGTACTACTCGACGAAGACGAAATCCTTCTGCTTCGTTTCTTCCATTCTCTTTCTAATCTGCTTATCTTCCTTCGAATATTCTGTTCCTTATCCGGACTTCTGCGTTTCTTCCCCATATTGAGAGCACACACCGTAGATAAGTTGCGAACGTGCGAAAGGTTGGGCACGGAAACACGTAATGAAAAGTCCGCGTCTAAGCACCTAACAAGTCGTGACAGGCAACTTAGAGAAGATGACATGTACTTTTTTTTAACATCTCTAAAATACGTGCAAGGGTGACGCATGGGGGCGTCACTATACAATAAGTAAGCATAAATCGCTAAGAATGAAGTCGCGAAATATAATTATTATTTTTTATACTAATATCAATTTTGCTATTTCTTCTATAACCTTTTCTCATTCGCACAAAAGTAAAAGTATTGTAATCTATAGCTATACCTATATTACAATATTTAATGTTATTAATTATGTATCTAATGTTAAAATTTGTATAATACTCGGATACGTCATTACGGCTATATCTTCTTTACCCACATTTAGCTTAAATAACATATTTCGCAGAAACGAGGGAAGTTCAAAAGTGTTGTAATGCAACAGTTTACAACTAATCTACTTGAAAACTCGCTACTGAGGTTGTAATTAGCTATAAACCACAGTACAAACTTAATCAAGAGCTCAAGAGTAATATTCTACCAAACTGGAATCTTGGAGCGTCCGTAACTTGAAACTTTATGCTCAGTGCTCACACGCTGATGGATAACCTGCGTGCCTGGGAACGGTGCGATACGGCAGCGTCACCGCTTGACAGTGTCGCCCGCGTGCGCGCGCCGCTGCTCGCCGCTGCCGCGCCACCGCCAAACCACAGAGCAGAAAATATATTATAAACTTCTACAGAAGTCAATCCAAATTTGAATATTTTGACGTCCCCTTTCAACGGCCCGCAATTTTTCCACACAATCGTGGACACACCGTATGCTTGTAGTAGTACAATCAAATCCAAAGCTAACTATGTAGCTGTTTTTATAAAAAAGTTACTATTTACCCAACAAAAACCACAATAGGTGGTAAGCACGTCCTAGTCAGGCCGCCATGAGTTCGGATAAGCGGTCGTTCGGATGATCGAAGTACGGATAATCGACGCTCTACTGTAGTGAATGTATATTTTTTTATAAAGAAAGGGGTTAAGTTTAGTTAAGTTTTTTAGTTACTAAGAGTACTTATTAGTACTTACTTACTTTCATTAAACGCGGTAAGCTCAAGAGAGTCGACAAGGTGTCTAACTGCGACACTGTCCTTAAAGCGGTGTCAATTTAATCGCAATTTGAAACCTTCCTAGTTCTTCGCTCTCCTGTGCAGAACGCAGGCAAGGCAGATAATATAGAACCGTATAGAAAGGTATTTCTATTCAAATCATCGAAATACCAAATTGCTTAGATACTGCTAGCTGTACCTAGCTACGTAAGCTTATCGGTCTCGGAAACCCCTTTAGATGCTCCCCTGAACAATATTCAGGGGAACGGGATCTAACCGACCTAATAATAAATTTTTACAGCCCACCGAGCATTTAGGCTTAAATTAAAATTAATATGTGTACCATAATGGGTCACTTAATCCTAAATACCTTCATTAAAACTGCGCTTTTTTTTTTTTTGAAAAATAAAATGTTTTGTCGTCGACTTCAGCGATTTCAATAAGCACATTTCTCATGCCCTGTAGAAAAAAATGTTGTTTACTAGTTACTACAGAATAAAACTATTTTTATTTGGCAGTTAAATATTTTTTGACGTGATAACGTCTTATAAATCGATGGAGCCGGCTGCACGCACGAAAAAACATGACTCATGCGTTACCTGTTACCCGTTATCGTTACCAAGTACCAGCGTTACCTCGCATTGCCTTTACCTCATTATTATTGTTGTTGTTGTTGTTGTTGACGTTGTCACATTCAACTATCGTCAGTAAACCGACTTTACAGACAACCGGTATTTTTTTGATAAATATCTAGGTGACCTTTTAATATTACCAGAGGTCGCCACGTGGTCCAAATTCGCCCATAATAATTTATAAGGGCTCTTTCGCCTCTTAGATAAAAAAAAAGTAAATGTTGTGACAGATTGACAAATGTCAACGTGTAACAAAATTGTATCTGGAGAGTTTTGTCGGGGAATTCAATGGGTGAAAATGAAAATTATATTTCCCGCCTTTTTAACTTGACACTGGCAAATGGTTTTAAGCCGACGCCATATATATAGATAAAATAAATAAATAAATGTATCTAATAAACGCAAGGCAGTGTGTTTTAATAATCTAAGGTAGTGTTTGTTGTTCTTAATTTTTATAAATTTTATGTTTTTCTAAGCATTATTAAAAATAAATTAGCTTTCTACACACTTTCCTCCACATAAACTTTAATTTATCGGCCAAATTTCCCACTGCTCCGGTTACACAATTCTCGTAAAACTGTACTGAAAGTTTTCCTTTATGTACGTACTACAAAGATTACGAAACTCAAGATAGGCTATGACGTACATTTGAACAAATCTTCATACAAGAAAAAGTTACGCCATCTTGGTTTTCACCATACTTCAAATGTCAAAATGGCCCCATAATCTCAAAAGTGGGGCCATTTAACTGGATACAGTTTTTTCCTAAACATGCCTAGTCTATAATATATACGTCTATGTTTATGTATTAATATAATAATATTCGACATGCAATCTTAAAATATTTTAATTCAAAATTAAATACGTATAGCTCACTCTGATATTAGTTAGATTAAAATCGTAAAACGTAATCGTATCGCTATGATATAAAAGTTAAGTTACTAGTGATACGAGCAGTGGTGGATTTACACTAGGAATCATTTTTTATTTCTTGTTTGAAACGAGTTAAAAACTACTTACGTTTTACAGTGACTGTAAATAGTCTCAAAAGATTGGCTATTCTATGCATAGAATATGTACGTGTACGTCTACTTTAACGTTTAGATTGTGAAGATTTAAGGTGTGTCTGACAAACAAATGTAATACAATCATAAGTCATCGTTAGTGCAAAATTCATGATTCTTACAAAGATATATGATTGGCTTCGCTGGGCGCTCGATCAATGATTTGTCTATGGATTCTTGGAACAAAAACAAATATTTTTTTATATTATTGAAGTATATAATATATAATAAAATTTATACAATGAGCAAGCAATTAGTTATTCTATTAAAAAAAATCGACGGGTTGCACTCCGGGAGTGCCGGCAGAAGTGAAAACTTGAATATTAACGTTGTGCATTTTTGATATTTTGGAATGGTTAGAGAATAATTTTGTACGAATTGCTTTCATTATCAGTATAAAAGTACTATTATTTATGTGGTGGAATACAACATTCATTTATTGCGCTATCGTACACAAACTTGACAATTTATATTACATTAAAAATTTAACACTTCAGAACTATTACAATTATTTTACATAATAATAATAAATAATAAAATAAACAAAATAAATTAATAATATTAATCTCATCCATGGATGCGCGTGGCACGCTGTAACATTAACACACACGAACATTCAACAACAACACGCAAGCACCCTGCGCCGCCTGTCCTCTCTCCATCCGTCTTACGAATTTTCGATCAGGTCACGTGTCCTGACGCGAGTTTAGAAATTTTTACCCATTCCAAAAAAAGTACACAGCGCCGCTAAAGAAGTTTTCACTTCAAAAAATAAGATATAAAAACTATAATTTTAAATAAAATTTCTGTGATAGGGCGGCATTTTCTTCAGTGTCCAGGGCGGCACTAATTTTAAATCCGGCCCTGGATACGAGTAGCATTTGAATTGACAATTTGCTGTGATTAAAGTTTAATTATGAAGTTGAGGCCACATCTGAAGCCATTTCAAGTGACTCTTCTGTGCAAGCGATATTATACTTACTTACTTAGTAATTATTACCCGAGTATACAGAGTTCACTACGGAAAAAAATCGCGCACCCGGTACGTGAATCTTAAAACTCTTGCCATTTTCCACATTATTAATATTTAACCGTGAAACTTATCATAAACCTTCTTCGAAGCTTATATTTTAAGACTGCATAGTTTAAAATTCCAATTTAAAAATTTCATCGCTCAACATTTCAATTTGAAGTCAATCATCCGGTAATATTAATGTTTTAAAGTTCATCTCTCCGGTTCTAATTATTTTTTTCACAAATGACCTCTTGTTTGTTTTAAGAACAGTCCAGAAATACGCAATGAAAATTTAATTAGAAAAGAGCAATAACTGTAGAAGTAACATCGAGTTGAACACGGAAAAAATAAAAAAAAAAAACCTTATTTCGCGATTTTCACGAAAAGTGCATTTTTCTCGATGACGCTGTTACTTTAGAGCAAAATAAATTACATATTCGGATTCAGCGACCAAAAATACGTAAGATATCTATCATCTACTTTAGCCACTCAGTTCACCGTGGTCGGTATATCCCGTTTTTTAATCGACTTTTCGTCAACCTCCGCTCGTAAGAGTGACACCGTACATCAAAATTATTTCACGCACTTGGGATTTTTGTTTTTTAAATTAATTAATTATTTTTCTACATGGTCTTTAAGATAATTGTGTAGTGGTTACCACTGAACGCTGTCTTATGTTACTAACAACGTAATGAAAAATAGCAGTGGAATGGTTAAGAAAAACTGCTTACTAAATAATCCTTATTTGTAAATTTTGAACTGACAGTCTAGAATAAAATCCAAAGTTAAACTATTACAAACAGAGTTTATGAGGTACAGTTTTATGACGATCTTTGTGACACAGTAGTTGAGCGCGTTGGTGCTCAAGCCGGGGCTCACGAGTTCGAATCCCTCCGAAGGAACAAAAAGTTTTCTGTGTTCCTGGATCCAGGATGTGTATTAAATATGAGTATAATAATATAATAAAAACCGCTACGCGTTGTCTAGTCCCCGTAACAGAAGTCCTTCGAGTACCTACTTTGCACGGGGCCAGATTGACGTGGTGTAAAGCGTCCATAGATATATTTATTATTATCTTATACTTTAAACGAGACAATCTTGTATATATTATATAATCGTAATCTCGGCAACGGCAAGTATTTACATGAAATTTAGTAAGTCTTGGGGGAGAAAAATCCGTCTAGCTAGGTTTTATCCCTGGGAAACTGCGTATTTTTAAGTTATTTATATTTTTTCTTTCGTCGTGCAGCAATATATCAATAATTTCGACTCTAAAAAGCATATATAGACTCTATAGTCCGATTTAAAGTTTGGTTAATTTTTGCATTGTTCGGAAATTCGGAATGCGGCAGGTTCAAATCCGGTAAAATATTTTTGTGATTATTTTTATTTATCTTCAAATCCACTAGAGCTCCGAGCAAAGCTCGGTTACCCAGGTACTTATATTTAACAATTTCCTTACGTGTTAAAAACCGGTGTAAACGGTTCGACGCAGCCATTTTGGTTAATTTAAAGTTTGTTTCTTCGCTTTCATCCATAATTTAAAGTAGTATTTTATTCAAAGCATTTTATTTAATAAATTGAAACTTTTATGTATAAAATAGGCATATTATTTTCTTACTAATAACGCATTGTATCGTATACCTACATATCTATATAAAAGTTTCTATATTTAACTAGTCCTAACCGTTCATAGCCCATCCTCCCCTATCAGTAGCTACGTCACGTAATACCGACATAATGGAAGGGGAGTAATGTGTTTCACCGCCTATGAGCTCGATAATGGAGCACAATACATCGGAGTGTATTGAAACATTCCAGGACAGAGGTTTCATTTACTGTATCCGTATAAGGAAGACAAAAATTTTATGCAGTTAACACGGGAAAGAAGTTAAACTTTCAACGATATAGACTTCTCGCACGTTATATTCTACAGATGTACAATACGAAATCGGTAGTCGTTGTTTATCTACATAGTCTTTTACCGGCATAGAAGAACCATGATTGCAGAGGGACATTAAGAACGTAGTACCGACCGTACACGTACACGTTACACGTTGTTACACGAGTACACGTTGCTCTGTACGTAATACCTATTTAGTTGTTACAGTCGCTTTTTTGTTACATGAATTTCAGATCACAACTATGTTAGGGAAGTATCCAAAAAGTGACCTTTACCGACTGATCTATCATACATACAGTTATAATATACGATACAGTTACATACGATACAGTTCAAACTACTGAACGGTTTGGTGCTGAAATCTTGCATGTCGGTATAGCGGCAACAGAAATAGGTACATCATCGGTGAAAATTTCAACTGTATAGCTATAAACGTTCATGAGATACAGCCTGGTGACAGACAGACGGACGTACAGCGGAGTCTTAGTAATAGGGCCCGTTTTTTTACCCTTTGGATACGGATTTTGCCCTTTGTAATAATATTATTACGTATGTGTAATATTTCGGGAAACTTATCCACTTTATATACATTAAAATAACTAATATTTTGTTTTATATACTTAGGTATTGTTAATAATAACATCATTGTTAATACCCGTGATAATATACATAGGTATTGCTGTACATAATTATTCATAATCCAATTTACACATAATAATTCTTGTTAATTTCCTTTTTCAAAAGCCAAAATTAATGAAACTTTCACAAACATTATGCAGACAATGCCAATATTGATAATTAAAATTCCAGTCTGTGCATAATTCGAGTCGAAGGATCGCTTCGGCACCAATCAGGGGCTCAGGAGCTTACTAACTTATTGAGTGACCTATAATTGTGTTTTGTTGTGAAAAACGGTGATTTTTGTATGGTAATTAGAAAAAAGGTGTCACAAATGTGGTAGATTGATATTGTTAAATATTAGCGCCGCGAGGCAAAGGAACGCATTACACTGGTGTACAAACAGGGGTCGGCAACCCTTTGGCAGACATGGGCGTCGTGTTGAAAAAATAGATAATGGCGGGCCACACTGTAAGATCTACCTAGTCTATTGTAGCTTCTAGGTAGGTTGGTACTATGAGAGAAATTAAAAACGCAAAATTATTTATTTTTATTAAATTAATACCGATGACAAAGGAAAAAATCTGAATGGAACAAAGTTGCGAAGACCAACATGTTTATAATTAATTTACACCATTAAATTAATCCAAAATATATGAACTCTATAATTTAAAAAGTTAAGGTAGCTAGCTACCATTAGACTAAAAACCAGCCATGACAGATATGGAATCCCTCTTGAAATGCTGACATGAAAAATGTCCATAAAACGTTCGGTTTGTAGAATGAAATTAATGGAATTTCGACGGATTGATGAAGAGAAGGGATTGAAATGATGAATGATGTAATAATGATTTGTCAGTTGAATTTTTTAATTCTATACTTACACGTGCCTTATATACACCTACATGTACTTTATATTTACCCCAATTTGGAGCTAAAGGCCTTGAGGGTTTTTGGCTTGAGAGGTGCCGTAGGCATCCCATATAAGATATGGGAGTGACACTGATTATTTATTATAACATTCACTCGGGATTTTCAATTAATAAATTGATATAATTATTATAATCCTTAGTTATACTGCACGGTTTTTCTCGTACCTAATAATTGAAAAAAAAAAGGAATGATACCTTTGTACATCCAATTTATTACACAATATTTAATTCATTTTACATTTAGGAAAATTTTGATTTTCTAAAAGTTGGTATCTAACTATTGCAGACAATTAAGTATAAAGCACTGGCCAACAAAACAGGCATCTACAAATTAAAAAAAAAGAAATAAAGGGTAACTCATAAAGGCTGCCTTCTACCACTCATCATAAGGAAATTCCTAGAAAGTCCCCATCCCAAATTATTACAGCTGCGTCAATTGGTATTGTGTTATGCATAAATATTAATAAAATATGTGATGTGAAGCAAAATACCGGGGAGAACAATGCATCAGAGTAATTACACTCCTACGGCCTCCTGCTAGCCAGGGCTGCCTACTGTACACTATTCTTGTATAGCCATCAAAAGTCCTACTAAAATTATAAATGTAAAAGTTTGTGAGAATGGGTTAATGGATATTTGTTACTCTTTTACGCAAAAACTACTGAATAGATTTTGTAGAAATTTGGTATGGTAGTTTGAGCTTTGGGTTAACATATAGGCTACTATCCCGAAATAGTAAAGTGTTCCCGAGGGATACTTTATTTACGCGGACGGAGCCACGGGTAAAAGCTAGTATATTATAAGCTGACAATATTGTCTTGCAAAAATTTTGCTAAAACAAAATTACTGTATCGTTAATTTGCACAAATTTTTACTCACAATATTTAGGGCCTGTTTCACAATCTACTAATAAGTGTCAGATAGCTTATTTGCATGTTTTGTCTCAGTCGTTTTATATAATCTATGATTCGATATGTTTCGCCAAACCTTCCGAATAAGCTATGCGACACTTATTTGAAGATCGTTAGTGTTAAGGACAGCGGCCTCGTAACGTAAAACATGAGTGAATTTAAATGTGAACGATGAACGTGATGAACAAAAACAGTACATAAAACTATAATAGTGAATACTCAGTGACTATATGTATAGACTTATATAGCATAAGTGTGTAAAAGTCGTGTTAAACGGTGTTTTATCAAGTGCAGGTTATTTTGCTTAGATATTTTTAACTAAAGCTAATTTTAACGTAGCCTTTTTTGATTTATATGAATAAACATAATACTTAACGTGTAGCGTAACGATTAAGATTATATAATAAAGGGTCAAATAGTTATTAAGAAAACAGAGGTAAAAATGTAGAACATTTCTTATATGGTAAGCTTTAAGTTGTAAATATATTTTTTATAGAATAAGATCCCTAGTATATAAGGATGTATGTATATGGTTATGGCAATAAAGAATTTCACACAACGCGTTTTGCTTCACCTGGCTCATGAAAAATAGGGAAAATTGTGGAAAATAGGTGTATAGAGATAAAAAAGTGAGATGGCAAATCGGCCCGAAAGAGGCGTACGGGCGGGGCTCTCTATACGGCATTGCCATGAGCCAGGTAAGCAAAGCGAAAAAAGTGAAAATCGTTCTCCTCAAAATAGTGTTTTATTATCGCCCCGGCTCTGCCCAAATCGGTGTAACCTTGCTATCTTCGAGTCTAATCTGAGCCGGCGGTTGAAACCCTGTGGAATTATACAGTCCCCTACAGTAGTGCGTGGTCCTTTGGCCGAGGCTAGAGCCGAATTTCAAGATTGAAGAAATATTCGAAGTCCATATCAAGTTGAAAATAACGAAGACGGCACTTAGAAAACTTTCGTCAGCTGTTATGAACATAGAAAAATTTCCGAGGATTCAAGATAGAAATTTTTACTGAAGACTGGACTTAGAAAATTTTCGTCAGATGTTCTGAACAGAGAAAAATTTTGAAGATTCAAGATAGAAGAATTTTATCAAGTCAGAACATTGGAAACTTTATCAAGATTTATCAACGGGAATCAACGCCAGGGATTAGATTGAACTCAGAAGATCGGACTCGAGGATACAAGGATACACCGCTGCGAACGGAAGCAAGGATTCGCAGATTTTTCATCGGAAAAACCTCCCGAAGATTCTTGAAAGGGAATTTGAACATTGAAGATTAACATTGAAGATTAACTTTGAAGATTAACTTAACATTTGAAGATGGTTATGACAAGAAGTCAGAGTGGGGCCGAGGAGAACCAGCAGCAACCACGTAGATTTCCGGATCCGCCACGATCGCCGTCCGCTGCCGCTACGAGCCAGCCGCCGCCGACCGAGGGAAGAGCGGATCTGCTTACCAGACCAGACCAGATACCAGCAAGGCGCCTGCAGCTTCGGAAGTACAAACCCTAGCCAGAAAGAAGGCTATTTCAATTAGATCGCGTCAATCGACAGCAAGTGTCGTCGCGCGTATGCATTACGAGGCGGAGGAGAAACTCGCCGCTCTCCGTACGAAGGAACTGCAGATCGAAGCAGAATTTATAAAGAAGAAGCTCGCCGCTGACGTCGCCGCTGCAGAAGATGGTAGCAGCCCCGACGATGACGAGCCATCAGAACAGGTGGAGCAACGTGTCCGAGCCTGGCTAAGCGAACAGGGTCCCGAACCCGAAGAGGCTAGACGAGAGCCGACATCAATGGAAGAAAGAGAGACGCCGAAGCCAGAAGACATGCCACCGAAGGGACCCCAGAAGACGAGGTTCGAGTGTCCGCAGCAACGCCGCCCACGCTCACCCACACCGCCCACGTCTAGGGCTAATGGGGTGGAACATCTTGCCGAAACATTGGATAAACTGCTGAACCAACGCCAGTCGCGCCACACTACGGAGTTGCCCACATTCTCGGGCGCTCCCACCGAATGGTTGCCATTCAAAGCAGCCATGGAAGACACCACTGCGTTCTACAAGCTCAAGCCGACCGAGAACTTAGCTCGTCTGAGAAGCTGCCTACAGGGAGAAGCAAGAGAAGCCGTGGCACCACTGCTGAGCGTCGCGACGCCGCCCGAACAAATTATGAAGACCATGGAACAATGCTTCGGTCGACCCGAGGTTATGGTCGATTGCATGATGGAAGACCTGAACAAGATACCGAGGCTCGGAGGTTCGGCGGCAGAACTCAACCAATTTTCAGTGAAGATTCAGAACATGGTAGCCATCCTGAGGAAGCTGAGGCACGGGTACCTTTTTAACCCGTTGCTCACGAGAGACATCCTGGAGAAGCTCAGCCCATACGAGAAGAGCAAGTGGTACGACTACGCAGAAGAGACGTCGCGCTTCAGGAACGAGCCCGATGTCGTCCTTCTCTCTGAATTCTTAATGAGAGAAGCAGACAGGGCGCTGCGCTATGGGTTCAGCACGGCACCGAAGAAGGAAACACCGCGTCCACCTCCTAACAAGAACGAAGCCCGAACAAGAAGGCCAGTCTTCGCGATAGCAGACGAGGGCAGGGAGTCGCCGAGTCGCAGCCAGCCAAAGAGAACACGCGAAGAGTCAACGAAGTGCCCGATATGTGCCGAAGATCATGGTCTATTTCGCTGCGCTGCTTTCAAGAAACTGTGCATGCAAAAGAGATGGGACACAGTCAAAAAGTAAGGGCTGTGTTTCCGGTGCATACGAAGCAGAAGATACAACTGCAGAGCGAAGCCGTGCGGCGTGAAGGGCTGCAACTTGCCTCATCATGCGCTGCTGCACGAAGACAGGTCCGGCGGCGCTCCACAGATAGAGGACGCCGTGATTACCGCATCGGTCACCTCCGACCGCGCGGTGAAACTTAATATGAGAAGAATTCAAGTTGTCGGTCCACGGGGCGAAGCGGATATCTTCGCGCTGTTTGACGAGGGCTCGACAGTGACACTACTGGATGAAGACGTCGCGAAGGCTATCGGCGCAAACGGCCCACCGAAGGTGCTGAGAATGCATGGGATCAATGCCGAGAGAAGGGAAGAAAAAAGCCGATTCGTACAACTTGGTGTACGGGGTCACGACGGTACCAGATATGACGTCACTGCGAGAACCGTGGACGGATTGAACCTACTTACTCAGTCCGTCCCGGAATCACTGTTTCAACTTGCTCACCTGCGTGATCTCACGAACGAAGAGATATGCTATGAAGACAAGAAACCAAGAAAACAAGAAAAGAAAAAAAGGAAATGGTGAAGAAACACTTCGAAATAGACGCACTGGGAATAGCGTCCAAGGCTAAGCTGAGCAACGAGGAGCAGCGAGCCATCGACCTCTTTGGCAGAACGGCCAAACGAACGGAAGACGGTCGATTTGAAGTGGGACTTCTGTGGCGCACGAACGGCGTCAAGCTACCTCTTAGCTACAACAATGCGCTAAAGAGGCTCAAGAACTTGGAACACAAGCTCAAGAAGAACCTCCTGGACGAGGCGCAGTATCATGGGCAGATGAAGAATCTCATAAGCAAGGGATATGCGGAAAAATGCGACGGGACAGAGGCCGGAAGTGACATCACATGGTACCTACCGCACTTCCCGGTTAAAAACCCCAACAAGCCGGGCAAGTTGCGACTGGTTTTCGACGCAGCAGCGAGAACAAACGGCGTGAGCCTCAACGATCACTTGTTAGAAGGGCCTGACCTTCTGACCTCACTGCCGAAGATACTGTTCCGGTTCAGAGAGGAAGCCGTCGCTGTGAAGGCCGATATAGAGGAGATGTTTCTTCGTGTCAAGCTCAGAAAAGATGACCAAGCGGCCTAGCTGTTCCTATGGACCGCATACAAGATGGTGGTAATGATCTTCGGAGCATCGTGTTCACCGTTCCTGGCACACTCAGCTCGGAATCGGAACGCGGAAGAATTCGCCGAATCGCATCCCGAAGCCCATCGCGATATCACCGAAATTCATTACATGGATGACTACGTAGACAGCTATCCAGACCACCAGAAGGCCATGCAGATCGTGGAACAAGTAATAATAATAATAATAATATAATAATAATATATTTATTGAACACACAAGGGGACATTAACACAGCTAAAAAGAAAATAAACAAATCGAAAATCAGAATCAAATCCCCACACCATATGTTCAAAGGGAATCCACTCAGGCATCGACCACGGCGGTGCCGAGGCGCCTGATCTTCCGTGGTCCCCTATTAGTTTGAGATCTCACATCAGCACATTATTTTAAATTAATTATTTTAGTTTGCTTAACTTTCAATAATCATGTATATATATAACACTAAAACATTAAAGATTCAACTATTTAAAACATCAAAACAAAACAACAATTACAGTCAGACACCGCTGGAGCAGCTTTATCTCGCGATACGGGATATTGGACCACAACTGGACACCGCACCCGCGCCGTGATCGCAAGTTCAGTCGGCGCGGAGACGCGTTCAGTGCTACAGCTACAGCACCCGACTACTATTTTATCGGAGTATCCTACAACTTACATGCTATATTAATATAATGTATAATTAATTACGTGAAATCACACAGACGTGAGTTATTATAAAATAAATACAAGTTATAAAGTCTGTAGTAGTAATTAGTACCTATGTAGTAGTTATATGGACGCAGTCAGCAGTTCGTGTGTTGTTTACAATCTTGTGCAGCGACGAAAGCATGACCTAGACCTTGTTGATAAGGAAATATACCGCTTAGGCTTCGGCGGACAACACTATCAGAGAGTAAATTATATATTATGTAATAGTAATCCTACACATAATATTATATTTATTATAAATTATAGATTAATTAGATAAATATAGGGTTGCGTTAATTATATACATATAACTATTATTAAAAATAAATAAATAGAATATTATTACATTGCAATATACATGCGTGCATATTTAAAGGGTAGTTATATATAGCTAGAAGAAGCTTGTTGCTGCAGTAAATAGGCTTTGTATTTTAACCTAAACCCTTGCGTTGTTGTATGTATTGTGGACCACATACATAGGAAAGGTGGCTTCCACTTAAGAGGCTGGACGAGCAACGACCGGAGGGTGCTAGAGGGACTGCCTGAAGACCGCCTGGCCGAGAACACTACACAGCGTCTCGCCAAAGACCAGAAGACCTTGGGCATGCTGTGGGACTCCCGAGGCGACAAACTAAAATTCAACACGTCGCTATCCAGAGTCCACAAGGAGGTTCGCGAGCTACAGCGCGCACCGACGAAGAGAGAGGCCCTTAGCACGGTGATGAGCATCTACGACCCGCTGGGACTGCTGAGCTGCTACACGATCACCGCCAAAGTCATCCTACAAGGCTTGTGGCGCCAGAAGCTGGACTGGGACGAGTCGCTGCCCGCTGAGTCAGCCCAAAACTTCGCCCGTTAGCTGACCGACATGGAGTACATCAGTCAGCTCGAGCTACCCCGGAGTTACAACGGGGGGAGTCCGACGAGAGGCCGGCAGCTGCACGTATTCTGCGACGCGAGTAAGGACGCATACGCCGTAGCCGTCTATTGAAGATTGGAACAAGAAAATGGGGAAGTACGAGTCGTGTTGGCCGCCGCCAAGGCCAAGGTGGCGCCGCTGAAGGCACAGACCATACCAAGAATGGAGCTACAGGCTGCCCTGGTCGGAGCAAGGCTGGGAAACGCCGTCGCAGCAGAACACAGGTGGAAAACGGACACGGTTTTCTACTGGATCGACGCACAAGTAGTTCTGTGTTGGATACAGAACGGCAGCCGCAAATACACACCGTACGTCGCACATCGGCTAGGGGAGATCGCCGAGCTGACGTCTGTTCACCAGTGGAGATGGCTGAGCACGAAGAGCAACGTCGCCGACTTAGCCACCAGAACGGGCTACGTTCCGAAGAGCGACGAGGACCCTTGGTTCCAGGGGCCGGACTTCCTGCGCAGGCCTATGAACGAGTGGCCCGCGGAGAGTCCCGCTGGAAAGGAATAACAAGAAGAATACGTCGCCTTCCACACCACGGAAGATGACCTTCCAGATGTGACGCGCTTTTCAATCTACGAGCGCCTCATAAGATGCACGGCGATGGTTGGTCTTGCTGTTCGTCGAGAAGTGCCGAGATCGTCGGCCCCACCTCAACGTACGACACCTGGAGAGGGCCGAGAGGTTGTGGTATCAAAAATCACAACGAGACAGCTTCGCACAAGAAATCGAGAAGATGGCAAGTGGCAAGACGGTGCCTAGATGGAGCTCCTTGTACCGGCTCAACCCGCTCAATCGGATGCAGTGGAAGTTTACACCGCCCGGGGCGCCGAGTCAAGGAGGTGCCTGGGAAAGGATGGTGAGGTCAGTGAAAACCGCCCTGCTAGCCACGCTGACCGAGAAGTCGCCCAAGGTACTCCAGACACTGATGGCCGATTCGGAGTACTCAGTGAACGCTCGGCCGCTCGTTCACGTATCGGTGGACCCCAACGACCCGGAGGCGATTACACCGAATCATTTCCTCCTCGGGTCGTCCACCGGACATTTGATAGTAATATAATACTTTTAATACATTTAATATAATAAAGAGGAAAGATTTGTTTGTTTATTTGCATTGAATAGGTTCTGAAACTACTGGACCGTATTAATGATTATATCTATTAATGCTTCACACCACGTCAATCTGGTCCCGTGGTAAGTTCTCGAAGAACTTGTGTTACGGGTACTAGACAACGGAAATATATTTAATACGTTTTATACTATACATATATTTAAGATCTTTATTATATTATACACATATTTAATACACATCCATGTCCCAGGAACACAGAAAAACTTTTTTTCCATTCGCCGGGATTCGAACCCTCGACCCCCGGCTTGAGCACCAACACGCTCAACCACTAAGCCACAGAGGTCGTCATTGCTAGTCTATATATAATATTATAATATTTTTTGTCGACTCTACAACATCATCGCACTATTAACACACTATTATGGTAGGCAGCCCTGCGTCTAGGCTGAAATATAGAGCGGCCGTAAATTATTCGTATTTTTTAATTTTTCCTCAACCCCACTTTTGCGCTTTCAAATGCTATTGTTACCGTGTTTTTTTTTTAATTAATACAAATTCTGACACGAACAACAAATTTTCAATGTTGATATAATATTATAATAAGTTCTAGAACAGTAGCTGTACCCAACAAACGTTGTTCTGTCTTTACTATGAACTGGGATAAATAACTTTAGTGGCGTGGGGTTCCTATAACTCCATTCCTATCGGCTTACCTCTCACTTTTTGAAGACACTCAATCCTCATCGAAATCCCTACTTACATATTATAGACACTTGGGATTCCCCATGAAGAAGAACCAGCCTTCGCCACTGATACACTTATCTACTACCTACACCTACACCCAATACCTACACCTACGCCAATACCTATATCTACTACCTACCCCTGCAATCTACAGGTGACGTGTGAAAGAGTTATCATGGGTTATCTTTGGGTTGAAGTTTGTCATAGTATTCATATCGCTAACAAAAAATGGAACCCCCATTTTATTTGTAGGTTAAATGTATTTTTAATGGTAAAAAATATACTTATAGGTAAAAATTTTTTTTTTTTGGGATTGGTCACCTGTCACCTTGAGGTATCATACTATTCAAAATACCTTAAAACCTATTCCCATACCTACCAAATACCCTTGGCAACAGCACAAAAATGACATGATACGTTTCATAATACAACTATTCAAGTTCAATAAATAAAAACCTGATAGAGATAATTCATGAGTGACAACAAAATTAGTGAGCAAGTGTGTAATTTTTATAGATTTAAAAAAAAATGGGCGAAAACTAAAAAACCATGATACTTTTACTATACATGAATTGTATTTTTCTGATCCGTTATGATATTCCAGCTGCAGGTGAAGGATTATCCATTAATTACGCCACACCCTATACGTCTATGGTTTCTACACATTACTAACTGTTGCCCGTATATATTAGACTGGAGGTTATGCTTTCTTAGTCCTTTAAGAAAAATCTATTTTTCCATCAACAATAGGTTGTAGTTCCGTACGTCTGTCCGTTTGTCTGTCACCAGGCTGTCTCTCCCTTACCGCGATAGCTAGACAGTTGAAATTTTCACAGATGTATTTCTGTTGCCGCTATAACAACAAATACTAAAAACAGAATAACACAAATAGATATTTAATGGGCGCTCCCATACGACACACGTGTTTTTGCCGTTTTCCTGAGAAGAAAGGTATTGCATATTAATTTAATATTACTTATAAAAAGTGTACAATATCAAGTGTCAAAAATACAGTGACTTGGATGCCTAATGGCCCGTTTCAATAACCTATCTATCTATATGTATTTGTTAAAAACGTCGTCATTCAATCATTTGACGGTTTTTTGCGATACAAATTTGACGTTTCTAACAAATAGTTATTGGTAGATAGGTTATTGAAACGGGCCATAAGACTGTTTAAATTAGTCATCCAGGGGGCTATTTTAAATGTAGACATGTATGTCTTATGCACTTGTGTACAGATCTCAGTTTTGGCGTCATAAAATAAGAATAATTTTATATTTTGGGGTGGCTCTCCATACACTTGAAGTGGGGATGAAAAATATTTTTTCATTCTACTTCATAGTGGGGGGTATCTTCGAATAGGTATTTTAAAATAAAGGCAAGGTTTCATATATAATTTTTTTACAAAGTCAACCATTTTCGAGTTATCGGCCTAAGAAATGGGTTAAGTTGGTGTTGGCATTTCTAAACTATGAGACTTAGAAACTTGCAATTTTCCCAGCATGTCCCGACATGCTCTTAGTTGGCTCTATTAACCTTATTATATTTACCTAAGGTTGCGCTAGAAAATGTTTGCATACAATATTTTCAGTGACTGGGGTTTTTAATGAATTCGTATTGTGTGCCTGAGTAACATGGAACTTGTAAGATTTCATTCGCGGAAATTCAATTTTCTACGAGCAACTTTTAGTACAGTGTAAGTCGGACTACAGTCATGAACTTTTACAAAGATAAGCGTTGAATAAAAGAAAAAGTACGTGATTGACATCATATAATATATACATAAATACGTGCATAAATATCACAGTAATAACACACAGGACTTCTTGCACTATTTCCACTTTAATAAGTATTTTACATTAATTTTAATATATTACACGACCGGTTTCGACAAAGTCATCATCAGGTTTGTCGAAACCGGTCATGTAATATATTAAAATTAATGTAAAATACTTATTAAAGTGGAAATAGTGCAAGAAGTCCTGTGTGTTATTACTGTGAAACATGAATTTCCACCAAGAACCTACAGTACAATCAATAACATATGTGCATAAATATATCAAAAGCTTTGTACCCCTTTTTTCGAAAATGATGTAAACGGAGGGGTAGGAAATTTTGTCTTTTTGATGTTTATATGGAGGAGGAGTGAACTGCACTAATATTTTTTTAAATAATTCTTTAAAAATTAAATAAATAATTACAAGTAAACCCTAAAGTTTCACTTTGTTTCACAGTTCACTTGTAATTATTATAGTTGAACCGATGATCAACATTATTTTTTAATTGAAAAAAAAACAATGCTGAAAATCGGTTCACAAACGGCAGAGTAATCGCGTAACATGTATACAAAAATCATAGACACATTGATAACCTCGTTTTTGGAAGTCGGTAAAAAATTACGTACTCTACCTCAGCTAGCTATTGCCCGCGGCTTATTTATGTATGGAAGCATTTATGGATGGATGGCATCCATCCATCCATAAATCCATCCTCACAAGTTTGCACATTTATAATATTAGTAGGATTCCTTAGCTTGTGTCTACGCCGTAGAGGCTCTACGGCGTAGTGACTCGTGACTCGTGGGGCGCGGTGATTGTTTTTTTTTATCCGACTAGGGCGAAGTTAAAACAAATAAATGGTTTTGGCATTTTGGCATTAATGATTTTGGCAGTCTATGTATGTATGTATGTTTGTGCCATCTTAGCGTCTAATCTACTGGTCTGTACTGTCGTATATAATTTACGTATTTGGGCCTCCGATTACCTCACTCACTCGGCGAAACACAACGCAAGCGTTATCTCACGCCGGTTTTCTGTGAGGTCGTGGTATTTATCGGTCGAGTCGGCCCATTCGTTCCGAAGCGTGGCTCTCCCACAGTTACGTTTAGTAATTTTTAGTAATTTATTTATTTTATCATTTCATCATCACCTCATATCATCATAATAATACATTGAACATGATTTAAAAACAATATAAACTCGACAAGATTTTTTTGTAATGTATTGCGACATCTGTGTCCGAACTAAATAAATGATTAAACGTTTGATAGCATTAGTTATTACATTAATAATTACTGTTATCATATCTATTATTATATTTATAATTAATGTTATCACACACAACAACTTTCAGTACAATTTTACGCATTAAATGCATTGTTTAGTTTCCAACTGCTTCTATTAAGCTGTCATGTGGTAAGGGATATCTATATTAACTAATATCTAAGAATAAATGTTACAAAAAATAAATCTAGTCTGTCAAGCAGCGAAGGCACTTCACATAAAAGGAAAAATAATGAACTCTAAAACTAAAGTGAAAACCATTTGGAAAATAATTGCAGTGATGATAAAAAGGTCAATTCTGACCTAGAGGTTGCGACGATCTTCGAAAAGTTTTTTGCTGACATTCCGGTCTCAACTACAAAAAATTTAATCTTTCTGTTTCCTTTCAACTTCTTCACCTGCAGTCGCTGAAAAAGTATTCAGAGAAAAATCCAGGAGTGTGATGTCAATTTCAATTTTAAACAAATTGACTCCAAAGATATTATTACCACCTTCAAATCACTCAATATTAGAAGTACTACCGATCTCTGGGGTGTGTCTATAAAAACTATTATAAAATCAACAATTCACAACCTAGCCTAAGTTTTTAATAATTGTATTAAGAAAGGTGTGTTCCCTGGCCTATTGAAGCATAGCAAGGTGTTGTCTCTTTTCAAGGCTGGGAATAAATCTGACCCAGCTAATTATAGGCTAATATCTATACTACCGACTTTCAGTAAAATGTTTGAGAAAATAATCTTAAACAATTGCTGGTTCACTTTAACATAAATAATTTATTACATAGTTATCAATTCGGGTTTCCTAAAGGTCGGTCTACAACAGACGCAAGCATCAGTCTTCTATGCAGCATATTTGAGGCCTGCGAGGGATTGCATGACGCACTTGGTGTCGTTTGTGACCTATCCAAGCCTTTAGACTGTGTCGAGATGAACTTAGTGGACACCACTGTATTTCTAGGAATAACACTAGATTGTAAATTATAGTAGGATATCCCCATATTGCAAATCTGGCAGATTAATAAATTTAAAAAAGTTGTTAAAGATCGTTTGTGTGCTAAAGCTTATTATAAAGTTAGTGATTACATTAACGATTGCACACCTTGGGAATAAGATGGTCCCCTGCAAGGCTGCTTTTATGTACTTAAGTTTGTTCTATGTACTTATTACTTCTGTTATATAGATAAAGTTACAACATTGTAAAAACATTTTTTTAAATAGATCAATTTTCCCATCTTTTTGCTAAAAATGGCCCCGCGCGAGTTTCTTACGCCGGTCTTCTCGCCGGGCTAGTCTCCAAACCGGTGGTAGGCATCATGTAGACCGACGTTCAGAAAGTGTATAAAAATACCAATTTTGAATAAAAAAAAAGTACTTTGACTTTGAATATATTTTTTCGTAGTTCACAGAATAGCGTGTCACTGAACAGACAGTAATTTAATACCTTAATATGTATTACATTATTAATTAATATCATTAAATGACTCATTAATATAATAACTTATTCGTATATTATTTTTTTTATAACGAGAATCAATACTATAACATTTTATTTTAAGAAACTGCTATACTATGTTCAGAAACCCAAATCTCGTAAATATTTGTAATTCGTAACCGCGAGGTGTAGCATTCACACACACATGTATCGCGTGTAAGCGAGTGAGACAACCGAAACAGGATTATGATCACAAATAGTTACGAGAATCGGGCTTCTGATCCTAATAAATCTAAACAAAAATATTATTATATAGATTGCACCGAATTAATGTGTCACTGTATTTCTTTACTGCGCGGTAAATAAGTGACATTTAAGTATTATACTAGCATATTGTCTCTATGTTTACGTTAAAATTAAATTGGATCTGAACGGAGTATTCTCCTGAAAATACTTAAGTCGTTAAAACTTAGCATATAAGCAAGGGTATTACCAAGGCAGATATAACAGATCCCAACATTACAATATGGAATATGGATTTAGTAGCCCTATAGTAGCTACTCGTATGTAGTTGCTCTATATTAGCTCTTGAGTAGCTCTATAGATATTCATCTATATTGAAAAGTTGTGACGTGAAATGATGAAAATTTACTACTTTCTGAATTTTTCCTTTGTATTCACCCAACTATACTAACTGGATGCCAAATTTGAACTTTCTGGGTGTACTGGAACTGGTTAAGAGTTTTGATCTATAGTCTGTCAGTGATAAACATAGCGATTTTTGAACGTTGATATCATAAAAACCGTTTAAGGCATGGTTCTAAAATTTAGAGCAAATATCTATCTCACAAGTCTTAATATATGAGCTTTTGAAATGTTCACGTGAAATAGTTTTTGAGTTAGGTATAAGGAGGCCAAAAGTTGCTCCAAATGGTTCGTGTGATATTACACACGGTGCTACTCGCTAGTTCTGTTAGCTCAAGCTGAACAACTTGGCTTGACACGCTGCCGCTTGTCTAGATAGTTGGCTATCAAGGCGAAATCCCCAGGTAATGGGAGCTGAAATTAAATCAGCGGCAGCGCCGGGCGCCGTGCAGGATGGTACAGGCAAACGCAATTTGCAGCCAATTCAACCTTTTCATCCTGCTCAGCGAATTATCTATCGCTGCCGGTGCCGGAAACTGTCTTATATAACAGTAGCTAAGTTGTAGTAAGCTTTTTATAGCATAACTAGCTTTTGCCTGCGCCTTGATCCGCGTAGAAGGAAATGGTTCTAATAGGATTTTTAATTACTGTTTAACGTTATTTTTTACCCGACTACGGCGAAGGAAGGGTAATAATTTTGGCTGTCTATGTATATTTGTTCCCTCGTAGCGTCTAAACTACTGGTTCGATTTTAATAAATGAGGTGTCAAAAGATTCGTAATGATGTCGCAGGTAACATAGGATACATAATTAGGATAAATAGAAAATGAGACCTCAGATTCTAACATCTAATATATATATATATATATATATATATATATATATATATATATATATATATATAAATGTACAAAAAAAAGTTGACGTTGTCATGTCACCCTAAAATAAATTGAACAAAATATTGAAAATAAATCGATAAAACCAATTTACGTGACGCCGAAAGTAAATAAATATACATGTTTAAGTATTTGCAGTAGAACCAAATATAATTTACAGCGCCCCAAGTGGGCCAAACTGTGAGTAGATATCCCAAGCAATTCTCCCATACAACTGACAAGGCCCGCGACGGAGGAAGGAACAAGGCCCGCAACAGAGGAAGAAACGAGGCAACTCCGAGAAGCCGTATGCTAATTTTTTTGCGAAAAGTGAGCCAACTGTCCCACGCTCAAGCCTACATTCCCCCAGAAAATGACCAAGTTCAAGGTTTTTTTTAATATTAGTTAAGCAGTTTTTTAATTTTTTGTCTATAGTTTATTCTATTATATAAGTTATCTTTTATAGTTTATCTTTACCAACCTATGTCAAGCAGCCAGGATGCAGGGACCTCTAATATTTCGACCGTGTCCTTTGGAAATCTGTTGCAATGCTCCCACTGTTCCCGATATTTTAAAAGCCAGCGGGGTTTGAACATCCACGTAGGAAAATGCCACAAACAGCTTGTAACAGTCATTCCCCCAATAACCAATTCACTTCCGAACCCAATTTGTGAAACAAATTTCTGGCAAGAAATATCCAAATTTAAACGTTTTATACCAGTTCTAAGACGGATCCCTAGGGGTGCCAGAGTGACTGTAGCCCAGAAGCTTGCCGAGACGATACGCCACACAGTGCTGGAGAACTCGAGGCAAGCCTGGGAAAATCTACTCACCTTTCCCTACCGTTTTCTGCATATCACTAGAGATCCGCTCAACAATGCCTCCCTCACTTCAAGAATCAAAAAGAATTGTGTTTCGGACATTAACCTCAACCCAAATTTTTCTTCACATTCCACGGTCAAACATAACATCGTGAAAAGTGTGGAAAATAAAATAAGTGAGGGAGACATTAAGGGTGCAGCGCGGCTCCTGTTTTCCAATGACACGGTCGCCCCCGACTGCCCAGAAACCCTCATCGCCCTGGAAAACAAACATCCATCACAATCCAATCCTTTCACAGTTTCCGATGACGCATTACCACCACTACAAACGTCGAAAGAAAAAGTACGCGGAGCCATCATGTCCTTTCTTCCGGGTTCAGCTGGCGGCCTCGACGGTCTCACCCCTCAGCATCTGCAGGACCTCACCAGCGGTTGCTGCGGGGAGGCCGGCGAGAAGCTCCTGCATGAACTTACGAATCTGTGCAACCTGATGCTACGTGGAGGGGTCGCATCAGATATCGTAGACATTCTGTATGGAGCTAACCTCTGCGCCTTGAGGAAGAGAGATGGTGGCATTCGTCCGATTGCTGTCGGCTCCACATACCGGCGCCTTACAGCCAAACTAGCTTGCAAATCGGTAACTTCCCTCGCGTCATACTTCCAGCCAAAACAGCTCGGTTTTGCCTGCAAAGGAGGTTGTGAGGCCGCCGTTCACTCTTTCAGGACAGCTATCCACAATCAAGGCGATGATGTGTTTCTGAAGGTCGATATAAAAAACGCTTTCAACTCAGTTGACCGAGGCGCCTTGTTGGCCCAAATTAAATCTAAAGCACCTGCCATTTTACCATTTATGCTCCAGTGTTACAACGACCCCACCAAACTCATTTACAAAGACCACCTCATCTCATCCGAAGTGGGCTGCCAACAGGGCGACCCTCTAGGTCCAGCAATCTTCAGCCTTGCTATACACCCGGTCATCGAGCTTCTAGATTCAAAATTTAATGTTTGGTATTTGGATGATGGGACCCTTGGAAGCGATGCACCCACTGTACTATCAGACTTCCGCACTATGATCTGCGAGTTCCAAAAAATAGGTCTGCAGCTGAACCTAGGTAAGTGCGAACTTTTTGTGCCAGACCGTTGTGGGGATAGAAACGCGATTATATCCAGCTTTAAAGAAATAGCTCCACAACTGTCTGTCATTGACAAGGATTCGCTCTTCCTTTTGGGCTCACCTATTTTAGACGAATCTCTTCCGGACTTCTTAGATAACAAATTACAAAATTTTAATGAAACTTTAGACCGCCTCCTCCAAATTAACTGTCACATGGCCTTTACCCTAATCCGTTTTTGCATTTTCGTACCTAAATTGACATATGTCTTACGGTGTTGTCAACTGTGGAAGTTCCCTCAACTTCTCAAACAGTTGGATGATACCATAAGACAAACGCTCTCCACTATTTTGAATACAAATTTCGATGACCGCGCATGGACTCAGGCAACGCTTCCAGTTAGGTTCGGTGGCCTGGGTGTTCGAAAGCCTTCTGACATATCGCTTCCGGCCTTCTTGTCCTCAGTCCACGCGAACCATAGTCTTATCTCCAAAATACTACATCACCCATCCTACTCCAATACAGTTACCTTTCTGGACGAGGCCAAGGACGCCTGGAGCGTAACTAGTGCTTGTAGCGAATTGCCTGACAATACTTTTTCCCAAAGGCTCTGGGACGAGCCACTCTGCAGACTGGTACGGAATAATCTTCTTAATACGTCCTCCAGTCCTGTGGAGCAGGCTCGCCTCTTAGCTGCGGAGAAGTGGGAGTCGGGCCTTTGGCTACAAGCATTACCGTCACCCAATACGGGCACATTGCTGGATCGAACAGCTTTCCGGTTAGCTACTTCCCTGCGTCTTGGCACCCCCCACGTCGTCCCCCATCGCTGTGTTTGTGGTGCAAATGTGGACAGCCTCGGACACCACGGGCTGTCCTGTCAACGAAGCGCCGGCCGCATCTCCCGACATCACTGTCTGAACGATCTCATCCGTCGGGCTCTTGTCACCGCCGGAGTGCCAGCTGTGCTGGAACCCTCTGGTTTGGCGCGCGACGATGGCAAGAGACCAGACGGTATGACCCTGGTCCCTTGGAGAGTGGGACGGGCTCTTGTATGGGACGCTACTTGCGTCGATACACTTGCTCCGTCCCATGTCCAGGGCACCTCGAGTTCTGCAGGTGCGGCCGCCAATCAGGCGGAAAACCTCAAGCGGCGCAAATATGAGAACCTTAGTGGGGATCTCATATTTGAACCGTTTGGGGTTGAAACCTTAGGTACATGGGGTCTGGGTGCGCACAAACTTTTCGGAGAAATCTCCAAAAAACTCATTGAGGCCACCCGAGACCCCAGAGCCGGCACCTACCTGGCCCAGAGAATAAGTATCGCAATCCAGCGAGGAAACTCTTTGAGCCTTCTAGGTACTCTGCCTGGTGGGGATGACCTGGGAGATTTCTTTTTTTTGTAGCATTTTAAGTTTTGGAGTAGTTATTATTTTTTTAGTACTTACCTACTTTTATAGTACAATTGATTTTGTTATCATAACTGATTAAATGTATATTATTATAAAAAAAAAAAAAAATTAGACTATAAATATATAATTTATATATGAATAATATATATTATTGTACCTTCATAAAACGTATTTTATCTTATAAATATAATTTATTATAGAATACATAAGAAAATAAAAAATATAAATACCCCAGCAAGCAATGAATGAGCTGATGATGATGAATTATAGCTAAGAACACTACTTATTTTATTTTTATAAATTTACTAATTAAAACATGATGATGAAATAAATTATTAGCACTTTTATTACTACGTTCGTACGTCTGGATCTATCTTGGGGTATGCATGTGTATGACGAATATAAGCATTTTCTAGAAACTTCTCTAGGCCTTAGGGTCAGCTCACTCCTAGACACCATGCATCTCGGTGTGAACTGACGCTTAGATGCCATTAGTGGGTGCGACCACGCTCTAGCTTGATCATTTTTGTACCTATGCATTTCTGGATTTCTATCTGATTTTTTTTTTGTTTCGGCCTTTTAGACCCCTTTTTTACGTAGTTACATATAAATATGTTCAAATGTTTGAATACGTATAAAATATAACAATATTTATCACAATGTAGGGATTCAAAGGTCATATAAACCTGAAAATTAGAAACTTTCAAATGTGGTAGTGTACTAAAATTTTAAAGAGTATTTGCATCGCACCAAAGAATATATATATTACTAACGTGAAGAACCATCATTCAACGATATACACGAATGACAGCTCGCGGCTAGACGATGCGGCTGCAGCGCGGTGCGCGGGATTTTTCAAGCCAGAACGAATCATTGACAAGCTCGTTTCATGCTTTGACATAAACGATAATATAATTTCACAATATTATACTTTTTTTAATGTCATAGTTACATATTTAAACAGTACAACTACTAAACTACTAACGGCCATAAAGAATCGGCGTTTTTCATACATCTTTTGCCAGTTCTATAAAAAAACGAGGATCTATACGTAATATTTTTCTAACTACAAGCTTAGGTACTCAGGGAAAATGTATGAAGATTATTGTAAACATCGTAAGAGAAGCCATGAATCTTGGAGTTTACACGGGGCTTGCAATAATTTTATTGGTTTCTTCCCTACGGAGGGACGGTTTATGTTACTTATATAAATATTGCCGCCTTGAATTTCGTGTTACGTGTTCGTCTTTGATTTACAGTGATTAGACGTCTAGGAAACGACTACCGAAGATTATCTTTATTCTGATTAATGTGATAAAAAACATTTTCACCATTAAATTGATGTTATAACCATGCGAATTTGTTTGTCAAATTAGATTTTGTCTACTAATTGTTGGGTTCGCTGGGTCAAAAGGGCATACATTTTTTCTTTCTGTGTCCAAAAAATCATACACTTTTATGACACCTTACATCTTTGCCCATAGAACCACCTTGCTCAATCTGACAATAAGTATACTTTCGTAATAATTCCAATACATTTGTACACTTCACACTAGAGTAACTGGTTAATAACTCCCCACACCGATGTCGGTGACGGTTGCCGCGTTTCATTGAAACCAGGCCAGCTATGCAGGAGTTATTTTTATAGTGTCCAAGTGTGTGTGCAGTACACAAGAGCACTCTTTCTTCCTTTACTCTCGAAACCTAGTGGGGCGGATAACCGACACGACTAGCGAGAGATCAGGCGCAGGGCCGACTTTTTACATGCCCATCCGACGCATGGATTATTTTTCTTGTCAGACAATCAGGTGATCGGCCTACATTGTCCTAATCAAATTTAGAAACAACGTTTTTTGTTGTTCCAACATGGGAATCGAATTCACGACCTCCGAGTCGAGAGCCGAGCTCTAAACCACTGGACCACGAAGGCTGTTACTGGTATAGTAACTACTACTAACTGGTGTGGTAACTGGTTAGTGGTTACTCAAATCTATCCTCCCAATGTTTTAGGTTGGTCACACTAATTGCAAATTAGATGACTGCATAGTCACCGTACATTTACTGCCTGGTAATTAAAATAAGAGGCTATAAAAAGTATTTATTAGAAGTTGTACTTTATGAACATAGAAACAAAAAAAGCAATAATATTATACATCAAACTCGGGGGATAAAAGATAATTGTTTAAATAAAACCTAACCTATTGCTCGATATATTGCTCTAGTGGCGGTTTGCGGAAAAGCGACATCTATTATTTGCGATGTCAATTACGAATACGAGTAATAATGAAATTAATAACTAGTTTGTTTGGAAACACAATATATGCTAACAGATAAATGATATTTGTCGCTTTCACGTTATGAAAACTAATAACATAATAATAATTGTTCGCGCCAAAACGCTACGCACAGAATGATCATATAAAACATTCAGATCGGCCGGTCAGAAGCGGTTTACGAAACGACCCGAGTATGGCCGAACGCTAGAAGTCGCTGGGAGAGAGTGACGTAAGGACTTGCAATTGGAACCCCTTCCGTGCCGGATGTTTTTTCAGCTCATCCCGAATTCTTAGTGAACGCGAACGCGTGTGCGCATATTTATCTGTGCTCGTTAATATAATACCAAATTCGCCAGCGAACCGCGATAAATCTATCGATAATCCGCTCAACAGCTGTGTAATGTAGTGAGAAGAAACCTCCGCCCAGATCCAGAACCACCAACTCAGCAATAAGGTCAGTCCCAGTTGTCTCCAGCCCTCACGTTAACCTATGTAGCTACTTCCCTCAGCTCAAAGTCGCGAGTGTAAGTCCTTCGCTTACACAATAATCTTTTTTAGTATATAAATATAAATAGTATAGAGGGATATATTTCACACCCCAAGTAACATTTTTTTCATAAAACTAGAACGAAACTGCTGAGCTATAAAAAAAAACTTTATACTAAAATAAGTCTACCACTAGATGGAGCTTTTACGCCTCAAAATGATAATTTGCAGCATGATAATCATAGACTATAATGTAGATATGATGACAACGATTACCACAGATAAGTACGTATTTTGCACATCAATTATCTGATATTCGGAGATTCATAACTTTTTATTCCAAAGTACTATATAATACATTTTTATATATTAACCTTTAAGTACTATAAATCCATATATGTTCGAAACTTGGCCGCTCTTGATGGAAAATCAGGTAGGCGAATGGCGAATGGCGAATGCCAGTGTTTTTTCAGCAAATCTAATATATAATTTTATTTTAAGATCCATCCCACCGAACTCGATCGACCTGTGGCTTTTTTCATTTACATAGTAATAGTTTGTGAATTATGCATAGCCCTTCCACCTGCGAATAAAAACGCTTCATAAATACAAAGAGATTTATTCGCAATTTTTGAAAAGGTCACATCCTTGTTCCTGCCTGTTGCAAAATATGGACTTTCAAATGTTTTCATTCAAAATGCAAATTAATTTAGAAGAGAGAGTCATATGAATATTCAGTACCGGGAGACCGAGCTTTGCTCGGTATTTATTCGAAATTATTGATATATTGTTGCACGACGAAATAAAAAAAACATATATTGCTTAAAAATGCGCAGTTTCTAAGGGATAAGACCTACTTTTAGCTAGATCGACTATTTTCCCCCAAAACTCCCTGCATACTAAATTTCATGGTAATACTTGTAGCCGTTGTCGAGATACGGATAATAGTTTTGTGATTCTTATATTATAAGATCATCTCGTTTAAATTATAAGATAATTACAGAAGTTAGAAGGGCGGATGGACAGTTTTGTTTGAATATTATAAAAATATTTTAAAACATTAAAGTGGATTTATATTTTATTGATGGGTATATACGTCCAATTTGCTAATTGAATTACATTTTTTTTAAATCTTATCGGATGTAACAAACATATTTTACAATAGAGTTACTAAGTACTGGGAAGCTTTTAACGAAATTGTTTTATCCAGAGCTTGGAAGCTGGTATCAGATGATCAGATTTCTGATGAATGGCTTTTATTATAACCTTACCTACTGATATATATAATAGAGCCGAAATTATTGATATATTGTTAATTTGTTGCACAACTAAATACAAAACATATTATATAGCATAAGAATTCGCAATTTCCCACGAATAAGACCTAGCTAGATCGATTTTTCTCCCCCAAAACTCCCTGCATACTTATTTCATGTTAATACTTGCAGCCGTTGTCGAGAAACCCATTATATATACAAGATTGTCTCGTTTGAAGTATAAGATTATTGTTTTTGTCGAGAGACGCAATGTTTATGGTTAAAGGCGTAAATAATCGTTCTAAGGTGGGCTATGTCTTCCCGAGAAGAAAGAAATCTGCCTTCCCTGGCGGAACCGCATATTTTTCGGGCTAAAAAGTAGCCTAGGTATTTGTTATTGTAAGCTGTTATAAACGTCTTAGACATCTGTTCAATGAATTTTGAGTGGAAGAGGTAACAGACATTCCAAAATACTTTTTCATTTAAAATATTTATAGTATGTTTTAATGGCTTTTATTATAACCTTACCTACTGAGTATTTTTTTGTAAAATATTCTGTAAAGCCATTAAAACAAGTTATACGAGACACTCCTTGGCGAAAAATAGAATACGTAGTTGATAACATATTTTTGTTAGTTTTATGGAATGTTATTAAAAGTTACATAGTTAATTTCTATAAATAAAAATAAGATCTCTATAAAAAAGGTACAAAATTTAGTTTCAGGAGCGCTTTAAAAATTTTAATGAAATTTGCTTCGTATAAAAAAAGTTGTTCTTAACGAATCTAATTTGCAAGATTGTTCTTAATGTGCTCTTTTTCTTTTTTCAGATTCAATGATGATTTGAACATTTGGGTGAGTAATCATTTTCTTTATGCCTAGACCATAAATTCCATTATCTACAAAATATCTAACAACCGAGCAAGTACAGCGCCTGTTTAGGTAATGTTAAGAAGTTCCTTGATTTTATCTTCTACTACTATTATAAGCTAGCCTTTGTCCGCGACTCCGCTCACGTAAATAAAGTATCCCACGGGAACACTACTATTTCGGTATAACAAGTAGCCTGTGTTTTAATCCAGAACCTAAACTAACATACATCCATCTATCCATCCACACAAACTTATTTATAATAGTAAAAAAAGTAGGATGTGTAAGTTTGTGCGGATGGATGGGATGGATGTTTGTTACTCTTTCACGCAAAACTACCAAACGGATTTCGATGAAATTTTTTATGCCGAAAAAGTACAATATTACAGTGGGATACCATATTTACGCGGGCGGAGCGGCGGGCAAAAGCTAGTCATTTAGAAGAAGGGCGATTCTTTTACCAACCTATTTAGCTGCAGGTAAATTAGACTTTCTCTTCGCGAACAAATTTCTCGCTTTAATAGGCTTTTAATAAAATATAATAAAAAAAAGGCCAAGTGCGAGTCGGACTCACGTACGAAGGGTTACGTACAAAACGACAAAAATGTCTCGTTTTTTGTATGGAAGCCCCCTTAAATATTTTATTTAATTTGTTTTTAATAGTAAATGTTATTATAGCGGCAACAGAAATACATCATCTGTGAAAATTTCAACAGTCTAACTATCACGGCCTTGTAACAGATAGACGGACAGACGGATAGACAGCGAAGTCTCAGTAATAGGGTCCCGATTTTACACTTTAGGTACGGAACTCTAAAAACGTCCCGATCAATATGCAATCGGTTACGCAACTATACAACAGACATGCCATTACACTCGTTTAGTATTCTATTATCAATTTATTATATTGAATTAACTGTCGTTACTCTGATTAATTGATAGTATGTAATAGGTATACAAACTGAAGGTCGATTCTGCTAATTAAATCGTGCTATAATACAGTTACGCTCCAGTCATTATTATTATGATTTGTCCGATGACAGTTCGAAGTAATTAAGGGCTATTTTTCTGTGACATTAACCCGCAATTTTGTAGCTTTCACCAATGAGGAGCCGTTATTAGATAATATCACGTGCATTATGAGACGAATGAATTTTGAAAAATAGCTCGGCGGTACCTCAGTCGCGCGTTCTTGGATGTAAAATCATGTTATTACGTTAATAATAATTGTTTTTCAAATTATATTGAGCAGTGAGAAGTGATAAATATAATTCGTCTTGAAGTTTAAACTAATACGTGTTTATGTACTTATGTATATGTGAATATTGAATGTGAGACTACTTAGTACTTGTGTTGTGTTTATTGTTGGTGATAAATCGTTAGAATAAATTGACTTTTACGGTAAGCGGAAAGTTAGATACGTACCTACTATCAATTGTAATTTGAAGTTATCATAATATTATTATTTAATAGGCAGAAGTACCGTGGAAGTATTTTAATACAATAGTATTAAAATACTATTAGTATTAGTAGTATTTTAATACTATCTTACAATAGTTAATTAATACACGAAAAAACGTTTTATTATTAAGTAGCTAATTTGTATTTTGAAATATAGCTAACTGTAGGTATTCTTATAGTTACGTATTTACAATTTCTCTCGGACACGACACAACTCTACACGCTTGTAACGACCCTGACCATCATACATATTATGGTGCTAAATTTCCTTTCAAAAAAACTTGCACAACTCACGTCTAGAGACTAAGGCTGTAAAACCTGAAGTAAAACCACCCTTCGCCACTGCAAGAATATCACTCGATATTACGTTTTCGATTCTTTACCCTACTACTATTATAAACTGGGAGACCGAGCTTTGCTCGGAGTTCTAGTGAATAGTTTGGAAAAAAACGGATGGTCTTATAAATTTTGCAGCACTTTTTTCTGATATAGTTCATAAAGATATAGTTTTGTAAAATTTAAATTAATAAAGAGAATCACAAAAGTATTAGTATGACCGGAATGTGAACCCGTCACCTGAGACACCAATTAAAAAAAAATACTAAACGGAATTTGATGAAATTAAATATGGTAGGCTCTGGAGTTAAATATAGGCTACATTTTATCCCGAAAAAGTAAATTGTTCCCGTGGCATAGGTAAACGAAAATAAACCACGTTTTCATGGACCTAGCTTTAAGCCAAAATACAATAGGAGAGAAAACACACGAAAACAAAGAAATAAAAGAATTTTCACCCACTATAGGATCCCCCCCCCATTCACAGGCACTCTCTGTCTCCACTAGCCGAAATGACAAGGACAGAATGTGACTTGAGCGTCACTTAATTTAACTATATTTTCGTAATGTAGGCAAACTTAGGCGTGTGTGGGTAAACCTTTACAGTGGTGTTAGCGGGAACAATTGACAATTACGTATTCGTACAATTACTGAATTAAGGGAATTGAAATTGAACATTAAGACAGCGCCTATACAGTTGGCGTTTGATAACGTTACGAATACGTAGCTGTCAATTGTCCCTGCTTGAGCTACTGATCAAACGTAAGGTGGACCGTAGCGCGTGTTCTAGTAATTACTAGTCCCTCCCAACTCCGCTAATATTATATTACGTTACTCCTGGTAATAATTACCGTCAGTAAGGAACAATCCCGACAATCCATTAGCCATAAAAATTACTTATTCCTGTGCCGCGGCTAAACTAATCCTTGTGAATATTTAAATATCATTAGGTAATAAGACCTTATTAACTGGGTTAACCTGTCTCGGCGTTGGAAGTTTTTACACGTTAATCGACTTCAATGGTTCCAAGTGACCCCATCTTAAACTAAAGTATGAAAAGGTTAAGTTTTACGAATTTATTGTTTCTTCTTATTGTATACAGTAATTGGCTATGGCTACATTTTAAACTTTACGCTTAGTATGTTACTTTACAATTTTATCACATAATATTATCATATGGCGCAAAATATAAGAAGCCCAATTCACTTAACTATTTTTGATATAATCTAGGTTCGGTCAACGCGCTGATTCATTCGAATACGCGTGATGGCCTGAAAACTTCTAACGAGATTTAACCGATCATAATTAGTAGAATTGCCCCCAAGATGTTCCTCTGAACCTAGAAAGTAAAATCAAATATGCACCTCTTGCCCTAACTAACCTATGTCTATCGCGATTTTATTAGGCACTACGACTTACGACTGAAACCGATGACAAACTGTAATCTGACGCGTTCAATATTTGTCGTACATAAAAGCAACAGTTTAATAATATCCCGTAAAACAGACCACACAAAGCCGTATGCGTTCCGAGTCCGCGATAACGCCATTCCCTTCCTGTCTCTCCTAAGCCTGTTTATATATTAATTTCATTCAGCAATTTCCTACGAACATAATTTGTTTATTTCAAGGAAGAAGAAATGTCATTTAATAAGTACACGTGATGTTTTATTATGGTTATTATGCTGTTAATGGTTATTTTTACGTGGGTAGCACATGTAAAATTTCTCTATCTTTGAAAAAAATAAAGTAAAGTTTTATACATTTAAATCTTTTGATGGAATCATGCTACCTTTGTTATTTAGCATGGGACAAAATATCGCTGTTTTTAAAGAAAGGGTTAACAATCTCACAATTTTTTGAGGTCGCCGAGGTCCAGTGGTTTAGAGCTTGGCTCTCGACTCCGAAGGTCGCGGGGTCGATCCTCGCGTTGGAACAACAACAAAAACACTTTGTTTTCAAATCTGATTATGATGCAGGCTGATCACTTGATTTCCCGACAAGGAAGTTCAAATCAAATCAAAATCAAAAAAAATTTTATTCAAAATTGGTATTTTTAAATACTCTTTTTGAACGTCGATACTACGTGATGCCTACCACCGGTTCGGGAACTAACCCAGCGAGAAGAGCCGGCAAGAAACTCGTCTGGGGCCATCTTTTACCAAAAAGATGGAAAATTATTCTTTTAAAATCAAAATTATTACAATGTTTACTTATGTCTATGTAACAAATAATAAGATAAGATAAGGATAAGTTGATCCATGCGTCGGATAGGCATGTAAAAAGTAGGTCATGCGCCTGATAACTAGTCAGTCGTGTCGGTCATCCGTCCCGCTGGATTTCGAGAGTAAAGGAAGACAGTGTTCTTGTGTACTGCGCACATACATGGGCACTATAAAATAACTTCTGCGTAGCTAGCCTGGTCGCAATGAAGCCGACCATCGTCACCAAAATCGGTGTGGGGAGCTAATAGTTTATGAAACTGAGTTTTAACAGGGAACAGTTTCGTTATTGTTTCTTATGTTTATTGTTGGAAAGGATTTAGAAAAGATAAGGATAGATAGGTACAGTAGATAAAGATGAAGGGACGTAAGAATAGACAGGAATTATAAGATACGTTTCATTAGAGGCGCAAGTACACACTATAACTCTTTATTGCGCAGAAGACGTAATTTCTCCAAACCAATAAACTTTGATCACACATTGTTAAAGACTTGTCAACACGGCGATAAAATCGCTATAAAGCTGTCGGGATTTAGTTAGCGTTGTCTAAGGCATCGAGCTACATCTTTCCCGCCTAGGTATAAAAAATCTTTATCCCTGAGCGATCATGGACGTGTATTAAATATAACTAGAGGTCGTCCTGTGGTCGAAATTGGACCATAATTCATATTAAATTTTTTTGGTTTCAACTTTTTTATCGTTCTTTTGCCTCTTCGAAAAAAAATATGTAAATGTGATGTATGGAATGTGAAAGAAAGATTTACAATAGGGAACATCCCTAGTGTCTAATATTACATTTTTACAAACTACCCTTCTTACCCTTCCTTTTGGCTTCGCCGTAGTCGGGTAAAAACGATTTGTGACCTAACAATCTGCTACCGCCATACATTTTTATAAGACGGATAGCACGTGTGACGTATGACGTCACGATGTGTCGCTCTCTACTGTCGGCTGGCGATACAATATAGCTGTCTTTCTTATTGTAAATTTTAATCTTTACAAAAACGGATTCCAGATTGTTTGTTCTTGTGTAACATCGAATAGACCAGGCATGACCAACCTTTTCTAGATTGCTTGCAATTTTTTATTTTAGCATACCTCTAACGGGCCGCACATCTATGAAAATCCACAACTCGTCTACAAAACCCCAAAAATCAATGTTTCTCAAACATCACCATATATTGTCATAAACGCTCGGCCGCCAGGCGAATATCGGGCGTACCGCCATAGACACAGGGTAAGTTACCGTTTGTCCGCGAATATCGGGATTTTTCGATAGATCATGTTTGTAAACAATCGCGATTAGATTGTTTGAGGTTTAAATCAGCTCATGGCATAGGCCTGCAGGCCGCATGTGGCCCCCGGGGCCGGCCGGTGTCGCAGGTTGGTCATGCCTGGAATAGACGAAATAATTTTTTTAGGCAACGTGCCTATTCGGGTCAAGCGGAACATAGTTTTTGTATCACATACCATCTTATCGTAACTGGCAACATCACATTCTAATTTAGCCTATTACTAGGCAGCAGTGCAACAAATCCTTTGTCCCCATTTCACCAACGCCTGCAGTTAGTGTTAATCGTCTGTCTAAATAATATGCCTTATCTTTCATTAATACGAAGAACGAGAGAGATAACGTGATATTTAATCAACGATCAACTTAAGCAGGCGTTGGTGAAGTTGGCACTAAGTCAAGTCTGACTGCATCAGCGCCAGCTCAAATAAGTTTAGAGGGATTCTCAGTACGTAATGACATTTAACTTCCTGCTGAGTTTGAGTTATCTCATTTCTGTCACCACTGAGGCTCTCCATATAGGTAATACGTGTGCATGCTAATACTATTTCGTGAAAGTTGCTCTGAATATGTAGCTCCCTTATCCCTTACTATACTAATAGCTCTCCACACCGATTTCGGCGACGGTGGCCGGATTCACTGAAACCAAAACAGCTACGCAGGAGCTATTTTATAGTGCCCAGGTATGTGCGCAGTACACAAGAGCATTCTCTCTTCCTTTACTCTCGAAACCCAGTGGGATGGATGACCAACATGACTGGCGAGAGATCAGGCGCAGGTCCGATTTTTTACATGCCCATCCGACGTATGGGTCATCTTTCTTGTCAGACAATCAGGTGATCAGCCTGCATTGTCCTAACCAAACTTAGAAACAACATTTTTTGTTGTTCCACCTCGGGAATCGAACCCACGATGCTGATAATTACTAGCTGTGCCCAACAGACGTTGTTCTATCTTAACTATGAACTAGAATAAATAAATACTTACACATGCACCGACAGTTTTTACATCAACAACTACACCTACGACCTACACCTACTACTTACACCAGCAACTTCAGCTACTGCCTTCTCCTACACCTACAAACTACATATGCTGCCTACATCTACAGTTATACACCTAGTTATAGATGTAGGTAGTATATGTAGTTAGGTGTAGGTGTAGATTTACACCTACACCTACTACTTACACCAGCAACTTCAGCTACTGCCTTCTCCTACACCTAAACTACATATGCTGCCTACATCTACAGTTATACACCTAGTTATAGATGTAGGTAGTATATGTAGTTAGGTGTAGGTGTAGATTTATACCTACACCTACTACTTACACCTGCAACTTCAGCTACTGCCTTCTCCTACACCTACAAACTACATATGCTGCCTACATCTACAGTTATACACCTAGTTGTAGATGTAGGTAGTATATGTAGTTAGGTGTAGGTGTAGATTTACACCTACACCTACTACTTACACCAGCAACTTCAGCTACTGCCTTCTCCTACACCTAAAAACTACATATGCTGCCTACATCTACAGTTATACACCTAGTTGTAGATGTAGGTAGTATTTGTAGTTAGGTGTAGGTGTAGATTTACACCTACACCTACAGGGGATGTGTCGCTAAGGGCAGAGTTACCTGCACATCTTTACTAATATTATAAAGAGAAAAGATTTCATTGTCTGTTTATTTGCATTGAATAGGCTCCGAAACTACTGAACTGACTTTGGTGAAATTTGGCACACACATAGGTAGGGTCAATTACGTATGCAATCATGGCAAAATGTAATTTTCCCCCGGGATTTGCGCGCACGAAGTCGCGATCAATATCTCGTTTGATGTATCTGGTGGATAGATAGATGGATGAATGGATGTATGTTTGTGAGTCTTTCACGCAAAAACTACTGAACGGACTTTCATAAAATTTGGTTTGGTAGTAGTTTGGGCTCTGGATTAAAACATGGGCTACATTTTATCTCAAAAAAGTAGTATTCCCATGGGATACTATATTAACGCGGGTGAAGCCGCGGGCAAAAGCTAGTAATTTACTAAGTGTATATAATATATATTATATAACTACACGTTTTTTCATGACAACATAATACATTGAATGATCAAAGTTTACTTAAAAATTAATTTAATTTACTGTATCCTATAAAGTATAAACCATACTCACGTCACAAAGTACAAACATGAAGCGAATGAGATTATCTCCAAGGTATAATGTTTAAATTTACAAAGTTTGTATGTTTGGATGTTTGTAACTCTTTCACGCAATAACTACTGAATGGATTTTGACGAAATACGCTAGAAGTACGGTATAGACTCCGAATTAAAACATTTTACGTTTTATCGCAGAAAAATTTACGGTTCCTGCGTAATCATTTTGCGAGTACGAAGTCGCGGACAACATCTATATGTACGAGTGCCCAATACCCATACATACTTGAAAAAACAGCTCCAGGAAATTTAAATCTATTTGTTGTTAGGTGATAGCAAACGGAGTCGGAGGTAAATGTAGTTGTGGCGGACCAGTTAGTGCCACAATCCTGAATCGCGCTATCGAAGTTTTCCTGATCGGCAATATATATACGACATCTGAAATTCATACATAAGGGCTTCGGCCTGACCGAGCATACCACCTCGCTCGGTCGGAGATCTCCCTTTGGGCCATCCACTCTTCCCACATTTTTTGTTTAAAATCAGTTTCAAATCTAAATTTTATTATAAGTTTGAAAATTTTGTTCTTAAGTTAAACTAGCTTTTGCCCGCGGCTCCGCACGCGTAAACACAGTATCCTACAGGAACACGATACTTTTGCGGGATAAAAAGTAACCTATGCGTTAATGAGCTCAAACTTTGCTCAAATTGCTCAAACAATTTCATCAAAATCCGTTCAGTAGTTTTTGCGTGAAAGTATAACAAACATCCATCTATCCTCACAAACATTGACATTTATAATAGTAATAGGATAATAAATTATAAAACCTATTGTAAATAATAACTGGCAGTTTAATCATTAAACTAGAGATTTTAGACCAGGGTTTCAGAAGCCTTTAAAAATAATAAAAAGTGAAAAAAAAAAATATTAGGATAAAACCCATTAGAAAAGGATATTAGGAATATTCTCCATATTATGAAAATGAAAGGAAAAATAATTTACGGGCAATCTGAGGTCGGGAAGGGGATAGGGGTGAGTTTTTAAGGGTAAAAAACGGTTTATCTCGATTTCCGGCAAAACTAAAAGTCAAATGGCAAAGTTGTAGGTAATAGAAAGATCTAAAACTTTTGTATTTACACTTTTTTTACGTAACCTCAAAATTTATGTGAAAAATTAAAAAAACCAAGTTTTTGGTTTTTTACTTTTATCTTTTACAATTTATTTATTTTTCACGAAATTTGGTGAAAACTTGCCTTTTTATGTCCCAAATACGCTGTAATTTATTTGATTAGAAATATTTATTTTTTCACCTTATTTTGAATTAATATCGATAAAGCACCCTAATTTTCAATCGAAAATTCACCCGTCAAAATATCAGCTTTTTTCAAACAGTTGGTATGCTTTCTGTTCGTTGAAATCTCTACTTTCCGATGGTGAAAAAAAAATGTTTACTATATCTTCTCAGAAAATGCAAAATATCGAAAAAAAACTCGAATTCGATTTTTTTTTAATTATTATATACAATTTTGAGCTATTTATTAAAATTTACACTTTAATTACTCGAAAAACGTAAGATTACATGTTACATTGATAAAAAAAATTGCAAATTATAAATATTACTATAATTAACAAACAAATAAGTTAATAAAATTAATATTTAATAAATAATAAGACATCTACAATATTTGGATAAAGTTGTCGAATCTTCTTTAAATTATATGCGTAGGTGCCTATTTATAACTATTTTAAGATAACTTATATACCTGAGTGACCTACGAAAAATTTTAGCCCATCAAAAGGTATTTCATAGAGAAGTGGGGAAGGGGTTAGGCGGGTCTGGGTCTTACTACATACATAACTACTATTTCGTAGCAGCTGTAACAACCGTTAGCCTAGCCAGTATTCGAAATACAGTACAGTATACAACATCATTTATAAAAATACACGTGCACGCTGAGTTTCTTTAAGATAATTGTGACAAGTTTACTTAAAAAAAAAAACTTTTCGAATCTGCATAGGAAGGTAAATACTATCTCTATTTTTATCTGTATCAATCAACTCAAACATAAAAATAGTAATATTTTCTTTAAAAAATAGTATGCTTAACGTAACATAACCTAAAGATTAAAATTGAATGATATTTTAGTACAAGATTAAAAAATAATAATCTCCTTAATTTTGCACAAACAAATTTAGTTTGTTAAAAACTACAAAATATATAAAAAAACTACTTACTTACTAAAATAAAAAAACTACTAAACAAATTTAGTGTGTGAAAAAAATATATATTTCAAAATACATAAAAAATATATTAAAAATCTATAAAAATATATATAAAATATATATCGTAAATATATTTTCAATAACTAACTTTTGGCCGATTTTCATGTATATTTCATATATTTTGAATATATTTTAGATACATTCAAAATATATCTTAAAAGACATAAAAAACATAGCTAAAAATATAAAAAAATATATTTTGAATATATCTGAAATATATTTGAAATGTATAAAATATATATGAAAATTGGCCAAAAGTTAGTTATTAATCGAGATAAACTGGTTTTTACCCTTAAAAACTCACCGCCATCCCCTTCCCGACCTCAGATCGCCCGTAAATTATTTTTCCTTTCATTTTTATAATATTCTCCTCCTTTTCTAATGGGTTTTATCCTACTATTATTTTTTTTGGTTTTAAAAACTATCGACCCTGGTCTATTTAGAGCATGTAAATATTAGTTAGGTATTTACCTATGAAATTGCCGTTTTGTATGAAAAAATTTAAACGAATTTTTTTCATGTATTTTTTATTTGTATTAATCGAAGTAATCACCCATGCAATCAATGCATCTTTGCCAACGCAGTGGCAGTTTATTGATACCCTTCTTAAAGAAATCAGCTGGACGGGAGGCAACAAATTCTTCAAAGGCATTTTGCCTCTCGGGTATTGAATTTTTTTCCCGCCAAGAAGTTATCCAAATTCTGGAAAAAGTAGTAGTCTGTAGGCGCAAGGTCTGGTGAGTAGGGCGGATGACGGAGAGCTTCCAACCCCAGTTCTTGCAACTTGAAGACCGTCTGCTGTGCAGTATGAGGTCGCGCGTTGTCGTGCAGGAGCAGCAGAGACGAGCGATTGACCAATGCTGGTTGGAGATGTGCCATCTTCTCCATCATTGTGTTCAGTTCTTCACAGTACACATCTGCAGTAATGCTCACCCCGTTTGGTAAGAAGCTGTGATGACATGACACCGGCGCTAGACCACCAAACAGTGACCATCACTTTTATAGGGGTAAGTTTTCGTTTAGGGGTAACTTGCTAAGCGCTTGCGGTTATCAAACAGAATCAATTTTTCATCGCAGGTAACAATGCGATTCAAAATTCCTTCATTTGTGTGTCTGTTGAGCAGTGCAAGGCACGTCTCGACGCGTACTTCGCGCTGGCGATCATTGAGTTCGTGGGGCACCCATTTGTCAAGCTTTTTTACCTTGCCAATTTGACGCAAATGGACCAATATTGTTTTGACGCTAACGTCGAAAGCTGCTGCTAATTCAGCCGTAGATTGTGTATTATCAGCTTCCACAATGGCCTTTAATTCGTCATTGTCGACCAAAGTCTTCGGACGACCGCGAGGCTATTTTTTCAGGTCGAAATTTCCAGAACGGAAGCGAGCAAACCAATAACAGGTGGTGCGTTGGTTTGTAGTGTTAGCTCCGTAAACGTCGTTGATGTTGCGTGCCGCGTTGCTGCCACGACGGTATTCATATTCCATAATTACTCGAATTTTTAACGTATCCATGATGACGAAAAAGATTGAAATGCGATGAAAATGTAACACTAATCAATAAACACATGACTACTTTTGGAAATAGAATTCCATGTTTTTAAAATAAAATTAATTTGAAATTAGAATTCTTATCCACACAAAAATTATTTTGATTTGAAATGGCCAGTACTGCAGAACAGCAATTTCATAGGTAAAAACCTATTATTTTTTGATCCATCGGTATTTGTGTAAGGCTAGTGTTTGAACAGCTTGCAGCGGATCATTTTTGATGGACGGAGAACGGACGTGCGAATTGGTTGATTGAAGGGTTTTTGAAAGGACCATTAACGTAAACCCTCGGTTTTTAGGATTCCGTAATACTCCAGGAACCCTTATAGTTTCGTTCTGTCCATCCATCCGTCTGTCTGTCTATCTGTCTGCCCTTATAGCTTCTGTAATTATGAATATAAATGGACGAAATTGGGTATAGGTTAAATATTAACCAAAGATTAAAACTAAAGATAGGCTATGACGCAGTGGCGTGCACAGGATTATGGCACTGGGTATGCGGCGAAGTACTCGGTCGCAAAAACTTTTTCGTTTATAGATTTTTAGCATAGCTACAGCCAAGCGACGGATCTCTAAGTCGAAACCATGCCAACAGAGCAAGTCTTAGATGTACTACTATTCATGTACATCTTCTACGGCATCGCAGACAAAACAGCGATCGATCGTCGCGGCGGAAGAAATTCTAATAAGTAAAATAATAAGCATATTTTAAAATATTATAACTACTCACCAGTCAGTCAGCTTCAATTTTCACATATTCAAGGTTCCGGTTACTTGAGATTACTATATCCCGATGTAAATTACTAAATAATATGCAAGGAAAACAATATAATTTAATCGTGTGTACACAACCACACAGCCAGTTATACGTTTCATAACTTTTAACATCTAATGAAGTACATGCTCAGTACGTAAAGATGTCGCTACGAGTAAGCATTGTGAACCATGGAAAGTAAATCACATTAAAAGCACAATTAAACCGCCATATAACTTTTTTTATATATATAAAATAATCGCCATATAACTATTTATTTAGTTTTATTCTTCATAATTTTCAATGATTACTGAATAAAATATAAATTTATAACAATATTTTATTCATACAACGCCCTCTTTTTTAAAAATTGAATTGATAAAGTACATCGGCACTACGGGACTCTTCAAATTAAATATCGTCAATTCACGATAGATGGCGGCCTAGTTAAAACGACGACGCAACGCGCAGGCGGCGCTATGGGCGCTTATTTAACAATTTATCTTTATAGCACAGAGATAATAATATACTACGTTAGTACGTAGATAATAATATACTTAGTTATGTTTGGTTATGTTCGTTCTCTGAATAGTGTCATTTATAATTTCCACGTAAAGTGCCATCTAGTAAGTTTTCTTAGTAAATAACATTATACTGACAATCATAGAACTCGTTGTAGTACCAAGCTCGCGCCACGGGCGCCCGAAGCCGAAGGCCATCTCATGCCGCATGAGTTTCGCCTATATATAAACATGTCGATATTCATGGGTGTGTGCGTTTGCGAAGTATGAAAATTACACATACATGCGATGATTTGTCCTGCACAAAGCAACTGCATGAGTTGCTATTTATAAAATATTAGGCGTTTTAAAGTTATTATATTTTTTTAATTAATTTATTTACTATTAAATAACGTCATCTAAAACGTACGAACGTTTTATTAAAATATCTGTGAATGACAAGTAAAGCACTGCATTTCTGCCTATATGGAGCGCACGCCCCTGCTATGACGTACATTTGACAGAACAAATCTTCATACATGAAAAAATTGCGCCATTTTGATTTCACCATACCTCAAATGTCAAAATGGGCCGAAGCAACCCCAAAAGTGGGGCCTTAAGTGTGGACAGTTTTTGCTTCGACATGCCTCGTCTATAATATATACATCTATGATAATAACTGCATTCGCGTTGCGCAAGTGTTGAATGTTTGCTTTTCCATAGAGTATAGAGCAAAGTACACAAAACTTCCCCAAACTTCGGAGTGGGGTAAATCCCCATCCAACATCCTACTACTATTATAAATGCGAAAGTTTGTGAGGATAGATAGATGGATGACTGTATGTATGGATGAATATACATTAACTAATGAACAGTTTATTAATTGTAGAGACATAATTTACTGCCAGTGGAAAACCTTTTGTGCGTTCTGGGAACCAATTCTCGGACCTCGAATCTCGGTTCGGTTGTCAGTCTGTCCCGCTCGCGCGCGCATGATTTGACGCCTATGCGAATGAGTCTGCGCGATAATCGAGTCGAGTTTCGAGGTACGTGAATTGGGGCCCAGATGTAGGTTTATTTTGAATCCCAATTCTCGTTTTAATTCAGACTTTCAATTTCACTTTCAATGTAGGTATTATTAATGAATCGTCTTGATACGCGTATCATAAGCTGATTTTTGGAGTATGGACCAATCAAAACGCGTTAATCGTTGGTTTGACGTTTATGAGAATACCATTTTGCTGAACATGTTTCATGATGTGAAAAGGCCTAACTTTTAGGAGTTATGAATTTCATAAAACACTTTTTGTATGCAACTTGTAAGTGACATTCACACGGTAGGTTATATAGGTATTGCTAATTAAATCTTACAATAATAATTCGATCAATCGATCAATTACGATTTGTTAAAACGGCAAAATGATATTCTCATAAACTTCAAACCAAAGTCAAACGCTTGGTCCAAACTCCAAAAATTGGTTAATGATATCAAGTCGATGCGTTTATAATTCATTTAAAGTCTATGTTAAATATGAGAATTGAGGTTCTGGTTCGAGTTCCTAACTAAACTTGTAGGTACTAGTAAGACTGTTGGAGCGCTGCCCGGCGCCTTCCCATTACTTGTAAATTCAATAGTTTCTAGAAATCGAACTTGAGACCAAGTTTATTTCATTCTTTAAACTTAGTAACTGGTTGGTTGTGATCTGTGGAAGGGTTAAAAGCATATTGTTACATGCGGCGAGAAGGTCTATTGGCAAAGTTTCGCGGTAAGAAAAAATGAGGAAGATTTCTCCCAACTGATCCTACTAATATTATAAATGTGAAAGTTTGCTAGGACCGATGATGTTTTTTACTCTTTCACGCAAAAACTACCGAACGGATTTCGATGAAATTTGTAATAGCTCTGGATTAAAACATAGGCTACTTTATATTCCAAAAAAGTATTCCCATGGGATACTATTATTACGCGGGCGGAGCCTGGGACAAGACTTTACTATGTTAGTTTGTTCAGCTGGAAACTCAATTTTCCTGAAATACTAAAATGTTATATTGTTTTGTTTCGTGTGATCGAGAACTGTTTGTTGTTACATTAATTGTTGACTTTTCAAGTTTTCGTTTGTTAGATACCTATTGTTAATTACTTTTTACTAATCAACGCTATATTGTTGCTCGAGTTATTGTTTTATTTGTGACATGTTTTGTTTTAAATTATTGTTCGTTGTTTATCTCATACTTTAAACGAGACGATCTTGTATATATATACATGTATACATATATCTTTATATATATAATTCTACTGTACGTGTGTATGTCACTGAACTCCTCCTAAACGGCTGGACCGATTTGAATGAATTTTATTGTATGCGTTTGGGTGGTGCCCTGGATGGTTTAAGTCGTATTAGTTACACTATTTATAATTCAAGAACGGCTGAACTGATTTGGCTGAAAGGTGGCTTAGAACCAGGAGACGGACATAGAACTTTTTATCCTGGTGCCGTGGGACGTGACATAATACGTGGTATAACAAAACGCAACAGATAGCTAAACGTAATGTTGTCTATGGTCTATGTATGGTTGAAAATTTGAAAGCTAGAAATTTTGAAGATGATGGATTGATTTGTTTGTTTCGAATTTTTATTAGCTTATTGTGCCAATATTATCATTAAAAATGCCGCGATCAAGACGATCGAATCTTTCCCGACAAAGCCGTAATGCAACTAGGATTCGAAACATTGCGAATGAAAAGACTGAAGAAGAACAAGAAATAAGTATATGTAGGTTTTAGGTGTAGAATGTAGATATTAATTTTTTCCACTTCATAGTTGAGACAGAACAACGTGTGTCGGGACAGCTAGTATATCAATAATTTCGACTCTATTATGTCAGTTCGATTGGCAGATGTAGTGGGATCGAATCCCGGTCAGATAAATATTTTTGTGATTATTTAACTTTATAAAGCCAACTGTATGAAGAATAGTAAAATAAAATACATCACAGACATTCATTAATAGGAAACCGACGAAGTTGCCACATTGGCTTGTGAGACTTGCCAATTAACTCGGCTCTGTTTAGATAACTATGCCATTTACTCTGTTAGAAAATTACGCCTCAGAGCACTTTGAACATTGCAAATTAGAACTAGAAATGCATTTACATCTGCTGCGAGTCTGCTTATTTAAGTAACAGAAGTTGTTCAAAACGAGATTTTATAAATTTACTAAGACGCCTTGTGGTAAAATTTCCACCATATTTAATATTTTAACTTTTAAGTTTCAACTTTTTAGGGTTATTTAGCCTCTTAGTTACGCAATACAAATATGTTAATGTTGTCTTTGGAATGTGAAAGAAACATTGACAAGTGTGGAGGAGTTTTGCCGGGGAATTCATTGACGGCACTGACTATTTATTTGAACTTTGGCTAGACTTTTGACTTGACGATTTAGAAAAACGGCGTTGAAAACTTTAACGAAAATTCTATTTTACCGCCTTTTTAACTTTACACTGGCTAATGGTTTTGAACCGTAATGACATATAAATAATATATTTTTTTTTGATTCAAACCAACACCTACTGTTAATAAACAAACGCATGGTAGTGTGAGTGAGGTACCTAGTGTGTTTTTTATTTTTTAAATTGTATAGTAAGTATTATTTTGAAAAATATTAGGTTTCTGCACACCTAAACACTAACTGTGCCAAATTTCATGCTCCTCCGTTCGCACAACTCTCGTAAATTAAAGATTACACACTACCGTGCGTTTGATAGATACAATTTTGTTACGCGGTGACGTTTGTATATCTGTAACAACATTAACATTTTTTTTCCATATTATAAGAGGCAAAAGAACCCTTATAAAGTTCAAACCTAAAATTAAATGAACTATTTATGGGAGAATTTCGACGACAGGGCGGCCTCTAGAAATGAGTAATAAGAATGTACCGCTTTAACTTTCCGTAGGGAAACTCGAAAACAGTACTTCAAGTGAATTAGTCGTCATAAATATCATTAGCACAAGCGTGTATATAACGCTCAGTTACCCCTGAATGCCATAATAGAATAGGGTCTACACTCAACACAAAAGACACTCTACGTGAAAGTAGATATTAAGTTGGTTCCTTCTCACGTATCAACCCGACATCGCGACATGAAAGTTTTGTGAACCAACATGAAAGGCATGTTATAGGCATAATTCATGCCTGTCAATGAACAGTTTTTGGGAAATGGAACACTACCTACATGACGTCATGTTTTCCTTTTTATTTTCCTTCGTAGAGGACTTAAATTTTTTACTATGGAACAATAATTATCCACCGCGACCAAAGCTAAATTTGATGACATTGAAGCGTAATAGGGGAACATGCGTTTGTTTTAAATCAGTAAACTTCTTATATTTTCCGAAAGGCAACATATAGATATAGACCGAAAAATGCAAAAAGCACAGTACTCAAATGCTAAATTAAAATGTTACAGGACTGAAAAAGACAAAAAAAAAAAAAAAAAAACGAGCGAGCCTAGTAGCCATAATATACATATTATGTAACGTGCAGCATAAGCAACTATGCACATAAATGTCGCTTGTATACATGTATCATGTATGTGTGTTGCCCCTAGTTAGTCTTAAGAGTTAGTTCAGTAAGGACAGTTGTTAATTAGTATCCGCAAGGGTATGTTGCCCTGCCGGCACCTATGTACACGCGCTATTAATAATATATGAAGTCTAAAAATATAAACCTTTAATTTATCTCCTAATAGCGCATGCCTTTACACATATTATGATACATCTCGCCTTAGTAAAAACACAATGCTTAGTACGATTTTATAATATGATAAAAAAATATGGAAACTTTTTCATTAAGCAGTGACAGAAATCAACGTCAAAATTTAAAAAAGTTAAATACTGAAATATTTTATTCGAATCTGACGGCCAACTCTACAACCGCGCGCTCATTCGTCAAATCAAATAACGCGCGCTTCCGCGACTTCCTGTTGCACACTTCCATCCCATTTCACGAAATCACTCAAGTTTTGCAACAAATTGCAAGAAATCGAGGGGAAAGATTGATAGTTTTTATGAAGATGACTTTAAACATTTTCGACTGCTGTGACGTCACTCGTGCATAATTTTTGTATAGAACATTTTTTAATGCTCTCCAACGATCTCATTTTTAACCGACTTCCAAGAAAAGCATACGGTTATACGTTTGGATGTATATATATATGTCGGCGCAGGTGTTAATGCACCTGCTGTTTGTCATGCCCACGTGCAATGTTACTCATCGAACCACTCTTGCCAACCCATGAATCCGCAAGGTGGGGATAATGAGGATTCGCCCCACCCTATGAAGAGGGGAGTATAGCGTGCTCGGGAGGAAGATTATTATAACGGGGGACGTTGGCCCAAGAAACACCTAGTTGTTATTAAAAGTTATTAAAATTGTTACTAAAATCGCTCGTCAGAATCATTATATTTCTTTATTATTATTATTACTTAAAGTTTCATAGTTTAGTAAAGTTTCCTATTTTAAGTGTAAAAGTGATTCTAAATGTTGCAAAAAGGATTGTGATAATTTCAGTTATCCTATAAATAAATGTTATAAAAATAACTGGAGTTTTAATCAAAATGAACTAATTAAATGTCAAAAGGCAAGTCTGGTGTTGCTGAAGGTAAGATAAATAAACGCAGTCAAACCCGAGTCCCTCCGAAATCAGAAGCGGGATGGATCACAGGTCCACTCAAGAATCATCAGTCAATCACTCAAGGTATGTATGTACTATACAAATTAACAAAGCCGCTCGACCAGCGAACAGGCATAAGGTGAACATCGCATAATAGCGCCGTTTAATAGTGCACACGCACACATATTTACGCGTAAACACATAATTCAACCACGTCATAATCGTTGCAGTCACTTCCTTGCTTTGGTTCCTTGCTTGCAGTCACAAGTTCCTTTGTATTTAAATATTTTGAGGCGAAATAGTGCAAAGCAAAATGTTCAGAAACTGGTCGAGCAGGTACTTATTGATATTGTATCTACTAAATTTCAGTTCCAGCAGTCGCCCTAAAGCTTTAGGGTTCAGAACTTCAGACAATGTGTAGTAAAAAAAAACATTTAAAATTTCATACCGAACGAAGGCGTTTACTATTGTCATGGTATTTTCGTTTTAGCTGTTATTAACATTCAAGTAGGTACCTTTATTATTGTAACTTTATCGTATTTACTTTGACATTGTCAAAGTCGCTTTGTACCTATGTTCTATTTTAAAATAATGATAATGATTTACTATAGAGTGATTTTGGTAGCCTACTTCTAGATTACCATTATAAATTATAAAATAAAATTTTAATGTGATTATTACAATGATGAGTTTTAGATGCTCATTTGTCGTTTTATTTATAGTTCTCGTTCGTAGCTTTCCTGTGGCGCGTAAGTTGAGAAAAATAATTTATCAGTTGCGAATTGCGACACTAAGTTATATATTTTTTGAAAATTTTAGCTTAACCTATCAACTGTACTGATCTAAGATAAAATAAATTTACAAATGAAAAGTACCATCCCCATACATGAAAAGTGTCCGTAAAATAGCGTTAAATAGGGGGCGCTACAGACGCAACTTGGGATCTTCTTCGGTTTTATATATAAAAATATTTTCAACTATACGAGTAATTAGAATATTCATGATTTACTGAATTAACTGCTAAAAACTAGTCATAGTCATCAAAAATTCTAACTTCATAGCACACACCCTTGCTACTCTAGCGCCATTATGGCCAGTTTTGGAACTATTATTTAATTACTTTTGTCGGACACTTTTTAGCTCTTCTGCCTTAGAGAGATGGTACTCCTTACTTCTATTATCCATGCTTGATGATATTATTGATATTGACACTTGATGTTTGAAGGATTAAAATAGCAAAAGAAGGTAGTTTGTCTCGATATGTCTGAAATTTTGATGTCACTTCACTCACTACTAATAAGTACCGATGTTTAGTGATTTCAGTTGCGTTGTAATAGATTTTATAATTCTGTATTTATATTGTAATGACATAGTGACAGATTGTGCAAATTACAATTACAAAAAATGCTGTAAATTTTATTGAGCATTTATAAATTTTATATTTGCAATGCCAATTAAATAAATTTTTCATGCCTTTACATCATAGTTTCAAATAGCATAGATGAAAAAATAATGTTCTTTATTTAAATATTGGAAGCAAGTTCATTTAAAATCAACAGGCCAAGTATATCAGTGTATTTTAATGACAGATTTTCAAAATTATTTTTTTATATGAAGGATATAATCCGAATTTGGTCCCGCTGTCACCAAAGTGGTGACCTGATGATCCATGAGGAATCGAGGGAAGTCCTCGAAATTAATGTGGACGCATATATAGTGATTTTGACTTTTTCTGAAGTAACCCAAGCATATGCTACCAAAACGTAAGATTTTGCACTAAAGTATACCCTGGATCCAAAAGCACTGGAAAGAACTCCTCAGTCTTTAAAGATACGCGTTTGCAAATTTCGACATTGTTTAAAGAACTGCAAGCATATGCCATTATGTAACTTACAGTAATCATCATCATCTTATATACAATACCTAAGGTTCCACCTTGGCGCGAATTAAATTATAAAAATATATAAAAAAGTACCGACTTCAAAATTATGAAGATTGGGTTGTCTCTACCCAAATTTAAAAGAGGAATGTAGGGGGAATAAATTTAAAACGGGAAAGATTTAGAAAAAAAGATTTATTTCATACTTTTTTGTGTTGTGTCATTTTTACTTTGGAAGTCCGTTTATTGTGTGCCTGCATTTCGTCAACTGTTGATTGTAGATATTATGTCATTGCAAAGACAATATTTCCTGGCTTTTTATATACTTTTCGAAAAACCAATAAAAAAAACTATGCTTGGTCCTCATTGTATTCTGCTGGTCACCTGTAGGTCCAATCTGCTAATTAAATCGTACATATGAAATAATACAGTTTCAATATGTTTAAACAGCAAAATGGTATTCTCATAAACGTCCAACAAACATCAAACGCGTTTTGTTGGTCCAAGCAACAAAAATCAGTTTATCACATTAAGACGATTCATTCATCATTGAAAGTAAATTGCAGGTCTATGGTAAAATACGAGAATTGGGGTTCAGGGGGTAAAACGGCATAGGTCGTATATCTGCAGGTGGGGTAAATATTGTGATATTTCAATTCATATCAACGAATATTTATATAAAACGATTGATGTCTTTAGATGCAAACGTAGATGTTTTTCTACATATTTATCTGCAGAGAAGACTTTTTTAGGTATGCCTCAAAAAGGAAACTACAAAAGAAATAATTTTTTTTTTTATTAATTATTATTTTATTTAGTATTAATTATAATAAAACAGCTCATTAGCTACATAAAAACTAAAAAGTAATAAATGAATAGCAAAGATTTGATAAAATAGAGAAGAGAGAAAAAAATCGTCTATTAAAAATAAATTACACTATCTCGTAAAATATAAATTTTGGAATATGGGTTTCATTGAAGAAAATATTCGAAATGATAGGAACTACAACCCCTTAAAGGATCAACATCGAATTAATCGACCCTGAATAATTATTTAGTCGAAATTCTCATATTAATCATTTTGTAACCGTAACGAACAGATTAATATGAGAATTTGATGGAGCTGTTAGAAATAGTTAAAAACTAGGCGTACAAGGAATTTGAACATTGCTTGACACTAATAGGATTACAAGATTTTACTGGTATATTCACTAATCCATAGTATTAGCGTGGGTGGCCGTGTAATTCAAGTAGGCACTACATTGTAATACATGGATTAAGAATTATTGGGCAAGGTTTGATATGAGAGAAGCATGCTTCTGCGCGACTGCGCCTCGACCGAAGTATTATCACGACCTCGCAGAAAACTTGGTGAAAAAATAAAACTTGCGCTAGTTCGTTCGAGTAATTAAAGCTGGAAACCAATATAATTAATGTGCGTTGCTGGTTGAACCCCAAAGGGTTTCAAAAGATCACATTGAATAACTCGTCTGGTGTAGCAAGTGTACCTACACTGTACATATGCGGCGGTAATCGCTTACCATTAGGTGATTCGTCTGCTCGTTTGTGTTAATCATTATATTAATACGTGAAGCAAAAATTTCAAGTACGGTTTCACGAGAATTTTACACACGGATCAGTGTAAAATTTGACACATTTAAAGTTTAAGTGGAGGAAGGCCTGCCGAAAGCTAATATTTAAAAAAATAACGCTTAGAATTAATACATTAAATTTATAAAAATAACAACACACACCACCTCACTCATACTAGCATGTCTGTTTATATTACAGTAGCTTTGACACAATTGTCAATGAGCGCCAATCTTTCTTTCAAAATCCATAAACAACATTTACATATTTTTATTGCGTGTCTAAGAGGCAAAGAAACCTAAAAAAGTTGAAACTTTAAAATTGTAACATGAATTATGGTCGAGTTTCGAGCACAAGGCGACCTCAAGTAAAGTCTTATTCCATAAAAGAATAATATCATCATCTCATAGCAGTTGGTCATGGAACAGTTTATGCTGATAGATATCTTTACCTAGTCATATTATTAAAAGGAAATAGATTTGTTTGTTTGCATTGAATAGGCTTCGAAACTAAGGGGCCGATTTTTATGCAACATGGCACAGATATACAGTAAGTAGAACTATAGAGTAGAGGGAAAGGACATAGGCTACTTTATATCGCTGCAAAGTGTACGGTTCGTCGCGGCCGCGGCCAACATCTAGTATAAAATATATAATTATCGCAATATACAGTGAAGACCGCAGACCGCAGTTCTACTTAGGGTCAGTTCACGTCGAGACGCAACGCGACGCGGCGTGTTAAGATTTTCCAACTTCATTCACTACATAAGAAGATACACGTTTCATTTCAAAAGCGGCGCTGCACGCTCGGAATTCGATCTCTTGCAATGAAACGTGTATCTTCTTGTGTAGTAAATAGAGTTCAATTATTCAGCGACGCATCGCTTCTCTGTGTGGGCCGAGTGCTGACGCTGGCGATAACATGTTGGCTATTCACCAGACCAAAAAAATAATAGTACTCTAAATTCTAAAGCATATTTCTGATACTTTAAACGAGAGATTCTTGTATATTTCGAAGCGGTTAATATTTTAGCTACTGAATGGACTGACAAGTCAATAGTATGAAAGTATAATTGGCAGGAACACTAGCGCCTTGTTGTTTGGCGTTGATAGAGTCCGGTCTGACGAGCTTGCGCGTCCGGTTTGGTGGGGGTAGTGATCACGTTTTCCCTCCAAGGAACGATCACGGAACACTTAACTTAACGACCAGCCGTCGTGGCGTGAGGATCAGTTCGGGAACTGTCGGTGTTCTTGTTAAAAAGTGACAGTGAAAATAAGTGAAAACAATTAAATAAGTTCAGAGTCGTTAGTATTTCAATAAACAGTGAAAAGTGATTAAAATAGTGTGAAGCGTTTAGTTTTATTACTATTGAGAATAAAGGTGAAGTAATGTTGTTTCTAGAATTTTCATTTTGAAACCAACACTACCCACATTAAGTATCCTTGTCTTCTACATATTATATATAATCGTAATCTTGAAAAGGGCTGCAAGTATTACCTGAAATTTATCATGCAGAGAGTTTTGGGGGAGGTATACATTTTTCCCTTACATACGTTGTTTTATGCTACATATTATGTTTTTCCTATCGTCGTGCAACAAAATATCAATAATTTTGAATCTATTTAAGTCAGTCCGATTGGCAGATTGGCACGTTTACCTATCTATAACTTAATACTTTGTTCGAAAATTCAGAATTAGGTGGGTTCGAATCCCGGTCAGATAAATATTTTTGTAATTCTTTATTAAATTTCTCAGAACTCCGAGCAAAGCTCGGTTACCCGGGTAGGTACTAATAATTTAAAATGTATCAATAATGTACCTGTACATGTACATCTGAAACTTTACATCTGGTTTTTCGTTCACTTCCTGATAATCTGTGGTCTCTACTCCCCAGTATGCTAAGCAATCTCTAAAAAGAAAGCCAAGTCGGACTAAATATTATTATTAATTAGAAAAGAACCGCCCGTGTTTAACCGTACCGAGACTAACTCGCTCACGAAGGGTTCCGTTCAAAACGGCAAAAAAATCAGGTTTGTTGTATCATGTATACCACCCACCCACCACCACCCAACATAAATAATTTGTTTTTTCCTGTTTTTTGTATTTGTTGTTATAGCGGCAGCAGAAATACATCATCTGTGAAAATCTCGACTGTCTAGCTGTTTAATGAGATACAGTCTGGTGCCAGACGGACAGACAGACACACAGCGAAGTCTCAGTAATAGGGTCCCGTTCTTACCCTTTGGGTACGGAACAATAACAATATCAAACCCATTTATTAAAACAGACTGCGAACACCGCGTATTACGAACTCTCCAGAGTTTTCCGAAACGCAGTGAGGCTCAATTTGACTATCGAATCGAACGCCGCCATTATTATTTCCCGCCATATTCATTTGACGTTTGCAAATGGCGTCTCGCTTCGCGCATCACGGCGGTTAATTGATCATTTTCGAATGCGGAATTCGAATTTCAATCATAAATCATAGACATAATGGACACGCAGTTGCCGATTTAATGATCAACTTGAATTTATTGCTTCGTTTATGATTTAACTAGGAGCCGATGTACCTATAATCTTCTTCAATTCTTATTTTTCATTCAAGCTATATTTTTTTAAGTTAAACCGGTACATAGCCTAGTGAATTAATCAGATGTTGCCTGAATACAGTGAGTTATGATCCCAAGCAGGAACAATTATTGACAACTACGTATTCGTTATCGAATGTTAATTGTAGGGGCGCTATCATAATTTTCTTTTGAAAACGTCACGAATACGTAGTTGTCAATTGTTCCTGCGAACCCCACACTGGTAACGTTTTAATTGTCAAAGGCTTCTTAAAGTTAAAGGACAGCATGTTTTGGCTGTCATTTTACTGATCGAGAATATAAATCAGAGTACCACCTACATAGTAGTAGCAATAATAATATGGCTTCCCACACCGATGTCGGTGACGGTGGCCGGTTTCAGCTACGCAGGAGTTATTTTTATAGTGCCCAGTGTGTGCGCAATACACAAGAACACTCTCTCTCTCTCTTCCTTTACTCTCGAGACCCAGTGGGACGGATGAGCGAATCGACTGGCGAGAGATCTGAAGGTCGATTCTGTTATTTTAATCCAACATTAACACAGCTCCGATAAAGTCCGGATCCTATCAAACAGCAGAATGGTATTCTCATAAACGCCAAACAAACTTCAAACGACGAAATTTACCACGATGCAATTATTATTGTATCGAAGTCTGACCACTTACTCATACAATACGGTATTCTCTTATTTTTTTTATTTTTTTTAACTTTTACATGTGGATGTTATAACATGAAATATATATACTCTACGCACAAATCACTTTTTTGCAATTCAAAATGAAATTTTATAAAACTAATGTACGGTATGTTATAACTTATATACTGAAAAAACTTATAAAACCATAAACGTGTATATTATAGACGAGACATTTTAAGGTAAAAAGTGTATCCAGTTAAATGGCCCCACTTTTGAGATGTTTGGGGCCATTTTGACATTTGAAGTATGGTGAAAACAAGATGGCTGACATTTGAAGTATGGTGAAAACCAAGATGGCGTAACTTTTTCTTGTATTAAGATTTGTTCTGTCAAATGTACGTCATAGCCTATTTTGAGTTTTGAAATAACTGTTTATAACCGAATACATCGTTTAATTGCAATTTTATTAAAAATTAAAATAAATATTAGTGTTTCAAGACATTGTGCAACTGACAATTGGCAACACTTTCGAGTTCCAAAAAATAGGTCTGCAGCTGAACCTAGGTAAGTGCGAACTTTTTGTGCCAGACAGTTGTGGGGATAGAAACGCGATTATATCCAGCTTTAAAGAAATAGCTCCACAACTGTCTGTCATTGACAAGGATTCGCTCTTCCTTTTGGGCTCACCTATTTTAGACGAATCTCTCCCGGACTTCTTAGATAACAAATTACAAAATTTTAATGAAACTTTAGACCGCCTCCTCCAAATTAACTGTCACATGGCCTTTACCCTAATCCGTTTTTGCATTTTCGTACCTAAATTGACATATGTCTTACGGTGTTGTCAACTGTGGAAGTTCCCTCAACTTCTCAAACAGTTGGATGATACCATAAGACAAACGCTCTCCACTATTTTGAATACAAATTTCGATGACCGCGCATGGACTCAGGCAACGCTTCCAGTTAGGTTCGGTGGCCTGGGTGTTCGAAAGCCCTCTGACATATCGCTTCCGGCCTTCTTGTCCTCAGTCCACGCGAACCATAGTCTTATCTCCAAAATACTACATCACCCATCCTACTTCAATACAGTTACCTTTCTGGACGAGGCCAAGGACGCCTGGAGCGTAACTAGTGCTTGTAGCGAATTGCCTGACAATACTTTTTCCCAAAGGCTCTGGGACGAGCCACTCTGCAGACTGGTACGGAATAATCTTCTTAATACGTCCTCCAGTCCTGTGGAGCAGGCTCGCCTCTTAGCTGCGGAGAAGTGGGAGTCGGGCCTTTGGCTACAAGCATTACCGCCACCCAATACAGGCACATTGCTGGATCGAACAGCTTTCCGGTTAGCTACTTCCCTGCGTCTTGGCACCCCCCACGTCGTCCCCCATCGCTGTGTTTGTGGTGCAAATGTGGACAGCCTCGGACACCACGGGCTGTCCTGTCAACGAAGCGCCGGCCGCATCTCCCGACATCACTGTCTGAACGATCTCATCCGTCTGGCTCTTGTCACCGCCGGAGTACCAGCTGTGCTGGAACCCTCTGGTTTGGCGCGCGACGATGGCAGGAGACCAGACGGTATGACCCTGGTCCCTTGGAGAGTGGGACGGGCTCTTGTATGGGACGCTACTTGTGTCGATACACTTGCTCCGTCCCATGTCCAGGGCACCTCGAGTTCTGCAGGTGCGGCCGCCAATCAGGGGGGAAAACCTCAAGCGGCGCAAATATGAGAACCTTAGTGGGGATCTCATATTTGAACCGTTTGGGGTTGAAACCTTAGGTACATGGGGTCTGGGTGCGCACAAACTTTTCGGAGAAATCTCCAAAAAACTCATTGAGGCCACCCGAGACCCCAGAGCCGGCACCTACCTGGCCCAGAGAATAAGTATCGCAATCCAGCGAGGAAACTCTTTGAGCCTTCTAGGTACTCTGCCTGGTGGGGATGACCTGGGAGATTTCTTTTTTTTGTAGCATTTTAAGTTTTGGAGTAGTTATTTTTTTAGTACTTACCTACTTTTATGGTTAAATTATATTATTATGTAGTATAAAAGATTTTGAAATAAAATAAATAAATTTTCCTAATAAATAATTGGCAACACTGGATCTTACAAACGTCAAGCAACAGCTGTCCTTGTAGTGTGCTTTTCACAAAAGAAGTCCAGCGGCAATTAGTGGAACTAAATTTGTTAAATTGTTATTAGAATGCCTGAGGTTGTAAAAAGTGCTGCTCGAGAAATTATAATCAACGTAAAAGAGTTTTGTGAAGCAGAACCAAGGTATTCTGATACCCATAAATAATGCTAACAACATCTTGTCGCGCGATCACAGCGCCGCGTCTAGGGGACTTCTTTCACGAAAGGACTCTACTCGCTTATTTATGAATTGTGGACAATGTAATTTCAAAATGACTGTGTTGGGATTTTAATTGTGCTAAAATAGTGTAGTAGAATACCGACTTTCGGTCAATTTATGATAACAGGATAATTAATATAATTAATTAATGGTAAGTTGAAAGTCTTAAGTTAAATACGAGAATTGGGCCTCTGGCGCTGGACCTTTTTTACACACCCATCCGACGCATGGATCATCTTTCTTGTTAGACAATCAGGTGATCAGCATGCATTGTCCTAACCAAACTTGGAAACAACATTTTTTGTAATTCCGACACGGGAGTCGAACCCACGACCTCCGAGTTAAGATAAGCTGTAAACCACTGGACCGCGGATACTGTTAGTAGTAGAAGTAATAGGTAATCAAAAATTAATGCTGCTCCTATATTATCTCCACTATATCACACTACTTGCGCTCCTATAATAAATAAAAAAATCGGTTGTCTGTAAAGTCGGTTTACTGACGATAGTTGAACGTGACAACGTCATAAGAAAATACTGATGGATCGCTCACTCAAGTAGGAGAGAGACAGATTCCGCGCTCTCGCTTGCACTTCAAGCCTTAAATGGAACGCCTCAGAGCGAGGTAACGCCGCATGAGTCATGTTTTTTCGTGCGTGCAGCCGGCTCCATCGAATTATAAGACGTTATCACGTCAAAAAGTGTTTATTGAATTTCATGAAATAAAGCTAAATAGTCTAAAATCGAAATACCACGTACTATCGAACAAGTTGCCGCTCGACCAGATCGATAAGATCGCCGCTCGATAAGATCAAAATCGCTCAACACGAGTGTGCATACGCACGATTCATCGCCGCTGTTGAGGCGCACATACTCACGTGTAAATACGGACTTCAACCACGTCTGCAGACGATGCGATACTTCCTTTGTATTCAAATACTAGCTTTTTCCCGCGGCTCCGCCACTTCATAGTGTTTTTCGGGATAAAAAGTAACCTATGTTTTAATCCAGAGCCTAAACTACTACCATACCAAATTTCACCAAAATCCGTTTAGTAGTTTTTGCGTGAAACAGTAGCAAACATCCATCTATCCATCCATTCGTCCACACAAACTTTCACATTAATAATAGTCGTAGGATTTTGGGGCGACCCAATGCAAAGGAAAATGTTTAGAAAGTTAAAAACTGATCGACCAGGTACTTTGCCGATATTGTACAGGTATCATACATCCATGAATCAAAGCTATAAAGTGTACGGTTTCTGCAGTGGACGGTTCACTAATTGCGAAATAAAGCGTATAAAGTCACGCCGAAAACTCGGTTTAAATTTAAAAAGCGGTGACCTAAAAATGCACCTGCGTTATTACGGGGATAGGAGCGGAGCCGTGATTGTTGAAAATGTTATATGATCACTTGAAACAGGGAATTATAGTCGAGGTGGTGGTAGCGAAGAATAGCACTTGACTACAACAACTGTCATTTCACTAGTTGTGTAAAACCAGTGGCTGCATATATGTATATTTCACAAAATATACACTATAATATATTTAACAAAATATGACCTACACCGACAATATTGTAAAGTCAAAAAGAAATATTAGAACATACATTTATTAGCCTTACATAATTATGCTAATAGGTTTAATTTTCGCGGCAGAATACACGGTGTATTTTGGGGGTGTTTTTTATGCAATTTGTGTATTATTAACTTTCAACAACTGATTGTCGGTAGAATTAATTAGCTTATGGTGTTGTGTTTTACGTTAAATTTTAGGCAGTATCACAAGGAATTCAGATAATAAAATTATTTTTGGGGTGAACCGGCTAGATTAAAAATAATTTTAAAATAGATTTTTTTTTCATTACGATTCAAGTGTATTGTTTTAGTTTTTTTCATAAGTATAAAACTTAGGCCTTTTCATCCGTTATTGGATGATTTATACAGTATTCTCCGAGCGAAGTAATTGGTTATTTAATGTCGTATGGTTGCCCAGGCACACACGCCACACCCACAACACAGTCAGCCTAGTCCAGAGGAATGACTGGTCAATACGTCTGGGGCCAACCATGTGCGGGTTTTCTCACGATGTTTTCCTTCACCGTTAGAGCGTCCGTATAATGTACTCGATATCTGAAAAAGTCTCATTTATACACGCCACAACCTGGAAATTGAACCTGCACTCTCTCGAGTGCGAATCAAACGGTCTACCGTCTACCAGGCCACGGAGCTCTTTGAATAAATTATTCAAATGTGTGAAAAATATTTTTAGCTATAAATTAAAAACCTTTTTGACGTGTAGGTAATATAAAATATATTTAATATTTAGTGTTATTCAACTTAAGTTAGTATTACCAAAACTTCAAATATTCAATCGCTTGTAGCTTGCGAGCTTCACCCCCGTGAGGGGATATGCGACCCCCAAAAGGGCAGTGTTTTGTAGTCTAAATTAAAAACCAACATATACTATAAAATAATAATTGTACCTAACATTATGTATGTCGATAATTATATTAACGTGATAGGTAATAGGTATCCAAGTAACCGAAGTAGTTTTAAACGTGTATTGAATTGAATGCATGCAATATGCGAGATAAACGCTACTTACTTTAAACGCATGGAATCTTCTAGAAAATCTTGGAAACGCATCATCCCTTACCCTTCATGTCCTATTACTCCATTTCCTCTTGGAAATAATCTGAGCGACCTCGATTTATCCGCTAGCATCTCTAGCCCTAGACATGTTGTATGTAACGTGTACTTATATGTGTATCGCGGGTGTTTCGAATGCATACAAGTCACTCAACCGAGCACTCAACTGGTCAATCATTTAATAACTGTCCTCACTGACAAATTTTCCAAGCAGTCGTTGCATTTGTGTAGGTGTAGGTTATACCTACTAGGTAGATATATAACTTTAGCGGGTTGGAACCTTTGAAGATTGGTAATGTAAAATGTCCTTATGACCGGATACCCGAATGACAGTTAAATTAAAGTACCCGAGTAACGCTCTAGTAGATAAAAAAAAGAATCACAAAAATATTTTGCCGGGGTTCGAACCCACCACACCCCGAATTTCCGAACAACGCAAAAATTAACCAAACTGCCAATCGGACTGACATTATAGAGTCAAAATTATTTATTTATTGTTGCACGGCGAAAGAAAAAACAATATGTAACTTGAAAATATGCAGTTTCCCAGGAATAAAACCTAGCTAGACGGATTTTTCTCTCCAAAAACTTCCTGCATACTAAATTTCATGTAAATACTTGCAGCCATTGCCGTTGCAGATTACGATTATATATACAAATTTGTCTCGTATAAAATATAATAAAAAAACGCTCAAGTCACACGCTGTTCTTGTCATTTCGGCTAGCAGAGACAGCGAGAGCTTGCTAATTTTGATGAGCGTTTCCGTATTCGGCCGTTCGACGCCTTTTCGATCTTCGTAAGATTCACAGCGAAACGAAACTGACCCGGTGCTATCACACTTATCAAATATCGTGGTCCAATCTTGCTACAAAGTGTCATTAATAATCTTTTTCCCTTTCCCTTATATTTGTACCCGTATCTCCTTACCCTAATTATTTGGTGAAGATTTGATGCAGTCGTCAAATTCCATTCGATCCAATGCATATTGGACCAAGATATTTGATAAGTGTAATTATACCACTTACCACCCTTAAAACATCCGCAGACGTGCGTACTTCATAAAATCACATTGGTACATCCGAGATCAAACCTTATTAACCTTTTAAATAATATAGCTATTCCCATGGGATGATTTTTGAAATGCCCACCGCTTATCTACCGTAAAAGGTTTTTAATTTTCTTAACAGTATCAACAATCGAACGGATCCGCTTTGTTCGAGCGCTCGCTGAAAGTCATTAAATGGATCGCAGACTCTTTGTCTACAGCTGATGATAATTTGTGTATCAGATCCACAGTTATTACGTGAATCTCAGAATGTTTAATTGCTATCGTTTCATAAATGCCTACTTGTTCAATAATTATGATAAAAATAATAGGCAAATATGCACTTTTATTTATGAATTTAGATCTATCTTGTGTGGTAATTGATAAAACGTCTAGTATAATTGGAATATAATATAATACTTTTTGGATACAATTGGAAATAACAAAGATATTAACGTTCAAGATAGTTGATTAGACAGAGAGATCCGATGTGTAACGTGACGTCACATTACACGACTTGCAAAGAAAGTTCCTACTTTTCGATACATAGAAAGAGATAGGTTAAAAACTTCTACCGTTCATAATATATTATATTTCATCACATACATATTGATGATTTTTTCCGCCTTTTCTTTAGTATTGTAGTCTTGTATCATATTATATTTTATGTAAATTTTCCAATGTATGCATATTCTTTATTAATCGCACAAGATCTTGTACTGCCCAAATCACAATGTATTAAAGTTTTACCTGATGATTTTATTTTATTAATGTATTTTTTTTATTAAACCACTTCTCTACTTTGTATCATTTTAATAATTCTTCTTATGAGGCTTACAACTAAGCCTTGCGAGTACAATCAATGGATATTTATAGTATCTATATTTACGTAATAATCTCTCCGAGCTGTTACGCCTTTAATGCTACTGACAGCTATCAATTGCAGAGGTAAATCACAGAAAATGGAGTTATTTTAAGCAACTTATAGCCGGTTTCAAAAACCTGTCTACCAATAACTATTTGTTAAAAACGTCGTCATTCAATCATTTGCCGGTTTTAATGCGATACAAATTTCACGTTTCTAACAAATAGTTATTGGTAGGTTATTGAAACGGGCCGTTAGTTTATATACTAATTGTGGTTGCCTAGTAGTCGAAATTCGACCATAACACGTTTAATTTTAAGTTTGAAATTTATTAGAGTTCTTTTGTCATAGGCTTTTCTCGTACAAACGCAATAAAAATGTAAATGTTGTTTATGGAATGTGAAAAACAGACGTGTGACAAAATTGTGTCAAACAAACACCTACTATTATCATACAAACGCTAGTGTGATTTGTTAATCTGAGGTAGTGTGGGTAAGGTTATTTTTTAAAATGCGTTATCAATTAGTATCATACGACATTATTTTGGAAATCTGAAATCGTCGCGAGACGTTTGGCGCGTATTGGTACCGAATTGAAAACCGGGTATTAGGCTAGAACTCACGCGAGTTCGCACTGAGAGCGATTTTAGTCGCACCCGCCGCGATTGCGGGCCCGCAATGCAAAATATATGTAAAAAAATTAAAGCAATACGCCCGCAACGTGCGCGATTGTTTGCGGGTGTCGCTGCAAATCGACTGAAAATCTCTCCGTAAGTTCTTAGCCTTATATTAGGAGCACAGAGTAAAAAATATTACTTATACTTACTTACTGACGTGGAACAGCTTTCATAGAACGATCCATATTTTGACAGGGTTGTCGCAGATGGGGGTAAATTAAACTAAGTCTAGCGTCAGTATACGGTTATTGAGAAAGTCTAATTGGCATACACCACAACACGGCATCGAACCTGCACGATCACGCAAGTGACTCAAGGAGTCCTATTGACTAGGTCATAGACACTCTTACAATAAAGCAAGACTAGAAAATGAAATATTTACTCACCTATTATTATCCTAAGGATAGGTAAAATAAGAGACATTTTCATTATTTCTTTATTGTTCATGCACACAGTATAATTATACAAATCACTTTTTTGTTTCATATTATTTGTATTTAATATTCTACTATAAAATTTTAAAACATTCAAAGACACAAATATAATATAAATAAATTGTTAATTGTCATCCTGACAACCAATACATCACATTTCTCTATCTCACATGACATAAAAACTCAAACACGAAATTTGAAAATTTAGACGTCCGTTCGACGGGACACAATTTTTTACCGGATTTTTCCACTCTTACCGTGTACGCGATAGGTGTTTCGTGCACACACATACATTCACCATATGCTTGTAGTAGTGCAAATTGCAATCAAATCGAAAGCTTACTATGTAGCCGTTTATATTCTGTTCCTTCTCTTTAACCTATGTCAGTAGTAAATAGAATATAAAATAATTCGCGCGTTTATTCAAAAGCAAGACGAGGGCTCGATATATTTGTAAGTACAAGTAACTAGTAAGTCTTTTTATTCTCAGAGCGAGCGTTGAAAATTCCCGGCTCGTTTGCATAGTTTTATATTATATAGTCCTGCTCTATTTCAAATGTAATAAAAACGCTTTTCAAAGGGAACTGCATTCTATTTAATTGTATGGCTTTATTGATTTTGTGTTTCGCTCTAGATTCTAGAGACTCTCTTTTAAATTATGATGTCTTGTATTATATTATGTACCAATGATTCTGTAGGTAATAAATGTTGCAAAGCCTTTTCTATGTAACGTCTACAAAAATCAATTACGGATACTTCGGGCACACGATTCACAGCTTGTGTAAAGACGTTTAGGTAAAAAAATGTTTGTCATACTCAAAGTAAAAAATCATATCATGTTTGGACGACTCTCCGCTAAACGCCATCTGGCCCATATAAATAAATAATATTTTTTTCGAGTTGGACAATTATTTTTCTGCCTAAACGTCTTTGCTACAAGCAGTGAATCGTGTGCACGAAGTATCCGTAATAGATTTTTCTAGACCTTACGAGTATTATACCGGCGTTTTAACCTTCCTACAAAAGTTATCTACAATACATTATGCTTAGTAGCAAACTGCAAGTGGGAATACATAAACTATGAATAAATGTTAATTCACGCAAAAGCTAAATTGTATATGTGCTCGCGATAATCTCGAAAACTACTGAACGGATTTTCATGCGGTTTTCATCTATCGACAGAGTGGTTCCTAAGGAAGTTCTCGTTAAAGTTTTGTGAAAATTGATTGAAATATGACGATAATTGTTAGAGGTGTTGGAAAAATCAAGTCATCTGTTTACTATACAGTTTTAATTAATACCATTGGAGTTATCGTAGAATTAAAAAGTACGCGCTAGAGAATAATTTCAAGCGGTTATAAATAAGGGTGAAAACCCCAATTTCACGCGAGCGAAGCCGCTGGCATAAACTAGTCTTGTATAAAGTGACTTTATACGAGGAATATTTGCATAAACCATTACCTCAATATGCTTAATATTATGCTAATTTTCGGATGTTTATTATAATAAGAGCATAAAGTGATTGACGTCGAGCCAACTTAGTAGTTTATGTTGAAATTATAATAGGAATTTAGAGTTTGTTGGATGTCACATATTAAACTTAATCCTTAACTACCACAGAGACATAATAAGCGCATTTTAGATATAAACTTGTCTTGTAAAGTAAAGAAAGATTGTGGGTCTGTGACAATGATTAAGTATTTTCAATTGAACAATTATTATTATTATATCTTAAATCAATGTTTTTAACATTGTGATTTGCCAATGAGGATCAGTCATGTTTTTTGTGGAGTATTCAGATTTATGGAGACAAAAAAAAACAGTAAATACCGTAAAAAAAATTTAAAATCGGACCAAAAATGACGAAGATACGACAATTTTAGTGCATTAGTTCCAATAACAATGCACGCGAGGCACAAGCGTCAAGAATCGGAGAATGAATACTTATGCAATACCTATGAAGTATGAGTACAATTAAGCCGTTGTCGCATGGATCCCGACAGATGACGTCATCGTAACCAATTCAGTTACACTTTAATAAATCCAATGTTTCTTGACGGATTTTAATAATTTAGAAACCAAAATGCTCAGGAAGTTAATACACATACGATACAGAATATCTGTATAAATCAAATATCTGAATATCTGTATCAAATCTGTATATGAAAATACAGATTTGCTACTAAATGATTGATCCTCATTCTCATTAGCAGTAATAGTTACGTAGTAATTATTAATCTGTTAATCTGTCTAATAGTAGCTAGGAGTGTATTAAGCTAGCCATACACGTAAGGTACCTGACAGGTAAGCTTGAGCTGATGCTGAACGGAAACCTGTACAGTCGTGCAACATACACGCTCCGATTTATTTATTTTTTTTATTTTTTTTATTTATTATACTTTATGCACACAATATGGTACAGAGGCGGGCTTAATGCCTTGTGGCATTTTCTACCAGCCAACCTATGGGTGATGCAGAGACAGTGTGAGGTAGATGCATAGTATTAAAAGGAAACATAGACTTAGACATTTTGAGTATATAAAATATATAATAATAATAAATACTACCATATAAATACTAGTATAACTCTTTATTTAAAATTAACCTACTTAATATTTAACTATATAAACATAATAATATATAACATAATAAGATATCTAAATAATTTACTTATTTATTATAGTCTATTTCTAGTCTGCCAATGATTTTAAGTACAGTTCACGAACTCTGCGTTTGAATACATTTTTTGTCTCAGACATCCTAACTTCTTGGGGATAGTGAATTCCAAAGGACGGACGGAAGGATGGACTGAATATGGAAGGATGAATGGACAAGGCAGGAGCCATGAGAAGGACAAAGAAGGAGAAAATTATTTGTAGAACGAAGATTTCTATCATGGCTACTGCACAGATATTTAAAATGAGGAGTTAAGTAGTGAGGAGCAGAGGGGGAGTGAAGAAGGGAATAGAGTATACACAGAGCCCGTAGAGAACGACGTTGTCGTATTGGCAGCCAATGAAGCTTAGAGCGGAAGGAGGAGATGTGGTCGTACTTACGGAGGCCAAAAACAAATCTTATACAATTATTAAGAAGCCGGTCGAGTTTGTTGAGTAGGTCTGATTTAAGGTCGAAGTAGCAAATATCACAATAATTCAGTATTGGGAATATAAGGGCTTGAACTAGCATAGTTTTTATATTGGAAGGCAAGAAATTTTTCAGACGGTAGAGAGATCGCAAGCAACTGGTAACGCTAATGTTGGTAACATTAGCGATTTGGGTACGCCAGTCAAGATTAGCATCGATATATAAACCGAGATCTTTAACACACGAGCTGAGAGGAATAATGTTGCCGTTATAGATAATAGGTGGGAGACTTCCTGTGTCAACTCTACTCAATAGTCTTGGACTTCCTAATAAAATCGCCTGACACTTAGTGGCATTGCAAGTCATCAGCATACAGATGATACGAAGTACGAAGAACATAGGATATTAAATTTATAAATATGGAAAATAAAAGAGGAGAGAGTAAGCCGCCTTGAGGAACGCTAGCTTCGAGAACCCGCCAATCAGAAAAATACTGGTCAACGCGTACACGCTGCTGACGGCCCCGAAGATAAGAAGAGAACCAGTTTAACGCTTCAGGTGAGATCATAAGATGGGAGAGGATGGCCAGGAGAATATCGTGCTTAACATTGTTAAAGGCGTTTGAAAAGTCAATCAGCACTAAAATAGTGACTTTCGAATCCTCCATGCCTGCCCTTATATCGCTAGTAATTTTTAATAGAGCCGAAGTGGTACTGTGTCCAGGTTTGAATCCAGATTGTAGTGGAGAGAGAATGTTGTGTTTGAACATAAACCGAGACAACTGCCTGTGAACACACGCCTCGATCACTTTGGAGAGGAACGGGAGAATGGAAATCGGTCGAAAGTGTGAGGGTTGCACAGGAATTTGTGCCTTTGGTAAAGGACGGACGTAGGCCTTATGCCATAAATTGGGAAAATTAGAGGACTCAAAGGAGAAATTTATAATGTGGATAATGGCTGGCAAGAGATGTTCAAGGATGGGAATGATCATTACCTTGTAGTAAAACTCCAGATCACACAAATAGTATATTTATTATAAAGTGTTCCCAGAAATATATTCGCAATATATCACATATGAATTCTAGTTATAGTTATCGTAATAGTAGTCTTATCTTATCTTCTTATGTATATAATTAATGAATGAATTCTCGCAACAATAATAATCATTATGTAAGAACTTTGAGACTAATGACTTGCCAATAGGAACTGCTGAGGTCTACGCTGATACCAGAATTTCGCCTCAAAGGACTCAAACCCTCTATTTTATACTGAAACATCCCTTCCAATTCCCTCCAACTGTTACTAATAACAATAATTAACCTCTTTGAAGGAAGTCAAATATAACTTCCCGTTAGGAATAAATGTGGTTTTATTTTAACAATACTAAAAAAAACCTAACACAATCTTAATAAATATTACTTAATTATATAATTCTAATAATAACATTTCTTTATTTTTACGCAGTCCATTTAATTAATACAAATTTAGTTCATTTGATTGACAGTTGGACCTTTAGATGAAGTGACAGATAATTTGTATTAACTAAATGGACTGCGTAAAAATTAGGGTCACTTCATCTAAAGGTCCAACTGTCAACCAAATGAATTAATTATTAATTTATTATTATTCGGAAAAATCATGATCCGAGCCAAATAATTATGCGATTATTATAGTTATTAAATTTATGTTCTAGATTTAACATTTTATAATTTATAATAATTGACAGTTGCACAATTTTAATAACAAAAGCTTTTAAATTTGATCTAACAATTAGAAAACCCATAAAACTATAATTGAACTAAATAAATATGCGATAATTATTGCTATTAAATTTATATTCCAAATTTTCCATAATTATTAATATTTTTTTAATTCGACCTAACAACCTGTAGAGGCAAACCTGTCAGGTAGCGTGCTAGACTAGCATAATATATTCCATTCCTTCAATGAGCCAATTTCCGTGCCCTAGTTGTGAAGACGTAATTTGTTGATGATGATGATATTCATTATAACCTGTCCGTGACAGGTGTGCGCGTGGAAGCGCGAATGTGCGCCGGAGATGCGAGCGCCGCGGCGCCTGTCCAGCGCGCTGCTACTGCCCATCGCGTTGCTGTCCCTGCCGCGCGTGCATGCCACCAACGCGACCGCGTACAGGGTGAGTTTACCGCCTTTTTTTACTTGAGGAAACCCTATGTGGGACTCTCCCGGGCGCGAGGAGAGTCGGACCCGGGGATACCGAAATTAAACTCCAAGGTGCCTCTTCCTCCGCTTGGTGCTGGGAAGCCGGATCCGCCTAGGGAATAACAGCAGCGGCCCAGTTAGTGGCATCTGCTCTTATCAGCAAAACCATCGCGGCAGCCTGTTGACGACAGCTGCTTTTCCTTCGGTGAGATTACCGCCTGGCGCCTACCCGTTAACTGCGATAAGCCTTCACGACATTCATGACAAATAGTAGATAGATAGACAGATATACAATTCATTGCTCACATTAAAGTAGGTACAATCATTTCACTAGAGACTAAACTTATAACTAAATGTGGGCAAGGGCGGCCTTATTGCTACAAGCGATCTCTTCCAGGCAACCCTGCAGGATAGGAGAGGTAAATTAAGTAAACAAATAGCTAGGTAATAAGAAAAAAGACAAAGATAATATAAACAAGTAATTGCAAGAATAATAATTGTTTTATCGTAAATTATGATGAGCAAAAGCCTGCAATTCGATTAAAAATTCGTAATATATTATAAGAATAAATAGATATACATGATATAAAATGAATTAACAGTTGTAGTGTGTTGTTAGTAGACTATTTGTCTAAACCACAGATTTACCTAACATGTTGATTGATGATGATATCCCTGAATATGTTATGCACTGCTAAATTGATGGCCCCGTAATATGACGGCACCGCCATGTGTCTGCAATGCTATCTGCCGGCAACGCTTGTGACGGCACCCCTATATGACATGGAAATGCTATATGACGGGACCGCTATATGACATGGAACTGCTATATGATGGGACCCCTATATGATATGGAACTGCCATATGACGGGACCAATATATGACATGGGACTGCTATATGACGGAACCGCTATATGAAGACACTGCTAGACGCCACAAAATACCTAGTATAGTTTATTCGCGCTAAGAGGGCAGTAATATGTCAATTACAATGAGTAGATACATATTATGTCTGGCTTACATTATTTGGCTATAAAATAGCTTACTTTATTTGGATATTGTGAACACGCTCATGCGTCATTGGCCAACTTTGTTTATTTTTTACATTTCACTGTCTTCATAGCGCATATAGACTATAGTACCTCACTTACTACCAGCTTTCCCCAAAGCTTAAACAATAAACATTTCAATTTAAAGAAGCATGAATTTAAAAGTCCATAATTTAGCCCGCATTTCATCCGCGCGTCCTCGTCGCGAAATGATCTCAATTTACCGAAAAATATCAAAGCTCCAGAAATTTCCACTTGATAAAGAATAAATTTAAGCTTAGCATAAATTTTGTTATCTCCCATTTAGCGGCTGCCGATACTCAATATCACTTAAACGCCGATTAAATGAAATAAGGAACAGATTCAATGAAAATAAGGAACAATTTCCCCATTTCACGAATAATTAACGCTTTTGGTAAATAAATTGATAAACGTTGAGACTCAATTGAGAAGGTTATAACATGGAATATATATTATTATATATATATTATTTAACGAAATTGTTATTAAGATAATGTTTTACTTCAGTGTTGATATTATTATAATATTATTAAAGTGATTTATTTCCTAGTTAAAGTCACAAAGTCATTATAAATTATAGTTTAAAAAAACTAAAAAATCACGCTTTTATAGAAAATCTAACTAAAAAATAAAAAATAAAATTTAATAAATTTGGATTAAGAATAGTGTAAATGAAAAATAAATGTTTATTATTGTAAAAAAGCGTGGGGTTCAGTGTCTTCACCTGTACGTTTGTTTGTATGTAACCGACTCCAGTGGATTTGATTTTGATCCACTTCAAACGGTCAGATTTCGTTTAAAGTGATTTTTAAGATATTATCAAAGTAAGATCCTTCTCATATCTGCCAATAAAATGTAAATAACTATTGACACTATGCACCCCACGCTTTTTTACAATAATAAACATTTATTTTTCATTTATACTATTCTTAATCCAAATTTGTTAAATTTTATTTTTTATTTTTTAGTTAGATTTTCTATAAAAGCGTGATTTTTTAGTTTTTAAACTATAATTTATTTTTTGCTTTTTAGTACGATTTGCCAAAGAGTAAGCCTGGAACTGCACGCATGATTATTTATTATAACAATTTGTAATTTTAATTTTTAAAATTAAAAATTTTTGAAATTATAAAAAAAATTTTTTTAATTTTTAAAATTAAATTAAATCGAACTATTGCTTTGTTATCGGTCTTTGACAGGTGTGCAAAGTTTGAGTTAAATCTGATCGTTCAAAGTAGGACAAAATCGATCCCAAAGGAGTCGGTTACAAACAAGCAAGCAAGCAAACATACATGTGAAACTAATAAAAGCGTTATAAAAATGCTAGGTACCACCGCGCCGCGACCGTGCGCTAACACCGACCCCTAGTAGATATATTTTAATATAACTAGCCGTACAGTGTACCCAACAGACGTTTTTCTGTTTTAAATTAAAAAAAAAAAAAAACATTTATTTTCAGACATCAAAGTCCATATACAATATAAATAAATAAGAGTTGCTACTTAAAACTTACATACAGGGGGGATACAATAAATTGAGATTTTTAAAATAAAATAAAAAATAAAATAATTCGCATGCTCCTTAACTCACTACTCTGACATGCAGTTCAGTGAGCCTGCGAAGGAGAGCAGTGTCTGATGTGTCTCCTATCATTCTCAGAACTCTATTCCGGCTCCCCCGTACTCGGTGTACTATCGACGCTACTTTCTTTCGCATTATCGCGTGAAAGTCGTCTACTCTTGCATCGGCAAACATCCCGGATGCACTACAGTAGCGAGGGAGACGGAACAGAGACCTGAAAATGTTATTATAGAGAACACGCAAGGCGCCATAGGCCCGCTGTGTAAAGTTGGCCCACAGGCCACCAGTGTAGAACGTCTGACAAAATGCTTTGAAAAGCGTAATTTTGACAGGCGCCGTACACCTGGCAAACCTGTGTGCCAACATATTACCACGAATCGATAGCGCCCTGTGTTCTCTCTCAATATCCTCCTCATCACTTAGACAGTCTGTCACCACATGGTCTAGATATTTAAACTTGGTGACACGACTTAGAGGTACTCCATTAAGCAAAAGTGGTGGTAGCGAAAAATCTTGAAAATTGAAAATATTACTTTTGCATTTAAATATCATGTACTCACTTTTGTTGACATTGTTCTCCAAGCCGTGTTCTATAGCATAGTTTTCACATATTCTCAAGAGTTTCTTAAGGCCTCCAATTGAGGGACTCAGCAGTACCACTACCATATCGTCGGCATAGCCTAAATTATTAACACATATGTTATCAACATGGCACCCTATATGAGTACTGCTGAGCTCCTCAATTAGTTGGTTTACATATATTATGTTGAATAATCGAGGCGATGTCCTCCCTCCCTGCCTCACACCGCACTCCAAAGAATAATCGTCAGAATATACATTCCCCCACTTTACACAGTTCTGTTGATTATTATACCAGTATTTTAGTATATCTACAAGATCATTTGAGACACCTAGGTATCCTAGCTTTGCCCGAAGCTTCTCATACGAAACTCTATCAAAAGCCTTGGACAAATCCAAGAAACACGCAAATACTGGCGTTTTTCGCTTAATATAATAATCAATAGTCTGTTTTAAACATAATATGGCACTTTCGGTAAAACCAAATTTATTATCCCCGACCGAATCATACCTCATAAGCTGTTTATCCAGTAACACATCCAGAACTTTAGCCAATATGGTTAGCCAGAGATATGGGTCTATAGTTGTTTTTACTGGAGGTATCAGCTGTGGTGTTTTTTGCTATAGGGACAATAACACTCCTATCTACCAGCAGACCTAAGGTCTGCTGGTAGATAGGAGTGTCGGATACAGAAGGTAAAAAACATTCGTAACACCCTGTGAAGGTGAAAACCCGCATGCTGCAGGTGCTCTACACCGAGTCCATCATGTCCAGGCGACTTCCCACGTTTCATACTATTTATAACACTGGACACATCTTTACTTGTGAAGCCAATTACATGGTATGTATTTATTTTGTACTCAGTGTCGAGGGCCCGCGGCAGCATGGATTTTACCTAAAAATGCTCTTTGAATGTGTTAGCTATTTTCCTTGGATCTTGGCTTCCCTCTACCCCTACAGGTAACCTAACTTTATCATTTAGTTGTTTGGTACCCCTCCAAAACTTGTTAAAACTCTTGGCAGAATGATGAGCGGCTAACGTGTCCATTCTGGCTTGTTACTGATTACCCTGACAAAATTTGAGTTGAGATTTAAAAATTTTGCGACTTTCACACATTTTATCAAATAAAGGACCGCTCTCAGGCTTTCCTCCTAACAAATACATCTTATAGTCAAACCTAGCCTGCTTATGTACCTCCTTTACATGTTTATTCCAACCATACACACATTTACTATTAAAACATTTTTTAACCAGTTTATAACTAGATATAGACGCCTTACATAGTGTGCAATCTTACTATATAAACTGTCAATTATGACCCTATGTTGGATATCATGACACATTCTGTCCGCACAGTACTGGAGCTGTTCTGGGAAATGAATATTTTTTTATTCCTCATTACACAGTTCCTTATATTTACTTATTTCATCCGACCCTCTTACTCCCCATATAATTTTATTATTACAAAAACTATTCTTAATATCTATTTTTGGTTTAATTATTCCTAAATTACATACTAGTTCAAATGGCAAATGGTCCGACCAATACAAATCTTGTACTACTCTAAAGTTACTAACTGTTTCCCATGCTGACTTGGAATCAACACAATGATCTAGCCATCTTTTAGAACCATGCGCCTCACTCAGGAAAGTATATGTGTCAGATGACTGACCAGCTAGTTCCAAGTCAGCACAGATCCAGTCGTTCTCATCACAGAACTCTAGCAACTCTACACCAAAAGGAGCACTGGGGTGCGCGTTAAAGTCCCCTAACATAAAAACACCACTTCTATATTATTGTCCTGTATTAACGCGTTCATCTCGCCTAAGCATTGACAAAACAAAGGTAAATTGTCTACATGATCCGTTGGCATGTATACACTTATAATTAGCATTGTACGGCCGCCTTCAGCCTCTGATTTGATGGCAACAATACGCTCACTTTGGCACTTCACTATATAGGCTCTAGGAAACGCACTTTTCCGCCACAATAACGCAACTCATCCGTGCGGTCTGCCACGCAAAACTCCGGCACTAAGATCCACAGCTGACTTAGCCGTGTAACCAAAATTTGAATCCACATCTCGCAGAAGCTGTAGATCATGTTGTAGTAACCACGTTTCCTGTAGAGCGATTACATCCGCAGTCTTGCACAAATTTTTAACATTTTCCATACTTCTCTTAATATTTTTACAATTAAAGCTCACAAATGTACTATATATATGTGTATGTATAGTTATTTTTATTTTCATTAGTTTTAATTATTAATGTTTTTATTTAATTTTACTACTTCACTTAGCTTTGAACTGGAAAAAATAAGTAACTACCAACAACTACATCCTACCTACATCCTACACATGTACTTAGGGTCGAGGGGTATAAAAAAATTGGGTTTCAAGGTATTCACTTATCATTACTTTTCTATTAACAGTAAAACTACGAACATAATATATTATGCACATTTTTCACTATCTTTGCAACGCATTTATGTTTGAAACCCACTGACTGTACCTAGATTTTTACCTAAAAATACAATTTAAATAATCCACGCAACAGATAAACGTTAAATTGCCGAACTGCCCACTGTTTTCTATATCTGCAATAAAACGTGGGACGTGCCGCGATTCCTTGCAGAATGCAGTGTCTGTTATTTCCGCACAATTCACTCCCAAGCTTCGGAACGAACTTTATAACTGCACAATTTAAGGCTGGAACTAAATGATCCGGAATCCGGCGGGCCCGAGAAAATTCAGAGCACTGACAATAGAACTCTGCGCTAGTACAATAGAGTTGAAAATCGAAGTATCTAGTGTCGAGCTGTCATATATGACACTGACATTTGACTCGACACTTGTGTGTTCGATGTTCGTTGTGTCGATATTGTATTAGCGCAGAGTTCTATTTTCAGTGTTCTGAATTTCCCCGGGCCCGCCGAATATCGGATTATGTAGTCCCAGCCTAAGGCGAAACTAATTTCGATGCTCCTTTTTTTGTTCGTGTTGTTGTTTTTATACGAAAAATGCAATAATGTTTACGCTATGCAGTTTTCTTTGAAAATAGCAAGATACTTACTTTACATTCCTTGTTTCAACTCAAATAAATCAAAAGGTCAACTTAAATAAATCGAATTTTTTATTGGAGATTCAGGTAATGCACTTACGGCGAGAGGGTGAGTTTAAAAGAAACTCTAGAAAACCTTCAAATAGATCGCCCCGATAAGTGGTTGGTACAGATTTAGCAACATGTTCACGCCTCGGTGCAATGACGTCAGTGTGTTGTGGACAGATATTATCGGACAATGATTTAAATAAGGGCATCAAGATTGAATGTGTTGCTGTATGAAAATAGACCTAGGTCACAGAATAAATATAATATATAGTTTTATTTATTATGTGCCTAGGTACTATTGAACAAAATGCCGCTCGAGCAGGCATAAGATGAAAATCGCTTCACAGCGCCCGCGCCGTTGATCGTGCGCACGCACACATATTCACGTGTAAATATTTATGTACTTCAACCACGTTCGTAGCCGTTGGTCGGTCGGTCACTTTTTTTAAATATTTGAGGCGTCCTAGTGCAAAGGAAAATGTTAATAAACTAGTCAAGCAGGAAATTTGTCGATATTGTACCTTAAATATTATAAATAATACATCAAGTGATAGGTTTGTTTATAAATAAACTAACTAGATAGTGAAATGTTTTTTCCTGTGAAGGCTTTAATGTATCTTCTTAAGTCCTGATTCCTGAAACTTTTCACAAAAATCCAATTTGAAGAACGCGGGCGGCCATCCGCGTAAGGCCGGGATTATATTGTCCAAAATGTGGTAGAGCGGGATAATAGAACTCTGCGCCAATACAATAGGGCTGAAAATCGAGTCAATTGTCAATGACATCTCGAAACTTGACACTTCCATTTTCAACTCTATCGTATTAGAACAGAGTTCAATTTTCAGCGCTCTGAATTATCCCGGGACCGCCGTATTGCGGATCATATAGTCCCAGCCTAACAGGATAAGACGTGACGTAGTAACGCATTGCCATGACGCAACAATGATTGGTAAATAAAACTTACTTCACAGTAGATCTCTCAGGGATAGAGTTCTCAATACTTATTTTGTACACAGGAAGAGCTGGAGTCCTCTCTCCGCGTGGTGCACGCCGTGGCAACGGGCGCGACGGGCAAGCTGTGCGTGACGCACCGCTACGGCCAGCTGCGCGCGCCGCTGCACGCCACGCGCTGGGACGCGGCGCGCGCTCGCGCGGACATCGCCGCCAGCATCCTGCACCAGCTCGGCTTGGAGAACGCTGGTAACTTGTTCTTGTGTTACTATCTGCTGTCCGCGAGGTCTAAGCTGCGGTTTCCATTCGTGTGAGTGTCACATAGATAGTGCAGGTGACAGGTGTGACGTTCAGCCTGAGGCTCTCGCTGCCTTTGCTAAGCTTTATCTCGTTGTGGTACTTGATGTGCTAAATCTTACTGATTGTAATCATACATCGGCTTAAGGCGTGGTGGTGCGTCCCATGCGCGAAGTAATAAGTTATCATTCACACCAAGGAAAAGCTTATAACACCCTGTAGCACGAAGCCTAAATTTTTTAAGCTGTTGCTTACTTCTTCTTCATTTAAAAATGGCTCCTTAGTGAATCGCCAATGTCAGAGTGTGATGGCGGAGACTCTGCCTTAAGAGTAGGTTTTATGAAAAAACAAGGGTACGGTGAACTGAAGGAAGTCTGTTGAAAGATCTCTAACCTAGAAAGCTGTTGCTTAATAAAGTAGTATAATGGAGGGTGGAAATGTAAATGTCGTATTGACAGATGCCACGAGCACAGCCTATCTAGTTAGAATATTTTAATTATTAGTCAAAAGGCTATAGTGTTACAGACGTATCTGTGTTAAGCATCTCTCATGTAATACGTAACTGTGTTAAACATATCTCTCATATGTACCAATAATGAAGAATATCACAATTGTTGCTGTATTAATATTATCACCACTCAAGAATGAGAAGGATCTGGAAGAACCATGACGCCGCAGCCCACAACAGCAGCCAACCGATCTATTCGACAACGACGTGAGACCGCGACCCGCGACCTCGACCGCGACCTGCACATTAACGGATCAGGTTCTCTGGCCTCGTACACCGGATGCGCGACGCGGGTGGCCTGGATTGTTTAGTGATAGATATAAATTCGTACTAAGCAGTGACTCGGTGACCCTATTTCGTTCTCGGGTCGCGGTCCCGCATTGCACGTCGCATGCATCGGAAAGCTACCTTCAGGCTTCGTTTTACAGGGTGTTGGGTAGAAGTTAGAACATAGTCAATTCGTTAAGTGGTGGATCATCCAGTGTGAAAACATATAATTTGAACCTCCATAATATAATAATATCTATGGACGCTTCACACCACGTGAATCTGGCTCCGTGCTAAGTATCTGAAAAATTTGTGTTACTGGTACCAGACGACGGGAAGTATATTTAATACTTTTATACTATACATATATTTAAGATTTTTATTATTTTATACACATATTTAATACACATCCAAGACCCAGGAACATAGAAAAACTTTTTGTTCCTTCGGCGGGATTCGAACCCTCGACCCTGCCTGCTTGACCACCAACGCTCAGAACCACTGAGCCACAGAGGTCGTAAAAATATGTATAGCTGATATTGAAACGATTCGCCATTTTGTATTTTTTCAAAAGTGGGTGACCTGACCTGTTTTGGTCTTGATAATACCGAAAGTGGTTTCAATCATCTTTTTTTTTTTAATTTCCTCTTGCTTTGTTACTGTAGCCATGTTATGTTACTGTAGGTAACTATACTCGTCACTTGTAGTAACATGGGGGACAAATATGTTGAGTAGAACCTGTGGCAAAACGTTATGTTGACCCAGTACCAAACAGTTATATAGCATAATAGTGGAAAGATTTTGTCATATCATCTTTATTCTATACAAATAAATAAAATTGAAGTGTCTGTTTGTAATTTGGCATATGATAAAAATAAAAGGCATATGATATTAGCTCGTATATACATATAGAGACCAAAGAATATTTTTAAATATTTTTATCTGTTTGTTTGTTTCGGCCTATCTCTGAAACGGCCGGACCGATTTTGATCGGACTTTCATTGGCAGATAGCTGATGTTATAAGTATTATATCTTAGAGTTCCGTTTTAAACAATTGCGTTCCCTTTTTATTAATTGCTCCACGCAAACGATAGCATCAGCTAGTTGAAAAATATAAGGAATTCTTTTTAATATGAACTGGACCAGATAAATATTATAGTGGCTATTGTACTTATATATTTATACGACACTAAAAATATAAAATTTCGTATAAACGACAGCAATATCTAGTGGAGGAGAAAATTACTGACCGATAAAAACTCCATCGTAGCGGCATAAGCTGCAATGTTCACGTATTAGGATATAAATGTAGGAGTGCACGCCACAGATATTGCTATATTGGAACCACAGACTAGAAAATGTGGAGAAGTGGCGGCCCTCAAAGTAAAAACTATAGGATACAGACCCGGCTATTAGTACTTAAGTGAAGAAACATATATATGACAACATATACGAGTATATCATATCGTTCCTTATCCCACATGCTAAAACTTATAATGAGTGCCATAAAATCGTAATTTCACCGTCGTAAAAATGGACTACAAAGGAACACCAACGCCGAGACAACCTTAGAAAAAAAACGAAAAGACATACATCTTACACTTCTTAAGCTAAGAACTCACAAACATTACGATAATCGAGTCAAATCATAGACGAGATTATATAATAATATAGGTAAAAGTACAATAATATCAATTGTTGTGGTAAGTACATAAGGTATTTCATAATAATTCCAAAATTAATTTTGGCCTGTAATTACAGGTTACGGAAGCCAGGTCTTAGTTCGATAGCTTACACCGTAGTCCGATCGAGTTTTCAACACATTTTTTTTTATTTATTTATTATTTAGGATTATAGTCCTAAATAATAAATAAATAAAAAAAATATTTTATTTTTCTTTTTTTTTTCTTTTTTTGGTTTGTAGTCATCATAGAAGCCTACAGGGGCTTTATATTGATGACTTCACAATATTTTTTATAACCTAGTAAACTGACAAAAAAATTAAAAGTACCTACCGAATATACTAAATTACCAAAAAAATCCAAAGAAGCAAAAGACGTTAAACATAAAAGAACATTACCTATATCGTAAATTATTCATTCATGATTTGGCAGAAAATAATAAACATGAATTATTTATTGGCTTTACAAAATTTCCTATAGAATATTGGATAAATAATAATCAGACGTTAGCTGTCTGCCCAAACGCCTTACTCTATAATGGATATTAAAGCCAGACAGTAATCGGTGAAATCCAAAAATTCAATATCTGGGATGGATCTGCGTTCTACAACGTATATTGTTGAAGGAGAATAGAAATCTGTAGAATTGAAATCGGAGTTTTTATAAAAGTTGTATGTATTTATAATACAGAATGACTTCTTTAATCTAAAGGTTAAATTAAATGTTTTTACTACACTACTGTTCGAGCCATTTAAAAGTCAATAAAATCCATATAAAAAGCAACACGCCTTTAAAATATAAATTTTAAAGGCAGCTATAGACATTTCATTTGTGTCGATTGTTCCATCACAATTATTGTTCTTGAATACTCTTGTTTTCGTCCATAATTTAACCCTCTTCAAAGATTCCGAGACTTCTCTGAAATAAGCCATTTAGGCTGGGACTACATGATCCGGAATCCGGCGGGCCCGGGAAAATTCAGAGCACTGAAAATAGAACTGTGCTAATACAATAGAGTTAAAAATCGTAGTGTCGAGTGTCGAGCTGTCACATATGACATTGACATTTAATTCGACACTTGTGTGTTCGATAATCAGCTCTATTGTATTAGCGCAAAGTTCTATGTACAATGCTCTGAATTTTCCCCAGCCTACCGGATTCCGGACAATATAGTCCCAGCCTTAGATACATTCTCTCTTCCTTTACTCTGGATTCCTTCTCATGAGTATTTCTCTTAACAGAATACCTGATGGCGGTGTCCCAAGGTCTAGTGATGGGTGCGAGCGCATCGGAGCGCGCGGTGGGCTCCCGTGCGCTAGTTCTCCGGCCGGACGGGGTCGTCGACAGCGCGGTGTCGTGGGAGCGGTTCGCGACCGAGCCGGTCCCGGTGCGGTCGCCGGAGCGGGAGAAACCCCCGGATACTGAGTATCCGTGGTGAGCGAGCTTGCTTCTATTCTACTACTCCAAGACTGGGACTGTATGGTCCGGAATGCTAAAGAAAATTCAGAGCGCTGAAAATAGAACTCTGCGCTAATACAATAGAGCTGTATTTTCTCTCTGAATTTTCCCGTGTCCCGCCGGATTCCTCATCATATAGTCCCAGCCGTACAGACGAAGAGTACGTAGAGCCGTACAGTTCTCTGTAAGAGTTTTAAGCTCAATCCTGTTTATACTAATTAAACTCATGCCCCAAGAGTTCATGATAACTCATGATACTTTTATTTCATTTGTAGCCGTATAGCAATACATTAGCCCCCTTACCAAGGACGAAGCAGGCTGATCACCTGATCTTCTGACAGGAAAGAGGTCATCTTTCGTGCGTCGGATGGGCATGTAAAAAATCGACGAAATCATGAGAGGTTTCTTGTGTATTTCGCACATACTTGGGCACTATAAAATCACTCCTACGTAGGTTTAGTTCCAAGGAAACCACACAACTTCACCGAAATCAGTGTCGTAATTATTATTATTGTTCTATACGTAAAGATAGGTCAGAAGACATGGACCATACTTTCTAGAGACTAATTTCGCCGACGACGTCGAGGGAATGAACGCGTTGTGCCGCGCGAAATTCAACTTTGGTAATAATATGGTACTCAAATATATTACATGTTTATTCTATTGTATATTATTATGTGTGTTCGATAAAATATTTGAATACTTAATAGGATCAGGCGTTACTTTGCGGAAATCCATAGCATACAATTTAATTAATATTATATCTATGTATGCTTATGCGTGCACTCACATATTTGCTTGCAGGTGGTGGGTATATTTCGCAGGATATTGCTAGATAAGTATAATATTAATTAAATTGTAAGGATTTGAATTTGAAGGTATATCATAGACTGATGTTTGTTCTAGGTTCGTCTCAGCCCATGAAGTCGACACGCTGCGATCCCCGAAGTTCATGCCGTCCCCGCCCGGCGCCACCATGGAGGGCTGGTGGACGTTCCCCTACTATAGTTGCGAGGCGAAGCGCTGGCTCATGTCCTACACTGTCCCGGTGTCTACTGTGCGGGGGTAAGTGATTTAAGGCTAAGAACTCACGGAGCGAATAATATGCGGTACTTAATTATTGAGATCGGAATTATATTGTATGATCAAAAAAAGTTGCGCAAAAACATGGTCGGAAAACTAATAAATTACACAAAAACATTATTACGCTAACGCTAAGCGCGGTTTTTTTACCCTCGCCCGCCGCGATTGCTGGCCCGCAGCTTCTGTAGAATGCAAATATATATGTAAAAAATGAAAGCAAAACTCACGACGCGATTTACGCCCGCGGCGTGCGCGATTGTTTGCGGGTATCGCTACTCGCTGCACCGGCGGCGGGCGACTAGTAGAATCGCGCGGGCCGTGATCACCCGCAGCCTCGGCGATTTGCGCCCGCGCGCTCTGCGATTGATTGGCGGGCGAAATTCTTATGTTTAGATTTGCAGTCGCCGGTCTTGTAATCGCGCAAATAACCGGTCTCCTGAGTATTGAAATAAAATCGCAGTTCAACGATCGCGGCGGGCGGGAATGAAAATCGCTCCGTGAGTTCTTAGTCTTACAGTATAAGGGGTCTGTTTACCCATCATAAAGTAGTTTAGACACAAACCGGTCTCAAGTGTTCTGAGCTATATTTCACTGCTGTTGTGTATCAATAGTAGTAGAGTATTATAGTACGTTAGTAGATTGGCAGTAGTTATCCTATCATACTTATCCCTACTAATATTATTAATGTGAATGTAAGTTTGTTTGTTGCGCTTTTACGTGAAAACTACTGAACTGATTTTGATGAAATTCGGTATGGTAGTAGTTATAGGCTCTGGATTAAAACATAGGCCACTTTTTATCCCGGAAAAGTACAGTATTCCCGCGGGATACCCGATTGTATATTTACGCGGGCGGAGACGCGGGCAACAGCTAGTAATATATAAAAGTATAGTAGGCGTAAAAAAAATATTTACTGCGCAAGTAAAGACATTTCATCGAATCATTCGAAAAAAAAATTCTAGGATGAAACGAATGTACGGCGCTAAGAAGGTAATTGACCTCACAAGCTGCTGATTTCAAAACCAATGCAAGTGTAATTTTCAAATAAATTACCCATAAAATGTTGTGTAGTGTTGATTTTCTCTACCTACTGATCTGTAGGCCGCTGCTTCAAACACAGCGGTGAGCAGCGCGGCGAAGTGGCAGCGGCGAGTGGCGGCACACGAACTCGGGCGTCATAATCACCGCTTGATACTGCCACTCTTGTCACGCGGTGATTACGGCGCCCTATGTCCGAGACAGCGACCTTAAAGAATGGCCCACTAACATTAATTCGCGTCATGTTACAGGTTGAAAGGAGTGGTTTCATTGGACATAGACATATCGAGCTTAGAGATCAACCAATGCGAGGACTACAGGGGCGAAGAGAATGACAACCAGATTTATTCATTCCACGGCACACATAAATGTCCCAACGAAACTACATACGTGAGTAGTAACTTGGCTTTATAGGAAGAGATTAACATGTCAGATAAGTTGCATATAACCCAACTTAAAGTATATAGCCCATGTTACCCGGGCCATATAAACGAATCGACTGACACCTAATTTATTAAACTCGGATCAGTGGTTTAGGCGCTACGGTGGAACAAACATACATATTAAAAAAATATATAAACTGTATGTAAAACCCGTATAGATGTTTCTGTCCTCCAAGAAGTTGATATATCGCAACTAGTTTTCGAAGAAAACTTTAAAAAACGTTCAGTTTAGGAAAACTTACAATAAGAACGTAAAGACGTCTAGTTGGGAAACGAGTTTTCGTACTCGGAACTTTAAAAGTTGCTTAAACTTTCGACGCTAAGTGGGGTTTAGTGCCTGCCAGGGTTGTCAAAGCATTCATGGCTTATTTAAAGCCAAAATTATTATGGGCTAAGGATCCCGGGAACCCTTATATTCTTACTGGTAAAATGTATATCATATTGTAGTATTAGTGTGTACAATGAACATATGCTATGTTTACCCGCTAGTTTGTGCCGTGGGCATTTTAGACGCTAAAATTGCATAAAATTGTACTCACTTTGCTTGCATTCTGCTCTTCCTACGAAAATAACGAAACAATAAGCACAACTTCTATAATGGTACTTTACGTGCGCGAGTCCGACTCGCACTTGGCCGGTTTTTCCTTTCGCAACATAGGTGTGTAGCTACATAGTCAGAAATTATATTATGATACCTAACTATCGTAGCTACGTAGCTATGTTCTGCTCCTAGCGCGTAGAGGGTCTATGTTTGCTACGAAACCGTATTAGGACTGCATAATGAGGCTTTGACAGGGAAAACTGAGTAAAAGGCTTTTCCATAATTACCCTACTTTAGGGCTGCGTAAAAGTTGTCACAAAATGTTCTGAAATTGTACATACGCATTGCCTAGAATAAGATGTTAAAACGTGACTTAAACAACGATATAAAAAAACACAGAGTATCGTTATAATTATTATATTCAAAAAGAAATTGGCAGTTATTTATAGACTGCCGATAGAAATAAAACAGTATTTAGGTATATCGCTTTCAACAATATTATACTATAGTACCTCCGAGACCAAGCATTGTTTGGAGTTTAGAAAAACAAATAAAATTTATAAAAGAAAAGGAAATAAAAAGAATAAAAATATTTCGTCGAACCCGAGACCAATTGTTCAAACATCCAAGTGCCTACGTAACTGCGCTACGCGTAATCTGACATTAGAATTCGTAATTACTCATATCCTATTTGTATTACACGACGAAAGAAAACAACATGGCGCGTAACCGAAAATCGTGACGATATATATAAATATTTCTATAAAATTCTATAAAATTTCTCTCATACTTCGATAAAGTAGTTTCACTACTAAAATTATCTATTATGATTTATGATAGATGTTTACTGTTTGTATTGCAGCACCAATTACCATAGACAAAAACAATTAATTATTACTTTCTTTTATTACCAAAAATATAAAATCAAAACAATATTTACAATGAAATCTATTTCATTTGCAAAAGTAAAGGGGCCCTTAGTAAATAAGGGGATGACGATATAAATTTGAATACCCACTTGAAGCTGGAGTTGATAAAACCTTAACAAGATACACTCAAGCTGAAGACACTTACTCGATGGACTTAATGGTGGATTTTATATCGAGACGCGAAGCGACGCGCACTTTTTAAGAAAGTGATTCCAAATCGAACTTTGTCTACTACACAAATAGAACACGTTTCATAGCAAAGGTTCGAATTGCGAGCTGCGAGCCCTTGCAATGAAACATGTAGGTATAGTTTTGTATAGTGAATAAAGTTCAATTGTGAATTTGAAAAAAGATATATATTGATTTTTTTATGTATTTTTAAAGCTTTATTATTAGTAATATTGATATTTAATGCGAAAAAATTGAAAAAAAAAATTTTTCAATTAATTATAAACAATTAAAAATTTAGAAAAATTTAAAAAATCACGTGACCATGAACGCGCCACGATTGGTCACCATAGTTGTGACGTCATAATGTTATAGCTATTCGATAACAGTACAGCGTTTACGGCTATTACACGTGACTTGTCAATAAGTCTGATGATATTCCTGATGTTGATATATTTATGATAGCATTTTTTTTTTAATGACGTTCGGTTAAATTCTGCTGAAGTTCGAGGTGCCAAGGCATCACAAGGTAAGTCTTTTAAAAAATAATATGATAAATTAAAATATTTAAGTATTTATTCTCCATGATCTATATTATTATTAAAAAGAGGTAAAAATTGTGAGGTTGTAGGGGGTAATCTCTGGATTTACTGAACCGATTTTGAAAATTCTTTTACCAGTAGGTTACGTTATTTGTGAGTGACATAGGCTATGGATGGATGGATGTTTGTTACTCTTTCACGTAAAAACTACCGAACGGATTTCGATGACATTTGGTATGGTAGTCGTTTAAGCTCTGGATTAAAACATAGGATACTTTTTATCCCGAAAAAGCACAGCATTCCCGTAGTATACTTTATGTACGCGGCCGGAGCCGCTGGCAACAGCTATTATTTCATTAATTGTAGAGCATCCGTGAGAGTTACGGCGACAAAGCTATATTATGTTATGTTCAACTTAGTTGTAAAAATAATATTTGTATCGTAAAAGGGAGGGGTATGTCCAGAACATCGAGTTCGGAGTAAAGCTTATTCATTTACTGTAACTATTCATGAAAAGTCAAGAAAACGACTATAATTTTGAATTTCGAACGCCAATACTTACGATCGCCAGTTGCGACACCCTGGAGTGAAAACTAGCTATATGACGTCACCCGCCCTCGGGTTTGTTCGGAAGCTGTCGTCGTGTCTTCGGTACTGGATTCAAAAAATATTTTTTTAATTTTATATAACTTTTGAATGATTGCGAAAAATAAAAATAAAAAAAGGTTTGTTAAAAAACTTATATATGATCTTTCTAATTATCAAAAAAAAATATTCAAAAACCCAATTATAAAACGCTATCTTAAGAAGTGCGCGCTGGGTCGCGTCTCCGTGCTGACTTTTATATATAAGTTATATATAGCTACTACTAACTACTGTATCAGCCGTATTTGGGGCCCCGGGCTACAGGGCCCCGACCGTGTGTCAGTAAAAAACTATCTTACCAATTTATATCTATCAATCACATTACACAGTCTCACTCTTAGCTCTCGTTCTTTCTGATAAAAAAATTATAATATCGTAATAAAGCCCACGAACACAGAAACGTGAGAAAAAAGTAGAAAACTTATGAATTAGCATGATGATATTGATAAAAAAATAATAACTTGCGAAAACTTTTAAATACGGACAGCATTTAAATTTTGGTTAACTTCACCTATATTTTATTTGATCTAGTTCACAGCTTTTTCAAAATTTCGAGCCTCCCAGAAACAAAATATTCGAAAATATTTCGTTAAATGCATGAATATTGTTATTACAAAGTTTGCAGGTTACGTTGAAATGTCTTATGTAATTGGTACTATATTGGTAATATTTTGGAAAATGTCAGGCCCGCAGCTCCTAGGTGCTGATTATTTTAGTACCAATTTTGACTCTAGAATAGTCAGATAGTCTAATCGAAATTATTGATATATTGTTGCACGACGAAAGAAAAAACATAATATAATATAGCTTAAAAATGCGCATTTCCGAGGGATAAGACCTAGCTAGATCAATAATTTTTCTCCCCCCAAAACTACCTGCATACTAAATTTCATGCTAATACACAAGATTGTCTCGTTTAAAGTATAAGATAAAATGAAATTAATTTATCTTTCCAGTGCGAATACCGGGCGAACCGCGGCGCGGGGCGCTACGCGGGCTGGGCGCGGGGCTCGTACGTGTGCAAATGCCGCCCGGGGTACTACTCGCCGCACCACCCCGAGGGATTCAACGGCTCGCTGGTGGAAGGTAAAAATAGGTCGTGACGCAAAGACCGACACGATTTTGGATTTGAAATGATGAATAAGGTTTCACTTTTATCGCGTGTACTCTGTACACGTCATGCTCTTTTTTTCGGTTCCGTACCCAAAGAAAAACGGAACCCTATTGTTGAGGAGCATACTGAACAGTCTGTTGGCCAGACCAATCTGTATCTAATGAACCGGGATAGCTAGGCAGTTGAAATTTTCACAGATTATGTATTTCTGTTAAAATTGATATGTATCATTAAATTTATCTTGAAATCAGCCGTAGGGTTAATTACCTCACAGGTGGTCAGTGACGTAAAGTGTGCAATGTAATTAAATTGGTAATTTCAAAAACCACTTAAGTCGCATATTTTTCCAACATGCTTTATTTGCTGAAAATGGTTCGTTAAAGGGGTAATTAACGCGTATTCTGGTTAAACACCACGTAAGTCGATACATTCCTTCCTCTCCTGCGTGAAAGACGTTAATTTCTTTAACAACAAATGTTGAAGATAATCCAGATGAGAACGATGGAGAATTTGACTATGTACTTACCTAAAAGATATTAAAACATGACAAATTAATACATGTAAAATGATAAGATTATTTTTAAGTGTAATTTTCAATAATAAGCAATAAAAAATATGACCACTGCGATTTTTTCTGTTAAATTATCTACCACTTATTTCTCGCTAAAACAACATAAGTCAAGAACAGTTTTTCAGGTTTTTTTCATTATTTATAGTAATAAACTGTGAAGATTTTTAGCAATTTAAATTTTTTACTCTTCAAATACTAAATTTAGCGTAAAAAAGTGCTTTAAATTTTTTTGTGTATGAAAGTTTTTATTGATTCTTCAAAAATTGTAATGGAGTAGTGACTTATGAGGTTTTTGAAATTACCGATTCAATTTTATTTTGTTTGTTCTTTTTGGCCTTTTATAATAATTTTAAGTTAGTTAAGTTAAGTTAGTTTTAAGTAAATATTTTTTTGCCTAAACATCTTTAGATAAGTCGAAAATCATATGGGCCCAATGTTTCTGTAATTGATTTTGCAGAACTTAATGTGGGAATGTGTGAGATCTATCTATACATAGGTCTCACACATTCCCACTGTAATTAGGTGGACAATTAAGCAGAAAATAATGACGCGACGCAAGCATTGTATCATTAAATATTTATTTTTATTATTCCAATTTGGCTTTTATAATACCAGCTTTAAGCCACAAACAAAGCCATTATCGTACCGTTTGTCAGGATTTTAATTAACACTAAAATAGCACTGATTAAAGCTTATAGTTGTTAAAGCTTTGTGTTTTTAATAAGTTTAGTGACCCTCAAAAAACTAAAGCAAGCAATAGAAGCTTTAAGTGTATCATTAGTAATGTGAAATACTAGTAGATGTAGCCCGCGACTTCGTGCCCGCAAAAAGAAAATCTCGCGATAACCGTACATTTTGCCGCGATAAAAAGGAGCCTATGAGTAAATCCAAAGCCTAAACTGCTGCCATACCAATTTTAATTCAACCTGGTTCAGCTCGTTGGGCGTGAAAGATAATAATAATAATATCTATGGACGCTTTTACACCACGTCAATCTGATCCCGTTGTACCTACCCGTAACACAAGATCTCGAAGAACTTGTGTTAACACTTTTAATACTATACATATATTTAAGATTTTTATTTTATAATACACATATTTAATACACATCCATGACCCAGAAACACAGAAAACTTTTTGTTCCCTGGCGGGATTGGAACCCATAATATTCGACGAAGATAGTCAAACATAACCACGTAAATAAATTATCCTATGGGAACAATGTACTTTTTCGTGACAATAAGTGGCCTATGTGTTAATCCAGAGATTAAATAATATGGTTGTACCATACCAAATTTCATCAAATTCCGTTTCGTGGTTTTTGAGGGAAAGAGTCACAAACATCTATCCATCCATACCTGCCGACAGCAAAATTATTGTTGTATGGATTATGAACTTCCTTATCCCTAGTAATATTGTTTTCGCGAAAGTTTGTATCTATCTATGGATGTATATTCACGCAAGAACTATATTTGGTATAGTAGTGATTTTGACTCTGGATTAACAAAATATACCCCCTTATTATCAAAATATTTACACCACGGATACGCTAATCTATGTTTGATACGTTGGAAAAGCTAATTGACAGACGAAGATAGCAACATGGATTAGCGTATCTGTGGTGTTAATATCGAACGGTGGGGAACGGGTTTTGCATTTTTACTGCAGCAAAATGTACGGTTCCCGCGATATTTCTTTTGCACGTATGAAGACGCAACATCTCGTTATTTAATACTGGTAACGTCATGGTTCCTCTCAGTTGCATATCAAGAGTACGAGGAGATCGGCCTGGAGAACTGGAGCGCGCCGTACGAGTGCCTGCAGTGCGCGCCCGGCTGCGACTCCTGCCGCGGGCCCGAGCCCTGCCTGGCTACATACAACTGGCCTTTTCGGTATTTGCATATTACTCCCTTGTTTTATATTCTCCTAGTACTTATATACGAAGCAGCCGACTTAGCATAATTGGGTTTTCTCCTACATGTCAAAATTTCGTTTTTTTTTATAATAAATTAGGAAATAATTAGGTATTTCAACTTGATAAAAGGAAAAATAATTAGGATTTTATGTGTAGTTTTGTAGTGTAATGTATTATATGCATTTCTAAGTCACAAAAAAGTTGAAATATTTTTTTACGACATTAGTGTAAAAAACCTACATAATAATTAGTTTACTTACATCAAATACAAAATGATTTACGATGGTATGTATAAACGCGCAAACTTCGGAGATATCGGAAATGTTATGCATATGGCCATACATTTCGTAGCAACGTTAGTAGCGTGTGACGTCACATACTTGTACGACTTTTATATGGGGCGTTTTCACGAGACTCCTAAAAGTGCTTCAAACAATCCGCAATATCTTTGAAAATATTGATTTTTAGTATAGTAAAATACCGTTTAATAAATTGTTATAAAAAAATACAGGAAAATATCGTTTTACGCGTAGACAATATCGACATAATGGTCAGCCAATATCGGCTCAGCGCGCTATTCGTTAGCTTGTGGTTCTGTTCTGTGGCTGACCAATCAGCGCGTGGCGAATCCAATCATCGCGCTGAGCCTGGGTCGCCTATTGGCTGACTTTATATCGATTTTGTCTACGGGTAATTGTGCTAGAGAATCTGATTTTTTTTTTCAATCCATTCGTGCCGAAGCATGGCTCTCCCACGTTTAAAAAGTACTTATATCAAGCTACTCTGTTCCAGGATATCTCTCCTGGTGATCTCGGTGAGCTGCGCCGCCTTGACGGTGGTGCTGACGGTTTACACACGCCACCATCGCCGCGTCAAGGTTTTCCGGGTGGCCAGCCCCGTCTTCCTGTCCATCACGCTACTCGGCTGCGCCATCATGTACCTCGAGGTGAGCAGCTGGCAGTTTCACCCTTATTACCATGAGAATAAGGTTCAAAAGATACTGCGCGTAGCCACGGCTTACCGTAAACGCATTTCAGTTTCGCCACCAATAGATGGAAAATTAGTTAGAACTGTTTAAACATTAACTTTTTTCTGCCATGGGAAAGATATTTCGACATACAATAAAATTATACACTTTTCGAGCCCTTTCATTTGAAAAATATGTGTGGTAGTGCAACAAGGGTGGGGACAGGCTCCATACAAAAATGCCCCGTGTTCTTTACATTTTAATAAGAAACATGTACATTTTGCAGATGGCAGCTATATTCCCTGTTCTCGATCGATTCTCATGTATTGCAACAAAATGGACTCGACACATGGGATTCTGCATCACATACACCGCTTTACTTATGAAGACATGGAGGTAGGTTAATAAACCATAACCTATATAAAAATATAGGTAATAAACTCGATGGTTTGTGAGGATGTGTATAATATGTGTCGATTTGTACTTATTACGCAAAAATCTGTTACCCGATTAACACATAGGCTACTTTTGATCCCGGAAATATATGTACAGTGTACTGTTACCGATGAATATCTACACATAATATTTTCTTTTGTCTAGCTGTAAACGAAGTCTCGGATAGCACGTAATTTAATAGAATTTCAATAAATAACTGTATAGTGTACCATTTTTCAGAGTATCACTGACATATCGCGTGAAATCGGCGCACAAGCTGAAGCTGACGGACAAGCAGCTGCTGCAGTGGATGGCCCCGATACTGCTCATCATGTTGGTCTACCTCGGCACCTGGACACTCTCCGCGCCGCCTGACGCAGAAGTCGTGAGTCTCTTACGCACTACTCAAGCGATTCTTAAACTATTCAAGTGCTTATTACCCAACTGGGTTATGTTATTTTTTGTATATTTTCTAGTCTGTGCTAGTTAGTAGTGCCATACACTGAACCCAAGACGTGTCGTAGGGCTAAGGACGCTTGGGTGCACACAAAGACACATTCGTGTACACACACACACACACTAAAATTTTATATAAATCAATAAGTGGTTAACAGTGTGGGTGTCACGATTAATAATACATATTATGTAACTTTAATTTTAAGATTTATTGCGATACTGTTTCTTGTCCTTTTAACCTTTTAATTAGAAAAAACTGGTTTGCTACAGTCTATGCTCAAGTGCCTTCATGATACGTAAAATTATTGGCATTACTCCGTTCAGATTCAGTTTAATCTAAGCGTACTCATTGTATTCCTTTATTGCGCGGTAAATTAATGATGTTTAAATTGGTAGCATTATGTACTATTGTAAATTGTTCTGTATGTTCACGTATATTGGATGAGGGGAGTTTCGTAACTATAACCGCGTAAAAGGTTTTTTTCAAATTACTTCAAAAGTTACTGTCTGATTTCGTTCGAATAATTTTACTAAAGAGTATTTAGCATGATCTATCAGCATGGAAAATAACAAGTTTCTAAGTCTCATAGTTTAGAAATGCCAGGGGTGGGACCAACTTATAAGCCACTTTGGAGACAGATTACTCGAAAATAGTTCACTTTGTAAAAAAGTAATGTATGAAACCTTGCTTTTATTTTAAAAGATCTATTCAACGATACCCCACACGATGGGGTAATATGAAAAATAAATATAATAAATTTCATATATTTATAATCATAATTACAGAAGCTAGCAGCGCGGACAGACAGACAGACGGACAGAGCGAAACTATAAAGGTTCCTTGTGTATTACGGAACCCTAAAAACGAAATCATTAACCCTTAAAAAACAAACCCCGCAAGACAAAGAATTTTCTCTACGTACACTCAATAAACTTAGATATGAAACCCGATAATTCTCGTAACTATTTTTAAATGAAATCCTGTTTCTGTCCGCGCGGTGTCGCATTCACACACGCGTCTATCGCGCGTGAGCGAATGTGACAGTGCGCGGACCGAAACATGATTATGATCACAAATAAGTAGTTACGAGAATTGTGCTTCAGATAAGGAATACAAAAATCTTATTTCTCTTTTCAGATCACCGACAACCTAGGACTAAAATTTAAGCAGTGCACTTACAATTGGTGGGACCACAGTTTAGCCATCGGTAAGTGATTAATAATAGGTATACTAGATGTTATCCGCGACTTCGTACGCGCAACAGAAAATCTCGCAGGAACCGTGCATTTTCCCGCTATAAAAAGTAACCTATTTCCTTCCCCGTGGTCTACTTTATATTAACTGTGCAAAATATTAAATTTGTCAAGCAGTTTCAGAGCTTACCTATTCAATCCAAACAAACACAAATTTTTCCTCTTTATAATATTAGTATACTATCGAAATAATGACATGATAATATAACCTAACCAAGAGCATGTCAGGACATGTCTAAGGAGGGTTACGTAACTATCAATGCGTAATAGCTTTACTGTTTTCTTCAAATTACTTCAAAACTTACTGTCCGATTTCGTTTAAAATAATTTTCCTAAAGAGTTTTTAGCATGATCTATCAACATTGAAACTTACAAGTTTCTATCAGTTTAGAAATGCTAGGGGGGGACCAACTTACAAACCATTTTGGAGGCCGATTACTCGAAAATGGTCGACTTTGTAAAAAAGTAATTTATGAAAACTTGCCTTTATTTTAAAAGACCTATTCAACCCACACGATGGGGTATTATGAAAAAATATCTTTCAGCCCCACTTCACAATTCACATGTATGGAGAGGCACCCCTAAAATGTAAAATTATTCTTATTTTATGATGCCAAAACCGAGATCTATACACAATCTATAAATATACCAAATTTAATATTTTTATATTCATAATTACAGAAGCTAGCAGCGCCAACAGACAGACAGAGCGAAACTATAAGGGTTCCTTGTGTATAACGGAAAGGGCGAGTGCTCATTTGGGACACGACAGTCTTAAGACAGTTTGGTCTCAATCTCACATAGACAAGCCTGTCTTACGACTGAAACACCCACAGTTTTAAGACAGTTGTGTCAGACAGTTTCGTCTGTGAGACGTTTTGTTTCAAGTCTGCGCATCTTTATAATATATTTTGTAATTCAACAAACTGTCTAGAGTAAAATTACCGAAAATCATGTTTTAAGATGACGCATTGATGATGGGAACGTAGAAAACATTCTCGAAATGGAATTTGCGACAAAACGGATTTTTCCGTGTAGTTTATTTAAAAACTATAAATATATTTTAATTGATTTTCGGACAAAATATCACAATGTAAAGTTAAAAGTTTTGCAAAATTTATAAATATATTTATATTTATAAATTTTGGAAACTTAAATCGCTTCCGAATGTCGGTAAAATGGGAATCTTTTTTTTTATAGAGGTCTTTTTGATTCATTATTTTATCTTGTTAACGTTGACCGTTTCTATACTGCATCATATACTGCAGCTAAATAAAAGTTTTAATGAATCCTCACATTAAATTTGATTTTCTTAGCTTTGTTAATCGGTGAAAAAATTAGGCGTCCCCGCGACCAAAGTCTGAATGCGTCCTATTAAGTGAAAACTTTATAATTTATTGGTGTCTATTAAAATAGAGAGAGAACGTTTCGGCTGTCAATTTACTGAGATTGATTACTAACTGCTAACTACAAGGCACGTTTTAAGGGACATACCGGCATACACTTGAGGGTTTCATTTCTATCTTCCAGGGGAGATCCTGTTTCTCCTGTGGGGGGTGCGGGTGTGCTACCGCGTGCGGCACGCCGAGAGTCTGTACAACGAGGCGCGCCTGATATCCATTGCCATCTACAACATATTCACCGTCAATTCGCTGATGATCGCTTTCCAGTAAGTATAACTTTTGAATGAAGACAGGGGCTGAGACAAATAAGGACAACATAAATCAACAGATAATATTATTATGTATCTCACTGTATGTCTTTAAATGATATATAAGATCTAATGAGAACATACGAGTAAATATCTAAAAAGCTTTCAAGACAACTGACAAGAGCATAAGAATGGTAGCCACCAATCTGATGCTCATCATAGTACGAACTTTTATAGGTATAAGGTTTGATAAAATCAATTACGGATATTTTGGTCATATGATCTAATGCTAAATTTAGGCAGGCACTTAAAAATTTCGAATGCCTAATGCCCAAAATATCCGTACCTAATTGATTTTACCAGACCCGTGAGCGTAGCTACCGTTGTATCCCTATATGTATATATATGGGTCCCCCGTCAAATTTTTACTCACCACTCGGGCGGTGGGGCCCCGTCAAAACTATTTTTAATACGGGGCCCCCTAAGGCTCGCTACGCTACTGTCCAGACCTTATATTTTTAATAGAATTGTTGATTATTCGTGCAGTAGGGTTAACGAGGGTTCTCAATAAATGTTTTATGTTCACAGTTTACTAATTCTCCCGCAAGCGGGGCCGGACATAAAATATTTACTGGGCTTCATCAGAACACAGCTGTCGACGTCCACTACAGTACTGCTGGTATTTTTGCCGAAGGTAAATTATTTTTGGAACCGTTATTTATTTTTTTCCCTTAAAAGTATAATATTAAAGGTAAGTATTATATTTATAAGGCAAGCCGATGGGAATCGCGTTATACGGATATTTCGCCAATGTACTACACAATACATAGTTATGTTCCTATCGCCCAGGTACTGCGCGTGGTCCGCGGCACGGGCGACACGTGGGACAGCCGCGCGCGCGCCCGCGGCGTGCCGGCGTCGTCGTCCCTCAACGGCATCGGCCTGGTGCCGGACGAGCCGCCCGACTTGTACCAGGAGAATGAGGAGCTCAAGGAAAGTACAGTGGTGTGATTTCTACAAGCCTTATGCCTTTTGCCTCCCTACTTACTTAGAGATGAGATAAGGCTGGGACTAAATGATCCGAAATCCGGCGGTCCCGTGAAAATTCACAGCACTTAAAATAGAACTCTGCGCTTGTAAAATAGAGCTGAAAATCAGTGCTCTGAATTTTCCCGGTACCGCCGGATTTCGGAGCATATAGTCCCAGTCAAAAGTAGGAGTGATAAGATACTATATAATATGTACTAAGCGATGATTTAGACTGCCTTTTTACTGACTGAAAAAAGAATCTGCTGGTCTAAAATAGACACATTAAGTAAATCGTACTATGAAACATCAACGATTGAATTTCTTATTGAACTTCTTAATGTTGCTATTTTAGACCTGCAAACCTGGACATCGGGCTTACTAATAAATCAGCTCGATATTTTGACCGCTTGTACGGCTATTTCCATAACATTCGATGTGTTACAAATCTCCGAAACGTTTAATAACCCGTTTGTCATTTTGTATATTCTTTCGTAGAAAGAATCCAATTCTACGGTGGTTATGGCCGCTGAACATACGACCTGCCCATCCGGTGCACTTTTTGATTATACTATTCTGTCACATTCCAGGAGGAGATCCAGAAGTTAGCAGCACAGATAGAGTTCATGAAGATAGTGCAGATGGAGATGAACAACCGCCACCTGCGGCCGCGGCCGGGCGGCTACTTCACCGCCGTCACCACCGCGCCACAGAGCCCCATGCACGCCAAACCTGTCATCTCACAGGTACAGCTTGGCAAAAAAGAGTGTGGCGCGGTGACAGCAGGATTTATAAATATTTTCGACTCTATCGTCTTTTAACCTTATCAGATTGGAATGAGGTATTTTAAATATTTATGTATTATCCTACTACTATTTTAAATGTGAAAGTTTAGTGAGGATGGACGGATCAATGGATGTTTGTTACTCTTTCACGCAAAAATTACTGAACGGATTTTGATGAAATTTGGTATGATAGTAGTTGAGGCTCTGGATTAAAAACATAGGCTACATTTTATCCCGGAAATGTACAGTGTTATCGTGGGATACTGTATTTAGGGACGCGGGCAGAGCCCGCGGGAAAAATCTAGTTTTTTTTTAAATATATTTAAACTAAATATGTCATTCCAATTTAATATGGATAAAAGATGATATAGCCAAAAAATGTTTTTAGTTCCTGCTGCCACCGCGTATTACTCTTTTTTGCCAAGCTAATCCGCATATCGAGATCCGAGTCTCAGCATACATTACAGGCCGTCGATAATAATGATCTATAATTTCATACTTTTAACAATTTAAGGGAAAACTTATCAAGTGTAGTGGTGATATCGACAAAACGAAAAAGCTGGAGTATTTATGGTACATAAGTTATAATTATGTAATATAAATAATAACCACGAGTTAATAGTTAATAGTGATAACCACGAGATATATTTTCGAAGATTTCGCTTCATTCGCGTGTGTGCTTTTTTTACCCGATTACGGCGAAGCCAAAAGGAAGGGTAATAATTAATGATTTTGGCAGTCTATGTATGTATGTATGTTTGTTCCACCGTAGCGCCTAAACGATTGATCAGATTGTAATAATGAACTTATCAGATTGTAATAATGAATGAATAAAACTGGCCCGGGTAACATGGGCTATATAATTTGCGTAGTCAGGTTTTTTTTTTTTTTTATTCCCTCCCCCTAACAGAATCAGGGCTTGTTTTATTCTTTTTGGTTCTTTTATCTTTTTTACAGTCTTACAACTAACTTTTTTGACAATTTTTTCGTTTCTTTTGTTCTCTTCTTTTACATTTCCATTTATGGTTTCTAAAATCAATCTTAAAATTATTGTACCCTTTGATTTGGTACTAGTCAATACATAATAATAATAATAGGCATAATAATAATGACTCCAGTCAAATAATAATTCTAATTATAATAATTCCAATAATTTAAATATCAAAATACAGTTATCCAATAAGGATAAAAATTTACTAAATTACTATAATAAAACTGTCATAATAAAAAATATACAAATAAAACTACGGCACACACATTCAATTTAAACCTACATCACAGTAAAACTTAATCTAGAGCCTAACTAAAATCACACTAAAATATCACAGTTTTTCTTATTGACTACACACACAATCTTTTTACAAAATGAGAGGAATATATCTCTCTTCTTTCCCCCCAGGATGGCAGGCAGATTCTCACCCGTCACCGATGTGCCCAATTTTTGCTCGATATCATATCTATCGCTAGCAAAAATGGGGCACTCGAGTAACAGGTGAGAAACCGTCTCCTCAACTCCCGGCTGACACGAACACTACGGATCCTCCTTCAACTTGAACCTGTTCAAGTAGAAGGCGAATCCGCCGTGTCCGGTCAGTATCTGTGTGGTGTAGTGTGTGATGTCTATCTTGTTGACTACCCTGTATGCAGCAGCAGCGCTTGGGAAAAAGAGTTTTGTGACTCCGGCCGTCCCTCCCACTTCATATCTCCTGCCCCATTCCTCAACCGTATCCTCTCTTAAAATACGCTTGACGAATGAAACAGGACACAGATCGTAGTCAGGTTTCTTTTTCAATCCCAGCGCGGCCTCCTTGGCTAGTTCGTCAACCCTCTCATTCCCTCTCAACCCTGCGTGCGCCTTAATCCAAAACAGGGAGACCTTCCGCCTCTGCAATGCAGTTTTTCGGAGGGCCGCCCTTGTTTGCACTGCCAGGGGATGAGGGGAACTAAGGGTGACAGCCTGGAGAGCCGATCTGGAATCGCTAAAGATACCGACCTTCGCCATTCCACTCTTGCAGGCTAAACTTACAGCTCTCTGGAGCGCTAGAAGCTCGGCTTGGTAGACGGTGCAATACGGCGGCAACGCAAGCTTGACGGCCTTCGTCTCGGCCTCACCCTCCCAAACAGAGAGTGCGGCTCCGACTCGACCCTCAATCTTGCTGCCGTCCGTATAGATCCTATGGACGTGGCTGTTAACCACGTCCGCATAAGAGTCCTCATCTACCAACCCGAACCTCAGCTCTTCCTGCTCTGCCGGATCTGGGTCCTCGACCGCTGGAGCCATTCGCTCCACCTCCCTGTCCTTCAACACCGGGTGCGGCACCCCCTTCTTGATCTCATAGAGCCTCGAAGCTTCGAGTATCCTGAGATCAAGAGGGAGTATCCCAGCCAGCAGCATTGCCGAGTTCAGGGAGACGGTCCGATATGCTCTGCAGATCTTCTGGGCAAAACCCCGTTGGACGGAGTTGAGCCTTTTCTGGACCCCCATCTTTTCCACGGTGGGTGCCCACGCTGCCGATGCATACAGAATAGTCGGCTCTATAACCGCCGTATATATAAGTTTAACTATCTGGGGGTTAAGCCTCCAGCTGCGTAGTCAGGTTATGCAGTCTTAACGCCAGCAGAGTGAGGGAAAAAACCATCACTCTGCTGACGTTCTGTCTTTCTAGGCTTCAACGGAGTGGGCCATGGGAGTATTGACGATTAGATTATGCCAACGCTTATCTCCATGATATCCTCGTTTCCAGGACAGCACTGAGTGGGCGGGTCCCGTGTGACTGGTGGCGCTCTGCGACAGCGGCTGGTCGTGGCCCGGGCCGGCGGCGCGCCGTGTGCTCACCTCCGTCGATGCGCGCCCACCGGCCTTCGTGTAATTCAGTTTTTGAACTATAATTTTTTTATGTGGCTAGTGGCAGTTATTCATCCATGGAGTTATCTGTTAAGCCTAGTTCGCACTAGACCACTAGCATACTACAAGACGTAGTGCATCGTGCATCTCGTAATAATAACTCAGGGATTTGGACTATGATTTTATTATGTAGTTAGTGGCAGCTATATCCATCCACAACAATATTTGTTACGCCTAGTCTGCACTAGGCTAGTCATTTAGTCTAGTTATCTAGTAGCGAGTGGCATGTCTAGTAGTGTGGTTCTGACATTGATGTTGTCTGCAAAACTACTGAAGTAATTATATTGTGATTGTACTCGCAAGCTCGGTGAATGGAGACAAGGAGGCAAATCTCAATGTTATATAAAATACATGTCATTGTCGTACATGAAATATTATACTTACATTAAAAAAATGTAATAATTTACAAATAGGTTAAAATAAAACCTGTTACTATTAACTACCCTATGATATAGCAAACGGCTCACTTGCTAAAATCTGGTATTGTTAATAGGTACTTGCCTCAGTCTCCATAATCCTTGTTTTACAAGATCCAAAGTAAGATACAAAAGCGCGATTGACACTCTGCAAGTAGCTGGCATACGCCACTAACTAGCATATAAATAGTAGACATAAGGTCTTGAATTTATTTACCTTAGAAAAGTTACAGGTATTTTGATGCAATTATTGTTATACATATTACAAAGATATTACTAATTTTAAACTTATAATAATATATTATTTTTAATAACTTACGCTTGCTATATCGTAAATTAGGTAAAAAAATAGTTTTTTTTTTAACTTTTATTATGAACTTTTTTTCATTGTCAATGTTAAAGATTTTCTTGTAATTTATTAACAGCTGTAAGTAGATCTGTTTTTAAAAATATGTTTATTTATTTATTAAAACAAAAGTTATTAATTATTATAATACTAAGTGTGTACCTCTAATGAATTGAACTATGAATATATTGAATGTTATACTATAGTAAATGTTTTTAGTTTATAAGGTAACCAAATGCATATTAGAATTTAAGAAAGTACCTATTGTTTTGTTTTATCTAAGAATGTGAAAAGAAAATCTCGTGCAGGTTTGTTTCAAAAATGCCTCTTTTCGTACAAACAGGTATTCCATATATTTATATTAAATAAAAAAGAATAACTAGAAAGCCGTAAAGCCACAAAGTTGCATATTATTATTTTATGAAATTGAAATCTAACTACATAGTAGCTAGTACTCAATATTATTTATTATTATAAGTCATAATAAGTTTTCTATAACAATAATCAGCATATAAACGGCGTTATTACGACGCAGCATAAATATGTATAAAGACTAGTGTGTAGTAGTCCTAAGGCTGAATAATAGTGCACTAAAAGTGTGGTTTATTCCATAGATCATTTCTTCCTTTCACTTTTTATTTAAATTCAGAAAGGAATTTTCGACAAAGCGTAAAATATTAGCCAAAATTCTTGCTATTACAGCTCTGTCAGCAAATTTAGGCAAGACAAAAATGTGTTGTGAATTGTGATTTGTGCCTTTAAATTTGGTGGCAGCGTTGGGACCGTTAAGTAAATAATTATATCATTTTGTTCAAGTTTCCAAATGTGTATAAAAAGCTATTTATGCAAAAGTTGTTACTGTAAAAATGTTGTTTTGTTATAAAAATATTTAGGCTATTTACAAAAATGTTGAACCTTGTTCATCAAAGAACAGACAATAAAAGTACTCATTTGAAAAATTGAAAATTAGAAAAACAATTTTTTATTCAACTTTGTATTGGTATTATCTTTTTGCTAATGAAATGTGTAAGATATTTAAATTATTTTAATTTTATATCGAATATATGTATTTTAGGGCATAGTTATTAAAAAATGCAAAATGTAAATATATACTGAGTCAAATGTAAAGCATAAATTCTAAAGTATTATGTACTTAAAATAATAATGGAAAATTGAATTTTACTTGAGACAAATGCCAAAGATTTAAGCCAAAAGCGAAACTTAGTCGTTATATTTTTCATGCTATTGCTATTTTTGAATAAAAAAATTGGTTGTACATTTAACTTTCAAAATTTCTTTATATTTAAGAATGTCAAAAATATTAATAATTTTAGTAGTTGACTGTCCCCATAATAGGGAACGTGCATTTGTTTTTAATCAGCAAAATGCAAAAGTATCAGTCGCTAAATTAAAAAGTTACTTATATGAATACAAAGGACTAAAAACAGGACGATTTTTTTGATATGATTGAAAAAGGAAAATTACTGTTCAAATCATTATGTTATTTGTGACATTTTTGTTATAATAATAAAATCAATTTTGTATTATCTTCATACATTTCCAACTGCTGTGAAGTCATATTTCGTGCATATTTTTCGTTTAGTGTTTTTACTTTGTGATGACTGTATTTCTTTAATGGCTGATCGTAGATATGTCATTGACAATACTTCCTGGCTTATATGTTTATTACTAGCTTTATTACTTTAAGTTGATTTTGAAGTAAAAGTTTTCCGTTGTAATCTCGTTGAAATAATATCAGTAATCATACAAACATTTAAAGTTTCGATAATGTTATTCAAACTATGAAATATTAAGTATTTATTTATAAACAATACATAAAATAAATTTTTGCTATCCTATTCTTTATGGCTTACATTACAGTGTATTCGGCAGACGACAATAGTTTGCATACATCGCATTTGAAGTTGTTTTGTTGTACCAACATTAAGCACCTTACTCACAGTCCAGCCTGCAAACCCAGCACTGGTACTGATGGCCGTCATTAGTGTCTTTATAATGTTTGCCTACAAGTCCGCTTCAAGGCCATTTGCAGGCTGGACGGTAAGTATGGCGTTTCAGAAGTTAGTCGACAATAATCGATTTTCGAATCACTTGGAATGTAAAAACTATCAATTTATTTTCGATTCATGGATGTCAATCTTTATAAGTTTTAACATTCCATTTGCTCTCAAAAAGTTTATTTAAAATTTATATTTCATGATTTTAAAATAAAATATTAATAATAATTGTGACATTTTTTTTTCGTGATGAAGTATTTTTGTCTGCAGTATGTACAATGTGAAATAGAAAATTTCAATCTGTCCAAACTATCTTTAGTTTTTAAATACATTGTAATATACAGAGACTATATACGTTAATATTGGTTTTATAAGATTAAATTATATTTCATTTAAGGCAGGACATATTATAGCATACACAATTTAGAATTTCCCGTAACTATGAAACAACTGCAAATAATTTTATCAAATGTTCTCAGTACCCTGTTCAATTATGAAATTGATGATAACATGATGTTAACCCATTTTGTACATTACATTGTTTGTTAGATATTTATGTGAATGATAATATGTTTTTGCTATTGTTTTTAAGTTCATTTAATAAGCCTCAATTCTTTTACAATGTAGGTCGGAAGTAGCCATACATTTTTTGAAGGGTATAAATAGAATGGATAATAAACAGAAATAATTTTTTTCACTAATGTTTAGATTGTACTAATACCAATTTTACACAATATTAAAATCAAAACAATTTTTTTTTAGAAATAGACCATTAAACAAGGACACAAATCATCTGATGGTAAGCAATTAGCGCCACCCATGGACAGTCGCAACACCAAAGAAGTGAACTTAACTCATCTGGTGTTGTGTACATGTGTTCCTGGATTTTAAAATGCCCAAACATCCCTAGGGCCTCCGTTAACCTCACTCACTAGGCAAAACACAATGCAAGTGTTATCTATGAGACCGTGGTATTTATCTGGTCAAGCCTGCCCATTCGTACCATAGCATGGCTCTCCCATGTAATGATGACAAGATTATTTGACAAAGTCAAATGCTATGTAAGCTTTGTGATGATGATTCATGATTGTAACTGCACACCTAATTGATTGATGTATAAAATCCTGCTGTTCCGTCTTAGTATTATTTATTTATAACCATTTAATCATAGCTAGGGTGTTCAACATATTATAGTTATTGGCATAGCCAACTGCTCATATAGAAATAAAACAGGATATATTCTCAAATAGTTATTAGATATTATTTTATCCTAGGCCATAGATATTATTTACATTTTAGGTCATAGATTTTGAAGCATTTGTTTAGGATAACATTTTGATCTCTTACTGTTTGTAATCAATTTTTTGTGTGCCAATTTATTTTATTTAGAGATGATTGTTAGCAAAGAATAGAACTGAATAAATGTGTAAAATGTTGTTATTATAAATATTTTGTTGTAAATAATGTATTCTGTATATTGTTTTTCATTAAAAAATTAATGTTCCATATGTCTTATATTTTAATTCCCCTTTTATTATTCTGCATGGTTTTTAGATATTTTACATGTAGAATGTTTCAATTGACATATTCTATAATATAATATTTAATACACATCCATGACCCAGGAACGAAGAAAACTTTTTGTTCCCTTGGTGGGATCTGAACTCGCAACCTCTGGCTTGAGCGTCAAAGCACTAACCACTGAGCCACAGATGTTGTTCTATGAACAATGTCTTACTTTTTTTCTTTCGTTCATAATAATATTATGGACACCATTAACTTTTGTTTAAGCCTTTGATATTTTAACAGGTACCTCATCATTTCTGTACAAAAGATAACTGGTAGTACTTACCTATTTTTTAAATTTGTATTCGTGCTAAAAGGTGAATAGAATAAAACCATCAACATTATCATTCATTTTTATCTTCATACAAATCCAACTCATCATTTTTTAACATGAATGGAGCACTGGCACACAAAAACTGGACATCACTTTGAATCTTCTTCATATTATTTTTACTGTCAATGTTCTTTTGCAATAAATCCAGCACTTCCATGTTCTTTTTGGCGATTTCGCAAACATTTTCAACCATGGAAAGTTCCTCTTCTTCAGCAGTAAGCAAAGCTTCCAATAAAGCTGCCCTTTCTATCCTTTTCCTTAAAGTAACAACATCTTCTTTTAGCTTGGTATATTCTTCTGTAGAAATTTGATCCAGCTGCGCTTCATCTTCTGGAAGAACCACATTTTCAGGTACTTTTAGAATACCTTCGATTTCTTTGTCAACAACATAAAGGGAGGGCTCGGCTCTTTCACAATATAACCGTATTAGATTATCACATGCCTGTGTTAGCGTCTTCTTATCTGTATCGTTAAGGTCCAAAGTTTGTGCTAAATAAGTTTCCATATCTTTCACACCAGTCCTGATTTTTTGATCAACCATTTGTCGCACTGAAATTTTTAATCTTTGAGCACCAAAACCAAAATGCTGAGTTTCATATTCTTCGTCCACACCGCCTACCCACTTAGGTAACATAATCATTACAATATATACGTGGAAAGTAATGATCGTAAAAAGAAAAAGCTATTTGACTGCTTAGTGCTTTATATATTTTGAATTGAAAGTTTTATAAATAAGTTACAGGCGTTTACGAAGTACAAACGCGGTGTTTGACTTGCGTTTGACAGTTAACGTTGTACAATTTTGAATTTATGACAGATAACATTTGACAGTGGAATTTTTTTTTTGTTTAAATTATAGCAGCTTAGCATAAACTTTAGTCAGTGTTGAGTTTAAGGGCGATAAAATTATATTTTCATTAAAGTTTTTATATTTTTCAAATTCCATAACTCCAAAGTCTAGTCAGAGTAAAAAGATCAGAATTATTATTAGTTCTTGAATAAATATCAGGCAAACAGCACGATATTTTTATTTCATTTGTAGTTTCTTATTCTTTATTCAGATCACGTTAGTTTCTTATATAAATATTGTAATAAGAATCCACGAACTTCTTAATTTTGATGGCGCTAACATTAACAACAAATATTCTTATTATTTTATATTTCTTTATTAAAATAGAAAAAACGAATGCAATATAGAATCGAGCTGCAGCTTCCTCATTTCTTTATTTCACATTCACTATGGATTACACTTCTTATTAATAATTGTAATTTGTAAAATCCTCGCGCGAGATTGAAGGAACCGAAGGGTATTAGGAAGTAAGTTCAAGGTCAGTTCGGAGCTCGCGAGCGAACTGTTGACATCAGACGTACCTACCTACTTTATACCTACTGCTGGAGGTCGGGTCCTTTTTTCAATGCGAGGAACATAAGGTTTTGACCTAGTGCGGGTTGACAGACTTCATGGGCACTCGACATTTGTTAACGATCTCAGACACACACGAATGTTTTCTTTCAGCGTTTTCAGTGTCAGCACGACGCACGTACTACTTGAGAAGTCAAAGAAGTATCATTACTCCGTTGTGGTAACGCCAAAACCCGGAAACAAACAGCACCCTCTCGAGTGTGACTTAATCGGACAACCCACTCTCTGATGTTCTTGATCAACTTAGTAGGTAGTACCTACTACCTAATCTACCTAGTACCAACTTCCAACAAAACAACAAAAATCATCCAAAAGTGCGAAGTAACAATTAGAAATTATTATTTCTGCCAAAACAAGGATCGCTAGAACGACATTTTGATCGTATGCCCGTTTCTTGTTGGCATGGACCAAGTTAATCAACAAGAAAAACTAAATCGTATTTTAATTTTTCACCACTTGTGAATTATTGTCATCTACTAACAAGACCTGTATTAATATACTAGATGTTGCCCGCGACTTCGTGCGCGCTAAAGGAAATATAAAAATCTCGGGAACCGTAAGTTTTGCCGCAATAAAAAGTAGCCTATGTCCTTCCCCTTGGTCTACTCTATATCTGTACCAAATTTCAATAAAATCGGAACAGTAGCTTCGGACTTCGGAGCCAATTCGATGCAAAGAAACAAGCAAACCCTTCCTCTTTAATAAACATAGCGATTCTTCTTGTCTGCTCGTTTTATGCCTTAAAACCTAGGTATGATTTGATTTTTACTTATCAACATCATCATCATCTAACCATTATCTTTTGGAGTAAAAATCAAATCATACCTAGGTTAGGTATGATTTGATTTTTACTTATCTACATCATCATCATCTAACCATTATCTTTTGGACACGGTAATGACTTTTTGTCGCGAATTTACCTATTAGCCATCGGTCATCAACTTAAAAATCTGAAGGTAAACAATTATTTTAAAAAAACCAGTTACCTTATTTATATTATTGTGGTTGTTTGAATACCGCCTATAAAAGAGCCTTTTCTATCTTTGTAAATCATAGTACTAAGTATTAAAAATGTGAAAGTTTGTAAGAATGGATGGATGGATGGTTTGTGACTCTATCACGCAACAACTACTGAACGGATTTTGATGAAAATACTACCTACTTTTTATCCCGAAAAAGCACAGTTTTCCGTGGGAAAGGTACTATATTTACGCGAGCGAAGCCGCAGCAAAATCTGCTATGTAAATCAAGTTGTAAATGTATGGCCTATTTTCTTCCATCCGGTATAGTGAATTATTATTATAACTCCCCACACCGATTTCGGTGACGGTGGCCGGTTTCAGTGAAACGAGGTCAGTTACACAGGAGTAATTTTATACTGCCCAAGTGTGTATCCAGTACACAAGAGCACTCTCTCTTCCTTTACTCTCATAACCCAGTGGGACGGACAACCGACACGACTGGCGAGAGATCGCGCAGGTCCGACTTTTTAGATGCCCATCCGACGCATGGATCATCTTTTCTTGTCAGACAATCAGGTGATCAGCCTGCATTATCATAACCAAACTTGGAAACATTTTTTGTTGTTCCAATGCGGGAATCGAACCCACGACCTCCGAGTCGAGAGCCAAGCTCTAACCACAAGGCCACGGAAGCTGTTATGCGGTGGTGGTATAGTGTATAATTGTACAGTGAATACCTACCTATTCATTAAATCTCCAAAGAAAAGTAATTTCAAAGTTTTTCAATATTTTCAGCCGACTCACTCTATGTCAGCTAGGTTTATGATTGAAATTTTAAGCCCTATTCAATATGCTATGTATTATGATTTATGATGCTGTTAAAATACGGATTAAAAAAATCAGCAACATCGTATCGTAATTCTGATATTTTGTTCACGTGGCGACGCACTACTTCGCTGTTCCTAACAGTCACGATCTAAAACTTACTATGTTCCAATCTCAGCCTAAATAGAATAAGTGAAGACCGAGTTTTGTTTCACTTTTGACGTGATAACATCTTATAAATCGATGGAGCCGGCTGCACGCACGAAAAAACATGACTCATGCGTTACCTGTTACCCGTTATCGTTACCAAGTACCGTTACCAAGTACCAGCGTTACCTCGCATTGCCTTTACCTCATTATCATTGTTGTTGTTGTTGTTGTTGACGCTGACGTCACGTTCAACTATCGTCAGTAAACCGACTTTACAGACAATCGGTAAGTTTTTTTATTTGGTCTGAGGTTCCAAAACAGAGGAGTTTTACTCTAGGGTAGCAGATGAAACTACGGCTGACATGTGGTGTTACTCGCACGTGCGAGTCGCAGAGCAGTTTATAATATAAGGTTTGGTAAAATCAATTACGAACAGTTTTGGGATCTGGGTGTCTAAAAAGGTCACTTTAGGTGTTTCCTATTATGTTTCATATATTTTTTTCCATACAAAAATCGTGAAATTGTAAATAGCTACATGATTCATCTGATTTCATCATATTATAAAACCGCAATTTTTACAGTTTTCAATAGAAATGCGAAAAATGGCGCACATAATACGAGTTGAGAAAAATATATGAAACATAATATGAAACGCCTAAAGTGGCCTTTTTAGACCCCCTGATCATTATTAAAAAGTAGTCGTCATGCAATAAGTATGTATTTAAACGTTTTAATATTTATATTGTATTTCTTATTTATTTGAATACTTCTTTCTTAAAAAATACGTCAGTATTTAATCAATAACAGAATTAGCTTTAATAGAAGTTGTAGCATTATTACTATTTGATTTTTTTATATATTTTGACAAGAAAACATAACGATTTGCAATTCCAGGCAAAGATATTATGTATTTACTAATTCGCTCAAATTTGCTCTTATATAACGTAAATAATATTTGTGGTAAGTCACAGTTTTTATCTCAAAATCAAGATCTAGAATAATCACTGAGAAATTCGCCCGCGCAGTTTGACGGCTTGTCTATTTTATAAAATGGACCAGGAAACTAGAAAACACCAGAGAAGTTACAACTGCGTTCCGAGTGAGTGTGGTTGCATCTGGTACTCTTGCACTCATTTAAATAAAACGCAAGCGTATTTTACGCTTTTCTGCGGCCGTAGTATTTATTGGGCCGAGCCAGCCCATTTGTGAATCGTGCCAAAGGCAAATGGCACCACGAAAATTGTTATCGTCGCCAAATCATTCTATCGTAAACAGTTTATTTTGACTGGTTTATTATTTGAGGCATGTAAAATATTATTAAGATATGGATTCTGGAACTAAAACTGGATAGTTAAATATGGACACAAAGTTTGAAAAAAATAACCCAACTACAAATACCAACTAAACTAAAACAATAGAACATGACAATGGTGTGAGTTGACTAATGAAAAAATTACAAAAATAAAACTTGAGAGGTGTCAAGGGACACCCGGATGGAACGAAGTTCCTTTCGATTAATTAGTGAAGAAATTGTAATAATTTTTTTTTAAAGTTATAATATATTTTTTTTTATTATTAACAAATATAATGTAATATAAACTTAATCAGTAGGCTCAATTTCAGTAATAATTGAGAGAGTGAGGGAGACAGACAGAGAAACACGCGCACGCCGCACGGCTTACAACTATAGCAAAAAGTGTCGTTACAACTTTTAAGGCCTCCACAGACGAGAGGCCGATCGTTTCAGTTAGAACTGACATCAGTTCGGCCTGAACGGATTCGAGCACATACACGGAGAAAATCGCATGCGACCGATCTGACGTCAGTTCGGCCCTTAGATTAATAACGCCTAGATAGTCCTCAAACAAACGCATCGTACAAAGTGAAGTTAGCAACAGATAGATGAAATAGATGTAGGCGTAAGCATTACATACCGACACGCACACAAACAAAACTTTACAATGTGTACTCTTAAAATTGGGATTATTGTATTTGCTTTTCTTAATATCGTGAGATGTAAAAATATAACTTATATTTCATTTTAAACCATCTAAACACAATTTGTGAACTTTATTTATATTAAACTGCTATTAAGGAATATATTCATTTGACTTGTTTATTCGAAGCTTATTTAATTGAGATAGGCACTACGTTTCCCGCCATCATATTATTGCTATCCTTGTTTTTCCGGTTGTCCCCACTATTGTCCCACCATGGTAAGAGGTAGGGAGTTTATAAAAGCGAGCTAACTCGTCTGTCAAATTATTGCGGCTAAAATCACCAGGCAGAATTTACACTATAAGCTTCGAATAAGGTAAGTAAATTAATATGCGTTTTATTGGTAGGTAAAACGCTTCTATTAATTTGACTTGTTTATTCGAAGCTTATTTAATTGAGAATTGTTTGTTATCGCCTGGTGGGATCGAAAGTTTACATATTATGTAATAGACGCCAATGTGAATTAGACAAAATTATATTTGATTCTAAGTTTATTACATAATAATAATTATAAAAACAATACATAACACAATGTTACTAAATGTAATTAACTGATTGTTAATCAATACAAAATAGTTTTAACATACATATTTTATTTATAATATTAATTTAAACAAATCTGTTTAATCGATTGCATCAAAAAATCTTGTTACGGACTTACTTGAAGCCGATGCGGGTAGAACTTCACGCCTATAAAATTTACAAAAAGTATTCTGGGATCGCCAATTTCCCCTGGATAAAATATCTTCAATTGAAAAATTGACCCGCCAATTTTTTGACGCAACTGCTGATCGAATACTTCCCGGCGTTGCAGTTATACCCGCATCTTTGAAAAGAGATTTGATCCACCCTGAAATAATAGCCTTTGAGTCAGGTCTAACCCGTCCTCTGAAAGTAACAAATAAGTTATTTAATTTATGTGTGTTCCGCCTAGAATCAAGTACTTCAATAGTTCTCGTTACCCAGTAAACTGGATCTAAATTAATATTCTCTAAGTTAGCAATCAGTTTCCAACCTGATTGTCTGTACTCAGATGTGTCCGTTTTTGAGCCAAAAGAGGGCCAAAATATAATCAATATCTCAATAATCAAAATATAATAAATCATCAATATAATCGATACAATAGTCATTACCAATTTTTATAAGGTGAAATCATGAATTCTCCTACCAAAACATTGCCTGAGATCAGCCTTACAACTGCAAACTAGGTCCATGTCGTGTGTGCAAAAGAAAACACAATACTTTGCTTCATCAAACGAAAGCAACAGATGGTAACTTTTGTTCTGAAAATTCTAGTGATACAATTGTAAACTTTTCTATACAACCAACAAATCAAGTTTTGCTTTCTACTGCTATAATTGAAGTACGAAATCCTAAAAATAATAAATCCATTAAAGTGCGTGCATTACTTGATTGCGGAAGTCAATCGTCCTTTATAACTAAAAGGCTAAAAGATTGCTTGAATTTAGAATCATGTTCTACAAATAAAATTAGTGTTATAGGTATTATATATAACAGAAAGTTGTATTGCTCAACTCAATTCCATACACGAAAATTACAATATAACCTTAGCTTGTTTTGTTCTCAAAGAGTTAACAGGATCAATTCCTACTACTGCTATCAACTTACATAATTTCAAATTTCCAAACAATGTAATACTTGCCGATCCAAATTTTAATATTCCATCGTCCATCGATATGATTATAGGTGCAGACTTATTTTGGGATGTTATCGGTAATAAAGAACAATCTTTAAATTCAGGATATAACATTAAACTGAGAAGCTCTAAATTTGGTTGGTTGATCACAGGTTCTATTTCAAAAACTTTATCTAATACTAAGAAAATTCAATGTCATAATTCAGTTCTAACTAAGAATTTATATGCGGAAAATGCTAATGATTTATTACAAAGGTTTTGGGCTTTTGAAGAAGTTCCAAATAAATCTACGCTCACTAAAGTCGAAAGGGCTTGTGAGCTACATTTTATAAAAAATACCATTCGCTTACCTAGTGGAAGATTTTCTGTTCAACTTCCTCTGATTGATACACCTGATTGTTTAGGTAATTCTCACAATATGGCACTACATAGATTTTTAAATTTGGAGAAACGCTTTAGGAAGTATCCGAAATTGAAAACCCAATATTCCAACTTTATCAATGAATACTTGAAACTTGGGCATTTAGAAGAATTGTCTAATGCAAAATCTCTGACACAATCTCATTTTCTTTGTCATCATGCAGTATTTAAAGAGAACAGTGAATCTACTAAAATAAGAGTGGTATTTGATGGTTCCGCGCCAACTACTTCGGGGTTTTCACTAAACGATATCCAAATGGTTGGACCAAATATTCAAGATTCTTTATTTGCTATTCTCATTAGGGCGCGACAATATAAGTTTCAATCACAGCTGATATAGAGAAAATGTATCGCCAAATTAACTTGCGTCATGAACATCAAAATTTGCAGTTAATTTTATGGAGGGAAAACGAAACAGATAGAATCAAAACCCTACGCCTTAAAACTGTTACGTACGGTCTTGCAAGTTCAAGTTTTTTGAGTACACGTTGTCTCTGGCAATTAGGACACGAATGTACTGATAAATCCATTGGTAAAATTATTAAACAAAACTTCTATGTCGACGATGTTATAACAGGCGCAGATAGCGAAAATGAACTTAAATATATTCAAACTGCTGTATCAGGCACTTTAAAGAAGGCGTGTTTAAATCTTCGCAAGATTAAAATAAAAATCTAATTGCATATCAATTCTAAGCTCAGATATAGTTAACTCAACTGGTGATTTTAGTATTAGTTCATCAACCAGTGCTTTAGGTATCAATTAGAACCCTGACGATGATAATATACGGATTTCCTTTGAAGTTCCACCAAAGGAACAATTTGTTACTAAGCGGCTAATTTTATCATTTACTTTTAAAATATTCGACCCCTTGGGCTTGATAAGTCCATGTGTGGTATTAGCAAAAGTTATATTACAATCTTTGTGGCAAAGGGGGCTAGATTGGGATGAACCAAGCCCCAAAGACATACAAAGGTCTTGGAATGAATTGAGCAATAACTTACCACATCTTTTAAATGTCAACGTACCGCGAAGAGTTATGTGTGACAATTACAATTATGTTGAGTTACATTCATTTAGTGACGCTTCTTTGCGGGCTTTTGGAGCTTTAAAACGGGCAATTGGCCCACCACACTTACCTACCACTGCAACTCCTGTGTAGCCAGGATCGACAGTGGTAACCAACCGCAAAAACCCTTTGATATGATCTCAGGGGTGCCCGGGGGACATGCTAAATCTGTCTTGGAACCCGCATCGAAATTAATCAGAAGATTGTAGGAGGAGTAGGAAGTATTCCAGTTTCCCTCCCCAAGCAAAGCGGGAGACAGCAAAAATTGTGATGACAAAAAGTCAGAATTAAAGGGGAAGCACCACGGGAATAACATGTTTTTTTCTTTTTTTTTATGACTACAAGACAGAATGTAATTAAATGTTTTAATTTATAATATGACAGTTGATTACAATGCATTTATAATGACAAAAAAGTGTTGCATTGTTTCCAATAGTACTTATGACAAAAACGTTTGAAAGCTCGGAAGTTCTTCGCACAGCCCACGAGATCTTCATAGTACACAACCCTAGAAACACAATGGACGCTGTTCAACATTTCGATTCTTTCGTCATACCAGAGATCACACTCCCAGAGTATGTGATGAGCAGTTTGTTCATAAGGGCTACCTTCGGTCGAACACTCGCATAGCGGAGACGAGACTAATGTAAATCCAAATAGTTTCGCTTTAAAGTTTCCGTGTCCTGTCAAAAATTGAGCGACGTAGTGGTCTATTTCTATCCATTGCTTCGAGAGTCTATCGCGTACCGAAGGGAAGAAATTATATAGGTGACGCCCTTTGATAGTGTTGTCCCACCGTTCCTACCACTCAGAAATTAGGTTCTGTATAGAAATATCTAATGGCTCGAATAATCTATTTATCTTATTACTCTCTTTCGCGCTTAAAAACTCAGGGTTAGTCATTTTTTTATTTTTATAATATAGTGCTGCACTACGCTGTATCTCTAAATCTACTGGTAGGACTCCGGCTAAGACTGGGAGTGTTTCAGTACTTACGGTACGGTATGCCTTACATAAAAATATTAAGGCGAGACGTTGGCTTTGCAAAAGTTTACGACGGGCCGCTTCTATTGTAGCCCTATCTGCCCACGCCGGTGCGCCATAGCATATGCTGCCGAGGTACGTCGCATTATAAATTATTTTTAATGTTTTAAATGAAAGGCCCCTTGTCGACGTTGATATTTTTGTGAAACAATAGAAATTCCTTTTAGCTTTCTCACCGGTCTGTATTATATGTTCCAGGAATGTAAATTTATTTTCTAAAATTAATTTACATTCCTGGCTTTTGGAGCTTCTATTTATCTAAGATCTATGAATAATAAAGATATCATTAATGTGCAATTATTATGTTCTAAGTCGAAAATTTCTCCTATTAAACCTACTACTATACCCCGTTTAGAACTATGCGCAGCACTTCTAGCAGCTAAGTTATCGAAGGTAGTAGTAACGTCGCTTAGATATACAGTCGCACGCCAGGTACATTGGTGCGATTCTACTGTTGTCCTTGGATGGCTTCGTGCTGAATGTCATAAATCAAAAACGTTCGTAGCAAATAGGGTTATAGTATATATATATCTGAACTTACCGATGTCGAATCATGGCATTATATTCCTACTTTAATGAATCCAGCGGATCTTGTTTCTGGGGGTGTCACACCAAAATATATAATCTCAAAGAAAATGTGGTGGAATGGTCCTGAATTTTTATCTAAGCCAGAATCAGAGTGGTGTATTCCTTCCCCAGATATCTCAAATGAGTTTATCTTACCTGAGATAAAATTAAGCTCTACAGCAGGCTTGCTAGATGAAACTAAAGAAGTAAGCGTAATTGAGTTTGAAAAATATTCTAAATTTACAAAGGTTCATAAAGTGTTAGGTTATGTTAAGCGTTTTATTTTTAATCTAAGAAACAGAACAAATACACGTGAAGGAGTTTTAAGCTTGGATGAGCTAAACGATGCTTTCTATAGTCTATGTATGATTTCTCAAATTGAATCTTTCCCCAAAGAATATAAGTTATTAGAAAACAGTAAATCTCTAAGTAACAAGTCGAGCATTTTGTCATTGACACCTTTTTTTGATGATAATTTAAAATTAATAAGAGTTGGCGGTAGATTAAATAATTCGGATTACGATTTCAATAAAAGACATCCTATTCTTCTTCATTCAAATCATCATCTGACTAAGCTAATTTTCGAACGAGATCACATTCGTCACATGCATGCCGGGCCACAATTATTATTATCGTTAATTCGTGAATCTATTTGGCCAATAAATGGTCGGCGTCTTGCGCGAAACACGGTTCATAGATGCATAATATGCAGGCGTCATCAAGGAAAGGCTTTAAATCCTTTAATGGGCAATCTACCCGTACAAAGAGTTATGCCAGATTTTCCTTTTAAAACTGTGGGCGTTGATTTTGCGGGTCCATTCTATATATTGAATAAGAGGGGTCGCGGGGAAACAACAATCAAGGCGTATTTATATCTGTTCATATGTTTTCGTTTTAAATGTTTGCATTTAGAGGTTGTCAGTGACCTTTCCAAAGATGGTTTTTTACAGGCGCTTCGCAGATTTATTTCTAGGCGTGGAAAACCTTCAGAAATATTTTGTGATAACGGCAAGAATTTTGTCGCGGCAGCCAAAGAGATAGGCAACTTTATAAAGGCAAACAAACAAGCTATATTGGATTTTGCAACTGAAGATAATATTAAATTTATTTTTTCCCCCGCGCACGCTCCTCATTTTGGTGGCCTCTGGGAGGCCGGTGTCAAATCAGCCAAATTTCATATACGCCGTGTTATGGGTAATACCCATATCACGTTTGAAGAGTTAGGTACACTATTTGCACAAGTCGAGGCCATATTAAATAGTAGACCTTTATGTCCCTTATCGTCCAATCCCAATGATTACCGTTCCTTAACCCCAGGGCACTTCTTGATAGGTCGGTCTATGCTGTCCTTACCTTCACCGTCACTTTACGAGGCCAATACAAATAATCTACAAAGACATGCAAGGCTGGAACAAATTCGACAACACTTTTGGCAACGCTGGCAAAAGGAGTATGTCTCGGAGCTACAACAGCGATACAAATAGAAAACAAATTCGTCAAAATTACAAGCAGGAGATCTAGTTCTTTTAATAGCAGACAATTTACCGCCATTATTCTGGAAACTTGCAAGAGTGTCACGCCTATTTCCCGGATCCGATGCCATAGCACGAGTTGCCGAGGTGTGAACTTCTACGGGCACCAGCTACTGAAGACCGTTGGCCAAGCTTTGCCCTATTCTTACCGGGGACGAGCTATGAAGTTGAAAGCGATTTGTTTTCTTTTGCACACACGACATGGACCTAGTTTGCAGTTGTAAGGCTGATGACCTTCCCTTAAACAATTCATGCATAATTTAAATTTCCGAACGTCACAAATTTTTTCGTCGTAGCTCTTTGCCTTAAATATTTCGCACTCATATATTTTCTGCTGATTCTTACAAATAATACAAGATTTAAAGTTGTTGCTGTTATTTTTACCTTGTAAGAATGAAAATGATTTTGTATGAACTCTTTCAGCATTAACATTAGAGCCTGAGGGCCGCGAGGAGCCACTTGATCCTCTCATCTTATCTAATTTGTTACGATTTAACGTTTCAAGTATCAGCTCGATCCGTTAAAAATTTATTAAATTGTTCTAACGTAGGTACCTCATCCAAAGAGTTACGCATTTCTTCCCATTTAATTAAAGTGCATGTATCTAGTTTTGAAGAAACTATGTGAATTATTAAAATATCCCAATGCTGTGTAGATTGCCCTAGACTAGATAACGCACGCAAGATGTGCTATTATGACCTTAAAATAATAGCACATAGTAGCACGCATCCGTAAGTCGCTTAAAATTACCGATTTAATTTTTATATATGTAATATTTCCTAATATATTTTTTTAATTTAACGGTTAAATATTAAACCTGAAAATGTAGTATGTTTGTAATAGTGTAGGGATTCCCAGTGGCGTGCACAGGATTATGATTCTGGGTATGCGGCGAAGTACTCGGTCACAAAAACTTTTTCGTTTATAGATTTTTAGCATAGCTACAGCCAAGCGACGGATCTCTAAGTCGAAACCATGCCAACAGAGCAAGTCTTATATGTACTACTATTCATGTACATCTTCTACGGCAACGCAGACAAAACAGCGATCGTTCGTCGCGGCGGAAGAAATTCTAATAAGTAAAATAATAAGCATATTTTAAAATATTATAACTACTCACCAGTCAGTCAGCTTCAATTTTCACATATTCAAGGTTCCGGTTACTTGAGATTACTATATCCTGATGTAAATTACTAAATAATATGCAAGGAAAACAATATAATTTAATCGTGTGTACACAGCCACACAGCCTGTTATACGTTTCATGTTTCATCAACATGAAATTTTCGAGTTACATTATTTTTTGCTGGTTTAATTGTTGTAACTCGGGTACACACCTACCTTTAGACAGAATTTGAATATTTTCACTGAATGACAATTGTGAGAACTTGTTATTTTTAATTTTTAATAAACACATTTTCAACACAAACCTCACAGTCAAATAACATTTTAAAAAATTCAATTAACTCACTAGTAAAAGCAAATCACTACAATTATTATAGAAACTCAGTAATAAACTGTTAAATGTACACACTTTCAAATGTTAAAATGAAAAATCTTTTAAGAAAACTATAAATAAACGGGAGCGATTAAATTGTAAACAATGCTTATCACATGAAATATGCAATATGGCCCCCGCGAAACACAAAACGTTTCTTCTATTCAAACAAATAAAACCTTACTAAAAAAAATGCGTAATGTGTGCATACATGATTCATTAGATTCGCGTCGTATTGTTTTTACTCGGATTATAGGCATCGAATAATTTCCGACAAGCCAGTTCGGCGGTTTTCGGAAGCGATCGGATAGCCGAACCGAAGCTCTCGGCTCGGCTCTCGGTTCGGCCATCTCCAGTCGCATGACTTTCGCTAATTTAACATGTCGATATTCATGGGTGTGTGCGTTTGCGAAGTATGAAAATTACGCATACATGCGATGATTTGTCCTGCAGAACTTATCGGCATTAGTTGCTATTTATAAAATATTACGGGTTTTTAAGTTATTATATTTTTTTAATTAATTTATTTACTATTAATTAATTATTAAAGTCATCTAAAACGTACGAACGTTTTATTAAAATGTCTGTGAATGACAAGTAAAGCACTGCATTTCTGCCTATATGGAGCGCACGCCCCTGGGGATTCCTAAGTTTAGTAGCTTTTTTATAGTTATCGGTACTCTTTAAGTAGTTTTTTGTAGAAAACGACGCGAGTTTATTAGTTTCGCAAAAACAGAGTTGGCAACACTGGAACGAATCGCTTCAGTCCATACGGCCGACTGATGTGATCTTGAAATTGTGTGAAATTGCACACAGACAATACGATTTTGCATCCGTTCAGTCCGAACTGAAGGAAAACCGGACCGTGTATGGAGCCACTTAGTCTTAATTTTTTTCGTCTAGCCTCCTTTCGCAACGTGCGATAAGGAACTTCGTTCCAAAATTGGCATTCGTCATCTCGTAGGACGAGATTTTGTTGAACAAGCTGACGAACGATCGTTATTATCGCGATAGTAGTAAGTGTACACGTGGTTCAAAGACAATAAACATTGCCCATCTGTTTGTTTTACGATACAGATAAACGGTTATTACAAATTTTCAACTTCAAAAATGAAACTATGGACCACTTTTTGCATTTGTGCATGGTCCCGGCTGGAGGACTGACGAGTGACGACATCGAACGCGTTTTGTTCAGAGTTTTGCGACCCGCGGTTCACTAGTTCTGTGTTGCCAGTTTAGTGAATAATTGCTAGAAATGACAAAGATAGGAAAATATTTATAGACTATTGTTAATTACTTAGTAAATACTAAATAGTGATATAAGTTTTTGCGACGAATAAAATATCACGTGATTTCTTCACTAAATTACAAAAAATTATTGTAATGACACAATGCTTTATGTATTATTATTATTAAAATGGTAGTAAAATGTTTATTGTACTGATTGCTCACTTTAACTTCTAGTGTGTCTAATGAATAGTAATTACTTCTTGTTAATAAGTGATTCCGTTGAACAATTTCTACCAAGTTTTAATTATGTCTGTCGAGTGTCCAAACAAGGAATGAAAGTTGGTAACACCGCTTGGCGCTTTGTTTGCGGCTGCCGGCCAGTAATAATATTGAGACGGTGGGATGCGTACGTTCGCATAAGTCACACGTAATCTTTGTGTTGTTATAAAAACTTTGCGAGACGCATTTTTATCGCGTGCGTATTCGATTTTGTGCTCCAATACAGTGTATTCCATATTGTGATCTACGTTTTTAATCGTTCAAACTTATTTTATCGTCAAAATCACCTGGTGGAACGTGTGTTTACAAAAGTGTATACCTAGTTTTATGAGAGTGTTGGTTTTCAGTGGCCGTGATCTTGCCGCTTTTTTGAACCGGGAGGTAATTTGTAATATATTTCTTTGCTATCTAATCTACTACAGATAAAGTTATATAAACAAAGAATATGTTAGCAGCTGTTAATTAGCTGTTTTACATTCTTAATTCTTTTTATTACATACAAACTCCAAAGTTATTTGTTGTTTTCTGCTTGTTTGGAAACTGGAATGTCACCAATCGGCTTAAAATCATTAACACTTCGCTGTGCAAGAGGTTGATACAAATTTCCGTCAAGAAATATGCATAATAGCGAACTACGTTGCAATCGTATTACACCTCTATTTCGTGATTTGTGTCTTGTTTGTGACTCGAAACTTTTCGTCTCAAGGTTTTAAATTCTTCCATGTTACTATGTCGTGTGTCGTGTTACGCGTTGTATTACAATAGTAACTGACTTCAGACATTCGATTGAAAAATATCGAATACAATAATATACTGTACTACTGGCTAATGGTCCTCGACAATCATCGTTTTTTAAGTATTTAGTAACAGACGATGTATGAAAAACGACGATTTCGGAAAGACATGGGGGGCTTAGCACGATTTGGCGACAACGTATTCGTGCCGTAATCGAATGAGAATTGTATGAAAACCATGACAGCGCATCTATACTTATTACTTTCATTCGATAAATTTACGAATACGTTCTCAATTTTTCGTGCTAAGTCGCCAAAAATGTGGTTTTACTGTACGTAAACGACAATTTAAAAATAAATTATAGATATCGTCTGGAGCTCGACCTACATTACTCGACTCGACATGACATCAAGACACATTTTTCACGTCGAGAATGAAAGACATGAAAATGTGTTTGTGTGTGTACTGTGTAGTAGGCTCAGGACCAGCTTTTAGGTATGTCAGTGTTTAAAAACAGTGACAATAACACCTCTGTTGTTACGGGATGTGCAGCGATAGTCACTTACCATCTGGCAATCCATCTACTCGTTAGCCAGCTTTATTGGAATGAAAAAATATTCAACAACGCAGGCAACATTTCTAGATTCTATGATGTCATATTTTCCTACTTCACATATCGTTCCCTCTCAAAGAAAAGTAATTTAAAGTTTTCCAATATTTGCCTACGACTTTTCTAGATCTACTGCGTTTTACTGGGAGTTAGGACTATATGATCCAGAATTCGGCGGGCCCGGGAAAATTCAGAGCGCTGAAAATAGAATACTGCGCTAAAGCAATAGAGCTGAAAATCGAACACACAAGTGTCAAGTCAAATGTCAATGTCATTATGACGGCATGACACATCTATTTTGAACTCTATTGTTTAAGTGCAGAGTTCTATTTTCATTGCTTTGAATTTTACCCGGCCTTCCGGATTTTAAAATAAAACGAAATGTTGTATGTAGTAAATTCAAAACTCCGAAGAGTTTGATATTCAAATCACTGGTGTATATTAAATGTTTTGTATTTTAAAGAGAATTTGACCATTTACTTTACATGGATAACATAAAACTCAGTGCTGACAATTAGTTTGACCTATACCAACTGACTGAACTGACGGAACAATTTACAAGTGATGTTAAAATGAACTTTAGGGTGGACAATACTAAAATGAATTCTATAAAAGCAGGCCGTACATTTCAACATAAATAGTTACACACTACAATCCGGTCAGCGCATAGTGCCTCTTGATGAGAAAGAAACATAGAAATATCTAGGTTATAATCAATCACACCAAATACAGTACAAAATACAAATTAAGACAAAGATTCCAACACCGGCTCAATGCAATTATGAAATCAAAATTATACGCTCGAAACGCTATAAAAGTAATCCCAATACTGGCTTATTCTACACTCAAAGACTGACATTACCATGGAAATGAAGTGAAAGAGGTATTATCGACGTAACTAATCTACATAACAGACAGGTTAAATTTAAGAGAGTATTTTTTTATTTTATATTAGATCCAATTTCTGAACATTCCACAAAGTAAAAGTTAAAAATGACATTAAATTTACACCCCTCAATTTACAAGACTCACGACTCAAACGACTCAAACTCACGACTCACTCAAGACTCAAACCAAATAACACTAAGTAACAAATGACAAAACCAAACTGTCCCAATCGGCAAAAAAGGCTCTTCATGGAAGAATATGCATGACTTATACCAGGCAAATATCGACAGAGAAGCGTCGTATGCAGGGCTGTCGTGGAGATCTCTTCCCGGAGTCTGAAGGGTTCGTGATTGCTATACAGGACGAAACAGTAGAGACCAGAAACTACCAGCTATATATCACTAAACCCTTACCACTAACAGCTGCAGAAAATGCCATAGTTGTCCAGAAACCATACAACATATTACAGGAGCGTGTAAAATAATTGTACTATAAACATAGACATTTCATTCATTCTACAGAGACTTGCCAAACACCGACACTTTATTACTGAACCATACGAGGGCGGCACTGAAAATTTCGGGAATCAAGGAAGTGACACAACATTACTATTTAAAAATGTATTTATTGTTTTTCGAAGTATCCTCCGCGAAATTTGACACATTTTTGAATACGATGGAACCAATCATTGAAGCAACCATTCCATTCGGAAGTTGGGGTCTCCAAAATGGCCGTTTTGTAGGCGTCCACAGCTTCTTCAGGTGATGAAAATCTCTGACCACGCAATTTAATGGTCAAAAAGTGGAAAATTGGTCTAATAATTCTAAGATTTCTTGCTCTAAAAACTCTTTTGTTCTGTGCGCAGTGTGAGAACTCGCATTGTCGTGATGGAGGATGATGCGGCGGTTGCAGTTCTCTTTACGGAGTTCAGAAACGACCTGTGGCAAACAAATGTTAGCATACCATTCTGCATTAACCGTTCTTTGTCCCTCAAGAGGAATAGTCGCAACATGGCCGGTTTTGGAGACAAACGTGGCCACCATTTTTTTTGCAACACTCCGTGAACGAACAATTTTTGTTAGCTTTAACTCATTTTCGAACACCTAAACTCGTGACTGGTTTTTTGTTTCGGGTTCGTACGCATATATCCAGGATTCGTCACCTGATACGATGTTGTATACAGCATTTGAGGATCCTGCGTGGAATCTTTCGAGAGTTCTGACGCACCAAGTAACGCGAGCCGCTTTTTGCTCTTCACAGAGAAAATGCAGTATCCATCGGGAAAACAACTTTTTTACACCTAATTGTTCATGCAAGATTATTTGTATTTGACTCATGCCAATGTCTAAAGTTGCCTGAATTTCGCGGTATGTCACATGTCGATCTTCCTCAATCAGCTTACGCACAGCATCAACGTTTTCTTGGGTGACTGCAGTTTTTGGACGACCTTGACGGGGATCATCACTGAGCTTGACACGTCCACGTTGAAATTCAGCAAACCAGCAATAAATTGTGGTTTTGGATGGGGCTTCATCACCAAATGCAGAAATCATCCGGTCAACACACTGTTTTTGTGTTAAACCACTTCATAAAGTCATAATAAATCATCGCTCTAGAATTTTCTCGAGTCAATTCCATTTTCTCAACGACTAAATAAGTTTGACAAGACCTTGTGACAAGACCGAGAATCTTTTTTTAAATAAATAAACGGTATTCGATTTTTAAAACCAAGGAGTTTTAAATTAAAAGGATTTTAATATGACAGGAACAGTGGAAATATTCCATTCCCGATACTTTTAGTGCAGCCCTCGTAATATTACAAATACAAACCTCTAAATGTCCTCGAAAACGCCTCTACCAAACTCTACTATACTATTTTGACTGATAGAACTTACACACTACAACAGACCTGATATAACGCTAGTCGAATATAAAATTATCAAAACTGCATACCTAATTGATAAAACCGTCCCCAACACTCATAATTTTCAAAGTACAATAGCAGAGTAACTTACCAAATATATAGAACTTAAAGACTAAATAGCCCACCTCTGGCATCTGCAAAAAGTAACCATAGTACCAATAGTTTTATCAACTACAGGTGTCATCCCGAAATGATTACATAAAGCCCTAAATACCCTCCAGCTTAGTATATTTAATGCAAAAGCCAGTAATTCTAAATACCTGCCGAATAGTAAGAAAGTTTTTACAAATTGATGAGGAAGTTCCTACTCTGTATACACCACAAAACAATCAAACTCGCACACTCGCACAATCCTACAAGCTGAGCACACAATACATCATCCTTTTCCTGATACATTTCCCATAATACATAATCATCATAACTATAAATAATCGTACATATCAGTTTGCGGGTGAAAACCGAAAAAAATAAAATAAATACATAATAATAATAATCTTTTAACTAATAACTTATTCATAAATAATAAGTCTTTACCTATGAAATTGCCGTTCTGCAGTACTGGCCATTTCAAATGAAAATATTTTTTTTTTGCCTAAGAATTCTAATTTCAAATTAATTTTATTTTAAAAACATGGAACTATTTTTCCAAAAGTAGTCATTTGTTTATTGATTAGTGTTACATTTACATCGCATTTCAATCTTTTTCGTCATCATGGATACGTTAAAAATTCGAGTAATTATGGAATATGAGTACCGTCGTGGCAGCAACGCGGCACAAGCGGCACGCAACATCAACGACGCTTACGGAGCTAACACTACAAACCAACGCACCACATGATATTGGTTAGCTCGCTTCCGTTCTGGAAATTTCGACCTGAAAAATGAACCTCGCGGTCGTCCGAAGACTTTGTTCGACAATGACGAATTAAAGGCGATTGTGGAAGCTGATGATACACAATCTACGGCTGAATTAGCAGCAGCTTTCGACGTTAGCGTCAAAACAATATTGGTCCATTTGCGTCAAATTGGCAAGGTAAAAAAGCTTGACAAAGGGTGCCCCACGAACTCAATGATCGCCAGCGCGAAGTACGCGTCGAGACGTGCCTTGCACCGCTCAACAGACACACAAATGAAGGAATTTTTAACCGCATTGTTACCTGCGATTTATTTATCATTTTCATTGGACAGTACCCAGTGAACAAATAATTGAACTTTTAGTTCAGTAGAACTAAAAGAAAGAGTGATTCGGTTCAGCATTATTAAAAGATATAGACATATATATTTGGTGACACATTTTACGCACCTCTACTCCGAAGTAGACTATCTATCAACGTGACGTCGCCGTAACTCTATTAGCTACGTGTACGTAGTACTAGTAATGTTTCATCATCATCATCATCAAGATTTTTGGTCTCCAACTCTCCTCCAGTGAAAATTTGTGTTTCTTGAAAAACGAAACGAAAAATAGTAATAATAATTCCAAAAACTAAAGAGCCTTTGGGTATTTTCCAAATCTTATTAGGTACCTAGATATTTACAACATATTAACGGCTGCTCAAATTTTAAGTAGCTCCCAAACTCAAATTGCCTGCTTAATTCCTTGCCAATAAATAATACTCAATTTTCGAAAACCTATCGTTCTTGATTCTAGAGTTATCTCGAAATCGCCAAAGCCGTTTCAAGGTCGTCTCGTAAACAAGACTTGTTCGTTCAGTGGTGGTAATGTACAGCTTTTGCAACTAATAGTCTATTATATTTTATTAACGTGCAGTATGATAAAATCTTATGCCGTGAAGATGTGGCCTTATTTAATTAATACAAGATGAAAATTATTTTGTATTTAAGAAGTTTATTGTTACTAGAGAGTTGTTTGGTAACATCATAACTCATAAATCACAATACTTAGGCCCCGGCCTAAGTATTGTGATTTATGAGTTTTACCAGACCTTACGGATTCCAGACAATATAGTCCCGACTATATTGTCTGGAATCCGTAAGGCCTTGGGAAATTCAGAGCACTGAATATTTTCAGTGTTCTATAGAAGTTAAGTTTTCAGTGTTATATAGTAGTCTGTAGTGTTCTATTGAACGCTACGCTAATACAATACAGCTGAAAATCGAACATACGAGTGTCAAATCAAATGTCGGTGTCAAATCTGACAACTCGACACTCATGTGTTCTATTTTCAACTCTATTGTATTAGTCCAGAGTTCTATTTTCAGTGCTCTGAATTTTCCCGGGCCCGCCGGATTCCGGTACATATTATAGTCCCAGCCTTATCAAACACACGAGTGTCGAGTCAAATGTCAATGTCATATAAGACAACTTGAAACTTCCATTTTCAACTCTATTGTATTATCGTAGAGTTCTATTTTCAGTGCTCTGATTTTTCATCGGTGTTCCGGATTCCGGAGCATATAGTCCCAGCCTTATAGCGTACTTCCATCGAAGTATCAAATCCGTAATTTAAAGGGCCATATTGACCATCCACCATGGTCGATATCGAATTATCGTAACGATTTGCCATACACACGATCGATAAAACAGTTCTTAAATCGTTACGATAAAACGTTGTGTAGCGGACTTTATTCGGTGATTTTAGTTTTTTACTTAAAAATGCTCAGTGAAGAAAACGTGATTTTTTCCTGAATAAAGTACATTACTGACTCTCTACTGACTACTAACATAAATCAAACTTCTTTTTGCACGTATATATATAACTCTAGAATTAAGTATTAGTGTAAATTATCATGTAAATAAGCAGGAAATAAAAGCTTTTAAATTTTATTTTATTTATTATTATTATATTGCACGTATCAGGCTACTGTTGGAAAGATAATATTATGCTAATAAAATAAAGCTCAAAGTCGAAATATCTCATTCACAGGTAGACGTAATCAATTGTTGTCCACAACAAGTAATTAAGAACGTGCGAAGTCACGTGCACAACACGTGTCACAAGAAAATTAGTAATTCACGGAATAGGCTAGTTTTATCTATCAAAATCAAATTATATAAATTTGTTATTTATTATAGTTTCTATCATAAGAAATACGAATGTAACAACACTATTTTGTTATATAAATATGCGATTTATTTATAATTTCGAAAATAAAACTGTAGGTTTATTATCTGTATGTCACGTGACCTAAAACGCTAGCCGCCATATTTTTCTTGTAAGTGACGTCATAAGATCTTAATCAAATCGAATAAACAACAGCGAAAGTTGAATCTAAAGTTCATACACTACACACGCACATATGACATTTGTTTGTTTCTGTTCTTATGACGTCACGATAATGGTGGATGTCGTTTTGGCACAAACATTTATCGTTTAAATTTTAATCATTTTTTCTTAGCATAAAGAGATATTATTACCAGGAAATAAAAATACTACTTGACTAACGAATCAATACAGACATTTTAAAATATATTTGAAAAAAATGTTGAATAGCCTATTTGGTTAAAAAAATGTCGACGACGTATTACATTTTTATTTAAATCTCGTTTTACATGACTGTGTGGGTGTTGTTGCAAAGAAAGGCCTTGAGCATTTTACGATTGTTGGTGATAATGCATGAGTAAGGAAAATTAATGAACAAAGTCAACTACTCAGTAATCTGTGACAAAGTATTCAAAGTTAATAAGGTACAGCCAGTCAATGTACAGTGTGGCTAGCACGAACAGTTGACAAGCACGTATTCGTAACGTTATCGAAAGAGAATTGTATGAAAATTATGACAGCGCCTATCTATACAATAAAATAAAACTCGATAACGTTACGAATACGTGCTTGTCAATTGTTCATGCTTACCCCTCTGAATTTAGTCAACCAAAAGTTGATATTTGGTACTTCTTCATGCTAGCTGTTATTAGTTTTACATAATATCTAAATAATAATGCGGTAGCGATTCCGCATTGCTTATGAAAAGTTATTATGAATTTACTCATAAGCTAATATCTTAACACAAACATTTTGTATGTGATAAGACTCATGCAAAGTTTATGCTAATACCTAGCAGCCCGTTAGGATCAGCTAATTAATATATTGAAGTTGTGTAATACATAATAATATGTATTACACAACTTCAAGGTGAGTACACGAACGTGTTTGTAATTTATTAATATAACTGGTCATATAGGTACCGCTTATAATAGATTATATAAAAAAATATTAACTTATAATCATCACTAAATATGAGGCTACAAAATACGTTGTTAGTAGACTTAAAAACCTAACCAAGAGCATGTTAGGACATGTCTAAGGAGGGTTCCGTGACTATAAACGCGTAATAGGTTTTTTCAAATTACTTCAAAAGTTACTGTCCGATTTTGTTCATAATAAGTTTTTAGCATGATCTGTCAGCATGGAAAATTACAAGTTTCCAAGTCTCATAGGACCAACTTATACGAAATGGTTGACTTTGTAAAAACGTCATGTATAAAACCTTGCATTTATTTTAAAAGATTCTGATTTTAGGTACCGGCCTATTTGGAAGCGGGATTTTCAGTACTTTCGATACTGTAGTTAAAGTACGAAATTGAATGTACGTATTTACGGTAATAATTCTATATGTAAAAAATATTAACACACAATTTAACACAGTAATTGTAAATTAAACCATCGCTTCGGTTTGAGCGCCGACGCGCGACTATCAGTAGTCGCGCGTCGGCGATCGGCGGCGTATCACAGAGGCCGTCAAAAACACTGGACTGAATAGCTTGCACTTTGATGTGATTAAAATGATAACGAACCAAGGAAACGGCAATATTTTCTTTATGATGGCAATAATAAAGCAATAAGAAAGTTTATTACGCAAATACTGCTAGGGCTTGTGTCTTGTGGTTATTGTCGCAATCTGGTGGCTGGTGGTTTAGTAGAGAATTTCATAACCTTTTTTTTTTTTAACATTGTCAGAAAAATTATATCTATCTATCATGCGTCGCTACTTGTATGTACCTATGTCAAAATGGTTTACTTCAGTGTTTCCCAAACATTGTTCTGCCATGGCCCGGTAATTTTGCAACCGTCCCTTCGTGACTCACTTAACACTTTGAAACCCTACAGGGTTAACTGCGGGCTGTACACAGCCTGAGCTTGGACTCTCGACTCTTCGAGGTCGTGGGTTCTATTACCACATGGGAACAAAAAAAATGTTGTTTCCATGTTTGTTTAGGATAATGCAGGCTGATCACCTGATTGTCTGACAAGAATGATGGTCCATGCGTCGGATGGGCACTTAAAAGAAGGTCCTGCGCCTGATCTCTCGCCAGTCGAGTCAGTTATCCGTCCCAAGAGTGAGACGGATTGAATTGTTTGAATGAGTTGAATGAGGGTCTTCAATAGGTAAGTGGTAAGTGAAGCCGGTAGGAATGGAGTTATAGGAACCCCACACCACTGGTAGGTACTTAAGTATTATAAATCTAAACAAAAACGTATTCAAAACTATTGGGTAATACTTATAGTCATTAGGAAGATTGTACAGGCTAGTAGCGACTAGATTTTTGGAGAGACCACTTAAAGTAAAAGAAAAAATTATACAGAATTATATAACCTCATCCTTTTTGGAAGTCGGTTAAAAAGAAACCTATCTGTGTCTATAGGACTGTAGACGTACCTACTGAAGAAATTCTAATATTTTAATTTTTGTAACTAGGTACTTTGTAAAAGATTTCATAACTTAATTACCTACTCATAAACACACCGGCATATTTAGTGGAACACAAAAAAAGGTTCATTATTAAAAAAATATGGTTTTATTTTAAAATCTACTTACTACACTTCTTTTGTTATTTAAAGTTTCATTTGTTTTACTTAAAATGAGATCACATTAGAACAGATTTTGCGAGTAAAGGCTATTAAAAAATTAAATTAGTATTAAGTATATTATTATTATATTATTATATATTATTATTATTAGTATTAGTTTAATTAGTATTTTGTGAAAAATTGTACATTTTTGAACTTTTCATGTAACCGGGAAAAGTGAAAATGAATATTAAAATAACAATTAATTAAATTAGAAAAATGGTGATTAATATCGCGTATTTCCTCCACGTGCTCTTATTAAAGTTTCTACCCGTCTAGGCATACTGAGAATGATGTTATCGATGGTCTCCTGGGATAGTCTCCGCCATTCCTCAACTACGGCGATTCGCAGTTCACCCACGTTGGCAGGAGCTGGAATTCTGGACTTAACTTTTCTTTTCAGCAAGTCCCAAACGTGCTCTATTGGGTCCATATCCGGTGATCTCGCCGGCCACTCCATAACAGTGATATTCATATCATTAAGATAAGCTTGAGTTACCCGAGCGGTATGCGGCCGAGCATTATCCTGCATAAAAACAAAGTCGACGAAGATCTCTGGATATCACTCTGTAGGTTTGACCATTTCTTCGCATTTCGAGTCCCTGGCAATCTCCGTTGGGGCTAAGTCAGGCATAATTCAGTCCTCAACTCCAAAAAGATACGCGATTAAAAAAAAACTAACAAAAAACAGTATTTCAATGAAATTTTAAATCAAACTCAGAAGGAGGAAATACTCGAAGTTCGCTCCAGATAAGGTGTATTTGAATAAAATTAAAACAATTGCATAAAATGTGATGTTCAGTTGTTTTCTTAATTTGAAAATATTTCTTTTTAAATTAAATGACGTATAAACCAGCCAGCAACCTTATATGATCGAAGGGTTATGATACTGATATCGAACCTTTTTTTATGTTCCGCCAAATATGCCGGGTGTGTGTATAATAATATTTTAAATAGTTCCCTTATTATTATTATTTTCGGTATTTACATTTACACCAATATTTGACAGTTGAAAGACTTATACTAGGAAAATTATTATTAAAGAAAATTATTCAGCATCTTTATGTGGATTATAAACACGAAGAACGAATTAATTATTATTATTTAAGTTTGCCTAATTTATATGAAAATTTATTTTTTTAATCCTTTATAAGCTACAACTACAGCCTAGCAGGTATTGAAAAATGATAATTACCATGACAGTTATGACGTGCAACATTAACTTGGATAAAAACTCAGGTGTTTTCATCCGTTCTTGAATGATTATAATCGTTACAGTATTCTCCGAGCGAAGTAACCACTCTTGAAATACTGTAGTGCCTGGGACAGTCGGTTTTAAATGTCGTATGGTTGCCCAAGCACACACGCCACTCCCACAACACAGTCAGCCTAGTCCAGAGGAATGACTGGCCAATACGTCTGGGGCCAACCATGTACTTATATCCACTACAACACTACATTACAACAATATCAAGTTAATGTTGACGCCATCTTTGTGTCCGAGACGTGGCTTAAGCAGTCTACTTGTTACAGTTTACCAGGTTATAAACTAATTTGTAATGATCATAGTATCGGATGATGCGGTGGCGGTGTTGCGATCTACTTGCGCTCCGATATTTCTTTTACTGTTATTATTACGACAGCCCAGCCCCCGCCATTGGATTCACTTGAGTATTTGCTCATTGGGATCCTTTGCAGTAAAATACTTCTGTATGTGTTCTACTGCCCATCGATGCATCTCAACAATTTATCATCCTTTGAGAGCATACTTGAATCGTACAAGCCCAGTTATACTCATTCAATTATAAGGGGTGATTTTAATACGTGTATGCTATTATATGATTTATATGATAAATGAAGTATGAAGTATTACGAAGAGTATACTTACTTATATAATATAACCAAATTCTTCACTTTTTTATTTGGACTGAGTGTTACAAAAGGTATAGGACATAGGTAATAATTACGTGCCAATAACATAAAAAATTATATGTAGATTGTACATACATATTATGTATTTTTGAAAATTCGTAAATATATTTTTATTGGTACCCCCCGATGAGTAAGAGCTTTCCAAAGCCAGAAATGTTTTATTGAGTCAAATGCTTTGCTGTATGTAGTTACAACGGAACCCTAAAACCATATTTTAAGTTGAGACTTACTCATTTTAATCTTTGTTTAGGTATTATGTAAATAAGCAAGTTATATTTTACAGACAAACAATAACAAAACTAGAATCTACTCAAACTGTTTTTTAATTGATAAATTAATGGGCATTTTTTAAAATTAGTAATTATTACCTTAGATGTAAAATTAGGCACAATGTGCTAATTAATTACCTACCTGCCTACAAATAGTACCTTTAGTAAATATCTAGATAATATTTTAAGGCTGCTTTTATTACAATGAGGATGACTATTTTATATTGAAAATATTTGTTATCTTATATTTATCCTGTTGCATTGTCATTTTTATCTAAAAAGCCCGTCAAAATGTTATGACCACAATGCACATAGATAGATAAAGGTTATCTAAATGTATTGGCCAAAAACATGTAATTATCCTTATATTAATTTTGTAACCTACATAACGAGAACTTAAAATTTGTGACAAAAACGTGGTTAGGGTGACACCTAAGGCTGGAACTATATGCTCCGGAATCCGGAACGCCGGTGAAAATTCAGAGCACTGAAAATAGAACTCTGTCTTAATACAATAGATTTGAAAATGGAAGTTTCGAGTGGTGTTTTGCTGGGGAATTCAATGGGTGACGTTCTGGGTTTTGGCATTTCTTTCATAAATTTGTGTTATTTTCTTAATGTGTAATATTGGTAGAATATTAACCATTAAATATTCGTTAACGTGCAAAATTGTGGGCAGGTGGCACAACTTCTAAAAACGTGCTACTTTGAGTTTCCCTCCAAAACTCCCTAGGAACTTTCAGTAAAGCTTCTACCACTTTACTGAATCGACTGACATGACTCATGGACTGCACTGACTATTTATTTGGACTTTGACTACTTTGAACGATCAGATTTAATTCAAACTTTGCACACCTGTCAAAGACCGATGACAATGCAATAATTCGATTTAATTTAATTTTAAAAATTAAAATTAAAAAAAAAAAAAAATTATAAATTATTATAATAAATAATCATGCGTGCAGTTCTAGGCTTACTCTTTGGCAAATCGTACTAAAAAGCAAAAAATAAATTATAGTTAAAAAAAACTAAAAAAAACACGCTTTTATAGAAAATCGAATAAAAAATAAAAAATAAAATTTAATAAATTTGGATTAAGAATAGTGTAAATGAAAAATAAATTTTTATTATTGTAAAAAAGCGTGGGGTGCATAGTGTCAATAGTTATAAACATTTTATTGGCAGATATAAGAAGGATCTTCACTTTGATAATATCTTAAAAATCACTTTAAACGAAATCTGACCGTTTGAAGTGGATCAAAATCAAATCCACTGGAGTCGGTTACATACAAACAAACGTACAGGTGAAGACACTGCACCCCACGCTTTTTTACAATAATAAACATTTATTTTTCATTTACACTATTCTTAATCCAAATTTATTAAATTTTATTTGTTAGTTAGATTTTCTATAAAAGCGTGTCATTGACCTAAACTATCAAGATACGGTCGGAAATTGAACTTACAACGCAAAACGGTGACCAACTCAATGTTTATGCTTTTAATTCTTGAAATGAAACGTGTACATCTTATTGTTATGTAGTATACTGTATATATATATATATATATATATATATATATATATATATATATATATATATATATATATATATATATATATATAACTTCTACGAAAATCAATTAATAACGGACACTTCGGACACATGATTCACTGCTTGTGTAAATACGTTTAGGCAATATAGTATTTGTCACACTCAAAGTAAAAAATCATTTCATGCAAGGGCGACTCAACGCTAACTCGCCCATATAAAGAAAACATTTTTTTTCGAGTAGGACAATTATTTTTCTGCCTAAAGGTCTTCACATAAGCGGTAAAACATGTGCGCGAAATATCCGTAATTGATTTTTCTAGACCTTTGTATAATATAATAAATTTCAATTTGTAATAATCAATCACTCTTAAAAATTACGCGCCACGTCCAGTCTCGGTATGGGCTGACCCTTAGCGATAACCTTGCAGAATCGTCTAGTTAATCAAATACTTCTAACGTTATCGCTATGTTATCGCTTTTAATACGGATCGTATAACGTATTTAATGTTTTATTTAAACGAACATGTTGTGGACTAATGAGATTCAATACATTTTTAATTTTTATGATACTAAAGGCCGCATACTGGAACGATACTAATCTATGTGATCCAATAGTCACATGCCGTCCTTGTCACTTCGGCTATCAGAGACAGCGACAGCCTGTGAATAGGAGGGCTCTTAATTTTGATCAGCGTTTCAGTATTCGGCCGTAACCCGTCAGTTTTATTGCAATCAAAAGCGTGTAGGTAGTAGCCCGTAAAAAAACTTATCAATTACGAAACCCTAGATAGAAAACAAGAAACGCGTTAAAGACAAAATTTGATTTCACGATCATTTTGTACATTTGCAGTTTTTGAGCCCTATCAGGCTAGCAAGGCGAATTCAGCAAAATTGCAAAAAAAAAACCTGAATTTGTAGCTAAATAGTTGCTAATTAGTTGCCAAAACGGCGATTTTTTTGCTCAAGCCGATCGCGAAAAATCGCGAATAATGCTACCTTGATATCAAGGTAGCAAAGTAAGGTAAGTAAACCGATCGGTTTCAACTATTTTGTTGCTGGTTTTTTGAGCATTTTTAAGCCCCCTCCTGTTGAGCAACAAATTAGGAGAGCTTTTTATTACAAGAAAAACTAGTCTCAAGATAGCAGAAATATAAAAAATTTCAAGTCGGCCGATCGGTTCCAAACATTTTATTGCTGGTTTCTTGAGCATTTTTAAGCATCCCCCTGTCGAGCAACAAATTAGGAGATCTTTTTGTTACAAGAAAAACCAGATTCAAGATAGCAAATACACGAATAATGGAAAAAATATATATTTTCATAGGTTTCGTCATATCGCACTTATAGCAACAAATTAGCAACAAATCTTCTGTAATGGTCAAAGGAAACATGTGTAATTTGTAGAGTTACTTTGCTACCTTGATATCAAGGTAGCATTATTCGCGATTTTTCGCGATCGGCTTGAGCAAAAAATCGCCATTTTGGCAACTAATTAGCAACTATTTAGCTACAAATTCAGGAATTTTTTTTTTGCAATTTTGCTGAATTCGCCTTGCTAGCCTGATAGGGCTCAGTTTTTGCGCGAAAAAGTCACAAACAACCTCGCGAACTTTCACGTTAGTAAAATATTCTAGTTGGATTGAACAACATTTAATAATATGACTAAAAATGTATATTTAATAGACAGTTAGTACAATTATTTAGTTATAATAAAACAATAATATTAATTAATGTAAAATTAAATCTAAAAATTGTAATGAATTGTACCTTATAATATTGTGAAACTGGCAATAAAGGCTTATTCTTTTCTAGTTTAAATTAATTTCCGGCAATTAGATACTTAATATTGCCTACATATAGCATTTTATATTTTATGGGACTCATAATGAGCCAATCACCTCAAACTATGGCTAAATTATTATTGATTTTGTTCCCAATAACCAGTTTTTGTCTTTTTGTGTGCGAAATGAATAAAATAAATATTTGTTTGAAATAAAATAGGTAATTTTATAAAGTATTATAACGATAAATGTAAAAATAATCCGATATCTATGCGTTCAAATAATAGGTAAATGACATATATATATGTTCTTATTCATATAAACTGGCGGACACAAACTGGATCATAGTGCAAGATAACTTTCAATTAAATATAATTAGTGAAAGTGCAAACTATTTTTATTTCTTTCAATGATAATGCTAAGACTGGTTCTTAATCTGATAAAAAAATTAATTCATGTGTGTATAGGTCACCTTTCTCACTAAATGAATCAAATTACTCCTTTTGCAGCTTTTAGGAATGAAACAGTGAATAGAACAAAAACGGCTTTATTATGAAAATTTTACAATACTAAGAAAAGAAAAAGTTTTTTTTTTTGTTTTTAATAAGGTGTATTACCTCCTCTTGCCCTAATAACTGATTAAAGTCGGTTTCGAATCGACGTGATCAGTGTTTTTAAAAGATCTTGCGGAATATTGTCCCATTCTTGTGACAATGCAACTCTGAGCGCCGCAACCGTTGTTGGGACCGAATTTCTTGTAAATACAGCTCTTTTTAGGTTGTCCCACACTTGTTCTATCGGATTGAGGTCCGGGCTACCTGCTGGCCAATCCATGGAACGAATCTCAACCTGAGTAAAGTATTGCTCAACTTGTCTCGCTGCGTGCGGACGAGCATTATCCTGCATCAGAATGAAGTTTTCGCCTATAAATCCGCTAAAAGGTACCAAATAAGGGTCCAGTATCTCTGTCAATAGCGATGTGATGTTAAACTACGGTTACCACGGCCATGTGTGTCTGCGTCAATAAACACAAGTTCAGTTCGAGCATCCATCGATATGCCACCCCAAACCATACAAGAACCGCCTCCAAATGGAACCCTCTCCTCAATGCAATTTTGAGCATATCGCTCTCCTCGTCTACGGTAGACTAGTCTGCGACCATCAACACCGTAAAAACAAGTCCTACACTTATCAGTGAATAATACGGAAGCCCATTGGTCTTCAGTCCAATTTAAGTGTTCACGAGCAAAACTTAGTCGAGCTTGCCTGTGAGCTGCAGACAATTTTGATCCATTTGCGGGTCTGAAAGATGTGATATCCCGCTGTTTTAGCCTTCTTCTTATGGTTCGTGCACTAACTGCTACGTCACGTACCTGGTGGAGCTCATTTTTAATGCTTATAGACGTTAAAAACCGATTTCGCAAGGAAGTTGTCACAACAAACCTGTCGTCACGAGACGTTGTCACCCGAGTTCTGCCGGTTCCACGCCTTCTTTTGAATGAACCTGTCTCCATAAACCTTCTGTAAACTCGGGAAACCGTAGACTGGTTTAGATTTAAATCTGCAGCAATTGTTTGTTGGTGCTAAGGTAAGCCTTTCTGCACTAGAGCAACAATTTGTGCGGCTTTTTCGGACGATACGTCCATATTGGTGAGAGAAAAACGTGTTTAAAATGAAACAGACTAGCAATTAAACAATTAGTAATGATAATTCAACATGTAACAAAACAAAAGAAAAAAAACATCAATCACAACATTAACGTAACAGCGAGTTAATCTTTAGTAAATTGACGAGATATCTTCTATAGAATATTTTCTTTCTTTTGTGATAGTACCATATTTAAATTTGATTTTGTTTTTGTGTTTATAAACCAGCCTTTATTTTCCATTACACATAAATGTAAAAAGTATGCATATTTCGTAATAAAATTTGATTGAATGTGTTCTTGCACTATGATGCAGTTTATGTGTCCGCCAGTGTAAAGTGGAGTCATTTTAATAGGTAACATTTGACGTCTGTCAGTTTTATCTTCATAGTGATCTTCAGGTCACCACCTGCATAAAAACATCGATTAAAGTGAATTTCTCGATACGGCCTTGAAACATATGTGATTTTTCTATTTAGTTATTTTTTGTATTTTCATAGTTAGTTACAATAATAAATATAATTATATTTTATTATAATCACAACGTGGTTATTAATTTATGGTGATATTTTATCACAAGTAGGTAATCATTGCATTCAATTCTACTTATCAGCTTTCGATTTTTAGAGTAACATCCCTAGTGTTTAAAAAGAAAAAGGGTTAACTGACGCAACATTGTAACGACGTTCAGTTCTTTAGATCAGAAATTGTTTATTATGTTTAGAATGGTTTATTAGTGAAAGCAAATCGTAAAATTACTCGTATCGGTCATTATTACATTAAATATGTAATCGTAATTAAAAAAAATGTTAAGCAATTGTGCAGTTGTAACAAAACGAAAAAATATATTATTTTATGCCCGCCGTTACAAGGTTACGTTGTTGAATTTTGATGAATTGACAAATTTTACCTATTAAAATGACTCCACTTTAGTTAAATGAAGTAAGATAACCTAAGTAAGAGATACCTATACAGGGTGTCCCGTAAATCGACGTCAAGCCGTAAACCCGTGATAGGCCAAGTTACAATAGTTATCAGAAAAATTAAAAAAAAAATCCAAGTAATGTGTCTCAAAAATACAAATCTTTAAAAAAAATCGAAAAATTGACATCTTGTGGTGGTTTTTTAGTTCCCGGCACTACAAATTTCTACTTTTTTTGTAATTTTTTTTTTGTATGTAATACTGAATAATGCTTTAGTAAACTGGTGCCTAAAATTTGAATCAAACAACTCCGACTTGAAAGGAAATGAGGCTCTTTACCCAAAACAATGATTCGAATTTAATAGTTTGCTCGACTTTAACTGACTGTACTGGAAAAAAAATGTACTACGCTTGTTTGGCAGGTAATTTAAAAGTTGGCGCAGTTAATAAGGATTCCAAAATGGTATGACACTTGCTAGATTGTTTCTTAAATTTTGGACAATATTGATTTTTGTAAAGGAAGTCAGTTTCCGACAATTTACTTAAAAGGATTCAAGTATACCCAGAACTTTCTTCTAAGTGATATTCTGATTTGGATGAGACGGAGAGAAACATTCAACGAGTGTAAGAGAGACAAAATCCAAGAAGTAAAAGAATATCACGGGCCACGGGGGCCATAGTGTCTTATTACTTTTAACTTTAGGAAAGGTGTTTTTAGGAAGCTTTTAATTGAAACAAATTTTTGGAGTCTAAAATATTTTATTACATTATAACAAATGTTCAAACTGCCTCCCACCAGCATAAATGCAAGCTCGACATCTTTTTAAAAAAGACCGGCATCAGACGGGCAAATCTGCCGTTATTAACTAATTTAGCTGCTTGCTTTAATTGTCGTCGTAGTTCAACTACATTTTCAATTGGCTTTGTATACACTTTTTCTTTCACAGCTCCCCAGTAAAAAAAATCTAGCGGATTTTAATCAGATGAACGGGCTGGCCACGAAATGGTACCAGACCGCCCTATCCACCTTTCTGGATATTCATTATCTTAATAATCTTGCACTGAACGGGCATAGTGCGCCGGGCAGCCGTCTTGCTGGAACCACATGTCTCTGTAAATGTGCAGAGGGTACGTCTTCCAATAAATTTGGTAAATGATTTCTTAAAAAGTCCAAATAAATGTCGCCATTCAAGGTCTCTGGCAGTTCTAAAGGTCCGATGATTCTCCCGTTTAGAATCCCGGTCCACATGTTTATTTTGAATCGATACTGGGATCTATCCTCTCTCATCAAATGTGGATTATCTACATGCCACTCGTGTAAGTTGTGTAGATTCATGTACCCATCTTTTTTAAAAGTGGACTCATCGGACCATAAAATTTTGTCTATGAATCGTGGGTATTCCCGGTGTATTTGTTACATCGTTTCACAAAACGTAGCTCTTGGGAGTCCCGTCCCGGGGTAGTAAAGTTTGTACTCGCGTGACGTGGTATGGGTGGAGCTCATGACTTTTCATGATTCGATGGGCTACACTTTTGGGCACTCCTGTGCTTTCTTCGATTTGTCGTACTGCAGTACTTGGATCTTCTGCGACTGCTTGTAGTACGATGTCATCGTAAGGCAAGCGACTTCTTCCTTCAGTGTGTACTTGGCTTGGGAATCGTCCCTCTGAGAGTGAACGGTGCACATTCACAAAAACTCGATGATCGGGATGACGAGCAGCGTTTGGGTATCTTTGGCGGTAAAGCCTAGCTGCAGCACTAGCATTGCATCGGCATTCGCCATAAATGAGATGCATGTTGGCATATTCCTATGCGGTGTACACCGACATGGTGGTACTACACAATCACACGATCAACGATACTCCAGGAGAAAGCAAAGGTCGTTGAAAGAGAAACTAAACAGTCCAAATCCAAATCACAAGCAATCTAGTCCAATAAACAAAGTAAAAAGTGGTATGTACAAAATCAAGACGAACGAATACGGTGTGCGCAGTAAACGAAGTAGAGTAACGTACTGATCTATTGTATTTTGTGTGCTGTACTTCGGGAACATGGACAATAGCGACATTGTCTCGCTCACACTAGTAGCATTGTGTCTACCCGTCTCGCGTACTTGTTGCGTCAATATCTGTCTCTCTTAATCTCATTGAATGTTTCTCTCCGTCTCATCCAAATCAGAATATCACTTAGAAGAAAGTCCTGGGTACACTTGAATCATTTTAAGTAAGAAAAAATTGTCGAAAACTGACTTCCTTTACAAAAATCAATATTGTCCAAAATTTAAGAAACAATCTAGCAAGTGTCATACTATTTTGGAGTCCTTATTAACTGCGCCAACTTTTAAAATTACCTGCCAAACAAGCGTAGTACATTTTTTTTCCAGTACAGTCAGTTAAAGTCGAGCAAACTATTAAATTCGAATCATTGTTTTGGGCAAAAAGCCTCATTTCCTTTCAAGTCGGAGTCGTTTGATTTAAATCTTAGGCACCAGTTTAGTAAAGCATTATTCAGGATTACATACAAAAAAAACAAAAAAGGAAGAAATTTGTAGTGCCGGGAACTAAAAAACCAACACAAGATGTCGATTTTTTTAATTTTTTTAAAAGCTTTGTATTTTTTGAGACACATTACTTGGATTTTTTTTTAATTTTTCTAATAACTATTGTAACTTGGCCTATCACGGGTTTACGGCTTGACGTCGATTTACGGGACACCCTGTATACATAATATTTTAATACCTATATACATAATACTTACCTACTTATATTTTAACAAATTATATCATAGTAGATCTAGGTTACTTACCTACCTAAAAAACCTAAGAAGAAAAAATATGTAATAATATTTCAATGTTGTAGCATCGCAAAAGGTAATCTCGCGGGAATTGTACATTTTAATGCGATAAAAACTTGTATATATATCCTTTCTATTGGTCTAATCCATATCTGCGCCAAATCTAATCATCATCGGTCCTCTGGTTTCGGAGCAAACAAACAATCAATGAAATATTTCCTCTTTATTTTTTAAGTGAAGATTAAACTGAAGAAGGGGAAACTTTAACTTTACATGCTTTATCTCCACTAAGCTTTGTCGACTACACTCACTGTACATTTTAGTTATGAAAATAATACCTACTGTAAAGTATCTTGGTCATTTTGCTATCATAATAATATGTACAAACTCTGACTAAGGCTCCGAAACTTCGCACAGATATAGAGTGACCAACGCGAATGGACATAGCCTCCTTTTTATCGCGGCAAAATGATGGTTCCTTCGGAATTTTCTTTTGCGCGGACCAAGACGCGGGCTAAATCAAAGTATTTAGAATATTTAAGAATAGCAAAACAAAATGTGATAATTAATCATAATGTATTTCTGTTCTCCAATACAACTAGAACATGGAGCATTTGGCAGTAAAATGGTGCTATTTCTGACTGATGCAGTCATACATAAACAAAACCACGTGCAGGGGAACACTGTTTTTGTCAATAATGTTTGCCGATTGCTCAATGCGTTGGATACTGTTTATATATTTTTATATCCTGTTAACTCTCTTGTTCTTCGTATATATGAAAGGGAAGGCATGATTTTTTAACCCAGGGGTAACTTTAACAGATCTGCGCAAGTGGGCCTAAGCCGAGTATATTTTAGCCGCACCCAGTACATTTTACAATGTCTGACAGTTTTTAGTGTGAATTCGAATCTCATTCAACCTGACCAATTTACTTAGTAAATAATTTTTGACTCAAATATTTCAATAAAATAATGAGAATTGAGAACATATATATCTGGATTTACGGATTTTATCGTAGTTAAGGATAAACTAAACTGCTTAAAACGTGGGGAATTTAGCTTTACAGTTTTCCCGACGTTTTAAGCCGTGGGCAAGCTCAGTTCAAGCCATAGGTAAATTGTGTACCTCTTGAATCCTAGTGGTTTCAAAAGATTCACAATTTAAGGTTCAAGCTAGAACCAAGCGTCATTATCTACCTATCTAATCCCAATCTATATCCTCACTACTCTAAATGTGAAAGTTCGTGAGGATGGATGAATGGATGTACGGATGGATGTTTGTATTTTCACGCAAAAACTACTGAACGGATTGTAACGGACTACGACCTCTTGATTGTAAGTCCTGATGTGTGTCTGAGTGGTGATGATAATAACACAGCAACAATTCTTATATTCTCCTTTATTGGTGCTTAACACTGATTACGTATTACATATGAGGTATATGCCTAACATAACAATATAGCTACGTCTACACTATTTATAGCCTTTTGGCCAACTGAAATAAACTAACTCAATAGGCTTTACTTCATGACATCTGTCAATGTCAAAAATGACATTGACACTTACTTTTGTCAATATGCAACACGGATTACGGATTATTTACGATGAAGTTTGGTATGCTAGCTTAATATAGGTATATATATTTTTTAAATAAATAAATGTCCATTGACTTCAACAGGTTAACCTACAGTTAGTCGATTGTTGTAACTTAAAGTTCAGGCGCTCTACATCGTAAACATAGACTTCTATAAAAAAAAATTGTGACATATGGATACATTTTAGTGCAGCAAAAAATATATGTTAAACTTGATCATATTTGTATGGGGACCTACGTTTTTAAAACACGTTTTCTGTAAATTTTCTCGATAAAAAAATCATAAAATAACCATTAAAATAGATATTCTTGGAGTTGTAACTGTATTATTTGTGAACAAAAAAGAGAAAATTAAATACAGTTTCGTAATACATATTAAAAGGAAGGGAATTGTCGTTTTTATTTTTTCGATTGGAATAAGATATTTATTAGGATTAATTTATTTCAATGATTCGCACATTACGAAATTGTCGAAATTACGCTTTTGTACATTATGGGCACATCACTTTGACGTAATTCGCACGAAGCACCCCGCAGTTACGGCGGCAGGACGTCCCCCACTCATCTCCTTCCCCCCATCGAATACTTCATAGTTGGCGACTCACCGCGCCTTGCCCGGTTTCTGATGTGAATAGCGCTTTTTATAGGATAACGCTATTGAATAGGTAAACTTCCCACATATTCGCATCAGAGACGCGTGAGTCGAAGATCAATTAGCATGAAAACCCGTGCCGTTTACTTAAATATAGAATGAAATAAGTGATAAATGTTTAGTATCATAAATGTTATGGCTCTGGAGACCACCCTGGGGCGACGTGCGTCATAGGATCAGTTACTTTTATTGACATAGTAACGATGACGTCATACTGGTCATTAGAGACCACAATAATAGAAGGGAGAAAGAAATAGATATGGACAGAGATTCCAGGCCCGCTGGACTCCCCTTATAATCTTACTGATAAAATGTATATCATATTGTTGTACGAGTGTGTACAATGAGCTTACACGTTGCGGAAAATTGTACTCACTTTACTTACATTCTGAATAACGTAAGGATAAGGAACAAAACTTATAAAAATCATGCTTAGGGTTCCGTTCCCAAAGGGTAAAACGGGACCCTATTACTAAAACTTTTCTCAAAACTTAGTATGAGCAGAGATATAAAGTTTAGAAGTTTAATTATTTTTATTTGTACTCATGGATGATTTTCCATTTAATATTTTATGAAACCTATAACATAAAAATAATTATGTCATTTCAGCGTATTCAATTTTAACGCTTTTTTATTACGCGATAATAGCGCCCGTACGAAGGAAGTCTAATACTTGCCGATATTTTACACCAGTCGACCACAGACTAGAAAATATATATATAGTTACGTACAGAGAAACAGCTTTCATAGAACAATTCAAATCGATCCAAATATGAAAGTTTTGACGTCCCCTTCAACGGCCCACAATTTTTCCACACGATCGTGGACACACGGTATGCTTGTAGTAGTGCAATCAAATCGAAAGTTAACTATGTAGCTGTTTATCTGTTTCTCTTTCTTTAATCTGTGGGTCGACTACTTCGAAGCGTGGCTATTGAAGAATTGAATGAAATACATTCCCAGAAGTGTCGGTTTCCAGAAGTAAAAAGTATCTTGATTTTCCATACCTACTAGAATAGACTCAACACCTACTAAACAAACAAATATTATGTATTGACAAACATGCATACGTTTTATCTTTGATTTGATTATATGTACATATAGGTAATCTCTATTCATCACTCATCAGTAGAGACAGGAAAAACCTATTTATGATTGTAACGCAATAAATTATTACATCAACACGTCATACCAATTAAATCTTAGCTTAGGCAAGCTATATTTATACCTATGACAATAGGTTAATGAATATCTTATATAATCGTAAGAGGAATAATATTATTATTATGACTTTAAGGGCGTGTTTATAATATGACCTTCTGGTGACCACGCGATTCCGCGCGCCTTGTTCAACTAGGCGCTTAAACCCAATTTCACCAAGGCGCATCGGTTTAAAACGCTGAGCTACGATTTTCGACAGATCGAATGTCCCGTTTTAACACTGAATGAGTGAGAGAGAGACCGAATCAGGGTTTAGCGATAAAACCGCGTTTAAAGAAAGGATATCGGCAAATCGCCATACATTTACTGCCTGGTAATTGAAATACGTGGCTACAAAAAGTATTTATTTAAATATAAACTAACCTATTTTTCTACAAATTGCGGTGGTGATGGTGGTGCTCCGCAAACCACCACCTCTAGTAAAAGCGACAAGCGTTAGTAATTACGTAATGAAATTAGTAACTAGTTTGTTTGGAAACGCAATATGCTAACATGTAGATGCAAATAAACTTTATTATTATTATTATTAACAGATAAATGATAGATGTCGCTTACTTACGAAAACCAAAAACATAATAATTATTTTTCATAGTATAAATATAAGTATGGAGGGATCTATTTTACACCCTAAGTAAAATTTTTTTCATAAAACTAATTAAACTGCTGAAATGTAGAAAAATAAAATAACTTTATACTACAATTAAAAATAAATCTATCTAATGGGCCACTAGATGGAGCTTTTACGCCTCAAATTGAGAATTTACTGCATGAAAACCATAGATTAAACAGATATGATGACAACGATTACCACAGATAAGTACAAATTTTGCACATGAATTCTCTGAGATTCATAACTTTCTATTCCCATATCCTAAAAATATAATATACTTTATTTATTTTTTTGTTTAATAACTTTTTAAGTCCTATAAAACCACATTATATGTTCGAAACTTAGCCGCCCTTGATCGATAATCAGGCAGGATTCGCAGGACACTGGTCCTTTGGTGAAATCGGGGCTTAGGGGCGATTTCATCACTCACAATAAAAACTTAGTTCTCACTAAGCGCGTTCATGCGACGACATTACTCTCGTTTTACGTCAAACGTGTTTCACCATATTTAAGCTAATCGCGATAACGAAAACTGAGTTAAAATAGTATAGATGAAAATATCTTTTCACAAATGTTTTTTTTTAGAATAACATTTTGTTATTTTAATAAATTGTACTATAATAACATTGTCGTATTTTTCATGTTTAATATCTATCGCAAAAAATATTATCACTACTTTAAAATGCACTAAGTATTTTTAAACGCGGCCCGCGTACGTATTTGCACGCTAAAGTTTGGCCCTCAGCATGTCAAAGGTTGCCCATACCTGCTTTAAAGTTTACAGTAAGCCGAAAAACTATGACGAAAATAAAAACTTATTAACCTACAAAAGGGAAGTTAATGTTAAGCAATAAAACAAGACCAATATACAAAAATATAATAACCAACTTTTTTCAAGAGGTAATCTCGTTTTTGCTAATCTATCTTTTGGATCAACGTGCTAGATTACATCTACTATGTTTTCCGCAAAAACTACTTTACACAAACAAAATCTTATCAGTATTAATTTCACGTGATAAGAGTTATGACATTTTGGATTTCAGATAACAAACGTCTGTATGCAGTATTTGTATTATGTACATTATAATTAAATCGTTAAAATTGCAATTGTTACAAACTACGAAAGTTAAATACACCGAGATCAATGAGACACTTGAGCTTGAATTTGGGAAACTAATCCATCGATATTTGGATTAATTCCACTGATACAAAGACGTAAAGAATTTTCCAAATTATCGTCAGTAAGTCTTGTACGATGTGTTGATTTATTAACTTTCATCAATGAAAAGAACTGTTCGCATTTATAAGTACTGCAAAACGCACAAATCAATCTTCTTGCTTTTCTAAGCTGCGGAAAATTGTCTTTTTCTAGGTATTTTTTGTAGAAATCGCACAAATCTACGTCTTCAAATTTGGATTTTAAGAGTGAGTTTTCTTGAATCTCGATCAACTCCATTTGTAAGTGTATTGGAGCATTTAGTACATTACATTTTGTAGGAGTAGCAAATAAACTGAAACAGTCTTCCGTGTTTTGAAGTCGCTAAATCTGTTCGAAAATTGTTCCGACAGTAACTTGAGTTCTTCAGCATATTAAGCATAAGCAATAATTTCATATGCAGAGAGCGTGTTGAATTCTTTCAAATCTTTCTTCAAATGGCTGTACAAATAATTTACTAACTGTCCTTGTTTTTGAAGTTTCAAATTTAAATCATTGAAATAGCCTGTAAGTTCGACCAGAAATGCTAAGTCACATATCCATTTTGGGTCACTTAATTCAGATAGTGGTTTATCTTTTTCATAAAGTCGGCTATCTCATTTCTAAACTCGTAAAACCGTTTCAACATTTTTCTTTTGCTCAGCCATCTGACTTCACAATAATATGTTACGTCGTTATATTCAGCTGATATTTCATCCAAAAACGCCTTGAATTGACGTTGGTTAAGCCCTCGGGATCGAATAATGTTGATGGTTTTTACTACCACATTCATAACATTCTGGAGTCGAATGGACTTAGAACACAAGTTCTGTTGGTGGATAATGCAATGAAGGACTATCAAATCATCTTTTTGCACATTTAATTCTGTTGATTTTTCATTCAAAATTCCGATGAAACCTTTACGTAAGCCGACCATAGAAGGTGCACCATCAGTGCATACTCCAATTAATTTTGACCATGGCAAGCCAAAACTTGTGAATAGCTTTTGAACTTCAATAAAAATATCCTCTCCTGTAGTGGTTCCTTTTAGCGGCTGTAAAGCAATCAATTCCTCAGTAACAGTGAACTCCTTATCAACACCTCGAATAAATATAGCCAGTTGAGCTGTGTCAGGCAAATCGATGCTCTCGTCTAATGCTATGGAAAATTATTCAAAACCAGCTACGGTACAGCATACGATCAGTCAGTTTCATCAGTCCATTTTTCTTGAAACTGGCGACCCTCTGTATCTACTTTTCGTTTCTTTCCACCAGACATCATTTTTGTTTACTTTTCGTCCAATAAACTTAATAACAAACTATAGTTAGTAACCACTCAAGATGCACACAAAGTCACAAAACAAGTTGACGGCTCGAGCAGTTCGCTAGGATATCGCTTGTCCAAGTTATCACCTCGGTAGCTCAAATAGAACTGAACTAACGTTCGGGCCATCCACCCGCTTATATAGGCAAAATGAAGGAATAGTCTAGATTGAACTAGTTTAGAATAATTGAGAAGCAATAAATATTTTGATGTGTCGCCCGTGAGGCGGCAAACCTCAAAGAATTTGATCGAGCAAGCCGAGTGGCGGCGATTATCAAAGAGTGAGGCGGCAAAAATCAAAGGATTTGATGTTTGCCGCCTCACTGTCACTCCCGTGAGTATAAGTACCTAATGTAATATTTTTTTAATTGGGTTTTTTCAAAATGTCTCACGGGCCGGATCATATCTTACAGCGGGCCGGATCCGGCCCGCGGGCTGGTTGTTGCCCATATATGCTTTAAATTAACCTTGTTTGCGGGACTGACTGACTGATTATATAAGTTTATCCAAAATACCTGAATTTCTGATTTTCCTTTCGGAATTTGTCCTCCTGCCCGCGAATCTTTTGGAAAAATCCAAAGGATTCGCGATCTGCCCGGGCCTAGGCTTATGCACTTAGGACACTCCTCGGTGCTTTTTGTAGTGAAAATCATCGTTGCAGCTCAGATTAAAGAAAGACGAACAGATAAAGCTAAACGCTACTTAGCTTTCGATTTGATTGCACTACCACAAGCATACGGCGTGTCTACGATTGTGGGGAAAAATTGTAGGCCGTTGAAGTCCCACGTTAAAATTTTCAAATTTGGAACAATTTGGATCGTTCTATGTAAGCTGTTTCTCTGTACGTAATATAATATATATTTTCTACTCTGTGGTAGCAGTATACAATATATTGCTACCAGTTCAAATCCAGAATAAAAAATCTGAAAACACCAATCATATTTTAAATTTGCGTAGCAACTAGTCAGCTTTTAAAAATGGCGATGACCTATATACATTAGTGATGTAACGAATATTCGCATTCGCATTGGCGAATATTCGCACATTTTTGTATATTCGCATTCGCATTCGCAAATTTTTTGCGAATGTTTTGCGAATATGAATATCAGAAAACAAAAACAAGTTGAAGGTAACATTAGGTTAATAAAAGCAAAATCCTTTCATTTCATTTTTTTATTTAGAGAAAAAGTAACTTAACTTCGTAACGTATTCACATTTTAGTCTTAATTTTATCACTTGGTTAGGAACTGAGTTGTTAGGAACTTAATTATATCAAAACTTTGAACAAAACTAAAAGTAATAATTAAACAAAAACATTATTCTTCTACGATAAACCATAAAAGTTACATACATACTTAACAAAAAAACACAAAATTATTTCTTTTACTTCGATTTTTGATTGATGATTCACTTGTCTAGAAAACAACCGACGCGGGCGTGAGCGGAGCGGAATGAATGACGCTTTATTTAGATGAGTTCGTATGAACTCGGCAATACTCGAAAGATACGAACGTAACGAACCCTTCGTAAACGAACCGAACGCGACTGCCGCCAAGCCAAAGACAAATTGGCGCCAAATATTAACATAAACTGAATATTCGCATTCGCATTCGCGAATGTCGGTAGCAGATATCCGCATTCGCGTTCGCGAATGCTAAAAAAAAGACATTCGTTACATCACTAATATACATATATGGAGCTGAAGCGAAAAATAATTAACTGTAAGTATACCGACCTATCCACGTTCGTTAATCCTCTCTAAGCTGAAAATGAAACGCCGACTTATCTGTCGACTGCACCCACGTTATAATATGATGCTAGGAAAAATGTTATATGATAGTATAAGTCGTAAGAGGAGGAAATTTTATTTTTGTTTCTGGATCAAGAGGAATATGCTTTTCTTATGGCACCGGCCATCTTTGTCCTCAGAACATGTTGCCCCATCTGACAATAAAGGTATTATTCACGCCGAGATGCGCCGCGACGTGGTGTTACCTTTTTAAGATAGCGATTCAAAATTGAAATTTATTCACTACACAAGAAGATACACGTTTCATTGCAAGAGTTCGGATTACGAGGTGCGCCGGGCTGCCTAGTGCGACGCCGCTCTTGCAATGAAACGTGTTTCTTAAATCTTTACACATTTTTCACAGCTTTACTGAAACTACCTAGGACTACCTTGTACTATTATCTATTCTGTGCTAGGACCTAGGGAGTTTTGGAGAGAACACAAAATAGCACGCTTTTTGCAATTGTACCTCTTGCCCACACTTGTGCAATGTGCACGTTAACGAATAAGTGGTTAATATTATAGAACCGAAATAACATAACGTTAAGGAAATACAAAAGCAACAACGTCACACTTTCGCATCCCGCCAAAACACCTTAACTTTAAGAAGCGTTTTTTTTTTAATTTTGGCATTATTCTTATAAAGTTCATCAAACCCAATTACTAATTATGTAAATTGCTAATTAGTAATTAACAATAATTATCTACCTATTAGGTGTTATTGTAGGAGAGTACAAAAGTATTAGTGTAACAATAGACACTTCACTACGTTAGTAATTTAAAAAAGTATATTCTTTAGCTTCACATCAAAATTAAAAGTGAATGATTAATGAAGATCTATATCTATTTTAAAACAGACCAGACAGGAAAAAACCGCAGGAATTGTCATACTAATACGTCTCAACTCTCAGGGGATTGACCTCAGGTAGATGGACTGATAGAGCGAGTTCGATGTGGATATAAGTGTTCTTTTGAAATAGTTTTTAACCCCCGACGCAAAAAGAGGGGTGTTATAAGTTTGACATGTCTGTATGTCTGTGTCTCCGTCCGTGGCATCGTAGGTCCCAAAGTGATGAACCGATTTTGATCTATTTTTTTTTGGTTGAATGCCGACATGATCGTGATTGTTCTTAGCTATAATTAATCAGCATTAGCTCACTTACTGCTTGACAATTCGGGGGTTACTTAAAATTAATAATTTTGTTTATTTAAGTGAAATAATCATATTTTGGAAAAATAAATTAGACTTTTTTTACTTTATTTTAATAGAAAAGGGTACAGAGTGCTAAGTGTGAGTTTTTCTTTTCACATTCGATCGTGAGCGCGTTTGGCGTTTACTAGGAATTTGTATCGGATTTGACCTAGTTGTCGCGTTTACAACTAGGTAGCGCTGTACAAATCACAAAAATTCCTAATAAACGCCAAACGCGCTCACAATCGAATACGAAAAGAAAAACTCACACTTAGCACTCAGTACTCGTAACTTAGTGTTCGTGCCTAGTTGTCGCAAGGCTGTGTGGTGGGCTACGGCCACCAGCAGGCATGATCAACCTTTTCAAGATTGCGTGCCATTTTTTATTTTAGCAAAACCCTAACGGGCCCGCACATCTATAAAAATCCACAATTCGTCCACAAAACCCCCCGTTTCTCAAACATTACCACATAAACGCTCGGCAGCCAGGCAAATATCGGTTTGTCCGCGAATATCGAGATTTTTCGAGTAAATTAAATAGAGTGTTTGTAAACAATCCCGATTAGATGGTTCGAGGTTTAAATTAGCTCAGGCTCCGATTTTTTTTCTTTCTCTCTTTTGTTTTTTTTTTTTTATTGAAACCTGAAAATTTCACTAGGTGGGGGACCTAGTGGAAGCTCCCCGACCCCAAGAATTATTTCGTAGGAAAGGTGGGCACGCACTAACTATATTTAGATAGATGCTAGTTAGTTTGTAACAATACTGAAAACTTTATTCAAGATACAAACACATGTAATTCTATATCTTAAGCACTGATGGCTTTCACCTTTGTAAACTTGGAATAATTGTGTGCATTGTGTCTAATGTCACTTGCGTGAGGCTCTGCCTAGTGCAGGTGCATAGAAAAACATCCCTGTATGTAACTTTGTTAATTAAATATTTTCATTTTATATCATGGTCGGTAATGATGATGATGATAACTGATACCAAATTATCAAAGGCATATGCTATTGGGTCCTTGACTGTAAATGACCAATATAATGAAGGAAACAATTCCACTCACGCTGTTCTTCACACCAGAAATTCCATTCTAATCGATTAAGATTCGATACGTCGCTGGCGTCTTTGGTCATTTTGGTGCTTGTAGTAAACAGTGATCGATTTACTGAAATTAACAATGCATTGTTATTCTTAAACCAAAACCGATTTCTAATCGATGTAGAGGCGTGCTTTTTAGCGCTAATAGTCCGAGTGTTGCTAGAATTTAAACACTTTTTCCACTTGTCATCTGATTCTCTAGTGGCCTCTTACCATTTATGTTGTGTTGTTTACTTACATTCTAAACCAGATAAAGCCCGCGACTTCATTCGCACCCCAAGCCACCCCAGTCCCAATGTGGTCCTTTTGGGGAAGAATTTTCGAAGATCCTATTTTAGCGGATATCCGGTACGTGGTATCGTAACCTGCCTGTAAAAAAATCTTTCATATGATCACCCACTGTTCATTTGGAATACGCTAGTATTTTCATTCTAAATCTGTTTCTATACACTATACAGGCTTTTATATGAACTCAATCTGGTGCAATTCAAAAGGCTCTCTGTAAAAATTCATATACGCTGCAGTGGATTTGAAAATTGGAAAAACACGGCCGTCGGTCTTGTTCTATTTGCGAACAGTCTAACGAGATAAAAGGGACTTTTTCAAATTTTATTATTTCAAGGAGAGTATGTTGATGAATTAACTTTTTAAAAGAATTAAAATAGGTGAAAAGCGCGATTTGTTTTAGAAAGGTCCATTTATAACAAACTGTATAATCCTTACAGTGTGTTAATTACTTGGAGAGTATTTGATCTTACATACAGACAATTTTTAACCTGTGTTTTGTATAGCGTTCAAGCACAGCATCCACAAAAATTTTTCTATATCTTTCGTGTATTTAAAAAGGCCCGCATAGATAAGTCTCCTCTAACAATTAATCTATGGACATCTCCTCAACCTAAATATTGATCCCTAGCCCATTTTAAACCGTCTGAGAATTACAGCCGGCTCCGGTGATGTATTTACATCTACAAACTTAGGTTATGGTTCTTAAGAGTTAAGCTTAGGTATTGACGGACTCTACGGCTCAGTGTGGCTAGCGCGTCGGCGCTTAAGCCCGCGCTTGAAACTTCCGGTTGTCTGGTACATGTAACATAAGTTCTTGAGATACTAAGCAGGGGGTCAGATTGAAGTGGTGTGAAGCGTCCATAGTTCTGTTTATATCTATATATGAATAATGATTGCTTGTATGCCCGTTTCTCCAACACCCTCAAACGACTTTCATTTTCCAGATTCTCAAATGCTTCTTAAAGTTTACAGCTCCTTAAATCACAGGCTGTCTCTGCTTGGCTGAACGACTCCCTGTCGTCCTTGAGCATGTGAATTGAGAGCCTCTTAACTTTGAGAAGGAGTTGTTGTGTTGAATGTGTGACGTTGTTGTTTTTGTATTTTTGCCGTAAATTTGTATTATTTCGGTTCTTAATGTGTAATATTGGTAGAATATTAACCATTAAATATTCGTTAACCTGCAAAAGTTCTCTAGAAGTTTCGAGAAGCGTCTACAAATTTACTGAATCGACTGCATTGACAATTTATTTGGACATTGACTAGACTTTGGACTCGACGATATTGAAAACATAAACAAAATAATTCTTTTTCCCGCCTTTTTAACATGACACTGGCAATGTTTAAATACTATACCGCCATATAAAAAAAATAAGAAGCGTGCATTCGGCCGTAAGTGGGTACTGGCCACTTAAGTTTTATTTTCCGAAGCCATATAGTACCTACAAATGCGGGTCTGTTTGTTATCGATTACATTGACATGTTCAAGGTCGTGTACATTTTGCACGCGAGTACGATTGAGGAACAGAACAGATGGAAAATCTGATTAGAGTGTTAAGTTTGCAGTGGATCATTAGGTACTTCCTACAAATGTCAAAAATGACCAATGATTGAATTTCATATAGGTAGGAATAAGAATGTATTCATTAATATAATCAAATGTTTAAAAAAATTATATTTAAATATCACACTAATATTTAAAAGTTTGTATTTATGTATGTGACTTATTTGATTGTCTTTCACACTCACACGACTGAACCTATTTCAATTAAATTTCGTATGTTGGTAGAATAGGCCGGACACATCATATCGATAATGTCAATGTCTCGTGCTCGTGACTAATGAATTAAAACTACCTATGATATTTCTTCATTTTTCCCATATATTTAGCAAGCAAATAACACTGGTATCGAAGTGTTAAGTGTCTTTAATTGTACTTCCGTAAACAATGTGTGGGGCCCATTATAGCGGATAGCTTATCCGTTTATGACTTCTGAGCCGTAATGACGTCAGTCATAATGCGTAGAATTAACGGGTCATACGCCATTTTCATCACGCGTCTAATATTATGTAGGTACAGTCGAGGAAATAGAATGCTTAGCGTAGGTAATATCCACTGCTGAAAATGATCCTGTAACCTGTTACCAGTTCTAGACGGTGTGTCGCGTCATAATAAGGAATTATAATAAAATTTATTCAATTATGTTTACGTCGTACCTAATATTATAAAAAATAAATGATGTACAGGCCGGAATGAAGCCATAGAACCTTATCTTGTAAGTTATTTTTTTTTAAGTATATTAATAACCGACTACAAATTAGATCATATATTTACCCGACTACACGACCCAAAGGAGTGGTAATGTGTTTATTAATAAGCCTATATAATATGTTTGACATGTATGTTTGTATGTAAGTTTGTACCTTTGTGGCACTATTTAGACGAAACGGGTGGGCCGATTTTGATAAATGATAGATTTGTCATAACGCGAACGATGCGAATGTCATAGAAAGCATACAATTTTGAAAAAGTTATTTTGGGCGCCATATTGTGAAAAAGGAAAAAAAATGTAATCGACGAACTTCTGAGTTTATATTTAGGAGTACCTACTTACTATTTATTCTCGACAATATAGACAAATATTGCAAAGGTATAAAATAAAATTACACACTTTTATTTCCCCAGCGACATATCAATTCAGAGGTCGGGTGTTAGTGACCTTTGCCTTATGAATTATGGATTTGTATTTTCTTTTAATAGTCGATTTAACTGCGCTTAAAACAGTAGGTCGATTCTGCTAATATAATCTTACAATGATAAAGTAGTCTCGATGTTAAAATTTAAAACTGCAAAATGGTAATCTCATAAACGTCAAACCAACGTCCAACCCGTTTTTATTGGTGTAAACTGCAAAAATAAGTTTATGATATAAAGACGATTCATTTATAATTCAATAAAAGTAAAATATAAGTTAATTACGAGAATTGTGGTTCAGTTTTTTGGTACAATAAAGTATTATACACATAAATCACTTTATTATTATTTGTGTCTACCTACAGAAAATACCACACAATTATGTATTAAAATAGTACCTACCTATCTAGTGTCCTATAGATAGATACTTTAGGTTTAAAAGCAAACTTTATGCATGGTCATCGGGGGATAGGGTTTAGGTTTTTGTCACGTATTCAACATCTACGTCTAGTACTACGTGAAAAGGAGGAAGAGGGTTCTCGGCATATACTACGGATGGTAGCCGTGGGTGGGATGTAAATGGGTAAAAAGTGGTCACGTTCCCAAAGTAATCCCAAGTTTTTTTAAATCAAATAATTCAATATTTCCCCTCTACCGGGCGTGCCGCAATAGCTGGGACACCTCGTAGTTTAAAGCCCAAGTTACTACCTGAGCGTGACAAGATTCTAAAACAGAGAACTAAAATCCTCGAATCTCGTTTGCTTGTCGCGTAATAGCAGCTTAAATAAGGCATGCGTTATAATGGCGACGCGCGACATTTTGGTCGGTTTAGTATTCAGGCTGCGTCGCGGCAGTTTGAACAAAGGCAGGATTCTCGCCACGCGCGCGGAACCAAATCACATCCATCTTGAAGGATCTATTAATTGATCGATTCGATTTTCTTCCTTAAATTTTTTATTTGGTAAAACGGAGCTTTGCACTATCAGATAATCTAATTCGTAAGCAGGTATATATATCATAATTTATTTGTATTATAATGAAAAATAGTATCAGTTTGATATCTTAATATAATGCGAACAAAATCTAATAACGGTCAACCTGCTTATGAATTAGATTCCCTGACAGTATAATATGTTTATTTTCGATGTAAGCAAACTTGCTTACATCGACTTTATTGCACATACTAAATAACAATTTAAAAAACTATATATATATATATATATATATATATATATATATATATATATATATATATATATATATATATATATATATATATATATATATATATATATACCTACTCGTCATACACATGCATACCCCAAGATAGATACAGACGTTTTTGACATCGACTTTTTTCGAAACTTATAAAGTAGGTGCGACCACGGCTCTACCTTGACCATTTGTGTAGGTATACATCCAGAAATGCATAGGTATGCATTTCTGGATTTAAAAACTCGTTATATAGAAATATGTAAGACCCTATAAAACCTCGATATATAGAAATATGTAAGACCCTATAAAAACCCCGATATATAGAAATATGTAAATCCATATAAAACCCGATATATAGAAATATGTAAGGCCCTATAAAAACCCGATATATAGAAATATGTATGACCCTATAAAAACCCGATATATAGAAATATGTAGGGGCCTATAAAAACCCGATATATAGAAATATGTTGGGCCCTATAAAACCCGATATATAGAAATATGTAAGACCCTATAAAAACCCTATATATAGAAATATGTAAGACCCTATAAAAACCCTACATATAGAAATATGTAAGACCATATGAAAACCCTATATGTATAGAAATATGTAAGACCATATAAAACCCGATATATAGAAATATGTAAGACCCTATAAATACCCTATATATAGAAATATGTAAGACCCTATAAAAATCAGATTTATAGAAATATGTAAGACCATATAAATACCCTATATATGGAAATATGTAAGACCCTATAAAAATGAGATTTATAGAAATATGTAAGACCATATAAATACCCTATATATGGAAATATGTAAGTCCCTATAAATACCCTATATATGGAAATATGTAAGACCCTAAAAAACCCTATATATAGAAATATGTAAGACTATAGTGACATCTATCCGATTATAATCTAGCAACTAGTTTTTTTTTTTATCACTGCTTGACAATTCAGGAGTTATTTACATTTTTTATTTTCTTAAGTATTGCCTTTTATTAATTATTATTTAATAATATATATATATATATATATATATATATATATATATATATATATATATATATATATATATATATATATATATATATATATATATATATATATATAATATTACTATTATCTTTAATATTTATATTTATTTTATTTTATAAATTATATTTATAAAATAAAATATGTTTTATGAAGGTACAATAATATATATTAATATATAAATTGTGTATTTATAGTATTATATTACGTACCTAATGTTCGAAAATTGGATAACTGAGTTTTACGAATTGTACGACCGAATTTTAAACGTTTATTATGACTTAAACGATATGATTTAATATAATATATATACATATTTGTAATGTGCTTGCCAAGATCTTTCTTTTGATACCAAACACGTGATGATTATCAAGGTTTTATTTTTTTAAGATGTTAGAATCTGAGGTCTCATTTTCAAAACACAAAGTTTTGAAAAAAATTATATAGCCTATGTAACCCGCGACATCATTGAGAATCTATTGACACCTCATTTATTCAAATCGGACCAGAAGTTTAGACGCTACGAGGGAACAAACATACATAAATACATAATAGACTACCAAAATCATCTCTTCCTTTCGGCTTCGCCTTAGTCGGGTAAAAACAACGGGTAAAAATGATGCTGTTGATTATGTCAGCTTTCAAACTAAAAAAACTAGATCAAAATCGGTTCATCCGTTTAGGAGCTACGATGCCACGGATAGACACACGTACACAGACACACACATACGTGAAACTTACAGCACCGCTCTATTTTGGTCGGGGGTTAATAAATAGGGTAGATATATTTGTGAAGTTTGCATAAGTCGCTTAAAACGGCACGACAAAGGCGTTTCAAGTGATGGATGAAGTGTAGAAAGTGTGTCAGGATCACACGAGACAGAGGTCTTTTGTCTACGTGATACTTCTCTTGAGGAAGGAGCGGGTAGCTATACAATCTACATGTAGATCATACTCCAACCAAACATGACTTTAACTTCAGAAAGTTAAGACTAGTTCAGAAATTTAAGACTAGAGGCGATTTTTAAAAAGAACCGGCTGTGCGAGTCGGACTCTCGCACGAATGGTTCCGTATAAAACGGCAAAATTTCACGTTTGTTGTATGGCAGCCCCCTTAAATATTTATTTTATTTTCATTTTTAGTATATATATATATATATATATATATATATATATGTATATATGAAGGAAGACATCGTGAGGAAACCCGCATATGATTATTATAATACAATATGATACCTATTCTAATAAAACCGACATGTAAATACGTTATATTTTACTTTTTTTAGTTTGTTTGTTTGTCTGTTTTTAGTTTGTTTTTTCATATATATATATATATATTTTTATCAAACATTAAAATAAATGGTTCTCGATGCGCCGACTTGGCTCGGTAACTCTAGTGCATAGAAGCTCAAATAAGATTTTGTTTTCAATCGAATACGAGTTTGACAAGTTCACTCGAGTGACTCGAGTCTAAACTGGGCCTTTAGTCAAGATGCATTCGATAATTTCAACGGCGAAGTTCGAAACAAAATGTATGGGATTTGACATTTATATAATGTAAAAGGCTTCACAAGCGAAATGACACTTAGCGATGACTTATGTCAAGTCCCATACATTTTTGATTTCGAACTTCGCCGTCAAAATTATATTGCATCTTGACTAAAGGCCCCGGGCTTGAGTCTCATCACTACTTTCAAATTATCAGGATAGAGACATAAAGTTTTATTTCTTACCATGATGTTTACCCAACGCCCACGTAGAATAAACGGCTTAATAATAATTCGTGGTTAGTGTGGTCATTAATATCCAGGGAGCTTGTGTAACAACAGGTACCTGACAAATGACAATGGAAATTTTGATGATTGCCAGATCTAAAGTTATCAAACGGCATGAAGTAAGAACCAATACGTTTCTGTTGATCTCATAGTTGGATATTTAATCTAACTAATTGAAAGTGTCGGTTCAGGTCACGTGTCAGGTGCATTCGATCAAAAAAGACTGTGTTAAAATATTTAATAACCCAAAAGGCTCCCACAGACGAGAGGCCGATCGTTTCAGTCAGAACAGTCGTCAGTTCGGCTTGAACGGATTTGAGCACATACACAGAAAAAAATCGCATCCAACCCAACTGACGTCAATTCGGCCTGAACGGATTCGAGAACACGGAAAAATCGCATCAGTTTGTTCTGGTTTGCCGAAAGCTACGGTCGTGTTTATTAATTGTAAACTCACTACGCTTGTACACGATACACGCCCGCACGGCTGCGGCTCTGGCGAGAACTGAAGCGATTTGTCATACATTGTCCGCTCAGTCCATCCGTTCAGTCCAAAAATAATGTTGCGAACTTAGTTATTTTACTAAGTTTTAGTACTAAATTGGGAATTTTAGGAATTGAGTTGTTATTTATGTTTTAGTAGGAAATATCCAGACAGTAATCATATGCAAAATGGCCTAGATTAGGCACAAAAAAAAACAAAAAAGAAATTTGACGCCTTATCATAATAATAAATCGTCCATATATTTTTTTAAACTAGCCGTTTAATTACTATATAAGTTAATATTTCCTAGTATATTTTAATTAAAAAATTGATAATATAAGTCAATAACTAATAAAATTTTAATATAACAAAACCTAAAATGCAGTGGTTTTTTGGGGCTTTAGGGATTCCTAAGTTGAGTAGCTTTTTTATAGTTTTCAGTATTCTTTTAGTAGTTTTTAGTAGAAATCGACGTGAGTTTAGTAGTTTCGCAAAAACAGAGCTGGCAACACTAGAACGAATCGCTTCAGTCCATCCGGCCGACTGATGCGATCTCGAAATTGCACACAGACGATACGATTTTGTATCCGTTCACGCCGAACTGAAGGAAAACCGGACCGTATATGGGCCCCTAAGAGTCCGCTCACACCGAGACGCGAAGCCGAAGAAACACGAAACGCAGCTCGGTGCAGCTCGAAATTCTTGTGTAGTGAATAAAGTTCAATTTTGAATCGCTAGCATGTCAGGCCATGTCTGAGGAGGATTCCGTAACCATCAACGTGTAATTTTTTATATTACTTCAAAAGATAGTCCGATGTCGCTCAAAATATTTTTTCTTCAGAGTTTTTAGCATGAGCTATCAGCATGGAAACTTACAAGTTTGAAGTTTCTATCTCATATAGTTAATAAAATATGCCTACTGATAAACAACTATGGAGGCCGATTACTCAAAAATGAATTACTTCGTAAAAAAGTCATGAATAAAACCTTGCCTTTATTTAAAAATACCTATACCCTACACGATGGGATAGAGTTAAAAATAGTTTTCATCTCCAATTCACAGGTATAGAGAGCAAAAAAAAATATAAAAAAAATACAAAAATAATTATTTTTATGATACCAAAAAGGAAATCTAAACACAATCTATAACTACACCAAATTCCGTCCATTAATATTCATAATTACAGAAGTTAGAAAGGGCGGACAGACAGACAGATCGACAGACAGACGGACGGACAGAATGAAACTATAAGGGTTCCTTGTTACTTACTTACAACTTTAGTCTAAAAAAGCATGTTTGCAGGGAATCATCAGTGCAAATGTTGTGTTAAGATTGTCGAATAATGCTTAAGCCGTGTTGACATTAACCAATTGAAGTAAACCATTTTGTCAAACTTAGCGCGAATAGACCAAGAATGGAACTACTTGCTCCGGAATCCGGCGGGCCCGGGAAAATTCAGGCAACTCATTGTATTAGCGCATAGTTCTATTTTCAGTGCTCTGAACTTTTCCGGACCGGCCGGATTTCGGATCATATAGTCCCAGCCTAAAGGTAATTTAAAGGATACATTTTATTCCCTCTTTGTCGAATCCTGCCAATTTAGAAACAGAGACAAATATTAAATTTGACATACTTCGCTGTCCAATACTCATCGGCCGTTGTATATAATATAATATCTACAGTTAGCAGTGCATAACTTTAGCACAGTGTTAATTACTCATTTCAATAAGGTCCATTAATTGCAGCAAGTATTTAGGTCTGGCGGGTCGGTCGGGATATATTAGTACGATTTTCAGTATGATCTATCAAATATTAGTTGCATAATTATTTAAACATATTGTATTAATACGTGAAGGAAACTTTTCAGTTAGTCTTCACTTTTTATTTGGTCTAAGGTTCAGGCACTACTGTGAATTTCATTTCAAGTAGTTTTTTTTTTTAGCACACGAGTATGTAAATTATTATCATTTGTATTAACGATTATTGAACTGACGGATTATTCGGTGATCAAAATTTCAGTTGAAAATCTAGGGGTTGAACACGGGTCACGGAATAAACCGAACTTAATGATAGGTACCAATAGTACCATGACGACCTCTGTAGCTCAGTGGCTAGCGCGCCGGCGCTTAAGCCGGAGGTCGCGGGTTCGAATCCCGCCGAAGGGACAAAAAGTTTTACCGTGGTCCTGGGTCTTGGATGTTTATTAAATATATGTATAATATAATAAAATAATCTTAAATATGTGTATAGTATAAAAGTATTAAATATATTTTCGGATTCTTCGAGTTCTTCGGATACTTAGTACAGGATTTGTACCAGACTTAGTACCAGATTGACGTGGTGTGGAAGCGTCCATAGTAAAAACATCACATGATTAAATAATAATATTATTTAATCATGTGATGTTTTTACTCCACTACGGCGAAGCCAAAAGGAAGGGTATGTATGTATGTTTGTTCCACCGTAGCGCCTAAGCTACCTACTCATCCGATTTTAATAAATTATGTGTCAATATATTCGTAAAAATAGCCCGGGTAACATAGGCTATATAATTTATGTAGTCGGGTTATAGATTTAAAAAAAAAAAGAAAGTTTTTCTCATTATCCATATCGGACTTTCCTACTTGTTGAAAACTGATACATTACTGAGTAGCGAATGAAAACAACAGGCGGCCTATTTAAGTCGTGGAAATTTTAGCTTTCATTAACCCCGGCTTCCGTATTTGTTGAACATAATATGACATATGGGCGTGTGTGGGAGAGGATTAGTACCGCGTGTTGACTGATGTCTCTGTTGACGGCTTTCCGACATATTAATTACTAGCCAAATATCTCAAAACTAAAGGTAGGCTATGACGTATATTTGACAGAAAAAATCTTCACACAACAAAAAGTTAGAGTTTTGCCGGGGAGTGCAATGGGTGACGTTGTGGATTTTGTATATTTTCATAAATTTGTGTTATTTCGGTTCTTAATGTGTAATATTGGTAGAATATTCTCCATTAAATATTCGTTAACGTGCACAAGTGTGGGCAAGTGGTACAACTTCTAAAAACGTGCTATTTTGTGTTTCCCGCCAAAAGTCCCTAGTTACATTCAGTAAAGCTTCTACCACTTTACTGAACCGACTGACATGACTGAGTGACTGTACTGACTATTTATTTGGACTTTGACTAGACTTTAGACTTGACGATATAGGAATACGGTGTTGAAAATTGAAAAACGAAAGTTCTATTTCCCGCCTTTGTAACTTCACACTGGCAAATGGTTACAAGCCGATGCCATATATAAATAAATAAAAAAAAGTTACGCCAAAACTAGTATATATATATATATACTAGTTATATAGATACATAATACCTATCGAACAAAAAAAAAAAGTTTTTTTATAAGGGTGCTTGAAATATTTACCTATTTACTTTTATAGAGAACATATTGTTATATATAACTGAATATTCAGTGAATATTTCAAGCGTCAACCTGTTGCCGTTACTAATTTCGAGCAGAATAGACTAGTGACAGTCAGATGGACATACATCGAAGTCTTAGTAATCTGGTCCCGTTTTTACGCTTTGGGCACGGAACCCGAAAAACTGTTTATTTCATTTTGTTTACCTGTTTGTGTTACCTGATAAGGGTCTATTTAATAGCTCATCTACCCTTTAATTAAGCCCAAAAATAACTTCAACTTTAATCAAATATAATTGTCCCCAAAACGTCGTTTTGGCGAATTAACCCAAATTGGTCCGGGAAATTCTCCAGTAATCTATTTTAACAAAGCAATTACCGGAGAAAACAACTGAGCCCCTGATAAACATCTTAATTGCGTTCGTGTCCATAGACTAGGTATGTATTTGATGGAATTCTGTAGACATAATATGGATAAAAGCCATTACTTAGATGCTATGCAGCCATATATATTAAACTAGCTCTTGCCCGCGGCTCCGCCCGCGTAAATACAGTATCCCAAAGCAACACTGGACTTTTTCGGGATAAAAAATAGCCTATGTTTTAATCCAGAGCCTAATATACTACCATACCAAATTTCATCAAAATCCGTTCAGTAGTTTTTACGTGAAAGAGTAACAAACATCCATCCATCCATCCTCACAAACTTTCACATTTATAATAGTATAGTAGATACTATTATAAATGTGAAAGTTTGTGGGGATGAATGAATGGATGTTTTAAAAAAATTGGGATGGACGCAAAAGTAGATTGCGGGCACCAGCTAGTACGTAAATAAAATTCTAAGGAGAATGCGTGGATCCCAACTTCCTCCAGATTTGTTCAAAAACATTGAATCAGTCACAAAATATCTCGTTCAAAACTTAATTCTTGTAACAAATTTTTTATACAAGTAATTAGGGTAACGGCACTAGTAATCAGCCTTTTAGTGGTTATAAAAAATATAATCGCTTGTATTTTTTCACTAATAAGGGTATTTTAGGTAATATAATAATATGTTTAATAAATCAATTATGTCCTAAAGTTTCTTATAAAATCAACATTGATTAAATTCTCCTTTTACAAAGAAAATAAAAGCTATTACAAAAAAGAATTACACTTTTTCCCAGTGCTCGGCCTTAAAAATCTAAAACTCAGCTGTGTCACGGCCCAGTACTCAGCCTCTTAATTAATGGCAATGTAATAATTCTGAAATAAATATAATTACTCTAATTAAATATTTACTTAGAACTTAATCAACTGGACTGTAAAACATCAAAACTAGACCGACTATTAAACATTGTCACATGGCTGTCTACTGAAGTATACTAGACGGCCACTTGCAATTTCACATCATTTGAGGCGGCCGACTACTGGTAAAAATAAAAATATGGATATAATCCAGTACTCGACCAGGCTGAACACTGGCTAATTGATGAAAAAAGTATTTCCAGTAGTCAGCCATTTCAAATCACACTTCAGTTTTGTATTAAATTATAATCATTTTAGCTATACTAAATGAGAAAGAATGAAAATGGTCTAGATATTAAAGCAAATATTTTGATATGATAACTAAAATAACTGCAAAATAAACACACCGGCATATTTAGCGAAACAAAAAAAAAAGGTCCATAATTAAAAAAATATGGTTTTATTTTAAAATCTACTTACTACACTTCTTTTGTTATTTAAAGTTTCATTTGTTTTACTTAAAATGAGATCACATTACATACACATTAAGAACAGATTTTGCGAGTAAAGGCTATTTGTGAAAAATGGTACATTTTTGAACTTTTCATGTAACCGGGAAAAGGGAAAATTAATATTAAAATAACAATTAATTAAATTAGGAAAATGGTGATTAATATCGCGTATTTCCTCCACGTGCTCATATTAAAGTTTCTACCCGTCTAGGCATACTGAGAATGATGTTATCGATGGTCTCCTGGGATAGTCGCCGCTATTCCTCAACTACGGCGATTCGCAGTTCACCCACGTTGGCAGGAGCTGGAATTCTGGACTTAACTTTTCTTTTCAGCAAGTCCCAAACGTGCTCTATTGGGTTCATATCCGGTGATCTCGCCGGCCACTCCATAACAGTGATATCATTAAGATAAGCTTGAGTTACCCGAGCGGTATGCGGCCGAGCATTATCCTGCATAAAAACAAAATCGTCACCGATATATGGGGCAAACGGTACGACATTTTCTTCTAAAACTTCTTTGATATAGCGGTCTGCAGTAAGACTCCCTCTGTCAATTACTACCAAGTCTGTGCGAGCTCCCAAACAAATGCGCGCTCAAACCATTATTGATCCACCACCGTATGCAACTGTAGTTTCAAAATTTGTCTGAATGTATCGTTCTCCTTTGCGTCTGCATATTCTTTGCCTGCCGTCAATTTGATTTCAGAGAATTCTGCACTCATCACTAAACAATACCTTACTCCATTGGTCCGCGTTCCAAAGTCGATGTTCCTGAGCAAAAGTTAACCTGTTTCTACGATGATTTACCTCGAGCCTTGGAGCCTTGGCGGGCACAAATGAACCAAAACCAGCTTCTTCGAACCTTCTTCGTACCGTACGCTCATTTACGGTTACACCCCGCACTGCTTCTAACTCATGTCGGGCTTGGACGGCCGTCAAACGGGGGCCCCTACGTACACAAAGCCGAATGAAACGATTATCCCTACTCGAAGTGCGTCTTTTTCTGCCTTGTCCTGCTCTTCTCACATAAGTACCGGTCTCCCTGAACCGTTGGATACTGCGATAGATCGTTGAAACTGGTCGACGAAGATCTCTGGATAACACTCTGTAGGTTTGACCATTTCTTCGCATTTCGAGTGCCCTGGCAATCTCCGTTGGGGCTAAGTCAGGCATAATTCAGTCCTCAACTCCAAAAAGATACGCGATTAAAAAAAAACTAACAAAAAACAGTATTTCAATGAAATTTTAAATCAAACTCAGAAGGAAGAAATACTCGAAGTTCGCTCCAGATAAGGTGTATTTGAATAAAATTAAAACAATTACATAAAATGTGATGTTCAGGTGTTTTCTTAATTTGAAAATATTTCTTTTTAAATTAAATGAGGTATAAACCAGCCAGCAACCTTATATGATCGAAGGGTTATGATACTGATATCAAACCTTTATGTTCCGCTAAATATGCCGGTGTTTGTATTTACCTTTTTCGCAAGCACTGTAAGAAAAAAATGACCGCCATCACTTTTTCACACTTGTTGGTCGAGCACGTCGTACTAGACGCGAATTGTTGTTTATGTAAGTTCAACACACACACAAGCAAAAGTGTTGTTGGCCAATAATAGATCGAGGAACCGAATTAACTTCATGTATAATAGGTCGTATATAACGTATATATAGGTCAAGATGTAGAAGACCGTTATTTATTAGACTTAAAATGCAGAAACGGCTGACTACTGGTGCGGGGATGATTACTGGTGCCGGTACCCTATATATTATTGTACTTGATATTCCCCGCGACTTCGTACGCGCAAAATAATATAATTTAAATTTCATCATAATCGGTCCAGTAGTTTCGGAGCCTATTAAAGGCAAACAAACAAACAAACTTGTCATCTCTATACCAGGGCTGTCCAAGCTATACACCTCGCGGGCTAATTAAATTTCATACAAAAGCTGGAGGGCCAGAAAAATATTTTCAGTTGTCAAGTAAATAAAATACAGGGTAATTTTGTCTTTCTATGTTTATTGATTTTTCCTTAATTTATCTTTAACAATAGTATCGATATCCACGTCAACATTCGTTGTTGCCAGGCGCATTGCATGAAGAAGCGATTTATCGTACAGTGAAGATCTATACTTGGATTTTATAAAATTCATTGTTGAATATGCACTTTCACATAAATAAGAGCTGCCCATCATCGATCCCATTTTCAAGCCAAAATTTTTTAGCTTGGGGAAACGGTCGCCATCTTAAAAAAATCCATTCCTGTCTCTTTTCTACCCTTGAAAAAGGGATCTGACTGAACGTCACATAATTCTAACTGGTATTCAGTCTTTACGCTTGTTATTTCAACTGTTAATGGATTCGTAAAAAGAGATAAATCGCTCTCTAATCCTTTGAAATCAGCAAAACGCCGCTCAAATTCAAATATTACCTCGTCGATATACTGAAGGTGGTCCGAAAAATTGCATCCTTCTATTTCGCTATAAAGTTCTTTGCAACATGGAAAAAAGGAAAAATCATTTTGTTCCAGTGATGTTTTGAATAATCCCAGTTTATTTTTGAACCCATTCACATATCCATACAAGTTGGCTATATTGTGTTCTTTGCCTTGTAATTTTAAATTTAATTCGTTCAAATGTTGTGTCATATCAGTTAAAAATGCAAGATCAACAAGAAATGCAGGATCTTGCATTTTAGTTTCCATATCAGTTGTATCAGATTTTATTTCATTTTTAAGAAATATGGGAATTTCTTTCCGTAAAGCGAAAAAGCGCTGCAAGCACTGACCAGCACTTAACCATCGGATTTCTGAGTGCAATAGCAGATCTCCGTATGTTGCGTCAATTTCAGTTCAAAAGTTACGAAATTTACGATGACTCAAAGCTTTGTTTCCGCCTCTAATAAGATTTGTTATTTTAACAGCTATTTTCATGGCATTCATTTGGCGCAAAGATTTTCCACATAAGGCTTCTTGATGTATGATGCAATGGATTAATGGGCAGTCAATGCCATTTTGTTTTAAAAGTCAAGTAAGTCCTGTAACGTTTCCAGTCATTGCTTTTGCTCCATCGGTCACAATACAAGAACATTTTTGAAACCCACCGTATTCCATACCAGTTTTATTAACAGCTTCAAAGATATCACTGCCTTTAGTTGAACCATGTAGTGGCACTAAATTTAACATTTCCTCCGTGATTGAAAAATCTTTCGAAATGCAGCGAATAAAAATTATTATTTAATCGATATCTGTCTGGTCGGTACTTTCATCCAAACATAATGAATAATATTCACATTGTACAATGTAATCACATAATTTTTTCGAAGCATATTCGCCCATATCATCTATTCGTCGCGCAACTGTTTGGTGAGATAACGCTACAGATTCAAATTTTTGCGCCAATTTCGACTGCATGAAGCGATGAGCCATGGCAATTGCGCATTGTTTTATAAAAACTCCATCGCTGAATGGTATTTAGCTTTGGCTAATTGCAAACAAACTTCATAAGAAGCAGCCAAACTTTGTTCATTGTCTGTATTTACTTTTGAAAAAAAACTTGTCTGTTGCATTAGTTTTTTCTTATGCTCAGCCACAACAATTTTCCTTGCTTCACCGACATGTCCTTTATATTTTTCTTCGTGTAAAGTAGTATAATGACGTTTAACATTGTATTCTTTACTCACAGATAAAACTTGCATACAAATCATACACTGAATTTTATTATTGTTGTTGCATATAAAATAGTCAAGTTCCCACCTCTCATTAAATACTCGATGTTCATCACTTAATTTTCGCTTCTTCGTAGACATAATGCAGTTAGTTAAGGTTTTTTTAAAAACTGCTGCTAATTACTTATTATAATGTGTAAAATTCAAAGCGGTGTAAGTAAGAAGTTCCGATACGAACTAAGTGGAAGCACAAACTTAACTAATACGGTCAACAGCAAATCTTCACTCGACAAAAACAAAATACTTTCCGGGAATTCCCCCAATAATAGTAAAAGTAGCTTCACTTTTAAGTGATCATGCGAATGGAATGTTGCAAGACTGAAGATAAATAATTATACCAAGTATTGAGTATATGTTTTGACAACGAATAATATTATCCAAACTATTTGTGTCCAAAACTATTTTTAGATTAAAATGTGTGTCGCGGGCCGCATGAAAACAAGCCTTTGTTTGGACAGCCCTGATCTATACAATATAATAGTAAGTATATTATTTTGCGCGTACGAAGTCGTGAGGAACATCTAGTACAATAATCGACGGCGCGGCGTCTAAGTAAAAAAATTGTATCTGAAAAATGCTACTTTTCATGAGAGCGATTTGAAGTTTATTTTTCCCAAAACTTGGTCATTAATGGTTAGATATTTATAAAAATTTGCATAGACAGTATTGATAGAACAACAAATTAGTGCACCGTATCAAAAATACAAAATTTTAAATAGTTTTTCCATTTTTTACGTAGGCGCCGTCGTAATATATAATTACTTGTATAAAAAAATTGTTACAAGTATTATGTTTCCAACGAAATATTTTGTGATTGATTCAATGTTTTTCAAAAAATCTGGAGGAAGTTGGGATTAACACATTCTCCTTAGAATTTTATTTAGGTACTAGCTGGTGCGCGCAATCTTCTTTTGCGTGGATCCCAATTTTTTTAAACGGGTCATAATTTTATATATTGTATAAAAATAATCTCATTCGCGGCCAAAAATCGGTCCCCTGCGTAGGCGAGCTTCAATCTCTTGATAAGATCCACCGTATGTCGGTGACGGATTGTGTCTATTGATTTATACTTAGCAATATGGCCACGCCTCGGAAGTTTCCAGAAATAATCTCATTTGTCAAACGCAAACTAGATGTGACAAGGTTTTAACACGGGTTGACCTTTCCACCGATTTTAGGCGCCCTTTACCCTAAATAATATTCATTAAATAGACGATAGAAACCGTACCCACTTTATGGCCTAGTAGGTAAACTGTTTGACTCGAAAAGATGCAAGTTCGATCCCAGGTGTTGACTGTTGGCGTATGCCAAATGCCAATGTATTTTTCAGTATTCGGGCGCTCACAGAACAGACAGTGAAGATCATCTTAAAAAAATTTGCGTGTCTGAAAAGGCCTCCGAAAGCCCCCTTTAAATCCTTAGAACGCAATGAATCCCTAGGCGACGAACGCTCGTCATTAGAAGGTAAGAGAAAAACCGGCCAAGTGCGAGTCGGACTTGCGCACGAAGAGTTCCGTACCATTATCTATACAACTACATAATATCAACAGAAAACGCCTCTTTCTGAATATTATCATCATCAATCCCCCGCCCCTCCGCACCACGCCAGCCAGCTTCCCATATTGGTGACCTTCGACAGAACACGCCTCCATCTGGTCAATTCTGCTAAATAAAACCTGCAATAATACAATTACAATCAAGTCCCGATACGCTAAAACTGCCAAACCGCTATTCTCGTAAACGTTAAACTAGTGTCAAAATGCGTCCTGATTGGTCCAAACGTCACAAAATCAGTTTATGATAACAAGTCGCTTCATTTATAATACATTTATCAGTAAAATGAAAGTCTACTTTGAATACGAGAATTGAGGTTCAGATAAACTTGCATCTGAACCTCAGTTGTCGTCGTTAACTTACACTTTCATTTTACTTTTCAAATATTTACATATCAAAGAATAATTATATTATTTTATTGAATTATAAACGTATCGTCGTGACAGCATAAACTGTTTTTTGGAGTTTGGAGAAATCAAAACGGTTTGACGTTTATGAGAACACCATTTTTGCAGTTTTAAAGTATAGGGACTGGATCTTTACTGTATTATTGCAGGATTTTGAACAGAATATTTAAGAACGTACACATTTAGGTACCGTTGTTCAGTTACGACTTATGCCTAATTTTTTGCCTCAAATCCGTTGAGTGTAATTGTAGTTTAAGCCGCAATCAAGGCGTTAGCTGTCTTTACTCAATTCCTTTCGTTATCCTATCTGGCGCCCGCCCACTGTTTCCTGAAATAACAATTTAATCGACTAGTCTCCTACATGTTTTACGTATTTTAGATTCTCCCTCATATTTATTAGAACTAAGTAGTAAGTACCTTAGTTTCAAAGGAAAGCGTAGTAACTATATTTATTATTTTTGAAAACTATATCCACGTAAATTATATGTATAGCATAATATGTTATCCGGGCTTTTATTGCCAATCTATTGACCGAATTTATTGAAATGGGATCAGTAGCTTATGCGCTACGGTTGAACAAACATACATACTTTAGACTGCCAAAATCATTACCCTTCCTTCGCCGTAGTTGGGTATAAATATTTGAGGCATAATCTCTCAGCTTACACTCAATAGTGCCACCCAGCTATTGCCACCAGTCATCAAGGACGAAAACAATAACCATTGTAAGAAATTAATCATGAAAAGAAAAGAAAGAATACTGTAAAAAGTCAGATGTAAGACCATTAAAAAAGAAACAGAAAAAGAATTAAAAAGAGCAAAGAGATTTAAAAAAAATAACAAGCCCTGACACTGTTAGGGCTGGATGGAAAAAAAAAGGAGCAGCTTGGCACTTGAAGCTTAGTGAAAAATGATTTTTAAGGGAATCAAAAATATAAATAGAATAGGACGTTTCGTACACTCTTTGCGCTCTAGTTCAAACCCGACTTAAGGCTACGTTCTCGTGGGAACGTGGCCTTAAAGTCGTTTTTAATGGTCGCGACCGAAAAAGCAGCACTGTAAATAGAACTGTGCGCTAATGCGATAGAGCTGCAAATCCTGTAGAGATGTCAAATCTGACATTTGACATTTCGATTTTCAGATTTAATGTATCAGCACAGACACAGATAACTAAATAGTTACACTGAAAGCATAGATTTTTATTTACAATGCAATTATTTCTGTCGCGACCACAAAAAATCTCTCGCGGATACTAGGGCTTTGGGTCTGTTTCACAATCTAGGTACTGATAAGTGTAAAGAGTGCTTATTTGCATGTTTTGTCTCTGTCGCTCGATACAAAGTAAACAGCGACAAAACTTCCGAATAAGTTATTCGAAACTTAAGAGAAGAGAAGATTGTGAAACAGGTCCTAATTATACATTAAGATTTCTAGAAAGAAGGAACATTTTGTAAGGTAATATTTTTACTTTTGCCCAACTTTTAATGTTTGCGTGTTAAAGTTTTTCGTAGTCAATATTCTCTAACTCTCATTTTCAGCTAACGTTTATTTGTGACTAAAATCATACGAGTTTATTGTTTGCAAAACTTTTCACACTATAAAAGTCATATTCTTATTGTAAATATATTGTATTTACAATACTGTTTACCTGTACAATATTTACACGTGTATAGTGAACTAATTTGCGTGACGCAGAAGGCATGTGACTGTTTTACAGTACCTCGTATGTTTTATGTCTATTTGCATTCTTACCCGCAACCGTAATAATAATACATGTACTTAAACGTAGTTTATCATACGAATCGAGTGCCCAATAAACAAAATTCAAAGTTTTAAGTAGCCCCCGAATTGTCAAGCAGTGAGCGAGCGAAAATAGCATTTTATAGGAAACAGCCGATTTTTTTTTGCAAGTAGGAAAGTTGATCCCATAGTAAAAGTTGCATAAATTCACTCCTGGTAGTTTGGACACTGACTGGAAACACACTCTGTATAGGTAAAAACACTTAACAGAAAATGATTCTTTTTAATAGTTAAAAAGTTTAAAGCTTCATTTTACTCCGAAAGTAACAAATTAAGTTTTTCATAAAACTAGTTACATTGCCGAATTATATCAAAAAATAAAATAACTTTATTCTCGAATTTGAAAAAGATTCATCTATTCACCACTAGATGGATATTTTAGGACTCTGTGGCCAGATAAACTAAGATATCTAGAGTTTATTTAAAATCTTCAAAAACCGAGCATTTTTCGCGTTAACTGACATAGGTACATGTGCGTTTAGCTTTAGCGTTTTGTTTAGTTGCATTCCCTTTATTATGCTATGGTATGGTATGGTCATGATATAAAACTTTGTTATATATCATAAAAATTCATTGCGCAACTTTGGCGTTATTAATTACAACTATATCTTTTAAATTAAAAAACTTAAAATTTCGCTTTATGACAAGACGTGTAAATTACATTTTTTATAATATTATTACAATTTACAGTACAAACGCCATCTAGCGGAAAAGCCATAAATTACTACAATGTCGACTTGTCATTGTTTCCATAAAGACGACCTTCATATGAGTTACCAAGGAGTTCTAAGAGATGTCGCTTTACACGTAATTAATTAATAACAAAAATAATACATACATTAAAATAAAAATATCTATGGACACTTCACACCACGTCAATCTGGTCCCGTGGTAAGTTCTCGAAGAACTTGTGTTACGGGTACCAGACAATGTAAATATATTTAATTCACATCCATGACCCAGGAAAACAGAAAAACTCTTTGTTCCTTCGGCGGGATTCGAACCCGCGACCCTCGGCTTGAGGATCATCACGCTCAAACACTGAGCCACAGAGGCCGTCCATACTTACTTGATTCCATTGAAATTGCTAGAAATTGAAAACTTGTTCCTTTCTTAAACTCACTTATGTATATAAGGTCCGGTAAAAACTATTACGCATATTTTGGCCATAATATGATATACTGCTTATTTGGAGACGTTTAGGCAGAAAAATAATTGTCATACTCGAAAAAAATCTTCCTTTATATGGGCGAGTTTGTGATGAGCGGAGAGTCACACATACATGAGATGATTTTTTAAATTGAGTACCTATGACAATATTTTTTTGCCTAAACGTCTTTATAATAAGCAACAGATCATACCAAAATAATAGGTCTTTACCTATGAAATTGCCGTTCTGCAGTACTGGCCATTTCAAATCAAAATAATATTTGTTTAGCTAAGAATTCTAATTTCAAATTAATTTTATTTCAAAAACATGGAATTCTTTTTCCAAAAGTAGTCATTTGTTTATTGATTAGTGTTACATTTTTATCGCATTTCAATGTTTTTCGTCATCATGGATACGTTAAAAATTCGAGTAATTATGGAATATGAGTACCGTCGTGGCAGCAACGCGGCACAAGCGGCACGCAACATCAACGACGTTTACGGAGCTAACTAACACTACAAACCAACGCACCTCCTGTTATTGGTTTGCTCGCTTCCGTTCTGGAAACTTCGACCTGAAAAATGAACCTCGCGGTCGTCCGAAGACTTTGGTCGACAATGACCAATTAATGGCGATTGTGGAAGCTGATGATACACAATCTACGGCTAAATTAGCAGCAGCTAACGTTAGCGTCGTTCGTTCGACGTTAGCGTCAAAACAATATTGGTCGATTTGCGTCAAATTTGCAAGGTAAAAAAGCTTGCAAAAACAAATGGGTGCCCCACGAACTCAATGATCGCCAGCGCGAAGTACGCGTCGAGACGTGTCTTGCACTGCTCAACAGACACACAAATGAAGGAATTTTGAACCGCAATTCTGTTTGATAACCGCAAGCGCTCAGCAAGTTGGTTGGATCCTGTTTCAGCACCTAAACAATGCCCTAAACGAAAACGTACCCCTAAAAAAGTGATGGTCACTGTTTGGTGGTCTAACGCCGGTGTGATTCCTCACAGCTTCTTACCAAACGGGGTGAGCATTCCTGCAGATGTGTACTGTGAAGAACTGAAAACAATGATGGAGAAGCTGGCACATCTCCAACCAGCATTAGTCAATCGCTCGTCTCCGCTGCTCCTGCACGACAACGCGCGACCTCATACTACACACAGCAGACGGTCTCCAAATTGCAAGAACTGGGGTTGGAAGCTCTCCGTCATCCGCCCTACTCACCAGACCTTGCGCCTACAGACTACTACTTTTTCCAGAATTTGGATAACTTATTGGCGGGAAAAAAATTCAATACCCGAGAGGCAGTACAAAATGCCTTTGAAGAATTTGTTGCCTCCCGTCCAGCAGATTTCTTTAAGAAGGGCATCAATAAACTGCCACTGCGTTGGCAAAGATGCATTGATTGCATGGGTGATTACTTCGATTAATACAAATAAAAAATACATAAAAAAATTCGTTTAAATTTTTTCATACAAAACGCCAATTTCATAGGTAAAGATACGTAATTGATTTTACCAAACCGTATATATTCAAGGATTGGTTTCCTTGTTCTTATTTATCTGGCATAGGCCAAAAGAAGTTGCCAGCGCCTTTACTTTTATTCATTTTTGTCATCAAATGGCTTAACTGGTACGGCAATTATTATTTCTTATTTCTTTTTAGAAAATAGAATTTACTTTTTTTTCAGGGGACGGCTCCAAGCTGGCCTCGTCGGGGCCGGGCAGCCCGGCGCCGCCGGTGCAGTGGCGCGTGCGCAGAAAGCCAGGTATAACTAGCTATGGGAGCAAGGATTACAAAATGCATATAATGTGCTTTCTTTCTTCAGGTGCAGGTCTTTCGCTGGAGCATAGTGAATATTGTCTTAGTTGTGACTTGTGAGCGTGGTGTTAAATATTGCCTATCGACTCTGACACTGGAAATCTATTAAAGTATTGCCGTTAATGAAGTATGGCTCTTAACGTGATACCTATACAGGATGTTTTAGGCTACAATATTAAATTAGTAGTGACAGTATGCACTATGCTTTACTAAAAATTTAATAACATTTTCTAAAAAAGACTCACTACGCATGGACACCTTCACGCTGTCTTACAACGCGCCGGCTTTGAAGGTCACATGGTATTGGCCGTGCGTTATGAATATAATAATCTAATAATAACATAATCTAATCCTAGTATTTAATAGGATAACCTGTTCCAATATTAAGGTCACATGCTATGTGTTACATAAATAATGATCTAAAGGGATAATCTGTCACGATTTTTAGGTACAAAGTTACAAACCTATGTACATATTTTTGGAACGAGAACCTAATGCTATTACGCTACTTGAATACCAATCCCTGTATAAAAAATAATGCCTAAATCTTTTTCCTAATGACAAAACTTTTTAATTGACAATACCAATTATTATTCATGTAACACTAAGGGAGCGTTCAAGTATTACGTAACACAATTTTTTAAGAATTTAGACACCACCGCCAAGTTTTTTACCTAAAAGTCATAATTATGTTGCGAAAAGTACTGGAAAGTCGCTTGAATTCCTCTGTTATTGTTTATAGTAACTGCGTTTATCGTCGTATCAATCGTTTCAAGAAAAAACAGACGATAGCCCCCTTTCACCTGTACATTTTTATGTTACGTAACGTGTTGTTTGAATCCCCCCATGCCCCCCTCGTAACGCATCGTAACGTTTAACACGACCCCCCACCAAATAGCGTTACGTAATAGTTGAACGCTCCCTAATACTCATAATTTATATTTAACTGCTTTACATAAACTCTCGTACATTTTACAGCCTTTCACGGACAAATAGGTAATACAAATGTTTTAGATTTGAGCAGAACAAACATTTCATGAAACCATTTTGCTGAAAGTGCTGAGCGGGATTTTCCCGAAGTAACGAAATATGTTTATTTTATTCAAACCGAATAGTTTGGAAACTTAAGTATAGATTTTACTACTTGAACCGCTATTGAAAGGCCATTGAACGTATTGGAGTTTTCTTTTGTGGTTACGACTATGAATAACTTGATTTATGTTGCTTTTATATTCATTATTTTCTATATCAACAAATAATATTATGGATTTTTTTAAAGTTTAAACGTTTAAACGTTTTACGAACTAAGGGTTTTTTCAAATTACCATGTCAAAATATATTGCAAAATAATGTTCCTCAAGAGTATTTACCAAGCACTATCAGCATGGATACAAGTTTCTCTACCCCTTATAGGTTGGAAAATGCCAGCCTGCATTTTCCAACCATCGGTTTGTACACCACTTTGGAAGTCGGTAATTTATACTCAAGAATGGTTTTTAGAGGCTTTGGACCAATCAAGACGCGTTTGACGTTGGTTTGACGTTTATGAGAATACCATTTTGCAGTTTTAACATATCGGGACTGGATTGCAACTGTATTATTTCAGGATTTAATTAGCAGAATCGACCTTCTATTCAAGGATATCCCACACTTAAGGGGTTCAATGAGAAAAAAAATCATACCCACTTCACATGTATGGGGAGAGCCACCTCTAAAATATACAGTTATTATTATTATTTGACACCAAAAATAATAGCTATACGCAGTCTTTCACTATGCTAATATCATGTATGGTATATTCGGAATGAAAATATAATACTAAGGAATCCAAAAAACTAAAAAAAAAATTTTCTTCCCAGTTCAATATTTAAAACAATATTTAGTATCTCAGTGCTGTTTTACATCTAGGTAAGATATTTAACAAATAACATGTAACTTGAACTATATACTGGTCTCTTAAGCTCAGACTTCAGTAATCCTCACTTCATCCTAATACTATTATAAATGTGAAAGTTTATGAGGATGGATGGATGGATAGATGTATAGATGGATAGGTGACTCCTTCACACAAAAACTACTGAACGGATTTTGATGAAATTTGGTCTGGATTTAAAAACATGGCTACTTTTTATCCCGAAAAAGTATAGTATTCCCGTGCGATACCCGATACTATATTTACACGGGCGGAGCCGCGGGAAAAAGCCAGTACAATATTACAACGATATAGCGTTTACTTTGAAACAAGTGTAGCTATTTAGGTGTAGTAATAATTTTTATATATTTTTTATACCTACTTAAACCAAGTATAACATAACTATTTGCGTAAACATTTACTTTCATATTAATCCAACACCTTTAAAATGAATACCTCGCGTGTATGCACTTGTAAACAATAATAAACGAAAAAATAACTCATATCGTTGTGGTATATCGCGTGGGGACGATCGCAAAATTCACGCAGACGGGCGACATCGAATCGCCGATCGCGACCGTTCGCTTCACAATAGTGTTGTTATTTCACAAATTTTGTTATTTTAGTTGCCTTTACTGTCTACCCCGTGCTTTATAACCGACTTCCAATAAACGAAAGTTAAAAACTATTACGCGACCACGCAAATTATATATGTATAGCCTAACCCGAGCTATTATTACGATTCTCATGACACCTCATTCGTTAAAATCGGATAAGTAGCTTAGGCTCTACGGTGGAAACATACATACAAACACAGCCGCCAAAATCCTTTTGGCCGTAGTCGGATTAAAAAGAGGATTTTGGCGGCTGTGTTTGTATGTATGTTTCCACCGTAGAGCCTAAGCTACTAATCCGATTTTAATCCTAATTAAATAAATAAATTAATTAATAAATAAAATAATCAAAATCCTTTTGGCCGTAGTCGGATTAAAAAAGAGGTAGGTACTCAATTCGTCTGTATGTTTTATTTTATACTGCCTGGTCGCAGGTGGAGCTGAATCTTAAAAATGCATGTTAAAAATACTTTCATAATGTCCTTCTGCAATCATTGACCAAAATAAAAGAGTGCTATTTAAAATTAAAAATGGAAAAAAATATCCAACCGGTTTTACTTCGGTGGGAGGCATCACGTAGGGACAATCCGTGGGTTTCGTGGTGGCAAAAATATGGAAAATTGTTATTTTAAAAAATATATATCACATAATTTCTTTTACCATGACTTTTACATTAGTTCATAGGATTTCTATGGCAGCGTCCGACGATTGACGGAACACGCCCGAAAGACATTATAAGCCATTATTTATTTAATCTGATATAAGCACGTACAAATTTCAATATTATACCTTCCTCCCTACCTTCTCAATGTTCCTTGACGATTACCGTATTTCTATCCCAATGTATAGATAGAACTCTAGATGTACTGTCTGTGCACATCTGTGTAGCTAACAACACTAGCTAACAAGCACACGGCGTATTTTAAACGCGCAGGTGACGCGCGTATATGCGTTTTAAACGAGATTCGACTGAATTTCTTTAAGCACCAATCAGAAATCTACGGCGCCTTATTAGCGCTCGTTTTAGAGACTGCGCGTCTCTAAAACGAGCACAACAACTCTCAAAACGAGCGTCCTTTGCGCGTGCTATCGTACGAACGTTAGCCAAAGGCTGTGAGGCTGTGGCCAGTCAGCGCCTCACAAACATGGTCGCGTGACATTCGGCCGTGCGACCAATTATTTTCGTTGTTTGTGTTGTCGATTAAGCCGTCAGGAGCTCGCAAATATTACTAATTGCTTTTGACTTGTTTGTCTTGTGTGGGTGGTAATTGCTAACGGAAAATATCAACGAATTCTGTTTACGAGACTTGATGACTTTTTAAATATAGAATAAAAAAATACACTTGAAACGTCGCAGAGCCAGCTTCGAATGGGCCAGCTCCAATGATATTTTATAATACAGGAGGCCAGCTCCAGCAGAAAAAAAAGCGACCCCACAGAAAACTACAGACTATATACACGATATACACGTTTTCTGGCCTATTCTATAAAAAACTGGCCAAGTGCGAATCGCAGTCGTGCACATTGGGTTCCGTACATAACGGGTATAACTTCACGTTTGTTGTATGTTCCACTTAAATTTTTTTTTTGTTCTTACTAATTGTTGTAACAGTGGCAACAGAAATACTACCATGAAAATTTAAACACTCTAGCTATCATCGTTCATGAGACCCTTGTGACAGACAGACGGACGGACGGACAGAGAGACAACGAAGTGTCAGTAATAGGGTCCTGTTTATCCCCTTTGGGCACGGAATCCTAAAAATAGTAGTCAGTGTGCGAACTGATGCCAAAATGTCAAATCGCCGGAGCAAGAATTTGTAAGAATGCTCCTTTTTAGGGTTACGCAATAACTAAGGAACCCTTATAGTTTCGCTCTGTCCGTCCGTCCGTCTGTCTGTCTGTCTGTCCGCGCTTCTAGATTCGGTTATTATGAATATAAATTGATGAAATTTGGCGTAGTTATAGATTGTGTATAAATTTCGGTTTTAGCATCATAACATAATAATAATTTTATATTTTAGGGGTGGCCCCATACATGTGAAGTGGGGATGAAAAATGGTTTTTCATCCTACCCCATCATGTGGGGTATCTTTGAATAGGTCTTTTAAAATAAATGCAAGGTTTCATACATGTTTTTTTACAAAGTCAACCATTTTCGAGTAATCGGCCTCCAAAGTGGTTTATAAGTTGGTCCCCCCCCCCCTGGTATTTCTAAAGTATGAGACTTGGGCCCGTATTAATAAACCGTTCTCAAACTCGTTCTCAAGACCTTTCTTGGCTGAGACGGTCTCAAGTAACGTTTAGCTTCTTAAGATGGTCTTTAATCCATAGTATGATCTCAAGACCGTATCAGTTGATAACGTTATTGAGATCACTTACTCAACTTTTAAACGTCATCTACACGACAAAGAACGAATAAAATAACGTTTTGTTTACACTTCTACAAAGAACGGGTTTATTGATTATACATTCCTTCAATATTTCTTTTTAAAAATGTAATATAAATACCAAAAAAAATCTGTATTTTTTATATTAAAAAAAACTGATTTTCATTCATTTTCGCGTAGATATTAATATTTATTATTGTCTAGCATATTAATATTATCCATATTTTTTAACAACTACGTAAAACGGAATGCGGATCATTGCCATTCGAAAAAGTTCTTCTTCTTCTTATTCTTTAAAGTGGCTCCTTAGTGATTCGTCAATGTGTTGTGTTGACGAAAACTGCCTTATGAGTGGGTTTTATGAATAAACAAGGGCACGGTGTACTGGGTGAAGTCTGTTGAATAATCTAAAACCTAGAACAAACACAAACATTTAGGGTCAGTACCACAGTTTTCTTTTGTTAATAGGTATGCACATAAAGTTTCAGTAAAAGGAGTATTTACAAAACACAGAACAGATTTAAGGTTGATAGGGCGAGGAATTGTAGAAGGGAGGGGATCATATACCTAATGAGGATTGTTTTTTGGGGAGCGAAAAAAAAAGTTCTGCTGTCAAGTGTCAAATCAAGTCACTTTTGTTTTGACTTTTATCTTTGGTATTGAGTGCTATTAATATAAATCAAATAGGTAATTCGTTTATTGTAAATAAATAAATAAAATCGAAAATATTTCTATAAATACTCGACACTGGCAGAATGGTGCAAAACCTTTGCAACCGCGATTGCCAAAAAAAAGAAGAAGAATAAGTATCAACAAGCGACTTTTTTTGTAACTTTATTTTGTGTTGATTAGGTAGTGTAAATTCTGAGTTTGTTTAATCATAAGTATTTAGATTTTAATTTACATAATTGTAACACAACCAAAAACACAACAATAATATTCTACTGTATCCCAAGCCGTACTCAAGTCAAGGTTTGACTGTACCCACGAAACCGCGTCTCAAGTAACAGTTTGACAGCAATGATAGCGTACTTGAGCTATGCTACGTTTATTAATAATTTCGCACTCACTTGCGACGCCGCACCTACAGCTGTACTTAAGTACGGTCTATTAATTAAAACAACATCATAAGTTCTTTCTTGAGAATTGTCTATAGAGATAAGAACGCTTTATTAATACGGGCCTTAGAAATGCAATTTTCCTTGCTAATAGATCATGCGAAAAACTTTTTAAGAACGAAATCGGTTAGTAACTTTTGAAGTAATTTGAAAAAAAACCTTTTACGAGAAGCTACGGAACCCTCCTTAGACATGTCCTGACATGCTCTTGGTTAGGTTATTTAAATTCCATTACTCATGTTTCAAACTTTAATATTAATTTTAATCTAAAAATATACGAATAAATTGAAAAAAATATATACGGTAAATTGTTAGTATAGGTAAGGCCTGTAACATAATGTTCAATCTCTGTTCCTAATATCCATATATGGATTTATGTAAATAACAAAAAATGTTTTTATCGATGGCCTAACAGTTTAATGTTATTAGAATAGTCAGAAGACGGTTCATGCCTAGATTGCGGCCAATATTACACTGGGAGTCCTACTATAAGGCGACTAAAATACCACTTTATATACCTCATCAAAATTCAACGAGCAACGACGCATAAAATACTTATAATAAAAATGGATTGCAGTTGCTTTGTTTCGCTAAAACTCGAGAACCGCTGCGCTGGACCGATTTGGCTAACTGGTATATAGAAATAATTGTGGAAGTTCAGGGAAGGGTTAAACATTGAGAAATATTAGGAAATATGCAAGGAAAGTAACAAAAACGAAGATTGAATTTTCCAACACTTACAGCCGAATACTGAAACGCTATTTAAAATGAAGAGCCGTTCTATTCACAGTACAGGCTGCTGCTGTCTCTGCTAACCGAAATGACACGGACAGCATGTGATTTGAGCGTCGCTTAATTTAGTTATCGTTCCAGTATTCGACCGTAACTGTTCCTACCAGTAAAACATTTTCCTCACTCGACTGCCAAATGTTTATAGGTGCGCTCAGTTTATTTGGATTGCAATAATCAGAATAGTGTGTGGGATAGATGGAAGCCCCAAAGGGAGATCTCCGACCGAGCGAGATGGTATGCTTGGTCAGGCCGAAGCCCTACTTATATGCAATTCAGATGTCGTATAGTGACGATCTTAGAAAACTTCGATATCACGATTCAGGATCATGGCGCTAATTATTGGTCCGCCACAGTTGTATTTTAGGTAAATCGACTGGCCCCAGAAGGTTGTAGGTGTAGGTTACATAGTAACTATTTAGTAATCTGTGGTGTAGGAAGTAATAAATGAAAAATACTCGTACATTAATATCTTCAACACCGCCCACTGACGTTGCCTCTGCTACTGCGGGTACAAGTAGGTACCTAATTTTAATGGACTTACCAAAATCTTATTTGTAGACTAGATGGTGCCCGCAACTTCGATTGCGTAGAACTAACGGAAACGGAAACCTATTTTTTTAAAAGGAACCCCAAAATAAAAGTAGCCTAAGTTACTCCTTATAACATAAACTATCTGCCAGTGAAAGTTCCGTGACAGTTTCTGAGATTAGATGGAACGAACCGACAGACAGACAGGCGACAGATACTAAAAAAAATAAAAAAATCGGTTGTCTGTAAAAAGTCGATTTACTGATGATAGTTGAACGTGACAACGTCATGTTTATAGTGCGCACGGAACTGATTGGCCGCGCCTTAGGTAGGCGTTGGTGTCGGTACCGTACTATCATTTGCATTGAGTGCAAAGCTGTTACTTTGAAATAACAAACAAACACTTCAATTTTATTTGTTTCTATAGATTTTGTAGAATGGAGCTACCTACTACGTCCATGTCTGCACTGTGTATCGAAAGCTATTTTGTTTCAAATGAATTAAAATGGCACCAGTAGCCCGCCATCGTTGTCTTGTAAATTCTGCAATGTCTGCAATCTTCCTCATCAATTGCCTTGGTGTCGTCTAATTCTGTGTACTAAGCTGGGACTATATGCTCCGGAATCCGGTGAAAAATCTAAGCATTGAAAATAGAACTCTGCACTAATACACGAGAGTTGAAAATGGAAGTTTCGAGTGTCGAGCTGTCATATATGACGTTGAAATTCGACTCGGCACTAGTGTGTTCGATTTTCACCTCTACTGTATTAATGGAGAGTTCTATTTTTAATGCTCTAAATTTACAACGGCGTTCCGGATTCCGGAGCATATAGTCCCAGCCTAAGTATTTAAACTGTGCCCGACATCAAGCTGGAAATGTCAAGCCGACACTTTAATCGGGAAAGGCATCTGGTACGCGCTGAAACATTTGGTCGCGCTCAAAGAATGTTTCCTTAGTTGTTCATGTTATTTTCTTTTCTTTTTAACAATTTCAAGTTTGATTAAAATACTTATTAATTACATCTAAATTCTAGACACGACGCGACAAGCTGATGACAGCTTTTTCATACATAATTTGTAACAGACTTGTTGTTCTCGTGTCTGTAAAAAGTGCATGTGAAAGCCGTCCGCGGCATCTTTTGAGTTGTTTGTTACATGACAATTGTTTGGCGAGACCGACATCGCGACCGGCCCGTCTGCACCGAGCCTTACAGAATATAGTCTCTAGACTCTGGATTATGTACTAGAATTTCAACGCACCTGGCACTCCACTAGTGTAAGATACGTCAGCTCGTTAAAGTACACCTTTACCGGAAAGTGGGAACTTACAAAAAATATTGGCTTTAAGATCCATTATAGCCTAAAGGTAGATATTTTATATAATCGGATAATTTCAGCGAATTTCAGGAAAACGCTGAGTCACGTGAATCGTCCTGCTGAAAATGTTCACTACCATTCTTCAGTCATTATTCACGGCTAGACTTCCGCTTGGACGCTTCCTTTCAAAAACATGGAGGCATTAAAAGTAAAAGCTATTTTAAAAAATGGAAACACAAACATGAGGCTACTATATTGCCCGAAATCCCCAAGGCCGGGGAAAATTCAGAGTAGTCAAATTAAAACTCTGCGCTAATGCAATACAGCTGAAAATGAACTGCAGATGAAATGAACACACGAGTGCCAAGTCAAATGTCAATGTCAAATCTGACAACTCGACACTCGACACTTCGATTTTTAAGTCTATTGTACTAGTGCAAAGTTCTTTTTACAGCGCTCTAAATTTTCTCGGGCCCTCCGGATTCCGGATCATATAGTCCCAGTCTAAGTATGTGGTAGCTGTGCGGTTAAGCTGGCCCGTTATTGCCAAAAGCATGATTTTCCTCTAGTTTTCATCAAACAATGAGCACATTCCTGTCTCCTGTCGAGAAACTCTTTCGGGATATACGTTATCTCGCTTCTTCCTGTGTATTGCCTAAAATAACCTAACCGAAAGCATTTTCGAGGAGGGTTCCGTAATTATAAATGCGCAATAGGTTTTTTTTTTTCAAATTACTTCAAAAGTTCTTATCCGATTTTGCTCAAAATATTTTTCCTAAATAGTAATTAGCAGAACATATCAGCGTGGAAAGTTTCAAGTATCTACTTTTTATAGTTTAGAAATGCCAGGGGGAGGACCAACTTGTATACCAGTTTAACATACGATTATTCGAAAATGGTTTAAATCAAAAAAAAAATCATAAAACCTCGCTTTAATTTATGAAGAAAACCTATTCGACCATAGGGGAAAAAATTATACCCACTTCACATATTATGTGCCACCCCTAAATTACGAAGTTATATTAATGATTTTATGATACCAAAAATAAACCCTATACAGCAGGCCTAGCATGCGCACCCTAGAAACACCGAAGAATCGACAAAATGACAGATTGAAGAAACATTTAATATCATTCGGAGCAAAATAGGTCTTATTGTAAGACAGTAAGGTCGATTCATCGTCGTTATAAGAAATAACATTTCTTTTCTTTCCGAGCATGGGCTTACAAAATGGCCTCTTTTGACAGCTAAAGTAGAAATGGTTTCCTGATTCAATGTCAAATAGTCATACAACAATGTCAACTACTCCATATCATGGCGGTCATAAACAAATAGTTTCATTACGTTCTGTCATTTACTTGAAAATTTGTTCGTTTTTGACAGAAGATTTCCCGGCAGCCATTTAAAAAATATGGTTGTTTAGAAATATTCACTTCTATTGACCTTGTTACCATGGATTAAGAACTATTTTGGATAGAATATTTCTTCTTTAAAATTTTTTCTTCAGATCGTCATGCTAAGCCTGCAGGGTCTTTTGGTGAAGGTGCATTCCATGATTTCGACGGCGAAGTTCGAAAACAAAATGTATGGGATTTGACATAAGGCATCGCAAGCGACATGTCACTTCACGATGACATATATGTCAAATCCCATACATTTTTGATTTCGAACTTCGCCGTCGAAATGATCGAATGCATTCCAGGGTTCCTTGTAGGTACTTACTACGGAACCCTGAAAACGAGATTTCACAATATTAAGTAGTCAAGTTAAGTATATAGTATTTAGTCGCAAAACAAACAGATGCACGTGGTGAGGCTGCGGCCGGCACGTGGCGGAATGTTTTCGTGACGTCCACTTTTGGACTGAAATAACCCAGTAGTTAAACTCAGGTCCCAGAGACCTTGGATGGTCTATATGGGGTGTCCGTCATAAAATGTCATATAATAATAGCCCCCACACCGGTTTCGGTGACGGTGCCCGGTTTCATGGAAACTAGGCCAGTTCTACGCAGGAGTTATTTTTTGTAGTGCACAAATGTGTACGCAGTACATAAGAGCACTCGGTCTTCCTTTGGTCTCGAAACCTAGTGGGACAGATAACCGACACGACTGGCGAGAGATCAGGCGCAGGACCGACTTTTTACATGCCCATCCGACGCATGGATCATCTTTCTTGTCAGACAATCAGGTGATCAGCCTGCATTGCAGGGGCGAAGGCTGGTTCTCTTTCATAGGGAAGCCCAAGCCTGGATTTGGATGAGGGCCTTCGAAAGGTAAGTGGTAAGTGAAGCCGATAGGAATGAAGTTACAGGAACCCCACGCCACTGCTGTATTGTCCTAACTAAACTTGGAAACAACATTTTTTGTTGTTACAACGCGGGAATCAAACACACGATCTCCGAGTCGAGAGCCAAGCTCTAAACCACTGGAACACGAAGGCTGTTAGAATGTAATATATTGAGTTGAGGAATGCATTGATATTTGACAGATCTATTGAATGCATTGTTATGAATGTTGGCCTAGTAGTCGAAAATCGACCATCATTCATATTTTAATTTTAAGTTTCAACTGTATTAAGGTTAATTTGCCTCGTAATATAAATAATATAACATATAATACGTAATAAAAATATGTAAATGTTGTCTATGGAATGTGAAAGAAAGATTAATAATTTTGTCAAACAACACCTACTGGTATTATAGTATTATATATTAAATATATGTATAATTTAAGATGATAAGTAGTAAGTAGATAGTAAAATCTGGGTAGTGGGTAGTGTTTGAAAAAATCTGATTCGAGAAGCTTTTTTAATAAAAGTTCATATAAAAAGTTAATTGCATTAATAGAATCACTGAAAATAATGAAATAAAGTTATGTAAAATAATTATGATATAATTATTAAATATTAAATGTTGATAACAAACAAAAAAAAAACAAATTCCATTAAATTGCTATAAATTACCATCAAAGATGGTGTAAATTGTCTACAAATAGGATCACAAGTTATTGCAAAAGTCAGCTGTTTCTGGATTTATTTTCATGATATACCAATTAAACAAGTCTTGGCCAAATTACAAAGTTTGGAGTGCGATGTACCGAAATAGATGGAACTTTGTAAACAAACCACATTAAAAATGAGTCGGAAATAGAAACACAGTCTCGCAAGTTACAAATTATACTGTAATCGATTCTAATTCACCTAAAACAATCTTAAAAGCTAATTTACTTTTGAATTAGGCTTTTTCACCTTAATACCCATTTAAAATTTTTATTTTTGTTCTATTATATTTAGATTATATATATTTGTTATCTCAAACTTATTTTTTAAACGGAACCCTATTATCAGGGGCATGCGCTCCATATAGGCAGAAATGCAGTGCTTTACTTGTCATTCACATATATTTTAATAAAACGTTCGTACGTTTTAGATGACTTTAATAATTAATTAATAGGAAATAAATTAATTAAAAAAATATAATAACTTAAAATAACTTAATAACGGAAATCTAATAAATCACGTATGCACATTATGCATTTTTGTTTAGTAAGATTTTGTTTGTTTAAATAGAAGAAACGTTTTGTGTTTCGCGGGGGCCATATTGCATATTTCATGTGATAAGCATTGTTTACAATTTAATCGCTCCAGTTTATTTATAGTTTTCTTAAAAGATTTTTCATTTTAACATTTGAAAGTGTGTACATTTAACAGTTTATTACTGAGTTTCTATAATAATTATTGTAGTGATTTGCTTTTACTAGTGAGTTAGTCGATTTTTTTTAAATGTAATTGACTGTGAGGTTTTGAAAATGTGTGTTTATTAAAAATTAAAAATAACAAGTTCTCACAATTGTCATTCAGTGAAAAGATTCAAATTCTGTCTAAAGGTAGGTGTGTACCCGAGTTACAACAATTAAACCAGCAAAAAAATAATGTAACTCGAAAATTTCATGTTAAAAGTTATGAAACGTATAACTGGCTGTGTGGTTGTGTACACACGATTAAATTATATTGTTTTCCTTGCATATTATTTAGTAATTTACATCGGGATATAGTAATCTCAAGTAACCGGAACCTTTAATATCTGAAAATTGAAGCTGACTGGTGAGTAGTTATAATATTTTAAAATATGCTTATTATTTTACTTATTAGAATTTCTTCCGCCGCGACGATCGATCGCTGTTTTGTCTGCGTTGCCGTAGAAGATGTACATGAATAGTAGTACATCTAAGACTTGCTCTGTTGGCATGGTTTCGACTTAGAGATCCGTCGCTTGGCTGTAGCTATGCTAAAAATCTATAAACGAAAAAGTTTTTGTGACCGAGTACTTCGCCGCATACCCAGTGTCATAATCCTGTGCACGCCACAGCCTATTATAGATGTAGTGTAAGTTACTCCTTATAACATCATCTATCTGCCGTGTGTGGATTAGTTTTTGTGATTAGCCCGGAAGAAACAGACAAGCAGACAGACGGACAGACAATTTTTTTATTTGTAAAGACAATAGCTTGAAGAATATATTCAAAAGGTAGTGCTCTTGCGCGCTTCGCTTGGCTTGTCTTGGCGGGGGCACTATCGTGCTTCCAGACAACAATCATACTGTACAAACATATAATCTCAATGAACGTAATCCAAATAGGGCAAATACTATCCACACTATGTCAACTTGGCTATTTACTAAGTATCCGAAAATGTTTTACGGTATTTAAACTTACGACAAGTGTATCGCGTTTCTCGACTGCGCGCTGTAACCACTAAGCCCGAGCAGCAGATGGTCAATAGAAATCAAGGACATAGGACGCAGGGTCGAAGGGTAATGTATCTTGGCTGATATCGATCAGTTGTTTGTTTGGTGACGAGGTCACTCACCCAATACCAATGCCCAATGCTCTATACTCGGTAGTCTATACTCTATGACATCAATGGCACGCGAGATTACAATCTAGATATTGAGTGTTTATGGACCTCCTGGCAATAGCTCCTGAATGGCAAGTCGTAGATTTGTCTTCGTGGGCTTGCCATCTTTCCAGATGGTTGAAAGTTTGTGTATGGAAAAAAATTGCTCCCAGACGTGCACGTTTATGTTACGCTAGGTCACGTTTGAAAATTAATCTAGAAGCTTTTATTTTTCCTGCGAAAGTTAAAGTTTTTATGTGCAGGCAATTCACACAAACAAGTTTCGTAAACTCTACAAATTCATTAAACAATAAAAATGTGTTATGTAATTTGACAGCTCTCTTAAGTCTGGCTTTCTACAACCTAGTAGGTAGTACCTATACTACCTTAACCTACCTACCTATTCAAAACTGCTCTTTCATCCCAAAGTAGCTTATGCGCGCGGCTCCGCTCGCGTTAATAAAGAATCACACGGGAACACCTTGCTCTTTGGGGATAACAAGTAGCCTATGTTTTAATTAAGAGCCTAAACTACTACCATACCAAATTTCATCAAAATCCGTTCAGTAGTTATTGCGTGAAAGAGTAACAAACATCCACACATTCTTACAAACTTTCGCGTTTATATTAGTAAGGACTAATGAAAAAATAAAGAAATTGTATTAGTAAAATAATAGTATTATATTTCGAACGTCGAGTCTAGTTGTAGTCAGAGGTCGCTGGCCAGCACTAAAATACATTCCTGAATGAAAACCCGCTATGTTAGACGATTCTGAAGCCGTGGAAAATTTCGCATCCGGCTTCGCTGAAAACGTTTGGTGCGGAGATTGGAACTGGAGTACAGTTTATACTGTCATCCATCATCATCAACAATATTCACGTTTAATAATGCCAAACTTATCTTTATATATATAATTCTACTGTTGTGTGTATGTCACTGAACTCCTAAACGGCTGGACCGATTTGAATGAATTTTATTGTATGCGTTTGGGTGGCGCCCTGGATGGTTTAGATTCACAAATCAGTCTGTCAAGACAACGTCTGTCCGGTCCGCTCGTATAATATATAACTTGTACTGGGTGATTTTTTATCCCGCTTCAAGATCAAGAGGAACCGGGCATGTTTTGTATCCAAAATAGAATCTATATACAAAAGCATTTGTGTCAAACTTCAAGTATTTCAAAGTTGGAAAATCTTTAAAAAATAATGAAAATTGGTCACACTACTGCACTATGACGTATTTTGACGTATTACATCAAATGCCGAGAGTCCAAACCGTGGATGAACTTAACTTCGTAATTAGCACGACAGTTCTATCCGTAGTACAAACCGCATAGATCTCTCTTTGGTTAAGAACGCAGTCCGATCCGCGGTCCGAACTGTACGTGTGCAGGGCGCTATAGGGGTATTAGTATAGGCAAGATATAGGTAGATATAGAGATAAATAACATTTAAAAAATACTTTACCTAGGGCGCCTAAGCCCTCGTTCACACGAGCTTTTTTTGTGGTTGCGAAAGAAAAAATAGCACACGTTTCTCGCTTTATCTCCAAAAGTACTAGCACTGATTAATAAATAGTTACTATGATTTTGATGCGGTTTTCAGTGATGGGTTCGGGTTTGATAGGTACATATTCATAAGTAGGTGTAATGTAGTAAATTTGTTTTTGCAAAACCAAAACTACTAGTCCAATTTTGATCCGGTTTTCAGGACTTATAATAATTAGGTGCTATTAAGTATTAACTAAACTTTATCGACATGAATTACCTAGCTATACTATCTGAAAGGTTCAAGGTCAATTCCAGGCCTTTTGACTCATAAGGTTTTAAATGATTTTATGAAGTAACTGGAAAAAAAAACAAAAAAGTTATATTTCTTTTATTATTATGTTCACTGAAAAAAATACATATATTTTATTATACAGTTGACGTTTTGACTTATCTTGCAATAGAGTAATATGTCAAATTGTTCATAATAGCATAATACAATTGCAATTTGGACCATTCTTTGTGAATTTCATTCCTTTCCTTGCAAACCAGCATAAAAGTTGAATAAATAAATAAAGCCGCCAAAACGCTAAAATGTGTTGTCGTGACGTCACGTCAGGGACTCTCAAACATGTACAACTTTACAGAGAACAGCGACATCTCAACACGACCCTCCGGTACTAACAGTTTGAAAATTTTCGGAAAGCCACAACAGATGACACTAAGCGGCTTCTACATCGCGTTATCGAAGACGCCAGGCGTTTGTTTATGAGGTTCGCGAACAATTTGCACTGCGATGACTATAAATTACCGTAAGTTATATAGTTATATATGTCTATATAGGAATATAGACATCCTGATGATTAATTATTGTTATTTATTACCTAGTTCCAATTTTAAAATAACGCATCTATACTGGTATATATCTGTAAAATCTATGTAAATATAAAAATATAAAAATCTAAAAACTATAAAAATCACACTAAACATGTCAAATCCTAATGTGCTTGATGTTAAAGTGGAGTCATTTTAATAGGTAACATTTGAAAAGTCATCAAAATTCAAGAACGTAACCTTGTAACGGCGGGCATAAAATAATATATAATAATTTTCGTTTTGTTAGAACTGCACAACTGCTTAACATTTTTCAATTACGATTACATATTTAATGTAATAATGACCGATACGAGTAATTTTACGATATGCTTTCACTAATAAACCATTCTAAACATAATAAACAATTTCTGATCTAAAGAACTGGAAAATCGTTACAATATTGCGTCAGATAACCCTTTTTCTTTTTAAACATACACACTAAAAATCGAAAGCTTATAAACTGTAGAATCGAATGCAATGATTACTTGTGAAGAAATATCACCATAAATTAATAACCACGTTGTGATTATAATAAAACTTAATTATATTTATTATTCTTTTAACTATAAAAACACAAAAAATAAAAAAGTTAAATTATGTACTTGTCTTATTTTGTTCCTTAAATTTACGAAAGAAAAAATAATAACGGGACGGAGATTCGCCTGATGATTTTTAAAATTCACATATTATGTTTCAAGTCCGTATCGATTCATTCTTTTTAATCGGTGTTTTTAAGCAGGTCACCTTACTATGAAGATAAAGTGACAGACGTCAAATGTTACCTATTAAAATGACTCCACTGTACCTTTGGTAATTTTACTATTTTAAAATGCCAAATTGTGTGGTGCTATACTTTAAATAACGAAGAGAAACTATTCCGCATTAAACTTGACTGAAACGAGACTGAGAACTGACAAGTGAAATACGTAATGATACTGATATTGGATATTCATTAAGGGATTAGGGAGGATAATTAAAAAAAAAAGAAGAAGCACAAGAAGGTGCGTCACATTTGACTACTGTGCGTTTTTAATCATTGATCAAACGTGAAAAATTAATTATTTTCTTTGATATTTTATAAAAATCATACTGTTTAGTGACAAAATATTAACAGTTTGAGGTATATTTTCATCATAGGATAATTGCCTATTGCAATCCATTTTTATTTAATATATAGTTGGTATACTTTCACTAATAAAAGTCAGCAAGCATATCTATTCATTTAAAATGTTACTCTGTTCCGAAGAGATGGTAACCGACCATGGAGATACCATGTTATCTCGTACTCACATGCACCCACTATTAACTTCACGCGAGAAACAGAGACAGTAATTGCGTCCTTGTTGAATGTTGACCCGCATTTGAGGTAAGTATACGATGTATTTGATTTTTTCAAGATTTACGTTGAATAACATTTTAATCAAGTTTGAAAACATATTTAGCTACAAATGCTTTAAAATATCAAAGATTGAATAATTTCTTACCGAAAATAAGATATCCCATGTTTGTTTAGGATAGTTAATGTATTATTTTTGTACTTTTTCACCGAGCACTTCGACATGTTGCCCGTCTGATAGTTTGTGCGTCACTGTGAGATACTTTTTTTTTTTTTTAAAGGGTCTACGCTAACGGTCGGGTTAAGACCGCTGTAGCTACGTCGGACTACAACTACCCTGGTGGCTAAGTGAGAAACAAGTGCTTACACGCGTTTTAAGCACTTATCAAAAGGGGATACACTTCGAGCATTCATGGGGCATCTTTGTGTATAGAAGATTGTATATAAAGGTGCTAAATCACTTCCTCCTACTTCGTTCTAAAAGGTCAAATGTTTTAAGGATGTATGACTTTATTGCTACATTTTATAGCCGCTACAGTAGTTTGCTGCGTCAAATATCTTAGTGAATATGTGTGTCGAAATTGGAAGAAATGCAAGTTGTTGGGAGCTCTCTGGAGTATACAAGGTACACAATTTCTACCAAAAATAGTAGGGTGTAAAAGTAGGATGTAAAACTACATGAATGTGTTGCGGGCATTTCATACGCAGCTGCAGGTACCTGGTTAATCCTACCACGACGACGACGACGTATTAAAATGATATAAGGTTGTTCCAAATCAATTAAGGATATTTCTACTGCTTATGTTCAAGATGATTAATAATTTAAAATGTCGAAAAAAATTGTACTAAATAAAATTACGTTACACTCTTTATGGCGCTGGTAGGGTCCTTGACCTCACACATCTGATGACATATTTATGCAAAGTATTTGCTTCCTCCCTTAATTTAATCACCTGTTTCTGTGAGGATTCTCTTTAAATCTGTTTCTGCCTGAGAGAGCGCATTATAATTTTATATGTTCTCTTGTATATAAAAATTGATTGAAATTATATCGTATATAGTATCGCTAAAACTACAAAACGGCTAGACCGATTGTGCTAATTTTAGTCTTTAAATAATTGTGAAAGTTCAGGGAAGGTTTAAACGGTGAGAAACATTAGAAAAATTGCGGAGACAATACTAAAAAAGACCATTGATTTTTCCCATTCTAACTGTTCACTGTGTTCAATTTGTCACTTGATTGTCAAATAATTATTATAGGTCCGTTCAGTTTACCTGTTTGGTTAAATTTTTATTTTATAGTTAAGACAGACAACGTGCGTCAGGGCTGCTAGTTTAGTAAGTATATATGTATATTTTTTCGAAACTTTTAATTATTGTTCTGCCTGTCTTACAGTGGCGAAGGGTCTAAAGAACTCCATTCTTATCGGCTTCCCTTTCAGATTACCTCATGAAGACTTCCAGCCAAAACTAGTGTATGGAAAACAATAATATATTATACAAGTCAGGTCGGACAAGCGATAGAGCGATGTAGACCGACTCAAGCGATATCTATGCGCTGCACGTTGCAACTTTGACACGAATATTGGAATCTTGAAAATTGGAATCACAGATCTCTTTAAAAACCGATATATTCGGAGTTATGGTGGAAGATCATAGGAACCTTATCTCGTTAGATATAAAGTTGAAATTCAAACTTGTTTTTAATAGCCGGTTGGCCAACTAAAGAACAATATTATTAATATGATTTGTTCAATGACAGTCGAAGTAATTAAGGGCTATTTTTCTGTGACCTAAACACGATATTTTGTAGCTTTAACCAATGAGGAGCCGTTATTAGATAATATCACGTGTATTATGAAACGAATGAATTTTTAAAAGTAGCTCGGCGGTATCTCAGCGGCGCGTCCTTGGTTGTAAAATCATGTTATGACGATTTACGTTACTAATAATTATTGTTCAACTATTATTTTTGAAATTATATTGAGCAGAGAGATGTGATAAATATAATTCGTCTTAAAGTTTAAACTAATACGTGTTTATGTAATTATATGTGAATATTGAATGTGAGACTACTTAGTACTTGTGTTGTGTTTATTGTTGGTGATAAATCGTTTTAATAAATTTACTTTTACGGTAAGCGGAAAGTCGAACGTACCTGCTATCAATTGTAATTTGTAGTTATCATAATAATAGACGATCATAATATTATATATTATTATTTAATAAGCGGCAGTACCGTGGAAGTAAATTAATACTATGATCATCTTACAATAGTTAATTAATACTCAGAAAAACGTTTAATATTAAGTTCCTATTTTGTATTTTGAAATATGTACCTAATTGTAGGTATAAGAATACCGTATATATAACTATAGGAGTAGGAACCGTAGGTACAACTATAAGAGTAGTTGCCTAAGTATTTACCATTTCTCTCGGACACGACACAACTCTACACGCTTGTAACGACCTTGACCATCATACATATTATGTTGCTAAATTTCCTTTTAAAAAAACATGCACAACTCTCGTCTAGTGACTAGAGCTTCCCTCTGAAGTTAAGCCACCCTTCGCCACTGTAAACTACACATAAAATATTTTTTTTTTTTTACATTTGCCAAGTAGTAATGCCTCAATATTTCTGAGTATATTAATGAAACTAAATATTTTAGATGTAGTCATCATACTTGATCATGTCATGTATGGGTGACTCTCCGCAAAACGCAAACTCGCCCATATAAAGATTTAAATAAAATATTCGAGTATGACAATTATTTTTCTGCTTAAACGTCTTTACATAAGCAGCAGATCATAATATGTCCGAAGTATCCGTAATTGATTTTACCAAACCTTATATTAAACAAGGGGCTTCCCTATAAGGAGAAACAGCCTTCGCCACTGCTGTCTTTACATAAGTATTCGATCATATGCCCAAAAAACCGGTAATGAGGGTGTTTAATATTTTTTCTGCCGTTAGGGAGCAGGCCCAACGCGTCTGCGTCATCTGGTGGCATAAGTGGTATCAAAAACGGTCAATAAGAATTTTCGATTCCTTTTCTGTCACCAGGCGGCGCTTGGTAGCCCGACGGTCCTTGTTGTGTCAAAAAACTGTCAGATGTAACAAATTTAAAAACCCTCATTGATTTTGAACGACCTTTGTATATTACTGTCTATTTTTTATGCAGCAAGACAGGCAACTGAGCTTAAGGATAGCCTGATATAGGTTGAAACGCATAATTCGTAATTGTATATTAAACCCAAGTGTCAGAAACGTTAAAATATGGCCCGCAATTTATTTATTAGCTGGAAAGTCGGGTGTCGGAACAAATGACAATAATTTGTTCAAGATATATTGTTTCTAGTAAAATATTCTGAGGAGTTGTCAGGAAGATGTAATTTATTAGTTCATTAAAACGCGAGGCGAAGAAAATATCCACTTTCGGTATTTTTTGTAGTTAAAAGAAAAACTGAAGTATTAGATGTTCCCGTGACTTTGTTAATAGTCCATTCTACGTAAACCTCATAAATGCTCTAGACACATGTAATAGAGTTCAATTTTACTTAGAAAAAACCAGCGCAGTGCGAGTCGGAGTCGCGCACGTAGGGTTTCGGAACCTATACCATAATTTTACATGTTTACGTATTATTTCGTTAATTGTGTACAAAGTTTTCCAACTTTTAACGTTTCTGACACATGGGTTTAATATTAAATTACGTTTAGCAACTATTTTACATGATAAGTATCTATAACTCTTGAACTAACAAAGTTAAATAAGCCGTTAACGTTTATCACATGGACTACCATCATGAACTTTTCCAGATTTTTCAAGCCGTTTAGCTTTTAGAGGGGAAAGGGGGACGCCTCATTTGAAAGCTTTTTAAAAGTTTCATCTTTCTAGCACTAACCGGTAACTAACCTTGGACGGTAAGCCAAAGACGGACGGACGGGTGGACATGACGAAACCGCGGGTTCCGAGATGTTAAATACGGAACCCTAATACGTGTGTTCTGAAGAGTACGGGTAAAGTATTAACCGAGTTTTAAGATTAATTAAAAGTTCGAGAGCCCGCGTCCTTACTTTTAGACATTTTTAGATTCGTTTAGATTTGTAGGATGAGGAAACCATAAAATTTTGGCTCCATTTGCTAACAGTTAAAAATTATTTTGGCACCAAACATTTGCTTTTGACTTATACTTGGCTAAATGTGAATGCAGTATTTGTTAAAAAATTATTGCAGTATGACAGCATTTTAATTTGCAAACGGCTTTTACAAACAATACATTAAGCGTCAGTTGACAAGATAGCGATTAGGTAAAATTGATCTTTATTTACTACTAGCTGTTTCCCGCGGCTCCGCCCACGTAAATTTACTATCGAGTATCCCGCGGGAACACTTTACTTTACCGGGATAAAAAATTGTCTATGTTTTAATCCAGATCCTAAACTAACTACCATACTACTAAATTTCATCAAAATCCGTTCAGTAGTTTTTACGTGAAAGAGTAACAAACATCCATCCATCCATCTATCCTCACAAACTTTCACATTTATAATATTAGTAGGACAAAAAGTAACACGTTTAATTGCAAGAGTTCGAATCGCAAGCTGCACCGCGCTGCGCAGCGCGGTGCCGCTCTCAGTGAAACTTGTATATTTTTATGTAGTGAATGAAGTTAAATGTTGAGTCGCTATCTTAAAAACTGCGCGCTGCGTCGCGCCTCGGTGTGAACTGACGCCCCACTCTCGCCGCCGCCAAAGAATATATTATATTTATATTTTATACTATCGTACAGTCATTCCACCGGTTTACACGAATGACAGCTCGCGGCTGTGTCTGGGCGAATGCGGAGGTGGGCGGGATGGACTTGCCGTCGTCACGTGCGATACCGTTCGACTCGAGTGTGGCCGGCGCGTTGACAGTGGCAAGAGCCCTGCGGATGACGTCATTTATGGAGGCATGGCGGGGACTGGCGGCCGGCACTGCGGCAGCAGGACAGTCCATGGTGTCCTTTTATTGGCGGTCCACCGTGGTACCACAAAGGCAGCGATGGGGTTCGTTGATACCGGTGAAGGTGTGGTTATCCAATAGAGTTCCGACATTGGATGACGGGACAGCCTGGAGCCAGTATCCCGATTTCGGCTCAGCGGATGCCAAGAGACGAGCGTGATCAGCAGGGGAGGAGCAATTTAGCAGGTATGATTGTACCAAATTGAGAAGTGGTTCATCCCAATTTTTTTCAATGTTAGGAAGGACTGGAATTTCGTCTAAATAAATAATTTATGAAAAAAGGAACATGCTAATAGTATCCATAGATAATCAGGAAAAAATTGTTACTTCCGGGCATTATCCAGAGAGGAAACAGGGGACTACGTTTGTATGGAAAAGCGGCCCTTGTATTTCCTCTTAACATAGCCTAACGTCTTTCAGTTATTTGTATGTATCGATCGTTTCGAATAGATGAACCTTCCACGTCCTTGGTGCTGCTTAGCAGGATCCACTGTATTATTGTTATGCTGCCAGTGTCACAAAATCACACTCCTGTTGACCCTAAAATGCATACATATCAGGGATTGTTTTCTTCCCGTTTGTACCATTTCTGCAGCTTCCTGCATTATACCAGAAAAAGATTGTATTGTATTGTGTATCTGTATACCAGTGGCGATAGGTCTATGGGCGATAACTCCATTCTTATCGGCTTTCCTTTCAGATTACCTCATGAAGCCGAAACTAGTATATGGAAAACAATAATATCTTATACAAGTCTGGGGGTCTAAAAAGGCCACTTTAGGTGTTTCATATATTTGTTTCAACTCATATTATGTGCGCCATTTTACGCATTTCTATTGAAAACTGTCAAAATTGATGTTTTCTAATATGATGAAATCGGATGAATCATGTAACCATTTTAATTGTAAAATGGCTATATGATTCATCTGATTTCGTATGAAACGATTTTTGTATGAAAAAAAATGTGTTAAACTTATTATGAAACATCTAAAGTGGCCTTTTTAGACCCCCAGATCGGAAAAGCGATAGCGCTATGTATACCGACTCAAGCGACATCTATGCGCTGCGCGTTGCAACTTTGACACAAATATTGGAATCACAGATCTCTTTAAAACCCGACATATTCGGGGTTATGGTGGTAGATCATAGGAAATCTTATCTCGTTAGAAATAAAGTTGAAATTCAAACTTGTTTTAATAGCCGGCTGGCCAACTAAAGAACAATATTATTAATATGATTTGTCTGATGACAGTCCGAAGTAATTAAGGGCTATTTTTCTGTGACATGAACCCGCTATTTTGTAGCTTTCACCAATGAGGAGCCGTTATTAGATAATATCACGTACATCATGAGACGAATGAATTTTTAAAAGTAGCTCGGCGGTTCCTCAGCTGGCAGTCCTTGGATGTAAAATCATGTTATTACGACCTATTACGTTAATAATAATTATTGTTCAACTATTCTTTTTGTGATTATATTGGGCAGTGAGAAGTGATAAATATAATTCGTCTTAAAGTTTAAACTAATTCGTGTTTTTATGTACTTATATGTGAATATTGAATGTTAGACTACTTAGTACTTGTGTTGTTTTTATTGTTGGTGATAAATCGTTTGAATAAATCGACTATTACGGTAAGCGGAAAGTTGAATACGTACCTACTATCAATTGTTATTTGTAATTATCATAATATTATTATTTAATAGGCAGTAGTACCGTGGAAGTATTTTAATATTATGATTATCTTACAATAGTTAAATAATACTCAGAAAAACGTTTTATTATTGAGTAGCTATTTTGTATATTGAAATATACCTAAATGTAGGTATTCTTATAGTTACGTATTTACAATTTCTCTCGGACACGACACAACTCTACACGCTTGTAACGATCTTGACCATCATATGGTGCTAAATTTCCTTTCAAAAAAACGTGCACAACTCACGTCTAGTGACTAGGGCTTCCTTCTGAAGTAAAACCACCCTTCGCCACTGCTGTATACCAACCTACTTTGCTAAGAAAAATTTAAATATTATATGAATAATTAATTAAACATACAGTTTCTGTAAATGATGCTTAGACTTTTTTGATGTGTGTATTATGTACTTTTAAAGTTAACCCATTTGCTGTCTAGTTCACACAGTTTTGCGAACGAAAATTACGATCCAAGGGGACGAGTCACGCATTTTTAATTTCAAAAATTTAGTTCGCGTCTAACTGGGTCGTAATCTTTGTGTACAAAAGACGGAACTAGTCAATTTAGGTTAATTATAACATATAAGAATTTATTTTCATTAAATTATCTGGTAAGTGATGAAAAATATCCATTTTCTATAAACAGCCATGAAGTCTTTGACATTTTTAGGATTAAAAAATATACTGAATTGTTTTTTTTTATATTTAATGACCCGGGTCACGAGATACTATACCTACCTACCGATACCTACTACTTATTTGCACCTTTACTGCTTTTCGTTTCCTTTCTGTTTTAAAATATTCTATACTAACATTATGTTAACAGTATGTTTGTTTGTTTGCATTGAATAGGCTTCAAAACTACTGGATCGATTTTAATGAAATTTGGCATGGATATATAGTAGACCACGGGGATGGACTATATCCTTCTAGTCTAACATGTGCTTACTGAACTAGCTTTATAGTTGAATAAACTATGAGTTTTGCAGCTCTGTCAATTAAATAAAAATCGTATTATTTATGTAAAAGTATTTAAAAATATGTGGGAATTGAACTTGCATCGAAACAATTTATGACATAGACTTCCTGCCTTTTGTTACTTCGTTCGATTTAAATCTACAACACGCACTTGTCTAAATGCCCTTTAGTGTTTTTTATTTCAGGTAATTTCCATGCACTGAGAAAAATAGATGGCCTTTTACCAAGTGAGTACACTATCATAATACAATTATTCTGCTTTGTCTAAAATCTAAATCTTATACTATGAAAAAGTTGAGTACGTCTTTTCCTTGACTAGACTATTAGTTGGCCTTTATCTGTTATAGTGTTTGTTACTGGTTGTATTCAAATTCGAAATCCTACTAATTTTATAAATGTGAAAGTTTGCGAAGATGGATGTGTGGATGGTTGTTACTCTTTCACGCAAAAACTACTGAACGGATTATGATAAAATTTGGTATGGCAGTAGCTTGAGCTCTGGATTTAATAAACTACTTTTTATCCCGAAAAAGTAGTGTTCCCGTGGGTATGTATTTACGCGGGCGAAGCCGCGAGCAAGAGCTAGTAATTGTCATATTTATAATCTAGGGATAGAATACTGTCTACATTGTTATAACTTACTGAAATGGACTTTTGAAAGACGTTGTTTGCATATTTGTTGTGTTGATGAAAGGAATGATGTATTTGTCTGGGCAATTATATACCAAGTTATTTCCATAGAGATTATGAACTGGGAGTTCAAAACACGGCACAGCTGAAGTTTTATTGTATTCAAAGTTGTTTAATTATTGTTTGAATTGTACAGTATATTATTTTAGTACATAGACATTGGATTTCTTTTTAACTAGCTTTTGCCAGCGGCTTCGCCCGCGTAAATAAAGTATTCCACGGGCACAATGTACTGTTTCTGGATAAAAAGTAGCTTATGTATTATACCAGAGCTTAAACTATATCACGTTTCATCAAAATCTGTTCAGTACTTTTTGCATGAAAGAGTAACAAACATCTATCCAACCTCACAAACTTTCACATATTTTATAATAGTAGTAGTTAGGAAGTTTAATTACAGTTTCAAATAATCGAAAATAAAATTGCACGTTTAAAGAGTACCTCAGTTGGCGTAACTAACCTAACCTAACCTAACCTAACATAAATATCATGGGTGATGTGTCATTGTCCGCTTGCTATTTATTAGTAAAAGGAGATTGTGAATCCTCTAAAAAACACCTTTAAGGCGTGACTCCTGCTCATGTTTTTTCGAAACATTACACATAAAACATGAAACAAAAACATTTGTTTTCATACACAAGCTGTCTCCAGGTATAGAAAATGTTTTTGATTGAAACAAAACATTTTGTGTAAACAAGATAATGAGTTCCGAAGAGGAAGACGTAAGCACTCGCAGTTTTAGCGATTGCAGATGCAGAATCTAGGAGTAAACACAGGGGGTCTCAAAAGGCCACTTTAGGTGTTTTTTTTTATTATGTGCGCCATTTTACGCATTTCTATTGAAAACTGTCAAAATTTATGTTTTCTTATGAATGTAGCCATTTTATCATTTCACGATTGTTATATGGAAAAAATATAGGTATATGAAACATCTAAAGTAGCCTTTTTAGACGCCCAAATTTCGAGTTAGGCCATATTTACTGACCCGTAATTAAAATTATGGGTCAGTAAATAAAGGGTCGGTGGAGGTCCAAGCTTCCGGTACCAAATTTATAGACTCACTAGCTTTTTATGGCCTTCAACAATACAATTACTTAAAAAATAGTTCCAATAACACATTAGATTTAGTATTCTCAAATCTTCCAGTACATCTAATCCCAGTTTCTAAACCCCTTCTCAATGAAGACCGTGCTCACCCTTCGTTTATATTCACCGTGTTGGATTTAAATGTAACACCATTACGTGAGGTCGCTACTGAAAGGTATAATTTTAGAAAGGCGCCTTACTCATCGATTAACGACTACTTCATGGAACAAGATTGGTCGTCTGCACTATCTACGGGCACCTTGGATGAAGCTGTCGACTTTATGTACGATACTATCAACGAGTGCGTTAAGTTATATGTTCCTATCAGTCGTAGCTCGGGCAAGCGCTCATATCCAAGGTGGTACTCTCCTGCCCTTATAAACATTATAAAAGAAAAATCCAAAGCACATATACGGTGGAAAAAGTATAGGAATAAATTGGACTACGACGAATTTTCATTGTTGAGGTCGAGAGAACGTCTGATACAAAGGAAATGTTTTAGGGACTATACTACAAACTGCGAGCGCAATTTAAAAAACCATCCGAAGCTATTTTGGACTTACATAAAATCATTGCATGGAGGCTCAGCTTATCCTAAAAAATTAAACCTAAACGGAGTGGATTATACAGACGGTAAAGAAATATGCGATGCCTTTAGTTCTTTTTTCCAAAGCGTATTTGGTAAGCCTTCTGATATCTGTACTTCATATCAATCGTTGCCTTCATGCACAGACGTTGTATCGAACGTACAAACAACAAACTCGACAGTATCAAAAATTTTAAAATCTTTAGACATCAACAAGGGCGCCGGCTGTGATGGCCTTCCTGCCATATTCTGGTCACGATGCTCCGACTCACTTTCTCTACCGTTAGCAATATTATTTAATCGTTCCCTACGAGAAGGTATCTTCCCACGTAAATGGAAGGCCGCGCAAATAGTACCCATACATAAAAAGGGGTCGCGCGTGGACATGAAGAACTACAGAGGAATATCTATTCTAAATATACCGGCTAAAGCACTGGAAAAAATTGTATACAACTATATCTATCCCGTTTTATACCGTTCTATACCCAATCAGCAACATGGTTTCTTAAAAGGCCGCTCAACGACAACTAACCTGGCCTGTTTTACCAATTATATATTAGAGAATATGGATCGTGGTGGGCAGATTGATGTGGTCTACACGGACTTTGAGAAAGCCTTCGATCGTGTGGACTATGTTATTCTCCTCCACAAACTGCATGCACTAGGCATTTATGGTGACCTGTTACGGTGGGTAGAGTCATATCTCTCAAACCGATCTCAGGCTGTAGTGATGGGTGGTTATCGCTCGAATTTCATTAATGTTCCAACTGGGGTACCTCAAGGCTCACATTTAGGTCCACTCCTATACAACGCGTATCTTTATGACATAGGTTCAATCATAAAACACTCTAAATATCTAATGTATGCGGACGATAAAAAGATTTTTTGTAAAATTACCACAGCTCAAGACTGTTTATTACTTCAAAAAGATCTCGATAATTTATTTCCGTATTATATAATGAACAACATTACAGTTAACTCGAGCAAATGTGAGTGTATAACTTTTACTCGTAAACAAAAACCTATTACCCAATATTACAACTTTAATGGTAGCGTAATTCCAAGGAAACGAGGTGTTTGGGATCTAGGTGTTTTTTTAGATACCAAGTTGATGTTTTCTGATCATATCGAAAAAATAATAACCAAAGCACACAAAAATCTTGGCTTTGTTCTCCGCAGTTGTAAACCATTCACAAACATTACAGCTCTCAAGTCTGTCTATTCCGCTTTTGTAAGAAGTATCTTAGAATATAGTTGCCCTATTTGGTCTCCTCATTACATTATTTATAAGTCCAGACTAGAAAGAATACAAAAAAAGTTCATATCCCATCTTAACTATCGTAACCGCAAATACTTTAACACGTATGAAGACGCTTGCGCCGAGTATGATATGTTGACTCTGGAACACAGACGCATTGTCCTCGATATGGGTTTTCTGTATGATATTATAAATAGTAGGGTAGACTGCATTCACCTTGTCTCAAACATCGCATTTCGAACCCCCCAATATGGAACCCGTAACACCACTCTACTACATGTTCCAATGCATCACACCACCTATGCACATAGCTCGGTCCTGACACGAATCGCTCGATCATATAATAAATACTTTAGTGACGTTGATCTTTTTACTAGCTCTAAAGTTAATTTCAAAAATAATATAATAAAAACAATAAAATCCCTAAAATGATGACTCATAAAATATTAATTGCTTGTTTGCTGTGTTATTGGGGTAGTATCTACTGTTACAATGATACAGGTATTGTTTTTACAAATTCCTAATCTACATGGTAGCTGTAAAATTTTAATTTAACTCATAGGAAGAGTTACTGTATACTTTTTTTTTAAATTAAAATTGTAAACCAAGTTTTTTTTTTAAGAATCACTATTGACATTTCTTACTTTTAAATTATCATTCATCTTTTCACGTTAGCACTATTGTTAATTATGGGAAACCTGTTATTGGCTATTTCTTTGTAAAATACTAATCTTAAGAAACTATTTGTATTAAGCTGTTGGTTTTCATAATAAATAAATAAATAAATAAATTAATAAATAAATACTAAATAAATACTAAAGTATTTATCAGGAGTTACTAATAGAAGACCGATTTGGGGTTGATAAATAATTTCTTCCGTATTTCTATGTTTAATGGTCATGTGGGTGGTGTAACAGTTGATAAGAAATGAAACACTCCTTGCCCTCTCTACCCGCGCGGGGAATGTTTTCCGTCCGTCTCGGAAGACAAAAACATTGTGTATTCCTACACAAGTGTGTATAGCCACGCCCCAATGTTTCGATGTTTTGTATAATGTTTCGAAAAAAACACGCGTAGGAGACGCGCCTTTAGATATACCTCTTAAGATACACGAGGATGCATTTTTATTCTTGGTTCTATCAAGATTTTTCTCAATACCTTACATACATACAACATTAGGGTCTTCTACTAGAAAACTAACTAATAATAATCATTAAAGTTAGTACTCGTATTGACTTTTCTCTAAAATTAAATGTAGTCGACGATGATTTTGAGGCAAATTTCATTAATTATCCCTACGTTATTAGCCTCAAAAATTTTGACGCGCCTGTTGCTTTTAGGTCTACAGTGCCGCATTGATAATTATAATGAGATTAATTTAAGAATTAAAGATATCTTATTAAAATATTATTATTAAAAAAAACATAAAACTAATTACATTTACGTTTATCTAAACATTTATATTATGTTAGTGTAACATAATTTATTCTTTTTTTTTACCAGAATGGATTTAACCATAGTTCTTAAATTAAAATATAATTTTATATATTTTTTACCTGGCGCATGTCACATACAATATTATTTTAAGTTTATAAAATTCGCATTAGTCCATAGATATGGTGACTCAGATTATATTTAAAGCAGGAAACTTCTAAGATTTGTTATCTTAAGATAACTAATTTTAATACAAACAATAATATTATTGTCTTTGCTAATGTTTGATAAATAAGAAACAAACGTAGCTATAGCTTCAGTCCTTACCTTTTTATCCGGTTTGTTTTCCTTGCAATTTAACCTTTGCTAAGGTCGCAGATTTTTCGATAAAAATGTGGTCGCTTCTACTTTCGAGTTTGTTCAACGAAAGGGTTCATAAATAATTCAAGAAAGGAGACTGATGAATGCAGCTTGCAAGGTCAACGCATATTGAGGATGATATTATTTGAATGCTTATTACTTTTCGACCCTAAAATGTGCCATTTTTGAATGTTTTCCACATGTATACAATAGTTCAACTTGATACAACATCTGCGATGAATCGACAAATGTTGCCAGTTTCAATTGTTTGCGGATTAGACGATTCGTGCCATACTTTGAGACGTACGTTACGAACAGGAAAGCGGGGACATAAGTGCACTCGTATGGTAGTGTTGTTTTAAAATTGTTTATCAGTTTCGGGTTACGTGCGAGGCGCGCGCGTGTTTATCTGTGTGAGATGCCTCTGTGTGCAGAGTCGGGCGTGTGGGCGTGAAGCGAGGTGCGGAGCGGACGAAGGCGCCAGTTGAGTTTCGAGCGCCGTGGGGTTGTCGCGCTGTCGTGTAATCCCCGTTTTACGATTCCAAGTTTATGTACTGGAAACTTTTAGTCGTGTTGCTTGAGCGTTAAGTCGTATATTTCCACTTCGTCAGTGTCTCAAAACTTGTGTCCGGAATTTTGTAAACGTACGCGCGTGTTTCTCTAATACGTATGTCTATTTTTGAATATAACTAAACGCTGCGAAGTTTTCGAAACGCAGCCGACAGCGGGTTAACGGCCGCAGTGTGCAGCGACTGCACCACATAATATCCTCGTGTTTTGTGTTTTTGTTGACGGATAACGTTTGTGTTGTGTGATCGGTGACATTTTATCTGTAAGTATGACCCCGGTCGATTTAGATACTATCTATATCTATTAATGCTTCGAAAGTACCTGTGGATTGCTCAATACTACGTTAGTGTAGGATTAAAACATAAGTGTAATATGCTAAGTGTACATGTGTCCCCCCTATAAATACTCGTCCTATGTCTTATGTAGGCATGACATTGTGCCACAGATAGTGCGCTGTTGCGGGTACGGGTGGTACGAGTCGACACAATATTACACGCTTATAATATTACGTACCACGATACATCTACTTCAGTGGCCGTCAGTAAATTGTATTACCGAGAACAATAAAATTAACATGCTCAGTACACTGCACAATAAAACCTCCTTAATATAATGGATAGTATATGCAAATTTATAGAATATACAACGTACAAGGACTAAATTTGGATAAATAATAATTCTTATCTAAATTCTAAAATAATACAATACGTTCATGTGTTTTTGTAACATTATAATGAGTAGGAAAATATTTTATTGAAATTAAAAGATAATTGTAAATTTAAAATTCTAAGAATTATAGTAAATATTATGTTATTGATTGTACTGTAGGTTCTTGGTGGAAATTGATGTTTCACAGTAAATTACTGTACATTACTGTGAATTATAGTAAACACAATATCAAAATGTGTGTTCATATATTTTAAGAACTTAACATCAAAAGAGGTTCGCTACAAGAAAACATTAAAAATACATACTCTAAACATTGTTTCCAAGCTAGCGAAAATTAGAATGATATAATTTTTGGAACGAAGTTCCATATGGAGCGACGCGGAGGGGTACCCTAGCCGGGAAAAAACGTCCGTAACGTAAGATATTTATGTATAGTCATTATTATTTTCTTTATACCTCGAATAGAACTAAAAATTAATATTTTTATAATAAGGAACTTCATTCCTATCCGGTGTCCCACGGCACCACACGGCTTTTTTTTATACATACATAATAATAGTTATATCAGTACGATTCGCTACTACGTTCTTATTGTACTGCAGTCGACATGTGTTGTACTTTATAGGTGTGAGCATGTTTATAAATATTCATTTTACGTAAATGATATAAATATTAATTAAATATTCACTAACGATTAAAACTAATAAGTTTTGATATCAAGCCTAAATATATTATATTAAAATATGACTATAATCAGGTTTCATATAACGGTAGTGGTACTTGTAGGTGCCAACTTTTTAAATTTATGTTGATTTACTTTACTCATACATTGACGGTAAAGGCGACCACAGACATTAGGCCGATCGTTTCAGTTAGAACTGACGTCAGTTCGGCTTGAACGGATTTGAGCACATACACGGAAAAAGTCGCATCCGATCCAACTGACGTGGTTTCGGTCTGAACGGATTCGAGCACACGCACGGAAAAATCGTATCAGTTCGTTCTGGTTTGCCGCGAGCTACGGTCGTGTTTATTAATTTGTTAACTCACTACCCTTGTACACGATACACGCCCGCACGGCCGCGGCTCTGGCGAGAACTGAAGCGATTTGACACACATGGTCCGTTCAGTCCAGAATTAATGTTGCCAACCTAGTTATTGTACAAAGTTTTACTACTAAATTAAGTATCCCTCCTTAGTAGGAATTTAGTTGTTAGTAGTGTTTTAGTAGGAAAGAGCCAGGCAGTAATCAATGATATGCAAAATAGCTAGGCTATTAGTTAGGCACAAAAAAAGAAAAAATAAGACATCTTATCATAATAATACATCGTAGCATTCGTCCGTAATTTGCTTAAAACTACCCGTTTAATTACTATATACATAATATTTCCTAATATACTTTATTTTTACGGTAAAATTCATAATATAATTCAATAAATAATAAAATTTTAATATAACTAAACCTAAAATGCAGTTGACTAGCTTTTTTTTGATAGTTTTCAGTATTCTTTTAGTAGTTTTTAGTAGAAATCGACGCGAGCTTAGTAGTTTCGGAAAAACAGCTGGCAACACTGGACTGAATCGCTTCAGTCCAGACCCAATAAGCTGCAGCAACAAAACAGTTTACATTCGGGTAGCGTTTCGTCCCACGCTCGATACGGGGGAGAGTTAGTTATGTCGCTGGAGTGTTAATTACATTTCAAGATAAAAATTTAGTATAATATTCTTTATAGTTTCAAGTTGATCTACGAAAAGTAATTATTTATCGCCCTCTGTTTTTTCATATTTACAGACCTTTTGAATGCAATAAAAATGTTATAACATAACCTCACCCATTTTTAGGATTCCGCAGTTGGGGAAAGATGTGACGTTATTTCGCGCCAGGTTTATGTGAGTCCGTGTTACAACTTTTACGTAAAATAGAGCTCTGCAAAGTTTTTTGACACAAAGTTACGGAAAACGAAACGTCAAATGTCACAGAAACGTCAACATGGCCGAATTTCTATACAATTTTCAAAATTTTATTCCTTTTTTACTCTCTAATCTATCTCGAAAACTGCGGATCTTATAATTTTAAAAACTTCCGAAATTACTTCGATAATACGAGCGGTAAAATTACCATTATAAACCAATTAATAGGACAAATGTGGGATATTATTCTAAAGTTTAGCCCATTTCAATTTTACATCGTGCTTCTTGTAAATGCTGCAGGTATATGCTTACTGTTTTTATAAAAACGCTGTTTCCCGCGATAAGAAGTAGCCTATGTCGTTCCCTTCTCTTCCCTTCCTTTCCCCGTGGTCTTCTCTATATTGGTGCCAAATTTCATCAAAATTGACCCAGTTGTTTCGGAGCCTATTTATTCTATGCAAAGAAACAAACAAATCTTTCCTTTTTATAGTATTAGCTAGTATAGATATTTTTTACGTTTACATAATCTTTAAAATAAATTAATACTTCGTATCTATTAAATAATAATTAATGATAGTGTGAATAGGTATCATTTATTTGATATCTAGAGAAAAGATAATATACTTAGGGTCTGTCCGTCTGTTTCACAATCTTCTTATAAGCATCGGGCGGTTATTCGGAAGTTTTGTAGCTGATGTAACTTTATATCGAACGACTGAGACAAAACATGCAAATAAGCTATCTGACACTTATCAGTAGATGGTGCAACAGGCCCTTGATTTGAATCACTATAGTTGCTCATGGGTGTCATGAAAATCAAATTAATATTATGTTTTTCAAAAATCAGAAGAGACAAGTTGACATGGAAACATTGAAGGGTCGAGTCAGGTCATTAAACTAGTGTAAAGAAACTTGTATAATAAAAAACCTCACAATTTTATAGCGTTTTATATTGCGAAAGGTTCTCTACTTGCTTTTTATTTTTTTGATATCGCCTCGTAAAGTACTCTACCATGGATCTACAGGCTATTTTCGACTTACTGAGGGCTATCGCGTATGAATTCGCCGCTAGGGGGGGGGGGGGGGGGGGCGCTTGTGTAGCGTGAGGTCTCTGAAATATTTTATTAAATATTTTATAAAATTTATTTCTTTTTACATTAATGTTGCTAATGTTAAGCAATACGTTAGGCTTAGGGCCTGTTTTACAATCGCTCATAAGTGTCGAACAGCTTATCCGTCAGTTTTGTCGCTGCTTTCTTTGTAACAAGTGATAGAGACAAAACATGCAGTTTAGCTATCTGACACCTGTAGGTATGGTCCTTACTCATTAATCCCCGAAAAATGTGCAGCGACGCTTCTGTTTAGCTATTTACTCTATGTACGTAACATCACGAGGCCGCGTAGTAAATTTTCCACTAGGAGGAAACAATATTATCTACTCTTGAGTAAATTTATCAATTGTACATAAACTAGATAGTGTCGGTTTCTGTGTATTTTCTGTATGAAATATAGCTGGTCCCAGTGACTTCGTGAAATAAGCATGTATGAAGTAGTATGGTGAAGTCACCACTCACGAGCACTTATATAACACGAGCCCATATTTCAGAGAAAAGTAAGCGATGCAGTGCGTGAAATGGTTAAATTTTTTAATACAATTTTAGGGTTCCGTAAATCCGTACCCAAAGGGGTATCACCCTATTACGCTCCGCTCCGCTGTCCGTTCGTCTGTCTTTCCATCTATCACCAGGCTGTATCTCATGAACCATGACAATTAGAACATATTTAGACAATTGAAATTTTCACAGATGATGTATTTCTGTTGCCGCTATAACAACAAATACAAAAAATACAATAAAATAAATATTTAAGGGGGCTCCCATACGACAACGTGAATTTTTAGCCGTTTTGTACGGAACCCTTAGTGCGCGAGTCCGACTCGCACTTGGCCGGTTTTAAGTTTTATTCCCAAGATTGACAAAATGTTACCTATATGGAGTTTAACTATTTTGATGGTCGTCATTAGCCGCAACTTAAGTTCCCCTGCTATTAGTTACGGGTATCTCTCTTCCATGACGAGAGTTGGTTAGCTATAGTTTGCATGTAATCTGCGAAGCTAGCCGACTGTGGCGTTATTTTGTAGTAACGCCACAATCGGCTTCGTACTAAGTACTTAGTAAATAGTAGGTACCATCAAAATAACGTCAACTACTAAGGGCGAGGCGTGACATAGCAGCATAGGGCTGGGGACGGGACGGTGCTAAACGCGAAGGAGTCACAATAGATCCACTCGGGTCGCAGTGACGTCAGGACTCGATAATTACCTGCGTTCGGTTAGTAAAAAAATATTGGCAGTTATAGGGACTGCCGATAGAAGTGAAAATCATGTCGGTGACGCGAACGTACGAGATTTCACCCATCCAAAAAGCTTCTAACGCGAACAGCACACGGCCGCTGCGCATGCGCCAGTCATGAACATGTCGGTGACGCGAACCCATAAGATTTTCCCCTACCAAAAAGTGCCCACCGCGGCTAAAGGACTTTTCACTTCAAAAAATGTCCTACAAAACTTTTCATTCCGTGTTCGACCCCTGGATTGTCTATCCTCGTCCGTAGGTACAATATCGAGAAATTTCCTGCTCTACCAGCTTCTAAACATTTTCATTTGCACTAGATCGCCTCAAAATATTTTATCACAAAGAAAGTGACAGCATCGACTGCAGACGTGGTTGAACTGCGTCTTTACACGTGAGAATGTGTGCGCGCGTATGATTCAACGGCGGTGTATAGCAATTTTCATCGTATGCCTGGTCAAGCGGCAACTTGTTGGACAGTACGTAACGTGGGTATAATGACGAGGATAGAATATCTAGAAGCTGAACACGCTACTTTCGCAAAAAGGGATGTTGCCTAGTGTCGAATATCACATTTTCTCTAATTAAATTTTATAATTGATGAATAAATCTAAAAGAATAAGCCTAAAGCCTATTTACCTTGGAAGCGATTAAAATTATAAGCAAATAAAAAAATGCCTATCTCTTTCTCGTAAACTGATGTGTCACACGACATTTTGCGAGAAAGAGACAGGCAGTCGCAATCTGCTGCCGCCATACATTGTTTGACGACAAATGTATGGACGGTAGCACATCGTGACGTCACAGGCCGATATATCGCTCTCTTTCTTATTCTAAATTTAAATTGTTTGTATCTTCGTTATTTTGTAAGATTTACAATAATGGGCTTTTGATTACTTATGATCATGTTTACTAACATTGAATAGACGAAAAAGATTTTTTAATTGTTTGTACGACGTCGTTTGTGCGATGCGTCGTCGCAACGTGACCTTTCCCTATGACATCACAATTGTGTGAAATTTCACACCCTGCTACCATAATTTTCCCATACTTTGATGTCATATCTCCCATATTATCACATACTCCTATAATATTATACGTATAGTGTATTATCACAAGCCGACGGTGACGTCACTAATTTTATCGATAAACAAACACAACAATAGAATTCTCTTAAACGTTTGTATGGACACGCCCATTTTAAACAAGCTCAGCATTGTTCTTGCCAATCGTTCATTCAATTGTAAAATTGCTCTGGTAACATGCGAATGTTATAAATTCTGAAGCGTTTCTTAAAGTTAAGAGCCTCTCATGTCACTTAGACAGGTACTGTCATTCTGATAGGCAGAGAAATAGGCTACGTTAAAAGCTGCCTAAATATAAGGTTATAGGAGATAGATTTTCCCTGTACTTAGGAAGTCGCATAGACCAGGCTCTTACTTTTTAACCCCCGACGCAAGAAGTACGGTGTTATGAGTTTGACGAGACTGTCAGTCTGTGTATCTGACCGTGGCATCGTAGTTCCCAAACGCATGAACTGATTTTAATCTAGATTTTTTGTTTGAAAGCTTTCATGATTGAGAGTGTTCTTAGCTATAATTCATCATCAGCTGCTCGATAATTCGGGGGTTTCTTAATAAACCATATATTTTTGTTAGATACTTAGGCACCTTAATGCCGAATACTGGAACGATAGTTAAATTAAGTGACGCTCAAGTCACATGTTGTCTCTTAATTATTGATTAGCGTTTCAATATTCTAATAATATAATAGATGTATGTTTTAAAAGATTTTTTTTAATCAACAAAAAAATTGAATACAAAATGATATTTTAAGTATGATATACAATAATAACTACTATAATAACTATGATAACATGAGTTGGGTTGGAGGTGTTGAGTAAGATTTATTTTGAACGAGACTCGTAAAGTAAGGTTCGTTTTTTGAAGTTACGAACTTTGCTCGTTAGGAAAAATATTTTTCGTCCAAGATCAGATCTCTTTGACTTTGTTGGAAATATTTTGCTCTAATGATCAAGTTTCGTAATAAATGATTTGCTAATGTATATCGCTCGTATTTTAATTAATGAAGTTTTTGCAAAATTGAGTAGATATATTTTTTATTTCATTTAATCATACAGTTATAAGTAATACATATTATACCTAATCTTTTCACACTTTTGTAATGATTGTATCTCCGATTTCGCCAATGGGTAGTATAGGGAAGTTCCAGAAATAAAAGTCTTCTTTCACTATATTTCTCAATATATTTCAGTATAACACAATCACTTTTTAATTATTTGAAATTATTACAGCATTACCACAATTTGGGTCTACTGCCTTGGGTTGCTTCCAACAGAATCGCTGTCGAGTTCCCGCCCAGCCCTCTCTGGCTTGACTTCCCCACTATTCCTACCAAAGGGGCGTACATCCGGTTTATAAAATAAAAGTTAATAAGCCGGATGTTTGGTCATGTGTACGATGATCTTTTCGTGCTCATGACCATAAAATTCAATATATTAAATAATTGTAATAATTTATTATAAACAAATATTTAAGGCTTTACTTTCAACATAAATTTAATCTAATATTTTACAAACATTATAAGTATTTTATAAAATTGCTTACAGCTCGGCCATCCTGTTCGAAGCGAGACCCCTCGGCTTCAATTACAAAGAAATAACAATAATACAATACTTATTGTTAGTGGATATTTGTATAATATAATAGAAGATCAGTACAATATATACTTAAGAATTAATTTTAAAGTTTATAATCAAATATAAAAATCAAATAAAAAAGATTTTAATTTTAGTTACATAGAATTGATTAAATTTACCTAATATGTAAATAGAGTTATAGTGTAAATAATGTAAATATGTAATACTACCTATAAACTACGTTTTTTACGTAAGTCTTGATCATGTTCACTACAAAGACTCTCGTTATCAGAAGAATCTAGGTTTCTATCAAAATTAAGCCAAGGCTGTAATTTATCTATAGCTACTACATTCTCATATCGGCGACCTTGCTTACGAGTTAAAGGAGTATCCACAATGAGAAATCTGTCATTTGGGAGTACTTTCATTATACGATAAGGGCCCTGATATTTACTAACGAGTTTCTGAGATTTACCGTCGTGGGGTACCTGCCTTTCAACTAACCAAATCTCCTACATTGTAAGTTTTACTGGGTTTCCTATTTTTATTATATTTTGCAATATCCTTTGCTTGTTGTTCTTTTATGTTATCACTAGCTTCGTTCCGAACTTCTACCAGATTCTCTGGTTCTAGTGAATTAATTGTATCGTTAATAATAGAATGAAGAATACCTTGCGACCGAGTTGTAACGTTAAAGCCCAAAACTAATTCGGATGGGCTTTTCTTAGTAGTTTTATTTATCGTCGTATTAAGTCCTACTTGGATATCAGGAATATCATTATTGATTATCCCAATTTTTTTCGTCATCACCGTGAGCAGAAGTGGAAAGTGCGTCAAGGATTGTTCTATTAAATCTTTCCACCTGGCCGTTAGCTCGAGGTGTAGCAACAGCGTTTTGCACATGCTTAATTCCATAAGCTGTTATAAACTCCTTAAAAGTTTTACTAGTGAAACTAGAGCCCTTATAAGAGCCAATCAAATAAACCCGAAAACGATTAAGCGAGGCTACAATGGCAAGCGTTTCAAGCTCGTAAGAGTGTAACTTACCTTCGTCAGGAATTGTTTTACGACTAAAATATGATACTGACTGAAAAACATCATTGAGATTGCTTTGAAGAAGAATACCGGCCAGACCATCCTTGCTAGCGTCAGTATGCACTTGGGTTTCAGCAAGAGGGTTATATAGAGCTAATACAGGGCGTTCAATCAATAAACTCTTTACATCATTAAACGCTTTTTATTGACTTTTACCACAAACCCAGTGAACAACCTTTTTCAACAGATCGGTTAGGGGAGAAACGATTATCGCGTAATTTTTTATAAATCGACGGAAAAACCCCGAGAGTCCAAGAAATTGCCTAAGTTCGTGTTGGTTTCTTGGTGTCGAAATTTTTGAAACAGCATCAGTTTTCCTAGAACCTGGGCGAATACCTTGAGCGCTTACTTCAAAACCAAGGAAATCGATGTTTTGTTTGAAAAAATTACATTTACCAAGATTGAGAGTAAGACCACCCTTTTTTAGCAACTGGAGGACCTCTTCTAGCCTCGTTAACCCCTCACTGACATTTTTGTATGGTATCAAGATGTCGTCCATATATACGATAGCATATTTAATTTTGGCTTCTAATATAATTTTATTTATAGTCCTCTGAAAAACCGAAGGTGCATTAACAAGGCCAAAAGGCATGCGGTTATACTCAAACTGTCCGTCAGGGGTTACAAGGCCGTTTTATGTCGCGATTCCTCCGCAATAGGGATTTGGTAGTAGCCCGATGCTAAATCGAGAGATGTAAATAACGAATTGTCAGCTATTTGCTCTAATTGATCTTCAACTCTAGGGAGAGGGTAGTGATCTTTTTTTGTTTGACGATTTAATGCTCGATAGTCTACGCATAATCGTTTCTCGCCGGTCTTTTTATTTACAAGAACTAAAGGACTAGCGTAAGGTGACGACGATTCTCTTACAATTCCGCTGTCAAGCATCTCCTGTACCATATTTCTAACAAGTGTTTTTTCCGCGATAGACATACGGTAAGGTCTATAAACTACGGGTTGGGAATCCTCGAGCTCAATAACCATTTCGGTTGCGTTAGTAAAGCCTAGATCACTAAGGTCAGTTGAAAAGCTATCAGCGTATTTTTCAAGCAGCTGATGTAGAAGTGAACGTTCATTATCATCAAGCCCGTCGCCGCAGTTCAAAGTGATAAGTTGTTTTGTCTCGCTTAAGGTGACACTGCATGTATTTAAAATTTGTACAAACTCTAAGTTGTACAGTAAGTATGAGCTCGAGTTAAAAGAAAACCTTCATTTAGTGTAATTGTATCAGATGAAATATTATAAATTAAAAGTGCAGTTCTACCATCGGTGATTTCGTATTGACCAGGGAAGAGATAGTATTCTTTCCCATCAGGTCCCCTCAAAGTACCATTAACTAAAACAAAGCCTACTAAAGCTAATTTCGATTTGACAATAACAGGTTTTATAGAATTACTTGGTATACTTATTCGTTCGCTAACAGACAAACAAATTTTATCGGAAACTATTTTTTTGAAAATCAATTCAGTAGGTGTTTTAGTAATAATAATGTTAGGCTTTTCTGTAAATGAGTGGCCGAGTAGCACCGGTTGCTGAATAACATAATCATCTACTATATACAAAGTAATTGTTTCTTTAATACCCTGTACTTCCAAAGTACATACCGCACAGCCTAAGGGAGTTATTAGGTTAGCCCCGATGCGCTTACCACGGGTAATTCATCAGAAATAGTATATTCTAGGTCGAGTTCTTTAGCCACACTTTGCTTAATTAATGTACATTGGCTGCCTAGATCCACATGACACTTAAATATAGAATTATTTAGCTCGATATCTATTATATACTTACTGTTAGAAATATCAACACTAAGTTCAGCTACTTGTTTTTCATTCCTATCCTTGACGTGCGCTTGTCCTTTTTCATATTCCTTATTGGATTTTTTTTAAAGCAGTAGTCTACGCGATGCCCTAACCTCTCACAATAATCGCATTTTACGGGAGATTTATCACACTTCGAACTACGATGTCCTAGCTCACTACAATTGTAACATCTTACACTTGCATTGTCTCTTGAGCCAGTAGGCTTATTTGATGGATATCTACGTTCGTTTCGAAACCTTTGTGTATCCTTAAATTCTATTCTATCTCTATTCTGTCCTACTTTTACAGTACTAAAATATTTTAAAACTTGTTCAGGTTCCGTAAACTGAGCCGCTTGGGCACCTATTTTAACGGCACGGTCTTCAACCCCATACAGAATACAGTCAACAGCTTGTTTACCATACATTTTACATCTATTTAATAAATTTGCCTTCGTATAATAATAGTGCTCCAATGACTCTCCATATTTTACTTTCTTACTTAACATTTCTGTCAAAAGCTCAGCATAATCTTCACGACAAGGAAAGGACTCTATCAGTTTCTTTTTCCATTCAGACCAAGTAAATAACAAAGATGGTAAGCCCTGATACCACGATTTTGCTACCCCTGATAATTTAGGCAAAGCATAATGAATCGTTTCCTTGTCGTCCCAGCCATAAATTTTTGCCCATTCCTCTACCTTAGTTAGCCAAGTCAAAACGGTCTGTTCTTTCGACATTGGATCAAATTCTGGAATGACGTTAACGTTAAAAGAGAGCCTAGGTTTATCTGAGCTTCTGATCTTATTTAGTATACTAAGAAACTTATCTAAAATATTACTATCATGATCTCTATTTTGGTAACTTGAATGTCGAGGACGTTTAAGAGGAGTATGATGTCGCATACCTGAATCGGACGATGAAGAGCTTCGGTGTCTACGGTGGCTATTTCTAGAATTATAATTCCTCTCGGGTTCACGACTAACACGGGAAACAGAACTGAACTCAAACATCATACTGAACCACAGTATGATGGCTAGATAAATCTAATAATTCATTGTGACCCTGACCCTGACCCTGCCTGGGTGCTCCTGGGCTATGAACATTTTCACCAAAACCCTGACCCTGTGACCTGGGTACTCCTGGGTTATTTGAACTTCCTTGAACTCGACCCTGACCCTCACTCCGGGGTTCTCCTGGGTCTCGTATTATTGATTCAACATCAGACATTAGTCTCTGTGCTAGTGAACGGTCTATGTTCATAGCTGAAACTTAAAATTAATAATATTAGAACTAATATACAGAAATTTAATTGTATTATTCCTTGATTCATTAATCATTCCATTTCAGTTTAATTCATTTAATAAGACAATGCAACATAAATCTACAACATACAGAACTTTGGACAAAATCTTGTAAATTATTGAGGCATTGCATGCCTCAATAATTACAATTCAAAAATAGTTTATTTTTATAAATCGCAGAGTTATTGTATAGTTCAGTTTGTAAAATATAATAAGATATTATTGTAAAAATAAAATAAAAAAAGTTTTATGAAGCTAGCAATGTCAATCCAAAACTTGTTACGTTATAGACGTTATTTTTTTTAACTACCTTCACTAATTATATTACTTAAACTATGTTCGAAGTTAGTTGTCAGTATGATATGTACTATAATTATTATTAAACAAATTAAAATAAAGAAATGTTATAGTGAAAATAAGTATGAAATATTGTGTGGTTCAAAGTGGGTAATTATGAACGTCCGTCAACAAAACCCAACAGATTTTAAATTAATTCCATGTAAAAAAATATATTATTAAGTCATAATTTAACGTTCATTGCAAAGCAGAGAAAAGTTCAACATAGCAACGATAATAATCAAATACGGTAAGCAACCATATCTTTCAAAGAAATGTTATAATATTTCACCGGCGAAGTGAAAAAAAAAAAGACATTATTCCTCCATGATTACTTAAATGAGTACAATAATTGATTGATATTTTATGATTTAATGATTCTATATGACCTTTTTATTTGAACTTGTGATTTATTAAAGTTTTATTTATTGTCAATATTTGCTCTTATGTACTTTCAATGGATTTATTTTTAAATTAATTTATGATTTAATTTTGTATGTAATGGAATAAATTAATTTTATATTTGCTCATATTATTAATACCTAAGTCACCTGCTAAGGTAAATGCATCGGTGTAGTTTTCAATTAATGTGAATTTTATGTACCGTTTGATATTCTTTTATTAAATAAAATGAAATCATAAATGTATAAATGCACTTACTATTGTCCAAATTCTAAATAGCACTGGGTAGGTGTAATGGACAATTTCATATTATTTAGTTAAATAACTTTTAACATTTCACTAGCTCTCGTACCCCAGAGTGTAGCCCTGGCAGGTACAAAAGCAAGTATTGTATATTGTTTCCACACTCCCATAGTGGCCCTGGCGAAGTGCAAAAACAAAAATACAGAAAAGAAAAAAAAAAGAACAGTACAAGTAATTATAATTAGTAGAATAAAATAAAAGCAATAACCATTTAACTTACGTTTTGTAGGCGTGGCGTTTCCCTATTCTAGGGTCTCGTTGATCCAACTTCTGAAACTATAGGGAAGTTCCAGAAATAAAAGTCTTCTTTCACTATATTTCTCAATATATTTCAGTATAACACAATCACTTTTTAATTATTTGAAATTATTACAGCATTACCACAATTTGGGTCTACTGCCTTGGGTTGCTTCCAACAGAATCGCTGTCGAGCTCCCGCCCAGCCCTCTCTGGCTTGACTTCCCCACTATTCCTACCAAAGGGGCGTACATCCGGTTTATAAAATAAAAGTTAATAAGCCGGATGTTTGGTCATGTGTACGATGATCTTTTCGTGCTCATGACCATAAAATTCAATATATTAAATAATTGTAATAATTTATTATAAACAAATATTTAAGGCTTTACTTTCAACATAAATTTAATCTAATATTTTACAAACATTATAAGTATTTTATAAAATTGCTTACAGTAGATAGTAGGTACTAGGTAATCGTAGATATGCCATTTCAATAACAATATTTCCTTTTAATATGTACTTTACGAAAAAAAAAACAAAAAAGGATATAAAAATTTACATTTATGCTTGTAATTGGTGCTAACAGTATCTTTACATAGTTGTGTCATTAAATTCAGACGTTCTAATTAAGATCCTAAAAGTTGATTAGTTACTCAGAAGCCACACTTCTTCCGATTTACGATGCTAATTAGGATCCTAACATCCTTTTTCACTTGACTGAATTTTGTTACCTACTGAATCACTTAGGACGTCTGAATCTAGAGAGGTGGAATACGCGCTTTATAACGAATTCGAAGGAAGTTGGTATGATTCTCATGTTTCCTTACCACATCCGTATTTTTAAGGCCTAAATTATGATTTAGTACACACACGGGTGCCCTCCACGGAGATGAATGACCGTAGATACTAGGTAAATGGGCTATAACTCGCATAACAGTTTCACGGGCCTATCACTATCTGTTTATCTGGCGCCTCGTAATAGCCCGGAGGAGACTAATTATTATCTGTTCGCATGCTCGCCCCGCCTTCGCGCAAAGACGCGATTACCATAGAGCTATAATAACCTAGATAGGCCATTTTCAGGTGGAAACTACCAAAGAGTTAGCTTGTGCTTACTGTAATAACTTAATACTGCAGACGTGGTTGAACGTACTACGTATCTACGTAGTGCGTTCAACCACGTCTGCAGTCGTTGCGATCATTTCCTTTGTGTTTAAATATTTTGAGGTGTCCTAGTGAAAATGAAAATGTTTAGAAACTGTTCGAACTGAGGGTTAGCAGGAACAATTAATACAACTACGTATTAATAGAGGTAGAAACGACATATTTAGTATGCATTTGCTACAGAGTACTATCGAACAAGATCGCTTAATGGTGCGCTATTCGTGCCCTAGTGCCCAATGCTCATGGATATCCGAGTGCACTTCTAAATGTAGGATAAGCTTGTTGTAACCGTACAGAAGGTCGATTCTGCTAATTAAATCCAGCAATAATACAGTTACGATCCAGTTCCGATGTGTCGAAACTGCAAAATGGTATTATCATAAACGTCAAACCGCTTTAATTGGTCCAAACTCCAAAAATCAGTGTATGATATCAAAACGATTCATTTATAATTCAATGTACCAGGGGCGATCAAAAAGTAATGATAATGAGTATAATAAAACAACGAGTCTAGTTTAAATTTAATTTATTTTTCTACATAGTCTCCTATCAAGTCGTTACATTTAGTCCAACTTGTCTCTAAACCTAAAATACCCATTAAAAAAATTCTTTATCTTGGCTATCTCAAAATGCCTCTACAGCAGCCATCACCTCGCTATCATCCTCAAATTTCTTGCCCCTGAGGTGTTCCTTGAGCCGAGGAAACAAATAAAAGTCGCTGGGAGCTAAATCTGGAGAATAGGGCGGGTGTTCGACCAGTTCGAAGCCTGCTTCTCGAATGGCAGCCATCGCAACTTCGGCTTTGTGCACACAAAGCCGAAGTTGCGATGGAAAAACGCTCCGAAGGAGCGTTGTCCTGATGAAACAGGACTTTCGCTCGGAGTTTGCCCCGTCTTTTGTCCTTTATGGCTTCTCGCAGTCGTCTTATTTGATCAGCGTAGTAGGAGCCCGTTATAGTAGCTCCTTTTTCCAGGTAATCAAACATTATGATTCCCTCAGCATCCCAGAAAACGGACGCCATAACCTTGCCCGCCGAGCTCGAGACTTTGAACTTCCTCGGCGTCGGTGAGGATGGCCTTTTCCAAGTCATCGATTGTTGTTTGGTCTCAGGATCAAAATGATGAATCCATGTCTCGTCCATGGTCACAAATCGAGACAAAAAATGTTCTTGGTCGGCCTGGAACTTGGCAAGATTGGCTCTTGAAATGTCGACTCGCTTTTTCTTTTGTTCGTCCGTTAACATTCTCGGTACCCAACGCGCGGAGACCTTCTTCATATTAATTTTGCCGGTCAAAATGCTTTGGATGCTGCCATATGAGATCCCTGTGACCTCTGCTAAATGGCTGATGGTTACTCTTCGGTCTGCTAATACGATATCTTCGATTTTTTTCACGTTTTCCTCAGTGAGGGACGAGGTTGGACGTCCCTCGCGATGTTCATCTTCTGTGGATGTTCTATCCAACTTAAACTCTTTGCACCACCGTGCCACCGTAGAATATGGAGGAGCAGAGTCCCTCAGTGTCTCCATCAAATCAGCGTGTATCTCTTTGGTAGACATTTTTTTCAAACAGAGGTACTTGATGACGCATCTCACTTCGTGTTTGTCCATTTTCGTGTTGTCGCTCCGACTGCTGGTATTCAAATGAATGTAGCTCTTTCGCTCGTTTTTTTTCTTTTTTTCTTCTCGCGCCGGGCCCCTGAAAAGGGCCTTGGGCGGGGAACCAATACCAGGGGCATAAGCCCCTCTAATTGGGGTGGGGATGGCGCGCCCGTTACGAGTACTGGGCGCATTTAGCCAGTTTTTAGGGAAGACCCCCTCGGCAGAACGCGGGGGAAACCCGAGGTGTCAAGAGAATAAATGGTGGCGAGGGCCGTGGGCGGCCAAGACCTGCGGTCGACTCCGGCAACGCATGGAGTCCTGGTCCGGAGACCAGGAAGCGTGTATGGGTCCACTCCCGCACGCGCCACTTTTGTCGACCACGAACACAACCGACCTGGGAAAGGAGGAGGGGGGAAGGTATTCCCTGAGCCCCAGACTTTTAATGTCGGGGGGGGGGGGGAAGGCTGCCACGGAGTTGACGTTTGGGGCAATAGGGCTACCCCACGTCATACTCCGGGCGCACAAGAAAGTGTATTTGCGCCGTTTTTTATAACCGACGCGGGGTAATGGAGGGGGGGCAACAATCCAAGGGTGCTAGTCGGGGGCGCACCGCGCATGGGGGCGTCTCGGCAGCGTGGCTCCGTGATGTTCCCTACGTCAGGTGTCTGCGTGGGCGGGTGCCATTTGGCGAGCAGGCATGTCACGACGGCGGGTCGGCGTTTTGACCGGGCCCGTGGCTTCCGCTCGCTCGGAGAACTGGAGATCTAAAACTTAGAACAAAAATTAATCGCGTGCGAGGAGCGCGGGGGGGGGGGGGCGGTGCGTAGCACGCGAGTGTCCCGAGTCCGGGACGCGCGTCGTAGATCTCCGGCCGGAGATATCTAGGCGCGGGTCCGAGCTAGGGTCTGGGGAGCCAGATTTTTATTAGGGCTGCGATGGTGGGGGCGCCTTCTATGACGGCCTGCAAGAGAGTTGGGAGTATATCCTCCCCGGCCAGAGCCTTCCGAACAAAGTTCGTAGCCAGGGAGAGGAGAATCTGTAAAAGCTCTGCTGTGGATGCGGGGGCCTCACTCTGCACCAACTCTTGGGGCAGCGGGGGGACATCGGGGGCTGAGAGTGCGGGGCAGCCGCATGCTTTGCGGGCTCCGAAGCGGTGGTATTTTCCACGGCTGTGATGGCCGAGGAGGTGGCACTGGGTGTGCGCGAGGTGCGCGGGGGCGTTGTGGGCGCCGAGCGGCCCGCGTGTGTTCAGGCTGCGGTGAAGCGAGCATGGGTGGCTCCAGCTCCAGGGTGCTGGCTGTGGGAGAGGCGGCGGCACAGGGGGTGGCCACAGGAGATGCGGCATCTTTCCTCCTAGTTCTCGGTTTCTTTATCCTCCGCGCGGAGGAGTCGGGGACCGAGGGGAGAGTAGTCGTTTGCCTCTGTGAAATGAAAGCATCGGTGGCATTGAGCCGGGCCGCTGCGGCCCTGCCAGGCTTCGATGCAGATTCCCGGCATATACAAAAGTTCGGTGACTTTATATAAATGTAGCTCCTCCAAATGACGTCCTATTTATACAATTTTTTAGATGGGAAGTACCTAGTGAAGAACCGAAGAAGCGAAAAAAATTTAGTTTGGATTTTTATCTTTATTAGAAATACCTATTTATCATTTTGATCACCCCTCGTAAGTTAAATGAAAGTGTTAGCTAATTACGAGAATTGGGGTTATGATCAACCTATATATATATATATATACAGGGTGTCCCGTAAATCGATGTCAAGCCGTAAACCCGTGATAGGCCAAGTTACAATAGTTATCAAAAAAATTAAAAAAAATCCAAGTATTGTGTCTCAAAAAATACAAAGCTTTTAAAAAAAATCGAAAAATCGACATCTTGTGGTGGTTTCTTAGTTCCCGGCACTACAAATTTCTACTTTTTTTGTATTTTTTTTTTGTATGTAATCCTGAATAATGCTTTAGTAAACTGGTACCTAAAATTTAAATCAAACGACTCCGACTTGAAAGGAAATGAGGCTTCTTGCCCAAAACAATGATTCGAATTTAATACTTTGCTCGACTTTAACTGACTGTACTGGAAAAAAAATTACTACGCTTGTTTGGCAGGTAATTTTAAAAGTTGGCGCAGTTAATAAGGATTCCAAAATGGTATGACACTTGCTAGATTGTTTCTTAAATTTTGGACACTATTGATTTTTGTATAGGAAGTCAGTTTTCGACAATTTTTTCTTACTTACTTAAAAGGATTCAAGTGTACCCAAGGACTTTCTTCTAAGTGATATTCTGATTTGGATGAGACGGAGAGAAACATTCAACGAGTGTAAGAGAGACAAAATCCAAGAAGTAAAAGAATATCACGGGCCACGGGGGCCATAGTGTCTCATTACTTTTAACTTTAGGAAAGGTGTTTTTTAGGAAGCTTTTAATTGAAACAAATTTTTGGAGTCTAAAATATTTTATTACATTATAACAAATGTTCAAACTGCCTCCCACCAGCATAAATGCAAGCTCGACATCTTTTTAAAAAAGACCGCTTTATCAGACGGGAAAATCTGCCGTTATTAACTAATTCAGCTGCTTGCGTTAATTGTCGTCGTAGTTCAACTACATTTTCAATTGGCTTTGTATACACTTTTTCTTTCACAGCACCCCAGTAAAAAAATCTAGCGGATTTAAATCAGGTGAACGGGCTGGCCACGAAATGGTACCAGACCGCCCTATCCACCTTTCTGGATATTCATTATCTAAATAATCTCGCACTGAACGGGCATAGTGCGCCGGGCAGCCGTCTTGCTGGAACCACATGTCTCTGTAAATGTGCAGAGGTACGTCTTCCAATAAATTTGGTAAATGATTTCTTAAAAAGTCCAAATAAATGTCGCCATTCAAGGTCTCTGGCAGTTCAAAAGGTCCGATGATTCTCCCGTTTAGAATCCCGGTCCACATGTTTATTTTGAATCGATACTGGGATCTATCCTCTCTCATCAAATGTGGATTATCTACATGCCACTCGTGTAAGTTGTGTAAAGTAAGGCCAACCAGACGAGATAAAGAATGTAAACAAATTTTCAGGGGTTCAAATCATTTTTATTTGAATAAATTATTATAAAGTTCGAATTTTAATCGCTGTCGTGTGTACTAGACAAAGATGATTCGTCGGAAGAGTCCGAGTCAGCTGTGTTTATGATAAAACTATCTATTGTATTATCAATCATGTTGTCAATATTGCTATAAAAATTGTCCTCGACTTTTATTACATGATCCACACAATTTCGCCATTTATCAGCAGATACACGTTGGATCCCCTCTTGTAGCAGTGTTTTCACATCTTCAAATTTAAATGTAGTATTATTGTGAGCTACGTGTCCCTTTATGTCAGCCCATACGAGTTCAATGGGATTGAGCTCGTAATGATAAGGTGGCAGTCTTAGGACTTCCACCTTAAATTTTTTGGCGAACTCATCCACAGCGTATCTTTGGTAGTTCGCCTTTACGTCATTCACTAACAAAACGGAATAATAACAACAAAAAAACAAGTAAATACGGAGACGAAAAAATATGTATCACTTCGAACGCAATCCAAACAGGAATGAACTTGTTCACAATAATTGTTTGGCGGACCAAATGTTGACAACTGCGGCACTGGCCGCTTTCCTGTACCACGAAACACGCTACGACAGCTGTCGTCGACCAACTGGCGTCATTATTGCATAAGAGTGATAAGGACAGATATAATATTAACTCACTTTCATAATGCAACTCAGTAGCGGTCCGTTTATTTACGTTTTTTATCTCGTCTCGTTGGCCTTTTTTTTTAGATTTATGTACCCATCTTTTTTAAAAGTGGACTCATTGGACCATAAAATTTTGTCTATGAATCGTGGATCTTCCCGGTGTCTTTGTAACATCGTTTCACAAAACGTAACTCTTGGGAGATTCCCGTCCGAGGAGAGTCCCGGGGTAGTAAAGTTTGTACTCGCGTGACGTGGTATGGGTGGAGCTCATGACTTTTCATGATTCGATGGGCTACACTTTTGGGCACTCCTGTGCTTTCTTCGATTTGTCGTACTGAAGTACTTGGATCTTCTGCGACTGCTTGTAGTACGATGTCATCGTAAGGCAAGCGACTTCTTCCTTCACTGTGTACTTGGCTTGGGAATCGTCCCTCTGAGAGTAAACGGTGCACATTCACAAAAATTCGATGATCGGGATGACGAGCAGCGTTTGGGTATCTTTAGCGGTAAAGCCAAGCTGCAGCACTAGCATTGCATCGGCATTCACCATAAATGAGATGCATGTTGGCATATTCCTGTGCGGTGTACACAGACATGGTGGTACTACACAATCACACGATCAACGATAGTTCAGGAGAAAGCAAAGGTCGTTGAAAGAGAAACTAAACAGTCCAAATCCAAATCACAAGCAATCGAGTCCAATAAACAAGGCAAAAAGTGGTATGTACGAAATCAAGACGAACGAATACGGTGTGCGCAGTAAACGAAGTAGAGTAACGTACTGATCTATTGTATTTTGTGTGCTGTACGTCGGGAACATGGACAATAGCGACATTGTCTCGCTCACACTAGTAGCATTGTGTCTACCCGTCTCGCGTACTTGTGGCGTCAATATCTGTCTTTCTTACTCTCATTGAATGTTTCTCTCCGTCTCATCCAAATCAGAATATGAACTTAGAAGAAAATCCTGGGTACACTTGAATCATTTTAAGTAAGTAAGAAAAAATTGTCGAAAACTGACTTCCTTTACAAAAATCAATATTGTCCAAAATTTAAGAAACCATCTAGCAAGTGTCATACCATTTTGGAATCCTTATTAACTGCGCCAACTTTTAAAAGTACCTGCCAAACAAGCGTAGTACATTTTTTTCCAGTACAGTCAGTTAAATTCGAGCAAACTATTAAATTCGAATCATTGTTTTGGGCAAAAAGCCTCATTTCCTTTCAAGTCGGAGTCGTTTGATTTAAATCTTAGGCACCAGTTTACTAAAGCATTATTCAGGATTACATACAATAGAAAAATACAAAAAAAGTATAAATTTGTAGTGCCGGGAACTAAAAAACCACCACAAGATGTCGATTTTTCGTTTTTTTTAAAAGCTTTGTATTTTTTTAGACACATTTCTTGGCTTTTTTTTTTATTTTTTCTGATAACTATTGTAACTGGCCTATCACGGGTTTACGGCTTGACGTCGATTTACGGGACACCCTGTATTATGTATGTACAGCGAAAGAAATTTATCCATTATCACCCAATTAATAAAGTTCCTATTTGCGTGTGCCTTCACTGCAATAGATCAATTTTGAAGTTTTCATGTAGCTCAGGTTAGTCCGCTTAGCCTTTCTAAGTTCACTGTTTCTGCGTTGTTCACAAGTTTCTGAGACACTACGGGGCGCTGCATTTTTAAGATAGCTATTCAAAATTAACTGAAAAAAACTTTATTCTATACACAAAAAAATACATTTTTCTATTACGACACTGGCTAATGCCAGTGAAGTTGCGGGAACTTCGTTTGCATAGAACTAACGGAAACGGAACCCTAAAATAAAAGTAGCCTGTGTTGGACCTTATAACATCAGCTATCTGCCAGTGATAGTCCCGTGAAAATCGGACCAGCCGTTTCAGCCGTCAGAGATTAGCCGGAACAAACAGACAGACAGACGGACAGACAAAAATTTAATAAATTTATTATTTATTGTAAGTGCCGAATATATTTTCATATGCATTAAGTGAAAAGCTGTTAATTTAAAATTACAAACAGACACTTTAATTTTATTTATCTGTATGTATAGATATAGATCAGTCGTACTCATACACTGAACAAACTCTTACAATGAAACGTGTTATCTTTTTGTGTAATGAATAAAGTTCAATTTTGAATAGCTACCGCCGAGGTACTTTTCAAAATCTAACAACGGCTCCTCATTGTTGAAAGCTACAAAATTGCGGATTAATGTCACAGAAAAATAGCCCTTAATAATGACTTCGAACTGTCATCGGACAAATCATATTGATCTTTAGTTGGCCAGCCGGCTATTAAAACAAGTTTCAATTTCAACTTTAGTGTTAACAAAATAAGGCTCCTATGACCTTCCATAACTCCGAATATTTCGGCATATACCTAAGTTTTAATTTCATCTTTATTTCAAACCAGATAAGGTTTCTATGATCTCCCACCATACTCGTAACTCCAAAAATATCGGCATTTAAAGAGATCTGTGATTCCAATATTCGTGTCAAAGTTGCAAGGCGCAGCGCATAGATGTCGCTTCAGCCGGTCTACATCGCGCTATCGCTTGTCCTACTTGACTTGTATAACATATTATTTTTTCTATATGCTAGCTCCCACCAAAACGACTGCTAAATGGCAGTCACTAGACCGACTAAGCTAAGGGGCCTTAAAGCCATTAGCGTAGACCCATTCGAAAAAAAAAAAAAAAAATATAAAATATAAATAAGAGCCGATAAGAATGGAGTTCTTTAGACCCTTCGCCACTGCTAAACTATAGTTAGATCAAAGTGTACAAATTCCAATTCATTGGATGTTCACCAAATTGATTTTATAATTAGAATAAAATCCATTACATATTGACGAGTAGTCAGAAAGTACTTACCTAATTACCTAGATATAATAAAATTACGATTATTAGCTTAGTTACTTTGAACACGCGAGGTAGGAGGTATCCATTTATATAAATGTAATTGGCAATTACTTGTTTCGAACAATTTTATAGTTTTGAGAAAAATAATAAAATGTGTCGTTTTCGTATTTTCTACAAGTTTGAGGAATACTTTGTAGATATTTTTTCTTTATATGTTTAGCAGATTAGTATCATACATAAATATTTAGACTTTGTGAATGAATTTATTATGGTCCTCACTCATCACTCAGTCATCTAGTGATGATGATAACGATGTTGTGATCGATGATCTGCTAGAGTGGGTAGAAATTATAATTTACATTTTCACTAAGCAAAAACTTTCGGCACCGCTTTACGAGAATTGGATCTAACTGAGGAGTATGATATTTGACACAGTTAAAGGTTATGTTGATGAAGGTGTGCAGAAAGTTAATATTTTATAAACAATGCTTAGAAATACATAAAATTAACAAAAACACACACTACCTCAGATTATTATTAACACACACTACCTCGCAAACCGTGCATTTGACAGATACAATTTTTTTTCACGTTGACGGTTGTCAATCTGTCCCAACATTTTATTAGTTTTTTAATTTTTTCTATTTAAGAGGCAAAAAAACTTTATAAACTTAAAAATTATAAAAAGTTCTAATTACTATAAAACTAATCTCGACCACAGGACGACCTCTAGTTTTCATTATTATTCGTGAACATTCTTTGGTAATACTAGATTACATACAATAAATGAAGTTAGTCCTTTTTTTAGGTACAGAGAAAAATAGAAAAGCTTTTAATGCTTTAGTTGGCTATTAATTCCTGAGGTGAACAACCGAATGTCTGGAATGGCAATTGTACGAAACTACCGACTACGACTAAACCATAAACGATCCGCCAAGAATTTTAATGCGGTTATTTTAAATTAAAAACGATGAGGTGTATTTTGGTGTTTTCAATCTGGTGCCCGCAACTTCGTTGGCGTAGAACAAACGAAAACCAATTTTTTTAAACGTAACCCTAAGATAAAAGTAGCCTAAGTTACTCCTTTTAAAATCAGCTATCTGCCAGTGAAAGTTCCGTGAAAATCGGTCCAGCCGTGTCAGAGATTATCCGGAGCAAACCGACAGACAGATAAAATGTTTAAATTTCATTTTTTGTCGTAATATATATACTTTTATATGCATTTCTGAAAAGCTGTTAATTTAAAGTTACAAAAAGACACTTCAATTTTATTTATTTGTATTGTATAGATTTTAAAACGTAAAAAATTTTTGTTAAGTTATTAAATTCTAAATAAAAACAATTCAATGACAATCAATTTGACTTTAAAAAATATTTTCTTATAATTAATGAGACTGAGAAGAAAATTATTTTTCGTTTTTAATAACGTATATATATATCGAGCTACTAAGAGATAACGAAATGCTTTCTAATAAACTTTTAGTGGCTTTAGTTAGAGATAAAGATTTGAATACTGTATTCTAGAGTAATAAAACTTATCCTTTTATTTAGTTTAGTGCTCAGGCCAAATAAAAATGTGAAGACAGAGTTCTGCCTAACACATTGTGAGGCTGGTCTAGACTACGCCTTGCGGTGTAATTACATAGTGTCACGCACACACATGTAACGAAGCTACGCCTTTACTTTGTAAGGCGAGCTGTCGCCGTGTGTGGTTTCTTACATTCTCTTTCTCATACGTTCCTATGTAGTTCGTAGCTACTAGCTACACGTGCACCACATACATAAAAACCCATGGAGCATGGAGCATCTAAACACACCGGCATATTTAGCGGAACACAAAAAAAGGTCCATAATTAAAAAAATATGGTTTTATTTTAAAATCTACTTACTACACTTCTTTTGTTATTTAAAGTTTCATTTGTTTTACTTAAAATGAGATCACATTAAGAACAGATTTTGCGAGTAAAGGCTATTTGTGAAAAATTGTACATTTTTGAACTTTTCATGTAACCGGAAAAAGTGAAAATGAATATTAAAATAACAATTAATTAAATTAGAAAAATGGTGATTAATATCGCGTATTTCCTCCACGTGCTCTTATTAAAGTTTCTACCCGTCTAGGCATACTGAGAATGATATTATCGATGGTCTCCTGGGATAGTCTTCGCCATTCCTCAACTACGGCGATTCGCAATTCACCCACGTTGGCAGGAGCTGGAATTCTGGACTTTTCTTTTCTTTTCAGCAAGTCCCAAACGTGCTCTATTGGGTTCATATCCGGTGATCTCGCCGGCCACTCCATAACAGTGATATTCATATCATTAAGATAAGCTTGAGTTACCCGAGCGGTATGCGGCCGAGCACCGATATATGGGGCAAACGGTACGACATTTTCTTCTAAAACTTCTCTGATATAGCGGTCTGCAGTCAGACTCTCTCTGTCAATCACTACCAAGTCTGTGCGAGCTCCCAAACAAATGCCCGCCCAAACCATTATTGATCCACCACCGTATGCAACTGTAGTTTCAAAATTTGTCTGAATGTATCGTTCTCCTTTGCGTCTGTATATTCTTTGTCTGCCGTCAATTTGATTTAAGAGAATTCTGCACTCATTACTAAACAATACCTTACTCCATTGGTCCGCGTTCCTCAAAGTCGATGTTCCTGAGCAAAAGTTAACCTGTTTCTACGATGACTTACCTCGAGCCTTGGAGCCTTGGCGGGCACAAATAAACCCAAACCAGCTTCTTCGAACCTTCTTCGAACCTTCTTCGTACCGTACGCTCACTTACGGTTACACCCCGCACTGCTTTTAACTCATGTCGGGCTTGGACGGCCGTCAAACGGGGGCCCCTACGTACACAAAGCCGAATGAAACGATTATCCCTACTCGAAGTGCGTCTTTTTCTGCCTTGTCCTGCTCTTCTCACATAAGTACCGGTCTCCCTGAACCGTTGGATACTGCGATGGATCGTTGAAACTGGTCGACGAAGATCTTTGGATATCACTCTGTAGGTTTGACCATTTCTTCGCATTTCGAGTGCCCTGGCAATCTCCGTTGGGGCTAAGTCAGGCATAATTCAGTCTTCAACTCCAAAAAGATACGCGATTAAAAAAAACTAACAAAAAACAGTATTTCAATGAAATTTTAAATCAAACTCAGAAGGAAGAAATACTCGAAGTTCGCTCCAGATAAGGTGTATTTGAATAAAATTAAAACAATTTCATAAAATGTGATGTTCAGTTGTTTTCTTAATTTGAAAATATTTCTTTTTAAATTAAATGACGTATAAACCAGCCAGCAACCTTATATGATACTGATATCAAACCATTATTTTATGTTCCGCTAAATATGCCGGTGTGTGTATATCTGCTCCATGTAAAAACCGGCCTCAGTTTTTGTTTGACAAAACTCTGTGGTCACTTTTTTATTTGGTCTTAGGTGCTTTATCTTGTAGGTACCTAAGCCACACTTACGACCTACGAGACTTACTTACGATGTTTGTGGTAAAGAGCTGGTTTTAAAGCAGATTATAGATAATTACATTTTCTGTCCCTTTCAGGATTTAGGGATTTAATGCCCGTTTTCACCAACTGATTCCTAAACAAGTCTTATGTAAGTGACCCTTTGGATAGGTGGTCTCCTAAAATCGGCACCTACCTAATTTCATTTTCATCAAGCTGGGTAACACTTAGCTATGGAACTCCTAGTTAAGTGACAGTATTTTTTTTTCTAATTTGCGCTCATACTATTGATATTTTATCGATAAATTTAACATTGCAAATTATAGTATAAATAATTCACAGATAAATAATATAACATAAATAAATCCAAGTTAGTGTACTTTTGTATGCTTTGATAAATTATTCAGCAATTTTAATAACTAAATTAGTAAGACGATGACGTACAGCATGTTTAAAAATGTACTGTGCTGTAAATTAAAAAGTAATAATGTCAGTTTCACTGATGAGTGACAGACGAGTCATTTGATTTTAAGTAGTAGTACTTAACATCTATGCATTTGGTGTTGTATAATTACAATTCACAACCATGTTTACTGTCTCACAACCTTCAAATTGTTCGTTTATTCTTTTGTGGTTAATTATTATATCATTTTTGATTAGATTAATTAAAAATATTTTCCATTAACTATGTTTCACTCCCTGCTACTTGTTACATACCTATTTGTATGAAATTGTATCAGAGACGTCCAAGTAGGTAATGGTACAGGTAAATAATATTACATATTAAAAGAACAATCACTGCTTTTGATTTCGACATGATATTCAAGTATCATTAGAAAATTATGAATTCCATTGGTAAAGGAGTATGTAGGTAAGTACGAGAAAAGTACCTAAATGTAAAATGTAAATGAATAATACACTTACCGGTCTATAAACTCAAGATGTTAAATTTTTTCCAGTAAAAATATTACCCTCTGTTTTGTTAACCTATATCGGATGAAGATTCGATATCGTATTTATCAAAATGTTTCACTCTTTGGCGATATAAACGGGGTGTTTTTGGTAACAAGTTATTAGAAAATAATTCAAGCACTTCAACAGCGTCTAAAGTTACTAATAATTGGCTTAGATCGTCTTCCATTTCAAGGGATTCACGTATTTTCAATCACAATGTAATGTTAGGTGACAGTTAAGGCGCGAAATATCGGGCCCCTAAAGTTAGAGGCCCCCCTAAGGTCTTAGGTGACACCTAAGCGTTGGTGAAAACAATTTTTCTTAAGAGGCGCCCTAAATGGCCGCTAAGGGACACTTAAAATTAGGAGTCAGTTGGTGAAAACGGGCATAAGTGTCGCATCTAATTTTTAACTAGGGACTTCTGTTTTACCTACTAGATGATGCCTGCGACTTAGTGCGCGCAAAAGAAAAAGGAAACCGTACATTTTGTCGCGATAAAAAGTCCTATGTCCATCCCCCGTGGTGTACTCTATACCTAACTGTGCCAAATTTCATCTTATTCGGTACAGTAGTTCAGTAGTTTCAATGCACTGTATGTAATGCACAATGCAAACAAATCTTTCCTCTATAACAATAGTATATATTTTCTACTCGTACATAGCGTCTATTAATTTTATATTTTATTTTCTACTCGTACATCACTTCTATTAATTTTATATTTTATTTTCTACTCATACGTCACTCTTGTATGCCATTTTCGCGAGAATATGCCGCTTTATGTTTTTGCTGGGTTGTACGTCTGTTGCGCGGGTTTTACAAAAATCATTTATATTTTATTTTGCTCATTACCTACTGGAGAAAATATGACATTTTTATAGGCGATGTTTTATTTAGACAGATCGCCATTTAATAAATCAAGTTAATTCGAAAAAAACCTCCATGATATTACTTATTCAGAATATTAAAACTGTGAAGGTGTTGTGTTTGTGAACAGCCATGTTTATGATAAATTGCTTGATATAATTTAAATTTCATTTGATATTTCATTTGCTTTTTCCGTTCCAAATCCAGAAAAAAAAAAAAAAATTTAGGCTAATATTTTTTAAAATTATGGCATATTATTAAGGCATGACAAAATTAATCAGTATAAGGTTTTTTATTAATTAATTATATCTAAATTATATATCGACTCGTACCTAAGGATTTGCTTGTTTTGAAGAAAATTGTTTACTGTTGTATATTCATGAATCATGATCTCTTTCAAATAGATACACGAGCCAAATTTTCAAAAATATTTGGCAATATATTATTATGACGTTATTACAGTAGTTTACTGTGGTCGATTATTAGATATGCAACTCCTAACCTTGATGCGCTGACTTCATATTAAAATAATGTAAATAGTGAATTCTGAATTAAGTATATGTTATGCTGGTAGTTTCTTTTAAATCCTGTCTGAAATAGTATGGTATTACCATGGTATAAAATAATAGCGCCCATCACACGCTCAGTTATGACTTCGGACTGCTGATCGGACTTTGCTCCAAATCGCGGAAGGATCTGTGCGGCATAGACTGCGGAGCGAACTGTCTTGCTAATTATATCAAATTCGTTCATCGATTGGACTATGGAAAATGCGATGTCATCGACAAGCCAGATCGGACTGTCGGAACGGCGCGTGCTAATTCCCGCGGTCTGAACTGGACGTGTGACTGGCGGTATTGTCAAGAACATAATACATAGCGCCAATTTCTCGAGTGCGTAAACCAAGCGAAAAGGCTGCTGACTTGAAACTAAAATTCTGTGATTATTATGGTAGCGAATTGTGATTATTCTCTTGTCAATAAGTCGTCGTACCACGTTCGACATAGTTATGTCGATGGTAAAGTCATACCAATGCCGTTATCCATTGTTGTGGTCGCAGTGCAAGTGTAATGAGGGTTTTAAATTCGTGACATCTGACAGCTTTTTGACAGGCCGCCTGGTGACAGAAAGAGAATCGAAAATTCTTATTGACCGTTTTTGATACCACTTACGCCACCAGATGACGCTTTGTGTGCGTTAGGTGTGCCCCCTAGCGGCAACCTGAGGGTAACCACGAACGATTGACACGTATACGTAACGTTATCGAATGTCAACGGGGAACGTGTATAGTTTTTTATTGACCCTTAGAAAAGTACATAATAAGCCAGGAAAATTGCCTTTGCAGTGGAATATCTACGATCAACCGTTGACGAAATACAGCCATCGCAAAAGTGAGATCGTTGGAAGAACATTAAAAACGCTCTTTACAAAAATTATACACGAGTGACGTCACAGCAGTTGAAAATTTGAAGATAAATACGAAAATGATTAAATAACTTAAATACTGCATTTATGTGTATATCATTGTTTAGCAAAAGATTTCACAAATAAAATTTAATGGATTTAAACAGTAATTATCGTTTTTAGGGTTCCGTAATAATCAAGGAACCCTTATAGTTTCGCTCTGTCCGTCCAATTGTCTGTATGTCTGTCCGCGCTTCTAGGTTCTATAATTATGAATATAAATTGATGAAATTTGGTAAAGTTATTGATTGTGTATAGATCTCGGTTCCGGCATCATAAAATAATAATAATTTTACATTTTAGGGGTGGCATACAAACATGTGAAGTGGGAATTAAAAATATTTTTTTGTTCTACCCCATCGTGTGGGGTATCGTTGAATAGGTCTTTTAAAATAAATGCAAGGTTTCATAAATGATGTTTGTACAAAGTCAACCATTTTCGAGTAATCGGCCCCAAAAGTGGTTTAATAAGTAAAGAAAAATTATTTTGAGCGAAATCGGGCAATAACTGTTGAAGTAATTCAAAGAAAACCTATTGCGCGTTTATTGTTACGGAACCCTCCATAGACATGTCCTGATATGCTCTTGGTTAGGTTATTCAATCATAGCAAAAAATGCTTTATTTGGTCCTTTTTAGTCCTGTAACTTTTTAATTTAGCAACTGATTACTGATTTAAAACAAACGCATGTTCCCTATTGTATAGGCGCCTGTCATTATTTTCATACAATTCTCTTTCGATTCATGCTAGCCATACTGTTTGTATTTGACCTCGCGTTATCGCGGCGAGCCTCCTGTATGTACCGAGTACCGACCTTATCAGCTGCGGTATTCTATATTAACGTATCTCGACTCTCGATTTCAACAGTGGAGAGTTCTCGTTCGTGCTCTGATACGGGAGCTCTACCAAGAGGAAACGGCGCTAACGTATTCTTATCTAAACTCTCGCTCGCGTCAAAACAGTATCAGAAGTACAAAACAGTATAACCACGGGAGCACTGAACTTTCTCGGGATAATAAGTAGCGAATTAATCCGGAGGGTAAACTACTACCATACCAAATTTTATGAGAATCCGTTCAGTAGTTTTTGCGTGAGTCACAAACATCACAAATTTTCGCATTTATAAAATAGTAGTAGGATAATTACCACACGAAAAGACAAACGACGCTAATTCGTGTAATGATATTTCTTAATTACGATAATTATTATTATTAATTTGAACAATATATAATCCTGAAACTGTACGTATAAAATGGTTCAATGGATGTTTTTGGAGTTACCCTTTTTTTTTAATTTCATTGTTTATTACACTATGCATGTGATAGGTCAAGCTGAGAAGTTGAAGTCGGTGAGTTTTTTCCACATTCTCACTTCGCTCAGGTGAATTCGAATTACATGTTCATCAACAGAATACATCCACGGAGCTCAGCGCGGCGTTTTAGTCACAGGGGCGACACACTCTACAAATGACTGCTCGAGCGCCGGCGAATGTCAGCCGTATTGACAAAGCGCTAGAGTCGGCACCGAAATAATAACCAAATACATAAACGTCGCGTCAGACAAATCTTTCTCAATATGAAAATATGTCAATTATATCAAAGCACAAAACGGCCAGCCCCTTGAAAACAAGTCGACGACTATATAAACTGCAAACCCGCATCCCGCGCGCGCCGCGCAGCCCTCACAGACGTCTAGCCGCGCACACATTGCCGCGACCATATGCGATTTTTCGTGTAAGTCCATTGAATGACGATTCTTTACGTTAGTAATATAATATTATATACCTATTCATTGTTTTAGTGGCGTTGTCTTTGGCAGTCGTTGGCGTGCTAACTGGTGTAACATTTACATAGGTGTTTTACCAGCTTCAAATTGCGACTCTGTCATTCTTTAATATTCGTAAATACTTCGATAACTTGATTGAGAAAAATCTCGAGGATTTTTTTTCATAACCTACCTAATGTAGTCCGTCCATCATAGTTGTAAAATATTTTAATATCTTCAGATTTCTGAATATTTAAAAAATCGAGCCGGTTATAGGTACCGTATATGTTATGGGGTTTTATGTATTATATTACAATAAATATATTTTTATTAAACTCACTAATACTACAATATGATATACATTTTATCAGTTATGATAACAAAATCAATTGTACCATAAAAGTAGGTAAGTACTAAAAAAATAATAACTACTCCAAAACTTAAAATGCTACAAAAAAAAGAAATCTCCCAGGTCATCCCCACCAGGCAGAGTACCTAGAAGGCTCAAAGAGTTTCCTCGCTGGATTGCGATACTTATTCTCTGGGCCAGGTAGGTGCCGGCTCTGGGGTCTCGGGTGGCCTCAATGAGTTTTTTGGAGATTTCTCCGAAAAGTTTGTGCGCACCCAGACCCCATGTACCTAAGGTTTCAACCCCAAACGGTTCAAATATGAGATCCCCACTAAGGTTCTCATATTTGCGCCGCTTGAGGTTTTCCGCCTGATTGGCGGCCGCACCTGCAGAACTCGAGGTGCCCTGGACATGGGACGGAGCAAGTGTATCAACGCAAGTAGCGTCCCATACAAGAGCCCGTCCCACTCTCCAAGGGACCAGGGTCATACCGTCTGGTCTCTTGCCATCGTCGCGCGCCAAACCAGAGGGTTCCAGCACAGCTGGCACTCCGGCGGTGACAAGAGCCCGAGTGCTCAAAAAAAAAAAAAAATAAATAAAAAAAATAAAAAAAAAAAAAAAAAAGTTGACGTTGTCATGTCACCCTAAAATAAATTGAACAAAATATTGAAAATAAATCGATAAAACCAATTTACGTGACGCCGAAAGTAAATAAATATACATGTTTAAGTATTTGCAGTAGAATTAAATATAATTTATAGCGCCCCAAGTTGGCCAAACTGTGAGTAGATATCCCAAGCAATTCTCCCATACAACTGACAAGGCCCGCGACGGAGGAAGGAACAAGGCCCGCAACAGAGGAAGAAACGAGGCAACTCCGAGAAGCCGTATGCTAATTTTTTTGCGAAAAGTGAGCCAACTGTCCCACGCTCAAGCCTACATTCCCCCAGAAAATGACCATAATATATTTCAAGGTTTTTTTTAATATTAGTTAAGCAGTTTTTTAATTTTTTGTCTATAGTTTATTCTATTATATAAGTTATCTTTTATAGTTTATCTTTACCAACCTATGTCAAGCAGCCAGGATGCAGGGACCTCTAATATTTCGACCGTGTCCTTTGGAAATCTGTTGCAATGCTCCCACTGTTCCCGATATTTTAAAAGCCAGCGGGGTTTGAACATCCACGTAGGCAAATGCCACAAACAGCTTCTAACACTCATTCCCCCAATAACCAATTCACTTCCGAACCCAATTTATGAAACAAATTTCTGGCAAGAAATATCCAAATTTAAACGTTTTATACCAGTTCTAAGACGGATCCCTAGGGGTGCCAGAGTGACTGTAGCCCAGAAGCTTGCCGAGACGATACGCCACACAGTGCTGGAGAACTCGAGGCAAGCCTGGGAAAATCTACTCACCTTTCCCTACCGTTTTCTGCATATCACTAGAGATCCGCTCAACAATGCCTCCCTCACTTCAAGAATCAAAAAGAATTGTGTTTCGGACATTAACCTCAACCCAAATTTTTCTTCACATTCCACGGTCAAACATAACATCGTGAAAACTGTGGAAAATAAAATAAGTGAGGGAGACATTAAGGGTGCAGCGCGGCTCCTGTTTTCCAATGACACGGTCGCCCCCGACTGCCCAGAAACCCTCATCGCCCTGGAAAACAAACATCCATCACAATCCAATCCTTTCACAGTTTCCGATGACGCATTACCACCACTACAAACGTCGACAGACAAAGTACGCGGAGCCATCATGTCCTTTCTTCCGGGTTCAGCTGGCGGCCTCGACGGTCTCACCCCTCAGCATCTGAAGGACCTCACCAGCGGTTGCTGCGGGGAGGCCGGCGAGAAGCTCCTGCATGAACTTACGAATCTGTGCAACCTGATGCTACGTGGAGGGGTCGCATCAGATATCGTAGACATTCTGTATGGAGCTAACCTCTGCGCCTTGAGGAAGAGAGATGGTGGCATTCGTCCGATTGCTGTCGGCTCCACATACCGGCGCCTTACAGCCAAACTAGCTTGCAAATCGGTAACTTCCCTCGCGTCATACTTCCAGCCAAAACAGCTCGGTTTTGCCTGCAAAGGAGGTTGTGAGGCCGCCGTTCACTCTTTCAGGACAGCTATCCACAATCAGGGCGATGATGTGTTTCTGAAGGTCGATATCAAAAACGCTTTCAACTCAGTTGACCGAGGCGCCTTGTTGGCCCAAATTAAATCTAAAGCACCTGCTATTTTACCATTTATGCTCCAGTGTTACAACGACCCCACCAAACTCATTTACAAAGACCACCTCATCTCATCCGAAGTGGGCTGCCAACAGGGCGACCCTCTAGGTCCAGCAATCTTCAGCCTTGCTATACACCCGGTCATCGAGCTTCTAGATTCAAAATTTAATGTTTGGTATTTGGATGATGGGACCCTTGGAAGCGATGCACCCACTGTACTATCAGACTTCCGCACTCTGATCCGCGAGTTCCAAAAAATAGGTCTGCAGCTGAACCTAGGTAAGTGCGAACTTTTTGTGCCAGACAGTTGTGGGGATAGAAACGCGATTATATCCAGCTTTAAAGAAATAGCTCCACAACTGTCTGTCATTGACAAGGATTCGCTCTTCCTTTTGGGCTCACCTATTTTAGACGAATCTCTCCCGGACTTCTTAGATAACAAATTACAAAATTTTAATGAAACTTTAGACCGCCTCCTCCAAATTAACTGTCACATGGCCTTTACCCTAATCCGTTTTTGCATTTTCGTACCTAAATTGACATATGTCTTACGGTGTTGTCAACTGTGGAAGTTCCCTCAACTTCTCAAACAGTTGGATGATACCATAAGACAAACGCTCTCCACTATTTTGAATACAAATTTCGATGACCGCGCATGGACTCAGGCAACGCTTCCAGTTAGGTTCGGTGGCCTGGGTGTTCGAAAGCCCTCTGACATATCGCTTCCGGCCTTCTTGTCCTCAGTCCACGCGAACCATAGTCTTATCTCCAAAATACTACATCACCCATCCTACTCCAATACAGTTACCTTTCTGGACGAGGCCAAGGACGCCTGGAGCGTAACTAGTGCTTGTAGCGAATTGCCTGACAACACTTTTTCCCAAAGGCTCTGGGACGAGCCACTCTGCAGACTGGTACGGAATAATCTTCTTAATACGTCCTCCAGTCCTGTGGAGCAGGCTCGCCTCTTAGCTGCGGAGAAGTGGGAGTCGGGCCTTTGGCTACAAGCATTACCGTCACCCAATACGGGCACATTGCTGGATCGAACAGCTTTCCGGTTAGCCACTTCCCTGCGTCTTGGCACCCCCCACGTCGTCCCCCATCGCTGTGTTTGTGGTGCAAATGTGGACAGCCTCGGACACCACGGGCTGTCCTGTCAACGAAGCGCCGGCCGCATCTCCCGACATCACTGCCTGAACGATCTCATCCGTCGGGTTTTATGTTATAAATTATGTTACAATATTAATATTCTTTTTGGAAATTGAGATAATAATAATTTATTATTTACAAAATGATGTTATTTTTAACACAACATTACGAATTTAAATATTCACGTTTTTGCGATCTTGCTATAAAACATTAAGGTACCGAAGTGTCCTACTTTATGTCGCTAGGCGCTCGTTACCTAATACCTAACATTTTATTTTTAAATACGACCTTCAAATTTTCTTACACAATCCTTTTTTACATGAAAATGTATATATGTATGAGTTTTGCGCGAGGCTGTGTGAGTTTACCGTATACATGTGTGTGTGATGTGGGTGTGTTTTCTGCTCGTGCGCATTCACGTGTCGACACAGGTTTTAGCGTTGTATTGTGCAATATATTATATTGTTTGAACATTATTTATTGTTAAATGCTTGTGCTAGGCGCCACACACGAACAAATTTTCATCCAACAATTGTATCATACTACTAGACGCGACGACGATTACGCGACTTCGTGCGCGCAATAGGAAATATTTCGCTGGAACCGTACGTTCTGACGCAATACAAAGTAGTTCATGTCCTTCCCCGTGGTCTAACTATAGGGATCGTGCGTGAAATATAGAGGCAGCACAGCACTACTGTCGAAGTGAGCGCTCTCTGGTGTTTCATTGGTGAACATAGTGGTATCAAAACAAATATTTAATAACATGAACAAAAAGTTATAACAATGGAAAAAATAAGAAAATATGGATTTAAACCAATAGTCAATAATATAATACATATAATACATGGCCAGAACGACGAGAAAGGCAAAAAATTATTAAAATTGTTGAATAACTTAATACCTCATCTTGAAAAGTTTTATTTTGCCCAATACATACAAAAATTATACGCCAAAGACTCAACTAAGTAACAATACATTTATGATTATCATTAGTACATTACTTTTTAGATATTAATTATAAAATGACCTAAGAATAATTTTGCATTCGACCGAATTCGAATGGCGGCATTGAGAAAATGTTATACTTGTACTTGTTATCTCTAAGACTGTTGAGATTTTAAAGTTGCCTAAAATTATTTTTATTATTAACTTAATTTTATACAAATCGTAAGAAATTATTTTTATTCATTACGAAAAGTTTTATAAATGTTATCTTTGTTAAAAATATTTAATATTACAAGCAAATAATATATTATACAAATATTTATCATTTATGAGTATGTACTTACCTTATGTCAGAGTTATTATAAAACAGAGAAATAATAAACATTAAATTTGAAATTATTTAAGAAAATAAAACCTTTCTTTTTGGTAAACAATTAATTCGTTTTTATTTAATACAATTAGAAGTTTTATTCAGTTTTTACAATTATTTGAAAGGGGCTTATTTGTCAACTTCTTTTTCTTTAAACAATGGCTTCTGTACATTTACCAAAGCACAAATAACAAAAACAATTTCATCGATATGAGGAAATAATGAATTAGGTACTTTTGATAGAATTCTAAAGTTCTTAATTCGTTGATTTACTCGTTCTATATGTATCCTCACAGAAGCAATGTTGTATGTTTCGTGAACTTCTTCAGGGGTGAATTGATCTTTGTGGCCAAAAGGAGGCATGATGAAAATAGCATTTTTGTTTTCGACTTGAGTTTTTATCTGGGGTATTTTATCCCAGTCTTTTGGATTTTCTCTGAAATCAAAGAAAAGAATTAAAATGTTAAGTCATAACTATAAGATAATTGTCACGAATGTTTGAAATTTCATCAATTAAATGATAATTTTTTACATATGTCGTATTTAAATGTTATAATTTTACTGAATGGTGCAGTTCATTTTTAAATTTTTGAAATTAATATCGTACTTACACGTAATTTTTCACTGCATTTATACACTTTACGTTTTACTATTTTCCATGAGGCTCCTAACACGCTCTCTGGAAATTTATAAAATTTCACTTCCACACTGAATGCACGTTCTCGACGTGATGTATTATTACATACAAGAATACAACAATTTTTTCTCGAAGCTGGCATTATTTAAAACAAATAAATATATATTATTTATAATTATTAAAAAGTAAATCACATGTGTTTACGTTAAATACATGATACCAACTGTTTTGGATACTTGACACTAGTTGGCGTAACAGTCTAGAAGCACGTACGCACGCACGCATATCTGTGCCGAATTTCATCAAAATTAGTCCAGTAGTTTCGGAACGAACGAACATACAAACAAATATTTCCTCTTTATATTATTAGTATAAATCAAATAAAATGAAAACGTAACCCTACTGGTGTCGGGTCTCTGCTCAATGTGAGGTTAGGCTGTCTCTCATCCTAGCCTACCACAGGTTCTATCTTCATAGGTTGTTTTATATCTTTGTAGATATATACTGCCTATTGATCTTATATAATCGTCTCATAGATATATTTGGCTTAATGTGCCTACATTGTTGTTACGAAATGTATTGTTCTCACACAAGTGGCCATAACACGTACATAACACCCCGCACGGACCACACGCGGGCCCACATAATAGGTATAATTAATTCTATGGATCACTGAAACATTACTGTGCTATTAACTTGATTACAAAATATGTCGACACATTCTAGTGATGTGTACGATAGCTAGTGCTGCTATAATCTATACCACTTAGATTCCCATTGACACATTACATAATTAATGATTATCATTAATGAACCCTACAGCCCGGCTATTCACAATGCATAATTCGAGTCGGATTCGATAACTTCCCTGCGCGGCAACCAACAAACGCTTGCCTGCTTGCGCTGAGCGTTGACCAACTAACCGCGCGGTAAGTTTTCGAATCCGAGTCGAACGGGAATTGTAAATGGCCCCCCGCTGGTATAGGTTAAAATAGCATAGTTAACTCAAGAATCACCTGATGATGACTTTGTCGAAACCGGTCGTGTAATATATTAAAATTAATGTAAAATACTTATTAAAGTGGAAATAGTGCAAGAAGTCCTGTGTGTTATTACTGTCCCCATTGTAACTAGCTAAGAATGATTATCACAAAGTGCTTTCTTCTGAAATGCAGAATGCTAGTAGCTAGCAAGGTACCTACGAAAATACATTTAAAAGTAAAATATCATAATTTTCATAAAACTACTTTTACCTTTTAGTATAAAATTAATATTTGTATTAATACATATAAAATTTCTATGCATGAAATCTCAGATCTGCAAAATAAACAGTTCGCATTTAGCTATTCCAGAGGCATTATCCTAATGAGTTCACGACCCTCCGATGACGTCGTGCTACACATGAATGAACAGAACGTCTCCCGCCCCGCTCCCCCTTGTGGGAGGGAAAGGGATGGTGCGGGCGCTAGTAAAAAATCGGTTGTCTGTAAAGTCGTGAACGTGACAACGTCATAAGAAATGGAACAGAGCGAGGTAACGCCGCATGAGTCATGTTTAGCGAGGTAACGCCGGTAACGCATGAGTCATGTTTTTTCGTGCGTGCAGCCGGCTCCATCGAATTATAAGACGTTGTCACGTCAAAACTTGTAATATGAAAGCTGTCTCTGTTTTGTCTCGAAGCTCATCACTAAATGTAGACATTTTAGTCTTAATTTCGGCCAAATAAAGCGGGATACATTTTTGGACTTCATTTCAGCTTAACAAGATTGTCATCTATTAAGTTGTCATGTTTTACTCAAAATGAAATTGGATATTTTGCCAAATAGGATATTAAGACTGACCAAATTTCACAAAATACGAGTTTATATGTTTAGTCTCCATATAATTAAGAGTTATATGCTCTAATATTGTAAGGAGGAAAGATTTGTTTGTTTGCATTAAATAGGCTCCAAAACTACTGGGACCGATTTGATTAATTTTGACATAGATATAGAGTAGAGCACGGGGAAGAACAAATGCTGCTTTTTATCACGGAAAAATGTACGGTTCTTGCGAGAGTTACTTTTGCGCCCACGATGTCGCAGGCACAGATTAAAGACATACATAGGACCAGATAAACATCTGCATACTTATGTAGTGAACTGTCGGTTAGATTGCACTACTACAAGCATACGACGTGTGCACTATTCTCCTATCGCGTACACGGCAAGAGTGTCAAAAATCCGTCAAGATTGTGCGCCGTCAAAGGGACGTCTAAATTTTCAAATTTCGTGTTTGAGTTTTTGTGTCATGTGAGATTGAAAATTGTGATATTGTGTTGTTGGTTGTCATGACGACAAATAACAATTTTTAATATTAATTTGTGTCCAATTAATGTTACAACTTTATATTATTATAATATTTAAAACAAATAAATAATGTCAAATGAAAAAGTTATTATTTGACATTTTCATTTAGCTTATTTTTGTATTGTACTGTGCGTATAAACAATGTACTAGAATAGAAATATATATCTAATTTTACCTATCCTAAGGATAATATTATGTTAATATTTCATTTTCTAGGAGATGTATTGCTTTATTATAAGAGCGTCCATGACCTAGTGAATTTTGACCTGCACACGCGTGATCGTGCAGGTTCGATGCCGGGTTGTGTTGTGTACCAATCAGACTTCCTCAATAACCGGATGCTGACGCTAGACTTAGTTTAAGTTACCCCCCATCTTCTGTGACAACCCTGGCAAAATTTCGATCGTTCTATGAGAGGTGTTCCTGTGTACGTAAGTATATATTTTTACTCTGTGGTCGCAGGCCACATCTATGTAGTACCTAAATATTTAGTTCCACGCGGGCAAACCAAATAATGAATATTGAAAATATGATCTCTCATTAATTTTATTTTGTTTACTATGACATATTTTGTTATTCGTTGACCCGACAGAAGAACATTTTTCAAATACTATTTTAACGATGCTTTTATCATGAACTCAACGCCGCCTGTCTGAAATAAAAATATTAAAATTAGATAAATTATTAGACCCGATCAGTGAGTTGTATGAAATTGTAGAAAGTGGATGAATTTTCTTAATTCTTATGCATCATTTCATGTTCACAATCACCTAATGTTAGTCGATATTATCTAAGTATTTTTTTAAAGAATAGGACCAGGAAACGAGCGGACGGGTTCGCCTGATGGTAAGCGGTTACCGCCGCCTATGGACACCGCAACACCAGGACACAACACAAGTGCGTTCCCGGCCTTAAAACCCCCAGTCCCAGGGTTGGACTTGGGAGTTTTGGGGGGGCTTGGGGGCTTTCGCCTCCGGTAATCTCACTTACTCGGCGAATCACAACGCGTTATTTCACGCCGGTTTTCTGTGAGTGTAATATTTGACCCACTTGAAGTGCGTTGGTGTATCAGTCACCAGTTTATTCTTTTATTTGAAACTAGACATTGCCCGCGACTTCGTGCGCGCTAAAGGAAATCTCGCGGGATCCGTACATTTTGCCGCAGTAAAAAGTAGCCTATGTCCTTCCCCGTGGTCTACTCTATATCTGTGCCAAATTTTATCAAAATCGGTCCAGTAGTGTAGGAGCCTATTCGACTCAAACACACAAACAAACCTTTCCTCTCTATTATATTAGTATAGACAAAAGTTCCAGAAGTTAGGTTATCCATCACGTCTCACTCCATCATGGAAGTGGAAGTTTTTTCATATTTGATAACCGTTTTTATCGCTGAAAGAAATTGTTGCCGCTGGGGAACAAGAATTATCATACTTCAGCCTTTACAAGAATATAAAAAAGTTTAGTTGTTCATATTATGTAATGAGTAAAAAGTTTCGTAAAAAAGATTACCTTGTGAAGTGATTAAAGTGCTTTAATTTTTTTTGTTACAGTTGTACCTACTGATTAACATCAAGCTAGTCAGAAATACGTAATTATAAACATTCAACAGACTGATAACTTAAAGCTTCTCTCAAATAAAGTAAATGTTTCTGTACCTACAAGTCAGCCCTACGTATAAACCGCTTTATTTCATGTGCGCTTGCGTTTCTATGCGTAATTATTCTGTGCAAGACATAATAGAAAACCAGTAATATTTCATGGCTATCTAGATTCTAGACTGCAAAAACCTCGCAAGGTTTTAGCTAGCGCCGTATTCGGCGCCCGACGGCTGACTCATACTAGTTTAACATACTAGTATTGCCTGCGAGTCGTCTGCTAGTTATATTAAATCTTTAGTAAACTGTAAAAGTCTTGATGTATGACAAAATATAATATTTACCTATCACCAAAGCTACATAGAATACAAAAGAAGGCTTTGCTTCAAAGGGGTGTTACATATTCTGTAGGTATTCGTAATAAATGTACAATGAAATAATTACTTTTAAAGTGACGTATCCTACCACATAGTATTAAGACAGAAATAGGATGGTATTTCTCGCCACCTCTGCGTATTTTCCCCCTTTTTTTAAAGAGATTTCCCCATACGACGATGTAATCAATACGCCATATTTTCTTCTCGTCTCTTCCTAAGGGTCACTCACACCGAGACGCGACGCGGCGTGACATTTTCGATTTCAAGCTGCACCGCGCTGCGCGACGAGGCGCTGAAATTAGAACTCTTGCAAACATGTATCTTCTTGTGTAGTGAATAAAGTTTAATTTTGAATAGCTACATTAAAAATGCAGCGCCTGCGTGACTGACACTGGCCTACTGCTTTCCGGAAGAGGCTTGTGATTGATTACTCTAACGCCGCGAGTTACGACCTCGACAAAACGTCTGTTTCACTCCATGCAAAGTATACCGGTTTGTGTTTATTTTTCGTCGTGACTTACCAAATGTATTATCATTGCAAATTCTCCAATTATGTCACTGCTTATATTAAATTACGTAAATAATGCTATTAGATAAAAAATGTTGAATAACGGGTAATAGATCTACCCTATTACCCGTTATTCAACATTTTTTATTTAGATACACCAGCACGTTTAGCATAACCACCGTAGAAATGGTTTTTTTCTACGGAAGAACATACATAACGACAGATTGACAAAAAGGAAAGCAGCCATTTTGTCCATATTGTCTGTCAGTATGTCTATTCTTGTGTAGACAAAACGCATTTCTATGGTGGTCATGCTAAGCGTGCCAGATTAGTACGTTGACGCCTCTGCGGTCCAGCGGTTTAGTGCTTGGCTCTGGACTCGTCGACAGGTCGTGGGTGTCCGCGTCGGAACAACAAAAAATTTTGTTTTCAACTCTGGTTAGGACCATGCAGGCTGATCACGTGATCGCCAGATAAGAAAGATTCATGCGCCTGGTGGGCATGTAAAGTCCTGAGCCTGAGGGTCAATTCTGCTAAATAAAACCTGCAATAATACAATTACAATCAAGTCCCGACTCGCTTAAACTGCCAAACGGTATTCTCGTAAACGTTAAACCAACGTGAAACGAGCTCTGATTGGTCCAAACTTCACAAAATCAGTTTATGGTAACATGTCGTTTCACTTATAATATAATCAAAGTAAAATAAAAGTCTACTTTAAATACGAGAATTGAGGTTCTGATCTCTCGCCAGTCGTGTCGGTCATCCGTCCCACTGGATTACGAGAGTAAAGGAAGAGAGTCTCCTGTGTACTGCGCACACTCAAAACCGGCCACCGTACCCAACATCGGCGTGGGAGCTATTAAAAAAATTGTAGCATGTAGGTCCGTTACTTCCTGTGATACTGACAAATAATATGGACAAAATGGCTGCTTTCCTTTGTCAATCTGTCATTATGTATGTTCTTCCGTAGAAAAAAACTATTTCTACGGTGGTTGAAGACTGTGATTATTATAATTGTTTATGTAACTACCTACTTGTTTATCTCTTATCAGAAAATCCGTAGTTTAAATTAAGATAAAATCGATTCAAGATAGCGTCTGTTGATGATGATGATTATTGAGATTAGGGCTAATAACAGTATCAGTAATCTGTGTCACCGAAAATGCCGTTAAGGCACTACCTAAGTGCGCAAAATCCCAATCACAAAAGTTGTTCGTTACTCATTCATGTCACATAACTGTTACAACTAGCACAGAAAAAAAGCAGCCCGGTTTCATGCCTCCGTACCCGTAGGGTTAGATGAGTCGCCCTAGGGTTGGCACTTGATAATTTACATTTTAACGTCAGTTCACATCGAGACGCGACACGGCTCGCACTTAATAAAATTGAACTTTATTAATTACACGAAACGATTTAATTTTTAACCGGCTTCCAAAAAAAGGGAGGCGGTTATAAATTCGGCTGTATTATATATATATTTTGTATGTACAACGATAATTCCGTCGTCTGTGGACCGATTTTTTGATGTAAATGTATAATCCAAAGTTGGTCCATTTTTCACCAAAGTGGTGACCTGATTATGGGATCCATGAAGAATCGAGGGAACTCCTCAAAATTTATATGGACACATATGGTGATTTCGACTTTTTCTGACGTAATCCAAGTATATGCTACCAAAAAGTAAAATTTTGCACCAAGGTGTACCCTGGATCCAAAAGTACTGAACAGAACTCCTGACTCCTTATATATACATGTTTGGGAATTTCGTTGTTTAAAGAACTGCAAGCATATGCCATCATACTACTTACAGTAATCATCATCACCACCATCTTCACACGAAACACCAACATATTATTATGATTTATGAAGACATAGGTACTAACTACTCAGCAGAGTTTTGTGCATCGATATCAATGTTTTTGAAATTTTGCTATTGCCAAAGTTATATTCGTGATCATCATCGTCACTTTAGTATATAAATTGCTTACTGCTACATTTTTGCCGCCGCCTATAACAATAGATAATAATTATTATTTAATAATATAGTGTCTAATCATTATCATCACTGGTGATTGTTTATTTAGGTCCGCAGATCGGTAATGCTTGTTTGGAGAAATACCACGGCCTCTGAGTGAGTCCTATACAATATTGTTTTATCATGATGTTGTTCGGGAATCGGGCTGGTACCCACTACAAAATTATGAAATTGAGTAGAGAATTAGTTAAAATTTTAGCCGAATTTAAAAGGGGAATTATTTAGAAAATAAGTTTTATTTCATACTTTTTTGTGCATTTTTACATTGGAAAACGGTTTTAATGTCTTGTATAAAAATAATTCATTGCAAGAACGTCGAGCGGCGCCGCACCACGCTCCGCGATGCAGCTTGCATTTCGAACTCTTGCATTTAAACGTGTATCGTTTAGCCGCGTCGCGTATCGGTGTGAGCTGACCCTTACACGCATATTCCGACGTAATGTTGTTACAGCTATTAGCTCTGTCAATATTAGTTATTACGCATTCTGCAAAAAAGAAGACACGCTTTGGAGTCTTCTCAAAAAACTGATAAATTGAACAACTTCCGTTTTTACTAAAACCGTCATACGTATATTTTTGGCATGACGAAGTTATAAAATCATCACATATTTGCACCAAAAATGCCAAATTATTTCTTTGAATAGGTACTCTGTATAACGATTTATAATACACTATCCAAAATTCAATGTGACTTATCAAAATTTTTACGTCATTTAAAAAACTGGAATCATGTGGCAAATCATGTACCCCACCATGTGGCAAATGACCCCTGATCCTGCCTGTAATAAGACTATATGTTAGAAAACATTAAGGAAATATATGTGGGAGTTAAAAATTAAAGTCCGTGATAAATTTAACACATTTTAATTACGTTTTTCTAATTAATTCCCCATCACCGCACACGCACGCTTTTACGCCATTTTTCCATCTTGACATCCCTCTCACTTCCTGCTCCTTTCACTCATTCTTACGTTTCATTTCACACACTTATTATTAAGATTTACGTTCCGTTTTATACCAATCCTACATATATCAATAAAACCGGCCAAGTGCGAGTCGGACGCGCGCACGAAGAGTACGTAAGAGTCCGTACGAAACGGCAAAAGAAAAATTTTGTATGGGAATATTCATTGTATTCTGTTTTTAGTATTTATTCTTATAGTTACAACAGAAATACATAATCTGTGACAACTGTCTAGCTATAATGATTAAGGAGAAACAGCCTGGTGACAGACGGACGGACAGCAAAGTCTCAGTAATAGGTAGCCGAAGTCGCGGCTTTGTCGGTCAAGCTGCAAGCAGGGTTCCTAAGTCATATTATTGTCAACAAGGAAATCGTCCGTCGAGTTATCATACACAACCACAATTATAATTACATCCAAACATGTCCTTATTGATATCGATGTCAATGTCTCAAACGTGTTGTACTGACATACATCCTGACTCCTGAGGTCATGTTAAGGTCTCTTTACACTAGCCACTGTGGTTGCGCAACCATAACATGCAAATTCAATTTTATAATCTCTTGATTTTCGTTTATAGTTCACAGCAGGGATGTAACGGAGGTAGTTTTATCGGAACCGAAGGCGGAGTCGGGAGTTTTTAAATTTGCTTTATCGGAGTCGGAATCGGAGTCGGAGGCAGGATCAGAAGTGGTGGCATGAGAGAGAATTTTTATTTAATGACAAATAAAACATTATTTAGTCACATTCTTTTCATTTCAATTTTCAATTATAAATTAAAACACAAACAATGAAAGAAAAATTGGCATATTTCCAAATAAACAAGAAATTAAAATAAATTAATTTAAACCCAAAGTAAGCATATTACATTATATTAAATGAACAAAAGCATTAAAACGAATTAAATCAATTGAATTGACTCAAAAAGTATTGTATTATACTTTAACACAAAAACAGATCATTTTTATTGATAATAAGCCGCAAAAATCAAAACAAATATCTATAACCTATGAACGTGTCGTGTGCGTATCAAATTAACAACAAGTGAAAAAATAATTGACGATAGAGTGCACGTAGTGGGAGTCGGGGGGATTTCCCGCGCGACATGTATGAACCTGTTCATAACAGTCGACACAGGCCGCCGCCGCCGCTATGTTATGCTTCGACCTGCGATAAAAACCTTCGATTTAAGTGTCGGAACAGAAGGTGTAATAATAATCGGAAGTTCCGACTTAACGGAACCGGAGTCGAAGCTCCGTAACATCCCTGGTTCACAGGTCTCGGTATATGTCGTTCTCGGACTGTATTGTATCGGTTTTTTTTTTCGAAGAAATTGTTTCAAATCTTCGGACTTCGGTCTTATCAATAAATAATAATTTATTAGTAAGAAACAGAAGTTGCTCTTTGTGAGAATTCAGTTCAGATTATGTTTGTTAAATCTATTTCAAATTTATTTTATTATCAATGACTTTTGAAAATATTTAATTGAAATACTACGAAAAAGTATTATCTAAATAAATAAATAGGTATATTATTAAAAACTAGTTATGATAACAAAATCAATTGTACCATAAAAGTAGGTAAGTACTAAAAAAATAATAACTACTCCAAAACTTAAAATGCTACAAAACAAAGAAATGTCCCAGGTCGTCCCCACCAGGCAGAGTACCTAGAAGGCTCAAAGAGTTTCCTCGCTGAATTGCGATACTTATTCTCTGGGCCAGGTAGGTGCCGGCTCTGGGGTCTCGGGTGGCCTCAATGAGTTTTTTAGAGATTTCTCTGAAAAGTTTGTGCGCACCCAGACCCCATGTACCTAGGGTTTCAACCCCAAACGGTTCAAATATGAGATCCCCACTAAGGTTCTCATATTTGCGCCGCTTGAGGTTTTCCGCCTGATTGGCGCACCGCACCTGCAGAACTCGAGGTGCCCTGGACATGGGACGGAGCAATTGTATCGACGCAAGTAGCGTCCCATACAAGAGCCCGTCCCACTCTCCAAGGGACCAGGGTCATACCGTCTGGTCTCTTGCCATCGTCGCGCGCCAAACCAGAGGGTTCCAGCACAGCTGGCACTCCGGCGGTGACAAGAGCCCGACGGAGGCAAAAAATGACGTTGAAAAAAGTAAAAAATGAAAAATGAAAAATGAATGAAAAAATCAATGAAAGAAAAAAAATAAAATGAATTCCCGTTTGGTATATTATTTATTTGCAAAAAACATTGTAGGTACAAAAGGTACAAAAACATCACATCACATACTTTATACGACCTAATCTTGTATAAATATAAAATCGTAATCTCGGCAACGGTTACAAATATTTCCATGAAATTTAGTATGCAAGGAGTTTTGGGGAAGATCAATCCAGCTAGGTCTTATCCCTGCGAAACTGCGCATTTTTAAGTTATATATTGTTTTTCTCTTGTCGTGCAACAATATATCAATAATGTCGCCTGGATTATGTCAGTCCGATTGGCAGTTTAATGTAGTTATGTATAATATTTGCGTTGTTCGGCAATTCGGCATGTGCTTCGAGCCGCAGTAAAATATTTTTGTGATTCTTCTTTTTTTATTTACAAGAGTTCCGAGCAAAGCTCGATTACCCAGGTACTATTATTTCAATCACAAATGTTTCGTCAAATACTGACATGCAAGTATTGTGTTATTACAGGAATATAAATTAAGCCATACAATTACTACAGTATAAATAGTTGTATGGCTGATGCATCTGAATGTTGCAAGGTAAATTACTTGAAATTGGTTGCGCAACCAGTCGCGTGAATACGGCACACATTTAGTTTTTGATTAATCCTGTTCAGTTCCACCTTTTTCTTCCGGTCCTACTACAACTTTTTTGTTTCTTTTCTTTGCAGTTCGCCTAGCGGGCGTCAGTGATGGCGTGTTGTGTAGTGTAGTGCCGAGTAGTGATGTGACATATGGAGAGGCGGTATGTTCACGAAGTACAGCCGGGGCAGAGAGCGATGCCCTCGCCCCGCTAGGAGCTGCAAAAAGAAAAAACAAACCCCGCATACTCCCTGGAAATACTTGATGAATTGCCCACTCGTTAGAAAATGTTTTGGTACGGTATTTGTTTTTTTAGTTTTTTTAATACTCCATTATTTTATTTTGTAGGGTATATAATTTTAACCTTACGATTAGGTCCAATTACACTTGTCAACAATAAATATCTGGAGAATTGTACCGCACTAGTGCAGTGGGCTTAGCATAGCATACACAGCTTACATAAGCAATTACGTATTCGTAACGTAATTGAATTAGAATTGTATGAAAATCATGAATTTATGTGAATTATATTTTTAGTATTAAAAAAACGTTTTCTGCTATTACGAAAGAGCAGTGATGTAAAAGATATGAAACTATAAACCAAAACTCCATTATAATAATATAACATTTGACCAAGCACCTGGAAAATTTACAGGGGCTAACTAACAATCCCAATGAATTCTGACAAAACACCCGTTCGCCGTACTCGAGTAAATCATAATGATGAATAACTAGTGTGGGGTATAGTATAGTAGTGTGTTGGGGTAGAATAACAAAAAAAAAACAATAATATTATTATAGGTTTTAAATTTACACTTCTATACTAGTATCATAAAGAGGAAAGGTTTGTTTGTTTGTTTGCATAGAATAGGCTCCGAAACTACTGGACGGATTTTGATGAAATCTGGCACAGATATAGAGAACGGGGAACTACATAGGCTACTTTTTATCGCGGCAAAATGCAGTTCCCGTGGGATTTTCCTTTGAGCGTACGAAGTCGCCGTAAACATCTATAGGTATATAAAATCTTTGTTATTTATTAATGTGACAAACCTATTATAAACCTTAAACAAAGATATTAGACGCACCGCGTATAATTAACCGGAAATGTGTGGCGAGGACATAAGAAGCTGTACATAATAATATGAATAAACAACATTACAAAATTAAGTAACCCCCGAATTGTTAAGAAGTGAGCGAGCTGATGATGATGTCTTATAGACTTATACGAACACTCGATTATGTCAGTTTTCAAACAAAAAAAAAATGATTTAATTCGGTTTATCCGTTTGGGAGCTCCGTTGCCACGTACACATACAGACAGACACGTCAAACTTATAACACCCCTCCTTTTTGCATCGCGCGTCGAGGGAAAACATTTCCGAAAAACAAAACACACATTGGCCCTATTCGAGTCATTCATATATCATTACGACGCATGACTCGCGCGGGGCAAAATACAACCGATACTGGATAACGTTTAATGAGATTTTAATGTTTGTAGCCAGAGAAATTTATAGCATTTGGCGCCGTGCTGTGTTTTGCAAATACATTATAATGACACAAGACAAACCAGGTTTTCATGGACAATTAATTTAGATTTTAGAGTAAATAAAATAAGGTTAAACTAAATATATGCATACATTAAAGGTATTTATGGGCCGATAACCTGGTGATTCTTTATGGATAACCGCTTAGGAAAGAAGGTTGTTTGTTTGAGATCAGAACCCAAGTTCCGTATTTAACTTAGACTCTAAATTTACTTTTAATTAATCATAAATGAATCGTGTTGATATCATAAACAGATTTTTGGAGTTCGAAATCGAAACGCGTTAAATGTAGGTGTGAAGTTTTTGAGAATACCATTATACAATATATTATATTATATTGTGAATACCGTTTTAGCATATCGAGACTGCATCAGAATTGTATTATTGTAAGATTTAATTAGCAAAATCGACCTACAGATATTTAACAATTAATAATAATTTTACTGTGTTCTTGAGTTTCTTCATGTCTGAAATATAATGCACGCTTAACACGTAACGATATACGAGGCGTCGGCCGGCAACCTTTTGACAGACATGGGCCACATAGTGGAAAAAAATTTACAAAGGTTTGTAAGATAATTTTATACCTAATTGATATCTAGCTACCTTAGGTAAGTAGGCTTTAAGTATACTTCAAGTGATATTAAAAATGCAAAAAAAAAAATTCTTTAAAATATAGAGTGACGTTGGCCCGCAGACCGCGCGTTGCCTACCACTTGACTGGTTTAACCGTAGTGGGCAGTTTTATCGTTACGTTTGTAGCGGGTGTAAGGAATTTTCTCTCATTTTCTGGACACGGAATATTGCTCGTCTTAGGTATCTGTCAACCCCAAGTAGGCTAGTGGAGCACTTCGTTCTTCTCATATCGAAGAAAGACAACCCCAGCAGTGGGTCGTCGGAAGTATCTCTTAAAATTGTTGTTCAAACAAGACAATCACTCTATTTACATTCATAGGACGTAAGTTATTTTTTTAATGATATTTATTTCTATTTCCATAGTAGGTAATGTCATGAAATTAAAAATAACCGCCATTTCATGAGCTATCTCATTGCTTGGCGATAGTTTTTTTGGTGTTTTGCCAGAGAAAGTGGCACAAGAGCCAACAACAAAATGAATAACGAGCAAGCTGTCAAGAAATACAATCCATTTAGGAAATTCCGGAAAATTCCATGAAATAGATATCCAAAATGTTTTTAGATTATATTTCTTTTATAATATTTTAACCGTTATGTTAATAGGGAACGTACCCATATTACATGACTAATAAAATCTGGCAACCCTAGGGCTAATAATGAGCATTATTCGTTCTGAACGGCTACTATAGCCACCTTGAGACCGGCGGGCGTTTGTTTTGTGTTCAGATTTCATAAACAGTGCATTGGGAATTCCTGACGTGTGGGTTATTTTCCTTACAATACAAAAAGTACTTAGTATTCGCTGTTACTACAATTGCGTAGCCTTACCTCAATGGTGAATGCATTTCGCACTAATAAAAATAAAGCCAAGTGCGAGTCGGACTCGCGCACTAAGGGTTTCGTACAAAACGGCAAAAAAGCGCTCCCCGTAAATATTTATTTTATTCTTTTTGCAACAGGAACACAAAATCTATGAAAATAATGAAATTATTTTAATCGTCTAGCTATCACGGTTAAGGAGATACAGCCTAGTGACAGACGGACGGATAGACGGACAGACGGAGAGACAGCGAAGTCTCAGTAATAGGGTCCTGTTTTTACCCTTTGGGTACCTACGGAACCCTACCAAATACCCTTGTAATACTTATAGGACGCGATGTAGCGCCGTCTTTAAGGGTCGATTATACTATCATGTGGAAAGTTATTGAAAAGTTGGTGTACTACCCGCATCTTCGTTCGCAGAAATTGCGCAAATACACTTAAAATAATATATCGTGCAGTAATCGTGGGTTCGCGGCATAATACTCTTAAATTAAGAACCTATCGAGTCATACCTTCGAGTGTATAATATTACTAAGGATTTCCCGTTTGTTGAAAAAAAAACTGCTATGAAAACAAAAGACATAGGTAGTTTTTTTTAGTGCGACCGCCAAACAAAATGCTAGTAAATTGTATAAATTTCGTTCACATTTCATTTCCCGTTTTAAATTGAGATCCTTGTAGATAGTGGATTAATCTAAAAAAGATAAATTGATAATCATATTTTTTATGTATATTAGTTGAAATTAGTTAAAATGTCACAGTATTTACCCCACCCCCTGCAGATATGCGACCTCTGCCGTTGTAATCCAGATGCAATCACGCTTACATCTATCCCAACGTTATCTTTGGTCGCTGTGGGTAATTGATAGTAAAATGTCCTTTTTTTGGCAATGTAATGACCTCTTCATCTAGATTCTAGATAAGCTGTTTATTTTAAGCGGAAATTTTTAAGCGATACCTACATAGGAACTACTGTCTACTTACTGAGTAAGTATATGAGTAAGTATATATATTTAGTTGTTTACGGTAAAATGTACGTTTGTATGCAGGTAACTGACCTGTAATTAGAATATATACGCATTTTATTTTTACGTATTGTGACGTAAACTGAGGGAAAATATTATGTTTTATTTCAAAATTTTATTATTGTTTTGCTGATCTAATAAGTCTCGACTTTTATTTGGCCAATTATAAATGCAAATGCTTTTAAAATTTATACTTACATTGAATTAACGCCAAAATCTAGTCGGAAGATTAGTCTTATTATCTACAATAGTAAATAGTAAGACTAGCTGTTAGCTTATTTATTTTTTTAAAACCCCAATGGCTGATCTTAATATTTTAATTTGAGTTTTGGTACATACTCATTAATAATAATTAATTAATTACAGTCAAAATAATTAGTAAATTTTAAAAGTAGATAAGTTACTATATAGGACAAAATAGGTATTAAGCTGCTATTTTGATATTGTAAAATTTTGAATAATATTTATTAAATACAATTTTCAAGTAGGTAAAACAATAAGTAACTAGGTAATACAAAAATAAATCCAAAAATAGTATGTGCGTCACTCGTTATGTAAATTTTAACTCACAACATCGCCATAAACATAATACTATGTTCATAGTATACATATTTTAATTACAATTGGGTATTTATCTACATGTAAAAATTTTGTATTTTAAAATAAATGAAGAAATAATTAGGTATTACAACTTGATAAAATAAAAATAATTAGGATTTAATGTGTAGTTTTGTAATTATATGCATTTCGAAGTCTATTTTTTTCCAACGTTAGTGTAAAAAACCTACATATATTAGTTTACTTACATCAAATATAAAAAGATTTACTACGGTATGTATGAACATAAACGCACAAACTTTGCAGATATCAGAAATTTTGTGCATGTGGCCATACATTTCGTAGCAACTTGCTGGGCGTCTGACGTCACCTGCAAGTACGACTTGGTATGGGGCGTTTTCGCATGACTCGCAAAAGTGCTTCAAACAATCCGCAGTTTCTTTGAAAATATAGATTTTTAGTATAATGTTCCTTTTGTAAAGTTTATTATTTTTCAGAGCACGAATGTGTACGAATAGTAATTTATGTTATAAAAAAATTACAGGCATATTTTACTAGGCTTTATCTGACCCAGTCTTTTCATTTGGTTAATAGTCTACACTCAACCATAAATACGAGCTCTACATGAGTTCGCGTCCGCAAATGTTATTATTATAATGGCAACCGCAAAATGAGTTTATTCAGTGTTCTGTATTTTTAACCCCTGACGAAAACAGAGGTGTGTTAAGATAATGGTAATAGTATAGAGTAGTTTAAAAGCAATTGTAACGTAAAGGCGATGCTCTTCGAAAGGGAAAAGTTAGTGGAAAATGTAGTACGTAATTTTCCATACCTTACGTTTCCATGAAATTTAGGTAAGTACAACAAGGTGTCTCTGATCCAGTTAAAGCATCAATGAGTGTTGGCACCCCGCCAGATACTAGAATAAATGTCGTAAACATTCTCAATCCTGGGTATCCATTGAGACTCGTCTCGGGCACGTACCATGTTAATCTCCATTCATACTTTAAGCGTTCAATTCCGGGGGGGGGGGGGGCTTACGTAATACTTCTGTTTAATTTGCAGTCCAGTTCCAATGTCAAAGCTGTCACATTTGTACGCGCAGGATTATATGCGTGTGCGAGGGGGACAGCGTGCGCTAAAGAGCTTGAGTCTTGAGAGTATGCTGTAAATTGAATGTAAACAATTACCAAGTAAACTTTTGGTGTGAACTACGGTACTCGGGACAACGTCCAGTGTCTCGTAACATAACTCGTAGCCGTTTTCAATTTATGAAATGGGTTTAATGTTTCACATTTCGCGACGGTATTTGCTCATGTATTTTTGCGAATATTTTGTAAACTGCAACAAACGACCTTTAATAATATGATAGATTTTTAGGATTGCGTACCCAAAGGGTAAAACTGTCCTCTGTCCGTCTGTCACCAGGCCGTTTCTCATGAACCGTGATAGACAGTTGAAATTGCGCAGTCCGACCCGCACGTTTTGTTGACATTTAAATCTGTACAAGTTTCATTGTATAAGCTTAGTCCCAGTACTTTTCCATACTTATATGGATGGACTAGTTTCTCAAATAAAATTAAATAAAAAAATGCGTACCTATAAAATTCATGTCATGGAAACGGCGCGGCAGCGCTATCGCCAAGTATTAAGCGGCCGTAACTATCCTTTCTCGAAGCATTTCATGGCTTTTTTGTGCCCCCATATTTTCGTTTGTAACAAAGCTAGCGGTCAAATTTTTTGTCGCAGAGAAGTCGTTAGCGGCACTAGCTTTTGTTTTAAATTTCATAAAAATCGAGTGCATAGTTTAGGAGATATTAAGCGGCAAAAAACGCGATTTTGAACGGTGGAGGAAGCGTGAAAAAGCATAATTCTAGCAAATAATGATTTTGGAATTTTTAATTTTACGAATTCACAGGAACAAAATGTATGATTACATGTTCGCTGATAACTTTGTAATCGTTATTTATATAACAAATCTCATAAATTGAGAAGTGGTAGGTTATTTGAGGTTACAGTAGATGCTTCGGCACGAATGGATAAATGAGACGGTCTCACAGAAAACCGGTGGGAAATAGCACTTGCGTTGAGTCTCACTGCACGAGGAAGATACCGGTGATTGGAACACCGGTACCTTCCTAATGCAAAGCTCGCAAACGCACTTGTAACTCTTCTGGTGTTACGGATGCCCATGAGCGGTAGTAAACGTTTTAACTGCGTGTATTCGGGATCCAATTTTACCCACTAAACGATAGTAACTAATTAAATGGACTATCTTGAATTTCACTTGGTCTAGACGACATCTTATAACTTTTTGCAAACGAAATACTTGAATTTTTTCATTTACGTACTTAATGTTGAAACATTAAAAATAATATGTTCGGTCATCCCTATGTAATGGATGGAAGGAAACTCGCCTGCTTTTACGAAGATTAAAATCTGCTTAAGTGATTCACTTGTTTTTTCTGGACTTGAAATCGATAGACACAGTCCACACTTTTATATTAAACAATTTAATCTTGCATTTTAATATTTCAAATTCTATTTAGATTCTACGACTAAAACTAGACCAGACCATTGACTAATAGATAGTAAGGTAGGTATGATATTGCCTAGGAATGTTTTTACACTTTTTGTATGTAAAATTTTAGTAAAAACGTTAAATGATACCTGCTTAAAAAAAACATTATAATATTATATAGACCACTCGGGAGTATCCACATAATGCGGCAGTATTGAGCAATCGACATCTAGATATCTCTCAAGTCCCAACACTATTGTATCAAAATCGACCAGGCAAAGATGTAAAGTGAACGCAAGTGTTGTGAAGTGTAGATATTTCGATGCGGTGTCGATAGAATGTAGTGACGCGGATGGAGCTGCGGCCGCGGTAGCGCCCGCATGGGGCAGGCGGCGAGCATGTGTCGCCTTCACGGATCATGTCTTCATCACAAGAAAAGTATGTATCTAGTATTGAGATAAACGAGTTTAGGGCTGGGACTATATGATCCGGAAGGCCGGGGAAAATTCAGAGCATTGAAGATATAACTCTGTGCTAATAAATACGATAAGAGCTGAAAATCGAACACACATTTGTAATATGGTAGAGTTCTATTTTAAGTGCTCTGAATTTTCCCGGGCCTGCCGGATTCCGGATAATATTGTCCCAGCCTTAGGGCCCGTTTCATAATCTCCTAATAAGTGTCGGATAGCTTATTCGGATGTTTTGTCGCTGCTTTATAATATCGATCGACTGAGACAAACATGCAAATAAACCATCTGACACTCATCAGTAGATTGTGAAGGGCCCTTAGTTTTTTGTTTCAGGTATCTCCTAGATTAATAATTATGATTTGGCGAGCGGTTTACATTATGGCGCCCGCTTGACAAGCAGCAATCCTCGCGAACGAATTTGCTTGATTTCCAAGCTGTTTACCGTGTGTAAATCTAGCAAAAGGAACGTAAAATTCGGGGCAGCATTAGTGATTAGAAAGTGTAGCTACCCACATATTCACCTCGGCGGTTCCCCGGTCCAGTTGAATTCCGGAAAATCTTTTTATAGCAAATATGCGTGTATTTATCGTGTAACGACTAGCGACTTTGGTGGTTACAGCTGTGATAATTTGGTAGTTACAGTTAAGATAGTTATAAGAATCTCAAGCAGTTGTTATACGAATCATATTGTTATCACTTTCTTACAATGGAAGTTTACAGATAGCTAAGCACCAGTTTACAACGTGATAATACGATAAGTGAAGTCTAAATATAGAAGACAGCTCAATATTTCTATTTTTAGATGTCTCTTTATTTTCTTGTCGTTACTACTTATACGCAAATTTTCCATTTCATCAATTTTGCATTGTAAATGTAAAAGTTTCTGAGGATGGATGGATGTTTGTTACTCTTTCAAGCAAAAACTTTATTGTAATTATAAAATAAAAAGAGTAATTGTAACAATTCAGACATTGCACTTTATCTAAGTTGTGATTTGCTGGTCGCAGGCGCGCCCGTCGGGAACGCTATATTCTATAAGTTAAATTCTCATGATGGTTGAGTGTAGTCGGGACCCTTGTATATATATAACGTGCCCCCGGTAACGGCTCACTACACCCAGTATTGATTTCGCATTACCGCCACAGACGCTGCAGCTTCAGTGATTTATCATATTATTTACATTAGTGATTAGACGAATTGAAAACATTTACTACATAAGGCATTTCTTATACTGATACAACGCACAGCGAGTCCCCCGCGCGGCGCGGAGGTCCAAATTTTATACAATAACTAGCTGACCCGACAGATGTTGGTCTGCCATTGTCAGAACGAAAATGAAAATTTTGATAGGTATCAAACGGTTCCTATGGGAAAGTTTAATTGTTGTTTTTAGTATCAATCCTATCAGTGGCGAAGGCGGGTTCTCCTTCATAGGGAAGCCCTAGTCTGTATAATAGGTAGGGATTTGGATGAGGGTCTTCAAAAGGTAAGTGGTAAGTGAAGCCGGTAGGAACGGAGTTGTAGGAACCCCACGCCACTGAACCTTATTTTAATATTTTTTCTAGTCGATCAATAGAAAAAATATTAAAATCGCTATTAAAAATAAGGTTTGGTGGTAGAAGAGTGAAAATTTAGGGTTCGTATGTGTTTTTTAATACCACATCATATAAAAACTAAAAAAAATGTCGAAAATATAAAAAAATATTTTGGGTTGAGTCACCCTTATCATTCAGGGGTTGAAAAAATAAATTACGACCGATTCTCAGACCTATCGCAATGATATGCAAAAAAAACATAAGAGTCGGTCAAGCCGTTTCGGAGGAGTGTGTCTCCGAACACTATGACACGAGAATGTTATATATATTAGATTTGACAAGTCGCGCGATGGCGCGTTTCAGTATGAAGGCAATTTTAAATATAACCACATGGTTATATTTAAAATTGCTTTCATCTCTTCCACTCACAGCTGACAAAAAAGTCTAGCTTTCGATCGCGCGGACCCTTGAAACAAAGATAGTCCTGCTAAAAAAAAAGAACCCAACCACCTGTCAAACTGGAGTATGAGTAGGAAAGGAAGTACCTAGTACCTACCTAGTATTTTATGTGAATATTCTTAGTACTTATTTATGATTTCGGATAATATAACTCTCAAACACAGCACTATAACTCACATTTATAGTATAATTCTCATAAATACTGAAGTATTACTGAAATGAAAAGGGGAGAATATTCCAGTCCGGGCGTAATCTCAGTAAATTCAAAGGAGTATCATTATGGCCCTCGTCCTCTCTATTTGTTAAATATATTGCAGCATTGGACATTTTATACTTGGGCTATTTATTACCCGACTACGGCGAAGACAAAAGGAAGGGTGATGATTTTGGTAGTCTATGTATGTATGTTTGTTCCACCGTAGCGCCTAAACTACTGGTCCGATTTTAATAAATGCGGTATCAATAGATTCGTATATACAATTTACGCAGGCGGGTTATATATTTTTTTATTGTATTTCACAGAATCTCTTATATATGTTCTCGTAGTATCTACTATGGCACGATTTTCGGCGTTGAAAATATGTTATGTAGTAGCTTAGGTACTAAATTATATTTTGGTTCAGTGTAAAATAAAAATGAGCGGTACCTTACCTGAGCACTTAGCCAAGATGACATCGCTAATAACGATGACGAAGTAGTGAAAACGAAAATGCATGGTATTGAAGTTATATCGCGTTATGTCAATCCCATTTATTTTGATTTTCCTAACTTCGTCATTGTAATTAGCGACATCACCTTGTCTAAGCCCCCTGATAACTGATTATGCTAAAATATCAGCAATACAGCTACTTAAATCAAAAGGACGACTCTCGTAAATAAGAATGTTGAAAATGCCGTCACTCCTCAGTATTTGTTTCACTAACCTATGCCGTTTATTATTGTGTTGTTCGCAATTATTTCAACACTAATGGGCTTGGCCTTTGTCCTATGACGTGACGTATATTTGACAAAAAATATCTTCATACCTACCTACAGGAAAAATTTACGCCATCCTGATTTCGGAAGATTTTGTCAATTATATGCGGTCTGGTTAAATACTGCAGACAGCAAATTTCAAAATGTCAAGATGTCAAACCTCAACTGCCCCAAACAACCCCAAAAGTGGGGCAGTTTAAGTGTAGACACTTTTTGCCTCGACATGCCTCGACTGTAATATATAGGTCTATGGTTGTTCGTCACTACAGTAAACACTTGCATTATGCATATTTATAGGAACAATATTAATCTCAAAACGATTTCAATTACGTTTGTTAATAACTGAAGCAATTACTTTTGTTGAACAGTGGACACAGTTCCCCTGTGGCGATTTACATGCACGCGCAAATTGCTTTCATTAATTAAAGAACCGTCCAAGTGCGAGACGGACTCGCGCACTAGGGGTTCCGTAACATGTATATAACTATTAGTATTAATATAGGTGAAGAAACGGTAAAAAATACTTTTTTTTTATTCGAGCCTCCCTAAATTACATCTTGATGACAGACAGACGGACAGACGAATTTCGACCACAGAGCAACCTCTAGTTTAATCTAAATCGTAAATTGTTTAATTGAAAACGAACTATTGCTTGTAATACGCACGTCGTTTACGTTTTGCCCAAACCTAAAAAGACTTTTTAATCAGAATAGTAGGTAGATATACCTAGTTGTTTTTTTTATTCCTGCGCTAGTAATGTGATAGGCAATAGAAACCTATACTTGACCGTCGAAACCTCAAAAGGTTCGGTAGTAGGTATTAGGTACTAGTCTTAATTATAGAAAAGGCTGGACGGCAGTGAAAAAAACGACTAGAATGTATTTATATACGTTATGATAGGCCTTATTGTGTAACATACATATAAAAAAAACTAGGATACAACAAGAAATAACAATATAGTTTCCACTGGAATTAAATAATATTCTATAGAAAATACGCCGGCAAAAAACATCATAAAAATGAAAACTTTCAACAAATCTTCACGTTAACATGAGAATGTTAAAAGCATTTTTCATCTTTTCAAAGAAAACAAACTTGCAAGTTGCAGTCAGGAACTCTTGGAATAAATTTACGGTGAAGATAAAAAGTAGTGGCTTATCGTTTCTTTAAACTGTAACTAAATTTACATATGTTTATTTATATTTTATATACTTACTAGATTTTGCCGCGACTTCGTACGCCCAAAAGGAGATCCCATCGCGGGAACCGTACGTATTCCCGCACTAAAAAGTAGCCTATGTCCTTCCCGTAGTCTGCTTCATATCCGTGCCAAGTTTCGTGATGATCGTTTTAGTAGTTTTTACGTGAAAGCGTTACTAACAACCAAACAAACAAAACTCACATTCACGTTTATAATATTAAGTAAGGATTGCCAATTTAATCAAAGTCTGTTAAAGTTAATCGTTGATCACGAAATTTAGACAAGAGATTAACACTAACAGGCGTTGGTGAAATTGGGGCTTAGGCCCATAGCACACGGCGTATTTTAAACGCGCTGACGACGCGCAGAGAACGCGCCTATACGCGATTCAAACGAGATTGGATCGCAATTATAATAATTAAGCACACGGGGCGATTGTAAAACGTTCCTCTACTGCGCGTATACGCGCAGATACAGCAGTACAGACGCGCTGTAGTCGCTCGTAGCTTTTGCGTTTTGATCAGAGACTCCTCTTCTTCAGTTGTACAATGGCGTCGGTTGAGACAACACTGCTTACGTTGGCTTTAGTACTTCTTTTAAAAAGTAAAAAACGTAAAAAAAAGCGAATTTATTGGATAGACCCATTTACGAGTGAAAAAAGATTGGGTGGTCATTATCATACAACTTTTAAAAAATTGTTAGTACATAGAAGATGGAAGAAATTTTATAATTGTTATCGAATGTCATATTCGTCATTCCAAGAACTTCTTTCGATTCTAAAACCTGAGTTAACTCGTCAAAATACAGCAATGAGATCATGTATATCGGCAGAAGAACGTTTGCTCATCACATTGAGGTAAGAAAACAACTAGTATTTATTTATTATGTATTTATTTATTTATTGACCTGTTACATTTTAAAATCAACCGTAAATTGTTATAAGTGCACTTAGATTATGAATAAGAGAAAAAGATTTATTCAATATCATCATACATGTCAGATATGATGTCGGAGTCATTTGTAACCGATTCATTGCTATCCAAATTTTGGAGTGAACTGACAGATTCATTTCTTGGCGCTGATTGATTACTTGGATATTGTGGCTGAAATTCAGACTGATATCCAGATCCAGACTGATATCCAGACTGGTATCCATACTGATGTTCATATTGAAATGCACCTTGGTATCTATTTTCATTTAATGTCCTCGATGACTGTCCCATATTTTTATATTTACGAATTAAATTTATCATATCAGCTTTGGCCTCTAACTTAAATTCCTCTTTGATAGCAGAAAAATCTTTAGCCAATGAAACTAAGAACAGTTTGTCGGGATTTTCAGATAAAATTGTATTATTTGCTTCCTTAGACTGTTTGAGATTTGCTGTCAGTGCTTCATACAATTTGTCTTGTGGGTCTTCATGTTTTGGAGTCTTTTTAGACTTCTTTGGTGAATGTGGTTTTTGAAAATCACAGTCTTGGTTATTCCGCAGAGCTGCATCATCATTTTGACTTGGAGATCTTATTTCGTAAAGCGGGTCTAAAAAAGTTAGCAAATTGGAATATATGTAGGGTCTTCTAGGTTTAGCTCCAGATCCACTGGAACAGTTATTGTTCTTCGCTTTGTCTCTTTTATAAGCGTCCTTAATACTCTTCCATTTTCTTTGAAGTTCAATGACTGAAAACGATAAATAATGTTAATAGTTTAGTTGTTTTTTAGGTTAATTTTAATTCATTTGAAATAAGTAGTTGTAGGTTTATTTTAATTAAAATATGTAAAATTTACGATAATAAGTGATTTTTAATAATGTTATTCTTTTCAGGTATTTAGCTACGGGTTGCTATTTCTCAGATATTCACTATGACTTTAAGTGTGGACAAACGACGGCAGGCATTATAGTCCGTGAAACAGTGAAAATAATATGGGATAAATTAAAAAACATCTGTATGCCAGAACCAACCGAAGAATCACATCTAAAAACTGCTGAAGGATTTATGAAATACGCAAATTTTCCCAACCTACTTGGGGCTATCGATGGGAAACATATTAGAGTTATAAAACCTCAACATAGTGGATCAGAGTATTTTAATTATAAAAAATATTTTTCCATCGTATTGCTTGCAATATGTGACGCAAATTACAGATTTATCGATATAGATGTTGGATGCTATGGAAAAGCTGCAGACTCAACAATACATGAATTTAGTGAATGGACCAAAAAGATAAGGCAAGGAAATTATAATATACCAAATGCGAGACCAATATCTAATAATGGGGTACCAATACCATTTACGTTTGTTGGAGATGAAGGCTTTGCATTATCTCAACATTTACAGAGACCATATGCTGGAAAAATCTTGCCACGGCAGAAAAGAATATATAATTACCGCTTGACACGTGCCAGACGATACATTGAATGTACATTTGGTATATTAAGCAACAAATTTAAAATCTTTAATCGGCCACTGAACGTTAGCGTGGACTTCAGTGTGGCTATTGTGAAAGCCTGTTGTGTACTGCATAATTTCATACGTGAACGTGACGGTTATAATTTTCATAATTCTTTGAGTGTAGCTGGTTTTGAAGATCCTCCTGAAGATGCAAGTTTGATTTCGATTGGTGCAAGACGGTCACAGGGACAACTAAGCGGAACTATGATACGAAATATGTACGCTGACTATTTTATTAGTGATGAAGGTGCAGTACCATGGCAAGATTCTAAAATTTAGGGTACCTACCTAATTACATTTTCTACTGTTTTACTGTTCTATGTACCGTCGAACTATAAACTATAATACATTATTTTTAAATAAATATAAGAAATCTTACCTGCCAGGTTTTTTTCCTTACTGGTTTTTTCATTGAAATTGTCATAAAAAATGTGGCACAATTCATCCCAAGCATTTCTTTTTAACACTTTGTTTGAATATTCGGGCAGTAGTGAATTCCATGTAGCTGGACGATTGTTTATTTCTGTTATAAAGCGGTCGGTGTCGAAGGGTTCCATTTTAAACGAAATACACGCGCAGCACACAATAAAACCTTATTGCAACTGAGGCGCGGGCGCAGTGGTGGCGTGAGCACCCCCACCCCCTCTGCCCGTACTCCGCTCCTTTGTACGCGCGTTTGTACCGCTTCAAATGCACGTATACGCGCTTCATGCGCGCGTTTCTATTATCAGTGCAAACGCAACTATCAGCGTTTACGGCGCCGAAGAAGCGCGTTCCTGAAACGCGCGTCGTCAGCGCGTTTAAAAAACGCCGTGTGCTATGGGCCTTAAGGATTTATTTTGCTAAAGTAAGGCCAACGAGACGAGATAAAAAACGTAAATAAACGGACCGCTACTGAGTTGCATTATGAAAGTGAGTTAATATTATATCTGTCCTTATCACTCGTATGCAATAATGACGTCAGTTGGTCGACGACAGCTGTCGTAGCGTGTTTCGTGGTACAGGAAAGCGGCCAGTGCCGCAGTTGTCAACATTTGGTCCGCCAAACAATTGTGAACAAGTTCATTCCTGTTTGGATTGCGTTCTAAGTGATACATATTTTTTCGTCTCCATATTTACTTGGTTTTTTGTTGTTATTATTCCATTTCGGTTAGTTTTATTTTTGATTTTTGCTGTTATTGTGAGTGCTTAGTTGTTGATTTTAATTATGGAAACACAGCCTGGCGGCTCTAGACAACCTTTGAAAGAAATCAATTCACCACGCAAAAAACTCAACGTCAACGTCAACTTTATAATAATTTATTCAAATGAAAATGTTTTGAACCCCTGAAAATTTGTTTACATTCTTTATCTCGTCTGGTTGGCCTTACTTTAGATTAGATAAGACCAGAAAAATATTGATTGGTATCAAATGGGGCAAAATATAAGCGAAAATGGCCAGTGTCATACAAAAAGTCTGTACTCATGAAAAATAAAGTAAGGTCCTCCCAATTTAACGTTATATTATACTAGACTAGCTTTTGCCCGCGGCTCCGCCCGCGCAAATACAGTATGTACCACGGTAACACTGTACTTTTTCGGGATAAAATGTAGCCTATGTGTTAATCCAAAGCTCAAACTACTACCACACAGAAGTTTTTGCGTGAAAGAGTAACAAATATCCATCCATACATACATCCATCCGCACAAACTTTCACATTAATATAATAGTAATTAGTAGTTGGATGTCTTCCGGGACTTCGCACGCGCTAAAAGACAACTTACATTTTGCCACGATAAAAAGTAGCCTTTGTGTTGATTCAGAGCCTAAACTACTATCATAACAAATTTCATCAAAATCCGTTCAGTAGTTTTTGCGCGAAGGACTATTTATGATAGTACTAGGATTCACTTTTGTCACTGCACACACATCTTAAGCTATTCCTCGTCCCTCCTCCCTCCCTTCCTCCGTCTGCTTTTCAATACGATTATGGACAGGTGAAATTAAAAACGGCTACCTACTTGTCGCCCTGTCTAAATTCGCCAATAACTCATATAATTTTCATGTTTCAACTTATCTTATAAGGGTTGTTTTGACTGTTACATACGCAATGAAGAATATTTAAATGTTGTTGTAATGTTGTCTCTGGAATGTGAAAGACAAATTGATAATTGTGTCAAATCAAACAAATTGTCAAACCAACCCCGTCTTCTGTTATTATACAAACGCAGGGTAGTGTGAGTTACTAATCGGAGGTGATGCGTGTTGTTGTTATTTTTATTAATTTCATATTCTTTCTCCACATAAACTTTTACTGTGCCAAATATCATACTCCTCCGTTTATATCATTATATATGGTGCTTATTATTTACCTACTGGCCAGTGGCGACTAACTTTAACTCTCAGCCAATGAACTGGATCAAATTCTATCCGCAATCAAATTTAAAGAAGTGTATACTGTTAACAATATATACTGTATATATGATATTGGGAACGTTATGGCACGTGAAGTCCATATTTTACGACGCCTTACATTAGACCGGGTCAGTACTGATCGATACATCTGTAGAGTGTCTGCTAACGGCTGGACACGAGTAATGGGCCATCATCATCATGAGCTGTCTGAATATAAGTGAATAATGGTTTATCTAATAAGGGTGTTAAACAATCGGCTAATAAGTGACGAATGTTTATCCGAAAGTTTTGTGTCTGTCGGTCAGTATAAAGTAAGCAGCGACAACACTTCCGGATAAGCTATTCTTCATTTATTAGGCGATTGCGAAACATGCACTTAATCTGGTCTTGGTTAATATGTTACGAACAATACGTTTGAGGCGTTCATAACAGGAGCCGCGGGAATATCACTTTGGGCATGCTTTTTCACTGCTTGCTTAGGGGTTCCATACACGGTCCGATTTTCCTTCAGTTCGGACTGAACGTATGCAAAATCGTATCGTCTGTGTGCAATTTCGAGATCGCATCAGTCGCCCGGAAGGACTGAAGCGATTCGCTCCAGTGTTGCCAACTCTGTTTTTGCGAAACTACTAAACTCGCGTCGTTTTCTACTAAAAACTACTAAAAGAGTACCGATAACTATAAAAAACCTACTAAACTTAGAAATCCCTAAAAAACAACAAAAAACCACTGCATTCTCAGTTTTAATATATTTACAAATATGATAATTTTACCGTAAAATAAAAAAAAAATTACGTAACATAGAAATTAAATTGGTAGTCTTAAGCGACTTACGGACGCGTGCTACGCCATTTTGCATATTATGATTACTGTCTGGCTATTTTCTACAAAACCACTACTAACAACTAACTTCCTACTGAAAAGGGAATAAAATACTAAATTTAGTAGTAAAACAACTAAGTTGGCAACGTTAATTCTGACCTGTACGGATGGACTGAACGGTAATAAAATTCGAGTGTAAAATAAAACCGGTCCAGTGCGAGTCGGCAAGAGGGGTTCCGTACTAAACGGAAAAAATCACGTTTGTTGTATGGGAACCTCAATTTTTTTTTATTCTGTTTTTAGTATTTGTTGTTATAACAGCAATAGAAATACCTACATCATTTCTGAAAATTTCAACTGTCGAGCTATCACGGTATAAGAAGGTTAAGCCTGGTGACTGACGGACGGACAGCAAAGTCTCAATAATAGGTACCCTTTGGGTACGGAACCCTAAAAATGGTAACGTGGTCTAAAGAATATTTATTAGAGTTCATTGAAGTATTCGAAACTTTAGAGCCACTATGGTTTATAAAATTTTTTATATGATTTCTAATTATTATTACTGGAAAAATGTACGGCACAATAATTCGGTTTCGTCGATAGCGTGACTAGTTAATCAGAAGCAGCAAAATACAATTAATAAATAAAATAATAACCTAACCAAGAGTCGTCACGACAACACGACACCAACCATGTCACGACATTTCTAAGGAGGGTTCCGTAACTATCAACGCGCAATAGGTTTTCTTTGAATGACTTCAAATGTTTGTGTAAAAGTTATTACAGAAGCTAGGAGAGCGGACAGACAGACGGACGGACAGAGCTAAAATATAAGGGTTCTTTAAGTATTACTGAACTCTAAAAACACGACCGAAGCTCGCGGCAAACCGAGTGCGATTTTCCGTGTATGTGCTCGAATCCGTTGTTCGCGCCGAACCTTAGATTAAAACGCCTAGAAACCGGGTACGCGCATGAAAAGTCATGCAAATCATACTGAGCCATATCGGCTCAGTCGAACGACCCGTCAGTTGTCAAGCACTAGTGCATACATCTCTGACTATTAAAAACATTATGACGGTTTGTGTCGTTATAGGGTGTCACAATGCATCGGAAAATAATTAAAAAAGCTTCGGACATACATTTAATATGCAAGTACTACAACTTGACTTGTAATAAGCCAAATATTTAAAACATTTTAAAATAAAATCGTATTATGTCGCCATCTTGCCCTATTGTGAATTATGAAAGTTTTACTAGTAATAATACATTTATTGCAAAGTTTTCATGGCTAACTAATAGTTGCACCTTTTTAAATATTTTCTGATTTTTTAAACTATCAATTTAAATTATTGCCAGTATTAAGATAATCCTTATTATATTCCATAATACCAGTTTAATATAAATAATGTTCACAAATCGTGTTTAGATGGTTTAAAATGAAATATAAGTTATATTTTTACATCTCACGATATTAAGAAAAACAAATACAATAATTCCAATTTTAAGAGCAAGATTTTCCGTGGAAATTGTCCCTTTAAAACTGTACACACTCCACAACATTAAAGTTTTGTGTGCGTGTCGGTTTGTAATGCTTAAGCCTACATTTATCTGTTGCTTGCTTCACTTTTTACGATGCGTTTTCTTGAAGACTATCTAGGCGTTATTAATCTAAGGGCCGAACTGACGTCAGTTCGAACTGAAACGATCGACCTCTCGTCTGTGGCGGCCTTTAGAAAAATGCAATTACATGATATTCAGTAAGCGTCAGCATAGATACCAAGACGCGGCCCGTACATTTAAAGATAGCGATTAGCGTGTATCTTTGTGTGTAAAATGTAATCAAGTTCAATTTTGAATAGTTTTATTAAAAAGTGCGCGCGTATTTGAAATCAGTGATACAATTTGTTCAGAATGTTTGCGAACATATTTTTAAATTTTCAATGCCAAAAATTGATATTTATTGATGAAACGACATTTAAAATAATTTTATAAACACTCCCAAAATTAGTTTACTCATCATTTTACAATTTTCCATGCAGACGGTACATATTAAAATTAGTTCTCTCATCATACGTCAGTGGGCGGGACGGATGCCCATCTCGCGTCAGCGTTCAAACTCATAAAAGCAATTTATGTCGAGTCAGCAGAACAAGGGAACCACTATAACAGACGGCATGTGAAACTAATTTTAAACGCATTACAAGTTCGACAGTTCGGCTAACCGAATTGTTACTAAACCGAAATGTACCGAATGTTATTTGTATGACCCGTTACCACTTTTTAGGGCTGCGAGTAGTGCAGGGGGCTTACCAGGAAAAGGAATATATTCGTAATATTACCGAATGTAATATCTGTCATGATATTCATACGATTATCATTCGATAACGTTACGAATAAGTCAATTGTTCCCGATAACCTCCCTGAAATCATATCGAAATGTACCGAAATGTTATTGCTTGTATGCAGTTTGACCCGTTACCACGATTTTAGAGCTGTCAGTAGGTAGCTAGTGATTATTACGTTCTATTCTCTGTAAGAATTAAGTAAATCATTCGTAGGTATACCTATGTCAAAATGTCTTACTATAATTGGTTAATGTGAACGCGGCTTATGGGTCATTGGTAAATTTTTCCTTTTTTTTTTGACATTTCACTGACTTCTCAACGCGAATAGACGATATAGTGACGACAGCTAATACTTCGGAAATCACACTGAAATGTTACTATTTGTAACCAAATGTACCAAATTGTTACCGAATTATGTGTTTGTATGAACCGTACTCCGATTTAAGGGAGAGGAGGATGCTTATTATGAAATCACAGTTATTTTAGGTTTACACAATATGCTAAATGTTTTGATAACATCGTTATACAATAAGCGTTGCAGTGAAAATGCCAAAATTGCCTCTGTTTGACCGAAGTTTTTCTTGTAATTTGCATGCAATTGCAATATGCATAGCTGGAGTTACATGGTGTATTGACTATGGATATCATCTCAGCTGTTTGCTATAAAGCAACCAACATACGAATGGCACTTAAAGCCAATGTTGATAATATTGTATAGATTCAATTGAAAATGATCGTCACCCACAAATGAAATATAACATGGATGAGATAACTTGTCTCAAGTATACGTTTGGTTCATTACTCAAGGAGAGCCAAAAACCAATATTATATGTTAGGAGTTATTACATCCCTTCGATAGTGGTTCTAATCGACTTGGCGAAATAGATTTAACTTTACCTATTAGATGTGAACTCGCAACTTATAAATTGTTTGAAATACGTTACTCGCGGTCGAAAATCAACTTTAACTTTTCAACATCATTATTCACTGCACTGCTACTCGATATATGCTTCGGGATAGCCATCTTTTGCCACGCCGTATCACGGTCTCATAGAAAACTGTAGTAAACCAGCGCTCGCGTTGTATTTCGAAAATTGACAATACAAGCACCCACTGCGTTATGACCGGCATCGCTCTTGTAATTCCCCAGATGGTGTGGATGTCCATGGGCCGCGGCATTCAACAATCGGCCGACCTCTACGTTTTTCGATCTCGAAAAATTTTTTATCAATTAAGAGAAAATTACGCTGAAGTCGATTGCAACTTTCATCGAATGGTCGGTCAACGTTGAGACCTGACGTCACTGTCACCCAAGTGGATCTATTGTGCCTCCTTCGCGTTATAGTACCGGGCCCAGCCCTATGCTTCTCGTGAACTGAACGACACGTCAGGAATGCTGCTGCGAATGTCCTCTGCGGTAGAGTATATAGTTAAAAAAGAATAGTCGAGTTACGACCACAACTCGACCTCCGGTACTAGTTAATGCGCATCGTCTAATAAATAAACGTGAATAATACAATGAACAAAATATCACAAATAAATAATCGATATCTCGTTACGAGGAATGTGGTATAAATAATGCGGCTCGTGGCGATTTCAATTACGTGAAAGTAAACGTTCACATGGTTTAATTGGCACGACTCATTGTCGATCTGATAACGTTTGTAGCAATTAAGATATAGGCTAGACCAGGGTTTTCCAACCTTTTTGTCGGGTTTCTCCATAGTCTAGAATCTAGATACGTGAATTTAAGGGACATAACAGACGGCGAAAATACTATATTATTTTGTGTTAAGATAAAATACCGCTTGCTATACAGTTTGTAGGAATATATAGTACGAGCACAGACGGTTAAGAAGCTGTCTGTGATAGTACTATATATTTTCATTTTACCCACCGTAATATGCTACTAGCTGTTGCCCGCGACTCCGCCCGCTTAAATACAGTATCCCACGGGAAGTACTCTTTCGGGATGAAAAATATACTATGTTTTAATCCTAATAAAAATTAGCCTAAACTTTAATGGAAATCCGTTCAGTAGTTTTTGCGCGAAAGAGTAACAAACATCCATACATCCATCCCCACAAACTTGCACATTTAAAATAGTAGTAAGATATCCAGGCATCTTAAGATAGAATATTATAGTATCTTCCCCGTCTGTGATGCCCTTAACAGTATCACAGAGTAAATGAATATAATGTGACAGTACGCTGCACTAGTTGATTTAGAGCGGGTTTCCCAAACTTTTTATCGGGTATCTCCAGATGAAAAGTTCTGGTACTGATTTCTTAACCTTTATAGAAAATTATAATTAGGATTAAATACCCTACGCACGTACGAGTTACGACGGTGTACCTCATAGTTATTATTTGCGGTACTTTTAAACGGGCTATTTAGTCATTCAATATATATTCATCGTTTATTGATAAAGCTATTCCGACTTCAATGAAACACTTGAAATTCCCAAAAAAAGATAAGGCCGGCGCGGCGCCGACACCGGCGCCGGGAAGGCAAAAATGTATCCTTACTAATATTAATACAGTATAAACGCGAGAGTTGGTATGGATTTATGTTCTCTTTCACGCTATAACTACTAAAAGGATTTTGTCAAAGATTTTAAAACTAAGGATGGACTGTGACGTACATTTGGCAAAAAACTCTTCGTACATGAAAAAGTTACGCCATCTTGATTTCTGAAGACTGAATATACTGCGGAAAGCAAATGTCAAAATGTTAAGATGACAAATTTCAAACCGAAATTGCCCCAACCGACCTCATGTTTCAGAGACCCAATTCTCGTATTTAACTTATACTTTCGACTTACTATCAAATTCATTATAAATTAATAATCCTGTTATGATAAATTGACCGAAAGTCGGTATACATTTTAGCACAATTAAAATTCCAACACAGTCATTTTGAAATTACATTGACTACAATAATTCTTAATTATATAGAACATTGGATCTTACAAAATATGTCTTTGTACTCGACAAAGACATATTTTGTAAGATCCAATGTTCTGCTCATTGTCAGTTTTATTGACGGCGTGCACAATATCTTGAAACATTATTATTTACTTTAATTTTTAATAAAATTGCAATTAAATGATGTATTCGGTTTTATACGTTTTTTTAAGTAGGTATACTCGTATAAGTTGTAACGTACCGTACGGTACTTTTATAAAATTTGATTTTGACTTGCAAAAACAGTGTTTTGATAGGATCCGGACTAGGTAGGTATATCGAAGCTGTATTATTGTTAGATTAAAATAGCAGAATCGACCTTCGGGCCGTTTAGGTGTAGAGCCGCTTTTTGCCTCGACATGCCTTGTCTAAAATATTATGGATGAACGTCTATGGATTCTGAAGAAATTTAGTACCAATCAAAATGTACGGGTCCTGCGGGATTTCTTTTTGGGTATACCAAGTCGAGGGTGACATCTAGTAAATATAAATATGGCACGGCGATGACTCCTGTTACCTTTATGACACATGTCACCGACCGCCCCAGCGCCGGGCCGGTGCCGGGCCGGTGCCGGGCCGGTGCCGGGTCGGAAAGTGAAAAACAGCCAATTGGTATGCTACACGATGATCTTGTTCAATTAAACGGCTTTTACTTGTACCTGTAGCGAAAGTCGATTCGTTAGATTATAATATTTTTGAGAGCGTTCTTTTTATTCTGTAAAACGTATTTTTTAAACTCAAAATAATTGCTGAAGAAAGCACTTAATTATGAAAGTCGTGACCACAAACCAAAATACTTTTAAATTGTACTATTTTCATCCACATTTCATTTTCGGAAGTTATTTTAATTCAGGTCCATGGGGGAATGAAGTTAATAAATAAATTGTAAATAATATTTTATGTTTTCCATCAAACATTTCAAAAATTTAAATGTTGAAATGACGTACATTTGACAGCAAAAACCTTCATACAGTAAAAAGTTACGCCATCATTGTTTTCACATACTTCAAATGTCACTTATTTATATTATCATAGTAACTACGCATACAGCAAAAAAAACAACTTATTTATATTTCAACATGCGCACGCGCACACTTCACTAGCAATAAACATACGGCTCATAATTCAAATGTTCCCATAAATCAAATGGTCTTAGTGTTTTTACAATTTTCATGTAAGCTACGAATATGATCTGCAGAAAGTCTATTTTTATGCGGCCTGTAAATGTACAAGATTTGTATAACGACTGTATGTATTTTAAAATAAATAATTCAATTACTTGGAGGTGGGCAAAATGTGACATTAAAAAGATAACATATCTTTATATCTTTAGATCATGGCGAACTATATTACTCTTTTAGGCTGATACTATATGTATCCGGAATCCGGAAGGCCAGGAAAATTCAGGGTTTTGAAAATAGAACTCTGGTCCAATACAACAGAGTTGAAAATCGAACAAATGCGTGTCAAGTTATCAGATTTAACATTTACATTTGAATTGAAACGCGTTTGTTCGATTTTCAACTCTATGAGCGCATTATATTAGCGTAGTATTAGCGCAGAGTTCTATTTTCAGTGATCTGAATTTTCCTTGGCCTTACGGATTCCGGACAAAACGCCTTAGTTCAGTAGTTCAAATACTAGTCACTGGGCACTATTTTCAATGGGCAATAACTCAAGTCATATCTCTTTATTCCCTGCCTAAAAATAGTTCGTTTTTGTTGGTTTTTCTCGTTCATTTAACAAAATGTTTAATGTTACTTGCTTTGAACGAGTTTATGTACCTACCTAGTTTTGTGCTTTGTCGAGCGTACGGGGGCCAGGCGATGTTCGCGAACTAAAGATATGTCTGTATTGAAACGAAGAATTGTTTTAATTGGACGTGTGTATTTCGCGAAATTTGGACGAGTGAACTTGTGTCAGACAGTTCATTCGTCATTTAGTTTCAACGTCTCATCATCTGTCGTTGATAGACCAGAAAATCTTACTAAGGGGTAAAATACAGTCCCGTCATGTAGGGACAAAAAGTATTACACATACATTTTTAGTAAAGTAAGTAGTCCTGAACATCAGGGACGACAGAGAATAGAAAGATATGATTGTTCATGTATCCATGGTCGATGTACCCTTAGGAGTTGTGCGCATATTGTAAGCATCGTTTATTTTTTAGATCGGACTATACTCGGTATACCATATATATAGGCAAAAACTCTTACTTTTTAATAACATTTGCTTGAATTAGTTACATACAAGTTAAACAAGTACAGGTGTCTTTATACAATTGAAGGATACCCTCGATTTTTTTTGGATCCCATCGTCAGATCCTGACTTTGTGATCATGGAACCAACTTGGGAGTACACTCTTTCAAACAAAAAAAAAAAATTTGAATCGGTCCAGGCGTTATCGACTAATGCAGTGAGTAATATTGCACGTAAATGTATGAAATCATTAATCTTTAATTATCATTTTCTCATAAACCCCACGCCCTACAGATATGCGACCTATATCATTGTAATCCAGGTGTAATTATGCTTACATCTAAACTTCATTTTATTTTTGGTCGTCGTATCAAATTGTTCCATTGAAAATTCCCAATGTCCTTAAGGTTCCAGTTCTAGATTTTCTATATTATTACAAAGAGATTTTATATGTAAAAGAACAGCTAGTTTAGTGTTCAGTACCTACACTATACATTTTAACGAGATGAGTCGAATTAATTTTACTTAGGGACTAGGGAAAGGTAAACTTTAGTAACTCATGGTACAACTTTAGGAGCTAGATAAAGAAATTAGAATGTACTATCAGCAAAATTAGTAAATGACCAACTAATATTTAACTACCAACACCGATTTCGGTGACGGTGGCCAGTTTCATTGAAACCAGGCCAGTTACGCAGGAGTCATTTCATAGTGTCCAAAAGTGTGCGCAGTACACAAGAGCACTCTCTCTACCTTTTGCTCTCATAACCCAGTGGGACGGATAACCGACACGACTGACGAGAGATCAGGCGCAGGTCCGACTTTTTACATGCCCATCCGACGCATGGATCATTAATTCGACATCTCGTTATAAGTTACTAGCTGTTGCTCGCGGCTCCGCCCGCATAAGTATAGTATCCCTCGGGAACACTACTTTTTCGGGATAAAAATTAGCCTATGTTTTAATCCAGAGTCTAAACTACTACCATACCGAATTTCATCGAAATCCGTTCAGTAGTTTTTGCGTGAAAGCGTAACAAACATCCACGCTTTCACATTTATAATATTAGTAAGGATTATTATAAGTTATGGTTCGAAAAGTTTAATAATTATTAATAATTAAAAAGATAATAATTAAAAAATAAATTGACATTTGAGTTTTGACATTCAACAGTTGGCCGTGGTCTTGCCTCAAAGTATTTAATTATATCATAGATTTTATTAAATGAATTATGGATTTTATTTTGTGTTGTTTTAAACAATGTAAAAATACTCCAAGCATTGTTTCCAGTAAGTACGTAGGTATCCTAGATAATGTTTAAATTTGAAAATAATTAAGCGGCAAAATTAGTTACTCTCTGTAGTTTGTTGTGATTTGTGACCACATACCATATTGCCGCGGATTAAAGAAAGACGAATTAATGAAACTACAATGTGTTCGAAACAGACTGACATAGATAACTTTATTTCATAGAGAGTATATATTCGTGTATTATGCATAATATATATAGTATGTTATGCATACACTATACTAAATCTTATTATAAAGGTAAACATATTTAACACACTCCCATATCAAAATAATTGACATACAGACAAACTGAAATTATTATCTGAAATATAGCAAAGTACTTATGCAAATTACAACTTACAATAGAGTAACACCTAACTGTTTAACAAAATTATAATGTTTTTGACAACATAAACTTTTTGTTAGTATATCTGCAGGCATATCATTTGTGTTTAAATAATCTATTTTAATATAATTATTTTCAACAACTGATCTAACAAAATGAAATCTCACATCAATATGCTTGCTTCTCTTGTGATATACACTATGTTTAGTTAGTAACTGTGCACTTTGGTTATCATTATATAACAAAATAGGTGACCCATGTCTACATTTTAATTCTAATAACAAGTTTCTTAAATAAATAGCTTCCTTGCTTGCCTCACACATTGCCATATATTCAGCCTCTGTACTAGATAAAGCTATTATTATTTGTTTTTTACATTCAAAAGATATGACACTCCCAGACATTTTAAACATAAATCCTGTATAAGATTACGGTCTACACAATCTGATGCCCAATCAGCATCAGCATAGCCTATTACATCTAAATCATCTTTAACATATTTTAAACCAAAATGCTTAGTTTTATGTAAATACTTTAAAAAGCGCTTTACATGTTTCCAATGTGACTCATTATAGTTGTTATTAAACTGACTTAAGCAACAAACTGAATAGAATATATCTGGTCGGGTTAACATTGACAAATAAAGTAAACTACCAATTAATTGCTGATAAGGAAACTGATTACAACATGTATCTCCCTTATTTAGTTTTAAACTTGCCTCCATTGGTGTACTAACAGGTTTACATTTATCCATTTTAAATTTATTCAACAATTGATAAACAAATTGTTCCTGGTCTACAAAAATCTCACCTTTTTGCCTTCTGACCTTCATACCCAAGCATTGTCTAATATCACCTAAGTCTTTCAATTTAAATTTAGATTTTAATTCTGTCTTAAGAGCTTCAGTTTCTTTCTTACAATTAGAAACAATAAAAAAATCGTCGACAAACAAAGCTATATAAGTTCTAGTATTATTATTACTACCATGTTTTATAAATAGACAAGGTTCATATACTGACTTCTTATATCCTAAAGATTGTAAACAATCATCTACACGCTTATACCATGCCCTAGCTGATTGTTTTAATCCATAGATAGCTCTCTTAAGTTTTAACACTTTATTTACCCTATCATGACATTCAAAATTCTCAGGTAAACATATGTAAACATCTTCATTTAAATGTCCATTTAAGAATGCTGTGGTTACATCTAGGTGAGTGATATCTAGGTTATATTTAACACTTAAAGCAAACAATAATCTTATTGTTGAGTGACGAACAACAGGAGAAAAAAATTCTGTATAGTCAATACCTGCTTTCTGCGTAAAGCCTTTGGCAACTAGCCGAGCACGATATCTAATACTATCATCACTATCCACTTTTTTTTAAACACCCACTTACACTTAACCACTGTAGCTTGTTTTGGCCTGTCAACCACTTCCCAAGCTTCATTTTCTCGAAATGAGTTTAATTCTTCTTGCATAGCTATAAACCATTCCTTAGATTATTTTCCATTTAAAGCCTCTTCATATGTTATCAATGGGTCTTCATATGGATCCGTTCCAATACACACATTGCTATAACCAAACCTGTCTGGCTTTTTTCTTTCTCTTACTTTCTTATCTTGTTCTACATTCTGTAAATTTTTCAATTCCCTGGCTGGTCCACTATCAAAAAATTCATCCGAAGAACTATAATGTGAGTTGGATTCTTCTTCAATATAGGTACTGTCATTATTATTACTCTTCACTGTACTAGTCGATACTTCAGAGTCTGAACCATCAAAACGGCTAAGCTGGTCAACACTGTCAGATGATGACTTCTTGTCTTCCTTTATCACAGCTTGCATCATGTCTGAATTGTCTTGTTCAATGATAGTGACATCTCTGCTTGTAATAACCTTGTTGGTTTTAGGATTATACAGCCGGTACCCCTTCACATTTTCATCACATCCAACTAAATAATGATTTTCAGCCTTTTTATCCCATTTAAGTCTCTTCTGTTTAGGAATATGAGCCATAACTGTACTTCCGAACACTCTTATATGGCTGATGTTTGGTTTGCAGCCTGTCCAAAGTTCATAGGGCGGCTGAAGCTACTATTCTATTCTTAAATCTCTCACACAACCCATTTTGTTCTGGCGTATAGGGATTGGTTCTCTGATGAACAATACCACATTTTTTTAAATGATTCTTCATTTCATTTGAACAAAATTCTGTGCCATTATCTGTTCGTAACACTTTAATACTGCAATTCATCTGTTTTTCAACCATTGCTTTAAATTATTTAAAGTAGGAGTAGACTTCACTTTTATTTCGCAAAAAATACACAAATGACATCCTGCTGTAATCATCAACGGAAAGTAAGAAATATTTGGATGAACCAAGTGATTTATTCTCCATTGGTCCACATACATCTGCATGAATCTTCTCCAGAACATGCTCACTCCTGTGATTACGATTTCAGATTTATTTTCATATTCCAAACCTTCAACTGCACCATTTCTCATGTCATTCATGTCTTTGCTATTAATATGGCCAAGCCTCCTGTGCCATATTATATCTGAGGTTGTTGTTCCTGCGACTGTAAACAAACATGCTGACCTTGTGTTTAACTTGTAGACCCCGTTAACCAACTTTGCAATACCAATCAGTTCATTCCTGCTATTTCTTATGTAACAACACTCATGATGAAAACTCACTTTGTTACCATGCTTTATCAGCTGACTGACGGATAATAAGTTAGTGGTGACATTGGGAATACATAACACCTCCTTAACAACCACATCATATTCTTTGTTGTTTACAACTGTCTTGATCTGTGTATCTCCTACGCACAACACTGGTATAGTTGTTTTGTTTGCAACTATAATCTCCTTTGTAGTTAGGTTATTGGACACATTCGTCATGTTTTCTTGGCTAATCATTATGTGACTACTTGCGCCTGAGTCGACATACCATGCATATTTGTCGAAACTACCATTTAAAAACACTGCACTGAATGCATTCACTTGTTTATCTTTATTACTTTGAGTACATTGGTTTTTAAAATGGCCAATCTGCTTGCATTTATAACATTTAATGACTTTGACAGGCCGGGATGACGTTGAAGTTTCTGCTTTTTTGCCAACTTTATTCCCTTTATGACGCTGCCAACCTTTAGATAAAAATGCGCTTTCTGACTCACTGCTGCCAACATTATCACTCATGTCCAATAGTTTGCTTTTTATGACGTCAGCGGAAATATCTATGCCTGAATGTTCGATCGCCATTATCATGGGCGAAAATTTCTCGGGTAAACCCGCCAACAATAATGATCCGATCCATTCTTCATTTATGTCGAAACCGGTACCTCTTAATTTTTGCGCCGTATCGATGAGCTGCGTAACGTATGCTGTCATTGTTTCACAGTTTTCCAGACGAATAGAAATTAAATTTCTTAGCAAGCTAATTTTACGTGTGAAACCTGAGTCGTCGAATAGTAACTTGAGTTTTTTCCAAACACCCAAAGCAGTATCTTCATTTTTTATATGTACATATAACGACGAATCTATCGTCATCACCAATTTCGCTTTAGCTTTTCTGTCGTCACCGACGCTAACTGCTTCGCCATTGCCGGCATCTTGCTTGTGGATATCGACGCCTTCCAAAATCAGAAAGTTTTCCGCCGCGAATGCCCACTCGTCGAAATTCTCTCGCCCCTTCAGCTTCGGGACGTTTACTATGTAACTTTTAACACTGTATTAATTATACTTTTATATTTTAAAAGCGGGACTGGGCCCATAACCTAATGAAACTACAATGTGTTCGAAACAGACTGACATAGATAACTTTATTTCATAAGGAATATATATTTGTGTGTTATGCATAATGTATATAGTATGTTATGCATACACTATACTAAATCTTATTATAAAGGTAAACACACTAATACCTATATTGTTTTGATACATATTTAACACGAATCGATGAACAGCTACATAGTTAGCTTTCGATTGGATTGCATTACTACAAGCATATGGTGTGTGCACTATTGTGGGGAAAAGTTGTAGGCCATTGAAGGGGACGTCAAAATTTACAAATCGATCGTTCTATACATGGTTCTATGAAAGCGGTTTCTCTGTACTTAAGTATATATATTTTCTATGTGATGTGATGTTGCTTCCCTTTCATGTTTCGACAATATATTTGCCTCTCTTGACATTTATATTTCTTAAACACTTGAGGGTTATCACAGACGGCGAAGATACTATAATATTTTATGTTAAAATAAAATATCGCTTACTTATACGTTTCGTTCATACGAAATAATACGAAAATATATAATATCTTAGGTGGCTAATAGCCATATAGAATACTATTTATATTTTCATATTACATACTCTAATATTAAATATATCCAGGCATCTGAAGATAAAATACTATAGTATCTTCGCCGTCTGTGACGCCCTTAACAACTCTGCTTGGAATTCTGTTTCAATAGTAATTTCAACGTCAAATTGTTGTTTTGAAAACAAAATGTTGTAAGACTTGTTATACCATTATATACCAACGTAGGATAGGTTTATAGTAGACTACTAGCTGGTACCCGCAACTTCGTTTGAGTCCTATCCCATTTTTTTAAACGGAACCCCATGATAAAACAGTTGAACAACAGCCTAAGTTACACCTTACAACAACAGCTATCTGCCAGTGAAAGTCCGGTGAAATTCGGTTCAGCTGTTTCAGATATCAGTTGGAGCAAACAGACAGACGGACAGACTAAAGTGAAAAAAAAAATTGTTAGTAGGTAAGTACCGTAGATACTGTTCTATGCATAGATTATTATATTAAAAAGAGTCGTATGCGTTAAGTGAAAAACTGACAATTTAAAATTACAATCAGTAACTTCAATTTTATTTATTTATAGGTATAGATGGATGTATATTGTTTTTAAATTGATTACAGTTTGCAACTATTCGCACAGAAAATATGCCTAAAAACTGTTATATTATGAAGCTGACTAGTTTTGAGTAAATATGATAGTTAAGTATTCATCATGGTCCTACTTATTTTAACTTTGATCATAACGAACCTTTGAGACTCTTCCAATGTCTACGAGCTGGTTTTATTAATACAGAAATTGTAAACCTTTTTTGCAAAGGCATATAGGTATTGTTATAGGCGTCGCGTTCGTTAGACGTGCGCATAATTTATATGGAATTAGCAAAAAAAAAAAATAAAATGTAATTGTAATTAAATAAAAATATGGTTATGAAATGACCATAAATAATATTAATTTCGTTGCTTCCATACTAAAAAAATTTATATTCATAATTTATATTTTCACAAACATAAAATTAATATAACAGTAAATAAAATTATATGACTAGCTACTTTAAAGTATTTACAAAATAAAAATAAAAAAACTACAATTATAAATACTATTATTATAAAGAGGTAAAGTTTGTAACTTTGTGAGGTTGTAAGAGGCAATAATCTCTGGATCTACCGAACCGATTTCATAAATTCATTTACCAATAGCTAGTCGATTTGCAAAACATGTCGGAGAAAAAAACGGTCGAACGAAAACGTTTCACGAACGCTGCCTTAACGATGAGAGAGTTCGATAATGCCTACAAAAAAGTTAGCGCAGCAGTTTACTTTTAAATTTAAGGCACAAAAAGCAGATTTTAATATTAAAAAAATCGTTCAGTGATGTATATTGGTCATATTATCAACAATTATGAATTTTTGAAATTTTAAACTTTAAAACATAACTCATTTTCCGAAGAATTTAGATTTTAGACGAATGGTTCGAGAGATAAGGTCCGTCGGTACCGTGGGTACTTGCTCCTAAGGAGTTACGCAGCTGACGTTGACGAAATTGAAAGTTTCGTAACGTTGGTAATACGCAAACTTCCCACGTTTTGACGGTTTCGAGGTATTCAAGGAACCCTTATGGTTTAGCTCTGTCCGTCCGTATGTCAGTCTGTCTGTCTGTCCCTGTATGTGCCTGTCTGTCCGCCCTTCTAGCCATTGTAATTATGAATATACCTAAATGGATGAAATTTAAAATAGCAATAGATTGTGTATAGATTTCGGTTTTGGCACCATAAAATATATTTATATTTTAGGGGTGGCTCTCCATACGTGTGAAGTGGGGATGAAAAATATTTTTTTCATTCTTCCCCGATAATTATCTTGACCGAAATCGGACAATAACTTTTGAAATAATATAAAGAAAACCTATTGCGCTACGGAACCCTCCTTGGACATGTCCTGACATTATCTATGTAAGGTTATTTATAACAAAGCCAAATTGGCATGCAAATACCTACATACATACATATTATGCAGTAAAATTATAACTCTCCTTTTGGCAGTCAGAAAATAAATAAATCAGCACTCAGTATTTACCGAACCTCACTCATAATTACATCACTAGTAAAAATGTTTAATGCCCAACGAAGCGGGCACGGGTCATCTAATATTGGATAAAATTCGGACACCGATTCTAAATCAAAATTGAAATGTAACATTTTCTGTAAAATTACTTAGTAATTTTGATGTTTATATGCCAGCTGCCGATGGTTGATAATTTCTGCTTTAGAGAATTAGGTGACTTTAAGTATAAATTAGTAATTTGTTATTCAGGAAGGTGGGCTAACCATAAACAAAATACCACTTTTGTTTAGCTATTTTATTCATCTTGTTAAATTATTACAAGTGAAAGACGTTCAATTATAATACAGACAAACGGGGGAAATATGAAGAAAATATACAGGTTGTTTTTTTCGGTCAGTGTCCAAATTTTCAGAAAGGAATATAGGTACTCTTGAATATAAGCAACTTTTACTATGGGATCAACTTTCCCACATGAAAAAAAATGGGAGCAATTCCGTGGACTTTATCAAAGCTTTCAGCGTTCAAAAGAAATGCTTAAGAGCAGTTTATGGTGCTCGGTCGTTGGATAGTCGTAAACCACTGTTTAATAAATCTGACACTTTACCGTTGATTTGTATGTACATCAGAGACATATGTACTTTTGTCAAACAAAATCCTGAACATTTCGCATTAAACTCCTAATGTACCTAATCAATAGAACCTCTACGAAATAAATTTAAACCATATTTACCTCGATGTAGATTCGACATATCCAATCGCAATGTTCACGTTAATACTATCAGAGTCTATAATAAACTGCCCAATAGATTTAAGGAATTACCTACCACTTCATTTAAAAGAGAGGAATCTAAATGGTTATTATAGCACTGTTTCTATTGTTTAAATGAAAACAATATGTTTTAATATAGTTTAATGTTTTGTGCATGCTTTAAATCTTAATATTCTGAATGTTATTCTATGATAGAATATTAAGATTTAAAGCACAAAACATTAAACTATATATATGATATGAATTTTTACTATATAATATGAATTTTTGACTATTCCGTATATTAATGCACATGATACTTACTTAATGCACAATGCAGCTTCCGTGGTCTAGTGGTTAAGAGCTTGGCTCTCGACTCGGAGGTCGTGGGTTCGATTCCCGCATCGGAACAACAAATATGTTGGTTCCAAGTTTAGTTGTTAGTTGTTTAGTTTAGTCCGACAATGCGTCGGATGGGCATGTAAAAAGTCGGACCTGCGCCTGATCTCTCGCCAGTCGTGTCGGTTATCCGTCCCACTGGGTTACGCGAGTAAGGGAAGAGAGAGTGCTCTTGTGTACTGCGCACACACTCGGGCACTATAAAATTACTCCTGCTTAACTTGCCTAGTTTCAATGAAACCGGCCACCGTCATCGATATCGTTGTGGGGGAGTTATAATACTTAATATGTTTAATTTTGACATGTACACACTTAAAGTCATTACGACACTTTTGAGACAAAAATATATAGCAGAATGTACAAGAACATGTTTTTAACTTATTAAGATTTCCGTAACACTACATTCTTGCAATAAACATATTATTATTATTATTAAGTCGACGTTGATCATTCAAGGAATGTGTGTTGCGAGTTAAGCCTTAACTAAAATATCAATAAATGTTTTTCAGATTTCAATTTTGCTTAGAGTAGTTAATTATACTTCTCTCACTACGAAGAAATTAAAACATTGACGATTGAAACCACTTTCAGTGTTTTATTAAGAGCCAGACAGGCCAGAAAAACCACTTCTGAAAAAAAAAACAGGCTAAAAGGCGAAGAATCTCACAAACGGTAAAATATCGGCTATACAAAGCGGGTGTCCAAATGATTCGTCTTCGCCACCTAGACCCTACATTTTACGGATTGATTACGTTCTACTGTAAGAGCACTTTGTATATAAGTACGTGAAGAAAAAACTTTGTACTCCGTTTTACGAAAATTTAACCCTTTTTTTCGTTCGCATGAACGAGGGAGTGCAAAATTTGTCACATTCTTTAATAATTTAATTTTGTTACACGTTGTCAATATCAATCAATATATGCTTCTCACATTCAATAGACAACATTTACATTTTTATTTCGTATCGTTAGAGACAAAAAAACCATTTTAAAGTTCAAACTTAAAATTATGGTTGAATTTGGACCATCAGGCGATCACTTGTATGGTACCAATTTTACTCCCAAATTTAACTTTTACGGGAGTCAATATGATGATAGTGCTGGACATAGGCCATAACGGTCAACATAACTATAGTGTACTGTGTAGGATACCCCATAAAAGACCTTAACACATGACCAGTGGTCATGATCACATAACATTTGGACGTCACGATTACATTTGTGAGGGTGAAACGAGTGATTAAGGCCAGGGAGGTCGTTAACTCACCTAACTGCCGTACTCAGTGAGGGCCACTTGTTTGTTGCTGTTATTGCTGTTGTAATGTTTGCTAATGAAACTATTATGCGATACTGATATTATAGTTTTGAAGTAGACGGAGTTTGCTTAAACGGTTTGCGGAAATGGGAAAGTAACTTTTTTGCCTTTGGACACCTTGGACACCTGTGTCACAGGGGCGACACTCTCTACAAATGACAGCTCGAGCACGGGCGAATGTCAGCCATGTTGAAGTACGCCTATGGTTGACACCGAAATAATTTTAAACGTCGCGTCAGACAAATCTATCATAAATATTCTGAAATGAAATTGTCAATTATGTCAAAGCACGAAACGACCAGCGGCCAGCCCCGTGTGCTATAGTCCAGGCTGAGAAAAAGTTACTCCCCCTCTAATTTGGTAGCCGTCTGTTGTGCAGTGTGTGGTCTAGCGTTGTCCTGAAGCAGCAGTGGCCTAGAGCGAATGACGAACCTCGGTTGTTTAGCAGCTAGCTTTTCCATCATGATTTGCAGTTACTGGCAATAGACATCTGCCGTAATCGTCTGGCCAGATTAATGAGAGCTGTAGTAAACGACACCGGCACTAGTCCAACAAACGCTCACATGTAACTTTTTTTGAGTCAATTTTCGCTTGGGGTAGGCTTTGCTGGCAGGCTGGTTCGCCAGGATTCAGCCATTGGGATGAGCGTTTCAGATTATCGTACAGGATCCACTTGTCATCACAGGTAATGATTAGATTTAATATCCCTTTATTATTGTGCCGGTTGAGTAATGTAACGCAGCAGTCGATGCGCGTTTGTCGGTTTGCTGCACTCAATTCATGAGGTACCTTTCAAGCTTTTTCACCTTCCCAATTTGCTTCAAGTGGATTAAAACAGTTTTATCACTAACACCGCAGCCTGCAGCTAACTTGGACGTGGTTTGCGATGGATCCGCTTCCACCTTCTTTTCAATTCATTCATTATCAACTTTGGTCTCCGGCCGACCACGGGGCTTGTTCTGCAGGTCGAAATTCCCAGAACGAAAACGTTTGAACCTAAAACGTGTTTCCTTTTGCGACGCGGCGGTAATCGTTTACCATCAGGCTGTCCATCTGCTCGTTACCTGGTTCATTTCATAAAAAAAAAAAAAAACAGGATTAGGATGTTCTAAATTCTGAAGTGGTTTTGGTAATTGGTATCAGTCGTGACTGATTGCAAACGTTTTTGGTTTTCGAAATAGTGTTATTAAACGGGAAACTAAACACACCGGCATATTTAACGGCACACAAAAAAATGGTCCATAATTAAAAAAATATGGTTTTATTTTAAAATCTACTTACTACACTTCTTTTGTTATTTAAAGTTTCATTTGTTTTACTTAAAATGAGATCACATTAAGAACAGATTTTGCGAGTAAAGGCTATTTGTGAAAAATGGTACATTTGTGAACTTTTCATGTAACCGGGAAAAGTGAAAATTAATATTAAAATAACAATTAATTAAATTAGAAAAATGGTGATTAATATCGCGTATTTCCTCCACGTGCTCTTATTAAAGTTTCTACCCGTCTAGGCATACTGAGAATGATGTTATCGATGGTCTCCTGGGATAGTCTCCGCCATTCCTCAACTACGGCGATTCGCAGTTCACCCACGTTGGCAGGAGCTGGAATTCTGGATTTAACTTTTCTTTTCAGCAAGTCCCAAACGTGCTCTATTGGGTTCATATCCGGTGATCTCGCCGGCCACTCCATAACAGTAATATTCATATCATTAAGATAAGCTTGAGTTACCCGAGCGGTATGCGGCCGAGCATTATCCTGCATAAAAACAAAATCGTCACCGATATATGGGGCAAACGGTACGACATTTTCTTCTAAAACTTCTCTGATATAGCGGTCTGCAGTCAGACTCCCTCTGTCAATCACTACCAAGTCTGTGCGAGCTCCCAAACAAATGCCCGCCCAAACCATTATTGATCCACCACCGTATGCAACTGTAGTTTCAAAATTTGTCTAAATGTATCGTTCTCCTTTGCGTCTGTATATTCTATGCCTGCCGTCAATTTGATTTAAGAGAATTCTGCACTCATCACTAAACAATACCTTACTCCATTGGTCCGCGTTCCAAAGTCGATGTTCCTGAGCAAAAGTTAACCTGTTTCTACGATGATTTACCTCGAGCCTTGGAGCCTTGGCGGGCACAAATGAACCCAAACCAGCTTCTTCGAACCTTCTTCGTACCGTACGCTCACTTACGGTTACACCCCGCAATGCTTCTAACTCATGTCGGGCTTGGACGGCCGTCAAACGGGGGATCCTACGTACACGAAGCCGAATGAAACGATCATCCCTACTTGAAGTACGTCTTTTTCTGTCTTGTCCTGCTCTTCTCACATAAGTACCGGTTTCCCTGAACCGTTGGATACTGCGATGGATCGTTGAAACTGGTCGACGAAGATCTCTGGATATCACTCTGTAGGTTTGACCATTTCTTCGCATTTCGAGAGCCCTGGCAATCTCCGTTGGGGCTAAGTCAGGCATAATTCAGTCCTCAACTCCAAAAAGATACGCGATTAAAAAAAAACGAACAAAAAACAGTATTTCAATGAAATTTTAAATCAAACTCAGAAGAAAGAAATACTCGAAGTTCGCTCCAGATAAGATGTATTTGAATAAAATTAAAACAATTGCAAAAAATGTGATGTTCAGTTGTTTTCTTAATTTGAAAATATTTCTTTTTAAATTAAATGACGTATAAACCAGCCAGCAACCTTATATGATACTGATATCAAACCTTTATTTTATGTTCCGCTAAATATGCCGGTGTGTGTAGTTTCAGATAGCATGTACAGGTTTTTTGAAATAATAGGTCTTTACCTATGAAATTGCCGTTCTGCAGTACTGGCCATTTCAAATCAAAATAATTTTATTTTAAAAACATGGAATTCTTTTTCCAAAAGTAGTCATTTGTATATTGATTAGTGTTACATTTTGATCGCATTTCAATCTTTTTCGTCATCATGGATACGTTAAAAATTCGAGTAATTATGGAATATGAGTACCGCCGTGACAGCAACACGGCACAAGCGGCACGCAACATCAACGACGTTTACGGAGCTAATACAACGCACCACCTGTTATTGGTTTGCTCGCTTCCGTTCTGGAAATTTCGACCTGAAAAATGAACCTCGCGGTCGTCCGAAGACTGGTCGACAATGACGAATTAAAGGCGATTGTGGAAGCTGATGATACACAATCTACGGCTGAATTAGCAGCAGATTTCGACGTTAGCGTTAAAACAATATTGGTCCATTTGCGTCAAATTGGCAAGGTAAAAAAGCTTGACAAATGGGTGCCCCACGAACTAAATGATCGCCAGCGCGAAGTACGCGTCGAGACGTGCCTTGCACTGCTCAACAGACACACAAATGAAGGAATTTTGAACCGCATGGTTACCTGCGATGAAAAATGGATTCTGTTTGATAACCGCAAGCGCTCAGCAAGTTGGTTGGATCCTGGTTCAGCACCTAAACAATGCCCTAAACGAAAACTTACCTCTAGAAAAGTGATGGTCACTGTTTGGTGGTCTAGCGCCGGTGTGATTCATCACAGCTTCTTACCAAACGGGGTGAGCATTACTGCAGATGTGTACTGTGAAGACCTGAACATAATGATGGAGAAGCTGGCACATCTCCAACCAGCATTGGTCAAAAGCTCGTCTCCGCTGCTCCTGCACGACAACGCGCGACCTCATACTGCACAGCAGACGGTCTCTAAGATGCAAAAACTGGGGTTGGAAGCTCTCCGTCATCCGCCCTACTCACCAGACCTTGCGCCTACAGACTACTACTTTTTCCAGAATTTGGATAACTTCTTGGCGGGAAAAAAATTCAATACCCGAGAGGCAGTACCAAATGCCTTTGAAGAATTTGTTGCCTCCCGTCCAGTTGATTTATTTAAGAAGGGCATCAATAAACTGCCACTGCGTTGGCAAAGATGCATTGATTGCATGGGTGATTACTTCGATTAATACAAATAAAAAATACATGAAAAAAAATGCGTTTAAATTTTTTCATACAAAACGGCAATTTCATAGGTAAAGACCTAATATTAAATTAAATTTGACGAGCTTTGTTTAACGGACGGGTCGATCTAATATCGTTTTTATTACAAATTCCTGGCAAAATTGATAATGTATCATGTAGATTGTAGAGTTTTAAAGGGTATTACGCCTTGAACCGATTATAATAACATTATTCAGTCATCAGTGTTATTGCAAAGGACTAAATTAATTTTAAAAGCAAACTTTGTTATTCTTTTTCTTTTAAATATCCTACTATTATAAATGTGAGAGTTTGAGAGGATGGATGGATGATTTCACGCAAAAATTACTGAACGGATTTCGTTGAAATCTGGTATGGTAGTAGCTTATGCTCTGGATTTAAACATAGGATATGATTTATCTCAAAAAAGTACAGTGTTCCCATGGGATATCCACTGTATTTACGCGGATGGAGCCGCGGGCAACAGCTAGTCTTAGATATTTACAACTTATATTACCAATTGGGTCTTAAATGCACTTATTTTGTACCTAGCCAAATAAAAATTATATTGGAAGTTAATAAGTTATCCTTACACTTTAAAATTCGACGCTTGTTCAACCTACATGAATTTATGTTATAATAATAGAAGATTTAAATTTACATCAAACGAGAAATTCGAAACCTAAATTGCTCGTTATCTAGACCTTGCGTATAAAAAGTACTAGGGCATCAGCAATTGAGTGGAGTAATTAATTCATAGACCAGCAGCTATGACAGCCTACATCCCATGCCAATTGGCTATAATTACTGTGTACGCAATGCTCGTTAGATTTCATGTTACTATTATGGAACATCTGGTATGAGACTTGTCAAGACATTAAATGGCTTTAAACACGACATGTCTTTGGAAGCTGGGTGGTCTACAGATGAAGTGTGAAGCCAGAATAGCAAAAGGATGTCCTGCTGGTAGGCGATTAAAGCCTCCCATGGACACCCACAATGCAGATGTAATTATTTAATAATCAAAAGTTAAAAACTATAACACGACTATGAAAATTATTTAGCCTATGTCACCCGGCCCATTATTTAGAATCTATTAACACCTCATTCATTAAAATCGGATCAGTAGTTTAGGCGCTACGATGTAACAAACATACCTACATATTACATACATACATAGACTGCCAAAATCATTACCCTTCCTTCTGACTTCGCCGTAGTCGGTTAAAAACTAGATGTTTCCTGAATCCTGCTACTCCGTGCGTGCTAAAGGAATTCCCGAAGAACCATACATTTTGCCGCTATAACAAGTAGTCTATGTCCTTCCTCGTGGTCTACTCTATATCTGTGCCAGATTTCATAAAAATCTGACCAGTGGTGTCGAAGCATATTCAATGCAAACAAACATACAAACAAATCTTTCCTCTTTGTATTATTAGTATAGAAATGGAGATATTTGTTTTCGATACGAAAAGTAAAAGAATAACATTGACAGAAACTGAATCTGAACTTAACTGATCACAAACATGAAACACCCTTCATAAGCTTAAATTTTCTCTACGTGTAATCTCCAAAGTCGGCTATATATTATATTGGCCCAGTGTATGCCCATGCGAGCAACGGCAAAAAGGTACAAAACATTTAGTGCTAATGTCCTAGTGTAAAAAAACGTTGGAAAAGTCGACGAGTGTTTTGTCAAGCTGCCCACACATTGGCCGAGCGCAGACGAGCGCCTTTGATTTGTGCACAAAAACCGACACCTGTTCGAAGTGAGGCAAGTGATCACGAGTGGCGGCCAGCGAAGACTAGTTGAGGAAAATGAGCTCTAGACATGTTGCTCTAAACATGAGCGCTGGGCTTCTCTTGACCTAACTAGGCGAGCTACACCAAGCGATGACAAGGCAAGGCAAATCGGCTGTCTACACGTTGGCGCTGGCTATCACTCGGCAACGATGGGCCAACATGTAAAGCCGACTTAATTCCCATCTTATCTAGATGTTTTCCTACATCCTGTATATCTGTAACTCACATCTCCATTGTTCCAGGTCTACAGCTGCGGAGTATAGAGGAGCCGCAGGGTGGCGCGGGCGGCGTGCCCGCGTCGACCTGCTATGACGCCGAGTGTGCCCGAACAGAGGCCTGGCTGGACGAGAACCAGGAGTTCGTGCATGACTATTTTTTAAGGTAGGTTATTATATATCTGCCTATATAATATACCAAGTAGTCCAAGTACCTGGGTAATCGAGCTTTGCTAGGAGTTCTGATAAATTTAAAAAAAACAAAAAGATCACAAAAATATTTATCTGACCGGGATTCGAATCCACCTCATTCAAAGTTTTCGAACAAAGCAAAAATTATACATACGTCATACGCATACCAAAATGCCAATCAGACTGACATACTTAATAGAATCAAAATTATTGATGTACATAATATTGTTGCACGACGAAACAAGAAATATATATAGCTAAAAAATGCACAGTTTTCAAGGGATAAGACCTAGCTAGATCGATTTTCTCCTCAAAAACTACCTGCACACTAAATTTCATGATAATACTCAGAGCCGTTTTCGAGAAACCGATTATATATATATATATATATATATATATATATATATATATATATATATATATATATATATATATACATAATCGGTTTCGGACCAAATATATATATATATATATATATATTGTAAGTATTATGATTATTGTATGTAGGTTTCTATCGCTTGCCTTCGAAGAAGCTCTTCTCCTCCCGACCAAATTTCTGCTAAACTCTTAATTTCCCGTGCTGTACACGATTTTCAAGGTCATCGTTCATATGCTAACAAGGCGCTAGTGGCGATCCGTGTGCCCTTGTTTACCGACTGCGGCCATCAGTCAGCCGTGAAGCGATCTTCGTGGTTTCTAAGAAAAAAGTATTCTGTACGCTTAGTAACATACGAGAACGAGCGTTTTTCCTTTATCTACGATACTAATAAGTAACCTCTTACCTTTGCGCGGACTTCGAAGTTCCAGAATAAATAAATAAAAAAAAGTAATTACAAAAATATTCCTCTGACCGGGATTCGGACCCAAAACACCGATTCGCCAACAACGCAGAAATTATACAACGCATACAATGCCATCATGACTGACATGAATAGAGTCAATACTGATACATTAATTTGGACGAATTGAATCTCTTGCTCTGCAAAAAAAATCGGTTGTCTGTAAAGTCGGTTTACTGACGATAGTTGAACGTGACAACGCCTCAGAGCGAGGTAACGCCGGTAACGCCGCATGAGTCATGTTTTTTCGTGCGTGCAGCCGGCTCCATCGAATTATAAGACGTTGTCACATCAAAAGATTTAGCTGCATCTATCTGAACAGAGTATGTAGCGTCCTTCATTGATTCTACACACTTTTACTTGATAGAGTTAAAATAAACTAGAGTTTCGAATTATAAAAATTAACTGATTTATTGATCCTTGATATGATCAAATGACCCGGTGTGCGAGCACGCGCGATCGCCTTGATAGATCCGAACGTACTAAATTATAAACTATGCGCGTGTCACAAACCGCTGATGCCTTAAACCTAACAATGCTTGGTGTACTATTTGCATCGTACAGAGTATTTATAATCATGATTATTCTTAAATGATATCGATTTTAATAAGGCGTGGTTCCCTCTCACATAATACCGCGCGTCCATATTGTGTACATACGTCATATTATAATCCGATGAAGAACTAATCTACTTTCTAGTACATAATGTGTGCATATAGGTCACACGCGCCGGAGGAAATCAATACGATATAGACGCAGGATTGGAAAATGTTCTGCTAATGATCAGCTACACGTGTTATGTATTGATAGACAAATATTGAAAGAAAACAGAGGGGTGTTATAAGTTTGACGTGTTTGTCCGTGGCATGGTAGCTCCCAAATGGATGAACCGATTAAGATCTTTTTTTGATAGACAGTGTTCTTAGCTATAATACATCATCATCAGCTCGGTCACTGCTTGACAATTCGAGGGTGCCTTAAATTTTTAATTTTGTTCTGTATTGCTTACAGTGTACCTACACTATCGAATTTTTTTAACTCATCAACGACATCAGGTTTACATCAGATATCAGTGGCGTGCACAGGATTATGACACTGGGTATGCGGCGAAGTACTCGGTCACAAAAACTTTTTCGTCTACAGCCAAGCGACGGATCTCTAAGTCGAAACCATGCCAACAGAGCAAGTCTTAGATGTACTACTATTCATGTACATCTTCTACGGCAACGCAGACAAAACAGCGATCGATCGTCGCGGCGGAAGAAATTCTAATAAGTAAAATAATAAGCATATTATAAAATATTATAACTACTCACCAGTCAGTCAGCTTCAATTTTCACATATTCAAGGTTCCGGTTACTTGAGATTACTATATCCCGATGTAAATGACTAAATAATATGCAAGGAAACCAATATAATTTAATCTTGTGTACACAACCACACAGCCAGTTATACGTTACATAACTTTTAACATGAAATTTTCGAGTTACATTATTTTTTTGCTGATTTAATTGTTGTAACTCGGGTACACACCTACCTTTAGACAGAATTTGAATCTTTTCACTGAATGACAATTGTGAGAACTTGTTATTTTTAATTTTTAATAAACACACATTTTCAAAACCTCACAGTCAAATAACATTAAAAAAAAATCGACTAACTCACTAGTAAAATCAAATCACTACAATAATTATAGAAACTCAGTAATAAACTGTTAATTGTGCACACTTTCAAATGTTAAAATGAAAAATCTTTTAAGAAAACTATAAATAAACTGGAGCGATTAAATTGTAAACAATGCTTTGAAATATGCAATATGGCCCCCGCGAAACACAAAACGTTTCTTCTATTTAAACAAATAAAACCTTACTAAACAAAAATGCTTAATGTGCATACGTGATTTATTAGATTTCCGACTATTCTTTTTACTCGGATTATAGGCAACGAATAATTTCCGACAAGCCAGTTCGGCGCTTTTCGGAAGCGATCGGATAGCCGAACCGAAGCCGAGAGCCGTCGCCTGCCGCTGGAGTTCTCGCCTTAAAATCATGTCGATATTCATGGCTAACAGCCTCCGTGGTCTAGTGGTTTAGAGCTTGGCTCTCGACTCGGAGGTCGTGGGTTCGATTCCCGCATTGGAACAACAAAAAATCTTGTTTTCAAGTTTGGTTAGGACAATGCAGGCTGATCACCTGATTGTCTGACAAGAAAGATGATCCATGCGTCGGATGGGCATGTAAAAAGTCGGACCTGCGCCTGATATCTCACCAGTCATGTCGGTTATTCGTCCCACTGGGTTACGAGAGTAAAGGAAGAGAGAGTGCTCTTGTGTACTGCGCAAACACTTGGGCACTATACAATAACTCCTGCGTAGCTGGCCTGGTTTCAATTAAACCGGCCACCGTCACTGAAATCAGTGTGGGGAGCTATTATTCATGGGTGTGTGCGTTTGCGAAGTATGAAAATGACACATACATGCGATGATTTGTCCTGCACAAAGCAACCGCATGAGTTGCTATTTATAAAATATTAGGCGTTTTTAAGTTATTATATTTTTTAATCAATTTATTTACTATTAATTAATTATTAAAGTCATCTAAAACGTACGAACGTTTTATTAAAATATCTGAGAATGACAAGTAAAGCACTGCATTTCTGCCTATATGGAACGCACGCCCCTGTCAGATATGTCATTTGTAGGACACACTAAAGTCTTACTGACTAATGGCCCGTTTCAATAACCTATCTACCAATAACTATTTGTTAGAAACGTCAAATTTGTATCGCAAAGCGCAGTCAAATGATTGAATGACGACGTTTTTAACATGTAGTTATAGATAGATAGGTTATTGAAACGGGCCGTAAGGCCCAGTTGCACAGATCGGGGTTAAAGTTAACTTTGGGTTAAATATCATGTTACCACTCTCGTTCTTTGTAATTATGAAGGAGAAGGCATGATATTTTAATCCAGGGTTAACTTTAACACATATCTGCGCAAGTGGGCCTAACAAAACTAACCTAACATACCAAACTCACAGTTACTCTTCCTTCCTGGGCATTTCATAATGCTACACTCGGATTTACACTTGGGAGAAGGCGTGAACATCTACAATACTTCCGCTTCGAAATAACTTACCGTCTTACCGACCTTAACGTCTACTACAAGTGGGAAATTAAAAAAATATGAAAAAAATCAATTATCTGCTTAAAAAAAAACAAGTATACTAAAACTATAGAGCTTATAATATTAAAGATATAACCAGGAAATAATCCGCTTTGAGTGACAATCACAATGATAATATTATAATGAAGCGTTTAATAAATACAAACGCGGCCAGAGGGAACTGCTTCGCGGTGAATAGCTGCGCTGTGCGGACATAGAACGAGGTATTGTGCAGATATGGCATATAAAGTGCGAGTTAATGTGGTACAGCGACTAAGTAGTGATAATAATCTGCAGGTCTGAATTGGTCACATTAAGTGATATATTGTAGAAGTTGCTCTTAAAGTAACTTCTTACGATTTTCTTATTTGACAATTATTATGCAATTCTTATTGTGAGTACCATTTTACGCATTTCTATTGAAAATTGTCAAAACTGATAATAATTTCTAATATGATTCTATTTATGATGATTCATCTGACATCACAATATGAAACAAATTATGAATGTAATACGAAACACTCGAAGTGATCTTTTGGTACCTGCTGGGCTCGTGACATTTGTGTCTGTAATTTTTTAAATAATAGAATGATTAGTAGTTTTAGCAATCTAGTAAATAAAATCCGATAGCAGAAATAAAAACAAATCAAACAGGCCACGTTTGTTTACTAACTGTTACCCCGACAACGGTGAAATACTACTTAACTTTCTAATATATATATATATATATATATATATATATATATATATATATATATATAGATTATTCTAATTACAAACTAGATGATGAGTCCGCGAATTTAACCGTACATTTTCCGCTTTAAAAAGATTTGGCCTATAGACTTCCCCGTAGTCTACTTTATATGTGTACACAATACACATATGTGTGACAATTTCATCAAAATCTGTTCAGTAGTTTCGGAGCCTATTCAAATAAACAAACAAATCTTTCCTCTTTATAATATTAGTATAGAGAAGCTGTTTGTTGCCTGCTACTTTGTTCTCATATAACAAAAATGTTCTTAGCGTGATTATGGTGCTTAATTCGATTCGTGTTCGATAAGGAGGCTAACACCTAGCCAAAATGGGGTATCGAATACGGAAATATTTTTTCAATCGAAATTAGACTTGATTTTTTACCAGTAGTTCCCGAGACTTTCACGTTAATTTGTCGTATCTATTTTAATGAAACATTGTCGTTTGGTTGCCAGGACGCACGCAGCATTGTAGAGTTCGCTGTGTCTTTTTTAATGTTTTTTTATCGTCCGGAATTCGACGCAGCAGGTGGAATACCTAAGCTGTACCTAGCCATGAGATACATGGCTGCATCTATTTTAATGAATCTCTCCCAATTTGTCGCCAGGAAAGCGATGCAAAAGAAAAAATATGTAATATCTACGCCTATCTATATTTTACATACCACTACATGGCTGCATCTATTTTAATGAAACTTTGTTGTTTTGTCATCAGGAAAGCGACGCGGCAGGTGGTGGACGCGTGGCTGGTGTCGCACGCGACGCCGCCCAGCGCCGAGCTCGCGTCGCCGTCGCGCGCCGGCTCCGGTAGCGGCGCCACAACGCCTGTCAGGTATGCGGAATACTATTACCTGAATATAAATAATTTACAGTAGACCATCTTCATATTAGACGGCCCGAATCGGCACACGCACACATACGCGTCATTGACACGGCCGCTAACGAAACCTCAAATAGCATAAGTATGTAGTGTCAAGCCGCGCGCTGCACCGACAAGGCTGTCGCTGCATTGAACGACTGACGAGTTTTAGTTGTGCCGCGACGCTTGCGCACTGTCAATGCCTTTTTGTAGCCGTACCAGCCTTAGCTCAGCCAATCTCAATCGTAGGTAACAATGTCAAGGACACGGCTGAGTTTTCGTTACTGTACATTATGTATGTTGTGTAATAACACAACTACTTTCGTAACAACTTTCGTAATACGAACCCGCAAGTCGCAACCACAGACGTACTACAAGTACTTGGTATAATAAGTCAGTGCCACAAACTTGTGACGCTATGCGTAATGTGACGCTTTGTGTCGTAGTGAATACCAATGACCTGTTCCATTCCTACAAAACATGAGGCATTTGGTAGCTGAATGTGTCCACAACCTATTTGAGGGTTACATCCATGCCTATTTTATATAGATTAAAGGTATCATTAGATTCGTCTTAGTTGTAAGAGTGACACTGTCACTCTCACAACTAAGACAGTCGGGTTTTGTTTTTTTTTTTTTTTGTAAATTCATTTCATCATGAAGTCGGTGCATGTGGTTGGTGAAAGACCGGTTTCACTGGAAAACCGGGGGATGTCCTGTGGCTGAAATAACGATGGATCCACTCATAACGCATTCACTTAGTCTTGATAACCTATGGGTCACAAACCCAATGAATAAAAACTCAATCCACCCTACAGAATGTGAGTGCACTGTTTGATCGACAGGAAGATCTCGGCGCACGAGTTCGAGCGCGGCGGTCTGCTGAAGCCGCTGGTGACGACCGTCGACGGCACCCCCACCTTCCTCAACGACCACTCGCACGCGACGCCGTCGCGGCCGCATCGGCGGTCGCGACACGAGCTGCGGCAGCTGGACGAGAAGGAGCTTATATTTGAATTAGTGAGTGTCATTAGTTATTGTTGTACATAATATAATATATTGCTCCCCACACCAATGTGACGGTGGCCGGTTCCATTGAAACCAGACCAGCTACGCAGGAGTTATTTTATAGTACCTAAATGTGTGAGCATTACACAAGTGAACTCTCTCTTCCTTTACTCTCGAAACCTAGTGGGACGGATAACCGACACGACTGGCGAGAGACGAGGCGCAGGACCGACTTTTTACATGCCCATCCGACGCATGGGGATCATCTTTCTTGTCAGACAATCGGGTGAACGGCCTGCATTGTCCTAACCAAACATGGAAACAACATTTCTTGTTGTTCCAACGCGGGAATCGAACCCACGATCTCTGAGTCGAGAGCCATGCTATTATACCACTGGACCACGGAGGCTTTCTGTACATAATATGTGTACACAAACGAGCAGACGAAGGAAGCCCACCATCCTCAATGAAGTTACTCGCGAGCGACGTCACGTCGTCACGACCGCATGAGCTACAACTGTTGGACGAAAGTGTTTATTATGCCCATAGACATCAACAAGCATGTTCTCTTGAAACAATGTTAATGAGGATAGTCTTGCTCGTATATAAATAGGTACGATCAGCGAAAAGGACTATAACAAGTGGAGCATTTCATTTCAATGACGTAATGTGAAGATAGATTGTGATCAGTCATTTAGTGAAAAGTTCCATTTAGATATCTATTTATATTCGTGCCTGTATCAACGTCCAATATCGTAATAATCGACGGCATTTACAATAAGTATGACCCACGTATAACCAATATGCAAGAGAAACACACATTACGTAACAGACGCGGCACAGATAAGGCACGGCCGGGTAATAACGGGCCACTGTTTACTTGTAATTATATCGGCGCCGCGGCTATCTGTGACCTCGGCCATCGGGGACCCGGGTCATCATGACCCAGAATCATCAGTGACTCGGGTCACGGACCGGGGACAATTACTAATGTCAAAATTCGCGACGTGACGCGTTAAACGATTTAGGGCCCGCGATCATTAGGGCACTACAGTGACGATACCGAATACTTTTCCCATTGTAGAAGTCAGATAGGGAACATGCATTTGTTTTAAATCAGCGAAATTCTCATATTTTCCGAAAGGCAACATAAATATGGACCGAAAAATGCAAAAAGTACAGTAAAGTTGCTTAATTAAAAACAGGACTTAAAACGATGATTTTTGCCATGATTGAAAAACGAAAATTACTGTTCAAATCCTTACGTTGTTTGTGTCATTTTTTATTACAATAATGATATAATTAAGCGCAGTATTTAAGATAATGAAATAAATTTGAAAATTAAAAAGATTGATTTAATTATTATTATTTATACATAACCATGTAGCTGTTCTATTTAAAATATTTACAAACTACAAAAGTACTAAAAAGTACGTGCGTCATTAGTGTTGAGTAATATACAAGGAACCCTTATAGTTTCGCTCCCGTCCGTCCGTCCGTCTGTCTGTATGTCTGTCTGTCCGCGATTCTGGCTTCTGTAATTATAAATAACGGATGAAAGTTGGTATAGTTATATCTCGGTTTTGGCATCATAAAATACTAAAAATTTTATATTTTAGGGGTAGCTCTCCATACATGTGAAGCGGGGATGAAAAATATTTTTCCATTCTACCATGTCGTGTGGGATACCTTTGAATAGGTGTTTTAAATAAAGGTAAAGTTTTTGTTAGTTGTTTGTAAGTTGGTCCCCTAGCATTTCTAAACTATAGGAGATAGAATTTGAAAAAAAACGCGCTGATAGTTACGGAACCCTCCTTTGACATGTCCCGACATGATCTTGGTTAGATTTATTTTGTATAGAGCGTCCTTAATGCTCTCCAACGATCTCACTTTTATGTATCGAAATACAGGCAACATAAAAGTGTTGATCGTAATATGCCATTGCAAAGACAATGTTTCTTGGCTTACTAAGTACTTTTCGAAATCAAAAAAAAAAACGATGCATGTTCCCTATTGGTTACGACAGCAACGGACTGCAATTTAGCGACCCCCGTTAAACAACCGTACAACCTACGTTTTAATTGTGGCGCTTGAAACCAAAAACGTCATCGCTCATCGTCGGGAAATAGTTGCGTGACCAATTTCAACTATGTTTTGCTGATAATTCAATTTCCACGATCGTACAAACAAATTTTAATGATTAGCGCATTTCGTGTGCGCAAAACAAAATCCAGATGGAACCGTACATTTTACCGTAATAAAAGGTAGCATATGTCCTTTCTCGTGGTCTATTCTAATCTGTGCCAAATTTCATTAAAATAGATCAAGAAGTTTCGGAGCCTATTTAATGCAAACAAACAAACATACAAAAAAACCTTTCCACTTTATTAAACCTCGTGACTGTACCTCTGTACTCGGCATCGGATGTCCACTCACTACAACCACACTCTCGTGGTTCTAGTGCAGGAGTTCCCAACCAGTTGGGGGCTCCTCCCTAGAGAGATGTATAGGGGGGCCAGTACGAGAGTCGCTATTAGACAAGTTTCGGCAAGTGGCAATATATATTCATTTCCACACAAGAGATTTGTAGGGAAATAAATACAGTATATCGATAATAATGCCCTTTTTTGCAATAAAATGTCACAGGGGGCATGAAAGTATTAAATATAATCCCAGGGGGGCGCCGTAAAAAAACAGGGTTGGGAAACCCTGCTCTAGTGAGTGAGACACGATGCCGATTTATCGAATTCTCTGTAATACAAAGTCACTCGAAACCGGTAGTTATCAACTTAACCGAGATAAATTGCGCTAAACAATTCGTGCGATTAACGGTTAGCTTTAGTCTATTCGGGAAACCTCCTACGCGTGACTATTTATAAGCGTGGATTATTTCGGGAATTAAAGCATTTAGCCGAAATTATACGAGATTACTGATTTAAATAAAGTTGGCTTTTGTTTTTTGTGCCGGGACTTTTCGGACCTCTGAATCGTGAACGTGGGTTTTAAATGGCGAAATAACGCGTCTCCTCGCTGAGACGTTAAATATTCGTACTAATTATAATATATTGTACTAGCTTTTGCCCGCGCAAATATTAAATACTATTTCCCACGGAAACACTGTACTTTTTTTGGATTAAAAGTAGCCTATGCCAGAGCTTAAAACTACTACCATACCAAATTTCGACAAAACCCGTTTAGTCGTTTTTGCGTGAAAGAGTAGCAAACATCCATCCATCCATCCTCACAAAGTAGGATAGACGAGGCATGTCGGGGCAAAAACTGTCCTCTCTTAAAAGGTTCACTTTTGGGGTTGTTTGGGGCTATTTTGACATTTGAGGTATGATGAAATCAAGATGGCGTAACTTTTTCTTGTATTATGACTTTTTCTGTCAAATGTACGTCATAGCTATCTTTAGTTTATAAATTAAAATAATATATTATATAGTAATCTTTGATCTCGACTCTATAAGACTCTAATAGAGCAAACTACCACACATAGGGCTTTTTATAGTTTTTTCATCAAATAGGGGTGGGGACAAACGAGCAGACGTATCACATGATGGAAACGATTACCGTCGCCCATCGGACACCCGCAACACCAAAGGAGTCGCAAATGGCCGGCCTTTTAGAAAGTTTTCATAAGTTTGGCGTAATGCTACTTTTTATCCCCGCAAAATGTTCCCTTGAAATAGATTTTCAGCGGGCACGAACGTAATATAATAATTGGGGCCAATAGCAGTGTTTTGTTCGTTACTAATGACGTTAATTTGGCGAAACAATATTTGAGTAAGAACGTGTTTCGTTAGCACACCGTAGAGGGTTCGTGAGGTTATGACAATATTATGATCCAAATAAAATATATCGTCGTAAACAGAGCTTGTGTTCTCATATAATTATACACCTGCATAATAAGAAGATAACCATTTGGTTTGTTTTGCGGACTTGGGGCTGCCATGATAATCTAAGGTTAAGTAACAGAGGGTGCTGTAAAATTCATAGAGCCCAAGGAATCTGGTAACTACAAAATATTGTAAACGTGGTTAAAGTTTGATGTGAAAGTCTTTGTGGATGCATGAATGGATGGATGTTTGATTAACACATAGGCTACTTTTTGTCCCGAAAAAGTATAGTGTTCCCGTGGGATACTGTAATTACGCGAGTGGAGCCGCGGGCAAAAGATAGTAAAATATTCGTCTAAGGTCGAGATGGTAACTGGCAAGCGACACTCTGCAAGGACTGTCGCTTTGACACCATCTCGAACCTCGGTCGTTTCGCGGCGATCTGTACTCGGCCAGCTGATGATGCTCATTGTTAACTCATTTTAAAGTTATAACCAACTAGATACAGTCATCATGTATTTTAAATCGTCGTTATTTTTATATATTGCAGCTTTAAAAATCCAATATTTTAGTACATTGAATTTAAAATTTTGTAACTCAATCGTGTATTCAAAGTTTTTGACGTGTAAAATAAAACGTGTTTCAAATGGACATATGTATAATTTTTGCGTTGTTCGGAAATTTCGAATGTGGTGGGTTCGAATTCCGGTCAGATAAATATTTTTGTTTTTTTTTTAATTTGTTAGAACTACGAGCAAACTCGGTTACCCAGGTACTTGTATTTTAAACGCGATACGATTGTTTGCCTCTAATGCGCTGTCCAAACACTTGTCGTCACAACTTTTACAGCATCTTCTAGTAATTACATAAAGGACTTAGGCATAACGTCGTACAACTAGCACAGTATAATTAAAACGTAGACTTGTTGAAAATTTCAACGTAATAAAAGTTTAATTAAACATCTACGGTCGGGAGCGGGCGAGGCGGGCGAGACGAGCGAGCTTACGTAAGTGTATAACTGTATATAAATAAAAAGTACTAGGAATCTCGCAAGTCAATTAAATTATGTAAACATTAATTTCGTGTAGGCCTATCGAATATTGCTCTCAAAATGGCGGTTGATTAAAAATAATAAATTGGTGATTAGTCTTTTACATAAATAAACGTAGTGTTTGAGCTTAATTTTGTGAAATAGGCCCCTGGAATAGGGCAAAGAAATACCTACTAATTAAAATGGTAGGGACCAATAGTCCGAGGATATCGAGCCATTTATTCGATCCCCATTTAGAGACCTCTTAAAACTGAATTCCGATTTTATTACTTGAAGCCATCTTGAAGAATTGAAAGACCTACATTGTATTTTATTGCTTCAAACTGTAGTTTTGATTCTAAATAGTTTCATGTTATACAAATTACTCCCTTTATTTAACCCTAATATATCCCTTTATTTAACCCTCGTCAAGTTTCATTTTCCCGAAAAACATTTGCATAAGGGGTCTCATATATCATGTTAGACTAAAAATGAGTCCAAATTAGCTGAGACGTAAGAAAATTAAACCTAGGTCCCAGACAAAACACCCTATAGAGTTTCGTATTTGACTGACAAATATGATTAAAAGATTTGTAACTTTATTGGTTACGAACTTTATTGTTTGCTAATCTAACCTATCAAACTCACAATAGTACCTTGACAAAGATTTCAAAACTCAAGATAGGCTATGACGTACATTTGACAGAACAAATCTTCATACATTAAAAAGTTACGCCATCTTGGTTTTCACCATACTTCAAATGTCAAAATGGCCCTAAAATCTCAAAAGTGGGGCCTTTTAACTGGAGAGACTTTTTGCCTCAACATGCCTCGTCTATAATATATGCGTCTATAGTACTTGACTGTTTTTTTTATTTCATGAATGATTAGTGCACACTGCACAGTGCTCTGAATAAAAATAAACTTTATATATAACAGGAATATTATAACGAAAATCAATATTTTTAAGGAAACTGCGGATTGTTTAAAGCTCTTTTGTGAGTCCTGCGAAAACGTTCGCTTCAATACAGAAGTCGTAGTGCAATGTGACGTCAAATGCTCGTGAGTTAATACGAAATGTGTGGTAACATGCACAAAATTATAAAATCTCCGAAGTTTGTGCGTATTATATGTTCAAATAACCATAGTAAATCTCCTTGTATTGGATGTTGTAGGTTTTTTAAACTATTGCAGTAAAAAATATTTTAACTTTTTTGTAACTTTGAAATGCACCTAATTACAAAACTACACCAAAATATATATTTTTTTCTTTTTCATGTTGTAATACCTCATTATTTCTGAATGTATTATAAAAAACATGACGTGTACTGTGTGCTGTGTGCGAGTTTTTGTCACTACTCACCGTGAAGAAGTTAACTACAATTTGTATGGCATTGAATTAGTTACCATTGTTTGCCACTAGGGGGCGCTATTTCGATGCCATACAAATTGTAGTTAACTTCTTCACGGGGAGTAGTGACAAAAACTCGCACACAGCACACAGAGTACCTACACTATCGTCGTGCCCAAAGAACTTCAAAAATTTTACACATAGCGTGTCTGTGTATGAGCCGTACCTACTTTAGAAAGTTAAGTTGTTATGTAAGAGGTATAAGTAGCTTCCTACAGATGGTCTTATGCCGGTAGCGTTATAATATCCAAAATAGTGACGTGACGCGACCTACAAATTTCACTCTCAACGCTGCTAAAGGGTGTCACTTCAAAAATTACATTAGGTAACCTACATGTTGTCAAATGCCCAATTCTAGGCTAATTTTCTGCACTTATAGTAAAAAATACATAACAAATGGTTTTACATGTTTTTATATAATTTAGTATGTCAAAAAAAGATAACAAGCAATTCTTATATTATAAGAGTCCAATTCATTTATCATATAGTTTACTTCTCTCATCCTATCACGAAACTGGCACGTTTGACCCGAATCCTGATTATTAATAATCGTCTGACACATCGCTAGGGACGTGAATAAATAACTGTGGATGGAATGAATGGGATTGTATGAACGATATTAATTATATCGCCGCCGGCCTTGTTGATAAACAATATTGATTGCTGTTATTACTGTACTAAAAGGTCTAAATGTCGTCTTTGACCATTATTGTTCTTGGACGAAAGGAATTTTTTTGGTTTCTTAATAAATATGTTTGCAAATGCTCAGATAAACTTATTTTAAGTCTTTTGTACCTACAAATTGTCTAAAATGGCCACATTAAGTGAGTCGTTATGTTATTGATTGATATTTACATTAATTTTTAATATATTACACGACCGGTTTCGACAAAGTCATCATCAGGTATAAAAATTAATTTAAAATACTTATTAAAGTGGAAATAGTGCAAGAAGTCCTGTGTGTTATTACTGTGAGTCGTATTATGAAACATCATCTGTTCAATTTCAATAATCAATAGCATCTATTCAATTTCAATAATAAAACATATATTGAAATTGAATAGTTGATGATGTTTCATAATACGATTGACTTTAATGTGGCCATTTTAGACCTGCAGACATGAGTGAACTTGCAAACCCGCTGGCTCTAAAGAAGTTAGTTTCCACAGGAACAAACACACATACACCCACAAAATTCTGTTTACGAAAATGTAACAATTTACAGAACACGACGAACGATCGCCGGAAATTATTTCGGAAACCAAGCGACAACATTTTGTTAAGTCGCCTTGTTTATACTTTATACAGTACCGTGTACACTGTATTGAACCCCGATTCTCGTAATTAACTTGCACTTCATTTTACTTTTATTGGATTATAAATGAATCGTCTCGATATCGAACTGATTTTTGTAGTTGGCGTTTTGGCGCGAAATGGGTTTGACGTTGTGGTTTGACGTTTATGAGAATACAATTTCGCAATTTTAACAAATCTGAACTGAATTGTAGCTGTAGGTACTATTGCAGGATTTATATAACAGAATCGACCTTCTGGCTAAGATATCATGTAGATCTAGGTTTTATTTTGTGGATTAAGGCGAATTTTTGGCTAAAATAAAACGTCTATAATCATTGTCTAAACAATTAAAAGTAATAATATGTAATTTTTACTATGTAAACTGTTTAAGTAAACATCTTTCGCCATATTTATCAGTAGTAAATATAGTATTGTACTAGGTAAATATTATTTACTCGTATGATTATATTATCATGGCGACTAAGGGTCAGTTCACACAGCGACGATACGTGACGCTGCATTTATAAAGTTCTTCAAAATTGAAGTTTATTTACTACACAAAACGGTACAAGTTTCATATGACATCAATCATACACTGCACATGCGCTGTGCAGCGCGGTGCAACCTGACATTCGAACTCTTACAATGAAACGTGTATCTTCTTGTGTAATGAACATATTTGGTATAGCTATCTTTAAAATGTCATGCATGCCATGTCACGTGTCGTTTCGTTTTGGTGTGAATGGACCCTAACGTTTCCACTGTCACGCTGGGGTATCCTCAGTATCAGCGTTATGCTGTAAACCACCTTGGAAATAGTTTCTTTCTACGGACGGATAGACAAAATTACAGTTTGACAAAGGAAAGAAAGTCATTTTGTCCACATTATCTGTCAGTATGTCTTTTCTTGTGTAGACAAAACGCATTTCTATGGTGGTCATGCTAAGCGTGCTGGTGGACTACAGCTCAACGCTGAAGTGGACCACGCCATTCGCCAACCTTACCCTCGTCTCACATCATAATTATTCGTACGTATGTACGTGTTTCTCCCACAGGTTAAGGACATATGCAACGAGCTGGAAGTGCGGGTGCTCTGTCACAAGATCCTGCAGAATGTCTCCATACTGCTGGACGCGGACCGGGGCTCGCTGTTCCTGGTGCAGGGCGAGAAGGCCTCCGCGCCGCATCCGCAGAATGGAAGGTTAGTTTGTAACTTAAGTAATTTAACTTGTAAAACTTGTAAGTAATGTTTGTTACTACTTCCATACCAAATTTCGTCAAAATCCGTTCAGTAGTTATTGCGTGAAAGAGTAACAAACATCCATACATACAAACTTCCGCGTTTATAATATACTAGCATTTGCCCGCGGCTTCGCCCGCGTGAAATTTGTTTTGAAACAATATCTTTACAATAATATAAAACTTTCAAAACTTAACAAAATATTCAACCCCATAAGAGGGTAAAATAGGGGATTTTAGCCTCTTATGGGGTTGAATATTAGAAAACGCTAAAATCCGTAACTCATTGTTTTTTCCGTACTCACTTCATACGAAATACTCGTAGCATGCAAATATGCGCAAGGAATAAAAAGTTTCGTATAAACTTTTATCCCCTATTTTAACCCCTTGGGGGTTGAATTTTTAAAAATCTTCTCTTAGTGGATGCCTACGTCATATCAGAAATACGTGTGCAATAATTCAAATTTCTAGCCTTAAGGGTAAAGCCTGTGCGTTGATACTCAGTCAATCAGCTTTGCCTTTTAAATAATGCTAGCTTTTTCCCGCGGCTCCACCCTCGCAAATATAGTATCGGCTATCCCACGGGAATACTGTACAATTTCGGGATAAAAAGTAGCCTATGTTTTAATCCAGGCCTAAGCCACTACCATACCAAATTTTCAGCGTAATCCGTTCAGTAGTTTTTGCGTGAAAGAGTAACAAACATCCATCCATTCATTCATCCATCCATCCTCACATACTTTCATATTTATAATATTAGTAAGTATATAATAAATCAATTTCGTGTTATTATTTCACTGGTATTAATTTTGTATATAGCGTAGCACTTGCGTTTTGTTATACGACGATTTATGTCACGTCCCACGGGAACGGGATAAAAAGTATCCTATGTCCGTCTCCGGGTTCTAAGCTACCTCCCCACCAATTTTCAGCCAAATCGGCTCAGCCGTTCTGGAGTTATAAATAGTGTAACAAACGCGACTTTCTTTTATAGATACGAGTATAGAAGTTAGAAGTACTCGTAAGGATTAACAACTACATTATTTTGTGTTTGTGTTTGTCTAGTTACAGATACATTTTGCTATATAAGTAAAAAAGTTTTCCATTTTCCTTTAACAATGAAACCCTGATCGCGTATTATAATTTAGATAAAACTACACACAGCTTGAAAGATTAATTAAAACGTAACCTTCATTAAAACTAACGCCAGCTTTGTTATGAAGTGCATCAGCTGGTATAAAATTTCCATCGATCATTAATTTACTCTGTCGCAGTTTATAAAGGGTGCCGTGTAAGATTTAATTTTGTACGTAAACTTTACTTATGTAATAGCTATTAAAAGGCATCTAGGTTCATGACTTTTAAAATTCATTAACTATAATTCACAAGCAAGTATATAAGCTAGCACATATAATTATAATTAGTACCTGGGTAACCGAGTTTCGCTCGGAGTTCTCATAAATTAATTTTCTGACCGCGATTCGAACCCACCCACATTCCGAATTTTCGAACAAAGCAAAAATTATACATATGCATAGGTACCAATCTGCCAATCGGACTGACTTAATAAAGTCGAAATCATTAATATATTGTTGCACAACGAAAGAAAAAACATGTAGGTGTAGCTTAAAAATTCAACTTGCGCAGTTTCCCGGGGATTTTTCATGGTAATACTTGCAGCCGTTTTCGAGAAACCAGTAATACATAATATACAAGATTGTCTCGTTTTTTAAGGTATAAGATTTCAGTATTTCTTTCTTTCCGTAGTCCGTACGTACGTACATACTGTATGATTTTTTAGTTATTTCTAATTGGCTAAGAGCCTTTTGTTAGAACGAAATCAACATTGTTTGCTAATGGGTATTAGATGTTTAGACGTTCATGCGATATCTGCGTAGTGTGTATTTATTTTAGTAAATAGTGTACACTAGTGTGCTCACTAGCGTTCACTACATAACATAGTGTACATTAGTGAGCACACTAGCGCCCACTACATAACATTTATAGTGTGTGTGTGATACACTCAGTAACACACTATAAATGTGGTGAGATGTGGTTAAATCGAGCGTGCAACCGGAGACATTGCGGCGGTGAAACCTCACTTGTGACCTCCGTCATAATATTTGACGTATCGTAAACATGATTAATTTTACGCGACCACTTACATAGGTACGGTAACCTATACGAAATATTTTCAAAGAAATGTATACAGCTTTTTTATAATATTGTCTAAATTACTATAGTGCCATACAATAAGGTTATAGATTCCTCTTGACCCAGAGAGAAAATTAAAGTATCAATTATAACCCTCCTGCCCCATCTTACCTTACTTGTAATTCCTTGCTCTGAACTCCAAAGTCAAAGAAATGAGGGCTGCATGGATGGTTGAATAGAAATTAAAATAATATTTTATGATCAATCCACTTCTTAAATCTGACTCACAAAAATATAGTAAATCAACCAGCCCTACCGAATTTATTTACTCTAAAATGTATAAAGTGGGTATGTACTTGTCTTAACATCTTGTTTAAGGGCACGTACCCATATTACGTGACCTATTAAGGGGGACGGGGGTCTTTAAAGTACTACGCTTGGTCACCGGGTGAGGGGACAAAAACCTTAACCTTAATAATAGGTTTTTATCACGTAGTCAACATCGTCTAGGAAAATCTGGCGCCACCAGGGCCATTAGTACCACGTGAATTGAAGGGGGTTACCGTAGGGGGTAAAAAGTACAGTAAAGTTGTGGAGAGTACTATTTAAGGTATTCACATATAAGTTTAATAACAAGTCATTGACAGAGTTTCAAAATTAGTTTGGTAGCGATACACTTATAAATGATATGTTTTTGGATATGATGTTCAAATCTTGTTTTATGAGGGATGAAAAATGTTACTAAAAGATTACTTCGAAATAAAGGATTTCTTTGAAATTAAACCAAAGTTTTATTTTAAACTCCCGCTTCAATTATTGAAAAGATGACAAAGGAATGTTGTTGTTTGCGACGACGCACACTGAAATGTCATTAGTAAAGTAGCTGGTGGTTGCAATTTGGTTTGCGTAGAAGTAATGGAAACGGAACCCTAATTTTTACACGGAACCCTAAGAAAAAGGAGCCTAAGTTACTCCTTATAACGTCAGCTATCTGCCAGAGAAAGTCCCGTGAAAATCGGTCCAGCCGTTTCAGAGATTAGTCGGAACAGACAGACAGACGACAGACAGACGGATAGCAACGATTTGAAATTATGTAGTTTATTTTAATGTTATTTTATCAATAAAATGACTTATAATATTGTCGGTAACGTAGTAGGAATGGGCGTAAGTATATATTTTTACCCTGTGGTATGGGTAAGTTCTAGTGGCGAAGGGTCTAAAGAACTCCATTCTTATCAGCTTCCCTTTCAGATAATCTCATGAAGGCCTCCAGACAAATCTAGTATATAGAAAACAATGATATCTTATACAAGTCAGGTGGAACAAGCGATAGCGCGATGTATATGATTAATATGATTTGTCCGATGACAGTTCGAAGTAATTAAGGGCTATTTTTCTGTGGCATTACGCGCGCACAATACGCGCTATTTTGTAGCTTTCACGAATTAGGAGTCGTTATTAGATAACATCACGTGCATCATGAGATGAATGAATTTTTAAAAGTAGCTCGGCGGTCCCTCAACCGCGCGTCCTTGGATGTAAAATCATGTTATTACGTTAAGAATAATTATTGTTCAACTATTATTTTTGAAATTATATTGAACAGTGAGAAGTGATAAATATAATTGATCTTAAAGTTTAAACTAATACGTGTTTATGTACTTATAATATTTGAATATTGAATGTGAGACTACTTGTGTTGTGTTTATTGTTGGTGATAAATCGTTTGAATAAATTGACTTTTTCGCTAAGCAGAAAGTTGGATACGTACCTACTATCAATTGTAATTTGTAGTTATCATAATAATAGGCGATCATATTATTATATATTATTATATATTATTATTTAATAGGCGGGAGTACCGTGGAATTATTTTAATATTATGATTATCTCACAATAGTTAATTAATACACAGAAAAACGTTTTATTATTAAGTACATACCTATTTTGTATTTTAAAATTTACCTAATTGTAGGTATAAGAATACCGTATATACAACTATAGGAATAGGAACCGTAGGTATAACTATAAGAATAGTTAAATACTTGTGATAGTGTAAATACTTAGGATTTACAATTTCTCTCATACACGACACAACTCTACACTTGTAACAACCTTGACCATCATACATATTATGGTGTTGAATTTCCTTTCAAAAAAAACTTGCACAACTCACGTCTAGCGACTAGGGCTTCCCTCTGAAGTAAAACCACCCTTCGCCACTGGTACTTTCCCTAACATATCCTACTAATATTATAAATGTGATAGTTTGTGAGGATGGATGGATGGATGGATGTATGTTACTCTTTTAAGCAAAAACTACTGAACGGATTTCGATGTAACTTTGTATGGTAGTAGTTTAAGCTCTGGATTAAAACATAGGATACTTTTTATCCCAAAAAAATACAGTGTTCCCCTGATATACTGTATTTACGCGGGCGGAGCGGGCAACAGCTAGTTATTGTTATAATTTTAAATTTTAATTATATTTGCTTCTGTTTGTTACGACCGCAGATATTATGCAATAGGATAGTATAACTCTATCCTTCAGGGTAAAAGGTTTCACCAGAGCATTAGTGATATATTTTTTTCTCTTATTTTCTTCATAACTTTTTTGAAAACAAAGGTAATTTAATACACATAAAGGTAAATTAGGTGGAAGTTTGTGGGTGCAAAAGGGGGCACACTACATAATTATCTGCAGGTACTTCTATACTAATATTATAAGGAGGTAAAGTCTGTGAGGTTGTAGAGGGTAATCTCTGGATCTACTGAAACTATTTTCATCAAATGTTCTATAACCAATAGAAAGCCATATTGCTTATGAGTGTAATCCTACTAATATTATAAATGTGAAAGTTTGTGAGAATGGATGGATATTTGTTACTCTTTCACGCAAAAACTACTGAACGGATTTCGATAAAATTTGGTATGGCAGTAGTTTAGGCTCTGGATTAATACATAGGCTACTTTTTCTCCCGAAAAAGTACAGTGTTCCCGAGGGATACTGTATTTACGCGGGCGGAGCCTAGTAGGGTATACATTTTAAAGATATCGTGTAAAACCCAATTTAAATAGACAAACTGAGGGCTTAGCCAACATGCAACAACATCGTTAATTACAATGACGATGATGACACTCTCAACCTTAACCAAAAGACCATCTTGCATTGACAATATTTCAAACTAAATTGAAGAACCATAGGCAATCTCGTATAGTGGTACCTACAAGTTTCATAGATCATTATAGTTTCTAGAATTATCTCTTGTCTCTATAATTGATAAGCTATCTAATGTTATCATATTAATGTCATATAACAAGAAGCTCTCATATGTCTAGTCAAAACAATATTTCTATTCACGATCGTGCCGGCCAATCGATTTTTTTTAAATGTTTAGATCTGTATGTCCCTTTCTGTTGATACGCGTGTAAATGGGAGCCTGGTATTTATCCTGAGAGAGCAATGTTTTAAACATACTGGCGGAATCTTTGTAAGTTTATTCCAGTCGATAGTCTTATTGTGTACTTACTGGATTTTGCCCGCGGCACCGCCCGCGTAAATACAGTGTCCTATGGGAACACTGCATCGGGATAAAAAGTAGCCTATATGTTAATCCAGACCTTAAACTACTACCATACCAAATTTCATCAAAATTCGTGCGGTAGTTTTTGCGTGAAAGAGAAACAAACATCCATCCATCCTGACAAACTTTCACATCGTACTAATATTATAAACTAGCTGTTGCCCGCAGCTCCGCCCGCGTAAATACAGTATCCCTCGGGAACACTGTACTTTTTCGGGATAACAAGTAGCCTATGATTTAATCCAGAGGCTAAACTACTACCATACCGAATTTCATCGAAATCCTTTCAGTAGTTTTTGCGTGAAAGAGTTACATACATCCATCCATTCTCACAAAATTTCACATTTTTAACATAAGTAGGATGTGAAAGTTTGTGAGGATGGATGGATAGATGTATGGATGGATGTTTGTAACTCTTTCACGCAAAAACTACTGAACAGATTTTAATGAAATTTGGTATCGTAGTAGCTTGAGCTCTGGATTAAAACATAGGTTACTATTTATCTCGAACAAGTACAGTGTTCCCGTGGTATACAGTATTTACGCGGGGAGAGCCGCGGGCAGCGGCTAGTTTATAATAGTAGAACTAGGTAAGTATAGACAGTGAAAGTTATTGTTTAGCAATTCGATCGCCCTCATAGCTTACTCGTGTTAAATCGACGTGAAATCGTCATTAGTCGGGAAATATGCTAATTACATGACCAATCAGAAGCCTTATTCTCGTAAATATTTGTGATCATAATCCTCCTTCGGTCCCCACTCGCATTCACACTCGCGTCTGTCGCGCGGACTGAAACAGGATTATGATCACAAACAGTTACGAGAGATGGGCTTCCAAAGTGGGGAAGCAAATTGACTGAACATTTAATTTCCTCGACTGTGCTCGTATCAAAAGAAATGAATGAATCATTTTCAGTAACTTACAGCAACTTTATGAGCTGACCCATGACACTTGACATTAGTATTTTGAACACTACCACAAAGAACGAGTGTTCACATTCGTGTTCACCCGCATTCCAGTCAGATAAGATCCTTGGCGGTTTGTTTATGAACTGAGACCACTATCGGTGTGAGTCACCGGGCGTACTGTGCACCCTTGACTCCGTTTCCCTCGCTCAATATTCACTGCACTCGCTGCAAACCAGAAGCGAGGCGTGTATAACTCGACATAATATCGGCTTCCCATATGAATATCCTACTTCCTACTACTATTATAAATGTGAAAGTTTGTGAGGATGGATGGACGGATAGCTGGATATGCTATCCTGGATGAATGGATCCTAGGATGGATGGATGTTTGTTACTCTTTCACGCAAAAAAATCTGTTTTAATCCTTTAAAAAAGTATGTTATAATCCAGAGCCTAAACCACTTCCATACAAAATTTCAAAATTTGGTATGGTAGTAGTTTAGGTTCTGGATTAAAACATAGGCTACTTTTAATCCCAAAAAAGTACAGTATTCCCGTGGGAGACTATAATTACTCGGGCTGAGCCGCGGGCAAAAGCTAGTACTATTATAAATTTGAAAGTTTGTGAGGATGAACGGATGGATGTTTGTTACTCTTTCACGCAAAAACTAGTGAGAGGATTTCGATGAAATTTGGTATGGTAGTAGTTTAAGCTCTGGATTAACACAGGCTACTTTTTATCCCGAAAATGTAGTGTTCACTTGGGATACTGCATTTACGCGGGCGGAGCCGCGGGCAAAATAGTTATACAATAGATGGCGCTAAGTGCAATCAAAATAAAATATTGTTATTCTGTATTACAATAGATTACGTGGCTTACCGTTCCGCAGATCTTACGCTTCGCCACTGCTGCAAACCATACACTACACACGCACGCACGCACGCACGCACGCACGCACGCACGCACGCACGCACGCACGCACACACACACACACACACACACACACACAAATAAAAAATTGAAAAGAGTAATAAGTGAGAGAAAAAAGATTATTTGTGATAATTACCGTTATGCTATTACAAAACGAACAAGTTACGAGAACGGTCCACCTGCTTGATTAGAATCTCTGGTAGCTGTTATTTAATTTAAAGTCTGGTCATTAGATTGACCGCTATTAGCAAAATATTTCTAACGATTCTTTGGACTACACTGCTGATGCTGTTCTTGCAAATAGACTTTGCCATTCAGCTGTTAGGCTAAGGTAGGGTTGCCAACTGTCCTGTTTTCCCAGGACATGTCCTAGTTTTGCAGTGTCCTGGGGTGTCCTGGATAGTTTAAAAGCAGCGTCCTGGGTATATAAAGCGCCCTTATAAGGTCATGTAAGTATTTTAAAATTCCTCGCCAGTTTTCTTTCTAATTAAATTATATTCAAATACTTTTATTAAAAAATATAGTTATTAGGATTATATGTATTTTATTTAACCTATTTTCACTACATTATAATTAATTATAATGATGCAATTCTATTACTGCATCCTGTTTTTAATTAAACTAAATTGTCCTTGTTTTTCCAATTTTAAATCCTAGTTTATTTATATTTGGAGTTGCCAACCCTAGGTATGCCAATGCTGTTTATGTGAACAAACATAAACAGCAGAAAGCTACTATTTTTTTAATAATGCTTAGAAATACGTAGAATTAATGAAAATAACAACACACACTACCTCAGATTAATAACCCACACTACCGCGATCGTACGTCAATATCCGATACAATTTGGTTACACGTTGACATTTGTCAATTGTCATAACATTTTCAATTTTTTTCTACCTACGAGGCAAAAGTACCCTTATAAAGTACAAACTTAAAAATTATACCCCTTACTGATAAATATATTTATACAGTGTATAAAGCTATAGAATGTTTGTTCCTTGTCTGTCAGCGACTTTTCCAACGTATAGGACAAGGACAAAACATTGTATAGCTTATCCAGTGTGTTAATGTTATTATTAGTAAGGGGGTATATTATGTATTATGTGCGAATTTCGACCACAGGGGACCTCTAGTGATAATAATTAGTCAGCAATCTGTCTGGTTTCTACGTGCCATGGTGATTAGCAACAATTGTAATCACTTGCAAATCTCCTGATAGAATATTCTAGAAACACTCACTCACGTAACTCCTAATATGAGTAACATGTGCGATTAAATACAATACCAAAATACGAGATTGTCTTATATATACCGAATGTGCTTCTTTATTTTATATATACGCGAAGAAAAAACTTTCAGTACTGTTTTACGAGAGTTTTTCAATCGGATAAGTATGAAATTCGGCCGGTAAATTAAATATATTTTCCAAGTCTTTGAAAAATATGTCAAATTGTTCATAATAACATACTTAATACATTTGCTATCTGGACCATTCCTTGTGAATTTCTTTCCTTTCCTTGCAAATCAGCATAAAAGCTTAAATCATTAATAAAGCCGCCAAAATGTGTTGTCATGACGTCACATTCTTGTAAAGTTGTAACCACCTGTCAACTATCAATTCACACTAATCATGTCAAATCCTAGAATGATTGGTGTTAACTTTGGTAATTTTACTATTTCAAAATGCCTTTTATATGGTGCTATAAATATAGGTGCTATAAGTATATACTATTATTATCGAAGAGAAACGCTGATATTCCGCACAAAACTTGCACTAAACTTTGATTGACAACTGACAAATGACATAATTTTTTTTAAGACGTTTGCTGACGGTAGTGATCGGATTAGGGAGGCCATTAAAAAAAAAGAAGAAGAAGTACAAGAAGCTGACGTCACGTTTGACGACTGTGCGTTTTTAATCATGTGGTCAAACGTAAAAAACTAGTTATTTTATTTTTGATAGATATTTTATAAAAATCATACATATTTATAGTACCTAAAGTGTTGGTTAAATAGGTTTTAAACAATGTTTAGTGATAAATAAAATATCAATAGTTTGATGTCTGTTTTCATCATAGGATAATTTGCCTATTGTCAATCTTTCTGTCACATTCCATAGACAATATCAACATATTTTTATTGCGCAACTCAGAGGCAAAAGAACCTTAAAAAGTTGAAACTTAAAATTTTTTATATGAATTATGGTTCAATCTCTACCACTAGGCGACTTAACACTAAAACGCTCGTGAATTGTGCGACTATCCTTCCTTTGCCCTTATTTGGTAATATTTTCTTTGTTAAAAAAAATAGTATAAGCTTGTGTGATTTAAAAGGCCCTATAAAGCCATAGGTAATTTATATGATAGTCAACGATAAATTGATAGCCATTACGGAGATCTATAGAAACCGATAAATATCATTAGTGGAGCCTACTTTTTTTGCGGAGGCCGACTCACAAATCTATTCTCAGAAGCTGTCGTTAATCAAATCGATAATACGAAAACTCATTTATATTAGCTACTTATCTCTTCTTTATATTTTGTAGGCCTATTAGGCGTTTCTTTTTTTTCGGGTCCCGGGTTAAAAACGGGTCCCTATTACTGAGACTTTGCTGTTCGTTCGTCTGTCTGTCACCAGGCTTATCTCGTGTACCGTGACAGCTAGAAATTTTCACAGATGATGTATTTCTGTAACCGTACGTTTAATCGCAGTGAGTAGCCCATGTACTTCCCCATGGTCTACTTCATCTTTGTACCACATTAAAATTGGTTAAGTGGCTAACGGCCCGTTTCAACAACCTATGTACCAATAACTATTACTGTTATACTGTTAAAAACGTCAAATTTGTATCGCGAAAAACCTGTAAATGATTGAATGTCGACGTTTTTAACAAATAGTTATTGGTAGATAGGTTATTGAAACCGGCCGTTAGACGTGATGACGTTACAGATAGTTTTCGCGGTAGGTAGGCAGATATATAATTAATTAGGATATCAGCGTAAGTACCAATTGAATATTTTGCGATTTTCGACGTCCTTTTGAAATAAACCCCTATGTGATACAAAGTGCCAATTATTTTTTAACCAAATGAAAAAATTATGTCATCGCTGTTGTCTTTCGGTGAAAAACAAACTTTTGTTATAACCTGAATCAATAAAATATTGCGTTATTTTTTGGTGAAGTTTTTATCCCTTTTATGTTTTCACTTTTTCATTTCTTGCCATTTCCAATTAATTATTTGAGGTAAAATGATTATTTGAGTACCTGTATTAATTTCTCTGGCTTGAAGCAGCAAGTACCTAGTAGTGAGAAGGAATATATACCAGTCACACTCGCAGACCTTGTCTACATAAGAATAGACATACTGACAGTTAATATTGACAAAATGACACTTTTCCTTTGTCAATCTGTCATTTTTACATTTCTTCCGTAGAAAGAAACCATTTCTACGGTATTAACCACCTGCTGCGGCTGGGACTATATGATACGCCGCGGCGTTACGCGGCGCGAGAAAATTCAGAGCACTGAAAATAGGAATCTGTACTAATATAATAGAGTTGAAAATCGAAGTGTCGAGTTGTCATTTATGATATTGACATTTGACTCAACACTTGTGTGTTCGATTTTCAGCTCGATATTAGCTCAGAGTTGTATTTTCAATGCTCCGAATTTTCCCCGGCCTTTCGTATTCCGGATCATATTATAGTCCCAGCCGTAGAAATAAATGGTTTCTTTCTGGCTAAGCATGCAGAGACCACTAACGTCCTACTACTAGGTCCCTGGTCTCTACTTATTGTTAAGAGAATCTTGCTGTACTACTTTCCTATACGCGTTTATTACAATACTAGCCTTTGACCATGGCTCCGCCCGCGTAAATACAGTATCCCCTGGACACACTGTACTTTTTCGGGATAAAAAGTAGCCTATGTATTAACCCAGAGCTAAAACTCTTACCCTACCAAATTTCATCAAAATCCGTTCACTAGTTTTTGCTTGAAAGAGTACATTGTCAAAAATTTTCACATGTATAAATAGTAATAGGAGTAGGATTATTTATCACATTCATATTCTACGAAATAAAAGTTTTTTTTGTTTAAAGTGGATACTAGTTAGTACGTAATTGATGATGAAGAACAATGCAAAACGAATCAATAAGGGGTTGGATCTGAAATTCCGTTTCGTGTGCAGCCGACGAATTATGCCACTATCAAAGGCCAGGTTATGCGAATTATGCCACTCTCAAAGGCTTAGGCCTCATAGACAGGCCTTTGATCGCCATAATCAGATTATTGAAGTTTCCTGTTCCGTGCATAACGTGCATAAAACAAGTATTGTATCCATGCATAACGTTCATGACAATAGACAAGTATAAAATTATTTTTTATCTGTGCATAACAAGTATTAAATTCGGTATGTTGCACTACATATAAGGCTCTATGGGAAAATAGAGCTGAAAATCGACCACAAGTGTCGAATCAAATGTCAATGTCGTATATGACAGTTCGACATTCGACACTTCGATTTTCAACTGTATTGTATTAGCGCATAGTTCTATTTTAGTGCTCTGAATTTTCCTGTGCCCGCCGGCCCGCCTTAAGCCGTATGTCCACCGCCACTGTCACCGTCACGTCACCGAGAACGACATGACGGCGCCGAAGTAGCGATACATACATTTACTATAGCCGTCCACCGCACGCCCGTCACGTCAACCTAATCTTGGCCAGAAATTATCTGATTCTCAGTGACATCCCGGTGACGGTGGACAAGCGGCCTTAGCGACCGTTATTAGTTATTACTCGTTGCGATTTTGTTCATGGTACTAATAATCTTATACTTTAAACGAGACAATCGTGTATATATATATAATCGGAATCTCCTATAGTCCTATAGTTTAGAAATGCTGGGGGAGGGGGGGGGGGGAACAACTTACAAACCAATTTGGAGGCCTATAGCTCGAAAATGGTCGACTTTGTAAAACAGTCATATATGAAACCTTGCCTTTATTTTAAAAGACCTATTCAACGATACCCCACACGATGGGGTAAAATGAAAAAAAATTTTTCATCCCCACTTCACATGTATGGAGAGCCACCCCTAAAATATAAAATTATTATTATTTTATGATTTCAAAACCGAGATCTATGCACACAATCTATAACTATACCAAATATTATCCATTTATATTCATAATTACAGAAGCTAGAAGCGCCGACAGACAGACGGACAGAGCGAAACTATAAGGGTTCCTTGTGTATTACGGAAACCTAAAAAAGAATCACAAAAATACTTTCCCGGGGTTCGAACCCACCACATTCCGAATTTGCGGCTGCGCACTAAGTATAAAATTACAATTTACACATTATAACAATAATATTATACAAACTACACACAATATGATACATAGTAATAGTTTTGATAGCAGCAATAAAACTATTTTGGAAAGAAAGGGATAATTAGTAGGAGATTCCCGCCTACTAAAATCACAAAGTGGATGATCAAAGAACAGAATTATGATTAGGCTTTTGTCACCTGTTTCTGCATCTATGTGGTTTTATTAGTCGTCACTCGTCAACGTTTGTTATTTTTAACTGACTTCAAAAAGGAGGAGATTCTTCGACATTTCGAATTCGACAATTAGACTGTATTTTTTTATGTTTGCTACCTCAGAACTTTCGACTGGGTGAACCGAGTTTGATGATTCTTTTTTATTTGAAAGCTTCCCGTGTGGTCCCATTCCAATTTGGTCCAGTTCTTCCAATGACATCCATGAGAAAACCATAGAAGTCTTTAATTTTACTTTGAAAGTAGTTTTTCATTTTTTGTTTAAAAATAATTATGTTCAAATGAAATTCTAAAAATACATTTTCTATACGATGCTTTAATTTATGTACTTATCTTCAACTTACAACTTTATGTAAGTGACAAACGGCAAAAGTGTCATTTACAAGTAAATTTCTTATAACAGTTTTCCCTCGTTGCATGTAAGCATGGAAATATAGAAACTAAATATGATTAAATATTGGGGTTTTCCCCACAATATGATACACTTAAAAGCCGAATCGGCGAGATATATTATGTGCTTCAATAAACTCGTGACTATTGGAAATGTACTCAGAGGAGGCCTTAACATCTGTATTAATTTTGTTCTCTTCATTTTGATTTAATATTACTTTTGACATTGGAAATGTCTTTTCGTTAGCTCCAGTATAGGCCCCGATTTCACGAAAAAGTGCGATCCCCTCATCTCTCGGAGAGTTTTCAAGATATGATATTAAAAAAGACGAGAGCTGTAATGAGCAAAAAGATTTATTCTAGAAAGTCAAAAACTAAAAAAAGTTATGGTCGAAATATTGAAAAAAAAACCCCGATTTTTTTATTTTGGTGCTGGATATTTTGGAAACGAAGAATGATATCAAAAATTTGAGTAAAATTCCTCTGGACAATCTAGTCATTAACAATTGGAGCCTAAAACAATGATGATCGGGTTAAGGGTTTGCCCTGTAGCCTAACCTTTTTGAAAAAAAAAAAAAACATACTTTGAAGTAGACAATCTTGTTTATATATTATCGTAATCTCGGCAACGGCTACAATTTTTACCATGGTAAAGTATGCAGGGAGTTTTAGAGGAGAAAAATTGATGTAGCTAAGTGTTATCTCGTAGATACTGCGCATTTTTAAGCAATATGTGTTTTTGTTTTATTTAGAAAATAAGATTTATTTCTACTTTTTTGTGTATATTTTGTAACTTTTTCCTTATCGCGACTTTCTTGTCGATCTATTTCCAACGTACTCGATAGTCGTGTGAGTCACGAAAACTGTTTTTTTTTTCTAGAATAGTCGCGGGTCTGCAATATAAATAAGTAAGCGTCTATTTACAAATAATTTTATTAATGTAATCGATACAATGCGATTTTTTTATGAAAACAAACGCTCGAACAAAGACATTATTTTGAAAAAAAAAATGTTGAATTGTTATGTTGCTGAAAATCATATATAATACTTATTACGATAATTATTATATTAATACGTGAAAGAAACACTTTTACTACAGTTTTACGAGAACTTTGCAACCGATGGAGTATGAAATTTGGCCGGTAAATATATTTTTTTAATAATACTTAGAAATACTTAAAAACTAATAAAAATAACAACAGCCCACACTGCCTTGCGATTGACAGATACAACGTAACACGTTGACGTTTGCCAATCGGTCACAACTCACAACATGAACATTTTTGTCAGAGACAAAAGAACCCTTATAAAGTTCAAACATAAAAATTTTATCAATTAAATTCGACCACAAGGCCACTGGGCGACGAGGAGTATATTAAAATAATAATAATAAATAACCTATGTCTTTACCTATTCACTGTCCAATGTTACAGTTGCAGTGTGTAATATGAAACGTCGAATACTAGCTTTCGCTCGCGGCTCCGCCCGCGTAAATACAGTATACCACGGGAACACTGTACTTTTTCGGGATAAAAAGTGGCCTATGTGTTAATCCAGAACTCAAACTATTACCATACCAAATTTCATGAAAATCTGTTCAGTAGTTTTTGCGTGAAAGAGTAACAATCCATACATCAATCCACCCTCACAAACTTTCACATATTTTATAATATTAGTAGGATTATGTTGACATTACGTTGTTTGCCTCTGTACAATAACAATATCAAACAAACAGTCCCTTGAAATATCGAATATCATAAAATATCAGGTTAATAAAAAAACTAGGTATTGAAAAAGTTACTCGTATTGCAACAGTCTAGTAGGAGTAGTTGTAGTTATAATAAATTATAGTTTAAAAAAACTAAAAAACACGCTTTTATAGAAAATGTAACTAAAAAATAAAAAATAAAATGTAATAAATTTGGATTAAGAATAGTGTAAATGAAAAATAAATGTTTATTATTGTAAAAAAGCGTGGGGTGCAGCGTCTTCACCTGTACGTTTGTTTGTATGTAACCGACTCCAGTGGATTTGATTTTGATCCACTTCAAACGGTCAGATTTCGTTTAAAGTGATTTTTAAGATATTATCAAAGTGAAGATCCTTCTCATATCTGCCAATAAAATGTTTATAACTATTGACACTATACACCCCACGCTTTTTTACAATAATAAACATTTATTTTTCATTTTTCTTAATCCAAATTTATTAAATTTTAGTTTTTATTTTTTAGTTAGATTTTCTATAAAAGCGTGTTTTTAGTTTTTTTTAACTATAATTTATTTTTTGCTTTTTAGTACGATTTGCCAACGAGTAAGCCTGAAACTGCACGCATGCGTAGTTCGCGCACTAGTTCTATCTCTCTTACTCTCATGCAAAGGATGCGGAAAGAAATTGATGAATCCTGGCGAATTTAATCAGGATAATCGGATATTTTAATCGAATTATTGCATTGTCATCGGTCTTTGACAGGTGTGCAAAGCTTGAATTAAATCTGATCGTTCAAAGTAGGACAAAATCAAGCCCAAAGGAGTCGGTTACAAACAAACAAACAAGCAAGCAAGCAAGGAGGCAAACATACAGGTGAAACTAATAAAAGCATTATAAAAATACTAGCTTCTGCCCGCGTGGGATAGTGTTCTTGGAGAAAAAACTTTTTCAGCAAATAACTTTACTGACTGCAATACTTCTGTATACAACATTGAAAATGTTTTGAGGGTTTCGTACCCAATGGGTAAAAACGGGACCCTATCACCTCGACGCGACGTGGGAGACCACTTGATAATATATATTTTTCGCGCTTGAATATAAGAAATTAATTTAAACTGTATGGTTTAATATAATGTGTATAAAATGCTTAAAGTGACTAACGTATTTAATTTGATAAGGATCATACTGTATCCGTCTCAATAGCTTATGAAATGAAAATACCATACATAATAATAAGACATATGAACTGGGCACGGCCAGCTAGTTTCATTGTATTGTCCAACCGCCATGTCCCTGCATTTTAAATCTGTAATATTTTCGAAAATATTCGAAAATTATATGTAAAGGGCCACATTGATTTATATTAAATGCACAATGTATTTAAGGTACCTACATAATTTGATAAGAATTAAAGCTATATTACTTAAAATCGCTTCATAAAATATAAGCCATTATTTCTCGTAAAAGTAAAGGATAAAAATGTTTATTGTGGGTTATCCCTAAGAGATATACATGTAATATTGCGGACTTTTTTGTAGACCTTTTTAAGGTGTACTACATCACTGTACTTAGTACATTATTTTGTTAGTTATATATATTATCTATATCGTAGGGTTGAGTCTGCATCGTTGAGTATATTATCTATATCGTAGGGTTCAGCCAGCGTTTGCAATATAAGCGCAAAAAAATGTGTTTATTTGCGACATTAGAAACCTCGTAACTATATTATGCATGTTATATACATATAAATCTTCCTCTTGAATCACTCTATCTATTAAAAAAAACCCGCACCAAAATCCGTTGCGTATTTTAAACATCTAAGCATACATAGGGACAGACAGATAAAGCGATTTTGTTTTGTACTATGTAGTGATGAAAAGTTTTGCTGGGAAAACCTGCAAAGCGAAAAAGTAGCTCTTTGATTTTCAACAAAATTTACTTTTAAAAACGTTTTCTTAGTTTATCTTATTAGGTCATCTTGAAAGTGTTCTCCATTTTATTCTAGACTAGAAAGATCTTCATTTTTCATCGCTCAGACATTTGCTTTAAGTCCATTTTAGAGAAAATGAGATGTTCTAGAAATGTACGAGGCGTGGGCCAGCACTATGTACATTATATGTAAATATAGCTACGTAACATAGTAACCGTTCCCTATTCTTTATTTTATTTAATTTCACTCATTTCAATGTACTTTTATATTAGCTTCGTCAAGAAGAGCAACTCAACATAAAATAAAACTCGGCGGATCAGATCAGAAGTAACCAAAGAATGTCATATTCACAATGACATTTGATTGACGTATATTGTAATATCTGCGATTAAAAAAAATAACACGAATTATGAAAATCTTGGGATTCAATAAAATAAGACTACCTACAGGATAACTTAGGTAAGAGAGAGAGGTATGTATAATAAAACAACATGTTAGGTGTATTATTTTATTCATTTTCATCATCATCCCTTATTAATATTCCATCTAGAAATGACGCCGGTGCTACTATATTCTCGTGGTATCGAGCCCAACCCAAACACCACACAATGATAATAATGTGAGCACAGCAACTTCTGTCCATTTTCCGGAGATACAACTGAAATAGTAGCTGATTATTTTATCATCCCAACTTGATCCTTCCCTTACCAGCAATATATGTTTAGGTGTAATATGTTCGTCCTGAGCTATGTCTAGATTTGATACGGCCTCTGATTAAAAAAGGATCAAATTGGGGTGAGGCTGCTTCTGCTACAACTTCCAGTTGATCAGATATTTCTACCTGAAACGATTCATGCCATATCACATGTTCCCCGAAATAGCTTCAAGCTTGTTTCATTTGATAGGTACCCAGGCCAAAAAGTATCAACTCAGACATGGACATTTCAGGGAAAATACTCTACTCAGTTGATCTCACGGTTGATCTAGTGATCAATATAAGTTCTGCCAAACGATTGGACATATTCATTTTCTGTATGCCGCCCTAAAAATAGGGTTATCGCATTAAAAAAACTTTTCAAATATTCATTATTGTACCCTTCTTCAAATTATTATTTTTTGTATTTTCATGAAATTCCCATATTTTTTTCCAATTTACCCATAGGCATTTAATTAATAAATAAATAATTCATATAATTTTTTTTATTTAAATTTTTAGGGTTCTCTTTCCTCTTAGATACGCAATAAAAATGTGTAAATTTTGTCTATTATATTTACTGTGTCGGATTTAAGCGCCATACTCGCGGTCCAACCTGCAAATCCAATGCCGCGGACTTGTAGGCAAAAATTATGAATTATTGTCACTATTGACACTAATGACAGCTATTAGTACCGGTGCTGGCTTTGCAGGCTGGATGGTGAGTGAGGCGCTTAACACATTTGCCGCCCATAGGCTAATAAGTTTTTAGCCCAATAGACTACTAAATATTAGAAATAACATTATTATGCCTGTAAGCGAGCGAGCGGAGCGAGCGAGCAAAAAGTCTCTATTTTTCAGGTTTCTATTGGATACATCCCTATGGAACAAAACAAACGATACACAGTAAAAAATCTGCAAAATCGCATAGCTTTTTAATACCAAAAGAATCAGCAGCCCCCGCCGCTCTTATCTAAAAAATATTGAATTTAAATTGTATTTTCTATTATTTTAACTATTTTATAATATTTTGCATCGTATGTCACCGCAAAAGTATAGTTTAGAGAGCGTTTAGTATTTTTTTGGATTCAGACGTTAGAGTGTAAAGTAGTTATACTATACAGCACTGAAATATATATAATACATTTTTTTTAATTTTCGAGAGTATACTTTGTTGCATACAATAATAATGTTTTCTATATTTCTGTAAGACAAAAAATGCTTAGGCCACATTTACCGCCCCCTAAAATTTGCCACTCAAGGCTTCAGCCTACTCAGCCTAGATATTTACTACTATTTACAGAAAACAGATGAAAATATATATTAACATTATAACAAATTAGTGACAGGCTGCTGGATTTGCAGACAGGACCATGAGGATGGCCCTTCAAGTAGGTCTAAACCGTGAAAACGTAATTTTTACTGCACGTATTAGAGCGTTTTCACATTATGCGATACGGTGTCGCTTATCAAGCTCACATTATGCGATACGGTGTCACTTATCAAGCTCACATTATGCGATACGGTGTCGCTTATCAAGCTCACATTATGCGATATGGTGTCGCTTATCAAGCTCACATTATGCGATACGGTGTCGCTTATCAAGCACGATAACGTGAGAGACAGCTATATTATTTTTTATATTGAAACATTATTTTGCCTCTTAGATAGAAAAAAGCAAAAAAAATAATGTTGTGACAGATTGACAAAAGTCAACGTGTAATAAAATTATGTCAAACGCACGGTAGGTGGTGCGAGCTAGCTGAGGTAGCTATAATAATTATATACTATAATTAATTTAATAATTAAAAGAATATCAGTCCAGTTCCATTATAATCACGAAAAATAAAATTTCACTCATGTTTTTCACGATGAAACCGAACGTCAAAACTGATAGGCATTGACAATAATGAATACATGTGTGAACTAAATCCATGGTAATGTGTGTTGCTGATGCTTTTCATGAATTTAATGTATTTCTTAGCATTATTTTAAGAAATTAAAGCTTTTCGTATGCCTTCTTCAACATAAACTTCAATTGTGCCAAACTTCACACTCAGCCGTACGACCAATTCTCGTAAAACTGTACTTGAAATTTTCCCTGCACCTTAAATTTTATTTCTTTGTGCGTATATATTATAATATAACGAAAAATAATGCGTAAAATTGTAAGCTTCTGCTTTAATTTCTGTGTTTATTTCATAATCTGTCGACATTTTATAATCATGCTAGTTATATTAAAATCTATATATCATGGTCAATATTACAATCTATAATTTATATATAAATATCTAGTGTAGGTACTACATCCTAAACCTCTTCCGTTGCTTCAGGTACCTAGTGTCGAAGCTGTTCGACGTGTGCTCCAAGTCGACACCGGAGCAGATGCAGCAGCTGGAGGAGATCAAGATCCCGTGGGGCAGCGGCATCGTGGGCTACGTGGCGGAGAGTGGCGAGCCGGTCAACATACCTGATGCTTACAAGGTAATTGTCCAGGCTGAATAATTCTGCTTCATATGGTACGATCTTATATTCTCATTCATATTATGCAATTAAGTCAAAGAATATAATATATTACTGACGTAAAGAATGACAGCTCGCGGCTGTGTGTGCGTGGCTGAGTTTTTTCCAGCCAGGACTTTCGTTCACGGGACTGGCCGCTAGTCGTTTAGTGCTTTGACGTAATTAACTATATAATTTCATAATATTTATGATAGAGTTTTTTGACGCGACGTTTTAAATAATTTCTGTGTCAACCTTAGGCTTACGCCAACATGGCTGACATTCGCCGGTGCTCGAGCTGTCATTTGTGGAGAGTGTCGCCCCTGTGATTAAGTGGCGTTAAGAATGCAGTGTTAAAATTGACAAATGACGCTTATGGGTCAGTTCACACCACGACGATACGTGACGAGGCGCAACTATAACACGTTAGCACGTTAGTATGTTTCCGTGCGCACGATTCAACGGCGCTGTTCAGCGATTTTCATGTTATGCCTGGTCGATCGGCAACTTTTTCGATAGTACCTATGCAACATTTTAAAAGAAATAAATTGAATATGATGAATCTTGATTCTAACATAATATACGATCGCATTATTTCAAAGGAGCTATATAAAGTGTAATAAAACTTTTCCCGAAAGTAATAAAATGTCTCCGATTTGAAAAATGTTGAATGATATTAACATATTTCGTATTTTTATAAGTAGAAAATAGATTGAGACTACAGTTGTCTTATTATGCTAATAAATAATATTCCACGTTATTTTCATGATAATTCTAGCGTAAGCATTTGTATTTTTTTGTATTTATGGTAATCAGTCATAGAGTTTTAAAAGTTACTTGATATTTAATAATTTGTTGAAATGTATATTTAAAGCCGAACGTGGCCGCCATGTTGCTGTATATTTTTGCAAATGATTGATACAATAAAGAATAAACATAATAAATATATAAAGTACATACATAATAATTTGATAGAAAATGTTCCTAAGTGTAATCCTACACGCGATGTTGAACCGCCTATGCGTACGAAAATTGATACTCTATACTTATCACTATCACTACATAGTATAAAGCAAAGTCGCTTTATCTGTATGTCCCTATGTATGCTTAGATATTTAAATTTAAAAAGATATTTTGATGCAAGCGTTTTTATAAATAGAGTGATTCAAGAGGAAGGTATATGTATGTGACATGCATAATATAGTAGAGAAACACTGATAATTTTAGAGGTTTCTAATGTCGTAAATAAACACATTTTTTTGCGGTTACATTGCAAACGCTGGCTGAACCCTACGAGATCAATAATTTACTACATATTGTACACCTTAAAATGATCTACAAGTAGTCCACGATGGTATATGTCTATCTCTTAGGGATAACCCACAATAACCATTCTTTTAACTTTACTTTTTACGAGAAACAATGCCTTATTTACGAAGCGATTTTAAGCAATACAGCATTAATCCTCATCCAATTAAGTACCATAAATATATTGTGCATTTAAGATAGATCAATGTGGCCCTTTACAGCATGTAATTTAAATAAATATTTTCGAAGATATTACAGATTTAAAGTACAATAAAACAGGGACATAGTACAATGCGCGGCCCTACTGGCCTCCCAAGTTATTTGCTGAATAACTTGTTTCTCCAAGAACACTATTTCACGCGGGCAAAGCCGCAGGCAAAAACTAGTCATGTAATAAATCAGTATTCCCTGGCGTTCGTGAAAACTGATACATGTCAGAAATCCGCTTATAAAAAATTATTTTCGAAATATGCCCTACAGATGTGTTTGATGGTAGCTGGATATTTACTCTTTTAAGGTTAAAATTCTTGGATCCCGAGGGTTATGTCCCTGTCGTAAAATGTCCAGTGTCGAGTTTGGATCTAGATCGTAAGAGGTCCATATCTTGAATCGTCTAAGGCCCACTTGCGCAGATCTGGGTTAATGTTAACCCTGGGTTAAAATATCATGCCTTCTACTTCATAAATACAAAGAACGAGAGAGGTCACATAATATTTAACCCAGGGTTAACTTTAACCCAGATCTGCCCAAGTGGGCCTAAGTCTCGAACTGTCCTAATAGTAGATTGCTTAAGTCGTAAAATTCTTAAGATTTTAATTTTTTTTAGTAGTTTCGCAAATTTCCTAAGCCTCAAATATTAATTTGTATGCCATTTTGGGTAGGTGCATGCGTCGGTAGCAATTTAGGTATTTGTCTTTTTCATAGGTATTTATAGTTGTAATTCTGAGCCAAAAAAAAACAGGTCTTTTTAATTTTAATATAATAATCATAATAATATTCATTTGCTTTAGACATGGCTACATGCGTTGTTACAATTATTTTATAGTACATGTTTTGCTATTACAATAGCGTGCAGAATTAAAAACATAAATTAAAATGTGTACAAATAAACATCATAATATTTTATAAAGATTATGAGCATTTTGTTATAACTAGACATAATACAATTATATTACTTATACTTTATTTTACATATATTTCAAATTGACATATTATTCTTTTGTTACACATTATAATTAAAATGAATTATAATAAATTATTTTACACTATAAAAATTCTGGCCAGCTATCAACATTCTCGTGCTAAGTAACTTAAGCTTATGGTATTCTATTATATAATTGGACACACTCTATACAGCTTTTATTAAATTTGCATATTCTAGGGTTGTCGCTTACTATTAGCCTGTGGGGATCCCGTTTACTGCGAGAACTTATCTCATCAGCCGTCAATAAAATCAAGCCGTCAAATAAATCTTTATGTTACCATACGAACCATTTAATCCGTTATTGGATGATTTATACAGTACTCTCCTAGCGAAGTAATCACTCTTGAAATACTGTAGTGCCTGGGACAGTTGGTTTTAAATGTCGTATGGTTGCCCAAGCACACGGCATTCCCACAACATAGTCAGCCTTGTCCAGAGGAATGGCTAGTCAATACGTCTGGGGCCAACCATGTGCTGGTTTCCTCATAATGTTTTCCTTCACCGTTAGAGCGTGCGTATAATGAGATCTGAAAAACTCTAATTGGTACACGCCACAACCTGGGAAACGAACCTGCACTAACTCGAGTGCGAATCATACGGTATACCCGCTAGGCCACGGAGCCACAGGGGCGACACTCTCCAGAAATGACAGCTCGAGCACCGGCGAATGTCAGAAATGTTGACGTACGCCTTTGGTTGACACCAAAATAATTTTAAACGTCGCGTCAGACAAATCTATCATAAATATTATGAATTTATACTGTCAATTATGCCAAATCACAAAACGACCAGCGGCCAGCCCCGTGAACGTAAGTCCTGGCTGGAAAAAACTCCCGCCCCGCCCACCTCCGCATTCGCCCAGTCACGCACACACAGCCGCCAGCTGATATTCGTGTAAATCGGTGGAATGACGATTCTTTATGTTCGTAATATATATTCTTTGACGGAGTGCTCTAAGCTCGGAGCCAAAAATAACCGAAATTGATACCGCATGTTAGAATCTGAGGGTTGGTATGACATTAGTGATTGACGCGTTAAATATCCGTCCATTAAATATGTTAGATATCCTCTACAGGATATTATGTATTATTTACCTACTGATTGATATGATGAAATAGTCGTTCGTGACATTTATTTTATTGGTTTTTGCTCCAGTCTTTTTGGAAACTAAACATGTTTTTTCTCGTTAGCCATAATGGCTAACTTTACTGCTATGGACTCAGATTACATAAATCATTTATATAATCTGAGGCTATGGATATGAAATTTAATTTACTTTACAATATTGCAAACTTAGAGAATATTATGAAACAATCAATAGTGAATTATACATAGATATACAGTGTGTGTACGTCTCGGTGTTTTTACACCCAAATTACGTACAAAAATTACACTATACTTTTTTTAAATTGTATAATTATTTAGGAAAATGTAATTTTCAAAATTAAAGATTGTAATTATATACTCTATTTTAACATAATATTATGACAATAACTGAATATTTATGAAATAAAAAAATATTTTTTAGAGATTCAAATGTTGGATTTTTTTTGCTGAGAAAGTAATGAAATAAAATTTTAATAGTTAAAAAATGTTTTATGGAATAGAATGATATTCTTTTGAGATGTGTAAGTCATAAATAAAACTATTTAGTGACGTAAGGTAGTAACCAAAACATAAAATATTCAATTGCAACTGACGAGAAGAACGTTCTGACGTAGCTGTGTGTGTGCGTGCGTGCGTGCGTGCGTGCGTGCGTGTGTGTGTGTGTGTGTGTGTGTGTGTGTGTGTGTGTGTGTGTGTGTGTGTGTGTGCGCGCGTGCGTGCGTGCGTGCGTGCGTGCGTGCCTGCGTGCGTGCGTGCGTGCGTGCGTGCGTGCGTGCGTGCGTGCGTGCGTGCGTGTGTGTGTGTGGTTGTATAAAGGTATATTTTCCGAGTACGCGTTTGTGACCCCAAAAGTAGGGTGTTTTGTCTATAAAATAAAACCTTTTATAATCTGCTGTTATAATCTCTTAACCTCGAGAACGACACACACTGTAATCCTACTAATATTATAAATGTGAAAGTTTGTGAGATGGATGGATGGATGGATGGATGAATGAATGGATGTATGGATAGATGGATGTTTGTTACTCTTTCACGCAAAAACTATTGAACGGATTTCGATGAAATTTGGTATGATAGTAGTTTAGGCTCTGGATTAAAACATAGGCTACTTTTTATCCCGAAAAAATACAGTATTCCCTTGGGATAGCCGATACTATATTTACGCTATATTACGGAAAAATATACGGTTCCCGTAGGGTAACCTACTGTACTTCCGCGGGCGAAGCCGCGGGCAAAAGCTAGCAGTTTTTATAATGTACTAAATAAATAAAGAATAAAAATAAACATCTGAATCAATATTCAAATTGATTATTCGTATACATTTTGAATGGGATTTGATGAAAATCCACCGTCAATCTGTGAAATGGTGACACGACGGATACGGCACAGAGTACTGGCACAGGATTATGGTATGGTGGTACATGGTATTACGTGCTATTTGTTACTGATTTTACTGATGATGTAACAAATAGCACGTAATACTACGTAGTACAGGGTGAATATCCAAATTCTACATTCCGAAGCAATTTCGCTAATGACGAACTGGAAACTGAAATGGGAATGTTTGTACATATGCTCGAGTGTGTTGAGGATTTGTATCAATGTAGATATTGAGTGATAGTAATAATGTTGTAGTGATAAGCTTCGGCACGAATGGGCCGACGACACCGGATAAATGTCACGGCCTCAAAGAAACCCGCGTCAAGTAACGCTCGCGTTGTGTTTCGCCGAGTGACTTAGGTACCGGGGGCCTAAGGGGGGATTAGGGATTTTAAAGAGTCTGCGCAAGTGCGCAACACCAGAGGAATAACAAGTGTGAGTGACTGTTGCAAGTGCACACGGGTGGCGTGGCGGTCCCAAAATTTGGTTGATACCTATATTATTTACTTGCTTTTGCCCGCGGCTCCGCCCGCGTAAACGAGAACACTGTATCGGGATAAAAAGTAGCCTTTGTGGTTATCCAGAGCTTAAACTACTACTATACCAAAATTCATCAAAATCAGTTTAGTAGTTTTTGCGTGAAAGAGTAACAAACATCCATTCATCCATCCATCCTCGCAAACTTTCACATTTATAGTAGTAGTAGGATTGATGAACGAAGTCGGCATCATCAAGCATATAAAATTAAAAAATCGGTTTGAAACCGGGATACAGATTTTATGCAACTCATAACCTATGTAAATGTGTAAATTTCATATTTATTTTTTTATTTTACGATTTATGTACACACAATATATAGGTTAACAAACATTCCTAAAAAAAAAAAAACATTTTCCACAGAGGTACATTAATACTATAAAATAGTTATAAAAATGCATAAACTATACCGAAATTCATTCCCGCTTTCCACACATAACCCGCTGTGAGAGTGGAGCATAAAGGCACTGCTGTGTTATGTCTGCGGATTTCCATCAGCTTTTATAATCAACTTTTATTTCCTTTAATTTACGGTATGCCATAATAATATAATTCCTACACATTTAAGCTTTCAGTGATAGATTAAGAATATTATGTATTTTTTTTCTAATTGATTAGTTAACGGTATCGCTCGCGTTATCTTTGAAAATTTGGTCTATATTTTATTTTCTTAGCGTCAGTTCACACCGAAACTAGACGATGCGCGACGCGGCGATGCATTTCTAAGATAGCAATTCAAAATTGAACTTTATTCACTACACAAGAATATACACGTTTCATTGCAAGAGTTTGAATGTCAAACTTCATCGTTCTGCCTAAATCGGCGAGGTTCTTGCAATGAAACGTCAATTTTTAATCACTATTTTAGAAATGCGGCGCCGCGTCGGGTATCGTCTCGTTTCGGTGCTTATGTTTGCGTGTTACAGCCAAATCCGTTTATTTGAATGTTGAATATTCGAAGCAGTGGCGTGGGGTTCTTGCTTCTTATAACTCCATTCCTATCGGCTTCACTTACCACTCATCCAAATCCCTACCTATTATACAGTGTAGGGCTTTCCTATGAAGGAAAACCAGCCTTCGCTACTGATGTGAAGGTTGATTAATGAAAAGTACGTATGTTCACAATACAAAAGCCCTCAAAGGGGTTGAAAAGGTCTTTAAAACCACAAAACCTTCTCCCAAAAATGATTTTCTATATAAATAGAAAGGCTGTGTGCAGTGGCAGTTCATTAATCACAGTTTCGGCACGGCGTGTGGACGTCAGGACTGAGGCCGGAGCTGTGAAGCATGAACAATGTTCACAATAACTTGTCATATTGTCTGTACACTGTAATGTACTTATCACGAGCGAGAATACTTAGGATTTTTAGGGAATAAGATTGGAAAACGAGCTGACGGAATGCATAATGGCGGTTAGTGATTACAATCGCTCATGCACATTTAAAACGGAAGTGCATTTTAACTTAATTTACGTATAGAATGATTATATCTCCGAGATTCTATTCATATTATGTGTAGTTATTATCGTCTAGTAGTCCTATTCGATTATATTTTTCAACCCTAATATGTCTCTGATTTGCTGATGGGTGATTATACAGTGTGTGTCGTCTCGAGGTATTTTTATAAATTTAATTATGATCTACACACATCAAAAGTGGTCTAGACAATTTTATTCCTCATAAAATATTATTTACATTACTTTCTCCAATTTTATTTTATTTTATAAATATCTATTGTCAGTATTTATGATGATATTGCCTACAATATGACGTAAAATAGAATACTAAAAGTTTATTTTTCTAGTGACAGTCAGCATGCTTTCATTATCACACACATTTTCCGATTTATAATTTGCAAATGGATCCCGCCTGCTACAAAACATAATGTTAATTATTTTACTTAGGCTTTCAGCTCATAGTGTAGTCTGTTAAACTAAAATAGAGGTTAAATTACGTATTAGTACTTTGTTTTCTTAAGCGGTGTTTTCGGTCCTTTTAGTGTGTTTGCTTATCTGTTTTTTTTCTGTCGGGATTTTTTTTACTTATTTATTTTATTAACTCTTATCCAACATCCCACCGGATATGGGTTCCTGCATGCGACATAAAAGGCAATTGAAAAACGATGCATCTTCTGGAAAAAACGCTCCTTATGATTAATTCATATCATTAATTTCAATACAGCAGCCAGAGCGGGCTGGCAAACTGCCAAAATCTCCTTTATATAATACGATACTAACTAACGACGAAATAAATATTTATTGTACAAGACAACGTGTTGTATAAACTATGGGCTTTTGTTCTAGGATGTTTCCGAAACACATATTTCGCAATATTACAGCCTCCAACTCGATACCATCCTAAATACCATCTAAAATCGATATAAAAACGTCGAAGAACCATGCTTCGACACGAATTAATGACCTCGACATCGACGTTAACGTACGAGTACGCTGTGTTTGTTGATGATCTTTATAATATAGTGATATTCCCACGAGACCGACATATTTAACTATTAAGTTGCTCGCTTCTACAGTCACGTAGGGTTCGTATTAATATAGAATGCAATATCGATCCCGAAATACAAGGATCATTGATCTCTAACCGATAGATACTGCAATGCGCGTTGAACTCACCGTGCAGACCTAAGAAATGGGAGAGACAGGAGAGTTTTTTTCTTTCAATTACATAATAATTTCAATTTCAAATACAAATACATGTTATAATTTGATACATTTTGGAAAATGTATCTATTGATTTTAACTTCTAAACTTAAAACTTATTCCGTCTAACGCCCACTTTGAAAATCAGTTATTTAGTAGCACATCTAATTTTTTTCACCTTAAAAACCTCGATAACATATTAGTCTCGCCTGGAGTTATACCTATATTCGAAACGAGACTCTTCTTACCAGAGAGAACAATAATAATGCCTGATGAATTATAATTGAACCTTCTAATTTCAATTTTATTTTTACTAGATCATGTACATAAAGAATCCCGCGTTCGGCAAGTGCTCAGCTTGGCCGCAACAATAGATAACCTCACCTGCGACACTTGAAGACACGTATATTTTTCAGTATTTGATCTCTATTACTAAATATCTTAAGATATAAATAGCGTTGTGAACGCATTAAAAATAAAACTTGAGAGGTGTCAAGGGACACCCGGATGGAACGAAGTTATATATATATATATATATATATATATATATATATATATATATATATATATATATATACATATATATCTTCGTTCCTTCCTGTTCCTGTATATCTCTATATAGTTGATATATATATGCTAGACCTTATGAAAGTCCCGTGAAAATCGGTCTAGCCGTTTCAGAGATTAGCCGGAACAAATACACAGACTGACAGACGGACAGAAAAATGTTAACAATTTATATTTTATTGTAAGTACCGATCATACTTTTAAATGCATTAAGTGAAAATAAAAGCTGTTAATTTGAAATTACAAACAGTCACTTAAATTTTGTTTATCTGTATCGATATAATATATTATATTAATTATCTGCCAAATTCACAGTATGCTCATGTGCAGTCGCAAACTATTTTTGTTCGCACGATCAATAATTATAACCCTTTTTACATATAACTCTATTATTTATATTGATTGATTTCAGAATCTATCGATTTTCCTACATCATAAACATTCATATGATTACATCCCTAGTTGACTAGCAGAACATTCTAGAAAGAAACAATCACACGAATTTGAATTGCACGAAGGAATGCCGATAACAGTCACAATGTGTAATTGCTAAATTCTACATTATTGTCAAGGTGATAAGGTCGTTTTTGTATCATTCTTAATAGTCGTTATTACATTGTGATTTCGAGTGGCAAAAAGTGTCGTTACAGTCTTAATTTTTTCAGTCTAGCCCCCTTTCGCAACGCGCCATAAGAATCTTCGTTCCAATAAATATGTAATATACCTACCTACATATTTTTAGTTTTTAATTATACCAAAAAATAGGATATAAATATACTCTAACTAGCCGTTGCCCGCGGCTCCGCCCTCGTAAATACAATATCCCTCGGGAACACTTTACTTTTTCGGGATAAAAGTATCTTCTAGGCCTCCAGCGCCCACAAGGGGCGTTATCGCCCACTTTGGGAAAAACTGTTTTAAAATTTATATTGTGCAGGCAATGCAAGAACTATAAAATGTTATAATTCAAAACAGATGAGCGTATGAATTTAAATATTGCAATGATAAGTAAATTTTCTTTGAAACGTCATTATGTTTTATTCAGATTCCTGACATAATTGAGCCCTTAGGGCTTTGTCACACGTTGTCATGTCGATGCGAGACGTATCTTGTCACAATGTGCCAGTGAATAATTTGGAAACTACCGTCTTTTTAATTCAAGCCTCCATATTCTATTTAACATTCATGTTTATTCATGTTGTTAAAATATGTGATAATTTATGAAAACAATCGATAACAGGAAAATTGACATTATAATTAAATATTGACATTTGGCATGTCGAAATACTATTACGGTCTATGGCTAGCTCTGAAGAGCGCTTAAAAAGGCAGGGATTTCGACTCAGTGATTTCAAATTGTCTAGAATTATCGTACACGTTATTTGTGCTCAATCGAGTGCAGAAAACCGCAAAATCGAGCGGTATTCATCATCATCATCTACCAATAAAACCTCAATATTGTATTCACGAAACTTTCGACGATGGATTTGTGGGAATGTAGTAGCAAGCCCCCAAAGAGAGATCTCCGACCGAGCGAGGTGCTATGCTCAGTCAGGCCGAAGCCCACTTGTATGAATTTCAGATATCGTTATAGTGCCGATCTTTGAAAATTTCGATAGCTCGATTCAGGATTGTGGCGCTTATTGTTCCGCCACATCTCTGCCCCCCGAAGACCGGTGAGGTTGAATCTTGAGTCGTCTTGCTTGAGTCGCCAGTGCCAGAGAGTCCCAGTTAGTCGGAACTGTGCTGCTGCTCTGTACGGGCTCCAGTGAGTCGAAGTGCTGCCGTGCGGGCCGATGCTACGTGCTGACCAGGAGAGTAATAGTGCTCTGCTTGCTGACCGGTCGTTGTAGTGAGTGTGCCCGTTGAAGCCGATGAGAATTCGACCAAGCCGCGGTGCGTTAAGGCTGGTGGTCGAGGTATCCGATGAGGCTGAATCTGGCTGGCGTGGTGCGGAGGGGTGGGGGGTGATAATGTCCAGAAAAAGGCGTGTTCTGTCGAGGGTCACCAATGTGGGATTGTGGTGGCAATCCCCAAAGGAATATCTCCGACCGACCTTGGTAGTATGCTCGATCAGGCCGAAGCCCACTTGTATGTTGTTAGAAGAAGGCGTCTTCTAACCGCCGCCGGGCCCTTGAAAGGGGCCTTGAGCGGATAAACATGGTCAGGGGCTATGCCCCTCTACATGTGAAATTCTTTTTTTTTTTAATATTTTATTTTTCATGATGACACGCCCAGTACGAATACTGGGCGCAAGACGTCAGTTTTAGGGGAAGACCCCCCGCGGCAGAACGCGGGGGAAACCCGAGGTGACTAGGAGTGGAAGAAGCGACGGCCGAGGACGGCCAAGACCGGCAGTCGACTCCGGCGGAGCATGTGGGTCCCGGTCCGGGGACCAAGGAAATGCGTATGGTGCCGCTCCCACACACTCCGCATTTGTCGGACTGCGGACACAAACCGACCTGGGAAAAAGGTAGGGGGAAAAATTTTGTCCCGGACCCCAGACTTTTGATGTCGGGGGGGAAAAACACGCTACGGTGCCGACAGAGTGGCATTAGGGCTGCCACACGTCGGACACCGGGCGGGTGCAAGAAGAATGCGCCAGTATTTTAATTACTGGCGCGGGGGGAGGGTGCAGGGGGGAGACAATCCAACGGTGGACGGGGTGGCAGAGCGCGCTAACGCGCCGAGGCTCCTCCTCTTCGGGGGCGGGGCGGCAGGCGAGGCTCTGCGGGCACTTGTATGAATTTCAGATGTTGTATTTATACCGCCGATCTTATAAAACTTCGATAGCGCGATTCAGGATTGTGGCGCTAATTGGTACGCCACAGATTATTTATAGGCTAGTGTCCATTTTCTGTTCAAATATAAGGTTATAGTGGGAACTACAACCCCTTAAAAGATTAACATCGACAAAACCTGTATCTAATCCCTGTAGATACTCGTAATTACGTGTTATTATAGATAGTAGCATTCAGCGGGTGATAAGCTAGTACAAGTGTAGCCATAATGCCTATCGTCTGATCGGCATGACGCTACCGATTGGATCAGCTAGAATTGACTGTATATGGGCGTAGATTGGCATGACAGTTTATACTGTTTATGTCAAGTTCTAACTGATACAATCGGTAGCGTCATGCCGATTGGACGTTATTCAGTATGGTGTATGGTATGGTATAAGATAATTAAAAAAGAAACATAAAAATGTAAAATGTTAATATTAGTTATAGGACTTAACAGTGTTTGAAAGCTGGCTAGGTGTTAGTTTATCTAGATTCTAGTCTATACTAATATAATAAAGAGGAAAGGTTTGTTTGTTTGTTTGCATCGAATAGGCTCCGAAACTATTTTTCTGATTTTGATGAAATTTGGCACAGATATAGAGTAGACCACGGGGAAGGACATAGACTACTTTTTAATGGGGGCAAAATGTACGGTTCCCGCGAGATTTCCTTTAGCGCGCACGAAGTCGCGGGCAACATCTAGTGTAATATAAAATGACAGCTAGTTTTTATCAGTTCTGCTCTGACCGTATATGGAGCTTGGGGGGCTGCTAAAGTTTGCCCGATTACATCTCCATATATTTCGGAGCTGAGAGACTGTTCAGAAATCGTTTTAGGAAATCGTTTTAGTTCTTCGGGGCAGGGATGTCCAAAGCAGTTTAGTAAGATCCACTTATGACTTAAAATAACCTGCCCCGAAAATTAACTTAAAGTACAGCTACTGTAAAAAGTTCACTAAAAAGAATAATACACTATTGGCAGCTGGTTTTAGGGGGATATACCGAAAAGTTAAACATCGCCCAAGACTGGGACCATATGATCCGGAATCCCAAAAGCCGTAGAAAATTCAGAGCATTGAAAATAGAACTCTGCGCTGATACAATAGAGCTGAAAATCGAACACACGTGTCGAGGCAAATGCCAATGTCATATATGACAGATCGATCCGTCTTGACACTTCGATTTTCAGCTCTATTGTACTAAGGCACAGTTCTATTTTCAGTGCTCTGAATTTTACCGGGTCTACCGGATTCCGGATCATATAGTCCCAGCGGTGGTGGTAGATCTTGAATCTACTTAGCTGAGTGGACTGTATAAGGAAAATTTGATATTTGGAAGGATTCAGTGAACACTAACCTCTTGTGCTGCGTTCCAGATACGTGAGGAGGCCTCCAAACTGTCTTCGTATCTTCCTTTGTTGTAACGGTTAACTTCACACAAATTTCTTATTTTCTAGCGCGGCGCGTTGGTTATATACGATTATGTATTACGCGACACTATATTATGCGTGCGTCCGGCGCGAAGCGTACGGCCTTTATATAATATGTTCACTTGAGAGGGGTGCGGGCGGGGAAGGTTTTAAAAGGAATGGTTAGCAGATTTATAATACGGATACCCTCAACTATATTTATTAAATTTTGGAACCGTCCAGGTGGTAATCGCTTATGAACTCGCTACATAATAGGCATTAGGCATCACATGCCTGTCTTATATACCCATTGATCCTATGGTATCCTACTGCCTACTTGCACAGATCTGGGTTAACCCTTAAGCCTGAGTAAACCCTGTGTAAAATATCATTTTATCTCTTTCAAGTCCATTCCCATCGGCTTCACTTAACACTTACCTTTTGAAGACCCTCCTCTGAATCTCTCTATATAATATAAAGGCTAGGGCTTCTTATGCAGGAGAACCAGCCTTCGCCACTGGAAGACATGATATGAGATTTGCGCAAGTGGGCCTTTTATCTCTCTCGTTCTCCGTATTTATGAAAGAGAAGACATTATATTTTAACCTAGGGTTAACTTTAGCCCAGATCTGCGCATGTGGGTCTAAGCGTTATTTCCGTGATTTTCTGTGTGGCCGCATCTCTGCGGTCGATAGGAACCTGTGTACTGTGCAGAAGACTATTCCCTGGTGAAAATCTAGTAGCTGGCAACCCTATTTCAAGGTTGATATATTCACTTGAGACTGTGGGTAATTTGATGGAAAATTACTTATGTAACCCATCACGTAAGTTTCATTGCTACATTATTGAATTATGTACCTACATTATTGAATTATGGAGTATTAAAACTGTTACCGCTACTAGAATATAGAACTTTGTAGGATTTTTTGCCAAGGTTTTTACTACCCCTAATTTTTAGCATACAAAGATGAATGTGTGTTGTAGCAAAGTAACTATTGTTTTTTATTTATAGACTCTTTCACACCACGTCAATTTGGTCCCGTGGGAGATATTAATAAATAGCCCGTGTAATAGGTAATAAGTTCTCAAAGAACTTGTGTTACAACGGAAATATATTTAATGCTTTTATACTATTCATATACTTCTTTGAGATTTTCATTACATTATACAAAAAAAATTTTGTTCCTTCGGCGGGATTTTAACCAGCGTCCCTCAGTTTTTTTTATGTTTCTTACCTCAGAACTTTCGACTGGGTGGACCGATTTTGTTGATTCTTTTTTTATTTGAAAGCTGGTGCTTCCCGTGTGATACCATTTCAATTTGGTCTAGTTATGACAATGGCATCCATGAGAAAACCTATAAGTTTTAAATTTTGTCTTAAGGCGCGTCTCCTGCGCGTGTTTTTTTCGAAACATTACACAAAACATCGAAATATTGTATATTACTACACATTTGTGTAGTAATATACAATGTTTTTGTCTTCCGAAACGGACGGAAAACATTCCCCACGCGGGTAGAGAGGGGAAGGAATATTTCATTTCTTATCGCCTGTTACACCACTCACATGACCTTTAAATATAGAAATACGGAAGAAATTATTTATCAATCCCATATCGGTCGTCTATTCGTAGCTCCTGATAAATACTAAAATTACGGATCAGTAAATATGGCCTAACTCGAAATCTGGGGGTCTAAAAAGGCCACTTTAGATGTTTCATATATTTATTCCATACAAAACTCGTGAAATGGTAAAATGGCCATTGATTCATCTGATTTCATCATATTAGAAAACATCAATTTTGGCAGTTTTCAAAAGAAATGCGTAAAATTGAAATATAATTTTTTCATATGTTTTTTTTCAATTGAGTTGAAAAAACATTATGAAACACCTAAAGTGGCCTTTTTAGACACCCTGTGTTTTCTCCTAGATTCTGCATCTGAAATCACTAAAACTGCGAGAGTTTGCGTCTTCCTCATCGGAACTCATGATCTTGTCTACACAAAATGTTTTGTTTCAATCAAAAACATTTTGTATAGCAGGAGACAGCTTGTGTATGAAAACAAATGTTTTTCTTTCACGTTTTTTGTGTAATGTTTCGAAAAAACATGAGCAGGAGACGCGCCTTTAGGTTTTCATTTCTTGTTTAAAATTAATTGTTTTGTTCACGTCGTACTTTCTTAGCAAAATAATCGGTTACTACAAAGGAAAGTAAATAGCTATTAGCATACAGTATACACCAACGAACCCTGTCCGCCCCATTACACCGTCTGATTGCTCCCGAATCTTTGTGACTTTTGTTTATGTACAATGTACGAATATCGTGGGTGAACGACCTCAGTTGTTTTGGCTCAATTAGTTAGTGTTTGAGTCTAATGAAAATGTTTTGTATTTTATTGTAAGTTGGTAACACTAACGATGTTTATTCCTGAACATTAAAATTTTTGGAATAAGACCGCCAAAGTAGAAGACTGAGAAATGGTAAGCGAGTTACCGGTATATTAAAAACTACAAAAGGTAGTCCCGCGAGAACTGTACATTTTGCTACGATAAAAAATCGCCTATGTTCTTCCCCGTGCTCTACTCTATATCTGTGTCAAATTTCATCAAAATCGGTCCAGTAGTTTCGGAGCCTATTCAATGCAAACAAACAAACCTTTCATCTTTATAATATTAATATAGATTAAACCCCTATCCCCTCAGGCCTCCGGTACTTCACAACGAACTCGTAGTGCATAGATTGTCAATACCTTGTATTTCAGTTAAGTCCTACCTCGCAATATTGTACACAAGCGAATCCACAAAACAGTCTGTCGATAAAATAGACAATTTATATAAAGTATGCGTATTCTACACCGTTTCTATCGAACAAGGTCGTCTCCTACGGGCGCAGGTATTTTTGTAGGTATCCTACACGAGCTATTAATACGCACCGATCATAAAACGACTTCTGTAGTTTAGCGATTGAACGCGTCAGTGCTCAAGGCGGAAGTCGCGGGTTCAAATCCCGCCGAAGGAATAAAAGTTTTCATGTTCCAGGGTCATGGAAGTGTATTATGTATGTGTATACGAGTAATATAATAAAAATCTTAAATATGTGTGTAGTATAGAAATATTAAATATATTTCCATTGTCTGGTACCTACCCGTAACACAAGTTCTTCGAGAACTTACCACGGGACCAGATTAACATGGTGTGGAAGCGTCCATAGATATTATTATTATTAAAACAATCTGACACTTATCGTTAGATTGTGAAACAGGCTCTTAGATGCGTGTTACTTTAACTACCAATTACGGGTTTATGTAGCCTTTAAAGCGTATTTCGTAGGTCTTGGGTGTGCAGGCATTTCGTACGTGGCTTCAATGGGGACTGGGGATGGATCTGAATATCATTCTGAGAGACGTTTATTATAATCTTACTATAAATACGTTTAAGTGTAATGATTTGAAAATTAAGGATAAGCTTTGACGTACATATGACAGAACATATCTTCATACAAGAAAAAGTTACGCCATCTCGTATTCACCATACCTCAAATGTCAAAATGGCACCAAAGAGTGGGGCCATTTAAGTGGCGTCAGTTTTTTCCTCGACATGCCTCGTCTATAATATATACGTATGGTGCAATAAGGGACCAAAAACTCTAAGAATACATCTCTATTTAAGCTTATTGACAGAATCTTATTTAATACGCGCATAATATAATCAATAAAATTACAGTATTTTAAACAACTACCTATTTATTTCAACTAAAGCTTTGATAACAATAATATTGTAAAACATTAATTTTTCCTAACTGAACCAATTAACTGAACCTACACATAGCTGCAAACTTGTCTTAAATCGCGCTAGACAAACTGAGAATTAAAAATAGAATTTCATTAAAAACTTCTATTCGGCCAGTCTGAGCCTAATTATATTTGATTTGTAAACGAAACTGGAGGGAAAATTGCTAACTAGTTCTTTATAGTTCTGTGAAGAAAAAATTCCAGTTTAAGTTCACTATTCATGGACTATATACCTGCTTGGAAAATCTGTGTGGAATTCTATTTTCAGAGCGTTATTTGAGTTATAGTAAAGGTAATTTTTTGTGTTGATTTCAATTTGCGATTGCTCAAAATTCACATAAGAAAGTAATAAATTTAAATAATCGATTTAAACTTGGTCTGCAAACGGATGGCAAAATTTTGTTTTGTTATGAAGAAAAAAAAATTGAAATAATTGGTCAAAACTCGACCGACACCTGGTAATGCACTCGTATCTCCTCTGGTGTTGCGACTTACGATATCCATCATGGGCTGTGGTAACCGCATTCAAAGAGGTGATATGTCTGCTTGTTTGCCATAAATATATAATTTTAATAGATGACCATTATACTCATTTATATACAAAAATACTTTGACGTCATATTTTTTAACGTAACTAAATTACAAGCTAACTTTGTTCTTTACATTACTTAATCACTATAAAAGTGATGAACTTCTTTTCGCAGCGAGGGAGAGAAAATGTTGGAGAGTAGGTAATATTACGACATCTATACATAATATTTGATACTTTGCTTTTATATATTATTAATATTTAATTAGGAAGATGCTCATCTATTATTTATCATCATCATTTATTTGATATCTGACATAGGTAAATCCGTAATGAATACTCAGGTACCGACTTATCTAACACTGTTAGTGACACTTATACAGTGCCGTAGTATGTCCCTTGGGGAACTCTCATCTTCACCAACTACACTGTGATAAACTCTTCCCCAACTGCGGTCCCCAGGACTCCCTACGGACATACAAGAACACACTAGGATTTGATATTAGACAGAGATGTATGTAGAAAATACATGCAGTATTAATAGTTAATAAATAATTATTAGTAGATAACATAATAATAGCTAGGGAGCTGGTGGCAATTTAAATAGGCAAATACATAGAACTAAAACGTAATGTAGTTGGCAAATATGTGGACTAGTGAAAAATAGTGGCGACTATAATAAAAAAAATTAGATCTACCTGAGCTTGCCACTATTTTTCTCTACCTAGTTAAACTAATGCAGATTGCAGACAACATTATGTCTTAGTATCAACGACGAAATCATTTACTATAATTGCCACCAGCTCCCTAGCTATTATTATGTTATCTACTAATAATTATTTATTAACTATTAATACTGCATATATTTTCTACATACATCTCTGTATAATATCAAATTCTCGTATGTTCTTGTATATCTCCCTGGGGAGACCTAGGGACGGCAGTTGGGGAAGAGTTTATCACAGTTTAGTTGGTGAAGATGAGAGTTCCCCAAGGAGCATACTACGGCACTGTATAAGTGTCACTAACAGTGTTAGATAAGTCGGTAACTGAGTATTCATTACGGATTTACCTATGTCAGATATCAAATACTACGAGAGGTCATCCTGTGGTCTAAATTCGTCCGTAATAATTCATATAACTTTTAAGTTTGAACTTTATAAGGGTTCTTTTATGTCGTAGAGAGAAAAATAAAGAAATGTAAATGTTTCTAGTTTCGGCAGATTAACAAACGTCAACGTGTAACTATCTAACGCACGGTAGTGTGTGTTAGTAATCTGAGATAGTGTGTGTTATTGTTATTTTTATTAATTTTATATACTTATAAGCATTGTTTTTTTTATAAATATTATGTTTCTGCACACCTTGCTCCACATAAACTTTAACCTTGCCAACTATCATACTCCTCCGGTTTCACAATTCTCGTTAAACTGTGCTGAAAATTTTTGCTTGCTTATTTATGTATTTATTGCAAGAATAATATCTACTCATAAGTTTCTACAGCAGTTTTGGATATAATAATATTATTACAGATCATTAGAATCAGTTCACACCGAGACGCGACGCTGCGCGGCATTTTTTAGATATCGATTCAAAATCGAACTTTATTCACTACACAAGAAGATACACGTTTCATTGCAAGAGTTCGGATTACGAGGTGCACAGGGCGCGGCGCCGTTCTTCCAATGAAACATATTGTATCTTCTTCTGTAGTGAATAAAGTTCAATTTAGAATTAGTATCTAAAAAATGCCGAGTTATGTCTCGGTGTGAGCTGACCCTTAGATAGAAGAGCTTTGAAATGAAGAACTCTTCTGTGCCTAATAATAATTTATTATTATTTTCAATTCAAGAATGTAATTTTTTTGATTCTAAATACAAAAGTGTAACAGCAATTTATTCAATATCCTCTAAAGAAGGAATCGACGTAAATAAATTTTTATCCGATGGTTGCCATGGTTTTGCGTGAGTGTTTTTACCGAGTTTTCTTTGATGTAGGATACGAAAATTTACATTAAAACATGTATGACGTCGGTACTGAGTTTTCATTTTCTTTGTGCTGTAAAATTTCTTTGTATATATTTGCACTTACAATCTGTGCCCTCGTGTAAATAACCTCTTCCCACACGTCATGTTCGCAGTGTTTTCGTGTTATTTATTAAGGTACACTTTAAATACATTCCGGGAAACCCCATAGAGCAGAAAATATACGAGCAGAACGTTTCTGTAATTTTGTTCATTTTATACCTACACCGTGCGTGTGCGTGGGAGGTTTTACTTTATTTATATTTCGTAGGTATTTTATGTAAGGAAGTAGGTCCTATGGCTTTATCCGAGAATTTGGAAAATATACCGTATTTTTTATATGTATGAACCTAGTCAGAGGTCTAAAAGTAGTGTAGGTAGTAGGTACGTGGTAGTCCCCTTGTGCTTCGCTTGGCTCGTCTTGGCGGGCGCACTGCCGAGCCTCCAGATAAGGCAATTTGATGAGGAAACCTGCGTGAGAAAATAATGTACGAAAACACATGAAATTTGAAAATCCGCATTAAGCCTCTGCATAACGGTAGTGATCTTGGCTCCCCATGGAGAGTGTGTTGTTGGGTGGTGCTAGGTTTGTCAAGTCACCTTTAACCAATCGTCAGTCTAACGTGTCATTCTGAATTTGTTCCAATTTCACCAACGCCTGTTTGCGTTAACCGTTTGCCCAAATGGCATGGCTTCTCTTTCATCAATACAAAGAATGTGAGAGATAAATCAACGAGTAACTTTAACAGGCGTTGGTGAAATTGGCACTTACCGTCGTCGAATACTGAAACAATGGTTAAATTAAGTTACGCTCATGTCACATGCTGTCCTTGTCATTTCGGCTAGCAGAGACAGCGACAGCCTGTGAATAGGAGGGCTAATTTTGATAAGCGTTTTAGAATTCAGCCGTTAGACTGCGTTTGCTTAAGAGATGTGGTGATGATGATGAAAAAATCAATTACAATACAAGTGATGTATTACGTGCAGATGCGGTCTGCGGTTACCAGTCGCTACTAAGTTACGACTCAATGTAACTCTATTATAATTGTGAAATGCTCGTTTCCTATTTATATATATAAGCGCCCGTCACACGTACAGTTCTGACGCCGGCTATCCAAACCGTGACGCATTTGTAGTCGTAATTTGCACGATAGTTTGATTCGCGATCCAAATCGCACATATGCCTTCGCGGTTTTGAACACAGTCCGATCCGCGATCCGAACTTATAATACCAATAATAAGAAGGGTTTCGAATTAGTTATGTGTTTTTTTTTTCAAATCTAGCTAGCCAATATTGTATTTAATTTAAATTTTAAATGAGAAAAGTATAATACTTTTCGGTAGATACCTATGTTATTGACATATTGTTACTTATAAGGTACTGTGGCAAGGACAATCAGCCTTGGCTACGCGTAAAGTGACTCCAACGTGAGACACGTTGGACGCTGTGTTGCAAAATGCTGCTGCTAGACGCTGATCCTTAGTTTTGCCTTATAATAATCAATTTTTGAACTGTTCTCATTTGTTCCAGGACAAGCGGTTCAATCAGGACATCGACCAGCAGACAGGGTACCGCACGCGGTCGCTGCTGTGCATGCCCATCAAGGACATCGGCGGGGAGGTTATCGGGGTGGCGCAGGTTAGTGTGTGTCATCAGCGGCGGACATCACCAGCAGACGGGGTACCGCACGCGGTCGCTACTGTGCATGCCCATCAAGGACATCGGCGGGGAGGTCATCGGGGTGGCGCAGGTTAGTGTGTCTCATCAGCGGCGGACATCACCAGCAGACGGGGTACCGCAAACGGTTTCTGCTGTGCATGCCCGCCCATCAAGGACATCGGCGGGGAGGTCATCGGGGTGGCGCAGTTTAGTGTGTGTCATCAGCGGCGGACATCACCAGCATACGGGGTACCGCACGCGGTCGCTGCTGTGCATGCCCATCAAGGACATCGGCGGGGAGGTCATCGGAGTGGCGCAGGTTAGTGTGTGTCATCAGCGGCGGACATCACCAGCAGACGGGGTACCGCACGCGGTCGCTGCTGTGCATGCCCATCAAGGACATCGGCGGGGAGGTCATCGGGGTGGAGCAGGTTAGTGTGTGTCATCAGCGGCGGACATCACCAGCAGACGGGGTACCGCACGCGGTCGCTACTGTGCATGCCCATCAAGGACATCGGCGGGGAGGTCATCGGGGTGGCGCAGGTTAGTGTGTGTCATCAGCGGCGGACATCACCAGCAGACGGGGTACCGCACGCGGCCGCTGCTGTGCATGCCCATCAAGAACATCGGCGGGGAGGTCATCGGGGTGGCGCAGGTTAGTGTGTGTCATCAGCGGCGGACATCACCAGCAGACGGGGTACCGCACGCGGTCGCTGCTGTGCATGCCCATCAAGGACATCGGCGGGGAGGTCATCGGGGTGGCGCAGGTTAGTGTGTGTCATCAGCGGCGGACATCACCAGCAGACGGAGTACCGCACGCGGTCGCTGCTGTGCATGCCCATCAAGGACATCGGCGGGGAGGTCATCGGGGTGGTGCAGGTTAGTGTGTGTCATCAGCGGCGGACATCACCAGCATACGGGGTACCGCACGCGGCCGCTGCTGTGCATGCCCATCAAGGACATCGGCGGGGAGGTCATCGGGGTGGCGCAGGTTAGTGTGTCTCATCAGCGGCGGACATCACCAGCAGACGGGGTACCGCACGCGGCCGCTGCTGTGCATGCCCATCAAGGACATCGGCGGGGAGGTCATCGGGGTGCCGCAGGTTAGTGTGTGTCATCAGCAGCGGACATCACGAGCAGATGGGGTACCGCACGCGGTCGCTGCTGTGCATGCCCATCAAGGACATCGGAGGGGAGGTCATCGGGGTGGCGCAGGTTAGTGTGAGTCATCAGCGGCGGACATCACCAGCAGACGGGGTACCGCACGCGGTCGCTACTGTGCATGCCCATCATGATCTGTTAGGTCTGCTTAGGTCCTAAATAAATAAACGCAAATAAATATAAAATCAACCGTTTCGTATTTAGCCACGGGAGACAAGCTTTCCCCAAGTTCGTGGTTGAAGTGATATTTCTGTCAATATTATCCTTATTTAGGTTCGCCAGTTTAAGTGTCAATTTCAATGATAGGACGTTTTGATAACGTCCAAAGATACTCTAATTTAGCCATTCTAGTTTGCTTGACATTAATTGTGTTTTAATGACGTGATGATTATAGTTATAATAGTAGGCTCAGCATCATAATACTTGAGAACACAAGTTCACAAGCAACACCTTGCTAACGGAGAATGTAATACACAAGTAGCTTGTCCGTTGCCATAGTTTATGCGTATTATAACAAGTACCTGGGAGACCTGTTTTAGTCAAGAACAATAAAATAATTAAAAATATATAAAATAAATAATAAGAATCACAAAAAGATTTATCGTACCGGGATTCGAACACACCACATTCCGAATTTCCGAACAATCCAAAAATTATACGTAGGTATCCATACCAAGCTGCCAATCATACTGACGTAAGAGAGTCGAAATTAATGATATATTGTTGCACGACGAAATAAAAAAAAACCTATATTGCTTAAAAACACGCAGTTTCAAAGGGATAAGACCTAGCTCGATCGATTTTTCTTCCCCAAAACTCCCTGCATGCTAAATTTCATGGTAATACTTGTAGCCGTTGTCGAGGTACCGATTATACATATACAAGATCGTCTCGTTTAAAGTTTAAGATATTAGGATGTCAGACTGATATATATTGTATTGTGCATCTGCATCAACATGTAGTCATTATAATACAAATAAATTATGAGAACTCTCTACCTACTTATGAATGAGATTCCCTGATAGTATGTAAAGTCTAGTTTATTGCCTTCTCGAAAAAAAAAACTTATTAAATCTATGTATGTAAATAATTTTCCCATAATAAAATGCTTAATTAGGCCTTATCTATACAGAAATCTTACAGCATTTTTTCTTCTACAGATAAGTTCTGGATGCCGACCAGTATCATTTTATAAATCACTCCTTTTTTGTTTCATTTAACTCGTAATAAAAGTAATGGTACCCTGTTTATTTACCTAATTACTACTTTATTTTAGTTTCTGTAACAATTTTGTATCAGATACTTAAATAATATAATAATCATTAAAGACAATACCTACTAACATTTAAGTTTTTTTTTAATCGTCCATAAATTCTTGGTGTTCGTACCTTGGATTTTTGCTACTTTTATACTAAAGAGCCACTTTGAGCTGTCAATTTCGTATTAGAGAACCTCTCTCGTAAATGATACGTCGCATAATAATATTATTTATTGAAAGCTTTTTACCTTTGGCAACCACACATGTCGCTACGGTGCGATAAGGCCTTTAATATGGTCCATTAATCACGATTTCCCGGGACAAAATTGTCCCGAATTATAAATTGGCTATTATTTTTACCGGACAGCCTTCGTGGTGTGTCAGGTGTTGCGTCCTTGGACGATGGTGTAATTCCATAGCCTCCGTGGTCCAGTGGTTTAGAGCTTGGCTCTCGACTCGGAGGTCGTCGGTTCGATTCCCGCATTGGAACAACAAAAAATGTTGTTTCCAAGTATGGTTAGGAGAATGCAGGCTGATCACCTGATTGTATGACAAGAAAGATGCGTCGGATGGGCACGTAAAAAGTCGGACCTGCGCCTGAGCTCTCGCCAGTCGTGTCGGTTCTTCGCCCCACTGGTTTATGAGAGTAAAGAAAGAGAGAGTGCTCTTGTGTACTGCGCACACATTTGGACTCTATAAATAACTAGCCTGGTTTCAATGAAACCGGCCACAGTCACCGAAATCGGTGTGGGGTGCTATTATTATTATTAATTCCATAGAAAAGACTCAGTGTGATCATTGTATTAATAATGTGTTAAGTTTTCAAGGAATAAAAGGACTTTTAGCACGCAGCGGGGAGTAGTTAGTAGTTAGTACAGCGTAAGTACTACGACAATACTCGTTTTCGAATGTGTTAGAGCTTAGAAGATAGAACAGGTATTATGAATCGATTGTGCAAGAGGTTGTATATTTGGCTGCATTCGACCGAAAGAAATTAGAAATTTCATTGATATCCATCCATTGATTTGTTGTTACAAGAGTTCAAACCTTTAGCATCACTAATAGCTCAGGAAGTAATTAATGCTAGCTAATCATAATTAATAAGTAACCGATTATGTGTAATTATTATGAAGCCACAGTTTTAGTTTGTACTACGTAGGTAGTAGTACGACAATTATTTCGACACTCGAAATCAGCATGAGACGAAATATGTATGGAACCAAAGAGACCATCCAGTCCTGAATTCGCATCCATTGCATCCAGAATTTCTGAACAATCCCAATGAATCTAAATAACTTCGCTGATACCAAAATTTATTTTCAGGTGATAAACAAACAGAACGACGGACCGTTCACGACGTACGACGAGAAAGTGTTCTCAGCATATCTCCAATTCTGCGGCATCGGTCTGCGAAACGCCCAATTGTACGAGCGGTCACAGCTGGAGGTGAAGAGGAACCAGGTACTACTGGACCTGGCGAGGATGGTGTTTGAGGAGCAGAGCACGATAGAACACATGGTGCTGCGGATACTGACACACACGCAGAGCCTAATCCGATGTCAGAGGGTGCAGGTACGTAAGTGGATTTTGTGTGTCTCCTTCTATTTCTTTTTGTCCGTCTCTATCTTGAATATTTTGTCTCTTATGAGATATGCATTGTGTTGGCTTTCACCAATATCAACTTTATCAACGTAGATCCCGAGTGAATAAAACATACTTGGTTCTTTTATACTTGACTCTAGTGTTCTTTAACCTTTTCTTAGTTTAAAGACATTATTACTTAACTTTCTTTGTTTATTATGTTATCATCAATAAGTTCTAAAAATAAAAGTACCGACTAGAAAGGAATATAAATTTTCACTCTCATTTCATACTTTCATTTAGTAAAATAACAACTTTCTGAAATGTTAGATCAATCGATTACTTCAGACACAGTTTGTATATTTCTGGCGATAAGGACTCGGGTTACTTCTAATAGCCAAGAAATGTTATTCTTCGATTATAATTAAAAGTAATTTAATAAAATTGTTGTCATAATGAGTTTGAATATAATTAAGAAAGTTTGTAGTTCGTAATGAAGAGAGACATTTGTTTTAATTTAATATAATTAAGAAACATGTGTTCGTTTTGAAGAAAGTTCGTGAAGACAGATATTAACGTACTCACATATTATTTTGTTCAAAGAAAACAAATTATGAATTTTAACTCGAAAACATAATTAGTCGGTTATGTGTGGACACGTATGGATGTTTGTTACTCTTTCACGCAATAACTACTGAATGATTTTGATGAAAATTTTGTATGGTAGTCGTTTAGACTCTGGATTAACTTATAGGCTACTTTTTATAGCAGAAAAACCTTACCTACTGTTCCGGAATTTCTTTTTGCGCGTACGAAGTCGACGGAAATATCTACCTAGTAATTAGTATGGAAATAAAAAATTTGAGTTTGAGTTTAGAATTTTTTAATTAGGTATTATATAAATGTTTCAAATTCACTTGGTTTTTTACCTATTTTCATTGTCTATCATAATTTTTGTACATAGATAAGAACAATTATTAAAATTTTAATTTTTTAATTTCACAAGCCACGATTCTAAGAATGTTACGCGACGGCGTTGTACCTACCTTGTTTTAATTCTTAACACGTGCAAAATAATTATTTTTTTATACATAATATGTATAAAGAAAATATCTTAATTGCTTAGTAATAGTAAACTGGTTTTGATTTTAATATGCAAATTTAAAAAAAAAAACAACTAGCGAGTACGTATGCGTGTTTTTTTAAGCTATTGCATAGCTTTTATCGCGGGCTTTGAGCGCAGCGACCGAATCGAGAAATTCCGTTACGAAAATAAACCTAACACTCCGACCGGCACAGCGGTGCGGCGTTGAAAGACGTGCATCGTCTAACGTCGTTTCAGTTCGGCAGACTTCGGCACGGTGTTTGTGTGCGTGCGACTAGACATATGCGTGTAAGACTTACTATCCAATAGCTTTACCGCGGCAGTCCCCGAGTGCCACACGTATTTAAAACATAATTATTTAAATGAAGTCATAATAATATTATGTATCCAGTGCTCTCAATTTTTTTCTATTCTGTACAAATATTTTTTCCAACTCAGTCATATTTTATCCTAGTAAGAGATCGTCAACAGTAGGTCTGCTCTGTGGCTCAATGGTTAGTGCGTTGACGCTCAAGCCGGAGGTGGCGGGTTTGGATCCCTGAACATTAAAGTTTTCTGTATTCCTGGGTCAAGGATATGTATTAAATATGTGTATGATACAGTAAATAATCTTAACTAAACGTAGAATATAAAAGTGTTAAATATATTATTACCGTTGTGTGGTAGGTACCCAAACACAAGTTCAATAACAACTAGGCATGGGCTAGATAGACGTTGTGTGAAATATATTGTTATAATACAGAATATTTTAAAGTTTTTTTTAACTTTTTGTAACTAAACATGTAGCATGTCACATACTTTGCCCAAGTATGTCATCATATTACAAAGAGGGTTTTTGAATTCGTGATATCTGACAGCTTTTTGACACGACAACGACCGTCGTGCTACCAAGCGCCGCCTGGTGACAGAAAAAGAATCGAAAATTCTTATTGACTGTTTTTGATACCACTTACGCCACCAGATGTCGCTTTGTGTGAGTTTTGTCTGCGGCAAGATGAACAAGGTAACGTGAAATGTCCCAGGATTCTGGTGCTTACTATAATTAATATGATATTTTTTTAGTAATTCGTGTAAATATTAAATAACCTTTGCACTATGTTGCAAACATTAATTTGCGAAGAAAATAATTATTTTATTTACTTTTTTATCTTTCTCATATTACTCTCAGTTTATTGTATTGTGTTTCATTTAAATACTACGTCAATCTCCTTTGATTACGTGAATATTGTATCTTTAATAATAATATCGTATTTAAAAATATTTTAATAATTTTCAACACGAAGCGCATTTTGAACATAAAGTATTTGAAGATATGATAGATATAGGTTTACACGCGACTTCATTTCTATAAGAATTAATGACATCTACTAGAACATTGTATTTTTCCGGTAAGAAAAAACGATGTACAAACTTACATTCACATTTTCAATATTAGGATGCTATACCACAACCATAAAAAACGGCTTCTGTTTTTTTCCATCAGTAGGTACATTGTTCTGTGCGAGTGGAATCGGAATGTAGTTTGCAATGAATGTTTTGATCGACAGCGATATCCTATCGCTCTGGGTTATCGCAATTTGTGTAATTTGCGGCGCCGCGCCGCGCCGCTGCCCTCCGCCCACGCGACGCCGCGCCGCGGCCGGGCTGTAACGCTAGTTGTACACTGCGTGCTAGCAAGCGACGTGCTAGCGATACCGTGCTAGTTGCGAGCGACACTAGCAGGCTTAGCGCGACCACCGGTAGATAGAAATGTTTTCATTCTATCCACAAATAGAGATTTATAGTTCGTAGGAAAATAGTTCTTAATTTAAGGTGGGCATGTCTATCTCTTCGGGGAATAGACAGGAGATCGCCATACTAAACCGGCTGTTGTGTAAAGTGCGGTCGCGGAGCACATAGAATTTCGTAAAAAAAAATATCTATGGACGCTTCACACCACGTCAATATGGTCCCGTGGTAAGTTCACGAAGAACTTGTGTCACGGGCACCAGACAATGGAAATATATTTAATACTTTTATTATATAATACACATCCATGACCCAGGAACACGGAAAAACTTTTTATTCCTTCGGCGGGATTCGAACCCGCGACCCCCGGCTTGAGCACCAACACGCTCAACCACTGAGCCACAAAGGTCGTCAAAACTTATCGCTACTTGATTCTTTCGCTCTCCTATCGCGTATCCGTGTAAACGCAATGTCAGGTTGCACCGCGCTGCACAGCGCCGCACAGCGCCGCACAGCGCCGCACAGCGCCGCACAGCGCCGCACAGCGCCGCACAGCGCATGTGCAGTGTATGCAGTAGGTACGACTGATGTCATATGAAACGTGTATCTTTTTGTGTAGTTCAATATCTACTTATAAATATCTTAAAAATGCAGCGCCACGTTACGTCGCCGTGTGAACTGGCCCCAAGTCAAAACCAATTTCCAGTCCGATAGAGAATACAGTTAGGTGTTAAGATAATATTTTGCAACATAATATATTAACAGCTTTGTTTAGAAATTAATTAGAATATTGTTTGGCGCCATGTACGGATAGGCTTTTACAGTATGTCGGCCGTGTTGATTGACGCCTCGCCGGCCTTATCGCGGCAATCGCGGCCGCTGACGAATACTAATTGATATTCGTCTACGCGGTGGTTTAGTCACCTCATGTGTAACTAGTTAAATACCAGGGATCTGGACAAACGATGATATTATACAAATTCTAGTAAATTACATCAAAAATAATAAATAAAATATAGATAAAAAACCCTATAATCCAAATTATAGCCTATGTTACCCGCGGACCAACGAATGTATTGACACCACATTCATTGAAATCGGATCTAGATCAATGATGATCTAATTAGTTCGGGCGCAACGGGGGAATATGTTTATACACGACCTCAGTGGCTCAGTGGTAGCGCGACGGCGCTGAAGCCGGAGGTATCTGTGTTCCTGGGTTATGGATGTGTATCCTAATTCCTTCTACTATTATAAATGTGAAAGTTTGTGAGGATGCATGCATGGGATGGACGGATGTTTGTTACTGTTTCACGCAAAAACTACTGGGCAGACTTTGATGAAATTTGGTATGATAGTAGTTTAAGCTCTGGGTTAACTGCATACATAGACTGCCAAAATCATTACCTTTCCTTTCGGCTTCGCCGCAATCGGGTAATAACAGTTGTCGCGCGTCTTAGGCACTGTGTATACAGACGAGGTTACTGTGTTTGATAGTTATTGTAAATGCGAAAGTTTGTTCGTCACTCTCACGCAAAAACCGTTGCAGAAGTATCAATGACATATATATGAAGACAGCGTACTAAAAGAATAATAGGGATGATGACTACATATAAACTGTTTAGTTTCATTAATATACTCAGATATATTGAAGCATTACTACTTGGTAAATGTAAGAAACAATAATATTTTATGTGTAGTTCAGTCATTAGAGACATCTAAAATGTACAAAAAAATTTTTTTTTTTGCTAAATTAGTAAACAAAACCTACATCATTAGTTTATTTACATTATAATATACAAAAACATTAATTATGGTAAGTATGGAGCGTTTTCACGAGACTTGCGAAATATTTGTATACAAATCGCTGTACCTTATGAAGTTACTCATAAATAAGACTACAATTCATTCATGCAATAAAAAAATTAGTCATCTAGCCTAGTACTGTATCTTCAATCTTGGATTTATTCAAGCAGTCCTTACTAATTTCAAAGTCAAAAATTAAAGTCTTAAATTTGAAATAGCCCAAGGGCATGTTTCACAATCTTCTAATAAATAAACACTAATTAACCCAACTTAATCGCTTCAATATCACGATCATAACTTTATGCTTTATTTACGGCTTTCCTTATGAGTATTGGTTACAAAGCGAGACCTAAATTCAGTATTAATAGATTCGTAATGCTAATCTAAACCCTGATTTACGATTGGCAGGTAATAAAGTTACAAGGATCAACTATAGACTAAGCGTCGTCCGATTTGCTTAAACAATACGAACCAAAATTTAATTTGTAATATATTATGTATACATTAGGTAAATAAATATTGTATTTTGAAATAATGTTTAAAAAATGCATTAAATTAATTATAAAAATAACACACACACACACAATTACACACACTAACCTCAGATTAATAACTCACACTATCATGCGTTTGCAAAAATTTTGTCACAAGTCTGTCTTTCAAATTCAATTGACAACATTTACATTTTTAATTTGTGTCCTAAAGGCCATGACATAAAAGAATAAAGTTCAAAGTGAAAAATGCTCGTTGTTGTAACGGCAACAGGTAGACGTTTGAAATATTCACTGAATATTCAGTTTTATATTCTCGTCAAAAATATAGTGTAATTATGATAAAATAAATATTTAAGGGCTCCTATACAAAACGACAAGATTTTCTCGCTGTTTTTTGCTCTCTATTAATACTAGTGTTCAACAATAGTACTAAGTAATAGCTCCCCCCCACACGGATTTCGGTGACGGTGGCCGGTTTCATTGAAACCAGGCCAGCTACGCAGGAGTTATTTTATTGTGCCTAAGTGTGTGCGCAGTACACAAGAGCACTCTCTCTTCCGTTACTCTCGAAACCCAGTGGGACGGATAACCGACACGACTGGCGAGAGATCGGGCGCAGGTCCGACTTTTTACATGCCCATCCGACGCGTCGATCATCTTTTTTGTTAGACAATCAGTGATCAGCCTGCATTGTCCTAACCAAACTTAGAAACAACATTTTTTGTTGTTCCAATGCGGGAATCGAACCCACGACCTCCGAGTCGAGAGCCAAGCTCTAAACCACTGGACTATATAGTTAATAGTACGGAGCCCATCGTGCTCAAGCCCGGCCCGCACTTGGCCGATTTTTATACATCGTCTGTCTTTTCCGTAGAAAAACGATGATTGCCGAGGGCCATTAGCAATATGGCTTTACTATACATTGACTTCTAAAACTGTTTGAATATGTCGGTCAACCGGTTTCGTAGAGCATCAAACACTGCCAATGTGACCTTTGTCGCTGCAGATCATCTTCTCCTAAAGTCGGCACTCAGCTCACACGGAGACGCGACGCGGCGCTGCGTTTTAAAGATAGCAATTCAAAATTGAACTTTATTCACTACACAAGAAGATACACGTTTCATTGCAGCGCGGTGCATTTCGAAACTCAAACTCTTACAATCTTAAAAATGTAAGTTGTTAATGTCTACTTACCGCTCACGCACCAATCAACACTAGCCGGATATATCTTTTCAAGGGAATAAGTAAATTTTATGGCCGCGTATCTACAGTAGTATGGATCTACTCTGTGAGTCCGGATTTTGGACTAAAATTATTGAACTCATTTTCACTTCATCAGCTTTAAAAAAGTGCATAAAACCAATCGTAAAAAGAACACAATCATAAATTTTTGATTTAATATTTTTGTCAAGTTATTAAGTTTTTCATTACGAGTACAATACTGAACTGACACTTCGCTCTAGCACATTAATTTTAACAGCCGAAAATGTAATCAAACAAAATTGTGCATATACAAGAAGTTGGCACCTACTTTTGGCTTATATCGGTTACGGTAAAGACAATATTCTACTTTGGCTCCGAGCCAGTCTTTTCTATTCGATCCGCTTGAAATGCCATCCACGCAAATGCACAGACTGCATTCGGTACAAAACAATGTAACTTTTATATTTCGCAGCAGTGGTTGCATTTCGTTATTAAATATGATATATCTACTTCGTATTTGTGTTTGTGAGTACATACACATACCGTCTGGCGTCTAGCTTGGTTTTGTTAAAATTGGTCTTTTATTTAACTTAATAAAGTTAAGTTTTACAAAATTAAGTTTAAAAAATAACTTTTCTGCCGCGCCGGCGCACTATTAAACTCTGGATTTAATTCTGTCGCCATAAAAAATATCTTACTATAACAGAGGACGTGTGAATTTGCAGGTGTTTTTTTTTATTTAAGGCAAAAATCAATCAACGGATGAATGAACGAACATAGATACTTAGTTCATAGCCAAGATTTATAATACCTAATACCTAGAGGAAACTTTTTATTCCGGAAAATGGCTGTTGCTAATGTAAAAATTTAATAGCTATTCAAAATTGAACTTTATTCACTAAATAAAAATATATACATATACGTTTCATTTCAAGAGCGGCGCCTTCGACATTGACTTTAATTGACTCGTCACTCGACATTCGAACTCTGGGATGCAACATTTTTTTACAGCTTGGTATAAAACGCGGTGACAGTAGGAAGTAGGAACTAAAAATATATATTATATTCTAATATACATATTTATATTAAACATGTTATTCCAATCTATTATGGATAAAAGCTCACACTTTTTTTTGCCAAGCTGTAAAGCTTGGCTGGTTGAGTATTTCTGGTTTCTACCAATAAATATCTATATTTCAGCACTGGCAACACTAGCTCACGGCTATAGTTTCTCATTCCAATTACAATCAAGCTCAGCTCGTGAAGTTTCCTAGCCTGGAGCTATCCACATCTTATCTGCTCAGTTCTCATCGTCTATATCAGAACTCAGTGAGTTCTGTTCAATTCAACTTCTAAATAAGTCTTAGTTCAGTCAATATTAGATGTCTTCATGTTGGCCTTTATGCTGGTCAAATAGATGTTTTCGGTCAACGAAATTAATTTAGAAAGTTGACATAATATTATATTACAATATGTTAGTACTACATAAACTTGTTTAATCGTCTTAATTGTTTACTTGTTTAATAGCTTGTCATAAACCTGTTTACTAAAACAGAGTTGTATTCTCTCAATAATATCTTTTACTAGCTTTTGCCCGCGGCTACTCCCGCGTAAATACAGTATTCTACGGGATCACTGTACTTTTTTGTGATAAAAAGTAATCAATATGTTAATCTTGAGCTTAAACTACTACGATACCAAATTTCAATGAAATCTGTTCAATAGTTTTTGCGTAAAAGAGTACCAAACATTCATCGATCCATACATCCATCCTCTAAAACTTTCACATTTATAATAGTAGTATGACTTTAATTGTCATCATTATTGTATTAATACGTGAAGCAAAAGCTTCCAGTCCAGTTTTTCGAGAATTGTGCCACCGGAGGAGTATGAAGTTTGGCCGGTAAATTAAAGTTTATGTGGAGGAAGGTGTGAAGAAAGCATATTTCATTAATTAATGCTTAGAAATGCACAAAATTATTAAAAAAAACACAGTACCTCAAATTATTAACACAGACTACCGCACCGTGCGTTTGTTAGGTGGAAACAATCTTGTTACACGTTGGCGTTTGTCAATCTGTCACAACATTTACATTTTTTAATTTTTTCTGTGTAAGAGGTAAAAGTTCAAACTTAAAAATTACTTGAATTATTTTGGGCGAAGTTCGACCACAGGGCGCGACCTCTTATTATATTTAATTATATCATATAGGTCTTCAGCATATAAACATTTACTATATAGCCGTCGGGTCTTACGATCTAGACAGCAATTTTAGGATTTCTTCTATCTAGATTTTTATCTTTTAAATTAGGCAGCTCCAACCTTTTGAACATTATGTGAGAACGAAGTCTAGATTTTATGAGAAATCGGAAACCTTAAGAATGTCTACTCCGTATTATAGTCGAAGACATCTGAGATCTTGTAGTTTTACAGTAACATAATATAGTATATTGTGCAAAAGTAGGTTTATATGTATACTATATATTAAGACATGATCTTGGCTAGGTCCCAAAGTGTTTAGTATAAGATACAATATGTTCAGAAGAAACTATTATTTGCTTTCAGAAACGGATACTGTAGAGAAATAGAAGCGTATTAATACACCATTAGACGATGATTTGCTATATGAAAGAAAAAAATGTTGTTGGAATACTTTGAATATTAAGGACCAAATATTCATAAAATAAAAATATTACAAGGTTTTGTAAAATAAATCCTTAAACAAATACTTGTATTTTAAGTGTTAGTGTTACGTTTACGGTTTTTAGGAATCTAAGTAACAATATCGACAAAGCTCCTGATCGACCCCAGTTTTAAACATTTTCCATTGCACTAGGACGCCTCAAAACATTTAAACACAAAGGAAGTGACTGCAACTACTGCATACGTGCTTGAACTACGCATTTACACTGGCGCTGTTAAACGATTTTCATCGTATGCCTGGAAGCTATTAGGGGAGGACAAACAAACGGACGGAGCGAATTCATAAGCGTTCTTTGTAGTTATTACGGAACCCCTATAACTGTGATGTTCCTAAAATCCTACTGATATTATAAAATATGTGAAAGTTTGTAAGGATGGATGGATGTTTGTTACTCTTTCACCCAAAAATTACTGAACGGATTTTGATGAAATTTGGTGTGGTAGTAGTGTGGCTCTGGATTAAAACATAGGCTACTTTTTATCCCGGAAAAGTACAGTATTCCCGCGGGATACCCGATTGTATATTTACGCATGCGGAGCCGCGGGCAACAGCTAGTTGTAAATATTTTCTTTTATTATTGTAACACGAACACCAGTTTTCGTGTGCAAAAGAATATCGGGTAAGATAATGTGTAGGTACGCAGTTTAATACTTTTACTCGACTCGAGGGATTCATATTATTTAATTTTTACAAACCATGATTTCTCATAATCTTTAATTCAACAAAGGTTTTCCTATAGGGATTTTAGCTACGCAATTTTTATTGAAAAAGGTTTTCTGTTAAAAGAAAAAAATGTTGTTTTTTTGAGAATTTTAGTGTAAAATGTAGCGCCATATAAAAACGGCATTTTCTTTGTACTGAAATACAATTTCGGCACAGAGTAAAAAATATATACTTACGTACAGAGGAACACCTTTCATACAAAGATCGAATTTTGTCAGGGTTGTCACAGAAGATGGGAGTAAATTTAACTATGTCTAGCGGCAGTATACGGTTATAGAGAAATTCTAATTTGTACACACCACGACCCGGGATCGAACCTGCACGATCACGCGTGTGACTCAAGGGGTCTATTCACTAGGTCATGTGATATTGTGTTGTAACCAACAACACAATATCACAATAGCGATGTTGCCTAGTGTGAAAAATCACATTTTTATAAATTAAAATTGTTAACTAAAGATACATAAATCTAAAAGAAATAGGTAATAGATTGACGCGCTTAAAATTATAGGCAATTAAAAAATATTGCCCATCTCTTTCCCGCAAAACGATTTTTGGCGTCACAAGTTGCTACCGCCATACATTTTGTAATGACCGAATATGTATGGCGGGTGCAACTCGTGACGTCACGGGCCGATATTTATGATTGTAAATTTAAATGGTTTGTATCTTAATAGGCGAAAAAACATGTTTAAGCAACATGCATATTTTCAATCTCACATGACTTTAAAACTCATACACGAAATTTGAAAATTTTGTCGTCCCTTTGATGGCGCACAATCATGACGGAGTTTTGACACTATTGCCGTGTACGCGATAGGAGAATTGTGCACACGTCGCGTCGTTTGCTTGTAGTAGTGCAATCTAATCGACTGTTCACTATGTAGATGTTTATGTGGTCATATCTTTTTAATCTGTGATTTCGGTCCCTATTAGGCTCTGCAAACTTATTTTCAAATACCCCCAGGCTGAGTAGCAAACTTTACAGATACCTTTTGTTTGAATTTCGTATCCAACTGAAATTCTAACATTAATTAATGAAATATTATCATGTGTATAGAACAATGCACAATACATGTTGAAATCTTCAATGTTCTCTTTCAAAATTAGCAAGCAAATGCTACATTTGTCATTGTTTTCAAAAGTCAGGTCAGGTATGTCATGAAATGGATATGAAATTTCGGCTCTAGATAAGGATACAAATTTAAGAATCTGCTAATTTCGGATAATCGACAGTCGATTTTTAAAAAATTTCAATAAGTAGTAAAATACAAAGGAGATCGGCAAGTCGCCATACATTTTCTGCCTGGTAATTAAAATACGTGGCCACAGAAAGTACTTATATATTGTAAGTTGTACTTTATGAACAAAGGAACAAAAAAAAAGCAATAATATAATATATTTCACACCACAAGTAACATTTTTTTTTTTATAATTCTAGTACCAAACTGGTGAACTATAGAAAAAGAAAATAATTTTATACTCCAATAAGATTAAATCTATCTATTGGGCCACTAGATGGAGCTTTTACGCCTCAAATTGACAATTTACATCATGACAACCATAGACTATATAGATAATATGACGACAATGATTACCACAGATAAGTACGTATTTTTACACACGGATTCTCTGATATTCGGAGATTCATATCTTTTTATTCCCAAGTCATACAAATAAAATAATATTTTTTTAAGTACTATAAAAGAACATAATATGTTCGAAACTTGGCCGCTCTTGATAGAAAATCGGGCAGGATTCGCCAGTGTTCTTTAGACTCCACCTTAGTCTACTCTATACCTATGCCAAATTTCATCAAAATCGGTCCAGTAGTTTGGGAGCCTATTCAATGCAAAAAAAATTTTCCCCTTTGAATTTTAGTACAGATCGAAATTATCGGAATCTTTTTGTCGGATTCCGTTACGGTTACGGATAGTTTTTAATTTTGGATATCCGATAGTTAACGGTTACGGGGCACTCCTATCAAAATCCAGCTTAACATTTAGCTACCATTACCATATCCAACTCTTCTTCCCAGGTACTTCTAGTCCACGAGGCGTCCAAGGGCAGCTTCTCTCGCGTGTTCGACCTGGAGGCGGGGGACGACGAGGAGCCCGGCACCCCCCGCACGTCCCCCTACGAGAGCCGGTTCCCCATCAACATCGGCATCACGGGATATGTGGCCACTACTGGAGAGGTGAGGAAATTCTTTGATGTCATACATAAACCTATCCAAGATCATGTCAGGACAAGTCTAAGGTGGGTTCCGGAATTATCAACTCGCAATAAGTTTTCTTTAAATTACTTCAAAAGCAACGATTTCGGACATAGCATAGATTGTAAAACGGAGATGCCGTTTTGGCAAAGAATTATGGGACCTATTTTTATGGGACCTAAGGAGAGATTCATGTTATTACGCGACTACGGCGAAGCCAAAAGGAATGATTATAAGGGCAGTCTATGTATGTATGTTTTTTGTTCCACCGTACCGCCTAAACTACTGACCTGATCTTAATGAAAATGACCTGACTCAACAGTTTCGTAATAATAGCCCAGGCAACATAGGCTATAAAATTTACGTAGTCTAGTTACAGTACTAGTTATACTTATAGATTTTTATAAGATAGTAGTTATTTTTGTGCCTACACCTTTACAAATTAGGTCGTATATGTTCGCAGACGGTGAACATCGCTGACGCGTACTTAGACGCCCGGTTCGACCCCTCGGTGGACGACGACGCGGGGTTCAAACACAACACCATCCTCTGTATGGCCATCAAAAACTCGGAGGGAAGAATCATTGGTGTTATACAGGTTCGTTTCTACTTTATCATTGTTGTCCAGTATGTATCTAACTTTTTTTTACAAGTTTTTTAAAAAGTGTTTTAAGTCATACGAGCTCTGTGCCTCAGCAGTTTATGCGTCGGCGCTGAACCCGGAGCTCGCGGTGTGAATCCCGCCGAAGGAACAAAAAGGTTTCTGTGTTCCTAGGTCATGGATGTGTATTATATATGTATATATAAATATATTGTATTAGGTCATTACATATGAAATTGGCGTTTTGTAAAGGAGGAACATAAAGTCGTTTTTTTTAAACATAATATATTTATTTAATCAAAGTATATACCATTGCTATCTATGCACTTTTGCCATCTCATAGGTAGTTCATTGATTCCTTTACTAAAAAAAAACATTCGGACAAGAATCAATAAAATCTTTGAAGGCGCTTTGGACTGCCCCATCGGAGTTGAATTTTTTCCCTTCAAGAAGTTATCCAAATTTCGAAAAAAAATGGTAATATGTTGGAGGAAGGTCCGGGGAGTACGGTGGATGTCTTAGACATTTCAATTGAAGCTCCTCTAATTTGGTAGCCGTCTGTTGAGTGTGTGGTCTAGCGTTGTCCTGAAGCTGCAGTGGCCTAGAGCGAATGACCAACCTCGGTTGTTTAGCAGCTAGCTTTTCTATCATGATTTGCAGTTACTGGCAATAAACATCTGCCCTAATCGTCTGGCCAGATTTAAGAGAGCTGTAGTGAACTACACCGGCACTAGTCCACCAAACGCTCACAAGTAACTTTTTTTGAGTAAATTTTCGCTTGGGGCAGGCTTTGGCTGGTTCGCCAGGGTTCAGCCATTGCGATGAGCGTTTCCGATTATCGTACAGAATCCATATTTCATCACAGGTAATCATTCGATTTAAAATCCCTTCATTATTGTGCCGGTTGAGTAATGTAACGCAGCAGTCGACGCGCGTTTGTCGGTTTGCTGCACTCAATTCAGGAGGATTCCTTCCCAATTTGCTTCAAGTAGATAAACAGTTTTAGCACTAACACCGCAGCCTGCAGCTAACTCGGACGTGGTTTGCGATGGATCGGCTTCCACAATAGCCTTCAATTCTTCATTATCAACTCCGGCCGTCCACGGGGCTTGTTCTGCAGGTCGAAATTTCCAGAACGAAAACGTTGGAACCAAAAACACACCGTGTTTTCTTTTGCGACACCGCCGCCATACACATCATTAATCCTTAGAGCCGTTTCTGCAGCACTGGTGCCACGGTGGAACTCGTACTCGAAAATAATACGATATTTCAAGTTTTACATTTTGTAAACAGAGTGACGCAAAGAAAAAACCAAAAGAGGAAAAAAAATTAATTACGGTTTTTGAAACACAAATGCATGAGTAAATAGCGGTATAAATGTGAAATTGGAATTCCTTTCCTTGGAACAAATTCAGTACGACAAAACGCCAATTTCATTTTATGTAAGGACCTAATATTAAAAATATTATATATGAATATTGAATAGCATTAAATATATTCCCGTTGTCTGGTACCCGTAGCATAAGTTCTTCGAGAACTTACCACGGGGCCTGATTGTCGTGGTTTGGAAGCGTACATCTTACTAGCTGACCCGACGAACTTCGTACCGCCATGACTGACCGTCATTCTGTCAGAGTTTTGTCAATATATTGAAGACGTCTCACAGTCTTCTGTCTCATTCGCACACTCACGTTTTCGAGTTTTTTTAATATTTGCTTTAATTTTTTAATATATTTTTTTCATACAAACCTTCTGACAAAAAGATCCAATTTGGTGCAGTCGTTTGGAAGTTATTCGCGTACAAACATTCGTTAATTCTTTTTATTATATTATTATTATTTAAATATAGATACTGTTCCGCCCGTGTAAATACAGTATCCCAAAGGAACACTGTACTTTTTCGGGATAAAAAGTAGCCTATGTTTTAAACCAGAGCCTAAACTACTACCATACCCAATTTCATCAAAATCCGTTCAGTAGTTTTTGGGTGAAAGAGTAACAAACATCCATCCATCCATCTATCCTCACAAACTTTCACATTAATAATATTAGTAGGATTACAAAACATTAGACATTAACATAGATCTGGACCATACAGAGTATCTTTGGTCCATTTATACGAACCCTCATTGTCTTTTCTGCTGACACGGGTCTGCTGTCGCTGCCCCTGGGTCGTTATGAGCCCCCGAGGGTCGGGTCGATATAGACCAATTTGTTATCGTATATCTTTCGCTAGGGGTTATTCATACTGAGATTAAATAGAGCATAAAGCGTTGCTTTGACACCGACATGACACAGAGATAAGCCGATATCTTTCCAATATTTTACTGTATCAAAGAATTTATTATATTACTAACGTAAAGAATCGTCATTCCATCTATTTACACGAATGCCAGCTCGCGGCTGTGTGCGCGTGGCTGGGCGAATGCGGAGGCGGGCGGGGCGTGAGTTTTTTCCAGCCAGGACTTTCGTTCACGGGGCTGGCCGCTGGTCGTTTCGTGCTTTGACATAATTCACTATATAATTTCTTAATATTTATGATAGATTTGTCTGACGCGACGTTTAAAATTATTTCGGTGTCAACCTTAGGCCTACGTCAACATGGCTGACATTCGCCGGTGCTCGAGCTGTCATTTGTAGAGAGTGTCGCCCCTGTGACTGTACTCCGTTCAGGGGGCTTAGCAGGAACATTTGATAGCGGCGTAAACGTAACGTTATCGAATAAAATTTGTATGGGCGCTGTTATGATTTTGACAGAATTTTCATACAATTCGCGTTACGCCGCTGTCAAATGTTCCTGCTGGGCCCACTAATCCAATTTAATCTATACGTAAAAAGGTAAACAAAATATGCCTATAATGCTACAAATAAGACGACATCTGTGGCGCAGTGGTTCGCGCGTCGCCGCTCGGGGGTTCGAATCCCGCCGAAGGGACAAAAAGTTTTTCTGTGTTCCTGGGTTTTGGATGTGTATTAAAAATATGTGTATCGTATAAAAGTATTAAATATATTTCCGTTGTCTGGTACATGGAATACAAGTTCTTCGGATACTTATTACTGGTCCAGATTGACGTGGTGTGGAAGCGTCCATAGATATTATTATTATTATAAATTTAAATGTTATAATATGTTAATTTGGTCGAAATATTTTTTTATGTTTAGTTAAATTAGATCTGAATTCTGAACGAGTTTTATAATATTTCGTTTGCCTTTATAAAAAAAGAGGAATCTGGGAGTAGGTATTAATGATTATGAGTGTACTGTATTGTAATGCAAAATTTTATAATTTTGGTGGTAGTAAATTTCAATCGATTGATATAGTAGCAAGTAGAGTCCATTCGGTTTCTAATAGCGTTGAGTAATTTTACAGTTGTTATTTCGCAAATGGTTCAAAAATATATATGATCTTACTGCTTATGTAAAGGAAGTTTAGGCAAAATATATTAAATATAATATATAAAATATCATGTTATTTTATTTATAAACTAAGAATACAAACATTAAACTTAATATATTCAGTGTGACTTAAACCATTGCTGGTTTTTCCGCACACTGCTATTCGTCGTCCATAGTTCATTAAACTACCTAGTTATATTTAGTTAGACAATGCTTATATCCTAATTATGTTATTACTAAGATTAACAATATGTTTTTAAGGTTACACACATTCTAATAATTACGAAATCTAAAATAGTCATAACCCGTAGGTAGAACTACAATGCCGCCAAAACACCGCGCGGCCGCGACCTCATCACACAATGGAAACACACGGGCAGAAATTGCTTCAGCAGAATATTATTTATTATGTAGGTTATTTTTTTTTTAAATTTAAGTGAGGGTTTTGTTTACTTTGTTTGTAATAAATTTTTACATTATACAAGTAATAATGTCTGAGAGGTAGTAGTTTTTCAATTTATATTTAACATCAGTTTTTTTTTAAGGTTATCTGGAAGATCATTTATTAATGTAGATATACTTGATATTGCAACATTTGTTTGCCGTAAAGATTACAATATCGTGGAACCAAATATTTGATTTTTTACGCACTACGAGTTTGTTTATATTTAGGTAGATAGATCTCTTTAACAAAAGTTTTCTTTTAGTAAAATATGTTTAACCGGTCATGTATGGGTAATATATTAGTTTTGATAAAAAGTTCTTTACATTTATTAGTCTTAAGCTTTCCAGGCGCTATTGTTTTTAGGATACGTTTTAGATACGATTAGTTGGTATATATTTTTTTGAAATTTATATGTAACTTAACACCAGACATTTTACACCGCTGATCACAGACCGCAAAGTATCCAACATTTAAGGCAATAATATAAATAAATGTAGGTATGCTAATTTGGTAGTAAATGTTGTGGGATTTTGCGGTAATTCGAGCCGTAATTCACGTTAGTCCGTGAATCCAGAAGATTTCGTAACGTGTACGCATTGCGGTCAGCTTACGAATTTAGAGGACTGGTGTAATACTAGCCACACACGCATTTGAACATGAGGATCGAACTGGCTTCGGAAATCTAATATTAATAAATGCGTGTAAAAGTATATTTATTTATTTTATAACATAAATGGTTCAATTTGTATTCAAATACAAAATTTTGTTTATCTATTTATTCCTTTCTAACTTTAATAGTTTGGAACTACTATAAGAAAGGTTTAATATTAACAAGCTATTGCCCGAGTTTAATACAGCCGCGTTAATACAGTATCCCACGGGAACACTGTACTTTCCTGGGATAAAAAGTAGCCTATTTCATAATCCAAGGCCTTAATTACTTCTATACCAAATGTAATCAAAATACCTTCAGTAGTTTTAGCGTGAAAGAGTCACAAACAGCCATCCATCCATTCATCTAACATCACAAGCTTTCACTTTTATAATAGTAGTAGGATTTGTAACGCGCTAAAACTGCAACCATCCCAATTATTCTAATTAGGAATTTCTTTGCTTGCAACGTTTATAATTTTTACATATATATATATATATATATATATATATATATATATATATATATATATATATATATATATAGTTTGTTAGGATGGATGGATGGATGTTTGTGACTCTTTCACGCATCAACTCCCGAAAAGTACAGTGTTTCGTGGGAAACCGCGGGCAATAGCTAGTATGTATGTATTATATTTGAATCTAAAAGTGATAAAATATAGATTATCCCAATGTTTGCTTTGTCCAAAAGAATATTTTTAGATTCCGAACGAGTTCTACTATTCATTCCTAGGGGAATCCTTTTGGACATAAATGTAAATGGGAAGTATTTGGTAATGCTGATATATTTATAAAGATGTTATCTAACAATGCCAATATGGAACTTCGACTCTCTAGAGATCCATTTTCCTGGATGAAATGTTATACGCTGCGCTAGTTCTTGTTGCTAGAGAGTTGGGGATGTTAGGTACTAGCTTTTACCCGCGACCTGCGTAAATACAGTATCCCATACGAACACTGTACATTTTCGGGATAAAAAGTAACCAACGTGTTAATTCCAGGGGCGTGCGCTCCTTGTAGGCAGAAATGCGGTGCTTTACTTGTCATTCACAGATATTTTAATAAAACGTTCGTACGTTTTAGATGACTTTAATTAATAGTAAATTAATTAATTAAAAAAATATAATAACTTAAAAACGCCTAATATTTTATAAATAGCAACTCATCTCATGCAGTTCTGCAGGACAAATCATCGCATGTATGTGTAATTTTCATACTTCGCAAACGCACACACCCATGAATATCGACATATAGCGGCTTCTTTCTTTTTTTTTTCTTCTTCTTAATAGATTTTCTTGATCTTCTTAATTCTTAAAAGATTTTTCATTTTAACTTTTATTTATTACTACCATATTACTACCATACTAAAATTCATCAAAATCCGTTAAGTAGTTTTTAACAAACACCCATCCATCCTGCATCCATACAACCCAACCATCCATCCTCACAAACTTTCACATAATATAATAGTAGGAGGGTGTGTTGTAATATTAAACTCTCTATACAGTTTAACTATTTCAATACATCACGACGTTTTCCAAATAGATACGTAAGAAACGGGGTAGTTAGAGATTCCTTCAGGACCAAAACCCCTAATATTGTTGAATAAGGTTTCACATTGTTAATAGCCATGAAACATTCTTGTTATCTCAGTTCTTCCGAAAAAATACTTCTTACATTTGGAGAAGGTGGCGGTGGCGCGAAGGTGGAGGACACCAGTGACGCGCGCATAACTCCATTCCTATCGGCTTCACTCACCACTTACCTTTTGAAGACCCTCATCCAAATCCCTACCAATTATATAGGGTCTCCAAAAATCAATTACGGATACTTCAGGCACATGATCCACTGCTTATGTAAAAGACATTTAGACAGAAAAATAATAGGCATGATGACTAAAATTTTTATTTCATAAATAAATAAATAAATAAATAAATAAATAAAGAAATAAATAAATATCTATGGACGCTTCACACCACGTCAATCTGGCCCCGTGCTAAGTATCCGAAGAACTTGTGTTACAGGTACCAGAAAACGGGAAGTATATTTAATACTTTTATACTATACATATATTTAAGATTTTAATTATATTATACACATATTTAATACACATCCATGACCCAGGAACACAGAAAAACTTTTTGTTCCTTCTTCGGGATTCGAACCCGCGATCCCCGGCTTGAGCACCAACGCGCTGAGCCACTGAGCCACTGAGGTCGTCAAATGAATAGTAGTCTTAAATATGAGTAACTTCCCAGAAGAAACAGTATATCAAAAGTCAATATTTTTAATGGTACAGCGAGAAATATTTCGTGTCTTCTAAGTCTCGTGAAAACGTTCCATACTAAAGTCGTACCTAGCTGTGACGTCACGCCTAGGCTAAGGTGTATGAAGTATACGGCCGCAGGAACATATTTGTAAATATCTCCGATATTTGTGCGTATAAGTTCATACTTACCATAATGAATGTTTTTGAATAATTATGATGTAAGTCAGTAATTCCCAAAGTGGTCCAGGTGGACCCCTGGGGTCGACGTTGGACGTGACAAAAAATGGGGGTCTACAATCGTAAGCAGGGGTGCATGAAAATTAATTTGGTTTCGATAGTGAATAACTAAAATGTTGGCTTGTTATTTTAAATAATATGATACCTAAATTAAACCTTCTCAATAAGACAATTTATAAATAAATTGAGAAAAAACATGGATAGTTCCCAACTGGGAGTCGAACCCAGACCATGTCGGTATCGCGCCGAGTGCTCTACCAGTTGAGCTGTCCGGCCGTATGCCACTTTCCTTTTTCAATTTCATTTATAACGTATTGAGCCACACCGTCCATCATACGGTAATACAACAACACAAACAAGACGATGATGATGACGGGGAGATTTGCGGTTATTCCTTACAAAACTCAAGCCAAATATTGATAATTTGCTGTCAATCCATCAAGTACATCCATCTCATTAAAATTATATTTTTTTTTGTAATTAACATTGTAGAAGTTACATTACGTTATAAATTAGTGTTTAGTTTTGATTATATTACGACTGTTAAAACAATAATAATAATTATTAATGTAATAATTTATATATTTGAATATATAATATATATTCCTACAACACAAGGAAATAAATATGCTATATTTCTTTTTACCACTCCGAATGGGACGTTTTCTAAATAAAATTTGTAAGAATTGATTGGTCGTTGTGCTGAGTCACTGTAGGTTTCAAAAAAGTAGTTAGATTTGATTGGAAGGAGTCACTTTTTCGATTGGCCAACTTTGCTTTTTTGACATCCACTCACAACACAATGAATTAAAATTTAATTGAAAATTTGTTTAGTCTACCTACTTTATTATCAAATAATTAAGCAATAATTAAGCAATCAATTCTAACCTTTTTTTTTTTCGAAAACTGTTAATTCGTCGTTGAAACTCAGCCACAACGCAAGTTTCCATAGATAGATAGATCTAATCTTCACATTTTTTTCGAGATTTAGAAATTGGTAGTAATGTAGAATGTAGATGCAGGGGGTCCACCGGAGCCAGCAAAATTTTGAAAGTGGCCTATGAAACAAAAGAGTCTGGGAACCACTGATGTAAGTAAACTAATGATGTAGGTTTTGTTTACTAATTTAGCAAAAAAAATATTTGAAAAACTTTTTTGTACTTTTTAGATGAATCTAATTACTAAACTACCATAAAATATTATATTTTTTTACATTTGCCAAGTACTCGTAGTAATGCCTCAATATTTCTGAGTATATTAATGAAACTATATATTTTACATGTACCTAGTCATCATTCCTAATATTGTCATGTATGGGTGATCCATATAATGATTTTAATGATCTACTAGATTTTGTTTTAAATCATAATAATATGATTTAAAAAAAAATCTAGTAGATATGACAATTATTTTTCTGCTTAAACGTCTTTACATAAGCAGTAGATGATAATATGTCCGAAGTATCCGTAATTGATTTTACCAAACCTTATATTATACAAGTCTAGGGCTTCCCCATAAGGAGAACCAGCCTTCGCCACTGGTAGGCACTAATAGTACCAGACGTTTTAACGCAATTAATTAATGCAATTCTGCTGCCAATAAGTTGATTTGCCTCATTAAAAATTCTACTATTTATGTTTAAATAAATGTAGTACTGAGTAGTAATCGAAATTCAACCTTAATTTATTTCTAAATAAATCTGTAGTCAAAGATGAAGGTAGTAGATGCCTCTAGGCAGGGGGGTGCGCTCCATATAGGCAGAAATGCAGTGCTTTACTTGTCATTCACAGATATTTTAATAAAACGTTCGTACGTTTTAGATGACTTTAATAATTAATTAATAGTAAATAAATTAATTTAAAAAATATAATAACTTAAAAACGCCTAATATTTTATAAATAGCAACTCATGCGGTTGCTTTGTGCAGGACAAATCATCGCATGTATGTGTAATTTTCATACTTCGCAAACGCACACACCCATGAATATCGACATGATTATATTAGCGAAACTCCAGCGGCAGGCGATGGCTGTCGGCTTCGGTTCGGCTATCCGATCGCTTCCGCAAACCGCCGAACTAGCTTGTCGGAAATTATTCGTTGCCTATAATCCGAGTAAAAAGAATAGTCGGAAATCTAATAAATCACGTATGCACATTAAGCATTTTTGTTTAGTAATGTTTTATTTGTTTAAATAGAAGAAACGTTTTGTGTTTCGCGGGGGCCATATTGCATATTTCATGTGATAAGCATTGTTTACAATTTAATCGCTCCAGTTTATTTATAGTTTTCTTAAAAGATTTTTCATTTTAACATTTGAAAGTGTGTACATTTAACAGTTTATTAATGAGTTTCTATAATAATTGTAGTGATTTGCTTTTACTAGTGAGTTAGTCGATTTTTTTTTAAATGTTATTTGACTGTGAGGTTTTGAAAATGTGTGTTTATTAAAAATTAAAAATAAGTTCTCACAATTGTCATTCAGTGAAAATATTCAAATTCTGTCTAAAGGTAGGTGTGTACCCGAGTTACAACAATTAAACCAGCAAAAAAATAATGTAACTCGAAAATTTCATGTTAAAAGTTATGAAACGTATAACTGGCTGTGTGGTTGTGTACACACAATTAAATTATATTGTTTTCCTTGCATATTATTTTGTAATTTACATCGGGATATAGTAATCTCAAGTAACCGGAACCTTGAATATGTGAAAATTGAAGCTGACTGGTGAGTAGTTATAATATTTTAAAATATGCTTATTATTTTACTAATTAGAATTTCTTCCGCCGCGACGATCGATCGCTGTTTTGTCTGCGTTGCCGTAGAAGATGTACATGAATAGTAGTACATCTAAGACTTGCTCTGTTGGCATGGTTTCGACTTAGAGATCCGTCGCTTGGCTGTAGCTATACTAAAAATCTATAAACGAAAAAGTTTTTGTGACCGAGTACTTCGCCGCATACCTAGTGTCATAATCCTGTGCACGCCACTGCCTCTAGGCTCTTAGGCCCTAGGGAGTCTAGGGTCTAAACTGTATGTGATATTTGATTAATTATATTAGAAGTTTGAAGGGTGACAAGGAATATTTTACCTTGTTTAAATTAATGTATTTACATGTTGTACAATGGTTTTGTTTTGTTTCAAAAATATTAATGGGATGTTATTCTTAAAAGCTGACCTAACCTAATTTAAAAAATGTTTACAAAGCCCATGCAAAGTAGATCTCTTAGAAATAGTATAATTTATCAAACAATATTTCATTGGCTTAATTGCTATAATTTAAACGAGAAGACAATACCTACTTAATTTCAAAACTGGCAACACTCGAGTTATTTCGCGAGATTTCCGTTTTATATTACTAGAAATCAGCCCAGACGTGTCCTGCGCCTGAACTTGGGTGAAGGTCATGTTGATTTATGTGCTTCAATTAAAGGTGTTGGCTGTACCGTTTCTGGGTAGCAACTAGCAACAGAGTTCACCTAAATAGGGACAAGTAAGTTGCTGGATAACGACAAAATTGTACGTGCATCAAAAGGTGCTATTGGACAAAATAAGAAAAGCCAATGATGATGTGGAAGATTGATGTGAACTGACTTGTTCTCAATTTCGAGTTTATAAATAATATAGAGTAATATAGATATATATTTCAAAATTTGAGTTTAAATTACTTACAAAAAAGTGATTAAAACAGAGTTTATTTACCGTTTTTAAATGTATTTCAAACAAAATGCTAATTTTATCAAACCTTAAAAAGTATGTGTGCAGAATTTGAAATTCTAACACCAGAAAATTCTATCTTTTATAAGATAGAAATTACGAATGTTTTTTTTATTTAATTTAGCTTCGGTAAATGGATACTTAGTTTAAACTCCGAGTCACGTTTTCGAATCGCTTTATACTAATTATATTAAGCTTCAGTCGGGTTCAGAATTTTGTTCCTAGATACTTAGAATGCATGCAAATATTATTATTTACTTCGTTTAACTTTATGGTAATTGGAGAACTAAATTCCTGGTATCGCTTTTCTTTTTGATACTGCTTAGAATTCATGGTTAACCTAAAGGAAGCCTTATCTATGCGACCGCGACGCGAGACCGCGACCGGCGACCGCGACCAGCAAACCAGCGAATCAGGTTCTCGAGCCACGCGCGACTGGAGGCGCGACGCGGATCGCGGGGATAGTTTAATTTCTAGTGCTTCATATGAATTCATACTAATCAGTGGCTCCGCGACCTTATTTCGGTTTCGGGTCGCAGTCTTGCGTCGCGTGTCGCGTGTCGCGTGCATCGGAACCTTTAGGCTGCCATCAGATGGACTGCATTGCAGCAACCTCGCGCAGTCGAAATGTTAACTTCATGCTATCAACTTCACGCGGTCAGCTGCGTCGTGTGAAGTAAAAAAAAAACTGCATACAGTCGGCTTCAGCTTTGCGTCTAATTGTCCATCGCTAACCGCTTACAGTTACTGTACAGCCAAGGAGCATAAGGGCGCGTTTATATGACCACAAGAATCACAATACGGCCACCGCAAATTGAGATTTATTGACTAGGCCACAACGTACAGATTTTTTACAATTACCCAACCGCGCGTCCTACGGTTGCCATTATTGCACTTTGTGGTCTAGACAATAAAGCTCAATTCGCAACGGCCGTCGTGCTGACGCACGTCGCGCGTCGGTGGCGTCGACCGGTTCAAATAAATATGGATTTAAATACAGACTTACTTATTTATTTAATAAAAAGTAGAGGATTATTCTACAGCCTCGTTGCACTTTGCAGTTTTTTCAATTCGAATACACCGCTGCCGGTTTCGGTGCTGTAATAATAATACCTAATAAGAGAAGTAACGTCTGTTCGCTTCCATTTCGACGTCAAATCTTTTACTGAGCAAGTGATTACTGAATACTGAGATGTGTGGCGTCATCCACGCAAAATCAGATCCGAATGCAGATAACTGCATGCAGTTCAAATATTATCGACTGCGCGTGGTTGCTGTTATGCAGCCCGTCTGATGGCAGCCTTAGAATTACCATTGGAAAATTGAACATGATGATTTAGAATAAATTGAATAAATAATTACTAAAACTTACTTACATTAATAAATCAGCGGGTTTGTACTTTTGATATTTGAGGCGGCCGTAGAATTTAGTTCTGAAATATTTTTGGGAAAAAAAGAGAGACCTTAAAGTGAAACGAGCATCTTGGCTACAAATTACGATTGTACGCGAGAAATTTAAACGAGAAAGTTTATATAAACCCATTTATTTACCTTTGTATTTTACTGAAACCCCATTTATTACGCGAAATAAATGACTCAAATGTAATTTGAAGTAATAGCAGTTTGAATTGTTTCACAAATATTATTATTTCAACTTTGTAATTGTTATGTTGACTATGTTTTCACCGCCACTACGTCTGACTTTTAACTGTTTGACTAATTTTTATTAAGTAGAAAATATGCTCGTATTTTTTTATTTTGTTTGATAAACCGTGTACCTAGTACAATCAGTTTTTGAATATGAAAGATATGAACGTTTTAAGTAGTCCAATTAGACAGAGAGATGTGTAACGTGACGTCACATTACACGACTTGCATACAAAGTTCATACAAAGATATGATTTGCTATACAGAAATAAATTAAAACTTTTACCGCCCATATCTTGATAATTTTTCAACAGATATTAGCTATTTTCTTCGCCATTTATAACGCAAGGTGTGATTGACACACTCGAGAAATATTATTTCCAGTGCATAGACGTATAAGTATATAATTATATACTAGGGACATGAGTCATGGCATGTCGAAGCTAAAAACGTCATTTTTTTCGAGTTGTACGTTCGACAATGTCAATGTCAAATGTTGCTCTGTAAAAGGGAGCTAAATTATGACAAAATAGTTACTTAGTAAAAAAGATACACGAGATAAAATAATAAAGGTAAAAGTAGCATAAACAATATAATTATTGTAATTAAAGTATATATGGTGTTTTTCAAAATTAAAGCCTGTTATCACAGGTTTCCGTAACCGTTTACAAGCCTTAGTTCTAGCGCTTAGGTCGTAGTTCGAGCGATGTTCAAAATATGGTAGCACCATTTCATTTCCTATATGCAATTGGCTGTCCTTGTGTATAAGTATATGGTCTGCGTTGTCGCGCTTCGACATTACCTCGACACTAGCGATTTTCCTAGGGAGCTGAACAAAAGCATCCTATGCGGTAATCTTAGAAGACAAACATTCACGGGGCAAGGCAGTAAGTATTCTTTTGTGGAAAACAGCTATTAAGTTAAGGCGGGCAATAGTTATATACATTCAAACATACTTTCATTTATTAGTTGAGTGCGCATTGCGACAAGTAGAAATTCTCAACAATGCCATTTTAAGTTATTGTAGAATATTCACCGAATTGCCTTTGTTCATACTGCAGTTGGATTTCCAGATTCATCCCATATTGACTCGACTTTTAATAAAGGATGGTTTAATAAATTGATACTAACCCAACCCCCTTACTAATAAAAGTTTTTACACAACGGATAACTTAAACAACGTTGCTGCCTTTGTCTGACACGTTGGAAATGTCACTTTATAGAAAAAGATAGCAACGCTGGTTAAGTTATCCGTTGTGTAAATATTTTTATTAGTAAGGGGGTATATATTTTGGATAAACATACCACATTGAATACCTACGCCAATATTCTTTTTACCCGACTGCGGCGAAGCCAAAAGCAAGGGTAATGATTTTGGCAGTCTATGTAGGAATGTTACATATTGCAAGTTTGTTCCACTGTACCGCCAAATTACTGATCAGTAATTTAATATTGTGTCAATAGATTCGTAATAATGGCCCGGGCAACATAGGCTACATAATTTGCGTAGTCGGGTTACAGTTTTTGACTTTATTATTTCTTAGTCGATTTTTTTACATTGACTTTTCCGGGCCCTAAGACTCCTTTAAATTTTTGACGTGATAACGTCTTATAATTTGATGGAGCCGGCTGCACGCACGAAAAAACATGACTCATACCGTTACCACCGTATTATGACGCATTTGCCGTTACCTCAGCTGGCCGCGTCTTAGGTATGTGAGCGGTGGGACAGAGACGCGGGGGCGCTTGATGTTATTACTCAGTTCGGCGCCGGACTTCGCGGCGGTAACACGCCTGCCTAAGGCGCGGCCAATTAGTTCCGCGCTCACTATAAACATGACGTTGTCACGTTCAACTATCGTCAGTAAACCGACTTTACAGACAACCGATTTTTTTTTGTAATTCCTTATACTTAGTTTCAAATTTATCTTATTAGTATCACGGCCACTTAAAATATTTTAAGAGCATGTATGTAGTAGGTACGATGACATCATTTAATGAGGTATTAAAAAAAACCGAAGTAATGAATAGAAATAATTAATTGAATTTAAGAAACCTTTAAAATTGTTTAATGTTCATTTATTTATCGTTATATTATCAAGAAATTATTCAATTTCTAATCATTATTCATTATTTAGTCATCATCCCTATTGGGGATAGGGATGATGACTACATCTTAACTATTTAGTTCATTAATATACTCAGATATATTGAGGCATTAACACTTGGTAAATGTAAAAAATATAATATTTTATGTGTAGTTTATGAATTAGAGATATCTAAAAAGTAGATTTTTTTTGCTAAATAAGTAAACAAAACCTACATCATTAGTTTACTTACATCATATACAATAACATTACTTACGTTAAGTATGAACTTAAACGCACAAATATCGGAGATATTTACAAATATGTTCCTGCGGCCGTATACTTCATACACCTTAACCTAGGCGTGACGTCACAGCTAGGTACGACTTTAGTATGGAGCGTTTTCACGAGACTTGGGAAATTTTGTAAACAAATCGCTGTACCTTTGAAAATATTGACTTTTGATATACTGTTTCTTCTGAGAAGTTACACATATTTAAGAGTACTATTCATTTGTACAATAAAAAAAAATTCATCTGGCCTATTTTCGTAATTAACTTACACATTCATTTTACTTTTATATATATATATACGGCTTTGGCGTTGGTTTGACGTTTATAAGAATACCATTTTGCAGTTTTAACTATCGGCATTCGGACTGGATCGTAACGTGTATTATTGCAGGATTTAAATAGCTGAATCGACCTTCTGATGTCGACGCAAATATTTCCTCATACATTATAATATTACGTCAAACATTTTTAGATTTGTTAATTAATATTTTTGTATTTTGTTGTACTTAACGAATACATTACCTTTAAATTTTATTATATAACCTTTAAATTTTCAAAACGACAACTTTTTATTTATATTCAGGGAAAGTAAATGATTAGCGGTTGATATTGTATATCCTTATAATTTTTTTCGTATTATAATGATGTGATGTAATCAGTTTCTTACCGTCGCATCGCGAAATATTAGGCAACATGAGAAACTACAGTACATAATATATCAATCTGCTAAACGTTCAATTTCCTCGACTGTGTACACTTTTTTTACTCAAGTCTATGAGATTTAATAAAACCTGTTCGTTTATTTACAGCTCGTAAACAAATTCGACGGTCTACTGTTTACCAAGAACGACGAGAACTTCGTCGAGGCGTTCGCCATTTTCTGCGGGATGGGCATACACAACACACACATGTACGAGAAGGCGATCACCGCCATGGCCAAACAGAGTGTCACTCTAGATGTGAGTATTGAAAAAATGTAATTAGATGTTTAATGGAAAATATGTAACAAAATGGCGCCGATTTTCATATCCTCAAATATTAAAACCCCAGTCGAAAACGGAGGGTCGTTGTATGTTTGACGTGACTGCCTGTGTGTGTGGCAACGTAGCTCCCAAACTTAACAGCCGCGTGACGTCACAATTTAAGAACGCCCACTTACCATGTATAGGTAGACACCCTTAAAATATAATATTATTATTATTGTATAATGCCAAAAATAAAATCTATATGCTATCTATTACTGTACCAATTTTTTTTAATTTTTATTCATTATATTAAGATAAAACGAATGGCTTGCTGCGGTATCAAACCGGCGTAGAGTTTAATGTATGACGTCACCGCCTACTGAACTCGGAAGGCCACTTTAAAATTAATGGACTGAGATCCCAGGCCCGCCAGTCTAGCCTTATATTCTTACTGATAAAATGTATATTACATCGAAGTATTAGTGTGTACAATGAACGTGTACAAGTAAAGTGAATAGAATTTTCCGCAACTTTAGCGCCTCGTACCTAAAAATTGGCCCACGGCTCAAACTATCGGGTATGCATACGTTCATTTTACACACTAATACTACAAAATGACATACATTTTATTAGTAAGAGTATAAGAGCAGTCTGGCGGGTCTGGGATCTCAGTCCATAAATATCTTGAAAACTAATTGACATATCGAAATACTTCTTTTCTTAGTATTTCGTTCTATTTCTTTATTTTCTTAGTCTTATTCTTACATATAAGCTTTAAGCTATAAGCTTACATTTAAAATTAGTGAACATTGTTTTTGCTAATTTGAATTGCAAACACCCTATATCTTGTACAAACTCAGTGTTAGTACAGCCCGATGTGGCGAAAACGAGCCTAGTGATTAATTTAAGTTAACGAATGCTCCGTCATGTTCCAGGTTTTGAGCTACCACGCCTCGGCCTCGCCGGACGACGCGCAGCGGCTGAGAGTAAGTACATGTGTATTAGTGGTTCATAGTGATTGTAATAGGGATGATGACTACATCTAAAATATTTAGTTTCATTAATATACTCAGATATATAGAGGCATTACTACTTGGCAAATGTAAAATAAATATATTATTTTATGTGTATTTTAGTAATTAGATACATCTAAAAAGTACAAAAAAATATTTTTTGTTTGCTAAATTACTAAACAAAACCTACATCATTAGTTTATGTCATCATATACAAAAACATTCATTGTGGTAAGTAGGAACTTAAACGCAAAAATATCGGAGACATTTACAAATATGTTCCTGCGGCCGTATACTTCATATACTTTAACCTAGGCGTGACGTCACAGCTAGGTACGACTTTAGTATGGAGCGTTTTGTTACTCATATTTAAGAGTACTATTCATTTATACAATAAAAAAAATTTATGGTCAGTTAGACGAAGGTCGAAGTCCAAAAAGTGGTTTTTTAATCTGAAGGAAACGCTCTGCAAAAAAAACAATGCTTCTGAAAATGATCATGTTACAATTTCCCAACGGCTAAAGGCTGGGCCTTAATTGTCCGGGTTCCGTAAGGCCGGGGAAAATTCAGAGCACTTAAAATAGAACTCTGCGCTACATATAATAGAGCTAAGTATCGAAAACACAAGTGTCGAGTCAAATGTCAATGTCATATATGGCAGCTCGACACTCGACACTTCGATTTTCAACTCAATTGTATTACCATAGAGCTCTAATCTATTCTATTTTCCGAGCTCTGAGTCTTCCCGGGCCTGCCGGATTCCGGATCATAATATAGTCCCGACTCCCAGCTTAAGCGACTTATTCGTAAAACACTATTTTCGTTGTCTGGTACCCGTAATAAAGGTTCTTCGAGAACTTACCTCGGAACCAGATTTACGTGGTGTGTAAAGCCTCCATAGATGGCGTCTTTTTCCAACCTGTTACAAATTGTTTCGAATCTAAACGCTTTATTCAAATACACGCGCTATATTTTCCTACACTTCAAAATGAATATTTTATGACATAGGTACTGACGAAATATAAAATGTCCATGCTTTTTTTGCTTTTAATATTCGCCGAAATAACGTCTGATGAAACAAACACATCGTTTCCGCACTACGTACCTCTTTGTTGTAAAAACTGATTGTAAAATACAGAAAATTACGTTTCTAATTATGATATAATTACATTTTAATTAATTGATATGAAAGCGGAAAAATGTTATACGTGCTTGACCAATAAGTACCTACTGGTACTTATTGGTCAAGCACGTCTAATTCATTGTCTAAGTAATCACCCATGCAATCAATGCATCTTTGCCAACGCAGTGGCAGTTTATTGATGCCCTTCTTAAAGAAATCAGCTGGACGGGAGGCAACAAATTCTTCAAAGGCATTTTGTACTGCCTCTCGGGTATTGAATTTTTTTCCCGCCAAGAAGTTATCCAAATTCTGGAAAAAGTAGTAGTCTGTAGGCGCAAGGTCTGGTGAGTAGGGCGGATGACGGAGAGCTTCCAACCCCAGTTCTTGCAACTTGGACACCGTCTGCTGTGCAGTATGAGGTCGCGCGTTGTTTTGCAGGAGCAGCGGAGACGAGCGATTGACCAATGCTGGTTGGAGATGTGCCAGCTTCTCCATCATTGTGTTCAGTTCTTCACATTACACATCTGCAGTAATGCTTACCCCGTTTGATAAGAAGCTGTGATGAATCACACCGACGCTAGACCACCAAACAGTGACCATCACTTTTCTAGGGGTAAATTTTCGTTTAGGGCGTTGTTTAGGTGCTGAACCAGGATCCAACCAACTTGCTGAGCGCTTGCGGTTATCAAACAGAATCCATTTTTCATCGCAGGTAACAATAAAAAAAAATATCACAGGTGTGTCTGTTGAGCAGTGCAAGACACGTCTCGACGCGTACTTCGCGCTGGTGATCATTGAGTTCGTGGGGCACCCATTTGTCAAGCTTTTTTACCTTGCCAATTTGACGCAAATGGACCAATATTGTTTTGACACTAACGTCGAAATCTGCTGCTAATTCAGCCGTAGATTGTGTATCATCAGCTTCCACAATCGCCTTTAATTCGTCATTGTTGACCAAAGTCTTCGGACGACCGCGAGGTTCATTTTTCAGGTCGAAATTTCTAGAACGGAAGCGAGCAAACCCAGGTGGTGCGTTGGTTTGTAGTGTTAGCTCCGTAAACGTCGTTGATGTTGCGTGCCGCTTGTGCCGCGTTGCTGCCACGACGGTACTCATATTCCATAATTACTCGAATTTTTAACGTATCCACGATGGCGAAAAAGATTTAAATGCGATGAAAATGTAACACTAATCAATAAACAAATGACTACTTTTGGAAAAAGAATTCCATGTTTTTAAAATAAAATTAATTTGAAATTAGAATTCTTAGCCAAACAAAAATTATTTTGATTTGAAATGGCCAGTACTGCAGAACGGCAATTTCATTGGTAAAGACCTATTATATGATGTGAAGTTAATATAATAGGCCCATTTACTATTTTTACCCGGCTGCGGCGAAGCCAAAAAGAAGGGTTATAAGCGATAGTTATGATTTTGGCAGTCTATGTATGTATGTATGTTTATTCCATTGTAGCGCCTAAACTACTGACCCGATTCTAATAAATTAGGTATCAATAATATCTATCCCCCTTACTAAAAAAAAAAGATTTACACAACGGATAACTTAAACAACGTTGCTGTCTTTGTCTGATGCGTTGGAAAAGTCACTTAACAGACAAAGACAGCAACGTTGTTTAAGTTATCCGTTGTGTAAATATTTTTATTAGTCCTTACTAATACCCCCTTGGGTATATCTATAATATCTATGAACACTTCACACTACGTCAATCTGGCCCCGTGCTAAGTATCCGAAGAACTGTTACGGGTACCAGACAAAGTATATTTAATACTTTTATACTATACATATAATTAAGATTTTTATTAAATTATACATATATTTAATACACATCCATGACCCAGGAACACAGAAAAACTTTTTGTTCCTTCGGCGGGATTCGAACCCGCGACCCCTAGCATGAGCACCAACGCGCTGAACCACTGACCCACAGATTCGTAATAATAGCCGAGGTACATGGGCTACAAATTAATTGTCGGATTATAGTTTTTTTTAATCACAGTTATTGGAAAGTCTCTTTGTGTATGAGGAATTGTTTTGTTTCATAACTTTAGTAGCCTAATGGCCCGTTTCAATAACCTATCTACAGATAACTATTTGTTAGAAACGTCAAATTTGTATCGCAAAAAGCCGTCAAATAATTGAATGACGACGTTTTTAACAAATTGTTATTGATATATAGGTTATTGACACGGGCCGTAAAACAACTCAGACACTCCAGAATATAGCCTTTATATTTTGTACATTGTTTACAAAGATAATAGTGTCTGATAGATTATTAGATTCAATCTAAATTCAGGTTTTACTAAGGTCTAAATCTAGACTAACAGAATTTAATAACAAGGGACCATTTCTATTGGACCTTCGTAGAATATTTATTAGATTATACAAGACGCCAGAGGGACTTGATAGGGAGTACGAATGAACGGACAAACGGATGGAAAAATATATCAAACCTTATTGAAGACAGAATGGCCCAATTGGATTTTGAATATCGAATTTGATTGATTTATTTACGATATCGAGAAGTGACTAATAAATCGTTTCCCAAATAAAATAGTTCGAAGCTATAAAATATTGTTCATGAGGAAGAATTCTCGCTATTATTATAAATAGGAGTGTTTGTAAGAATGGATGGCTGGATGGATGTATGGATGGATTTTTGTTACTCTTTCACGCAAAAACAACAGTGGCCTCGTGGGATACTGTATTCGCGCAGGCCGAGCCGCGGGAAAAGGCTAGTTTTTATACTTATATTTAAAAATTTCTTTGGCGTTATAATAATATGACGTCACTTTTTTAATCACTTTCGTATGTGGCTGCCACATTGCGTGGTTATCGCGATATGCATAACGGCTACATTTTGCAGCGACTGCGACTTTTACGTTGCTTTTGTAAATAACAATAACTCAAGCTTCGGTGAAAGTGAGACCACACTTAACAAATTAATATTATTTGAAACAAAATTAAAAATGTCAAGTGGGTTACCCTAATTGTCAAGCAGTGAGCGAGCTGATGATTATGAACTATAGCTAAAAATACGCTCGTTATGTTATGTTAGCTTTCTATATAAAAAAAGTGATCCAAATTTTTTATATCCTAAATTCTTGATCTCTTTAAGATTTTTCAAATTTCAAATACTTGAGCTTTGACACAAAATATGTTTTTTTTTAAATACATATTCTATTTTTATACAAAACAATAAACATGCCCCGTTTCTCTCGTAACGGTATAAAAAATCACCCAGTATTAATAGTGATGCTGTTCGTGTCATACTTTGGCTCACGAGACTTTAACGGTAGAGTATTTATACCACAGCTAGGCTATAGTATAGCAGTTCACGCCCCATTTGGCTCGTACTTCAGTTTGATTTGCCAAATGCAACTTAATTATTATTAGATGTGTAACTAGAGTGACTTTATGTGTAACTGCAAGGGTCATTCGCATTCGATGCCCTAAGTAGATAGTGAGCAGTTGCAGTCAAGAATGTGTACATTTCATACGAAAAAAAAGTTAACTTATTTTGTATGGTCTTAAAAAACCAAGTGGAGCTCCCATACAACAAACGTACATTTTCTGTGAAAATTTCAACTGTCTAGCTATCACGGTCAATGAGATACGGCCTGATGACAGACAGGCAGCGAAGTCTCAGTAATAGGGTCCCGTTTTTACCCTTTGGGTAAACTGAACCCTGAAAAAAAAATTATTTATTTATAATTTTTGATAATTTCTACTTTCGTAACTCGAATAGGCACTTTACCAACTTACTTATTTCGTACCGGAGTCGCATTAACCTTTTTCAACTAAAGTCCTTTTCATGAAAGAAATTCCCTAGACGCAGCGCTGTGATCGTGCGACGTGTAACAGAATACCTTGATTTTATACATAAATACCGATATTACCTTTTGTGAAAAACATTCTAAATAAATTATAATAATAATATCTATGGACGCTTCACACCACGTCAGTCTGATCCCGTGGTAAATATCCGAAGAACTTGTGTTACTGGTACCAGATAACGAAAATAAATAATTAAATGTATAAATGATGAAAAGATGACATTTCAAACTTTTAATCTTACTCCAGAGTCTAGAGTGTAGATTACCTACGCGAATAGAATTGTTAATTAGAACAGTAATTGTTTACTACTTAGATCTTACAAAATAAACCGTCTCTAAAGTGTATGTAAAATGTAAATAAGGGTACCTACATAACGGGTAACCCACTCTTACTAGTAAAAACATTTACACAACTGATTAGTTTTCCATTGTTGCTGTCTTTGTATTATACGTTGGAAAAGTCACTTCACAGACAAAGAGAACAACATTGAATAGCTAATCAGTTGTCTAAATATTTTTATTAGAGTCCCGCCTTAGGGTAAATTTTCGCCGCAACGATACGCGGCGCTTCATTTAAAAGATAGTTTCGTATAACATCAGTCATACACTGCACATGCGCTATGCAGCGACAGCTGCAACTTGACATTCGAACTCTTACAATGAAACGTGTATTTCTTTATTCTATACGTGTAATTTCTGTAATGAGTAAAATTCAATTTTGAATAGCTATTTAAAAAATGCAGGTGTGAATTGACCCTTAGTGTGTTTCACCCCTATAACTAGATACTGAATATTGTTTATATTGAGAGCAGCTTTCCTTTTCGCAGAGTCTGCGGATACCGTCGTCCGCGCACTTCAGCTTACACGAGTTGGACTTTGACGACATCGAGATGTCGGACGACGAGACCCTCACCGCGTGTCTCCGGATGTTCCTGGACCTGGACTTTGTGGAGCGCTTCCATATAGATTACAGCGTGCTCTGCCGGTGGCTGCTGAGCGTCAAGAAGAACTACCGCAATGTAACATACCACAACTGGAGGCACGCGTTCAACGTCGCCCAGATGATGTTCGCTATATTGACGGTGAGTTGGTCCCTTCGCATTGGTACGAGAAAGTGTCGGTCGCCTATTGTATTAAAGTTTTAAACCTAATGGCGTTGGAGCATAGGCGTATATATTATAGACGAGTCGTGTCGAAGTAATAACTGTCCATACTTAAAAGGTAGGTAGGCCCACTTTCTGTTAATTAAGAATACTTTGCGTTGAAGGCCATATATTTTGATTTTATGAAAATAAAGCCATTACTACTTTAAATAATAAGACTTGATGCAACATACACACAACGCTTACAAAAATGTCGTCAAAGACGACACATACCGTTAAAAAAATAATTAATAGAATAGAAAGATAACAGGACACACTAGATTTCGGCTGGATATGGTTAAAATAAAATAGGTAGATTACTACATACCTAAAGTTTTTTTGATGTAATTTCAGAATCCCAAGATACTTTTATTTCAAACCGTGTAGTAGGAACATTTGCACTGCATGACCATGCAATTCCATTTATTGAGCAGATATTATAATATCGGTGGCACTCGACGTGCAATATGAGATACTTTTAATCTCGGCACATACAAATATTTGCTTGATGAATATGAGCTGTGACGTCATGAGCCTTATCGTGTCTGGAGTGGGTTGTACAGACAGAGGAATACATTAATGTCAGTGAAACTTATTTATTCTGACAACTGTGAATTACTTTTCAATGTGTACTAGATTTTGACCCCGACTTCGTTACATACAAAATTTGAACCACTGTTTCATTCACATAAGGGTTGAATTTTTGAAAATCCCTGTGTACGGGGTGAGAGAGCGTCATTGTAGCTAACTGTTAAGCGATCTATTCAATCGTTTTGGGCTATGTTTCTGTGGATAAATCAGTGAATCTAGATTCTAGCAAGAACATATCGTATAAATGAGTTACAACAAGCAATTGGGGTGTTGTTAGATTTTAAAGGTCATAAAAAATCTCTAAATCCACGAGTACACTCCCGCCAAAGTCTTTTATTAGTCTTGGAGTAATAATTTCAAGAAAAAAAAATTAATACGAAAGTATTCGGTAGAGTTACAAATAGACCTCGAGATATCCCGTCGTAACAAAAACTCTCGCCCGGCTGCAAAAAATGATGAATTGTTTATTCGGAGGAATTTTCATAATTTCGTAATCTTGGCGGTCGGAATTTTTAGTCAATTTAAATGTTAATACCTGACATTTCCTGAGTTCTCGGGAAACAAGGTTGTACAGTATCATCATCGGGAATTATCAATTTTTTTTTTTACAATTTACATTATACATATCCTAGTTCTTACTTATGTCAATATATTATGTTGCTCTTAAGTTTCGACCACATAAACTTGACTATTAAATGATACATAATCAGAAGTAAAACTGCCTTCATTATGTCTACTTAATATTCCTTAAAAGTACTTTAATTTTATGGAAAAATTAGGTATATTTAGTCGGCTCTCACGTAGGCGTTTGAATAGCGGTTCACATATCCCCAAGTGAACATAAAATTTTACACCAGACTCGTATTCAGGCCAAATGTTAATATTTAAGTCGAGCCATGTATTTTTAGTACCGTTTGTGAAGCCTACGATATATCTACGGATTTTAGTTAGGATTTGAGTTGCAAGTTTCAAGGTATTTACCATTTTGAATTGAGTGGGAATATGGGTAGTGATTTTATTTTGATATTTGTCAAATATTATGTAAAGACAGACCTGAAGAATTACGAATATAGTTACGAAAATAAAGGAAGAGAGAGTGCTCTTGTGTACTGCGTAAACACTCAAATATGACTCCTGGCCTGGTTTCAATGAACCCGGCTACCATCACCGAAAATTGGGAGCTATTTAATATTGATATTTTGTGTTCCAGGAGACGCAGTGGTGGAAGATATTCGGCGAGCTGGAGTGCCTGGCGCTGATCATCGGCTGCCTGTGCCACGACCTCGACCACCGGGGGACCAACAACTCCTTTCAGATTAAGTTAGTCTCTTTAAATAATAAATTATAATTAATTTTATTATGATATACTATGCAAACCAGCAAACTGGTCGCTTCATTCCATGAGCAATCACCATCGTTTATGGACATTCAAAACACTCATCGCCCCTAGCGTAGCGTAACTATAAATTCTTATTAAGCTGCTATTTCCTAGGTCTAATCCAGAGCTACGGGTTTGAAGAAAGAGACTCGAAAATCTTAAGCAGAAAATGCCTTCATGCCATCATTAAGTCCGCCATTGTACTATTGAACAAGTTGCTACTCGACCAGGCATATTTTGATGAAAATCGCTTAACAGCGCCGCACATTTATAAAATACTTTATAAGCCCCAAAAGTCACTCTTTTGGGGATTATAAACACTGTGCGACGTTGAATCGTACGCACGCACCCTTACTGATAAATACGTAGTTCAACCACGTCTGCAGTCAATGCGTTCACTTCCTTTGTGTTTAAGAATTTTGAAGCGTGCTAGTGCAAAGGTAAATGTTTAGAAACTGGTCTGTAGAGATTGTGCGAAAAGTGTGTACATAAAATAAAATAAATTTCCAGAGCCTCATCGCCCCTAGCGCAGCTCTACTCCACCTCAACCATGGAGCACCACCACTTCGACCAGTGCCTCATGATCCTCAACTCCCCCGGCAACCAGATATTGGCCAACCTGTCCTCTGATGACTACGAGAAGATCGTGAAAGTGCTCGAAGACGCTATACTGAGTACTGATCTGGCTGTGTATTTTAGGTGAGTTATGTCTATTTCAATAATTGAAATATTATATTCTATTCAATATTCTATTCCCCATATTAATAAAAATAATGACACAACGGATTCGCTATTCAATGTTGCTGTATTTGTCTGTCAAGATCTTTATATCCGAAGGTTACTGTTTATGTTGTTTACATAGATAAATATGATTGGTCGCGGCGCTCGACAAGATACCGCGCTATCTAACAACAATAGCTTAGTGGATGCGGCATCTCATTATTGTAGTGTGGGTTTATAATATCAATGCGTGTAAGACAATTTCTAGTGTTCGTGAATACGGTATTTTCAACTAAATGCCCTACATGTCATAATCATGTCTGATTCACTTTTCCAGCAAACGTAAAGCGTTTATCGACCTCGTGAGTATAGAGCGTTCGGCGTCAGCGTTGGGCGGCTGCGACGAGCACCGGGGCCTGCTCCGCGCGATGCTGATGACGGCTTGTGACCTCGCGGCCATAACGAAGCCATGGCCCGTGGAGCGCCGGGTGGCAGCGTTAGTTGCTGGCGAGTTCTTCAGGCAGGGAGATCTGGAGCGGCATAACCTGAATTTGACGCCCATTGTGAGTATAACCTTGACCTTACATCTAACGCTCATGGCAGTCTGCAACCTTGCGGCCATAACGAAGCTCAGGTTTGTTGAGCACTGGGTGGCGGCACTGACAAGAGGATCTGGAGCAGCATAATTTAAGTTTAACTCCTATTGTGAGTATAACCTTGACCTTACAACTACATCTGAAGACTGCTTGTGACCTTGCGGACATAACGAAGCCCTGGCCCGTGGAGCGGCGGGAGGCGGTGTTAGTTACTGGCGAGTTGTTCAGACAGGGAGATCTGGAGCGGCATAACCTGAATTTGACACTCATTGTGAGTTTGACCTTACGACTCCTGTGTGTCGTCACTACTATGAGTAATCAAATTTTACGCCCTTTGTAAATCAACATGTCTACTGTGAGCTAGGTTCTTAAATGAATGTTTATTCCTACCTGACAATATAATTCATGTTAATTTTTTAAAACTAATATTGTACAACTATTTAAAGTCTCAAATGTTTTGTTTCCAGGACATTATGAACAGAGACAAGGAAGATCAACTTCCGGCCATGCAAGTGAAATTCATTGACACGATATGCCTTCCGATATACGAGGTAAATAATATTATCATGGTATATGCTTTAGACAAAACAATAAAGGACGTCAAACGGAACCGTAATATATAGCGTTTCAGTGCACAAGCAGGAGGTCGCGGGTTCAAATCCCGCCAAAGAAACATGAAAAGTTTTCTATATTCCTGGGTCATGGATGTATATTAAATATGTGTATAATATAATAAAAATTTCAAATACTTGTATAGTGTAAAATTATTAAATATATTTTTTTGTTCTGGTACCCGTAACAAAAGTTCTTCGAGAACTTAGCACGGGACCAGATTGTCGTGTAGTGCTAGCGTCCATAGATTTAGATTTAATTATTGAAATATTTTCCAGGCATTCGCAGTCCTATCATCGTCCCTCCAGCCGATGCTGGATCGCGTGAAAAGCAACAGGGCGCACTGGATAGAACTCTCCAACAGTGACAACTATTGCGGGGAAAAGTATGACTACCCACTGGAGAACACGCAAGACAAGGACAAAACTAGCATCTCGTCGCACGTGGACGACACAGAGAACACGTACGAGGGGGATAGCAGTAACACTGTCAGTCTGTCCTCAGAAACCAACTCGAAGTTTGAAAATCTCGAGAATCCCGTAGTGGGGCTCGTGTGTAGCACCTCGCTGATGTCACGTGACCCCAACAAGTTCTGCCAACTAAACGAACTAAATTGAGCAACGGACAATACAATAAGGCGTCCAAACTGTAGACCAATAGTTTTTTGAAGCTTTACTGTTCTATTTTGCTTTTCAATTAGCAAATGCGTTTAGTACGCACTATATCGTGACATGGGCATATGATTTCCCATAAAATGGGTTTTAAAATAGATATTTTTATAATGTTGTATTAAATTTTGATTTCTGAGGAATGAGTAATATATTTTGTATAGTCTTGGACGAAAGGGGGGTTTTTTCTAGTAGATTAGAAATACATGTAGGTCATGAAATACATGTTTTAATATGCAACCGAGGCAAATGTAAAGCAAAATGCATATTTGAGTCGAAAGTGGAGGTATTTAGTTGTGTTTAGAGTATTAGATGCCTTGATTTGCGACAAATCTTTACATTTGCTTAAATCCACCGATGGAAACGTAGTAGCTACAATATGATAAGTTAGTTTTGACCATAAACAAACCTAGACTACAGAAAAGGGTTAATAATACCTACAAGATGTATCAAAAATTAAATAGAAGTATTTGTTACTTTTTCTTACAGTTTTGTCACAGAACATCTTACTGGTAATATCTTTTTAGTAGAAAGTCCAGGGTTTGTCTATGACTTGATGAAGTCGGTCTCGAATCGTTTAACTAATGAATGTGGTGATGTCATTTAAAATGTTCCTTCTAGTATAGAATTCGAGACGTTTTGTCGAACGCCCATGTGTGTTGTGTCTAGTGTGATATTTGTTTAGTTAAGATGAATGTATTCCGAGTCACATACGACGTTTCTCAGAGCAGATTCATAAAACAATTTTACATCAAATCGACTTTTTATCACTAAAATGTAAATATTTTTAGATATTCCTCCGAATACGACAAAATTTCGCGATACTTTCACTAACTTGGCGATTTACAGAACCGCCAAAAAATAATTCAAATCAACCTTTGGAGAGAGATATTCGTCTAGTATCACTGTAGTTCGGTGTGAAGTGAGAAGGGTCAGTTCACACCGAAACGGGACGACGCGGCGCTGCATGTTTAAGATAGCTATTCAAACTTGAACTTTAATCACAAAAAGATACACGTTTCATATGACATCAGACAGTCATACACTGCACATGCGCTATGTAGCGCGGTGCAACTTGACATTCGAACTCTTACAATGAAACGTGTATCTTCTTGTGTAGTGAATAAAGTACAATTTTGAATAGCTATCATAAAAAAGCAGCGCCGCGTTTCGTTTCGCTGTAAATTGATCTTTGCGCGTGGTAACTGTTAAACAGAGAAGATGCTATACGAAGCCTATCCTAACCGAATATCTTTTTCGAAAAGGTCGATATGCATTTTTGGCCTGGTATCGATACTTAGCTTGCTTGTACGTAATTTTCAGAATATTCCTGAAGCTCTGGGAATACGTCACATTATAACTTTACGTGTGTAAATGTCCTTAACTTACCTCATTCTATTCCTAAACACTCGTGTTGCCAGTTGCGTAGTAACTCCATATGCATCAGGGCCTAACTGTCAGATATGACCAATATACCAAAAATTCTTTATATCTAGTTATTTTACTAAATTAAATTAACAGAAATTAAAATCGTCTAAATGCACATGTAAACCTAGTTCGTAAGTTCGTCCGTTCGGACAGTAAAGTCACAGTTGTAAATAACACAATAACAGAGCTAACATTTTAATTTAATTCATCTGAGTTTTCTGCATTTGGGAAGATACGTTTTATACCTACGATAAATACAAACTTTGAATATTAAAAAGTGAATAGTTTTTATTTATCTTTAGGATAAATATCCTTCGTTCAAATGCGCCATTAATCTTCAAATGCGTATCTAGAGAATTCTGGGGGTTTAATTGTTTAAAAGAAGATCATCATGTATATCGCTCTGGTATCTATAGAGTATAGGTGTTTTATTTTTACGTTCTGGGGAAATAATAAACTACACGTTTAAAAATGATCAATCAGTTTATTATTTTACCATACATGGTGACCTTTTTAAATATTTTAACCCTCCCTAGCTACAACTTACAGGTTATTTTAACCCTTCAGGAACCGCAGCCTCGCCACATAGACAGTTACGGTACCGTTCGTTCATTCCATACATGTTTATAATCGTGTTTCTATGATATATTAGTACGATATAATTAAATGTCTCAATTACATGTATAATATCCCATTTCCTTATCGTTCGGAGTTGTATATCAATATGACGGCTGGCGCCATCTGTTGAACGACAAGAGAGTTGACGATTTTTAAATATTACTATAATGAAAACCTGAGAGCGTCTTCGCATTACACGACAACCATATCCGATATCACGCCGATATCATGTAATTACAAAGACAAGAGTATATGTTTCATATTGAAAAATATATCTGTATTCGTCATATTACATGACATATGTAGGGTGCATCATGTATACCGACGTTCAGAAAGTGTATAACAATACCAACTTTTAATAAAAATGTTTGACTTGACTTTGAATATCGGCGCAATATCGGATATCGTTATCGGGTAGCGTGATAACGCTCTTACCTCGTAGGAAATGGAAGATTTTCGTTCATAGAATCGAAACCGAAAGGTAGAATTGTAAAATTAAATATTAGAAATAAATTGTCATATAGATTCTCAATACTATCAAACATTTTTTTGCTTTCTTAAGATTACAAACTTTTGTATTTTAAAATTCCCTTGTCGAACGACAGTTCTGCTAGTCCTTTTCGACGTTTGTAACATAAGATAAATAGTTTTAATGTTATTATCGCTTTGAAATACCTCTTAAATCTAAATTTTAATTCTCTATGAAGACCATAGACTTAGCCTTGATGCAATAATGATAAATGTGAGATAAAGAAATATTTAAAATTAGCTTTTATAAATCTCTTTTAAAGTAAAAACAAAAAAAGTGATTAAAGTCACAAGCAATGTGAATGTACTATATTATTTTTAATTAATTGCCCTTTTAAATAATCAGGGGAATGGACAGGGGATCAAAACCTTTAGAAACGTTAAACCTAAAAAAGTTATTGAAATAATAATAATCACCTGTGCTTTTCAATAATATTTTTCGTAGATTAAAAAACAAACAAAATATTATCATATTTGACTATGACCAAACATACGTTTCAAACATTGAAATAGTTCTCTCTATAAGCATTAGATATTTTCATTAAAAAATCTCAATTGTGGTAAAAATATGTACAATGTAAACATAAGATTGCTGTAAGTATTATTAGAAAGTAATTAGAAAATTATAAAATGTAATTCACTATGAATGGTGTGTGAATAATCATGGAGGTTGTTTTGTTTCAAACAAAAATGTTATTTATTTATGAATAAACAAATTTTGAATAATTCTTCTTTATTCATTCTTTGGGTCCGTAGTTCTAAAAATATTTCAAAATCACCGTAAAAATTATTTTAATGTGACCGTCCAGCATAGAAAATCTAGAACTGATATTATATAACGGCTTTATACAATCATTGGTGACAATTATCATTTTTTCATTTTTCTCACTCACTCACGTCACTTATTCATTTTTCCCTACGAGTACGCTTTAAGGCTGCAGCGCTATATTTGCAGGCAGGACGGTTAGTACAGTCAGGCAGCCCTTAGGGGCCATCCTCACGGTCCAGCCTGCAAATCCAACAGCATGTCAATGGCCGTCAATAGTCACATTAATTTTAAATTTTGCATAGTAATCCACTTTAAGACACAAGGCTGCTGGATTTGTTGGCTGGGCCGTTTGTATGACCCTTATTTATTGTTGATAAGTTAAAACTCCTTCGTCCTGTTTATTAAAATGTACGCAAGTCAAAAATATTACATTTAGGGCTGATTTGTCAATCGTCAGATAACTTGACCCACCTTACAGTCAAAATTTTTATCAAATTAAACCAAAAACACCGCATTAAAATTTTTATTTAACATTTTATCATTGTGTTGTATCTTAGTAAGCACAATGCCGTTATATGATATAACTAATCCTCGTATTATTATCTTTTTGATTGAAAATTACGAGAAAGAGAGTCGCTTGCGGCTAAAGTGGATTGAGAAGAACAAAAAACAATTACTTGAAGCAGCTACTCTCTCTAGGGAACCCAAAAATTATTCCGAAGCTGACGTTCTTGCCTATAAAATGGAAGGCGGGCTAGCTACTTTATCCAGAGACCATAAAAGTGGAGCCAGAAACAAGATTCGGCGTCCAAAAAAATACATAGACGTGATACCAGCAATCAAACAACCAAGACATGAGAATACATTATTCGATGTGGGTGTAGCAGACCCCGAAGACAAGAATTTACAAAGACCAGACACAGATAGCTCTCCTGACCCAATAATGAGACCAGTTGATGCAAAAGTGACGAATATAATCTACAAACCGAAACCGGATTTCGGCAGAAAAGTGTATTTGAAGGAGCGAAGTAAGTTACTGCCAGAGAAGAGATACTACTTTTCGGAATGTCCTAATTTCGACTATGGTTGGCGATTGGAAGATAGTCAAATTCGTAATATCTCACGGTACGGTCGTAAGGGACATCTAACTAATGAAATTCGAAATCGGGTAACCCAACCAGACCCAAGCCATTACAAGTCAGCCACCATCTCGGCTTTACATAAATGTTCTGATTTGTAACTAGATGGCGCTTTTTATTGTTTCATGATGTAGCGCACCTGATCGCCACAAAATGGCGCTGTTTGAGATTATGGCGAAAAAAAATTGTTTTTCGTAATTTATAAAAAAATTAGTTCCTTTAGTAATCTTTCGTATACTTTACCTTTGTAGATAAATAAACTTCCTACATTCAATAATCTACACTGTACATTCATTTATTTTAGGTGTACCTAGATAGTAGAACACGGTCAGATAAAGCTAGGGACAGGGACAAAATATGACGATTGTGTGTGACGAGTTGACGACTGACGAGTGACGACTGACGTTCAACTTAGCGGTACGGTCAGCGTGTTTGTGCAATTACTATTAATATAATTTTCAATAATAATTTAAATTATGAACAATATTATTTCAATATTGTTCTATTTAAATAGATTGAGCGTTTAAAATGCCACGTAACTGTCTACGATAACGTGAAATGGCTAACTGTGGCTTATCTACCTTTGTACTTACTATGAATCAACTATGTACTATATATTTATGGATTTTCCAAGCATGCTACTACTATTACCTATTTAAAATGTGAAAGTTTGTGAGGATGGATGGATGGATGTTTGTTACTCTTTAACGCAAAAACTACCAAACGGATTTCGATGAAATTTGGTATGGTAGTAGTTCAAGCACTGGATTAAAACATAGAATACTTTTTATCCCGTAAAAGTACAGTGAAAGCATTATATTATAATATCAATCGGGACACTGTATTTACGCGGGCGGAGCCGCGGCCTACAGCTTGTTACCAATAAGGCTTTGATTTGAACCTTAAACACGACCTTGAGCGCAGACAACCCTCAGACCTTTAAATAGACCTAATATTTAACCGAAAAACTGTTCAGATATACGTATCTTGTGTAATCAAAAGGGTCAACATGGCATGTTCTGTCGATACCACTGCGCACGCATTAACTCATCCATCTGTTTCTAATGTTTGCAGTAGAAAGGGACGGAAAATAACCTCAAATTGCGCGCATGCGCGCTAAAATTAAAGGGAGGAAAGTTGCGACGTGTTTCTGAACCTTCGCTAGTTATAATGAGCACAGCAATATGTGCACAATACAAAATATTTGTAAAAAGCTGTGATCCGCCAAAACCCATGAATTCACTGACAGTTTCTATGTGATAAACTTAGTTTTTTAAACGTAGTAGTGACTTAGCTTACTGATTAATCGTGATATGAACCTTTGAATTATTAAGTAAGTATTCATTTTCTTTTGCCGCTAAGGACCTTTTCATATTTTATGCCTTATCTACGGTCCGTTCAAAGTTGTTTTACCTCGGTGTTTTTTATGAGAATGATCCTTATGTCGACGGCATAAAGATCCTGTCGGAGATAATAAGTTGACCTCTAAACGAACTGTACATTAGAATAATATAATATAAAAAGCAATGATTCTAGCACAAAAATGTAAACATTTCATAATTCATTAGGTAATTGCATATTGTATAATTCTTAAATTCATTCTTAAAAAAAAACTACATTTACAGAATTACAGGTGTATGTCGAAAAATTTTGTAAAATATGTAACAATTTTTTTAAATTATTTAAGAGTTATACGTCATAAGGACAGGCAGGCGTATTTACGCAAAAAAGCGTTAAGGTCTCGCATATTATATATAATTTTTACTGAAGGCCTTAAAAATTGTAAGCCTATTAAAATCTGAAAGAAATACCTGAGTACATACAGGAACTACTTTTGTAAAAGGCTAAATAAAATATTCTAATCCCTACGTAATTTTTTTGCAAAACGTGTATTATGTACCATCTACCATGTGAGTCCATGTGTAATCGGCGCTTAAGTCATTTCGTATGCGACCTTCAAAATGAGTTCGAGGTAATGTAATTTTCAGAGCTCCGTCAAGGGGTCCATGCTTATTACTTACTTAGTATATTTTTCACTTACTCTTCAGTCCTTCTTGGCATACTAAAATATAATTTTAAATAACATAAAACACCAAAGTTTTAACTGTTTGCGTAAACAGAAACGACCTACCTATACTAAAAAAATAAAAATTTCGGGTACTTAGTCTGACACTGATTTTTTGTTGAATTTAAAGGAAGTGTTCGTAATATGCGTTTGAATTTGTGAAATTCTTGTTCTTTAATGATAAAATTGTTAATACGACTGATAAAATAAGTGTATATTAGTAATGATAGTAGATTATAGATATTATTATGTACAAGTCGAATACAAACGTAAATTTTATCGGGTGTCTGTGAACAATGTTTGAATAATGCGGGCAAGTTGCAGTTGTAAACGTTACTATTAAATGTTACTTAATGGTTAAATAATATTAATCAACAAAATCTTCGTAAAACCTAACCAAGAGCATATCGGGACATGTCTAAGAAGGGTTCCGTAACTGTCAACGCGAAACGAGTTTTCTTTCAAATAACTTCAAAAGTTATTATTCGATTTCGATAAAAAACATTTTCCTAAAGAGTATTTAGAAGGACCTATCAGCATTGCAAAGTTACAAGTTTCTACCTCTTATAGTCTTGAAATACCAACTTGTACCACTTACTCAAAAATGGTTTACATTTGGTTTACATTATAAAGAGTCATGAAACCTTGCCTTTATTTAAAAATACCTATTCGATGATACCCCACACGATGGGGTAGACTGTGAAAAAATATTTCTCATCCCCACTTCACATGTATGGAGTTTATTATCATTATTTTATGATGCCAAAACCGAAATCTACACACACAATCTATAACTATACCAAATTTCATCCATTTATATATTCATAATTACAGAAACTAGAAGGGCGCATAGACAGACAGACGGACAGAGCGAAACAGGCAGCCCTGGGAGAGAATGTCGATAGAATGTCGTTAACGCACATAATCAGTAAAATGTAAACAAAAGCAGTCAAGCGTGTGTCGGGTCCGTGCAGTCTAAGGTCTAGTAATGAATATAATATGAACTCTGTGCGTTTTATTTATACGCAGATATAAAGACAAGAGCTTTTATCTGCTACAGCTATCGTCAACATATTTTTTATTGTTTAATCTGTTTTAAACAGTATGGAAATATATGCAATTACACACATGAAACTATTCTGTATCTGTCCTATTTACGCATTCATTAATATTATCGCTCCTATTATTGTTGGCTACAGAACCATAAACTAAGAACCTGCAAGTAATATTATGTTGTTCAAAAATTGTTCCACTATTAAAATATAAGGGTCGCAATAATCGTATCATGATCACTATTTTATTATTATTTAATACCTATTATTACCTACTTTTATGTGTTTATAATCGCATTTTTTGTTCGCTACACGAAATTTTATTATTTAGTTTTAAGCATAATTTTGTGTAAACATCACCGTATTTCATTAAGAATATCTATATTTATATATAATTTAATAAATTAATAGGCTATACTGCAGGTATGGGCAACCTTTGACATGTTGAGAGCCAAACTTTAGCGCGCAAATACGTTCGCGGGCCGCGTTTAAAAGTACTTAGTGCATTTTAAAGTAGTGATAATATTTTTTGCGATAGATATTAGACATGAAATAATACGACAATGTTATTTTTTATTTATTTATTTAATAATTTATTTACACAGAATAATAAATAATAAAATCTTAAAACTAGGATACAATTTAGTACAAAGGTACTACTTATTCCAAAATTGGAATTTCTTCCAGCAGACCCGATACAGGAGAACATAAAGAAAATTAACAGTATCTGGTGCGTACAATTATTAACAATAAGAAAACAGATTATGTTCTTTAATATTATACAAACATTATTATCTTACATAAAAGATATTACAATATACTAATATACTTACACAATAATTTATAATAGTATAATAAAAACATAATATATTAATAGCATAAATTAAATTAAGGGTTCGGTATCATAATTATCAGGTTAAGCTGAGATAGTGCTCATGCAGTCTTCCCTTAAAGAGCCCAAGTGTCTTACACTCCCGTATCTGAGCTGGCAAGGAGTTCCAGAGCTTAGCAGCATGCACCGTGAAGGAGTAGGCAAAGTACCCCATCGTACAGTCGGTGCGATGGGGAGGGATATCTAGAAGAGTACGTCTAAAGGGGTTATTATAGTACAATTTATTAAAATAACAAAATGAAATTAAAAAAATGGTACATTATAATTAAGTCGTTAAATTTGCAATTGTTAAAAACTACGAAAGTTAAATACACCGAAATCAATGAGACACTTGAGATTGAATTTGGGATACTAATCCATCGATATTTGGATTAATTCCACTGATACAAAGTCGTAAAGAATTTTCCAAATTATCGTCAGTTCTTGTACGATGTGTTGATTTACTAACTTTAATCAATGAAAAGAACTGTTCGCATTTATAAGTACTGCCAAACGCACAAATCAATGTTCTTGCGAATTTTCTAAGCTGCGGAAAATTGTCTTTTTCTAGGTATTTTTTGTAGAAATCGCACAACTCTCCGTCTTCAAATTTGGATTTAAGGAGTGAGTTTTCTTGAATCTCGATCAACTCTATTTGTTAGTGTATTGGAGCATTTTGTACATTACATTTTGTGGGAGTAGCAGATAAACTGAAACAGTCTTCCATGTTTTTGAAGTCGCTAAATCTGTTCGAAAATTGTTCCGACAGTAACTTGAGTTCTTCAGCATATTGAGCATAAGCAATATTTTCATACGCAGAGAGCGTGTTGAAGTGGTAACTGTTACCAGACAGCATCTGTGACTCCCACAAGCGTAGTTTGATCTGAAACGCTTTCAAATGGCTGTACAAATCATTTACTAACTGTCCTTGTTTTTGAAGTTTTCAATTTAAATCATTCAAATAGCCTGTAAGATCGACCAGAAATGCTAAGTCACATATCCATTTTGGGCCACTTAATTCAGATAGTGGTTTATCTTTTATTTTCATAAAGTCTGCTATCTCATTTCTAAGCTCGTAAAACCGTTTCAACATTTTTCTTTTGCTTAGCCATCTGACTTCACAATAATATGTTACGTCGTTATATTCAGCTGATATTTCATCAAAAAACACCTTGAACTGACGATGATTAGCCCTCGGGATTGAATAAAGTTGATGGTTTTTACTACCACATTCATAACATTCTGGAGTCGAATGGACTTAGAACACAAGTTCTGTTGGTGGATAATGCAGCGAAGGACTATCAAATCATCTTTTTACACATTTAATTCTGTTGCTTTTTCATTCAAAATTCCGATGAAACCTTTACGTAAGCCGACCATAGAGGGTGCACCATCAGTGCATACTCCAATTAATTTTGACCATGGCAAGCTAATACTTGTGAATACCTTTTGAGCTTCAATAAAAATGTCCTCTCCTGTAGTGGTTCCTTTTAGCGGGTGTAAAGCAAGCAATTCCTCAGTAACAGCGAACTCCTTATCAACACCTCGAATAATTATAGCCAGTTGAGCTGTGTCAGACACTATACGGTCAGTCAATCTTGTTTTTATATCATTAGCCATCATTTCTATACGTCGAACAACATTTCGTCTTGACAAACAATTTTTTTCAGATTCATTTTTCTTTTCAGGATACAAAATACTAAGGACTACAGGATGCAAACGTCTAACATACACTCCTTGATAAATTCTCCTGCGGCAAATGGTTTTAATGCCTTTGCCAATTTTGTGCTAACTATAAAACTAGCTTTCACAACATTATCAAGTTGTGTTCTTTGTTTATGAAACATTTGTTGCTGTTTTTCCAAATTTGCGGTAAGCTTCTGGATTTTGTCTGTTCTTAATTGTCCTATCAGTGAGTGCAGCGTAACATGCTTAGTTGAGTAATGCCTCTTAATATTGAATTCTTTCATTACTGAAATGGATTCATTTTACAGCAAAGAAATAGGCTTACCATTGTGCAAGATAAAAAAAATTCCTCAGTCCATTTTTCTTGAAACTGGCGACCCTCTGTATCTACTTTTCGTTTCTTTCCACCAGACATCATTTTTGTTTACTTTTCGTTCAATAAACTTAATAACAAACTATAGATGCACACAAAGTCACAAAGCAAGTTGACGGCTCGAGCAGTTCGCTAGAATATCGCTTGTCCAAGTTATCACCTCAGTAGCTCAAATAGAACTGAACGTTCGAGACATCCACCCGCTTATATAGGCAAAATGAAGGAATAATCTGGAATAAACTAGTTTAGAATAATTGAGAAGCAATAACTCTTTTAATGTGTCGCCCGTGAGGCGGCAAACCTAAAAGAATTTGATCGAGCAAGCCGAGTGGCGGCGATTATCAAAGAGTGAGGCTGCAAACATAAGGGGATTTGATGTTTGCCGCCTCACTGTCACTCCCGTGAGTATAAGTACCTAATGTAATATTTTTTTAATTGGGTTTTTTTCAAAATTTCTCGCGGGCTGGATCATATCTTACAGCCGGCCGGATCCGGCAGGCGGTCTGGTTGTTGCCTATATATGGGCTATAGTCTGCGAATTTTAAAGAGCTTTAACGTTCGAGTGTAGTGTTAAATTAATTTTCATAATGACCGGACCAAGTGAAAATTATTTTTGATATTAATTGTCGGACAGGATCGTGAACGCGTATTAATAAGCTAGTGATTGGTTTAAAATCTGAAGCCTAAGGCTACGTTCGTTTTTTTTGTATACGCGAACGAAAAAATTGCACTGTAAATAGAACTGTGTAAAATATACAATATTAAAATCTGACATTTGACATTTCGATTTTCAGCTCTGTTGCATTAGCACTGAGTTCTATTTATAGTGCAGTATTTTCTGTCGCGACCACAAAAAAACTCTCGTGTGTACTAGGGCTAATTTTCGTTACTATATTTTGTGATCATGATTGACAAACCAAAACACAACTATTAATTATTGTGGCCGCGTGGAGTCGCATTCACACACGCGTCTATCGCGCGTGCTCGAGTAAAGTTTTGGGCCAATGTGAAAATACATACTGTCTGGGGCCATGTCCGTCATTTCACAAAGAAAAGTACGCGCTAAAAGTGCGGGCCGGCTCCCTGGTGTCGATCAAATTGTAAACCTCGATGTCACGGCCACGGCCGCCGACGGCAGCAATGCTGCTGGCCGCTCCGCTGCTATTTCGGTGTGAATCGGCCATTAATAGCTACACGTTTCATAGTTCATTGCAAGAGCGGCGCCGCGCTGCGCAGCGCGGTGCCGCTAGCAATTCGAGCTCTGGCAATGAATGGTGTATCTTGTGTCATTTCAATTTTGAAGTGCTATCTTAGAATGTGCGCGCCGCGTCGCGTCTCGGTGTGAATTGACTCTAAGGAACCCTAAAATAATCGTTTATTATGTAAACACGTATATGACGTTGATCATCGCTATGTTTCCTTATCATAGCATACAGCTACTAGCGTGCCACGATACGGCTGTTGGCGGACCAATTTCATTATCTAAGATAGTATACAATAATTGTATACGATTTATCTAATTTTGTGTTTTTGTTCAAGGCCGGCTGCACACAACATGTCTAAATGTGAGTATTATTTTGTGTTATTAATTACTTAATATGTATAATAATAATGAGGAAAGGTGTGTGTGTTTGTTTACATTGAATAGGCTCCAAAACCACTGGACCGATTTTGATGAAATTTGGCACAGCTGATATAGAATTGACCACGGGGATAGACATAGGCTAGTTTTGCAAAATGTACGTTTTTCCCGAGAATTCCTTTTGCGCGCATGAAGTTGCAGGCAATATCTACAACTTAAACAACGTTGTCTTTGTCTGATACGTTGGAAAAGACACTTGACATACAAAGACAGCAACGCAGTTTAAATTATCCGTTGTGTAAATCTTTTTATTAATAAGGGGGTAAGTGTATATAATATGGTAAATAATTTTGACAAATTATGAAAAAATCACTTTGGCTTTTGCCATGTTTTTGTTAGTAGTAAACAAAAACATGCAGTGAAAGTAATTTTGCCATCCAATAGTAAATTTAAACTTGTACAATGCGTTACATAATGTTATACAGATATAATAAATGTATGGAATACCAATAAAAATCACGGTATTTAATGTATTTGTTTTGGTATTTATACATTTTACTTTAAACAAAATCTAGGACTTTGGATATAGAAAGATACACACTATCGCATTCTACAATATCTTATCAAACTTTGTCGAAACGCAAATCTTCTACTTCTAGGACACTTACCTACAAGTAGGACATTGCATACGATTTTATACAAAACGAAACAAACTAACTATCGCAAAATGATGATGATGCTTATGTACGAATTAGGAGGAGAATAGTAATTATTTTAGAGCATATGAGATACAGCCTAGTGGCAGATAGACGCACACACAGGTGGATAAACCATGGTTAAACTCTGATTATATATACCTATATATACCTCAAATCTCAGTCAGCAAAATGACATAATATTTCACTTCATCTCGCCTACCTAAAGCGCCATACTCACCGTCCAGCCTGCATGTCCAACCTGCATATCCAGGTACCGGTACTAATAGCTGTCATTATAGTATCAATAATTTAAAATATTTGCTGACAAGTCATCTTCAAGGCCGCGATCTTGGATTTGCAGGCTGGGCGGTGAGTGGCTCCTTTAGCCTTTAAAAAGAGAGTCGAAGTGAAACATGTCATTTTGCTGACGGAGGTATATACAGGATGCCCGGTAATTAATGGATTACCCTGAAAATAGTAGAACTTATGGCCGTTAAAAAAAAATCTTATTATACCTGTAGTACCTGAGATGTTTTATTTAGAGAAAAGTCTATTTTTTTAGTTTATTTTAGTTTTTTGAACACTATGACCAGAAATGAATGAATTACATCGGTTTTTTATTGTTTTGACATTATACACTAACTATGCTGATAAATAGACAGTAAATAGTAAGACTAGCTCTTGCACTTTTTTTTTAAATATGCAAGTGCAGTTATTTTAGAAACAATTGCATATTTTATTTTTTAATCGAAGCTTAAACATTTTGGGCGTAAAAAAAATGTATGAAGGCATGAGTGACCAATATTTTTTAAATAACGTCCGTTTCAAGTAGATTTTATAATGGTACAATTCTTCATTGCATCTACCATGAATAGTGAATTATTGCTATTATTGTAGTCTGCCTGGTGACAAACAGACGGACAGATGGATAGCAAAGTCTCAGTAATAGGGTCCCGATTTTACCCTATGGAAAAACGGAACGGAACCCTAAAAATTAATGGCATTTCCTTAGTCCGTGCTAAAACTCGTGAACGGCTAGACCGATTTGGCTAATTTTGATCATAGTTCATAGTTCATCATCAATATTTTGATATCATATTTTGATATAGTTCAGGGAAGGTTTAAACGGTGAGAAAAATTAGAAAAATTTATGAGGAAAATAGTAAAAACGAAAATAAAATTTTCCCACACTAACTGTTCCTACCTATTTAATTTCTCCAGTGTCACCTGACTGTTAAATATTTATAGGTGCATTCAGAAATCATGTTGAAATGCAAAGTAAGAACAAGAAACAAATACCCAGTAGTAGGTTGTAGGAGTGTTCAGAGTAGGTAGGCAGGTTGGAAGGCAAGTAAGTGCACCTACGTCTACGTAGGTGCAGGCTGTAGTGTGTAGACCTCTACTGGTCTACACCTACATCTAAAACTACTTGTAGGTTTAGATGTGGATGCGGGTTGCAGTTAAAGGTGTAATTATTTATTTATTCCAGTTCATAGTTAGGACAGAACAACAGTCAACGTGTTTCGGATCAGCTAGTTAAATATTCTGTTTATTTTTGCATAATATTACTGCATAATAAACAGAATATTGCCCTTAATGTTTGATATGTTTATGTCATATAATACATAATAGCATTATCATATAAATCGTAGCGTAATAAAATATCTAGTAAAATAGTTATAATAATATTTATTTTAGTTTCACATTAATTTATATAAAAATATAAATTATATAAAAAATAACATACCCCATAGGGGTGCACCCCGGGGTTTGTATTTCGAAAAACCCTTAATGAATTTGTACGCCATAACAACTATCTGCGTGACAAAATTCGATGTAATCCGAGTATTGGTACGTAACACCTGGTGATATTTCACTAATCACAATACTAACTTTGAAAAGAGCTCCGTGGCCTAGTGGGTAGACCGTTTGATTTGCACTCGAGAGAGTGCAGGTTCGATTCTCAGGTTGTGGCGTGTACCAATGAAACATTTTCAGATCTCAAGTACATCATACGGACGCTCCAACGGTGAAGGAAAACATCGTGAGGAAACCCGCACATGGTTGGCGTAGACGTATTGACCAGTCATTCCTCTGGACTAGGCTGACTGTGTTCTGGGAATGTCGAGTGTGCTTGGGCAACCATACGACATTAAAAAACGACTTACCCAGGCACTACAGTATTTCAAGAAAGGTTACTACGCTCGGAGAATACTGTATGAATCATCCAATAACGGATGAAAAGGCCTAAGTTTATACAAACTTTGGTCCCCCATTTCACCCCTTTAGGGGACGAATTTCAAAAATCTATATAATGCGTACTTTTAGTCATACCAAATGTTGTTCTATATAAAAATATATGTATTTAGTAACAGCCGCCGTGGTCTAGTGGTTGGAGCTTGGCTCTCGACTCGGAGGTCGTGGGTTCGATTCCCGCATTGGAAGAACAAAAAATGTTGTTTCCAAGTTTGGTTAGGACAATGCAGGCTGATCACTGGATTGTCTGACAAGAAAGATGATCCATGCGTCGGATGGGCGTGTAAAAAGTCGGACCTGCGCCTGATCTCTCGCCAGTCGTGTCGGTTATCCATCCCACTCGGTTATGAGAGTAACCAAGTAAATAAAGGAAGAGAGAGTGCTCTTGTGTACTGCACACACACTTGGCCACTATAAAATGACTCCTGCGTAACTGGCCTGGTTTCAATGAAACTGGCGACCGTCACCGAAATCGGTGCGGGGGAGGTATATATGTATTTAAGTAGGTAGCTAACTAAGCTGAAGAGAAGGCAGAAAAGAAAAATCGAGAAAAATGTGTTTACTCTAAGATATTCGAAGCCGAGATTTTATTCATTAGAAACGGAAATAAATTGGAGTTTATGAAAATTACATAAGCTTTCAGTTACATAACTATATTGAGGAAAGCTGAAAGAATTGCCAAAAATTGGACGCAATGCGGGCAAGCTGTAGATCTTGGAAACAAAATACTTCTTAGCCACTTATACGACCCTGGTAGTAACTAGTAAAATCGTCATAATAGGACTGGCTTAATAGTTAAGTTAGCTTGAGTTGCCCTCGGAGGGGAGGGGTCTCTAAGATGAATTTATTTTGTTCTCGATAACGACGGCATCTTTTTTTGTGCACTACAAGAAATTTTATTATCCGGCATACAATTTTTTTTACTTGTTATGCCTTATTTATAAAGTGTTAAGGGCATGATAAGTGGTGCAGTTTAAATTTTTATCAAAATCAGGCTCGCAACTCCTTTAAAAAATTTTCGCTGTCCTGCTAGGCTACTACTATTATTAAAAATGTGAAAGTTTGTGAGGATGGGTGGATGGTTGGATGGATTGATTTTTGTTACTCTTTCACGAAAAATCTACTGAACGGATTTCGATGAAAATTGGTATGTTAGTATTTTAAGCTCCGGATCAACACATAACACAGTCTACATTTTACCCCGAAAAAGTATAGTGTACCCGTGGGATACTGCCGATGTACGGAGCCGCGGGCAAAAGCTAGTTTAAAATAATTTAGTATAATTAATCTTATTAACCAAAATGAAAACTGTAGTTAAAACAATACTCACAAAATATTACGAGTATATTATTGTTATGGTATAAATCTTTTTCTCTAGGATTTTCTCGACTTTGTTCCAGTCAAGGTCGTAGTAATTATTATAACAACTGACATTCTTGAATATAATCTAAGTGGAAAATGAGTTTTTAGGCTTTGAATCGAGGAAAACGTTTTTTACAATAACAAATTACAATACACCTTTGTTATTACCTTGTAAGATACATTTAATTACAAGAAAAAATATATTATATTAGAAGGAAAACAGCAGATTAGTACAATTACAAGTATAATTATAATATTATATAGTATATAATAGGCCATCTATTTAAATTACGTGACACGAATTTTAGATTTTTTTAACCGTGTTGAGAAAAGGTGTGACGTATTTAATGAAATGCCCCTAATGATAATGATATCGAATATTATCATGTAAAATGTTACCAAGACGATACCATATGCATCGTACTCATATATTATTAAAAGTCATCAGATCTTAACATGTAGAGCCAAACTTATCTATATTATTATTATTATTATTATTATTATTATTATAAAGAGAAACGATTTGTTTATTGTTGAATAGACTCCGGATGCCAAATTTCATTAAAACCGAATACTGGACCGATTTTGATGAAATTTGACACAGATATAGAGTAGACCACGCTGAAGGACATAGGCTACTTTTTATCGTAGCAAAATATATGGTACTTTTGCGCCTATGAAGTCGCGGGCAACATCTAGTTAAAATTACATGACTTGGCTGTTTCAGCACTACAAAAATTATATTAGGTCTTTACATATGAAATTGGCGTTTTGTCGTACTGTTCACTTTGGTCTCAAATATATCTTTCTTTGTTAGGAACTCCAATTTCAAATTTATACAGCATTTACTCATAATGGCATTTGTGTCTCGTAAACCGTAATTCATTTGTTTTTTCCTCTTGTTTTTTCTTTGCGTCACTCTGTTTACAAAATGGAAAACTCGTATTATTTTCGAGTACGAGTTCCACCGTGGCACCAGTGCTGCAGAAACGGCTCGAAGGCTTATGCCCGTTTTCACCAACTGACTCCTAATTTTAAGTGTCCCTTAGCGGCCATTTAGGGCGCCTCTTAAGAAAAATGGTTTTCACCAACGCTTAGGTGTCACCTAAGACCTTAGGAGGGCCTCTAACTTTAGGGGCCCGATATTTCGCGACTTAACTGTCACCTAACATTACATTGTGATTGAAAAAACGTGAATCTCTTGAAATGGAAGATGATCTATGCTAGTTATTGGTAACTTTAGGCGCTGTTGAACTGCTTGGATTATTTTCTAATGACTTGCTACCAAAAAGACCCCGTTTATATCGCCAAAGAGTATGATATGATATCGACTTCTTCATCCGATGTAGGTTAACAAAACAGAGAATAATATTTTTATTAGAAATTGAACATCTTGAGTATAAAGACAGGTCAGTGTATTATTCATTTACATTTTACATTTAGGTACTTTTCTCGTACTTACCTACATACTCCTTAACCAAACAAATTTTCTAATAATACTTGAATATCATGTCGAAATCAAAAGCAGTGATTGTTCTTTTAATATGTATTTACATGTGTACCATTACCTACTTGGACGTCTCTGATATAATTTCATACAAATAGGTATATCACAAGTAGCAGGCAGCGAACTGTAGTTAATGAAAAATATTTTTAATTAATCTAATCAAAAATGATATAATAATTAACCACAAAAGAATAAACGAACAATTTGGAGATCGTGAGACAGTAAACGTGGTTGTGAATTGTAAATAAACAACATCAAATGACTCGTCTGTCACTCATCAGTAAAACTGACATTATTACTTTTTAATTAACAGCACAGTACATTTTTAAAAATGCTGTACGTCTTCGTCTTACTAATTTAGTTATTAAAATTGCTGAATAATTTACCAAAGCATACAAAAGTACACTAACTTGGATTTATTTATGTTATATTATTTATCTGTGAATTATTTATACTAGAATTTGCAATGTTACATTTATCGATAAAATATCAATAGTATGAGCGCAAATTAGAAAAAAAAAATACTGTCACTTAACTAGGAGTTTCCTAGCTAAGTGTTACCCAGCTTGATGAAAATGAAATTAGGTAGGTGCCGATTTTAGGAGACCACCTATCTAAAGGGTCACTTACATAAGAGTTGTTTAGGAATCAGTTGGTGAAAACGGGCATTAATGATGTGTATAGCGGCGGTGTCTCAAAAGAAAAACAGCGCGTTTTGGTTCCAACGTTTTAGTTCTGAAAATTTCGACCTGCAGAACAAGCCCCGTGGACAGCCGGAAACCAAAGTTGATAATGAAGAATTGAAGGTTATTGTGGAAGCGGATCTATCGCAAGCCACGTCCGAGTTAGCTGTAGGCTGCGGTGTTAGTGATAAAACTGTTTTAAACCACTTGAAGCAATATAGGAAGGTGAAAAAGCTTGAAAGGTGAGTACCTCATGAATGGAGTGCAGCAAACCGACAAACGCGCGTCGACTGCTGCGTTACATTACTCAACCGGCATAATAATGAAGGGATTTTAAATCGAATCATTACCTGTGATGAAAAGTGGATCCTGTAAGATGATCGGAAACGCTCATCGCAATGGCTGATCCCTGGCGAACCAGCCAAAGCCTGCCCCAAGCGAAAATTGACTCAAAAAAATTACTTGTGAGCGTTAGGTGGACTAGTGCCGGTGTCATTCACGGCTTTCTTAAATCTGGCCAGACGATTACGGCAGATTTCTATTGCCAGCAACTGCAAATCATGATGGAAAAGCTAGCTGCTAAACAACCGAGGTTGGTTATTCGCTCTAGGCCACTGCTGCTTCAGGACAACGCTAGACCCACACACTGCACAACAGACGGCTACCAAATTAGAGGAGCTTCAATTGGAATGTCTAAGACATCCACCGTACTCCCCGGACCTTGCTCCAACAGATTACCATTATTTTCGAAATTTGGATAACTATTTATTATTTATTACTAATTGAATTTTTTCTTATGCAAGAATGCAAGGGAAAAAAATTCAATTCCGATAGGGCAGTCCAAAGCACCTTCAAAAATTTAATTGATTCCTGTCCGAATGGTTTTTTTAGTAAAGGAATCAATGAACTACCTATGAGATGGCAAAAGTGCATAGATAGCAATGGTAAATACTTTGATTAAATAAATATTATTATGTTAAAAAAAAATCGACTTTATGTTCCTCCTTTACAAAACGCCAATTTCATATGTAATGACCTAATATTATCATGTTTATAATACCGAGTATGTGCTATGTAGGTATGGTAAATAGATTTTCCATCTATAGTCTTATTAGTAGATAACTAGACACGTAGGTCAGATTCCTATTTCCTATATCACAGGCACACTTGTTACATACATATGTAACAAGTATTTGTTTCAACATTTGTAAAGTTAGGGTAAGCTCACACTGCGACAAGACGTGGTGCGTACTTTTTAAGATAGCTATTTAAAATTGAACTTTATTTGTGTAACAAATATACAAATAAAGTTCAATACACGTTGAAATATCACGTTTCAGACGCATATTATACGCCGCTCACAATTCGAACTCTTGCAATGAAACGTGTTACGTGTATATTTTTGTAGTAATCAAAGTTCAATTTTGAGCCGCTATCTTAAAAAGTGCGCTCCGCGTCGCCTCGCGTCTTGGTGTGGACTGTTAACACTAACTACCAGAGGATTCAAATTATATATTTCTCATATAGGCGATTTGAAGATCCACATTTTTTTGTTACAAAATAATATACTATCATTTAATTACCTTTCGTAACATTTTATATTGGTTTTTGACTCTTTAAGTACGGTCCCGACCAGCCCATGTCTGGTACATGAGCCTTACACTATTACACCGGGTTTGTTGGCGACTGTACATAGGAATTACTACTTTTATGTGTTTTATAGTAAATAAACCGTTGCATGTTATCCGCCATCAGCGGGTGTGGTAATTGGTGGTTTATAATGTCATAAGAAGCAGAACGGTACGGATTACGGATACATTGCAGATAAATTAATATTCATTCACGCGAACTAGCATTGATATGCGATTTATAACATATAAAAACATGTCCATACGTATTTATCCGTTTAGATGGGACAAAATAAGCATGCTTATTATGGTTCCGTAGTACAAGGAACTATTCACTCTCTTCAGAGTTCAGACCACCTTTATTCTTCGAAAAGAATTTCTACGAATTCAAAAATATACAAAACTTCAGTCTGCAAATGTTCTTATAAAGCTGTGTCTCCGACCAAGGCTAAATACCTATTCAGATTTGGTCGAAGACATAATTAACTATCTATAATCTAAACGAATGTTTTAGCTTTAAAATAAACAATGTTTAGAGAAAAAACAGGCCAAGTGCGACTTGGGCCAGGTTCCGCAGTGTTAAAAAATGTCACCATTTAAACGAACAAGGGGAGGCGAGAACCAAGTTCTGTCAAATACATTAATTTTATGTTTTTTCTATTTTGAAGTTTAATTATTTGATTTCTTAAGAAAGTAACTTCCTCCACCATTACATGTAAGTTGTAACAGATACACTGGTCCCAAAATTACTCCTTGGTAACGGATAAAACCTTATGGAACCCTAAAAACAAAGGTCTATCGCATACCTCCGGCATGGCATACCCATGATTCCGTGGTATGTAGAATATAATGGGGCGTGGATTTTTTCCATTTTGACTCCTCGAAAATCTCCATTTCTCTGAACCGGCTAGCCGAAAACGAGTCAAGTTCGATGACCTTCAAGGCCTGATATGATTCGATAGCTAACTGTACAAATATTTTTTATGAAACATAAAGAACCTCTTTAGATTGTTTCTTGATGAAGGTGAATGTGATACAAAAAAATATTGATACCGTGAAACATCTTTGTGTTCAGCACATTTTTGAACTGTAGATTGGTAGTACCTGCTTACTTCTAAAATTTTAGCAACAAAAGGGAAATTCTGTTTTCCTTTACTAATATTAATGTGAAAGTTTGTGAGGATGGATGTTTATTATTGTGTAATATTAATGTGAAAGTTTGTGTGGATGATCACGCAAAAACTACTGAAAGGATTTTGAATAAACTTTTTTGTGGTACGGTACTAGTTAAAGCTCTGGATTAATACATAGGCTACTTTTTATCCCGAAAAAGTACAGTGTTCCCGTGGAATACTGTTTTTACGCGGGCGGAGCCGCGAGTAAAAGCTCGACTTTATAAAACAAGTAAAAAAAATTGTATAATTCCTACTACCTATTGGAGTACTGAAATTTGATGTAGTAAGTAATTAAATAGGGACTAAATCGCTAGGGAGATGAAATCACTTTAGCAGTTATCAAGAGAGGAAAAAACAAAAACATTTTGCCCGTGACTTCGTAAATCCCACGGGAACCGTAAATTTTGCTGCAATAGAAAGTAGCCTATGTGTTAATCCAGTGTGCTAAACTAGGTACTACAATACCAAATTTCATTGAAATCCGTTCAGTGGTTATTGCGTGAAAGAGTAAAAAACATCCATAGATACAAGCTTTCGCGTTTATAATATTAGTAAGGACGTTGGCAAGACGATGGTTAAAAAAACTCGGTATTACGTGATACGTTACTTGGGAACGGTACATTTTTTATTAAAAACTTCCAATTTGTTTGACCCATGATCTCAATTCGAGCCTATTTCTTGGAAGTAAAACGTCTTTATACATTAAATAAATTGAAATTGACTATTATGATGCCTTATGAATATGTATAGAAGGCAGGATTGACACTGTATTAGTACACATTTAACTAAGTTAAAATTAACTTGCCCAGATGCGCAGATCCGGGTTAAAATTAACCCCACTATTATTATTACGTATTAGAATCAGGCTCTCCTGAGCCTTTATCCAAGTTGCTATCGCTAATTACGACGCCGAAGTTCGAAAACAAAAATTTATGGGATTTGACATGAGCATCGCTACGTCATTTAGCGATGCTTATGTCAAATCCCGTACATTTTTTGTTTTCGAACCTCGACGTCGTAATTAGCAATGGATACACGGCTAAAGGCTCTGTTTTGATCTATTTCGATCAAAATAAGATAAGTTTCACGTGCTTGTATTATGTCCTCCATCGAGGACATATCCTAAGTGGACACATGCATACATTTTGAGGCTTCATCGAGGTCAAGAGCATCGAATTACGCGTAACTGCTTATGACACACCGCAAGTTTTATTATGATGATGTGACGGACAACAAAGAGTAGCTAGTACTCAGTAGAGGGAACGCTCCGAAAATAGCTTAAGCTATAATAAAGAGCACGCAAATAGGTTATAGACTTAGCAAAATTATAATGAGAAAAGTGACTAATCAAAAATAACAGGATAACTTATATATTATCAAATACATATAAAACCAGCCTAGAAGATATTATAAATGTCGATTACATTTTTTAATTTTTAATAAATCAAACAGCGCGTATCGTTGAAGTTTGCCAAAAGAAAGTTTTATGTCGATGTCCTGCCACGAGTACAGGAAAATGTTATACGACTACTATGCCATTTTGTGGTAAAAGAAGATGCCACTGACGGGAATACAAAATGCAAAGAACTTGTTTGGACACTTGCACACTTATCAATCTAATGCTAATTGTGTCGTATAAAGTAGCATCTGTTGTGTGGCAATGTGCATTATGCATCTTACTATTATTATAAATCTATAAGTTTGTGAGGATAGATGGAAGGATGTTTGTTTCTCTTTCACGCAAAAACTGCTGAACGGATTTTGATGAAATCTGCTAAGGTAGTAGTTTAAGCTCTGAAATAACACATAGGCTAGCTTTTATTCAAAAAGTACAGTGTTCCAGGGGATACTGTAATTTACGTGGTCGGAGCAGCGGGCTAAAGCTACTGTATAATATACCTGCACTTGCACTGACTGACCTGTCCGTATAACCGGACCAGTTGCTCTTTGACGTCGCCGCGGCCGGCTGCACCGCGCACCGTTACTCGGCACAGTAACCGCAAAACGAGAGTAATGTGACTGTGACTATCTATATAAGGGCCTTTCGGGTTTGTACGGGCTTGTACCATACAACTACTATTATAAATGAGAAAGTTTGTGAGGATGGATGGATGGACTCTTTCATGTAAAAACTACTGAACGGATTTTGAAGAAAATTATTGTAGTAGTAGTTCAGGCTCGGGATTAACACATAAGCTACTTTTTATGCCGAAAAGTACAGTGTTCCCATGTAATATTGTATTTACGCGGGTTGAGCCGCTGGATGGATGTTTGTTACTCTTTCACGCAAAAACTACTGATTTTGGTATGGTAGTAGCTTAGACTCTGTATTAACACATAGGCTACTGTTTATTCCATTAATGTGTATGGTTCCCGCGAGATTTGTTTTTGCGCGAACGAAGGCAGAAAAAGAAAAACGTTCCATGTTGGTGTAGTATTGGGAATAAACAGCCTCCATGGTCTAGTGCAGGGGTCGCCAAATGGCGGACCGCGGTCCGCATCCGGACCGCCGACCCATTTTGTGCGGACCGCGAGAACACAGTAACTTACACTAAAGACTACTTCCGATATAAATAAATAATAAAATTTACTCCAAACTTCAGACAGATAATTCGCAACAAAAAATGTCATTTTTCGCATTGATACCTATGTAACAAAATACATTTGTTATTTCCTTAATTACATTTGCTTAATAAATATTTTTTCTTATAAATAAAATGTGCGGACCTCGATGGTCATTTCATTTCTTAAAACGGACCCCGAGCGAAACTAATTGGAGACCACTGGTCTAGTGGTTAGAGCTCAGCTCTCGGAGGTCGTGGGTTCGATCGTCCCGTATTGTAAAAACCAAAAAATTGTTGTTTCCAAGTTTGGTTAGGACAATGCAGGCTGATCACTTGATTGTCTGACAAGAAAGACGATTCATGCGTCGGATGATCGTCGTCGTCGTGCGTCGTCGGATCTCTCGCCAGTCGTTTCGATTATCCGTCCCACTGGGTTATGAGAGTTAAGGAAGAGAGAGTGCTCTTGTGTACTCCGCACACACTTGTGTAAGACCTCTCAGAAAAATAACCAGTAACATTATAATAACACTTTATTTATTTCAAAATCAATTTATTCAACCAGTAATAATATCAACCTGTACTTATAAAAAACTCAATCAGTACTTATAGACTTTTAGAATCAGACTCCCACGACTGGGTCGTACCACTGCCAGAGACCCTAGTCCGCCCGACTGATCCCCATCCTCCTACCCCCACTTATTCTCTAGTTTCTCAGTGTGGACAGTGCAATAAATTAAATATACCAAAATTTGTAAACAAATGTGGGCAAAGTAATCGAAACCTTACACTTGGGCACTATAAAATGACTCCTGCGTAACTGGTCTGGTTTCAATGAAACCGGCGACCGTCACCGAAATCGGTGTGGGGAGTTATTTTATTATTAGTAAGTATTGGGAATAATAATTATATACTAGATGCCAATTACTAATATCGTCTGAAATGGCAACGTTTACATAAACCTCGTAAGCCCCGCTAAACACTTACCACCTTATTAATAAAAATAATTACGCCACGCATACGCTAATCCATGTTGCTGTCTTTGAATGATACGTTAGAGTAAAGCCACTTGACAGTCAAAGACAGCAACATGGATTAGCGTAACCGTGGTTACAGTTGTGTAAACCTTTTTATTAATTACAGTAACGTTTTATGATCTATCGTATCGATTAAACGGTGTAAACCGAACTGTGCAGTGAAACCGAACGTTTGTATAACAGATCGTTACGATAGAACGTTACATGTATAGCGAGCATGCTCCAAACTGTGTCCATACAAAATGGCGTAATATCCTCCTGTGGGCCTAGCAAGTTTGACATTGGGGTAAACGTAACGTTATCGAATGAGAAGTGTATAAAAACTTGAGAGGTGTCAAGGGACACCCGGATGAAACGAAGTTCCTTTCGATTAATTAGTGAAGGAATTGTAATAAATTTTTATTTTTTTAAGTCATAATAATATTTTTTTATTATTAACAAACATAATGTAATATAAACTTAATCAGTAGGCTCAATTTTAGTCATAATTGAGAGAGAGAGAGACAGAGAAACACGCGTACGCCGCACGGCTTACAACTATAGCAAAAAACAATCGGTTGTCTGTAATGTCGGTTTATTGACGATAGTTGAAAGTGACAACGTCATGTTTATAGTGCGCGCGGAACTTATTGGCCGCGCCTTAGGTAGGCGTGTTGCCGCCGCGAAGTCCGGCGCCGAACTGAGTAATAACATCAAGAGCATAATAATAATAATAATATATAGTAATAACAACAACAACAATAATAATAATAATAATAATAATGAGGTAACGGCAATGCAAGGTAACGCTGGTACTTGGTAACAGTAACAGGTAACGCATGAGTCATGTTTTTTCGTTCGTGCAGCCGGCTCCATCGATTTATAAGACGTTATCACGTCAAAAATGTCGTTACAACTTTTAGTCTTATTTTTTTCCGTCTAGCTCCCTTTCGCAACGCGCGATAAGGAACTTCGTTCCAAAAATTGTCAAAATCATGACAGCGCACATACAAATTTCATTCGATAACGTTACGTTTACGCCGCTGTCAAATGTTCCTGTAACACGTACGGCCAAACACTGAAACGAAGGTTAAATAAGGTGACGCCCAAGTCACATGCCGTCCTTGTCATTTCGGCTAGCAGAGACAGCGACAGCCTGTGAATAGGAGGGCTCTTATTTTTGAGTTTCAGTATTCAGCCTTAGACCCCCGGGACGCAATCTACACTTTAGTTTATTCCGTTCCGTTCCGTCCGTATCCGTTTATTCGCGGAGTTATCCTAGATTTACATCTTTTTTCCGTACCCAAAGGGTAAAAACGGGACCATATTACTGAGACTTCGCTGTCTATCTGTTTGTCCGTCCGTCTATCTGTCACCAGGCTGCATCTCTTTAACCGTGATAGCTAGACAGTTGAAATGTTCACAGATGATGACACTTATAGCACTATGAACAACAAATACTAATAAAAACAGAATGTAATAAATATTTAAGGGGGTCCCGCATACAACAAACATGTTTTTTTTGCCGTTTTCTACGGAACCCATCGTGCGCGAGTCCAACTCGCACTTAACCGGTATTTTAACAAACGTGACAAAGTTGACGTTAAGACGTTTTAGCACGAATCTACGATGGATTTCATTAAATTTTTTAACAATTCAATTAAAAACAAACTTCTGAGCTTTGTACGTCCTGATGTAGATTCGTAATTCAATAACCATTCTTTGTTTTCTGGTAGGCTTCTTCTTTTTTTTATTCTTATTTTATTTGAACTAATAACCATTATTTACTTACCGTAGTTTTCATGATGTCAATTCAAGTTTTTTCCCACTTGCAACGCATTTAAGTTGGCGATTATTTAGATACCGTTACATAAATATAATAAAAGCGTAACATAACAATGTTCTATATTTTGAAATGTAGGCCAAATTCGCCTGACTCTTTCACTCGACAAAAGCTTATCCGGTTGATAGGTTATTGACCTTACAACATACTGTACATTCGCTAAGCTACAATCAAAATATTCACTATCTGTAATATTAATAATAATAATAACATCTATGGACGCTTCACACCACGTCAATCTGGCCCCGTGCTAAGTATCCGAAGAACTTGTGTTTCAGGTACCAGAAAACGGGAAGTATATTTACTTAATACTTTTATAGGTACTATGACATATATTTAAGATTTTTGTTATGTTATAAGTACTCGTATTTAATACACATCCATGACCCGGGAACACAGAAAAACTTTTTGTTCCTTCAGCAGGATTCGAACCCGCGACCTCCGGCTTAGGCACCAACGCGCTGAACCACTGAGCCACAGAGGTCGTCAATATTAATAAACCTAACTAGATACAAATAAATAAAATTGAATTGCCTGTTTGTAATTTCAAGTTAACAGCTTTGCACTAAATGCTTAATGACCTCAGCGCGACAGCGCAATGTGATTTTATTTAGTTTTTTTGTCGAAATTTTTAAGTTTTGTCTGCCTAATCGTCTTTACATAAGCAGTAGATCATGTGCCCAAAATATAAGTAATTAAATTTGATCAACCTTACATACTAAGGACCGGCTATAACGAATATTTGACAGAAATATTATTTATACAAGAAAATGGTGTCGCCATCTGTGTAAAATTGGTATGTTTAACAAAATATCAAAATTAGAATGCCCCAACTCCCAAGGCTAAAAGTGTCCATTTTGAGTGCCTTAAATTTCAGGTTAAAGAGTTACAAGAGATACTTTACTGCTTTTATCTAGGATAAAAATATATGCCAAAAAAACGAAGAAACGTTATTTAAACTATATTCAATATTACCTGCGCTCTGCTAACCATACTAAACTTAACTAGCCAATATACTCTATCCCCCTTACTAATAAAACTATTTACACAACGGAAAACTTATACAACGTTGCTGTCTTTGTCTGATACGTTGGAAATGTCACTTGAAAGAAAAAGATAGCAACGTAGTTTAAGTTATCCGTTGAGTAAATATTTTTATTAGTAAGGGGGTGTAAGTATGCACCTTATTTATTCTGTAAATAAATACGAAAACGTCAGTATTAAGTATCCAATTTCAAATTTGTGCGCTTTATTTCCATGTGCAATCGTCGTGGTCGGTCATAAGCGTCACATTGCGACACGGACGATAGTTGGAAAACATTAGCTGTGTTAGGGAGCTTGCACACTGGATTATTGAAGGTCATGCAAATTTTATTTGTCTCACACTACATGTTGCTCGCGACTTAGTGCACGCTAAAGGAAATCTCGAGGGAACCATACATTTTGCCGCAATAAAAAGAAGTCCAAGTCTTTTTTCGTGGTCTGCTCTATATCCGTGCCAAATTTCATAAAAATCGGTCCAGTAGTTTCGGAGCCTATTCAATGCAAATAAACAAACAATTAACAAATATTTTCTCTTTATAATATTAGTATAGATTTAGGTATGGTATATTAGTCGGTGGTGGTGGTTTAGTAATTTATCAATCAATTTTTAGTAATTAGTATTCGATATGCGATTTTTATTGTTGCGCGAGTGTTGTTGATAGTTTTGGTAATAAAATTACGACAAACGAGTAAAAAAGATAGACGATGTATAATATTATAGGATAAATGAGAATAATATCAAGGTATTTACACATAAGGTATTTTTAGTACATATGGTATTTAATAATAATTTCAAGATTAAAGCCTATTAAGCCTGTTAATACAGGCCACGGAGACCATTACAAGCCTTGGTTTGATCGCTTACATCGTAAGCTATCTTATTATAACTTTCCACAAATGGTGTCACTTTTTCTTTGGATGAAGAAATTTTAAAGCTAAATGTAGGTACGCAATAGCCTGTCCTTCTGTATAAGTATAGACTTAGGTATATGGAGCGTTATGCAATCAGCACTCATAGCATTAGACTTAAGACAATTTAAGATTTTATTAATGTCACTGGCGCAAATTGATGTGAAAAGGGAAAGAGTTCAATCTATTAGCAGCAAAAACAATTTAGAGTGGAATCGACGGCGCCTACGTACATAATTGTATCAGAAAAAAATGCTACTTTTCAGGAGAGCGATTTAAAGTATCCTTATAAAAATTTGCACAAAGAGTTATTGTTAGGATAACATAATATAATACATTGTATCAAAAATCCAAAATATTGAGTAGATTTCGCGAAAATTGAGTTACGATAGTATACCACGTAATTGAGCTTGCTCTCTTAATCGTAACTGGCACTTCCAATTATTTTCTAGGAACTGCACGTACAAAAATGTATTGGATTTGTCAATTCCGATAATCTTCGTTGGTATTCATCAGGAATATTTCATTGTAAGTATCACATTCGAATATGTACTTCGTAGATTGCTTGTACTTACTATTAATTTTAATGGAACAACAACTAAAAAATTTACATAAAATATCTTTACTATCGTGGTTATTCACAGTACTTTGGTTGGCGCACTTATTAGTTATTCTTTGTTTATAAGCCACTGTATTACAGTAACAGAAAAAACTTAAATTATTCGAGAAATACGTATTTTGTGTATAATTTGGTACTGGGATAACAAACAAATTTAAGAATCTTCGTTTCTGGCACGTGTTGCGATAAAAGTAACCTATATCTGTAAGTTCTGACTTACCCACACTTTTGTCAAATTAGTTCAGTATTTTGTGCATGATTTACAGGGGCGTGCGCTCCATATAGGCAGAAATGCAGTGCTTTACTTGTCATTCACAGATATTTTAATAAAACGTTCGTACGTTTTAGATGACTTTAATTAATAGTAAATAAATTAATTTAAAAAATATAATAACTTTAAAACGCCTAATATTTTATAAATAGCAACTCATGCAGTTGCTTTGTGCAGGACAAATTATCGCATGTATGTGTAATTTTCATACTTCGCAAACGCACACACCCATGAATATCGACATGTTTATATAGGCGAAACTCATGCGGCATGAGATGGCCTTCGGCTTCGGGCGCCCGTGGCGCGAGCTTGGTACTACAACGAGTTCTATGATTGTCAGTATAATGTTATTTACTAAGAAAACTTACTAGATGGCACTTTACGTGGAAATTATAAATGACACTATTTTCAGAGAACGAACATAACCAAACATAACTAAGTATATTATTATCTACGTACTAACGTAGTATATTATTATCTCTGTGCTATAAAGATAAATTGTTAAATAAGCGCCCATAGCGCCGCCTGCGCGTTGCGTCTAACTAGGCCGCCATCTATCGTGAATTGACGATATTTAATTTGAAGAGTCCCGTAGTGCCGATGTACTTTATCAATTCAATTTTTAAAAAAAATAGCGTTGTATGAATAAAATATTGTTATAAATTCATATTTTATTCAGTAATCATTGAAAATTTTGAAGAATAAAACTAAATAAATCACTGACGTAAAACAAAACAAGTTACATGGCGGTTTAATTGTGCTTTTAATGTGATTTACTTTTCCATGGTTCACAATGCTTACTCGTAGCGACATCTTTACGTACTGAGCATGTACTTCATTAGATGTTAAAAGTTATGAAACGTATAACTGGCTGTGTGGTTGTGTACACACGATTAAATTATATTGTTTTCCTTGCATATTATTTAGTAATTTACATCGGGATATAGTAATCTCAAGTAACCGGAACCTTGAATATGTGAAAATTGAAGCTGACTGACTGGTGAGTACATATAATATTTTAAAATATGCTTATTATTTTACTTATTAGAATTTCTTCCGCCGCGACGCTCGATCGCTGTTTTGTCTGCGTTGCCGTAGAAGATGTACATGAATAGTAGTACATCTAAGACTTGCTCTGTTGGCATGGTTTCGACTTAGAGATCCGTCGCTTGGCTGTAGCTATGCTAAAAATCTATAAACGAAAAAGTTTTTGTGACCGAGTACTTCGCCGCATACCCAGTGTCATAATCCTGTGCACGTCACTGATGATTTCGTTACAGACTGACTAACTTTTGCATTGATAATATTAATAGTAAGGATTCTATTTGTTAAGCGAAAAATTTAATAATCAATAAAAACTAATTATATTTTTTTGTTTAATTAGGTATAAATAACAAATATCATAATCATAGCTTTTTGAACTGGTAAAATAGATTTAATATATGATTGATGTTTTCTTTCATCATCGATATTTTATTTTTTGTTGTTGTCAGATGAGAGAGCTAATAACGTCTTAACAAGATTTAGGCACCCATGAAGAGGAAAGAGTCAAATTTATTCCTAGTGTGACAGACTTTATAACCTTTTGCTGCACAAAACACAAGATCTGTAAATCTCTGTAAAGGCCAACATAATGTTTCCTACAATTAAGACAAGTGCGGAAGAGGAAATCCACAAATCGTTAATTGAGACCAAATCAGGATTGTTTATTTTCAAACCTTAATCGTCTTATCGTAAGATTTGAAGATTATAATAATTGAAGAAATTTAAATCTGACAGCTAACTTACCTAAAAGTAAATTATGATAAAAACCTATTTGAATAAGTGAAAAATATCAATAATTATAATTTGGTTTCTAAATTAGGAAAGCCTTGTGTAGGAGTCATCTCAAACAGCTATGATAATTATTAGTCTTTTTCCATTATTTTATTAAGTCTTCAAGAAATAACTTTTTAATTTTTTTCTAGGTACTTTTGAACTGATCTAAAAGAGCGTATCCGACTAGTGGGCTTTCATTAACACCATGAATTAATTCAAATTACACCTCATACTTCATAGGAAAAGCTTTTATATGAAGCCATACACCATACTGCTTATCGTGTATCGTCCAATCAGCGCTACCGATTAGATAGCATAAATTTGCTGATGAAATTTAAAAACTGTGAAAACCTCTTGTGCTAAACTTCTTCCATCCCCAGAAGGGTTCATCACCCACCAACTCCTTCAAAGTATTCCAAAAAGTAGGTAAATTAAATAAATATGTAATTTAATGTTGTTTTCATACAGAAAATCAATTTCGTCTTGATAATTCAACATAAAACATAATTTTTACCTAAGTCCTTATACTGAATCTGTATAAAAACTGTAAAAAAACCTCCAAAACAATCGTAAGTGGCATTTTCGATAAATATCAGAATTTCAAATACCACGTAAAGTACCGTGATTGTCAAATTCGATACAAATACGTTAAAGAAAAGCCATGTAAACTGCCGGAACTTTTTGTAATATGAAAATCCATATTAAGCAATCGGTTCTGCCCGATTCAATACTTTATTTAGTGACATTTTCAATTCAAGAAAAACAATATGACTACTAATTGGTACAATATATTTAAGTAACTAACACTTAAAAATAAAAAATAAATGACGCTCATATATTGCGGCGCACACTCGAGTTAGTGGCAGTTATGGCCTTGTTGCATACTCAGGTGCGCAACGTTCACTCGAGTAAGTTAACATACGTTGATATTGGTCGGACAGACTCATATGTTACGTTGAAATAAGACTCAAAAAAACGCACTTGCAATGGGGTTTTAAAAAATTTTGAAAACGTAATACTAAAGATACCTATACCTAGTCTTGCCATAAATACTGAAACAAAGAAAAAAAATTTCTATTCCAAATAACATTTATTACTTTTACAGTGTGTTAGTTTAATACATAAATATAAAACAATTTAAAATATAAAAAGCTTATTCGAAGTGGTCTCCATTGGCTGCAATACATTCCTTTAAACGTTGAGGCCAGTTATCAATAGAAGCATGCACTTTTTCCATGGGAAAATTCTTCACTGCCAATCGTACGGATTGTTTTAGGGACTCCAAATTATCATGGCGCTTAGAGCAAGCCGTAGTCTCTAAAACTGACCATAAATCATAATCCAGCGGATTAAGATCGGGACTAGACGACGGCCAGTCTTCAGCTCTGATGAAGTCCGAAACGTTCGTTTCCAACCAAGACTGCGTAGACCGAGCTTTATGACCCGACGCCGAGTGTTGCTGGAAGGACCATTCGTGATTATTGAACATGGTGTTGTTAAGGCGCTTTACTACCTTCTCAAGAATGGTATCTTGTTACACTTGTGCCGATGTTTTGATACCTTTTTCACAAAAGTATGGCTCAGTCACTCCTTAATAGCTAGTACCCCACCAAACTATCACTGAAGTCGGATAGAGCCCACGTTGCACTCTGTCGACTTTTTTCTTTTCTTCGAATTCTTTTCCTTACTGCTTTGACCACCTTTTTTGTACGAACACTACGTGGACGGCCAGATCTTTTTCTGTCACAAACAGAGGAGGTCTCATTGTACCTATTAATAGACCGGTACACAAACATTTTACTAATACCAAGCGTATGGAGAGTTTTAGAAATTGTATTTGGCTCCATACCTACTTTGTGTAATGCAATCACAGCGATTCGGTTCTCTTTATCACCCCACTCCATTTTAATATCGCAAAATATTTTAAAATTTATTGGCGCCAAAATGAGAAAACACAATGAACAATCATATAAAAATGACAGATTCCAAATTCAAATGTATATTTTGTATATTTTTAATTGTAACAGTATTTATGGCCAGACTAAGTATATAGACTCCAAAACAGTAATTTAAAAAATTGCCATTTTGCAGTTACAATAATGTACGTAGGCGCCGTCAAGATAAAAGCAACGAATTACCTACTACCTGGGATATCCATTTTGGAGTTGAGGAATTGAGGGAATTGAGGCGACCATAGGGTCGCACGGCGCACCACTAAAACTTTGTATGCGCAATCGTCTTTACCTTGTAGGTATATGACGTGCTCGCTAGAAATGGCGACGGCTTTCGCATTTATAGCTATGAAACTGCACCGGCCAAGTTCAAGGCTGGTCAAATCTTTTCCCATTGCATGTGCAAACGCATTAAATTCACCGCACAGCTACCACCATTGTCTATCACCATTCGCCCGGGGCAAGGACCCCATGAAGAAGTAATGAGTAATGTCTCCATTGTGACGAGTTATATGGCCTATCTTTTTTTTCTGGCATGTGTTATTGTTTCACGAAGCACCATAAACAGTGGCAGAAAAGATGCGGGCCTTCAGATTAAATGTGGTTATATGGCTGAACTTTTACGGCCGAATACAGGCGGCACAAATTGAGTAGCTCCTAAATACAAAATGTGTCAGACGAATTCTTTGGGCCACTCAAAAATTTGTGCAGCCGTCAAAATGTAAAAGTTTCAGTATCAGACAGTTGAAGTGTGTTGCGGAATAGCCAACAGAATCTTGCACGAAATTCGACGAGGAAAAGACCTTGTGAACCAGATCAAGAATGGTTTTATCTTGAAAGTAAATCGTATTAAATGTTTTTTTGTTTGTTCCATATCACGTTTTATCTGCACGGAAAAAAGTTCAGAAAATTATTTTAGGCAAATTTCCATTATTCATTCAAAAATCAATTACTTACATAATGATCAGAACAATAAAGATGACTTTCTGTTAAAATAAAAGCTTATCTTAGAACATTTGACAGTAGAAAAATGAAGATTTTATTCGATATCACCAATGGATTCTATAATCGCATGACGCTTGCATGGATTAGCATGTGACATGCATCCGTCGCATGACTCGAAAACATATGTATGTCAATTCGTGCCAGAAATCAATTACACGGTAATAATTAGGAAAAACTACACTATTTTATTAGTCATTAAATGTCTGTCTCTGTCATTAAATGAAGAATCCCAGCTTTTCATTAAATGCCAATTTTTGTAGTCAGAAAGTTTTTGGTATGTTTAAGTAAGGTTAGTTATTGTCTCAAGAGGGGAAATATTTATTTTGTTTTCTAAGTATAGATTCTAGAAGAACGGGCTTTACGGGCTACTTTTTGGCACGGGTTATCCTTTACCCATAGATCATCTTACCCTATCTGAGAATTCGTCGCTGGTGAATCATTTCAGCAGACATGTCTCTGGTTGCCCAATAAATTGAATCGAAATGCCAGACATTGTGTAGATGCAGCCAAGTATCTTATTGGCAAAGCAAATGTACATTTACACCCATTTCCTATATGTACATAAATAATCTTAATAGATGTCATATGTCACAGTTTTTGAATACATACAAAAGTATCAATCGAATACTTATTACTATAAAAGTCTAAAGACTCGCGTAAAAAGGGTTCCGTATATTTTTTGTTTTCTTTAGATTTGTTAGAGGTTTTAAAGTGTAAGTGTAGGTAGTAACATAAAGTGTAAAACATTTATAAATATACAAAATGTTATCTATTAATGTTCTCATGTAAGTAATTCGTAAGTAGTAAGGAAACATTTTTAACCAACACACCCATTTCTAGCGATAGGTCGAGGCCACAACCACAATAGAAATATATACAACAACACTGCGTTGCGACTTGCGACGACGCATTGCCAAAAACGACGTCTAATTGCAAAACAATCAACAAGAAATGTACGACGTCGTCTGTGCGATACGTCGTCGGAAACGCACGCAGTGCTTTGGCCTCGCCCTAAGGATTACCGTTAATCGCAAGAGATTACCTTCTTTTAGTAACTCAAAACGAAGCAGGGGTTCGAATCCAGTACCAATGCCAAATGATCGTAATTCATATTAAAACTACAATGCTCTTATCAACCGAGTGGTATTATTATACTGACATCGTTAAGTGGTCCTGTTTGAAAATAAAGGCCTAAGTGCTTGTAACTCGTTTCCAGCAAGTAAATTCATTTGACATATTAATTATTTTGAAAATATAGTCTGTGCGCCTGTGTCGAATGATAAATCTAAAGCTAATAATAAGGTATTACGGTATTATTAAGGTATTTGTATTACGGTAACTGTGTTTGTATTATGCATAGCGATAAACTAAAAGTACAACTAATTTCTGTATGTCCTTCGGCAATAATTGTTGCTCTATGTCATGAATAATGAGAGACATTAAGAATGTAGCGAATAGCGATACTTAGATTTTAAGCAATGGAAGTGATGCCTATAATTTACATGAGAAGCAGAGTAGACACTACATGTCATGAAGGCAGTGTTTTTTTGTTAATCCAAAGAACCCTAAATGCAATTTGTTTACTGTTTGGCAATCATTGATACCCTATCAATCTCTATCGATTAATACGACTATAATATTTCGACGCAGATAGGTAAGTAAGAGATAATATAGGTTATCATTAGTGTTCCTAGTATCTAATATGGTTAAGAATAATATTTTTGGACAGAAGTTCAGAAGGACTAGATAGAGAAAAGAAAAACTGTAAGAATAGAGAAAAAATTTAATGCTGATTTTTTAAAACAATTTGATACATAAATATAATAAATGAAAACTAGGTTTTGTGCGATGTAAAGAGCATCTTTGCCAATTCGGAAGTGCTAGTTCCATGACCTTGTGAACTGTAAATATTGTCTAAAACATTAAAAGTGTTAGTTAGTACATGTATCCATACCTGAAAATCGCCGAAAATTGAAACATGAATTTCGAGAGTGTTATTCAGGAAAGTCATGGCTGCTGCTGGTTTCCATGTCACTATAATTAAATATCTACAGTCTATTTCATGAGACAAGATGAAAAAACTGAACCAATATTTAGGAGTTCGCAACTTTTGAATCAAATTGAAAAAACAGTTGTGTCACTCCGTTAATAACTTCAATAACAAATCTGTCGAATTTACTTAAAAATCGCACCTCAGATTAATAACTATAGCATAGATTTACGGCTACGTTTACATATACGGTTATTAGTAGGAGAAGAAACATATTATAATATCCCATACATAAACTGTGCTATAAAGTTGTAGTTCTAACTTCCTAAAAAAGAAGACCAAAAGTTGTCCGAAGAAGACCGAAGGTTGTCCCTACTTGGTGGTCACCAAGTAGGGACAACCTTCGGAAAAAGCGAAGATATGGATTTGCTTTGTCTTTCACTCTTATGCGTTTTTGCCATTTCTGTTTTGTGAAACAGATAGCGGCATACAGCTTTGATTTTAGTGCTTCTTCCAAGAATGACACCACACCGATGTTTGACAATTCATGTGCATTACAATCCGACCAAGTGATATTGCTTGATAGTGTCGAATGACACGTTTGTTACTTTGGGTTGTATGAATTTAGAATTATTTGGCAACATTTTGACAGATGATCATTGGCTGTGTTTGCCGGAGAAAAGCGCTCGGATGCGCTCGTAAGCAAAATGGCGATCGCTAAGCGGTTAAGCGCTGTCAATGCTAAATGCTATTTTCCTCTAGGACGTTAAGTAAGCGTTAACCGGGAACCTAACCTAACTTAAATATATGTTTATAAAGTATTCAATTCAATTTATATATTTATTACATTGTGTCAGCGCTATGGAAGTTAGTAAGCGTGTCCTGGCCGACAACTATATTTTTAGCGCTAGCAAGCGCTTTTTTACGCCAAACAAGCCATTGTTTACATAAATTATACTCTCTCCTGGTTTTTAGTATACAAATTTTGATTTATGTTTGAAATACCCCCATTCCAACAATTGACCGAAATGATTAGGTGAGTTTGGCACAAAAAGTATTTGAAACACTTCTTAAATAGTACCACCTAGTAACACTCTTTACTTTCGAAAACTCTTTACTCTAAGTTTTCGAAATATGGATTTCCTCATTGTTTCATCCAAAGATATCAAAACTGCATTTGACAGAACAAAATCTTCATAAAAAAAAAAGTTACGCCAATTTGATTTGACCATACCCCAAATGTCAAAATGGCTCCAAACAACCCCATATGTGTGGCCATTTAAGTGGGGACAGTTTTTGCCTCGACATGCCTCGTCTAGCATACGATCTACTACTTATTATAAAGACGTTTAGGCAAAAAAAAAATTGTCATACTGAAAGTAAAAAATCATCTCGTGTATGGATGACTCTCCGATTTTTTTTTTCGAGTAAGACAATTATTTTTCTGCCTAAACGTCTCTAATTAAGCAGTAGATCATGTGCCAAAAATATCCGTAATTGATTTTACCGGACCTTTTATACGTCTATGGTTTCATCTACCATTTTCCTGTTCAATATCTGAATATTTTTTTCGTATTTGAATCGATATTTTGGAGCATTGTATACGGGTCTTAATTAATTTTGACTGTATGCATACGAATGACACTAAATATTGCTATAATTTCGCAACAGTACCTGGAACGCAGTGTTTGTTGACACAAAAATGTGCATCGTCGCACCGCACATAAATGGCAAACAAAATATTGTAACGCAATAGCTTCGATGGTCAGTTGTATTTGCTATTTCAATTTGAAACTAACTCGTATTTAGGTGGTTTATCCACCTCTCATAAAGATATACCAGGGTCTTTAGGCCAATTTGCCATCGCTAATTAAGACGAAGAAGTTCGAAAACAAAAATGTACCAGATTTTACATAAGCATCGCTAAGTGACATAATTATGTCAATTTGTTTTCGAACTTTGTCGTCGTAATTAGCGATGGCATCTTGGCTAATGATTCAGAGCCCCCGCATCTATAAAAATGATTTCAAAACTATGGATGGGCTATGACTTATGAGTTATGACGCACATTTGCAAATAAATCGTCATACGAGTTCTTGAATTCAGAGGATTTTGTCAATTGTATTCGGAGCAAATGTCAAAATGTCAACAAATGTTAAACCTCGACTGCCTTAAAAAAGTAGGGCAGTTTAAGTGTAGATGCTCTTTGCCTCGACATGCCTCGTCTATATTAGTCTATAATATACTATAGGTCTATACTCTATGGGCTAAAAGATCTGTGTTATAACACGCGATGCGCATTTTCGTAGTAATAAAAATTTTACTTGTATCAAAGAATATAATATATTACTAACGTACATAAATATAGTTATTCTATTCTTATGTATGGGTTGTATTGAGGGGTTACCGATTCCACATTTGCATTAGGTTATAACTTATGAATATGTAATATTGATTTGGAATTCGCTAGGGATTGTGTTCATTTCGTCCTACACATTTATAGTTCTCAATGTCCTTCAGTGGTGCCTGGGATATATTTCCTTCCTCTACAACTTCTTTCAAATCAATATTTTAAATTAATTTTTTTTTTTGTTTACCTGTCGAGCGGGTCAACGACAAATCGTACAGGTGTGGTGTACGTCTAGTATCGTATCGTTCCCGTGTCGTAACTAGTAAGGTGTAAGTTTGCTACATTTTATTTTTTCAAGATTATACTGATGAATTGCTACAAAAACTTATGGATGTTATATATTTAGAAACTTAAATAAATTCCCAATATGATGATGTAACTGGAATAAAAATGAATAAAAGCAATCATGATGTCAACATAAAATGTTTGTATTGTTTACTAATTCTTAGATTTAAAACTCAACTAATAAACCATATTTAGATTTTTATACACTGAAATTTACGTTAATTACAAACTGTAGATACCATTGATTACTATGGATACGTTATATCCTTACAAAAGTGACAAAATTTCTGTGCCGCGCGCGACACACATTGTAATTTTTCATTATTGTTACATTTCACTCACATAGCAAATATTCGTAAAAGGCATGTCATGCTTAATTCAATAAAATAAGAAGATGAGTAGTGTTTGTCACTGTCAATTAAGCGTATTATTAAATAAGCGCGTATATTCAAGTTTGGAATCTCTGGCATAGAACATATTTTGACGACACAGAAGGTACAAAACTCAGGCAGCTGTGACACAGTTAATACTAGTACGGCTGCCGATGTTACCTTTATTGTCTATTTTGTGGAGATTTCTTTGTTATTTGCTAAATTGTATTTTGTATTATTTTAGTTGAATAATAAATAAATAAATAAATAAAATTTCATGAAGGGCAAGTCAAAAAAAAATGCGTATAAATTCTATTCGCTCATAATTATTTACCTTTAACGACATGGTTAGAATTTAATTTTTTTGTGTAATCGGTAGTTTGGCCATTTTATGTAGGATTAATCTAGATAATAATGGCGTGAATGTCTACTATTATTTATATATTATTAAACTGCATATTTAGTTTTTTTTTATTAATGTTCCAAACAGAAATCGAAACCCGGTATTTAAAAACAAATTTGTATTAATGCGCTTTTTGATAGTATTGATGTTGTAGTACAAGTTCCGCAAAGTAATAAGCGACCGGCACACATGAAGAAAATTATTTTTAACAAAATACTCCTTTTAAACCAAGCTATGTGTAAATATAACGTCAGAAAAGTAGTTTGTTAAAAGTTAGCTTATTTTCCAAAATTTGTTACTCTTTAGGAAAACTTACTATGAAAACTTACTCTTTTTATGTAAAGGGTAAGAACTAGGGCTTGCAAATATTCGAAAATTTTGATATTCGAATATTCGATTTTTATATGGGCACTATTAGAATAATAGAAAAAACTATGTTTTTATTACAATCACTGTTTTTTATTCACTTTAAATGTATAATAATAAGCTTTAAAATCTAGGTGCGTAGGAATTTTAGCAATCAAAATAAAACAAAGAAATATTAAATAAACGGTAACACTGTAGAAAAAATAATACAATTAGTTTTTATTATTACTATTAGTCCACTTTCACTTTGTATATCACACTAATATCATATAGGCGCAAGTTTGTGAGTGTGTTTTTGAAACATTAAAAAAATTTAAGATTGATAAATTTAAATCAAATAAAAGTAGCAGTTACTTTACTGTTACTGTTAGGTCCTCAGTTCGTTCTAAGTTATTTAATATCTCACAACTCACTTTTTTGTAGTTTAGCAATTTTAAGAAGTTTATATTTATTTAACAGATTGAACGATATAATTAAATTCTTTTCGTCAATCTTATCAAAATAATATCTTATAACGTCAGATATAAAATAAGTGAACGGTCTGTAATTCTGAACAACTAACGACAATCGCTTCTGTAGGTACTATTACTATAGAGTAATAGTACCTACAGAACATACCTCTGCCATAGGGCAGAAATGCATGCATCATCATTATTAGATTTACAAAAAGTATATATTGACATTGCTTTCCTTTTTTCTTACGTCATTAACTGTCTAGTATTTTCTTGCAATTATTTATTGTTAAAAAAAAATATTTTTAAGAAAATACTTGACTGATAGTAATAAATGTAGTAAAGTTACATGTGGAATGAAATTCCTTGACTTTTATTCACTTTTTTGTCATGGTTTTTCACAGCTTTTTATAGACACACGATGGTATTTTGTGCAAGGTGCACGGGAAGCGTAGTACTTGCTACTCGTCGACCGCATACTAACCAAAAACTGTCCGAATTAGCTCAGTTTCGAGTCATCATTTTTTGCACGCTCATAACATATCTACCTCTTTTTAATATAATACAAGTATAGTCCATACACTATTCATATTATTTAATAACAAAACAGGCCAATGTGAACAATAAAAATCTATGAAAACCTCTATCTGAAGTCCGAGTAGATGTATTTTATTTTCGTGTCTAGTTGAAATATTTCGCCCAATCAGTATAATGCTTTTTCGTTTGCACCACGTTTCTATGTTCTGTGATATGCTTTCAATTTATTCAAAGACAATTCCACATTATGGTCTCTGCGGTCGTTGTAAAGTTTTATGCTCACGAAAACGATTTAGATCGCAACTAGATGGGCACCATTTTGTGTGGGCGGTTATTAAGGTTGGCCTCATGGACGTACAACATTTCAGGATATTGCATTTGTTTTCTGAATCTTTCTACCGGTTAATAATTACACAGTGGTAGCTGCATCTCATCTACTAATATTATAAACGCGTAAAGATGTATGTATGGATATGTCGATGTTTGTTACTCTTTCAGGCAATAGCTACTAATTTAATTTTGAGGAAATTTGGTGTGGTAGTAGTGTAGACTCTGGTTTAATACTTAGGCTACTCCTTATCGCAGCAAAACGTATGGTTCTTGCGGGATTTCTTTTCGCGAGTACGATGTCGTGGGCAATATTTAGTATATTATACATCGTCTCTTACATGGTGTCAGCCATGCAAAAAGATTCTGGCAGCGCCACAGTACCGTGGGCCCTTTAAAGACTGGCCGAATACCGAAACGCTAATCAAAATTAAGAGCCCTCCTATTCACAGGCTGTCGCTGTCTCTGCTAGCCGAAATGACAAGGATAGCATGTGACTGGAGCGTCTCTTAATTTAACTATCGTTTCAGTATTCGGCTTTTAGCCTACCATCGATATTGTACGAAGTGCGTCGTCCGTGTTATGGTTCGTCAGTACTCACTAGTGTGACTGACATTACTGCGAGTTAGAGTTTCACAGTTTATGTCCAATGTCCACAGTTCAATGCAATCTTCTCAAAATGCAGCTTGTCAACAACAATTTGAGAGAATTAATAAGTGTTGTCAGGTCCGCACGAATCATCACCAAATTTTTAAAGCCTTTTCTCTTAATTTTAATATTTTTTCTTAAAATAATACTATTTGTTTTTGTCTTGATACTTTCATTCATCTAGATCTATTCCGGGGAATTTGTCTATTACAATTATTTTAATTAGTGTCCGACCGAAAGTTCAATTTCGACCGAAACCGAAAATGCATTTGGGAGTTATCGCGCTGTGATCGGTCAGGTTCGCGCTTTGAATTCCATCTAAGCGACGATGACATGAAGGTCACAGAGCTGCGTGTGAAAATAAACCCTAAAACGCTATTCAATAAGCGAGAAATACCTACAATAGCAAAACTACTACTTTCTAATAGCACTCTGCTAACATATTCCCTTTCGGCCGTTCTCAATAACCTATCTATCTGTAATCCTACTAACTAATTAATAAATCCTTGCTACTAAAGATAGGCAATTCTTTGCTTTTGTCTTTACTCGCGTTTTAGTAACCTACTGACAGATGGCATTTCCTACCGTAACGGCTCATCTATCGGCGGGAGGACGGATAGCCTACTAGAGATAGGGACGCTCATATAAATATTGGCTAACTGCATTTCAATACAAGTTTCAACTTATTCTCCGATGGGCGAAGCATACTTCAATAACGTCATTTGCTTATCTGAAAATGTCGGCCGTTAACAAAACGGAGAACCTAGTTTTGCCGAGGATATAATAAAAAGTAATATTGGTAGATGTGTAATATTAACTATAAAATATTGGTTAACGTGCACAAGTGTGGGCAAGTTGTACGTACGGTACAACTTCAAAAAGCGTGCTATTTTGTGTTTCTTTCGAAAGGGAGATTCAGCAAAGAGTTCTACTTGATAATTTATTTGGACTTTGACTAGACTTTGGACTTGTCGGATTTTGAAAAACGGTGTTGAAAGCTTAACACGAAAATTATTTTTCCCGCCTTTTGAACTCGACTCTGACAATGGTATATTACCTTCCGCCATAAATAAATAAAACACAGACAATTCGAGCATTAGTTTTATTTTCTAAATACATACATATTGGAATACTGTAGTAGTGATGATAGTGATATTGAATTAATTAAAATGATCATAGATTGTGATAAAGACAGTGCTACCAATAATATCATACAAAAGGAATATAAGCCACGTGTGAATTATATGTCGAAATTAAATGATTATGAATTTTCGTACAGATTTAGGCTGATAAAAGTGCTGTGAATCAGTTACTTGTATTAATATAACATATTATTTATAGCGACACCAACACCGTTATCGACATATTAAAACCAGTATGTAACTCGAAATTTGTGTATAAGTGTATGTGCTTTATGTATGTGTATTTGTGAAAAGTGTGTGGGTTGAGTAGCACCCTAGCCCTACGACCTACACATCCATGAACAGCACATAAATTGACAGACGACGTCATGTTAATTTAAAAAAGCCGTGTGGTGTCGTGGGACACCGGATAGGAACGAAGTTCCTTATTATAAAAATATTAATTTTAAGTTCTATTCGAGGTAAAAAATAATAATAAAGACTATACATAAAAATCTTACGTTACGGACGTTTTTTCCCGGTTAGGGTACCCCATCGCAACATAAAGGCATCGCCCCATAAGGAACTTCGTTCCAATACATAATTTAACGCGTGCGTCGCGCTCGACTGTCGACAACCCACTGCGAAAGGGATCGGCGATGATGCGGCGAGCCGTAGGCATTTAACGCGCGCAAGTAGGTACATCGAGTGACAGAGGCCTGCCTATATCCATAATAGTCTAAAAGGCGACCTCTGTGCCTCAGTTTTCAACGTCAACTTGAGTGTGTTGGTGCTCAACCCGGGGGTCGCGAGTTCGAGTCCCGCCGAAGGAACAAATATGTTTTTCTGTGTTCCTGGGTCATGCTGTGTATTAAATACGTGTATAAAAAAACTTGAGAGGTGTCAAGGGACACCCGGATGGAACGAAGTTCCTTTCGATTAATTATTGAAGGAATAATATAAAATTTTATTTTTTAAAGTTATAATATATTTTTTTTTTATTATTATTAATAAATATAATGTAATATAAACTTAATCAGTAGGCTCAATTTTAGTAATAATTGAGAGAGAGAGAGAGACAGACAGAGAAACACGCGCACGCCGCACGGCTTCAACTATAGCAAAAAGTGTCGTTACAACTTTTAGTCTTAATTTTTTCCATCTAGCCACCTTTCGCAACGCGCGATAAGGAACTTCGTTCCAATATAGTAAAAATCTTAAATATAATATGTATAGTGTATAGTATATAAGTATCAAATATAATACCCATTGTCTGGCCCACGTAACACAAGTTCTTCGAGTACATAGCACGGGGCCAAATTGACTTGGTGTGAAGCGTCCATACCTATATTATAATTTCTTAAACTAAACTGTTTGTCCATAAGTGTCCCGGTAACCTGCTGCACATTCGCACCAAATACAACCAGTTTTAATACGGAACATTTTATTTCCGCGAAGTAATATGCGTTTCTCACAACTCTCTTGTCTACCAAGTGCTATCTATTGTGTATTTTAGGATTGTTTGAAGTGGCGTGTTGCTTTTTTGTAATGGTTAATTAGTATTTTTCTTTCGTAAATGCATCATGAATCATGACTAGTCGAAATTACTATCACCCGGTTTCTGTAAGGCTAATCAAATAGCTGAAGAAATTAACACGTATGTTGAGTTAAATCAATTTGTATTTCTGAAACGATAATTAGTGAATAATGTACTAATCTATGATCATCTTGACATAACACAATTTACTCCCTAAGTAGCTTTCCGAGTTTTGCCGGGGAATTCAATAGGTGACATTGTGGTTTTTGTATGTCCTCATAAATTTGTGTCATTTCGGTTCTTAATGTGTAATATTGGTAAAATATTAACCATTAAATATTCGTTAACGTGTACAAGTGTGGGCAAGTGGTACAACTTCTAAAAACGTGCTATTTTGTGTTCCCTCCAAAACTCCCTAGGAACTTTCAGTAAAGCTGCTACCACTTTACCGAATCGACTGACATAACTCATGGACTGCACTGACTATTTATTTGGACTTTGACTAGACTTTAGACTTGACGATTTAGGAACACGGTGTTGAAAATTGAAACGAAAGTTCTATTTCCCGCCTTTTTAACTTGACACTGGCAAATGGTTTTCAGCCGACACCATATGTTTAAAAAAAAAGAAAAAGAAAACAGCGTTTGACATGTGGTTTGACTATGGGTTTGACATTAGTTTGGTTAAATAACATGTTGATCAAATCAAACGACTTTTTGCAACTCAATTTAATCTTGACAAGAGATTTGACAGCTGTATAGTTAATTTTGGCGTTGATTAGCCTCTCAGAAACCGGGGATAGGTCTAGTTCTTTATATAAGTACATAGTAGTATATATTATTCGAAAATTATATTGATTCGGTTTAAAACTGAAATAACAAAACAGAAACTGTCTATTTTAAAAATATTTCAATCGTATGCTTTAGAAGTTTAGGGGTTTTTTTTTAAGTTACAAAACATAAAAAAGTTAACATTCATTATTGAACCATAAATAAAACTGAGAAAATGAATCCTTGATAGATTAATATGAAAATTCAATTATTCCAAGTATCTGCCTATTAAATTAACTTTATCGATTTATCTTCGTAAACAATTACTAATTTGTCTCGTACGATGCCAGTTTAGTTACAGCTACTAACTTGAGGAGCAATGACACTAAAAGGCTTTTAATATAACGGACTTTAAAGTTCGGTACGGTAACGGTTCCTACTATTAATTAATAAGGGAATACAATTTGACATCAATCTTTAAAGTTTCTTTAAGGATGTTTTTTGTATCAATTAAACTGCATGTTTTTGACGCTCGTGCTATTAAAATGTTTTCATTTTCGAATCTGCACCGTTGCAAAAAATTCAGCTAGGTATAATTTTGAAACTGTGTAATTTGGTGTTTGCATACATACCTTAAATATTTCAGGATCATCTATTTTTTTTTTCTTATAATATGAAATGCAATAAATGAAATATGTGTTTCGCGTGCACCCAGATAGACGGGCACATCTTATTCCGGAGTGGCTACCGTCAGGTCGGCGGACCAGAGGCAGACCCGAAAAAAGGTCGACCATAGCGATCGCGTTTTATGGAGAAAAAGAAAAGGTCTTTGCCCAGCAGTGGGACACAATAGGCTAGCATAATAATTATTTATAAAATGCTGTGTCTCGCTTAACTATCATCAATAACTTTCTTTCCCAATCTCAAGTAAGTTCCCAATTACTTATGCTGAGATAAGTTATATGCGGGTATAGAGGGGTGATTGACAGCACCCGCATGCTCCTATCCTGTTATTAATAACCTTTTCAAAATATCATGAATCATCATCACCGACCAATAACAGTTCTTTTGCTCGTATCTCTTCTTACTGTAAGGACTTAGGCCACAGGGGCGACACTACTACAAATGACAGCTCGAGCACCGGCGAAGCGAATGTCAGTAATGTTGACGTAAGCCTAAGGTTGACATTTGATGCCAAAATAATTTTAAACGTCACGTCAGACTAATCCATCATAAATATTATAAAATTATATTTGCATATACAATATCAATCATGTCAAAGCACGAAACGACCAGCGGCCAGCTCCGTAAACGAAAGTCCTGGCTGGAAAAAACTCACCCTCCGCTCGCCGCGCGCAGCCCCGGCATACGTCTAGCCGCAAGCTGTCGATCGTGTAAGTCTATAGAATGACAGTTCTTTACATTATTATTCTTTGCTTAGGCTTAATCTGCGAGGCTAGTTTACTGCGGATTGGCAAACAGGGATTTTTGAAGATTCTTTTCTGAGACACTGGTTTCTTTTACGGCTTGATCATTCGGATGCAAAATTATAATGATCTCCTAATTCGTAAACTTATTGAGTGTTGAAAGGATATCAAACCTGTTTCTGGTTACGAATTATGTATAACTGTTTGATAAATAAGTTATTTACGAATCTGTTGACAGCTGTAAATGATGCATTATACATAGATATTCACTTCACTATCGATATTAAATGATAATTCCGAATTTTATGTCATAATAAGTTGCAAAAATACGATGGCACGTTTCACAATATTTTTTATGACTTGTCAATCTTGCAACATTTGCACAGGCAAAATTAGCAGATCGTTTATTATTATTTGTACTTTATTGAAAGCGCTTGTGAATCCATTTTTTTAAATTAATTATAAAGGTTCCGTTTTTTCCATTTGGGCAAGGAACCCTAAAAATGTTTAATGATGCCTAATAAATTAGTTTTACGATATTGAACTCGTTTTACGTCATTGTTTTACTTATGTTAAAGTTTTAATTTCCTTTAATAAACTGAGTCGTCAAAGTAGTTTCCATATTTTTATTTGAATCTGTCTTAAAATTTAGCGCCTATATTAAAGTGCACAAAGAAATGCCCGTCTACCAAAAGAGAGAGGCCAACACTTGAAGTTTGCTCATAACTTTTCTCCAATACACAATATTAAACATGCAGATGTACTTTCATGATATTTTATCCTATCAAGAAACAGCGACAATATGCATAGAGAATATGAACAAAGAAAAAGTTAGGGACAATAGCGGTCTGTCAGCCAAAAGACAGAGAGAAAGTCAGCCAACAGTGTAATTGGACTTAATTTTTTCTCCAGTGCACAATATAAAAGATGCAGCTGTACTTTCACGATTTATCCTATCAGGAAACAGCGACAATATGCGCCGAGAGTAAAATATTATAATGAAGAATAGCTACGGCCTGTCAGCCAAAACACAGAGAAAGTTAGCCAGCAGTGTTATTTCGACTTAATTTTTCTTCAATTCACAATATACTTCATATTTTTCATAACTTCCTCCTATTCGAAATCAATGATAATAAACTCTGTTATGCACAGATAATAATTATATTATCTGTGCAAAACAGATAATCAAATATTGTAATGGACAATAGCTACAAATATTTAAAAAGACAGAGAAAGTTAGCCAACAGTGTAATTTGGACTTGAACTTTTCTCCAATACACAATATATAACTATATTTTTTTATAAAAACTAGAACCCTACTACGTAAATTTAATAGCCTATGCTATCCGGGCTATTATTACGCATCTATTGACACCTCATTTACTAAAATCGGATCAGGCGTTTAGGCGTTACGGTGGAGCAAACATATTTATGTTATATATACATAGACTGGAAAAATCATTACCCTTCGCCGTAGTCGGATAAAAAGATGCAGTAGTTTCATGACTTATTCATATCCGAAATCAGCGATAAAATGCACAGATAATGAAATATTATAATGGAGATTGGCTACGAAACTTTAAAATGACAGAGAAAGTTAGCCAGTAGTGTAGTTAGCCATAATTTGGACTTCAATTTATCTTCAATACACAGTATAAAAATGCAGTAGTTTAATGACTTACTCCTATCCGGAATCGGCGACAATATGCACAGAGAACAAATTATGGGGAATAGCTAAGCTACGGGCTGTCAACCAAAAGAGAGAGGTAGCTAGGCCAACTGGGAGGCTTGCGGTATCATTGTCGCATCGGACGGCAACCGAACCGCGCGTTCCGGCGTACGCGCACCGCGTTTGATCGATAAGTGACTGTGTTGATTCCGTAAGTAGCGCAACGGCGGAAATGTCTTGTGTTCTTGTTGTGGCATTCCTTTGATAGTTCTGCACTAAGTTCGTTGTCATCGACCATAATACTAAAAGGATTAGTTTTATACTCATACATTTTTATATCCGGTCGCGATAGCATGTACGTGAGAGTGTTTATTTTAATCTCATGTCACATCAGCATGCCCTTTATTACTTGAAAGGACGGTTAGGGCTCTCATTATTTTAATAACAACTCGTGTTTGTAGATCGTGCCTAAGGCGTTCACGATGTTTGCTATACGGTTGAAATTCGATCTCCATGTTTGTGGATCAAAACGAGTATGTAAAGACTCGTTGTTCTATTCATTCTATGAACGCGATTGCTTTATTTTTCGCATGAATGGAACGATTATTAGGAGAGTTTTACATAACAATATTAAACATTTTTGTATGCTTTTTTGCAAATTGTCTCAAAAGTTCTTTGATATCCATTAAACTCAACAAAACTAGGGACATTTCTCCCAAATTTGGAGAACCGTCATAAAACGAAAAAAATGTTACTTTACACAGTCATATATTTGAAACTTCTCCTGTGTGAACGTAACCATTTTGTCCAAAATAAGCAATAAAAAGACTGCATGAAATAAAGTAACTGTACTAAGATAGCGTAAAATAACGTAGTTTCTAACAGTATTTTATTAAATTTTATTTTATGACGAAATCAAGACGAATAATTTGAATATTTTGGTGATTATGTCCGAAAGTTCATTGCCTCATTCATTTGAGTATTATTGTATTTAATACTACACCTATTTTATATACATACTAGGTACATGGATCTTTTCATATTTATCCTTAAGGTTTAATGACCTCTTATTTGGGAAATGTGTGCCACAAGGTACAGTATTGGGGCCTTTATTTTCTATTATGTTTACGAGTGCCATCGTTTGCAATATGCTCTATTAAGCTAGTTTGATTAAAGTAATTTCAACAACGTCAGGAAGAAATGAACAAGCAAAATAGTTCCCAAATCGATACGACATGGCTGTTAAGTAATTTCAAACATAACATAATATGTGTCCAGAGTAACCCTCTTTTTTAAAACCTGTCCCTCTTACAATCGGAACTTAACCTTGAAACACGATTCGCATGTTGCTCTTGGATAAAGTGCATTCTTATCCAACCGTTACAGCGGTGACGTCACTGCCTCTGATCTTTCAACGTTTTATGTTTTGTTAGGTTAAGGCACGCTTATATGAGCTAACCTACCTAGGTCGTACTATGAATTAGAATCTGAGAATGCATCAGGATTATTTTTACTAGAAATAAAATTATCCTCCTTATCTTATGCTCTTCTTAAACAGTTAGGAATCTTAAAGTTAGAAGACTGATGTATCAACAAAACGCACAGGCCAAACCCTTAAGGCTAAAACATTAAAATTTTGCAAACGTATTTCTCATATGACCACTAAGGAAGAATACTTCAAAATTAAACCCCCAAGGTGGTAAACTAGGGGATAAAAGTTTGTATGAAACTATTTATTCCTTAGACATATTATTTGCATGAAATTTCGTATGAATCGTGTACGGAAAAATAATGAGTTACGCATTTCAGCGTTTTCTAATATTCAACCCCTAAGATAGTAAAATAGGGGATGAAAGTTTTGATTTATTATAAAGATATCGTTTAAACCCAATGGCACGCAGTTCGCCTGCGTGTGCGTGCAAGTGAATGTGAAAAATGCAAATGCCTAGTGAAGAGAAATAATTTTGAACTCTAACAAGTATATAATGATATATAATGATATACTATATAAATGTTAGAGTTCAAAACTATTTATCTTGTGTCTTGAGGAATCAAAACTTTTTTGCGCAAACTATTCATGGCAACTTGCCCAGTTCGAGTTTTATATTGTTTACATTCACGTGACAAAGTAACATAGCTATCTGATTGACCATTAAGATAAACAATATTGATTTAACTACTCATTAGTAAGTCCATTTCCTTAATTTAATAGTTTGGGTAGCACTTACTCTATAAAGTAAGAATTCTTTAGGTCCTGGCGTGATTTCGGGTATCCCCACCTCATAGCAAACGTACCTTTTTTGGGTAGTTATATTAACATAAATTTTTAAGTTCCTTAACGGTTTGTAAAAAAATATTATTAGTTTATTGTATTGATTTTATATAATACATTTGTTATTTATTCATTTATTGATATTGTTTTTAATTTTTGACCAAAATGGAATATTACCTCACAAGAGGTGAGGTATCCGTGGGATGATAGAGTAGGTAGTAACTGATTTCTTTAGTGAATCCAGTTCAGAACAAGCAACTGATCACTGTAGTGTCCGTATGTTAGTGTAATTTTTTACCCAGATGTTTGGAGCATGCAAAATATTTTTGCGAAAACTGTTCTTATCTGGACAGTGGTGATTAGTCATATTTCAATTAAAAATAATAATATATAGTTTCTTAACGAGGAGGATCTCAATATATTTTAGTTTTTAATTCAGTTAAGTACATACCAAAGAATAATTTTTTTGTTAAATTTAAAATAATTTGTAAACCTATAAAATTATGGAGCTATAATTACATAGTCAAATAAAATCTTAAATAAAATATAATATAAATGTTATAATTGAGAACTTTTTTTATTTATTATTAATAATAATTTATTAATTATTGTACAAAACTAAATAAACAAAATATCAATAATAATAATATTATCAATATAATGGCACTTTGAATTTTGGGTATGTCATACCCCATCTCATACGTGTTCTAACTTTTTTTCACCACATGCTCGCCGGGTCAATGAGTAAAGCGATTACCTCAATTTTCCCATCGGGAATTCCTACTTTTATCGTGGTGTTACTACCACTTGGCATAAATTAATATAACACTTAATAGTCTTAATATATATTACATATTACATATTTATCGTGTGTTTGCACAAATATGTCAAGATACACGTTTAAAATGCGGTCATACTATTCGTACTAACCCAGTTGTCCAATGTTCGAACATTACGTAATATAAGACTATAAATATATAATTTATATATTATTTTACCTTCATAAAATATAATAATATTTCGTTCATAATATAATATTAGAATCGTTCTAGAAAAAAATTGTCTCGCTCCGCGCTCTTGAAGATCATATTTTTGATTTCAAGTGTTTTGATAAGATATTTATTAATATTATTCCAAAAATATGTTTCAAACGGAAAAATACGAAATTAAAATAAATTAAAAAAAAAACTATTACCAGACTACGTAAAAAAGGGGTCTAAAAAGGCCGTAACAATAATATAATTCAGATACAAATCCAGAAATGCATAGCTAATAAAAGTGCACAAAAAAGTATGAAATAAAACTTATTTCCTGTTTTTTTTTCCACCGTAGCTCCTAAACTACTGTGACTATTTTAATAAATGAGGTGTCAATAAGTTCATAATAATGGCCCGGGTAACATAGGCTTTATAATTTACGTAGACGGGTAATAGTTTTTTATAAAAATTATAGTTATGCAAGCATGAATAAACTCAATATTTAAAATGCAGGACATACATTTTATATGCCCTTTTCCTTATAGCTCGTGTAGGATACCTATAAAATACCTGCGCCCGTAGGAGACGACCTTGTGCGATGAAAACGGGTTACCTTAATAGTTTTTAACTTTTAATTATACCTATAACTTTATATCGGTCAGTTATTGTGAACATTTTGCCATTCCTTGTTTTAGTGGTTTGCCTAACAATTAAACGTTGAAAACGCTGTGATGATGTATTTTCTTTATCATACTGTTGTTTTTGCAGTTAACTCCTTATGAAACGATTTTCATATATTTAAAGCCCGCGGTATGAAAATCTATGGGAGTAAAATCTAATTCACGATGTCACACGGTCACACGTTACGGTGTTACACGATGTTAGCCGAAGGCGCGTCGGTCGCTTTGCATTGAACACCAAATTTTACTTTTAAGAGTAAACTCCAGTCGTGCGTATAGCAATAGGACTTGTAGCTTTACAATTCCACGTTAAATCCAACTATGTTTGATCGCATTTCTATAAGCAATCGTAGGATACATGAGATGATAATGAATGTATATTTTTAATATGCACTTACACAGTTTTAAAATTCTCATAATTAAATGAATGTTGAATAGTAAATTATTATTATTAGCATTCTTTTAATTGAAGGTTATGTTCGGTTCGAAGACCTCATATAAAACCTGTAAATGACCAGCACTATTACATTGTTGGATGTTGTTTTAGTGTTTCAATTTACAAGATTTGCAAGAAGGGGAGCAACTTAGTTTTTGTCAAGCAAGGAAATGTTAAGACAAGTTAAAATTCATAATGGTTCGGAAAACTTTAACGTTACGAAATTATTCAAAAGCAGTTGTTAAATCAGTTCACAAGGGGTTAAAACGGGACGCTATTACTAAGACTCCGCTGTCCGTCCGTCCGTCTGTCTGTCTGTATATCTATCTACCACCACCAGGCTGTAGCTCGTGAACCGTGACAGCTAGACAGTTGAAATTTTGATGATGTATTTCTGTTTCCGCAATAACAACAAAAAAAAACAGATTACAAAAAAAGTATTCAAGGGGATTTCCTATACAGCGAACGTGATTTTTCATACCGTTTTTAACGGAACCCATCGCTCGACTCGCACTTGGCCGGCTTTTATTACTAAGGTGACACAGAGTATTTTTTTATCTAGGGTTTTATCCAAGATGAAATAAGTATTGACGTGGATACCGGATAACATTGATATGCACCTGGGCAGATTATAACTACCTACCATGTGCAATTTGAATAAGTTGTTATTTTTTATTGTTATGCAGATGCAAGGGTTTGATGCACTCGGTGTGAATAAAAATCGGTCAAGTTAGAAACTTATTTAATGTGGATCGAGTGTAATTTTTGTACGGCGAAACCAACAGGAAGGGTAATGATTTTGGCAGTCTATGTATGTATGTATTTATGTATGTATGTAAGCATGTATGTATGTATGTATGTATGTTTGTTTCACCGTAGCGCCTAATTAATGGGATATTTAATTTCCGTAGTCGGCTAAAAGATTTTATAAACAATGATGGTTAATAATAACTGTTTTTGAAAGTTTTATGGCGTCTTATTAATAAAACTATTCACACCACGGATCTGCTAATTCATAGACAATACGTATCAGTAATAACGTATCAGACAAAGACAGCAACACGGATTAGCGTATCCATGGTGTATAGTCTAGTAATCTATACAATTAAAATAACTGTTAAAATTATTTTTACGGTATTAGTAGGTAAATAGAGTTTGTTATTACCTTTTATGATTTTAAAACAATCTGCAGATCTCTTAAAACAATGAAGGTCTGACGTCCTACGGAACAATTGTAATTATTAGTTATTACCTACCTACTTCTTACCTAGAACTTTTAATTAGTTCTACGTAGATACAGCGTATGATCGATAACGACATGCAATTTGAAGAAACCAATAGGGAATGAACTCTTAAGGTAGCCTTCCGATGCACGCGACGCGCGACGCGAGGTCGCGACGTGAGACCGAATTAGGGTCGCGGAGCTAATGCCCAGTATGAATTTATATGGAGCACTAAACAATCCCCCCGGTGAGCGTAGCCAGAGAATTTGATTGGCTGGTTTGCTGGTCGCTGTCGCGGGTCGTGGCGATCGCGGCGCTCGCAAAGATCGGAAGGCAACCTTTAAGGTAGCCTTCCTATATACGTGACTGACACGCGCGACCGCGACCCGTCACCGTGACCGGGTCGCGCGACCCACTGCTCAGTATGAATTTATATTATTGAGCACTCAATAAATCGCTCGAACTGGTTCTCTGGTCGCGGTCGCTAAGATCGGAATGTTACCTTAACTGCTAGGCTGAAAGGACATTATTGCATATTTGTATGTCCTGCGGGCTGTGACTGAGTATTTCCAGTATATAAAAAAACATACATTGTAATTGTAACCTATACTTTTTGAAATGGCAATCAAAACAGTAGGAAAAGTTTAAATTGTCTTCAGAGTTGAGTAAAGGTCAAACTTTATAATAATAATTAACGTTAGTATCAAAAAAATAAGCAACTATACACATAATTTTACTATTTGCAAAGTATTTACAATCTAAATCGATCGCTAACTGCTAAGCGAGTATCGACCACCTGTTAATAATTAACATTTTTTTCGTTTCTCTGGCCGCAATTAAATTTATTTTAGTTAGAGTTACAAGCTAGTTGCTATGTTCAGAGATAGTGGTATAAAAATGGTAAAAGACATTGAAAAATTGCTGATTAGCATCAAGTCTTAACCGCTCTGAAACCACTTTATTATATAGACATTAAAAATAAAAGGAAATTCGCTTAGGGTTAATCACACCGAAATTTATTACAAAAGAACATACACGTTTCATTGCATCGCGTTGCACAGCGTACGTGAAATGTAAGACTGGTGTCACATGAAACGTGTATCTTTTTGAGTAGTGAATAAAGTTCAATTTTGAATAGCTGTCTTTAAAATACAGCGCCGCGTATTATCGCGCTGTGTACTGACCCTTACGGCGTATATTATCTTCCATCTGACTAAAGGCTAATCTACATAATTTTAAATATTTTAGAATGCAATAGAATTTTGCTAGTCGCGGTAGTATAATCTTGTCAAATATTTGGGATATTTCAGGGTGGGTACATTTTGCCTTTTGTTAGTAAATTTTTCGTATTTATTAATTACCTACCTATAAAAAGTAGTACGTAATAGGTAAATAGTAGATCATAAAACAATAAGGCAATACTTAATCGTGTTTACTTATGGAGTTTTTATCTAGAGAGCCACTTATAATATTCTTCCTCGTCAATTTTATAATTGTTTTGATTTGATGATACATAACATAATATTAGTATGATTTGCTGTATGAAATGATTATTTTATTATTATTAGTTATGTCACATGAAAAAAAAATCAGCCGATAGATTGTGACTCTGTCACTCTGTCTGTCTGTCTGACAGGCATATCTATCTGTTTTTATCTTTACCAAAAGTATTAATAATTTAATTAGTAACTCGTAAGAAAAAAATATTTAAATACAATTTGTATAACATTTAAGAAACAAAATATTTGATAGGGTTGGTGGTTACAAAATTATATTCAGTAATTAAGAAATGGGGTCAAGCGATCCTTAATATTTCATCGATCAAGGTGAAATGCTTGAAGAGGTCTCAGAGGGCTGAAAAAGGCTTTGATGTTCTTAACGGGATCATTATGATAGATAACAAAATAATAAGTTAGTCAAACTATTTAATGGCTAAGTTTTTATACGAGTAAGATCAACGTTGTTTGACTGCCTTTCACAAAAAGCCGCTGAAGGCAGTTTAGTGAGGAAGGAATTTTTCCTTCCTTTCATCCTGGAAAAATTCACGGTTCCTGCAAGATAGACAAACTTCAATTTGCACGAATGAAGTTGCGGAAAACATCTAGTACCTATTGTCAAAATAATCGCATTATTACAACATTTTATTGCTGAAGAAGCTATTATCAGTCATTGGTCGTAGAGATTATTAATAAGCCTTTCACAATAACTGAGTTTCTATATTTATCAAATATAGAAACGATATTATAATTTTCGATGACTCTGTTAGTTATTCACGTTGGGTTATTCACGTAGTTTGGTAGTTATTCACGACTCTTGTTATTCACGTTGGGTTTTCTTTCGTATTTTCATTAAGATTTGTTGAAATTGAAAACTTTTAGCTATGCAATCTGGCTGGCTGACATCTGCAATTGGCTGCTAATTCCACTTAACAAAAAATTTTCAATCATTTACTTATGTATTTGCGAGGCAACCCTAGGGCACAGTCGTGAAATAAGCGCGGAACGTTTTTTCGCATGGCAACATTGCGCAAAGTTGGTTTCTTCATCAATATCACTTTCTATCAACGGTATATTTACTACGTCGTGACAATAAAGTAATTAAAACGGTACGCAAACCGCACCACAACCGTAACCGCTCAAAAAGTGGCAGGTGTCGAATTGTGGAGATGCCACTTTCGGTTCGTTGATCTCGGATAGGGCTGCCAGAGTTGTATAATATCTGAAATTTACTTCTCTACGGAAGAATAGACAAAATGACCAATTTTCTTTATCAATCTAAATAATCTATGTCTATTCCTCCGTAGACGACCGAAGACGACATCCACTTCTACGACGATCACACTACCCGTGCTGTTCTTAGAAATATTAAAATAATTGGGTCAAATGTTTGTGATGAGATAATCAGTATTTGACCATAGTTATTGTCTAGGTTACGTTTCTTTCTCAAATCAAAATTTACCACGAACGTATAAACTATAAACTGCACGGTTTGTTCTTTCAATATGCAAAATAATTGCAATTTCATTTCGATCCATAAAAGTAAATTGATTTCTAAAATAAAAGTATCTAAGCGAAAATGTTAATAGTTCGTTAACCTCAAAATAGGGGAGCTGGTGTTGAATCTAGGCTTTAGAACGTGTTAGTGATTTTATTGCTTCGTCAAATGCAGATTAGCACTTCGAACTTTTATGTATTTATTTAATGAGAATTTTCTAGTAAACATAAAACTTCAATGCAATGTGAATACTAGTATCGTTAACTGTTGTATCGGAAGCCACATCTATAAGTGTCATTACCTTTTTTTTAGTTATTAACTGTATTCGTATTTCTAGTCTGGTTTTCCAGGTCTTGATGATATAACAAAACGATGAAATGGTCAAAAAGGAGAAATATTAAATTTTGTCAACCCTACTTCTCCAGCAAAATTTGTTTCCAAATATTTTGGCTGTTTGTGTAATACCGTAAGGCGTAAGACATAGTTTCAGCATCGTAATTAGATTTATTATTTAAATTTCACAAGGTTTATTAAACGTAGGTATGAAATTAAACTTTTGCAATACGGTTTGTGATTCGCATGTGGTCATATTCTATTTTTATTAGTTGCGAAATATGGTATTATCATAGTAGTAATTATATACTTACTTGGTTTTATGTATTTAGAAAGTTATACTGTTGCATGTTCATACTTTGAAATCATATTTTGACCATCCATAAAATAAATCTTAATCTAAAGTTAGTGCTTTTCATAACGATACAACGCTTGGTATACTTAAATCAAATTTTTGATGTTGACAAGTAGCACTTTTTAGTAATATAAATACCTATTAACAGAAAATATAGAACGGTTAACGATTAAGTTAATGAGAATGATAAACAAGATATCTACTAATTGCGATATATATAATATATAACTCCCCACACCGAATATGGTGACGGTGGCCGGTTTCATAGAAACCAGGCCAGTTACGCAGGAGTCATTTTATAGTACCCAAGTGTGTGCGCAGTACACAAGAGTGAAGAGCACTCTCTCTTCCTTTACTCTCATAAGCTGGTGGGACGGATAACCGACACGACTGGCGAGATCAGGCGCAGGTCCGACTTTTTACTAGATCATCCGACGCATGGATTATCTTTCTTGTCAGACAATCCATTGTCTAACCTAACCAAACTTGGAAACAACATTTTTTTGTTGTTCCAATGCGGGAATCGAACCCACGACCTCCAAGTCGAGAGCCAAGCTCTAACCACTAGACCATGGTGATTTACGATATAACCGATATGTTAAAAAAAAATTATAAATATGATCAGAGGATACTAAGGGCGAGAACAATGATTATATGAATGATAATGATAGTGACATTAACAGTTAAACGAATTTACCTCATTCCCCAAACAATGTAACAACAGTACACCATTAAAGACAATGATTGGGTGCTTTTATGGTTCAGCTCCGTGAACCAGATCGAAATAACGGTGTAAAATTCACTAACACATCTGATTTATATTATACAACCAAACTGCTATTTGAGGACATTATGGTTATAGTTTGCAGTTTACATAATTTATGTTCACATTGGTAGACCGAATAGGCTTTACTGACCAAATCCGGGAAATTGCTTAAGTGGCAAATTCATTTATTTTATGCTTATGAGCTGCTTACGGAGTTAGAATTTGTAGGGTTTGTCTTGATTTAATTTGGCTTTACTATCCAATAGTTATTAAAACATCAACTTCTTCACTTTCTTTTAAATATAAAATATTTGACATGTTTTTGACATCATGTCAAAAATATACCAAATCGTTTATAAATCGCCAAATCTTATAAATGCATGAACGCCGCGCCGGTTGCACGCACGATAAATTGTCACGTTCCGTCTGAGCCGAGTGTGCAAGCGAGAGCGCGGAACAAGCGATAGATAGAGAGGCACGATCGGCCTAAGCGTTCGGCTTGTGATGACCTTATCACGTAAAATTATCGTTCGTAGATCGGCTTAACAGAGAACCATTTTTTTTTCTGTTTATAATAGTTTGTGTGAATAAGTTTTTCGAGACGACAGGGTTCCTAAGTTAATCAACGAGTCTTCTAATACGATAAATGTATGAAGATTTAGGTACAAAAACTAAGCATTCATATTTTTTTGTTAATATAGTTTATCGTTTCACAGCCAATTGATATTGTGAAATTGGAACTCAATAAACTTAACACTATACGGCTTCTGTTATGAATTGTTGAGTTGTAGTTTAGGACCGGACGTTATCCAACTCTACGATTAATAATCAAAGCATTTGTTTCTACCGCAGTTTGTGCCTCGACCATATCGATGACCGCAAGCAATAGCGTTCTCAGTAATTAGTAGATTTCGATGGAACAATTATTATATAAGAAATTTAAAAGCGGTGTTGTTGATGAACCTTTAAATGCCATCAATGCATTGTGTTTATATTGTAATGTAAATTGTAAGAAAACGAATAAATTTCTCTTAGATTTTCATATTGATTAGACGGTCAGGAAATTAAGACTTCAAATTATCACATGAAACTTAATAAATATTAAGTTTCATGTGATAATAACTTTATTTATAATCGTTTATTTTCAAGATAATAATACATAAGTATAGAAATTAGGGACTACAACGCTATTTTTATAGGTGTTAAAATAACATTTCATTAAGTAATTTATAAAATGTCGTAATATATTTCCTTTTCCGCTCAATACTCTCCGCTTCAGCTTTACTTATCGACTTGGGTTTATATTGTTGTATTTACACCCACTAGGGTACTTTCGAAATATTGGGTCACACGGCGCAATGCATAAGGCAGTGGGATTATTGACTACTGTTTATTATCACCAACTCAAAACAGACTCAAATAGCATTCGGTGCATAATGACCAGTTAAATTAGCTTTGATATTTAATTGCTAAAGCAGTCCTTTATGGTTTAAAGGACATATTGGATAATAATGAACATCTGATGGATATAGTAGGTTTATTAAACGTGAAATAAATGAACGATTTCCTCACGGTTATATCTTTAGCAACCTACAATACAAAAATTAACGATAGCTATAAATATGCATTGAACAAAAAAGCATGTGACAAACTATGAAACAACTGTGTTTCTATATTTTACAATGATAAGAAAGCGGTCGATGAAATCAGGATTGAGATTACTGTCTGATATCGACACTGGTGTTAATGACCCCTACAAGGCCCACGTGAAACCAACTATAAAAACCTTTTAGTATTATGGATTTCGAGTCATTCCACAACAAAATCCGATCGAATCTTATGACAGTCGTGCTGTAGATACGGAAATGGGACATACTAATTAAACAACCCGAATTCTCAGTGATGGCAAACATGCGTCTTGTGAACCAGTGATATAATAATAAACAAAATGGAAAGTGAAAAGGACAATGTGAACTTTAAAGAGGCTAACAAGTCTGAGTTTAGTGTTAAGGAAATGTACCGCAAGTTGAAGAAGAAACTAATGAAGACTGAGAAAAAAAAGACTGAGAATATCGAAACGAAAGAGAAGACAATCTGGTGGAATCAATGCAGCAGTTGTAAGTATTTTATCTTTAAATTATGCGGATAGAAAGCCTTACGGATTCAATTTTTTAATGCATAACGAACGAGAAAAGATATATTATATCTTCAGGAGAGAGTATATTTGTATAACGTGATATAATTTAACGAAATAAAGCAGTGGTTATTATTTTAAACGCAAGGTAATCTTGAAGTAAAGTTTGTCTGTTTCCAGTTCAATCTTTAATATTAAGCAATTTACAGATCACTCATGTTAATAAAAGGAAAAAAGAATCGTTTAAAAGAGCAATTTAAAACATGTTATCTTCTGAAACATCGAGTTTCCACTTAAAGTGTATGCAGTTTTGACACATTTTATACAATTATTGCTGTTAAAAATAAAAGGTCACTTGCTTGTTATATCGCACGACCGTCTAGCCCTTGAAGGGCCGCTGTCAAGCTCGTTACGCCCATTGAATCGACAACAAGGGGAAATTAGAGCACCACGGTTTGAACTTTTGAAATCGACCATCACCTCCGCGTATCCAAAGATATGTGATCGAGGCCAAAGAGACCTTCGGTACACGTCTTAGCCCTTCTATTAATGAAAATGCTGATTTTGACATTACTTTTGTGAGAGGCCCTAATCCTTTGGGTTGCGCATTCTGACCTCGATACGCCCATACATGAACTAAAAAGTACAAGATTAATAATTGTGTAAACGATTTGCAATACTTTTGGACTTCTTTGTATTATTTCAGAGTTTTGTCCCTTAATATAATAACCTTGTATATAATTAAGCAAGTCATTAGTAAGATTTTTTTCATAATCTTGTGATTTACATTGTTTGATCGTTCATGCTTACTTAGCTTAAAAAGGATATTTACAGGTATTTAAAATCCAATACGACAATTCGCTATAATTTTAAATCCATAAACATTAATCTCTGGATTAAAAAAGTATGTAATAAAAATTATATATAATTTTAGGAATTCCAAGAGGTAATACGATAAGGGAAAACTGTTTTGCGGCTCAAAGAAAAATCACACCACAATTTTCTGACAACAATTCAAACGCATCGTAAAAGTATGTCAGTGGAAAGTGCGAGAGAATCCCGTGAAATTCGCGCCAATGTGATGTCGCTTGCACTCCAGTGTCCACTTTCTAAACCAGCTGCAGCGAGATCGCTAGTTTATAGATCAGGAACTAGTCTTTCAACCACTCGAAAGTTGTTCAATATTATCACGTTGATAGTCAATCTCTTTATATGAAATTATGAACAATTTCCAATTGTTATTGGAGCCGTTTGATGAATACTTTTTTGGCACTCTAGCTTTTTATTATATAACGTTTTGCAAAAATCAATTACAGAAACATTGGGTACACGATTTCCTGCTTATGTAATGAGGTTAACCTATGTTATTAATAACAATATCAATTCAATAAATTGAAATCAGCTGTGTGAGTGAGGTCATTGGCCTTTTCAGTGCCGTAGTATCATTCATTCGAGACAGAAAAAACGTTTTTATTTTTCTGCCTAAACTTCTTTACATAATGTGCAGTAATCTATTTCCCCAAAGTTAACGTCATTACTTGCTGGTGCCCGCAACTTCGTTTGGATAGAACAAACGGAAACGGAACCCTATTTTTTAAACGGAACCCTAAAATAAAAGTAGACTATGTTAGACCTTATAACATCAGCTATCTGCCAGTGAAAGTTCCGTGAAAATCGGTCAAGCCGTTTCAGAGACTAGCCGGAACAAACAGACAGACACAGACAGATAGACAGACAAGAATTAAAAAATATATATTTTACTGTAAGTACCGAATATACTTCCTATACGAATTAAGTGAAAAGCTGTTAATTTGAAGTTACAAACAGACACTTCAATTTTACTTATCTGTATAGATTATTATTAATATAATGTGAAAATGCTACAATAAAGTTTCAAATAAATATGCAATAATCATTTATAATAACCTGGAAATAAGCACTCTGACTTTAATATGATATAATACTGAGTATGACGTTAAATGATACCTCGGATTATGGGTTTTATATTAATTACTTAATTAAGTGTTTATATTCAAAGCAAGAAGTTATAAACAGCAGATATAATTGAAAAATACAAAAGGTCTATGAAATCCTAACTCCGCGGTGTACGTCGGAGTTAGGAACCACCTGGAATATTTGGCACCTAATACCGGGGTATTTTTAAACATTTATTTCTCCTTGATTTTATCAGAAAATAGATGATAGGTAAGTTTTTTTTTATTAAAAATATAGTCTTTATGATATTGAAACCGAAACCAACACCTTCAGAATATAATTTCAGCTTGTAAATGCACGTGCACAGGGTCCAAAATATATGGCGGGTCCGTTTGGGCTTGCTGTTCCCGAAAAACTAATTGATTATTTTTAAAAGTATACATATAAAGTCAACTATGTGGCCTTATTATAAAAAAAAAAAAATTCCTAATGAGTGAATTACCTTACAATAAAACAAATTAAGGTTTTGCTTAAAATCGCTGTTTTTCTCAATAACTCGAAGTTAGGTGCCAATTTTAGAACCCCTCAGTATATTATGGTGCAATTACTTTACGACTTTTCAATAGTTGGCCTTCAAAGGAGCGTGGCCTTCTATGGTCCACCTACCTTAAATTAATTAACATTTGTTGTCTTTTTAAAGCACATTGGCAGGAAGGGCCTTGTTCTGTTGCATTTAAATTACTTTTCTCCTCACAGCCCACAGGTTATAATGATTCTGTCAATGTCGACTCATTTTCGGTTTTGACATATCAGATTGATGAATCGACAAAAAACATTTATTTTTATTGAAAAGAACCCACACAAAAAATAAGATTTTATTAAAGCAGTAAGCCTGCGTTCCGACGAGCATTAGCATTCATAAACATCTACACGATTTTGTGTAGACATGAGTGTCGAGTTGTCATCTCTATTGTATATGTGCAAAGTTCTATTTTCAATGCTGCCTAACTAACGCCGACGTGAATAACCGCTCGTTAAAAAAATGATAAAACCGCCCGTGAGAACGAGGGCTATGCGCCCAGTTACACCGCGCGGCCACCTAAAGTCGCCCTAACTTACTACGAGTTATTTCCAGATTTCGGGTGTCTACACCCCGGTATCTATCCTAAAATCGTTTAATGTAGAGTCACGAATTGTTTATCCAAGTAATTTAATCAAAATATCGTAAACTGTTATATTTAATGGTCCCTAAAGTTTCGGTAAAAGCCATTCTGCCCTGTCCCTAGTTACTAGATCTGTCAATAGCAGGCCTAAGTAACCCTTAAAATTTTACGTTTAATTTGTTGGCTATTTTCCTTTTCGCACTTTTCCTCTAATTTGACTACACTCTATATGAAACATCTATGAGGTGTTGGATCTTCTTTTGACACGCCAGAAGACGGTCTAATGCCTCATAGATGTTTCATAGTAACCTAACGCCTATGTAGATTCGCTCCGTCATAAATTATAATGTATGTGATAATTCACATGTTTCTCATATTGTACCAGACGTCCAGCAATGGCTAATAGTATCTTTTTGTTTCAGTAAGCGAAATAGATCAGTATTTATGGATGGTGGGCGGCTCTGCCGGGGCGCTGGCCCTCACCGGCGTGGCGGCGGCGTCGGCGTACTACCTCAGCACGAGGCCCAAGCCCGAGAAGCCTCTCGTGACGCTACACGAGCAAAGCTTACTGGAACCGGTGAGTTGAATTTTCAAAATGGCGGCCGACCAGAGGACTTAGCCAGAGTATTAGAAAGTCGACAACAAAATAATTAGAATATTATAAAAATAAAATGTATGGGCTTTATATATTTCGTCATGTAATTTATCCCATACATTTTAAATTCATCGTCTCGATATTGTATTTTACCTAAGATCCCTGGCAATTCGATATTCTGAACAGATACTTCCCAAAAAATCAGAATTTAAAAAGTAAATTATATTTTTTGGGAAGAACCGACTTCTACACCCAGTCAGACTCTAGCCAAGAAGACTGAAAGACGTGAATCGCACGTAGACTTAATATTCCCAAAAGATAGACGTCTTCCCGCAGTGAGTCTGGCTCTGGTGTAAGATACTATTCTAATAATGATACATAATAATGTTGAATGAAATAGCCATACCATTAGTATAGGTACTAGTGTGTAAAAGTCGCACTATTACACACAATTCATGGCATGCCTGTCTGTGAAACGTTTACCCTTCATCTTATTGCGATAAATTGCTAGCGATTATGGATATGTTGAACTTTAAAGACAAATCAACAAATATAAATACTATTAATCATCTAAATTGTAGGAACAAGACGAATAGTACAAATAGAAGTTCCAGAGACGGAATTAAGAGTGTTGAAATATAACATTAGAATAAGAATGGCTTAGGAGTGACCTAAGATTACAGAAATAAGATATTTACCATGCTTGCGTAACTTAAAGTTTCCAGTAGAAGTTAGAATCGTGTGTTTAAGCCCTCGTTGTTAAATCTTATAAATACGTCGTTTGCCTCCGTCCTCCGATAACTTTAAAAACTTAAAATACAGGAAGACTTGTTTTATTGTCAAAGTAACTTAAATTATAATTTCAAGATTAAAATATAGCATCCAAGGTAGGTAAAATATTATACCATCCACTGTGAAATCCACTTCATCACGAAACAGGAATTATTCATCATAAAATACCTCAAAGCAAGACTTAATCTACGGTTTAATATTATCGTCCAGACTTCAGTTCTAATAAATCAGTCTATCAAAAGCAGTTTATCTTTATTCGCGGAGTTGTCAAGATTTGGGTCGAGGTTAATGACCGATAATGTTATATTTTGGATAATATGACATAAATTATACAATATGGAATCGATAAATATCATACGAATCATGTATCATTAATTCTTGGGTGAGAATTGAAATTTTTTAATACGAGATTCACAAGTTTGATAGTAAAGTAAGGATGCTTAGGTTGAATGCAAATAAGGCACATAATATACTAAAAATATTTTAGAGATAAAAGCTGAGTAATCGTAATAGCGCACATGAAGGTCAATATTGATCAAAACGAAATGATAAAAAGTTTAACGTTAATAAACACGTTGATGTTAATGATGACAGTAATTATGAGGTACATTTTACGCATGCTGGTCTTAATAATCCTCTTATAGGTCTATTAAATTTTGTAGTTCTTGTATAATGTCGTCGGTCATTAAAAGCTTTTACTGTCTATATTTATGAGGACGCTATTAACATGGCGGTTTCCACACAACACTAAAGACCTGAAAGGAACTCCCTTATCCCAGGGCATGAAGGCTCAAGATTCCCTAAAGCAAAATATCCGATTTGGCAGAGCGCATCTTCGAGCGATATTTTTAACTCATTGTGCCAAGAGCTGCCCAGCTTACTACTCTCATGTCAGTACTACGATATCTCTAGCGAAAGTGACGAGACTGGCAGGAGACCTCCATTTTTACAAAATATTCGATCAATAATATTTTCAGACAGTTGTGAAAAGTGTTGTTGTCGTACCTGTAGCTTCACCAGATATGTCGAATGTGGAAGATTTCGGTTGCGCAATGAGCGAGTGATTAAAATCGGAACCTAATTACAAACTGTGAAGTGTGTCAACTAACAATGTCGTGCTGCAATTGTTGCATCGGGGTGGCTCCCATCCGGCCTCCGATCAATCTGAGCGACCAATCGGATTCGATCAAAGTAAGCAATTTCAATTTTACCCGAAAATTGAAATTATGTTCAATAAATAAAGAATAAGTACCGAATTTAAAATTATAGTTACCAAAATAAACACACTTTCTAGATTCAAATCTACACCCACTTTCGAAATGTTCACGTAAGAAAACAATTGAATTTATTTTTGTCAAATGAGAAACGAAATTTGCGAAGTCCTTTGGTCGGCCAAATTTCAAGGTTCCGTCTTTATCTTGATTCCAATGTCATAGAAAATTTTATGGTCCAGGAGTATAACTTCTAGATTCTATGTTTATTGGATATCTGACGGACCTCGCGGATGTGACTTCGTTGATTTATCAACTGTTGGCAGTTGTTTCGTATCATTTTAATTCAGATCGGCACAGATACGAGGCCATTTATACTACAGAATGTATTCAAATAGAATTTTCAAGTAAAAATTATATAACATTTTAGAAAATGTTTCGCTACATGTTATTAACGTCAGATATTGTCGTAGGTTTTATTTTGGATTCCAACAACAGTCGAATTTAAAGATTATCTGATTCATATTTAACAAATAATAACTAAAATTTGCATAAGCCGTAAGAATACACATACATTTATATTGATACTTTTTTATTAAATTACTTATGGGATAGTTTTCCTTTTTCTTGATCATCAGTATTATGACGATTTTTTAGGAGTTTCTAAAAATTCTCGATTTCAGGAACATTATAATAAGATAGTTTGTAAAAGCGTTGTCTGTTAAATTACATACATTATGTTTTTGGTATTATAAGGTCTGGTTAGTTCGAAAAACATTAAAAGTACGAACTAGTTAAAACTGTTCATAAAAACGGCTATTACTGTTCTGAAGCAGTAAATTTTCAACGCCTAGCACTGTAAATGTTTACTATGACAAATGAAAGGTTCCTTTGAGAGAGACTAGTAGGTACGTAAAAGTAATGGGTGAATATGTTTTGCCTCTATTACATTTTGTGGAACTCTTAAAATTAATTCGTTTTAACAACGACAAATAAAATAATCTATGTGTTGGCTGCATTTTAGGATATTTTGATGTAGAATCAAATTAAAATTTGTTTTTATTTTAAGTTACAAGATTAAATAAATATTTTTTATCCGCGACGGATTGGACACGTTTGGGGTGTGAGGTTGTTTGTCGCTTTTAATGTTGCCATGTATCAGTTTGTACTGTTGTAAAGTACTACACTTTTGGAGACACATGGCAGTCGGTCTATTATACCTACCAGTGATTATACACAATTGTTTAAATGACCAACTCCGCGAGCGGTCAAATCAACCTATAAAAAGCTTGTCAGGTTAATAATTTAATATATTATATCTCGTTAGTTGTTACATAGTAACGAGTCTGGGGGTTTTAAATTATGTTACCCCTTTTTTGAATTGCGTTTTAACCGTCGTGGTATTTTCCCAAATTTTTAATTTTGCCTATACATATAACCTTTTTCTTTAATTATTACGTCCGAAATTTGTTTGTTAAGTATAGAAATAAATATTATGTTAAAGGAAAACACATCTCGTGCCTCAAATTTTTCATCCCATTTCAAATTACTGTCTCGTATGGATCGATCACAATCAAGATGGGGGCACACACCTGGTCACGCGTGACGTGATAATAATAAAAAAATCGTTCCCAAAATATGATTCCTAAATACACCAGCGAATTATTTAAATTATTTTAAAGAAAAATTTGGCAAATGTCTTGAAGTCGCGAGGCTGACTCAGGAGCATAATGCTGAAGGAATTGACGAAACCGATGAAAGCTTTTTTGGGTCATGCACAAAATATGAGTAATTTTTCTTTTTGAGTAAAACGTGGATGTAATAGTCGTAGTGTAACAGGTATTTCATATTCGTTATGAGTAAAATGGAATAGCTTGTAATTTGTAAAATTGTGTAAAGAAATGAAAATATATAAAAGTGAGAATTAATTCATGTAGGTTCGATAAGAAGTTCAATGATCAATCTACTAAAATTAAAATTTCGATTCGAATTCATCAAAATATAAACGTTTTTGTTTGGTATGTCAAAATATTATTATGTAAAAAAATTGGTAGGTAAAAGAAATAACGACCGTATATCCATGGATGCCTAGATATTCTGTGCTATTTATGGGTAAATAAATAAATGACATATTTTGAAGGAAAAGTTGATTCACTAAAAAGATTTTGGCCGTAAATTCCGGAACACTCAGACCGGACGTTACTCGTACTGAAAACATTTGAAATTTTGAGTTATTCCGGAAATTAGGTACTGTGATCTCGATGGAAGCTTGGTGATGATAAATCCAGATTGTTAATACGTTTTAATAGTTATAACAAACTAGTATTTGCACGCGACTTCTTTCGTTTGGATCCACATTGCATTGGGGGATGAATTTCGAAAGATCTCCTTTTTAATGGATGTCTAGGTCATAATTACTGTCTGCGTGCTAATATTCAACGCACTCCGCCCAGTTGATATATCACTACAAACAAAATTTGGACCTCCATTTTAGCCCTTCACGGGACGAATTTTAAAAACTATAAAATTCGCAAACAAATATTTGTATTTATTAGTTCCGATATTAAATTTCATGGAACATGCGGTACATTTTAAACATTTTCCATACACACCTTTTTTTTATTTTTTTATTATTCTTTATCCATACAAACCTTCAATCCTTATTTTTCACACTCAGAGGGTGAATTCTTATAGACATCAAAACACGCATTTAATTAAATGTATTTAAGAGCATGAATCTCAATATTGACACAAACTTTAACCCCTATTTCACCCCTTTTGGTGTGGGAATTTTAAAATCCCTTCTTAGTGTGCGTCTACGTTATTAATTAATACAATTTGTATTACAATGTCAAATATAAAATGTATTAAAATGTCCGACTTCCACGTTTATGCCGACTGCCCGCGGCGGCAGAGTTAGCGGTTACGGCCGCTGTGCTTGCGTCTATACATATAAGTATGTCAGTGAGTCAGTCTTCTATGCGTGTGCGCAAAAGGAATCCGCAGCAACCGTACATTTTGCTGCAATAAAAAGTAGCACATGTCCTTCACCGTGGTTAACTCTATCTGTGCCAAATGTCATCAAAATAGGTCCAGTAGTTTTGGAGCCTGTTCAATGCAAACAAACAAACAATTCTGTCTTTATAATATATTATATTAGTATATCTATACTATATTAGTGCATCTATATATCTATTATCAAGTAGATACCTACTAATAATATGCTTGGCCGTTGTTCTTACCAGAGTATATAGTATAGTCGTATAGTCTAGGTAATCGGAAAACTTAACATTTTAAACAGAGAGATGAAAGATATAAAAATTAGAAAGTTCCAAGTCCTTAAGGTTTTCTTTTGTTACGATGCTATCTTTCATTTACAAACCTAGGTATAATCGCAATAATATATCTATATAAGTCATTGACCTTTAGCATGCAGGGATTTTCTGCATTAGTATAATTAAAGTAAATAATTTTGATTTATGTTTGCTCGTCAATGTGTTAGTGCCCTTTATGTAAAAGGCATTTACTCTTGTTTTTGTAATAAATATTAACTGGAGATATATCAACCACGAGGAACCCAGGTGCCATGCCGGCCAAGCCAGTGGCCATATATTTATTTTTTTACTATGCGTATGAATTAAAAATAATAATTTTTAATTCATACGCATAGTAAAAAAATAGCTATCCATCTTTTAACCTTCAATTTTATTTTATTTCATTGTTTGATTTTCAATTTTATTGCGACGAATCTTGTGAATGGCACTGATTGTGAAAACGTGAAAATAGTTTCCTCTCCGTTCAAATGCAATTGTATTTTTTCTTTAGCCATTAATTACTGTAACAAATAGGCAGTGTCAGAGTTGGACTTCCAATTTTTTTTTACTTTTTAATTAGATGCTTCGGCAATCTAAATCATCGTGGCCCACTCGATTTCGAAATATTTTGTTTGGGCCATTAAACAATATGAAGTCCGAGTGCAAAGGTGTCAGTTTTGTATGCCGTTCCGAAATAACGGGGCCAACGTGTGCGTTATGTCACCACGTGACGAAAATACCCACAACCGCTGACCGCAACTGTCTCGTCGTCTCTTAAAATCTTGACCTTCGTCGGGTGTCATTACGTCGAATTTTCATAAAACAATGCGACGAAAATGTTTCGACACATTACGTTTCCGTAAATATAAAATATTTCGTTATTCTCTATGAATTTTTTTAATGGAATAATGTTAGTGAATGTAGAATCCTATTTCTATACTTGTGATTTCCGTGAATTAAATTTTTTCGTATTCTCTACATAGAATTTTTAAGGTATTTTAGATAAATATAGAGATCATGATCAATATGACAGGTTGTTAAATGTAAACCTAGTTCTTTCGTAAAATAATATGAAAAAGAGTGCCCTTCAGATATTGTTTGCTTCCGTAAAAGCAAATTGTACGTTACAGCTTACGAAAACTGAACATGTTTAATAGTTAATAGAATCAGACATTACTTTGCGGAAAGTATGCGTGCACTCACACATTTTCTTGCAGGTTGTGGATATTTTTTCGCGGGACATTGCTAGATATAGTATTAATTAAATTGTATTAACATGCACAAAATACAAATACAAATATTTATTATCCAAAAAGTGTTTTACAGAAAGTGATACCGGATCCCCCCACACTAGGCAATGCCTGTCCTGTGGGGACATCGAGGATAATTTAATTTAAAATAAAGAGAACAGAATATTATACTTATTAACTAGAGAATATTTACTGTGTGTGTGTTTGTGTGAGTTTGTGTGATATTAGACAGTAACCCTTATCAGATATTCGGCTTCTTCGTACGAGCAACTGAGAAGAGTGTCAGTAAGAACTAGCTTTGATTTTGCAAGGGACCACTTTTCAATACGGCATAATTTAATAAGGTTTTTGTGTATGTGAGGGAAGAGAAACGAGTCAAAACGTTGAGCGAATGAGGTTTTGACGGCGATAGGAGGGACTCTGGATTACCTTTTTTTGTATTTGTTGCGAACTACGACGTCTTGGTTTTTACCACCACTCAAGCGTAAGAAGAATATGTAAAAACTAAGACGTCGTAGTGCTCAACATGATGTCAGAAGTGGGATAATAATAATACAGCAACAATTCTTATATTCTCCTTTATTGGTGCTTATGAGAGAGATGCTTAACACAGATACGTCTACACTATACATAGCCTTCTGGCTAACTAAACTAGATAGGCTGTGCTTGTGACATCTGTCAATATGACATTGATACTTCAACTTTATAATACTGTTATATTAAGCAACAGTATTGTGAAGAACTAAGAATCGATTTGTGTACAGCTACACCCACATGTTCATTGAACAATGTGAAAACAGTAGGATCCTGTTTACTTTTTTGTCTCGAGTTTTCTTCTCAAAAGTAAACTAGGCAATATACCTACACTAATTTCTATTAAGGATTTCTACTATCATAACTCCACAGTGTTTTCCTTTAAAACAACGTCCGGGTTCCGTAGTACTCAAGGAATATAGTTTCAATATGTCCGTTCGTCTGTTAGCCTGTGTGTCGGTCAGCTGTCTGTCTGTCCGCTCTTATAAGTTCTGTAATTAGAAATATACTCGTAATTGGATGACATTTGGTACAGTTATGGAATGTGTAAATATTTCATTTTTGAAGAAGAGTCATAAAAGAAGAATAATTTTATATTTTAGGTGTAACTCTCCTAATCCACTCTAAGTGTAATGAAAAATATTTTTTTATTTTACCCCAAACCCATCGTGTGGGATATCGTCGAATAGATCTTTTTTGAATAAAGGTATTGTTCATGCATTCCTTTTTCATTAAGTGAACTATTTTCGAGTAATCGGACTCGAAAGTTGTTTATTAGTTTGTATCTCTTAAAGTTTAGTAATGCCAGGGGGGTCCCTGGCATTACTAAACTTTAAGAGATAGAAACTTTCCATGCTGATAGGCCATGCTAAAAACTCTTAAGAAAAATTAATATTGAGTGAAATCGGACAATAACTTTTGAAGTCATTTAAAGAAAACCTATTGCGCGTTGATAGTTACGGAACTCCACTTACGGCCGGATTCTATAACCTATCCCTACCAGTAGCCTACCAATAACTATTTGTTAAAAACGTCGTCATTCAATCATTTGCAGGTTTTTTGCGATAAAAATGTGACGTTTTTAACAAATAGTTACTGGTAAATAGGTTATTGAAACGGGCCGTAAGACATGTCGTAACGTCATGCGCTTGGTTAGGTTATTTTAAATTAATGAGACCTCATAAAATTGACAAGCAATCACTTTATGCACTCAAGTTATTGGCGTTTGCCGTTCCTGTTTATTGGTACAATTACCTGAAAACAAAATACCGTAAGCGGAGTTAGTGGGTCAGATAGTGTTTGGGTTACATTTGCATAATACTTAGTGAGTAACTCCAAACTTGTTTTTGAATGTTAGACAATCTCTATGCGTTTCTCATATCAAAGGAATGCAATCACTATCATCTAAAAGTGCGTAGTATGTAAATATATGGTCACTGGCCAGGCTACGGACTTTTATCAATAGGGGAGATGACTACATCTAAAATATTTAGTTTCATTACTATACTCAGAAATATTGAGGCATTATTACTGGGTAAATGTAAAAAAATATAATATTTTATGTGTAGTTTATTGATTAGATGGGTACATCTAAAAGGTACAAAAATGTTTTTGTTATTTAAAATTAGTAAACAAAACCTACATTATGATGTAGGTTTTGTTTATTAATGAGTTATAATGATATAAAACTAATGAGTTTACTTACATCACAATATACAAAAACATTTTTTATGGTGAGTGTGAACTTAAACACGCATATATCGGAGATATTTACAAATATGTTCCTGCGGCCGTATATTTCATACACTTTAACCTAGGCGTGACGTCACAGCTAGGTACGACTTTAGTATGGAGCGTTTTCACGACACTTGCGAAATTTTGTATACAAATCGCTGTACCTTTGAAAATATTGACTTTTGATATACTGTTTCCACCAAGGCCACATGCGGCCTGCAGGCCTCAGGTTGAGTATAGCTGGTCTTGACCGTAAAGATTGCCTGTGTCATACAAAAAATTGTTGACAAAAAGAATTTTTCTCTTGACCTAGAAAGAAAACTAAAGTAAGCTCTTCCTATCCCAACTAACCTGAATATCACTAAGCAGAGTTCGCAAGTTATAGCCCACTATATTTTCAATTGTCCAAATGTGGAGGCGCTAAAAAGTTACATTTATTTGCATATGTCTTTTGTTTTATTCGTAGACTGATCACTGATGAATTGGTAGAGATCCAATACGCTTCAATAGCTTTCAATTCCCTGGCTCGATTCAATACAGCCTATGTTTCTATGTATAGAAATGTAGCCTGTGTACTATTGTCTGGTTAAAGCATTATGTTAGAAGTTTTATAACTGGATTACTTCTTTACGGCTTCCGAGTAATAAACCTAATGAATTGATGTAAAGATTTACGGCTGTTTCTTTTACATTTGTAAGTACATTGTTAAAGTGAAAATGATTTATACTGTGTATAATACAGTATGCAAGAGATTGTTTTATAAATGTTAGTAAATGTTGTTGAATCGCTTCATTTGCGATAAATATGATTGCTTTATTATTTTTTTAGAAATGTAGTGTTTGCCTTTACCTAATTCTGTTTTCGAATATGAATGCATCGCTGCACAGAGTAAATAAAATATTACACGCTGTTTAAAAATCATTGTAAAATACGATATTATGTACATCTTCTGTGCATGTGTTTGTAATTAAACTCCTTCTAAACGGCTGGACGGATTTTGTAGCAATTTTTGTGCGTGTTGAAGTGGATTCGAGAAGGTTTTAGATTCACTAATTGGTCAACTGGATGTTTTATTAATTAATTTTTTATAAGTAATTTAAATGTTAAAATGTTTTACCAACGAAGAGGGCACGACACAGCAGTGCTAGTACTTAATAAAACTTTTTAACCAACTTCCAAAAATAGAAGGAGGTTATTAATCATTACACCAACATTACACAGTTAAAATATAGTTCAGAGAATTAAAAAACTACTCTAAAACTAAAATGTAGTAAATCTCTAAATTTAAAAACCTTTTAACATAAGTTGTAGCTGTCATTTTCTCAAAATTAATTTGAAATCCCTTTTTTGTCACAGGGACCTGAAATGGTACGAGTGTCGAAGTTCTACAAGGAGGCCAAAAATGGAAAGTTCCTACGGCACCTACACGAGGATACGCGTACCTTATACGAAGCGTTCCGAAGAGGAGTCAAGGAGTCGAGTAAGATTTTTTATTATTCTTTATAATGGCCATTGTATTTTGCGTAACTGAATTACGGCACACACAAATTGTTCTAAAATTTGCATTGTCGTAGTGTAGTACGCGGTCATCTGGATATTTTTTTCCAAATTTAACAAAAATCATAAGAAAAGTTCGTTCATGTATTTTGTAAAGTTTACCAAAGAGAATTTAGCTGATATGAATAACATAAAATTATTGCAGTAAACGCAAATTGAACCTATTCGTATGCCCTATTCTGTAACCTCTAATTTATCAGACCGGCATTGACAGCTTTAGGGAAATAACTAATAACTTTTGTAATAATTAATGAAATTAAAATGTCCGGCCAACACCGGCTTTTATCATTATGTCAATCAAACGGAAAACATATTTTGTCGCTTACTGTTTTCGAAAATCTTTCTATACTACGGGAACCGTACACTTTTGCGAGATTGCTATAAAATATAAAATAAAATGAGATTATTGCTTTTAGTGTGTAAGTACAATGCGTAGGGAACTCTCCTTTTTAGGGTTACCGTAGTTTGCCGTCTCGGAACCATTATGGTTTCGTCGTGTCCGTCCGTCCGTCTTCGGCTTACCGTCGAAACAGTTAGTGCTTGAAAGAGACTTTGCACGGATATGAGATATGTGTATTTATCACGTCGACAAAGTGCTAAAATAAAATTACGAAGAATTTTTTTTGTTTTTTTTTTCTCGCGTCTGCTCCATAGTGTGGGTATCATTAGATAGGTACCGTTTGGGAGTGATTCAACTGTAAAGCATATTTTGTTTGTTAAAATATCCCCCCCCCCCCACTCTCCCCCCTCTAAAAGCTAAGCGGCTGACTCAAAAAATCTGAAAAAAATCATGATGGTAGTCCATGTGATGAACTTTAAAGCAAAACTATAACGGCTTATATAGCTTTGTTAGTTTTGGAGTTATGGATGCGTGACTTGTAAAATGCGCTTACTTGTAAAACTTCGTTCGAAATAACGAAATGATAAGTACACATGTAAAATATTGGTACAATGGTACGGAACCCTACGTGCGCGAGTCCGACTCGCACTTAGCCGGTTTTTTATGTTTCCGTTGATAATGCACGTTGTACGGGCTACGGACTGGTTTTCACATGTACAGTTAGCAATTTATGTGTAATGTCCGTACTGCTCTTTTTAAACCAACTTCAGTACTGTATTATATTATAGTTCTTTCTATGTTTTCGAACTAGAAATAGCGGTAAAATAGGTTTTAATAGATAGGCTACCCTTAACTATTATGTTATGTAGGTATCAACTGTTACTCGAAAAATAAACTTTATATAATAATACATACATATTATGTAGCTTAACATATTTATATAATTATTATTTTGCATAATACAACCAGCATTGGGTACAAACAAAGCTTTTTGTCGAAATTATTAAGTTTGGTATTTTTTTTCCATAAAGGATTTCCGGATTATTTTATCTAACTTGTGTTGATTTATCTAAAAGGTAAGTCTAAAAGAATACAGACATTACAAATGTTTATATACTGGACAGCAGCATGTCTGAAGAAGATGAATCTGAGTAGATATCTAGGCCCACTTGCGGAGCCTTGGGTTAAATATCATGTTATCTCCCTCGTTCTTTGTATTTATGAAAGAGAAGTCATGATATTTTAACGCAGGGTTAACTCTTACCCACATCTGCGGAAGAGAGCCTTAGAGTCAAAAAAATTTCTTCAGACATCTGAAGTCTGATCCTAATAGCTTAATTGCCCACGCCGTCAGTAAAAGTGGAATAAAATATAATAATAATATAATAATATATATAGGGATAAGACCTAGCTAGATCGATTTTTCTGCCCCAAAACTCCCCGCATACTAAATTTAATGGAAATACTTGCAGCCGTTTCCGAGATTCTGATTATATATATATATATATATATATATATATATATATATATATATATATATATATATATATATATATATACAAGATTTTCTCGTTTAAAGTATAAGATATTTATTTCATTTTTACTCATACAAACATTGCTTGTAGGTTTAGCAACACGGACATTAAAGACTTGTGTAAAAATAATAATTTATAAAATTTGCTATAAATATTATTCTTATGATGATCTTATTCATTCGATAGTATTTTTAAATTGGGTGTTATGTTTTTAATTGGCAATATTTTTACAGGCACACGCATCAAAATTAATGATCATCAGTACGTTGAAGGTTAATTGTTAAATTGTTATTCATTTATTTTCCTTCTTCACGATACTTTACTTCGTTGTGTGAAATTCGCTTTGTTTTGTTTTTTTATTTTTATTAAGGGTATTAAGGAAACCAAATTCTGTATTATTTGAACCTCTTGTAAGTTGTAGGCATTTTTGTGTGAAAACTATTTTCGTGTTGAATTTTCTCATCTTAAATTTAGAAACTGAACTTAACATGGAACAGCCACGCAACAGGCACGCAATTGGCTGGCTCGACTGGATAAATACCACGGTCTCACAGAAAACCGGCGTGAAATAACGCTTGTGTTGTGTTTCGCCGACTGAGTGAGGTTACCGGAGGCCCAAGTGGGGTTGGGGATTTTAAGGAGTGCGCAAGTGCGCAACAACAGAGGAGTTACGAGTGTGACTCCTCTGGTGTTATGAGTGTCCATGGGCGACGGTAATCACTTACAATCAGGTAATCCATCTACTCGTTTCCTGATACATTTCATAAATAAACAACTGTTTATATTTTCTTTGCTCTGAATTTCAAGGACGTACAAAGAGGTTTTTTAAGATTGCTAGCCCGCATTGAGACAGCGTGAGCATATTTTGACCTATTTCGTCATATACGTACGTCAGTATGCTTCACTCATATTAGACGAAAGCTTAAACAGAGACTGTATGTAGTCTGTCTTCGTCTAAAGTGTAAAAAAAATGGATACTATAGGATTTTAGAATATTGTACCGATCGTTATTTGAATATTTTTTGTCATCATTTGTCTAGTATTATCGCCTGTAAGTCGACGTGGCCACACCGTCAACATCGCAATTCAATTATCTAATTACTGCAAATAACAAATTTCTTTTAGTGTGACCAGCGCATTAAAGGAAATGACGTCATTGGAACTTTGTGCCGATGGCAGTTTAATTAATGGGCAGCGGATAAGAAAAAAATATCTGTGGAGCTCGCTGCAATATTTTGAACTCGGTGTGCATTGATATTTTTGCTGATCTTGACAACCTCTGTGGCTCAGTGGTTAGCGCATTGGCGCTCATCTCGGAGGTCGTGGAATCCCGCCAGGGAACAAAATATTTTCTGTGTTACTGGGTCATGGATGTGTATTAAATATGTGTATTATATAATAGAAATCTTAAATTTAAGTATAGTATAAAAAGTATTAAATATATTTCAGTTGTCTGATACCTACCCGTAGCACAAGTTCTTCGAGAACTTACCACGGGTCCAGATTGACGTGGAGTGAAAGCATCTATACATATTATATTATATTATCTTACTAGTAGGAAAATATTTTAAAAGTTTTCCGTAATTTTGTGTAAAGAATTTAGTGTGTCGTATAATGTTTAACATACTGATAAAAATCTCTGAATGAGCAAGAGAAAGTGTGGTATTTAGGAAATTTTATTTCAAATGGTATAAGATATTTGCGAGTTGTAGTTATATATGAAAGTATGGTAATGAAAAAGTTTGCTAGTTTTGGCATACTTTTTCAATTACCAACCAAGTATTAGTTTTCGTAGATATTTATCTCTAAGGCTTGGACTTTATCGTCCGGAATCATGTACGAATTTTCATCATAAGTGACAGATCGACACTCAACACTTTGATTTTCTACTCTATTGGATTAGCGCAGAGTACTATTTTCAGTACTCTGAAATTTCCCGGGCCTGCCGGATTCCGGATCATATAGTCCCAGCCAGCATACATAGGAAAAGTGATTGTTTTTTTAATAAAATAACGGCCTATTTTTTTGTTTATAGTTCTAGTGGCAACTGTTTTTTGAGCGTGTTACTTACACCTTATAATATAACAACTGACTTTTTTCTAGATAATGGCAACTGTCTGGGCTGGCGGGAGGGACCAAATAAGCCGTACGTGTGGCAGAACTACAACGAGACCCTGCTCCGGGCCAAGAACTTCGGTTCTGGACTCATCGCCCAGGGCCTGGCCCCGGGACAGAATACTTTTGTCGGTATGAAATTAAAAAATACCCTTAAATAATAATTTACGTAAACTGATCAAATTTGACCTCTCAGAAATCTCAGTCCCGCTCTTTATTTTGACGAGTTATACAAAGTTAAAGCGTCTTGTAGGACAAGAGCCCACTTCTTGTATTTCTATGTATGAAAATAATGTAAATTATTGGTTTGGCCTCTAAAAATCTTGGACCTTATATTCAATTTATTATCCATTAAGATTTCACAGTTTATTAAATCTATTTTATAGAGTTCAATGCCAACTTTAACAACTAAGTGAAAGAAAATATAAAAATAATACTATCTAGGTATCTATTTACACCTGCATTATTAGTGAACGCCGCAGGAGCACAGAGTAGAAAATATAATATATACTTACGTACAGAGAAACAGCTTTCATGGAACGATCCAAATTGATCGAAATTTTAAAAAACGGCCCACAATTTTCCACACAATCGTGGACACACCGTATGCGGTAGTGCAATCAAATCGAAAGTTAACTATGTAGCTGTTTATCTGTTCGTCTTTCTTAAATCTGTGGTAGAAGTTTATATATTGCTTAGTATTATTAAGAACTAATAGCACTTTTAAATGGGCTATGAAGTATACACTTAAACAGCCATCAAATGCCTAAGCTGCTAGCAGCGGCGAAGGCTGGTTCTTCTCCATAGGGAAGCCTGAGCCTGTATAATAGGCAAGGATTTGGATGAGGGTCTTCAAGAAGGTAAGTGGTAAATGAAGCCGACAGGAATGGAGTTATTGAAACCCTACGCCACTGGCCGCTAGTTATAATATTCTTTGTCAAAATGTATCCTAAAATTTCGATTCGGGTTAACGTGGTGTGTGTCCCAGGTATCTACGCACAGAACTGTCCGGAGTGGGTGATGGCCGAGCAAGCCGCTTACTGCTATTCCATGGTCATAGTGCCGCTGTACGACACTCTAGGAGCCAACGCATGTGCCTTTATAATTAATCAAAGTAAGTGTTTCTGTTTTGATTTTTTTAATGACACTTATAAATTAACATGTAGCATGCGACATGCAGCCTTCGATCAGTCAGGAAATATGTTGCATGTCACGTGGTTAAATATATTAGTTTTTAACCAATTATTGTGAGTTGAGCATCAAAACAAATTATTTGGATTTTGATAGTATTTGTCTGTATAATATTATTGTTAAATAAATAAAACTAGAGATCGCCCCTGTGGCCGAAATTCGACCATAATTCATGTTTTAATTATAAAGTTTCAACTTTTTAGTTTTCTTTTGCCACAGGTATTTTTATTGCGTATTTAGATCCGCAATGAAAATATGTAAATGTTGTCTATGGAATGTGAAAGAAGACACTCATTTGTGTCAAACCGACTGTAATATAAACAAACATGCTAGTATGAGTGATGTGGTGTGTTGTTATTTTTATAAATTTAATGTATTTTCAAGCGTTATTTTTTAAAATAATATTAGCTTTCGGCAGGTCTTCATTTAAACTTTAAATGTGCAAAATTTCACACTGATCCGTATGCACAATTCTCGTCAAACCGTACTTGAAATTTTTGCTTCACGTATGAATATAATGATAAATTGCAAATTCCTAAATCGTTCGATGTTGTTTCATAAAGGTGGTGGAGAGTGGTATTTATACTCTAATCTTGACGCCTAGCTGTTGTCATGCGCAATAGTTCAAAAATTAATTGCCTACATAGAAACAGGCGATAATGGCATTAGTGCGAAATACAAAGCATGATGTAAACAACATTAGATCAACTGTTTACAATATTATGATTTCCAATTTTCGTTTATGAAACTTCAGACGATTTTTAATGTTGTTTCTTATTTCGCCCGCCGGCTCTTTGACTCTTAAGGGTCAATTCACACCGAAACGATACGCTACATGGCGCTACAAGTTAATAAAACTTTTCTGAATTGAACTTTATATTTTTATTACAGAAGAAGATACACGTTTCATTGTAAGAGTTCAAATGTCATGTTGCACCGCGCTGCACGGCGCATATGCAGTGTATATCATATGAAACGTGTATCGTTTTGTGTACTGAATAAAGTTAAATTTTTGCAGCGCCGCGTCGCGTTCGTCGTGGTACTAAACCTAATAATATTTTTACATTGTCTCGAAAGTGAACACTTCTCTATTGCAAATTCGTAATATAGTCTCCTTGACTATGTTTGAAGTTACATAACGGTTGCTCTAAGCCAACATTACCATTTGTTTTAGCTGAAATGTCAATAGTTGTATGCGAGGACGATAAGAAAGCGAACCTCTTGCTCGACCAGGCCCCGCGGTGTTTGCGCAAGCTGATCACCATCAAGGAAATCTCGCCTTCCACACACCAGAGGGCGAGGAGTCGGGGCGTCGAAATAGTGAGATTCAGCGACGTAGAAATACAGGGGGCACAGAAGGACCTTCCTTGCGTCGTAAGTTTCTTTCATTTGCTCTTGTACTATAAAAAATATAATGGGTTATTTTTTATTCCGTTTCTAGAGAAAGAGGGTACATTAAATAAAGTATTATGGCATATTCAGTTTACTTTTTTTCATGTTTCTAACTTGGCGAAAATTTGTTTTACAACATTCCACTACTAATTTAAAATCATTATTTACTACCTTATAAATTTAAAGAAGTATTTCAGAAAAAAATATAATCACAAATAATTGTCACCCTATTGACACCTGTAGCGCGTGAATGGATCGTACAACGGCGCTCGGCGCGTGAGGCGGCGCGGGCGCCTTGTCGGTTGTCGCCCCCGCAGTAGGGTGACCTCAATTTATAATCTTTTTAAGATTTTCCAACCTTCAAATATCAGCTTTGACACAAATGAATTTGTATACTTATTCTATTATTATTGATACAAAACATGCCAATTTTTTATGATAAAAATGATTCTACTATATATATTTTTATGATAAAATCTACTGAGGATTTTTAATGAATAAAAAACATTCAGTAGATTTAAATAATATTATTGTACGTGAAATTGTACGTGTCTGAGCTACTATTTTCCATCCAATTTAATGCGCATAATATTTAATTTTTTCACTCATACCCTAGTGGTACCCACATGTCTTTCGTAACTTAATTTGTGTGGACAAATTCGCGATTATTATCTAGTTAAATCTCTGGAACTGCTCCAATTTATGGGATGAAAAATGTTTTATTTATAATATAATAGGATGCGTCTATGAGATAAATTTATTCATAATCCGTCCAGCTGTTACCTCGTAATGTTCTTTCATTCGTAACGTCACGCTGGAAACTATTAACAAGACTTTTCGCTTTGGCTTAAATCTTGTGAATATCTAGCAAATAAACGTAAAGTTCGTCATATCTTTTCGTTCAGTCGTCTTCCATAAAAAATTGAAATTACTCGAAGAAAATTAAATGTGGGTTTAATTGCTTGAGATACACTTCCAATTAATTCTTTTAATATAATAAATCCATATATGAATAATAAATTATACTTTCAGCCCCCGAGACCAGAGAGTCTCTGCACAATCTGCTACACGTCAGGCACGACCGGCACTCCCAAAGGCGTCATGCTGACACATGAAAACGTGGTGGCGTCCATGTGCAGCGTCATAATGCAGCTGGGCGAGCATAGACCTTCGAAGCACGACATCATGTTATCTTTCCTGCCTCTTGCGCATATGCTGGAGAGATGCTGTGAGGTGAGTCCCAACATATTGATGATGAAGTTTCTAATGATGGTGATGCCGACGCACGAGAACGTAGTGGCTTCCATATGCTGCGTCATCATGCAGCTGGGAGAGCATGGACCTTCCAATCACGATATCACGCTGTCTTTCCTGCCTCTTGCAGTATAGTTAGTAGGTATGTAATATGATTGAAAATAATAATGTATTTGTAATTACAGATCTAAACAAGCTCAATAATGCAAAATACATAGACAATAGTAATTTGTAAATGATGACACAGGCAAGATAAACTTAATTCTGTGGTTATTTTCTAATTTGGTTGCAAATTTTTGACTTATTTAAACATTTATTGTTGAGACTATTCTGAATCATAAAATGCACACACGTTTATTATATTTAGACCATGAATATGACAAATAAGGCTGAAAAAGCAATGATTGATAAAAATATACGCGAAGTGGGTAGGAATATTTTTGTTTATCGCATTGCATAACTCTTGTCATTTATTAATGATTGCTAAGAAAATATAGAAGATGAGTAACTCAAAATAGATTATAGAAACAAAATAACTAAAAACAATGGCTTAGTTGTTTTAACATTTCTAATTGCTTTTAAAATGTAGGACTGAAAATTTAACCACTTTATCACCACATCAAAGTAAAATGTAACCAGAAATATAGTGAATTAAAATGTCATAGCAGAACCTAAATATATCGATACTGAAATAGACGGGGAAACAGTTTATTTATACAGTTTACTATTCGACGTTGAGTAATATTGTGTGGTATCTACATAATATCATCTGCCAAAATTGTTACTCGCTATTCCTAATTTACACGCACCAAATGTAGTTTTATCAACTCGAATGAAAAATGAATGACTTTTATACGGATTTTATTACCTACTACTAAAATTGTTATTGACTTTGATGTTGAATTAGAAATGTACTAAAATAATATTAGTATTAGCTTTAGGTTTATATGTACTGCATTCACATATATATTTACCTTAAAGTCATTCTAAATTCATTAATTGCTCTACTTTTATTTGTATTATGCATCTTCTATAATTATATATTTATTATTTTATAATTCAATTTTAGAGCCAAGGCATTTTATTTATAATTATTAAGAATTCCCATAACGAGAAGGACTAAACACCATTGTTAATAATCAACGGATTAGCAATGGTTATACTAAAGAGTTTAATTGGACATTTTCACTAAAGGCATGTCGTGCATCGGTTTGATAATTCTTGAACTTAAAACTGAATTATACTATTGGAGTTTTAAAAACCAACCTATTAATATCCATCGCTAATTATGATATAAAGAATACTTTAGTGATTTCGCCATTTTAACGAATTGCAGATGATAATGATATACTAAAAATGATTAAGGACGTAGAGAGCCACGCATGAAAATTCTTTAAAAGCTTTTCGTACAATTAAATGGCTTAGATATAAAATGGACGACGCAAACGGAGATTATAATAAAAATTATGGCAGGTGCAGAAATAAACATCTCCAAATGTATTGGTGATTCACACCAACGTCAGATGAATATGCATAGATACTGTTATTTATGTTTATGATATAGAAATGCCGGTATGCTATCCGGGATGGATTTGGACTCTGGAGTGGAATACAGCATCAGTTTGCGGAATAGTAATCGATTTATTCGAGTTGTTCGCCTCGAAGTATTGTCACTCTATAGTACTTTCTAGATATAGTTATCACAAATATAGATCTATACCTACTACCGATAATTGTGATAATAATGGCGCCCGCCACACGTACAGTTCTGACCGCGGGAAATAGCATGCGTCATTCAAACTCGCGCTCCAAACCGACCTACACGTTCGGCCGACCTGGGGGGGGTATTATGAGGTCTTGTAGCAGTATTACTTTAACATTACTTTTGAATTTCATATAAGCAAACATGATCTCTATTTATATAGACAAAAAGATATTTTTAATTTGCGCAAAATCTAAAAGTAATGTTAAAGTAATACTGCTACAAGACCTCATAATACCCCCCCTGACCGTTAATGCGACCGACTCTAATCGGTCTAATCTGGCATGTCGATGACAGCGCATTTTTCACAGTTTAAACGTTATGACGTATTTTGACGTATCATGTAAAACGCCGGCATTCCAAACCGTTACGCAGTTTTAGTCGTAATTAGCACGACAGTTCGATCCGCAGTCCAAACCGCACACATCCATCCGCGGCTTGGAACGTAGTCCGATGCGCGGCCCAAACTTTACGTGAGCAGGGCGCTAATATAGGTACTAATTAAAAGAGAAACTAATTCTGTAACGTCCTTGATTGATTCTACACACTTTTACTTGATAGAGAGGAAATTAAACTAAAGTTACGAATAATAAAAATAAACTGATTTATTGATCCTTGATATGATCAAATGACCCGGTGTGCGAGCACGCGCGATTGCCTTGATAGATCTAAGCCTACTAATTAATTACACGCGTGTCACAAACCGCTGATTATATTCATTATATAACGCCGAAATCTCCAAACATAACATAAGGACTCAGAAGTTCTGTTCAGTACTTTTGGATCCAGGTTTAATACCTTGGTGCAAAATCTCACTTTTTGGTAGCATATGCTTGGACTACTTCAGAAAAAGTCAAAATCACTATATGTGTGTGTATATTTCCATATAAATTTCGAGGAGTTCCCTCGATTACTAATGCATCCCATCATCAGGTTACCAATTTGGTGTCAAAAGGACCAATTTGGGATTGTACCCTATACAGCATAAATTTTTTTTTAAAATCGGTATACAAACGGCGGAGTGATCGTTGAACATACAAAAAATAATAATATACAGCCGAACGTATAATCCTTTTTTGAAAGTCGGTTAAAAAGGTAGTTTATCGGAGATAACCTTGGAGCAATTAGATCTGCTTTTATGTGCAAATTACTCATTTCTTGTTTACGAGTATACACCATGTATACACAGTAAAGTCCTTGAACTTCAGTAGAAAACCTTGATTTGTTGTCAATAAGCCGGAGTGCAATAACTGCAACGATGAAACTTTATCGTCGCATAGTATTTTGAGTTCTGTTGCTGACACTAAAATAAAAGTATGTATTGATTTGATTTAACTCATGCCACTGTGACCGGCACGGGTCTTAATAAATCCTGCATCTACCGGTGGCTGCATCCTTTTAACAGAGACTCTCAGTCTCGTCGTCCTTCGAGGCGTACACCGGAGACCTGCTTCTACATAAAGGAGTGCCTGCAACTTGCTGCAGACATTTTAAATCACTTTCAGTCATGGGTAAAAGAGAGTTTTCCTTAAGGTTAATCGCTAGGTAACTTGATACGGGCTTAATATTAATCATGATGTTATTTACTAAACGTGGTACGGCAATGATTTTATGAATTTCATAGGTATCTCGGTGAATTAGAGATATTATAGTTTCAAATAATAAATATTCTGTTGACATTCTAGCCTTAACTGATATTCTCAAAAGGAAGTTGAGTGAACCTATCACTTTCCCAACCTTTTGAGAATGTCAGTTCACCTAATATTTATCATTTACTAAAAGTTACTGTACTGTACCACGCGTTACTGTAGGGGACAGTATTTTTCCATAGGATTTTTCCAACGCCGGTTCGGCTCGGACTCGAAGATAGCAAGGATTACACCGATATAGTCAGAGCGAGGCGTAAAAATAATAAGGCGATTTGAGGAGAATTTAAGACTTTTGATATTTTCCCTGAAATAGTATTTAGCTCTTGGCATAGTTAATCTGGAGGTGTAAACTGAGTTGACCGTTGTAAATATTGGTCTAATAGGGTATGCTGCATGTCCTTGAGATGAGCTGAATATATTGTTGGCTATTATTGCGGAGTGAGTAAAGTCGTTATTTTCATAGCTTTCTTCTTTGCGGCGTTTAATTGCTGTTTTACCTGATTTAATCGTAGATTATTTAATGATAAGCTTATGGTGCTTGTTTATGACGTACTCCGTACGTTTCAAAATATTAAATTCGGCTTCGACGATGGAGGTCTGGTACTTCCAGAGGCGTCGAGATGTTCTTGATTATGCTTAATGAGTTGTATGTCTTGTTCATATTTTTCAGCGAAATTACTATCCAGAATTCCGAATAAAGAATTTGATATATTGTCGACTCCGGTTTCAGTCCTCGTCGCGTGCGCGAAGTTTCCTTGTCCATCATAAACCACGATCATAACATTATTATAATGACTTAATTTTTCGTAGCCGTGGCTGCCTCCACTTGCTGCGAACTGATAATTGCGCAAGATATTATAAGCGCCTTTTTTTCAATATATCATCGAACAATCTTTGTGTTTGGTGCCAACGATGAACGAGTACGTAAGTCCGTCGCAGTATTGTCAAATTAATGAGGGCTGCTAGTTATATAGGTATATCATACCCGGGTAAAATTTAAAAAATTGTGTATTTTTTTTAAATTCTCGCCTGGCAACGCTAGTTTGCTCAGCAGCTGGAGGTGGGGTCATCCTGGAGGGGTAAGTGGCACGGGACACAGGCCGAGACAATCGAGTGCAGACCCGTTTAAATACCCCAAACTGCACCCGATTATCATACCCACCCTCATACTCAATGTCGCGTACCCTTTTATATGTAATTATCTTATCATTAATTTTAACGGTTTTATTAGTTTTTTTTCCATTATTATTAGTTTATTGTAATGATTTTATTGAATACATTTGTAATTTATTGTTATTGTTTTTAAATTTACCAAAATGGGTATTTTCAGTATGAACAATAGGTGGGGATGATAGAGTAGGTAGTAACTGATTTATCTGGTGAATCCAGTTCAGAACAAATAACTGATCGCTGAAAGCGCGCTGTAGTGTCCCTGTGTTAGCATTATATATTTTACCCATATGTTTGGAGCATGCAATAGTAGATTGTTAGCCTAGGGTTGAAAAGAATCAATTCCCGAGGTAGTTAGCAGCGAGGGCGGCTATAGTGCGAGTAGGAATTAATTCTTTTACCCGTGGCAAACACTCTACTTTTCATTTAGAATATGAGGAAAATAAAACTAGTTGTTTATCTAAACTATTTATTGATAATAATATATTAGTAGTGCCTATTTAAAATTAATAGTCAAATTAGGACAATTCGTGAAATTAAAAGTTACATTTTTGTTTGGAATATTTATGTTGTTTGATATATTTTGAGAAATTTGGCTGTTCTGGATCAATATTTGGTGTCAATATTTCGCTTGAACTCATTTTTAATATTCAATTCTTAGCACAAAAGTCCGTCACAGATACATACATAACAGATTATAGTATCCCGCCAATTTGTGTTGACTTTTTAAATTTTAAATATGGAACTTGCCGCTCGCCGCGTAATTGTCGCGGCACTCGCGGCTTATTCCGCTCAAAGTAGTTTGCGCTAAATTCACACTGGCTGTTTAGAAAGTCATGTCATTTTTTAATAGTTTTTTTTTACCTTAAACTCTTCACAGCTGACAGCAGTTCTATTATTGAAGTTTTGAAGTTTTTCCGGCCCTCGGGCCGGAATGAATTTGTATGAGTTTTCCTTCCCTATGAAAATAAAGCAGCATCTTCCACCCAATAATCAGATCAAAACAACACTACCTCTTTCCGAGTATGAGAAATGAAAAATATTTTTGCAAAAATTGTGCTGATTTGGACAGTAGTGATTAGTCATATTTTGAATATAAAATAATAACATATAGTTTCTTAACGAGATGGATCTCAATATATTTTATTTATCAGTTTTATTTATAAGTTATATTCCAAAGAATAATATTTTTGTTAAATTCTTAATAATTTGTCAACCTATAAACTTTTGGAGCTATAATTAAACATAGTTAAAGAAAACCTTAAATAAATAATATTAATGTCTTAATTTAAACTTTTTTCATTTAATTCTATTAATTAATTAATCAACAAAATATAAATGATAATAATAATAACAGAAATTTGAAACCTTAAACTTGGGTATGTCATACCAAACCTCATCATACTTACTTGTCGCAACTTTTTTTACCTTATGCTCGCCGGTTTAAGAAAGACGTGTAAGTAAAGTGTTCATCATGCTGGGAATTTGTCTTCCGGAAATGCTGGACGTTAAACGAATTGATGATTTCTGAAATGTGAATCCTTCCTTCCTTTGTAATCAATATGATGATTAAAACCTTCAATTCTGCATTATTTACTTTTCATATACGTTTCGCATCTACAATCTGCATATTCAGGGCATACGGTAACGTAAAGATATAACTTACGCGCTATCTAATTGGGCTGTCATAGTTTGGCTAATCTCCCATTTCGCATTCTATCTACATCCATTTGTCCAACCATTCCTCAGAAGTCCCCGTCCTTTCTGCTAATTTCGTCTCTTTGAAGTCTATTTATTTGATTTATCTATACCTATTTGAATATTATTAAGGAATTCCGCTTGCGTAATGTTTATTATAATTTTAATGAATAAAATAATTCGTTTTGTAGTATTTATTCAATTATACCAAATTTAATCAACTATACCAAAGAAATGATCACAACTATAATGGATGGTATTCCTTGAAGACTATCAGAAAATGTATTGACAACCCAAATAGAAATGGCACGTAAAGTAAAATGTTGTTTCTAAAGAGTCAAATAAAATTTTGGTGACCTCAAAGCAAAAAAATTAATAGTACCTACAATTTAAATTTAAATTTCAGAACGCAGTATACATGGTGGGTGGTGCAGTTGGTTTCTACAGTGGGGACATCAGAAGAATAGGAGACGACCTGACCGCGCTAAGACCAACAATAATGCCAGCGGTACCTCGCCTACTTAACAGACTGTACGACAAGGCCCAGAGCGAAATATCAAACTCGAAAATCAAGAAACTGCTATTCAACATGGCTTTGTCGGCGAAGGAGTCCGAATTGAAAAGGTAAGTGCCGTTGGTTCTTGCTTCGGTGAAGCAATTTTAAGTACAAATTAAGCGTTGTTGATCTTAATTATGTTTTGACAATACCAATTTAATCAAAACCTATGGAAGTTCCATAGGTAGTAATAACTGTAAGAAAATTCACTTTTGTTTTTAATGGCGTAGTGTCTAGTATACAATCGAAATACTGAACTGTTGAAATGAGATAAAAAGGCACAAATATAAGTAAAGCCTTAGATATTATTTCAACTATTGAAATCAATTTTATACATTTAAATACAATGTCTGTAGATAAAACAGATGCTTAGAACGGCAACTTTGCATTAAAGTCAAATAAGCACAAGTGACTTAACAACAATTCAGCGGATGTTAGGATATTTTCCATGAAGTAAACGAAGAATAAAATATAAAAATTAGCGGCAATGGCGCTCTGAAAATAATACCTGTAATGTTCACTTTCCAGGGGCATAATCCGAGGCGACTCGATGTGGGACAAGCTGGTGTTCCGCAAGGTGCGCGAGGGCATGGGCGGTCGACTCCGCATCATGGTGGTCGGTTCTGCGCCGCTTGCCGGCAATGTGTTGACGTTTGCACGCTGCGCTCTTGGCTGCTTGGTAAGTTATGGTTCTTTCTTTTCATTTTTTTAGACACTTTTATTTTATTCCCCTTATTTATGCCATATCGGCATATTCTTTTTGTTGTATTCTCATAAAAAGTACACACCCTGTTTTATTACACCATTCAATAGTATTGCTAATACGGAACAGATTCTGGAAAGTATTAAGCGGCAAATTTAAGGATAATGCAGTATTTTAGTAAATTGCTTCGTATTTTAAAGAAAAATTTGAGATTAAGTAATTATTGGTATGTTTTAAGCTGAATTTTTCTTAACTGGCAAAGATTTGAGTCCCGGCTTCATAGTATTTTTAGTCAGCACAATTTACCATATAGAAGTTTCCCATAAACTTCTATTTTTAACGAAGTAACATTCCATAAGTTAGTTATAAAAAGGGCCAATTTAAGTTTTCGTAATAATAATACCTATATTATAGGACTTTGCATTTGATTCTACTTCACTCCTTGCCCTCTCCTCTGCAAATACTTTCCAAATATACATACAAGTATTAGATAGTGTAAAATTAACTAATATTAAAGGAAATAAAAATCTATTTTTTTTTATTGTTTTTGACGTGTTCGGCGTTACACAAAAACCAAATCCTTCACTAACCACACTTTATTGTACAAGAAATGCTTTGTTCAAATTGGGTCTACCTACCAGCGTTCATACATTTCTGCTCATCCTCCTCCTTACCGAATGCATCTTGACTTAAAGGCCCAGATAATATTTGTTATATCTTCAGAACAACAAACAAACTCACGTCTAAAATAAACTACATCTTAAAATGAAATAAAAGACCTCAGGCATTCTTATATTAAAATGTGGCCTCTCTAACATCCCACCCAATCTGATGTGGTTTCTCAGCTTATGCTAGGTTTCCGAGGTGAATTTAGCGCTATTGGTTCGATAACTGGTTTCTGAACAAAAAAGTGACAAGATAAATTATGTGAAATTAAACAGTCCAATGTGGTCCGTTTATCAATTCCATAACTCGTTATTGACTAGCTACTGATAGATGGCGCTAACATAGAAATTAATTATGAAAACTCTACAGAAAAAGATAGTTTCTCTTATTTAAAATAGTTTAAAGCTCCATTTCACTCCCAAAGTAAGAAATGATTTTCATAAAACTAATTACATTGCCGAATTATAGCAAAACACAATAACTTTATCCATCGACTCGACTCGACATCCACTTTTGGGGTTCGGAAACTCTGCGTCAGCTGAACTTAGTTTGATAGAGTTTATGTAAAATCCTTACGAACCGGGTATTAGACAATATTTACTTTTACTTTGCCATTAGCATTAACTTACGTATTTTCTTTTTCTGTCCTCAGATCGTGGAGGGCTACGGGCAGACGGAGTGCACGGCGCCGGTGACGCTGACCGTGCAGGGCGACCACGTGCCCGAACACGTCGGGCCTCCCGTCGCTTGTTGTAAAGTGAAGGTAGGTAGTTAAATAGCTATTAGGTAGGTAGGCAGAACAAATAAATGTGTTTAGGGTTTTAAGGAAGTCTTATTATACACTATACAGTATTTTTATCCCTCGAAGAAAAGAGAGGGGTGTTAGGTATAAGTTTAAAGTGTCTGTCTGTCTCTGTCCGTGGCATCGACCAAACGGATGAACCGATTTTGATTTAGTTTTTATTGTTTGAAAGCTGACATAATCGTGAGAGTTCTTACCTATAATTCATGATCATCAGCTCGCTTATTGCTTGAAAATACAAAATTAACTTAATTTTTTTAATTTCGTTTATTATAACAGAAGAAGTCTCTACTTATACTTTACATTTTAACAATACAGAAACGTTATATTCTTTCTGTACATAATAATCAACTGTAGGTACCATAGACGTATATATTATTGACGAGGCATGTTGAAGTAAAAAGTGTCTCTAGTTAAATGGCTCCAGTTTTGAGTTTTTTGTGGCCATTTTGACATTTGAAGTATGGTGAAAACAAGATGGCTGGCATTTGAAGTATGGTGAAAACCAAGATGGCGTAACTTTTTAATGTATTGTTTTTTAATGTTCTGTCAAATGTATGTCATAGCCTATCTTGAGTTTTGAGATCTTTGGAAGGTACTTGATAGATTTGACGTGATAGATAGATCTGTGGCTCAGTGGTTGAGCGTGTCAGTGCTCAAGCCGGAGGTCGCGGGTTCGAATCCCGCCAGAGGAACAAAAAAGTTTTGTATGTTCCTGAATGTTACGAGAAATCTTAAATATGTTTATAGTATAAACCCCCTTACTAATAAAAATTTTACACAACACAACGGATGACTTAAGCAACGTTGATGTCTTTGTCTGGTGCGTTGAAAAAGTCACTTAACAGACAAAGGCAGCAACGGTGTGTAAGTTATCCATTGTGTAAATCGTTTTATTAGTAAGGGGGTAAAAGTATTAAATATCTCCCTTGTCTAGTAACCGTCACGCCGTTTGTCCACCGCCACCGTCAACGGGACGGCAACGAGAACGAGATTATTTCTGGGATTATTTCTGGTCGAGATGAGATTGACGGGGAGGGGGTGCGGTGGACAGACGGCTGTAGTAAATGTATGTATCGCTACTTCGGCGTCGTCATGTCTTACTCGTTGAAGTCCCGTTGACGTTGGCGGTGGACAACAGCGTGAGGCCGTAACACGTCACGTTCTTCGAGAATTTTCAAAAAATCTCAAACGTACACGGCAGCGATGAAGTGCACAATACCAGAGGAGTTACAAGTGTAACTCCTCTGGTGAAGCTAGTGTCCGTGTGCGGCAGTGATCGCTTCACATCGGGCGATCTGTCTGCTCTCTTCCTAGTCCATCTCATTAAAAAAACAGAATGTTGTATATGAAAACCTGACTAAGGTTGAACAATTAAAACGACTATCGACCATAGAAATATAATAGGTACTAAAGCGCAAGTATCGCTCTATTTTTTTATTTGAAGAAACTAAAGCTTACGGGGTAAAAATGTTTTAAATTGGTCGGAAACAATTCAGTCTCAAAAAGACCGTAAATACCATAAATTATTTGGAAGCGACTAGACTAGAAGTCAACTATGTTACATAGATTACAATAAAAATAATAATTAACGCAAAGTAATTCAAATGTAAGGTAATCCCAATACAGATCTGCACTATATGCGTGTTTAAAATAGAAAGAAAAATATTTGAACGAACAAACTGCGTGATGCGGCCTGCTCTCAGTGTGCCATCAGTCTATCATCTTTTTAAATTTTTTCCATACAATTTTCAGTTAGTGGACGTCCCGGAGATGGAGTACTACGCGGCCCAGAACCAGGGCGAGGTATGCGTGCAGGGCGCCAACGTGTTTAAGGGCTACTTCAAGGAGATCGAGAAGACGAGGGAGGTGATAGACCAAGATGGCTGGCATCACACGGGAGACGTGGGGAAGTGGCTGCCGGTGAGTAGTTGAGAGTAGTGGTGATAGTAGGGGTAAGTAGTACCTAATTTGTTACATAATTTGATGACCTCTGTGGTTGAGTGCGTCGGTGCTCAAGCTGTTCGAATCCCGCCGAGGGAATGAACAAAGTTTTTCTGTGTTCCTAGGTCATGGATTTGTAATAGGTTAACTAGATAAAAAGATCTTAAGAATTGTGTTTCCATGTTTACAGAATGGAACACTGAAGATTATTGACAGGAGAAAACATATCTTCAAACTGTCACAAGGAGAGTACATAGTTCCGGAGAAAATTGAGAACATTTATATTAGGAGTCAGTACGTTGATCAAGTTTTCGTACATGGCGAATCTTTGAAGGTAAGCTACTTTGAATCCACACGCATAATTTGCTTCTACTTTGAAAGCAGGTTCTAAAAAAAATATTATAGTAAAAACTCTGCAAAACAACGTTGATACTAAAATTCCTTTAGCGATCTACGCAATGATCTTCCCCAAGGTGTTACTCTACTAATATGGTTCCTCTACACAGTCGTGTATAGTGGCAGTGGTGGTGCCAGATGTGGACGTGATCAAGTGCTGGGCGCTGGAAAACGGCATCAAGGGCACGCTGTCAGCGCTGTGCGAGAACCCCCAGGTGAAGAAGGTCATCATGGAAGACATGCTGCAGTGGGGACGGAACGCGGGGCTGAAGACCTTTGAACAGGTATGAAGAATGGACGTTAAATTGAGCAAGGGATGAAAATGAATGAACTAACGTATGTTAATAAAGTAGGAACAGTTGACTTTCTTAAAAATACTCAGAAATAACAAAAAGTTTTTGGTTGGATTTTTGAACGTGGATGAGAATGATGATTTAAAAGCACAGGACTCTATATCTTCATTTAGTACTATAGTCTAGACTCTAGTCAACAAGCTCAAAAACGTGTTAAATTGAAATAAAGCTCCTAAAAATATGTGCGATAGCTCATTCGATTCGGAATGACGTCTACAAAAATGTTTTTTAAGATTGATTGTTATTAACAAAATAAAATTAAAAAAAAAGGTATTTAGTTTTTCGTTAATAACTTTTAAAATAATAATATTTAAGGAATTTTGAAAAAAGATCCAGAAAGAGGAGGAAATTTCCAATAAAAATGTCCTAACTCTATCTATATTATTTATAATTTATTTTTAACGCTGGAAATAGGGCTCCGCGAGGGCGTTACGGCATAGGCGCGCCGTCTAAAAAGCCGGTAAGTATATCACCTAAAATATATTTTTTTAAATATTAAATAACAATTTAAAAATTTGAATAAATTATGGTGTAATCTAGACACTTGAACGAAAAAACTTTGGTGGAAAAAAAAATTTTTGTTGATTTTTCAAAAAGTTACACCATTGTTAAATAACGAATTTTTTTCCAATCTCTGTTTTTATAAATTACGGCATAAAAGTTTAAATAATTGGTCTATAAATTTTTCGCTTCGTAGAGCTCTTTTTATTTAGGTACTTAATCAAGTTGTGCAAAAAAAAAAATTAAAGTTTATTATTTTGATAATTATATTTTTTTAAATTAACTAAAAATGAAATTTCTAAAAAATGTTATCAAAAACATTTTTTTTTTTTGGTAATATCTTATTATTGCTGTTTTCGCATCTAAAATATGTATTAATTAACATTGGAAAAAAAAATTACGTCATTTGTTAAGAAATTGCTTATAAACAAATCGACTATTTTGGGATTTCAGGTAAATCACCTGATTTACCGGCTTTTTAGACGACGCGCCTATGCTGTAACGCCCTCGCGGAGCCCTATTTCCAGCGTTAAAAAAATTATAAATAATATAGATGGAGTTCCGGGAGTTAGACTTTTTTATTGGAAATTTCCTCCTCTTTCAGGATATTTTTTCAAAATTCCTTAAATATCATTATTTTAAAAGTTATTAACGAAAAACTAAATACCTTTTTTTATCTTATTTTGTTAATAACAATCGCAATTTTTTATGTGCTAATATACCCTTAAAAAACATTTTTCTAGACGTCATTCCGAATCGAATGAGCTATCGCACATATTTTTAGGAGCTTTATATCTATTTAACACGTTTTTGAACTTGTTGACTAGACTACGAAGCCTTACCTCTACGAACCGGCACGATTTTGTATTGTGGTTTTTGGGTACACCCTACTACTATAATAAATATGAAAGATAGAGGGCCGAGGATGGATGGATGGATGGGTGTTTGTGACTCTCACGCAAAAACTTCTGAACGGATTTTGAGGAAATTTGATACTATACCAAATTTTCTCAAAATCCGTTCAGAAGACAGAAGAAATTTGGTATAGTAGTTTAGGCTCTGGATTAACACATAGGCTATTTTTTATCCTCAAAATGTGTATGTTCCCGTGGGATACTATTTACGCGGGCAGAGCCGCGGGAAAAAGTTTAATGAACAAAAAATAGCCCTGCTCCATGGTGTAGACTTTATTTACACACACAATATAAACTGTACAAAAAGGCTGTCTTACTGCATACAGCAGTTTTTTCAAACTAAATAATAAAAAATAAAGAAACAAATAAAATAAGCTATCAAAGTGAAAGAGCCATGCTTCGGCACGAATTGGCCGGCGGTAACGCCACGGCCTTACAGGAAACCGGATTGATATTACGCTTGCGTTGTGTTTCACCGAGTGAGTGAGGTTTGGGATTTTAAGAAACCAACCAGGAACGCAAGTGCAGTGTCAAGTGTAACTCCTCTGGTATTGCGAGTGTCCCTGTGGGGTGGTAATCGCTTGCCATCAGGAGATCTGTTGGTCAGAAAACAAAACGTTAAAATATTATTTTATCTTTTCAGATTAAAGATATCTACTTACACCCAGATCCGTTCTCAGTACAAAATGGCCTTCTGACTCCCACGATGAAGGCGAAGCGGCCAGAAATCAGAAGCTACTTCAAACCTCAAATCGAGGACATGTACAAGCAACTAGAATAGCACTAAAAGTATGTATAAATATTGACAATTTTTGTAAGTCCACGTGTTTGTGCGAATTTGTAAACCTTTACATGCTTATGGTCATAAAAGCTCGGCGGGGAATTTCTAAAGATGGCGTTATTTATATGATAAGTATACTTTGACAGTTGTGTTTTTTCATCTGCGTCACTCGTAAGTTCACTTGGCCAATTATAGATGCCGTTCCTTTTTTTCCACTTACCTAAATGTAAAATACTGATATTATTCTTCTTTTTGTCATAAAAGCCTCGCCTGTGTAGCCATTAACCTGCGTACTTTTCTATTCAAAAACAAATTACAAAGGCTCTCAAAAGCTTTTAAATTTTCATTAAGCACATGTGACATTATATAAATATGAAGATTTATTTTTCAAACATAACAAAATAGTGTGAACTTGAAAGGTCCGGTCTAAAATGTGTGATGGTAAGCAGAAACAGTTAAATAATTTAATTTGCACTAGATTTAACGAAAATACTTATATCAGCCACTTTGTTTCAAACCGTAATAACATGCCTTGCCTTGTTCTTTGAGATATTTATTAATTTAATCTTTATGTACGACAAATTTGAAATAATTGTCAATCTGTAAGATGAAATTACTTACGGTTTGTTTTTAGTTTCATCTGGTTAATTATTATTAATTAATGTTAACATTATATGACCTGTGTGTACGTAAATAAGATTTGCTTCACTTATACTTGATTTAATAGCTTCACTATAGCTGAAAACACCTGATTACAATGACAAAATCAATGACGCTAAAAGTTTTGACTATGGTTATACTATCGGGGAAACTAATTTATAAGCAGGTTGACAGTTGTCATAATTAGTTCGTATTATATTATGATATCAAACTGACGTGGCATTAAAATTTGTACTGTCACCGCATGTCATCATTATAATATTGATAAAATACCAGAACATTCAGAATATTCTGCTTATGAATTAGATTACCTGATAGAAATATACCTGTACTACTGTAAGACATCAAAATCGCAATAAATAAAGAAACTGGCGTTTCTTTTGTAGTCAATTAAAACTATTGATAATAATTTAGTGGTATATTGTTATAGATAGGAATTTTGATATTTTTGTTGATTTTATCGTAAGCGACACATAGTGCTGTCTAGTTATACCATTCGATATGTGACACTAAATCAACATAAGGTTTGGTAAAATAAATTACGGATATTTTGGGCTTATGTTAAAAGAAGGCAGAAAAATTATTTAAAAATTTCGAATAAAACGTATTATATTAAATAAAATTACATTGCGCTTTCTAAGGCGCTGAAGTCATGAACCTCACAGAAACAGCTGACTTTAAAGCGAAAGCAAAGTTTTTGCCAAAATAATATCTATTCAATCAGCTGTGTGAGGTCAATTACCACCGTATGGGCGTAAAGAACGTAATGCAATTTTATTTAGTTTTTTTTCGAAATGTTTTATTATTTTTCTGCCTAAACACCTTAACATACGCCCAAAATATCCGTAATTGATTTTACCAAATCTTATATAAAAGTAAGTAGTAAAATATACTGATATGACAAATTACTCGGTTATTATCATGACAAATTGTAAGTGCAGATAAAGAAACAATTTGTAAATAGCGGAGGGTACCGTTCAAAGCGATAGCAAAATAGACTGTCACTGTCTAAAGTCGCAAGCGAGATAGCAATAGTATCAGCCGATATTTTGAAGTGTTTTCTTATCATGCACGAATATAATATTACCCTATCTTGAATTATTTTGAATATAAATTTGTTAGGCAATGTGGAAAAAATGCTATTTTTATAGTAAATCGCTTTAAAAAGTTTTCTTTTACATTTGGAATGTTACGCGCTTTTAGGTGAAAATTTACGTAGCAGTGTACTTGTCTAAAAACCATTTCTTTCCTCGAAACAATTTTCGGTACATAAAGCAATTTAATTAAATTATAATATAATTCTCACTATTAGATTTTAATCTTATTAGTATTTATTTAATAGTCAGATTAAAAAATCATGCGATCATAATGAATTTGCATAAATATCGTTCATTTTGTTTGGCACATTTTACATGTCGTCTGTAAAATAGAATGTATTCCTGCCATCATACCGTGTTTTAGATGGATATTGTTTATTTTCAGAATATTACAATACTGTCAACGTTTTTCTTTTAACTTTACTGCAAAAAAATGGACGCGTCTTTATTATGCGCGTTTTGAGTAATTTTTGAGACTTGACTAAAACGCAAGATCATCTTTGACCAACGTTTTTTATACAATGACACAAAAATTAAATTACGTTAGAGTTTGCTACTTACTCTATTTTGAGTGAGTTATGGTCACAATTATGGTGGTATTGGTACAAAGCACGAATCTCTTTTTGAGTGGATGAAATGTTCCATTTTGTTAAATAATAAAATTCTACAGTATGAATTACAATAAACGAAATATACTTTTGTTGATTGTCTAGTTTTTATTGTATATCAAAATATACTATGTATTTTAATTAATTTAGCCTATCCGCACCTGTAGATAATTTTAAATTGTTAAGCTAAGGTTCGAGTTACGGTTACAATTCAAAACCAAAATTATGTTGTTATTGGTGCAAGTTGTACTACAATCATTTATTTTTTAATAAAATTGAAAAGCTTCATTTTGTTTGCTTTTAACCTTATTATTTAAAATCAAACCCTAGAAATAACTTACTAAGTACTTAGACAAACTCAATAGAATATCTGATTTAATAGAACGTCTCTCTTCTCTCGTCTCTCGTCATCTCTCAATTCAAAATAATTTGTTGGTAAAATCTTGTGGAACGCTAAGCGTCAAAATTGAATAGGTATTATCTGAGAGTGAAATGGTAGACACATTGACTACTCGCTACCGAGTCATATCATAACCCACAAGTCACAACTCACAAGAAAATAAACCGGCCAAGTGCGAGTCAGACTAGCGCACGTAGGGTTACCAAATACCAATATTATACATGTTTATCATAGATGTGTATATTATAGACGAGGTATGTTGAGGTAAAAACTTTAGTGGGCTAAAGTAGCCCCACTTTTGGAGTTGTTTGGGGCCATTTGGACATTTGAGGTATGGTGAAATCAAGATTGCTGACATTTGTGGTATAGTGAAAACAAGAAAGCGTAACTATTTCTTGTATGAAGATTTATTCTGTCAAATGTTACGTCATAACCTAACTTTAGTTTTGAAATCTTTGATGTTTACTTACTATTTAGTTATTTTTGTACAAACTTTTCCAAGTAATCGCATTTTATAAGTTAAGTATCTATAACTCTTGAACTAATCAAGTAAAATAAGCCTTTATAATTTTCCTTCAAAGTTCGTCTCATGGACTACCATGGAGGTTAGAGAAAAGGAGAACGTACGCTGTAGAAAATAGTATCCCAGAAATATGACAAAATAAGTCAGGCGCTGCGATCGTTGTCTCAAAAAAGCGGGCCACCAATGCCGCGAAGAAAATTATACTACTTACTTACCGACGGCAGCGCGGCTGGTGGCTGAAATATTAATTATAAAGTCTACAAATTTTCAGGGACAGGCTGATGCTTTAGAACGTAGCGATCGGTTTCCTGTAGTCTAACCTTCATATGGACTACCATCATTATTTTTTTTAGTTTTTTCGAGCCAGCCGTTTAGCTTTTAGGGAACGCTCTATTTTTACAAAAAAAATCTTGTGGTGGACTTATTACCGCCACAGTCCCGAATCGCGCTATCGAAGTTTTCTAAGATCGGCGTTATATATACAACGTCTGTAAACAGCTACAGCGGGCTTCGACTGAGCATACCATCTCGCTTGGTCGGAGATCTCCCTCCCTTTGGGGCTTCCACTTATTCCCACATTGGTGACCCTCGACAGAACACGCCTCCTTCTGGACATCATCATCATCACTCCCCACCCCTCCGCACCACGCAGCAACGCAGCGCGGCCTGTTCGAACCTAAGTTATCGAAGTTTTCTAAGATTGGCGCTATATATACAACGTCTGAAAACTACTACAGTGGGCTTCGGCCTGACCGAGCACAGCATTTCGCTCGGTCGGAGATCTCGATTTGGGACTTCCACTATTTCCCACACTCTCAATGTTTTAAAAAGATCTATCTAATATAACCCCACACTATGGAGTAGACGCGAGAAAACAATTCATCCCCACTTTAGGTGTTGGGGAGGTACCCCAAAAAAATATATTTTTGGTTACACATATCCATGCAAAGATTCATCTTTCTAGCACTGTCTGTTTGGAGGGTAAGCCGAAGATGACGGACGGATGGACGGACTACGAAACCCAGAAAAACGAAAACGCCTCAATAAAAATTAAAAAAATATTCTTGTAACAAGTAACTGATTCATGTTTAGGTATTTGACCGCATCCGCTGAGATTAACCAACGACTTTCATGATTCAACAATAAAAAAAGTCTGTAATATTATAATATTATATGTAACAAATAAATGAAACTAAACGCGTAATCATCTTTATTTATTGTGACAATAGGGTAAAAATTAAAAACAATTTATAAATTAAAGAAAATAACAGAAGGGATGCGCAAATACTTAAATTTTCTAAAAATATTATTGCAGAAACGTATGTATAGCCCTAACTTATATTAAGCTAATTAAAGCTCATTTAATACGCTTTTCTGGTTCCATTGAAAAATTTTTTTATACATATTCGTTTTTTTGTAATTTGTGGTATATTGAAGATATTCTTACGTCGTTTTGGCATAACATAAAGGAGCACACTCGGATCCGATTTGTTAACAAAAAATATTTTTGATTTTTTTGTAGATACGTTCATTTGGCTCTGAATTGTATGTCAGTTATTTTGTAAAAAGTTCTTTAATCGCAAGGATTCTTCACGTAACCTATATTCTAAGGTAGGCAGTGGGTACTATAATTTGTGGGTTGTGGGTTTATAGTTGATATTATTTTATTTAAGCAATGTAATAAGAAAAACCTTGCTAAATCTATAATTATATCTAAACCTATTTAAATATTATTTTTTATTAAGCTTTTAAAATATAAGTTTAGGATTTGTCATAATTAGTTGGATTTTTTTAACATAGTACCGATAGTCTCCTACACCATACCATTATAATACCTTACATTTCCTTACATTTTTTATGAGTAATTAAGTAGGTACTCTTGTCAAGGCCATGGATTTCAAATATTGAACTGGAGAGTACGTTTGCTATTCATTACAAGATGGCGCTTTAGGCGATGTTTAATTGAATAATTAAAAAAATTCTCAATAATAATAATTAATAATTAATAATAATAAAAATAATAACTAATTAATTAATAATTATTAATAATTTTTAATAATTTATTTTTTTATTATATACGGTTATAATATTAATTATCTATTAAATAAAAAATCAATTAATTTCTAAAACGATAATCATATCAACTTATAACTTTGTAAATAAATAATATTGGTAATATATCATTTATATAAATATACTACTACTTCTACAGACTTTATCGCATTTTGCCGACATTTTCCAAATATAATATTATTAGAGCTACTTTTTTTCTAATGAATTCACTATTGAATGAATATGGAATTCACTATATGAATTCACTATTCACTATTCACTATTCAAGCTAAAAACAAAGAATATTCTTTGCCTGTAAATAATATTGTTTATTTAGGATTAGAATATACAGGTATCTGGCAAATGCCTACCGTAGTTTCTGTATTTATTTTACTAGTCGATTAATAACATAGAATATATTTTAACTGCAACAACATAAAAAAAAATAAGACCGCAATGTTTATATCTAGATTTATTTTTTGTAATAATGTATAATATATAATGTAATAGCTAGATTTATTTTTTATTTTTCTCGAAGTTTTTGGTGTACTTATATATTACATAAATTCATTTTCAACTTAAACCAAAAAAACGTAGCTTTTTGTATTACTTGATTGGTCACAAGTTTCAGTTTTTTAAGAATTTATAACTGCTTTACTTTTGTGCAGAAAAGAAAGCCTTTTAGCCAAGATGCCATCGCTAATTAAGATGACGCAATTTTTTTCCCCGTTATTATCAGTAATCAGCATAATTCTATAATCTGATGAGATCGCTATTAGTAATTTGTGGTTGTTGTTCCTTGAACATCATTCCATATCCATATCTAAAATCTGCTTCCATTGAAGGCGAGCAGTGTCTCCTGTGGGTTTGAGGAGATTTTTCGCAAGTTTATTTTTACTAGCTTTTACCCGCGGCTCGGCCCGCGTAAATATGGTATCCCACGGTTTTAGCGTGAAAGAGTTACAAACATCCATCCATCCATCCATACATCCATCCATCCTCACAAAATTTCACATTTATAATAGTAGGATGTACCTTGTTACCAGTACCGTACCAGTCTACGTTTCTATTTGTCATTACTAGAACAACAGTTTCTCTGATTGTTTCTATTTGCAGGTGTTAGTGGATTTATGAGTTCCGTATAAACCAAGGTGCATTGTTCATGGTTCAATCATTGGTCGGAGCCTCTGCAGATGACGAAGTAAGAAATAAAAATGTAGGGTATTGACATATCACGCGCTATGTCCCTTTGCTAAGGTTGTGTCAATCCCAGATCCCATATTTTCAACTTCGAGGACTGGAAATTACAATGGCATGTTAGCTAAGCCCTCTGTTATTTCCATATGCATTGTGTAGTTCGTTGTGTCCTACAATTATTACCGACGACCTGGTTTTTTTTTGTCAAAAATGCAATTTAAAACAATAGCCAACTTTAAAAAAACGAGGTTCCTAGTTTCACTGTAGTTTAATTTTTATTTTTTCTAGAACAATACTCGTAACCCGACCAACGGCTACTTCTGTAAGAATTATTATATTGTTTACCGAGTAGTCGCTATAAATATAACGCGGAACCACATCCACAATGATTGAAGCCAAAATAAACATCCGACTCAGAAAAGTAGGCACGCCGCCGCACAGACCGTGATGTCTCAATTAAACGAGTAAGCTAAACGAATAAATAATTACCTTTGCGTTTATACTATGTCTTGTACTATTATGTATTCTGTGGCTATGTTAGATTGGTGATAATGATGATGGTGAATTTCTATTTTTAATTAAAAGCAAAATTTATAACAGCGAAAAAAATTTACTTCAAAAACTTTTCTTCAAATAATTTTCTCCAAGGTTTTTAATATTTGTAAATTAAATTATATTTCATAATATATTAAAAATAAATACAGTACTTACTTATTAAGGAAAAAAAATTTTTTTTTCCTTTTTTTTACTTTCTATATACATAGGGTACCGTACATTTTCCTATTGCTTTTACAATAACTGTAGTTAATTCTATTTTTTTTCTTAATTTTTTAAATTACTTCTTAAATCAATATCATTCTCAATAATATTATGTACAATAAAAAAACTTAAAAATACTTCGACGTCATTACATTTTACAATGTTTTATATCAAGTATAGATAGATATACGCAGTTGCGCATTCATTCATATTCACAAAGCGAAGTTTTTATTTATACCTTAAACCGCTTATCGGCGCATCACGCTGGGGCACACTTTAGTTGCCATACGGGCAGCGAGGCAGGCACTCGTCCGCTGCGCGTGCTGCTTCTAGTGTCCGCAGTCGCGGATCACTGGGTTTGTTTCCAGTGACCTTGACGGCCAGCGCCGTTCATTGGCCGCAATGCCCGTCGCGTTTCTCCGCTATCCCTATTCCGTGGTGATATTTATATAAGTCGTATAACCGGGATTGATCCTACACGCGGGCAGGTGGCGTTGATAGCGCACGTCACCTGTCAAAATGTGACGAGTTTTTACAAACAATAACGAAATACCAGTGAAATAAGTATTGAATGATCGAAAATGTGTTGGAATACGAGTAACACTCGTCTACGTGATCATGGTGAGTGTGATTGTGCTTGTACAGTTTTTAGGTTATGACGATAATGTATGTTTTGAATGCCGGCTGATGAATTGATGCTGCGTGAGCGCTAACTTCATAGTCATTTACGTTGGCAATAAAGTCGTGATCACATTGCAGAATCTAAAAATAGCCGAGTAGATACGGCAGCGGCATAATCAGCATTTTAAACTCACATGATATTATACCTACGCCGATACATGCTCCTACAATCTACATTAATATTTATGATATCTGTGAGAGATTGCGCGAAATTATGAATTGTATAAAATCTATTAAAATAAATAAAATTGAATAGTTTGTTTGTAATTTTAAATTAACAGCTTTTCACTAAATAAAAATGAAAGTACTTATATACGGTATTCACAATAAAAAATCGATTTAAAAATGTTTGTTCGTGGGTACTCGGTCTGTCCGTTTGTTCCGGCTAATCTCTGAAACGGCTGGACCGATTTTCACGGGACTTTCACTGACAGATAGCTAATGTTATAAGGAGTGACAAGGATTCTTTTTATCCTCATTGTTTAACGCCCAACGAAGTGGCCAAGGATCAGCTAGTATTAAATGAAAGACTTTCCTGCTTACAAAGACTCACATTATTCTTTAAATCTTTGTCTGCATAAACTTCCTTCACCTACGTTCTACCGCTGCCGTCTTGTTGGCTTACTCATGTTTCTTAGAAATATATTATGCTACAAAATAAAGTTGTATATTTTAAACAACATAATTTTATAAGCATAAATATTACCTACACAAGTTACTTTACGCAGATACATTCGTTAATCTTGTATTATATCAATATTTTGTCGAAGGTCATGAATATTGGCTAATAACTAAACCTACAAATTCTACAATTGGCTACACACAAAATGAATAATATCGGCGACATTCCAGTTATCTCATTATTACATTCACACTTATGCGATTGACAGATCGTAATATAGTTCTGTAATAATAAAATAATAAACTCAATCTCTGTATATAGTTCTACAGCAATGTGTGGAGTGTAAGGTAGGTATGGCCAATAAGGCCTAGCTAAGTGGGAATTGAAATAAATCAAAAACAATTTATGCGAATTAACAAATTTTAATGTTAATTAAATATTTCTATCAATTACTAACAATTATAATTAAAAAACCTGCAACTTCTGCCATAAACATAGTCAAAATAAAACATTTTTAAAAACACTTTCTTTTGGCCTGATTAAACTATGGTAGTATAATAAGGCCTAAGACTACTACAAAATTAAACAAAAAAGACTTACTTTATTAGGTAATTAAGATCTACACAAATAATAATAATACAATAATCACAGCAAATTATAATACAGCACTTCAAAATTTTTTTTTTTTTATAAGAAACGATCTGGACACTCAAAATTATTATTATCATCGTCCTCCTCTGACAAACCAACGCACTCCCCATAGTACCACTTGCTGCATTTACAACACTTCCTCATAGCAGCCTCTTGGTCTTGGTTATATCTGTGACAGTACCAACTCTCTTTATTCTCTGTATAGCTTATATTATCACTGGTCTATTTTATTTTTGAATTCTTTTTTCTGTTTTATTTTATCAAATAGGTATTTGGTTAATCGAGTTCTTCTAATCGTTGGTGTCTTTTCAGTATTTTTATCTAATGTAGACATGAGCTGCTTCTGTTCTTTTAACTTGAGCGAGGGGTACATAATCAGACTGCCGCCACCAGGTCGTCTTCAGACCACAGTGATCGCTTGGTGGTTATAAATAGTTCCTAAAATTAATAAACCAATTCAAAAGTAGTTGTAATTTCGTTTAACATTTCTAAAGGGAAAGGGCAAATAAACAGTAAAACAGTCAAACTTGATAATGCTAAATAAGGGTGGAATTTTATAGGCCTTAATACGCGCCGACCACTTAGTAAAGAAAATTTTAAATAAGCATTATTAGGTCGAATTTATTATATTCCAACATCACAGCCCTCTAAAGCATAAAACTAATAGACAATTTAACTGCAGAATAATGAACAGAAACTGTAATATTATAAAAAAATACTTACGTTTCATTAGACTGTTATATTATAATTCGAGCTGAGCGTCCGCCGTCCATGATGAATGACGTCAAACTGATGGCAGCGAGTGCGCGAGCGAGACGTGACATGTTTGGGGCACTATCTCTGATTATTAGCTATCTATGACTGTTTACGTTATATATATATATATACGTTATACGTGATATTTTACGTTGTTTCTGATACTTAGGCCTTATTACCCGACAGGCCTTATTGGCCGCACCTACCATAGATGTAACGCATAATATGAACACTACGAATAACAATACTTTGAACATATAATTTTTTATATAAATAACATTACATATTTCCTTAATTCTAATTCCGCAGGCCGCGTATATTTTATTATGACAATAATAAATGCGAGCTTGTTAATTAAAATAATTTACAAAGAAACTAATTTAAATAAGTAAATATATAAATTTAATTCTTTATACTTTTCAAGGTGATTATACTTTTTGCCGACTTGTAATTAGCCAATATATTATTTTTTATAACATATCAAATGAAAATTTTATGGTATTTTTTGGGCCTCAAGATCTCAAGATCTCAATTCGTCCGTAAAACATGCACCCGCAATGAAACCGCACATGCTCCCCAGACGTATTGACTAGGCTGACTATGTTGTTACAATGCCGTATATGCTTGGGCAACCATACGACATTTGTAAAACCAACTGTCCCAGGCACTGCAATATTTCAAGAGTGATTGCTTCGCTCGGGGATTACTGTATAAATCATCGAATAACGGATGAAAAGGCCTAAGTTAATATATGTTAAATATGACATACATTTTTTTGAAAAGTACAATACGAGAGAGATAAATTATCGCGAAAATTATACGCTACTATCAGATACAGGTAAAATAGAAACAATTTGGCGATTAGGGTTATTTTACTTACTACCTAGGTAGTTGGCACTTATCATTTAATAATAATTTATCGAAAATCGCTCGACATTCTAAATCGTAACTTCGATAAAATGTGACGAATCTTGTCGCAGATATCGATAAATTCAGTGGAAGATTTTATTGAATTAATACTATCTGTAGTTTACTTATTCTATGACGTCAATTGATACCTATTACCTACTCCTGGGCTGTTGAGGCCTTGCTATACCATACCAGTGCGTGGTACGAAATACGAAAACTACCTGGGCGCTCAGACCAAATAAAATTGAAGACAGAGTTCTGCGAACCACGCAGTGAGGCTGGTCTAAACTGAGCCTCGCCGCGTAGTCTACCCATTGTCACGCACACAAGTTACGAAACTACGCCTTCCCCTGTAAAGGCCTGTTGTCACTTAAAATACATTGGTTGCACTACTTACAAGGCTGGACTCTTTTATATCCATAATAATAGAAGAAGAAGAAAGAATTTCAGAGCTTATTATATTTACTTGTCGCCGCTTACTTTATATTGAACGACACAGACAAAACATGCAAGTAACCTATCTGCCACTTATCAGTTGATTGTGATACAGGCCCTAAAAGTTACAGTTCTCATTCTTAATCCTTCAGATATTTTATTTACCCACTCTGCGTTTTAGATATTTCCCCAGAAGCTAACATCTAATTCTCCTAAAATCTAGAAAGTTTGTTGTTGCAGAGAAATCCTACTACTATTATAAATGTGAAAGTTTGTAACGATGTATGTATGTAAGGATGGATGGATGCATGTTTGTTACTCTTTCACGCAAAAACTACTGACTGAAATTGGGTATGGTCGCAGTTTATGCTCTGGATTAAAACATAGGCTACTTTTTATCCCGAAAAAGTACAATGTTCCCGTGGGACAGTTTATTTACGCGAGCGGAGCCGCGGGCAAAAGTTAGAACTAATATAACGAGGAAATATTTGGTTGTTTGTTTGTTTGCATTGAATACGCTCCGAAACTTATGGATCGATTTTGATGGAAAATGGTACAGATATAGATTAGACCACAGGGAATGGACATAGGCATTTTTGTTGCGGCAAAATCTACGATTGTCGCGGGATTTCCTTTTGCGCGCACGAATTCGCGACCAACAAATCTTCTCTTGTCAAGCAGCAAGTCTTGTTCTCCCTATAAAGTCTTGTATAAAAAAGTATGCGCTACCTAGGGAACAACATTTTGGAGCTGGATCGCATTAGCACTTAAGTTCAGCATTTAGATTAGAACGATACTCCAACGCTTTTAGTACCTACCGCGATATTACCACTAAAAGCTTATAAATAAGGTGATGGCAATTTACTAAGCGAGTCAATCGCATAGATCTTGAATTCATAAAACCATCTGTAAATAACCTTACCAAGAGCATTTCAGGAGTCAGGACAAATCTAATAAGGGTTCCGTAACTATCAACGCGCAATAGGTTTTTTCAAATTCCTTCAAAAGTGTAAAGCTCATTTAGCATGATCTATGGCATGGAAAGTTGCAAGTTTGTAAGTCTCATAGTTTAGAAATGCCAGCGGAGGGGGGCGACTTGTAAACCTTTTTGGAGGTAGATTACTCGAAAATGTTTTACATTATAAAAAGGTCATGTATGAAATTGCCTTTATGTGAAAACATGATGCAAAAAATAAAGTTTATATTAGGTCATTACATAGGAAATTGGCGTTTTGTAAAGGAGGCACATAAAGTCGATTTCTTTTAAACAAATTTATATAATCGAAGTATATAACCATTGCTATCTATGCACTTTTGCCATCTCATAGGTAGTTTATCGATTCCTTTTCTAAAAAAAACATTCGGACAGGAATCAATAAAATCTTTGAATGCGCTTTGGACTGCCCCATCGGAGTTGAATTTTTTCCCTTGCAAGAATAAATGAATGAATGAAAAACTCTTTATTGCTCCAAAAACAAATAGGACATAGAAAATATAGAAAAACTAAACTTATAAAAGCACAAAAGGCGGTCTTATCGCTACAAGCGATTTCTGCCAGACAACCTTTATAATCATGACACAATAATATGTTTACATGTAATATACTAGTAGGTGGCTTTATAGACACGTAAAGAGAAAATTATTTTAATACATATTGTAATTTAAGATTTCATAATACTTTTTTATGATATATACTATTTAGGTACACTAGTTAATAATATTTGTTAATACATACACAAATACTTACATATCGTACTATAGAATAAATAAATAAATACTATTATTAAAAGTAGAAATAATGCATACAAATTATGGACTTATAGTAAAGATCACCATGTTGATTGTGACAAAAAATGTTCCTTAACTCCATTTTTAAATACGTGCAAAGATTGAGCGCGTCGTAATGAAATTGGTAATCTGTTCCACAGACTGACTGCACGAGCTGTGAATGAAGAGTCAAAAAAATTTGTATTTCTCGTAGAGGGTTTTAATGATATATTAGAATTTCGAAAAGATTTTACACTATCGTCCAAAAATTTAAACCTTTCTTTTAAGTAAGGTGGCGACTTGGGGTTATACAGTATACCATACAGGTGGGGCAGTATATGAGCATTCCGCCGAAGTCTGATTGGCAGCTACTTGAGTTTGGTACGAAATTCGGATATGTGATCATATTTTCGTAAACCGAAAATAAATCTAATACAAAGGTTTTGGAGACGCTCAAGTTTATTAAGAAGTTATCCAAATTTCGAAAAAAATGGTAATCTGTCGGAGCAAGGTCCGGGGTTCTCCCCAGTGGATATCTTAGACATTTTAATTGAAGCTCCTCTAATTTGATAGCCGTCTGTTGTGCAGTGTTTGGTCTAGCATTGTCCTGAAGCAGCAGTAGCCTAGAGCGAATGACCAACCTCGGTTGTTTAGCAGCTAGCTTTTCCATCATAATTTGCAGTTGCTGGCAATAGACATCTGCCGTAATCATCTGGCCAGATTTAAGAAAGCTGTAGTGAACGAAACCGGCACTAATCGACCAAACGCTCACAAGTAACTTTTTTTGAGCCAATTTTCGTTTGGGGCAGTCTTTGGCTGGTTCGCAATGGTTCAGCCATTGCGATGAGCGTTTCCGATTATCGTACAGGATCCACTTTTCATCACAGGTAATGATTCGATTCGATCGTTTGTCAGTTTGCTGCGCTCAATTCATAAGGTACCCACCCACCTTTCAAGCTTTTACACCTTCCCAATTTGCTTCAAGTGAAATAGAACAGTTTTATCACTAACACCGCAGCCTGCAGCTAACGTGGACGTGGTTTGCGATGGATCCGCTTCCACAATAGCCTTCAATTCTTCATTGTCAACTTTGGTACCGGTCGTCCACGGGGCTTGTTCTGCAGGTCTCAATTTCCAGAACGAAATCGTTGGAACCAAAAACGCACTGTTTTTTCTTTTGCGACACCGCCGCCATACACATCATTAATCCTTCGAGCCGTTTCTGCAGCACTGGTGCCACGGTGGAACTCGTACTCGAAAATAATACGATATTACAAGTTTTCCATTTTGTAAACAGAGTGACCCAAAGAAAAAACCAAAAGAGGAGAAAACAAATGAATTACGGTTTTCGAAACACAAATGCATGAGTAAATAGCGGTATAAATTTGAAATGGGAATTCCTAACCAAATTAGATATATTTGAGATCAAAGTGGCCTGTACGACAAAACGCCAATTTCATATGTAAGGACCTAATATTATTTGTAATCTAGAAGTATGCAAAATTTTGTCTATTTATATTCGACTATTATTACCGAAGTTATCAAGGGAGGACAGGCGGACGGACGGACGGACAGAGCGAAACTATAGGGTTCATTCATCCTTGTAGTTATTACGGAACCCTAAAAAAATTGAAAAAATAAAATCTGATAAGACGAGCCAAACGAGTCGCTAAGGAATACTCATAGTGAGCTACGAGTACCTATTCTCAGAGCGCTTTGTAGTTTTTTGAACCCCTATAATATAGAGGGGGTCAAGTTTAAGTCGAATTTGACTACGCCTACGTATTTATTAAAAGCGATCTATTTAAATATTACAAGAAGATGTTGCTCAGATAACGAGAACTTTATGAGCAATCAACAATTCTATTTATAGAACCGTGACATTTTGGTACTTACATTGTTTACTTAAAGTTAATCATGTATATTAGATGTTATTCGACATAACGTGTTTGAAATGCGAGAGAACGACCTATTTACCTTTATAGGAGGCTCTTAAAACTACATTTATGGATAGAACCGCTGCTAATTTTTCATTTTAATTTTCCCAGCGTTCAGAATACTTACAACACCTAGATAGTAAAAGAAACAAACTAGGATAGCAGATATCACCTAAATAAGAATGTAGCGGGCTACGACCTCTTAATTTGTATGTCCTTCTTGTGCTTGAGTGGTGATGATAATAATACAGCAACAATTCTTATATTCTCCTTTATTGGTGCTTAACACTGATACGTATTACATATGAGATATGCCTAACACAATAATATACGTCTACACTATTTATAGCCTTTTGGCCAACTCAAATAAAATAACTCGATAGGCTTTACTTCATGACATCTGTCAATGTCAAAAATGACATTGACACTTACTTTTGTCAATGTGCAACATCTCCCTTTTCGAGAAAAAAGCAAACTAATATTATAAGTACATAACTAATAACAATACATTACTTATCTACTCAAATTTCTCATGTATGTACAATTTAGGACGTCTCACACTTCTACCAGACCTGGTTACGTAACCGGTATTTTCTAGACTAGACTCTCCATAGGAACACAGTTATCATCGATAATGCAATTTTGAACAGGACCGTCTCCGAGCTGTGCCGAACTCATGGGATCTATACTCACCTGCATGGGAGGCATATTGTCAGTTCTGCCGTTGCCATAAAAAGAAGGTGGAGGATTTGTTTCTTTTAAGTTCTTTTTTCTAGGTCTAATGTGTCCCCTATTCCTCCTATACACAACACCATTTGGATCCACAACATAATATGATCTACCACATCCTAATTTCTCTTTAATTATTCCCGGAGAGCAAAAGGATTTAGGATTTTTTTTTGAAGTAAATGTCATCTCCCGGCTGAAACTCATAAGATGTATACTTCGCATTCCTGTCAAAATAAAAAGACATATTGTCTCTGCTTTGTCTATGGCATCTTTCAAACGTCGATACAACTTTTGGCCTTTCTGTTTAGAATTGGTAAATTTACTCGCAAGTTTCTAGATTAATAATGCGGCCGGGCTGGAAAAAACTCCCTTCGCAGCGTTGCGGTAGTGTAGTAGCGCCAAATGTACATCCGAGCCATCTTCCTTGCATTTTCTTAATATGTTTTTGACAATTTTAACTCCACTTTCAGCCTGGCCATTACACCTGGACCAATAAGGACTGGTAGTAATGTGTTCTACATCCCAATCAACAAGAAAAGACTTGAATTTGCAGGAGTTAAATGGTGGACCATTGTCAGACACCAATGCTTTCGGGATTCCATGTCGAGCAAAGAAGGATTTGAGGTTTTTAACAACATTATCGACAGTGTAATTCTTATGCAAAGAAGCTAGCTCTATGTACTTCGAATAATAATCCATGCAGACAAGGAAATTTTCTCCATCAAAATATAATAAATCTATACCTACCTTCTCCCATGGAAGATAAGATATCTCATGGCATTTCAATGGTTCACTGGGTGTGTTTGACCTGAATTTCGCACACACTGAACATTGATCAATTAAGTTTTTGATACCCGCGTTTATATTTGGCCAATAAACTGTTTCTCTAGCGATGTTAAGTGTTTTATTAATTCCTAAATGTCCACAGTGTATTTTATCTAAAACCTGTCTTTGCAAGGACTTTGGAACAATAATCCGATTGCCTTTAAATATTAAGTCGTTCATTATATGTATTTCATTTTGGATGTTCCAATATGGTTTCACAAGACAGCTTACTTTGTCTTTGCTTCTTGACCAACCATTCTGAATATACTTCTGACTTGAGCAGATTTAAAGATTTATCATTTTTACTTTCTAATAATATATATTTTAAATATGGCTTACTCACTGAGAGATTAGAAAAGATTGAATTAACATGATACTGTAAGTCTTGTTCATACTGAGGTATATATGTATCACTAAGTGAGGATCTTGACAAAGTATCTGCTATATACATATATTTACCAGGTACATAAACCACTTCTAGGTCGTAACCCTGCAACGATAACATCATTCTTTGTAGTCTAGCAGGTACTTCATGAAGAGGTTTCTTAAAAAGGTAAATTAAAGGTTTGTGATCAGTATGAACAGTTGTTTTACTGCCATAAATATATTGGTGAAATTTATTACATCCAAACTGTATGGCAAACAATTCATTTTCAATCTGAGCATAGTTTTGTTAATAGAAGGTTAGTGTTCTTGAACTATATGCAATGGGTCGTTTGTTTTGCATCAAGACCGCTCCCAGTACATTCTTTGATGAATCTACCGACAAAATCACAGGTAAGTTGCAATTATAATTAGTTAACACAGGTGCTTTAGATACGACTTCTTTTAACAAATCAAAGCACTTTTGACAATTTTCATCCCATAACCATAATATATCTTTTTTTAACAAATTGCTTTTTTAATTATTATTTTTTAAATTGCTTAAGTTTCTCTGCTAGATTTTCTATAAACGGTGCTAAAAAGTTAATCATGCCTAGAAAACTCTGCAAATCTTTAATATTTTTAGGTATGGGCTTTTTGATTATGGCTTTAACTTGAATTTTTACACCTTCTTTACTAAAAATATAGCCCAAATATGCTATTTCTTCTAGAAGAAACTTGCACTTGGCTTTATTTAATTTTAAATTAACTTGCCTAGCCCTATCTAAAAACATCTCTAACCTTTTATTGTGTATTTCAATTGTTTCACCGTATATTAAAATGTCATCACACCAAATTATTATACCTTCAATGTCTCCGAAAAGATCTATCATGGTTTTATAGAAAATTTCTGTAGCCGTGTTTATTCCAAAAGGTAACCTTAAAAATTTGTATCTGCCAAAGGGAGTTTGAAATGTACACAGATCACTACTTTCTTTAGTTAATTTTATATTATAAAACCCATAAAACGCATCTAAATGTGAAAAATAAGAGGCTTTGGACAATTTAGACCTGACTTCGTCTATGTTTTTGATTGGATAATGACATCTCAATAAATTTTTATTTAAATTTCTAGGATCTAAGCAAATTCTCAATCCACCATTCTTTTTCATGGCTATAACTAAACTACTCACCCAGAGAGTAGGTTTGTTCACCTTCCGTATGACTCCCATGTTTTCCATGAGTTGAAGCTCTTTCTTTAACGGTTCAACCAACGCGAAAGGTACCTTTCTAGGAGGATCAACGCACGGAATAGCATCCTTCTTTAGTACGATGCTGTGTTCGTATGGGAGACAGCCCAGACCCTGAAACAGATCATTATATCTGGTCACAATTTTGTCACAAGTTTTTTGATACATATTGTATACATTTTGCTCAACATTTTTGTTATTTTCCATTGTTACAGAAAAGTTTTTTGTTATTAAATTTAGCTTTATACAAGTGGGTAAACCAATCACAGTTGGACAATTTATTTTTGTTACAACAAAAGTAATGTTTTCCTCTTTTGTTTTGTTTTCAACTAAACAACAAATGTTTGACACTAATATTATCGGAATTCTGTGCCCACTATAGGCGAATATATTATATTTTTTACACATTTCTTTACTCTGTTTGTCAAATTTAAGATTCAATTGTTTAAAGACTTGATAAGACATTACATTAATGTCTGCCCCAGTGTCAATTAGGCAATCTACATTTTTGTTGTTTATTTTAAGAGAATAATGCCAGGAATTGTCTGTGTTAATCAAAGAACACCATTCACGTTTCATACATTTTTGGACCAAAAAATGAAAATGCCGGCCAAAAAGAAAAAGTACTATATTCGGATAGAATACACAATTCCTAACATTTTTCACTAAGACGTCCAATCTGTGCGCACAATGGTTACGTCGTAATAATAATAATAAAAAAAATTCTTTGGTGATAAAAAGGTTGGAGTGTCACTATTAAAAGCATGGATATCTTACGTTATGATATAAACTTGATAGTAAAACACAGTGGTAAGGTTGATGAATAGTGTTGAAAAAAAAAATTTTGTCATAAAATAAAAATAAAAAATATTCATCAAGTACTAAACAGCATTTATTTTGTTTCATCGCTATTACAAGGTAAGGGCAACATTACTGACTAAGAAGTAAAAGGCTCTGGCACGGTGTGATGGCGCTGGGAGAAATAAACAATATTAATCTTAACATTCCTGCTTAAAATCAGTGGTGATAACTAATAATTTAATGACGTACAATTAAACATTTTCTAGTCTTACAAATATGTCATCTAAACTTATTGCGGGTGGGCTGAGGTAAGGGTCATGTCTAGCATAACCCATGTACCAGACTATGCACATAGTATGGGAGCAACATCCGATGGTTCTCTTTCCTATATGGCATGTGCAATAATAATGTTTTATTGCTCGATGCCCGGTTGCTGTTCTATCGAGTGCAATATACACATAGTATGTTTTGGATCTGATGTGTCGGGATTGTATTCGCCCTCTAATAAACCACAAGTCCTCTCCCTCCAATTCCCTTACAAGCTCTAGAGGAATTCCACCACTGAGCTCAATGCTAAAAGCTCCATCTGGTTGAACACGCTCTCCATGGTAACTTCTCGCTTGTTTCAGCTGATATATACCGATGCTAAATAATATTAATTCTTCTTCGGTCAGCGTAGGAAAGTCATTAAACTCTGCCAGACATGGGCTGGAACTGTGCTCTCATTCTGTTCAAGTTACGTCTGGCGACAAGATCTGCCAGTGTATTGGGCATGTTTATCCTTTCCCGGATTGTTTGTAAGAAATCAGATGCATGGACATTATCCACTATCAACACGTGATAAGCATTAATTAATGCTGCTGCGATTCTAAAATATTCAAACATATAGTGCAATGTTATATTAATATGCACGTTTCTCAGCAGGCGGAAATCTCTTTTAAATCGGCCATTCACTATTTCCACAACCCAGCGGCAAATAGTAACAAGGCGTGACTTGTTTGCTTGTTCCGTGGTTAGTTGCGATGCTCCTGGATGCTTTGTCTCCGGCATTTTCACAGTGTAACCATTTCCTTCAAGAATGGGAACTGCATCTCTGAAGCCACGGTCCAAAATAAATATGTCCCCGCTTTGATAGAACCATTGGAATAATCCATCGCCATGATCACTTTCATTTTCAGCAATATTCTGCATTATCTGCGCATCTGAAGAAGTAGCAGCGTGTGGACCTGAAACTTCTATTATTCTGAAACTTATATTATTATTGTGACCGTCACAGCAGACAAATAAAAATGGTTTTACTAAGTTCCGGAACTTGTGACTACTATAAGATTTTCGTTGAAAAAAGTAGTTTGAGCTTTTTTGTATGTAGATATATGTGCCGTCCACAATTGTAATAGCTTTTCTTTCTTCGGGAGGACTTTCAATATTTCCAAAAAGACTTTCTGGGATAAGAAGATTCCTTCGTGTGACATCTTCCCGAGTCATGTGGTCAAACCCCAAATGCATTGGAACAAAATCTCGCAAAAGTGCTTCTCGGCCGGTCGCAAGTATTCGCGCGAATGTGGATTCGCTCGTTTTAAATATCGTTGCGAGCCTAGCATTTGAGTCGCCAGTTCGGATCTTTGCCAGTAAAGCTGCTAAAATTGTTTTTTTGTTTCTTCTCTGATTTAAGCTCGGAGTGTTGGCCAATAAATCAGAGAATTGTTCAGCGTAAGACCAGTAAGACCAGTCCAATCGTGGAACTCTTTGTTATTGATCAATTCATAATGCTCAAAATCTAAAACTTCTGTTTCAATGTGGTTTATTAACAATCTTAGCGCACTAACGATCTGTGCAGAGTGCACAGTGTTGAAATACACAAGAGTTTGCCGTATTACTAGTTCGGACATATCCAGGTAAAACTGTAGAATGGGGCACAGCGTCAACTCCTTCGCCTGCAACATCAGGTTCTTCGTTGTCAGGTTCTTCCTGCACTTCACGTTGACGTCGGAGATATTGCCGCTAGGCCCTATGCCAACAAGGTCGGCATATAACATCTGTAGGTTCATTTTGAAAAAAATGTTTATCAGCTTAGTAATAATAAAAAATAATATATCTGTGGAGGGCGGGGGGCCACATGTATTTGAAAACTTGTATTTGTTAAAAAACACATGCGGCTCAGGTTATATAAGTATTATGATGTTTGTTCGTAGTAAATATCATAGGTATATTCATTCAATATAGCGATTTAATCCTCACCTGATGAACCAGTAGATCTTCAATAATAAACTGTGCGATTTCGATGTGTTGTGATTCACGGGTTGTCCAACTATAACTTCGGCGATCACCAATAGGCACACGACACGAAATACACAATTGTACGTTCATAATGTCAGTTAATAAGCCACAGAGCTGCGAAAAAGCCTCGCTATTACACTTGATATTGTGTCACTCTAAGAACAAGAGAGTAATGTCACGATAGCCGTCCGATGTAACCAGAGTCGCATGGATAACTGACTGGCTGGCGACGCTGGCGTGGCGCGAACGGTCGGCAACAATGCGTTCACGCACCCAGGTAGCCGTCCCTTTTCATTAGTTCTCGGAATTCCATTTGAAGTTTTGAGAGAGAGAGAGAGAGAGAAACCAGTAACGTTTGACTCTAAAAAGACAACATTCTATAATATAAAGAAAATGAATGTGTTAAATAGTACGTTTTTATATTCTGACCACTAGGTTTTGATCTTGAGTATTTTGCGGTCATGTAAGTAACTTTTAATACAATATTTTTTATAAATAATGACACTCTAACCTTTTTATCACCAAAGAATTAATAAAAAAATATTTTTTTATTATTTTATTACGACGTAACCATTGTGCGCACAGATTGGACGTCATAGTAAAAGATGATAGAAATTATGTATTCTATCCGAATATAGTACTTTTTCTTTTTGGCAGGCACTTTCATTTTTTGGTCCAAAATGAATGATGTCCTTTGTACTAGTGTCTAATTGTCATTTTGTGATTTTATATTTTTAATGTTGAACAATGCCCCTATTATAAATCTCTCAGCCTCAGCACCTTTGGGGCTTGATTCATTATCGAGATTTATGCTACCTACCCCAGAACCAATAGTCCTGACACTATTTTTCTTAAAACATAAATGAGTAAAATGTCCATATTTAAAACATGACCTGCATCTGTGTTTCCATGCTGGACAGTTGCGGCGACCATGGGATGTGTTGCACTTTACACACGACGTTGTTCTGGATCCAGGTGTAGCTGACCTTGGGTGACCTTAGCGTGATGGGGATCTTGAGTTTTTTCTTTTCTGGTATGGGGAGGAACTGGCCCGACGACTTTTGTGTAGCTTGTATATTGTGGCTTCTTCTTTTCCATCTGATGCATTGATTGATTCTTCACTTTTCTGCGCCATCGTGAGTGTTCTACAGAGGAGTTTGGCTCTTTCTAGGGATAGATCTTGCTCTTGTAGAAGCTTTTGACGAAATTGCGAGAAATTTGTGGCCATATTAGCAATGAGAATGTCCTTTACAAGGGAATCGCGTAGCGAACGAAACTCACAGGCATGACTTGCGTTTTATAATTCCATTAGAAAATTTTCCAAGGATTCCTTCACACGTTGTTTCAACGTAAAACGCGCCACCGTCAAATTCTTTTTGGGTTCAAAATACTCGACGAATTTTGATAGATAGTAAAAGAAACAACCTAGGATAGCAGATATCACCTAAATAAGAATGTAGCGGGCTACGACCTCTTAATTTGTATGTCTTTCTTGTGCTTGAGTGGTGATGATAATAATACAGCAACAATTCTTATATTCTCCTTTATTGGTGCTTAACACTGATACGTATTACATATGAGATATGCCTAACACAATAATATACGTCTACACTATTTATAGCCTTTTGGCCAATTCAAATAAACTTACTCGATAGGCTTTACTTCATGACATCTGTCAATGTCAAAAATGACATTGACACTTACTTTTGTCAATATGCAACAAGGAAGTTTGTTAAATGCACGATATTCAATGGTTTTCAAATATGCAAAAAACGATTGTATTTTTCTGTTCTCTAACTGTAGTGTATGTATTGGGTATTTATATTATCTCGTGCATGGACGTCACAGATGACAGTGACATTAGACGTCAGTTAGTCATCATGTAGCCGTTGGACTGGCGGGTGTGGCGGAGTGCTGACGAGCTAATACAGGGGTATTTCGTATTAGTCAAATCATACACTAACCATCGATAGTTAGCAATCAAAATTTATTTAAGATTACGTCCTTTTGAATATTATATCTATCATATGATGAGTTTAAAAAAAATCACATATTTTAAGATTAAACACTTTTTTTTATTCATCGGGCACTTGCTACAATTTTAACTGATGTTTTACTGGTTTTCTTACTTTCCTTGAATACGTGTTGCATAAGTTGTATCTCTACAAAAGAAAATTTATGTGTTCTTTGAAGAACACCACCGTATGTCCCCTTTGAAGATCGAAATGCCACTCAGAAATCGTACAAAAGTATAAAAACTGTATACATAAAATATTACGTCCTGAACGAATTCCGTATTTTGTTGACCTATATCTGCCACATCAAAATGGCCAGCCAACACAATATTTTGACGACAAAGAAGGGATTTAACTTTGTAGAAGTCCAGTTTTCACACACAATGATGTACAATTGACCAAGTTGTCGCTGGACCAGGCATAAGATCAAAATCGCTTAGCAGCGCCGATGAATCAGCGCACGTATACATACTCACGTGTAATGCTCTCCAATATATCCACAATATTGTTAAGAGTGTAGATCAAGAGGATGTAAAGATAAAGGTATTGGCATCACTTGGCAGTCCAAAACAATTACAGTAAAGCGTTGATTCGGATAAATCATTGTGGGGACTTGGGTGTTCGGAGAACCGTTTTTTTTTTTGGATAATCGAACAGTTTCACACTAAATTGGACCAGAAATCAGAACTAAGGTTTCCCTGAAACTTTTTTTTTGTAAACTTATCTATGGTTATCTTATAGTATCATCTTATCCGTGTTTGAGGCAAGTTAAATCTTTTAACGACTTGTGGATCTTTCAGGAGAATCGACCTCAGATATCTACAGTTCTACGCTAATATAATAAACAGGAAATATTTTTTTTTTGTTTGTTTGTATTGAATAGACTCCAAAAGTACTGGGCCGATTTTGATCAAATGTTCATGATCAAATGTTGGCACAGACAGAGAGTAGTCCACGGGGAAGGACATTGGCTACTTTTTATTGCTGCAAAATGAAAAGTTATGAATCTCCGACAAAATGTGCACTTATCTGTGGTAATCGTTGTCATCATATCTGTTTTATCTATGGTTATCATGCTATAAATTATTGTCAATTTGAGGCGTAAAATCTCCATCTAGTGGCTACAGATAGTTTTTTTTTATTTGATATTTATTGGAGTTTAAAGTTATTTTCAGCAATTTAGTTGTAGTTTTATAAAAAAAAAATACTTCGGTTGTGAAATAGATCCCTCTATACTATATTTATACTATGAAAAATAATTATTATATTTTTGGTTTTCGTAACGTGAAAGCGACATCACTTATCTGTTAGCATATTATTGCGTTTCCAAACTAGTTATTAATTTCATTACATAATTGACATCACCACTAATGTATGTCGCTTTTCTGAAAACCGCCGCTAGGGAAATTTATTGAAAAATAGGATAGTTTATATTTAATTAATTATTTTTAATCCCCCGAGTTTGATATATAATATTGTTGCTTTTTTTTGTTCCTATTGTCATAAAGTACAACTTACAATAAGTACTTTTCGTAGCCACGTATTTTAATTACCAGGCAGTAAATGTATGCCGATTTGCCGGTCTCCTTTAGACAGTACTTTTAATTTACAATGTAGACACACACTAAGAGGGGATAAATTACACATTTAAAGGGGTGAAATAGGGGTTGAAAGTTTGTATAGAAAATCTTTAAGTCTACACCGATTTCGATGAAAATTGAGTTTCTTCAATCCATTTCATTAAAGACTGTTTCAGGCTTTATTAGAATTCATCCACTGGAGTGTAAAATAAAGGTTGATTTTTTGTACGAAAAATATTCAAAATCTGCCCCGATTTCCATGAAATTTAATAAATACAAGACGTCATGTAGTATCTAAGTATTTTTTATTTTTTCGATCCTAGACCACGTGACCACAATATAAGTGGTATACTTTATATATTGGTATACTTTATCTATTCGTGTATTGAATAACAATAATAATGTTATACGAGTATGTAACCTGTGTTAGATAACGTCGCGTGTAACGCATATCCACCGAAACAAATCCATATTATATTATACATGTTTAAAATTATGTACTATCGAACAAGTTGCCCCTCGACTTTCATCTTATGCCTGAGATGAAAATCGTTTAACAGTGCCGTTGAATCGTGCACACGCACACGTGTACCTAAATAGTAAATGCCTAGATCAACCAAGTCTGCATTCGTTGTCTGTCGTTCGGTCTTTTCCTTTGTGTTTAAATATTTTGAGACGTCGTAGTGCAAAGAAAACGATTAGAAACTGGCCGAGCAAGAACTTTGTCGATCAATCGCCGATATATCCGGATTCTGGTGTAGCACTTTTGAACGTAATTGCCATAGGAATAAGATCGCTATTTTGTTTCGCGCCCACGAAGTCTCGGGCAACAATTAGTTATAAATAAATAATAAGTATCTAAGTACCACAAAAAAAACTTTTTTTGTGGTCGCGACAGAAATACACCACTGTAAATAAAACTGTGCGCTAATACAAAAGAGCTGAAAATCGAAGGTTGTAGTGTCAAATGTCAAATTTGACAACTCTAAATGATTTTCAGCTCAATTGTCTAGGCGCACAATTCTATTTACAGTGTTGTTTTTCTGTCGCAACCACTAAAAACGCTCGTGGGAAGGGGGAACGTAGCCTTACTCTTAAAATCTCGATATACCTACTATAAATTCACTTCTTTAGTGTGCAACTACACTCTTAATGCAATAAGTATCTAATAAGTAGACATACAAGTTTAATCTTATATATTAAATGTAATTTATACTGCATTATATAGCATTAATGAATAATATAAGAAACATTCTCGGGCGCTTACGTAACGTGGTCACTGGTCCAGTTAGTAGCTAGATACAATCAAACCTCACAGCAGTTTACGTATTGCATATTACGGATACAGCAACTTATTTCGATCTATAGATCAAATACTAACATTTGAAGGGTACAGGAAAAGAACGGGCTTATTAGCAGTTAGCATAATCAGAGAAAATTGTTTATAAGGTTTTTTTTTCAGATATCTTAAATATAAGATTTAGGTGGCAGGTTTTAATAATATTCTAGTTCAATAATCTAACTATAAGTGGCATTCAGTAAAAATAATTAATTATCTATCAACAGTTACAGTATCGTTAGAATCAGGAAAAATTGTAGAATTGATTTCCAATTCAAGGGCAGTTCTATAAATAAACTGATTTTAAATTATTACTACTTTATTAATATCGTTATTGCACAGGTATTAGGTACTTCTATAATGCAATTGCTTTATATTATTTTAATAAATAATGTTCGAAAATGTCAAAATGTAGCAACGCAAGAAATTTTAGGTAAGCACTTGATTATATTAATTGTTATTTATGTTATTTATATTTAAATGTTACCTACGTACGAAGAGTACATAAATAAGAAATCACACCTGAAGACTCGCCCAGAATGTGTTGTTGAGATATAAATACACAGGCATACAATATACATTCATGCACACATCATTTTAATTCAAATACAACAATACATTGTAATATATTTAGTACCGTGCATTTCTTGTTTTAAACTTTTGGGAATATTTTGATACGTGGCTGCTGGCTGCTGGCTGCTGCAGCTGTTTTGCACGCGAAAGCTCCACAGACCACAGTCCTCAATTGGCGTACCGAATTCTTTGATCCTTCGGCTATTCGTTGTAGCTGTGCTGTAAGATTAAAGAATTATCCCATTTCCCTATTTTATTTTGTAGTACTTACATTTGATTTTTTTTAACATGCTTCGGAATCAATTTTAACGTGACACCCCAAAACTTTTGTAAACAACGTCATGTTTTGTATAATGTATTAGATATATGAATTATGAATAATGTTATAAGTTTCTATAAATATTACATCAAATAAGTGTAACTGTTATTTTTTTAATTCATGTCTTACTCTATGTAACTTTGTAATACTCAGTACTTTTACGTAGCGAATAAATTTATGAAACAGCCGTTTATTTTAAGAGCTGAAAATACTTAGTTTGCTGCTGTCGCAGTTTTCCTTCCAAATGGAAATAAATAAATTCTAAGAAGAATTAAACAATCAGTAATCTTAAAACACAATCCCCCTTGCTAATAGAAAGTTACACACTGTGTATACTTGGCGTTCTAAGATTTCTTCTACAGTTTCTACTATTTTTATAATTCTTTTACATAAGGCATGTAAAGCGACGTTATAATTTCCATACTAATGTACCCAACTCTTATACAAGGCAACCCTTGTATAAAAGTGGTATAGCGTGTGGATAAGAGATATACAGAGTAAGATGGCGGATTTTCAATACATCAGCTGATTTTATATACTTTCGAATCTCATTAGCGTTCTTAGGCTAGGAAATTATTCTTGCGCCCGGAAAAATACGAATGTTTAATGATCGTGATGATCCATTTTTTGTTGTATTTTTTGTAAAAGACGATGACGTAATTTCATCAATTTCAATCCTTGATTAGGTACAATTAACTGTTCTTACTAACGTAAGGGCAGACAGGTATAAGGATACTTACTTCTTAGTAGTGCTGTGGGATTCAAATGAGGGTCTTCAAAAGGTAAGGAGTATGGGTACTACCTTATACCTATAACTACCTATCTATTATACAGGCTAGGGCTTTCCCATTAAGAAGAACCAGCCTTGTATTGTTTCTTGTACATAAGGTTTGGTAAAGTCAATTATCTTAAAATCAAGAACCTTCTGGGCATAATTATTGTGAATTATGATCTACTGCTTACGTTAAGATATTTAGGCAGAAAACTAACAACCTGACCTCGGGAATAGCCTATTGGTGACCCTCCGCCTAACGAAAACTATTTAAAGAATGATTTTTTTCCCCTGAGTATGACAATTTTTTTCTACATGTCTTTACAGCAGCAGTAGATCATAAGCCGAGAAGATCCATAATTGATTTAACTAAAGCTTACTATTATAGTAGAACAACGGAATGCCAAAAAATGAAATTTGTTGAATTTCATTTTTTGAGAGAAATTTTAAATACAAAGATTTAAATACAAATATTAAATACAAAAGCTCGAAGTGTGTTACTGTTATGTTTAAAATGCGAGTTGCGATTAATTGATTATAGTGCATACTGTGAAAGGTTCACAGTATGCACAGTATACACACAGGTAAGCACCATAATCACAACTTGTATTTTAACCACAATTCAAATTATGACACTTCATGTTGTGTATTTAAAGATCGTTGTCGTTACCATACCATTTTCATTTTTTATTGAAATCGGGCACGACCAACTATTAACTACCTTTTTTGTTGCAATGCACCACCAATATTATACTTACTTTTATGAGTAAAGCGTCCAATGACATTAATACTTACCCAACCATTTATTCATACAGCTATTAGTGTGTGAGCTTTCTAGCTCTAAGGGTTTGGCCTGTGGCTTGATATATCAGTCAATCAGCTTTGCCTTTTATATATAGATAGATAAAGTGATACAATACAACAAACACATCTTCATCACATTCTGTGATAGAGAACTACAAACATATATTATGATACAGTACAATCAGTCACTCAGAACAAAGGGAAAAGATACATTACATAACCAGTTGTGTATTCGTGGAAAAATTTGGAGTAAATTAAAAACCGATGAAAGGCATTATATTTTCTTAAACATGTTTATTTTTATCAATCGCTTGTTCAAAAATAATGTAGTTGGACACTATACTTCACAGATGTTCGCAGATACCTGAAACAAATTACGCTATTGCTTGTGTTACTTTCTGTGTGGGAATTACGACCTCAAACATTCAAATTTATCAGATTTAATTATTGTTTTAATTAGAAAATTCCTATTATTATATTTTTATATTATTTCTACTATTCTCAGCAAATTGAAAATCTCAAGAACTGCATTAACAAATTACAATTGACTTCTGACGCAAGAAGAACCAGAGTAAGAAACTCGCATCATTTTCGCACGAAAATCATTCGATACTCATTTGAAGTGCGTATACGCTAGGGTTGCCGACTGTACTGTTTTTCCAGGACGTATTCTAGTTTTTGCAGTGTCCTGGGGTGTCCTGGATAGATTTACAGCAGCGTCCTTGGTTTTTAAAGCGCCCTGGTAATTTGTAAAACTGGCGCGCGAATTTTAAAATACACGATTTTAAAATTCGCGCGCCAGTTTTACAAATTCTCTTAAAATTAAATCTTATTTAATTTTATTCAATACTTATATGAGAAAATATGATAATTAGCATTACGTATCATTATAAATATGATTATTACCATTTATTCAATTTATTTTTACTACGTCATATTAATTTAACTGTTGCAACTCGATTACTGCGTCCTGTTTTTAAACAGAATTGTCCTGATTTTTCCAACTTCAAAGTTAGTTTTTTAACTTTGGGGTTGGCAACCCTAGTATACGCGCGTCAGTTTTAGCGTCCAATACGCCGTGTGCGCTTAAAATCTGTCCCCACTGGGGAGTGGTGTGGAGTACTGTTTGTACGACAAACGAATGGCGAGATGGTGTGATAAATAGCTCCCCACACTGATTTCAGTGACGGTGGCCGGTTTAATTGAAAGCAGGCCAGCTACGCAGGAGTTATGTTATAGTGCCCAAGTGTGTGCGCAGTACACAAGAGCACTCTCTCTTCCTAAAACTCTCGTAACCCAGTGGGACGAATAATCGACACAGCTGGTGAGATATCAGGCGCAGGTCCGACTTTTTACATGCCCATCCGACGCATGGATCATCTTTCTTGTCAGACAATCAGGTGATCAGCCTGCATTGTCCTAACCAAACTTGGAAACAAGATTTTTTGTTGTCCCAATGCGGGAATCGAAACCACGACCTCCGAGTCGAGAGCCAAGCTCTAAACCACTAGACCACGGAGGCTGTTAAAAGCGACCCTAAGAACAGAGTCTAAGAACTCTGTCGTTATAACCGCTGTAATATGTCGCGAATACATTGCAATTTGCAATAATTTAGTATTCAAGTACCTTGCCAAATAATTATAATTCAGGTAAGCGCATTTAGGCTGCGCTAAATGCGAATTGTCCTTTAACATGTAGAATCACTATTGTACACAAACCTCCATAAATATTAATGTGTTGTGTAACATCGTATGTTGGTAAAAAACGTGGGATCGCTTGTTACGAAAGTGCGCGTGATGGTTTTGTGAAAATGCATAATAAATCGCAAATGTATTCGCAAAGTTCATTTCTAGGGTTCCGTGCCCAAAGGGTAAAGATGCTATTACTAAAGCTGGGATATATTTTCCGGGATCGCGCGGGCCTGGGTAAATTCAGAGCACTGAAAATATAACTCTACGCTCTTACAATAGAGCTGAAAATCGAACACACGAGTGTCAAGTCAAATTTGACAACTCGACACTCGCAGATTTCTATAGTCCGAGCTTTAGACTCCGCTGTCGAACCGAGTTAGCTAAACAGTTGCAATTTTCACAGATCATGTAGGTATTTCTGTTGCCGCTCTATCAACAAATACTAAAGGTATAATAAAATAAATATTAAAGTGGGGCTCCCACACAACAACCATGATTTTCTTGCCATTTTGTACGAAACCCTACGAGCTTAAGTTCGTCTCGCTCTTGGCCGGTATTTTAAAATTACGGAATAAAGACACACGTCGAGAAGTATCGATAGAAGTCGTCTCTCCCGAGAGCGAGAAGACGAAACGGGACTTATCGGTGTAGGTATATGGATCGATGATCCAAAAAAAATATTTTTGGTTTTGATTAAGTCCCATAAGCACTTGCATATATTTAGCAGTTAACTAGACAATTATCATAATGAAGAAAATTTAACTTCAATTTATTAATCATAAATGTAGACATTTAAAATGTTCGCTATCAAAAAAGTGATAAACATTCAATATTAAAAGCTTCCCACATTAATATAATCTCAAAACATTTCTTCGAAATTCACCGCAATCCAAACAGAATCAATTTCGAATGCACATCAAATTGATTTTAATTACACTTACATTTTATGTATCCGATACCGAAATGCGTAATAAACGAACGGTATAATTTATTTCGGCGCTAAACCCACCAGGAAATGTGGGCGAAACGCCAATATAATCGCCGATATCTATTATTTTGGCACGATATCAGAATAATCATCAGTCTGCCACCCAGTCTGTGGTTATTTATTAAACCCAATTACTCAATTTGACATCCTTAAAGGTTACTAAATTCAGTGAAAATTCAAAATTGTAAATATGATCGATTCAGCACGTGTGTGGGACTTGCGTGTTTTGTATGTAAACCTGGCTCTCGATCTGAAAAAACATTCATAATTATAGTGTCAAATTAAGTGCGTGTGTTCCAAGGCTTAGTGGTGAATTGTGAGAATATAATATTAAAAGTCTTTTGCATTCAGATTCCTAATTCGTATTCGGATTTCGGATACAGATATGCAACAATGCTTATCCGAATCAAAAAAACGAATAAAATACCCGTTGTAATCATTTTACAAAAAAGTTTTCAAATTATAATTTTAATTAGATAATAAATGATTATGCTGTTACGATCGTAAATTTTCTATTACGCATTTATTATATCATTCGATGTGTAAGATAAGAAGGTACCTAATAGATGTGATGTATTTAATCTCAAAAGATAAACTCTGTGTAGGTACGTTCATTTGGTTTATAAAATTATTTGATGCTAAATATGTTATTTACAGATGTGTGTTTAATGTAAATGTTACATTTAAATGTTTATAATAAGTGTAATAAAGTAATAAACAGTTTCAAACTAGAGGTAACAAAGAGAGAAAATAAGTTTTCCGCTATTCACACAGTATATTTGAAAGAATCTGAAAAATTTGAGAGCATATTATATTTGAGATATTTTGATTTTCGAGATCATTTTATGGCTGTAGCGTTGGACTACAACGGGCTCATGATGACGATACATAGAAAACTGCAGTCACAGTTCATAGACCTGTTCGAAAACCTGTTGCATGCGGTATATTTACATATTACTTAGTACCTGGGAGACCGATATTTTTCTGCTACACGGTGTGTAGGTACTAGCTAATAGTCATTACACATTACATATTTTAGCCTGTAGAGTGTAGGTATGTCTAGTAAATGCTAGTCTTGTACTGGTAAATATAAAACATGAAACGTACCTAACAATTTAAGGCCTAAGTCATGGGCGTACCCAGGTGGGGGGGGGGGGGGGGGGGGGGTCAGCTGCCGCCGCCCCAGAAGATAAAATAAACGTCAATTTTCCAATTTCCAATATACCAGACCGACCATCTTCTCGAAACAGGTATGAGCTGCCTCCCCTTAGCTGAAATCCTGGGTACGCCCTTGGCCTAAGTTTTCTATAGGTACTAATGGAAATATGTCGTATGTATATGTCTAAAGGCTAGGCTCATGCTTGGCTCATGTATGAAGTATCCTAGGAAAACCATCAATCAATCAGGTGGTAAGAATCACGTAGGGACAACCGAAACCGGAACCGAACCGAACTGGAACTGGACATACGGAAATAAAACTTTTTGAATTTAGAATTTTTAAAATCAAAATTAAACGTGTATTTTTTTATTTTTGCACATAAATTAGGTATAATTGCATTTGAATCTTTTAAAAATACTTTTACTTATTTTAATGATATACCTATTTATTATAGACGAGGCATATTAGGTTAGGTTAGGTTAGGGCAAAAAGAGTCCCACGGTTAAAACCCCCACTTTTGGGGTTGTTTGGGTAACCTAGACTAGGTTTGACATTTTGACATTTGCTTTCCGCAGTCAGTTACTATAAAACATTGTAGGACGAACAGACAAACGAAACGTTATAAACGTAATAAAATCCGAAAAAGAGTTTTATTAACATTAAAAATATAAATGTCCGATATACCGTTACAAACAGCAGCATATATCTAATACGTAAATAAAATCAGTTATTCCAATAAACTTTAACCTTTCGTATGCATAGATAACACGCCTATAAATACTCATGTATCTGTATACAAATGACCTTCGATGCATTTGTTTGCAAGTGATTGTGTATTCCAAACACGCCTTACAATGCAACCTATTCATCAATAGTGAGCGTGGGTTAGCTCAGCTTACGGGCTTGCAATATCATGCGTACCATAAAATTAGGTACTTTGTATCATTACCGGCTATACTCAGAGTCTCTCTACGTGATAAATTCAGAAATTAAGAAATCCGTAGCAGAACCAAAGTTACCGGCATAGCCCAGCGCAATTAGCAAGCTAAAGTGGCAGTGGGCTGAACATATGGCCCGTAGTTTCTCGAGTGGAGACTACGAACTGGACGTCGAAGCGTAGAACGGCTTGTCACCAGGTGGACAGACGACCTGAGAAAAGTAGCAGGGAGTCGGATACAGGCCGCGAGCGACCGGTCGCACTGGAGATCTATGGGGGAGGCCTATGTCCAGCAGTGGACGTCACAGGGCTGTAGCGACGATGTCATTACCGGAACATCTAGTATGTTACGATATGTACAATTTTGTCTCCCTAGAGGCCTGTTTTAGAAATGCCTTACAAGTGTCGAAAAGCTTATTCGGAAGTTTTGTCGCTGCTTATCTATCCTTTTATTCTGAGCAACAGAGATATAACATGCAAATAAGCTATCTGACGCTTATCGCAAGATTGTGAAACTGATCCTAAATCTTACGTCTATCAGATGCCCCAACCTCATAGATACTGAGACGGCTCCCCTTATCTGTGGGGTATCTCCCGTAGCCAAACCGCTCATCTTGATTGTGGACTGCACAGATACTATTGGGGACAATCCCTTAGTATCTATGGGGTATCTGGTAGCTGTAAGTTTTAGGATATATACACAAAAAATCATCTGGACTTTTGGATCAGGATTTGGAGTTGAAGAAATAAAACCTGTGCTTCATTGTGTTGATGCATTTGGATATTAACAGCCTCCGTGGTCTAGTGGTTTAGAGCTTGGCTCTCGACTCGGAGGTCGTGGGTTCGATTCCCGCATTGGAACAACAAAAAATCTTGTTTCCAAGATTGGTTAGGACAATGCAGGCTGATCACCTGATTGTCTGACAAGAAAGATGATCCATGCGTCGGATGGGCATGTAAAATGTCGGACCTGCGCCTGATATCTCACCAGTCGTGTCGGTTATTCGTCCCACTGGGTTACGAGAGTCAAGGAAGAGAGAGTGCTCTTGTGTACTGCGCACACACTTGGGCACTATAAAATAACTCCTGCGTAGCTGGCCTGGTTTCAATTAAACCGCCACCGTCACTGGGGAGCATTTGGATAGCACACGTAGTGCCTTTGCTTCAGTTATCCTTGTCAAATTCACTTAACTTTACCGAAAATTGATTCATTTAGATGGTCTAGTGATTCAACATGAAGATTTGTAAATACAAACTTTCTATAATCAGACGAAAAAAAATATGTCCAGGCTTCTCCGGTCAAACGTGTTATCATTACCGGACTAGGCTAGCTTCTCAATAACCAGTAACGATAAGCTGTCTTCGATATTAAAACCCGATCAACGCTTAATCAGCACGCTATAATGTCTAATAGCTGGTGCCCGCAACTTCGTTTGCATAAAACTAACGGAAACGAAACCCAATTTTTTTAAACGGAATCCTAAAATAAAAGTAACCTATGTTAGACCTCATAACATCAGCTATCTGCCAGTGAAAGTCCCGTGAAAATCGATCCAGCCATCTCAGAGATTAGCCGCAATAAACAGACAGACAGACAGACAGAAGGAGAGTAAATATTAAAAAATATATATTTTTATTGTACTCGTATGTACCGTATATACATTCATATGCATCAAGTGAAAAGCGGTTTATTTTATATTACAAACAGACACTTCTATTTTATTTATTTGTATAGATAGATAAGTGCGCCAAGCAATATAATATTTAATGCCTGTTTTCTTTGAGGCCGTGGTGTATCACCGAGCTGTTGTGTCGTGGACATTACCACGGTTTTCAGACAACTGTAATTATTCTTATGGCCTTCTGTATTCTTCTAGTTTTATTAGGCTTATAATTCTTTCTTTTTAGGGTTTCGTACCCATAGGGTAAAAACGAGACCCTATTACTGAGACTTCGCTGTCTGTCTGTCTGTCTGTCCGTCCGTCCGTCTGTCATCGGGCTGTATCTCCGTATTTCTGTTGCCGCTATTACAACAAATACAAAAAATGCAATAAAATAAATATTCAAGGGGGCTCCCATACAACAAACGTGACTTTTTTGCCGTTTAGTTGCATTTCGCCGAGTTTTGTTACACTTCTATCATTGTCCATTATTCGGTATCTGATAAGTAAAATAGTTGAAAGAGTGTGGCGGCCAATTAGCGCCACAATTCTGACGCGATTCAGAATTGTGGCGCTAATTCTATCGCTATCGCGCTATCGAAGTTTTCTAAGATCGGCACTATATATACGACATCTGAAATTCATACAAGTGGGCTCCGGCCTGACCGAGCATACCAACTCGCTCGGTCGGAGATCTGGATTTGGGGCTTGCCGATACATTCCCACATTGGTGACCCTCGACAGAACACGCCTTTTTCTGGACATCATCACTCCCCCACCCCTCCGCACCACGCCAGCCAGCTTCAGCCTCATCGGGTACCTCGACCACCAGCCTCAACGCACCGCGGCCTGGTCGAACCCTCATCGGCTTCAACGGGCACTTCTACTACAACGACCGGTCAGCAAGCAGAGCACATCTCTCCTGGTCAGCACGTAGCATCGGCCCCGCACGGCAGCACTCCGACTCACTGGAGCCCGTGCAGCAGCAGCACAGTTCCGACTCACTGGGACTCTGGCACTGGCGACTCAAGCAAGACGACTCAAGATTCGACCTCAGGTCTTCGGGGGGGAGTGATGTGGCGGACCAATTAGCACCACAATCCTGAATCGCGCTATCGAAGTTTTCTAAGATCGGCACTATATATACGACATCTGAAATTCATACAAGTGGGCTTCGGCCTGAACGAGCATACCAACTAGCTCAGTCGGAGATCTCCCTTAGCGGCTTGCCACCACATCCCACAAGAGTATTTATAAAATTAACCGAAGTATCGACGGATGTGAATAATCTCAGGTACTTAGTCGTCCTGTTCTATATTTGGAACATATGTACCGAGATATAGTCAGCAATAAAATTAATAAGCCGTAGATGTAAGCAGATAGACGCGTGCATTGTCGATTGAATAATACCGTTGATTCAAACAACAAAAAACCCGACTGTGTCAAATAGTTTTGATGTACCCAGTGTCAATCTCACGACTAAGACGAATCTAATGATAATTACCACTCAAGCACAAATGCGATAAGGCTCTAGAACGTGCCAAAGAAATATATACATACATACACTCGAAGAACATAACCCTCCTTCTGACGTAGTCGGGTAAAAAGTTACCAATTTAAGTTTTTACTGTAGGTACTTATATTAAATAGAATTGAAATACTACAATTTAATTTTTTTCAGTGATTATTTCCATTCATATTGTATTTTTTTTACTGACTGTACATTCGAGTTAACGTGTTATCTCGTTGACCATCCCTGGGAAGCTATTTATAGAACTGTTTAGTCATACGCACATTTACATGCGTACAGTTAAGTGGAGAAATCGCTTGGATATAGGTTACCGTGGGATAGTTGTGAATTTATGATTCGAGTGGAAAAAATACCACGGCATGCCATAAAACTGGTGTGTACCTTATATAGGTACTTCAATTATAAATAGCGCTTGCAAAGGTGAAAGGGGATTTAAAAACTCTAATATTTCGGGTTTCCATAGGCGGTGATATACTTTTACCATGAGGCGTTTCGCCTGCTTCTTAGCCGGTCTCATTCCAAAAAGGTTACTTTTCGGATACGAGAATGTTTGTCGTTACATGTTCATAGATGTGTAAACAATTTGCACGGGTACATTTCGGATGCGGATAAAATGTTTAAGTATAAATTCGGACACCTGAACCTGATCTTTTATTTTGATGCGGCATTTGTACGACGCAATAAAAATATTATTAAATTGGAAGAATAATTATTTTTATTAGTACATAGTTAAAAGTAAATATTATCTAATTTCGTCAACTGTACAAGGTAATAAAACAATGGTTTAAGAGAGATTAATGTGACACGGTTGTAAGTGCTGACTACTGCGAGCGCGATTAACATGTAAGTCGCTAAAACACTCCGTGTTTGTGTTATTAATAGTATTAATAGGTATTATTTAATAGGAAAACAGTAATGGCATACCTACATTTTAAATAATAATATAAAACACGACCACACGATTTCCTATTTCAAACAATATGATGTTTTGACTTAATTAAATATCGAATACAGAACCGTCCTAAAGTAATGTACCTAATAAAACAGAATCAACAGAGGAAACGGCCATAACATAGGTAAGATCTGAACCTCAATTCTCGTATGTCAATAAAAGCAGTCTTTCATTTTACTTTGATTCTATTGTAAGTGAAGCGACTTGTTATCATAAACTGATTTTATGAAGTTTGGATCAATCAGAACGCGTTTCACGCCGATTTAAAGTTTACGAGAATACCGGTTTGGCAGTTTTAGCGTATCGGGACTTGCTGTAATTGTATTATTGCATGTTTTATTTAGCAGAATTGACCCTCTGAATTGTCACAGGAGCAAAATAAGCTACACTGGTCACACACTTAAAGATAAGCTTCTATAAAAATAATAATTAATATAATATGCTTTGGAATAACCCACTAGGTCAAATGACTTACAATCCATTTATATATGGTTTGCCTGCATCTATTATCGGTCGCTCATACTAATGCGGGCAAGTTATTTATTTACACAACATTTCTATGGAATTGTAAAATTAAATAGAAATAACAATGTACCTTTTCATGTACCTCTTTCTCTTTCATTTAGGATAGCATGTCTTTGAGCTAGTTGGATTAACCGAAACCGGCCACCGTATACGAAAGTGGTATTCCTATTACAAACATAATGGTGGGATATGTCTTTCGTTTATAGAATAAAGAAACAATTGGTTTATATACAATGCCATATTATTATTGACAATACACATAATGCTCAATACACAAGAAAATAGGATCACGACAAAACCTAATCACAGTCCACAGATTACTTACGGTCGGTTTCAATAACCTATCTACCAATAACTATTTGTTAAAAACGTCGTCATTCAATCATTTGCCGGTTTTTTGCGATACAAATTTGAGGTTTTTAACAAATTGTTATTGGTAGATAGGTTGTTTAAACGGGCCGCTAAAAGTTACTTTAAAGTTTAAACTAACCAAAATTGTGATTGTGATTGCGTCTAAGCGATTTGGTACTTTTATAAATATGAATATTCACATTTTTTTGTGTGTGTTCAAGTTAATTCGAGAAAGGTTTAGATTTACAATTTGGTCCGCAGGATGATGTTTTATTAATTAACTAGCTAGTGCCCGCAACTTTAGCGTGGAACTATTAATGTAAACGGAAACGTATTTTTTAAACGGAACCGTAAGATAAAAGTATCCTAAGTTATACCTTGTAACATCAGCAATCTGCTAGTGAAATATAGTGCCGGTCGAAATCGGTCCGGCCGTCCGGCAGACAGACAAAAAAATGATTTTTTTTTATTGTTAGTACCGTATATACATTCATATTATTTTTGTGTATATCATTTAGTGATCAACTGTTAATTTAAAATTACAAACAGACACTACAATTCTATTATAGAATATAATTGTATTTAAGGCGTGTGTACAGGACGTCTGTCGGGTCTATTATATGATTTGGAAAGCGCATTATAAAGTACAAATTAATATGCATGGTCTAACCACCTTACTAATAAAAATAAACATTTTTATTAGTAAGGGGGTTAAACTTTAAAGTCACTTTGAAGTTCGAACTTTAGACTTAACTCGCAAACAAGTTCTATAACGCGACAGACCTTTTTATACGCGAGTATTAATAGACATAACAAACTGCCGAAAGATAACAGAATGCTTTTAAAGTTTAAACACATTACCGACCTTTTCACATAATTTTAAATAGGTTTTTTTTACTTCTATATTATAATGTGGCACATTCAATATAGTTATCGGAGAGCTTAGACGATAACGCAGTCCCTTTTGAATAAAATTTAATTCAGGAGTCTGGTCCTTCTAAAACCACTTTTGTAATTAATATGCTGGACTTTTAAAACTTCTTTTCACTATAACTACACTTGTACTTAAAAAAATACGCACAATAATAATAAATAATAATAGCTCCCATACCGATTTCGATAGCGGTGGATAGTGTTTTATAGTGCCCAAGTGTGTGCGCTGTACATAAGAGCCTACGAATAACATGAGTACTATAGTATTGTTATTCGTAGACAAGAATTCATTTGAAAATACCTATTCGACGATGCATGTCCATAAATATGAAGTGGGGATGAATTTTTTTTTTCATTCCATCCCATAACCCATTATGTGGGGTATCGTCGAATAGGTATTTTTAAATAAAGGCAAGGTGATACAGGACAGAGCGAATCCTAAAATATAAAATTATTATTATTTTATGATGCCAAAACCGAGATCCATTATACATATATACAACCTACGACTATACCGAATTATATACATAATTATATACATAATATGCATAAATATACGGACAGCGCGAAACTATAAAGTTAAATTAATTAATTTTTATGTAAACGAAAACGTATTTTTTAAACGGAACCGTAAGATAAAAAGTTACTGTGGTAGCCCCAAAAAGACGGTACGGATTAGCCCCATCGTTATTTCACGGGTTCGGAATTTGGAATTTTTGATTACACTTAACTATGTAATATAAAAATAATCTTAGATCATTAATGGTTTAATGGTCTAAGTCTGTAATTTAATATTAGTTATTTAAATTAAATCTTAAATTATTCTTTAATCTCTGTCGATCTGATCATTTATCACACTTAGGTGTCAGTTTTTACTCATGCTTGCCGTGAAAGGAGTGAGACACTCCTTCGTGAATTAGAATTTTATTACTTCGCAGTTGGCACAGTTTTGTGGAACAACAATCTTGAGCACAAGAAAGACACTACTGAATACCACAGGTTGACGAAAGAGCCATAAACAGCCACATAGTTAGCAATCGATTTGATTGCACTGCTACAAGCATACGGTGTGTCCACGATTGTGTGGAAAAATCGTGGGAAGGGGACGTCAAAATTTTCAAATTTGGATCGATTTTGATCGTTCTATCAAAGCTGTTTCTCTGTACGTAAGTGAAAATAGCCTCCGTGGTCTAGTGGTTAGAGCTTAGCTCTCGACTCGGAGGTCGTGGGTTCGATTCCCGCATTGGAACAACAAATAATGTTGTTTCCAAGTTTGGTTAGGACAATGCAGGCTAATCACCTGATTGTCTGACAAGAAAGATGATCCATACGTCGGATGGGCATATAAAATGTCGGACCTGCACCCGATCTCTCGCCAGTCGTGTCGGTTATCCGTCCCACTGGGTTATGAGAGTAAAGGAGGAGAGAGTGCTCTTGTGTACTGCGCACACCCTTGGGCACTATAACTACCTAAACGCGTGTTGGGATCCGTAGGTTGAGGTGGGGTACCACTAGGTACCCCTACTGAACCCAACACGCTTAAAATTCAATAAAAGTGGCAATCGACTGTTAGGCCACATTATATACAGGTACATTCCAGATAAACCTAGTAGGTAGTTAGTTAGCATTTAGTAAAGACTTACGACGCAATGCACTTAGCGCAAGTCGTTTGAACGTGTTTATGTAATTTATGTAAAACTGTTAATTTTGTACACATTTTTAACGTCTTTTTACCCGACCAGCGAAGCCAGAAGGAAGAGTAATGATTTTAGCAATCTATGTAGTACATGTATGTATGTATTTTTGTTGTTCCATCGTAGCACCTAAGCTACTGATCCGATTTTTATGACTGAGTAGTTACTGTCAATAGATTCGTAGTAATGGCCCGGCCGCCCGGGTAACATTTGCGTAGCCGGGTTATAGCTTTTAACTTTTGGTTATGAAAATTAAGCTTTGTTACTTTAACTGACACTGTATAATCTATATACTAATATTGTAAAGTGGAAATATTTGTTGGTTTGTTTTCATTGAATCGGCTCCGAACCATTGAAACTCTTAAAATTTGGCAAAGGAAAATGTTAGACCACGAATAGGGACATATTCTACTTTTTATTTCGGACCGCAGCAAAATGTACGGTACCTGCAGGAACGGTTTTGCGCGCACGTTCTATCTAGTTTAATCTTTCGATTGAATATTCAAACGGTACTTTATGTAAGAGGCACTTAAGTCACATGCTGTCCTTGTATTTTGTTTATTTTGATAGGCTGTGTTTAAATACTTTAAGAATTCGGACTTTTGTTTGTTAACCCCCGATGCAAATTGCAAATAGAGGATTGTTATAAGTTTGACATGTCTGTCTGTGCATCTGTCTGTCTGTCTCTGTGTCTGTCCGTGGCATCGTAGCTCCCAAACGGATGAGCTGATTTTGCTCTAGTTTTTTTTGTTTGAAAGCTGATACGATCGAGAGTGTTCTAGGCTAGTTCAATTCAAGGGTTATATAATTTTTTAAATTTTGTTGATGTTCCGATAGAAACTGTACTTTCAACTAAAAGTGGATAAGCTTGAGAATGTTCTATATTTAGTTTTATAAGCTTTTTTTTAATCATTGTTGAACGAGCAATAAAATAGATTGGTATCCTGTCTCATGCCTAGTTAGTGTGGGAAAAACCTAATTATAAAGTCTTACCTACTTGCTGATTACGTATTTTGCATATTTTGTTTTTCGAGTGAAATTAGGTACATTTTTAGGTGCTTTTATCCGAAAATATGTAATTATTGATAATTTACCTGACTTCCGAATTCGAAAAGAGTCAGACAGAAGACATCAAAGGTAAAACTAAAATGAACGTTTTCAAGCAAATATTTCATAACATAAGTTAAATATTTCTTAAAAACTATATCCGCATCCGAAGCTGAGGGCAGTGCATAAAGTTTTGTCGAAAACTGTCATGACCCATGGGAGATGCTTCGGAACAAAAAGTTTACTGTGTTCCTGAGTCATGGATGTGTATAAAAGTAATAAATATATTTCCCGTTGTCTGGTACCTGTAACACAAGTTCTTCGGATACTTAGCACGGGGCCAGGTTAACGTGAAAATGTGAAGCGTCCATAGATATTATAGTATATTAACAGTGTTCAACAACTAATACATGTGTAATTAATGATTGGTGTTATCATTTTGATCAATCTGTAAATTAAAACATGTGGGAATGTAATAAAAACCGAAAGCACTTTCAAAAAAATATTTTTTTCCTGTTTCAAATGCTCGTAGGCACTTAGACAGGTTTAATACCTGTATTTTATAAATAGTAATTTTATAAATAGTCAGGTTCCCCTTGGATTTCTTTTTGAGTTTAAATTTACTATTACATAATATTTAAGTTAACAGACAAAAATACCAAAAAATAATAGTTATTTGTTAGTAGTAGACATACTTATATACGGAGTTTTTCCAGTCAGTGTTCAAACTTTCAGGAGTAAATATACTCTTGAATTTATGCAACTTTTAGTATGGGATAAAAGGGCTACGGGATAGATAGTATTTTTCAAGTAGGAAAGTTGATCCCATGGTAACTCCCTTGCCTAACCTAACCTAAGTAACTAATACCCTTAAAACTAATATCCCTTGCCGGAAGTTACTTCGAGATGTTTTCATCAGTGGAAATTAATAAACAAAACTACATATTTTTAAATCATTTTTATTTATCAACCTTAAGTATTTAATTTATGATATCGCTAGAATATGTTTATCTAAACCAAGTACTAAAGGAAATAAATACTCCTTCAATGTATGAAATTAAATATGAGTCAAGTAGCCTATTATACCTATTGCATAATTATAAAATATTTACCGGAAATGTTGTTTATTAAGAATTAAAAAATGCTTGACCAAATGACAACACAAGGAAAAAAGTACCGAACTAATTGGTAATAGGTAAGTAGGATAATCCTTTTAATAGTATTAGATTCAGCTTACAATTTGCAATCTTTGGATTCTGTAGTGAAGTGAATTAATTAATAAATTTTATATAGTGTAGAATAACATTTGAAAGGCTAGAAATTTGAAATTTTGCACACGTATTTCTCACATGACGTAGGCATCCACTAAGGAAGGATTTTTCAAAATTCAACCCCCAAGGGACCTTATAAAATAGGTAATAAAAGTTTGTATGAAACTTTTTATTTCTTGGACATATTCGCATGATATTACGTATGAATTGAGTCCAAAAAAAATAATTATGTATTTCAGCGTTTTCTAAAATTCAGCCCCTAGGTGGGTAAAATAGAGGATGAAAATTTGTAACCTACTTTCACGCGAGCGAAGCCCCGGCTAATTAATGCTTGTTTATAATATTGGTAATGGTTGGTTATGGTCGAATTTAGATAAATAGGCGACCTATAGTAATAAAAAAAATGCAAATGGCACTAATAAAAGACGAAATAAGTATAAAAATATATAAGTATGCTTTATGCATTGTATGTATACTCACCGCGTATTTTATGAAGACAAAAGCGCTATCTATATATTAACACGCAAACCTCCGTTCAGCTATTCCCCGCTAGATGGCTCTGTAACGTCGTCTAATGAAATCAATGAAGAATAAATTATTTGCTTCATGTGTCCGACCGAACCTGTTTTTTCAGACGAAACCGAAACTATTGAACATTGATAGCTTATTTTCTAGGGCACCATGTTTCGTTTGGCTTCAATTTTTTTCTCAGACCAAAATATATATTTTATATAATCTGCGTTACATTTTATGATACAAATTTATCAAAGCAGACATTTATTTTTTATTTTTAAATATCTGCTACCTACTTAATCAGAAGATATTGATATGTCATATGACATTGAATTAGATTTAGTTGGGCTTCACATGATTTCAGATGATATTGAGATTCGCTGGAGATGACATACATAGAGATGAAATTGAGATTGAGATGAATATTGAGATACGAGTTAGCAATGATATCCACAGCCGAACATTAACCGCCTCCTTTTTGGAAGTCGGTTAAAAGAAAGACAATAATTAAAACTGAGCTGGAAGTGCTGGATCTGAGCTGCGGCACGGGCGAGCTTGCACGAGTTGCCGCGCACGAAGCACGGTAATTCAGTATTCATGAATACTTGAACTTGAACTTGTTTTTGCTGCGTTATTTGAGTTCATGCAATTTTTGACGAAACTGAAACGAAAATTTTTGGCTGAAACTGGACCGAATCTAAACCATCGGATGGTCTCTATGTTGAAGTGAAATACTTTTCTTATATTTTTAAGACATTGAACTACCTGAACACGATAATAGGAAGGAGTCACGCTCGATCGAGCGTTGTAGGGCCGACCTTCAGGGCATAGCAAAGGTAAAGGTATAAGCGGCCTCGCTTGAATTACGCAGTGAAGTTCTATATAGATAAAGTTTTTAATAAGACGAAAGGAGTATTTAATTGCAAATTATAGATATTTCTATTTCTGCGATTGAACATTTTGAAGGTTCCGACTTCCGTACTCTAAGCCCTCATTTCCAGGAGCATTTTTTTAGTGGTCGCGACTCGCGACAGAAAAAACAGCACGGTAAATAGAACAATAGAACTGAAAATCGTGTAGAGTTGTCAAATCTGACGTTTGACACTTGACACTGCGATTTTCAGCTCTATTGTACCTAGTAGCGCAGAGTTCCACATATTTACTACATACTTTACAGTGCTGTTTTTTTTTTTTTTCATTTTTCCATTAAAAACTCGTGGGAACGTAGCCTAAGGGTAAAAATTGGACCCTATTAGTTAAATAGGCTATTACTAAGACTCCGCTGTCCGTCCGACCACCGTCCGTCTGTCACCACTCACCAGGCTGTATCTTGTGAACCGTGATAGCTAGAAAGTTGAAATTTTCACAAATTTTCACAGATTTCACAAAAAGTATTTATGTTGCCGCTGTAACGAAAAATACTAAAAATACAACAAAATAAATATTTAAGGGTTCTCCCGTACGTTATTTTTTGCCGTTTTGTACGGAACCCTGCGTGCGTGAATCCGACTCGCACTTGGCCGATTTTCATTAAAATCCGCAGTTGAGAAAATCATTTATTAAAACACGGTCACATACAGAATTTTATACAATGTAGGAAATTAGAAATTGCGTGAAAATTGTAAAGTACGTTGTATGATAATGATTAGGATCGATATATTTGAGCCAATAAGAGTTTCTGATATTTTTTCTGCCGCTAGGGGGCAGACCCAACTCACTCAAAGCGTCACCTGGTGGCGTAAGTGGTATCAAAAACGGTGAATAAGTATTCTGGTGGCCCGACTGTCCTTGTCGTGTCAAAAAGCTGTCAGATGTCACGAATTTAAAAACCCTCATAATTAGTGGCAAATGTCTTGTTCTTGCCAGCGGCGGAACAGCACTAACTATAGGTCACTTGATACTGTTTACAGTAAACATACAACTAGCAATTAGGGTAATATGTTAGGTATCCAAGATATAATTAGGGGAGACGACTACATGCAAAATATTTAGTTTTATTTACATATTCTGAAATATTGAGGTATTTATTACTACTTGATAAACGTGAAAAAATATATAATTTTTATGTGTAAGTAGTTTAGTAATTATTAAATACTTAAATGTAAAAAAATATGCACATATTATGAGATACTTACAAATTTTATGTTCTTGCGGCCTTATATTTCATAAACTTTTACCTAATCGTGACGTCACAGTTTTTTTATTTTTTTTATTTCATTTATATATGGCATCGGCTTATAACCATTTGCCAGTGTCAAGTTAAAAAGGCGGGAAATAGAACTTTCGTTTCAATTTTCAACACCGTATTCCTATATCGTCAAGTTTAAAGTCTAGTCAAAGTCCAAATATATAGTCAGTACAGTCCACGAGTCATGTCAGTCGATTCAGTAAAGCGGTAGAAGCTTTACTGAAAGTTCCTAGGGAGTCTTGGCGGGAAACACAAAATAGCACGTTTTTAACTTCTAAAAACCACTACCACTACCCACATTTGCCCACACTTGTGCACGATAACGAATATTTAATGGTTAATATTCTACCAATATTACACATTAAGAACCGAAATAACACATATTTATGAAGTTTTACAAATTCCACAATATCACCCATTGAACTCCCCGGCAAAACACCCGGTGTCACAGTTAATGTGACACGTCAATTAATGTCACATGGACCGTTTGCACGAAACTTACTAAATTTTGTTTTTTAATATACTGTTTCTTCTGAGAACTCTACTCATATCTATGAGTAGGTATTATGCATATATGCATTTGAAAAAAATTCAGTCTTCTAGCCTATTATAGTTTTCCCGCACACTAGGCTGCGGCAGCCACAAAATATGAATATTTATGGTATGCTTAGTACCTACCTGGGCTCCCATACGCCGTCATATTATGTTCAACAGGCTGCCTAGTGCGCCTTAGGCCTTATTGACAGACAGAGACAGCAATATTGAATTTCTAATGAGTTGTGTCAATATTTTTATTAGTAAGAAAATTTCATAAACATTCTTTACACTCAAATTCTAATTTTGGACCTAGTCTGATAATATAATACTTGTTTGTTTGGCCATTGCCTATTAATACCAAAAAACTTAAAACATATGTATAAGTACATAAACTACGCTATTAATTTTAAATAGCGCATGTAACAAATAAACATTCATTATAACAAAAGAGTTTATAAATCTTTACTGTAAAACAATCAACTAATAACAGGTTGATAATATCTGCACCTCGTGCATGGTGCATCGTGGTGCTGAAACCTCGAACCTCATCATCAATCATTATTCATTTCACTTCACTTTGTACACCGCCCATGGACAGTATTACAGTAGCTATACGAAGAACGATAGCCATCAATTCTCATTTCAACTCGTACATTTGTTACATTCTGAAAGCTTTTAGATCGGATCAATAAAAGTGATTTTGTATACTAATATATATATATATATATATATATATATATTTACTCTTTATTATTATAATAATAAAGAGGAAAGGTTTGATTGTTTGTATTTTTTTTATAAGGGCCCATCTCTGGGCCTGCTTGTTCCCCCAACAGCTGGGTCAGGACAATTTTTTGCTTGTTTCATTGTTACACATATACGAGTATATTATTGACTACATTTCCTGTTTTTTACATTTTATTTATTATTCTAATCTTTTACATCTGTTTACGTATAAATACATTTATTTTATATTACATAGTGTTATCATTTTGCTTAAATTTATTTAGTCTATCTTGCAACATTCTATTTTGCATTACATCTTCTGTTAAGTTTACGTCTCTATTCACGTATCTTATATGCTTTTATATGTCTTTCTGTTTTTACATTTATTTACATTTATTCTGTATAACATAGTGTTATCATTTTGCTGAAATTTATTTATTCTACCTTGCAATATTCTATTTTGCATTACATCTTCTGTTAAATTTACCTCTTTTCACGTATCTTGCAGTGGCGTGCACAGGATTATGACACAGGGTATGCGGCGAAGTACTCGGTCACAAAAACTTTTTCGTTTATAGATTTTTAGCATAGCTACAGCCAAGCGACGGATCTCTAAGTCGAAACCATGCCAACAGAGCAAGTCTTATATGTACTACTATTCATGTACATCTTCTACGGCAACGCAGACAAAACAGCGATCGATCGTCGCGGCGGAAGAAATTCTAATAAGTAAAATAATAAGCATATTTTAAAATATTATAACTACTCAACAGTCAGTCAGCTTCAATTTTCACATATTCAAGGTTCCGGTTACTTGAGATTACTATATACCGATGTAAATTACTAAATAATATGCAAGGAAAACAATATAATTCAATCGTGTGTACACAACCACACAGCCAGTTATACGTTTCATAACTTTTAACGAGTTTCGAGTTACATTATTTTTTTGCTGGTTTAATTGTTGTAACTCGGGTACACACCTACCTTTAGACAGAATTTGAATATTTTCACTGAATGACAATTGTGAGAACTTGTTATTTTTAATTTTTAATAAACACACATTTTCAACACAAACCTCACAGTCAAATAACATTTTAAAAAATTCAACTCACTCACTAGTAAAAGCAAATCACTACAATTATTATAGAAACTCAGTAATAAACTGTTAAATGTACACACTTTCAAATGTTAAAATGAAAAATCTTTTAAGAAAACTATAAATAAACTAGAGCGATTAAATTGTAAACAATGCTTATCACATGAAATATGCAATGTGGCCCCCGCGAAACACAAAACGTTTCTTCTATTTAAACAAATAAAACCTTACTAAAAAAAATGCGTAATGTGTGCATACATGATTCATTAGATTCGCGTCGTATTGTTTTTACTAGGATTATAGGCATCGAATAATTTCCGACAAGCCAGTTCGGCGGTTTTCGGAAGCGATCGGATAGCCGAACCGAAGCTCTCGGCTCGGCTCTCGGTTCGGCCATCTCCAGCCGCATGACTTTCGCTAATTTAACATGTCGATATTCATGGGTGTGTGCGTTTGCGAAGTATGAAAATTACGCATACATGCGATGATTTGTCCTGCAGAACTTATCGGCATTAGTTGCTATTTATAAAATATTAGGCGTTTTTAAGTTATTATATTTTTTAAATTAATTTATTTCCTATTAATTAATTATTAAAGTCATCTAAAACGTACGAACGTTTTATTAAAATATCTGTGAATGACAAGTAAAGCACTGCATTTCTGCCTATATGGAGCGCACGCCCCTGGTATCTTGTATGCTTTTACATGTCCTTTTCTTAGCTATATTGTATTTACCTTCTCCTTATTTACATTTTACATTTACAATTCTTATATTTCTACTATATGTTTTACTGTATGCTGTATATCTAGGTATGTTAATGTTCTATCTTTAAGTTTTTTATATATTAAGTTTTACATTTTATACATATCATTATATTTAGCTTTTTGCTTATATACAATTCTGTTCTTTGTATGGCTACTTTAACATTTCCCTATATATTAAAGGCAGGGATTGAGTGCTGTTTTACAGTTTCTTGCATTAAGTCCGGAACGTCCGTTTCGAAGTTTTTTGCACTAACATTATAAACTATAATTGTCTTTGCAATGTTTCCATAACGCGTTTATGTGCTAATAGCGCCAGTTTACATTTTTCTTAGGACTAGAGGGCAAAGTATCATGCATTGTCTATTTAAAGGCTTCTGCTATATATGCTGTATTATGTAATCATAACCATATATATGCAAAGTCCAATTTTTTTTTACTTTTTTTCACATGACAATAATACATTACGAGGGCGGCACTGAAAATTTCGGGAATCAAGGAAGTGACACAACATTACTATTTAAAAATGTATTTATTGCTTTTCGAAGTATTCTCCGCGAAATTTGACACATTTTTCCATACGATGGAACCAATCATTGAAGCAACCATTCCATTCGGAAGTTGGGGTCTCCAAAATGGCCGTTTTGTAGGCGTTTACAGCTTCTTCAGGTGATGAAAATCTCTGACCACGCAATTTATTCTTTATTTTAGGGAAAGTATAGAAATCATTAGGGCTTAGGTCGGGGCTGTACGGCGGATGGTCTAATAATTCTATGATTTCTTGCTCTAAAAACTCTTTTGTTCTGTGCGCGGTGTGAGAACTCGCATTGTCGTGATGGAGGATGATGCGGCGGTTGCAGTTGTCTTTACGGAGTTCAGAAACGACCTGTGGCAAACAAATGTTAGCATACCATTCTGCATTAACCGTTCTTTGTCCCTCAAGAGGAATAGTCGCAACATGGCCGGTTTTGGAGACAAACGTGGCCACCATTTTTTTTGCAACACTCCGTGAACGAACAATTTTTGTTGGCTTTAACTCATTTTCGAACACCCAAACTCGTGACTGGTTTTTTGTTTCGGGTTCGTACGCGTATATCCAGGATTCGTTACCTGATACGATGTTGTATACAGCATTTGAGGATCCTGCGTGGAATCTTTCGAGAGTTCTGACGCACCAAGTAACGCGAGCCGCTTTTTGCTCTTCACAGAGCAAATGCGGTATCCATCGGGAAAACAACTTTTTTACACCTAATTGTTCATGCAAGATTATTTGTATTTGACTCATGCCAATGTCTAAAGTTGCCTGAATTTCGCGGTATGTCACATGTCGATCTTCCTCAATCAGCTTACGCACAGCATCAACGTTTTCTTGGGTGACTGTAGTTTTTGGACGACCTTGACGGGGATCATCACTGAGCTTGACACGTTCACGTTGAAATTCAGCAAACCAGCGATAAATTGTGGTTTTGGATGGGGCTTCATCACCAAATGCAGAAATCATCCGGTCAACACACTGTTTTTGTGTTAAACCACTTCGAAAGTCATAATAAATCATCGCTCTAGAATTTTCTCGAGTCAATTCCATTTTCTCAACGACTAAACAAGTTTTACAAGACCTTGTGACAAGACCGAGAATCTTTTTTTTAAATAAATAAACGGTATTCGATTTTTAAAACCAAGGAGTTTTAAATTAAACAGATTTTAATATGACAGGAACAGTGGAAATATTCCATTCCATTCCATTTCCATTCCCGATACTTTTAGTGCAGCCCTCGTACAACCTGTCTGTCTTTTTACTTCCTTCAGCATTGGTTTATTATTAGCTAATTAATAACAATATCCAATTTGATTGGCTTTGTAGACTTTGTTTACTGGCTCTAATGCTGTCCTTCGATGCCATACGCAACCGTTGCACGCGCTATGGCGTCCCACCTTTGCCGGACGGGACATTCCGGACTGAACGCATTATGGTCAACGATATCCAACTGTTCCTTTTTGAAATTGATACAGCATGCTTTGTTTCCAGCTTTTTGTTGTTGTTTGTTTGTATTGAATAGGCTCCGAAACTACTGGAAAAATTTTAATTAAATTTGGCACAAATATAGATTTAGACCACGGGGAAGAAGAACATAGGCTACTTTTTATGTCGGCAAAATGTACGGCCCCCGTAAGTTTTGCTATAGCGCGCACGAAGTCGCAGGCAACATCTAGTATCTTATACCTTAAAAGAGGACATATACATCTTGTTTAAATATTATAAAATCGGTTTCTCGAAAATTTCTGTTTGATGTTTTAAGACTTTTTATGTTATTAGTGTTATTATGTCAGTTCATTTTTGTGTTAAATATGTTTCGTGTTAACTGAGAAGAGTACAAATAGGATTAGTACAGGCATTTCATGTATTAAAATCCTTAAAAAAAGAATAAAAAAGTAGAAAATTACATAGGAAGCCAAAAGGAGAATAGGAATAAGTTACCATTGTTTTTTCTAAATAAACGTCCCTACAATATCATAGTATCCTGTGACGAACGTCTAATGTCGCTACGATCCATGTCGCACTCGTCCCATGTCAGTACGTCACATGTTACTTTGTCCCATGTCAGTAAGTCACATGTTACTTCGTCCCATGTCCATACGTCACATGTTACTTCGTCCCATGTCTGATGTCACTCTGTCTCATCACCACATACCGCGATCAGTAAAATATGACAGTATTTGTGTCTGTTTCGTCGGTCGCGCGCGTCTCCGATACAAATTGATATTGTGTTGTACAAGCGCAGTGAAAAGATAATTCGAATCTGTGTTGATTTGTTCAAGTGTTTTGTTTGTGTAATTAATAGGTAAGATTAGAAATAAAAATATTTTTATTATATTTCATTTTCTATTTCACAATCTTCAGAAGTGTCGGATAGCTTATTCGGAAGTTTTGTCGCTGCATAAGTACTATATTTCGGGCGACAAAGACAAAACATGCAAATAAGCTATCTGACACTTATTAGAAGATTGTGAAACAGGCCCTTAAAATAGTTAACTTAATTTAGTTTGTTGTTTTTTTTTTCTGTAGATTCCAGTTTTACAATATTGTTAACTTACAACTCCATTGGTGGTTATTACAATTATTGTCAGATGTGTCAAAATGATCTATGGGTGATGATGATTGTTGACTTGTGTTATATACTAAAAATATTATGTTCCTGTTGACCCAGAAAGAAAAATAAAATATGCCCTTTTGTCCCAACTCCCAACAAGCCTAAACAAGCCTAAATAATCTACCACTATTTACACTAATACTATAAAGAGAAAAGATTTGTTCGTTTGGATGTTTGTCTGTTTGTTTGTTTGCAATGAATAGGCACCGAAATAGCCGATTTTGGTGAAATTTGGTACAGACATATTTTCCTTTTCCTTTTTCCCGTGGGTAGACCACGGCGAAGGACATATTTTTATCGCGGGAACCTGTACGGTTCCCGCGGGGTTTTCTTTTGGGCGTAGGAAGTCGCGGGAAACATCAAAATATTAATATATCTATTCTAATATTGGAAAGAGGGAAGATATGTGTGTTTGTTTGCTAGCATTGAATAGGCTCCGAAATTACAGGACCGATTTTCATGATATTTGGCACATATATAGAGTAAACCAAGGGGAAGGCAATAGGCTACTTTTTATTGTGGTTTCCCACTTGGATATTTATACATTAACTCCCTTACTAATAAAAATATTTACACAATGGATAACTTAAACACCGTTGCTGTCTTTGTCTGTCAAGTGACTTTTTCAACGCATCAGACAAAGACAGCAACGTTGTTTAAGTTATCCGTTGTGTAAATATTTTTATTAATAAGGAGGACTATAAATAATATGGGTACGCAGACTCAGTAATCATGTATGATCCCTTAGTTTAGTAGGATAGTCTGCTTACTAATGAGGGTTTTTAAATTTGTGACATCTGACAGCTTTTTGACACGAATACGACCGTCGGGCCACCAAGCGCCGCCTGGTGACAGAAAGAGAATAGAAAATTCTTATTGACCGTTTTTGATACCACTTACGCCACCAGGTGACGCTTTGTGTAAGTTGGGTCTGCCCCCTAGCGGAAGAAAAAATATCAAAGACCCTCATTATCACATTGTATTATTATGCTTGTCGTGATATCTTCAGAGAAAATTATTTGTTTTTAACATCCGTAAATAAAAGTTAAAATTAACGATAGCATAGAAAGTAAAAGAATGTGACACTAATAAAGTATTAAAGAATATTATGCTATATATAATTTTTATATACACATTTTTGTACTGAGAACAAACTATGACTGATAAATTTCATCTCTTTTTGCCAGTAAGTAGAGACAGTTATGTTTCGGCTTTCAGTTTACGACCTCTTACAAGTTCATTGATGACCTATGTTGCTCAGTGGTTAGCGCGTCTCAAGCCGGAGCTAGCGGGTTCGAATCATGCCGAATAGACAAAAAGTTTGCAAAGTTCCTGGATCATGGAATTAAATATATCACGTATAATATAATTAAAATGTTAAATGTATTTAACATTTATATATGTATATAAATAAATAAATATAAAGTATTAAATATATTTCCGTAGTTCTTCGATAAATTAGCTCGGGATCAGATTGACGTGGTATGAAAACTTTCATATATACATGTGGTGCGTATATATCAAATCGTCAAGTTAACCTGTGACGTCACGTGATATACATAGCTGTTTGAACGAAGACATAATTACACTGATGTAACACATTGTATCCGTCACGCGGTACCAATTATCGCCCCTCGACTAAACGTTCGTTCGCGGCACAATATCGATCATTAGTTTCCTGAGGTTCAGCATTTTGTTTTAGTGGTTAGTGTTTAGTGGTTAGCTGTCAAAATGTTGGTATCTTTAGTGGTTAGTGGCCAAATGTGCGGAAACTTTTGCTCCGAGTAAAGGAATCATTCGAAATCACGTGTAGAGTGATCTAATGTTACTAAAATGCAAATACATGTGAGGATATGAAATAGTTAAACCACTATACGAATTTGAAAATTAGTACACTGATTTGTCGCGAAAAATACCTCTATTCCCTTGTTGCGTAAACGAAATCCTACTTGATTTAACATTATATGTTGGCTCAGAAACAATCCTTTGATGTGTACTGGTATGGTCTAGTTATACAATAAACTGCGTTTCATCCAGATCTGTCTGCACATAGAAGTACGCTATTCAAGCTGATCTATGACACTCTTTCCATTTGTGTAAGGACAAATAAATATCACTTTTATTAGCATCACTAACTACAACCGGAAAGGAAGCTACAAAGTGTGTTAAGGTTTTCCTATCAAAGATCATTAAAAAAAAAAACAAAGAACACACGGACATTTACTAGAAATGTCCAAAACCCTTATTATTTTTTTTGCGCAATAAAATTGATAGCATGATAAAACAAATTGTGCGGAAAGTAAGCACCAAGCTACTCAACCCTTTTGTAAAACGATTTTGTTTTAGAAATGCGATTTTAATTTGTTTTTTGGGTGGTCATACACAAAATGATCAATGTTCCCGATAACATTTCGTACTAAATAGCTGATGGCGCTGTAAAAGCTGTATTTTTATTTGTTATTTGCATTTTTTATACATTGGACCAGGAAAGGAGCAAACGGGTCGCCTGATTTTACGTATAGAAGTAGCCAGTCCTAAGCACGTTTCTTCAGGATGCTTTCCTAATATTTTCCACATGTTTTCATTGGGTATAGGTTTTAGCGATTTACAAGTGTTTTCAGCACCCAAAACACGTAATGATACAGCTAAGAGTCAACAAGACACGCGACTTGGCGGTGCATTTTCAAGATTGCCATTCAACATTGAACTTTATTCACATTCTTGAATAGCTTATAAAAAATGCAGCGCCGCGTCACGTCGCGGTGTGAACTGACCCTTATGTCACGAAAGCAAACCAAACCTGCCTACAAAAGCTAGTTATAACAAACGACTACATATAGTACTTATCTAGTATCTAGTATAAAGGAGCGGCTAAAAGCTTCGATAAATTGTATACAATTACTGTTATCTAGACCTTGTCCTATTCAATGTTAGACACGTTAATAGCGTAATTATACTAATTACCTAACAGTATGATATATTCATCAATATGGGGGCTTATTGATACTTATAGGAACTACAACGCTGCTAGGCCTAGACTAGGACAAAGAAAAAAGTGATTAACTTCTATCTCTAATCTCTAATAGTGTCCAGAAACAATAAAGCTAGTTAAGATATCAGAGCAACGCACTTTTATGTGGCTCAATGGTTAGCTAGTCGGCGCTCAAGCCGGAGTTCGCGGATTCGTGTCCCGCCGAGGCAATAAAAAGTGCATTTAAATATTATGTTTATAATATAATAAATATCTTAAATGTAAGTTTAGTATAAAAGTATTAAATGTACTTCCCATTGTCAGGTCTTCGTAACACAACGCCGGTTTTCTGTGAGGCCGTGGTATTTATCCGCTCGGCTCTCCCACGTTCAAATATACAGGATGTCCCGTAAATCGACGTTAAGCCGTAAACCCGTGATAGGCCAAGTTACAATAGTTACCAGAAAAATAAAAAATAAAATCCAAGTAATGTGTCTAAAAAAATACAATGCTTTTAAAAAAAGCTAAAGCTTTTCGCCTCTGTGACGCCCTTATGGGAGGCGAAGATACTAGGTATATTTTTTTAAGATGCCTGGGTATATTTCATACTACAGTACGTAATACGAAAATATACAGTATCTTAGCCGTCTGTTATAGTTCATACAAACTGTATATTAGGAAGCGATATTAGTGTCTTCGCCGTCTGTGATGCCCTATCTTGAAATTAAATAGAAAATACATTTTTTCAGTAGCAACCACAAAACTATTTATAAGCCTAACCGACAACTATAACAAGCAATAAAATTTATAATTAACTTGAACGCAATGCGAATAGAACTATAAATATTATTTTATTAATAAACTATCTATAAATAGGGATATAATAATAAACTAAAAGTAGGCTAGTGCAGAACATATGTTAGCATTATATTATTGTGGTAACAGTGAGATATTTGAAACGATATATAAAATTACAATACAATATTTGAAATGGCGATTTATATGACGTAACTGTTTTATCGTTTATTGGAACGTTCATTTTATTTAAAATAACATTAAATGTTGTTTGAAATGTAACTTTTCATTCCGTCCGTCCGTCCGTTTGTATTATTTTTAATAATTGTTGTAGAGTTATGGTACAGAGCTTATTTTTGTATGCAAGTAAAATGAAGCTTTTTACATAGGCGAATTTCATATATGTAACTGCGAAAGTTTGTGAGGGTGATGTGGATGTGTGTTTATTGGGTGTGGGTGTGTGTTTGTTACTCTTTCAACTTCGTGGTACAGTGGTTTAGGGCTTGGCTCTTGACTTTGAAGGTTGTAAATTCGATCCCCGCGTTGGAACAACAAAATTATGTTGTTTTCAAGGTTAGGACAATGCAGTCTGATCACCTGATCAACTGACTGACTGACAAGAAAGACCATCGTCGGATGAGCATGCAAAGCACTAGTGTACTGCACACACACGTAGGCACTATAACTCTTCCTCGGTGAGGGAGCTTTTTTACTCTCTTTATCAACTCAACTTAGCTTTACTGTAAAACGATTTTCTGGGAATCGTTTCCATCAACAAACAATCCATAGCTCATTATTGTCATATAAGGCCTAAGGGGCGCATTAAGATATTTCGATATGACAGATGTATAATCGGCCAACTTTAAATGTCTTTTAATACTTTGTTTTATGTCGTTTCATAGTAATTAATGTTCGTACATACTTCACTTCACTACACGATAAACTCGGACAAAGGCCCAAGAAAAAAGCTTAAAGACCTTTGATGACCAAACCTCTTGATAACCCTTGACGAAAACAGAGGGGTAGGTGCTAGAGGTTTGACGTGTTTTATGTGTGTCTGTCTGTGGCATCGTAGGTCCCAAACGGATGAAACGATATAGATCTAGTTTTTTTTGTTTAGGAGCTGGCATAATCGAGAGTGTTCTAAGCTATAATTTATCATCATCAGCTCGCTCACTGCTTGACGATTCGGGGGCTATTTAAAAAAATGTATTTGTTCATTAATGTAACAAGTTCTGCTAAAATACTACTGAAAAGATACAAAAAGCTCGGCTGCATAAACCGTAGCTCCTAATACGTTTGAGGCAGATTACGTTTGTCTTTGAAAATAACAGCCGCAGAAATGTTTGAGTAGTGCTAAACATAAAGCCCAGTATGACATCTGTGTTTGGGAGCTACTCGAAATTTAAGCAGCCGCTAATCCTCACGTTTCGGTATTCGGCCGTAGTGTGTACGCAACTAAAAAGCTCAAGCCACGCCTCGCGTCAAAACACCGACGAGGGCGTATTAAAAGTAAATTATTACACAAAATTGCACGTCGACCTTTACATTATTAATTCAAGTTTATCACAAAATAAGACCACGAAAGCAATTAATTGTATATTGTACACAGATCCAAATGGATTTATTATTCGATTTCCATTTATTTTACATAAACTTTATCACATAGAACTTCTTTACCGCTGACACTTTGCGGCGGTTAGTACATAAATTGTGAGAAATTACAATTTTGATCATGTCGATGCCTTTAATTTAATCTGATAACGCGGTATTTATACAAAATTTAGGCGAAATAAATTGTCTGCTTTTGAAATGCAATAAATGCAGAAATAACTTTAAGCCACATTGAAGACTTGATGGCAACTCGGATAGCTCTATAAAAATGACAATGTGAGCACGCATAAAAAAGTTACCTAACCGAGAACATCAGTCGTGTCTAAGGAGGGTTCCGTGACTATCGACGCGCAAAAAATCATAATTACCGAAGTTAGCAGGCGAGGACTGTGGGAACAGGAACATTAGATATGAGAATCGTCAGAATATCTGTCAAAATCATGACAGCGCCCATACAAACTTCATTCGATAACGTTACGTTTACGCCGCTGTCAAATGTTCCTGCTAGGCCCCCAGTTCGTTCGTCCGTGACACAGAAACTAGAAGGGTTCCTTGTAGTTACTACGGAACCCTAAAAACCAAGTTGTCTGAGTCTTAGCAGCACGCGTTCCCGCGACGGGTCATAGGTTTTTTGTGACCTTTTAAAAACGCATTGAAAATAATAATTATCAACCAATAATTATAATTTATATAAAGTTGATATAATTTAGCCCTTATAACATAAAAACAAACAAGGTTTATATCTTTATTAGAGTATCATAATATTTATGTATCAGTTTAATTAAGCAAAGTGGTGTACGTTCGATAAAAATAATTAAGAAATCTCAAAAGTTTCGTGTGAATTCGCGTTCCGATGAATAATTTATTGTATTGCCTCGTTCTGGTATGAATTTCAACTCGTACTTATTACCTTTTAATTGTTTATGGTGTACTGTAAAACGATAAATAAATTGTATTCGGTAAAGTTATGACTTTTTATGAAACAAAATTCAGGTAATTTTCCATTTAAAATGTAAATAGTATGTACATTTATTTAATTATTTCAGAAAAAAATATTTAAGAACTAGTTGAAATATCTAAATTATATATAACTTATTGTCTAAATAAAAAAGGGCTATAGATAAAAAACTGCATCTAGGTCGAAGGCTACGGGTGGTGTACCTAAGAGGCTGGCAGCATTGCCTCGCTGTATGGCCAAACTGATTCGTGGGCCGAGGTAAGCTCCAGCCTTAGGGTCATTGGTTTTGTCGACCAGTTTTTTGGCCAAATCTTTCAAAAGGAGCTTGCGGGCCTCACAGGACCCATAGTTTCAACGCCAAAAGGCAGAAGAAAGTAAGATTCATATTTCCGCCTATTGTGGGTCTCGGCGTGTGCAGCTGCCGCCCTCGCTACCCTTGCAGTGGCCGTCACGTGTGACACCGCCAGCGTGTCGACGCAGGTAGCATCCCACACCAGCAGCCTTCCACGGCTCCACGGAATGAGGGTCATGCCATCAGGTGTCTTGCCGTCGTCACGTGCCATACCGTTCGGTTAGAGTGTGGCCGGCACGTTGACAGTGACAAGAGCCCTGCGAATGACGTCATTTATGGAGGCATGGCGGTGCTGTGCTGTATGTACATAACTGAATTTTTGATATTTTGCTAATTAGCTTCATTTGTCAGCTGTTTTCTTGCTTAAATTCTCAATTTCATTATGATAACTACATTTCTAGGGGTTCGGGTAGAGTAACTCTACTATTCTACTCTACCCAACCCCCTAAAAATGTTGTAAATAATAATGAATTTGAGAATTTAAGTATAAAAAATCGACGATTAAAATATTTTCTTACAGTGTCGGGTATTCAATTAAGAGCCCCCGCAAACTACAAACTTTTTTGCGGCTGATAGATAGGCTGCTTATCACATAAACATTGTGGATCCAAATCGGTGTACTTTCATAGTAATTTATACATGTTCATTGAAGAAAAGAATTAAGTTCATACCGTATGTCGATTCTGATGGTAATTACATCTTACAGTTATACATCTTACAGTAAATCGATATGTTAAAACAGCAAAATGGTAATTTCATAATCGTTAAACCAACGTTTGACGCGTTTTGATTCCAAACTCCAAAAATCTGCTTATTATATCAAGACGATTCATTTATAAATAATTGAAAGTCTAAGTGAAATACGAGAATTGGGGTTCTGATTAACCGTCCGATTAAACTATCAGCCGATAAAAAGTTTGCATTTTGCGCTGGCTCTAAAAGTTATGCGCGTTTAATAGCAGTCGATTTTGTATCATTGCGACTTAATAATAGGCCTACGAGCTATAAATCGCTGTCGGTTTAAACTACAAACCTTCCATCGGTGCTTAGAATAATCTAATTATGTCTGACAGGCGGCGACTACTGATTAATTGGGAGTTGAAAGTGATTGATATATTTATATTAAGTGAGAATAATTATGATAGTACTCACAGTTGCAACTGCATCTACTTTCGTTCGTTCCCACGAGAGTTTTAGTTTGTGAACGCGACAGAAAAAACTGAAAATCGAAGTGTCAAATGTTAGATATGACAAAGCCCAATACTAGCGCAGAGTTCTTTTTACAGTGCTATTTTTTCTGTCGCGACTCGCGACTACAAATAAACTTAGGTAGGTAGGTACTTAATACACTTGTAACTCATCTAGCGTTCAAACCCTTTGGGTCCTCCGGTAACCTCACTCACGGCGAAACAAAGTGCAAGCGTTATTTTACGCCGGTTTTATGCAAGACCGTGGTATTTATCCGGTCGAGTCGGCTACATTCGTACCGAAGCACGGCTGTCCCACGTTTGAAAAATGGCACCTATCAATTGTCTGATTTTATTTAATCCGTTCAGCAGTTTGTGGTTTCGGCCATAAAGTAAAGACTAAAAAAAACACTATCTTACAAACTATTGTGTAATATTATCCATGTTAAATCTTACTACTATGTATTATAAATGTGAAAGTTTGTTTGGATGGATGGATTTTGTTACTCTTTCACGCGAAAAGTACAGAACGTATTTTGATGAAAATTGGTTATGGTAGTGGTTTAGGCTCTGGATTAAAACATAGGGCTACTTTTTATCCCGAAAAAGTACAGTATTCCCTTGGGATGCTATACTTACGCGGGCGGAGCCGAGGGAAAAAGCAAGTTGTATATATCTCGAGACCTATAAATAGGTAGTTGAACATCTGTGTATGTAACGTATCTATATCGGCGGTATCTTGCCGGTCACGAGTTTTATATAATTTACTATCGACAGATATCATGTTATTTTCCATTGTCTTGCTGCCCTACATAGAGTACATACAGTACATAGAGTAGATCCATCGTATGGCCATAAATCTTAAATGCGTCAAATTAATAGGAGATATAGCTTTATTTTATACTAGCTGGTGCTCGCAACTTCGTCTGCGTGGAACTACTGGAAACGGAAACCATCTTTTTAAACGGAACCCTGAGATAAAAGCCTCAGATACTGCTTTTAACGTCAGCTATCGGACAAGTGCCAGTGAAAGTCCTGTCAAAATCGGTCAAGCCGTTTCAGAGATAAGCCGGAACAAACGGACAGACGGATGACAGACTTATTTTTAATTTGATTTGCCTACACCATAGGTGCCGTATAATATATGCATATTATATACGTACGTACGTATATAATAGCTAGCTTTTTCCCGCGGCTTCGCCTGCGTAAATCGGGTATCGCAAGGGAACAGTGGCGTGGGGTTCCAATAACTTCATTCCTATCGGCTTCACTTGCCACTTACCTTTTGAAGAACCTCATCCAAATATCTACCTATTATACCGGATAGGGCTTCACTAAGAAGGAGAACCAGCCTTAGCCACTAATAAATACTGTAAACTACACTTTTTCAGGATAAAAAGTAGCCTATGTTTTAATCCAGAGCCTAAACTACTACCATATCCAGCCCCGGATCTAGGGGGGGTAGCTGGGGCCCATGCCCGGCAAGCTCAGAGGGCGGCCAAATTCACACTTTACAGACGAATGAACAACTCATCATTTACTTAAGTTTGACCACAGAAAAAATAATAGTACAAGCAGGTACAGAAATTTCAATCGTTAGAAGAAGAAGGCGTCTTCTAACCGCCGCCGGGCCCTTGAAAGGGGCCTTGAGCGGATAAACATGGTCAGGGGCTATGCCCCTCTACATGTGAAATTCCTTTTTTTTTTATTTTTAATGATGACACGCCCAGTACGAATACTGGGCGCAAGACGTCAGTTTTGGGGGAAGACCCCCCGCGGCAGAACGCGGGGGAAACCCGAGGTAGCTAGGAGGAAGAAAAGCGACGGCCGAGGGCGGCCAAGACCAGCAGTCGACTCTGGCGGAGCATGTGGGTCCCGGTCCGGGAACCAAGGAAACGCGTATGGTGCCGCTCCCACACACTCCGCATTTGTCGGACTGCGGACACAAACCGACCTGGGGAAAAGGTAGGGGGAAAAATATTTGTCCCGGACCCCAGACTTTTGATGTCGGGGGGGAAAAACACGCTACGGTGCCGACAGAGTGGCATTAGGGCTGCCACACGTCGGACACCGGGCGGGTGCAAGAAGAGTGCGCCAGTATTTTAATTACTGGCGCGGGGGGAGGGTGCAGGGGGGAGACAATCCAACGGTGGACGGGGTGGCAGAGCGCGCTAACGCGCCGAGGCTCCTCCTCTTCGGGGGCGGGGCGGCAGGCGAGGCTCTGCGGGGTCCCCAGCTCTGATGGCGTCACGGGGCAGCAGTCTGCGGTCAGGCGGGCGGGCGTGCCAAGGCGCCAGGTCGGCAAGCTCGACCAGGTCCGAGGCATCAGCTCGTTCAAAGAGATTGGTGGCGAGCCTGCGAACAAAGTCTTCCACGCTCATTATGCGGAGGTCCCTATTTATTGTGGCGTTGCTCACGTACCTCGGTGCTCCGACGATGCGGCGCAGCACGCGATTCTGCATTCGCTGCACCTTTTTTTGGTAGGACGCAGCGAGCAGGTGGTGCCACGCAGGAGCCGCGTACGTGAGGCGCGAGCGGATGTATGTTTTAAACAGGGCCAACCTCATATTGAGCGGGACCTGGGGAGCTGCATAGATCGGCGACAGTTTGGCTGCTGCGGCTCTGGCGCTAGCAACCGCGGCGTTGCACTGGGGGTACATGGTCAGCCGCCGATCTATAATGACGCCTAAATACTTAGCAGTATTACCCCATGGTATCTCCTTCTCTCCTATCTTCAGGGCGGGCGGGTATCCCCTCTTGCGGGTAACGGCGAGCGCCTGGGACTTACCGGGGTTAACGGCGAGTCGCCATTTGCTCAGCCATGCCGGGAGGAGGTCGAGGGTCCTCTGGAGTTTCACGGCTGCGTGTGCTAGGTTTTGGGAGGTGCAGATGAAAGCGGTGTCGTCAGCATACAACGCCGCGGTAGTGCCAACGTCAGTGGGCACGTCGCTGGCGTAGAAATTGTAGAGGCTGGGCGACAACACTCCACCTTGCGGGACACCTGCGGTGATGGGGTGTTCCTCCGAGAGGACCCCGTCGACTTTGACCCTGAAGGTCCGGCCCGAAAGATACGAGGAGAGTACATGGTAAGTCTTACCACATGGTAAGACTTACCATGTGGCTGGGGACGTTTACCTGCAGGAATTTGTGGAGGAGGCCTTCGTGCCACACGCTGTCAAAGGCCTTCTCCATGTCCAGGAAGACTGCCACACCAGAGGCAATTTCAATCGTTTTACTGAGACCACAGTATCAACTCAACCGATACCCCAGAGTTACAGAACACGGACCACAAGCCGGGCGCGGCGCGCGGTAAGAGCGCGGAGTGAGATGCGCTGCACGAACATTATTCGCGAAGCGCGTAGGCACAGTTCAAAATACGCGCCCGCTCGCCCGCAGGATAAACTTATTGTTTATTGTAATGAAAATAAAAAAATATTCTTTTTAAAAAATTTTCTCTACACGACAGTATAGTTATTCGATTCTTGAAATTATTCTGAATCGTTTGATACCTACAAGTGGAAGAATTGTTTTTTCATTTGTTAACTTATTTTCCAAAAACTTAATTAACAGTTCCTTTTTTATGAAAAAAAAAACGTAACGGTTTCTCATTTCATGTGGATGAGAATAGTCTTTCAGGTTTTAAAGATGAATAGATTTTAATCCAAAAAATTTTTGCTCGCTCGCTCGCGTTTAAGATACAGAACACATATTATGTTACTTAGTTCCGTCGGTCGGTTTTAGGATATTGATTTAATAGTATTTTCTAAAGTACACAGTCTTTCAGGGTGTAAAAATTAATTCAAATAGTAAAATAGAATAAAAAATTTGCTCGTTCGCTACACTCTATTACGTCGCGTTTTATATAACGAGCATATTATGCTCGCTCTCTCCGCTCGTCTGCTTTTCGCTCGGGGGCCCTGTGGCAGAATTTGCTACGCTGGCTCAATCCACTGGATGCAGTATTTCCGGAACGCCGAAGTCCAAATGTCAATAAATTAGTGGACATTTGATAGCTGAAATTATAAAGATGGTAAAGGTAAAAAAAATTAAGTGGGCGGGGGCCGCATGTTTAAGATTATGCCCCGCCTAAAAAAATTGAAGATCGGGGCTGTCCATATCAAATTTCAACGAAATCCGATCAGTAGTTTTTGCGTGAAAGAGTTACAAACATCCATCCATCCTCTCAAAACTTCCACATTTATAATAGTATAGTAGGATACTTTTATATGCATTTAGTGCATAGCTGTTTAATTTTTATTTACATGTAGACACTATGTTGGCGTCGCTTCACATCGATCTTCTTCTATTGTAAATAGAGTTCAATTTTAAATCACTATCTTAAAAACGCAGTGCCGCGTCGCGTCTTGGTGTGAGCTGACGCTAACTTTTAAAGAATCACCAAATTACCATTTTATCATACCTACATTCCTTTCAAAACATGTCATTTAATTACAACACATTTTATACAATTTGCAAATAAAAACCCTTATAGTTAGCACCTCGCATGCCCACTGCGGATGCTTACAGAATCTCTGGTCTCGTATAATATTGGACCGAAGTCATTGTGTTCAATTACATAATGATGCGGCTACGGAAGACGCTTATTTGAGTCAGGAGTACCAGCTATACTAAAATAACATATTTTGATACTAATTTCCAGGCAGTAAAGAGTACTCGGCTTATTTTTGCTAAAGAGCCGGGGGGGGGGGGGGGGGGTTGTTAAAACTTAAAATACGGCCTTTTGCACAAGTTTCGTTTTCGGTGTGAACTAAAGAGTAGAGTTGTAAAAGTAACGAAAAAAACAATTAGTACCGATACTATAGTATCGTCATTCGTTACGTTACTCGTTACTTCTGATACATTCTATGTGTATGTTATGTTATGTTAGATCAACGAATCAAGTCGTATTGCGTACGCGTATAGTATGATGTCGTGGTGTCGCAACGTTCGCGAAGTGCACTTTTTCATTTTTCCGTATTTTGAACCACACTTGTGTGTAAGTTATTCTAAATTTACTTCGATTTAATAGGTAAACTGTAGAACCACAAGTGAACTGTTGACGGAATCTACTGAATTTGCCATGGATTTACTATTTTAAATTTTAACCGTGAGCTAATATGTTATATCACAATAACATCGCAATACATTATGCATCAATTATAATGAAAAAGTGACAAATGAAGTCGAAAATTATTTATTGACATAATATCATTTAAATAACATTCTAACGATAAATAAAAATGCGCTTAACGAAATGTATTCGTGTGTAACGTTTCGTTACTCGGTATAAGATGGCGCACCCATTACACAGTACCGAATACATCCGGTTTGCTACAGCTCTAAGACTGAAATTATGTACCCGTTTCGGCTGAAAAACTATTGATGTTAATTATATTTTATCTTCAAGCATATTATACAAAAAAAAGCTTCTTTAAATCGAACCAGTGGTCGAAATTCGACCATTTGTCATATTTTAATTTATAAGTTTCAACTTTATTAGAGTTCTTTTGCCTTTTAGATACGCAATAAATATGTTATTCTTGTTATCATGTGAAAGAAATATCGTCAATTGTGTCAAACCTACTGACATACCTACAAACACATGCTAGTGTGTGTCGCAATTTTTTTTTAAATTTCTGCACACCTTCCTCCACATAAACTTTAACTGTGCCAAATTTCAATATTCAACAAATACTACGTAACGTAATAATACTACGCACAATACGAGACGACCACATGTAAAATATTTAGTTTAATTTATATACTCAGAAATATTGAGGCATCACTAAGTAGTGATATTTTTTTAACATTTACCAAGTGGTAAATGTTAAAAAAATATAATATTTTATGTGTAGTTTAGTAATTACTATTTTGTGACTTTTTAATTAAGACTATAAAATTATACTTAAATGTAAACGTAGGTATAATAATTATTACTGTGTTAGTATAAACTTTATGATGTTACCTTCATGTGTAATAAATAATATAAATATAGTATTATGTTTAAAATAACACAACATTATTATTCACTTTTTGATCACATTGTTGTAGGTAGTATGTGATTCTCACGCTAAAAGATTTATGGTATCTAGTATCTACTAATTACTAACGTTTAAAATAAATATTACCCTCATAAGTTGTACTTGGTATTGTATTGTTCTGGTTATTGTTGTTGGCTGCGACGTCTCAGGTTCTTACAGATCCTTCTTACGCTTGAGTGGTGATAATAATAATACATCAACAATTGTTATATTCTTCTTTATTGGAATTAACTCGTATATGAGAGAGATGCTTAACACAGATTCGTCTACACTATAGTTTAGTTAGCCAAAAGGCTATACCTTTTGGCTAACTAAAATAAACTAGATAGGCTGTGCTTGTGACATCTGTCAATATGACATTGATAGTTCTACTTCTTAATACTGCTATATTATGCAACAGTTAACAATATCCATCACGTATACCTATAAATTATAGTCATCAAAAAAAAACATAATAATTAGCCACTTTGCTATTTAAAAAATGGCGGAATTCATTTTATATTTAATAATTATTTTTTTAATTATCATTTTACCCGACTACGGTGAAGCCAAAAGGGTATCTTGGCACTCTTAAAATCATTCTGTATGTATGTATGTATGTATGTATGTATGTATGTATGTATGTATGTATGTATGTATGTATGTATGTATGTATGTATGTTTGTTCCACCGTAGCGCCTAAACTATTGGTCCGATGTTAATGAATGAGGTGTCAATAGATTCGTAATAATAGCCCGGGTTGCATAGGCTATATAATTTTCCTACAGTACAGTACTCGGGTTAAAGCTAATTTATAAAAATTGTAGTCCTTATAGTTTAGTATCTACCTACTACCGGGCAAACTTAGAAAGTAAATATGTAACTAACAAACGAAGTGCAAACCAATGAGGGTTTTTGATATTTTTTCTGCTTCGCTAGGGGGCAGACTCAACTCACACAAAGCGTCATCTGGTGGCGTAAGTGGTATCAAAAACGGTCAATAAGAATTTTCGATAGTTTTTCTGTCACCAGGCGGCGATTCGTAGCTCGACAGTCCTTGTCGCGTCAAAAAGCTGGTTTTATGACATGAGAACCTTTCTGAAAGGTTTTATCTTAATTAAATCCAATAACTATGACCAGTTTGCAGTCTGTCCACAACGCATGGCAACTAATCTCATGATCGCCTCAACCGCCAGCCAATAAAGAATCTATTAGGCTTTACTCTAAATAAACGCAGTTTAACTGCCCATGCGACTACATGTCATGTGAATAATGTTACTGTAGCGACAGCAAATTAAGGCTCTATTTATTATGACATGACATTTGACAGTTGTCTCTTTGTTACTCTTTCAACGTAAATCGCCCGGCCAATTTTGATGATTTTGAACCAAAAAATAAAGCAGGAGAATAAGTATTTACCCTCCAACTAGCAGTCATATTAAGGTAAGTAGAGATAATGAAGTTTATCATCAGAATAATATTATTTAGCTCCATATTTGGCTACTTTCCTACTAGTGTCTAGAAGCGAAGCGTAACTAAAATTAGCTTCCAAATGCGAGTCGGATTCGCGCACGGAGGATTCATTCTGTTTTTAGTATTTGTTGTTATAGAAATACTAAAAAATTTCAACTGTCTAGCTATCACGATTCACGAGATACAGCGTAATATAGAGTCTAGTTACCTTTGATTACGGAACCCTAGAAATGGCGTATTTACTATTAGTAAATGCGCCTAGTATTGTTAGTTGTCAATATATCGTGTTTTTTTTTGTATTTAAATTAGCGTATTGTATCAATGTTCAGTCGCGAGTACAAATTTATATTTAATGAGATGTGTGCTGTTGTCTGTAGACTGTACCGGCATATCACAGCCTGATGCACGGTTAAATTGAAGTTAATTGAAGCGGTCTAAAAATAGTCGATGAAAGATAAAGAGTTTTAAATATGCTGGTATATAAATCTTAGAAACATGTTATTGTGGTCACAGTTCACATATTTTGTTGTTCAGACACAGTTTAGATTCTATAAAAACTTTTGTTTAACTAATATCTTTAAGCTCTAAATGTTGCCCGAGACTTCGTGCGCGCAAAAGGAAATTGTGCAGGAACTGTACATTTTACCGCGATAAAAAGTAGCCTATGTCCTTCCCGTGGTTTAAGAGTAAACCATAGTGACCATGTATAGAGATACATGTGCCAAATTTCATCAAAATCGGTCCAGTAATTTCGGGGCCTATTCAATGCAAACAAACAAGCAAATAATCTTACTTCTTTATAATATAGTTAACTAGAGTTTAAATAGAAACTTTAAAAACATAATGTTTAACAGAATTTGTGCTTTCAAAAGTCGAAATATAAATATTATTTGACAATAAAACTGCACCGAAAAATTAAATAGGATGGTTTCTAACTTGTCACAAACATGCGGCACATTTTGCTGTAGTTTTTTTTTTTTGAGTTTTACTCCTTTTCTTATATATGAAACAATTTTGTAAATAAGCCCGGGGTATGAAAGTCTATGGGAGTAACATCGAATTCACACGGTACGGTGTCACACGATGTTAGCCGAAGACGCGTCGGTCGCTTTGCATTGAACACCAAATATTACTTTTTAGAGTAAACTCCAGTCGTGCGTCGGAGATACACGACACACACACCTTTTTTTATTTTCGCTTTAATTTCCTTGTTTTATTTGTATAAATTAAGGACTCTTTCTTTGTTCAGTATTGAATATTTTAAAATGTTCTTTAAATTTACCAGCCGCTCTTTCATGGTCAAAAGACTTATTACTGGTACAAATATTAATGTTTCTCCAAAAACTTTTTTGACCTGAAACCCGTTTCGATACCCTCATTTGCCAAGCCGCAGGTATGAGAAAGGGACATCAAGTATTTAGGGTTTCGTATTTCGATTCGACAGTTCAATTTTCGGATACAATTGCCTTTCTAGTTCATATTTAAACTTTGGAACGATTAATTTATTCATATTATTTCGCGACGAAAGATAAACATATGAAAACTACATAATGCGCGATTTCTCAAGGATAAGACCTAATTTCGCCCCCGAAACACTCTGCATACTAAATTTTATGGGAATAGATGTAGCCGTTACCGAGATTCTGATTTAGATATATAAGTACACACGAAACGCTCGTTTAAACTAAAATATAAAAAAACCGTCTATTAAAACATGTAAAATAACATTCGAAGCGCGTTTTTCCGTGAACTGAAACGTAATTTAAACGATCATTTTTAGGTATTGCCAGAAATAGAAATACAACATGTAACCTTTCAATATCAATTTTGAATCTGTTGCAGGCGTTCGTTTTAATTGTTTTAATGACAATCATTCCACTCTATACTAATTTGTATGTGATCAGAAATGGTTTTGTTTTATTTGTTCCTAATGAACTGCTTAATGAGAATTCGGGATCTTTAATGAGAATTTTTGTTTATGGTAAAGGCACAAATCCTTTCTTCCGTGGCACAAATAAGCCTATTATCATACATTTCGATTCATATTTCACTAAGATGTGAATTCATGAAAAATGTTAAGGTTTTTTAATAACATTAAAACAGATATTAAATCTCGACGATGCGACGTTTACTGTGTTACAAAATTACAAAAAATGCTAGTTAATTATGTAATAAATGTCATATTAATTGCTAACATGACGTATCTATATTAAAAGCTCGTGGATATTTAATAAACCGTTGAATTTTATATTATTACGAGATTCTAGATAGATAACATAATATAAAGTGCTCGCTTAGGTAATCCTACTATAATATTATAAATGTGAAAGTTTGTGAGGATGTATGGATGGATATTTCTTACTCATTCACACAAAATCTACTGAACGGATTTCGATGAAATTTGGTATTTTAGTAGTTTAGGCTCTGGATTAAAACATAGGCTACTTTCTATCCCGAATTTAATGCCCGATAAAAGTCGTAAGTCGCGATTAACTCAAATTAAAACACCCGATTGGTCGAGAGAAAGCGTCGTGGGGGAGGATAGTGGAGATGAATTTGAGGAGGCGGTGTCCGGTGAGCTGTCACCACACAATCCGAGCGTGTTTAAAGATGACACAGATGAAGTTGCGTCCCCTCCCGGAGAACCTGAAGGTCGTGCCCGACGGCAGGCGGCTTTGCAATGCTTACAAAAAAAACTTTATTTATAGAATTTCACAATCCCTCGCGACAGCTGTAAGGATATAAATATAAATATATAAGGATAAGGAAAAGTATAATAATAGATATAAATCTTATGGTGTGTACCGAACTATTCTAGTACTGTTAAAGCGCAAATGTTTTAATACGTTAAAACCTACTCAATAATTATGATTCATGTCCCCTGTCTTTTAAATATGAATATCAGTGGCGAAGGCTGGTTCTCCTTCATAGGGGAGCCCTAGCCCGTATAATAGGTAGGGAGTCTTCAAAAGGTAAGTGGTAAGTATAGCCGATAGGAATGGAGTTATAGGAACCCCACGCCACTGATGAATATGCCTATTGAAAGGTCGTGTTATGTGTTTCAAAGTTATTAGTTTGTAAACCGAAAATTATTATGTTAAAATGTAACTTCTGCTGTTGTTTACAATAATATGTATTATATAGTTGATAATAAGAAGGCAGGTGTTATGTATAAAGTCAGTCTGCTTGGGATCTCGGCGTTTCATTGACGTAACAGTGAGGATGGATGGATGGATGGATGGATGGATGGATGTTTGTTAGTTACTCTTTCACGCAAAACTACTGAAAGGATTTCGATGAAATTTGGCATGGAAGTAGTTTAGGCTCTGAATTAAAACATGAGCTACTTTTTATCCCGAAAATGTACAGTATTCCCGTGGGATACCCTATATTATATTTGCGAGGGCGCAGCCGCGGGCTAGTAGGAACTAAGTCTGATGCGCTATCCTTGCCTTTTGCCCATACCGAAGAATTCTGTACACGCAGAAAAAGTTACTCGGAGCCGCGGGGAAAAGTTAGTATAATATTTAATAATTCAGTATTAGGCACCAGAGCTCGTTTCTTTTAAATATTTAAATTCATGACGAAGTTCGTCATAATTATTAGGTTATAAATATTTTTTACAATCAACACTAGGAATTATTCACATCTTATATAAAATATCGTGTTATATAAATGTTTTATAGGTGTGCTTGATAAATGTATATTGTCTGCTTTGGAACGACCAGTTTGACTATTGAAAGTATTTTTTGTTTGACACAATTCTGTCATCGTTATTTAAATGTTACACAATGACGAAATTTATGGGAAGTTTGCAATGTCTCATTTGTCATCAAGTAGAAAATGGAATGGAGATCGAACATTTTAACGTGGAATGGTAAAATGGACACGAGTAAGTGTGATGACTGTCAGCAGTCGAACTCAAATATTAACCGACAATCACCGACTGTTAATATTGATCCGCAAAAGGCTAGTGTGGAAACATTACTTATAGAGATGAACAAGAAGCTGGAGGTAATATTTAAGCTGGAGAAGAAAATTAATGATCTCACAGAGACAGTAGATTTTTATGCCGAACAGTATCAAGAAGTGCTAGAATTTAAAAAGACTTACTGAGAATAAAACAAAAGGAATAGAACAAAGAAATGTTTACCTGGAAAAATGTAATGCTGCATTAGAAGAAAGAGTTAACATATTGGAGAAGAATGACGAAAGATAAAAATATAGAGATTGCATGCCTTTTGAAAAACAAAGATGACGAAAACATTATGGAAGTAGTCAAATTGCCGTCAAACTCAGCCTAAATCCTGAAGAGATAGAAAGTGCCGAGAGAATAAGTTCAATGAGTGCGCCAAAGACGGGGCTGAAACGACCGGGTCCAGTTGTAGTAAGATTAAAGTCAAATCAAGCTCGCGATCAATGGCTGCAAAAAATAATAACACGCCTTTCAAACGGTAAAGTTTATGGCGACGATATTGAAACTCCAATATTTATAAACGAGGATCTAACCAAATCCACTAGATTATTATTCTGGGAAACCAGAAATCGACTCAAGAATAAATTTAATACAAATTTATATGGATCCAGAACTCTAACATACAAGTTAAAAAGGACGAAGATGAAAAAATTATACGCATAAAAAACGAAAACGACATCAAATCGATCATTCAAAACAACAATATTAATATAAAGCCTCCAACTCAACAATAGTTAAAACGACGTAGATGATTGCACAAAGTGATTCCCTAAATTATAACATTCAATAATCTAGACGCAGAGTTGGATTTATCCGACATTAGATACAACAGATTTAAGGATATAAAGATTTGGACACAATAATTCTCAAATAATGATATAAATATAATTCATCTGAACATACGCTCTGTACGAAAACATTTCAATCAATTACTAGTATTATTAGATCACTGCATAGTTAATAGAAGTTTGTCAGTCATCGTTCTTACGGAAGTTACTATAAAAAGCGAGGAAGTTTCATTGTATAAGGTTCCCGGTTACATAGTATACCCAAACACCAGGAACACAAAAAGAGGTGGAGGGATACTCATATACATAAGAGAAGACCTACAATTCACACTAGAAACATTACCGATAACACTAAACGCGACGGAACTAACACACAGTAAAATTAAAAATGGAAACAGAATTACGAACATCTTAGCTATATATAGACCACTAAACACGTATAAGTCAGTTTTCATCTTGGTATTAATCGGAGATATCAACATCAACATATCCCATGACGATGGCTCAATTATAACTGCTTATAAAACCATGTTATGTGAAAACGGCCAACAAAGTGCAATACCTACGTCCGAGACAACACGAGAAGCAATCGTGGATGGCCGAGTGACTTCATCGAACATCGACCACGTGTGCGTCCGAGCGAGCCGCGGCCGGCCGATCGACGCGCGCGCTCACCTGCTAAGTTGTACTATATCGTCTCACTATATGGTTGCAATTAGCTTGACTGTAGGTTGATAAGAATTGTAAAATAAAAATAATATTATATGAAAAAAATGTTAGTGAACAGTTAAAATTGATAAATTGGTCCAATTTAATGCAAGAAAATTGTCCTATTGTACTATATGAAAAATGTATAAAATCTTTACTGATATACGTGATAAGGGCAAAATTCGGAAAACATCAAAAACGAAAAGAGTTACACAGCCGCGGGTAGATATAGAACTGCGGAAAAAACTAGAGCACAGATATTTTCTTTTTAGAATATGGAAGTCATCGCCTAATAACATGAATAATAGATTAATATATACTAGAAATAGAAATAAAGTTAATAAATTAATTGATATTGCTAAAATAATGACAGACAAAAATAATAAATAATAATAATAATTATTATTATAAGTGTAATAATGATTTTAGAAAAATTTGGTGTAATATAAATAAATGCATAGGCAATTCTAAAAAGAGCTTGGATGATATTATTATAATTATTTAGGGCAGACTAATACAATGAATAATATATGTAAGAAATTCTCAGAAACATTTACAACAGAAATTAAGAATATAAAACATAACTGTAATAGCAAATTTTTAGATAGATGTTCTTACGTAGTGCAGAGTGATAAGTCGTTTTATTTTAAGAAAGTAAAAGCATGTACAGTGGAAAAATATATAGATATGCTAGATTGTAATAAAGCGCCAGGGATAGATAATATAAGAGTACAAGAGTACAAGATATCAAGCAAGTGAAAAAAGAAATAAGTGTAGTATTAGCGAAATTTATAAACATCTGTGTGCATAAAGGTGTTTACCCAGACCTATTAAAGAAGTCAATTATACGTCCGATATATAAAAATGGAACTCATCTAGATTACAGTAACTATAGACCAATTGCGATATTGTCTGTGATAAATAAGATTGTAGAAAAGGTAGTTGTGAACCAGGTAAGTAGGTACCTAGAGCAGCACGGCATAATATCTAAGGCGCAGCACGGGTTCCAGCGAGGGCGCAGCACCGCCACCTCGCTCGCAGAATTCACCGATTACATCAACAATAGTCTGAACCAAGGTAACTCCTACCTAGACCATGGAGTGTTATTGCGTGCAATGGATGAATGTGGTGTCAGAGGCCCCGTGAATAGCTGGTTTAAATCCTACCTCGAGAACAGGTCGCTGAGCACTTTGATAGACGGAGTCACTGGGGATGAGGTGAGTGTCAGTCTGGGTGTGCCCACCGGCTCAGTGTATGGTCCGGTTGGGTACATCATGCATGTAAATAGCGTCATAAATGTGATCAAACATTGTAAAACCTTTATGTACGCAGATGACATGTGTCTATTGTTCTCATCCAATAACTTGAAAGATGCACAACATTATATACAGAAGGATTTTGATAGCATAATTCAATGGGCACACGACAATGGCATAATAATCAACCACAGTAAAACTAAATCTATGTGTATAACTTCACCTTACAGTAAAAATAATAAGCTAAATAATAACACACTTAAGAGTGCCTCCATAATACTAAAAATAACAGCAAATGTACAAACATAGAAATAGTAAATAATTATAGATATTTAGGTTTGATAGTAGACGATAAGCTACGTTGGAAATTACAGGTTAATCAAGTGTGTAATAGATTGCAGTCAGTACTGGGTAAATTTTATCATCTTAGTAAGTCTGTTAATAAAAAAGTGCTGTATGTATTACGCACTTGTTCACTCATTAGCTACGGCATAAGCAGTTATAGCATTACCTTCAAAACACAACTAGACAGGATAAAACAATTGCAAGTGAGACTCATTAAATATCTGGAAAATGATAAAGTAAAAGTGAAATATAAACATAATTACAGTGAATTATTTAAAGTATATGAGATACTACCCGTGCATGTAAAAGTTGATTACACTATAGCGCTAGAGCAGTAGAGTATAAATAAATATAAAGAAAATATAGAGCATAAATATAATACAAGAAAAGTAACACAAGGTATATGTAATGTCAAATATTAAAAATTATTATGGTAAGAGAACTAGGCGTTATTTGACACCATTGATATACAATAAAATAGATTTCTTAAGAAATAAAAAATTAAACTTGTCAATTAAAAAAAAAAGGCGGAAAATTTATTGATTGGAAAATTCTAGTATTTCTAGTAAATAAAGAAGTAAAGAAGGATAATAAGTATAAGTATAAGAGAGGTATAACATGTCAGTACAAAATTATTTAAAAATATATTTAGATGTTAGAAATAATATTTATTATTTTGTTATATGTTTTATTTTGTTTGATGAAAATTGTTTAAAATACAATTGTAAATATTTTATTTAGAATACTTCAACCGCCAACAAACTGCTCCACAGTTTGGCGATTTATGTAATGACTGTAAAATGTGTTACTTTTTTGTGTTATTAACACAATAAATTAAAATTAATAATTAAAATAATAAAAAAAAAGTAGGTCTGCATGAGAATTCAGGGGGCCTAGCCGAGATATTTGACAGCGGCGTAAACGTAACATTATCGAACGAAAAATGTATGGGCGCTGTCATGATTTTGAAAGAAATTACAACAAACATACAATTCTCATTCGATACGTTACGTTTACGCCACTGTCAAATATTTCTGCTATGCCCACAGATATTTTCGTATTACTCGTATTAACGTGTTTAGAAGGAGTTCAATTATACACACACATAAATGATTTATATACTTACCTAAAATACCTAAAAAGTTCGGTAAAATCAACTACGGATATTTTGGGCATATGATGACTAGCGTCACATTAGTAGTAGGATTATGGGCGAATATCGACCACAGGGGCTATCTGTAGTGCTTATGAATACGTTACAAGTTACAACTTTAAACCTTTATATGCCACCTGCACCTTTATATGACACCTGCACCTTTATATGACACCTGCCTACTCATTGGTTTAATGCCTTCACATTAGTATCAAAATGATGAGTAATAATAAATATTGTAATAATACTAATAATATTATTAGTATTATTACAATATCTACTTAGTAGAGATTAAAGTTAAAAGTTACCATAGTTCCCAGTGAAACCCGAAAACGAAATGTAATGTAAAATATTAAGATGTTTGTCGTCTTAACATTTAACACAATATTTGCATAAAAAAATACTTTAAAAGTGTAGTGTATAATTTTTACTTGACTTTTATAAACATGTTATTACCGATATTGGCTATCAACAGTTTACGTTGAAATATTTTCGCATTCAAAGTGATAAGCGCTGGTTGGACAATTATCTTAAACAAGGTCATAATGGGACCACTTTGCGAGCGAATTGTCCCTCTTGCGCCCGAAAACTTAAACCGTCACTCAAATCGATCGATCGAATGTAACCGCTGTTCAAATGTTTGAGAAGCCCCAACTCCCAAGGTATTGAATATATGCTACTAATATTAGAAATGTGAAAGTTTGTGAGGATGGATGGATGTATGGGTTATTTTTGTTACTCTTTCACGCAAAAACTCTAAACCACTGAACGGATTTCGATGAAATTTGGTATGGTAGCAGTTTAGGCTCTGGATTAAAACATAGCATACTTTTTATCCCGAAAAAGTCCAGTATTCCCGTGGGATACCCGATACAATATTTACGCGGGCGGGAAAAAGCTACTTTTTATTAATTTTATGTAGTTCTGAGCAATATAAAAAAAATAGCTTTCTGCACACCTTGCCTCACATAAACTTTAATTAACAAATTAAATACTTCTCAGGTTGCAAAATGCACATGTAGATAGTAGGTACTGTAATTTTTTGCTTCTCGTATTAATATAATGGTATATATTTAATTTGAATATATTCGCCATTGATTTATATCTTTACGGTTGTCAAAATATTTATTTACTTGTACATAAAGGAACCAGATCACCATGACAGCTTGAACTTCAATTGTGTGCATATGTAGCATATGCACACCCACCGGAAACAGACGAAACCGGGGCTAAAAGTAGGCGAAGGTTTGCAGACGCCGACACAAGTTGATAGTCATTTACAGATCAATAAATAAAACATGAATCTAGACCACACGAAAGAAGTTGTCTGTCTCCAAATCAATTCGCGGCCGTAGAAAATAGAAAATATTATGTACTAATTTTTTGGACAAACAGTCATGTTTTTTTATTGATCTGTAAATGACGATCAACTTCGGCGGAGATCCTAAACTGTAAAAATAAAGGAACACCAACCAAACACCTTTTATTTTAACCCCCCTTCAAATTATTACAAATCATCACTGAAATTTATATAAGAACAATTTTTTGAGTGTATAATCTCATATAATGCAAATTAAAAATAAAAATTAGCGGAACCCTGATGACTATTCTACGGAATCCCTGAACTAAATACCCCTCAAGTTGCAAAATTTTAGCGGAACCCTGCGGTTCCGCTAAAATTTTGCAACATGCCTATACTACGGAACCCCTAATTGTAGCCGAACCCACTTTGGGAATCCCTGCCGTAGGGTAAACCAATTTTTGTCCTATCTGAAGGAAGGTATAGTTTTTCTAATGACCATTGATCTTTAAATTATTCAACGTGAATTTTCGCAATTGAAAACTATTGTTAGTAATTGGCGTTTTGCCGTATTATTATAATTTATCACCATCATGATCTTGAATGTTTGTACAGTTGACTGAAACCAAATGGGGGCACCATTAGGTCATTCGGAGAATTAATCAATCGTTTAGACTTTTATTATTTAGGCTACAATAGATAGAAGCATAACAGAATACATAACTTACCTATAACAATAAAATTAATAGAACTGAAAATGAAGATTAATATAACTGAAACGAAACGCAATGATTCTTCGTCGAATTAAGATTTCTTTCAGAAGTTATTACGCACGCAGATAACTCTATTTTGAACGTAAATAAGATTACTAAACTATTTTAAAGTCGTTCCATATTAAAAATCCGATAAGATTCCCCGTACCGTCAGTTTAAGATGGGATTGAGATAAGATAGGGTCATGTGCGCGAATCAGGTGATTTGATCGTTTGAGATTACTTGTGCGCGCATATAGATGTAACATTGTACTAAAGGGGCTAGCAGGAACAATTGACAAGTACATATTCGAAACGTTACCGAGTCGAATGTCAATTGTATCTAAGGCGTTGTAATTATTTTCATACAATGCTCGTTCGATAAAGTTCCGAATACGTAGTTGTCAATTGTTCGTGCCAGCCCCACTGATACACACCCCATTTAATAATGATGGTTATCGTTCTTAAAATCAGTATCAATCGTTAACATAATTTATAGAGGTCCTTAGTAACTACAAGGTACCCTTATAGATTCGCTCTGTCCGTCCACCCGTTCGTCTGTCCTCCCTTACTAACTTCGGTAATTAAGAATTCAAATAGATGAAATGTTGTATAGTTATAGATTAGTACCTGGGTAACCGAGCTTTGCTTGGAGCTCTAGTAAATTAAAAAAATAAAAAGAATCACAAAAATATTTATCTGACCGGGAATCAAACCCACATTCCACATTTCCGAACAAGGCAATAATTATACATACGCATACCAAGCTGCCAATGAGACTGACGAAAAAAAACATATATAGCTTAAAAATGCGCAGTTTCTAAGGGAAAAGACCTAGCTTGAGCGATTTTTCTCCCCTAAAACTCCATGTATACAAAATTTTATGATAATACTTGCATCCATTGCTGAGATTCCGATTATATATATATACAAGATTAGCTCGTTTAAAGTATAAGATAATGCTAAATTGATGTCTTAAATAGATAAAGAATTTATATTTAGGGCTCCTTGGCATTATGAAAAAAAATATAATTTTGTATTTTAGGGGTTGCTAACCTATACCTGAGAAGTGGGGATGGTTTTTTTACATTCTACCCCATCGTGTGGGGTATTATCAAATAGGTATATTATAGGCGATATATAAAGGCGAGGTTTAAATATTCATGTTTTTTATGATATAAACTATCTTCGGGTAATCGACCTCCAAAGTGGTTTACAAGTTCCAAGTAATGAATATCCGATGAAATGAGTTCAAATACCACAGTATTTATAATTTACGCGACCTTTTGCGGGTGCGGTATGCGACCTGTACTGTTTTAAATTGCTATCCAGATACAATTACGCTTACATCTAAACTAATTTTATGTTTGGTCGCCATGGCTAATTGCTCCATAATATAATCCCCAATGCCCTTTACTTTAATGGATATCTTCTTATATAATTTCTACAGCATTTTATTGCCAGTGAAAATGTATAGACGTGTGTCATGTGTCTCTATATTTTCAACTAAGTGTGCAATATTTTATACGACGAAAGCTTTCCATAAGAAGATAAATAGGCCAATGACCGGGATGAATGTTACAAGATGACGCTTACTAAGCCACCACGAGTCATGTAAACTCTTGTTTAATGCATACCTTGCATACTTTTTCTAGTTGAGATCTACCAGACGATGATTTAAAAATGAAAACACAGTTTATATAATTATTATGTTCTAATTATAGAAATTCTCTATCTTTCGGTAGAGAATGTGACCGATTACAACAATTGTATCGTATCACCTTTAATGTGATTAGATTATGTTTAGTAAATATTTTTTTAATCCTGTATTGATAATGAAGAACTCTTGAACCAGATTCCAATATGCACTATGTAGTGAGTGTATGTCATTCAGAGTTATTTAAGCAACTAAGGTGGCTTGGCACTTTAAAATGTAAAGTAGTGAAGTCACGAGTTCTATAATAAGAAATGTAGCTAGTACTTACCTACACAGTAAAATATAACGTAGACTAAAAATTACACGAGATCTTTTAAAACTATTAATACGGATTGAGATCACTCGTATGCTATTTAAAAAAAAGTTCAGCAGTAGATTTACACAATACACATAAAAGGTGGCATATGAATGAAAAGATTTAGAGTATTTAATTATTTACACAACGTCAATGCAGCAATAAATCCAAATGAAATTATTTGATGAGAGTGCGCACTGTCATGGCGCTATCACAACAAACGAACCCATCATTTATTTCCAAAATAGTAATTGATAATGTCGTTGCAGGTTGCGAGCGCGGCGCGCGGGGCTGAGCCGTCAGCGCTGTCACATAGTACCACGCGCGTGAGCGACCGCGACGCACGACTCTACTGCGCCCAGTGTTCCGTGCCTCCCTCACCAGCCGAGTGAATGCGGGTCTGCTTCGACACCCTCTGCTTTGGATCGTCACAGCGGGCAGCTGCTGACGATGAACCCAGGACCGTAGTGAACACGACCCTAACCGTGGCCCCCACTGTCAATGGTGATAGACGTGCATTGGACGAAACGTATCGTGAGAACGGCATCATGGGGACTCCTAGTGCGAATTCCGACGACAATTGCGTGGCGAACGCGGCCGTGTCCAATGACATGCAGCCGCTCGTGGATAGGATTAGGGAGTTGGAGGCGTTGCTGAAGAAGCGCGACCAGGAGATGTCCGAGTTGCGCTCTCAGTTGGATAAGTTGCAAAGTGTGTTCCCGTACCAGCAGTACGCGAGGTCGCGTGAGCCTCGCAAGCAGCGTGCCCAGGGTATCTCCGCCGAGCCCCAGACCAGCTCGTCGCTGCAGGACCTGGCGCACCAGACCTTCCCGGTCTACGACAAGAGCGAAACGTAAGTAAATTATCTTATCACTATCGGTAGGACACTCGAAACATCTTGATACTAGTTACAAATGTAAATTTTCCACGCAAACTCTATGTTATGAGCATGTTAAATATTATCGACAGGATCGTTAACTATGTCTTTTATTGTTTTACATTAGCCGTATTAATACAACATAAGTGCTATTCAGATATACACTACACGCTTGAATGGTTTTAATTATTTTGAAATAGCTGTTTTGAACGTCGCTTATTAAGCTTTATTTCCAATTTCATCAATGCCTGTTAAAGTCTATCGTTGATTAATTAATGTGTTACCTCTCTCGTTCTTCTTATTATGTAAGAGAAGGCGTGATATTCAGACATACGATTAACACCTACAGGCGTTGGTGATATTGCCAGTTAGTCTTATTGACTTATGAATCAAAAAGTTAATTTCATTAACTTTCTTATAAAATTAATTATTATCATGTGTTCTTTTACGATGAAAATTATACCGCAAGGGATTTAAATTATAATTATTGACGTAAGGAACAACTCTTGAAATCTCTTATGCCCAGTTTCTGAGGTTTTTTGTTGGCAATCAAAAGTGCTATTGAAAGATAAATTTCAATAGCGCTTTTGATTGGATAACGCAAATGCGTTACGCATTCAAAAGAGCTATTGAATAGATAAACTAGCGACATATACTTTGTAAGCCGAGAATTATACACTTGAAATCTCTACGTTTTTAAACGGTTTTATTTAACTTGGCCAGTTTATTTATTTATTTGTTTGGGTCAAATTTAGTAATTGGATTTTTACCCCCTTCCTGACACCAGATCGATCTGATATTTGATACCCACTCTTAATCTTGATGACAATACAATAATAAAAAAAAATTATGACTGTAAATCCAAAATGGCCGCCGATACAAAATGGCGGATTACATATTACTTCACAACAACCTCTATATGAGTATCAAATGAAAGGGCTTTATTGGTAGAATAGAGCTCACTATAAAAAAATAAAATTCAAGATGGCCGCCGCCACAAAATGGCGGATTACATATTTTCCACAACTACCTCAATATAGGTGTCTAATGAAAGGGCTTGATTAGTAGAATAGAGCTCAATAGTGAGGCATTAAATGAACTCAGTAGAATGAGAAGTATCATCTAGCAACAAAACTAAAAACTTGAAAATAAATTGAATAAAAAAATATTTTTATGGTAAACGATTTTATTACAATAAAAATAATGTAGGTAATGTACTAAAAGCTAAAAAATAAACTGGTAAGTCCTAGCTACCAGATCGCACCAATCTTCAAATAAATTAAATAAAAAAATATTTTTATGTTAAACGGTTTTATTACAATAAAATAACTATTATGATAGTTCACGCGCCCAACGATTTTATTATTTGTCTGATCAATACCCCAGAATGATGAGGAGATTGGTGCGATCTGGTAGCTAGGACTTACCGAATTATTTTTTAGCTTTTAGTACATTACCTACATTATTTTTATTGTAATAAAACCGTTTAACATAAAAATATTTTTTTATTTAATTTATTTAACTCATATGAGCTGTCAATAATCTCCATTTCAGTTCGTATTTTCGATTTATACAAGACAGTCTTTAATATGTACTAATAGTGGTTATTAATCAATTAAATGCATAAAGTCTTTATTTATATATAACTAGCAAATAGTAACGAATGATTTATAATAGTTATCATTAAAATTATAATTTACTAGATGTTGGCCGCGACTTCTTGCACGCAAAAGGAAATCTTAAAAAAGAAAATGTTATAATTTTGACGTGTCTGTCTGTGTGTGCGCGTGTGTGTATCCGTGGCATCGTAGCTCCCAAATTGATGATTGGATTTTGACATGTCTTATTTTTTAAAGTCTGACATGATCGAGTGTCTTTTGTATTACTTTGATTATTTCACTATTACAAAGAAAAGAATATAAATGTTGCTAAAGTAAGGCCAACCAGACGAGATAAAGAATGTAAACAAATTTTCAGGGTTGTCATTGGTCAAATGTTCAAAACATTTTTATTTGAATAAATTATTATAAAGTTCGAATTTTAATCGCTGTCGTCTGTACTAGACAAAGATGATTCGTCGGAAGAGTCCGAGTCAGCTGTGTTTATGATAAAACTATCTATTGTATTATCAATCATGTTATCAATATTGCTATAAAAATTGTCCTCGACTTTTATTACATGATCCACACAATTTCGCCATTTATCAGCAGATACACGTTGGATCCCCTCTTGTAGCAGCTCTCACAATAGCACTCACAATAACAGCAAAAATCAAAAATAAAACGGAAAACCGAAACGGAATAATAACAAAAAAAAACCAAGTAAATACGGAGACGAAAAAATATGTATCACTTCGAACGCAATCCAAACAGGAATGAACTTGTTCACAATTGTTTGGCGGACCAAATGTTGACAACTGCGGCACTGGCCGCTTTCCTGTACCACGAAACACGCTACGACAGCTGTCGTCGACCAACTGACGTCATTATTGCATACGAGTGATAAGGACAGATATAATATAAACTCACTTTCATAATGCAACTCAGTAGCGGTCCGTTTATTTACGTTTTTATCTCGTCTCGTTGGCCTTACTTTAGTCACAAAAGCGACTTATCAATGAATAGCACATCATCAATGCTAAAGAACAATCATTAAAATTCAATTCACAATACTCAAATAATAAGCTCGTGACTGCCGATGCCAAATAAAATTAGTACTTTTTACTTCGACGCTCTAATACGTAGGGCAAAGATGCGATTGAGTGTTTGTACATAATATTATGTGTCACACATTCGTATCATGAACATTATTCAAGCGAGGTAAGAACACTACTATATTGTGTATCGTTCTCGGGACTCGTAATAAATCGCCTCATAAGAACCCACTGTTAGGAGTAGCGAGTGTAAAGTAAGGCCCGCTTGCGCAGATCTGGATTAAAATTAAACCTGGGTTAAATATCATGACGTTATCTCTTTCTTTCTTCGTATTTATTAAAGGGTAGGCATAATACTTTTAATCCAGGGTTAACTTCAACCCAGATCTGCTCAAGTGGGCCAAAAAGTCATAAGTCAACGTCGAGAGGTAGAGTTCGAGAGAGTAATTTTATTAAAAAATAAAATAAAAAAAATGAGTAACCCTGTATTGTCAAGCAGTAAGCCAGCTGATGATGATGAATTAAAGCTAAGAACACTCGATCATGATAGTTTTCAAACAAAAAAAACTAGATCAAATTCATCCGTTTGGAAGCTATGATGCCACGGACAGACACACAGACGCACGCAGACACGTCAAACTTAAAAACCCTTCTATTTTCGTCCGGGGTTATAACTACTAAAGTTTGTGAGGATGTGTAGATGTTTGCTACTTTTTAGGGTTCCTATACAAGGGACCCTTATAGTTTCGCTCTGTCCGTCCGTCTGTCTGTCTGTCTGTCCGCGCTTCTAGCTTCTGTAATTATGGATGAAACTTGGTATAGTTATAGATTTTGTACATATTATTTTGGCATCATAAAATAATAATAATTTTATATTTTAGGGGTAGCTCTCCATACATGTGAAGTGGGGATGAAAAATATTTTTTCATTCTACCCCATCGTGTGGGGTATCGTTAAATAGGTCTTTTAAAATAAAGGTAATGTTTAATACATGACATTTTTACAAAGTCGACCATATTCGAGTAATCGGCCTCCAAAGTGGTTTGTAAGTTGGTCCTCCCCGCCCCTAGCGTTTCTAAACTATAAGAGATAGAAACTTGTAAGTTTCTATGCTGATAGATCATGCTAAAAACTCTTTAGGAAAATTATTTTGAACGAAATCAGACAGTAACTTTTGAAGTAATTTGAAAAAACCTATTAGCAGTGATAGTTACGGAACCCTCCTTAGACGTATCCTGACATGCTCTTGGTTAGGTTATTTACGAAAAAACCGGTGAAATTTGGAATGAAAGGCACGCTACTTAAAAATGTTTACGTCCTTGGATTGGATTCCCGCGAAATGGACAAATTTTCTTAATACGCAAACAAAAGCAACATCTAGTAGCCACTGTGCATATAGGTAATTGGCTAGTGCTAGTGCGTGCGTAGGGCGTGGTCATAGATAGGAAGTGCATAGGTAATATGCATTGGTAATGCAACATTCTTTTCATCGTCGAATAACTTTGCTACCGCATTGAGTGTAAAGTCTATTGACATATCTTATATCCTACTAATATTATAAATATGAATGTTTGTGAGGATGGATGCAATGGATGGATGGAAGTTTGTTACTCTTCCACGCAGAAACTTCTGAACGGATTTCGATGAAATTTGTTATTGTAGTGGTTTATCCCGAAAAGTACAGTTGTCCCGTGGGATAGCCGATACTATATTTACACGGGCCGAGCCGTGGAAAAAAGCTAGTTTATCTATAAATCACTAGCTGTTTCCCGCGGCTGCGCCCGCGTAAATATACTAGCGAGTATCCCGCGGGAACACTGTACTTTTCCGGGATAAAAAGTAGCCTCTGTTTTAATCCAGAGTCTAAACTACTACTATACTAAATTTCATCAAAATCCGTTCAGTAGTTTTCGCGTAAAAGCGTAACAAACAAACTAACATTCACATTTATAATATTAGTAGGGATAAAATATAAGAAAATAATTATTTTATTAATACGTGAAGCAAAAACTTTCGAGTACATTTTTACGAGAATTGTGCGAACGAAGAAGTATGATATTTGGCCAGTATGTTAAAGTTTATGTGGATTAATGTGTGCAGAAAGCTAATATTTTTTTAATAATGCTTACAATTATTTTTTTCCTCTTTTAGGAATATTTATTGATTCTCAAATTACAAAACCGATACGGATAAAGGTTAGGTTAAAAAATAAAATAAAATAATAATAATATATTATATCCATATATTATTATGTACTTACGAATTATACTTACAATTAAATAAAATTATTAAAAACAACAACCACACACACTACCTCAGATTATTAACACACACTACCGTGAGTTTGACAGATACAATTTTGTTACACGTTGACGTTTGTCAATCTGTCACAGCATTTACATTTTTTGTTTATATCTAAGAGGCAAAGGTTCAAACTCAAAATTATGGGTGAGTTTTGACCCCAGTGCGATCTCTAGTAATAATTAATAGCCATGGAAGATTGATGAGAACTGCAATTTAATAAATCTCTACATCTATATTTACGATTTTTTGCGATTCAAGTTTGACGTTTCTAACAAATAGTTATTGTTAGATAGGTTATTGAAACGGGCGATTAGACACTATAATATTTTATGTTAAGATAAAATATCGCTTGCTATACCAACAGTTTGTATAGACTATCACAGACGGCCAAGATACTATATATTTTCATATTACGTACAAGTAAAGTTTAATTACTAATTACTTATTATTACTTACTTATTACTTTTTACCCCCACTAAATTATTGAGCAGCACTCGGCCGCCTGATTATTCCGATCGTGGTGTCTCCAGACAATTCGTGACATATTTTGATTTTTGTACAAACAAAAAAAAAGTTTTATAAGCAACTAGCAAGTATCAACGAAGGAAAAAATATGAAATATATGTAATATGAAATATATCCGGGTATCAATATTATAGTATCTTCGTCGTCTGTGACGCCCTTAAATACCCTTGACCGTCGTTATAACCGGATCCTACTGTACTTATATATTATACATTTAATAAAAAGCTGACAATTTCAAATTAAAAACAGAAACATAAATTTTATGTATTTGTAATAGATGTAATATAATTATAATGGATACGTAATATATTTAAGGGCGTCACAGACGGCGAAGATACTATAATATTGATGCCCGGATATATTTCATATTACATCTAGTTCTAGTATATCGTACTAAACGAACAGACATTTTTGTTTTTTATTAATCACATAATAATGTATTTATTAATATTTAGGTGCCTAGCAAATAAAAATTATATTATAATTAAAATATTTCACATACGGATGTGGATATTGTCGAATGATTTACACAGAATTCCTTCGCAGTCGTTACATTCGACTCGCCAGCTTCTAAACGTATTATTACACTTTTTTCTTCAATAGAGAACCATTTTCGTTTTGTAGAAGCCATTTTTGTACGCGTAGGTAGATTACTCACTCGTTACCCACAAATTAAGTACTGCCGTCGCATTCCAATCGGCGATGTGCAGGCAATCAGAGATAGCTTCTTACCTACGATTTATTTGTAAACACGGCAACGGTCGTCGTTGTAACCGAACAATTATTTTTCAATATACGTCGCTTAAAGCGATCGGTTATTGTTTGCTGAGTCGTAATAAAAGACGTACTTTCATGGTGGCTTATATTAGAACCAAACATATGGCTATATAATAATTATTTTTAATTATTTCTTAAATAATTAGCTTTTTTATTTTCAACTTACCACTAAAAATATATTGCAAACGGTATTATTACACTAAAAAGGCATATGTAACCAAATATGCCTTTACAATGTAACATTGTAGTAAAATATTTTAAATGTTACAGTAAAAAGGCACACTTGTCCATTTATGCCTTTTTATTATATAATTATTACAATAAAAAGGGAATATTGCTGTAATACAATCGTTCATATTTTTATGAATTATAATAATATTAAAATTATTATTTTAGACAATCTAAACAATTATTATTATTTTGTTATGACAATGAATTAAATGATACAAATAAATTATTTAGTTTGTAAATAAAGTTTTATTATCAATTTAAAAAACACATAACAAAGAATATTTACTTCCAAAAATAAAAAGGTATTACAACCTGTAACAAACTTAAGCAACATTTCTAGAAAATAGGGTAAAAACTATATTCTTTTAAAAAACAAACCTCATGACTACAAAGGAACTCTTTATATTTCTAACATTTAGAAATTTTTAGTTTGTACTAGTATCACAAATTGGAATATAAACGTTATTAAGTAGTTAAAAATATTATATTTTGTAATAAATCGGACTTGCAGTTCTAATTATATCTACTTAATTAAAATCAGTCAACCCGTTTATTTTGAAGTATACAAAAAATAAAAAGTTATAAAAAGCAAAAAAAAACTTATTTGGTAAATGAGATTAATTTAGGCACTTAGTAAAATAATTCTTATACTACTAAAATCTCGAATGGACAAAGTACATTTATAAATCAGTCTTCTTTTACTTAACTATTAATTTTCATAGTTTTGAATCAAATCGGTTGATCGATCATTTATTGGTAAAGTGTCCCAAAACACCTTTCTGTTAGCGGGCATAAGTGGACCGTTTTGTAAGAATTGTATTTTTCTTTCACTTGTGATACCCCTTGGAGCAAGCTTCTGTCTTGGAGGGGGTATCCCTCGTTTTATATGTCTTATCTTCAGAAAATCTAGCTCTACGTGTTCGTCAGTACCATGACTGATTTTATAATAAAGTAAATTGGAACCTCTTCGAAAATTTGCCTCACAAATATTATTCATGTAAGCTCGTGGTGTGGAATTTTTTATTTTATGTGTCGAACAGCAGTCCTCATAATCATAAAAATTTTGAACTTACATCTTTTTTACAAAGGTGCGAGACCCAGTATCAGATACAGCTCTTCTGAAGTCTTCAAAATCGTAGACACGTTTTTTCGTTTTGAGAGATCGTTTTACTCTGTGGTGAAATTCATCTGCAGCCATGAATGTGTGACCGGTATCTAAGTAGCGTAAACTAATTGTTTGAAAATTAACTTCTACAGAGTTAACTAAATATACAAGATAAGAATATAGAGTCCAGTTTTTATTTTGTGCTGCAGCACAAATTTTTTTGGCTAGATAACTGTGCACAGTTATCTAGCCAAAAAATTACATGTTTAAGGTCCCGATATTGTATGAAAAATGCTCTAAAACAACTTACAATATCTTCATTCTTTCGCCCAGATATTGCTTCATGCCATAGGGCTGCAAACGTTAAACCCATTTCATGAACATTTTTATCGCCAATTGGCACAAAACTTTGGTTAAAAACAATAAGCCTTGGGCAGGAGAGCACAGTTTTGAATTCTTCCATACGGGTTAACATGATAACTTTTTCTAGGTCTTCAGCAAAAATTAGGGTTCCAGTGTCATTCTTTTTCTGCGTCTGATTATCTGCATCAACTTCCTATCGACTGCGAGCCAAAATGTATATTTCATGGTGTTCTTCATAATCTTTACACTCCTTGCAATTTCTGTGCCTAACCATATCTCGTTGAGGATTGTGAAATATAAATTTTTCACAAAGCTCACACTCCTCTTGACCTAATTTTGTAAATGAAATATTAAGTTGTTTTACAACGTTTCTATAATACCCATAAGACACTTTCGTTTCGGGATTTGTATTACAGTAGTTATCGAACATTATACGAACATTAAGGTCTGAAGGCAAATACTTTTTATTGGGCGCGTGCTCCCGTCTGTAATGAGAAACGGAGGGGTTAAATGACATTATATGTTCTTTGATTTTAGTACTATCGATTTTTTTTTGGATTTGGGTTGCGACCGCGGCCACCAATTAGCATTTCAGACTTAGAATAATTATAACTCGAAAGAGCATTTCTTACTGCTTTACAGTTATTTGGGTTGTAGCCAAGGGTAGTTAAAAAAAAGTCTTGCAAACCGGAAATCTGTCACCATTTTCATCAGTTAAAAAATATGTTATAGTTTTTGATCGCGTTAAGCGTTTTCTATTATTGGTATCGTCAGTTTCTTTATTTTTCGGTCTATCTGGTTTTTTTGTGGTGGTGTTACATAAAAAAAAGTACTTTTGTTCAAGCCATGCCAATTTCCAAAAATTTTCATTTATTTTCTTGCGAAACTCTTCTAAAAAGCGCTGTGAACACTTTTTTTGCAAACGTTTTCACGACAACCAGGCTTTACGGAATATTTGGTAGTCATTTTTTTTTAATTCTTTAGTATTTTTCTATTTCTCAAGCTGATGTCATACCTTTTACGCTTCCTTACATTTCCTTTCTTAGTTAGCTGTTGATCTTTATTTGTTTCTCCGTCTGATTGTTCTGGTGATTCTAATATCGTTCTGTGTTGTATAGGTTGTGAACAAGGTATAAAGTCAGTTTCTGAATCACTGCTAATAAGATTTTGATTGTATGTAGTATTATTATAGTTGAATGCAGTAGGTAACTCGTAATCTTTGTCCAATACTGAATCATCAGAATCGATTAAATCTGACCAAACATTCTCACTTGATAGTTGAAAAGAATTTGGAATCTCATTGCTTGTTGACGGGATAGGTATATTTTGTTCCTTTTCAGTTTCCGTTTCGTAAAGCAGCGTTTATTAATCTTGCGACATATTGCTAAAAAAATCATAAGTTATAAAAAAGTACTCTCTAAAGAGAAGGGACACTGTTTTTACTATCATGCATTACATTATTATACATTTCTATAAAATACATTATAATTGTATACTTGTAGGTTTCTATAACACTCGTCAAACATAATATGGAAAATTATAGTTTTATGTAATTTAATTAAGCACTTTATTTTATACTAAATAATGATTTAAGATTATAAATATACCTAATATCTAATCACATACATAGAATAAATGTTATAAACGCTATGTTCAATTAAATTTTGTGTGTTATATTCTAACACAACATTTTTTATAATTAATATTCGTTATATTCATAAAAAAATGTGGTAAAAATAAAAGGCACAAGTAAGTAACAAAAACTTACGCAGCGCCCGCGCCGCGGCGGACTAACCAGCGTGGATTCGCCTCGACACGTCAGGCACAACTGACGAATTCTCGGTGTACCTCGTCTCCCCCACTTCACTTTTGCTGTGTGATGTTTAGTAACAGGGGCACATCGGTCATTGTCACTTTTTTCATTAAAAAAATTTACGCGTGCATTAAGTAGTAAAGACACAAAATGCTAGTTGTGACTTTTCTTCTACAATCATGGCTAAGGTGTTCATGTGATAAAAAACACAATTGCCATTTAGGTCTTTTATATTTAACATTAGCCAACTAGGCCTTTGCATTTAAACATATTAAATTTATAACAGTAATATAAAAGACAATTTATTATCTTTATATTCAATGTGCCTTTTTGAGAGTAATAAGGTCTAATAGTGGAGCATTTATGCCCTTTTATGCTTATGCTATCTATTTAGATTTGAATTCTAAAAATATACAAAAAATCAGGCAGATAGGCCTTTTTTCCTGAATTCGAATATGTATATAACTCAATTTTGAAAAAAAAATGGTAGTTGTGCCCTTTTTCCTTACGACGGCAGAATAGCCGATGTAATAAGGAGTTACTAAGGCTACTTTTATCTTAGGGTTTCGTTTCTATCAATAGTTCGACGCTATCGAAGTTGCGGGAACCAGCTCGTTAATCTACTAAACTAGTAGCATACCTTATATTTAATGACAAAAAAATTAATACACGAAACATGGCAATTTTCCAAGAATTTGTAATTATTGCATAGTGTTGAACTGTTGACACTTGACAGGCATAATCATTTGCCGCAGAAATCAACAAGTAATTTTCTTTTTCCTGTGACACGTCGATGCTCCACTTTTGAATACCACACACGTTAAAGCACTTTAGTCTATTCGCCCCAAAAAGTAAGTAAATCATGCTTACAAATATCCAAATTGATGCAGCTGTGTTCACATTGACCAATTAAAGTAAGCCATTTTGACATATTATATAAGGTCCGGTAAAATCAATGACGGATATTTTGGGCATATGATCTACTGCTTATGTAAAGAAGTTTAGGAAGAAAATAATTTCAAAATTTCGAAAAAAAGAACTAAATATAATTGCATAACGTTCTTTACGGCCCTACGGGGGTCATTGACCTCACACAGCTGATGACCTCAGCGCCTTAGTGAGCGCAATGTAATTTTATTTAGTATAATATATTTCATTTTAAATTTTTTAATTATTGTTCTGCCTAAATGTATTTACATAAGCAGTAGATCATATGCCTAAAATATCCGTGATTGGCTTTACCGAACCTTATATATACGCATGATTCACCGGCTTCTTAACCCGAATAGACTATATTAAAGATTTCATCATAAGTCATAGACGTATATTGTTATAGACGAGGCATGTTGAGGTGAAAACTATCTCTATTTAAATGGTCACACTTTTGGATATTTTGCGGCCATTTTGACATTTTAGGTATGCTGAAATCAAGATGGCTGACATTTGAAGTATGGTGAAAACCAAGATGGCGTAAATTTATCTTGTATGAAGATTTGTTCTGTCAAATGTAAGTCATAGCCTATCTTTAGTTTTGAAATCTTTGTCACAAGTGCATTGATTTATTGTTTAAGATACTAGTTGATACTAGTCATTTGTTAAGATAAATAGATAAAGCGTTTTCCCAGTATCCGATCTGCTGGTTTAAAATGAGAACATAAAGTGAATCGTACCACACAAGTATTGAATTTCTAATATGATTCTAATTATAATAATTCATCTGACATGTAGCCATTTTATGATATCTAATAACTACATTTTTTATTTTATTTTCATATTTATATTTACATATATGTCACCGGGGCTGTTCTTACGAATCTATTGACATCTCATTCATTTAAATCGGATTATGGGAAAGAATCGATCGATCGGTCATGGGTAAACGCTCTAATTGCTACGATTCTATTAAAATATTTAACGAAAACAAAAAGTAGAATGCGGTCTTAAATAGGTGTGTTTATAACACATACTAAACGCCTACCTATATATAGACTAGCAAAAAAATTTGTATTAAATCTTAAAATTCTTAGATTATTTAATCAAAGAAAAAATATTTAGAAAGGGATCAGACATGAGAATCCTACTACTATTATAAATGTGAATGTTTGTGAGGTCGCATGAATGGATGTTTGTTACTCATTCACGTAAAAACTACTGAACGAATTTTGATTAAATTTAACATGGTAGTAGTTTAACCTCTGGATTAACACATAGGCCACTTTTTATCACCAAAAATTACAGTGTTCTCGTAGGATATGCTCTGTATTGACATTGTGCAGAATATTTATAGGTTACTTTATATAACCGAAACGGGTTAAGATAAACCAACATTTTGCATGTCTCTGGCCATCTTTAGCCTTTCCCCCTAAACCATTTTTACCCGACTGCGGCGAAACCAAAAGTAAGAGGAGTTATTTGGGCAGTCTATGTTTGTATGTTTGTTCCACCGTAGCGCCTAAACTATTGCTTTTCACAAAAGAAGGCCCGCGGCAATTAGTGGAACTAAATTTGTTAAATTGTTATGTACAATGCCTGAGGTTGTAAAAAGTGCTCAAGGTAAAGGAGCCGAGAAATGATACTCAAGGTAAAGGAATTTTGTGAAGCAGAACAGCAGAATCAAGTCATTCTCATACCCATTATTAATAATGCTGGCAATATTTTGTTGATCACAGCGCTGCATCTTGGGGACTTCTTTCATGAAAAGGACTTTACTGGTTGTTTTTTAATAAATAAGGTGTCAATAGATTCTTTATAACAGCCCGGGTAACATAGGCTATATAACTTACGTAGTCGGGTTATAGTTTTTTATACAATTTGTAGATATTGCCCACTCTAACAGTATAGGAATTTTTATAAAATACTTCCCGTTATCTAATCTTATATTATAGGGATAAATAATGGTAATAGAAAATTCAATATATCCACGATAACAATGATATTGTGCTAAAAGTAAGCTATCAAACAATTTTGCCGAAAAATAACCGTACTGGCTTATCCTACTAGCATTATAAATGTGAAAGTTTGTGAGGATGAATGGATGTTTGACGCAAAAACTACTAAACGGATTTTGATGAAATTTGGCAGTAGTTTAGGCTCTGGATTAAAGCATAGGCTACATTTTATCCCGAAAGAGTGCAGTGTTCCCGTAGGATACTGTATTTACGCGGGCGGAGCCGCGGGCAATATGAAAACTTATGAAATCCCGTAATGAAAGAACAGTTTTATCACCGTCATTAAAATATTCGAGCTTTACATTATGAATTACAAACTGATGTAGCTTTTCTCTTTTTCAAAGCATATTTTGTACTATCAGGGAATCTAATTCATTAGCAGCTAGAGTGTTCACATAATTTATATTATAATGACAATATGCAGTTACAATACAATTGTCCCTGAAATCATAATATTAATAAATATAATACGAAAAAAATTATGACAACGTCAACCTGCTTATGAATAATATACTACATTAAAATATAGTTATAATAATAGTTAAGCGATTATGAAGTTAAAAATAGTGAAATTAAGTGATAATAACCTAACCCAACCAAGAGCATGTCAGGACATGTCAAGGATAAGTGTAATAATTTTTTTTCAAATTACTTCAAAAGTTGCTGTCCGATTTCGTTAAAAATAATTTTCCCAAAGAGTATTTAATATGATCTATTAGCATGGAAAATTGCAATCTTATAGTTTAGAAATGCCAGGGGGGGGGACGATCTTATAAACCACTTTGGATGCCGACTTCTCGTAAATGGTTGACTTTGTTAAAAAGTCATGTATGAAACCTTTATTTAAAGAGGCCTGTTCAACGATACACTACATGTGGGGTAGAATGAAAAAAAAATTCATCCCCACTTCACATGTATGGAGAGCCACCCCTAAAATATAAAATTATTATTATTTTTTGATACCAAAACCGAGATCTATACACAGTCTATAACTATACCAAATTTTATCCATTTATATTCATAATTGCAGAAACTGGAAGCGCGGACAGACAGACAGACGGACGGACAAAGCGAAACTATAAGGGTTCCTTGATTATTACGGAACCCAAAAAATATGCAACGAGTATTTGTGACAATTTTAACGAGTATTGGTTTGGTCTTAAGAAGTGCAGTATTTTTATACCAATGTCTTACTATCCTAAACACACGACTTCATAGAGACTTGTATATTTACACTAAGCTTTATTTTGCAAGAAAGTTACAGCACGGTAAACAGAGAACAGTAGGACGTCTCAGGCCGCCTGGCGAGTTATTTGCCTACTCTCGCGTTGGCGCAAGGGCTGTCAGTCGTTACTTCATATTCTTAGTTGTATATTTTTATTACAGTATCTTGAAACAGTACTTGGTTTTTATTTGTATCACCTATATGTTATGTATATGTTTTACCAATTCATAAATGACGTACAAATAAAAGACATTTGAAATTTTTTGATTATAAAATTGCATTTATTTAAAAAAAATAACAATTTTATATTTAAAAAAAAATCCCCTCGTTTCTGCATATTCAAAACGCTTTATGGTTAGCAGATGAAGTTAAGTAAATTATCCTTATGTAAACGTATTCATTTAGTAAAAAGCGATTAGCTATACATTACAACATTTTTTGCTTCTGTTCGAAATCATGATGAAAATTAGTGCTTAATGAATTCAGGCGAACGTGAGCGGTCGTACTTCATTGCGCGTGACCACGGCACGTACGCAATCGGTCAGGGCACAGCCCGTAATGAGAGCGACTTATCATTCCATAAACGAGGTGTGTGCGTGCGCGCGAATAGGCGCTCGGCGCGCACGCACACATGCGAACCAATCGCGGCACGTTTGTATCAAGATGAACTACTGTTCTTATACTGTGGTTACATTCTTTGTAAAAAAAAATTATAACAAATGGCGTACAATAATAAAATAAGGATAAATAGGGACTAGGGAACTAAACAACGGCGAGAAAGATGACTGCAATCATTTAAATATGTATTGTTATAGCTCTGCGTATTAGCATGTTACAAAGTACAAATGTACTATAATAATATGTGTCATATTGTACCTAATGCAGGGCGTTATAAAACGGACCGAAATTAATTTTTAAACACATAAACCAATGGATTTATTTTCCTCAACGAAAATAATGAAATTACACGCTGCATATTGAATGTTCAGTTTTAAGCACCATATTTGTTGAATCGTAACAATATAATTTGAGAAATTCCACAAGGATCACAACCGATTTACGACTATATAACTGCAGTTTTACCGCGGCAAAACATATGCAATAACTATAAATTATGTGTAAATTAAATATGCTTTTCATTTTATTGTTAACGTTTATGACAATTTGTAAAACGAGGAAGGGTTTCTTAGTTTATGTGCCAAAAATACAATAAAACTTGAATTTTGGGTTAGGCTGGGATATATGCTCCGGAATCCGGAACGCCGGTGAAGATTCAGAGCACTGAAAATGGAACTATGTAATAATACAATACAGTTGAAAATCGAGCACGTGAGTCGAGATGTAATTTATGACATTGACTCGACACTCATGTGTTCGATTTTGCACTAATACAACTCTATTGTATTAGTGCATAGTTATATTTTCAATGCTCAGAATTTTCTATGGTCTTCCGGAGGAGGAATGTCTCCAGGACATTGGGACTATAATGACACATTACGACTGTAACATGCAGCTGGCAGCGCTAACTTATAACAAAATTAATGGCGCGACGAGTTGGACGCGTTCGATAAAGAGTGGCCAAAACAGCTAAGGATCGGGACTTGTGGAAAGAGAGTTGTCTTTGCCCAGCAATAGGACACTAACGGCTGTCAATAATAACTAAATTAAAAGTACAATAAATTATTTTCCACTTCAAACATTTAAGACATCTTTAAGCGTCGCGTCGCGCGTTTTCTAAACTTAATTTTTCCAAGTAATATTTTTAAAAACCTTGACAAAAACAAATCATTTGCCATAGTTCCAATTTTAGGTAAAAATATATTTAACTTTGTTTACAGTAATCCGTGAACTATGATAACCCCTCGCCTTGTGATCTACATCTACTTATCAAGGTTGTCTACTAGTTTTTATTATTCGCAACATGTTTTAAAAACTTTTAAATTGTTCTTAAGACTTTAATTGACCTCTCCTAAAGTAAGGAGACCTCCAAGGATTACTTACTTTAGGAGATGGCGTGAATAACCTTCATATTTTTGATGTGTCCTAGTATAATTTGCAACTGTATTATAACAACATTCTGTATTGTCTGCAAATGGCGTCTCCTAGATCGGAGATACAACTATCATTATATTATTAGTGAATTGTAAACCTTATGAAGTGTTTATTGGAAATATTCAGTAGATACTTTTTTACAAGTATGTCAATAACTGCACACCGAAAACACGGCGTGTATTCAGTATTGTTTATTATTCCTTAACAATATACCGCACTTACTTCTTAATTATAACTGGATAGGAAATGTTATTACTGAATACTGATTGATATAACAAGATGGGTACTCAGCCCGACAGACGTCAACAAGTCAAAGTTTAGGGCGAATTATGACGTGCGATCCCGATCGAATAATGGGTTGAGACTTGAGCCGGTGTTACGAGGGTGATCCCAGAAGCATAGAGCCACAGAGTAGAAAATATTACGTACAGAGGAACAGCTTTCATAGAACGGCCAGCCGCGGCCCACAATTTTTCAAAACACTAAAGTAAATGTTTGATTTTAAATACCCCAATTTGTCAAGCCACATAAAATATATCGGATGACTCAACATTTGCCGTAAGCAAACCCTTATGGTCCGTAAAATGACCAATATCCATAAATTTCTGACCATCAATTTAGTATCTAACATCTAACGCGGCACATCAACGTATAATATTATTTAATGTTTTCTATACTAATAAAGAAATATTGGTTTGTTTGCATTGAATAGGCTCCGAAATTACTAGACGTATTTTGATGAAATTTGCAACTTAAACAGATTAGACCACGGGGAAGGACATAGGCTACTTTTTATCGCGGCAAAATGTAGGATTCTCGTGGGATTTCCTTTTGCGCGTATGAAGTCGCCGACAACATTTTGTATTGAATAAGACCAGCAAACAATCTCCGGTATCCACACTCATTCGGAACACATTGCAAGCGTTATTTTACGCCGGTCTCTGTATGGCATGATATCTCTCCGATCCACCATTCGTGCCGAACATGAAACATATTTAAATTACTTTACATGTTCATCAGTTCAAAGAATGTTGATAAGTTTAAACAAATTATAATGTTTTTTATCCGCCTCTCCGTCTCCGCCCGCGTAAATACAGTATCCCACGGGAACAATGTACTTTTTCGGGATGAAAAGTAGCCTATGTGTCAAACTACCTAGAACCAAACTACTACCATAATAAATTTCATCGAAAGCAGTTCAGTAGTTTTTGCGTGAAAGAGTAACAAACATCCATACATCCATTCTCACAAACATTCACATTCACAATAGTGCTAAGATTTAAATTACATAACATGTTTATCAGTTCAAAGAATGTTGATAAGTTTAAACAGATTATTATGTTTTAATTATATTTATGACGACCTCTGTGACTCAGTGGTTAAGCGCGTTATGCTCAAGCCGGGGGTCGCGGGTTCGAATCCCGCCGAAGGAACAAAAAGTTTTTCTGTGTTCCTGGGTCATGGATGTGTTTAATATATGTATAATATAATAAAAATCTTAAATATATGTATAGTACAAAAGTATTAAGTATACTTCCCGTTTTCTGGTACCTGTAACACAAGTTCTTCGGATACTTAGCACGGGGCCAGATTGACGCGGTGTGAAGCGTCCATAGATATTATTAAAAATATTATAATGAGTGAGATTTGCGTTTTCTTATATTTTTTGTTAAGGATAAGGATGCCTCAGTGAAGCTTAACGGTTGCCTTTTAGATTTATCTCCATGATGCCGGATGCTGCAGCTGTTAAACAGCCGCTGTTGATAAGAGTACAGTGGCAAAGAATATATATTACTAACGTAACAGTGGTACAGTTAATGCCAAAATGAAGGCGATAACTTTCAGAGTCCAAAAAATATTCAGTTTCGACATTTGACTGTGTGAAATTAAATAACCTATGTAAGAGTTCATGTATGTACTATGTAGGTACATCTAGTAATACTATTTTGTATTATATCGACACACGTTGTTCTGTCGCACCTATAAAATATACAGTGTTAATATTTTCCCCGCAATTTTTCCAAAATTTCCCACAATTTAAACCTTTCCTGAACTGATACGATTATTTTAGGACCAAAATTAGCCAAATCGGTCCAACCGTTCTCTAGTTATAGCGAGACATTCAAATTTCAATTCATTTTTATATACAAGATTAGTGCATTATGGATACTTTAAAACTTCGTATGAATGATGGAACTCCATATATATTAGGTTACATCTTTTTGCACGTCCTTTGCATGAAATGGCTTAACATTAAACAAAATCTCACTCTGATAAAATCTCACTCTACTTCTGCTACAGTGCTCTACTATTTCTTACAGTGGATTAGATCCGTACGATAAACTCTATTTATCTGTCAGAGGGTCATCCACTGTATATAATTAGCGTGATGTATTGTCAAAAGCCGGTTCAAGGTGCCGATAACCTTCCCTCGTCCTTATCGCCCGTATGTTAGACACTTTTAGGCCTACTGCCTTGAGTTTACCGCGTTTGTATGTTTTGGTGTTTTAAAGAAGTCGTGCGTTGAATAAAGATTAGTTGGGATGAGTAGATAAACTATGTTACATTTACGAAAAACTCACAGACACACCTAAAATACACTGCCGTTTTTATGAGTCAAAAGTTTTGTGCTACCTGCAGCTACAGCGCCATTATTAAGTATTTCTAAAAACGATAAACCATATGTTGATCCCTCGACAATTACTCTAGAGATGAGATAACCAATTTTTGCACAATATATTTATAACCTAACCAAGAGCATGTCGATTATCGGCGTTCAAGGAGGGTTCCGTAACTAACTTCTCGCAATAGACTATTATTTAAATTACTTCAAAAGTTGTTGTCCGATTTTGCTAAAAATATTTTTTCTAAAGAGTATTTAGCATGACCCATTAGTATGGAAAGTTTATAGATTCTACCTCTTATAGTTTAGAAATGCCTGACCAGCTGGGAAATAGATATGACAAACTTGTGAACCACTTTCGACTCGATGGGGTGCAATGAAAAATGGATTCCCAGGAACTTCACATGTAAGGAGACTGGAGCGCAACCCCTAAAATATAAATGTATTTTTATTTTATGAAGCCAAAAACGATTTAAATTCATTAATACAAAATATTTATTTATTTATTTATTATTTAGACAGACAGACAGTCATATAGACAGACAGATGGACAGAGCGAAACTATAAAGGATAGCTGTGGAACCCTGAAAACGTCGATGCAATATATACCTTTTCTTTTTTTTATCATGGGAAAATGCTTTATGCATCACCGGCGAACTGGGCGAGGGCCGCCGGGGTATGTGTGACTCACCCGGGTGCGAGGTGAGGGGTGCACCCGGGGTTACCCACTAAAACTCCATGATGCTTCTCGACTCCCCGCTATTGGCGGAGTCACGGGAAACATGTGATATACAACCGCGACTCCACCTGCGGTTGCCTGCCTCAGTGCAGGCCCAGCTCAGTGTACCTCTACATCACGATGAGCAGGAACACGGTGCGCATCGCGAACACTCGGGGACTCGATTCGGGCAGCGGCGTTCCCCACACCACCACCCCGAAGTCCCCCGCTAGGGCGGGAAGTTGCGGTCACTGCGGACCGCTCTGCGATTCCGCCTCGGCCGTCTCCGAAGATCGAGCGACTCTATCTCCCGTCTGCGCTCCGCTCCGACTCATCTTTGGCAGACATTACGCCTTCAGCGAACGTCTCTACCGCCTTCCATTGGTTTTCGCTGCTCAGCATCGCTTGAATGATTGCTGGCAGTGAAATGTCATGCGGGATAGGCCAGCAGGGTGTGTTGGGCCGTGTCCCGGTTGTCGCCGCAGTAATGGCAGCCGGCATTTGGCTCTCGCCTGCCTATGTCAAGAGGCATCTTTAATCCGAGGAAGATTAGGTACTCCACCTACCTATGATGGAAATGGTTGATAGACCACCACAATTACCATTAAAATAATTAGTAAAAAACATTAGTACATTTAATCATGCTTAAGTCAAACTGGTACAGGTGTGCTCGGCAGATTAAAGGGCAGGAATGTCCGCTCAGTTAACTATCTGACTGCAATAAAATTTTACTACTCATTAAATTTACATTCACTCAGTATATGGCATTACAGGCTTGACCTGTCATCATCGTTACATTTTTATAGTGCCCTGTGCGAAGCTGATGATTGTGAAGCTGATTTGGGACAATTGGACAATGGACATATTATATAACTTACTGTCTGAAGGTGGGAGGAAATTCGACTGCGACCAGGGGGAAAATTTTTGGCGTTAATACGTTAAGCGAAAACTTTTTAGTTCTTCTTTTTTTACGTTATTAAACTGAAGATGATGTCTAAATGGTCTTATACAAATAAACGGCCTTACGACAATATTTTACGATTATTTAGACTTTAGATATGCAGCCTGCCATATTAGCTTATTGCCCTATATCGCCATAAACTGATAAAATCTTCGTTCCACGCTAAATGTGGAATAAACGGCTATAGCAATGATCTGATAAGACCAATGGTCAGTATTAGAATTTTAAAACTACGAACATGCAGCAAATCATGTATGTGTCAATCCATCAGAATTTTATACATTTTTACAGGTTCACAACTTAAAACTAGTTCTACCACATGTAACTTGCACTATATATTTTTAATTTCATTGGAATTGTTTTTAGGGTTCCGTAGTACTACAAGGAATCCTCTAGTTAGTAGTTTCGCTCTATCCGTCCGTATGTCCGCCCCTGGTAATAATATTTTTCGAATTCGATTACACTGTCGTTTACCTTAAAATTAAAGAATTTTATGACTATGTTTCACTACTTTTGAACTACCTACCTTTAGTTGTCCCTTATATGACATATTACAGATATATTTTGCATGTTATCTCAATAAATGCCTACCTATTGGTTGGTACCCACCTAATAGGCAGACTACAAGAATTACATATTCTACATATTATCGGACTTGTAGAATTTTATATTCTACAAGTCAACGGACTTTTATCGGGAAATTTGGTGTTACAGATCGTGACACTTGAATTTAAATGCAGGTATGCGATATTGATTATACTAGAATAAAATGTATTAATTCAGCTTATTATAATATATTAGTTTAGACCAAAATAAGTATGTAGGTTAATACTGCTAATAAAATCGTACAATAATACAGTTTCAATGCAGTCGCGATGTTAAAACATCAAAATGGTACTCTCATAAAGATAAAACCAATGTCAAACTCGTTTTGATTGGTCCAAACTCCAAAATCAGTTTATGATATCAAGACGATTCATTTATAATTCATTGAAAGTAAATAGTAAGTCTAAGTTAAATACGAGAATTGGTGTTAAGAAATGCAGGAATATTTACCGAGACATGACCAACCTTTGTAACATCTGGATTCTGGACTTCCTTTCATCACTTTTTGCATTATTACGTACGTTTTAAATTCCTTTATGATGAGCAAATAAAACGAAAGCTTAAAGCTTTTCACGCTATATTGTTTCGACTTTCGAGGCAGGAGCGGTAATTTCCCTCTTACATTCTTGTCACTTTTTATAGAGGTGAACAAACCACACGAGTAGGTATTCCGTGCTGACTGTTGACAAAAATTGGCTTTGTTTGTGTGATCTACACCATCGAGTTTGTTTTTAAAGGGGGTCGCAGTCTGTTGAATTATAATAAATACAAACTATATGTAGAAACAAAAGATTCGTTCGTTCGTCAAAAAAAGCGTTCGAACCAGTAAAGGCTAATATAAAGTATACCTAGCTGATAAAATAGCGCGCTATGTACATATTATTATAATATTATAGTGACGGGGTCGCAAGACTTTTTACTTAACTGTTTGGCTTTTTCGTGGATCGCGACATAAAAATAGTTGAGAAACGATGATCTACACAATAGGTAGTTGGGTATCCACTAGGTAGGTAATCTAATAATAAGGTATCATTAACAAAAAAAACATTTTCGAAAGAATATAAATATTAATATGAAGAGCATGTCAGGACATTTGTAAGGTTTGATTCCGTAACTACCAACACGCAAATTTCACCTTATTTAAAAAAAGGACTATTCAACGACGGATATATACGATATTAGTGGTCAGGAATTTTAACATACTTGTACTTCGTGTCCTGTCTATCAAAATGAATTCATACAGCGGCGCTAGACATGTGGAAATATATTGCGTTTCAGTCGACACCGGCAAGCAATCGATTACTGCAGCTAAATACCTTACATGTACACCATAATACATGGATGAGGTCAGCTCTTGTATACAGGACGTTTTTTCAATCAGTGACTAAACTTTTTAAGAGTGAATATACTCTTGAATATAAGCAACTTTTACTATGATACCAACTTTCGTACTTTTAAAAAATCTGCTGTTTCCTACAAAAGGGCTATGGCATAGAATAGCACTTTTGTAGGAAACAGCAGACTTTTTTTACCAGTAGTAGTAGGTTTTCACATGTGCCAGTAGGTATACTGTATGAAGAATCGCGCTGATTCGGTCTTGGGCAATTTTAACACTGAAAATGCGCACCGTTAACTAACCAACGTTAGTTTAACGTACCTAAACAAATAACAATTCAAATTGTAAAATTTCCTAAAGGTTCCTGTGAGATTGTTGTGCCTATCGGATTGATTAATTAATTAATCAACTCAATTTACGGTCTCAACTCAAAATCAATCAAAAACCTTAATGTCAAATGAAACTTAACAAGTTTTATTTTTGAAATTTCAACAGATTCAACCACTGGTTCAACCCTATCCCGCCGAAAAGAACCGGCGAAACAAACTCGAAATCTATCACTTATCTTCTACTTTAAACGAGACAATCTTGTGTAAATACATATAATCGGTTTCTTGAAAACGGCTGCTAATATTACCATGAAATTTAGTACGCAGAGAGTTTTGGGGGAGAGAAATAAGTCCTATCCCTGGGAAACTGCGTATTTTTAAGATACACATATGTTTTTTTCTTTCGTCGTGCAACAATATATCAATAATTTCGACTCAGTCCGATTGGCAGTTTGGTACGCGTATGGACAAATTTTTACTTTGTTCGAAAATTTGGAACGTAGTGGGTTCGAATTCCGGTCAGATAAATATTTTGGTGATTTATAGTTTTTTAAATTTATCAGAACGAGCAAAGCTCGTTTACCCAGGTACTTCTCAATTTAAATATTAAGTTTTAAAACTTCTGCAGAACTCAATAATTCCTTTCGGATTTTTGGTTGGATGAAACCATTATGACATGTTTTTAAGTGAGAAAATGATGTGAAACGAATTTGAAATTAAAATTTTACTGCCAAATGACTTCAGTGATATGAGAGCACAATATTAAATTTTATAACCGGATAAAATAACGACTTATTAAATTAATATCGACTTACCGTTTGGCGCCTACGGATTTCGGCTTTTATTTATGTTTTAAAGTAATATAGTAGTAATACTATAGTAGTAAAAAAATATCTGAAAGTTTATGAGGATGGATGTTTCACGCAAAAACTACTGAATAGGTTTAGATGAAATTGTATTTGGTAGTAGTTAAGGCTCTGTATTAAAACTGATTTTCATCCCAAAAAAAAAACAGAGTTCCCGTGGCATACCTTATTTACGCGAGCGGTGCCGATAGCAAAAGCTAGTATCATTATAAAATTGTTATTGTATAACATTGCTCATAATATTATTATAACTAAGTGGTAGGTAAATATATTTGGCTCCTATTACGCGTATCTCTCACCTCGGTAAATTCTGCCGTCCTAATTAGGATTCTTAAAAGAAGGTCACTCAGAGGTCACACTTCTTCCGATTTAGGATTCTAATTAGGATCCTAACTTCCTTTACGCTATTTCGCTTGACTGTATTATCTGGTGAGGTAGAATACACACTAACGCTACTACTAGGCTATAGGTAACAGTTTTTTTTCCGTTTCAATGCCAACTTACATACTTTATAATTTGGGTAAGGAATTGCAATTATTTTATTAAACATTCAACACATGGCAGTGTTAATTATAAATTGAAAAACATATCACAATTAAACAGTTTAAATCACAAAGAGGAAGCAAAAGTGACCTTTCATATTTTGACTCGAAATAGCTTTCTGACCAATTAAACGGATTTAAGACGACACGAGGTGTACAATGTTCTGTATAAGGGCTTCACATTAACAATTTGTCGAACAAATAAATATTTAATGTAGCTCTGTCTCTTTCACGCTTCTCAGGGTTAAAACAACTCGAGTATATAATATATTTGTATAACCATCACGAAATACTCGTACGTAACTGTGCACAGTTACGTAAACACACAAAAACATACACCCCCGTGGTTAGTAAAGCACCGGGGTCGACGCCGGCGCCTACCCCGAAGTCATACACCAGACACGAACACACGTACTGACACACGGACCGACACAAACATGGGACCACCGAACTCGAACCTGGGTCCGAGTTCGACTCCTACTAATCTAGCCACATTTAATTGTGACCGCGACCGCGATTTTGTTATAGAGAGTGATCTATCAATACTGCGGATTTACGTACGAGGATGGGGGGAGGGACGGCACTCCCAGTTCCAAATTATTGAGCTCCTTTATCCCGATAAACACTCGTACGCCGTTAGTTTGTGCTACCGCGCGCGAGCAACTACACTCGTCAGAGAGTGAGGAAGGGGTCGGACCTCTCAGCAGGGTCATTTGTCTCTCCAGACCTAAAAATAGTTTATCCGTAGCTATTCCCAAAATTTCCCACCAAAACGACTAGCCAACCGGCATTCACCAATTGAGACTCACTCCGACTAATGGCCGATTTCTTAATGAGAGAGATAAACTAGAGTTTGTTATTCGGCAGATATACTTATTCCAGGGTTAAAATTTCGATGGTTGTCTTCAACAGACCGACGGGTTAGCTATCCTATGGTCATGTATGTGTAAGTGTGAGCTATATACTTACTCAAATTTAATGTATGTACTTAAAATAACCCCCGAATATTTTTGTAAAATTAATTCTTAAACTGGTGTAAATAAAACGAAATCACCAGTTAACTCACGTTAACTAACGGATAACTATAATCGTAGGATAACTACGAGTGAAGAAATCGGCCATAAGTTAAGACGGCCTCAAGCCGTTAGATCGATTTGAGAAAAAAAAACTAGTATCATCACCTACCTACATAAAAAAGCAAAAAAACCCTTGTCGACATTTTAAAAGACAATGGGATTTAGGTGTTTTGACCCACTGTTTAAAAAGTGACGACCACAAACAAAAATACTATTAGGTTGTACAATTTTCATTCACATTTCCTGTAAATATTAATATTAATAATATCTATGGACGCTTCACACCACGTGAATTGTGTTAGATTAATAATAAACAAACAACGATTTACATAAAATTCATACACAAACACACATTCACAAATAAGAAGTTTTACCACGTAGCTAAGAATCATAGACCTAGCCTTATTTTCTGTATGTGACGTGAAATATCGCGACTTAACACTTTTATCTGTCAATTATACACTATTATAATGCTGCGCTAAGCAGCGCAGTGCAGATCACAATTGGAACTCTTGCTATGAAACGTGTATCTTTGTTATTAATAAAGTTCAACTTTGAATCGTTATCTGAATGAAAAAGAGCGGGTCGCGACGCGTCCCGGTGTGAACTGACACTCGGTGTAATCAAACATAGTAAGAATAACAAGGTAGAGTGTGGTTTAAAATTTAGGGTTCCGTGAAAAATTAAAAAAACAGACAATGACACTTTCGTCACCAAGGGAGTTCTTCAAGAGCGTTTCCGGTCTTTTAAAACCTCCTTGGGCCTTCATACTCCTCGCATAGCAAAACATAAGGCAAGTGTTATTTCCCGCCAAGTTTATTTTAGGACTCTCTTTGTGTATCTATCGAGTTGAACGGGCACATTCGTGCCAAAACATTGCTCTCTCACAGAGTAAAATAATAAATGGATGCAACTTGCAAATATCTGAAGGCCGAAGTCTGAAATTAAAGATCTCGTCTTACGGCCGAATGGTGAAACGATAGTTAAATTAAGTGACGCTCAATAGTCACACTCTGTCCTTGTCATTTCGACTAAAGTGCGGTCGCAGGTGAAAGAGGCAAGTACCGATAAGTCAACGTCATTCTACGTGTTCCGCGAGCGCACTTTAGCAGAGACAGCTACAACCAGTGAATGGGAGGGCTCTTAATTTTGATAAGCGTTTCAGTATATGGCCGTTAGTGTCATAAAGCTCCAAAATGGTATTCTCCTAAACGTCAAACGCACAGCAGTGAAACTATGTTAAAGCGTTTGACTTTGACAACTTAACACTGAGACTAGATCGTTACTGCATTTTGAAAATTTCAACTACGAAAATTGGCCTTCAACGATCTATCAACTATCCACTTTATAAGACTGGCCAAGTAACATTTCAGGTTATGGGCTTTTAGCTGTGAAAGCGGAACTCCAGAACAAAAGAGCACCGAATAAATTTCCCATGAATGGTAAGGACCACGGCGCTGAACATTTCAAGAATTTAGTTAATATTTATGGAGATTTAATTATGAGATACAAGAAACAGGATTCCTGAGCGTGGAGGTCGGAACTGTAACGGATACCATTAATTGGCCCTCAAGTGCGTTTCTTTATTTGTTTTACTGGTACCGTCTGCAGAAAAGTCCATAGGTTTGGGCATTTTGCAATGATGAGGTAATATCGAACAAGTTGCCGCTCGACCAGACATAAGATAAAAATCGCTTAGCAGCGCCGTTGAATAGTGCGTATGCACACATACTAAAGTGTAAATACGTAGTTCAACCACGTCTTCAGTCGTTGCGGTACTTCCTTTGTGTTCAATTCTTTTAAGGCTGGACGCCAGAAGACGCCTGTTCAAAGAAAAATATTTAGAGACTGGTCGAGCAGGAACTTTGTCGATATTGTACCTACTTCACTGTAGCGAACAATCATAATATTGACGTTACCGATTAGCTCGCTCCACACGTACAGTCGGACTGCGGGAAACAGCACGCGCCGTTCTAATCCTCGCTCCGAAACGAACATGTAAATGCGCGAGGCTTACAGTCCGATTTGGCATGTCGATACGAGTGCATTTTCCACAGTTTTATCCGCGCGACTCGTCCAAATAATAAAAATATATGGTAGAATGTCACAAGGCAAATTCCTACTAAGGAGGGCATAAAATACTTAATTTAGTAGTAAAACTTTGTACAATAACTAAGTTGGCAATATTAATTCTGGACTGAACGGACCATGTGTGACAAATCGCTCCAGTTCTCGCCAGAGCCGCGGCCGTGCGGGCGTGTATCGTGAACAAGCGTGGTGAGATTACAATTAATAAACACGACCGTAGCTCGCAGCAAATCAGAACGAACTGATGCGATTTTTCCGTGTGTCCTCGAATCCGTTCAGGCCGAAATGACGTCAGTTGGGTCGGATGCGATTTTTTTCCGTGTATGTGCTCGAATCCGTTCAGTCCGAACTGACGTCAGTTCTAACGATCGGCCTCTGGCAGCCATGAATCATGATGACACGACTATTTGTGTATGTTCATGATGGCACACATACAACTCGTTCAACATAAGTTGTCAACTTATGTTGTCCAAGCGTAAAACTCACGCTTATATTTTTAATTACTCATTCACTAATATTTTGAATAAATATTATTATTATAAGAATAATTAACATATTATATTCCATAGTCACTGAACATAATTTATAGTATTACCATATTTTTTTATTTAATAAAATAGTATCACTTACCGTGGCATTAAATTCCTATGATATGTTTGCGATGAATAATAAGAGTCCAGTTCACACGCACAAGCAGTAAAGCAATCAGAAGTCCATTAAATCGCAGCACAAATAATTTCAGCAAATTCGGTATAAAAAGCGAGGGTCAGAAGTAGGAGTCCGTAAACAAAGCAAACAAAGAAAGCGAGAAAAAAATAAGCGCGTCGTCAATCGGCAGATCTGTGGCCTAGCAGGAACATTTGACAGCGGCGTAAACGTAACTTCATCGAATGAGAATTGTATGCAATACCTGCCGACAAACTGTGACGCAGTTTGGCGGGTTAATGTCATAAGATGTTTATTTGCCAATAAAGATATATTTAAATTAAAATTAAAAATGAAAATCTGCCAAAATCATAACAGCGCCCGTACAAATGTTCGCTGGCATATTTGTTGCCGCATGCGCTGTCAAATACCAATTAAAAACTTTACCTTGGTTACCTGTCAATTTATAAACAAATTTCAAATTTGTGTACAACTTGCCAGGTAACCTTTGTTATTAATTAGTACCATGAAGGAATTATTTTAGTACTAAGTTTCGGTGATGCCACAGCGCATGCGCCGAAAAGTACGCCGACGAAAACGACCTTACAACTAATCATTTTTACGGTCGAGCACACTACGATGTGTGCGTTAACCAATCACGCTGCTATTTCCTATGTGCTTAAGGATTTTTGTGGCGTCCCCGTGCAAAGGAACATTTTCAGAAACTATTCGAGCAGGAAATGCGCCGATAGTACAATGTACTACATAATATACAAGCATATCTACATACAAGCACCTGTAGCTTTCTCCAATGCATCAACTGAAATCGAATCGGCTGCGGGCGAAATTGAAATATGTTTCGGCAGTATCAATGAGTAAACTATAATTGAAGCATGACCTCAGTGGACACCCAAATTGCCTTAAGACTTAAGATTAATAAGCACTCAAGTATCAAGACCATGTCAAATGTCATCTAAAATGGACTTTCGATAAAAATGATGCAGGTTGTCTCGCAGTTTGTGGGCTTTTGAATGTCACCGATGACGTGAATAAATGTTGTTGTTGCCAAAATATAGCATGGCCTCACAGAAATCCGGCAAAAATAACTCAGCTCAGTACCTACCGGAAGTCCAGGGATTAAATAGCGACCAACACAGTAGCAGCTACTCTCTGGAAATCTAAATAAAAATCTCTTACCCTCTTACCTAACCATTAAAGGTGTAGAGTCTGGACTCTGCAGAAGCGTCCCTATCTGTGTGCCGGAAGACCGAGTTTTAGTAAAACGATAAAACAATTAATAAAATTAATAAATGAAAAAGATATAAAATAATTACAAAATTTTTTGTCTTACTTGGATTCGAACCCGATACACCAATTTGCCAACAACGCAAAAAGTCCGATGCCAACCAATCTATAAATCGAAATCACTCGTATTCGTATCTTATTACGTGATTAACTTAAAAAGGGCACAGTTTCCCAAGAGTCGTTTGCTTCTCCAAAACTATCTGCATTTCATGGAAATATTTGCTGCCGTTTCCGAGATACTGATTAAATATAATATATACAAGATTTGTTCGTTTAAAGTATAAGATATTACGAACTTACTTTCCTTCTGTTAAATTAAGTTCCGTTCCCACCCAAACAACTCAACGTTCGGCAGTCCTAAAGAAATCGAATTAAAAATATACTAATTATTAGGATGATAAAATATAATGTTAACATAATGAATTTCAATTTTCGATTTGTTCAATCCGTTTAACAGATTAAGAAGTGTGAAAGGCTTCATTAAGATTTTGCTCTCGACAAATTAAACTTATTTCAGTCGATTATTATCTTTACAATTTAATGCGTGGTATCTCAGAACATAATCTATACCAATTTATGGACCTGCACGGTGCAGTCGTATGTAGAATGTTTAAGGTTTTTAACATTATGTAAGGGTTATAATGATGTTCTTTCCAATTTTTAATTTTGACGTGTTCTTTTCATGTCCTAAATGAAGAACTTCAGACTTTTGAAGGCCAACAAGAAGGAGTTCCCAGCGTTTAAAATATGTATTATGTTTTTTTTTGCTTGTACACTAATACCTTAGAGTATACATTAGCATATACATTAGCTTGCTAATGTATACTCTAAGACTAATACCTATTGTATATTTTAATGCTTAAGTCGCCAAGAATAAAAAGTTTTTTTGCAAGTACACTCGATGGACGCTGAGCCGGCCTGATGGTATTTTCATTTATGATCGATGACAGCCATCTGTCATCTATCATTTGTCACAGATGTCAACTCCTGCCTCTTCTTTTATTTATTATTACACTATACGAAATTGTGTTGACCAGTTTAATTTTTAAACTATAGCAGAAGTTTTAATGTTATAAAAAATTGGATTCGTGGGTTAGGCCTCCGGCAGGTATGTCTAGCCTCCGTAGTGGAGGCACCCGGTTTAGTCATAGCCCATAGGGCGATATAGGGCGTACAAAATGTGTTATTTGACAGCGGCCTAGTACGGACTGTCATTTCTTTAGAAATGTTTTATGCAATAAAGCAAGCAAGCAGACAGCGACTAAGTAAATTAAGCATTTTTGTCACGTATTAAGATTCATCTATATCCGCTATCTTTGGGTATTATAAACAAACAAAGTAAGCTACATGAGAGTTGAAAAATGCTACTAAATACGACATATGTCTGTAAATTTCGGGTGAAGATGATCTGGAAAATAGTTTTTTTTGCCATACAAATAAATAAAGTAATAATTTTTAAACTAATTTTAGTTACGGAAGTACTCTATTTCTGACAATTGTAAGTTTTATAGCATTAGGTAGGAAAATCAACCATTTTAATATGTCAAATTTGTAAACGCGCCCGTATAATGTATTAGTTGAATATTTTTATTCAAAGTACAGTCAGATAGTAAAGTGTATGATGCTTTTATATAATTAAGAACCGCTTCGAAAAATTTACTGTTATTTTTACGATCAATCACTCCTTTTGTTTTAAGTTTTCATAATTCATAATTTGTATAAATTATTTTATGTACGATAAATATGAGTAATAACTAAAGCGTGAAATGGTTTACCTTTATTGAATTATTTAATTACTGTGTACGAATATATTACATACAGATATTATATAATGAAGGTAATAATAATTAAGTCAATATTAATATGGTAGAGTTTATGACACGATCTTGTCATTATACAGACGTTGTAGATCGGATTTACAGTGTTTTATAGAGTAAGGGTCAATTTCACACCGAAACATAACTTACGTGACGCGGCGCTACATTTTATACGATAACTATTCAAAATTGAACTTTAATAGTTACACAAGACAATACACGTTTCATAGTAAGGGTTCGAACGCCAGGTTACACCGCGCTGCACAGCGCATGTCCACTTGTACAGTGTGTGACTGATGTCATATGAAACGTGTATCTTTTCGTGTAGTTATTTAAGTTCAATTTTGAAAAGCTATCTTGAAAATTCAGCAACGCGTCGGGTTACGTCTCGTTTCGGTGTGAACTGACCCTAAGTAATGTAACACTTGCACACCCAATGTTTACACACCTTTCCCCACATAAACTTTAATTTACCGGCCAAAATTATATACTCCTCCGGTTACACAATTCTCGTGAAACTGTGCTGACAGTTTTTTCTTAAAGTATTCACATAAAATAATAGTCATTATTATGATAATAATATAACTGTAATAACTTCCCATACCTAAATGACTTCAAAGACAAACGTAATTACCTACTTTGTTCTTATTATATATTTATTTTTAGTTATAACAGGTTTGGTTGTCGACTGTCACATGACTCACGCCTGATTTCTGAAGATTTTACATAAACTCTGGCTAGATAAACCAAGCTTATCTGGCGCCAAATCCCAAAAAATCCATCCAATGGTGACTAAATGAAACTTTTTCAAATTCGAGGTTAAAGTATTTTGCTTTGCTATAATCCGGAAATTTAGTTACAAAACTTGTTAGTTTTACGAAAAAACGTTTGTTACTTTGGAAGTGGACTGGAGTTTTGAACTCTTTTCAAAACTGAATTTTCCCGGAACCGCATACAACACTTTTTATCCCGAAAAAGTACAGGTATCCCACGGGATTACTGTACTTTTTCGGGGTAAAAAGTAGCCTATGTTTTAAACCAGAGCCTAATCTAGTACCATACCGAATTTCTTCTAGGTAAGAAGAAAAAAAAACTAGTTTTTGCTTGAAAGATTAACAAACATCCCATTCATCCAACTATCTATCCTCATATACTTTCACATTTATAATAATAGTAGGATTATCTGTGCTGATAACTTTTACAACTCCGTTTATAACTCAATTACATTAACAAAAAATTAGGAAACCCCAGCTGATATGAATTCGCTGCAGTCTCGAAAGAATTCATATAGTCTTTGCGAACATAATATATATGAATCAACAAGTCATCTGGGGGTCTAAAAAGGCTACTTTGGGTGTTTCATATTATGTTTCATATACTGTTGTTTTAAAAACGATTGAAGGACTTAGTATCCATGGGGCATGGGCATTAATTAATTAAAATACAGCGCCCATACGAACTTTATTCGATATTACGTTGCGTTTACTCCAAGCATTATCCGTATTTTGTATACCTTCGTATAGAAGCGCATTGGAAACCCCAGCTGATGTGAATCCCCTGTAGAGAGTGTAGCCTCAAAAGGCAATAGTTACAAACCTATTAAGTAATGTATCAAGATAGTTAATATAGATTAGACGACCTCTGTGGCTCAGTGGTTCAGCGCGTTGGTGCTCAAGCCGGGGGTCGCGGGTTCGAATCCCGCCGAAGGGACAAAAAGTTTTTCTGAGTACCTGGGTCATGGGTGTGTATTAAATATGTGTATAATATAATAAAAATCTTAAAAATATGTATAGTATAAAAGTATTAAGTATACTTCCCGTTTTCTGGTACCTGTAACACAAGTTCTTCGAATACTTAGCACGGGGCCAGATTGACGTGGTGTGAAGCGTTCATAGGTATAGATACTAAATAGGTATAGTAGCCAGTCAGCCAGCCAGCCAGTACATAAAATTTATATATACTAGTGAGGTAACGAATGTGTTTTTTTAGCATTCGCGAATGCGAATATCTGCTACCGACATTCGCGAATGCGAATATTCAGTTTTTGTTAATATTTGGTGCCAATTTGTCTTTGGCTTGGCGGCAGTCGCGTTCGGACAAGGTTCGTTACGTTCGTATCTTCCGAGTATTGCCGAGTTCATACGAACTCATCTAAATAAAGCGTCATTCATTCCGCTCCGCTCACGCCCGCGTCGGTCGTTTTCTAAACAAGTGAATCATCAATCAAAAATCGAAGTAAAAGAAATAATTTTGTGTTTTTTTGTTAAGTATGTATGTAACCATTTATGGTTTATTGTAGAAGAATAATGTTTTTGTTTAATTATTACTTTTAGTTTTGTTCAAGGTGTTGATATAATTAAGTTCCTAACAACTCAGTTCCTAACCAAGTGATAAAATTAAGACTAAAATGTGAATACGTTACGAAGTTAAGTTACTTTTTCTCTAAATAAAAAAATTAAATGAAAGGATTTTTATTTTATTAACCTAATGTAACCTTCAACTTGTTTTTGTTTTCTGATATTCATATTCGCAAAAAATTTGCGAATGCGAATGCGAATATACAAAAATGTGCGAATATTCGCGAATGCGAATATTCGTTACATAACTAATACATACATATATATATATATATATATATATATATATATATATATATATATACAGGTTGTCCCGTAAATCGACGTCAAGCCATAACCCGTGATAGGCCAAGTTACAATAGTTATCAGAAAAATTAAAAAAAAAATCCAAGTAATGTGTCTCAAAGAATACAAAGCTTTTAAAAAAAATCGAAAAATCGAGATCTTGTGGTGGTTTTTTAGTTCCCGGCACTACAAATTTCTACTTTTATTGTAATTTTCTTTTGTTATGTAATCCTGAATAATGCTTTAGTAAACTGGTGCCTAAAATTTAAATCAAACGACTCCGACTTGAAAGGAAATGAGGCTTTTTGCCCAAAACAATAATTCGAATTTAATAGTTTGCTCGACTTTAACTGACTGTACTGGAAAAAATGTACTACGTTTGTTTGGCAGATAATTTTAAAAGTTGGCGCAGTTAATATGGATTCAAAAATGGTATGACACTTGCTAGATTGTTTCTTAAATTTTGGACAATATTGATTTTTGTAAAGGAAGTCAGTTTTCGACAATTTTTTCTTACTTACTTAAAAGGATTCAAGTGTACCCAGGACTTTCTTCTAAGTGATATTCTGATTTGGATGAGACGGAGAGAAACATTCAACGAGTGTAAGAGAGACAAAATCCAAGAAGTAAAAGAATATCACGGGCCACGGGGGCCATAGTGTCTCATTACTTTTAACTTTAGGAAAGGTGTTTTTAGGAAGCTTTTAATTGAAACAAATTTTTGGAGTCTAAAATATTTTATTACATTATAACAAATGTTCAAACTGCCTCCCACCAGCATAAATGCAAGCTCGACATCTTTTTAAAAAAGACCGGCATCAGACGGGCAAATCTGCCGTTATTAACTAATTTAGTTGCTTGCGTTAATTGTCGTCGTAGTTCAACTACATTTTCAATTGGCTTTGTATACACATTTTCTTTCACAGCTCCCCAGTAAAAAAAATCTAGCGGATTTTAATCAGATGAACAGGCTGGCCACGAAATGGTACCAGACCGCCCTATCCACCTTTCTGGATATTCATTATCTAAATAATCTTGCACTGAACGGGCATAGTGCGCCGGGCAGCCGTCTTGCTGGAACCACATGTCTCTGTAAATGTGCAGAGGGTACGTCTTCCAATAAATTTGGTAAATGATTTCTTAAAAAGTCCAAATAAATGTCGCCATTCAAGGTCTCTGGCAGTTCTAAAGGTCCGATGATTCTCCCGTTTAGAATCCCGGTCCACATGTTTATTTTGAATCGATACTGGGATCTATCCTCTCTCATCAAATGTAGATTATCTACATGCCACTCGTGTAAGTTGTGTAGGTTCATGTACCCATCTTTTTTAAAAGTGGACTCATCGGACCATAAAATTTAGTCTATGAATCGTGGATCTTTCCTGTGTCTTTGTAACATCGTTTCACAAAACGTAACTCTTGGGAGATAGTCCCGGGGTATTAAAGTTTGCACTCACGTGACGTTGTATGGGTGGAGCTCATGACTTTTCATGATTCGATGGGCTACACTTTTGGGCACTCCTGTGCTTTCTTCGATTTGTCGTACTGAAGTACTTGGATCTTCTGCGACTGCTTGTAGTACGATGTCATCGTAAGGCAAGCGACTTCTTCCTTCAGTGTGTACTTGGCTTGGGAATCGTCCCTCTGAGAGTGAACGGTGCACATTCACAAAAACTTGATGATCGGGATGACGAGCAGCGTTTGGGTATCTTTGGCGGTAAAGCCTAGCTGCAGCACTAGCATTGCATCGGCATTCACCATAAATGAGATGCATGTTGGCATATCCCTGTGCGGTGTACACCGACATGGTGGTACTACACAATCACACGATCAACGATAGTCCAGGAGAAATCAAAGGTCGTTGAAAGAGAAACTAAACAGTCCAAATCACAAGCAATCGAGTCCAATAAACAAAGCAAAAAGTGGTATGTACGAAATCAAGACGGACGAATACGGTGTGCGCAGTAAACGAAGTAGAGTAACGTACTGATCTATTGTATTTTGTGTGCTGTACGTCGGGAACATGGACAATAGCGACATTGTCTCGCTCACACTAGTAGCATTGTGTCTACCCGTCTCGCGTACTTGTGGCGTCAATATCTGTCTCTCTTACACTCATTGAATGTTTCTCTCCGTCTCATCCAAATCAGAATATCACTTAGAAGAAAGTCCTGGGTACACTTGAATCATTTTAAGTAAGTAAGAAAAAATTGTCGAAAACTGATTTCCTTTACAAAAATCAATATTATCTAAAATTTAAGAAACAATCTAGCAAGTGTCATACCATTTTGGAATCCTTATTAACTGCGCCAACTTTTAAAATTACCTGCCAAACAAGCTTAGTACATTTTTTTTCAGTACAGTCAGTTAAAGTCGAGCAAACTATTAAATTCGAATCATGTTTTGGGCAAAAAGCCTCATTACTTTCAAGTCGGAGTCGTTTGATTTAAATCTTAGGCACCAGTATACTAAAGCATTATTCAGGATTACATACAAAAAAAAATACAAAAAAAAGTAGAAATTTGTAGTGCCGGAAACTAAAAAACCACCACAAGATGTCGATTTTTAGATTTTTTTTAAAATTTTTGTAATTTTTGAGACACATTACTTGGGATTTTTTTTTATTTTTTTTTATAACTATTGTAACTTGGCCTATCACGGGTTTACGGCTTGATGTCGATTTACGGGACACCTGTATATATACAGGTTGACCTGAAATTCGATACATTCCTTTGAAAGACAGAAAGTAGACCTCATTTACAGTAATATTTTTCATGGTATCCCCTATCCGAAAGTTGATATTTACAAAGTTATTGAAATTTCAAAAATTTTTTCTTTATTTTCGACTTTTTGACTTTGACATTGATTTTTTTTATGTATTTTAACCGTCAATGAGTCAAATAATATTTTTAAGGAATAAATAGGGACAAACTAAGCGAGAATTTTTCATTAAGAAAAATAATGTTAGTTAAAAAAAAGTTAGAAAAATAAAAATAGATAATAAGAAAAATGCACATTTTTCTTAAAAACAGGTGATTTTCTTTAAAAAGTTGTATGATACAATGCGTACAAATACCTTAAATAACTTTCTTACCTCATAAGCTTCCAAAAAAGGTACAAATATGTACATAAAAATATGAACATGTAATAAACAAAGACAAAACAATCATCAGGTAACGTTATCTCAAGAATTACTCTACCTGAGGCGACCTTTTTTTTCAATTGTTTCCTTTGTTCAAACTTCGGGATGTTTCGGCTACTGTCGTCCCGGCCCTTTGTCAATGAGTTACCGACTGGCTTAGAGAGCAAATTTAGTAGCTAATATTAGTTTTAAGTCAACTGTTGCCGTGTACGGACGTATTGTTGCTTTAAACTACACCCTTACTTCTACTTGTGATTTTTTTGTATCGCGATGGCTGCTTTTGAGTACGATGAATACGCTGACATCTTGTTTTGTTACGGACTTTGTAATGGTAATGCTGCTGCTGCACGAAGAACATACGTTGAACGTTTTCCGAATCGACGAGTGCCAAACGTTAGAGTGTTTTCAACAACATTTCGACGAATTCGGGAAAGCGGCCGTATTGATAGAAGACGTGGCGATTCAGGCAGACCTCGTTTGTATGCTCCAGCAGAAGAAGAAGAAATTTTAACACTTTTTCAAAATGATCCTTCTATTTCTACAAGAGCGGCAGCTAGAAGACTTGGATTGAGTCAATGGAAGGTGTGGTTTACAGTATACACAGCGCGTCTACATCCATTTCACTACACACCTGTCCAAGCGTTGGAAGAGGGAGACCCGGTTAGAAAAATGGAATTCTGCCGTTTTATGATAATAGCTCCCCACACTGATTTCAGTGACGGTGGCCGGTTTAATTGAAACCAGGCCAGCTACGCAGGAGTTATTTTATAGTGCCCAAGTGTGTGCGCAGTACACAAGGGCACTCTCTCTTCCTTTACTCTCGTAACCCAGTGGGACGAATAACCGACACGACTGGTGAGATATCAGGCGCAGGTCCGACTTTTTACATGCCCATCCGACGCATGGATCATCTTTCTTGTCAGACAATCAGGTGATCAGCCTGCATTGTCCTAACCAAACTTGGAAACAAGATTTTATGTTGTTCCAATGCGGGAATCGAACCAGCGACCTCCGAGTCGAGAGCCAAGCTCTAAACCACTAGACCACGGAGGCTGTTTTATGATAAATGCAGACATGGAGGATCGCAATTTCTTCTCAAGAATATTGTGGACGGATGAATCGAAATTTGACCGTGACGGGATAAACAATTTCCACAACACAAATTACTGGGCACCAAAAGGAGAAAACCCCAGGATGAAAAAAGAAAGGGCCCATCTAACCAGATTCAGTCTAAATGTCTGGATGGGTATAATTAATAATAATTTAGTTGGACCTCATTTTTTGCCTCAAAATTTAAATGGTGAAATGTACGAACATTTCCTAAGAGAGGAGATTACTGGTTTAATGGAAGATGTGCCAATAGCAACTCGTCGTAATATGATTTTCCAGCATGATGGTTGCCCGGCCCACTTCCGCCTCGGCGTACGCCAGTGGCTAGACCAAACTTACCCACATCGCTGGATAGGTCGAGGCGGGCCAATTCCTTAGCCAGCACGGTGTCCCGATTTGACCCCGTGTGATTTTTATCCAAAGATAAAATATGAAGGCTTTGGTGTATACTACACCCATAACTACTGTAGAGGAGCTCAGAAGCCGCATAAGAAATGCAGCAGAAGAAATCAAAACTAGTCTTACTACCAGAATAATCAAAACAGAGGTACGGAGAAGACTACGGGCCTGTATCAGAAACAGAGGTTCACATTTTGAACAAGACCTAAAGTAGAATATTTATTATTAAATTTAATTAAACATTGATGTTTTTTAAACACAATAAACGTAATTAAATTCAAGTTTTTCCTTTTATTTTAACCTTATCGCAAATAAATCGATTTAGACATTATTTCATTTTACTTCTAATATGTTTACTACAACGTCATATTTTTATGTAGACATTTGCACCTTTTTGGAAAGCTAATGAGACAAGGAAGTTATTTAGAATATTTGTACGCATTGTATCATACATTTTTTTAAGAAAATCACCTGTTTTTAAGAAAAATGTGCATTTTTCTTAAAAGAAAATTCTGTTTCATGTCTCATAATGAAAAATTCTCGCTTAGTTTGTCCCTATTTATTCCTTAAAAATAATATTTGACTCATTGACGGTTAAAATACATAAAAAAATCACTAAAAAGACGAACATTTTTAAAAATACGTCATGTCGAAAGTCAAAAAGTCGAAAATAAAGAAAAAAATTTTGAAATTTCAATAACTTTGTAAATATCAACTTTCGGATAGGGGATGCCATGAAAAATATTACTGTAAATGAGGTCTACTTTCTGTCTTTTAAAGGAATGTATCGAATTTCAGGTCAACCTGTATATAATACATTTTTGCGATTTATATTATTATTCTAAATGTGTGATTTTCTGTGTTTTCCTGTGCTCATGTCTTCTTGTTTTGTTTTTGTTACTTAACCTCTTAGAAGTCTTCACATGTAATAATTAGCGTGAAGTAAAATGAAATAATTAGAATATTTTTATAATAATGTTATTAGTTTAGAAGCTTTATAATTTACATAAATGTTATAAATGTTTGCATGATATCTAAATAAAGCTAAAAGTGCCAGAGCTAATAAATTTTTGTGTTTGTATTAGAGCTAATAAATAAATTGAATTGAATTGAAATAATCCGTGCTGTTTAGTTTTTATGAAAATACTCGTTTTAAATTAGACCCAAAGTGTGACCTAATTGGAAGTTGGAACTTTACTCGTATTAGGCACCTAACTAAACAGTAATTAATACTAGGGATGTTATGGATGTTAAATTTCGGATCTGGATACGACTTTTGTACGAATATGAAAATAATATTAGGTAAACCGCGCTGTTACAGATATGTAATTACTTCGAATTATCCGCTAGTTTCGGATAAAGATAATCGATTTTTAAGGAAAACCTCCACTCCGATACGGTTACGGATGGAATTTTATTTCGGTTATCCGTATGTTTCGGTTACGGTTAAGGAGCTCCATAACAAACCCTGCTAAACACTTAGCACAGATGGAGGATCTGAACTCTAGAAATTAATCTTCTGTTTTCTGAACCTCAATTCTCGTATTTAAAGTAGACTTTCATTCTACTTTGATTGTATTATAAGTGAAGCGACTTCTTATCATAAACTGATTTTGTGACGTTTGGACCAATCGGGAGGCGTTAGACGCTGCTTTAACGTTTACGAGAATACAGGTCTGATGTCTAACCATGGACGTATATAATAAAGACGAGGCATGTTGAGGCAAAAACTGTCTCCACTTATATGGCCCCACTTTTGAAGTTTCTGCGCCATGTTGACATTTGAAGTATGGTGAAATCAAGATGGCGTAACTTTTTCTTATAAGATGATTTGTTCTGTCAAATGTACGTCATTGCCTATCTTTAGTTTTGCCTGTCCGTCCGTCTGTCTCTCTGTCCGCGCTTCTAGCGTCTGTAATTATGAATATAAATGGATGAAATTTAGTATAGTTAAGGACTATAATCTCGGTTTTGGCATCGGAAAAATAATAATAATTTTACATTTTAGGGGTGACTCCATACATGTGAATTGCAATTTTTCATGCTGATAGATCATACTAAATACTCTTTAGGAAAATTATTTTGAACGAAATCGGACAGTAACTTTTGAAATTATTTGAAGAAACTTATTACGCGTTGATAGTTACGGAACCCTCCTTAGACATATCCTGACATGCTCTTGGTTATGTTATTTTTGATAGAATTTCTATTTTCATAATACAAATAGAATAGGTTATAATAGAATTCGACTACTACTATAAATGTGAAAGTTTGTGAGGATAGATATCTATCTATTGGTGGATGGATGGATGGATGAATGTTTGTAACTCTTACACGCAAAAAACACGGAACGGATTTTTTGGTTTGGTAGTAGTTTAGGCTCTGAATCTCGAAAACAAATACAATGCCCCCGTGGGATACCGATTCCCTTGACCTGACCTTTTGAAGTCTAAAGTTCAAAATTTTATAAATTGTTTTTTTTTTTTAATATTGATATGAGTGATGTTGTATTAATATATTATGCTATAAATATACTAGCTAATTGTGATAGTATCTAAAAACTGTGATTTGTTATCTCTACACCCACATTTCCTGCAAATAAAGATTATTATGATTATGATTATTAAGATTACAAAACCGTAACCTTCCAGATGACGTGCTCAGAACATCAATTCTCGTATTTAAAGTAGACTTTCATTGTACTTTGATTGTATTATAAGTGAAGCGACATGTTACCATAAACTGATTTTGCGACGTTTGGACCAATCGGGAGCCGTTCGACGCTGCTTTAACGTTTACGAGAATACCGGTTTGGCAGTTTTAGCGTGTCGGGACTTGATTGTAATTGTATTATTGCAGGTTTTATTTAACAGTGACCCATTGACCCTCAGTGTCAAACGACATTCGGTTGAGATCGGATGTAGCAGTTCCGTTTCCCTCCCGATAACGACACTTACCTGGAAAACTCGTTACTGCTAATACATAGGAACATAAGTTAGATACGAGGACATTTAACAGACACTATTTATTCCAATAAAATGATAGGGTATATTTAGTTTGATGCGAGTAAATCGTAAAATAATCAGGAAATCAGGTGAAAATAGTTCAATATTTGCTCTAGGACAGATTAAAAACTAATTTCGCTAAGTAGTATTTTCGTAACACTTATAACCTCAGTTAAGTAGATAACATATAAGTAATACCTGATATCTCGTTGGATAGCAATGGCTATGGGCCAATAATAGGCAATGCTATCAGTTTGCTAGGTACTCTGCCAGATGGGGACGACCTGGGGAAGTTTTTCTATTTATATATATTTGTAGATAAGTATTTTTTTTTTTAGTATAAATTTGTAATTTATTTTAGTCCAAAGTGTAGTCAAAGCCCAAATAATTAATAAATTATAGTAATACGTACAAAAAAAGTGTGTTATAAGAAATCATACTATTATTATTACGAGTGGTTTTTTTATCCTCATCAGAAAGTTCTTCCACACTTTCGACTCTCGACTTTCGAAGTAATCTGAGATACGTCGGAATATTTTGAAATTCAAGGTCGCGCCACGTCACGACACGATTTTTGGAAATAACGCCATCTGTCGGTAGCAACGTATGTATGCTTCTTACATAGCAACTTAACTTTCTAAAGTACGTCTCAATACACAGATGACACTAGGTGTACCTACAAATGTTATTTTTTCTCTTCTTTTTTGAAGTGATGTTCTTTAACGCCCGAAATTAACAACGTATCTAACATCTTAGATTGCCTTCAATCTCAGATTCTCGAACAAAAATTAACGTAAATTGAAGTGAAGTTAATCCTAGGATCGTTGAAGTGTATTGCTACAATCACACTTACCCATTTTGCGGGAAGAGACTGACAATGTTAAAGGAAAAGTTTATCTGAATTCTCAATTAAATACTATTAAAATTAATAAAAATGTGGCTGAATGATTCACCTGAATAAAAAAGAAGAAAATGACAAAGAGGTTGATTATTCTCGGAAATCTCATTTTTGGTCTGAATTGAGGACCTTTGAAGTATGTGGTATTTACTGTTTTATTAACATGATCCTACTACTTTTATAAACGTGAAAGTTTGTAAGGATGAATGGATGGATGTTTGTTACTATTTCACGCAAAAACTTCTGAACGTATTTCAATGAGCCCAAACACGATAGTTCGACTGTACGTGGATGAAGAGTTGGGACTTCTGCAGATTCCAAGTGGTGCTGCATCATCAGGTGCAAATTATCACTATTTATCTATAATAATCTATATCCTATTCATTGAGGTCACTAAAATGAGCCCGAACACGATACCTCTGCTGTAAGTTTGTGAGGAGTTGGGTATCCTACAGAATCCAGGTGATGCTGCAGCATCAGCTTAACGTTACCAAGTATAGACAGTATTGTTTAAATGGCAGTATACGATATATTGAACCGACCAGACCAGAGGAAATTGCTTACAACTTTTCATCAACTAGATAAACCCCGTATTGTCAGGCAGTGGGCGAGCTGATGATGATGAATTATAGCTAAGAACATTCTCGATCATGTCAGCTTTCATACAAAAAAGACCGCATCTAAATCGGACCTTTCGTTTGGGAGCTACGATGCCACAAACAGACAGAAAGATAGACAAAAACGTCAAGCGTCAAAAAAGAGGTGTTATACCCCTCTTTTTGCCTCGGGGGTTTAAAAAATTTACCTAAGCTTAAATGAATCTTGTGTGTCTAGTTTATTATGGTAATGAGTCAAGGGTAGGTACTATGTTCGATGTAGTGCCGCGGTTGTCGTCTAGACTCGAGATCACAAGATCGTTAATATAGTATGCATCATGTAGGTGTGGACTCGATGTATAAAATATACGTGTAATGAAATTTTTTTTCTAAAATATTTCAAATCGCATTTTTTTGTGGAAAGAAACGTGTATTCGAGGACAATCGAATAAATAACCTTCATGTGTAGTGAATAAAGTTCAATTTTGAATAGCTGTTTTAAATATGCAGCGCATCGCCGCGTCGCGTCGCGTCTCGCCGCGATGTAAACTGGAGCTTTCTGGTGTAGTGTGATAAAAGCTGATATTATTCACTTACTATCAGATGATCCATTTAATTTCTATTCTATAAAGAACTCTTCCGTTGTCCTGTTGAGCGTCGAGCGCTGTACCACAGCGTTGACAGCTAGGGCCGCAAGCGTCGCGCGCTGTCACACGGCGTTGACAGCTAGGGCCGCAAGCGTCGCGCGCTCTCACACGGCGTTGACAGCTAGGGCCGCAAGCGTCGCGCGCTGTCACACGGCGTTGACAGCAAGGGCCGCAAGCGTCGTGCGCTGTCACACGGCGTTGACAGCTAGGGCCGCAAGCGTCGCGCGCTGTCACACGGCGTTGACAGCTAGGGCCGCAAGCGTCGCGCGCTCTCACACGGCGTTGACAGCTAGGGCCGCAAGCGTCGCGCGCTGTCACACGGCGTTGACAGCTAGGGCCGCAAGCGTCGCGCGCTGTCACACGGCACGGCGGGTAGAAGATTTTGTTCATTTTTTCTTCATCTCATTTAAAAATCTATTGTTTTTTCAAATATTTTGCCAACCTTTATGGGCTCAATTAAAAAAAGGTGAAGTTTTTGGCACGTGCATACCTATCTAATCTGTGCAAAATCGATGTCTAAACTTTTAGAAACTTTTAACTTTTAAAAGAAACTTATATTATATTTATAGTTAAACTTATATTTTTCATACTTCTACTTTATGTACCTAAATAAATATATAAAATATATAAACTCTATAAAACTTTATAATATAAATAAATATATAAAATATATAGTAATAAATAATATATACCTATAAACTCCGAAAATCGTATGAAAAATTTGCATTTTCTCATGTTTTGTGTTTGCATCAAGATTCCTTGTATTCATTTAGTATTTTTTTTTATTCCAGTTACATCATCATATAGGTAATTTATTCTAGTTTCAAATTATATATAATATGTATAGGTTTTAGTAACGATTTATCAATATAATCTTGAAAAACAAATTGTGTTTCGCCAAATTCTCTGGAGATGGCTCGACGCGTGATCTACTTGACAGTTTTAGAGCGCGACGCTCAAGAGGGTATTTAAAACATACTTTTATTCATTCATCATTTTAGGAAGTTATGTTCTATATATTATATATAGATGGCGTGCTTGTAGCTCCTCTGGTGTTGCGGATATGGCTATTGACTTATCATCAGGATAATTTGCCAGTCTTATCTTAAAAAAGTATAAAATGAAGTTGCATTCTTTCCTGTTCCCTTAGGCCTTAGATCTTTTAAAATATAGATCACTCTAGATCCGAGAGAAAAGTTTATATGTATAATTGTATAATACATTACACCAGTGCGAACTGTGAAGCTAGTGTAGTTCGCTAGTTACGTGATATAAAACTAGCTTTTGCCAGCGGCTCTGCCCGCGTAAATACAGTATCTTACGGGAACACTGTTCTTTTCCGGGATAAAAAGGGTGTTAATCCAAAGCTCAAACTACTACCATACCAAATTTCATCAAAATCCGTTCAGTAGTTTTTGCGTAAAAGAGTAACAAACATCCTCACAAACTTTAACATCCTACTATCCTACTAATATTATAAATGTGAAAGATTGTGAGGGTGAATAGATGGATGGATGTTTGTTACTCTTTCACGCAGAAACTGCTGAATGGTTTTCGATGAAATTTGGTACGGTAGTAGGATTAAAACATAGGATACTTTTCATCCCGAAAAAGTACAGTGTTCCCGTGGGATACTATACTATACAGTAAATACTTACGCGAGCAGAGCCGCGGGTATCAGCTAGTTTATAATACTAGTAGGATAGGATAAGCACAATATTTTCAAAAGCTTACTTATATTATGTGTATCTATTATCTACTTGTATGTCAACGTTAAACGTGTAATTTCCCAATGCTCTAATAATTACTATACGGCGAACTACGAACTAAACTGGTGTGAACGCCGCGTAGTTCGTCTCAATGTTGCCACTAATTGACTCGATTGCCTTTATCATTGTCCACATAACCTGATATAAAAATACAATTAAATGTTTCTTGTAACCATACGGAAAAATGTATGAAGGGTCACTTTTTGAAAGAGTTATATTCCGTGTTCTGCCCCTAGATTTTCAACTCTCGTACTTTGAACAACGTTACGTAGGACAAGGGTTGAAACTTTGAAAATCCATGGGTTGAATATGGAAAAACCAAAGAGACATTGCACGAATGTGACAGGCATTATTACTAGTCCTTAGTTCTAGCCAAACCAACCAAAAGTTGGTGCTGTATTTTGATGTCAGAAATAAATAAATTTGGCTTCTTACATATGTTTTTTACTGATATTTTTGTTGGTTAGGTAAAGATGCTTAAATATTATATTGTTCTTTTAGACTGAATAATATGATTAAAGTTTTTAAAGTTCAGGACACTGCACAAAGCTCACTTTTATTATATAAGACAACAAACATTATGGTATACAAATATTTTGTAGAGGAAAAGTTTGTTTGTTTTTTGGCATTAAATAGGCTCCGAAACTACTGGACCGATTTTGATGAAATTGTGCACAGATAAAGAGTAGAGACTCCCCGGGGGAGTAGGGACATAATATATTTTTATCGCGGGAAAAATGTATGATTCCGGCCGGATTTGCTTTTGCGCGCACGGAGTCGCGGCCATCATCTAGTATTAAATAAGATGGCAGACGGTTGTCCTATTTTAAGTTCTTTAACAAGGCACATACACAATTTGATTCCATTTACAATCGCACGCAATCAATTTGACCTATCTAGACGCATTGTTGTATGCCAGCCACTGGTGATATAATTTAAAGAAATATATTTCAAAGTGCTTGTTTGTATCGACAAAAATCATGTGTGTATAATGTGAGAAGTACTTAGTGCTTTTAGACACGTCATGATGTTTTTTTTTGTTTCTCCAAAAGTTTAACTGCGCCATCTTATGACGAATAGCTGAAACTTATACAGAGCCGTACTAAACTAATACAGTTGAGAGAGCAATTAATTGATGTAGTTTTCATGGTGTTAACTAGATGGCGCTGCAGCTGAAACTAAATACCTTTGTTTTGTATTATGTAGTGATATTATTATATTCAAATTTTTTCTTGTAAAATAAAATCTAATAGGCAAACTTTTTTAATGAAACTGCGCATAATAATATGTAATGTAGCAAAAACATGGATATTGTATTACAATGATTACCTACAAAAATAATCTCTAAAAATAATCTCTAAAAAATATCTGATAATAATAATATTACCTATGTATTTTTATAGATGGCGCCCGCGGCTTGGCACGCGAAACAAGATATCTCGCGATTACCGATACTACATTTTGCTGCGACAAAAAGTATAAATCTAAAGTCTAAACCACTACCATACCAATTTTTATTCAAACCGGTTCAGCCCTTATCCCACGGGAGTCGGGAGCACTGTACTTTTTGGGATAAAAAGTGACCTATGTCTTAAATCCAGAGTCAAAACATACCAAATTTCATCAAAATCCGTTAAGTAGTTTTTACGTTTACCTAAGTATCAGAAATGTACATGATCCGTCCTTACAAACTTTCAGATTTATACCAGTAGTAAGATTAAACTTAATGTTTAAATGGAATAGACTATGGTTAATAATTTTAATATGGTTAAAAATGTTTCCTTTTTTTAAATTATTAAGTCGAGTCAACGTGCGGCGAGTCGCTATACATATCGCCATTCGCCTCATCCCACTACTATTATAAAAGTGAAAGTTTGTGAGGATGGATGTTTGTTAGTATTTCATGCAAAAACTACTTGAACAGATTTTGATGAAATTTGGTAGGGTTGTAGTTTAGGCTCCGAATAAACATAGGCTACTTTTTAACCCGAAAAAGTCCCATGGGATTTATTTACGCGAGCGGAGCCGCGGGCACAAGCTAGTCGTTTTATAGTTGAAATATCAATTTATGTATTTCCGTTGTCTGATACGTGAAACACAAGTTTTACTTATCACGGGATTAGATTGACGTGATGTACATTGTACACACACACACACACACACATATAAATTGATTTTTGTTGGCAAAATGAAACCTTGCGACTTGCGACCTCGACCCATGTAATTCCCCATAAACTTCTCTAATCCAGATAGCACATGGAACTTTCTGGATTAAATAATTATAAAGAAGTGGCATGAAATGTCCTCTGCCTCGTGTTTGATTTATATTGCTGAATTTAGACGACCTTTGGTTTATAGCAAAACACCGCGAAGGTCGCCATAACCTATTCAGGCTAGAAATAGCCTAGAATGAAACAGATTTAAGCAGATTTATATGGATTTTTATAAGCTAGTCAGTCACTTAAAGGATATATATATATAGGAAAGATAAAACAAGAATGTGAGATGAGGTAACATACAAAAAGCCAAAAAAATATAATTTTACCCAAAAAAAGGCATGATTCTTTTTTATAAACTTTATTGCTCATAAAAATATTATGCTTCTTAATTAATATTTTCCTCAAATCAATCGACGAAACAAACTCAATTTATGAGGTTATCAGCTAAGACTAAATAAAAAGGTGAAGACAGAGATCTAATCGAACCTCGATCTCAGATCAGAGAAAAGCCTTAAATGGAACGCCTCAGAGCGAGGTAACGCCGCATGAGTCATGTTTTTTCGTGCGTGCAGCCGGCTCCATCGAATTATAAGTCGTTATCACGTCAAAAGCTTTTTTATTATTGAGTTCTTATAGTCATCTTCCAGCTTTGTCATCAGATCAGTTTCGTGTCATCATAATATTGCATTGTCGCGCGATATGCATATGCATGCAAAATTTCGGCTCAATCGAAAACTGGTAAGAGGGATTTAACTTGCAAGATTTGCACACACACACAAAGGGACAGGTGAAACTGAAGGTAAATAAAATTTTGCTTGGAATAATAAAGTTAGGCTCCATAACTCCATAAATAACAAAGTTATTTAAGGTTATAGTCTTCCTTCAAAGTTCCTCATATGAATTGCCATTATGAGTTTTTTTCAGATTTTTCGAGCCAGCTATTTAGCTTTTATGGGCCCCTCCCATAAAAGCTAAAGGGAGGGGTCCTATTTAACAAAAACATGCGTTTTAAAGTTAAAGAAAAAAGGATCCCCATTTTTGCGTGTAGGGGAGGTACCCAAAAAAAAAGGTTTTGTGATTTTATTTGCACTTTGTCGACGTGGTAAAAACACATATTATCCATGCAAAGTTTTGTCTTTCTAGCACTAACGGTTGGACGGTAAGCCGAAGACGGGCATGATGAAGGGTTCCGAGGCGTCAACTACGAAACCCTAAAAACTGGCCTCAGTTTTGTTTGACGAAGCGCTGTCTTCACTTTTATATTTGGTCTGAGATTAACAGTATTCATTGAATCAATTCAGTACATTGATGAATGCCACATTTAATTGAGAATCATTAAGATTATCATTGCTGTGACCTCGCGTTTCCTTGAGCAGTTATTACCTGACTATGGCGAAGCCAGGAAAGGAAGGGTTATGAATTTGGCAGTCTATAATGTATGTATGTTTGTTCTACCATAGCGCCTAACTATCCGATTTTAATGAATGAGGTGTCAATAGATTCGTAATAATAGCCTATGTTAGGCGATAGGTTATATAATTTCCGTAGTCGGGTTATAGTTTTTCACTTCCATCTGGTGATACATTTATAATTATTAATCGCGAAATGGTATAATATGAAGGTCATTTCTCATTTAAGTTTTTTTAAATTCCTTGTATGTAATAAAACTAATTTAATATTTATTTATATATGACAATAGACAAATCTTTTGGCGTCAAGAATTTTTTTCTATTATCTACCTAAGTACCAAGTAACTTGAATTAGAAATTGAATGAAAGATGATAGTAACATATAATATCCACCTACGGAATTTAATTTATCGTTTGGTTCATTTTAAACATTTAATTTTTAAAGTTAGGTATTTGCTTGTTATTTTCTTAAATATTCTACTTGGTACTTATGTATATTTACAGTACAGGATAAGGTCGTAAATTCTCTTCAGCTTATTAAACTACCTACCTGATTTTCTGTTTAAAATAAAAATAGTTTTATTACAGGAAACTGTGGTTTTAATTGTTATTTGTTGAAATTTTTTAATGTTGTTATTAACATAATACATATCATAATTCATTCTTAACACATGTCACTGACTCCACGACACTCAAAGAACCGCGTACGCGAGTCTAGTTCACTCGCGCGTTTCGCTCGGACACAACGCGTCGCGAAATCCGGGTTTTTTTTTACAGTTCGGTTATTTTTTGTTGCCAGCCAGTGTTAATTATTCGGCACACGAACTGTCGCCGGATCTGTTTGGCTATCGAGTGTTTGTTTTTTCTTTTTTTTTTTAATTTTTTCGCTACGACTACATACGAATAGTTTAATTTTAGGTAGACGTGAATTTTGTCTATTACTCAAAAAGCATTTTTAATTAAAGGCCTACGAAAAAAATAAGCCTTGTAAAAATGAAAGTATTAGTGCAAAGTTGGTGGGTAGATATTGTGTTCAGTAGATGGCAGATGCTAATTGTGATGCCTTTATTTTATTGCTGGCCAAGGTTTCATTAATTTGGAAATTCTGTGCTGAACACCTTGCCAAATACTTCTTGATCGGCGTTTTACACTGCGAGTTTCTTGCGCCGGTTCTTCTCGCCGGGTTTGGGTTGAACCGGTGGTAGCTTTTTCTGTTGACTTTCCCAAAAAAGCTTGTCAAGTTACAATTGGCTTTTTATTTTCATTGACGGACAAAAATTAAAAAAAAAACTATTTTTTTTTATTGTAAATACCGTATTAACTTTCCGTATTAATTTTAAATTAGCAAACAGAAACTTCAATTTTGGTATTTATATGTATCGAATAAGAGAACTGTACAGATCTTATACTGGCTATGTTCAGAACTTTTGAACGGTAGTTATATTTACAAGTTAATGTCAGACAGGTATATAGTATATATTGTATACAATAAAGGCTGTACAATGTCGATTTATATCGCAACAACAACTAATAAACCATATTTGGATTGGTTTTGTCCAGATTCTTAGCCACTGCAAAAGGAGATCACGCGGCAAAAGTCATTCTTAATACTATTAGTATGTATTATTTAAAAGAATTTGAATTGTCAACATCGTGCCATTAAGATTTTAGGACTGTTTAACAATATTAAAAAGGTAGCGGATAGCTTATTCGGAAGTTTTGTCGCTGCTAAGTCACATGCAATTACATCAGCACACACACACATCATGCACAAGCTATCACACGATTGTGCAACATGCCTTGTAGATCCTAATAATTGTATATCAGTAGTAACTTGCTCTTTCATTGATTATGGAGAAACGATCACTACAGATGATGATAACGTTGTCAGACTTGACCATGTCTTCGAATATGATTTGTAGTGCTAAACATACATACTCCTTATATGTTTTGGGCGACTGCTATCCGGGTTTAGTATAAAACCGCAAAAAATTCACGTTAGTTGCACGGGAGCCCCCCGCTTAAAGATTTATTCTATTCTGTTTTTAGTACTTGTTGTTATAGCGGCAACAGAAATACGCCTTCTGTGAAAAAATCAACTCTATAGCTACCGCGGTTCATGAGATACAGCCTGGTGACAGTAGGACGGACGGACAGACAGACAGACAGCGAAGTCTCAGTAATAGGGTACCGTTTTTACCCTTTGGGTACGGACGGAACCCTAAAAGTGACTAGCAGCTCTTATGTGATGCGATTTACTATTGGAACATGAACACCTAATTACTTATTCAGGTGTCTTCAAAACACAAAAAAAATATATTATGCAGCCGAATGCATAACCGCCTCCTTTTTTTGGAAGTCGGTTAAAAATATATCTTCAAGGAGCGTGATCAGTATAAGGTTATCGTTACAAAAATATATCTCACACCGATTTCGGTGACGGTGGCCGGTTTCATGTTAATCATGTTATTTTTCAGTAAATTACGGAATTGTTTGGTTCTGCATGCACCTACCTTGCGTAATATTGAAGTCTAATGTAAAATGTATCATTCAGGTAGAAGTACACCCTGGATATAATTCATATACCTACTTATTATTTGCCAGTTGATACTGACTCCATTACAGTCACATAGTACTTCCCCTATGCCACTTTTCAGTCCTTGGGTCTACGTGACTTGGGACAGATTTCATGCTCGATTGGCTTGCGAACAAGGATCAACCTTGCCATGCATTTCCGTGAGGTTTTTTCTAACTCTGTTCTATATTTGTAATTTGTATACATTTGAATAGCTTTTAGCATGCTAAACGAGAAACCATCAGCAACCATACTGTTCTCCAGGATAAAAATTACCAGAACAATCTGTCTGTAAGCTGTGTGATAAGTTTCTGTTAAAGGCGTTCAGGGAAATTTATACGATGTGTTACATTTTTTTTTTTCATTCATCAATTCCTGCCTATGGCAGTATGTGTATCAAATAGGTATTATGATCAAAGATTTCATTCATGTTTCCAAATTAAAATTCAACACAAAGTGTCTGAATTGTACAATATACAAGTTTCATTAAAATGTTGACCTTTTATTGTTTTTTGATTTTAATCTTTTAATCCAAATGGAAAGGTTTTAAAGTCACAGTTTGGTTCTACTAATTAAAGGTCGCATGACTGATTTTCTTTTCAAAGTTGACACGTTTTTTGCAAGTTCCTTGAGTTCAGCTTAAGTAAAGAAAGGGATAATTGATCTACAATGTAAATGACGAAATAATATTTATTTTATTTTATTTTATATAATATATTTCGTTTCTTCAAACAAGTTAAAAACATTTATATTTACTCAACCCAAGCATAGGAATTAGGAACGTTATATTATATGGTCTTAAAAGTCTGTTATAATATTAATCTATCATTTAATTTAAAAAAATAATTAACGATTCTCGTTAACTTTTAAAATACGATTAATCTTAAAATTTTAAAACTTTAATAATTTTGATTTCTTACCATTTTGGCCTCAATTTTTTGTTTCAAAAGAATTATGCGTTTTTTTAATTAATATTCATGTAGGTTTTTATTCAGCATATTAATATTTTCAGTTATTTTTATAACTACTATCGATTCAGTTGTGCCTCTATTTTTATTTAGAATTTAAAATACAACAAAATTAAATGAGCTGCTCCTTATTTAATTAAATTCTTTAAATATAATTAATTAACTATTGTAAGTATTTAGTATAGTTTGTTTCATTTTAAATATATAATACACAACATTTTATAAGGAAGTTTATAAATTGCAGGAAAAATAGCTAACTGTTATTAACTACATTTTAATTAAATAAAAACACCTTCGTATAACCATTTTAGTCACTTTATTCATAAGATTTTAAATAATATTATTAAAACATATTATTTAATTTAAAACTTGACTACGCCTCGTGGTAAACTGCATATAAACAAATATAATAACATTAATTAATCGATAGGCACTATTAGGTGTTAAGACCGTATGAAAATTTGATCATTCTTACAATTTATTTTCACATTCATTCAATTATCGAACCTATTTATTGCCTATGATGACTGAGTTGTCAAGACTAAAGCGTCAAGACCGAATGAAAGACTCGGATGTGTACGCTTAGAGTTGAGATAATATCCATCTGTTTTCGTTCAGTTCACCGTTTGTTTTCCGTTCCATGGAAAATCTTTCGAAACTGTAACACCTGGAATATTCTCCATGTTGTGTATACAAAGTATCAATATACAGAACTTTCAGAAAGATGTGTAGGCAGAATTTGTAATGCAAAATTGATAGAAATTAGAATCCCATCTAAAACTTGTGCTATAATATGATAAACTATAAAAGAGCATAATTTATTAATAATATTGCCATAAAGAGATAATGATTAATATAAAAACAGTAGTTGCACGTATCAAATTACATCATTCATCAGATCTGCAGACAATTTATCTAAATGACAGACATCATGACTGCCACAAGACTAATGATCAAACCTACGATTAGAAATTTGCATTCGAGACAAGCGCTTCTCGTTTCAAATCCGAAAATAGTTTACAACAGCTAATTATGAGGACTATTTTCTGCGTGTGCAGGGTTGCCAAAATTTCGGTAAAAACCGGCCATTGACTTTTTGGTTGCCTGTCCGGAAAACTAGGAGACCGGCTTTGTAAGGGTTTTTGGTCAACATTTTGGGGTCCGCTCCTCTAGACGCACCATTCAGTCATTAGACATTTTACCCAAATGTATAGCTAAAGCTCTGTCCGGTCATTAAGTTTTCGAAGGATGGTAACCCTAAAACTTTCTTAATCACAATAGTGTTTTCGTCAAGTGTGTCAAGGAAAGATCAAAGATATTTTTACGGTGTTTAAGAAATTCTAGGTAGAACGTCGTAAAATGATGACAACGCTAATTTGTACTGTATTTTAGGATCAGAAATGTTTTGGCCTGGAAGGTCACGGCTCTTAAAGTAAAATTGCAATTATTGTTGGTATAGACAACTTTTAGATTTGCAAATATTAGGAATATTTTACAATAGCTTGGTCCTCCTCTCCTCTCATTCATTACTCAAGAGACTTGAGTAAGCAATCTGCGGTACAGAAATGAGCATTAAAGTATATAAATGACTATTATGATTTTGGTAAAATCAAATTCGTTAAATAAGCAAACATGGTTTAAAAAAATGTCACAGTATACAGAATGTCTTAAGCAATAACTTAGTTTAAACCTTTGTAAATTGTTATTATTCTACCCTAATTTCTCGGAAAGGTTATGACCACTTGTTAATTTGCAATCAATCATTGTACGTGAAAGCTTTTTGAACTTGGAAATATGTAAAGTTTTGACCTTAATCTGAATCTTTCAACTCCCGATATAGATAATAAATATTGACTCAAGCGGCTGTATCGGAAGATGCCTCACGTTTATTTTGCTTGGATAATTTTCAATATATAGATAAACAAGATCATCATTACGGATATAATTGTCATCAACAAATCAGCACCAATCCTAGATACGTAAGCTTGATCAACTATGTCGTGAATAATAAAGTCAAAGTCAAATATTATGTATATCCAGACAACTTTATTGAACATGCAAAAAAATCTTACAATGAGGGTGTTTTATATTTTTTCTACCGTTAGGGGGCAGACCCAACGCACACAAAGCGTCATCTCGTGGCTTAAGTAGTATCAAAAACGGTCAATAAGAATTTTGGATTCTTTTTCTGTCACCAGGCGGCGCTTGGTAGCCCGACGGTCTTTGTCGTGTAAAAAGCTGTCAGATGTCACGAATTTATAATCCCTCATTGTTTTGACATTGGAAATGTCTTTTCGTTCGCACCAGTGTTCGCACCAGGCTCCGTTTTCACGAGAAAGTGCGATCTTTTGATTTTGGCCCTCGATATTTTGGAAACGAAGAATGATATCAAAAATTAGAGAAAAATTCCTCTGGACAATTTTGTCAGCTACAATTTGAGCCTAAAACATAGACGATCAGATTAAGATATGATCGTATTCATGGGATTAACCAGACATTAAATTGCCAGTTCAAAATAATAGACGCATTCAAACGGTTAGGCACCAAGTTAGGTACAATATAATATTTTATTAAAACGTCGGCGATCAATAACTTATTTTTTGTTTGTGTCAAAATCTACAAATTTAAATGATTTCAATTGCGCTGAAAGAAAAATCTTTCTTTTCGCGACAAACTCACATTATTCTGGGTTAATAAAATTAAGCGATGTCCTAATGCAGATGATGAGGATCTACCGCACTCCTACATCCTACTGCCTATGTAATACACATGGTATGCTGTTTAACCATGTTAAAGTAACATTCAATAAAACTATCCGTCAATTGTCATAAATCTGTAAGTATTATGCTTATAATACTTACTCTGTCTTAATGGGATTTTTCTATGCTAATTGCTAATGCTCTAGTTCCGTGTATCTTTTATCGTTTGAGGTTAAACAAGCACTTATCGTGATCAATGCCTTTTTGCGGCTTTCCAAAAATAGCTTTTGCATAGATTATGCAATCATGTAACCTAATGGTTTCGGTCGTTTCTGTCGAGATAACGTCAGTCTTGTGAATAACATTATTCCTGTCAACGTCGTAACGGGCTTAAATCAGTGCCAGTGACGTCACACTATGTATGATAAGTCTATAGACATTATTTATGATTAATCGGATTATGGAATTCTCTTTCATTTTTAAACTTCGTTCCTTTTTTATAGAACAGTATTATGTTGTGTCTCAAGTCATCTCTTAGACTTCTTATTATATTTTTTATCAAAACTCTTTCGCTATATCCTTCGGATCATTTGTTTCTGGAATATTTGTTTTGGTTTCCGCTCATTTTATGAGATCAAACAAACAACCTTCTCGTTTTGTATTGTTAGTATATAATAAATTCAACGACTAAGGAGGCTTAAATTAAGTTTCGTATTATGTTTGACATGTCAAGAAATAATTGGTGCAAATTAAAATAAAACCTGCTAATTGAATTACAACGTGAATCTAAAATATGTTTACACCATGAAGATACTATGCAGAATATTTATATTAGAGCCATTACGGTTTATGCTCTAGATTCAGCGACCTCCATTACACTATTAGTTGGACGCGGCGAGTAATTGTCTTCAGTATTTTCAGTACCATTTATCTGTTGTGCTATTACTTTTAATTGTAGAGTAGTGAAAACATTTAGTGAGACAGTTTGAGATGTTAAGTTGATTGTTGATAGGCATTTTGTTTATATGATCAGATCACACGTAATAGGTACATATTTAATATTATGATTCTAATCTAATAATATAATTCTTTGCCGGCCGTACATAGAACTCATTGAATTTCCATTATGTCCTTATGGACTTACATATATTGTTATAATTATTATTTCTATACACTTTAAATTTACAACGTTTTAATCTTCTCATATTATTTCTATTTTCTAGACATGTGGCATATGACGAGTAATTATTAATTTCAATGACATCAATTATAATTCCAACATAATACTCAATATTTTCTCTGTGTGTAGGATTATGTGGTAGTATAACCTAATATCTGTTCTATATACTTGTTGTTGTGTGTACTTGTTGACTGTTGTTGTCAAACAAATAGTTTCTTCCGTTGCAAATTTAAACATCCTATTTTGACCACTAAAATTGTTTAAGGCTCATATTTAAATTTTCTGTCTTACTGTATTTGTCATTCTCTATCGTCTAAAATATTTTAACTGAACTCGATTTATGATTGGCATTGTAATCTTTAATCTTATCAGCAGATAAAGTTAATTCTGGATCAAAAAATATAACGTGAAGTGTTGTTAAAATGAGCTTACCTATTAATTTGTAGGCCTTTTACGTAAAAATAGAATCAAGGACGTAGCTTTTTAGCAGCGGACGTAGATAGCTAATAATATAAAAGTGTTACATAGAGAACATAATACTTTAAGCTAATTTGTCGCCATCTTAAAAGGAAAATAATTAAAAAACCCTAAGGGGATTTCGAAGCCTTGAATCTGAATGCTATTTCTTTAACAGCTACTAATGTGTTAATAATAAATTATGCTCTTGATCACTTATGAATTACTCTGAAAAATAAAATTGGTATTTTTGACCTTTAACAATAAATCTTAGATTACTGTAAGTAATTAAGTGTTGACCAACGAAACCTTATTAATATATCATGTATAAGACATAGCAATAAATATCTAATACATATCTAGTTTTTAATTACACGATATTGTACCGAATTTATGTAATATCATAAATCTGTATGACCTCTCTAACGCTTTGAAAGGTCTGACCTTATACTTTATGCCCACACTTTCTATACCAGACTTACAACAATGCAGACGTGACGAAAAAGGACGATTAATTTTGACAATTCACTCAACACACTTGTATCTGAGACGAATTATATTTACTGCCACGATTTGCCAAATCATGTTCTAATATTGAGCTACAGAATTGTATTGAAAGATTAGTTTGTGTCAGTGATTTTCATGTAAACGGTATCACTTGCCAACAAACAACATATCGTGTGTTACGAGTATTTATCTAAATAATTATACACTATAAATTCCTTAAAATAAGGAGATAAGTTTTTATCATAACTAATTTGAAATAAATTCTTTGACCACTTACGACAGGATAATTTCTCCCAAATTAATGATGATTGACTAAGTAGCAGACTTGCGACGAATCATTATGAAAATATGTATCAATGATTCAATAAATATAAACCTTCACTTGCGGACCATAACTTTTCATTAAAACAATAGGAATATTACCGCTGCGTCATGTGCTCCAAATAAGTCTCGACATATCGACTGCTAAATATTTCGAAGACAGTACTCACTCATTGATTCTATAGTGTCACTGCTAGCAATAAATTTAAGTTTTATCATATCGATGGTCGGGTCGATAATAATTTAGTAACTATTAGTATGTAGTCTCATGCGGTCGTTCCACCAGGTGCTTCGATAATGTAGGACTTATTATTAGTGATAAATAAACGTGATATACCTAATTAAAATGGCGCAAACGCACACGCATTGCAAAATAGACCACAACTACAAAATGGAGAAAAAGTGTATTGAATTGAAGAGATTGGTCTTCGAAAAAACAGAAGAGTTGAAAAGAAGAGACAAAATAATAGCGCATTTGGAGAATGAAATCGACGATAGAGATACGACAATTAGATACCTGAAGAATGAGATAGACAAGTTCAGACAAGTCGTCAAACCGCTGACGAGGCAGATGTTCGATATTCATAAAAATGGCGCGATCCCTGAAGATTTTGCAGTCCACACGTGTCCAGGTATTGAGAACACGCGTATATTCCCTATCGAAGAACCAAGACTGAAGAGGACGGCTATATCTGCTGAACCACTCTCGTCTCTGTCTGAGGATAATGAAATGAAACTACTGAAAATACCGAAGAGCCACAAGTAAGTTTCAATAATAGTAAACATGCAAAGTACGTTACCAGTATTATTAATGTGTTATTTGAGATTTGTTAAATCTAAGATACTTATAATGACTGATGAGTATAACCCAAATATTATTTATTTCCACATTTTATTGTATCATCTAAATTTAATGTTTTGTTTACAAATTAAAAACTCTGCAAAAGCTTTGATTTAACTGAGCGGATAGATTCTCTTTTTAAAGTAGTGAATTCTACAACTGAATATGTATTATGCTTTAACTTTAAACTAATGTATGTGTTAAGATGTAATTTTGGTCATGTATGTAGCATAATGAATAGAAAAATTACAGCTTCAGTATAAGTTGATATGCCTAACATTATGGCAGTAGGATTAATGTTAAACAATAATTTAACCATGGAAACAAAATAGTTTGTATTTCGGTGTTGGTGTTTCAAATATCATCATGTCATCTAAAAACCAATGATTAATCGTGAAATTATATTGATGATCTGTACAAATTTGAAACATCTGTGGCCACTCCGGGAACATGAATCCTCCACAGTTTGATATTTATAGTCCTGAAATATTGGGCTATTTTACCTAGGGTCGCTTACTATAGGGAAATCCATATGGTAGGCGATACTACACCGCAGCAATACGGAGCCAATACGAGGCCCATTAAAATTTTAAACAGTCATACATTGCCGTGCCCATGCGCCCCTCATTTCGCCAACAGACGGTCTCACCCGTCAGAAGTTTCACATTAAAAAAACACGTACAGCATGTCATTGACAAGGTGTGAACTTGGATCGATACTAAGCCATCTACTGATTCAATTTCACATATCTGTCAGATCGAGGCCATCGTGTCATGTGTTACCTAGAGTGCCTTCGAGCGACGCATTTGGTATAATTACCTACGAACTTTAGCTTGTCCTCGCCTTAAGCGCTCGATGAAGGGTTTTCTTTTAAATATCTGGTCAGTGTTTAAAACTTAGTAGCTTTAGCTTCAGATGTAGCAGTTTCACGAGAACTTTAGTGGGCGAAAATTGACGAATATTTTACTCACTAATTTTATTCACTAAAAGATAAACTAGAAAAAATATTACCAGTTTTAGTTTTAAGGTTTAATGGTTAATTCTTACCTTTATTTGGTGGTTTGCGAGGCTGTCTTTAGTGGATTCGTAAGAAATAAGTTGGCAACACTGGTACATGATGAAACTGATTAAAGCGGTAGTTTTAATTGGATTAAAAAACAGGTTTCACGTGTTTATGAATCATTGATAGCTAATGATTTATTAATATCTTTTTAATATCGCTTTATCTTAATGCTTCGAAATGTATGTCATAATTCACGGAGTGCAAAGACCTTCCTCTATGACCTTTACGTTAAAACATTTGGTTAAGACTGGGACTGTATGCTCCAGAATCCGGAACGCCGGTGAAGATTCAGAGCACTGAAAATAGAACTCTGTGCTAATATTAAAGAGTTAAAAATTGAACTTTCGAGTGTCAAGCTGTCATATATGACATTGTCATTTGGCTCCACACTCATGTGATCGATTTTCAACTCTATTGTCTTAAGGCAGAGTTCTACTTTCAAAGCTGTGAATTTTCACCGGTGTTCCGGATTCCGGAGCATATAGTCCCAGCCTTAGTGTTTGTGATTGATTTCTGCCTGCATGCCGCTTGGATCCGTTGGATCGGTTCTGGACAATTTGTATCTAGGAATTGTATGGACTATGGACTGACAGTCCATGCAACGGTCCATACAACTACAGTCCAGAACTGATTATCAATGATGTATTTGGTTAATATTTTTTACAATTTCGTTTTAATAGAAATTCTACTGACTGTATGATATTGTGGCGGACCAATTAGAGCTGGCCACAATCCTGAATCGCGCTATCGAAGTATTCTAAGATCGGCGGCCTTCCGTTGAAATGAAGAGTAACTTTTAGTAAATCCCACGGGAACCATGCATTTTCCGCGATAAAAAGTAGACTATGCCCTTCCCCGTGGTCTACTCTATATCAGTGCCAAATTTCATTAAAATCGGCCCAGTAGTTTCGGAGCCTATGAAAACAAACAATACAAACAAACAAACAAATCTTTCCTCTTTATGATATTAGTAGAGATTTATAGAAGTATATGTAGATAACTGTGTGCCATTGGTTATCAGATTTCATGAAATTACTTACCTAATGAAGATAATATTATATAATTAGTACTATAATTAGTATTAAAAGGTACATATTAATTATTATTAAGATTTAATATAATAAAATTACGAATCGTGCCCTCTAGGCCACAGGTCACATCTTAAGTCTTAAGCTATAATAAGCCGTATATTACACGTACTGACATAAATTAATATTATCAAAAGCATGGATTCTTTCCTTTTCATGACTTCATGACTCATATCATGTTGTCATTTACCCTTGAGGAATAAAGGTAAAAAAAACTGATTTTAATTTTGTGTACTGTCATGTCATAAGCTCTAACAAGACGACTGCCCAGTTTTTATAAAATGTATTTAACAACTAACTACAATTCTATAAAAACGCACTATGTATAGTCGCCGACGAATTCGGTGTACCACTTTTGGTCCCATAGTAATAAGATCGAAAAGTGGTACACCGGGTTGGTCGGCGACCGTACTTGTGATTAAATTGTTTAAGAGTTAAGACCATATGTTTCGTTGTATGTGTTGTTGACCGTTGTTGAAAGGTTTAGAGTATATCCATGACTTAGTTTTTGTGAATACAGACCAAACCTATTATAACGACATCATTTATAGCGAATATTCGGGTAATACGACGTATTTATGAAGTCTGTAATGGTACAATATGAACATTTAAATATCGGTTTAAACGAATTATCGGCTATCACGGCTGTAATTTATCGGTCCCTTCAAATGTTATAGTTAAATGTCAGGTATTCACTGTAGCTTCTATAAAACATTTCAAGCGTGTAGACTGGAGAACTTTTTTAAATAGTCTATAAGTTTAATGATAAAACCTACAGTTGCCTGCGGATTTTAATTATCATTGCAAGCAAAAGTCTTGTCAAGAATGCACTGGTTTGAAAAAAATATATATTTGTGGTTTTCTGATAGTATCCAACAAAAACTTTCTTTTTCCTTCCAGATCGAGGGAGCTAATAAAGAGTGCCATACTTGACAACGACTTCATGAAGAATCTAGAAATGACACAGATCAGAGAGATCGTGGACTGCATGTACCCGGTCGAATATGCAGCCGGCAGCCTCATCATCAAAGAAGGCGATGTCGGTAGCATCGTGTACGTCATGGAAGGTAAGCTAGTTTAATTTTGTAATTTAAATTTAGTTTAAGTAATAAACGGGTATTATTTATTCTTGTATCTATGTTGTGTTCTGGATTGTGTTGAAGTGACATCTAACGGCGAAAAGAATAACTAAACAAATTTTTAAAGCGACATCTGTTGACTAGTAGTTATAAATACATACACGCCCGACATCTAATAGTGAGTAGTGATACTACTGGTATAATAGTTATTAAAATAACGTATAGATGGCGCTGCTATATTACTGCCATCTAGTTGCTACTAGTAAAACTGTTTGACCGTAGACTACACTTTAAACGTTGGTACGCCATCTAACAGACAATAACAAAACTATTGCTAAAATAGTTTACATGAGAAAATAAAGATAGATGGCATTATAAGTATTCATAATTTTATTTGATTTTAATAGAAACATACGTCTTCATAATAATATTTAAAATTATTAACTGACTATCACAAACATGCAGTTTTTCGTTCAATTTATTTTCTACATATTTTTAATATTATTTGTAGCTAGTATTAGATTTGTAGCTACTTACTAACTATATTTGGCTTTGACTTTAATATTTGAATAAGTTAATTATAATATTTTTGGTTTATAATATTTGTTTCGACCACCTGACTGTCGTATTTGGTATAAAGCTCCACAAAATTTAACTTTCGTGCTATGACTTGTAAAGATCGTTAATGAATCGATAAACTACCGACAAATTCATCTTAGAAACCGGGCATTGGTAAGTTATATTTATACTATGATAAACCGTTATATATACTGGTAATCTAGTAGACTTTCCCTTGGATGAAAGCGGAAAAACCGGCTACCGCCTTTTCCAACAAATTACCGAGCAGTTCTTGCCGAATCGAAACCATACGCGACGCGCCGTTAAATAGCGATTCATAAATAAACTTTATTCACTACACTATAAGAATATACAATTGCATAGTGAATAAAGTTAATTTTTTAATCACTATTTTAAAAATGCAGCGCCGCGTCGCGTGTCGTTTTGTTTTGGTCTGAGCTGACCCTACGCCTAAAGTGAGCACTAGACAATTGTTACAAAGTGGTTTTGACGACCACTGCAATTTAACACATTACGCAGATTGGTGATTGCGAATTCGATTTCAGTTACAAAATGGCGAATACCTATCGACTTGATAAAAATTATACGAATATTATTCATTTAATAATATGAAACGTAGTTAGTAGTAGTTTCAAAACGTATGAAAAACCTAAATGAAAATATTTCGCTAAGAGATCTGTAAAAGATTTTTATAAATTACTTTGGCAAAAAAGGCTTTTAAAATTTTATTTACCTAAGGTTTTTTAAATCAGTTTTCTTATTTCAGTAGCTTTTTACAGCAACAAGTAAATTTTTCGGCTTAATGTTTAATTTACCTTTATTCCCTTTTACTGTTTTTAGGATTAACTGTTTAAAAACTGAATGCCTGTTTTGTATTTCTGGTAGTAACTATTTAGTAATCTGTGCTTCTGGTAAATAAATGTTGCATAAATATACCTAGATCAAATTTTAAAATATATTATCTTCGTGTACCTATTGTGCATTAAATAAGGCAGGTCATTACACCAAAATACAAATAAATATAAGTAGGTACCTTTTCAATCTCTCTGACAAAACACATAAGACTAAAAATACAATTATTGTCACAGTCTCTTGTAAGTATTTACCTACTATTTTGCAATACGGCTCAGCAGTCAGCAGTCAGCAGTCAGCGCAGATCTATGCGGGGACCTTGACTAGGGGTGTCACATTAAGAAACATTGTTTATACTTATTCCTCAAAAAAGTAAATAAAATAAGAATGAGAATGTCATATGTAGTAATAATAATAATATCTATGGTCGCTTCACGCCACGTCAGTCTGGTCCCGTGGTAAGTATCCGAAGAACTTGTGTCACGGGTACCAGATAACGGAAATATATTGAATACTTTTTATACTATACTTATATTTAAGATTTTAATTATATTATACACATATTTAATACACATCCATGACCCAGGAACACAGAAAACTTTTTTGATCCCTAGCGGGGTAAAATAAAGCGAAACCATTTAGTCGGAGCTTTAACCTTTACATTCCAGTGTAAAAGTAAATTGGATATGTTATGCTGGCTATCAATTCATGATTTTCTGACATCTATCAGTCATTTTGTGGTCTACGATCTTCATATTATCAATGTATAGTAGACTCGATCTATGCACACCTTTGTCCACAAAAACTTTAATTTTCCGGCCAAATTACATACTCCGTTTGTACAATTCTGTTAAAATTCGTACTGAAAGTTTCTGCTTCGCGTATTGATATAGTAATGTAATATAAGGCTGTACTAGCGACGTTATACTTTAGAATGTTGATACTTAGTAGCCCTAGCCTTTAGTGACGTCTCGCGTTTTCGTGACTCAACGGAAGTGAAAGGCAGTGCCGTATGCCGCGGACATATTCGCCGGACCACATAAACGCATGCACTTATCTTTTTGTAATCTGGTAAAACTGTATCTGCAATTCTGCAGTCATTAGGCATCTTAGCGGGACCCTGATGTTGTTCATGGTCTAAACTATCATTGACCTCGCAGCTGATTTCAAAATAATTATAATCAATTGAAATCAGCTGTTTGAGATCAATGGCCGTCTGAGTGTCGAAGAGAGTGCAATGTGATTTTAGTTTGTGTACCTACCTATTTTTTCGAATTTCCTTATTATTTTTATTGCTAAATGTCTTTACATAAACAATAAATCTTGTGGCCAAAATTTCTGTATTGATTTTGCAAAACGTTATATTTAAAGCTCCGTGGGCCTAGCAGGAACATTTGACAGCGGTGTAAATGTCACGTTATCGAATGACAAATCTATGCAATCTGTCAAAATCATGATATTTTTCATTCGACGTTACATTTACGCCGCCGTTAAATGTTCCTGCTAGTCCCCTTGGTAACTCTTAATACCCCTTGGGGTGAATTTTAAGCAAGCCTTTCTTATAGGATCCGTACTTCCATCATGTTATTTACCTGGTAATAACAACAGCACTTACCACCAGGTATCAGCTTCTTCAGTTGAAAAAATCGATCAAATGCGTCGTTCATCAAATTGTCCTTCGATAAGTAACCCGGAATTGAGTGTTACGAAACTATAACCAGCTTTAATACCCTTGGAATATGGTTTATTTTACAATGTCTTGGTCGAACAAGGTCTGCTTTATGTGATCTAAAGTAATCTTCGAATAAGCTACGCTCTCTTAGTGCGTTGGGTAATGTGGCCTTAATGTCTGTAGGCCCATAGTTGACCATGTAGGTTTTAAAACTTTATGCTATATGTATGCATTCAGCATAGATCTTAGACTAATAATAATTATGTAAAGTAAAAGTTAAAAGTTATGTAAAAATGCAAAAAAAATTACCCGACTACACAAATTATATACTTAGGTTTAAAAGACTCTTATTCCATAAAAAAAACCTCATTAACACTACTCGAAGTGTAAATTAGTTTTTTTTAATGAGCTCCTACTAGTAGGTAATATAATAAATTAATCTGATGTATTATGTTTAATGAGAATCGTTATATTAAATTCTTCAGGGGTACTCAACCATGCCGAGCATTTTCTCTAATTTCAAGAAAGTCTTATTTTCACTGAGTGAAAAATATTAATTTAATATTTTTTATATGATACCGATAGTCATTAGTCACTTTTATAACACACGATATAATACGTTCAGATCGATTTCACGTTATCTCAATTTCCTATTATATTTTTTCTTTTTCTTCATCCGCCTGCGGTAAGAAATATCATACAACTTATGCACTTTATACATCGGAATATTAATGAAAATAAATTGTAATTATTTTTGGGGCGATAAGTGTCTGTGTAGGTATGAATTTACTTTGTGCAATGTGCATTCATGTGGGTTTTTGCCAATGATTTCAAAACTAAGGACTATGGCTATGATGGCTAAGGGCTATGGCGTACATTTGACAGAAAAAATCTGCACACAAGAAAAAGTTACGCCATCTTGATTTTGAAGATTTTCAGAAGATTTTGTCAATTAAATGCAGAATGACTCAACGGCCCAAGACAGACAGATCGAAAACAGCTCATTGTTAAACGTCGTTTTAATACGTTGGTGAAATGACGGTTAAATGTGGACACTTTGTGTCTCGACATGCCACGTCTATAATATACTCTATGGTTTTTGCGTTGAAGAGTACCAAATGTACATAATGCAGCAACTTCCGATGGCAGGAAAGCCAAAACGGGTTGAGCATCACCGCTTTTCTATTATTCCCGATTTCACCAACGCCTGTTAGTGTCAATCGTTTGTCTATATTATTGTATTGTATCATGATTGTATCCCTATTTCATCCAGGATTTTTTGATTTCTTCTTCTCAGCATTTTTTTTTCACCTTACCGGCACCTATATCATTTTGCTCCTGTAACGCCCCAAGGTTGACTGGTAGATAATGCCATAAGGCATTAAGTCCGCCTTTGTACATGTTTGTGCATTAAGTTTAATAAAATAAATAAATAAATAAATACTAACCCCCTTACTAATAAAAATATTTGCACAGTGGATAAGCTATACAATGTTTTGTCCTTGTCTGTCAAGCGACTTTTCCAACGTATAAGTAGAAGGATAAAACATTGTATAGCTTATCCACTGTGTGAATGTTTTTTTAGTAAGGGGGTAAATATGAATCCTTCTCTTTCATTCAGACGAAGAACGAGAGATAACGATATTTAATCAACTATTCATTTTAACAGGCGATGCTGAAATTGGAACTTAATCGTTTCACACTGTAAGGAATTTTAGTAAATAGCATTTTTTATTGTAACATAATATAGGTAGGTATATTTATATTATGTGCGCAAATGTACTATCGAACAAGTTGCCGCTTGACCAGGCATAATATGAAAATCACTTAACAGCGTCGTTGAATCGCGCGCACGCGCGAAATACGCGTGTAAATACGTAGTTCAACTACGTCTGCAGTTGTTGCGTTCACTTCCTTTATGTTTAAACCCAGTTGAAAGGAAAATGTGAAGAAACGAATTACACACAACATAGCAGCTTCATTTCATAACATAATATATCACTTTGCGAAAGTGCTAATAGATTTAATGCGAGACATCATTACTCTCGATGATTGTCGTAAATTATAACTAAATTATGTTGCAAAAGGTACAAAAGGTTTTTCTATACAATATTGCGTTGCTGTATTTAACTTAAGTTCCTGTCGTTAATTATTTTTTAATTTATAGTTAAAACTAGCTGTTGCCCTCGGCTGCGCGTAATTACTGCAACCCACGGGAACACTGTACTTTAACGGGATAAAAAGTAGCCTATGTTTTAATCCAGAGCCTAAACTACTACCATACCAAATTTCAACCAAATCCGTTCAGTAGTTTTTGCGTGAAAGAGTAACAAACATCCATCCATCCATCCATAATATTATAATATGTAAAGGCGTCTATATCAGTGATCCCTACTGTACATGAAGCTGTTTGTTACAGTTACGTCATTTCCATCGTTCATCAGCATCAGCCGCTCTGAAATAGCCTTAGATAAAGCTCACCTACTAAGACAAAGTACTATCACAGATTACTAAATAGTTACTACGTAAGTACTACGCTTGGTCACCTGGTGGGGGGGGGGGGGACGTTGTCACGTGGTACACGTGGTATAGGTACTGAGCATAGAAACACTTGCCTACATTTTGTGATGCATGAAATAAGCAACAATAATATCTCGACTTTAAAGGCTAAATTACTGATCTTTTTTTACTACATAAATTATAGTACGTTAAACAATGAGTAAGTTCTCAAAAAAAATAGTATATTAAAAATCAATATTTTCAGAGGTACACATCGATTTGTTTACAAACGCTCCATACAAAATTCGCGGAACCTGTGACGTCATTACTTCCTAAAGCTGTATGAAATATATCGCGGTCGCGGGAACTTATTTGCTAATGTCTCCGAAATGTGTGCGTTTATGTTCATACTCACCGTAATGAATTACAAATACACCATCTGTGTAAATTTCAACGGACTGGCTGGCATGAGATATAAGCCTGATGATAGACAGACGGACGCCGGACGGTCATACGGTCGGACGGCCAGAGGGTACGAAGCACTTAAAAAATACAAGCTGCAATGTCTAGGTACCTCGAATTGAATTTCGTCATTCCTTTGTTTGGCATAAATATGCAAATATAATTAAGCAAGCCTAGTAATTATCATGAAGCTCATGGCTTTTTTCGTGAAAGAAACAAGCTGATCTGGTTATATCACATTTGAGTGAATGTCAAATTAAATAAATAAAAATATCCAAGTTCCTGGTATGGCACTGGGAAAGAAAATGAATAGACTAACACCCTTTCTAATAAAAAGATTTACTCAATGGATAACTTTTACAACGGTGCTGTCTTTGTCTGTCTGTCTGTGGTGACTTTTCCAACGCATCAGGCAAAGACAGCAACGTTGTTTAAGTTATCCGTTGTGTAAATATTTTTATTAGTAAGGGAGTTAAAGTAGAATAGACAATTATAGTCCATTATTACTCTAAGCGCCTGTTTCACAATCTGCCGATAAGTATCAGATAGCTTATTTGCATGTTTTGTCTCTGTCGCTAGATATAAAGTAAGCAGCAACAAAACTTCCGAATTAGCTATATCCGACACTAATTATAAGATTGTATAATAAACAGGGTCATAACAATTTTTTTTTTAAATTAAATAAACAAAATAAATTTAACAAATATCTTATTTTAAGAATCAAACCCACCATCTATCTCATTTAAACTTAAGGTTAATTATCGCCATGACATGCATCAAATCGCCATTAAAATGCGAAAGTAAAGATCAACCTTGACCGCTTATTCGCGTCACAAATTTCAACTGTCGCTTCTTCACTTTCATTTACTCTTAACTTTTACTCGTTTTCACCTTGAAAACGCTTACTTAGATTATTTTGCGATTTTCGGAATGACAAAGCAGACAATAAGTATGCTTCTGAAAGATGGTTACATAATCAAGTCTCATCATTAACATTATCAAAGACCTTTGCCGTATAAGATTGTCATTAAAAAGTTTTCTACGACTATAGACTTAATGAATGTTAAAATAAACGATATTACCATACAAAAACCCTTTCTATATTTAATATGCATGAGAAAAACTTTGTGTATACAGCGTTTACTGATCTTGATAACGTCTCAGTCTTATCATACCACGTAATGATAAACTAAACAATGCTAGTTTGGGCGTTACTAGAAGCTGACTCGATAAAACAACCAGTATTTGAAAATTGTTATGGATTATGATGCTAAGAAGAAAATAGCACGCGTTAATAAAAGCCAATTGGTGGACGATTAAGACATAAATAACAAATGAAACGGTGGGAAATAACACAAAGAGAAAGAAGATCACGATGATGATGGTGGTAACGATGATGACGACACGGGTGATGATAGCATTAATAATGACAGAACTGGAGCGATTAATTTAGTTGGAAAGCAAAATACTCAATTGCAACAAGTGGAACGTAATGAAAACGGTCGTGAACTATGTCAGCTTCGTTAAAAGGCGTTGCCGTCGAAAATGGCGCCCGCAATAATTACTTGACGCTCATTATTATTCGATTATTGAAAATTTCACTTTGCATATGGCTGCGTAATATGTCGAGCAGGTTTGATAGTCAATAGTCCCGGCTAACAGGTACAAAAACTTGGATTAATATATTTTATGAAATCTTCAAAAACCTTAATATTATCCACGGGTAGAGGACTAGACGGATACTTCAGGCAAACACTAAGACCAATTAATTCTGCGATCCTTACGAAAAACATTACATAATATATACTAAACAAATATAAGATAAATAACTTTTCAATATATCTGCAAACTGCAATAATAGTCCTTACGAAAAAAAAACGCATATTTGTAACTGATATTACCCATAAATCATAATGTACTTCTCGAAGTAAGAAAGTTTTTTGTATTCTATGCTTGAACAGAGACAGGAAATTATGCGGCTAATTAATCTACTTTTAATAAAATGTTTTCAGTTGCGGTTACAACGTCGTAGAAATTACTTATTCAAGTGGAGAAAAATGTTGAGAAATTAACCATTTAACCACTTCAGTGGTTAACAGTGAAAGTACGCTATAAGTAGAATAAGAGTGGGTCCTGGAAGACCTCAGACCTCATGTTGACGAGGATACAGATTATTGTTAAAATATTTTTATGAATAAGCGGGGTACTAAATATTTAAGTTCGTTTGTTTTCGTTAAACATGAGATAGTAATCCTTTACCTGCAGGTTGAAAATGGCGACCTTAAGTGAATCAAAAATATCATCTATTGAAAAACAATAGTTGTTGTATCATATTACAATTCAAATAATGTCGCCAGTTTAGACCTGCTGTTCTCTCTTAAATATTTACACACTGTAAATGTAGAATATGACATACCTTTAAATATTGATTAACATAACGTAACCAATAACTAAATTATGGCAAATAAATGGCTGTAAACTACTTGAATATGAGCTAAAGGGATCTTCTCGTTTTGTATTTTGAATCACAAGCTAGTTGAGTAACACATGTATTGAGTTTGTTACCCGACTACGGCGAAGCCAAAAGAAAGGGTAATGATTTTGGCAGTCTAGGTATGTATGTTTGTTCCAATGTAGCGCCTAAACAACTGATCCGATTTTAATGAATGAAGTGTCAATAGATATGTAATGATGACACGGGTAACATAGACTATAAATTTTGCGTAGTCGGGTTATAGTTTTTAACTTTTTATGTATTTGAGTTCATTTTCCTCATTCCAATAATTGTCAGATCTATTGTGACTATTTCTTGCTTCATTCTATGTTTCATTCCTATACTTGACATGCATTCGAATTTTGATCGGAATTGCCACGTTTCTATTAAAAGTTACTACCTGTTTAAAATCTTAAGACCTACTCCACGTTCTCCCAACGGTCTGGAAAGATCTTTCACAAGCTTCGTCTTTTTAGCTTAATATAAAGGAAGAAAGTCGTGCATCAGCAATCACAATATCATAAGATTGTTGAACAGAACCTCAATCTTCGATAACAATAATGTGGCCACTTGGTTAAATGTTTATTAGACATTTAGATTTTTCAGTGTACTCCGTTTCACTTTCTACTCCGATGTTTTTACTTTCCATAATACATTGCGTCATCTTGATTATGTTGTGGTCATCTGTAATTTAAATTTAATCGCATAACGAATGTTTTATGTAACTATTCAAATTATCTTGATTATAGCTACATTATTTTGTGGCGTTCAGAGCCTATATTAAGTTCTAGTAATAATAGCGTAATAATAATCTAAATAAATAAGTTCCTAATGACTTACTTTACCTATGTTTATTGGGTTACTTATATTATAGCCTAATTATAGAATATACTATAGATAGTAGAATACTAGAAATAATAGAATACTTTTCTGTGGTGTTCCAATAATAACAAAATATGTCACAGTTCCCGACAGGTAAAAATGCACTCACTAGTACATGCTTTGAGTTTTGATTATTTTCATGTGAGACTTTTAAAAATAATAAAATATTCTAGGCTGTTCACCAACAATATGGTATAAAGACTTAAGATAAATCTACGTTCTAAGAACTTGGATGGACATGGCTTGCATTTTAAATAGAATTCTTTGAAACTCAGTATCTTAAAGTGAAAGAAGATAAATCTTTCTTATAAACATTTCTTAGTGCTGTCATTCAATGTATAGGCTTTACATTGAATGATGTGGCTGCTAATGCTATTAAAGGCGTATTACATTATTCATTTTAGATGAAGATAATATAATCGACCTTTTTAAAGCTATTGTTCAAAAACCTCTTTAAAACTTAATCTTAAGTTAAAGTTTGTTGGTTGCATTATTTTCAAATAGTTTCTAATATCTAAAATATTTCCTTATTTCCAACAAGATCATTGTCTTGAGTCGCACAAGTAACTCTTATGATCATATACGAGAACCCATTAAATTGGACCTTGTTCAGAATATTATAGTGATACAATTCATAGCCCGCCCCATATCAACGAAGAATGAACAGTCAAAAGACAATTCTCAGGTACGAGTATACTGTGAATTGTAATTGTTACAAAGAATCGGTAACAAAGATCGGCCTTCAAATATTTGGACAGTCGGTCACGGGCAGCGCCTTGCATTGAGTTTTTACGGCATTCAAATTTTATCAAACGTATTCTATTTTCGAGTTAACCGTACAAATTGTCTTCTAAAATTAGGTAGACCATAGCTCCTTGAAGTGTAAATATACTACAAGAAGATTATTTAAATAGTCGAAGCTATACTATACATCTAAACATACAAATAAATAAAATTTAAGTATCTGTTTGTAATTTTAAATTTACAGCTTTTCATTAGTTGCATATGAAAGTTCATACGGTAGTTACAATAAAACATTTTTTTTTTTGTAATTCTGTCCGTATGTCAGTCTGTTTGTTCTGCTTTATCTCTGAAACGTCTGGCCTGATTTTCACTGGTCATTCACTGGTAGATAGCTAATGTCATAAGGAATAATTTAGGCCTAGGGTTCCATTTTAAAAAATAGGGTTTAGTATCCGTTAATTCACACGAAGTTGCGGGCACCTGCTAAAGAACTCTACTTTAAAACTAAATTATTACCTACGTACATGAAACAATAAAATAACAATTATACATAAGGAAGAAGACTTGTTAACTTCCACCTTACGATAGGTGATATAGGAAAATATGTGTTATTTTTGTATAATAATATCGTCACGGTATATAAATACCATAATAACCCGGTATAGAATTATAGGTTAAAAACTTTATATAATTATAACAAGTTAAAATGAACGAAAAAGAAAGTTAAGATTAACCAATACTCGTATTACGTATTGTAATAAAATAAGTTAACTATTAATATTAAACTACTAAAAAGTTTAATTACTTACAAACGTTCTTATGAATTCAGCACAAAAATGCAAACGTGAAAAAGAATTATAAAAAAACCTAATAAATATAATGTAGTATAAAGTACCTGGACAACCGGGCTTTGCTCGGATTCCTTATAAATTAAAAATATTTAAAAAGAATCACGAAAATATTTATCTGACCAGGATTCGATTCCACCACATTCCGAATTTTCTAAGAAAGCAAAAATTATACATACTTATACATACCAAACTGCCAATCGGACTGAAATAATAGAGTCGAATGGATTATTGTATGTAGAAAATATATTATATCAAGGATTCCACCACATTCCGAATTTTGTAACAAAGCACAAATTATACATACTTACGCATACCAAACTGCCAATCGGACTGACATAATAGAGTCGAATGTATTATTGTATGTAGAAAATATATTATATCAAGGAATCCACCTCATTCCGAATTTTGTAACAAAGCAAACATTATAGATACTTACGCATACCAAACTGCCAATCGGACTGACATAATAGAGTCGAATGTATTATCGTATGTAGAAAATATATTATATCAAGGATTCCACCTCATTCGGAATTTTGTAACAAAGCAAAAATTATAGATACTTACGCATACCAAACTGCCAATCGGACTGACATAATAGAGTCGAATGTATTATCGTATGTAGAAAATATATTATATCAAGGATTCCACCTCATTCCGAATTTTGTAACAAAGCAAAAATTATACATACTTACGCATACCAAACTGCCAATCGGACTGACATAATAGAGTCGAATGTATTATCGTATGTAGAAAATATATTATATCAAGATAATACGAATTAGGAAAGCACTAAAACCTAATGTCAATAATAAAAGTAATATAATGGTAGATACAGCAATAGTTCAAACGTTTTTGACGTAAGTACCTACTATTAGAATCAATCCAATGTTATTCTGCCATTATACATAAATGTCATTTAAATTATTATATTTTCTATAGTACATAACATCAATTAAGTATACCTAATAACTTATATTATTCCCGTGGTGCTTCCCCTTCTAGTTCTGACATGTTTGGTCATTACAATTTGGCTGTCTCCCGCAATGCTTGGGGAGGGAAACTGGAATATTTTCTACTCCTACCTTTCTTCGGATTAACTTTGTTGCGGGTCCCAAGACAGATTTAGCATGTACCTCGGGCTACCTGATTGCAATTACGAAATTTTTGATGCGTCATGCAACACAGAATTCGCTATTCCACCTTATTTTTATTTGATTAAACAGTGCCATACGGTACGTAGTTTTACAATTAATTAAAAATAACACCTGATATGAAAAGACGATTAAATAATGGATGTAATTGATAAAAAACGCAAATAAACACATAAGAAAAAAATATTTGTTTGAGATTTAACCTTAGCAATCAAAGCAAAAATCAAATCATTTTTTTGTTTTTATCATTTTAGTTATCATATCTAAGATATTTTTTTTTAATAGAAGAGTCCTTCATTTTCCTTATGTTCTCATTATACATAACATCTAAGTATAATGAGAAAATAAGTTGTTGTATAAATAAATATATATATATATTTTTTCATTTTAGTAACTAGATAATGGTTGTTTAGGATCTAAGTAAGCTCATAGAACAAAATTCTCGAAATCCTTTAACCCAACTGTAAATCACCATCTTTGTCACCAGCCTGTCTATTGTTGTTGTGAACTTCGAGCTTTTGAATCCAGGTATACATGCTCTGTCTCTATTCACACATGCTATCTCCCTCGCACCAGTTGCTAGAACGAACGTGCGCAGGACTTGATCCGAGACTGAGTAGAGCAGTAAGCGGGGCGACGCTATCGTGATTGGCCGTCGCGTGCTCTATGTCTCGCGTTCTAAATTTAAAAGTCACGATATCTTGAGTAACAATGATTAATTATTTGGTAAATTAGTTTGGTATATCTATATTTAGTGAATTAATTCCTGTATAGTGTTTGTTTGTGAATATGTTCTTATGGGTTTTGGCTCCTCTTGCAGCTCTCAAACCGTCGATTTCGAAGGATATTCGTGGTGAAAACTTTAGGATTGCGTGTCTATGCAACAACAATATCTTGAATTCAAGACTTTCGAGCGCCTTTATACATATCATTTGTATATCGATACACGATTTTTGTGTCCATTCAAACGTTAATAATCCGCATACATTTGGTAACCGTGAAAGTATAGGACGGTGACTTTATGTAAAGAACATAGAATAATTATGTCCGAAGAAAGCTTTCTACGTTTGTTCTGCAATGTTCACTTACGAAAATATATTATGTAAAACTAGAGCTACTTGCTCAGAATGTACTCAAAGAATAAATTGAATAATTGAGTGAAGGAGCAATAAATAAACAGAACGATACAAGTGTGAACTATATACTGTATGCATGAATCTATTTAAACAATTAGCCTCATAATAGGACTTACGAAAACGCCGATACAAAAAGTGACATTTAAAGTAGAATACAACGTTATAATATACAACCGCCTCTTTTTTTGGAAGTCGGTTAAATAAACAGTCGAAGACTTGAAATTATAATAGAAATGCTTGAAGGTTTTACAAACTATGCAGAAAAAATGTTCTACGTTGACATAACATAATAGATATTAAATAACATTTATAAAGCCATAAACTTAAATATCAAAAGAGATTAGAAAGTAGCTGAATATATATTTATTATGAATATTGATTATATCATTCAGACTCATACAACACACAATCAGTCTTGATAGTATCAAATAATAGCAGGATAGTCACGCCATAGAAAGTAATGATGGGTTTTACAATGTCATTATAACGTATACATATTTTAAAGTTAAATCGTGAGAAAATATTACGAAGTTTTATGAATGCGATAATATGTCGAATTATTTGAAGTTTTTTTTTACACCTTAATTGATACATGTAATGGCACTAAAGTTATTACCTACTTGTTTCCATAGTTTAATGCTACATTAGATAACCAGATTTTGCAAGACCAAACATACCCAAAAAGGGATGTTCAGTAGTTTTTGCGTGAATGAGTTATAAATATCCGTACATATTAGTAAGAAATCAGGATATACACATAGCTTAATATATGTCTTAACGTAAATACTGTTGGATCCTTTATGATTATGATTTATTATTGATTACTTTTTTACAAAAAAATATAATCTATCTATAATATTAACAGAAACGTGCGTAATGTTTGACAAATAAAATACGGTCAGCTGATCAATACTTATAAAGTAACATTTTCAAGTCTCGCTAATTATAAATTTATAATTGGTATAAAATTTTTCATACAGATTACATTTTCATTTATATCTCAAATAACGTCTTCTAAATATTTATTGTTTTTATCGCCTTTCTGATATCTACCACTTATTCATAGTTTGATGGTTCTCTATTCTTAGTTCAAGAATAAATGTTAATGAAGACATTATTTCTCAACTATGTTATAAGTAAATTAGCACATTTAGTAATGAAACCATGCACAGACATGTTTTATACAATGGTCTATTAATTATGGAGTGCAAGTAATATTATCATGCAGTCATTTCATTGTAAGTTATTTTTATCCTCAAACATAATATTTATTGGGATGTTCAAACTCAAATCATTTATTCCACCCATATTTGCTTTCAAACAATGTTGATATCAACAACAGTGTCTTGTTATGCTATTTAAGGTTCATTGTTCCTTTTCGTTCCCTTTTTTTATGCTACTCTTATCGAAATAGCTAATTTTTTAGATTTCGATTCTATCCCATTTGAAATGCTTTATTTTTAGATTTATAGCAATTTATCACCAATCGAGAACACGAATCATAGGAATACTTCTTCTATTTATGACTATTAAAAAATTACTAAAATGGTTATTTTGGCTTCTTAGTAACCTACTTAAGAAATATGTGGACGGTTTTTTCAACAGAGATAAGGTGTCTAATTTCTCTTCGCATTGCACACTTGATACTTATTAAGAGAGTTTGAAAGCTAGACGTAGATTTCTCAACTTCCTAGATTTGTTTCTCACATATCAGCTGACCACTTGATTGGATATGTGGACCAACAAACTGGTTTCAACCCGTTCGTTGGACGATATCTAGAAATCGTTTTCTACTAACTCGATGATGCGTTTAATAATTAAGCTTGATTTGCAAAACATAGTTTACGATACGATTAATTGCAGGATATTCATTGGATTCGCAACTATCAAGATTGTTCGCACGATTCACAAACGTTAATTCATCAAGATTTACAATAACAAAATCATTTTGGGAAATACTTGTTATGCTTAACATTGACCTTCGCATAATTTATTTAGCTCGTTTATTTACCTAAATTTATTTACCTAGTCATTTTGGTTTAAGTTTCTTTTCTCATTGTTATTCAAATAAGAAACCGAAGAAACTTGGCTCGTTACATAAGTTGTGAAATCCTCCTGTGGTTGCAGTTAATTTAATGCATCCTAATTTTTATTGTATTGCAACGCTCCGTTGTGAATTGCAGTGAAAGTGCAACGATAAAGTTAAAATTGGCTTCTGTGCAGGCAGCTAACGGCGTATAGTCGCTTAGCCCCATTATCTAATTATGACGCAAGATATGGTTCGTGTTCGTTTGATGGACTCTTGAGACCCAGTTTCCTCGCAGTTGGTCATGGACTTGTGCAATTTGTGTGTATGCATTGTGGAGCATCCGGTTTTTAACTTACTTTTGTATGTTGGAGTAATTCGAAAGGAATCTTACCAATTTGGCATATTTACCACTTTATATAATCGCTAAACCTCATTTAGTGAAGCTGGAATCGCTAAAATAGATTTTATAAACCTAGGTTGTTGAATATGTTTTTATCGATGATATAAAATGTTATCGAAGCTTAAATTAAATTTGTCGTGTTCTATTTTTATTTTGTTATAAAAGGGCCTTTTATTATAATAATGAAGTGGTTTTGAAGAACTTGTTTTGACCTAACATGAGTCATTTATGGCAAATGAGTCAGACTGACCATTGCCAATTGATTTCATTAGTAAGGATATGGAAGTCATATACCGTTTTACATTATATATTTTTAGAATAATGATATTTGATGACTTACTTTATTAAATAAGGGTCACTCACTCATAGGCACGTGAGTTCATAATCCACCGAAACATATTGTATGCGTATTATTAGAACATTTTATTAAGTTTCCTTTTTCAAATTAAAATTGTTGTTGCACAGACAAATAGTTTCGGTTATTTTCAGAAGTAACTTGAGATAACGGATATAATTAAATGATGGCGGTATTGTTACCAAATCTTCAACAAGTACTCAACCCGTTTATATTCTGGATCGAAATTGCGGAGTCATCAAAGAACCTGAGGACATTATGAAAATAAAACATTATCCTGGAAAAGTGGTCATGGAGGACCCCTGGCTATCCATCGATGACAGGACTATGGACCTCGTCTATGCCGCAAATTGGGTTGGAGCAAAAAATCTCAATAGTTACAAAAATGATACTCAATCCTCTAAATCCAAATTCAACTCTGTATCGAGAAGCAAATCGTGTAAAGATGTCGGACGTAGTATTGAAAACGAAGATAGTCATAATGGTTATTTAGAAAATCACAATAATAACAGCTTTTCTAATACGAATTTATCACCACTAGCAAAATATCAGGAAGATATTGAAAAAAAGTCTAAAGAAAATGATCTGTTATTACAAAATAAGTTAAAACATAGCTTTAGTTTTAAAGATATGCCAAATGGCTACAAGCCATCAACACTGAGAAGAGTAAAGCGAAGGAACTTTACGGAATGGGATATCGATTACTTCAACTCTGATGTTGCTCAACTTACTGTATCCGCTCCTAGGAAAGATTCTATTAAGTATGCACATAGGCAAAGAAAAGTAGATTCGAAAAAGAATATTCCTCTTCCGGACCCTGGTGCAGCTCCGATAGATCCATCATCGGAATCTTATTATGAATACTACGCTAGAGTAAGTCAGCAAAATAATGATACTGATAGTGATAAAATAAAAAATTTAAGCAAAGATCAGTCACAAAAAGAGAGACATAAAAATGGTACTGTACGTGGTTTCGGTAATGGAACCATGTATCAATTAATAAACACAATGGCTACGTTAGATCTAGCACCAATAAAATCGCGGCCTGCAAAACCAAACCCTGACATGGATTCCGAAGCGGAAGATTTGGGTCTGTACATGCATCCGATTAAGGAATCATCACGCGATCAGCTTCCAGAGCATGTAAAGCAATCAGAAATGTTGCCGAATCATGCGCAAAATGGACGCATGGAAAACAAGTCTAGATTAAATTCCAAATCGTTACGTGTCAAAAGTGAAGGTAGAGCACCACTGAGAGATTATCTCGATACATCTCAATACGACAAGCCATACAATGGTGTCACAGTCACTCAACCAAAAAGAAATCTCTCACCTAGTGAGCAACTTACTTTAATGCAATACGACATGTCACGAGGTAATCAACCTCAACCAGTAAATTCAAATGGAATTCATTCGAGTAATCTGAGAGCAGACAGTGATTATCGGACTTCCAATAGTGTATATAATCATTTGAAACCTGATAGCCACGATAAGTTGTATAATACTGTTAGGGTAAAAAGTGATACAGTTAGAGTAAAAATTGACGATAGAAATACTCGTTACAACGATAGTTTAGCATTTCGTAATGGATCTCCTAAAAACGGTGTGAGTGATGAACGTCTAAATAACGTGTTCTCCCGAAGTGCAAAAAGTTCGTCTAGTGGGTCGGACTCTGACTTTTCTATACCGCGACCAAAACTAATAGTTCCAGTGCATACGTACGGAATGCGAAAAAGAAAAACGGGAAATCTATGCCAGCGTGAAAGTAACGCAAACGAATCTACTCTTGATGCCGGTGTGTTACTCGATGTTACCCGTCTTGAAGATGATAAAAAATCATATAACCCAGGTAACTATATTTTTATAAGACATTTTCCTAAAATGTATGCTAAAAACAAGATTAGCAAAATGTCATGAGTTTGATGATCTCATGTTGCTTCTTTGATGTTTTTCTTAGCTATTTAGTATTCAATTTATTCACCGCAGTCTCGAAAATACGTTTTATGGTTGAAATCATGAGCAAATTCATATTACAATACTATGTATATTATTCCTCGTAAGTAATAATAAATTATGAAGCTCTACATATAATTATAAGTTCTACATTTACTTATTTTTCAAAATGAATTACTAAATAATCTTGACGATAATGTAAGAATAATTAAAATACCATTTACTCATTCAATTAATTCCTAATTCATGATAAAATCATCATATTGAAGAAAATTAAAATTGTTAAAGAGCAATATTATATTTATCGTTTCCTTTTGTGTCGTACATAAATTTGAAACATCAAAGTTAGTAAAATTCAGACCATTAGCCCCAATTTATTTACATTTTTTGCCGCTATATCTAAATATACGCAGGAAATTGGTCGTTTTCTCTAAAGAAAACGACCAATTTCCTGCGTCCTTGAACTTTGTTGAAGTCATTGAGGCGTAGGCGCATTTTTGTTCCAATTTGTCAAGCATCGATTGATAGATCACTGAGATGAGTACGCACTTAGCTACGTAACGGCCGACAGCTTAATGGTGATGAAAATTATGACGTAATTTAACAAGTTGCAAAGCATATTTTCTTAATTGTGGAAGTTCCGGGAACGTTTAAACAGCGAGTAGGAAACGCGAGAAAAATTCTTAAAACGATAATAATATTTTCCAATACTAACTGTTCACTATGTTCAATTTGTCACTAGAAATATTTATAGGGTAGGCTGTTCAGTTTATCTGTCTAGTTTATTTTAAAATAATCGGCCAGTCTCAGTAGGTTGGTAGGTGTGGATGTAGGTGTAGATGCAGCTGTAGGTTGAGATGTAGGTTGAGATGTTGGTGTAGTTATTGGTTTAGTTATTTATTTATTCCAGTTCTTACAACATATTGTGTCGGGACTCAGGACAGCTAGTTTTAAAAATTACATTTATCTTTTCGTCTTGTAATAGCATTTGATAGCTTGTAGGGTCTACTAATGTATATTTATAAACCAAACATGTTTTTATCTGTTTTGATCACAGGAACTCATGATCTTGACATTTGATCAATATTGGTACATCCACGTTCTGAAAGTTATAACGTTATCTTCGTCTTGTTATCTCAACCAATGCTTCCTTTTGTGTAATTTTTAAAGTTCTTGTAGTTCGTTACTTGTAGATATTTTTAACAATTTCTATGTTACAGCATTATTCTTTCTGTTATGCATTCAATGTTTCAACCTTTACATTTTACGAATAGTTAGTATCTTCTAGACATCAGTTCAATGAGTTGACAAAGGCCATCGGTCGTTGACCTGAGTGTGAGCCGTCCCTTGTACTAGACCTAAGAACTTATCGTTTTGCTAAATTTCGCTCAGCTTCACAGCTGATTACCTCTTCCGGCCAATAGCCGGCTAAGAATAGTTGAATTAGAGGAAGAAACGTAAACTAATTTTGACTAAATTGGATTATGACCACATTGTGGTCTAGTGGTTACACCCATCTTTTGAGCAGGATCAAGAAAATGCGATTCTGCGATCGTCAGATAGGTACATTGCTTTCTCTCATATGTCCCTCGACCTAATAATGTACAATATCGACAAAGTTCCTGTTCGACCAGTTTCTAAACATTTTCCTTTGCACGATGACGTCTCAACATATTTAAACAATGACGGGTGAGAATCTGCCTTCAATCCTGGGGGGAAAGCGCAGGAAAATTTTCCTGGAATACTGCGCAAAAATTGTAAGGGTGTATAAGAGAAATTGTAGTGGTGAAGTGAATTTATTGTGATACTAGCTGTAGGTCCCATGTGTATTGAATGTTTTTAAGTTTTTGCTTTTATTATGAAATTATGTATCGTCTTACTGTTCTTTTTATCTGGATTTTATTGCTTTTGCATAATTATTGTCAATTGTAAAAATGTATTGTACAAACCGTATTATGTAATTAATATACCGTTATTGTTCATTTTATCTGGATTTTATGCTGTTGCAACATTATTGTATTATTGTATTTTTTGTACCATCTTGTTAAAATTAAATTGCTGTATTGTATATTGTACACTTAGCGAAATGTAAAGGAAATGTAATGTTAAGAAGGTAGAATGTAAGGCAAAGAAAACACAAAGAAAGACAAAATAAATATAAAAAAGCAAAAAACGAGCCCTGTCCACGATAGGGAACTAGGAAAAAAAACATATTTAAACACAAAGGAAGTGTCCGCAACGACTGCAGACGTAGTTGAACTGATAAGCTATTTTCATCTTATAGAGAGACAAGTGACAAGTCGTTCCATAGTACATAGTGACGGAAACAAACGTACCCAGTACCTACATAAAACATTACGTCATTAGACACTTGTTCAAACAATAGTACCTACTTGACGTATCTACTAGCACCTTACCAAATAGTAACCCAACTTTTTTACCAATTTTGCGATTGCGCCTGTACCTGATAAGTGATAACGAACCAGCTACAGACTACAGTAGCCGAAATCGGCCAGCCATTGCAAACTGGAATCACTGTGCCAGAGTGTAGCGTGTTTACATTGCTAGTCGCTAATGTTGCTTAACACCAGGGCGAGCATATTAATTAAATCGCCGACTCAACCCACTTCTATCTTTAATTATATGTAAACTTCAATAGTATCGTTATCTTACATAGCAAAGATTTCATAACTATGGATGAGCTATGGCGTTATTATAGCATTTGACAGAAAATATCTTCTTACAAGATAAAGTTACGCCATCTTGATTTCAGAAGACTGAATAAAAAAAATGCGTAAAGCAAATATCAAAATGTTAAGATGACAAATGTCAAACCTTAATGGTTTCGGCCATTTAGGTGTAGACACTTTTTGCCTCCACATGCCTCGTCTATAATATAAATGTATGTGTTATATCTTTATACTTTAAACGAAACAATCTTGTATATATATATATATATATATATATATATATATATATATATATATATATATATATATATCTCGGCAACGGCTGCAAGTATTTACATAAAATTTTGTATGCAGATAGTTTTGGTGGAGAAAAATCGGTCTAGCTAGGTTTTATCCCTGGAAACTGCGCATTTTTAAGTTATGTTTTTTTCTTTCGCCGTGCAACAATATATCAATAAATTCGACTCTATAATATCAGCGCTATTGGCAGTTTGGTTAATTTTTACGTTGTTCGGAAATTCGGAATGTGGTGGGTTCGAACCCCGGTAAAATATTTTTGTGATTTTTTTAAATCTACGAGAGCTCCGAGCAAAGCTCGGTTACCCAGGTGTTCATAGAGATAGTGTTAATGACGACAGCCATTCAATGGCTATTGAATTAAATGATTTTTAATAGTTATTAGCTATTAAAAATCATGAATTATATTCCTACAATTTTCTGTGATAAACTAAATTGATAAACAGTAAACCATAGGTTCTTCTTCTTAAAGGTTACATTTTTAGATATTGTAAAATAAACGATATTCATTGGTATATTATAATTTAAACATATTAGGTCATTACATATTATGAAACTGGCGTTTTGTAAAGGAGGAACATAAATTCGATTTTTTTAAACATAATATATTTATTTAATCAAAGTAACCATTGCTATCTATGCACTTTTGCCACCTCATAGGTAGTTCATGGATTCCTTTACTAAAAAAACCATTCGGACAGGAATCAATAAAATCTTTGAAGGCGCTTTGGACTGCCCCATCGGAGTTTAATTTTTTTCTTTTCCAAATTTCGAAAAAATTTATAATCTGTTGGAGCAAGGTCCAAGGAGTGCGGTGGATGTCTTAGACATTCCAATTGAAGCTCCTCTAATTTGGTAGCCGTCTGTTGTGCAGTGTGTGGTCTAGCGTTGTCCTGAAGCAGCAGTGGCCTAGAGCGAATGACCAAACTCGGTTGTTTAGCAGCTAGCTTTTCCATCATGATTTACAGTTGCTGGCAATAGACATCTGCCGTAATCGTCTGGCCAGATTTAAGAAAGCTGTAGTGAACGACACCGGCACTAGTCCACCAAACGCTCACAAGTAACTTTTTTTGAGTCAATTTTCGCTTGGGGCAGGCTTTGGCTGGTTCGCCAGGGTTCAGCCATTGCGATGAGCGTTTCTATCGTACAGGATCCACTTTTGATCACAGGTAATGATTCGATTTAAAATCCCTTCATTATTGTGCCGGTCGAGTAATGTAACGCAGCAGTCGACGCGCAGTTGGCGGTTTGCTGCACTCAATTCATGAGGTACCCACCTTTCAAGCCTTTTCACCTTCCCAATTTGCTTCAAGTGGATTAAAACAGTTTTATCATCAACACCGCAGCCTGCAGCTAACTCAGACGTGGTTTGCGATGGATCCGCTTCCACAATAGCCTTCAATTCTTCATTATCAACTTTGGTCTCCGGCCGTCCACGGGGCTTGTTCTGCAGGTCGAAATTTCCAGAACGAAAACGTTGGAACCAAAAAGGCACTGTGTTTTCTTTTGCGACACCGCCGCCATACACATCATTAATCCTTCGAGCCGTTTCTGCAGCACTGGTGTAGTGATACATATAAATTTGAAATTATAATTCCTAACCAAAGAAGATATATTTGAGATCAAAGTGGCCAGTACGACAAAACGCCAATTTCACGACCGGACGGACCTAATATTAAGGTGTTTAGGGTTTTAAGGAAGTCTTATTATACACTATACAGTATTTTTATCCCTCGAAGAAAAGAGAGGGGTGTTAGGTATAAGTTTAAAGTGTCTGTCTGTCTCTGTCCGTGGCATCGACCAAACGGATGAACCGATTTTGATTTAGTTTTTATTGTTTGAAAGCTGACATAATCGTGAGAGTTCTTACCTATAATTCATGATCATCAGCTCGCTTATTGCTTGAAAATACAAAATTAACTTAATTTTTTTAATTTCGTTTATTATAACAGAAGAAGTCTCTACTTATACTTTACATTTTAACAATACAGAAACGTTATATTCTTTCTGTACATAATAATCAACTGTAGGTACCATAGACGTATATATTATTGACGAGGCATGTTGAAGTAAAAAGTGTCTCTAGTTAAATGGCTCCAGTTTTGAGTTTTTTGTGGCCATTTTGACATTTGAAGTATGGTGAAAACAAGATGGCTGGCATTTGAAGTATGGTGAAAACCAAGATGGCGTAACTTTTTAATGTATTGTTTTTTAATGTTCTGTCAAATGTACGTCATAGCCTATCTTGAGTTTTGAGATCTTTGGAAGGTACTTGATAGATTTGACGTGATAGATAGATCTGTGGCTCAGTGGTTGAGCGTGTCAGTGCTCAAGCCGGAGGTCGCGGGTTCGAATCCCGCCAGAGGAACAAAAAAGTTTTGTATGTTCCTGAATGTTACGAGAAATCTTAAATATGTTTATAGTATAAACCCCCTTACTAATAAAAATTTTACACAACACAACGGATGACTTAAGCAACGTTGATGTCTTTGTCTGGTGCGTTGAAAAAGTCACTTAACAGACAAAGGCAGCAACGGTGTGTAAGTTATCCATTGTGTAAATCGTTTTATTAGTAAGGGGGTAAAAGTATTAAATATCTCCCTTGTCTAGTAACCGTCACGCCGTTTGTCCACCGCCACCGTCAACGGGACGGCAACGAGAACGAGATTATTTCTGGGATTATTTCTGGTCGAGATGAGATTGACGGGGAGGGGGTGCGGTGGACAGACGGCTGTAGTAAATGTATGTATCGCTACTTCGGCGTCGTCATGTCTTACTCGTTGAAGTCCCGTTGACGTTGGCGGTGGACAACAGCGTGAGGCCGTAACACGTCACGTTCTTCGAGAATTTTGCACGGGACTTGTTGACGTCTGCAATCGTCCATAGATATTATTAGATTAATAGTAATTATAATATTATTATGTCTGTTTATACTCGATACTTGATGTTCTGTATTAAGTAATTAATTATTATTTGATCAATCTAACGGTTTGGTACGCGTATACGGGCACATGATACGTATAATCCGTCAGAATCATCAATACGGGCTATTAATTTCAATCAGTTTTTATGAGGGGCTTCCGATAGAATTATCATATTTTATGTTCAATCTGGCTCTTGATGTTTATTAGTCGAGATTAGTTTATTTTATTTTATTTCGTACCGATATTAAGTTTTTTTTTTTACTGAAATTTGTTTTCTTTCCCACGCAAACTGTTCTAATCTTATGAAAGATCCTTGTTTATTAGGGTTCCGTAGTTCACGTCTCGACACCCTTATGGTTTCGTCATGTCCGCCCGTCCGTCCATCCGTCCTCGGCCTACCGTCGAAACGGTTAGTGCTAGAAAGACGAAACTTAGTATGAATATGTGTATTTACAACGTCGACAACGTGCTAAAATACATGAAAAATGTATACTTTTGGGGTACCTCCCCTACACGGAAATTGGGGATGATTTTTTTATCATACCTGCCCCATAAGTGTGGGCTATCATTTGATAGGTATTTTTTTTTTAAATAGTTCGTCGTTTACCGTTTAGGCCCCTCCACCCCCCACCCCTTAAAAGCTTAACGGCTGACTCGAAAAATATTGGTGTAATGGTACGGAACCCTACGTTCGCGAGTCCGACTCCCGCTTGTTTATTTTATGTTCTTGATTTTGTTCTTGATCCTAAATAAGTCAGTTTATTTTAAACAGTGAAACTAAGCCACTTAGTTCTTCGTTTCGCTTTATCTATTTCGGCAAAACCTTTGACTCTGGAAATGATTACAGTATGACGTTTTACTAAAATACAATCTTGTTGTATAAAACACTAAATGTTTCCCACGCTTGCGCGCTGAAGGAAATCCCCACAGAATCCGTACATTTTGCCGAAATAAAAAGTAGCCTATGTCCTTTCCCGTGGTCTATTCTATATTTGTGCCAAATTTCATCAAAATCAGTCCAGTAGTTTCGAAACCTATTCAAACAATATACAAACATATCTTTCCCCTTTATTGAATTAGTATAGATTGAATATAATATTTCCCACAGGCGAAGGTAATCGCTTTCCACCAGGTGGTCCGTCTACTGATTTGCCTCCGTGACATTAAATAAAAATTTTGTTCGCTATCAGTGTGTTTGTAAATAAAACCTCCTGAACTCTCAGGCCCGAACAATGGATGGCTTAACTCAGTTACAACTAACTACCTAATACATGAACTTTAACACAAGCTTGTATTATGCGACCACCTTGAAACACTTTCGTATCGTAGGTACCTAATGTTGTGTGTCATTACATATTACGTTTTGTAATTACATACTACTATTATGCCAAAATAATATTGTTAGCATAGAAATTGGTTTCGAAATGGAAACCATACATTTTGGTAGATTAAAATATAAGACTTATGATCTACTGCTAATAATAATTAAAAAATAAGACGGAAAAATAATTAAAAATATCGAAAAAAATGTACACGGTCTACTAAATAAAATTACATTGCGCTCAATTTAATTATTTTTCTGTCTGAACGTCTTCACAAAGTAATGAAGGTCATATGCCCAAAATATCCACTGTGTTCCATTTTCAGTTCTGAATTTTCTCCGGCCTTCCGGATTCCGGATCATATAGTCCCAGCCTAAGACGTACCTAGATCGATTTCTCCCCCCTCAAAACTCCCAGGATACTAAATTTCATGGAAACACTTGCAGTCGTTAGTCGTTACCGAGACTTCGATTATATGTATACTAGATTTGCTCGTTTAAAATATAAGATTATCAACGTATACACTTGTATGACATATGAGATCATTTTCAAATTTTTAGTCGGTACTCGACAAGTTTCACATTTCGCAATGATGTGCTAAGTGCGTTAAATAAATATATAATAGCTTATAATATTACTGTGAGAGAAATTAAAATTTATTTTCTCATACCAGTAAGTGATTATGTCGAAAATGTAAACTTTTCTGATTGCGATACCACATTTATAGCACAGCCAAAGTGGAGGTTAATGTGGTTTGAATAGCAAAGTGTGCCATTTTAAGTAAGCATTGAAGTAAAATAAGAGGAAGAAAGGAAATAAGAGAAAAAACTTAAGAGGTGTCAAGGGACACCCGGATGGAACGAAGTTCCTTTCGATTAATTAGTGAAGGAATTGTAATAAAATTTTATTTTTTTTAAGTTATAATAATATTTTTTTATTATTAACCAATATAATGTAATATAAACTTAATCAGTAGGCTCGATTTTGGTAATAATTGAGAGAGAGAGAGAGACAGACAGAGAAACACGCGCACGCCGCACGGCTTACAACTATAGCAAAAAGTGTCTTTACAACTTTTAGTCTTAATTTTTTCCGTCTAGCCCCCTTTCGCAACACGCGATAAGGAACTTCGTTCCAAAAATAAACTAAAATGGACTATTTAGTATGTAAAGACAAATAAAATTTACAGCTGTAGTCGCGGGAAATATCTTATTATAGCTAAGATAAAAGTGACTATTGTGTTAAATACAAGAAAAGCCACTTACAAGTAGGACTCCAGCATGAGGGCTTCCGTACAAAACAAAACGACAAAAACATGTCTGTTGTATGAAATCCCCACATAAACATTTATTTTATTCTGTTTTTAGTATTTGTTGTTATAACAACAGAAATACTTCATCTCTCCTTCATCTATGAAATGTTCAACTGTCTAGCTATCACGGTCAAGGAGATACAGCCTAGTGACAGACGGACGGACACACGGGCAACGAAGTCTCAGTACCAGGGTCCCATTTTTACCCTTTGAGTACGGAACCCTAAAAAGTATGTCTACGAGGATTTAAAAATATTAGATATCTTGATGACATGAAAGGTGTTAAAATGTGTTCGCTGCACGTTTCTGAAATATGTTATTTTTTTCTATTTACCTACAATTTACACGTTTCATTTTAATATTAGTCCTGAACGACATAATAATGGCGATAATAATATTATAATTATTAAAAAGAACACACGCATCAAATTTTAGACCTTGATAGAGGATTTTGGTTTAACCATATAATAATAGAAAATGCTCCAAAATTATACTGGTTGCTTTATTTTACAGTACCTAGGTAACCGAGATTTGCTCGGAGCTCTGGTAGATTAAAAAAACTAAAATATAAACAATCTCAAAAATATTTTACCTGGGTCGAACCCACCGCATTCCGAATTACCACATAACACAAAAATTAACCAAACTGCCAATCTATAATGTCAGTTAATTGCACGACGAAAGTAAAAACATTTTATATTACTTAAAAATGCGCAGTTTTGCAGAGATGAAACCTAGCTAGTAGCTCGATCGATTTTTCTCCCCCAAAACTCCCTGCATGCTAAATTTCATGTACATACTTGCAGCCGTTGCCGAGATTACTAATAGATATATACAAGATTGTCTCGTTTAAAGTATAAGATAAACACTATAAACTTCGTCAAGTCTCGTGATACCTACTTATATCTTTTTATTATCTATTTTTGTGTATTTATTACAAAAAAGCATGTTATCTCCTATGTAAATCTGCATTTCTTATCTTTGTTATCGCTTGTCTACTTGTCCGATTAAGAAGAATCTTTTTTGTACTGCCTTAGAAGTAGCGAATTTTAAATCAGTTATTTTAGAAATTACTTTACAATTTACATAATATTAGATATTGCTAATGTTGAGATGCTGCCCGCGACTTCGTGCGCGCTAAAGGAAATCTCGCGTACATTTTTCCGCGATAAAAAGTAGCCTATGTCCTTCCCCTTGGTCTAGTCTATATCTGTGCTAAATTTCATCTGTGCTAAATTTCAAATCGGTCTAGTAGTTTCGGAGCCTATTCAATGCAAATAAACAAACCTATCCTGTTAACAATATTAGTATAGACTATTTTTTCTCCGCAGTTGATTAATCATGATGACAGATATGTACCAAATCTGTAAAAATCGGTTGGAGATGTTTTCTTTTATTGAGTTCTGACTCGACTGTTTGTACCTAGTTTAGTCTCCCAATAAAACAGCTATGACTATTTACTATACTGTGGATAACTGTAGTACACCCACATTTCTAAATAGAACCCGTGTATATTAGTAATTTTTATTTATTTACTTTTCGATAAGGATTTCTGTATGGATCAATTTACACCGAAACGAAACGGTAGGCGACATATCGCTGCATTTTTAAAATAGCTATTCAAAATAGTACTTTATCCATATCATAAGAAAATACACTTTTCATTGTAATTGAACGCCAGGAATAATGTTCAATTAGGAATAGCTGTCTTAAAAATGTAGCGCATTTGCGCGGTGTGAACTGACCCTAAGGGTAAAAGCCTGGAGACTATTTGGCTTGGAGGATCCAAAGAAATCCAAATTGTCTTTTGCGATGTCTAGCTAACCTTATAATCAAACGTAACCTAACGCCTCTTTTTAACCGACTTCCAAAAAAGGAGGCGGTTAAACGTCTGGCTGTAGGTATAATTTTTTTTCGTCTACCCACCCACTTAGCACGTGGATGGCCTCTCGCTCTGGTGCCTCCGGTCCGGTCCAAGCAGCAGATCTTTTAGTCCAACTGTTGTCAGTGTACTAGCTAGCTAACACATGGCCGGCTCACTTCCATTTCCTTGGCAAGGAAAATGATAAACCTTGGATTTCTTACGAATTTCAGTTTTTTTTGCCTTGTCCTTTAATTTTAAGTTGAGATAGCTTCTTTCCATTTTCATGGTTTCATTATCTGGGTTGTCTGGATTTTCATAAATTAATTTAATAATTAGTATCATACGTATGTTTATTAAACAATTAATATACGATAACGATTATTATCACAAGCGCTGACAACCTCATTCTGTCTATTAATTGGCTGACAGAAGACTGACATTTTAAATCTTTAGCACTTAGTTGATATTTATTATTGTTATTTAACTACGAGTATACTTGTACTAAGTTAACTTGTCAATATTTATTCTATGTCAAACTGGTATTTTTTTTAAAAGCCATCTAGTCTATAAGATATATTATCATTATTAGAATTATCTTGTGTATGCGTATAAAATGCGAGTGTAGCCAGGTTCTGATAAAAAATTGCAAGAAGAACGGTTTATTACACGAAACACTTTGGAGTTACCACTAACCCCTTTATAGCTCGTGGTTAAATTTTTTAACAATTGGCCATAATCTTTGTTACCAGTAGGAGCTGCATTTCCAGTTTGTTAATAGAATGCAACAACCTTGTAATATATCAGAAACTGGTCTTATGTTCGTAATTATTTTAGTTAAAAATGATAACCGGTTAAAAATGACCGTCATGATAAGTAACAACATTCTAGTCAATTTTCTAGGTCTTAACCCATCGATCAAGTTAAAACATTTCTCGTTGCTTAACTACAAGTTACTAACCTACACATAAAATATTATATAGTTTACGTTTATCAAGTAGTCATGAATACCTACATTTTTCTGAGTATATAAATTAAAATAAATGTTTTACATGTAGGCGTCTTCCCAATTGCAGATGTAAAGTAGCCAGTAGGTACATATAGAGCTGATGTGGATACCAATAGCGATGCTATTGCCATCTACCAGCGACTCCTTTGCCTCCAACACTAAAAAAATTCGTTCGCAGAGGGCCGAGTGGAGGTATCCCGGGAGAACAAGTACCTCAGCACGATGGCACCAGGCAAAGTGTTCGGCGAGCTGGCCATCCTCTACAACTGCAAGAGAACAGCCACTATAAAGGCGGCGACAGACTGTCGGCTTTGGGCGATAGAGCGGCAGTGCTTCCAGACCATCATGATGAGGACCGGACTGATCCGGCAGGCGGAGTACACGGACTTCCTCAAGAGGTTGGTACCTGAATTTTTTTGTTAGGGCAGTCACAACCATTTATTTTCAAGTTCCAACATATACCATTACTAGCTAAATATCTAATCAATTAGTGGCCCTATTGACTAATTAAAAAAAAAGTTTAACAAAAATAAAACTGTCCGTTATGAACAAAACAATTATTACATAATATGTTACAACAATTGTTATCAATAACGGAAATAATTTCATAACAAAGCCTTTTGTTTACTTACGTTTTATACACAACCTTACTAAACTGATTGCGATAGAACTTGTACATAACTAAATACTGATAGAGCTGATTACTGATATCTCTTGAAAAATAATAGCTTTAACTAGAAAAGGCTGGATTAATACCACTACCGACCTACCGTCGCGACTTTTTGAGACCTTTAAAAGCGTTACAAAGGCTGCGACGTACTTGCAACCTATATCTCGTAATTCGTAATACATTGCTATCAAATGGCTCCTTATTGCCAGCTTTATCCTTACGAACACACGCGAAAGTTTGTGTGTATGGATGTTTGTTACCGTTTCACGCAGTAACTACTGAACGGATTTGACGACATTTCATAGGGTAATAGTTTAACTCACAACACTCCGGGTTATCACATAAGCTACCTTTCATCGCAGTAAAATGTGTTCAGCTCCCGCGGAATTTCGTGGGAAGTCTCGGGCAACATCTAGTCTATACTATAGAAATACGCACAATGCACATGGTTGTTTGTGTCTTTGACATTAATCACAATGTAACAGTTTTACTTTATCAGGGCTTGCATATTAACTTAACCCAGATAATTTGTATTCACAGTATTTACTGGTAATGATTAGTTACCATGTTAAACAAGGTTAAGTAGACAAATGCCCCACAAAGACATTGCCTATCGACCATAAGGAGGAAGGAACTTTGAACTGCTTTACTAGTTTTTGGTGGCGAAAAATGAAAAATTATTTTTCCGTGGAAATATACAACGCTTTTCGCACGCCTCCAAAGCCTAATGTAATATAAAAAAGTAATATAATATTATATTATACGCTACGCTTCTCACCACGTCAATCTGGTTCCGTGCTATGTTCTCGAAGAACTTGAGTTACGCTGACAGGCTTTTATAATTTTATATTATACACATATTTAATACACATCCATGAGTCATGACTCGGGGACATGGGAACCTTTTTATTCCTTCGGCGGTATTCGAATCCGGAACCTCCGGGTTATGCGCCGACGAGCTAACCACTGAGCTACAGAGGTCGTCAAATGTACTTCTAAGCTAAAATTGATGTAGTATCACGTGTGAATAGTTTACACAAAGGAAATTATACCATGTGCATCAAAGTTGTATACATTTTAGAGAAATTTCCTTTTAGCTCCATGTTTTGGTTTTTCGATCCTTTAGCTATAAATAAGACTCCTAATATACTACTGTAACATATTGAGCTACTGCTCAATTTCACAGTTTAAATTGCAGATGTCGTGAGTTTAGTTTTTTTAATTACAGAACAGTAAAGCCTTGAGCAAAGTGTAGGAGTGAACGCCCTCTCCTTAGACGGGATACCACCAAAAAAGTGGTTTTCTGTACTTGATTCATTAACTGGTAGTTCTCACGACGCGGACGTGTTGCAAAATATTAGTTTAATTAATGAGTGACACAGAAAAATCGTATAATGGCTTATACGAATACAAAATTTGAATTATATTGCAATCAAAATTTTTGGGTAATGAATTTTTGTGCATAGATACGATTTATATGTGGACTTCATGTTTCGTATAATACATAATATTTTTAACTATCAAGAAAATTAATACATACTTTAATCAATTTGAACAAGCTAATCGTAGTCAATTTTACTAATTCTTAAACCGTTTGTCAAGCTCATTTTAACAAGATTCTACATTAAAATTTGTACTGAAAACTAATTTTAGCCCACACATTGTAAGTATAAGTAACAGCCTCCGTGGTCTAGTGGTTAGAGCTTAGCTCTCGGCTCGGTGGTCGTGGGTTCGATTCCCGCATTGGAACAACAAAAAATTTAGTTTCCAAAGTTTGGTTAGGACAATGCAGGCTGATCACCTAATTGTCTGACAAGAAAGATGCGTCGGATGTTTTAGTCGGACCTGCGCCTGATCTCTCGCCAGTCGTTTCGGTTATCCGTCCCACTGGGTTATGAGAGTAAAGGAAGAGCGAGTGCTCTTGTGTACTGCGCAGACACTTGGGCACTATAAAATTACTCCTGCTTAACTGGCCTGGTTTCAATGAAACCGGCCATCGTCACCGAAATCGGTGTGCGGAGTTATTATTATTATTAAGTATGCACTAAAATGCACAACACTCTAGAAGCATATGCGGGTACAAAAGACGCCCCAGTATTTTACTGTCGGATGTTAACCCCACAATTTTGTTAATTCACTTTTAATATAATATATTCCTTTGTGCTTTACGTTTACACCCAGTTACCGAATCGAAATTTCCGCTAGAACTGTACACTTAGCCGCGAAAGGAAGTGGCCTATGTTATTCCCCTATATCATCTTTATATATCTATGTAATAAATTTCATCAAAATCGGTCCTGTACTTTAGGAGCCTATTCAGTGCAAACAAACAAACAATTAAATTTTTCCTCTATTATGTAAGACGTTGGCAGTCCAAACCGCGGCGCATGTTGAGTCGCATTCCAAACCGCACAGATACCACCGCGGTTTTCAACGCAGTCCGATCCGCGATCCGAACTTTACGTATGGGCGCTATTGTCTTGCTCAATCTGTCACGCGGTTGCCGCGTGATAATTCGTAGTTTCCCGCCATCTGACATTCGCAGAAGTGTTGACCAACCCTCGATAACCCCAAATGAATGGCAATTTCGTAAGCGGGTTGAAATTCAATGCATAGAGGATTATCTGGTTATCGTCTACGTCTCAGCATTGACGACTGTACGCGTCAGTTTTATAGAAAGGTTGGGAACTAACAAGTAAAAATAAATAAATCTAAAAGCTAAAATAACTTAGCGAATTCTGAAGAAGAATTTCCTGACATTTTTTTGTTTATTTACATTTCCATTATTTTCCTGCAGGTCGAGTCTGCCTCAGATTCTATTAATTAAATCCTGCAATAATTCAATTACAATCCTGCCCCGATATGTTAAAACTGCAAAATGGTATTCTCATAAACGTCAAACCAACGTCAAACCCGTTTTGATTGGTCCAAAGGTCAAACTCCAAAAATCAGTTCATGATAATATCAAGGCGATTCATTTATAATTCAATAAAAGTAAAATTAATGTGTAAGTTTATTTGAGAGAATTGTGGTTTTTATTTAGGTACCTAAAATCAGTATAAAAATAAGTACAGGTGGGGTGTTTTGTGCGAGGGTACAAAACACCCCACCAGTTATGGTTTGGTTAGTCAATTGTCACCTCCATTGTCTTGCATATTGTATGGCTTCGAAAGTAACTGACCGGATCTCGTACCAGTTTCTGGACAAAAGCAAAATATATATTTGAAACTTTGTTCAGTGTATAAATAAGGGTTAGGAATTAGTATTGTGGGTACGAAATAGCATTTTATATTTTCATAGCAAAATGACTTACTTACTCAGTACTCAGTAGGTACTCGTACTACATACGTCAGATTTTTCTATGTATCGTTTATGTTTTACGAAAAACCGTTAAAAGGTACAAAAGTTGACATTTGCAAACCCAAGCACGTACTGCAGCGATCTCTTTGCAAATACTAAAAATACAGGACATGGTACAAACACATTAAAATATATAAACAAATATTTATGGTTTGCGTATCGGCTCGTTTCGGTGTGAACTGACCCTTAGCCTGCTCTCTGTACTTATTCCGTGTTCAACCCCTAGATTCCAACCCAACTCGTCCTACGTAACGTCGTTATATTTTAAATAAAATATAAAGGAATGAAAATCGAGGGGTTGAACCCGGAACCTACTAACAAACCAATAATCATCAACTTGTAAGCAAAGATACTAGTTTAAGTTAAAAATAGTAGGCAATATATTTTAATTCGTTATTTGCTTGTTACAGTGTACCAATATTCAAGAACCTTCCAGAAGATACACTGATCAAGATCTCCGACGTGCTGGAGGAGACGCACTACCAGAATGGCGACTACATCGTCCGGCAGGGCGCCAGGGGAGACACCTTCTTCATCATCTCCAAAGGACAGGTAAGATTCATATTTAATACTACCACTACCTACGTATTAATTATTGATTGATGGGATACATGGGATTGGATGGAAACATGAGTAAATAAAAAAAGTTCTACTGGATTTTAAATAAAAAAAAAGATCGTTAAAAATTCAGTTCGAAGATATGCCGGAATTTTATAATAACTAGTAAGACAATATTCCCCGCGAAATGCTTCAGTAAAAGGATAGAACCTACTTACTACGTATATATACTTACACAGATACATGGCAGAGAAAATTTTTGAAGGAAATTGTTATTTTCCATGTTTCCCCGGGACTTTTTTTGTGATCGCGACAGCACTGTGAATAGAACTCTGCGCTAGTACAATAGAGCTGAAAATCGAGGTGTCAAGTGTCAAATTTGCTCGATTTTCAGCTCACAGCTCTACACGATTTCACCGCATTTCATCTATCGCGACCACTAAAAAACGCTTGTGGGAACGTCACATAGTATGACGTGTCGAGAGCTTATTTTAGCTTCATTATTATATTTTGTTGAAAATTACCTCAGGTTACGAAATATAACAACAATTTTAAACAAACTGTAAATAGTTTATAAGTAGTCAGTAGTTATGTTGCTGGGTCATTACATGACACAGTATTTTCGAGCAGCAAATAGTTAAATGTCCCCCACAAGGTCCTACGTTTAAATTATTAAATTTAATACGGCCGGAAGAATGGTCCTTTTAATAGGTACTACAACACCAACCGCTTACGTCATTATTGCAAGTCTCATTGCAAAAGACATCTAACATATATATATACATTGGCTAATACTCCATTCGATTTGCAATTAGATATGGTTAGTCTTAAAACACACAATATGATAACGCATTATGCAACAATATTTAACAATGTAAAAATATGATATTTTCACCCTCTTAGCGAAAACTATTTTTTTACGAAATGGACCAGGAAACGATCAGACGGATCGCCTGATGGGAAGCGATTACCAGCGCTCATGGACACTCGCAACACCAGAGGTAACCACACTAACTCCTCCTCTGTTATATAACAAAACTTTAACTGGGCTTTACATGTGTAAAGCGCAGTTAAAGTTTTTGTCAATTATAAGGCCAAGATATTTTAAGTTGTCTACATAGCAGAGCGTAAAACAGCTACAGTTAGATTGTTTCATTCATACGTGTGGCCAGTTACTTTAATATCAATTAAATTAATATTTTTTGCTTTATTATTGTGTGGCGAGTGCAGATGCATACGCTGCGTTTTTTTTAGGTTTATAATAATTCGATAATCGTGTGCCCACTTCGTAATATTCTCAAAATCGTCCTGCACATACTCCCCTATGATACCGTGTGTCCGCATACATTCATTTGTACTTAACATTAATAGGTTAAAGCTATTTTTTATTGATTGATTGGGGATTTTTATTATGTATTTTAATTTTTATTAATATTATTGATTATGGATGGATACTATAGATTTATATTTATATTATTGTTGAATACAATTTTGTTTTCCACTACCATCGCACTAGGTTAAGCCTGTAATGATAGTTTTAAGTGTGTTTGAAGAAATAAATAAATTTCTAGTAAGGCCGTGGTATTTATCCGGTCGAGCTGGCCCATTCGTGCGGAAGCGTGGCTCTACCTCGATATGATTATTTCTTACAATATAAATAAACTTCGTCTTTGTGGTAGACCTACAACTACTTAACATAGAACTCCACCTTATAAGATCTCTCGTGTATGACCTCTCTCCATACATTAATATTATTATAGATCTCTTAATAATACTCATACAAGAGACAATAAATGCGACCATTGTAAAGTGCGGTTATCAAACGTTGAAGATGTCCGCGACAGGTTTTCACTTTCGTTCCGCCTCGCCTCGACCACGCCTCTGGTAAACGCTCATTATTTTTGCTTCGACACGGTCTGATGTTACGAAATAAATATAACGCTTAAATCCTCATTCTGTGATACAAATTTCCGGTTTTTTGTAACTTGTGTAACTCATGCCTCATCTATCTTTAATACGCAAAAAGAGGGATATTATAAGTTTGATGTGTCAGTCTGTAACGTAGTCTCCTAAACGAAAGTGTTGCATATTGACAAAAGTAAGTGACAAAAGTAAGTCAAAAATGACATTGACAGATGTCATGAAGTAAAGCCTATTTAGTTTGTTTATTTCAGTTGGCCAAAAGGCTATAAATAGTGTAGACGTAGGTATATTGCTATGTTAGGCATATACCTCATATGTAATACGTAATCAGTGTTAAGCACCAATAAAGGAGAATATAAGAATTGTTGCTGTATTATTATCATCACCACTCAGACACACATCAGGACTTACAATCAAGAGGTCGAAGCCCGCTACAGAAAGGTCCGATTTAGATGCGTTTTTTTTGTTTGAAAGCTGACATGATCTAGAATGTTCTTTGCTATAATTCATCAACATCAGCTTGCTCTCTGCTTGACAATTCGGGTGTTACTTAATTTTTTAAATTTTGGTTATAAAATAAATAAGTAGGATTAAACTGCTTATTTCACTTTCCGTAAGATTATTGTGGTTTGTATGTATGGGAAAACATGCATACACGTAAATAAGTCTACTAGTTTTCTGTTGGAAGTTTTGTAACCAGTAACCGGAACCAGACCTAAGAGGTCATTGTTTCATATCCGAATTGTGTGAATATTAATGTTATGATCAACTGCTTTATATAGTTTTAAAAGTTATACTTAATATTATTTAAGTGTTTTAATTTTATAGTAGATAAAATATCAGCTTAGTTAAAACACTACCCTTACTAATAAAAATATTTACACAACGGATAACTTAAACAACGTTGCTGTCTTTGTCTGTCAAGTGACTTTTCCAACGCATCAGACAAAGACAGCAATGTTGCTTAAGTTATCCGTTGTGTAAATCTTTTTATTAGTAAGGGGGTTTAACTCTTGAACGACTCGTCAGTCGTCACTCATCTGGGGGTCCAAAACGGCCACTTTAGGTGTTTCATATTATGTTTCATATGTTTTTTTTTCAACTCATATTATGTGCGCCATTTTTCGCATTTCTATTGAAAACTGTCAAAATTGCTGTTTTCTAATATGATGAAATCAGATGGGTCATGTAGCCATTTTACCATTCCACGATTTTTGTATGGAAAAAATATATGAAACATAATATGAAACACCTAAAGTGGCCTTTTAGGCCCCCACATCTGAATGAAGTAGGTCAAACATTACAAAGTAGCCTGTATACGGACATCTTTTTAAACCTCGGACACAAAAAGAGGGACGTTATAAGTTTGGCGTGTCTGTCTGTGTGTCTGTCCGTGGCATCGTAGCTCCTAAACGAAAGATCCGATTAAGATGGGTTTTTTTTTATTTGAAAGCTGACGTTGCATTCAGTACAGTAATGGGCGTATACTGAAACGCTAATTAAAATTAAGAGCCCTCCTATTCACAGGCTGTCGCTGTCTCTGGTGGCCGAAATGACAAGGACAGCATGTGACTTAATCGTCACTTAATTTAAGTATCGTTATACTATTTACGCTGAAGAGATTTGTTTATTTGTTTGCATTGAATAGGCTTTGATAATATTTGGTACCGATATACGCACGGGGAAGGGCATATTAGGCTACTTTTTATCGCGGGAAAATATAAGCCTGTACCGTACGTACGGGATTTTATTTTCTGATGAAACATCTGTTTATAACGCAGAAATATATAACTCAAAACCTACTATTAACTATCTGTGTTACCAGTGTACCACGCTTGCCGTCGACTGTACCCACGAACCAGAGAGTATGTCCAACCAACTATTACTTCAATATAAGGGATTTTAATTGTTTCCGTCGATTATGCTAGAGTTCATTTCGTTGAGAACCATTTGTTTGGTTCATATTATACTGTTTAGTCCATTTCTTTAGTCTATGATATGAAAACGGCAAATAGCGCCATTAATATGTATACACTTTATTATATTTATCAAACAGACAAGAGACTAGACGTATTCTAGTCTCTTGTCTGTTTGATAAAGATAATAAAGCTGTTTAATATTTTAAAAAATAGATGACGCTATTTTTTGTCATTATTTTCAAAATTAGAAAGTCTCTAGATCTCTACTAAGCTCATATTTGTCAAAAGTTTCAACAAGTTAGCGAAAAATGACCGCTCATGTATCTTTTTATGAGTTTTCAACAGTCGCGACTCGCGGATACGCTGCGACTTTGAATATGAGTTAGTGATTGTACAAGCCGCTCACCTTGGCATTTAGCGGGCTCGCGAAAGGCGAAAAACGACGCTTTGCAACTTTGATTATTTTTATTTGAGCCGATTTCAGATTTGATTCTAAATTTACTGAATAGTGAATACATAATACAGTGGAGGATAGTTTTATTGGTCCATGATAATACGTATCATCATCATATAAGTGAAGCAAACATTTTATGTACAGTTTTACAAGAATTAAACAAACCAAAATTAAATCGCACTTTTGATATATAAATATACATGTGATACGAGGATAAGGTCATATCAATTTGAAAAAAAAGATATAGATGTCAGGCCATTGTGCTGACAAGGTCGTCGCCTTCAACTATCAGATCAGCTGTTCCCGGAATGACAATGTCAATTTTGCATATTTATGACCCCATAGAGGTCATTGTAATTGAATTTGAACAAAGACAAATGTTTCAGTATCTAAAATGGAGTTAAATAAATAACATGTAATAAATCCATCCACCAGAAAACTTTTTGTCCCTTCGGCGGGACTCGAACCCGCGACCTCCGGCTCGAGCGCCGACGCGCTAACCACTGAGCCACAGAGGTCGTCAAATTTATATTTATAACTGTATTCATTCAAGGACAAGATTTTAGACTTGGCTCTCTATTCTCATTTCGCTAAGTTACTGCCTAGTAAAAAAACAAATATTAGGTCATTACATATGAAATTGGCGTTTTGTAAAGGAGGAACATAAAGTCGATATTTTAAACATAATATATTTATTTAATCAAAGTATATACCATTGCTATCTATGCACTTTTGCCATCTCATAGGTAGTTCATTGATTCCTTTGCTAAAAAAACCATTCGGACAGGAATCAATAAAATCTTTGAAGGCCCTTTGGACTGCCTAAATCCCTTAATTATTGTGCCGGTCGAGTAATGTAACGCAGCAGTCGACGCGCGTTTGTCGGTTTGCTGCACTCAATGCATGAGGTACCCACCTTTCAAGCTTTTTCACCTTCCCAATTTGCTTCAAGTAGATTAAAACAGTTTTATCATTAACACCGCAGCCTGCAGCTAACTCGGACGTGGTTTGCGATGGATCCGCTTCCACAATAGCCTTCAATTCTTCATTATCAACTTTGGTCTCCGGCCGTCCACGGGGCTTGTTCTGCAGGTCAAAATTTCCAGGTGTTTTCTTTCGCGACACCGCCGCCATACACATCATTAATCCTTCGAGCCGTTTCTGCAGCACTGGTGCCACGGTGGAACTCGTACTCGAAAATAATACAATATTTCAAGTTTTCCATTTTGTAAACAGAGTGAAGCAAAGAAAAAACAAATGAATTACGGTTTTCGAAACACAAATGCATGAGTAAATAGCGGTATAAATTTGAAATTGCAATTCCTAACCAAAGAAGATATATTCGAGATCAAAGTGGCCAGCACGACAAAACGCCAATTTCATATGTAAAGACCTAATACATATTTTATATGAACGTTATATATCTTAAAACAATATTAAACAAAATATAGCAAACAAAAAATACTTCATTATGTCGTTGTGAATATTGATCAATCAAGTCAATTGGTCTTTTGTTTTGTTTATTGTCTAAACAATACCTGACAAAAACAATAATAATAATAATGTTTCATTGTAATAAACAATTATTGAATAGACAAACGTCAGTCATTATTAACTACGAGTATTACGTGGCCGAGTTATTGATTAGAGGGTTAGGGTTCAGTGGTAACTGGTGTAGGTGTATTTTAATATTTGTTTTTTTTTTGGAATTTTGTATTAATTGCACTTTTGACGATCACTTGCGAATTTGTAATTTGTAAATTGTTGTTAAGTAACACCCGGATTTGTCAAACAGTGAGCGAATTCTTGAGTCATCCGCTTGGGAGCTACGATGCACACAAACACACATACACACACACACACAGAGACAAACACGTAAAGCTTATAACAAAACCGAAGGGGTTTTCGCCAAGGGTTAAAAACGATAATGTAACGTGTAAGTGGTGTCATATTCACCCAATCTACATAAATTATGGAAGTAGGCAATATTCTCAAAACGATTCATACGGAACCCGTAAACAATAAACTAGAACACGACTCGGTTCTATACCCAAATGCTGAGTCGTTGTTTTTATTGTATATTATCAGTCGACCCTCCCTCCATAGAGCGTGCGTATCACGTCTATATAACATTAATTAATTAATATATATTAATAACAATTGTTAAATAATGCATTTGTGCAATAATCATGACGTCGTTGTCACACGTGGTACGTACAATTTTTTTTTGCTGCGAGAAACATAAAATGTTACAATATAATATTTGGTATTTATAAATCACTTGGTGTTTTAATTAATAAGACCTTGATTTCAGTATTTTAAAAGAGTGAAGTCCTTGTTTGGAAATTTCTTCAGAAAGCCTTTTTTCCAACAATTGTCCTTCAGTTTCTGAAAAGTGCACTAACTGATCAACGATACTAAAAAACTAACTGATAGTCTATAAAGCTGGGACTATATGATCCGGAAACCGGAAGGCCGGGGAAAATTCAGAGCATTGAAAATAGAACTCTGCGCTAATACAATAGAGCTGAAAATCGAATAAACAAGTGTCGAGTCAATGACTGAATGAATGAATTGACAATGTCATAAATGACAGCTCGACACTCGACACTTCCATTTTCAACCCTATTGTATTAGCGCAGAGTTCTATTTTCAGTGCTCTGAATTTTACCGGGACCGCCGGATTCCGGATCATATACTCCCAGCTTCAGTAATAAGTGAAATGTTTACAACTTTCTAGGACTCTACTAAAATTAATTATAACAACAAAATACATAATAACTTCCTGCAATTATAGATTTAACTTAGGAATAAATAATGGCTAATAGACGAGTCCAGAGTTATATAACCTCGGAGTTTCTACGAGATATGATTCTTATGTCGTCGGCATAAAGGTCCTCGAAGAGGCAAAATAATTCTGAACGGACTGTAGAAACCTCGCCAGTCGTTACGTAATCGTTAATTACGAAGAACCTATTAGTATTTTATAGGATATCAACTTTCGTAATATCCTTGTTAATGGTATTAGTCACGTTGTGAAGTAACGTACTGGTTAACTTTAACATTTACTGGAAACATTTTGCCGTGACAAAGCAAATAAGTGTTGTTTCACAAGCAAGTATTTTTAAACCCACCACGTTATATTTTCTAAGTTCGCCAAGTTAAAATTCAATGCTTTTGGAAAAGTTGGGTATATACCAAAAACATGACCTCGCACTGTAATAAAGGGAACTCTCCTATGCACAGCCAAGCTTCTGACTCTACACGCCCTAACTTCACAAACTCTACATGTTTGTCGAAATATGTCTCTGGGCAGTTGGCAGTTCTGACTATATTATACATGCATATTAAAAAAATATAACAAACATTAAAGTTATGCTCGCACTTATGCGGTGTTTTATCGCCATAAAACACTATTTCGGACATCTTGCGTTATTTCATAGCATCGTAAAACCAAATTGCTTTAGAGATTCAAATATTCATATTAATATAATGTAAGAATTGTGCTTTCCGTAAAAGCACTACCGTGCTTATGACAAAAATAAACATATATTTTTTTCTACATTCTACAATATCAATAGTTAGTCATTGTTATATACTCGTAGCTATATAGCTATATAGTTTTATATAAAAGACCGCAATTTTATATAAAAATCAATTAAGTAGCTAAAAAGTGTATTCTACAAATTAAATGTAATTTGAAGGTCCAAAAAGTTTCTGAAAGGCAGACAATATGTAATTTATGGCTATTTTGTGCTGCATCACAAATCACAATAAAATTTTAGATTTCCTCATTTATATAGCTTCATGATTCGTCCGAGTCAAGTCAAGATTTAAATCAACCTGCATATTCTAAACAAAATATTTTTTTATTTATTATCATTTTTATACACTAACCTAACAGCCTAAGAGCGTTTTGACATTATTCGTTCCGATATCGGATTAAAGTGAAAACGTTTTAATAGTTTAGGGCCAGTTCACACTGCAACGATACGCGACGCTATACGCCATCACTCATCAGTCATACACTGCACATGCGCTGCAACGCGGTGCAACCTAACATTCGACCTCTTACAATGAAACTTGTATCTTCTTGTCATCTTGTGTAATGAATAAAATTCAATTCTGAATAGCTAATTGTAATGTTTCGTTTCGGTGTGAATTGACCCTTACAAGTTACAGCTATAAACATTTAAGTATCATACCCACCAAGCATGCAATATCGGACGGTATTTGTGAATAAATTTGAAACAAATGTTTTTTTTAAACAATTGTCCTACTTGTTGACCCGACGAACTTACACGCTCTTTAAGCAAATAGATGTAAATTGTTTTTTTTTTAAATATATATTTTCCAATTTAAAAACCTAATCTATATAACATAATATAACAAAAGTAAGGATACATATAGTACAAAGAACTACTCTCATTCCCAAATCCCAAGGAGTGAACGATCAATAAAATCATTGATCCAGCACACACACAAACGTTTAGTGGTATACTCAGATTATGTAAGTAAGATGTTTTTTTTGGAAATTGTTATACTCTTTCTAAGTAATTTTTTTTTTTTCTAAAAATTTAATTTAACAGCGCCACTGGAGCCTCATGTCATGATAATTAATAAATTTTTTTTGTTACTTATCTTGAAAAATTTGTGCGTGATATGAGATTTTAATATTCTTCTGGAATCTTGTTGCAAATTACATAACTAAAATTTCAAGTTATTATACTACTTAGTTAAGTTAAAAATTAAAATAATTATATTTTTAAATATGTATTTCATCATAAGCAATTCACATTTTTGACACATTGGCTTTGTAAATGTTTTGTTCAATTCCGATATTAATATCGGAATTCCGATATTGACATCCAATCTATGCATGTACTCAATATCGGAATTGGAAACCGTCCGATATTGCATGTCAGGCAATATATAATATAATATATGTTAGACAATATGATGGGCATTTTACGTACTTTTTACTATATTTTTTTAGCACACTGAGCAAACAGCTTACAGTTATTATTTGTAACATCAGCTTCATTGAAAAGGATGAGCGTTTCAGCTTCATTGAGGATCATCGGAACTACACTTTCCATTTTTAACCACGCTCTGCTTAATACTTAGTGGTTACTGGACAGAGGAGGTAAATCAAATAGATAAATAGCGGGGTAATAAAAAGTCAATAATAAAATAATAAAGATAAATAACTGCAAAAATAATTGTTTAAGTACGTTTTTAGAATCTCTAATTGGTTTGAAAATAAAAATAAGTAATACAACAAAATAATAATAGAAAGTTACATGCATAGATATATTAAATTAAAAAGAGGCTCTCATGCATAAATCAAGTCAAATTAAGTTAAGCGAGCGAAGATGACTATGGAGCTTGGATTTGAAAATAGCAAGTGACTTCGACTCTCGGATTTCACGCGGTAGATCATTCCACAAGTTACAAGCCTTCACAGCAAAAGAATCCGCAAAGTAACCGGACTTGGTAATTGGCACAAGAAGTTTATTGCTTACTCGGAGCGTAACGCACGGCTTTGGTCAGCACTTCGAAACTGAAAATAATCCTTTAGATATGGGGGAGAATGAGGGTCAAATAAGACATTGTATAGGAAGGCTAGTACATGCTCTTCTCGACGAAGCCTGATGGGCAGCCAACCAAGTCGCTGTCGATATTCAGAGACGTGGTCGAACTTGCGCAGCCCACACATGAACCTGATACAGATATTTTGTAATCCTTCTAATTTATTAAGGTATTCTTCATCGAGAACTATCAAATAAACATCTGCATAGTCCAAGATAGGAAGAAGTAAAGATTGCGCAAGCTCGACTTTTGTCTTAACGGGAAGTAGGTTATTCCAACGGTTAAGTGACCCCACCACAGCAAGACGCTTACGACCTTCCTCTGAAATGTAGTGAGACCACCTAAGGGTTGAGTCGAAGTAAATACTCAAGTTCTTAACTACCCCACTGCAAGATAAAGTTACTTTGTCAAAAGTTATACCAGATAGGGAGTCATAGTTTGGCCATTTTATTTGTTTCGATCCACCGATGATTATAATTTGCGACTTGCTGGGGTTTACCATTACGCCATGACACTGACTCCAATAGAGGGTTGTCGCAAGGTACTTATTAATTGCCGCAAAAGCCGAACTAAGGTCATCAGCAGAACGTGGGTGTAAATTTGAAGATTATCTGCATAAAGGTGGAAGAAACAGGAAAGGAGGGGGGAGTGAGGAAATTGATAAGAATGGAAAAAAGGAGAGGAGATAAAATACCACCTTGAAGCACACCGGCTTAAGTATCACAGAACCTAGATACCCGATCATTGACCCAAATACATTGCTGCCTCCCAAAAACATTACTGCGAAACCACTCCAGCACAGCATCGGAGAAGTGATGTGCGCCTGACATTGCAATAAGGATTTCATCGTCTACAGTATTGAAGCCATTACGGAAATCGAGTAAAGCTAAAACAGTAAGTTGCTGATTAGACATGGCCAGGCGCACATCGTTAGAGCTGTAACCGTACTATGCTAGATTGGAGAGGACTGAGAAAACCACTGTAATTAATGAAAGTACTTAATTCTTGACAGACAAGGCGCTCAAAGACTTTTGATAGGAATGGAAGTATGGGTATAGGTCGGAAATGAGAGGATAACGTAGGACATTTCACTTTGTGTATAGGGATTACTGCAGCTTTTCGCCAACAACTGGGGAATGTATGTGTTAAGCGAGTAATTGAAAATGTGGCAGAGAACGTCCCTGTCCATCCTATCCCTGTCCTACATCAGAAAGGTAGGAGAGGAAGATTAGGTCATGGTAGGAGAAGGCATCGGCATTAAATTGCCTATGTGCGCTTACGTGATCAGACGAGGAAACTATTATCAGATCAAGCAAAGATGGTGTGCAGTTAGGAAAGAAATGTGTTAGATTAAGGGGAAGGATATTAAGATTAACGGAGTTTATTAAGGAACGGAGTTTGGAGGCACGGGTCATGTGTAATTTGTCTTTGTTCACTAGACAGGTGTTAAAGTCACCCATAATTATTGTGTGGTAGTGATATATTTTTCAAACAAGACTTCAAACTTATGGAAGTAGTCAATATTTAGAGAAGGGGAGTAGAACACACCAAGTAAAAGTTTTTAATGCCCAAATAACACTTCTAAGAGGTGCTCAGAGGATTCGGAGTAATCAGAGGGAGATTTATCAAGGATATTGTAGGAAAAGTGATTTCTAAGATAAATGGCCACACCGCCACCACCTTTACCCGTTCTATCATTACGTATAGGGACAAAATCAGGTAAGGAGTAAGAAGTAGAAGAGAGACGGGAAGACTTTAGGAAAGATTCAGAGACGAGTATTACATGGACATTACGGTTGTTCGTAAAAGTGGCAAGGAGGTCAGGAATGCCCAGAGCATCCCAGCACACTATATGCTGGGGGAATTGATGTGCACTGCATTGAAGTTTCGAGGAAACGATACGAATGCTGTCTTCACAGAATGATCAAGAGGCACAGAAAGACTGTGCAAGCTATCACTAGAGGAATGTGAAGAGGAAGTCACCAAGAGAAAGTCAGCACCATCATCCGCCAAATCATCATCGCTAGTATTAAGTTGCATTACTACTATAATATACTAATAAATATAATTATGATTGTATACTTATGTACCAGTAATATATTTTGTAGTTACATTTAAGTTTATAGATAAATAAACTTAAGTGTAACTACAAATATTTTTACTCTGCCTGCCTACAATGCTTATGTTGTACATTATAACGGTAAGAGATACAAACAAACTATATTTCATCACAACTAAAAGCACGAAACTACTACATACATTATGCCAGCTCCAGAGTAATAACTTAAATAAAAAAGCTTACAGACTATAAAACTAAATAAAAAATATATTTAGTTAATCAAGGAAATTTAACAAGGAAATTTCCTCAATTTCTAAACGCATAGTACGTCAAGTGTTAAATGACAAAGTTTTCGTAGGAGGTAAACATGTGTAACAAATTTTGAAAATAAACTAGACCCACACAAGATAAAGTGTAAATACAAGAGTAAATTTGTATGCAGGAGTTAAATACAAGAGTAAATTTGTATACAACTACGATTTGGTATGCATTGTCTGTATATTATGAAGATCGGCCAATGTCTCAATCTTGTGCCTAGCGCCATCAGGACTTTTTACATTGATACAGCCGTCTCGGGTCCAGCATGATGAAACACCAAAATGCTTTAAGTGTCTTCTTAGAGTTCCATATCCGGTAACGTAAACTTTATAAGGATAGACCTCTCGGCCTTATCATTTTTAGGCTTCCCCATACGATGAGAAGCACGGATTCTATCGGGTGTTATATCTGGAAGATTGCACTTGGTTGCCAATGATGCCACAACAACACCAGTGGTATTCTCATCCTTCGCCTCACGGACACCGTGTACTAGTAACATTTTGCGACGAGAGCGTGTCTCCACATGGTCAAGGCCTCTCGCCAGTGCGTCCACCTCAGCTCGTAGGATGTTAAGTGCACCACAAACAACATATTTAAAGGCTTGGAATTCAGTGTTTAGTACTGCTATAGTGTTTGGTGGCTTACGTGAGTAGGCCTGTTGGAGATCAGCTTGAAACTCAGCCATCTTAGAGTGAAACATCTTTATCATATCCTCCATGTTGTTTTCAATAAGTATGTTTTTGTGACACAATTAAACACTGCAGGCAAGTAGCACTATTTACGCATATAAAAATAACATATAAATTGAATTGAAGTAAGTGCTATAAATATTTTTAATTTTAATAAATATGAGAGTAAATCTATATAAGATAAAGTGATTGTTAACTTTTCAACTGTATATAGTACGTTTCCAAATCCAAATACTCCATTCATACATCTCAAACTACTTGAAAAAAATCTAATCACATAATCTGACATAAAATCTAATCACACAATCTATGACATAAAATCTAATCACACAATCTATGACATAAAATCTAATCACACAATATATGACATAAAATCTAATCACACAATCTATGACATAAAATCAATAAACAATTTTTATAATGACCACTATTGATTGACCTCCGAACAACTGGTCGCGAGATATTTGCGAAAAACTTTGATTTTCGTGACCTTTATAACTTTTTAGCCGGCATGATATCAATGTCAATTTTTCACATCTTCATTGCAATCTCGTAATAAAGGTGTATACAAAAATTCAGCTCACTAGGAATTTTTTCGCAGATTGGGGCTTAAAATGCCTAAAATTACTGGGCTATTCATGCATTTTAATGAATTCAGTCGCTATGGTCTTATTTATATATTTTGTATTTTATTAATGTATGTTGTCATAATGTATTTATGCACATGGTGTAATCCGCGATTTTCATATTTGGATGAAACATATGGACAAAGTTATGATGTGAATTACTGAATAAAATACATACTTTGTGCAATAAAAATACTGAAGTATTTGCGCCTTAGCATTAACCTTTAATTAGTTAATGTAAGTTATAATCATAATCAATTTCAACCACTTGGTACATAATTGCCTACAACCATCCATTTAATTACCTTGATTGTATCTGTGATAATTTTAAATTACTGTGCTTCTGAAGTCACAGAAATGTTTGCATCCAAAGATGACAAAGATTTAACTCTTGCATAAAAAAAAATTGACTTATGGGGCAGTACGACCTGTGGATATTATGTAAGATGCAGGCCAATAAGGCTGGAACTATAATATTGTCCGGAATCCGCAAGGCCGGATAAAATTTCATTGAAAATATAAATAGAGTTGAAAATCGAACACACGAGTGTCGAGTTGTCAGATTTGACATTGACCTTTGACTTGACTTTCGTATGTTCGATTTTCAGCTCTATTGTATTACCACAGAGTTCTATTTTCAGCGCTCTGAATTTTCTCCGGCCTTACGGGTTCCGAAACACGTAGTCCCAGGCTAACATACAAATAGTATCTGCCTCTTAATCCAGGAAAAATTATGTAGCTTCTCTTGCCATCTCAATCTTGCCATCTCAATCTTGCCATTGCTCGACACACTGACAATGTTTAGACCTTAAATTAATCAATTGATGAGAGATTACTGTCATATTTCCGTCGCCAGGCTTCTGAGAACTGGCAACAATTAGCTGGTTCTTGTTGCAATAATTATTACACTTGCATAATATCAATTTGCAGCACATAAGTCATAACATGGCTTGTGACTTGTGAGGTCTAGACGCTTTATAGCACGGCGCTAACTGAAAACATGCGTTTCTGCGGGCTGCCTTAACACATTTAAAAAAACACATAAGCAATTTCAAATATTAATTTAAATACATCGGATAATATAGCAATGCAAAATCGATAACGAATTTCGTAAATTAATCCCAAATCTATATTCGTCAACGTTTCGATATTTATATTTGTCTAACCCCCAGAGTATGCTTAGGCACAGAATAGATAATAGTACAAGCTTAGGTACTTTAATACTTTTACCATATTGTTTTAATGAAATGGACCAGGAAACGGGTAAACTGATGACCTGATAGTAAGCGATTACCATCGCCCATGGCCACTCGCAAGTCGCAACGGCCGCAACACCAGGGGATTTACACTTTTAACTCCCCAACCTTGGGCCTCCAGTAACCTCACTCACTCGACGAAACACAACACAAGCCTTATTTCAGGCCCGTTTTCTGTGAGGCCGTGGTATTTATCCGACCCGTCGTGCCGACCGCATGGCTCTCCTACGTGTACCACCTAAAATATTTACAAAAATTATAAACATCAAAATGCTTTACAAATAAGAATCTAGAAATGACCAAATATGTATTCGAAATTTATATTAATCAACAATTTTCTATCTTTCCAGGTCAAAGTTACCCAAAAACCTCCAAACAGCAACGACGAGAAGTTCATCAGAAGTCTCCAGAAAGGAGATTTCTTCGGAGAAAAAGCATTACAAGGGTATGTACGAATACATAGTACATTTAATTTAACTATTTTAGTAGAAGATTAGCTACAAATCTGTACAATTTAAGAAGAATTACCGCAAAGCACTTTGTATAAGAAAGTTGAGAGAAATTGAAAGTTATTTGTAATTATGTAGTGCCTAACTAATAACTATACTCCCGTCAAGTTTGCAGTGAGTCATCAGTAAAAAATGTCAATATACTTTACCATTTTGATTGGAAAATTCTATCTATATAAACATTACTTAAATAATACAATCAGTGCCTTAAAAACATCCTTCCTTAATTAACCTTACTTAATAATAATTCATGTGTATTACGAGTATATCCTTATCTAATATTTTTTTCTTTTATTCCAGGGATGACCTCCGAACTGCGAACATCATCTGCGACTCACCAGAAGGCACCACCTGTCTCGTCATAGACCGGGAGACCTTCAACCAGCTCATCTCCACCCTGGACGAGATCCGCACCAAGTACAAGGACGAAGGCGACGATAGACAGAGGTACTTACTTACTTACTACATACTTATACTTACAACATACTTACTACATAGGTACTTACAAACTGTTTACATAACAGCGTTCGTGGTCCAGTGGTTTAGAGCTTGACTCTCGTCTCGGAGGTCGCGGGTTCGATTTCCGCTTTGGAACAACAAAAAATGTTGTTTCCAAGTTTGATTAGGTCAATGCAGGTTGATCACCTGATTGTCTGACAAGAAAGATGGTCCATGCGTCGGATGGGCATGTCGAACCTGCGCCTGGTCTCTCGCCAGTCGCGTCGGTTATCCGTCCCACTGGATTTCGAGAGTGAAGGAAATAAAATAACTCCTACGTAGCTGGCCTGGTTTCAATGAAACCGGCTACCGTCACCGACATCGGTGTGGGGAGCTATTATTTATAACTTACTACTAACAACTTACTACTAACTTGATAGTTGATATGGAGGCTTAGCGATGGCTATATTTCCCCCGTTTCTGGCCAAGATCTGGATTGACAATATGGAGAATGTTAAGTGCAGACAGAATAATAACAGAGATTTTTTTAAATTGTTCTGTTTTCCTTAAGAATCTGTTTGCAGACTAATATTGAGGTGAAAGTGTAAAAATCACTCCAGTAAGAAACTTGGTATTTCCGTAATATTGACTAGAAGTTAGAACACAGGGAACCTTCAAATTACGTATTTCAGAAAATTTTAAGTTCATCCATCTTTAGCACGCCTTTAGACTAACTTATGAGAAATCAAAAGTAAAGAATGTTATCGTTATGTAGAAAAACAATAGAGAGATCAAATATACCATTGTTTATTTATCTTTATATACTACTTTATGTACTACTTTGCTAATAAAACAATTTCTATTTTTACTGCTATCACTGGCTTTCTATTCTGGTGAGTACAATCTTTTTTAGACAATAGCTAAATGTAAAATTTTCTTTAAGAGGTTTTTATAGTTTTAACTTTTAACAGATAATTTTTTAGTTACTTTCATTCTTGTAACATAGATTACCAAATGTAGAAATCTTTATTTTATCAATTTTAGCATTCTGTTTAATCTGTTATTTATATTTTATAGTTTTTTTTTTATCAAGTTTGTCGGAATTGTTAGACGTGACTGTATGCAAGTTTATTAATGTTTATAGATAATGCAACGTTTCAAGTTATCCACGTTTACCAATTACTAATAATTCCATAAATAAGTAGCAAATGCTTACCCCTCCCCCCACTTACTAATAAAAATATTAACACAATGGATAAGCTGTACAATTTTTTGTCTTTGTCTGTCAAGCGAATTTTTCAACGTATCAGACAAGGTATCAGACAATAGCTTATCCGTTGTGTAAATATTTTTATTAGTAAGGGGGTAAATATTTAGACTAAAACTAGAACTAGGTACTTACATATAACATAATTCTAAGCCCAAATACAGTTTAGTAAATCAAAAGAGAGTTATTTGTTAATAGACATTATATTAAACATTACGTAAGTAAATTATAATACGAAGGGATATCAAACTTTATAAAATTGCTGAATATCGTTTTACGGACGTGATCTCAATAACTATAATTCTTAATTCAATTCAATAAAAACTATAACCCGACTACGTAAATTATATATCCAATTTCACCCGGGCCATTATGGAGAATCTTTTAACACCTCATGCATTAAAATTGGATCAGTAGTTTAGACTCTAGCGTGGAACAAACATGTATACATACATAGACTGCCAAAGTCATTATACCCTTCCTTTTGGCTTCGCCGTATTCCGGTAAAAAAAGCTCGTGGTAATCCTCTATTGTAAATAGATAAATGTATTGAGCCTTTTCGCTTTCATTATTGATAAATGGTACAGCCTATGTGTTTATGTACTTTCACTAACACAATGCGACTTATCGTCTTGTGGGTTATTAACTTTTCTCATTGGCATAGAAACTGTATGCCTTTATATATTGTGGTTCCCGCGTTTTTATCTGTCAATTTTATAGCACAATAGATTGCATATTCGATACGAAATTACGAATATTAATAATTCTATTTCGTATTCTTGAATATCATTGCCAATTTCGCAACGATCTCTGTGTACCATTTGCCTGTTTTGGTTTTCTAGTTAGATCAGTTTAAGAAATTGAAATAGTTAATTAAAATTACCGATTAGATTATTTATAGGTATTTCTAAAATATATATTTGATGTTAATACATAGTTATAGCTGATTGAACAAAAATAGGGACGTACGTCAATTGATCATACTGATATTTTAAATGTTTTTAGATTACATTAAGGGCTTGTTTCACAATCTACTGATAAGCGTCGGATAGCTTATTCGGAAGTTTCATCGCTGCTTACCTTATATTGAACGACAGAGACAAAACATGCAAAGAAGCTATCTCACACTTATCAGTAGATTGTGAATCAGGCCGTTAAGTAGTTTTTAGTACCTGAGTTTATTTATTGTGGTTATTAATTCCAATCATGAAATATGACACAACCCAAAAGCCCATTTTGTGTAAAATCTCCGTCTACCCACGTTCCAGACTAAACGAAGAGTTCGGGAACCTTCGCCTCTCGGATCTGCGCATCATAGCGACGCTGGGCATCGGCGGCTTCGGACGAGTCGAGCTGGTCCAGATCCAGGGAGACTCCAGCCGATCCTTTGCCCTGAAGCAGATGAAGAAGGCCCAGATCGTTGAGACCAGGCAGCAGCAGCACATCATGTCGGAGAAGGAGATCATGTCGGAGATGAACTGCGAATTCATAGTCAAGCTGTACAAGACGTTCAAAGATCGGAAGTACTTGTACATGCTAATGGAGACGTGCCTGGGCGGGGAGCTGTGGACCATTTTAAGAGATAAAGGTAAAAAACATTTCATTATTTTGTACTAGCTTTTGCTCGCGGCACCGCCGGCACGTAAATATAGTGCCACGGGAACACTGTACTTTGTCGGGATAAAAAATAGCCTATGTGTTAATCCAGAGCTTTAACTACTACCATACCAAATTTCATCAAAATCCGTTCAGTAGTTTTTGCGTGAAAGAGTAGGTAATAAACATTTACCCATCCATACATCCATCCTCACAAACTTTCACCTTTATAATAGTAATAGGATAACTGTAAGAGCGTTTTCACATTGCGCGGTGCGATATCGCATGTCGCACCAATAAATTAAAGGCCTATTATACTATACGGTATTCAGGGATCCTTATTAAGGGCAGTGTAATAGAATTCCTGAAGTAATTAGGGCGACCGGACGGTCCCGGCAAGCCTTGCTCCATAATCGCCCTTACGATCGAGTAATGTAATAACACTTAGGGCGGTTAGGGAGCTTCCTGTAGATAGAAATCTTAATGTGTCAACCAGTCTTTGTCTAGCACTTGCACTCTGGTTTTAAATTGTGTCTTCTTTTTTTATACACGGAGCTACTAAATTTAACAAGTATTCAAATTCATCCTCTCCCATTCTTAAATATTTTTTTAAATCCACTGGTTCCAGAGTGAGTATCAGCATATTGGAGTGCTTTTCTCTTAATAATTTCAAGCAATACATGAATATTGCTTGAAATTAAGCAATACTTGAAATTAAGAAAAAAAGGGGGCCGGTGTTCAATGCAGTAAGTATATAATATATAATGCAATAATCGACGCCCTTGCAAGGGGCCACCCCCCCTTCCTGACTAGCGGACCCTGAATACCGTGTAGTGTAATAGGCCTATAACTTAGATATGAGAGAGACTGTCTTTGTCTTTATCGGTGCGACATGCGATAGCGGTCTGGATATTGGAAAAACGCACTTATGTCAAAGTATAAGAGCGTACCTCAGGAAGTTATCGGTATTCGGTGCGACATGCGATATAGCTCAATGTGACAACGCTCTGAAACTGGAAACATTTCGGTAGTTATAATACCTGCTGACATCTGTGGCTTAGTGGTTAGCGCATCGTCGCTCAAGCTAGTGGTCGCGAGTTCGAATCTCGCCGAACGAACCAATCAATTCATATGTTATAAAGCAGTATCTATTTTATTAGACATAAATAAATAATGTTGGTTTTATTTTTCAGGTCAATTCGATGACAGCACTACAAGATTTTATACAGCATGCGTTGTTGAAGCTTTCCACTACCTACATTCTAGAAATATTATTTATCGGTATGTTTACACATTGTTAATTTTATTATTTAAATCCAACTTTAATAAAAAAAAGACATGATATTGTAAAAGTAAAAAATGACATCTGCCGGTGAGTAGAATATTTTTACAGACTAACTTTTAAGTAAGTCCCTACAACGCTAGATGGCACTTTCGATGTTTACTTTTTAGTTGTAAAAGAGGCCCACTAAATGTCGTACATTTAACTTTTGTTGTAAAATTATCCCCAACATGGCATATTTAATATTCAATTATTAGAATCAAAAAACTAGCAAACACTGGCAAGTTACAAGTTTTAACTGAGGAATATTAAAAGGAGTTTAACGAAAAGACTGTATTGAAGTCTAATATAATAATATTATTGAATAAACAGTCGGCAGCACCCTAGAAACACCGAAGAATCGACAAAATAACAGATTGAAGAAACATTAATACCATTCAAAGCAAAATAGTTCTTATTGCAAGGCAGCAATGAGAAACTACATTTCTTTTCTTCCCGAGCTCACAAAATGGCCTCTTTTGACAGCTAAATTAGAAACGTTTTATTATTTCAATGTCAAATGTCTTACAATAATGTCAACTACTCCGCATCATGGAGGTCCAAGACAAATAGTTTGTTTACGTTCAGACATTTAATTGAAAATTTGATCATTTTTGACAGAAGATTTCCCGGTAGCCATTTTAAAAATATAGCTATTTAGAAATGTTGACTTCTATTGACGACCTTGTTACCATGGATTAATAACTATTTTGCAACGAACTGTTTTAGATAGAATATTTCGTCTTGAAAATTATTTCTTCGGATCGCCATGTTAAGCCCGGAGCACTAAGGTCTTAGGTTCAATTCACACTGAAACGAAAAGATACGCTACATGGCGCTGCACTTTTAAGATAGCTATTTAAAATTGAACTTTATTCATTACACAATAAGATATACACGTTTCATTGTTAGAGTTCGAATATCAAGTTATGACTGATGTCTTAAGAAACATGTATGTTTTTGCTGTAGTGTATAAAGTTAAATTTTGAATAGTTATGTTAAAAATGCAGCGCCGCGTAGCGTATCGTCGCGATGTGAACTGACCCTTAGCTTACTTCGAACCCTCATTATAATCTTTCAGCGATCTCAAACCGGAGAACCTACTGCTTGACTCGAAAGGCTACGTGAAGCTAGTGGACTTTGGTTTCTCGAAGAAGCTGCAGGCGTCGCGCAAGACCTGGACGTTCTGCGGCACGCCGGAGTACGTCGCGCCGGAGGTCATCATGAACCGCGGACACGACATCAGCGCTGACTACTGGTCGCTAGGTAAACTAGAACTAAGCCTTAATATTCCAGATTGACGTGGTGTGATTGTGAAACGTATATGGGTTCTTGCGGAATAAATTATACGAATAGCTGCAGCCCATAAACTTTTATTCGACCAGGCTTAAAATAAAAATTGCTTAACAGCACCGTTGAATCGTGCGCATACATACTAGCGAGTAGCGTGTAAATACATAGTTCAACCACGTCTGCAGTCGTTGCGGTCACTTCATTTGTGTTTAAATATTTTGATGTGTCCTAGTTTAAAGAAAACCGGTCGAGCAGGAACTTTGTCGATATTGTAAATATAATACTCTCTATCGAAATAAGGTTTATTTACACTACATGCTTACACCTATTTAAATACGAGTACTTGTTGTATCACAAAATATACAATTAGTTAACAAATAAACCATCTTATTTTACATTCGTTTTCAAATACCTAATACTTAATCAGCGTCCCTTTTTTTAATTCCAGGAGTACTAATGTTCGAGCTGCTCACGGGTTCTCCCCCCTTCACGGGGGCAGACCCCATGAAGACTTACAATAAGATCCTCAAGGGCATAGACGCGGTGGAGTTCCCGCGCTGCATCACGCGCAACGCCGCCAACCTCATCAAGAAGCTGTGCCGAGACAACCCGGCGGAGCGGCTGGGGTACCAGCGGGGCGGCATCACGGAGATACAAAAGCACAAGTGAGTGTTCGTTGTGATGTATGGAATATCGAGTATATAGGTCTTGTTTCATATCAGAGATAGTTGTAGTTGTAGTCATTTGCTCCTCTAAAGTAAAGATAAAATTGGTAATTTGCTGTGCTTATACGTAATTATTATTTATGAACTGACCGATTCGATTTACTTTACAGATGGTTCGATGGCTTCAACTGGGAGGGCCTGGCGCAGCGCACGCTGGAGCCGCCGATCATGCCAACGGTGAAGTCCGCGATAGACACGCACAACTTCGACCAGTACCCGCCCGATGCCGATGAGCCGCCACCTGACGACCTGTCTGGCTGGGACGCCACGTTCTAAGCCCTCTCCGTACACCTGGAACCAATATTGTTATATGGAACGCCACATTTTAAGCCCATTATAATTGGAGCCACTAGTTATGTGATGCCACATTCTAAGCGCACTCCGTAGTTTTATTGATACGGGACGCCAAAGCCATACTTTTTGAGTCACTATATAACATGGGAGCCCCATTCAAAACGGATTCAATATATTTATTGAAATGAGACGCCACAATCTAAGCCCATTCCATACTTGGAGCATGAATGGGAACATACATGAACGTGAATTGTTGGATGGAAAGCCAATTCCATAGTTTTGGATTGCATACATTGATATAAGTTTTTTCTTTTAATATACCTACATATATTCTAAGATCACTCTCCATACTTCTGGAGCCAATATTATATGAAAAACAAAAACGGATGTGTTACTATATAACCTAGGCCCTATTTGCCTTAAAATGAAATCCAATATAATATGCCAACTCTTGGGAAATAGAAATGAGGTCCAAGTAAAAATTTACATGCTTATGACAAAAAAAAGGGTATACGTTACTACAATTTACATAACAATATACACCTAATAACTACTTGATCTAGTAGTAATCGTTTAAAAAGTGCCTTTCTGAGAATAAAAAAGATTTTTAGAGGAAACAGGGTAACAAAATGCCAAAACTTTGTTACCAACGTAAATATACATCATTCTATTTACAATGTATTTTTGTACTAATTATTTTTGTTCATGTAACAAAAGTAGCATATGCCAATAATTTTGTGATAGTTTAGATTTTTGAAGATTTTAAGAGCTGAAAGTTATGCTCAAACGAAAAAGTCTATATAAAATCGGATTTTAAATTTGTTTAATATATAAGTAAAGTTAAGAAGTAATAGTTATGATATACTTGTAAATTAGCCTAAATTGTTTATAACTTTTGTATAGAAAAGTGAATCTTCATATTATATCCTTATTAATATTATTTAATTTTATAAATGGTAGTCCTAGATGTATAGTCAAGTAGAATGTTGTTTGAAAATGTTTCGGCTAATTTGTATGTTATGAATAATTAACAATTAAAGTTTTTTTTTTTATTTTCAATCTCCTATTTAAAATTCATTATATCATCGTAGCACAAACTTTGAAATCAATATTCATTCGTAAAAAAACGTCTTTCCACTTAATCTAAATTTAGATATACTAGTTAAAATAAAATTTAATCCTTTTTGTATAGTGTTCATTATATTTTAATCTGTTACCTGCCTGGAATGAAGTCATATTATGTTTGTAAGTCTTCCACGAAATGTGTAAATAGGCTGTATGTGAATAAATTAAGAGCATGGCTCGACTGCTCCGTAGAATAAAGTCCGATCTGCGATATTGAAGGTTTTCAGTAGAGCTCAGAGAAGTTGTTGACTTATGTAACTCTTAAACAAAGAGACTTGATAATAAGAACTTTTGGTACCTATGTTGTTGCTGCGTCTTGGCCTAATTAAATAAATGTTCAATAGTATATTTTTGTAATCTTTTAATTTCATGAGAATATAGTGATTTCCATGCCCATATAGAATTTACGGTGGAATAGGGAGGGTCCGTACTAGCTTATACCCGTGGCTTCGCCCGCGTGTAATACCTACCCTATGTCCTTCTCCGTACCCCTGGCTAAATGTGTGCAAAATTTCATGACGATCGGTGTAGTTGGTTTTAAGCGTGAAGACATAACAAACAAAATATAAACAAACTCACTTTCACATTTATAGTAGTTATAAGTTAGGATAGGATAATATTTTTCACGCGGACGAAGTCAGGGAAAACAGCTAGTTATGTAATAAAATAAAAAATAAAATTTTATTTTTATTACAAAAATCTCAAAATATAAATTAAGCAATCATATGGCACCAGGTTGAGCGGTAATTACAAGTACTGAAAATTACGCAGCCTTTTACTTGCACATATCTAATTACCTGTTACAGTCATTTAAATACTTGCAAAACTAACTTTACTTAAAAAAAATAATCTAATTAATCAGTCTTAATAATTTTACCGGTCAGAGGATTTAAGGACTGATTGAATGTACATAAACATAAAAATAAAATACCATTTTGTATTACAATATGGTAACTAGTTAACCTACGCACAGACATAAACGTCTTCGAAGATACATTATTAGTCATGTGGCAAAGAATTATAGTATGGATGATATTATTTAGGGATAACTTCTAAGCGGCACATATCCATTAAATATTTATATTTAGAAGTAGAAATCTTAATAGGTTCTGATTATGCATTTTTCAGTTCACTTTAGACTGAGTTTCTAGTGTTCCAATCTCCAAAATGTTAAATTCAGGTTGAGTCTGGTAGTTTTTCTATACTGTTATGATTACTATAACATTTATTGACGCACTTATCAGACATAACAATCGGTATTGAGCTGCTGCAGGTATTTTCCTTGGTGCCACAATCTTCATTGATAATTTCCTCCCATACATCTGATAATTCCCGACTGATTTCTTCTGCACCATGAGGCAGTGGTGACGTTTGCTGCATCGAGGCGTTGTCATTAACATTCACAACTGAAATAAAATAACATAAAAACATTGTTGTATGCTATTGTGAAAGCAGATTAAGATAATGTTGTTAAATTGAGGCCTACCTCAGTACCTATACTATCCCTGCAGATATAAGTAGGTATCAAGATCAGTTAACAATTAAATATTAATTAATTCGAGAAGTAACATTAGTACCTACTATAATCACGAGTGCAAAATCACGAGGAGCAGTTAGATATATATATTCTGAAAATGATATTTATTGTTTATGAAAGTCAAAAACCTTTACAATTAATTTATCAAATACAAAATAAAATATCCTAATATTCATAGATATTTTCAGTTGAATAACGTCCTAACTGATTCTCAAGTCCACGTAACAACGTCCTATCTGAATATCGAACCTCAAATCCGTTTTACATATTCCATAGGAAAACGTCTTATATTCAAATGAAACGCTAAAAAATTTTAATATTCGCAAAAAAACGTCCTTTAGCTTCTTATGACTTATTTTTGCATATTTCTATTTTTAAATGAATGATTACCATAATATACTGGTACAAGTGTGGTGTATGGTGGAGGCTACAAACTCCGTCAACCGCATTTTCGCTTTAAAAACACGATTTACTTCCAGTCCATCAAAAAACGTCATACGATATCAAACTCTAACATCAATAATTAACTAAAACAAAAAAGCAATAAAAACCTAATGATAATAATTTAATATTAAAATAACTTTTCAATATATACAAATAAATAATTAAATCTAAAAAATATGCAACGTACAGCCAGTAGTTGTACCAGCAGTTAAAGTTTTTGCAATATTTACAGCAGTTTCTGAAAACGATAAAGAAATCCCAGGCTCGTCTCTGTCATCTTATAGCATATTTAACATTTTGCGTGATGTGACATATTTAAATAAGTATATATTTTGAGATGCTAAACACCTTATCCAATTGTATTTTTATCGAAGCGAATAGAAGCTAAGCGCATGCTGCATAAACGGCCTACCTCCATCAAACAGCGGCCCAACCATTTCATAATATAAAAAAGTACTCTGTGGGCCCAAATGACGAGCGGACGGGGCGCCCGCGCCGACCCCTCTCCCCGCGCGTCGCCGTATGATCACTTCGTACGTTTTGGTGCGGAGCTAATGTTAGATCGAACGTTATTCGATTCCATATTTTTAAAACTAAATAAGATACAAAAATTCTAAAAACGCAAGTCTATAGAGTTTTCATTCCTTATATCGTTTAACTAATTAATTCATTTCACATCGGACCCTATTCTACGGATAAGTCGATATAGATTTTCTTTTAACTAAGCACATTTATTTTTACAATCATGCTTTATGTAATTATTAAATAATATGCGATTTATTGATTATTACTTACCTACTTGTTTTAAATAATGCTAAAAGATATATAAGTATGTTACGGCCACACTAGAGCGATTTCCTCCGATATAAAATACTGATATTATACTAGCGAATAGCAATAAAAAAGAATGACATCTAAGAGCATGTCGGGACATGTCTAAGGAGGATTCCGTAACTATCACCGCGTAATAGGTTTTTCTCAAACTTTAAAAGTTACTGTCCGATTTCGTTCAAAATAATTTTCTTAAAGAGTTTTTAGCATGATCTATTAGCATAGAAACTTACTAGTTTCTATCTCTTATAGTTTAGAAATGCTAGAAGGTCCAACTTACAAACCACTTTGGAGGCCGATTACTCGAAAATGGTCGACTTTGTAAAAAAAGTAATGTCAGTCATCAATGTATAAAACCTTGCCTTTATTTCAAAAAATATCTATTCAACGATTACGACACACGTTAGACAAATATTTTTCAAAAAGACACTAATATTTTTCATCCCCACTTCACATGTATCGAGACCCACCCCTAAAATGTAAACTTATTATTATTTTATGATTTCAAAACCGAGATAGTATATATTTATACCAAATTTCATCCATTTATATTCATAATTACAGAAGCTAGAAGCGCGGACAGACAGACCGGACAGAGCGAATTTATAAGGGGTCCTCGTGTATTACGGAACTCTAAAAACGCAGATTTGAATCAAAAGTAAAACATACATACGTTTTAAGGATATTTTAAACTTTAGACGTGTTGCGAACTTGCAGAAAACGGAAATATCATTCGCGTTTGCTTGATACTAATAGGTGCTAATAAACACTCATTTATATACGTAAATACGTAAAAAAAAGAAGTCGAAATTATTTTCCGCTTAAGCGGAGCCACAAGGTTTTAAAGTTAGCGAGGTTAAAAACTTAAAGCAATTTCTCACATTCTCTGAGAGAATTTCGTCGCCCACTGTTGTGAATTTAGGTCACCTAGGTATAATGAGTTTATTTCGCACCTAAACGGCTTAGCTGGAAGCAAAATTATCCTACATAATATACGTTCCTGTCTAATAATAAAAAAGATAAATTTGCATGATTTTAGCATTTAGGTACCTACCTGGTACAATAAAATTACAATACTTATTAATACTTATCATAATTTATTTAACTAAGTACTAGAGAGGTACTGGCTACTAGAAAGCTAGGTAGTTATTAAATTTTCGTCTTACAAATTAATCAAACCGAAGAAATAGTGATGTAAACAAAAAAATATACAGCCGAACGTATAACCGCCTCCTTTTTTAGAAGTCGGTTAAAAAAGCGACACACTTCTCACTCGCGCTAACTTATCGCGGCTTCGCTCGCGAAAATAAAGTAAGTATCTCACGGGACTTTTCGGGTTAAAAAGTAGCCTATGTTTTAATACACTACTACCATACCAAATTTCATTAAAATCTGTTTAGTAGTCCGTCCATCCATACTCACAAACTTTCACATTTGTAATAGTAGTAGGATGTAGAAGGGCTTGCGAGTCGTCACTCTTCTGTCGAAACTCGAAACACAAAGGTTTATCGATTGTATTCTATGGAACCCTTTTTCTCGACCCTCCCAATTAATTTTATCAGTTGTGCAAAACGTGTGAGACCATCTCAAAACTGTCAATTGATTGAGCGAGCCACCCCCTAAATTTACCCCAAATCTACAAATACCCTTAAACACGAAGCCGGAAACTCTTTAATATGAAGTGCGTTTTCCACCCGTAAACAATTTTCCATAGTAAGCTTTTAATTTTTACCCGACTACGTGAAGCCAAAAGGAAGGGTAATGATTTTGATGATGACAGTACATGTATATGTTTGTTCCAGCGTAGCGCCTAAACTACCGATGCGATTTTTATCTATTTTGAATGAGGTAAGTGGTGAGTGAAGCCTATAGGAACTAGGAACCCCACGCCACTGGTGTCAATACATTCGAATTAATAGCCCGGCTAACATTATAGACTGTAGTTTCGATGAACACTTTCATATATTTCGTTTATTGTTAACCATGGTCCATGGGTACATAATTTGATTGCTACTTTCCTATAATTAAACCTACACAGTACATACTATTTCGTTATAGTGAACTATTAACCTGTAAGATATTATGTATGTAAATGCAAATGTATTGATGTGTGCATGTTAAACTTTCATTTCATTTTACGACTTACTAACTTTAAAAATAATAATAATAATAAATTAATGTATATTTTGTTTGTTTACCGAAAGAGCGTGGTCTTCTAACATAGGTTTATACTTAAAAGGAAACGCTAGCAACTTGTATGTTATATTTGTAAAAGATACTGAATAAACATTTTTTCATTTTTTCATAGTAAATTTATTCGAAACAACTCATATAAATTCTTTCATATTCTACTATATGTTGCCCGCGACTTGGAAAGGAAATCTCGCGGGGACCGTACATTTTCGGCGATTAAATTAGTCTTTCCCCGTGGTTAACTCTATATCCGTGACAAATTTCATCAAATCCAAAATCGGTCCAATAGTTTCGGAGGCTATTCCATGCAAACAAACTAACATACAAACAAACAAATATTTTCTCTTTATAATATTAGTATACAATTCTGATTACTATCATACTTAGCTAATGGCTATAAGGGTTCCCTACGCTAAATTTCGACTCAGCGCTTACGCTGTGTCGAAATTTAGCGTTGATGCGTTCATTCCTGTAGTTAATGTAATAAGTGGTTCCGTGGGGGGGGGGGGCTAGCCATCTGACAGTTGGTTGCGGAGTTGCGGACCAATACAAAGCCAAATTCTTATTTTGTTATAGAGTTGTACAGTAAAATGGATTATAGTCTATATTTAATTATAGATTATCGTGAATTCAATTATTATTATATTCGTCATATTTTATTATGTAATACCACAAAATATTTTGTGCGAACTAGATGTTTTTTAAATAGTTAATGGAACGTACCCATACTGTTGACCTGTTTTTAAACATTTTTTACCACCCCCCGATAACTATCCGTGTCCATGCCGAGACCCCCCTTCTTTTTGCGTAGTAATCCGTCGCGCTGTGTGAAATGTACAAACATTTTTTAATTTCTTTTGCCCCCAATCTGTCTACATCCAGGATTCCTAATTCAGTAAAGGGTAGGTAATGTAAAAAGCTTCACTAGCGAAATTATCCTCCCACGAGAACTTGTTGTTTTATTCACAATCCGTGCCAGGGTTCAGACTTCAGACTCAGAGGAAATCGCATTGCTAGTCTTAAATAATGCAGTTATGGATTGCACTGTGCTAGTAGCACACGGTGTGCTTTTAACTAATCTTTTTAGGGTTCCGTAGGAATTTAGGAACAAATCTACATTAGCAAGGGTCTGTCCTCCCTTGCTAATGTAGATTTGTTTGGTTATAGATTGCTTATATCTTTATTTTCGGCTTCATAAAATTATTACAGTTTTATATTTTAAGCGTGGCTGATAGCTCCCCAGTCCCCATACATGTGCAGTGGGGATATTTTTTTTAAATTGTCATTTCTATCATCGCGTCGGATGTGTGTCCGCCCGTCTCCTAGTCGCGTGTGTTAGTGTCTCGCTCCGCGTTTCGTGCCGTCTCGCTCTAACTGCGTAGTAGTGACTCGCTCACTCCGCGTTAGTGTCGTCTCGCTCCAAACGCGTTGAGTGGCTCGCTCACTCCGCGTTTTCGTGTCGTCCCGCTCTATCCGCGTAGTAGTGATTCGCTCACTCCGCGGTAGTGCCGTCTCGCTCGGAAACGCGTCGAGTGTCGCGCTCACCCCGTGAACGTGCCGACCCTTTGAGTGCAGTGCCTATAAACTCCTTATAGCGACCGTAAATTCACACCTTATTCATTAGAATAAGCTGTGGATTTGCGCCTTGCTGGGGAGTTGCCCTGCTCTTGGCCACCCGTTGAGCTTCGGTTCAACGTTGGGTCACGAGGAGACAGCCCCCCTAAGTGTGTGTACCGTCCTCGTGTGCGTGCACTTAGTTTTTCGTGTTCTAGTGTGAATACCTTTGTGTTGGATGACGTACACTTGTTGCCGTCAGTTTTAACTGTTGTGTGACTTGTGTGTTTTTATGTTTGTACCACCCAGTACAACATGACGGACCATGATCCGTGGCTACCACGCCACGACTACCTGGACTCTCGTGTGGACTCCGAGACGACGTGCAGCCCGGCCTCATCGAGGTCCAGCTCACGCTCAGACCCGGACCACACGCGCCACCGCTCACTCCCCGAGCCCAGCTTGTGCGGACAGGACACCGCTCGCCCCGGGTCGCCCTCGGCATTCCGACGGCGGCCTGCGGCGAGTCTGGGCCCCCGCCCGGCACAGCCGATCAGGGCTCGGCTAAACCGCGGCGCTCATCGCGCCGTACTGCGCAGGCGAGCGATTTTCGCCAACCTGCTGCACACCTCGGACCTTACAACGTCCAACAGGCGGACACATTCCGCACCACCGCGAGCTCAGCTCGCCCCTCGCCGGCCCCTCAGCCGCGACAACACCACGCTGCGCCGGCTGCTCAGCCGCGCGGCCCACACCAGCCCACCGCGAGCTCTCCGCGCTCGCCTGACGTTTCGCCGGCCCCACAGCCGCGCGATGACCGCCGAACCGCACCTTGTGCGGCCACGGAAATCCGCCCTAGCGTGCCGCGCGGGTACCGTTACCGCGCGCCCACCTTCCCGCCACCGCTTATAAACCTGTCTCCACGACCGGTTTCCGGCCGTCGGCTGTTATATGCCGAGGTGAGTGCCTCCAGCCGCCCTCACGTAGGCAAGCACAGCCCCCCCACACCGACGCCGTCGGTAAGTAAGACGCCGCCACCCTACTCTGCCCCTCGCTACCCGTCCCTGGTCGCCGAGCGAATCGACGACTGGGTACATCATTTTCGCTGTCTTCGCGACATACTGGGGCACATACCTAATGCCAAGTATAACGGCCGTGCGATTCGCTTCTCGCCCCAAAGCGAACAAGAATACACGGTCGTAAAACGCTACCTTACGGACCTGGAGAAGCGAGGACAGGCCTCCTGGTTCACCCACTCGCCTCCACAGGAAAGGACAATTAAGGTAGGTATCAGGGGCCTACCTTCTTTCACAGACACCGGAGAGATCAGGGCCGGTCTCGCCGAACTGGGATTCGTGGCGGAGCACGTTTCCCTGATCCAGGCGAGGTCTGACCCCGGTGCCTGCCTATTCTTCGCCCTTATCGCCAGGGCCCCGGACGTCGTACCCGGCATATACAAGGTGCGTAATCTTTTAAATATGCCGGGAGTTCGCATCGAAGCCTGGCGGGGCCGAGGCGGCCCGGCCCAATGCCACCGATGCCTCCAATACCGGCACTCTAGCCACAACTGCCACCGGAAGGTGGCCTGTGTCCGGTGTGCCGGAGAACACACTGTGCGGGACTGCCCCCGCTCCCCCGCCGAGACGCCCACCTGCGTTAACTGCAGGGGGGCCCACCCTGCTAACAGCAGACAGTGCCCGGCGTACCGTAGGGCTGCACGGAAGCCGCGAGCCGATGACGCCCGCGCTCCTCCCCCCTACGTACCTGCCGACTCGCCTCTCCCTAAGCCAGAGGCCCCTCCTCCTCCGCCGACTCCTACATCACTCATGGCGGAGGCAAATGACTACACACCGAGGTATGTCCCCCCCTCGGCTTCCGACTCCCCTGCGCAGCCTTCCAGGAGGAGGAAAAAGCAGCCGAGCTCCAGGAGGAAAGTTGCCACACCCCCTGTGGCCTCCCCCTGTGATGCCGTCGCTATCCCAGATAGCCACCAGCAGGAGCTGGAGCCTACCGCGCTCGCTCCTCCGCAGCCGAAATCCACGCGGACCACCCGGCGCTCACGGCGCCCCCCGCGCGGACTTGCTGACTCCCCTGCGGCTGTCACAACCGCGGAAATGACCGCCTCTGAGCCCGCATATCTTGCGGCCGCTCCGCACCCGCAGCCTCCAGTGCTCGCTTTGCCGCCTCAAGAGCCGGTGCAAAGCGAGGCCCCCGCATCGACTGCAGAGCTTCTGCAGTCCCTCCTCTCCCTGGTCATGGACCTAGTTCTCAGGGTTCAGGCCGGGGAAGAAGTACTCCAAGCCATCATACAGGCCCTCTTAAAAGGCGCCCCCACCATCGCAGCCATAATAAAAATTTGGACCCCCAGGCCCTAGCTCGGATCCGCGCCTGGATATCTCTGGCATCCAGAAGCTCCTATCAGAGGAGCCGACTGTTGACTGCCGGAGATCCTCGACGCGCGTCCCGAACTCGGGACACTCGTGTGCCATGCACCGCCCCCCGCGCTCCTTGAACGCGTTAATTTTTGTTCTTAGTTGCAGGATCACCTGTTTCTTTGAGCGCGCGGCAGCCGCGTGCACGGTCAACTGACCTGCTGCCGTGGCATGTCCGCTCGCCCGCAGCAACCGCTCTGACGACACCAGACGCAGGGAGCATCCCGGAGCCACAGTGCCGAGACGCCCCATGCGCGGTGCGCCCCCCTGCATTATGCACCGTTGGATCGATGCCCCTGCCCCCCTTTACCCCGCGCCGGCTCAAACCGGCGCAAGGCTTCTTTTTGTGCGCCCGGAGTGTGATGTGGGGCAGCCCTATTGCCCACACGTCAGCCCCGTGGCAGCCCCTTCCCCCCCGACAAAAAGTCTGGGGCTCGGGAAATACCTTCCCCCCCCCCCCCCTCATTTCCCTGGTCGGTTGTGTCCGTGGTCGACAAAAGCGGCGCGTGTGGGAGTGGACCCATACACGCTTCCTGGTCCCCGGACCAGGACCCCGCGCGTCGTTGGAGTCGACCGCAGGTCTTGGCCGCCCACGGCCCTTGCTACCGCGTCATTCCCTCTGCCACCTCGGGTTTCCCCCGCGTTCTGCCGCGGGGGGTCTTCCCTTAAAACCGACTTTTTTGCGCCCAGTATTCGTACTGAGTGCGTCGTCCACCCCAATTAGAGGGGCTTAGCCCCTGGTATTGGTTCCCCGCCCAAGGCCCTTTTCAGGGGCCCGGCGTGCGAGGAGAAGTCTCCCTCCTATCGCGTCGGATGTGCGGTATCGTCGAACTGGTATTTTTGAATTAAGGCGAGGTTTCACACACGATTTTTTATTATGTAAACCAAATTCTAATAACAAAAAAAATATTGATTTTTTATATATTTTAAATCTTTATTATTAATAATATTGATATTTAATGCGAAAAACTTGTAAATTTTTCTTTTCAATCAATTATAAACAATAAAAATAATTGATAAAATAAAAAATAAAAATCACGTGACTGAACGCGCCCCGATCGGTCACCATAGTTGTGACGTCATAATGTTAAAGCTACGTCACACGCGCTCCGATTTGTTGGAGAGCTGCTGTCGGCGTGTCTTCGGTATTGGATTCAAAAATTAATTTTTATTTTTTATATTTTATATTACCTACTTTTGAATTATTGCGAAAAAAATGTTTTGTCATAAAAGTTATACTTATAATATGATATTTCCATTTATCACAAAAAAAAATTAATTCAAAAAGTTTTCAATTGAACTCCAAATTGGTTTGGAGTTGGCCCCTGGCATTTCTAAACTATAAGAGGTGGAAAAGTCATGTTAAATACTCTATAGGGAAATTAATTTGATCGAAATCGGACAATAACTTTTGTAGAAATTTGAAAAATATCTATTGCCCGTTGATAGTTACGGAACCCTCCTTAGACATGTCCTGACATGCTTTTGATTAGGTTTTTATTTATTCATAAGCGAGGCAGAAATAACAAAACAATCTTTGAAGAATCAAGATAGGTAGTTATTTTTTTCATCAGTTTTCCACCGTTTTCTTTAAATGACCACAGATAAAAACTGTATTAGTATTAGGTACGTAGGATGTCACTTAGTTACAAGTGTTACAACTAAATAAACACTTCTACTTAAACAGTACAAAATACTAACGGCCGAACACGCTAATTAAAATGAAGGCTGGGACTATAACATGATCCGGAATCCGGGTATGCCGGGGAAAATTCAGAGCGTTGAAAGTAGAACCCTGCGCTAGTACAATAGAACTGAAAATCGAACACACATAAGTATCGAGTCAAATGTCAATGTCATATATACAATGACATTTGATTCATACAGACAGCTCGACACTTCGATTTTCAACTCTATTGTATAAGCGCAGAGTTATATTTTCAGTGCCTGAATTTTCCCCGGTCTACCGGATTCCGGACAGTTTATTATGTCCTGCTCCCGGCCTAAGAGCCCTCCTATTCACAGGCTGTCGCTGTCTCTGCTGGGCGAAATGACAAGGACAGCATGTGACTTGAGCGTTCTCGTAATTTAAGTATCGTTTTAGTATACGGTCGAAGACTACCGAATACTGGCTAGGCATTATTCGGGGGGATATTTTTTTTCTAAGACTAAAACATTCGTTACTGTGTCCAAACGATTTATTAAGGTCAGCAGGTCCCGGTGGACCTATTAGTTATATTGTTAAATGGACAAGTAACCGGTCCCTAGGGAGTCGGGTACGAGGTCTGGTTGGAATATGTTTTTAGTGTTAGGTAGTATAGTGCTTATGTTTTTAGTCGTATCATGATGATTTTATATTAAAAAAACAACACTAGACGTGCCGTCTCATGACTTCGTAAACGTACTAAGAAAATGAAAATAAATTTTATTTACCTCACTAGAGCAGCATTTAAGCTAACCTAACGTAGCCAATTTAGGAGTAGGTATACTGTATCCAACTAATATTATACATATGAAAGTTTGTGAGGATGGATGGATAGATGGATGGATGGATGTTTGTTACTCTTTCACGCAAAAACTACTACACGGATTTCCATGAAATTTGGTATGGTAGTAGTTTAGGCTCTGGATTAAAATATAGGCTACTTTTATCCCGAAAAAGTACAGTGTTCCCGCGGGATACTGTATTTACGCGGGCGTAGCCGCGGGCAACAGCTAGTATTGTATTAATAATTCAAGTTTACTAATTATTAAACAACGGATTTGGTAGAAATGGTTCAACGGCTAATTATTACCAAATACCTAAACTTAAACGAGGGATTTAAAAATGGTATATACGGTCCGGAATCCGGTGGGGCCGGGAAAATTCAGAGCAGTGAAAGTAGAACTCTGCGCTAGCACAATAGAATTGAAAATCGAAGTGTCGAGCTGTCGTATGTGATATTGATATTTGACTAGACACTTGTGTGTTCGATTTTCAGCTCTATTTTCAGTGCTGTAAATTTTCTCCGGCTTACCGGATTCCGGACAATATAGTCCCAGCCTCAAACGAGGGGTTTAAAAATCTGCATTGCAACTTAGATGACCATAAGGAAAATAATCTTTTGCAGAATGAATAGTAAAAAGTTTTATTTCGCCATAAAGGAATCGATACATTATCACATTTAATTAGCTCACTATGTGACGGGTCACGGGATAAAGAGCCTTATCAACAACAGTCGGATGGCTATGAGGTACAAATGAATGGAAAAACTGATGCGACGTGCAGTAAACTGCCTTATTTTTAGTGTAGCGCGACTGACATGTTTTGAACTAGGATTAACTTTGTTTTGTTTTGAAATTAATAATAATAATAGCTCCTCACACCGGTTTCGGTAACGGTGGCTGGTTTTCGTTGACACCAGTGCGGCTACGCAGGAGTTATTTTATACTCCCCAAGTGTGTGCGCAATACACAAGAGCACTCTCTTTATTCTCATAACCCAGAGGGACGGATGACCGACACGACCGGCGAGAGATCAAACTCACGACCTCCGGAGTCCGGACTCCGGAGTCCAGAACTGAACCAAGCTGTAAATCACTGGACCACGGAGGCTTCTAATCCGTCTTTTCGGTTTCACGTTACATAGTTGGTAAATAAGTAAATAAATTAGACAAAGTTAAATTAGTAATTTTTCACTTGAATCAATTACAGTCAAATTTTTTGCAGTTTAATCGTCCTCAATATTTATTCGCATTATATGGTATTATTATGAAGTCGGGACATCTTTAGTTGCGTGTCGTTGGAAAATAGTTATGTTTTACTTGATTTCTAGCTTTGACAATATAAATTATGAAGTACCTTCTTAACATCTTATAAATTATAATCTTCTTACTAGGTACTATTATGAATGTGAAAGTTTGTGTGGATGGATGTAGAAATACAGGCTATTATACTCTACACGTCGCGTTCTGATCACACACATCACATACAGTTCATGTACGTACGGAGTACACGGAGGGTAGGTAATTGGTAAAAGTATAAACTGTTCCACTAACCCTGAAGTTGCTGGGATTTTGAGGCTTAAAGCAATCTGTGCTCGAGTATTCTTGAGCTGAATATTAAGCTATTGCATAGCTTTTATCGCGGGCTTTGAGCGCGGCGACCGAATCAAGAAATTCCCTAACGAAAATAAACCTAACACCCCCCACTCCGACCGGCTAACGTCGTTTCAGTTCGGCAGACTTCGGCACGGTGTTTGTGTGCGTGCGACTAGATGTATGCGTGTAGACTAGCTGCTAACTGCTCATAACTGATTCTATCTCATTTAGACACAATGCTAGGTGAGACAGCGTGCTTTTTGGCCGCGTCCACGAGAGAGTTCGAGCCCGCGACTAGTTGAACCTTAACGTGTATGCATATGGTACGACTGTACGAAGCTCGCACGGATCGAGACGAGCTGCTCCGAAATCGGACGAATACGTAAGCAGCTATTTGTGAGCAAGTATAAAAAATGCTATGCAATAGCTTTACCGCGTTTTTGCTACCGCGCGCGAGCAACCTCATTCCTCCATTATAATAATAGCTTACAACCCGTAGCTGTCCCCCTATACCCCTGCAACCCTAATATCCGGTCTGAACATAACCCGGGTGATGTTAGGGAGGGACAAACCCTCCCTTCGTCTCTCACCTAATCAACTGTCGGACTATAACTAGCCACCAGGCTAGTTATAGTCCGACGTAGCTACAGCGGTCTTAACCCAACCCTTTCGAAAAAAAAAAGCTTTACCGCGGCAGTCCCTGAGTGCCATACGTATTTTTTTTACAATACTTTTTATCAGGGCGCGGTTGAGCTGTGCACGCAACGGGAGTTGCGTTGGAAGTGACGCGAGAGTCACACTCTTTTGGCGTTGGGATGTACATGATTGGTCTTTGCAAGCGGGTTCTGCGCCGTGATTGGTCGGTTGCACTTATTGGCGCGTACAGTACGTTTCCAGAAAGTTTCTAATATTCAAAAAATTAAAAATATTATTGTACAATATAATCAATACTTTTCAGTAAATGGCTATTTAAGTCTATGGTCGTACCAGTGATTCTTTTCTGACTTTTCAAGCACATTTTTTACGGACGCTCAAATGGTTAAGGAAAAGTAAACTTAAAGATGCAGTCTCGTCTACCTCAATTTCATCTAAAACCAAAAGATCATTTCGTACCATTCGCCGTACACAACATTCGATTAGAAAACGTAATTTTGTACAGAAACCTCTTCGCAAAGTGCCACGCGATGATCAGCTGGTCGGTTTTTATCGAAGCCTTAAAGGGTCTATTGAAATCAACGTTCGTCCTCCACAATAAAGAGTCAGGAAGATGCACTTAGCATTTGTGATTCGCAATCATTTCTAGAATTATAACATTCCTACGGATTATCCTTAGTACGATATTTTTCTGTTTGCTTTGTTTTTGTTTTGTTTTATAATGTTTTAAGTTTCAGATAAGTAAGTACTTTTTTTTTGTGGAATATGTTTTTCTCGTTATGTATTTTATAATCGGTATAATCATGGAGGAATCGTATAATGTATTGTCCAAAAAATCGAATAATTGTCTATTTAAATTATTAGTTTATTTATTTATTATAATATTATGATTTATTCATAAAAATATAGGAAAATAATAATGAACTTCCACTGATTTTCAATCAAATTAGTAGGGACTAGGGAGTACTCGGACATCAGTAGCGAGGCGTGTATACAACTCGACATCATAATATCGGCATCCCTGATGAATATATCTATAAATCAAGTACTTACTATGATTTTTAAAATACAATACTAAAACTAAACAATAATTTGCACCCAATGCGTCCAAAAAACGTGCTTTAGATAATATACACCGCCCGATAGATGGCGCTAATTGCAATCAAAATATATATAGTTGTTATAAAAGATAAAATATGACAATTGACATTAGCCTAAACGGCTTACCATTCCGCAGATTTCACGCTTCGCCACTGAGGGACACGTGCCTATTATAAAAATGTTTTTACTTTTTAGCAAAAAAAGTATGAGTTAATTTTGTATGTATTAAGATTTAAGATGTAAATTGTGTTTCAAATTAAAAATAGGTACTTAAATATTTTTTGCTCAAAGATTTCTTATGGGGGTGTTTGATATTTTTCTGCCGTTAGGGGCAGACCCTACGCACACAAAGCGTCATCTAGTGGCGTAAGTGGTATCGAAAACGATCAATAAGAATTTTCGATTATTTTTGTGTCACCAGGCGGCGCTCGGTAGTCCGACGGTCATTGTCGTGTCAAAAAGCTGTGAGATGTCACGTATTTAAGAACCCTCATTGGTAAACCTCCTCCTTTTTGGAAATCGCTTAAAAACTATTAAAGCCTACTCACCAAAGATTTGAATTGCACAATCGCAAATCGTATAATATGTAATTACTAATTATATTATTAACCGTTGCAGTAACAAAACGCAATAGTAACTGGTGATCGTCGGAACAGTATTATTATATTAAATGCCATACGTTGCGTATTTTTATGGCCTATTACTATTTCACAAACGAGTATTAAAAGGGTAGGTAATGTTTTTTTTGTACAATATCCGTATTGTTGTACAACAGGGGAACATGCATAGTTTTTTTTTATTGGCTTTTCGAAGAGTACATAGTAAGTTAGGAAATATTGTCCTTGTAATGGCATATCTACCGTTGACGAAATACAGTCATGACATATAAACCAAAAAAAAATTAAACCACTGAAAAAACAAAATGTTCCTAAAAATGTACTAAAAGTAAAAAATAATTCTTACCTTAAAAAGATCTCCTTTTTAATTAATCTAAAATTTAATCATGTATTTCTTCTACTAAAGTCTCAATCTTCTTTTTTTTGAAGTCGGTGTTAACTACCAGCCTACTTTTACATTGTTTTAAATAATATAATATATATTTAAAATAATATATATTTTCTAAAATGTTTCTTAAGAGCCCTATTACAAATCTGCACTCTGCGAGATTAGGTTTTTGAAGCTTTCCCGACATTTCGCATTTTGTAGTAATTTTGCAGTTATATTTATCGTTTTTATTGAAATAGGTTAATAAATTAATGCTTTAAAATTTTAAAATCTTTATTCCTCATGAAGAAACAATTGTTCTGGTATAAATTTTGCTTAATAATATTATCGTAGATAGGAGTAATTTACAATTAACCTAAAACTATTTTGGAAGTTTTTTTGGCTTAGAATAAGATTTTTTTCTATATTAAATCAAAGATATTTCAAAATTCTAAGGCCGCTACGAACTATACGACTATATAGGAGATAACATTCTCATTTTATTATTTCATTTGCATAGAACAGTAGTTCAATCCAGGAGCTCAAAAAAGTGCCTTCGCGCATTTTATGAAAATCTTTCTTTGCAATTTTGGGTTTAATTAAAAAGTAAAGCAAAATTTACAAAAAGCGAGGCCGCTACGAACTAGGCAAGTAGCTATTCTGCACTATTCAATATGTCAAAATTGGTAATGTATCTTTGTTTCTGAGATCAAGAACGCCATACCAATTATGGCATTTTACGCAAAAATCACAGTCGAGATGTAATGGCTCTTAAATAGATGTCTGCGAATGTTTGTGCTGGTAATATTTTTATTTTAGCACTGTAACTTCAGTGTAATTACTATGTTATATCCAGAGGGAAAGGGACTGTTAACCCTTCCTACAGGTTTATCAACCTATCACGGGTAACAGGACTTCACTCACCCACAGTGACTGGATTATATCTAAAAATTGTGTCTAGTTCACGTTAGTAAAGGACACTGGCGAATCCTGCCTGATTTAAGATTTTCCATCAAGAGCGATCAAGATTCAGACATATATGGTTTTTAATTACTTACAGAGTTATAATATACAAGAAAAAATATTTTATATTTTTAGGACTTGGGAATAAAAAGTTTTGAACCTCCGAATATCAGAGAATTGATGTGCAAAATACGTACTTATCTGTAGTTATCGTTGTCATCATATCCATATAGTCTATACTCTATGGTTATCATGCTGTAAATTTAGGCGTCAATTTGAGGCGTAAAATCTCCATCTAGTGGCCCAGTAGATAAATTTATTTTCGTTAGAGAGTAAAGTTATGAAAAAAATGTTACTTGGGGTGTGAAATAGATCTCTCTATATTATTTATATTTATATACCAAGAAAAATAATTATTATGTTTTTGGTTTTCATAACGTGAAAGCGGCGCATCTATCATATTGCGTTTCAAAACAAACTAGTTATTAATTTCATTACGTAATTGATATCGCAAATAATAGATGTCGCTTTTCCGCAAACCGCTACTAGAGCAATGTATTGAACAATAGCTTAGGTTATATTTAAACAATTATCTTTTTTCCCCGGAGTTTGATGTATAATATTGTTGTTTTTTCTTCCTATGTTCATAAAGTACAATTACAATAAATACCTACTTTTTGTAACCTCGTATTTTAATTACCAGTCAGTAAATGTATGGCGACTTGCCGACCTCCTTTGTACCAACTGCAATCTGCTTTATTGCGCCAATAAATTATTATTATTATTATTTATTTCATAGTAAATAAAAAAGTGACATTTAAATTGGTAGCAATATAGTGCACAATAGTCTGTTTGTTTAAAAAATATTAAATTGAATCTACCTAATCTAATTGAACCTATAGAACTGAACAACCTATAGTCACAGTGTAAATATCTATAGTGATTGGTCTGTAATCATAGTCAATGTGCGCGGCTATACACAAAGATATCCTTTACATCATTATCAGAATCAGTCAACAAAATACTCCAAATAGCAAGTTGATACAATTTAATTAAGTATGTATTCATATTGTAATTAATTAAATTACCATATACGATAGGTAGGAGAATGAACTTATTATTCCACAATTATTATGTTTACCAAAAGTATTTTTCACGCCGCCGCTTTCAATTTTCTTCAGTCGTCCACGAACCGTCAGAGAGAGTGCACGTTACTTTTACATTTGTTGATCAAAACGTAAACAAACACGGATTACAGTGTTTTTCAGTGAACTTCTGGTTTAAATCAGTGATATTACAATAAATTGTTGTGCCAGTGAATACTAAAGAAATATTTTTGTATTTAAGGTAGGTAAAATTTGCGTTTTTAGAGAATAATAGAGATTTAGTATTTTCGTCGCTCGTCTAAGTATTCCTTCCCTATAGGTACCTATGTTGTTTAGTAAATTCTTATTAGATAGCCTAAATCCTAATATTAACGTAATTTTGAAACTGGCTTATTACAAGCACATCTGGTTTGCAAACTATTTGTACATTTTACTAGAAAATCAACGTTTCATAATAGTTGTGTTATTGTTTCTGTTTTAATTGTTGTATAAGTAACAGTAGGAGTACTTCTTTTTAGGGTTCCTACATCAACAAGGAACCCATTTTTGTTCTGAAAATTATTAAAAAGTGCCTATTAAAGAATATGTCGTTTGTACAAAACACGCTTGTCTGACATGAAATCTTTTATGAGTTATGACTCTGTCTGTCAGTCCAGTATTAACGTAGACCTTAGTAGTCTAGGCAAGTAGATTATAAGACTAGCCCTCCTCAGTCCTCAGTCCTCACAATGAGAGATCGGAGGCCGAGCGTCCCTTAAACACAGTTCACCGCGATAATCAAAGAGTCGAGAAGGTGGAAAAGCGCGACAATGCTGCGGCGACAAACTTTATTGTCCTTGGAGTGTGCGACAAGTTAATTCTTCTTCATCTTCGGCATCTTCTCTACTCTTGTCATGAACAATGTGAAGTCATGAACGTCAGCAGGGGGCGCAAAATAGGGAAGATACATAGAACAGAAATTAGCAGCCAAATTTCATTCCCTATTTAAATAGTGGTAAATAATAATGATGAATTTTCAAGTTTTTTTAGAGTAACTTTGAAAATATTGTAAATTATTGGACTATATAAAAGCAGTAAGCCGCCTAACAAATATTACATAAATAACATTTTTTTTATTACCCTACTAATAAGCAGCAACGGAAAACGTAATAATACAACCAGTCTGTCCGGACGTTCAGCTGAATAATTAAAACCTTTAATTGTTTTTGCTTTAATTAATACAAAATAAAAAGACTTATGTTTCCTTATTTTGTATGTGATTAAATGAAATCTATGAATGGGATAGTTTGAAAGGTGTGTTTATGTATATAATTTATGGGTGATGTTTAGTACGCTAGCATTATTACTTATTCTAAGATACCAATTTATCGGTAAGCGGAATCTTCACTTTTTAAACAGTTTTTAAGTATGGCGTCAACCACGGAACCCTGCACTATGCAAGGTCCAACACACACTTTTTTCTGCAGCAGTGATCATACAATTCATACATTCAACTGGTCTAATTCACCTAACGTTACTGCATTAACATATTCAATGTAGACATGAATTGTTAACGGCTGCTCGCCACGAGACGCGACGTAACGCGCACTTTTTAAGATAGCGATTCAAAATTAAACTTAAATTACTACAAAAAAAGATACCCACACGTGTCATTGCAAGAGTTCGAATAGCTCTTGAAATAAAACGTGTGTATTTTTATCTAATGAATAAAGTTCAAATTTGAATGGCCATCTTAAAAAGTGCGTGCCGCGTTGCGTCTCGGTGTGAACAGACCCTCAAGTTACCATTCTGTAGTAGTCTGTTGGTAAATATAGTCTACATTCACCAATAATGTAAATGTAGTGTACATTTATATATTTTTACTATAGCAATATTATATTGGAAATGGATGTATGTAAATGATTGTGAATCTGTCAATGTTTCAAAGTGATACACCGCACTCCGCAGCTCAGCAGGGCAATCGCGCTAAGTTTTTTCAGTTGAACCGCCGAGCAAACGAACCGTGAACGTTACTCGACTTTTTGAATGATTCGGTATCGCGCTAACGTTTTGACAGATAGTTGGAACGCAGCCGCACCGCAGGCCAAGCGCAATCGCTGTCAAAATAAAAAGTTGATACGATGCTACTTTTTCTCACACGTTTCTGAAAGGTTTCGTGTTTTGGTGTGTTAAATTGTTGAGGATATAAGGTAAAAATGAATTTACCGATATATATGATATTTCCAACTTTGATACAACAATGGCTCGAGCTGTATCCAGACGCAAAAATTTAAGTGATCGCATAAAAAGGAATGCCCGATTGTATGTTCATTAAAAGGTACCGTCATTCAAAAGCATTATTAACAAGACATATTAACAAGAGCCTTCATTAAAAAAAGTGGCACCCAACGTGCCACCAACCTTGCGTTCAAGACACTTGAAAAACTATAACGAACTACGAAGTATGTCAACTGACTTCTAATTCTTCTTTTCAGTATGGTGGCCTCGGTGATGTCTTTGACAAACATCCATAGACCACAAAGCAACTAGAGCGAGTGTGCAAATAAAATCAATGCTCATTTATGCTAAAAACATAGATTTTTACACAAATATTAGGTTCGTATCCAACGAAAGTTTCGTTAGAGTTTTGTCTGAGGTTGAGTTACGTTTGAAAGGAGAGTGCGATAATGGAATCTGATCAGACGCATCGGAACCGACCCGAAATTGAATCGCAGCCAAAGCAGAATTTAACCTGATTTCAAACATTAAACAATAGCGCGATTGCCCTGCAGGTGTCGGCGACTGTAAATATAATATGTACTAGTGTGTTTCTAGTGGCTCGGTCTAAAGATCTCTTAAACCTATAATAAATAATAAATATTATAATATAGTATTTTGAGACAATCTTTTACAGTGTTTCGATGACTATAGCTTTAAGTTCTCTATCGCGAACTCTATAGTCATTAGTTCAATACCTACAGTCGCAGAAGCAGCTCTACTTATTAAGTACTAGAGCTATACAAAATTGCATTTTAAATAATTTATTGCGTTACTAATAACATAACATTACATATGTTATGTTTAGAGTAATGATCAGATAATATCCGAATCCGATGCCAAAAAAGGTAAAATTAAAGCTATCAACATACTATTACTATTAGTAGATTAGGCCTACGTGAGGCCAAATTATACCATTACCATAGGTGACATATCCAGCAAAGAGATTGAGACAAGAATAGGGCATGCATGGAACAAATATTGGTTTTACAAAGAGATAATAAAGGATAAGCTTTTAAGCGTCTCTCTTAAAGGGAAAACTACTAAACACCACTCACCAGCATTCCTGATTTTGACCTATGTATGCCAGCAAGGGCACTGTCAAAATGACAACAAACTGAACTCCAAACCTGTCACAACGGGCCATGGAGATTGGAGATTAGTATGGCGGGCAAAGGCGGGAAAACAACAAAATCTCAAGACAAGGAGAGGGAAACCACTAAAAAGTTGGGAGGACGACCTGGTAAATTTGGTCGGGAAAATTCGCAGAAGTTAGCGAGAAATGGAGAGGATTGGAGAGGCCTTTGCCAAGGGGCACATAGAAAACATTACTGAAAAGAGGCAATGAATAAATAAAATAAGTATCCGATGCCAATAATATTATCTTGAGTATCTTATTGTGAACTGAAAATATTTTTTTCTTTCTTTCTTTAGAATAGACTAATCTAACGGTCAAAGATAATCTAACGGTCTGTCTATAGTTCGTCTCAAAGCGTAGGTAAAGCACCGGTACAAATTAAAACATGTTCGTAAGATGGTCCATTGTTTCCTATACATGGAGTTCAAGAATGTCTGATTATGTCATGAATTGATATGATCGATTCTCTTTTGGTTTGTTTTATTGGCAACATCGTCATCATCATGATCACCATCAACATGAGCGTCATTAGTATTTACACATTATTATCGTCCTTCTATCTTCTATCTCTATTCTAAGACATAGGTGAACATTACCTATGTCATGTATTTTCAGATTTCGGTTTAAGTTTGTGTTTTCTCATTTTTCACTAACTAAGCTTACACGTCCGTGGAAATATAAAAATACCTGAGTAACCCAGCTTTGCTCGAAGTTCTAGTAGATTAGAAAAAAAAACAAGAATCACAAAAATATTTCGACCCCGACCGAAATTAGAACTCGAGCCGAACCCGAAGATACTCATACCAAACTGACATTTGGATTGACATTAATAGAGTCAAAAATATTGATAAATAAAAAATATATTACTTTATTCCTATATAATTGTCTAATAAGATAAGATCACATAAAATGGATAATTTCTAAGTTTTTGATCAAATACCTACCTAAAAGTAGGTAAGTACTAAAAAAATAATAACTACTCCAAAACTTAAAATGCTACAAAAAAAAGAAATCTCCCAGGTCATCCCCACCGGGCAGAGTACCTAGAAGGCTCAAAGAGTTTCCTCGCTGGATTGCGATACTTATTCTCTGGGCCAGGTAGGTGCCGGCTCTGGGGTCTCGGGTGGCCTCAATGAGTTTTTTGGAGATTTCTCCGAAAAGTTTGTGCGCACCCAGACCCTTCTTCATAAATTGTTTACACGACGTAAGAAAATACTTATTATATAACTTAAAAATGCGCCGTTTCCCACGGACAAAGACCTTGATCGTATTTCTTCCCCAAAACCCTCTATATGCTAAATTTAATAAAAATACCTTGCATCCGTTTCCGAGATTCTAGTATACAAGAATTCCTAGTTTAAATTACATAATATAAGAATAAACGCAATAAAATAATCTAGAAAATAATTTTACGTTTCAAAACACCTGGCATTGAGGGTTAACTGGGAGAGCAGAATTCCTCCGTTTCCGCTTTGAAATTCTCCAAATCCGGATGTTTTCAGTCTCGAGCACTTCCGTGGGCTCATTTCTTCTATTTCTTCACAAGTTCATCGCTTCTTGTTATTACTTTAAACTTAAGATTTTTTTTATTTTATTCCTCAAAAAATCAGCCATGGCCCAGGAAAAATAATTAATTATTCAGATACTTCGATTAATTTCAACGTTTTCATTGTAACAGATGATAAAATACCAGACTACCTATTTTACTTTAAATGTAGTACATTTCCAGATATCCGTATTATTATATTATGTAACATAGTGTTCAGGCAGGAAGAGTTTTGAACAAACTCTTCCGTTTGGGTAACTTCATGTTACGTTTCCTTAAAATGTTTAAACAAAACCAACGTCTTCGCTTCGAGTGGTTTACATTTTAGTTTATAAATAAACTTAGCTGGGTTTTAGGTTATATTATTATGGAATAATCCACTTTAGATTTGACTCATTTTTATATCATATCGCAGAAAATCTTTATTTGACCCATTTTTATATCAAATCTTTATTTTTACAGTCTATACTCCTATACAAGGTAGTAAGTAGTTCCTGGGTAACCGAGCTTTGCTAGGAGCTGTAGTAGATTTAAAAAAATAAAAAGATTCTCAAAAATCTTTTATCGGGGTTCGAACCCACCAAATTTCAAATTTCCGAACAACGCAAAAATTACGCATACCGGACTGCCAATCGAACTGACATAATATAAGAGTCGAAATTATTTTATATGTTAATAAATTTAATAAAAATAAATTAATAAAAATTAAATTAAATTAAATAATTAATAAAAAACAATATAACTTAAAAATGCGCAGTTTAACCAGGGATAAGACCTAGCTATATCGATTTTTCTCCCCCGTAACTCTGCATACTAAATTTCATGGTAATGCGTACGTAGTAACTATTCAGTAATCTGTGTTCTTCTCCGGGTCAGTTCCCGAACCGGTGGTAGGCATCACGTAGGGACAATTACATAAGCGTTGCTTTGTAACATATGGAAATAAAACTTTTTTGATTTTTTGTGGAAATACTTGCAGCCGTTTTCGAGATTATGATTATTTATATACAAGATTGTCTCGTTTAAAATATAAGATATCACAGAAAATCTTTATTTTTCCAGCTCTAGCTTGACCATTTTTGTAACTATGCATTTCTGGATTTCTATTTGAATTATTTTCTTCTTTCGGCCTTTTTAGACCCCTTTTTTTACGTAGTCGGGTTATAGTTTTTTAATCTTATTTTTTTATTTAATATTTTTCCGTATCCCAATCTAACATAACTATAGTAAATACTTTTATACACTAAATAACTTACCTACTAAACTAAATTAAAGACTATACCTAAATGTACAAGACGTATACTATAACAATAACTTCAATCTAATACAAAACTATACGTATATTATTTACAATTTAAATCAAGTAATTACCGTATCACGAGGAAACAATAATTAATATTATTTATTAAAGGACCTTAAAGGTAGTAAAGTAACTGAAAAACTGAAATTAAAATGAACTAACCATAGCATACACAGTAAACGACCGACGACTTTATTCGAACTCGAAGAACGATTTATAAAATATAACTATTTATAATTTATATTCAATAAACGCAATAGAGATCATTCAACATTCATTCATTTCACCAATGCAATTATATCACTTATTCACTTTTAATCGTATTTTAATATAAACTTTTAAACACAGCGATACCGCGATTCAGAAAAATTTAAGACTCGTATAGTGACATCTATCGAACGAGTGAGTAATAAAAGTGCTAGTAATTGATTTCATCTTCATTTTCTTATTAAAATCGGATGAACTAATTAACCGATTTTGATCTAGTTTTTTTTGTTTGAAAGCTGACATAATTAAGAGTGGTCTTAGCTATAATTCATCATCATCAGCTCGTTCACTGCTTGACAATATAGGTGTTATTTAATTTTTTTAATTTGTTATGTATTGCCTGTAAAAAATTATATTTATAAAATAAAATATAATGTTATGAAGGAACATAATATATAAATTATATATTTATAGTCTTATTATACGTAATGTTAGAAAATTGGACAAATATTGTACGAATTGTATTTTAAACGTATATTTTGACTTAAACAATATGATGTTTTAAACACTTACGGATTGTGTCGCGGTGCACTTTTCTTTTTCCCCGACGTTTCGGCTACTTTGCCGTGCCGTGACCACAGCTGCTGGAAAGTAAATTAAACAATATGATATAATATAATATATATATATATACAAATTATGTAAATATTTGTAGTGTGCTTGCCAAGACCTTTCTTTTGATACCAAACATATGATAATTATCTCGATTTAATTTTTTTAGGTGTTAGAATCTGAGGTTTAATTTTCGAAATACATAATTTTGAAGAAAAATATATAGCCTATGTTACCCGCGGCATCATTACGAATCTATTGACACGTCATTTATTAAAATTGGACCAGTAGTTTAGACGCTACAAGGGAACAAACATACATACATACATACATACTGCCAAAATCATTACCCTTCCTTTTGGCTTCGCCGTAGTCGGGTAAAAAGGAAGGAGCCCCAGGGACGTCCGAATCGCTTCCACGTTTCATGAATTTTGTATGTCGCTGTTACAATCCTTACTAAGCTTTATTTTTCTCCTAAATTGCCATCACCCTGGGACGGCCTCGCTGATAACGCTTTTATTTCGCTGAGTGAGAGAACCGCCTAGGTATGTGAATTGCAACACACTTGTTATGCCTCCGGCATGCACTTGGTAGACAGCAGACCAAGTACAAGAATCATAAAAAATACCTTTAGTCTTTCATTTAAAGCTTTACATAATTTGCATACAAACAATCATTATTATTGATTGATTGATTGACTTTGAGGATTGACCGTCAACTATTTATTGTCCGTGAACTTTCACGAGTGAGCAATAAATTAAGTTAAATGGGGAAATCATGGAGAGAGGGGAGAAACTAATGTCGCGGAAAAACAAACGCTCTCCTTTTATGGGCGCTACATAGCGCTATGTAGAGTCGATTGCTAAATTATTCTGGGAATACAGATTGCTTAATACCATTACGTCTATTTGCGAGATTATTATCTCTATTGCTTGCTTTATTGTGTTGCTGGAGTAGAAATAACAACCAGCCCAGTGCGAGCCGGACTCGCGCACGTAGGGCTCCGTACAAAACGACAAAAAACACGATTGTTGTATAGGAGCCCGCCTAAATATTTATTTTATTCTGTTTTGTTGTTGTTAGCGGCAACAGAAATACATCATCTGTGAAAATTTCAACTGTGTAGCTATTACGGTTAAGGAGATACAGCCTGGTAACAGACGGACGGATGGATTCTTAGCTCAAACAAGGAATAAGCTGAAAAGTTCTTTATAAGGAACTAAAATGATGTGTCATGAAATAAAATCTGTGGAAATCGAATTAACCAGTCGAAGAAGTTTTGTTTTATTTACCGTTCCCGGATTGCTCTTTGCTCCGTGGTTTCCGGACATAATAAATGCACATCGACGTATGATAAGATATATTCGGCTAGTGTCGGCATTGTAGAAATGTTTAGTAGAGGTCATAATAATATCACACAACTTTTTTATACACTTTTCACTTTATTTAGGTTTTTACAATAATTTGTATATAAAAACGACTGGTTTCAATTAACTCATCATCAGGTTTAGTAGGGGTTTAGTAGAGCATTTTCTTCTACAAATATCACTGAATCATCTCGTTGTGAAGGTCGTTGTGAATTATTTAGGGAACATACCCATATTACGTGACTTATTTAAGGGGGGAAGGGTCTTCAAAATACTATGTAAGTAGGTCTTGGTCACCTTGGCTAGGTTTTTGTCACGTAGTCAACATCTTCTAGGGGAAATCTTGCGCGACGGCTGACGGCCATTAGTACTCCGTGAAAAGAGGTAGGTGTGAAGGTCTCGGCATATGGGGTGATCATCCGATATGTTAAAAATAGGTAAAAAGTGGTCACGTAATATACAGTGGGTACATAGTATGTACCCTTATAGCTGGACATTGTATAAGTCAAACATTTTTACATAATATTATATAGTATATTATATCCATTAAATCATTGGCACCTGTTTTTGAATAAAATAGTTGGCACTTTTGAACAGAGGTATAGTATAAGCCAGTTACCAACTATTGCGAACGTTGTCCCATATTAAATTCAGTATCACGAACCGGCGCCCACCGGTACTGTCGCGCGGAAATTGCGAGAACTAGCTGCGACCGGACGTACAGGCGCGCACACTCAGATACTGAAAATTTTCAAATGCTGCAATTGAAAATAATGTTGAGTGTACTTAATGCATTAACATAAAGGTGTTTTATTTGACTTTATTGTACAAGTTTCGTATTAATTTCTAAGTTGATTTCAAGATTTTCAAGGTTCTCGTGCACGTAGGTAGGTTTCTCTACCTAGTGTCGATTGATATCGCCACCAATTTGACTCCGATTCCGGCCACAATATCTCCTTGGCGCCACTATAGTGTCCTTTTGAGCAAAGGCCATAATTATCTAAATAGCTATCGTAATAATCTGAGATCTCTGCCATTTTTGGAGGCCATATTACCCGAAGAACTCCGTGGCCTAGTGGGTAGACCGTTTGATTCGCACTCGAGAGAGTGCAGGTTCGAGTCCCAGGTTGTGGGGTGTACCAATGAGACTTTTTCAGATCTCAAGTACATTATACGGACGCTCTACCGGTGAAGGAAAACATCGTGAGGAGACCGTCATTCCTCTGGAGTAGGAGGCAACCATACGACATTTAAAAACCAACTGTCCCAGGCACTACAGTATTTCAAGAGTGGTTACTTCGCTCGGAGAATACTGTATAAATCATCCAACAACGGATTAAAAATGCCTAAGTATTACCCGAAGACATTAGCTTCGGGTAATATGGCCTCCAAAAATATAGTACAAAGTATTCAATCGTGTATACAATTCTATAGAAATAGAATCTGTATCGCATTAGGAGGATGGTAGGAATATTTAGTATGTAGTAGATCAATGAAGCGAATACCCCCAAGTAACGAGGCTTATCCAGCAGAAATTCTTTTGTTATATTTTGGATATTGAGTTAAGGAAAGTGTTTTTTTCTTATAATAATCATAGTATATGTTTTGAAATATCTTTCTTTATACGCTAGGATACGAACTAAGGCTAACCTTAACCAATCAGTTTATTCGATTAAACTTTTAGTATATTACAAAACTAGCTTTTACCGCGGTTCGGCCCGCGTAAATACAATATATCACGGACGAACACTATTTCGGGATAAAAATTATATTATGTGTTATTCCAGAGCTTAAACTACTATCGTACTAAATTTCATCAAAACCCGTTTAGTAGTTTTTGCGTGAAAGAGTAACAAACACCCATCTATCTATCGATCCATCCTCACAAGCTTTCACATTAATAATAGTAAAGTAGGAAGGATATAATGCAAGTGGGTTGTCTCACAAAACCCTGGCCTGGCTATAATTGAAATAAGAAATAATTGAATAAGAGATTGACAATCGAATTTTTTACCCGACTAGGGCGAAGCTAAAAGGAAGGGTAATGATTTTGGCAGGCTATGTATGTATGTTGGTTCCACCGTAGCGCATAAGCTATTAGTCGGATTTTAATGAATGCGGTGTAAATAGATTCGTATTAATAGCCCGGGTAACATATAATTATTAATTACGTAGTCTGGATAGTTATTTTTTAATTGTTGACATATGTTTACCGGATAAATTGAATACCAATTGATGGTAAAAAGCCTATCTAAGACATGTTAATGATTGGCTGAAATACATAATCTGTGAAAATTCCAACTGTCTAGCTATCGTGCGATTTGTTTTGTAGTAACGATTTGGTTGTAAAAATCATGATAAAAAAAAAATCTAAGTAATCAGATTATTTGATTTTAAACGAATTTTTTTGATTTTTTTAATTTCTCGTCTTTTTTAATTAATTTATTAGTCAGTTTATTAATAAAATGATAAGAATGTATTTTGGTTTAATTTATTTATAAATTACAATTAAGATAATTCATCAAGTTCTACTAAAATCAACCATTTTAAAAAACAGTAGCGTTGAAAATATTACAGGAAAGTAAAAAACTTAATATACTAAGAAAGGAACATAAACCAATACTTACGGTAAGTAAGTATTATTAACTTAAAACTTTTTATTTTTTAGAATTCACATTCAAGTTCCTTCAACAATTTGACATTTTTTGGCCGATTTAGTTGCAGTAAAAATTTAATGATTTAAATCATATCAACCCTGAGGTTCGGTAAAATCAACTACGGATATTTTGGGCATATGATCTACTGCTTATGTATAGACGTTTAAGCAGAAAATGATTTTTGTACTCGAAAAAAAAAACTTTCATTATGTGGGCCAGTTTCACCCATACACGAGATGATTTATTTACTTACAGTATGTCAATATTTTGTAGACGTACCTAGTTCAGTTTACCAAACCTTATATAAGGTAGTTCAAAATGAATTACGGATATTTTGGGCATGTGAGCTTCTGCTAATGTAAAGATGTTTAGGCAGAAAAAAAAGTTTTTTTTTAATACTAAATATTATTACATTGCGCTCTCTAAGGCGTTGAGGTCATTTACCTTACAGAAACAGGTGATTTAAAGAGGAACCAAAGACTCTGCCTAAATAACATCGATACAATCAGCCGTGTGAAGTCAATGAATTAACAGCGCCGTAATGTAGTTTTCAGCCTAAACGTGTTTACATAAGCAGTAGATCATATGCCCAAAATATCCGTCATTGATTTTTAATAACCTTAGGTAATATCAAATAATAATTTTAAATAATAATTAATGAATTACATATTTTAATTGATGATATTAATACAAAGTCCCTTTGTAGTCTGTACAGGTACAATCTCGTGGAACAATACCGAAGGCCCAGTTTGGGACAATCCCTAGATTTATTGCTAGATTAAGGAATCAGGACAAACCTGAGTCTGGGACAGACCTTACCTTTGTTTTATGTAAGTACATATTTTGGTCAATATGTTATTCAATATTTCTTGCCGTCCGAAAGGTTTAAATGTTCGAATTTAGTGCACTATTTTACAAATCTATTTGCCTACATTAAATTCTTATTGATTTATGCACATACATTTATGCACATGTATTTTTATCCGAATGAAATATTTAACCCAACATTAGGTCACAAAACATAAGTAACGACAGTATCTATGCATAACGAAACATTTGCGTAATTTAGAGATGAATAACATGATTATCATTTCCCGACCACTCTCACTACGCATGGACATTGGACACCCTCACACTGCCGTACGCGCCCGCCGCATAGTATCAGCCGTGCGTTTATAATCCTACTAATATTATAAATGTGAAAGTTTGTGAGAATGGATGGATGTTTGTTACTCTTTCACGCAAAAACTACTGAACGGATTTCGATGAAATTTGGTATGGTAGTAGTTTAGGCTCTGGATTAAAACATAGGCTACTTTTAACCCGAAAAAGTACAGTGTTCCCGAGTGATACTGTATTTACGCGGGCGGAGCCGCGGGTAAAAGCTAGTAATCTATAATAATAATAATCTATGGACGCTTCCACACCACGTCAATCTGGTCCTGTTCTAAGTATCCGAAGAACTCGTATCACAGGTACCATACAACGGAAATATATTTAATGCTTTTTATACTATACACATATTTGAGATTTTTATTATACTATACATATATTTAATACACATCGAAGAACCAGTAACACAGAAAATCTTTTCGTCCGGGTTAAGCGCCGACGCGCTAACCACTGAGCCACAGAAGTCGTCGTTTATTCATCAAGTTATTCATTCGTTTATTCATTCTATAGGATAATCTGGTCAAAATTTAATGTCACGTCATGTTGTTACATCTATTTTTGGAATGAGAATCGAATACTTATGATTAAGCTCCTTGAATATCGATATGTATTTGAAGATATTATACTGCATAATATACCGGGTGTTTTTTCATTCAGTGTCTACACTTTCAGGAGTGAATATACTCTTGAATATAAGCAACTTTTACTTTGTGAGAAACTTATTAGAGTATATTCACTCCTGAAAGATTGGACACTGATTGAAAAAACATCCGGTATAAACATCGCAGGTTAAAGGTTTTAATACTGTATACTGTACAGTGTACATGTATGTATGTAAGTAAGTAATGTAACATATTAACATTCCGAATTTTTTTGCTAAATTATATGAAAACTATTGTGTCCATAGTTTTGCTGTATGATGCAGACCTGAAGCCCTAACAGGATTATTATCACATATAGTTACGAGAATTGTGCTTTTGAGGTCATAATTTGTAAAATAATTCTAAATCTTTGAGAGTCTGCTACATTCTTGAAATATTCGAATAAGAGTAATATTCATTTAAGCATAATTTTGAGTCTGCACTGCTCAGTCCTACTATAAAATTACTAGCTTTTGCCACATAAATACGGTATCCCGCAGGAACACTGTACTTTATCGGAATAAAAAGTAGCCTATGGTTGAATCCAGAGCTTAAACTGCTACTAAATTTCATCAAAATCCGTTCGGTAATGTTTGCGTGAAAGAGTCACAAATATCCGTCCTTCCATCCATACATCCATCCATACATTCTCACGAACTTTCACATTTATAATAGTAACAGGATAAATGTGAAAGTTTGTGATTAACACTACTATACTGCTGCATACGTAGGCTACTTTTTATCCCGAAAAGTACAGTGTTCCCGTGGCATAAGTTATTTACGCGGACGGAGCCGCGGGCAACAGCTAGTGCATTATAACAGGACTGCCACATTAATTTGGCCATAGTGTTAAAGTCGGCATTTCAGCAATGGCGCCAGGCTGTACCATTCAAAAGTCAATTTCGAGTGCGGTTAGTTTTCATTCGGGCTGCACACAGGATTGTTTTCGCGAAACTTTGTCAGTGGGAAATGAAAAACCGATTTGCTGTGCACAAAAACATCAAAGAATTTTTAGGATCCCGATATACAATTGCATGGGCACAAAATAAATGACTATCCACGTTTATGTTGACTTTTAGAAAATTGCTCTCTGTAGGCTTTTTATTAGATTAGAGGCCTGAAGTTTTCTAACTTAGTTTGGATCAGCAAAAGACTTCAGAAAGAAATGTTGTTTTTAAAAGACATATCTTTTGTCAAACAGAAACCGGCCTCAGTTTTTGTTTGACAGAGGTCTGACTTCACTATTTTATTTGGTCTGAGGTAGGAACAATGAAAATTTACTCCATTGGAGTACTACATAATACGTACTACATATACTATATAAGTTATGTAACATAACTTCAATCTTAAGTCCTATTTAGTGACCGTAATGTAATTGACCGCTTCACGGCTGAATCGTGGCCATTGTATGTTGCAGTAATGGTAAATCACAAGAGTAATGCGCAGCGTGTCCAATGTGCCAATCTGACCAACGACATGTCATTCCGATTCGCATCGGCCCGCGACGGGAGATTATTATGTGATAGAAAGCGATCTCTATCAAAATATTTTTACACTAATAATTTAGTAGATGCAAGATATTAAGATGTATATAATAATAATATGTAAATTAATATTTGGCGCGCTGTGTGTCGTTACGATACTTGCGATATTCGCGGGAAGTGTGCCCGCGCACCCCGATATGCAAGGTGACTGTTTTAATGCAATAAACGATTAGTGTGAAATTGACCACTTCTTTGATTAGACGCGTCCGATTTGCCCGCCCTCATACGTAACACGTGGCGACGAGGCACCCCGCGAGTGCATAGCTATATTAGTATTATACAATGGCGACATTCTAGTATATACATCTTAATATCTAAGAGTAGTCTATGTAGACATATTCTAAATACGAAAGTTTATGTGTATTATGTTTATGTGTGACTGAATGTCAGACTGTCACGCCGAAACGGCTGAACCGATCCTTATGAAACTTGGTATGTGGTACAGATTAGGCCCTGGAATTAACACATAAGACAAGAATACTTTTATCCCTGACTTTTTATAGCTTCCCGCGGGATTTTCTGTAGCTCCATTGAAGTTGCGGGTAACATCTATAAGTCTAAATATGACAAAGATTTCGGGTTTGTGACTTTTCGTTACAATTTTTGTATTTGGAACTCTTTATAATATTGCGAATTGTTGACACGTTTACAAACGAAGTCTATGAAATCGAAAATGGTAAATTTTTCTAAGTTACTATATTTTGTTATGATACAAATAAAGCCACATTTTTTGTATGATATAACTGATAACGGATTGTTTTTCTTAGTGACTTCAATTAGCGTTACACAGTTATTGGAAAGTTACAATCTGCAAAAACATCGAAAATTCTTAAAAAATATGGTGATATGAACCATGATCTCTATCGCTATGCAGCATGTTAGCGGTTTTTTTTTATATTGCTCCCGGTTAGCATAGCATTTGCCCACTAAATATATTTGCTAATGCTTGTTTGCTATTACTTTTATTTTTCTGTACTATTTTATAAGAGCTATAAAACAAACAGATGCGGTAATCAATTATAAACTTATATGGCGTTACTGGACCGTTACATAATTAGTTTATATGGCTGGTTAAAACAGTTATCTATTGTGTACATAAATAATATAAAAATGTAAATCGTAAAAATATGATTCGCGTTTAGCGTACCTACTTCATCTACGTATTTTTTCTTTCCTTTTTTGGGTTCCGTAATACTCACGGAACCCTTATAGTTTCGCTCTGTCCGTCCGTCGGCCTGTCTGTCAGTCTGTCCGCTCTTCTAACTTCTGTAAATAAATTAAATTTTATAAATGCATGACTTTTGGTATGATTATAGGTTGTGTACAGATCTCGATTTTGGCATCATAAAATAATAATATTTTTATATTTTAGGGGTAGCTCCCCCATGCATGTGAAGTGGGGATATATTTTTTTTCATTCCATCCCATCATGTGGGGTATCGGTGAATAGGTATTTTTAAATTACTTTTTCCTAACCGTTTTCGAGTAATAGACCTGTATCTAACCAAAGTGGTTTACAAGTTGGCATTTCTAAACTATGACACTGTGGCGGACCAATAATTCTGAATCTCGCTATCGAAGTTTCTGTAGTTCGGCGCTATACATATATACAATAGCTGAAATGACTACAAGTGGGCTTCTGCCTGACCGAGCATCAGGGGCGTGCGCTCCATATAGGCATAAATGCAGTGCTTTACTTGTCATTCACAGATATTTTAATAAAACGTTCGTACGTTTTAGATGACTTTAATTAATAGTAAATTAATTAATTAAAAAAATATAATAACTTAAAAACGCCAAATATTTTATAAATAGCAACTCATCTCATGCCGTTGCGTTCTGTAGGACATATCATCGCATGTATGTGTAATTTTCATACTTCGCAAACGCACACACCCATGAATATCGACATGATTATATAGCGAAAACTACCGCGGCAGGCGATGGCTCTCGGCTATCCGATCGCTTCCGAAAACCGCCGAACTGGCTTGTCGGAAATTATTCGTTGCCTATAATCCGAGTAAAAATAATAGACGGAAATCTAATAAATCACGTTTGCACATTATGCATTTTTGTTTAGTAAGGTTTTATTTGTTTAAATAGAAAAAACGTTTTGTGTTTCGCGGGGGCCATATTTCATGTTATAAGCATTGTTTACAATTTAATCGCTCCAGTTTATTTATAGTTTTCTTAAACGATTTTCATTTTAACATTTGAAAGTTTATTACTGAGTTTCTATAATAATTGTAGTGATTTGCTTTTATTAGTGAGTTAGTTGAATTTTTTAAAATGTTATTTGACTGTGAGGTTTGTGTTGAAAATGTGTATTTATTAAAAATTAAAAATAACAAGTTCTCACAATTGTCATTCAGTAAAAATATTCAAATTCTGTCTAAAGGTAGGTGTGTACCCGAGTTACAACAATTAAACCAGCAAAAAAATAATGTAACTCGAAACTCGTTGAAAGTTATGAAACGTATAACTGGCTGTGTGGTTGTGTACACACGATTAAATTATATTGTTTTCCTTGCATATTATTTAGTAATTTACATCGGGATATAGTAATCTCAAGTAACCGGAACCTTGAATATATGAAAATTTAAGCTGACTGACTGGTGAGTAGTTATAATATTTTAAAATATGCTTATTATTTTATTTATTAGAATTTCTTCCGCCGCGACGATCGATCGCTGTTTTGTCTGCGTTGCCGTAGAAGATGTAAATGAATAGTAGTACATCTAAGACTTGCTCTGTTTGCATGGTTTCGACTTAGAGATCCGCCGCTTGGCTGTAGCTGTGCTAAAAATCTATAAACGAAAAAGTTTTTGTGACCGAGTACTTCGCCGCATACCCAGTGTCATAATCCTGTGCACGCCACTGCCGAGCATACCTCCTCGCTCGGTCGGAGATCACCCTTTGGGACTTGCCACCACCTATTCCCACATTGGTGACCCTCGACAGAACACGCCTCCTTCTGAACATCATCATCATCACTCCCCTCCCCACCGCACCACGCCAGCCAGCACTCATCGGATACCTCGACCATCAGCCTCAACGCACCATGGCCTGGTCGAACCCTCATCGGCATCAAGGGCACTCTCACTACAACGACCGGTCAGCAAGCAGAGCACATCTCTCCTGGTCAGCACGTAGCATCGGCCCGCACGGCAGCACTCCGACTCACTGGAGCCCGTGCAGCAGCAGCACAGTTCCGGCTCATTGGGCCTCTCTGGCACTGGCGACTCAAGCAGAAGCTATATTATTAAAAATCATTTACGAGCTACATATTTGACGTTGTAAAAATATTTAACTCATAAAACCTAACTAAATGTCAGTTTCTAGGTAGAATTTCATAACTCAATAGGCAAACATTTTTCTGCCATGGCCCGGTAGTTTTCACTCTACCCCTTCGTGACCCACTTAATACTTTTAAACTCAAGCTGTTTCCATTAGGTAAAATAATACACATTTATTAATACTAAAAATGTTTCATTAATACTACGTTATACCTATTTTGGTATCGCTTATTAGGTCACTGAATATTTACAATAATGAGGGTTTTTAAATTCGTGACAGCTTTTTGACACGACAGGACCGTCGGGCTACCAAGCGCCGCCTGGTGACAGAAAAAGATTCGAAAATTCTTAATGACGGTTTTTGATACCACTTACGCCACCAGATGACGCTTTGTGTGCGTTGGGCCTGCCCCCTAGCGGCAGAAAAAATATCAAACACCCTCATTATAGGAAGGTATTATTTTGAAAACAAGGCGGGAAATGTTGCGATCCGATATTTTATTTTGATGGCCCGGTACCGGGTCGCGATCCGGCAAATGGGAAACGCTGCTCTAGGTAAAAGGGTACGTTTCTACTTACGGTAATTTAACCTACTGGTTCAAGTAACAATTTAACTCCAATCACCGAATGGTTTTACATTTTCTATATAATTAGATAAATTGCACGAAGATAACTGTAATCTGTGTGTCGGTCTGTTTCGTTCAGGAATTGATTCCAACTTTATTACGCTGTTACTTAACCGCTGATATTATCTTGTAACTGGACGCAGAGTAATGTTTTTATTTCTTACCAAGTACTTATATCCGTTAAAATTAATTATGTTTAAAATATAATGATATACGCTACGGTTTACCTAAGGGGGTGTGCGCTCGATAGAACTGAAAATGGAAGTTCTTTGAAACCTTTTTTCTCAGTCATGGTCGTATTGAAAAATCCCAAAAAAATATATGCTAATCTGAATTATATTTAGCCGAGTACTGTCTTTTTATAAATTTATTTTTTTATTTAAATATTGATTTAAAAATATTCTAAGTCCACCCTTTTTTAAAGTTAAAACCTTTTTTCTCTTCTTCTTTAAGTAAGTGAAAATTATTTCAGTCGGTCTCTTCAATTAAGTGTTATAGGTATCACAACGAGACGCGTCGCGGCGCGCGCTTTTTATTTTTTCGCAATTCGAACTCTTGTAATGTAACGTGTATCTTTTTGTGTAGTAAATAAATTGCTATTTTAAAACGCACGCGGCGCGTCACGTCGTGCTGTGAACTGACGCAAAGGTGTAAACTTTGTGCGCTACTGTCATAGAATAAGATTTATTAGGTGGTGTACCACTTTGCCACCTTACTGTACCTACCTAGCACCCGGGCGTAGTCACTACTCACTAGGTAGTAGTTACCTTACTCACTAGGCTTTCAAACAATATTTTCTTTTGATATATGACGGTGACAACAAACCGCAAATGGTTTTTCCGAAAAAAACTTTCCCTTTCCAGTTTTCCAGGAAAATTAATTCGATCGAAAACGGCGAACTTTCAAAATAATTACATACTAAATTAAAACGGACGTGAACAAAACTAACGATAAACCTTAGCGAGCGTTTAGTTATAAAAGTGAACAAACGGGCAAATGTTATATGAACTAAATGAACTGTATAATTTGCACAAGCTTTTCGAGAGATCTAAGAATGCCATTTTTGTTATAAGTTTAATTAAACTTCGAGAATATTTAATCTATATATATAAAAGAAAGTCGTGTTAGTTACACTATTTATAACTCAAGAACGGCTGAACTGATTTGGCTGAAAATTGATGGGGAGGTAGCTTAGAACCAGAGACGTACATAGGGTACTTGAGTACCCCGCCGAGTCTGAGTCAAAAACTACTGAAAGGGTTTTCATGCCGTTTACATTTACCGAGAGAGTGGTTCCTTAGGAAGGTTTAGGTCGATAATAATTTGTTAAGGTTTAGTGGAAATTGTTTGATTCCTGACGATAATTGTTGAAGGTGTCGGAAAAAATCAAGCCGTCTGGGAACTTTTATCGAAAACGCTGCCTAACCTGACCCTAAATAACAAAATGTATGGGGGGATTGTTTCTCTTTTATAGGTCTACAAAAAAGTCCGCGATGGCATACATATGTCTATCTTTTAAGGATAGGTCACTATAATTATTCTAAGTTTTAAAAAATGATCAGAAATAATGTGGTATTTTTAGAAGCTATTTAGACGGATACAATTTAATTATCCTTATCTAGGAGATTATATCTAGGAGATATTTTAAAATTAAAAAGAACGTGTGAAAATTTATTATAAAGTATATATTTTTACTCTGTGCTACTGCTATATTGTAGGTATATTTTCTAAAGGAGTTTTTTGCCACGAACACTCCCACGCGGGCGAACCTGCGGGCAAAAGCTAGTTAAGTTATAAAAGTGAACAAAAAAATTTTAATGCCCATTTTTGTCCTTTAATAAAATGCTCTATTTTTTACATAAGTTGGTAATTTTTAGGGTTCCGTAATACACAAGGAACCCTTATAGTTTCGCTCTGTTCGTCCGTCCGTCTGTCTGTCTGTCCGCGTTTCTAGCTTCTGTAATTATAAATATAAATTAATGAAATTTGGTGCAGTTATAGATTGTGATAGATCTCGGTTTTGGCATCATAAAATAATAATAATTTAATATTTGAGGGGTGGCTCCTTCATAAATGTGAAGTGGAGATGAAAAATATTTTTACATTCTACCCCATCGTGTGGGATGTCGTTAAATAGGTCTTTGAAAATAAAGGCAAGGTTTCATATACGACTTTTTTACAAAGTCGGCCATTATCTAGTAGTCGGCTTCCAAAGTAGTTTGTTAGTTGCCCTTTTCTTTTTTATATACCATTTCCCATGTAAATGTAAAGTAGGTTTATGGACTTCATGGAATCCAAAACTTTCGGACATTTTCTTACGACTTCCTATCTAAATAAAATAATGATAAGATCAAACTGTAATATTCAATATGGCCGCTAAGATTAATCGACCGACTAGTCGGCCAACACGTCGAGTGTACCCTTCATTATAATTTCATAAGTCTACAGGGCGTCAATTAATTCAGTAGGAAGGATATCAAATTTTTTGCTCAGGACCCAAAGCGTCCGTAATAACAAGTTATTTGAATTGCTTTCCAAATTAGTTTTGTTTAGCTTTGAGACGTCGAGATTTTAATTTAATTTACTTTAGAATAATATAACGACTTTCAAATATCAATGTCATGATCAGCTTTTCTGTCTAGCGCAATGATTTTAAAACTAGGAAAAAATTATTTCGCCATAAACAACTTCTGCATGTTTGTTTAGTAATTAGTTAATATGACAATCGTCAATCGGCATTGCTTCCTTCTAATGAATTATGTACCTACCTGTACCTACCTACCCTACCTCCTCTAGTAGCCTCTAGGATTAACTATCTTCAAAGTTACATATTATGTATTTCGAATAGACAGACCTATTTCATTCTATATGGTCTAGAAAAATCAATTACGGATATTTCGGGCACATGATTTACTGCTTATGTGAAGACGTTTAGGCAGAAAAACAATTGTCCTACTCGAAAAAAATATTATTTCTTTACATGGGCGAGTTTGCGTTAGCGGAGAGTCGCCCATCTGATGATTGAGTATGCATACTATGAGTATGACAAATATTTTGAACACGAGCCCAAACACATTTTGAATCATGTGCCCGAAGTATCCGTAATTGATTTTTGGAGACGTTATATAATATTTAAATTGCTGTCTAGTGTCTACTGCCAATTCAAAAACATTTCCAACTAAAACAGAATTAGTTGGCAATATTGAATTTGCGTTTGGCTGAGCACGCGGAACGTGCTTTATCAAATTCTTCGCTCTGATTTAAGGGTGTAGGTGAACCGATATAATGGGCTTGTAGTTATTAAAAGTGTCCTCCAATTTTATGGAATACATAAGTACTGGCTTTTTCTCGCGGCTTCGCCCGCGTAAATATAGTATCCCACGGGAATACTGTACTGTGTACCTATTCAGGATAAAAAGTAGACTTTTTTTAAAATCCAGAGCCTAAACTACCATACCAAATTTCATCGAAATCCGTTTAGTAGTTTTTACCTGAAAGAGTAACAAACATCCATCTATCCATCCTCACAAACTTTCACATTTATAATAGTATAGTAGGATTATGGTAAAATACAAATGACAAATGTTTAATTTTTAACAAAACAACGAATACTACCAGCTAATATTATGTATAGATCTCAATATACTAGATATTGCCCGCAACTTCGTACACGAAAAAGAAATTCCACGGGAATCGTACATTTTGTTGCAATAAAAAGGATGTTAATCCATAATCTATGTGTTAATCCAGAGCTAAAACCACTACCATACCAAACTTCATCAAAATCAGTTCACAGTTTTTGCGTGAGAAATATCTCTACAAACTTTTGCGTTTATTATATTAATAAGGATTTAAGTGAAGACTTAAGCACACAACGTAGAATTTCTTGATTCTACATTGTGTGCTTAAGTCTATTACTTGTTGATATTATTACTTGATGATTATTTATTTATATATAGATTTTTTTACTTGTTGTCAGTTTTAAACCCAGACATTTTAACTAAGTAACCCTCGAATTGTCAAGCAGTTAACGAGCTGATGATGATGAATTATAGAACTAAACACACTCTCGATCATGTCAGTTTTCATACAAATAAACTGAATAAAAATTGGTTCATCCGTTTGGGAGCTACGATGCCACGCACGCACAGACACACAGACAGTCACGACAAACTTATAACGCAGCGCCCCTCTGTTTTCGTCGGTGGTTGAAAGTGGCGTAATCTGATTTTTTATTCGAATTTTTCACAACAATATTCTAAGAAAGCCTGAGTGTTCTATATGAAAATATTTATTACAGCATTTACATAATATATTTGGAGTTACAAAAATGCCAGCCTTTTAATATTACAAAATTAATGCTGAAAACATATTTTCTAAATTGCTTCCCGCCCATATATCCCGGTCCTTGTTCACACTTGAAGTTATCTCATAAAATTTCTTCTTCTTTCGATGTCTGAACCATTCCTGTGTATCGAGACAACTCGACTGCGAAATTATTTACAGATAGAATATTGATACTCCCGTACACGTACCGAATAGAGCTGTAAATCGTAATAGCATTCATTTGAGTTTATTTTTTTCAAATCGTCCTTTGATTTATAGTATCAATCAATGGTTTTTAGTTTTTTTTTCGAAGTGAAAACTGCTTCAGCCGCGTTGGGCTCTTTTTGGTAGGGGAAAATGTTATAGGTACGCGTAACCGACATGGACGACTTGCGCATGGGCAGCGGCCGTGTGCTGTGCGCGATGGACGCTTTTTGGATGGGTGAAATCTCGTGCGTTCGCGTCTCTGACATGCTTATTGCAATGTAACTGTAGCTATACAGCTGACGTATTGGGCAACATAAGTGCTACACTGTACATTGTTTTCGTTTTCACTTCTATAGGCAGTCCCTGTAACTGTCTTTTTTTTAAATAAATATTACATTTATCATTTATGACACATACAAACAATGTACCTACACGAAACCACTAAATGATGCTTGATATATTTTCGGACTACCTACTTTGTGGGGTATATTTTGCTTGATGTTCATGGTGTAGGGGTTAAACGAGTTAGAACCTCTCCTCTCAACTGCTTCTCATTCGGTCTACCTTCAACCGGCTTTCGTTTTCAACAGGTCACGTAGTATGGGACTATGGCTAATGGGTATGTTTCGATACAGTCTATCCTCGAATCAAGTTGATTTGTTAGATCAGTTAGAACTGGGGGGTAAGCCGGAACATTGCCATTAATGTATTCGTAACGTTATGGAATAAGAATTGTATGAAAAACATGAGAGTGCCTATACAATTTCCATTCCATAACGTTACGAATACGTTAATGTCAATTGTTCCTGCTAGCCCCTCTGACCGTGTATGGGCGTGGACTGGCATAATAATAATATATACTATGGATGTTTCACACCACGTCAATCTGGCCCCGTCCTAAGTATCCGAAGAACTTGTGTTACAGGTACCAGAAAACGGGAAGTATATTTACTACTTTTCTAGTATGTATATACTATATAGGTATTTCAGATTTTTATTATATTATACACATATTTAATACACACCCATGACCCAGGAACACAGAAAAACTTTTCTTTCCTTCGGCGGGATTCGATCCCGCGACCCCCGGCTTGAGCACCAACGCGCTGAACCACTGAGCCACAGAGGTCGTCAAGCAAGACGGTCTAGTATACTGTTTATGTCTATATGGGACTGGAAAATTCTCACTCGATAACATAACCTTACGAATACGTTCCAGCTGTCAATCAGTTCGATTGGACGATAGACTGTATGGTCTATAGCTATTTTAAGCAATCGCAGTTAAAGTTTTGCATCTAATAACCCTGCCAGCTTAGTAGCTAGCCTGCTAGTGCATGATGTTACTGTCATGCGTCTGTTCCAGTAACTCGTATGTACGATTGAGCCTACAACCTACGCATTCACATTTAGCTTTCACCTGGTACGTGCAAATATTTTACTTTTGTACAATTTGAAAAGTACCTTCGAGTCACGTGATTGTAAGTGCAACAATTATGGGATGGAATTTAAAAAAAAAAACATTCCCACTTCACATGTATAGGGAGCTACCTCTAACATAAAAAAAATATAATTATTATAAGATGCCAAAAATAAAGTCTATATGCTATAACTATACAAAATGTTGTCTACTAATATTTTAAATATAGTTAATTACCGAAGTTATCAAGAGAGAACAGATGGACGGACGGACAGAGCAAAACTATAAGGGTTTAACTGCGGAATACTAAAAAATGCTAGTTGTAAAATTCAAAATTTTACCATAATATATCAGCTTTGTTCGGAGCTCTTGTAGATTAAAAAACGAGAAAAAAGAATCACAAAAATATTTTACCGGGGTTCGAATCCACCACATTTCGAATTTCCGAACAAAGCAATAATTATACATAAGCAAACCAATCTGCCAATCGGACTGACATAATATGATAGTATCGAAATTTTTGATTATATTGGTGCACGACAAAAGAAAAATCTATGTAGTTACGTAACTATGTATATATTTCCAGGGATAAGACCTAGCTAGATCAATTTTTCTCCCCCAAAACTCCCTGAATACTAAATTTCATGCTGTTTTCGAGACAACGATTATATTTACTAGACTGTCTCGTTTAGTATGAGATTGTAACACCACAGTTCACGCTGTAAAGTGCAATTACACGACGACGATTTCCCTCACATATGAGCTAAGGCTGGCACTATATTATTATTCGGAATCCGGTAGGTCGGGGAAAATTCGTGGCATTGAAAATAGAACTCTGCGCTAATACAAAAGAGCTGAAAATCGAACACATAAGTGTCGATTCAAATGTCAGTGTCATATATGACAGCTCGACACTTGACACTCGACACTTCTATTTTCAACTCTATTGTATTAGCGCAGGGTTCTATTTCAGTGCTCTGAATTTACCCCGGCATTACGGATTCCGCATCATATAGTCCCAGCCTAAGAATTTCTTCTGAGTAGTTAAGTACTCATATTTAAGAGTACTATTCATTTGAGCAATAAATAAACTCAGTCGTCTAGCCCAGGGGTCGGCAACCTTTTGAGTCGGAATATACAAAAATTACAATTTACAAAGTTTTTTTCTTGCCAACAATACATAAATAAATTCTAGCATAAATAAAGTGTTTTTAAAAAAAAACTAATCTATTTGTTCATAAGAACTGGTGAAGACACTAAACTGTCTTGGGTTGGAAGCACATTAAAACCTACATTGAAACATTCTATTTTTAATTACAATGCGAGCGAGCGAGGAAATTTTTTGTCTATTTTACAGGTTAAACTTTAAGCCCAGAAAGACAGTATGTACACTTGGGAAAATACAATAACATCAACAGCCTAAAACAGAACATCAGTACAAAATAATCTAGTACATATTATGTTGTTAATATTTATTGCATCTGAATTCCGATTTATGCGTAATTGAGGCGCGAGGTCGCAGGCGGAGGAGGTCCAAGTCGCGTCGCCCACGCCTTACGCCTCCTCTGGCTGTGGGGAAATGCGATTTTACCCGCAACCAGCCAGCCGAAGTAACGATTTACAAACTTTTTAAAAATAAAATAAACAATATTTGCGTATAGTAGTACTAAAGAGCCGCAGCTCCACATTCAAAGAGCCGCATGTGGTGGCCGTAGGTTGCCGACCCCTGGCCTAGCCTATTGACATTCGATAACGTTACGAATACGTTGTAGTCTATTGTTCCCTCTTGGGCTACATAACTCAAAAGCCAATATTCTCGTAGTGACTAGAGTACAATGCAAAGTAATTGTTACTTATGCAATAAGAACTTGAAATAAAGCAATTACACATAACCACGCATAACTTGCTAATACACGTTCTATAAACTTATTAATAATTAAAAGTAATTAATTTAAATCGTAATGACGTGTACGTCACGTTAACATGTACCGTGAAGCGTTACGTTTAATTACTGACGTTTAACGTAACAACCGTAATAGGCGTGTGTAGTTTACGCATACCGTTTCATATTACTATTTACTAATGACCGCTTGGTAGAAATCTAATAAGTAGAATAACTCTTGACATAAGTGGCAAAACCTTGGTATGGCTAGCTAGGTTTTGCCACTTATGTGTCTAGTTCATCCCCTTAGGGATTAGGGTATGATGGTTTGGTTTTAAGTTCACGTTTTACTTGGGATGTTATGGTTCATAAGAAATTTCGGAGCAGTAGGTCGATTCTTCTAATTAAATCTTACAATAATATAGTGTGGATACAGTCTCGATAATGTTATGACTGTTATAAACATAAAAATGGTATTCTTATAAACGTCAAACGCGATTTGATTGGTCCATGCTACAAAATCAGTTTATGATATCAAGACGATTCATTAATAATTCACTAAAAGTAAATTGAGAGTCATAAGTTAAGTACGAGAATTGGGGTCCTGGTACGGTTTAGTATATACCGGTTACGAATAAGTAATTATTTCGGATTATCCGCTAGTGTCGGATAAAAATATTCTATTTTTAAAGGATTTCAAAAATAAAATACAATATTTTGACCCCACCGCCACTTTTTTATTTTTCTATTTCTATTTTTATCTTAAACTTTTATATCGGATTCGGTTACGGTTATGGATATAATTTTATTTTGATTATCCGATAGCTTCAGTTACGGATAAGGAGCTCCATAACATCCAAGCTTTTCATCGAATTTCCAAATCCGAGTTAAAATTCATCTGTGGTTTAATTGTAACTTGGATTTTCAATTCCTTCTATTGTTGACATAAACTTCATATCTTCAAAACATACATGTAACATGACTAACAATATTCAAGGAAATATCAACATGATATTTATAAATGACACATTTTATTGATCGGTGCAACAATCCAGCACGATACTTCTTAATAAATTTAAATTAAACAATAAACCGTTTTTAATTTTAGTCCATAAATAAGGCGTCTATTTATGGACTAAAATTAAAAACGGTACATTATAATATTGCCTGACAAATACAATAAAAGCTAGCACATTGTTAATGTGCAAGCTTTTGTTCAATGTTACTCAAGACATTTGCCAGCGTCTGTTCCTACTACCTACTTCGCGTTCAGGACGTCGCGTCGTTTGTATTTGATTAACAATTCTATATATCATTATTATTCATAAGTCATAACCAATTTTTATGAAAGCAAAATTAATTATACTCATCAAGTAATTTAAGAAGAAAAACATATTTTTGTCTACTACCTTTCAGAAGCGAGGCGTGTATACAACTCGACATCATATCGGCTTTTCTTATGAATATTACTAATTTTATCTTTAATATATATCTTTTAAAAAACAAAACAATAATTTACTTGTTTTAACCCAAAATAACTTGTTTTAGATCTACGATTTTAGATATACCCGATAGATAGATAGATAAATAAGCCCGATAGATAGCGGTAATTGCAATAAAAATAAAGTATCGTTGTTCTGTATGACAATAGACATAATCTTACGCGGCTTACTGTTCCGCTGATCTCACGCTACGCCACTGCTACCTTTCACCCCTGACAGGAATTTTCAGGGTTTTTTTACCCATTAAAAAAACCCTGAACAACCCCTCTCGCGCTACACGTAAGTAATTAATATAATTACTTTTCTTTTATTTTAAAAATATATTTTACTGCAATGTATAATTAATTATAATTAAAAACTATTCGCAAACGCCCACCATAACACGTGAACTAAACGTACATTCGCGGTCACCAGAGGGTCAATTCTGCTAAATAAAACCTGCAATAATATAATTACAATCAAGTCCTGATATGCTAAAACTGCCAAACTGGTATTCTCGTAAACGAAGTTTGGACCAACGAACGCGAAACGCGTTCGTTGGTCCAAACTTCACTAATGGCCCGTTTCAATAACCTATCTACCAATAACTATTTGTTAGAAACTTGTATCGCAAAAAACCTTCAAATGATGAACGGCGACGTTTTTAACAAATAGTTATAGATAGATAGGTTATTGAAACGGGCCGTTAGTCAGATTATGATAACAAGTCGCTTCACTTATGATATAATACAGAGTAAAATGAAAGTCTACTTTAAATACGAGAATTAAGGTTCTGTGGTTTGCCACTTTTGAGGTAGACCGGTATGTAGGCGACTGTACCTATTTCGGGTGTTATTTCGAAAGGCTTTTGTCCCCTCTGAATATGTAATGAGACAAATATGAAGGTTGGGGATTAATTAAATGATCGTATGCACATTTTGGGCGTACATTTTAAAACTTTTACGTAGGTGATTATAACAAAAATGTAAGCAATAATATTGATTGCAAATAAAACCACTAGCTAGTTGTATCTTTTGTCCGCGTGGAATAGTGCACAGACATACACACGTAAATACAGTATCCCACGGTAACATAGTCCTTTTTCGAGATTCAAAGAAACCTATTATATTACTCCAGAGCCTAAACTACTTTAAACACTACATACCAACTTAGATCAAATTCTGTTCAGTAGTTTTTGCGTGAAATAGTTATCCATCCAATAACATCCATCCATCCATACTCACGAACTTTCACATTTATAATAGTAGTAGGTTGTGTAGATAATATAAGCGAAAACCTAAGCAACCAATATAGGCTTTTAGAGCTTAATATGCTGCAAATTATTTTTAAGTGAAAATTTCTTTAGCATCGTTTTGATTTGTAACCCTATGGGATAAAATATAGAGCCGACCACATACATTAATCTAAGTGTATACTTAGATTAATATTATAAAGAGGAAAGGATTGGTTATATGTTTGTTTGCATTGAATAAATTCGGCACAGATAAAAAAACAGACACGGGGAGATTTCCTTTAGCGCGCACGAAGTGGCGGGCAACATCTAGTGTAACATAATATTATGGGCTATAGCATCGAGTAAATAAAGGAAAAGTACCTATCTACAGGATTTAGAGCGTTTTCACATTGCCTACGTGAGGCAACTATATGTTTTATATTGAAACATATGTATACCTGTCTTTGTCATTACATGACATATCGACGCGTATATATATATATATATTGAATATCGGACAAATCAATGTGAAAAGTGAAATAGCTCTTATCCCGACGACATAAGAGCGTGCCTCTCAATTTAACGCGCGCGATAAGCGATATCGTATCACGTATTCTGAAAACGCTCTTATTGCGTGAAACAATGAGATAAAACTTAAAAAGCATGTTTTTGGAGGTTACACTTCTTTCGCGCGTAAACTAAACACATTATGATCTCTTGCACAAGTTCAATCTACGCTATTTTGTGAGTATGTGTTCTACTGCTAGAAAACACAGAGTAGCCGCTCGTCACGCTACTGCGAGTTTGATAAATAGGATAAGATATCAGATTTGTCATGCCGAAAGAAACAATAGGTGAGGTTTTATTGTGGCCACAATATGACACGTTACATGTCCGGATGGAAAGTTGGCTGGAAAAGGACAGAAATGCGTACTGCGCATGGTATGGTACTACTTACTAGCCACTTTTAAGTCGGTACTATCGAACAAGCTGCCGCTGGACCAGGCATAAGATGAAAATAGCTTAACAGTGCCGTTGAATCGTTCGCTCGCACACATACTCACGTGTAAATACTCAGTTTAACTTAATTGTATGATAAAACAGTATCATATACATAAATATAATGTTTATAATATGTGTGACATTTAAATTTAAAACCTTTTGTAGATGAACATCAAACATAGATGTTTAAACCTTTTATTCTGAACTACAAAAGGTCTAAAACATCTTTCGTTTTGTCTACATAATATAAACATAACTAACATAATATGTATCCATTACTACTGAGAACAAAATCATTTGCTTGTAAATCTAGCAAAATATGCCTTAGCATCAATGTTGTCACGTTGGTGCTGGAGCATATTTTGTGACCACTGTCTAGACAAGAATAGACATACTGACGGATTTCATGGACAAAATGACACGATTGCTTTTGTCAATCTGTAATTTTGTCTATTCGTCTGTAGAAAAAAACCACTTCTACGTCGGTCATGCTACGCTAACACTCTCAGTTCTCCAAAAAAATAAAATTAGGTTCGTGTGAGTGAAAGTTAATTAAGTTTCCTAAATAGTTCGCATCACCGACAATAATAAAAAGTCTTAAATAACAAAAGAAAATAAAAAATATTGATGTTTTCGCGATGCGTGTTTGCCATTGCAGCTGAACGCCATATGGACATGTTTTTCACGTCCTTTTCTGAACTTCCTGAATCCAGTGAGTTATGTCGCCGTTTGGTTACAAACATTTTCCTTTTACACACATAAATAATAAAGAACAAAATAAATACATTGTCGTGTAACGGATGATTTGTTTCAATTTTGTTGCAGTAAGACCCATGTATTCAGTATTACCTTTATCAGGTAATAGGTCCCTTGAGTTAGTAATTACAAGAAGAAGAACATCCAATCAATCAACATTCAATTATTTAAACTATCACTTTTAATCAGGGCCTAAAAAGTGTACTATTTTGTTAGGTAGGGAGTGATTTTGACAAATGCGTTATTTCTTGTGAAAATACAGATACAACTTCGAATTTGTTATTTTAGTAATTTTAAATTGAAGCCATGGGTAAAATTCATTGACCTCTGGAAGTGGCCGTATTATTTACGACCAGACTTTTCTTTTCAGCGAAAACCTTCCAATTTACCTGTACACAGCTGAATTATGGAAATTATTTATTTTTCCATGGCAGCTGATAATAATCTACTTTCGACAGGATAGATATTCAGTATCAACGTAATCTATAGATAAAATTAAGCATACCTAATATTATATAGATTCTAGATAATAATCTTGTGAACAAGATTTATCTTACCACGGCACGAAACTATCGCTACAGTATTATCGCCGTGAATTCGTACCGTAGGGGTCAGTTCACACGGCGACGAATCGCGACGCTACGCGGCTCTGCATGTATAAGTTAGGTATTCAAAATTAATATTTATTCGCTATACAAAAAGATACAAGTTTCATATGACATCAGTCATACACTGCACTGTATACGCTGTGCAGCGCGGTGCAACCTGATTTTCGAACTCTTAGAATGAAACGTGTGTCTTCTTCTGTAATGAATAAAGATCAATTTTGAATAGCTATCTTAAAAATGCAGCGCTATCACGTATAATTTCGATTCGGTGCGAATTGACCCTAAATTCACGATGCCAGTTTTTGTGCCGTGTTGAGTTGTGTAGAGAAGAAGAGAGAGGCCTCCACTACTTTATCTCTCTCTCTTCTTTTCTTCTCTTGTCTCGACCTTGTCGCGGCGAACAACGCTATGCTGTCAGTTAAACTTCTAAGTTGTAATGTTGCAGTGGCGAAGGCTGGTTCTAGCGTGTATAATAGCTTACCTATTAGGTTTATTGATTTGGATCCACTTACCTTTTGAAGGCCCTCCTTCAAAAGGTAAGTGGTAAGTGAAGCCGATAGGAATGGAGTAATAGGAACCCCACGCCACTGTAATGTATGTATTAAATGCGTGTTACTATCGATAATCTTCAAAATATTTTCCGCATTAAAACAGCTCTCGGGCCAATTAAAAATAGCATTTGAACACGCATGTACAATGCACATTCCATGTTGCATTTTGTTTGAATTGTACAGGAAGCATACATCACGAATGGAAAAGATTAGTAGAAATCGAGACTGAGTTTTCGTAACATTTAATTTTGCCAAAATTTTTACAAATTGTAGCATTTTTAGCGGCCGTAAGAGAAAAAAATCGGCCAGTGCGAGTCGGAAGGGTTCCGTACAAAACGGCAAAAAAATCACGATTGCTGTATGGGAGCCCCTTAAAATATTTAGTTTTTAGTATTTCTTGTCATAGCAGCAACAGAAATACACCTTCTGTGAAAAATTCACTAGCAATACTATCACGGTTAAGAAGATACAGCCTGGTAATAGATGGACAGACGGACGACAGCAAAGTGTCATTAATATGGTCCCGTTTTTACCCTTTGGGTACGGAACCCTAAAAAATATTATCTAGTTTCAAGAATAAGAAGGTATGAAAGGCTCCTTCAAATCAATACTTTCACGCTTCGAAACTCGGATCATTGGGATTAAAAGATATAATACATGTAGGTCAGGAGCTCTGTCGCTGCCAGGCTCGGCGCAGACGGTGTGTGTACTGTGTAGCTACCGTTACACAATTCTCATTCAATTACGTCTGATGCTTGGCCGATAGCCCCAGCATCAGACGGGGCGGAGATCCCTTCAGGATGGCCTAACACTCGTATCTTAAGGACACGTTAGGGAAAAGATGTTTGACAGGTTCCCGAGAATCCCGAGTATGGAGGGCATATATAACGTCTCCGAAAATCAATAACGGATACTTCGGGCACATGATTCACTGCTCGTGTAAAGACGTTTAGGTAAAAAAATATTTGTCATACTCAAAGTAAAATATCATCTCGTGTATCTGTCTCCTTCGACTCTCCTCTAAACGCTAACTCGCCCATATAAAGAAATATTTTTTTCGAGTGGTACAATTATTTTTCTGCCTAAACTTCTTCACATAAGAAAATTAATTTTTCTAGACCTTATATTATATTTAAAATGTTTTGTGTCATAAATCCAGACAGTGACCAAATAAAATAAACCTTATTGCCACGCATTAAGTTTCATGCAGTATAGCCAAACACTTGAAAATTTTTAGGAGACTTTTTATGCTTTCTCCAAATAGGTAAATTTTTAATATTGTTGTATTATATTAAATAGGATTTAAGGTTATTATATCTTTAATGAACTAAATTTTACCACAAACTTTCGGTATTTTTAAACAACACAAAATAAGCTACATAAGAGCAGGAAATGATCCTAAACAGGACCTCTTTTAATACATAATATTATATTTTATTACTTCATCACAGTTGAAATAGAAGCTATGAAAAATGTGCAAGGGAATTCGCAACAGCCTTACTGACGCAAGCGCCGCCACCGCGCCGCGCTGGTCGCCGTTTACGCCGAACCATAATCCTCGCTCAAGTTAAGGATTTCTTGTAAACCCCTCGACTTAACTGTTGTTTTATATTAAAAGTTATATTTTAAATCCTTACTTATAACAACAGCTTTCTTGATAAACAATATCACGTTACACGAGTATAATATTGTCATAATGTTAAAGGGATTTAGAGTGTACTGAAGTCAGGCTGAAACTGGAAACAGTCTGTCACTTTAATATCTTTACACTTTACCTAGTACCTAATATTACAATTACTACATATTACATACCTATTGTTTTATAAAAATACTTAATACTACCTGCAGTAACTTGCTACTATCTATAAAAGTATATAGATGTTTTCAGCGACTTCGTGCGCGCTAAAAGAAACTCGCGGAATCATACATTTTGCTTCGATAAAAAGTAACTTATGTCCTTTCCGAGCTTATTCAATGCAAACAAACAAATATTTCCTTTTAATAATATTAGCATAGAATATAGATAATATTAATCGTGAGAAAATGTTTTTGATTCATATCGGGACAGAACAAAATCGCGTAAAATTAGCACAATACGCTCCTGAGCGCAGACAAGTATGCCCAAAAAAATTCATTTTCAGTGCTGAATAATTTAATTTGACGGTAACGTACAGTTTACGTTCTAAAACATTCCTTGCTGTCTACACGTCGTTTTAACGTGCACTCATTTGTTCGACGTACTTGCAACATAATTAAATGTTGGACAATAATTAATTTTGCTCCGACGAAATTCACCTACAGTGCAAGGAAGAAACGACTTTAGATAACACAGCGGCATCCCAAATTGAACCCTCAGTCTCCGTTTTAAGGTTGACTTTTTTTATTGTGAAATTCCGTTAGTGTTTTCTTTAACTTGATATCAAAGTTAACAATAGTCGAAGCAAAGGTCGCCACGTCCGGAGTGCTTACGTCATTTGAATTGCCAATAAAATAAAGGGTTGGGAATTTTGGTAGAAAACGGTTTGACAAGGACCTCAGAGTGGGCTGTTACGAAGAGTTTTTAAATTATTAATTACAGACGCAATAGAGTGCTTAAAATGTTTTAATCGACTGTTATGAAGTAAAAACAGTTTATATACTGTAGATACAGTGAAAATCTGTTATTGCGACCGCGACATTGAAAAAGCTTTCGAGTTATGGTTGTAATAGTCGATTTGATACTTGATAATCGACAAGAGCTATGACCAATATTATCATGTTCATAATAGTTTGTAACACATTTTACTGTTACATAATTTAATAAGGTTGATCAGAATCAATTACGGATATATTGGGCATACTGCATAATATGTCAAGACGTATAGGCTATATATACATACAAAATATATAAATAAGTATAAAAAAAAATTGAAAAAGAAACAAATTAAATTACATTAAGCTCTTTACGCCGCTGTTAAGGGCATTGATCTCACACAGCTGATGTATTGATGTTATTTAAACAAATTATTTGCTCTCTCTTTAAATCACCTATTTCTGTGATGTTAATGACCTCAGCGCCTTAGAGAGCGCAATGTAGGTAATAATTTTATTTAGGTTTTTTTTTCGATTTTTTAATTATTTTTTCTGCCTAAACGTTACATTAGCAGTAGATCATATTTCCAAAATATCCGTAATTGATTTTGAACATTCTTATACTAAATATATTGTTTCTTAGTCTGTCATTTATTCTTAGTCTGTCGGTAATTGGTGTCTGTGTGAGATATCTGTTTAAACACAAAAGCATAAATACTATCATTTACGAGTACTAAAAATATAAAACACAAAAACGCTGCTTACATTGAAAAAGGCAAACATTCTACTTCCTTTGGGAAATCAAAAGGAAAGGTAGCCCCAAGTTTTGAGAACGAAACTTGGGATGTTTCACTTTAGTGAGTATTAAAGGATAAATTGTATTAAAAACTATTGGAATTGGAAAAAACATCTTAGAAGCCTATCTATCGTGTTTATGATAAATGTATTAGGTATACTTACGAGGGCTGCACTAAAAGTATCGGGAATGGAATATTTCCACTGTTCCTGTCATATTAAAATCTTTTTAATTTAAAACTCCTTGGTTTTAAAAATCGAATACCGTTTATTTATTTAAAAAAAGATTCTCGGTCTTGTCACAAGGTCTTGTCAAACTTGTTTAGTCGTTGAGAAAATGGAATTGACTCGAGAAAATTCTAGAGCGATGATTTATTATAACTTTCGAAGTGGTTTAACACAAAAACAGTGTGTTGACCGGATGATTTCTGCATTTGGTGATGAAGCCCCATCCAAAACCACAATTTATCGCTGGTTTGCTGAATTTCAACGTGGACGTGTCAAGCTCAGTGATGATTCCCGTCAAGGTCGTCCAAAAACTGCAGTCACCCAAGAAAACGTTGATGCTGTGCGTAAGCTGATTGAGGAAGATCGACATGTGACATACCGCGAAATTCAGGCAACTTTAGACATTGGCATGAGTCAAATACAAATAATCTTGCATGAACAATTAGGTGTAAAAAAGTTGTTTTCCCGATGGATACCGCATTTGCTCTGTGAAGAGCAAAAAGCGGCTCGGGTTACTTGGTGCGTCAGAACTCTCGAAAGATTCCACGCAGGATCCTCAAATGCTGTATACAACATCGTATCAGGTGACGAATCCTGGATATACGCGTATGAACCCGAAACAAAAAACCAGTCACGAGTTTGGGTGTTCGAAAATGAGTTAAAGCCAACAAAAATTGTTTGTTCACGGACTGTTGCAAAAAAATGGTGGCCACGTTTGTCTCCAAAACCGGCCATGTTGCGACTATTCCTTTTGAGGGACAAAGAACGGTTAATGCAGAATGGTATGCTAACATTTGTTTGCCACAGGTCGTTTCTGAACTCCGTAAAGAGCACTGCAACCGCCGCATCATACTCCATCACGACAATGCGAGTTCTCACACCGCGCACAGAACAAAAGAGTTTTTAGAGCAAGAAATCATAGAATTATTAGACCATCCGCCGTACAGCCCCGACCTAAGCCCTAATGATTTCAATACTTTCCCTAAAATAAAGAATAAATTGCGTGGTCAGAGATTTTCATCACCCGAAGAAGCTGTGGACGCCTAAAAAACGGCCATTTTGGAGACCCCAACTTCCGAATGGAATGGTTGCTTCAATGATTGGTTCCATCGTATGGAAAAATGTGTCAAACTTCGTGGAGAATACTTCGAAAAGCAATAAATACATTTTTAAATAGTAATGTTGTGTCACTTCCTTGATTCCCGAAATTTTCAGTGCCGCCCTCGTACTTATACTTTAAAGCTATCCTATTATTCTTGGTGTTTTTTCAACCAGTGTCCAAACTTTCAGGAGTGAATATACTATTTAATATAAGCAACTTTTATTATGGGATCATTTCACTACATGAAAAAAAAAAATCTGCTGTTTCATACAAAAGAGCTTCGGCATAGATCGGCGTTTTGTAGGAAACAGCTTATTTTTTTTCAAGTAGGAAAGTTTATCCCTTAGTAAAAGTTGCTTATACTTAACTAGGGAATGCAAAATCCGGATTTTACAATTAATTTTTTTTACAAAAATCCGGATTTTCCGGATCCGGATTTTTTTTCGAATCTCTCGAAAGCTCTTTAGGAAAATTATTTTGAACGAAATCGAACAGTAACTTTTGAAGTAATTTGCAAATAACGTACTCCGCGTTAATATTTACGGAACCCTCCTTAGACAATATGTCCTTACATGCTCTTGGTTCGTTTTTTTTGAGGAAAAAACGCGTAAATCTTTTCTCTGACATTACTTAGTGCCTGTCACGATTGCCGATGAGGAAAATATCTCGATGGAGAGAATTCTCACGTCTTAAACGACAGTAACACTATCATGTCAGAGCTAAGATTAAACGTCACTTTCAGTCATAGACGACCTCTGAGGCTCAGTGGTTAGCGCGTTGGCGCTCAAGCCGGAGGTCGCAGGTTCGAAGCCCGTCAGGAGACAAAAAGTTTTCTGTGTTCCTGGGTCATGGATGTGTATTTTATAATAAAAACCTTAACTATAAGTATAGTATAAAAAGTATTAAATATATTTCCATTGTCTGGTACCCGTAACACAAGTTCTTCGAGAACTTACCACGGGACCAGATTGACGTGGTGTGAAAACGTCCATAGATATTATTATTATTATAGTTTATGTCGGTTTTGCACTTTTCTCACGAATTATATTATAGCTTTCACAAAATCTAAATATGTAAGTTCTTATTTAATCTTCCGAAAATTTGGTTTGCTGGCAACGGTATAATATCATAATATTGAAATTTGAACCTGGCTCTCATTCATATTCTTATTCTTATTCTTACATATATCAATTTTGTTGGATTTCATATTTTTGTTTTCGTTTAGAATAAATTGGATCTGAACAGAGGAAACTGTTTAATTATATTGCACGTATCTTATACTTTAAACGAGACAATATTGTATATATAATTGTAATCTCGGCAACAGCTGCAAGTATTTACATATTTAGTATACAGACAGTTTTGGGGGAGAAAAATCGGTCTAGCTAGGTATTATCTCTGGGAAACTGCGCATTTTTAACATATATTATATGTTTTTTCTTTCGTCGTGCAACAATCCTACTAATATTATTATAAATGTGAAAGTTTGTGAGGATGGATGGATGTTTGTTAATCTTGCACGCGAAAACTTCTGAAAGGATTTCGATGAAATTTGGTATGGAAGTAGTTTAAGCTCTGGATTAAAACATAGGATACTTTTTATCCCGAAAAGTACAGTTTTCCCGTGGGACTAGAGCGGAGCCGCGGACAACAGCTAGTATATCAATAATTTCTAGTCTATAATGTCAGTCCGATTGGCAGTTTAGTTAATTTTTGCGTTGTTCTGAAATTCGAAATGTGGTGGGCTCGAACCCCGGTTAATTATTTTTGTGTTTTTTTTTAATCTACTAGAGCATCGAGCGAAGCTCGGTTACCCAGGTACTGATGTGTAATGTTAGACGTCCGTCGTCCAATCACCCCAAATGTTCCAATCCTAAAGTCGGAAAGAGTTAGGGCCGGTTCATACCGAAATTTTTTCTGGAATAGCACAAAAGCTGATGTTCTTTCCAGGCACGTAGCACTTACAATAGACGCACCAAATTATAATTCGAAGGTGCTCGATGAAATGCGTGAATGTAAACTTTGCATTTGACGTTTGAGAGAGATGTATCGTATTGATTATTATTGATCGAAGTAATGAATCGATGTATTGGAAACGAAGACAAAAAAGTAAGGGTCGATTACACCGAGTTGTTTGCTACTAAAAACCTACTAATGTATCAAGATAACGTTGTATTTTTTTATGCCTATTAACATACGTCTATATGGTCACTGGCGATTAGTTTTAAAACTACTAAGTTGGCAACAATGCAAATTGCAGACAACTAGTATTATCATTATACAAAGCCTTCGTCTAAAATTTCTTACAATCAAGTTAAAACTACAATCATACCTAAAGTATTTAAGTAAGTATATCTATAGACGCAGACAAGCAGACCTGAGGCCACATAACTTCAGGGTGACAGAAGTTCTCTGGAGTTGGTAATGACTTTCCTCCATTAAGTGCACCGCTGTGTGTTTGTCTGTGTCACTGCCAAACAACGAAAAGTAGAGTTAAGTTCGACGCGAACACCCAAAACTTTAAATTTATAAAAGATTTAAATATTAACATTTAAATGTAATTTTTATTTAATGGTTTTTTATATAAATTAAATTTAAATTAATTTTATAATAATGTAGATATTATGCTGGAGACTTGTCAAAGCAGTTTGATTAGTGATTTTATAATGTACTAGTGGTACTAGAGTTCGCCCTGTGGTCGAAATTCGCATATAATATTATTATTTATTAGTTTGAACTTTATAAGGGTTCTTTAATCTTTTGCCCCTTAGATAGAAAAAAAAAATTGTGACGTGTGACAGATTGACAAACGTCACCGTGTAACAAAATTGTTTTTTTATTCTTTTTTTATTTTTATTATAAAATCAGGGGGCAAACGAGCAAAAGGATCACCTGATGGAAAGCGATTACCGTCGCCCATGGACACCCGCAACATCAGAAGAGTTGCAAGTGCGTTGCCGGCCTTTTAGGAGGGAACACGCTTTGCTGATCGTAATGGCCCGGAAATACCGCTGGCGACAGTTTATTCCAGAGTTTTACTGTGCGCGGCAGAAAGCTTCGGGTGAAGCGCACGGTGGAGGACTGCCACTCATCAAGGTGATGAGGATGATAAATATTTTGTCGCTTGGATCGGTGGCGAAAAGTTGCAGCAGGTATAAGTCTGAACAATTTCTCGGAGCACTCCCCGCAATATAACCGATAGAGTTATAAATAAATATTTTGTCGCTTGGAACGGCGGCGAAAAGTTGCAGCAGGTATAAGTCTGAACAATTTCTCGGAGCACTCCCCGCAATATAACCGATAGAGTTATAAATAAATATTTTGTCGCTTGGAACGGTGGCGAAAAGTTGCAGCAGGTATAAGTCTGAACAATTTCTCGGAGCACTCCCCGCAATATACCCGATAGAGGATGCAGAGCGATGCTACAATCTCCATATAGCTCTAAGGAGTCAAGCCTGTTTGAAACACTATGGCAGTCGACAATTTGGGCGGCCCTTCGTTGGATACGATCCAGAGAGAGCAGCTGCTACTTTGGCGCCCCTGCCCAACAGTATTTCATGTGAGGCCGAACCTGCCGAACTGTTAAATACTATTTCGACCTGTTTAGAACACCAAGCTTCTTGGAGGGTAACTTGGCCTTACCCTCCAGATGATATCAGAACTGGACCTCGCTTGATATGTTAACACCAAGTATTCCAATGTTGGAGGAGACAGCTATGGGAGTACTTTCAAAACGAGGACATAAAACCATCAGTAACTTTTTAGCGTGAACGCGCAAACTTGTGTCTTAGAGGGGTTGAATTGGACTAAGCTAAGTCTACCCCATTCAGAAACTTTCTACAACGAAATCTCAATTTCAGAAATAAGTTCGTTTCGACTCTCAATGACGTTTTGCCGAGAAATGTTCGGGCGGCCGGTATATAAGGCATCACCCGTACTGTCATCTGCATAGCAATGAATGCCATTGGTTTGTAACATATCACTGATATGCAGTATGAACATGGTAGGCGATAGCACACACAGCCTTGTGGGACACCAGCATCAATAGACAGATAATCAGAGCATTCACCGTAACTACGACCCTTATGCTTCTGTCTGCTAGGAAACTTGTGACCCACTTGCACAATTTCTCGGGGTGCCCATAGGAAAGGAGCTTCCCAAGTAGCGCTTTGTGCCAAACCCGATCAAAGGCTTTCGCTATATTCAAACTTACAGCCAATGACTGTCCCTTAGACTCGATTGCCTGTGCCCAACGATGAGTCAGGTACGCCAATAGATCACCAGCCGAGCGACCTTTACGGAACCCGTACTGTTTGTCACTTAGCAACTGCTGAACGTCTAAGTATCGAAAGAGCTGGCTATTAATAATGGATTCCATTAACATCAAGAAGAGAGAGTTTATAGCGATTGGTCTGTATATGGAGGGATTGGAGCGATCACCTTTTTTAGGGGTCGGGTGCATCAAAGCTGTCTTCCAAGATGCCGGGACTATGCCATAAGAGTAGGAGAGCCGAAAAAGATGCGTTTAGACCGGTGCCAACTCTGGAGCACACATTTCCAACACAATAGGAGGGATTCCATCAGGCCCACTCGACTTTTGGGTATCAAGGGAACGGAGAAAAACTCGCACTGAGCGCTGATGGAACCGAATATCCGACATGACGCTCTTGCATCGCAGTATAGTCGGCGGTTCCTATCCCCCGTCATCCAGGGTCGAGTTGGACGCAAAGAGTTACGTTATGTTACGTTACGTTACGTTACGTTACGTTAGAGGTACGTTTAATAACATATTAGGTTTCAGAACACATTCCTCCACATAAACTTTAATTTATCGGCCAAATTTCATACTCCTCCATTCGCACAATTCTTGTAAAATTGTACTCAAAGTTTTTGATTCACGTATTAATATTTGATGGTATATTTGATTTTTATATCACAAGTTTTTGTTACTTTATCACAAGGCGTCGGTACCTAGCTTTTAAGATACATAATATCATAATGTTATCTTTAGGTGTTTGACATGTTAATTCTACGTTAAAAATAGCTTGCGACGTCTACGATATGATGATATGATGTTAGCAATTTCTAGAAAATATTAAATTTCAGGGGCGGCTAACTTTTTTCAATGCGGTGTATATTTTTGAGACATTTAACTGTTTTTTGCTCAAGTCGCGTTGTAACTAGTAAGTTTGTAAATATTTCTTTATAGTAATTAATTATATAATTATATTAAACATTTTTTTATTTAATTAAATTAATAGATGTGCATCACTTCTTTAATTTAGTGTTGTCAACAAATAGCGTTATTAATTTTCAGCGATGCATTTATTACAGTGACAGACGCGGGCGTTGACCCAACTTGAGCCGCATGGCCTCTGAAGCGCTCTACCCTTGCGACATAGCGGCGGCGACTAGTGTTGTTCTAGCTCTATCGATAGATGTGGTTTCATCGATATCGACATTTAATTTCAAAACGAATTACATCTTCGTATTTTCATTTAAAATATTCAATAAACATATTTTTTTGTAAAAACTATAACCCGAATAATTAAAGTATATAGCCTATGTTACCCGGGCTATTATTACGAATCCATTGTCACCCCATTTATTAAAATCGGACCAGAAGTTTAAGCGATACGGTACAACAAACCTACATGTAGGTACACATACATAGACTGCCAAAATCATTACCCTTCCTTGTAGCTTCGTCGTAGTCGGATAAAAATGAAGACTAGTAAAATTAACCTACTAAAAAGTTAAATAGTTTACTGTCGCAGAAAGAGTAACATTTTTCAGTTATATTTTTTTTCATACAATCATTTATTATATTATTGATGAATAAAATTTAATTTTTCAGTTTATTTCTGACAAATTTAACGCAGCTGTTGCACGTTAACATCGAATCAAATAGCCGAAATTGCAATAAAAACTTACGTTTTGGGGTCTCCATTTTCTCCGACTCGAATGGTCCAGTAAATCTAGTAATTTATCGATATTAAAAACAGTGACTTCCTTATTGAGTGGCTTGTAACATCTCTGCAATAAATGACCAGATAGGAGCTGAATGCCTCTTTGTACCTACTTGATGCCTATTTTTATAGACCAGACGATCACTTGGGGACACTGTACTTGTACATCGATCAATCCAATAACTCAAGAGGATATTGTTTCCCGGTTTCTTTATAAAAGAAAACGAATTAAAAGTTATCGGAATAAAAAAGTCACATAAAATGTTGTTATGTACATAAAAGTTGTAGCTCCCCTGATTAATAGAAATTGTATGAACGTATAACTGCGACCTTACAAAGTTGTTTCTAATTTCTGTTGTAGGATTCCTTGGTACTTTAATTTGAACATCGGAAAAAAATAAAAACTGTTTAGTTTGCCGGTATGTGTGCCTAATGTACCTACCTACTTTTAAGTGTGTGCATTATGTGTATAGGTAATAGGCTAATAAGATATTTTGTTCAAGAAATTATACTATAATCTTATGTATATGTACAATATCGACAGTTCCATTTTCCTTTGCACTAGAACGCCTCAAAATATTTAAACACAAAGCAAGTGACCGCAACGACTGCACTGGTTGAACTACGCGCTCCGTGAGCACGATTGAACGGCGCGCGGCGCTGTTAAGCGATTTTCATCTTATGCCTGGTCGAGCGGTTACTTGTTCGATAGTACATAAAACAATATTTAATTACAACCATAATAATTAACCTATTAAAAATAATAACTTTTATGTTATTATTTGGCAATCGGAGAATATAGTTTTTTTTCACATTACATTGTTTAAGATAAAACATTTTATTTCAAGATTAAAATATAATACATAATAATATTATAAGTTATATCACACTTCTAATCTAAAGGAATTATTCCCATCTTAGCGACCGCGACCAGCAAACTAAACTTTTTTATAAAATCAGGGGCAAACGAGCAAACGGATCACCTGGTGGAAAGCGATTACCGTTGCCCATGGACACCCGCAAAAGAGGAGTTGCAAGTGCGTTGCCGGCCTTTTTGGAGGGAATACGCTCCCTTCTTGGAGGTTTTCAGGTCGTAATGGTTCGGAAAAACACACTTTTTTCTGGCGTAAACAAATACACACACAGTTCTCTGGCGACACCCACCGCGGTCGCGCGACATGGTCTCGGGATTAGTTTACTGCTCCATATAAATTCATACTGCGTGTCGCGGTAGCGCGTCGCGATCGCTAAGATCGGAATGCTATATTAGATCATTACATATGAAATTGGCGTTTTGTAAAGGAGACACATAAAGTCGATTTTTTTAAACAATATATTTATTTAATCAAAATATATACCATTGCTATCTTTGCACTTTTGCCATCTTATAGGTACTTAGTTCATTGATTCCTTTACTAAAAAACCATTCAGACAGGAATCAATAAAATCTTTGAAGGCGTTTTCGACTGCCCCATCGGAGTTGATTTTTTTTCACTGGCATGAATTTCGAAAAAAAGGGTAATCTGTCCCTGTGGGAGCAAGGTCCGGGGAGTACGGTGGATGTCATAGACATCCCAATTGAAGCTCCTCTAATTTGGTAGCCGTCTGTTGTGCAGTATGTGGTCTAGCGTAGTCCTGAAGCAGCAGTGGCCTAGAGCGAATGACCAACCTCGCTTGTTTAGCAGCTAGCTTTTCCATCATGATTTGCAGTTGCTGACAATAGACATCTAGTGAACGACACCGGCACTAGGACACCAAACGCTCACAAGTAACTTTTTTTGAGTAAATTTTCGCTTGGGGCAGGCTTTGGCTGGTTCGCCAGGGTTTAGCCATTGCGATGAGCGTTTCCGATTATCGTACAGGATCCACTTTTCATCACAGGTAATGATCCGATTTAAAATCCCTTCTTATTGTGCCGGTTGAGTAATGTAACGCAGCAGCGACGCGCGTTTATCGGTTTGCTGCACTCAATTCATTTCACCTTTCAAGCTTTTTCACCTTCCCAATTTGCTTCAAGTGGATAAAAACAGTTTTATCACTAACACCGCATTCTGCAGCTAACGTGGTTTGCGATGGATCTGCTTGCACAATAGCCTTCTATTCTTTATTATTAACTTTGGTCTCCGGCCGTCCACGAGGCTTGTTCTGCAGGTCGAAATTTCCAGAACGAAAACGTTGGAACCAAAAACGCACTGTGTTTTCTTTTGCGACACCGCCGCCATACACATAATTAATCCTTCGAGCCGTTTCTGCAGCACTGGTGCCACGGTGGAACTCGTACTCGAAAATAATACGATATTTCAAGTTTTCCATTTTGTAAACAGAGTGACGCAAAGAAAAAACCAACAGAGGAAAAAACAAATGAATTACGGTTTTCGAAACACAAATGCATGAGTAAATAGCGGTATAAATTTGAAATTGGAATTCCTAACCAAAGAAGATAATATTTGAGATCAAAGTGGCCAGTACGACAAAACGCCAATTTCATATGTAAGGACCTAATATTATTCTTAACAGAACACATTTCTGCTTCCAATTTCCTTTAGGTACAGATTCAATATGTGCAAAGCTTATTTACTTTGGAATACACCAATCTTATTTTCGGCCCATTTAATTCCCGAATATTATTTGCATAGGTAGGCTTCCTTAAATCAACAAGTTTCCTCCAGAAAAAAATCTTTGCGGTGACGAGAGTTTTTTCATCTAATAATATACTTTCCTCCAAAGTATCTTTGTTAAGCTTTTTAACAAATGATATTTAGAGAGACGGGGCTTTTAAATATATTTTTTTTAGTTTATCATCATCAGTAAGTATATATCATTAATACAGCATTAAGATTAAGATTTTAACATTTTCAATTTAGGTTGGTGCTTGGATGGTGCATTGATTATATTAAAAATTCAAAACAATAAAAGCTGTAACTGTAACACGTAGGATTTGGTCCGCAGCAGACCACGGATTTTTAGGGTTATTTTTAGAGGTTTGTATTTTTTCTTTTTAATTTAAATTAGGCTATTGAACTGTTATAGCTGAAGCTAAAGCTGAAAAGTCAACCTATAGAAAATAAACTTTTGGAAGTATATTTTAATGTATAAAGGACATATTAATACTATAGAATATTATAATACTTTTTTATTATTTGTTAATCAGTTTATTTAAGTATGAAGAGAAATATTTTTGAGAGTTGGAAGACTGCACAAAAATCGGTAGGTATACACTGTAAATAGAATTGTGCAAATTCGATAGGCTGAAAATTAAACACACGAGTGTCGTGCTATCATAACGGTCTGCTCCAGACCAAATCGGTACATGTGTAATCAACATAACAAAAAATCACAAAAATATCCTTTATTCCAACCAATTCACCCGAAGTATATTTTACACTTTCCTTTTATTACTGCACAAGTGCACACTTATTTCACACTTCTATGTCGCTGCACACTTTTGTTTCTGCGCAGTCTGCACACTTGTCTCTTCACACTTTTTAAAGGTATATCCGACTATGAAGTATTTCCCACTTTATTTCCCAAGCTTTATCCGGCTTCACGTAATATCGTAAATCTTTTGCCTCCGTTTCTTAAGAATATTCGACTATTATTCAGATTTATACATGAGAAAATTGTATTTACTCTGGATTTTACTACATATATTTCTAGTGACAAAATGCTTTATTTATTTATTTACTTTATGCTTTTTTATTTTTTTTTTCACTTAACTTGGTAGTTTTTTGTACTCGTTTCTATTGAAAGGTATATACGATATATATACGATATTTGTATATATAGGTATATATGATACCTTTCAAATTTCATTATTATATTAATACGTGAAGCTAAAACTTTCAGTACAGTTTTACGAGAATTGTGCAACCGGAGGTGTATGAAATTTGGCCGGTAAACTAAAGTATATGGCGAGGAAGGTATGCAGAAAGCTAATATTTTTAAAAATAATGCTTAGAAATAAACAAAATTAATAAAAATAACAACCACACACTACCTACGATTATTAAATACACACTACCACGACCGTAGGTACGTTTGAGTATCAGCTGCATGGTTTGATGGTTTGATAGATACATCCACATGGATACAATAGGCTAGATGACTGAATTTTTTTATTGCATTAATCAATAGTACTCTTAAATATGAGTAGCTTCTCGGAAGAAACAATATATCTAAAGTCAATATTTTCAAAGGTACAGCGATTTCGAAGTCACGTGAAAACGCTCCATACTAAAGTCGTACCTAGATGTGACGTCACGCCTAGGTTAAAGTGTATGTAGTATACGGCCGCAGGAACATATTTGTAAATATCTGCGATATTTGTGCGTTTAACTTCATACTTACCATAATGAATGTTTTTGTATATGATGTAAGTAAACTAATGATGTGGGTTTTGTTTACTAATTTAGGACAAAAAAAAACTTTTTTTTTTTTTTTTTTTCTACTTTTTAGATGTCCCTAATTAATAAACTACACATAAAATATTATATTTTTTTTACATTTATTAAGTTGTAATACGTCAATATATCTGAGTATATCAATTCAACTCAATATTTTACTTGTAGTCATCATCCCCATTTGGATACATGTTGATGTTCGTCAACCTGTCGCAATATTTATGCATTTTTTTTTTATCTAAGAGGCAATCTATGAAGTATTATTGACGAATTTCGACAACAGGGCGAGCTCTAGTTTTAAGAAATACACTTATCTTCTACTTTAAACGAGACGGACAATCTTTTATATATATAATCTTAATCTCGGCAACGGAAAAATTGGTCTAGCTAGGTTTTATCCCTGCGAAACTGCGCATTTTTAAGTTATATATGTTTTTTCTTTCGTCGTGCAACAATAGACCAATACTTTCGACTTTATAATGTCAGTCCGATTGGCAGTGTGGTTAATTTTTGCGTTGTTCGGAAATTCGTTATGTGTGGGTTCGAACCCCGGTAAAGTATTTTTGTGTTTCTTTTTTTATTTTACCGACTAGAGCTCTGAGCAAAGCTCGGCTACCCTACCTGGGTAACCGAGCTTTGCTCGGAGAAGTCTTAGTTTTTATATAGGTACCAAAAACATTTTTTTGCTAATATAGATTAGGTAGGTAAACTCTAAATTGATCATCATGGTTTCTTTCTTTCATGGTAGAAAGAAAATAAATAATACAAAAAAAAACATCACAAAAATTACAAAAAAAAAGCTACAACAAAAATATTAGGTCCTTACATATCAAATTGGCGTTTTGTCGTACTGGTACACTTTGATCTCAAATATATCTTCTTTGGTTAGTAATTCCAATTTCAAATTTATACCGCTATGTGCTCATGCATTTGTGTTTCGAAAACCGTAATTCATTTGTTTTTTCCTCTTTTGGTTTTTTCTTAGCGTCACTCTGTTTACAAAATTACAAAACTTGAAATATCGTATTATTTTCGAGTACATGTTCCACCGTGGCACCAGTGCTGCAGAAACGGCTCGAAGGATTAATGATGTGTATGGCGGCGGTGTCGCAAAAGCAAACACAGCGCGTTTTTGGTTCCAACGTTTTCGTTCTGGAAATTTCGACCCGCAGAACAAGCCCCGTAGACGGCCGGAGACCAAAGTTAATAATGAAGAATTGAAGGCTATTGTGGAAGCGAATCCATCGCAAATCACGTCCGAGATAGCTGCAGGCTGCGGTGTTAGTGATAAAACTGTTTTAATCCACTTGAAGCAAATTGTGAAGGTGAAAAAGCTTGGAAGGTGGGTACCTCATGCATTGAGTGCAGAAAACCGACAAACGCGCGTCGACTGCTGCGTTACATTACTCGACCGGCACAATAATGAAGGGATTTTAGGCAGTCCAAAGCGCCTTCAAAGATTTTATTGATTCCTGTCCGAATGGTTTTTTTAGCAAAGGAATTAATGAACTACCTATGAGATGGCAAAAGTGCATAGATAGCAATGGTATATACTTTGATTAAATAAATATATTATGTTTTTAAAAAAATCGACTTTATGTTCCTCCTTTACATAATGTCAATTTCATCTGTAATAACCTAATAAATTTCCCAATTCGTCCCCACCAGGCAGAGTACCTAGAAGGCTCAGAGACTTTCCTCGCTGGATTGCGATACTCATTCTTTGGGCCAGATAGGTGACGTCTCTGGGGACTCGGGTGGCCTCAACAAGTTTTTTCGAAATTTCTCTGAAAATTTTGTGTGCACCCGGACCCCATTCAACCCCAAACGGTTCAAATATGAGATCCCCGCTAATGTTCTCATTTGCGCCGCTTGAGGTTCTCCGCCTGATTGGCGGCCGCACCTGAAAAACTCGAGGTGCCCTGGACATGGTCGGAGCAAGTGTATCGACGCAAGTAGCGTCCCATACCAGAGCCCGTCCCACTCGCCAAGGGACGTCGGGGCGCTTCGTTGTCAGGACAGACCGTTGTGTCAGAGGCTGTCCATGTTTGTGCCACAAACGCAACGGTGGGGGGACGGGGGACGTGGGGGGGTGCCAAGACGCAGGGAAGTGGCTATTCGGAAAGCTGTTCGATCCAGCAATGTGTGTGTATTGGGTGACGGTAATGCTTGTAGCCAAAGGCCCGACTCTCACTTCTCCGCTGCTAAGAGGCGTGCCTGCTCCACAGGACTGGAAGACGTATTAAAAAGATTATTCCGTACCAGTCTGCAGAGTGGCTCGTCCCAGAGCCTTTGGGAAAAAGTATTGTCAGGCAATTCGCCACAAGCACTAGTTGCGCTCCAGGCATCCTTGGCGTCGTCCAGAAAGGGAACTAATATTAGAGTAGGATGGGTGCTCTAGAATGAAGGGGATAAGTCTATGGTTGGCGTGGACTGAGAACACAAAGGCCGGAAGCGATATGTCAGAAGGTTTTCGAACACCCAGGCCACCGAACCTAACAGGAAGCGTTGTCTGAGTCCATGCGCGGTCATCGAAGTTTATGTTTAAAATCCTAGAGAGCGTATGTCTTAAAGTGTTATCCAACTGTTTCAGAAGTTGAGGGAACTTCCACAGTTGGCAACACCGCAAGACATACGTAAATTTGGTACGAAAATGCAATAACGGATAAAGGTGAAGGCCATGTGACAGTTAATTTGGAGGAGGCGGTCTAAAGTTTTTAAAAACCTAAAATTTTGTAATTTATTGCTTATGAAGTCCGCGAGAGAATCGTCTAAAATAGGTGAGCCCAAAAGGATGAACGAGTTCTTGTCGATGACGGATAGTTGTGGAGCTATTTCTTTAAAGCTGGATATAATCGCGTTTCTATTCCTACAACTGTCTGGCACAAAAATTTCGCAATTTCCTAGGTTCAGCTCCAGACCTATTTTTTGGAACTCGCGGATCAGAGTGCGGAAGTCGTATAGTACTTCGCTTTAAGGGTCCCATCATCCAAGTACCAAATATTAAATTTTGAATTTAGAAGCTCGATGACCGGGTGTATGGCAAGGCTGAAAATTGCTGGATCTAGAGGGTCGCCCTGTTGGCAGCCAACTTCGGATGAGATGAGGTGATCTTGGTAAAATAGTTCTAACACTGGAGCATGAATGGTAAAATGGCAGGTGCTTTAGATTTTATTTAGCCTAACATTGTGCCTCGGTCTACTGAGTTGAAGGTGTTTTTGACATCGACCTTCAGAAACACATCATCGCCTTGATTGTGGATAGCTGTCCTGAAAGAGTGAACGGCAGCCTCACAACCCCCTTTCCAGGCAAAACGTCGTCTTACATCCAGCCGAAACAGCTCCTGTTTCGGCTGGATGTAAGACGCGATCGAGTGATCGAAGTGATCGATTTGCAGGCTAGTTTGGCTGTAAGGTGCCGACAGCAATCGGACGAATGCCATCATTTCTCTTCTCCAAGGCGCAGAGGTTAGCTCCCTACAGAATGTCCACGATATCTGTGTCACGGCAAGCTTCTGGGTTAGGGTCACTCTAACAACCCTAGGGATCTATGTTAGAATTGGTTTAAAACGTTTAAATATTGGAGGAGTGAGGGTGAGAAGCTGTTTGTGGCATTTGCCTATATGAATGTTCAAACCCCGCTGGCTTTTAAAATATCGGGAACAGTGGGAGCATTGCAGCAGATTTCCCAAGGACACGTCGAAATATTGGTGGAGGTCCCTGCATCCTGGCTGCTTACATAGGTCGGTAAGGCTAAACTATAAACGATGACTTATATAATAAAATAAACTGTAAGCAAAAACTTATATTTAAAAAAATGCTTATGTAAGATAAAAAGGCCGTGGCCGTCCGACATTTCTCAAGAAAAGGAGCATCTATATGCTCCTTTTCTTTAGAAATGTCGGATTGAATGTGAGATCGGGACATTTCTTTAATTGCATTTGGCAGTTCCTGGGCTCGCTTTTCATTAAAAAAACAGCATTCGGCTCGTTCCTTCCTCCGATGCGGGTCTTGTCAGGTGTATGGGTGAATTGCTTGGGATATCTACTCTCAGTTCGGCCCTTTTGGGGCGCTATAAATTTTAATTGTTTATATTGTAAACATTAAAAAGGTATATTTATTTACTTTTGGCGTCACGTAAATTGGTTTTATCGATTTATTTTCAATATTTTGTTCAGATATTTTTAGAGTGACGTGACAACGTCAACCAAGTCAACCAACATTTTTGTAGGTAAATGGGTTTTGTAGGTAATATTATGTTGTTACATTATTATTTAAATAATCAATTTGCCACAAATTTTACTTTGATTTTTGTGTTTATTTCGCACCGTAATTTTAATTACGGGCACAAACGTTTTAATAATGGGTAAAAACGCAATGTAATTTTAGCCCCTTGGTTAAAAATTAAAATAAAATACTATACGTAATTTTTATAAACGAGCAAAAATAAAATAAAAACATTCAGCCATATTGAACATTCATGTTATGCATTTGTAAATTCATTTTAAAATCTCAAAACGAATGCGAAAAGAGCGTATAGCTTCAATAGCTTATAATGAGCCATGCACTGCATCCAAATAAATATAAAACATGCCATTCACAGCATTCCGTATTGAGGCTCGCTGATTCATGGTTCAGGGATCAAATCCAGGGCTTACGTCAGCTTAGGAATCGATCATACTGTTCTATTTTTTTAAGAATTTCGTGGGAGAGCCATAAAAAGTGAGAGACATTTCCATAGAAAACCGGCATGTGAAAACACTTGCGTTGTGTTTTGCCGCGAGCGTGAGTATACCGGAAGTACCCCAAATATGAGCGTGTCTTTAAAACCCTCTAGTCAAGATGCATTCGATAATTTCGACGGCGAAGAAAACAGAATATATGGGATTTGCGTGGGACATGTCATTTAGCGATCGATGACTTATGTCAAGTCCCATACATTTTTGATTTCGAACTTCGCCGTCCAAATTATCGAATGCATCTTGACTAAAGGGTTTAAAAGACCGGGCACACACTCATATTTGGGGCGATGGTAATCGCTTAACATGAAGCGTTCCGTCTATTTGCTTATAACGTACACTAATATCAAAATATTATATACTAGCTGTTGCCCGCGGCTCTGCCTGCGTGAATACTGTATACCACGGAAAACTATACTTTTTCTGGATAAAAAGTATGCTGTTTTAATCCAGAGCCTAAAATACTACCATATCAAATTTCATCGAAATCCGTTCAGTAGTTTTTACGTGAAAGAGTAACAAACATCCATCGATAGATCCATTCATCTATCCTCACAAACTTTTACATTTATAATAGTAATGGGATTAATACGTGAAGCAAAAACTTTAAAACTCTACTTGTGTTACGAGAATTGTGCGAATGGAGGAGTATGAAATTAGGCACAGTTAGAGTTTTTGTGGAGGAAGGTGTGCAGAAAGACTTTATTTTAAATAGTGTTCAGAAATACATTAAAATATTCTAAAAAAAATGACACATAGGTCACTCACAAATTACAATATGCGTTTGTATAATAACCAAAGATTTCAAAACTAAAGATAGGCAATGAAATACATTTGACAGAACAAATCTTCATACAAGAAAGAGTTACGCCATGTTGATTTTCACCATACCTCAAATGTCAGTCATCTTCATTTCACCATACTTCATATGTCAAAATGTTCCCAGAAACTCAAAAATCGGGTCATTTAAGTGGAGACAGTTTTACATCAACATGCCTCGTCTATACCTACTATATACGTCTATGTTTTTTTTTTTATTATTAAATAAGGGGGCAAGCGAGCAAACGGGTTACCTGATGGTAAGCAACTACCGTCGCCCATGGACACTCGCAACATCAGAAGAGCTGCAGGTGCGTTGCCGGCCTTTTAAGAGGGAATACGCTCTCTTCTTGAAGGTTTGCAGGTCATATAGGTCCGGAAATACTGCTGGTGACAGTTCGTTTCAGAGTTTTATAGTGCGCGGCAGAAAGTTACGCGAAAAGCGCACGGTGGAAGACTGCCACTCATCAAGGTGATGAGGATGGTATGTTTTTCGCGTGGGACGATGGCGAAAAGTTGCAGGTGGTATGATTCCGAACAATTCCTCAGAGCACTCCCCGTGATACATGTTAATAACAGTAGGTTATACTTTTTTGTTTTACGTTCCATTTTACATATTTCTTATTGCGTATCTAAGAGGCATGAGAATCCACAAAGTTGGAACTTAAAAAAAATAAAAATAATGGTGGAGTTTCGACCACTAGCAATAATAAATAAATGATTTGCTTGCTTTTCATTACAAACAGAATTTTGATTCTGTAACTTATACCAGAAATATCTGATTAAATAATGATAAAACAATAATAACTACGGACGCTTGACACCACGTCAATCTGGTCCCGTGGTAAGTTCTCGAAGAACTTGTGTTACGGGTACAAGACAACGGAAATATGTTTAATACTTTTACATTATACACACATTTAATACACATCCATGACTGGGTCATGGATGTGTATTAAATGTGTATTAAATAAACACGGAAAAACTTTTCGTTCCGTCGGCGGGATTCGAACTCGCGACCCCCGGCTTGAGCACCAACTGAATTAGATACTTGTATGCATGCGTAGCAGATACAAGATACCCTATCGTTACAAAGGACCTCAGACAGTTGATCGATTGTGTTGAAGTGTCGCGTGTGTTGATAGTCGGTGTTGAGTTTGATTCCCCACTCTCGGTTGTCCTTTAGGAGGGAATAGAGCACTAGCTTTTGCCCGCGGCTCCGCCCGCGTAAATGCAGTATCAACCGGGAACACTGTACCTTTTCGGCCTATTATTAATAAAATGCAGACTATGTTTTAATCCGAAGCCTAAACTACTAACATACCAAATTTTTGCGTGAAAGATTAACAAACATCCATCCATCCATACTCACAAACTTTCACATTTAATAGTATTAGTATTTGTGAACATGAAATGAACTTCGTTTGCTTAGAACTAATGGAAACGGAACCTTATTTTTTAAACGGAACCCTAATATAAAAGTAGCCTATGTTAGTCCTTATCAGCTCCCAGTAATATTCCCGTGAAAATCGTTACAGCCGTTTCAGAGATTAGCCGGAACATACAGACAGACAAACAGACGGTCAGATAAAATATATATATACTTCAATTTTATTTATTTGTATAGAAAAGAAGCGGACTATGAGAAAAATTAATTAATTATATCAGATTGAAATACGTACTTCGGAAATTGGTCATGTAAATTAATTTTCTTTGACTGTACATAAAATTTTATGTATTCTTTCACATCAAATACAAAGAGATCAAAACCCAAGCTTCTAACTCAAGCTAATGTATTGTTTAGTTTTTTAAATCCAAAGACTAGTTTTCCTTAACGCTTCTAGAAATAATTTGCATTTTTATGACTTCCAGTTTAATGCAATTTAAACTCTATTTTCTTTGTTCTGAAAATCTTTGTTCGTTATTGCATCAAAATGTTTATTTAAAGAACTTTTAAAAATAGCGATTCAAAATTGAACTCTTGCAAGGAAACGTATATTATTGTATAGTTAAAAATAATCAACATCATCTTAGGTATCATAAAGACACGTCTAGACAGGCGAGAAGCTCCGTGAAATATGATTGTGGTATCAAATATCAAATCAATGAGTACCGCGAGTGAATCCGCCGCCAGAGGCGCTGGTGTAGCGTGACGTCTCCGAAATATCAAATTACATTGTTTTTGTGGGCGGGGCCGGGGTTTGTTTTCGAATGAAAATTAAATAACTTAGTGAATATTTTGCTATACGCTACATTAAATATGGAAAATACGAGCTACGGCCAAAGATTTCTATACTAAAGATAGGCTGTTACGTATATTTGACAGAACAAATCTTCATACAAGAAAAAGTTACGCCTTCCTGTTTTCACTATATAATACCATGTCAGCCAATTTGACTTCACCATACCTCAAATGTCAAAATGGCCCCAAAAAACTGGGGTCATTTAAGTGGAGGCAGTTTTTGCCTCAACATGCCTGTTAAGGACAGCGGCCTCGTAACGAAAAACATGAGTGAATTTTAATGTGAACAATAAACATGTAATTAAAACGGTACGTAAAACTAGAATAGTGAACACTCAGTGACTATATGTATAGATTTATATGGCATCAGTGTGGAAAAATAGTGTTAAAATGGTGTTTTATCAAGTGCGGGTTATTTTGATTATATATTTTTAACTAAAGCTAATTTTAAATAACTTCTTTTGATTTATATAAATAAACGTAGTACATAACGTGTAGTATAGCGCTTAAGGTTATATAATAAATGGTTAAGAAATTATTACGAAAACAGTGGTAAAAATGTACAACATTTCATATAAGTTGAACCTTAAAATGTAAATAACTTTTCTATAGAATAAGATGTTTAGTATATAAGGGTTTATATGTCTGGTTATGATAATAAAGTATTTCACACAACGCGTTTTGCTTCACCTGGCTCATGGAAAATGGGGAAAATTATGGAAAATAGCCGTATAGAGAGGTAAAAATGAAATGGAAGATCGGCCCGAAAGAGGCGTACGGGCGGGGGGGCTCTCTATACGGCATTGCCATGAGCCAGGTAAGCAAATCGAAAAAGTGAAAAAACGTTCTCCTCAAATAAGTGTTTTATTATCGCCCCGGCTCTGCCCAAATCGGTGTAACCTTGCTATCTTCGAGTCTAATCTGAGCCGGCGGTTGAACCCCTGTGAATTTATACAGTCCTGTACAGTAGTGCGTGGTCCTTTGGCGAGCCGAATTTCAAGATCGAAGAAAAGTTCGAAGTCCATATCAAGTTGAAAATAACGAAGACGGCACTTAGAAAAATTTGAACAGCTGTTGTGGACATAGAAAAATTTCCGAAGATTCAAGATAGAAATTTTTACGGAAGACTGGACTTAGAAAATTTTCGTCAGCTGTTCTGAACATAGAAAAATTTCCGAAGATTCAAGATAGAAATTTTTACGGAAGACTGGACTTAGAAAATTTTCGTCAGCTGTTCTGAACATAGAAAAATTTCCGAAGATTCAAGATAGAAATTTTTACGGAAGACTGGACTTAGAAAATTTTCGTCAGCTGTTCTGAACATAGAAATTTTTTGAAGATTTAAGTCAGAACATTGGAAACTTTATCAAGATTTATCAACGGGAATCAACGCCAGGGATTAGATTGGACTCAGAAGATCGGACTCGAGGATACAAGGATACACCGCTGCGAACGGAAGCAAGGATTCGCAGATTTTTTATCGGAAAAACCTCCCGAAGATTCGTGAAAAGGAAGATTAATATGGAAGATTAACATTGAAGATTAACATTGAAGATTAACATTTGAAGATTAATATTTGAAGATGGTTATAACAAGAAGTCAGAGTGGGGCCGAGGAGAACCAGCAGCAACCACATCGATTTCCGGATCCGCCACGATCGCCGTCCGCTGCCGCTACGAGCCAGCCGCCGCTGACCGAGGGAAGAGCGGATCTGCTTCAAACTATTTTGAAACCGAGACCAGGTACCAGCAAGGCGCCTGCATCCTCGGAAGTACAAACCCTAGCCAGAAAGAAGGCTATTTCAATTAGATCGCGTCGATCGACAGCAAGTGTCGTCGCGCGTATGCATTACGAGGCGGAGGAGAAACTCGCCGCTCTTCGTAAGAAGGAACTGCAGATCGAAGCAGAACTTATAAAGAAGAAGCTCGCCGCTGACGTCGCCGCTGCAGAAGATGGTAGCAGCCCCGACGACGACGAGCCATCAGAACAGGTGGAGCAACGTGTCCGAGCCTGGCTAAGCGAACAGGGTCCCGAACCCGAAGAGGCTAGACAAGAGCCGACATCAATGGAAGAAAGAGAGACGCCGAAGCCAGAAGACATGCCACCGAAGGGAGCCCAGAAGACGAGGTTCGAGTGGCCGCAGCAACGCCGCCCACGCTCACCCACACCGCCCACGTCTAGGGCTAATGGAGTGGAACAACTTGCCGAAACATTGGATAAACTGCTGAACCAACGCCAGCCGCGCCACACTACGGAGTTGCCCATATTCTCGGGCGCTCCCACTGAATGGTTGCCATTCAAAGCAGCCATGGAAGACACCACTGCGTTCTACAAGCTCAAGCCGATCGAGATAGGCTGTTACGTATATTTGACAGAACAAATCTTCATACAAGAAAAAGTTACGCCTTCCTGTTTTCACTATATAATACCATGTCAGCCAATTTGACTTCACCATACCTCAAATGTCAAAATGGCCCCAAAAAACTGGGGTCATTTAAGTGGAGGCAGTTTTTGCCTCAACATGCCTGTTAAGGACAGCGGCCTCGTAACGAAAAACATGAGTGAATTTTAATGTGAACAATAAACATGTAATTAAAACGGTACGTAAAACTAGAATAGTGAACACTCAGTGACTATATGTATAGATTTATATGGCATCAGTGTGGAAAAATAGTGTTAAAATGGTGTTTTATCAAGTGCGGGTTATTTTGATTATATATTTTTAACTAAAGCTAATTTTAAATAACTTCTTTTGATTTATATAAATAAACGTAGTACATAACGTGTAGTATAGCGCTTAAGGTTATATAATAAATGGTTAAGAAATTATTACGAAAACAGTGGTAAAAATGTACAACATTTCATATAAGTTGAACCTTAAAATGTAAATAACTTTTCTATAGAATAAGATGTTTAGTATATAAGGGTTTATATGTCTGGTTATGATAATAAAGTATTTCACACAACGCGTTTTGCTTCACCTGGCTCATGGAAAATGGGGAAAATTATGGAAAATAGCCGTATAGAGAGGTAAAAATGAAATGGAAGATCGGCCCGAAAGAGGCGTACGGGCGGGGGGGCTCTCTATACGGCATTGCCATGAGCCAGGTAAGCAAATCGAAAAAGTGAAAAAACGTTCTCCTCAAATAAGTGTTTTATTATCGCCCCGGCTCTGCCCAAATCGGTGTAACCTTGCTATCTTCGAGTCTAATCTGAGCCGGCGGTTGAACCCCTGTGAATTTATACAGTCCTGTACAGTAGTGCGTGGTCCTTTGGCGAGCCGAATTTCAAGATCGAAGAAAAGTTCGAAGTCCATATCAAGTTGAAAATAACGAAGACGGCACTTAGAAAAATTTGAACAGCTGTTGTGGACATAGAAAAATTTCCGAAGATTCAAGATAGAAATTTTTACGGAAGACTGGACTTAGAAAATTTTCGTCAGCTGTTCTGAACATAGAAAAATTTCCGAAGATTCAAGATAGAAATTTTTACGGAAGACTGGACTTAGAAAATTTTCGTCAGCTGTTCTGAACATAGAAAAATTTCCGAAGATTCAAGATAGAAATTTTTACGGAAGACTGGACTTAGAAAATTTTCGTCAGCTGTTCTGAACATAGAAATTTTTTGAAGATTTAAGTCAGAACATTGGAAACTTTATCAAGATTTATCAACGGGAATCAACGCCAGGGATTAGATTGGACTCAGAAGATCGGACTCGAGGATACAAGGATACACCGCTGCGAACGGAAGCAAGGATTCGCAGATTTTTTATCGGAAAAACCTCCCGAAGATTCGTGAAAAGGAAGATTAATATGGAAGATTAACATTGAAGATTAACATTGAAGATTAACATTTGAAGATTAATATTTGAAGATGGTTATAACAAGAAGTCAGAGTGGGGCCGAGGAGAACCAGCAGCAACCACATCGATTTCCGGATCCGCCACGATCGCCGTCCGCTGCCGCTACGAGCCAGCCGCCGCTGACCGAGGGAAGAGCGGATCTGCTTCAAACTATTTTGAAACCGAGACCAGGTACCAGCAAGGCGCCTGCATCCTCGGAAGTACAAACCCTAGCCAGAAAGAAGGCTATTTCAATTAGATCGCGTCGATCGACAGCAAGTGTCGTCGCGCGTATGCATTACGAGGCGGAGGAGAAACTCGCCGCTCTTCGTAAGAAGGAACTGCAGATCGAAGCAGAACTTATAAAGAAGAAGCTCGCCGCTGACGTCGCCGCTGCAGAAGATGGTAGCAGCCCCGACGACGACGAGCCATCAGAACAGGTGGAGCAACGTGTCCGAGCCTGGCTAAGCGAACAGGGTCCCGAACCCGAAGAGGCTAGACAAGAGCCGACATCAATGGAAGAAAGAGAGACGCCGAAGCCAGAAGACATGCCACCGAAGGGAGCCCAGAAGACGAGGTTCGAGTGGCCGCAGCAACGCCGCCCACGCTCACCCACACCGCCCACGTCTAGGGCTAATGGAGTGGAACAACTTGCCGAAACATTGGATAAACTGCTGAACCAACGCCAGCCGCGCCACACTACGGAGTTGCCCATATTCTCGGGCGCTCCCACTGAATGGTTGCCATTCAAAGCAGCCATGGAAGACACCACTGCGTTCTACAAGCTCAAGCCGATCGAGAACTTAGCTCGTCTGAGAAGCTGCCTACGGGGAGAAGCAAGAGAAGCCGTGGCACCACTGCTGAGCGTCGCGACGCCGCCTGAACAAATTATGAAGACCTTGGAACAATGCTTCGGTCGACCCGAGGTTATGGTCGATCGTATGATGGAAGATCTGAAGAAGATACCGAGGCTCGGAGGTTCGGCGGCAGAACTCAACCAATTTGCAGTGAAGATTCAGAACATGGTAGCCATCCTGAGGAAGCTGAGGCACGGGTATCTCTTTAACCCGTTGCTCACGAGAGACATCCTCGAGAAGCTCAGCCCATACGAGAAGAGCAAGTGGTACGACTACGCAGAAGAGACGTCGCGCTTCAGGAACGAGCCCGATGTCGTCCTTCTCTCTGAATTCTTAATGAGAGAAGCGGACAGGGCGCTGCGCTACGGGTTCAGCACGGCACCGAAGAAGGAAACACCGCGTCCACCTCCTAACAAGAACGAAGCCCGAACGAGAAGGCCAGTCTTCGCGATAGCAGACGAGGGCAGGGATTCGCCGAGTCGCAGCCAAAGAGAATACGCGAGGAGTCAACGAAGTGCCCGATATGTGCCGAAGATCACGCTCTATTTCGCTGCGCTGCTTTCAAGAAACTGAGCATGCAAAAGAGATGGGACACGGTCAAAAAGGAAGGGCTGTGTTTCCGGTGCATACGAAGCAGGCACAGAAGATACAACTGCAGGGCGAAGCCGTGCGGCGTGAAGGGCTGCAACTTGCCTCATCATGCGCTGCTGCACGAAGACAGGTCCGGCGGCGCCCCACAGACAGAGGACGCCGTGATTACCGCATCGGTCACCTCCGACCGTGCGGTGAAACTTAAGATGAGAAGAATTCAAGTTGTCGGTCCACGGGGCGAAGCGGATATCTTCGCGCTGTTCGACGAGGGCTCGACAGTGACACTACTGGATGAAGACGTCGCGAAGGCTATCGGCGCAGACGGCCCACCGAAGGTGCTGAGAATGCATGGGATCAATGCCGAGAGAAGGGAAGAAAAAAGCCGACTCGTACAACTTGGCGTACGGGGTCACGACGGTACCAGATATGACGTCACTGCGAGAACCGTGGCCGGATTGAACCTACTTACTCAGTCCGTCCCGGAATCACTGTTTCGACTTGCTCACCTGCACGATCTCAAGAACGAAGAGATATGCTATGAAGACAAGAAACCCCAACTTCTCATCGGCACGGACAACTGGCAGCTCATTGTATCTAGGGAGCTGAGGATCGGCAAGAGAAACCAGCCTGCAGCCTCGAAGACGAAGCTCGGCTGGGTAATCCATGGAAACATTCCCAGACGCCTCGCAAAGCAGGAAAAACACGAGAAAATCCTGCACGTGTCTACGATCGAGACCCGAGGCGAACGACGGGAGGAAATGGTGAAGAAACACTTCGAAACAGACGCACGGGGGATAGCGTCCAAGGCAAAGCTGACCAGAAGATCAGCGAGTCATCGACCTCTTTGGCAGAACGGCCAAACGGATGGAAGAAGGTCGATTCGAAGTGGGGCTCCAGTGGCGCAAAGAGGGCGTCACATTACCCCGGGGTTACAACGGGGGGAGCCGGACAATCTGCAGGGCGGGACCGGGATTCCAGTGGCACGCGGGAGGTGTCACAACCCCAGAGAACGGCGGGGGGAGTCGTGCGGACTGCAGATTGCAAGGAAATGGGGAAGTACGAGTCGTGTTGGCCGCCGCCAAGGCCAAGGTGGCGCCGCTGAAGGCACAGACAATACCAAGGATGGAGCTACAGGCTGCCCTGGTCGGAGCGAGGCTGGGAAACGCAGTCGCAGCAGAACACAGATGGAAAACGGACATAGTTTTCTACTGGATCGACGCACAAGTGGTTCTGTGTTGGATACAGAACGGCAGCCGCAAATACACACCGTACGTCAAGCATCGGCTAGGGGAGATTGCCGAGCTGACGTCCGTTCACCAGTGGAGATGGCTGAGCACGAAGAGCAACGTCGCCGACTTAGCCACCAGAACGGGCTACGTCCCGAAGAGCGACGAGGACCCTTGGTTCCGGGGGCCGGACTTCCTGCGCAGGCCGATGAACGAGTGGCCCGCGGAGAGTCCCGCTAGAATCGAGAATCAAGAAGAATACGTCGCCTTCCACACCACGGAGGCGAGCGAGCTGAGCTGTCTACCAGATGTGACGCGCTTTTCAAACTACGAGCGCCTCGTAAGATGCACGGCGATGGTCTTGCTGTTCGTCGAGAAGTGCCGAGATCGTCGGGCCCACCTCGACGTACGACACCTGGAGAGGGCCGAGAGGTTGTGGTATCAAAAATCACAACGAGACAGCTTCGCACAAGAAATCGAGAAGATGGCAAGTGGCAAGACGGTGCCTAGATGGAGCTCCTTGTACCGGCTCAACCCGGTGTACAAGGACGGGCTGCTCGTACTGGACGGAAGGATCAAAGCAGCGCAGGTGCCGGCCGAAATGAAAAACCCTATCATCCTGGATGGAAGACATCGCTTCACAAGGTTACTGGTGGCAAGGGAGCACGCCAGAGCGGGACACGGGAGCCGCGAGAGAGTCGTGAACGACCTCAGGCAGAAATTCTGGATATTGAAGCTGCGGCCGACGGTGCGTACTATCATGAGCCTATGTGCGTTCTGTCGGCTACGACGGGCACACCCGAGGACCCCGCCAACTGGAGACCTGCCAGCCGAGCGCCTGGGGGCGTTCCAGAGACCATTTTCGTACTGTGGTCTCGACTGTTTCGGCCCGATGACGGTCACCATCGGCCGACGTCACGAGAAGAGGTGGGGAGCTCTCTTCACATGTCTGACGACGCGGGCAGTCCACCTGGAGCTGGTGGCTTCGCTGTCGACGGACTCTGCACTGATGGCAATGAGAAGAATGGCTGCGCGGCGAGGATGGCCGGCAGTCATGTACAGCGACAATGGGACAAATTTTAGAGGCGCGGACGTCGAGCTGCGGCAGGCGTACGCCGAGTGGGCGCCGGCTATGGCTCAGCTGGGCCTCACTCATCGGATGCAGTGGAAGTTTACACCGCCCGGGGCGCCGAGTCAAGGAGGTGCCTGGGAAAGACTGGTGAGGTCGGTGAAAACCGCCCTGCTAGCCACGCTGAACGAGAAGTCGCCCAGGGAAGAGCTACTCCAGACACTGATGGCCGAGGCGGAGTACTCAGTGAACGCTCGACCGCTTGTGCACGTATCGGTGGACCCCAACGACCCGGAGGCGATTACACCGAATCATTTCCTCCTCGGGTCGTCCACCGGACTGCCGTACGTCGGACCGTGTGTGCCGGCGGACAAAAAAACATGGAGGGTCGCGCAAGCCCTTGCCGACGAGTTCTGGAGGCGCTGGGTGAAGGAATACCTTCCCACGCTCACACCACGCTACGGGGCCCCGCTGAGCAACCGAGTCCTTGTACCAGGGGACCTGGTTGTCGTGGTCGACCCGACGCTGCCGCGTAATACGTGGCCGCGGGGGGTCGTGCACCGAGTCTACCCCGGCCAGGACGGACAAGTGCGCTGTGCGGACGTTCGCACGCGCAGTGGCGTGTTCCGGAGGCCGACGTCGAAGCTGGCGGTGCTGGAGGAGGCGCCGCAGTCGCAGTTGCGACCGCTGGCGGAGCAGACGGAGCCGGGAGCGGAGCGGACGACGCCGGGAACGGCGCCGGGCGCGGAACGAGCGTCGGAGCAGCCTACAGCGAGCACGGACAGCTCGCAGTCGCCGGAGCGGCCCGCAGCGAGTTCACACAGCTCGCATTCGCCGGAGCAGTCTGCGGCGGGCGCGGACGGCCCGCAGTCGCCCCCGGAGCAGCCTATAGCGAGCTCGAGCAGCTCGCAGTCACCGGAGCAGTCCACGGCGGGATCGGCGAGCCCGCAGTCACCTGAGGAGGCTGCGTAGACCCTGGCTACTGCGCCGGGGGGAGGATGTTTAAGGACAGCGGCCTCGTAACGAAAAACATGAGTGAATTTTAATGTGAACAATAAACATGTAATTAAAACGGTACGTAAAACTAGAATAGTGAACACTCAGTGACTATATGTATAGATTTATATGGCATCAGTGTGGAAAAATAGTCTTAAAATGGTGTTTTATCAAGTGCGAGTTATTTTGATTATATATTTTTAACTAAAGCTAATTTGAACGTAGCTTCTTTTGATTTATATAAATAAACGTAGTACATAACGTGTAGTATAGCGCTTAAGGTTATATAATAAATGGTTAAGAAATTATTACGAAAACAGTGGTAAAAATGTACAACATTTCATATAAGTTGAACCTTAAAATGTAAATAACTTTTCTATAGAATAAGATGTTTAGTATATAAGGGTTTATATGTCTGGTTATGATAATAAAGTATTTCACACAACGCGTTTTGCTTCACCTGGCTCATGGAAAATGGGGAAAATTATGGAAAATAGCCGTATAGAGAGGTAAAAATGAAATGGAAGATCGGCCCGAAAGAGGCGTACGGGCGGGGCTCTCTATACGGCATTGCCATGAGCCAGGTAAGCAAATCGAAAAAGTGAAAAAACGTTCTCCTCAAATAAGTGTTTTATTATCGCCCCGGCTCTGCCCAAATCGGTGTAACCTTGCTATCTTCGAGTCTAATCTGAGCCGGCGGTTGAACCCCTGTGAATTTATACAGTCCTGTACAATGCCTCTTCTATAAAATATATGCTACGGCTACGGCTCAATGTCTGTGCTTTAAAAGCCGATATTAGAAAAAGACACCAGTTTTATTATACCTATACCCTAATAAAAAATTACACACTGCGTATAAAGGCGTTCTAAGATTTCTTCGACTAATAATAGTTTTTTTGACATAATCCTGTATAGCGACATTATAATTTCTATAATAATCAACGCATAAACAAGGCAAGACCCTTGTTTAAAAGTTCGAATCTCGTTAACGTTCTATTTCTGAGTAACTTATGTGTTTTATGAATATTGATTCTTAGGCTAGGAAATTATTCTTGCGCCCGGAAAAATACGAATGTTTAACGATCGTGATGATTCATTTTTGTTGTATTTTTTGTAAAAGACAATGACCTAATTTCATCAATTTCAATCCTTGATTAGGTACAATTAATTGTTCTTACTAACATAACGTAAGGGCAGACAGGGCGAAACTAAGTAGGTATAAGGGTTCTTAGTAGTGCTGTGGGATTCAGATGAGGGTCTTCAAAAGGTAAGGAGTATGGGTACTACCTTATAGCTATAACTACCTACTTATTATACAGACTAGAGCTTCCCCTGAGGGAAATGGAGTTATACCTATTGCTACCTATATATTATACAGGCTAGGGCTATCCCCTGAAGAAGAACCAGACTTGTATTGTTTCTTGTACGTAAAGTTTGGTAAAGTCAAATATCTTAAAATCAAGGATCTTTTGGGCACAATTATTATGAATTATGATCTACTGCTTATGTTAAGATGTTTAAGCAGAAAAAATAACAACCTAACCTCAGGTGTAGGTTCCTCCGCCTAGCGCAAACTATTTAAATAATGATTTAGCTCCCCATTGTATGTCTTTAAAGAATTATTTGTATTTAAAGATCGTTGTTGATACCATACTATTTTCATTTTTATTGAAATCGGGCTCGACCAACTATTAATTACCTTTTTTGTTGCAATGCACCACCAATATTATACTTACTTTTATGAGTAAAGCGTCCAGTGACATTAATACTTACCCAACCATTTATCCATACAGCTATTAGTGTGTGAGCTTTCTAGCTCTAAGGGTTTGGCCTGTGCGTTGATATATCAGTCAATCAGCTTAGCCTTTTATATATATAGATAGATAAAGTGATACAAAACAACAAACATATCTTCATCACATTCTGTGATAGATAGACAAACATTTATTATTGTGATACGGTACAATCAGTCACTGAGAACAAAGGGAAAAGACACATTACATAACCTATTGTGTATTCTTGGAAACATTTGGAGTAAATTAAAACCAATGAAAGGAATTATATTTTCTTATAGGTCGGTACATGTTTAATTTTATCAATCGCTTGTTTGATAATAATGTAGTTGGACACTATACTTCACAGATGTTCGCAGATACCTAAAACAAATTACGCTATTGCTTGTGATACTTATTGTGTGGGTATTACAACTCCAAACAATCAGAATTTATCAGATTTTAGTATTGTTCTTTCTATTTAGCTTTTGAAAATCTCAAGAACTACATTTACAAATTTCAATTGACGTTTGACGCGATTAGCGAAAGTCTTCTGACAAATGACAAATTATAATGACATATTTTGGCACTTTGGCAGAGGTGCGTTCAAAAATGTTAGTAACTATACTTTGTAGAACTACTAATATTTACAAAATTTACATACTTAACTACTTGGAATTGATTAAAAATGTGTAAACATCAATTTTGTATATAGTTAAAATTACGAGGTCCATAATAACGTAAATTTTATGTAATTTTTTGTCATCAACACGCGAACATCAGATACGTGTTATTTGCGTGTTACTCAATTCCTAAACGTTTTTCTTTGAGTCTTCTGTCTATGGTGTGTAGCGTGGTTATAGATAAACAAGGTCTCTAATATCTTTATTAGTAGACAGCTGTATCCACGCTGTTTAACGGGCGTATAACTTAAACAGCGAATTTAACTATTCATATGTTAAACGCATGTTTAAGAAAGATTTATTAGTAAGAGGGATAGTTAATAGATTCAGGGGTTACTTTGCGGAAATCCATAGCATACAATTTAATTAATATAATAAATAAACACACCGGCATATTTAGCGGAACACAAAAAAAAGGTCCATAATTAAAAAAATATGGTTTTATTTTAAAATCTACTTACTACACTTCTTTTGTTATTTAAAGTTTCATTTATTTTACTTAAAATGAGATCACATTAAGAACAGATTTTGCGAGTAAAGGCTATTTGTGAAAAATGGTACATTTTTTAACTTTTCATGTAACCGGGAAAAGTGAAAATTAATATTAAAATAACAATTAATTAAATTAGAAAAATGGTGATTAATATCGCGTATTTCCTCCACGTGCTCTTATTAAAGTTTCTACCCGTCTAGGCATACTGAGAATGATGTTATCGATGGTCTCCTGGGATAGTCTCCGCCATTCCTCAACTACGGCGATTCGCAGTTCACCCACGTTGGCAGGAGCTGGAATTCTGGACTTAACTTTTCTTCTCAGCAAGTCCCAAACGTGCTCTATTGGGTTAATATCCGGTGATCTCGCCGGCCACTCCATAACAGTGATATTCAAATCATTAAGATAAGCTTGAGTTACCCGAGCGGTATGCGGCCGAGCATTATACTGCATAAAAACAAAATCGTCACCGATATATGGGGCAAACGGTACGACATTTTCTTCTAAAACTTCTCTGATATAGCGGTCTGCAGTCAGACTCCCTCTGTCAATCCCTCTGTCAACCAAGTCTGTGCGAGCTCCCAAACAAATGCCCGCCCAAACCATTATTGATCCACCACCGTATGCAACTGTAGTTTCAAAATTTGTCTGAATGTATCGTTCTCCTTTGCGTCTGTATATTCTAAACAATGCCTTACTCCATTGGTCCGCGTTCCAAAGTCGATGTTCCTGAGCAAAAGTTAACCTGATTCTACGATGATTTACCTCGAGCCTTGGAGCTTTGGCGGGCACAAATGAACCCAAACCAGCTTCTTCGAACCTTCTTCGTACCGTACGCTCACTTACGGTTACGAGAAGGGAGACTTCTCCTCGCGCGCCGGGCCCCTGAAAAGGGCCTTTGGGCGGGGAACCAATGCCAGGGGCAAGCCCCTCTAATTGGGGTGGGATGACGCGCCCAGCACGAATACTGGGCGCACAGCGTCGGTTTTTAGGGGAAGACCCCCCGCGGCAGAACGCGGGGGAAACCCGTGGGGGGGCACCGCAAATTCCAAGGGAATGACGTGTGCCAATCCAGGCCCGACCAAGACCGGCGGTCGGCTCCAAACGGCGCGTGGGGGTCCCGACCCGGGGGTCGGGAAACGTGTATGGGTCCACTCCCTCACGCGCCGTGTTTACCGGACCGCGGAACCAAGCGACCTGGGGGAAAAGGAGAAGGTAGCTTCCGATCCCCGACTTGTGATGTCGGGGGGGAAGGTGCACCAAGGGGGCGACGGGGTGGCAAGAGGGCTGCCACTCCAACAGGCCCCAGGTGAATTTTGAAGGCAGCACCGGCAGGTTTTATTTTCTACCGGTGCAAGGGGAGAAGGGGGGACAGCGATCCAGCGGTGAATGGAGCGCTGTGACAAGCGCCTCGGTGGGGCGCACGTCGTTGCACCGAAACTCCTCCTCTTCGGGGGCGTGGCGGCGCGTCCTTGCGCCTAAGCTCCTCCTCTTCGAGGGTGGGGTGGCGCATCAGAGCGCCGGGGCTCCTCCTCTTCGGGGGTGGCGGGGCTCCGTTGAGTCAGCCGGGGGGACAGCGTCCCTCGGCAGTATATGGCGGTCGGGCGGGCGGGCGTGCCAGGGCGCCAGGTCGGTCAGCTCGACCAGGCGCGAGGCATCCGCTCGCGCGAACAGGTTTGTGGCGAGCCGGGCCACAAAGGCCTCCACACTCTCCATCCTGAGATCCCTCTCAATGGTGGAGTTGCGGACGTACCAGGGGGCGCCCGCGACGTAGCGCAGCACCCGGTTCTGGGCTCTCTGCAGCGACCTCTTCTGGGGTGCAGAGAGCAGATGGTACCACGCAGGTGCTGCGTAGGTGAGGCGGGACCTGATATAAGTTTTATATAAGGCCGTCCGCATGTTGAGGGGGATCTGAGGAGAAGAGAAGGCGGGGTGCAATTGTGCAGTGGCCGATTTGGCCATCGACACTGCGTGCTGGCGCTGGGCGACCATGGAGAGACGGCGATCTATGATGACACCTAGATATTTCGCCGTTCTCCCCCATGGTATCTCGGCGTCTCCGATCTTCAGGGGCGCTGGAAACCCTGTTCTCGTGGTGACGGCGAGCGCCTGGGACTTACCTGCATTCACAGACAGTCGCCAGTTGCTCAGCCAGTCAGGGAGAAGGTCCAGCGTCCTCTGAAGCTTCAGGGCGGCGTGGTCGGGTGTCAGCGAGCTGGTTATAAACGCCGTGTCATCGGCGTATAACGCTGCGGTGGTGCCAGGATCTTTAGGGATGTCGCTGGCATAAAAGTTGTACAACCCCGGAGAGAGCACGCTGCCTTGCGGGACGCCGGCGGTGATGGGGCGCTCTCCGGAGAGGACACCGTCGATCCGCACCTGGAAGGTGCGTCCAGAGAGGAATGACGCTAAAAGCCTTACCAGAGGGGATGGGACGTTGGCTCGGATGAGCTTGAAGAGCAGACCTTCATGCCAAACACAGTCGAACGCCTTTTCCATGTCGAGGAAGACTGCGACCGAAGATTCTTTCTTGTTGGCCGCAGCGGACAGGTGGTGGATGACTCTTACCAGCTGAAGAGTGGTGCTCAATTCCGACCTAAAGCCGAATTGGTCCTTGCGAGGAGGGAGGTGGGGGGCAAGATGCTTGAGAAGAAGGAGTTCAAAAGTTTTGGAAAGGGTTGAAAGGAGGGTTATGGGGCGGTAGCCCTCTGCCCTTCTCAAGTTTTTATGATGTTTGGGGATAGTTATAATTATCCCCAACTTCCAGGTAGTAGGGAAGTGGCCGGTCCTCACGATTCCGTTGTACAGACGGGTCAGGGCGGCCACCGTCCTAAAAGGTAGGTGTCGAAGGGCAGAGTTAGGAATGCCGTCTGCTCCGGGGGCCTTTTTGGGTTTGAGGCGCGATAGGGTTTTCTGAACCTCCCTCGGAGAGAAGGAGAAGGAAGGAGGGGAGGAGGGAGAAAGTAGAAACACCTTTACCTCCCCGGAGACCAACCCGGCGTGGTCGCTGCGGTCGTTGGCAGTGGAGAAAACTGGCGCTCGAGGTGTTCTGCATGAATCTCTGCTCTATCCTCTGCACGGTACCTTAAGTTCCCGTCGGGGTGGAGCAGCGGGTAAACGGGGGCAGTGGCTCTGGTAAGGCTGCGGCAAAAGCGGTGTAGGGAGGGCCAGTCCTCTCCCGCCTCCTGGATGCGTCGGGTCCAGTTTTCCGCATTGAGGAGCTCCAAGTGAGATCTTACCTCTGCGGTGAGGCGGTTGAGCTGCGTCTTTATTGCTGGGCATCGGGAGAGCTGCCATCGCCGTCGCAGGCGCTTCTTTTCGGCAATCAAGACCGTTAGGTGGCGGGGAAGGGGGGGCCGATTGTGTTGGCGACGGGTGGGCGGCTGGGTAGCCGCATCCATTGCAGCTGCAATCGCCCCGGTGAGCTGCACCGTCATAGATTCGACGGTTTCTGCAGAATTCACCGGGAAATTTGGTGTGTTTTCGTGCAGCTGCAAGGCGAAGGCATCCCAGTCACGGACTGGGTGAGGGGGAAGAGGTGGCACACTTGCCGGAGAAGCTCGGACTATGGCCAGGACCGGAAGGTGGTCTGATCCGTGTGCCATGTCCAGTACCTCCTGGTGGAGGTCGCCTGCGACGCGATAAGTGATGGCGACGTCTAAGACGTCTGGTGAGTGCGAGGGATTCTCCGGGTAGTGGGTGGGGGTGTAAGTACCCACCACCGTATACCCAGCCTGCACAGAGTCGGCGAGCAGACGTCTGCCGTCCGCATTTTGCGTGCGAGAGCCCCACTCGGGGTGTTTACAATTTAGATTTCCGGCAATCACAGTCGGCTCATCTGATATGAGCCTGTGGATGTCGGAGATATCTAAATGTGATCCCGGGGGCTTATAGCACGCATATATGCGAGTGCGGTGGGTGCCGAGTGCCACTTCGATGCCCAGCGCATAAAGGGATGACACCGCGGGGGTTGGGAGGAGTTGGTGGAGGAGCCTCCTGCCGACCAAGACAGCGAGGCCTCTGCACACTCTATCTCCTCCAAGGTAATCCTGCCTGTAAATGATGTACCCAGGGACATGAAAGCGGTCTGGGGGGGAGAGAAGGGTTTCGCTAAGAAGAGCAATGTCAATCTCATACTCCCGGAGGAGGAGACGGAACGAGGCTACTTTCCCGCGGACCCCTCGGACGTTCCAATGAACAATTTTTAATGCGTGTGGGGCGTGGGAAGCCATTTAGCTATAAGTTTCGCGGCGAGGGAGGCCCCTTCAGGGAGGGCCGACAAGAGGGTTTTAAAAATATCATCCCCGGCCTGGATTTTAGAGAAGATATCCATGGCCAGGGAGAAGAGAGCGTAGATCAGCTCAGCGGTGGATTCAGGGGCCTCGGGGGCCTCTCTCCTGGAACGACGTTGAGCGGGTGGCGGGGCGATAGCTGGCAGGGTGGCGGCGGCTGCTGCTGGGTCAGCTGGTTTGGTGTTAACCTCAGCCACTTCAGTAGTTTTAGTGGCCGTCGGAACTTTTCGTGATGCACGGGAGGTGCGCGGGGGGCGTGGGGTACGTTGTGGCAAGGGGGGGGCCGACAGAACGGCATCGGCGATTGGGAGCGGGAGTGCAAGGGGCTCGTATTCGGAGTCCGTTGCTGCCGCTGAGGTGGCTCCGGACTTGGGGCCCTTCTTCTTCTTCGTCCTTTTCCTGGTCCTCTTCCGCACAGAGGGGGTGGGGACTGTGGATGACGAGGGGCGGGGGGTGGGGTCGTTTGCCTCGGCCATGAGGGATGTGGCCGAAGGCGGTGGGGGGGGACCTCTTTCTCCGTGATGGGAGGGTCGTGGCTTACACGGTGGGAAGCGCGATTGGTGCGGGCAATAGGGCCCGCTCGGCGATTCCGGGACTCCCGTTTAAAGACCGGGCAGAGCTTACTGTTGGCCGGGTGGGCCCCATTGCAGTTAAAGCAGGTGGGCGGTTCGGTGATTGGGCGGGGGCAGTCAGCTGCGAAGTGTTCTTCGCCACACCTGACGCACGCCGGCCTACGGTGGCAGTTCTTGCTGGAATGGCTGAACTGTTGGCAGCGGTGGCATTGGGCTGGGCCGTCCTTGCCACGCCAGGCTTCTACCCTAATACCTGGCATGTTAAGGAGTTCGGTCATTTGGTAGATCCCTGGAGTCAGGTTCGGGGTGCGCTTCAGCAGCACGAAATACGCACATCCGGGGCGGTCCTTCCTGGCCAGGATTCGGGATACGTGCTCCACTTCGTATCCCTTCTTGGTGAGTGCGGCGGCAATTGCGTCTGTGGGAGTATTGACAGGTAGGCCCTGGATGCCTACCTTGAGTCCACGTTCCTGCGGGAGTGCGTAAGAGAACCAGCTGACTTGCTCTGTCTTGCTGAGTTCGTCCAGGTACTTCTGCACACAGCGGTACTCCTGTTCACCTTTGGGGGTAAATTTGAGCCCTAGGCCCAGCGGCCTCGCGTTGGGCGGGTGGCCGAGGAGCTCCGCGAGGATACTAAAATGCCTTACCCAGTCCTCCAGCTTCTCCACGATGAGTGGTGGGCAGTGGGGGGCGGGGGGCGGCGGCGGCGAAGACACGTTCCGTGCAAGTGACGCGGAAGTCGCCGTGGCTGTATCCATCGGCGATGTGGCCCTCGAGGTTGGGGCCGATGGGGAACCGGTTGGGGCTGCAGAAGTTGCTGCGGCGTACGAGGTCGGGCGGTCAGCGCGTTTGGCAGGAGGCGAGACATCAGAGGGCACCTCCTGTCTCGGTCTTTTAGTTACCTGCACTGGGGGGGCAGGGGGCGGGGGCATGGTGCTCGCCGAAGGGACCGGTACCGGGGCCTTCGGAGCAGGAGCACTTACCCCTCTGCGGTCTTCTTCCGGCGGGGAGGCCGGCGAGGCGGAGAGGGCGGGCTGTGGGCTCGCTGCAGGTGGTGCAGGTGGAGGGCGCGGGGCGCTCACCTCCGCAGTGCGGCGCAAGGGGCGCGGCGGAGAGGCCGGACCCTTATCGGCTGGGCGGGTCAGGGGCCCGGACTCGCGGCGGGTCGCCGTCGGAAGGCATTGGGGCGGGAGGGTGTCAGCACACCCCCGCGAGAATGCCGAGGACGGCCCGGGGCGAGCGGTATCCGTTCCGCTCAAGCTGGGCTCGGCGGCGGAGTGGTATGCGCGCTCGGACGTGCGCGAGCTGGACCTCGAGGAGGGTCCGCTGCGCGACGCGACAGAGCTGGCGCGGGAATGGCTGGGGCGGTCGCGGCTATGTGGCCGCGAGCCACGGTCGGCCATGGTGACGGGGCACTATATTAGCGTCCACCGTAATTTAGGGACATGTTCATAATGTCACGACACTACACTATACATGAACGAAGGCACAAGCACAAAGGGTATTCACACAACACGATAAAACTAAACACGAAAACACGTATTCAGTGTCAAAGTAGTCACTATAAGTGTACTTACTTGCACGATTCACTGGAGGGCTGGCTCTCCGTGACCCGACGTTGGAAACAAGTTCCCATCCGCTCGTTATTCTAACGAATGACGAGTGGATGGACGATCGCGAGTGGGGTATAACGGCACTGCACTTAGGGGCGGGTCGACACGAGCGTGGAGTGAGCGAGTCACTCGACACGATTCCGAGCGAGACGGCACTACCGCGGAGTGAGCGAGTCACTACGACGCGGATAGAACGACACGGCACGAAAACGCGGAGTGAACGGGAACGCACTAGCACACACGAGAGACAGGACGATCCACTTACGGTTACACCCTGCACTGCTTCTAACTCATGTCGGGCTTGGACGGCCGTCAAACGGGGGCTCCTACGTACACAAAGCCGAATGAAACGATCATCCCTACTCGAAGTGCGTCTTTTTCTGCCTTATCCTGCTCTTCTCACATAAGTACCGGTCTCCCTGAACCGTTGGATACTGCGATGGACTGGTCGACGAAGATCTCTGGATATCACACTGTAGGTTTGACCATTTCTTCGCATATCGAGTGCCCTGACAATCTCTCTTGGGGCTAAGTCAGGCATAATTCAGTGCTCAACTCCAAAAAGATACGCGATTAAAAAAAAACTAACAAAAAACAGTATTTCAATGAAATTTTAAATCAAACTCAGAAGGAAGAAATACTCGAAGTTCGCTCCAGATAAGGTGTATTTGAATAAAATTAAAACAATTGCATAAAATGTGATGTTCAGTTGTTTTCTTAATTTGAAAATATTTCTTTTTAAATTAAATGAGGTATAAACCAGCCAGCAACCTTATATGATACTGATATCAAACCTTTATTTTATGTTCCGTTAAATATACCGGTGTGTGTATAAAGCAATATCCTGCGAGAAAATCGAAGTTTCGAGTGTCGAGCCCTCATATATGACATTGACATTTGACTCGACACTCATGTGTTCGATTTTCAACTCTATAGTATTAGCGCAGGGTTATATTTTCAATGCTCAGAATTTTCTAAGGCCTTCGGATTCCGGAGCTTATAGCCTTATTATATAAGTTTAGACAAAAAAATGAAGTTCGTAATAAAAATCTGGTATGAACTATGAACCTACAGCTGCTGCGCTGATAAGGTAATTGACCTTACACTGTGACACAGCTGATTCCAAAACGTTTTTTTTTTACTAAAAACTTGTTTTGAAATAAAATCAGCTTAGTGACAGTGTGAGGTCAATGACCTTCATAGCATTTTTTTTAGACATACAGACGGACGGATGGACAGAGCGACACTATGAGGGTTCATTACGGAACCCTAAAAAAACAATCTAAAAAAAATCTAGTATGAATAAGTCTACAGCTGCACTGAAAAGACCATTGACTTTTCACTGTGACACAGCTGATTTCAAAGCGATTTTTTTTTTACTAAAACTTATGTTATTGATGTACCTATTCATTTTTCAAAACGTATTATGTCGTACGCGCAAACTCGTCACGACTCATAACAGAGTCGACTACTTGCGAGACTTCTCACCGTGAGTCTGGATGCTTTATTAACATTTCGAGTTTGGTCGAATACAATATTTATAAAACAACTGTAACTGTTGTAACGTTTCAATATTCGCCATGTTTTTTGTCATTAAAACATTTTCCCACGTTCTGAAAATTGTCCATTGTTGCACTGATTACAACATAAGATACATCATAATATTATTGGTGCTGGCGTTGCGTGTTATTAATAATAACCTTTATTAAGCTCGTGATTAATGACTTAAGGGTCTGTTACAGCTGTACGAAATGCAGCAAACTTTCGCGACAAATACAGAAGTCGGTGGTTATACCTACTATAGTCCATTAAGTTTGCAGTGAATCATCAGTACAAATGGTTAATGTTAACAAAGCTTATGCGGTCATGTGTGACATTTGTATTGATGGTTCACTGCATACTTAACGCGAATAGACTATAGTACCTGGGTAACCTAACCTTTGCTCCTATTAACTAATAGGTACTCCTAGATTTAAAAAAAAAGAATCACATAAATATTTTACCGGGGTTCGAACCCACCACATTCCGAATTTCCGAACAACGCAAAAAAATTAACCAAACTGCCAATCGAACTGACACTGTAAGAGTCGAAATTATTGATATATTGTTGAACGACACAAGAAAAACCATATAAGTAACTTAAAAATTCGCAGTTTCTAGCTAGATTGATTTTTCTCCCCCAAAAATTTCGTGCGAATATATTGTTATTGCGCTCCTATCGCGTACCTGTGTAAACTGTAAACGCGATAGTAATATATTCGTGCCCGAGTGAAAGAGACAAGTCAATGTACGAAATTCTACGTACTCCGCGACCGCACTTTATGCATTCAAGAAGCGGGTAAGTACTATCGATTGTCGTACAAATGCTCAAACGTGTTAACAAATTAGGATAGTAAGTACGTGCCGCGCCTAGGGACTTTCTATCCAAATCTAACACGTTCGCTGCATGCACCTCGCATAATAATTCCCGTGCTACAAATATTTAATATGGCATGACAGTTTCTCTTTTCGGCTACCGAGGAATGTTCGCAAAATACTTAATGTATAACAAGATCTGTGAATTTGCACGTTTTTAACTCCCTAGGAAAACAGAGGGTTGTTATAAATTTGACGTGTCAGACAGACACGTCAAATTTATGTGTGTTTGTGTCTTAATCATCATTTTTTGTATTTTATTCACAAAATTATTTCCAATATTTCTTTTAAACCTTCCCTGAACTTCCACAATTATTTCAAGACCAAAGTTAGCCAAATCGGTCCAGCCGTTCTCGAGTTTTAGCGAGACACAACTTTTGCAATTCATTTGTATAAGAAGAATAGCCACAATGCATAATATTGTGGCTTGGGATAAACCGAAAAGCTATTTCTTATAACTCATATTTTTTCAAGGCCTAAGCTCAAATCGTAATATTACGATTTTCGTTATATTTGGTGTTTTATTGCGACGCTCAAATACGAAGATTGACGTTGAGCCAGTGAATAGGCGAATATTGTAGCTAGGGAGCTGGTGACAATTTAGGTATATCATTTCATCGTTGTTGATACTAAGGCGTAATGTAGTTTACATCTGTGTAAAATAGAGGAAAATATGGGCGAGCTCAAGAAGCTATGATTTTTTAAAATATAAGTACTAAAATGGTAAAAGAAAAACTGTCAAAAATTATACTATCCTGACTGCCATCAATTATATCTTCTTCTTCTTCTTCTTTTATGTATGGCGGCCTCAGTGAGTTGCCAATATCCGAGTGCTAAATATGTTTAAACCCTGCTCTATTGTAGGTCAATTATATCTTGTCAAATACAGTTTATAGATAGTGAAGTTAAAGCTGGCAGACGTCATGATAGTGGGAGTTTATGTAAAAAAAAAGGCATGTGTCTTAAACTTGCGACAAAACAATCAAATTTTGAGTGTAAAAAAAACCGAATAGTGAATACTAAATTACCAAGTTGGCGAAAGAATATATAGTATCAAAAATTTCAAATCTGGTGACTAATTAATACCAGTTTTTTTCACTGAATATTTCAAACTGGCAGACAGATATTATTTTAACGAACAACTAACCATCTTGGCGACAATTTGAGAGTACACATTTAATTTAAGAATAGGCACATATATTTTCCCTAATGTAGGTAATTCAAAAAACATAATAAGAGCAAAGCGAGCGCACACAAAAAAAACGTAAAGAAGCGTACAAAATTCCCATTTTAAATTTTTGTCGGTTTCGGAGGGAGGGGAGAGGAAGTAGGGAGTTAGGATAGAGTAGGAAGTAGGGAGTTAGGATAGAGTAGGAAGTAGGATATTGTGTAGATTAATTTTGAAATTTACAAAATGGCGAATATTTATTTTTCTGTAAAATTGATACGGGTGTCGTCTTCGAGGTTTTTAGGGGTGCGGAATATAAAAATGATATCCAGTTTGAATTTCAAAGATAGCGGACATTTCTTTTTAATAAAATGAATCTAGGTGTCCTCTTCTAGGTTTAGGGGATCTTAATTACAAAAAAAAGTGGAAATTTCAAAATGGATATCTTTTAATTTCTGTAAAATTCTTCTGTCTCAAAAATGGTGCATCCTACTGAAAAATAATGACAATTTCCTCTCTCTTAGTAACCTCGCCATCACATATTTTCTTCATGATGGGAGAGAAAGAAATTTGAAAATCCTGAATTTTCCAACATTTCTATTGGTTTATAGATCGCTCACATCTCAAAATAGGCATTGCCATATTTCTTTCTATAATCGCTTCTATCTCGAGAACAGGTAATCCTACTGAAAAAATAATGAAAATTTCCTCCCCCCAAGATACCCCCGTAATCACGTATTTTTTATAAGAGATTTTTTTTTAAATCTAGAATATCCAAAAATTTTTATAGCTTACATAGCTGGTACTACTTAACATACTGTGTTAATAATCATCAACCCTGATTAGCATCCGCAACAACTTTTAATTAGTACTCATGTCATTTTAACGAAGAATGAAAATTCTCCATTTTGGAAATTGAAATTGGAAGACACTTTAATCAGCACCCCCAGAAACTTAGAAAAGGACACCCTAATATGGGTGTCCTTTTCTAGGTTTCTGGTGAATTTTAGTGAAAAAAATGTACGCCATTTTGGAATTTCAAAATGGATTTAATTTTTATATTATTCTGAACCCCCAAAAACCTTCAAAACGACACCCATACCAAAGGAAAACAAACTCCAACAGTATCCAAAAATACGATTTTCCGTAGCCTGCAAATTGAATTTTTAGCAGCCATTAATTCATCAACCGAATCTGGTTTTATAGCTGCTTACATCGTATAATAGTCACCAACTCGGAAATTAAGTCGCCAACTTATAAATTTCGGTGCCAATTTGGATTAAATTTCGCCACTTTTTATCTGCAGATTTTTTTATTTTTTGTCACCTGAGTGCTTTCGCCAGTTTAGTTATTTAGTCGCCAACATATTAATTCGCTGCCAAATTCAGTAATACAGTATGCTCATGTACAGTCGCCAATTTATTATTTGTTACATATTACAGTTACATATTATTGGATCCAACACGGGGATCGAACAAACGACCTCCGGAGTCGAGAGCCAAGCTCACCGCACCACGAAGGCGTCGTAGGTATATTATATACTGGGTGATTTTTATTCCGTTGCGAGAGAAACAGGCAATGCTGTGTATCAAAGATAGAATATTATATTCAAAAGAATTTGTGTCAAAGCTCAAGTATTTGAAAGTTGAAAAATCTTAAAAGATTAAGACCAAGTAAGATAAAAAAGTAAACTAAGTATGCCATAGAACTCTATTTTATGTACCTTTTTTAACCTGTTTCTCTCTAATCAGAATAAAAAATCATCCAGTTTAATACTTAATAGTTCGCTGCGGGCCTCTTACAGATCTTGTTCTACGAACTTGAACTTTTCCCAAACTCATATAAACTGTCCGAACTCCGAACTAACTAGTTAGCGCACAAAGTGTATAATGAGAACCGACGTTTTGCCCCTTTATGTATAAAATTATTCCATTTAGCTTTCAGTATTGTAGAGAGTGTCGCTCCTGTATTACCACAGGAGCGACACTCTCTACAAATGACAGCTCGAGCACCGGCGAATGTCAGCACTATTGACGTAAGCGTAAGGTTGATACCAAAATAATTTTAACGTCGCGTCAAACAAATCTATCATAAACTAGCTTTTGCCCGCAGCTTCGCCCGCGTGGGAGAATGTTCGTGGCAAAAAACTTCTTTAGCAAATATACCTGCAATATAGCAGTAGCACAGAGTAAAAATATATACTTTATAATAAATGTTCACACGTACTTTTTAATTTTAAGATATCTCCTAGATAAAATCTCCTAGATAAGGATAATTAAATTGTATCCGTCTAAATAGCTTCTAAAAATACCACATTATTTCTGATCATTTTTTGAACTTAGAATGGGTATAGTAACTTATCCTTAAAAGATAGACATATCTATGCCATCGCGGTTTTTTTTGTAGACCTATAAAAGAGAAATTTAATCCCACCATACATTGTTTTGTTATTTATCTCCAACGGGTTAGGTTAGGCAGCGTTTGCGATAAAAGTTCCCAGACGGCTTGATATTTTCCGACACCTTCAACAGCTATCGTCATAAATCAGACAATTTCCACAGACCTTCCTAAGGAACCACTATGTCGGTAAATGTAAACGTCATGAAAATCCCTTCAGTAGTTTTTGAGATTATCGCGAACATACATACAGACAGACTCGGCGGGCCACTTAAGTATCCTATGTCCGTCTCCTGGTTCTAAGCTACCTCCCCGCCAATTTACAGCCAAATCGGTTCAGCCGTTCATGAGTTATAAATAGTGTAACTAACACGACTTTATATAGATCTTATGAATTTATACTGTCAATTATTTCAAAGCATCAAACGACCAGCTGCCAGTCCCGTGAACGCCCCGCCCGCCTCTGCATTCGCCAACCACGCACACACAGCCGCGAGCTGTCATTCGTGTGGTCACGAAAGAAAAAAACAGCACTGTAAATAGAACCGAGTAATAAGTGTGAGTTTTTCTTTTCGCATTCGATCGTGTGCTCGTTTGGCGTTTACTAGGAATTTGTTTGTGATAGTTGTCGCGTTTACAACTAGGTGGCGCTGTACAAATCACATACAAATTCCTAGTAAACGCCAAACGCGCTCACGATCGAATTCGAAAAGAAAAACTCACACTTAGCACTCTGTATCTAACACAATAGAGCAGAGAGCTGAAAATCGTGTAGAGTTGTCAAATCTGACATTTGACACTCGACACTTCGATTTTCAGCTCTGTTGTAGGTACTAGCGCAGAGTTCTTTTACAGTGCAGTTTTTTTCGTAAACATTAGTAAAAATATTTACACCACGGATGCGCTAATCCATGTTGCAGTCTTTGTCTGATACGTTAGAAAATCCACTAGACAAAGACAGCAAAATGGATTAGTGAATGCGTGGTGTAAACTGTAAAAAAAATATTAATAAGGTGACTATTGTCTAAGGATACTATGGTCTAAGCAATTTATATTTCTTACTAATGGCTCTAGAGAAATAACAAATTTTCCCTCATTTCCACACGAGTAAGCAGGGTTTATTACTGAAACACGATACAGAGCATATTTTCCAGGAAACCATAGTAAAGGTCTTACAGACCACAGCCCCACTTGTGACTTATTCCGTATTAGCGTGGGGTTAGAAGGATATTAATGTAATACAATATTGTATTTCTTGTGATATTAATTATCATATTTTTTTCCTATTTGTTTGAATAATACGAAATTTTATATAAAGAAATAAATTATCTAAAATACGTTTATTATCGAAAAGGAGCTGTTTTGTTTTCTAAACATTGACCCACTTTTTTTCTAAAATCTTTGCATCATTTAAAGATTCTGTACCTGGGAGACCTAGCTTGGCTAGGTCTCTAAACTCTACTAAAACTTATCCGACCTTATTAAACCTTATTAAACCGATATCGAAATCACTTATATCTAAAGAAAAAACATATACATATAACTTAAAAATGTTCAGTTTCGCAGGGATAAGACCAATCTAGATCGTATTTTCACCCCAAAAGTCCCTGCATACTTACTAAATTTAATGGAAATACTTGCAGCCGTTTCCGAGATTCCGATTAAATAAATACTAGATTAGCTCGTTCAAAGAATAAGATAAGATACAATAAAGTTGCATATTGATCGGCAAGAAGATTAAAATTAATTGTTGTATCCCTATAAGGCCGAGATATCATGGCTGGTTGATTAATCTGTCATTCAAAACCGTTTACACAATTAGTTTTTTAATAAAAACATAAAAATCGACGGGAAAAACCTCACCTCAACCTCAAGTCACCTTCCTCCGAAAGCGACTATGATACCTTGATGCTAATGATCGTCTACGCGGGCGATTTAAGTCACCAGCTGCATGCGGCCAAAGTCGGATGCTACCCAACTTTGGGGCTTGCGGCTTTAGTTACCTGCGAGTTGCGACGTAGTCGAATTGCCATTTAGACGGTAGATTTTCGCCATGCGGAAAAAATCGTGCGGCTTTAAGGGTAACCCTTGTAAATCCCTCATCTATACAATTAAATGAAGTGTCTGTTTGTAATTTCAAATAAACATCTTTGCACTAAATGCGTAAAATGATAGTATATGTACGGGTTATATGGTTCCCAGTACGTCTGTCCGTCTATCTATCTAATTGTTCTGGCTAATCTCTCAAACGGCTGTAGACCGGACTTTCACTAATAGATAGCTGATGTTACAAGAAGTAACTTAGGTTAGTTTTATCTTAGGGTTCCGTTTAAAGAAATAGGGTTCCATTTCCATTAATAGTTCCAACCAACAAAGTTGCAGGCACCAGCTTGTTATCTAATAAAATACGACATAATTAGCAATACTAAAGATTTAGCTTCCAGCTTCATGAATATACAGTACCATCCTAATTGTATACTCATCCAATGTACATATTTTCGACTGCCAAGCTCACGAGTTACATATACCTTATACAGCCTGGTAAATTTCAATCTTCTTAGCATTCGTAGGAATCTCAGATAATATTATTCCAGTAGGTATTAGGAATTTCACTGTCCATATTAGTTTGTTTCTTTTAGTTTTTCTTTTACTGTGGACCGTTAAAATTATATGAGTTGTTATAATACGCTTAGAATATAAGCCCCCTTACTAATAAAACTATTTACACAACGGATAACTTAAACAACGTTGCTGTCTTTGTCTGATACGTTGGAAATGTCACTTGATAGAAAAAGATAGCAACGTTGTTTAAGTTATCAGTTGTGTAAATATTTTTATTAGTAAGAGGGTATCTGTACAATATAAAAGCCAAGACGAGCCACGCGAAGCTCAACGACAGCATTACCCAGCTACCTTTTCTCGAATATTCGTCGATTTTTTGAACCCTAATAACATGGGTTTGGATTATACCAGATGTGCCCAGTAACGGACTTATTAGACACTAGTTGGCCCGACATACGTTGTTTCGTCTTAACTATGAACTGGAGTATATATCTACCTACATCTACAATGACACCTGAACCTACCCATCCGAAGTCCAAAACTGTGGGCCCATTTTTAATCGTTATTGGCACGACAGTTTTGTCCGCAGTCCAAACCGCGCATCCGTGGTTTGGAAGGTCACAGATGCGCGGTCCGAACTGTACCGTGTGGAGGCGCTAATGACCTGCACTAATCAGTAATTCAAATTAACTGTAAGTAAACTATTGTACTTAAAATATTTAAATTTAGAGGAACTCAATTTAATAAAGAACCTGTAGCGGACCAATTAGCGCCGTTTATGTAAAGATGTTTAGGCAGAAAAATAAATTGAAAATTTCGAAAAAATAAATACTAAATAAAATTACATAACGTTCTTTACGGCCCTACGGAGGCCATTGACTTTCACACAGCTGACTGAAATGATATTATTTAGGCAACGACTTTGCTTTCGATTTAATATCAGCTGTTTTTGTAAGGTCAATGACCTCAGCGCCTCAGAGAGCGCAATGTAATTTTATTTAGTATAATACATTTTATTCAAAATTTTTAATTATATTTATGCCTAATCAGTACAACAAATACTAAGTTTACTTTACATAAGCAGTAGATCTTGCCCCCAAAATTTCCGTAATTGATTTTACCAAACCTTATAAACAACATCTGTAAGCTATAACTGCAATATATGCATTGGCTTCCACTATCCCACAAACCTAACTATTTTCACATTTGGGTAGATCCACTACCCACCTAATGGGCACTAAGTACTACCTAATGGGGACAGAACATAGGTTTGTTGTTAAGTTTTTTATGTTTAATAATAAAGTTAACAAATAGAAAGTTATCGAAAGACGCCTTTCTCAGTAGTCAGTACCTTCTATAATCAATGCCAAATGTATAGCAGACAACTGTATTTATGTACGTAAAATTTAGGAAAAGTTCTGATTGCCAAAACTTTGCACTCGCTGTCCTATTTTGTAAGCAAACTTAGGAAAATTGAAAGACAAATTCCGTTTAGAATTGGAAATACGTCGCGAGTCGCAACTTCCCTACATGTATTTAAAAATATTTATTATGTACCTACAGCTGTAAATCCTACTACTATTATCAATGTGAAAGTTTGTTGTTACTCTTTCACGCATAAAGTACGTCTGAACGAATTATGATGAAATTTGGTATGGTGGTAGTTTAAGCTTTACTCTCGTGTAACAAGCAGTGTTTGTTGCAGAACTCCTCCGAAACGGCTTGATTGATTTCTATGAAATTTTGAATGCATTCGGTAGGTATAGTACAATTACAATCAAGTCCCGATACGCTAAAACAGCCAAACCGGTATTCTCGTTAACGTTAAACTAGCGTGAAACGCGTTCTGATTGGTCGAAACTTCATACAATCAGTTTATGATAACAAGTCGCTTCACTTATAATACAATCAAAGTACAATGAAAGTCTACTTTAAATACGAGAATTGAGGTTCAGGTTGTAAGCTATTTTTCAATGGCCAAGTATGGCTCACCGCAAAAAAAAATATTTTAATTTTCTTATTCTATTATGTTATGATTTGGTATTACAACCATATTATAACCCTCAATTTTCATCCTTTACGTAATGTAAAGGATGAAAATTGGTGGTGGGAAGGATTACGGGAGCCAACAAAAATTCGGCGTCCTTATAATGGGTCCCGATTGTTGAAGTCGCGTTACGTTCCCTAATAAAATATATTTTTGAGTGCATCGATCGCATTCAATAATATTCAAGTACCTGGGTAACCGAACATTGCTCGGCGTGCTGTGTGCGAGTTTTCGTCACTACTCACCGTGAAGAAGTTAACTACAATTTGTATGGTATCGAAACAGCGCCCCCTAGTGGCAAACAATGGTAACTAATTCAATGCCATATTAATTGTAGTTAACTTCTTCACGGTGAGTAGTGACAAAAACTCGAACTCCGCACACGGAATTCTAGTAAATAAAAAATAAAAAGAATCACAAATATATTTACCTGACCGGGATGCGAACCAGCATTCTAATTATCCGAACAACGCAAAAATTATACATAAATGTCATATCAAGCTGCCAATCAGACTGACTGACCTAATAGAGTCGAAATTATTTATATTAGGTCAATGAATTATGAAATTGGCGTTTTGTAAAGGAGGAACATAAAGTCGATTTTTTTAAACACAATAAATTTATTTAATCAAAGTATATACCATTGCTATCTATGCACTTTTGCCATCTCGTAGGTAGTTCATTGATTCCTTTACTAAAAAAACCAGTCGGACAGGAATCAATAAAATCTTTGAAGGCGCTTTGGACTGCTCCATCGGAGTTGAGTTTTTTCCCTTGCAAGAAGTTATTTTGTTGTTGGAGCAAGGTCCGGGGAGTACGGTGGATGTCTTAGACATTCCAATTGAAGCTCCTCTAATTTGGTAGCCGTCTGTTGTGCAGTGTGTGGTCTAGCCTTGTCCTGAAGCAGCAGTGGCCTAGAGCGAATGACCAACCTCGGCTTTTTAGCAGCTAGCTTTTCCATCATGATTTTCAGTTGCTGGCAATAGACATCTGCCGTAATCGTCTGGCCAGATTTAAGAAAGCTGTAGTGAACGACACCGGCACTAGGCCACCAAACGCTCACAAGTAACTTTTTTTGAGTTAATTTTCGCTTGGGGCTTTGGTTGGTTCGCCAGGGTACAGCTATTGCGATGAGCGTTTCCGATTATCGTACAGGATCCACTTTTCATCACAGGTAATGATTCGAATTAAAATCCCTTCATTATTGTGCCGGTTGAGTAATGTAACGCAGCAGTCGACGCGCGTTTGTCGGTTTGCTTTCAAGCTTTTTCACCTTCCCAATTTGCTTCAAGTTGATTAAAACAGTTTTATCAGTAACACCGCAGCCTGCAGCCAACTCGGACGTGGTTTGCGAAGGATCCGCTTCCACAATAGCCTTCAATTCTTCAGTATCAAATTTCTACTCCGGCCGTCCACGGGGCTTGTTCTGCTGGTCGAAATTTCCAGAACGAAAACGTTGGAACCAAAAACACACTGAGTTTTCTTTTGCGACTCCGCCGCCGTACACATCATTAATCCTTCGAGCCGTTTCAGAGGCACTGGTGCCACGGTGGAACTCGTACTCGAAAATAATACCATATTTCAAGTTTTCCACTTTGCAAACAGAGTGACGCAAAGAAAAAACCAAACGAGGAAAACACAAATGCTTGAGCAAATAGCGGTATAAATTTGAAATTGGAATTCCTAACCAAAGAAGATATAGTTGAGATCAAAGTGGCCAGTACGACAAAACGCCAATTTCATATTTAAGGACCTAATATATTGTTGCACGACGAAAGAAAAAAAAACAAAAACTCTAACCTAACCTAACCAAAAGCATGTCAGGGCATGTCTAAGGATGGTTCCGTAAATATCAACGCGTAATAGGTTTTTTTCAAATTACTTCAAAAGTTACTGTCCGATTTCGTTCAAAATAATTTTCCTAAAGAGTTTTTAGCATGACCTAACAGCATGGAAACTTACAAGTTTCTATCTCTTATAGCTTAGAAATGCTAGGGGGGGACCAACTTACAAACCACTTTGGAGGCCGATTACTAGAAAATGGTCGACATTGGGAAAAATTCATGTAAAAAACCTTGCCCTTATTTTAAAATACCTATTCAACGATACCCCACACGATGGGGTAAAATGAAAAAATATTTTACATCCCACTTCACATGTATGGAGAGCCACCCCTAAAATATAAAATTATTATTATTATTATTTGATGCCAAATCCGAGATCTGAACACAATCTACAACTATACCAAATTTGATCCATTTATATTCATAATTACAGAAGCTAGAAGCGCGGACAGACAGACAGACGGACGGACAGTGTGCTGTGTGCGAGTTTTCGTCACTACTCACCGTGAAGAAGTTAACTACGATTTGTATGGCATCGAAACAGCGCCCCTAGTGGCAAACAATGGTAACTAATCCAATGCCATACAAATTGTAGTTAACTTCTTCACGGTGAGTAGTGACGAAAACTCGAACTCCGCACACAGAGCGAAATTATAAGGGCTCCTTATATACGGATGTTGATGTTACAGAACCCTAAAATTTAGTTTAAAAATGCGCAGATTCCAAGGGATAAGATCTAGGTAGATCGGTTTTTACCCCCCAAAAACCTTCTATACTAAATTTTATGGTGATACTTGCAACCGTTGCCAAGATTCCGATTATATATATAAGATAGTCTCGTTTAAAGTATAAGATAACAAAATAATGTCTCGAATACTGGACTTACTTATTTGTTTTTTTCTTTTAAGTTTTTACGCAGTCTAACTATCAACTATATATATAATATAGGAAGATGTTCCTTATTAGTTGTCTTGGATGTATTAAGCGTGAACCTTATCTATCTATTATTATAGCCGTAGCCTGAATCGCTTTTGCTCCAAGTAGGGCTACCACTCACCAAGTCGCTTTTTATGGGATAGACCGGAAGTGGAGCGATTGCCGCACCCTATAAACACACACAACAACAACACCCCAACAACACATCCACAACACCAGAGTAGTAACTCCTCTGGTGCGTTTCTAATCATGGGGGATAATCACTTACCATTAGGCGATCCGTCTACTCTTTCTCCGATCGATTCGCTTAAATGCTGAAGCTGGTAACCCTAGTTCCGATCGGACACACATTGTACGTTTTCATATTTTAATCGTCGACAGCAGCCAACCGTATCTATAATCAAGATTTGCGAAGAAAATGAGATCGCGCGATATTAAACGCTCCCCGAGGCTGCTACGAATGCATTAAAAACATAATTCGTAATGAAAACAATTTCTAAAAAGAAACGAAATACTTAAATCAAAAGCAAACAATTCTTATATGTTTTTATTTTTTAATGCAATCTTATTAAATGAAACGAAATTGAAGATTTCTGTATATATTCAAATTAGGTAGCAAACACATGTGTATGTATTTGTGTTATTTGAAATATTTTTATGGGTTAGTGAATGTTATGGCGCTCGCAAACGCTAGGCAAAATTGGCTAGTAGGGATTAAAAGCTGTTTGCCTGGCTTGTAAATCTAATATGAAATGTGGGTACAGCTGTGGAAAATTATTTTTTGCATAATATGATGATGATTCAACTTAAAATAAGAACTGTAACAAAATAACGACAGTGACAAAATATAGCAATGCAGGTTACCGGTGACCCCTCTTTTTAATTTAATACATCTATGGGTGACCAACATAAATAATATAGTAATTTATAAAATTAATAATTTAAAAAACCCGACTGCAAAAACAACACATACCTAAGCAACGCACTAAAATGACCAAAAGAAGATTGAGAAAACAGCTATACTATGACCTGAAAGCCTAAGTGAAATAATTGACATTATATTTGGTAAAAGGCGGGGCCAATTTGCAAATTATAAATCGTACAAAAATAAATGTAACGGACGAAGGAAAAGGATTTCACTTAGGCTTTCAGCTCATAGTGTACTGTGTAGTCTGTTTTCTCAATCTTGTTTGGGTCTTTTTAGTGCACAGGTATCTATCTGTTTTTTTTGCAGTCGGGTTTTATTTTAGATTTTTTAGTTTATCCAACACACACTTGGTCCATTTAAAGCAAAAATACGACTATTTGAATGCATTGATGTTGAATGCAATACAAATGTATTCTAATTATTTAATTAAAATGGTTGTAATTATTCCTGATTGAATTTAAATACATGACACATGTATATTTTTAAAATTTCCCTTTAATTTCCCTTTTTTTGATATCCTAATTGATAGGTTTGGTTATTTTTTTTTAATTACTTATTATATAATTACTAATTTGGCGTTACAATCCGCCATTTTGTATTTTTTCTTTGAACTACCTATCTAAGGACACTTGGGTTTTTGAGACAAATCGAACGATACCTTATTTGTCGAAATCCATCCAGCCGTTTGGAAGATACGTGGGAATAAAGGAATTTACAAACATACAAGATACAAGATACAAGGTACAAAAATGGTCAAGGTAGAGCCGTGGTCGCACCCACTAATGGCATCCAAGCGTCAGTTCACACCGAGATGACAAACAGTTGAAATGAAAAAATCTCCTTCGCCAGCGCGGAGCGAGATAATTTTTTTTTCTAGATATAAAGAACTATGTATATATTAGGTCTTTACCTATGGAATTGCCGTTTTGTATGAAAAAATTGAAACGAATTTCTTTTATGTATTTTTTATTTGTATTAATCGAAGTAATCACCCATGCAATCAATGCATCTTTGCCAACGCAGTGGTAGTTTATTGATGCCCTTCTTAAAGAAATCAGCTGGACGGGAGGCAACAAATTCTTCAAAGGCATTTTATACTGCCTCTCGGGTATTGAATTTTTGTCCCGCCAAGAAGTTATCCAAATTCTGGAAAAAGTAGTAGTCTGTAGGCAAGGTCTGGTGAGTAGGGCGGATGACGGAGGGCTTCCAACCCTAGTTCTTGCAACTTGGAGACCGTCTGCTGTGCAGTATGAGGTCGCGCGTTGTCGTGCAGTAGCAGCGGAGACGAGCGATTGACCAATGCTGGTTGGAGATGTGCCAGCTTCTCCATCATTGTGTTCAGATCTGCACAGTACATATCTGCAGTAATGCTCACCCCGTTTGGTAAGAAGCTGTGATGAATCACACCGGCGCTAGACCACCAAACAGTGACCATCACTTTTCTTGGGGTACGTTTTCGTTTAGGGCATTGTTTAGGTGCTGAACCAGGATCCAACCAACTTGCTGAGCGCTTGCGGTTATCAAACAGAATTCATTTTTCATCGCAGGTAACAATGCGGTTCAAAATTCCTTCATTTGTGTGTCTGTTGAGCAGTGCAAGGCACGACTCGACGCGTACTTCGCGCTGGCGATCATTGAGTTCGTGGGGCACCCATTTGTTAAGCTTTTTTACCTTGCCAATTTGACGCAAATGGACCAATATTGTTTTGACGCTAACGTCGAAAGCTGCTGCTAATTCAGCCGTAGATTGTGTATCATCAGCTTCCACAATCGCCTTTAATTCGTCATTGTCGACCAAAGTCTTCGGACGACCGCGAGGTTCATTTTTCAGGTCGAAATTTCCAGAACGGAAGCGAGCAAACCAATAACAGGTGGTGCGTTGGTTTGTAGTGTTAGCTCCGTAAACGTCGTTGATGTTGCGTGCCGCTTGTGCCGCGTTGCTGCCACGACGGTACTCATATTCCATAATTACTCGAATTTTTAACGTATCCATGATGACGAAAAAGGTTGAAATGCGATGAAAATGTAACACTAATCAATAAACAAATGACTACTTTTGGAAAAAGAATTCCATATTTTTAAAGTAAAATTAATTTGAAATTAGAATTCTTAGCCAAACAAAAATTATTTTGATTTGAAAGGGCCAGTACTGCAGAACGGCAATTTCATAGGTAAAGACCTATTATTATGATATAATATTATATAATAATACACACACCCGGCATATTTAGCGGAACATAAAATAAAGGTTTGATATCAGTATCAGTTACTGGCTGGTTTATACGTCATTTAATTTAAAAAGAAATATTTTCAAATTAAGAAAACAACTGAACATCACATTTTATGCAATTGTTTTAATTTTATTCAAATACACCTTATCTGGAGCGAACTTCGAGTATTTCTTCCTTCTGAGTTTGGTTTAAAATTTCATTGAAATACTGTTTTTTGTTACTTTTTTTTTAATCGCGTATCTTTTTGGAGTTGAGGACTGAGTTATGCCTGACTTAGCCCCAACGGAGATTGCCAGGGCACTCGAAATGCGAAGAAATAGTCAAACCTACAGAGTGATATCCAGAGATCTTCGTCGACCAGTTTCAACGATCCATCGCAGTATCCAACGGTTCAGGTTATCTTAATGATATGAATATCACTGTTATGGAGTGGCCGGCGTGATCACCGGATATGAACCCAATAGAGCACGTTTGGGACTTGCTGAAAAGAAAAGTTAAGTCCAGAATTCCAGCTCCTGCCAACGTGGGTGAACTGCGAATCGCCGTAGTTGAGGAATGGCGGAGACTATCCCAGGAGACCACCGATAACATCATTCTCAGTATGCCTAGACGGGTAGAAACTTTAATAAGAGCACGTGGAGGAAATACGCGATATTAATCACCATTTTTCTAATTTCATTAATTGTTATTTTAATATTCATTTTCACTTTTCCCGGTTACATGAAAAGTTCAAAAATGTACCATTTTTCACAAATAGCCTTTACTCTTAAAATCTGTTCTTAATGTGATCTCATTTTAAGTAAAACAAATGAAACTTTAAATAACAAAAGAAGTGTAGTAAGTAGATTTTAAAATAAAACCATATTTCTTTAATTATGGACCTTTTTTTGTGTTCCGCTAAATATGCCGGTGTGTTTATATTTATATCTACATATTTGTAATGCGCTTGGCACCTTACTTTTGATATCAAACTCGTGATGATTATCGCGGTTGAATTTTTTTAGATGTTAGAATCTGAGGTTCAATTTTCAAAATACATAATTTTCAAAAAAATATATATAGCCTATGTTACCCGCGGCATCATTACGAATCTATTGACACCTCATTTATTAAAATCGGAACATTAGTTAAGACGCTACGAGGGAACAAACATACATACATATACTGCCAAAATCATTACCTTCCTTTTGGCTTCGCCGTAGTCGGGTAAAAAATATTAATGCCTGCGGACGAAGAGATCCTTGTAATAAAGACAGCTGTAATAATACATTCTACAGTGAAAATGAATCTTTTTTTTTGTTGATTCCAAAGGTTGGATATTGAATTTTTAGACTTGGACACTTTCTTTTATGGATTGGATTACGTTCAATTTAATATAAGTGCAATAAACGATAATAATTTTATTTTATTTTAAAGTGGACTACCTCAGGGGTGAGGACTCAGGACCCACTGCCCACATAATTGTCAATCTGATGACCATTAATATTTTTTCTTAAAATCCTATAAAGCATCATATAAAATCTTTTTCTCGCTGTTCACTACGAAACTGTTAACCCGTGTTAAACATGTTATGGCACATTACAGCTTTATTACTTGACAAGACTTTTCACTTTGCGATAAAATTTTACGAGCATTTTTAGTTTTCCTTGATATTTGTAGACATCGGGACTAGAGAAAGTGTCAACACACGACACAAGTGTATCGTGTTTTGATACTACAACGAGTCTGTCGGGCTTTGAAACCATCTCGACTCTTCCGCGCTTATTGCGGTGAAGTAGGCCAGGGAGCGAAAAAGACCAACTCTCATTCAATACTACATATCCTACTACCTTATAAATGTCAACGTCTCCGTGGTCCAGCGGTTTTGAACTTGGCTCTCGACTTTGGATGTCGTGAGTTCGATTCCCGCATTGCAGGTGATCAGCACCTGGGGGGGGTATTATGAGGTCTTGTAGCAGTGTTACTTTAACATTACTTTTGAATTTCATATAAGCAAACATGATCTCTATTTATATAGACAAAAAGATATTTTTGTTAAAGCAATAATAAAATAAAAATGTTAAAGTAATACTGCTACAAGACCTCATAATACCACCCCTCCTGATTGTCTGATAAAAAATGATTCACGCGTCGAATGGATTGTCATTGCTCATTGATCGAGGTCCTGCGCCTGATATATCGCCAACAAAGACTGACACTTATTCAATACTAAGAAATCCCGAGGAACCGTACATTTTGCTGCGGTTAAAAGTAACCCATGTGTTAGTCCAGAGACTAAACTACTAGCACTACACTAAATTGAAGCAGCTCATGAGTATGTCTATATAGGTTTTTTTTTGTTTTTAGTTTGTCGTTGCCTCTAAGTGTACCCTACCCTACTAGCATATAATATTAGTATTTGTGTATAGCATAATGTAATTTACATTTATTTTTATGTATCTATAATATATAATATAATTTATTATTATAAGTATGCATGAATAATTTATCATATACATATTATATTATTACACACACACACACACACACAACATAGAGTTCATGCTTATGCATCCATTAGTGTATAAGTACTAAACGTATTTACCTAATTGTTATTTATTAAAATTACTAATTTGTGGTTTATTTATTGTTTACTTTAACGTTTTTTACTATTGGTTAACGCAAATGATAAATTTATTGATCAATTTATAAAAACTCCGAAGTTTGTAAAAGCAACAAAAATATATAATAAGGCCAATAACATTTATTCACATATTACATATGTGAATAAATGTTATTGGCCTTATTTACAACAATTGTAATACGCAATTTTAATTACATTAAGAATGATGGCTGTTGTTATTCCAAATAAAATAAATAACAAAATCCACGCTGTAATTGTAGCGCGATAGAGTAACAAACATGCAAACTTTTGCGTACATTTGGCAGAGTACAACAAACAGTGCAACAATTATAGATACAATACTCTCTTCGCTCTCATTACTTTTATTACGAACAATATTACTATTTTTCTAGATCTAAATGAAAGTCTAGAATTAGATTAGATCAGAGAGATAATACTTTTTGGAAAATAAACTACTTTGGTACTCAAGTACGCTTGCCGTCTCTCAATGGATATTCTTTTTTGCCTTTTGTCTGTCCTAAGAAAATGATTAGACATTATCTGGAACATTCTTCGGGTTGTTTGCCAGTAATTACTTGTAACTGACATAGGTATTGTTCGTCTTGTATCTTTTGTTATAAAAAACGTGTTTGGGCATTTTTGGGTAACTTGTAATAGTTACCCCCACAAAAACACAGGACACTCGGGAAGTATCCTATAGGTTTTGTTGATCATCAGTAGGTCAGTGACGAAATCAAGCTTTTATGGATGTCAATAAAATCGGAGGTATAAGAGCTATGCAAGTATGCAGTTAAAACTTTATCCCCCTTAGTAATAAAAATATTTACACCACGGATACACAAAATTATGTCACTGTCTTTGTCTGTCAAGTAGCTTTTCCACGTATCAGACAAATACAACAAGATGGATTAGCGTATCCGTGGTGTAAATATTTTTATTAATAAGGGAGTTGATATTAGTCCGCTACTGGAAACATATTTAGAAAATTTAGTTCACCTGGGTATAATCCAAACCCAAGTTTTGAGGGTTCAACTTCAAAAATCGACGACACACTTCGAAAAAAGGTGGTTTGGTCAAGTTAGTGCCCTTGCGCATCGCTTGGCTCGTCTTGGCGGGGCACTACCGTGCCACCAGGAAGGTATTGAACAACTATTTTCGTTGAGATAATTTACTAAAGAAATAATCTGTTCGTAAAATTAACAGCTTTTTACTTAATGCATATGAAAGTATATACGGCACAGACAATAAAAAATCAAATTTTAAAATTTTTGTCTGTCTGTGTCGGTTAATCTCTGAAACGGCTGGACCGATTTTCACAGGACTTTCACTGGCAGATAGCTGATTTTATGTGGCTACTTTATCTCAGGGTTCCGTTTAAATGAATAGGGTTCGGTTTCCGTTATTTCTATGCAAACGAAGAAGGACGAGTTAGTTTTAAAATTTTCAAATAAACGTAAATGTAATGAAAAGGCTCACATCGTAAAAGTATTTACATTATTTTAAAAAATTGCCTTGTTAGAGCTCGAGCCACTATTTTGGTGTTCCCTATACATATAAAATATTAACACGAAGATGACTTTCGCGTTGTTCCCTTGTCAATATTTAACATGCACGTCGCAAGTTTGCCACAGACTAATTTTACAAGAAAGACAACTAAAAAATATTCAATATTTTATTAATTTAACTATAATTTTTAGTTAAACACCCAGATATTGTTAATAATATTTAGAAAGTAGTGTGTACTTTTCAAATTTTGTATGTTGAAAAAAAAAAAAAAGCCAAATTAAAGCTTAATTCATTTTTTTTTTTTTTCAAAAATAACATAGTCCATGAGTTAGAATTTCATCGCTGTCGGCAATAAAGCACAGTAAAATATTTTCTTCTGAACCCATATCCAAGTCTCATTGTTGTCGCTCTTTGTCAGGAAATAACGTTTACTTTAATAATATAAGGGTGTTATAGTTATGACGCAATATTTCTGAACAAGACTCCTTACTTTGTGGCGCATAGCGTTTCATTTTATATTAAACTATCTGACTCCGAGAAACGTTATTCTATCTTCACTATAAAGAGAAATAGATAATTACTACACCTACCAACTACTACCTACACCTGCAACCTATAATTATCTACAACCTACATCAACACTTTTTCCCTGCACATACAACCTACATCTATAACCTACAACTGCCTCTACAACTTACAGGCGATATGTGAAAGAAGACACACATTGGAGTTATCGACCACTTAGGGTTAAATTTACAGTACGTAAGTAATACGTCATATATCGCTATTTAAGGGTTGGTATTAGAAGGGATGTAAAAATTAAGAGTTATGTGTATTTTAATGTCAAATCATGAAATAATAAAACAATAAAATGGATTTTATTTTTAAATGCGGTGCGCCACCCTTATCACTTAGGGATATGAAAAATAGCTTACTATCGATTACTATCGTACCTACCAAATATACCTGCAAAATTTCATCAAAATTTGTCAAGCTGTTTCGTTGGACTTCTCTGAAAAGCATTGTGGCATTAGAATTTTATACATAACATTTAAACTACTAAAAGCGAACTGAAAAATGTATGAAGTGAGTTTACCTACTTCGGGTTTTGTTTACTCTGTTACAAGCTACACTGTTAACACCCTTACAAAATATTCACGGAACAAGGGTATCGATAGGCAATACAATAGACGAGAAATTAACCCAAAAGTAGACAAATAGGCGCAGGTAGAAATCCTGAATCGTGCTATCGAAGTTTTTGAAAATTTTGGTACATATACCTTAGTAGATGTTCTTCTATGGGTGTCCGTATCTTCGCGTTGAACTAGTGTAAGGAGCTAGCCGAATTCCTACTTTATTGGCTTAGTTGTAGGGTGTATTTTCCCGTGACCTTGACCTACCTCATTTGACGATGATCGACAATTGGCACCGAGTGCATGTCGACATTTCAACACCAGCGCCGAAGACCATTTTGACACCTTTTTATAACGCTTTTATTAGTTTCACCTGTATGTTTGCTTGCTTGCTTGTTTGTTTGTTTGTAACCGACTCCTTTGGGCTCGATTTTGTCCTACTTTGAACGATCAGATTTAATTCAAACTTTGCACACCTGTCAAAGACCGATGACAATGCATTAATTCGATTAAAATATCCGATTATCCTGATTAAATTCTCCAGGATTCATCAATTTCTTTCTGCATCCTTTGCATGAGAGTAAGAGAGATAGAACTAGTGAGCGAACTACGCATGCGTGCAGTTCCAGGATTACTCTTTGAAATCGTACGAAAAAGCAAAAAATAAATTATAGTTTAAAAAAACTAAAAAAACACGCTTTTATAGAAAATCTAACTAAAAAATAAAAAATAAAATTTAATAAATTCGGATTAAGAATAGTGTAAATGAAAAATAAATGCTTATGATTGTAAGCGTGGGGTGCATAGTGTCAATAGTTATAAACATGTTATTGGCAGATATGAGAAGGATCTTCACTTTGATAATGTCTTAAAAACCACTTTAAACGAAATCTGATCGTTTGAAGTGGATCAAAATCAAATCCACTGGAGTCGGTTACATACAAACAAACGTACAGGTGAAGACACTGCACCCGACGCTTTTTTACAATAATAAACATACTATTCTTAATCCAAATTTATTAAATTTTATTTTTTATTTTTTAGTTAGATTTTCTATAAAGCGTGTTTTTTTAGTTTTTTAAAACTATAATTTATTGTCTACATAAATAAACTTAATTGAACATTGATAACAAAGTCAAAAACAGTTTGTTCCTAATCTGTTTTTAGCATGTGAAATAAGTTCTATAACCGCGGCAAACGAACAACGGTCTATAGTCTATACTCCATCTGCAGACACCTGCACCACCAGCAGGCTTAGCATGCGCAAGAAACACCGAAGAATCGACAAAATGACAGATTGAAGAGACATTAATAACATTCGGAGCAAAATAGTTCTTATTGTAAGGCATCAAGGTAGATGCATCGTCGTTATGAGAAACATTTCTTTTCTTCCCGGGCACGAGCTCACAAAATTATCTCTTTTGACAGCTAAGGTCAACTACTCCACATCATGGCGGTCCAAGGCAAATAGTTTCTTTACGTTCAGTCATTTTATTGAAAATTAAATTGGATCATTTTTGACATAAGATTTCCCGGCAGCCATTTTAAAATTATGGCTATTTAGAAATGTTGACTTCTATTGACGACCTTGTTACCATAGATTAAGAACTATTTTGGATAGAATATATTTTCTTCTTTAAAATTGTTTCTTCGGTTCGCCATGCTAAGCCCGGAGAGGAGATACAAAGTGCATTACCGGAATGTACTATATCAGGGAATCTTATTCATAAGCAGGGAGAGTGATCTCATAATTTATTTGTAGTATAATGAAGACATGCAGTCACAATCAGTCAATGACATTTCAGTTTAATATCATAATATTATTATAATACGAAGAAATTGTGACAGACGGTCAGCCTGCTTATGAATTAGATTCCCTGATACTACATAACCCTTACCCACCTATGTACTTAGCAAAACACAACAGAAGTGTTACACGCATTTTATTATAATTATAGCTGTAAGACTGTGGCCAGAAGGTCGGTTGTGCTAATTAAATCCTGCAATAATACAGTTAAAATCCAGTCCCGAGATGTTACAACTGCAATATGGTATTCTCATAAACGTCAAACCCGTTTTGTTTGGTCCAAACTAAAAAAATCAGTTTATGGTATCAAGACGATTCATTTTTAATTCAATAAAAGTGTAAGGTAACTACGAGAAATGAGGTTTTGTATTATCTTCCCCTTCCCGGAGTCTCCGGTCAAGCCGACGCCCGCTCCGACCCAATTGTCCTGAAGCATAGCGCTTTCTCAAACAACACCAAACTTAGTTACAGGTCTAGACTCTGGGTAATTACATACTCAATAAGTACATTAAAAGTTTCCCATGACTTCTCTATAGCATTTAATAGTATTTCTTATACAGAAATGGCAGATTAGTCATCAATAACATCATCCATTTAATAGGTAGAAAAATCGTATCGAAAGCCTAGTTACATTAAGACCTGTCTTGCGTCTCTTTGTTCAGAAAACAACGCGCACGTGCCGGGTTCACAGGTCCGGACTCGAGGTTCCAAATTACGGGACTCACTAAATACAGTTTAACCTACAAGTATGTTAAAGTAAATACATATTTAGTGATTTATGCTTTAACGCAATTTGTATTTGCCTGCTAATTAATTACAAGAATGGAAATAAAAAGATAAATATTTTTTAAATTACTTATATATAAAAAAGGGTGTCAATGAAGCTCTTCTGCGGTGGTTGAGAGAACAGTAGACTGAACTCCGGACATGATAGAGCGAGAGAGACGGTCCGGCGCTAACCTCTCTCTCAGCTCCATATTAAACCTGCCAATGCAGTACTACAATTTCTTAACTCAAGGTTTAGTATGTATCAATTTTACAAGAACACAATGTTAACGTATGGATATACGTTTTCCCGAGAAGAGCCAGACACCCCGTAAGGTTGCTTTTAATAGATACAGTTATTCAATCACCACAAAAAAAGTTAATAGCGCGATTCAGAAATTTTGAAAAAATAGGTAAGAAACCTTCTTTTTCTCTGATTATATTTATTTAGAATTATTTTTATTTCATTTTTAATTAATTTCATGCAATTTTTGTATATTTTTGTAGAAATTTCACTTTTAAGTCAAATCCGAAAATTCGTTAAACACTACAACGCCATCTAGGGCGTCTTGAATAAACAAGTAAGTACGGTCAATGTGTAGATCAATGACCGTACCGATACATAATATTTTTTGAAGTTTAATCATAGATGGCACTATTGAATTCACCGAATCAAATTGGCTTTTGTTAAATCATTCATTACAATATGTTTAAATTATTGTTTAACCAACCAACCGATTACCAACATAAATCAATTAACTTTTTTAATAATGTAGATACAAAAATATAGCAAAAGCTTTTACCGATTAACATGTAATTTCTGCTTGTAATTCATGAATGTAAATAAGCAGGTCAAGTTTTTAATGCATAGATTGTAAAACTCCGAAATTGCATAGTACGGTGTACCTATCCGTACATAATTTCGGGCAAGTTTTGACTACGGGCCTGTTTTCACACTTGACTGGTTCTTGTATAAAATTTTCTCATTTCATATTTGATTTTGGCGCTTGACATAATTCATTATTTGATTGCGTCTTTATTTTTCTACCCTCTCCGTCATTTATGTAAACATACACATATTATCATCATATACATTTTCACTAAAATTATGCGAACGGAGTATGAAATTTGGCACAGTCAAAGTTTGTGTTATGGAGACCGAGTGAACGTTTGATACAATTTAGTCACACCTTGTTTGTTAATCTGTCTCTCACATTCTATATATAGACAACATTCTATATATAGGTACATTTTTTTCATAACTAAAAGCACCTTAAAAATTATAAAGTTCAACCTTAAAGCTAATACCTATCTAATATGAATTACGGACGAATTTCGACCACTGGGCTACGACTAGTTTATGTTAATATGTGATGTACTATAATAATGTGTATTGTGTAATGTATACATTATTAAAGTACATCACAGGCTTACTGTGCTGGGAGGTGGAAAATTGATGAGAAGGAAATTGTGTTGACAGCAATTATTAACTTATCCATCACAGGTATGGCTTGTGTGATGTATAGTGGTTTATTTTGCATAGGTACGTGTCGAATTTAACAAAAAGTACTGTCAGGTGAGTCTAGATTTCGTAGTATCTATTTAGTAATCTGTGGCTAGATGGTCTTTGGGTAAAGTTGGCCCGTGCTATTCATGTTATACAAGAAGTATGTTCCCCTTGACCTGGACTGGAAAGGAAAAGAAAGTATGAATCATCTATCTATACAAATAAATAAAATAGATTTTTTTTAATTGACTTTTTGTTATTTAAAATTAACAGCTTTTTTACTTAATGCATATGAAAGTATATACGGTAGTTACAATTTAAAAAAAATTGTCTGTCTGTCTGTTTGTTCCGGCTAATCTCTAAAACGGCTGGACAGATTTTAAAGGGACTTTCACTGGCAGATAGCTGATGTTATATACAGAACAATATTATATAATTATGTATTAATTTTGTTCTGTATATATTTTTACGTGTGTCTAAATAAGCTCAAATTGATGTTATACCTGGGCTGATTGATAACTGGCCGAAACGACGAACTTAAAAAAATGATACGCAAAAAAGGAATATTACATTATATTCTGGCATCTTTTTGAAAATAGAACGCCAAATTTGAATTTAATCGAACTGATGGAATTTGTTTGAGAGGACGTAGAACTTTCTCTGTCGTAAATTTTCTTAACAATGAAAAGAAACGAAATTCGTGCGGTGATAAAGTTTTACGTTTTAAAAGAGAAAACAGCAACCCAGATTAAAACCAAGCTAGACAGTGTTTTAGGTAATTCTGCTCCTGCATTGAGTACAATTCACACCTGGGTAACTGATTTTAAACGTGGAAGACAGAGCTGCGAAGACGCCCACAGGTCTGGCCGTCCAAATGAAGTCACCAATCCGGACATGATCAAAAAAATTCACAAAATTGTATAGAATGATCGGCGCTTAAAGATGCGAGAGATATTTCATCTGAACGCGTTTTTAACATTTTGCACAAACATTTGGGAATGAAAAAGCTTTGCGCGCGATGGGTGCCGCGTTTGCTCACTGTAGACCAAAAGCAACGTCGAATGGACGATTCATCGGAGTGTTTGGCGCTGTTTAACCGAGATCCTAATGAGTTTTTGCGGCGTTATGTAACAGTCGATGAAACCTGGATACATCATTATACTCCCGAGACAAAAGAACAATCTAAGCAGTGGACTGAGCGCGGAAAAACTGCGCCGAAGAAAGCAAAAACGGTTTTGTCGGCCGGCAAAGTGATGGCGACTGTTTTTTGGGATGCTCGAGGGATTATTTTAGTGGATTATCTGCAAAAAGGAAAAACAATAAATGGAGAGTACTACGCAAGCTTGCTGCAAAAATTAAGTGAAGAAATCCAGAAGAAACGACCACATTTGGCCAAGAAAAAAATTTTGTTCCAACATGACAACGCACCTGCACACATGTCAATGGTTGCAGTCGCCAAACTCCATGAATTGCGGTTCGAATTGCTACCGCATCCACCCTATTCCCCGGATCTGGCCCCGTGCGACTTCCACTTATTCCCAAACCTGAAGAAATGGTTAGGTGGCCAGAGATTTTCATCAAATGAAGAAGTCATTGTTGCCGTGGACGAGTATTTTGAGGGGTTGGAGAAAACATTTTATCAAACTGGTGTAACGGCATTGGAGAAGCGCTGGACTAAATGCATCGAGGTAGAAGGAAACTACGTTGATAAATAAATTTATTTTAAATAGATTTTTGAAGTTTTTCTTTGTCGTTTCGGAAACTTATCAATCAGCCCTCGTACGGTCTAATATACCTATGCTACTTTAGGATTTCGTTTAAAAAAATAAGGGTTCCGTTTCCGTTAGTTCTGTGCAAACGATGCTGCGGGCACCAGCTAGTACTAAATAAAGAATGAAAGAATTATAAAAATATAAACCTAACCGAGATACGAACCAGAGACACTAATTTGCCAACAACGCAAAAAATACATGTTAACCAAGCCGGATTTCACTCGTATCTTATTACGCGACGAAAAAAAACATATAAAACCCTTATGTTATGGGTGACGAATTGTAGATTTATCATATCGCTTTAACTATATTAGCGAATGGCACGGTCAACTGCCCTGAACTACTCGGCGAGATTGGTCTGGTAACACGCTCCATACTAATCCGTAGGCCCAAGTTGCTACAGGGGGATCCCCTGTATTAGCAGCAGTACATATAGGCAGAATAGTTTTCTCATACGTGTCAGCATTAATTTCAATGAAATTTCGTGTGATCTAGACTTATTTAATACCAGCATTTCTAAAATGAAAAATTGTCTTGCACAAAATTCTTTACATCAGGATTGGTGTACAATGTGTTGTTTGCGTTTGTACACCTTCCACTTCTACTCTAAAGTTAACCACCGATTTCATCTTTGTTTTTTAGTTTTTCTATTTATCTGTGAAAACTTTTAATTGACCTTCTTCTTTGAGTAATTCTAATTGTTCTTGTATGTAGCCGTAAGTTTTCCGAGTATTAAAAAATAAAATAAACTTAAAAATGCGCAGTTTCTTATGGATAAGACCTAGCTCTTAGAACTACCAAATCCGGTTTTCGGATTGGTTAACGTGTACTTTTTGCGTTTTTCGACCGATTTTTCTCCTCCAAACTCCCAGTATACTTTTGGAATGGAAATACTTGCAGCCGTTTCCGAGATTACGATTAAGTATATATTTACAAGATTCGTTTAAAGTAAATATTATTATTCCAAAAGCTGCGAAGGTATCCCTATCATTCGGGACTTTCGTTATAATTCTCACGACACTCCGCTTATTAATCAGAGTACTGATACATTATTCAACACCTGTTGCTTTTGGGTTGGGACTTGGGACTTTGGCGTTTATAAACTACGACTCAGGTGTCGGTTCAACTCGGCAACACAAAACTCAGTTCAACTCAACAATATACATATGTATACAAAGTTGGCCCGTGATGATATGTTTAAACTTTTAGATTCAAATATCATCCGAAATGCTTACATTATTCATTTGCTAAAAGCACAATAATTACAACTAGTTAAACATTACATTTTTATTGAAAAACAAGCTGGTTAAAACTAACTGGCTAAACTTCGTTTGTATTTATTTAAATTATCTATAGACGCTTTCACACCATGTCAATCTGGTCCCGTGGGAGGTTCTCAAAGAACTTGTGTTCCGGGTCTGGTACCCGGAACACAAGTTAAAATTTAAGTATAGTATAAAAGTATTAAAATATATCTCTATTTTAATACTTTTATACTATACTTAAATTTAAGATTTTTATTATTTAATACACATCTATGACCCAGGAACACAGAAAACTTTTTGTTCCCTGGCGGGATTCGACCTCCGGCTTAAGCGCCAATGCGCTAACCACTGAGCCACAGAGGTCGTCAAACTAACGTATAGAACTAACAGAAACGGAACCCTATTTCTTTATCAGAACCCATAGATAAAAGTAGTATAAGTTACTCCTTATAGCATCACCTATCTGTCAGTAAAAGTTTCGTGAAAATAGCTCCATCCGTTTCAGAGATTTAGCATAACAAACAGACAGACCGACACACAGACGGACAGACAAAAAAAAGTTTTTATTGTAAGTACCGTATATCCTTTCATATCATGCGTTAAGTGAAAAGCTGTTAATTTAGAATTACAAACAGACACTTCAATTTTACTTATTTGTATAGAATATGTATAGATAACCGGGACCGGGAAACGAGCAGAAGGATCGTCTGATCATAAGCTATATCAGGCGATATGGCCCAAGGACACCAGCAAATTTTGCCGTCGTCGGCCGTCTAATGTAGTAAATATTAGACGGCCGCCTACTCAAACGCCACTTAAGTATATTAAGAGATGAAGTGTTCTAGCAAGTTCAATCAATCATCAAGACATTGTCATTCTGTTACTTAAGGAGCCCCCAGGAGCCATATTTATTTTAGCAAAAATTTTGAGGTTAAAAAGGGGTCAAATTTTCTACGACATTGGCGTTGAGGGCTGGCCTCACTTTCCAATCAAACATTTTGGTGTATTCCATCATCCATACCGCGTTTTCCGCCAGTCTAATTTAGATTATACGCACGGAACCACCGCACCGTGACGTACTCAATGCGTAGAAACGGACCCCTAATTTGCAATTATAGCACTAGCATTTACTAAAAAGTTTTAAAAAATCTTGATAGTGCGATCTAGAATTATGTAGTTGCATGAGGGTAGAAATAGAATTCAGATTGCGTACGGGTTGCGTGGAACTGAGTGGACTATGTTCAAATCCTAAGTTAGGAATTTGTTTTTTTTTTTTTTCAAAACAGTTTTTGTTTATTTAATTCCTCAAATTTTAGTAGTGTAGGGGGCAAACGAGGTAACGTATCACCTGATGGTAAGCAATTAGCGCCATGGAACATGCAACATTGCTGGATTTGGAATGCGTATTCCATTCTTACAAGTTGTAAATAGTTTATATTGTATCGAAATATAGTTCAGATAAATCATCGTCATCATCATCATAATATCATCATCCTCATTAGCAACACTCCTCAGTGTGAGGAAGATCAAGCAGTACATATTCCACTTCATCATGAACCTTCGATACTAATTACTGTTATTATTCTTCCATTCGAATCTCTGAGAGAAAAGTTGAAATAAATAGGTGCTATGACCGTAGATTTTCAATACATTTGGACAGTAAATATTTCAAAAAGAAAAGCGACTATCATTGCAGGAACACTAGAAATAAGAACAAGTTAGATGAATCGGTGCACCAGACTTAGCGAAGTAAGTGATGACGGCCGAACACTGAAACGCTTATCTCTCTAACGTATCGGCCAGCCGAAATGACAAAGACAGCATGTGACTTGAGCGTCACTTAGTTTAACTATCCAGTGTGCGGCCGTAAATCTTTTAAAGGCCTATTACTATTTAATAAAGGATTTATATTTAATAAGGATTATTATTTGTATGATGTATTATAATTATGAGGTCAATTATTTCATTAGCGATTGCACACTTTGGGAATAAGATGGCTCCCTGCAGTCTGCAAAGTTACTTGTATGTAATTTTGTCATATGAAGTCACTACAATGTATTTTTTTTTTTTGAAAAGAACAATTTTCACACCTTTTTACTAAAAGCAGGCCCCGCGCGAGTTTCTTACGCCGGTTCTTCTCGCCGGGCTCGTTCCCGAACCGGTGGTAGGCATCATGTTGGACAATTCTATAGGTGTTGGATAATAACTTATATGGAAAAAAAATTGAATTCATGGGTCATCGATGGTTTTACCGTTTACGCAGGTTCTCTCGCAATGTTTTTCTTCACCGTATGAATGTTAAATAATAAATTAATACTTATTGTGTTGTTGCAGGTGTGACTAGTGTTTGGTGGTGACGAGTGTTGTGTGGTGAGTAGTGACATGTGACCACCGCCATGCTGAAGATACAGATGCTGGACTCCATCGTCAGCAATGACGCGGAGGAGGAACCGAAGAGTAATGGGTATGTAGCTTAATCTTCTATTTTCTAGACTCATTTCTACATATACAATTTAAACTATAAGCTGTCGTGGGAGGTCTTGCAAGTTGCAGATGATAACCGTCGAAATTAAATTTTATCATCATCATTTAGTTTGCGAGTGGATTTGCACATACCTAGTTCCTTTAACTAATATTATTATCAAAGTGAAAGTTTGTAAGAATGTATGGATCCAAACGGATGCGAGGATGTCTGTCAGTATTTCAAGCCATAAGTACTGCACGGATTTCAATGAAATTTGGTGTGGAAGTAGTTGAGACTGTAGAGTAACACATAGGCTACTTTTTATCCCGAAAAGTACAGTGTTCCCGTGGGATACTGTATTTACGCGGGCGGAGCCGCGGCCAAAGCTAGCTATAAATTTTACATGTTATACCTGAACCCCAATTACCGTAATTTCATTTTACTTTTATTGAATTATGAATGAATCGTCTTAATATCATAAACTTAGTATGGACAAATCAAAACGTTTGACGGTGGTTTGACGTTAATGAGAATACCATTTTGCAGTTTCAACATATCGGGACTGGATTGTTATTGTATTATTTCGGTATTTAATCAGCAGAATCGACCTTCTGCTCGCTTCTGAATATTGTGTAACGTGTAAATATATAGGGATCTTCGAGCAGGAGGAGTTTACATTATAAATGAGGTAGCAACAAGCAGGTAACTAAAACGGTTTCACGGCTCTGTGCTGTTTTATTAAGCGCCTGCCTCGTACCTCTGCGCAATGCGTACTTTATACGTTTGCTGCATGAAAGCGAGAGTTAACTATTAAATATTTTTCCTTGCTGCCGGTGTTTGTATTGACGTGAACTTACTGCTAACTGCTTAGTGCTTACTTACTTATTAGTGAAGAAGAAAATAACTTACTGTACACATAAATAGTTTTTTTAGTAATCGCTTAAACTTTAACCTCTAGTAAGGGTACTAATAAAGATAATTTACTCAACGGATAACTTAAACAGCGTTGCTGTCTTTGTCTGTCAAGTGACTTTTCCGACGCATCAGACGAAGACAGCAACGTTGTTTAAGTTATCCGTTGTGTAAATCTTTTTATTAGTAAAAGGGTTAATCAATTTAGGTAATACGTAAATGAAGTAAATAAAGTATCCCATACATTTTTGTTTTCGAAAATTGACGTCATATTTAGAGATGGCAACTTGGCTAAAGGCTATGGTTAGTAATCCGCCCGCAAAGTGAATCTAACTGTCAATAAACCCCCCGCTGATCAGCCTGCTGGCTGCTACTATAAATACATTCAATTTGCTATGAACATATTCCACAAGTTCACCTAGTTTCTATTTCCGGTGGTGTTCGCAATACAGACAGCAAAATATCGAAAATGTTACACTTGTCCAATATTACTGGCACTTCAATCACAATTTCAGTCTGAGCTTTTTATAAATTACTAGTTGTTTCCCGCGAATTCGTACGTCGTACGCGCAAAATGGAATCCCGAGAGAACCGTATACTTTGCTGCTATAATAAGTAGCCGGTGTGTTAATCAAGAGTCTTAAGCTACCATAGACTTAAGCTACCATACCTAATTTCTTCAAAATCCGTTCAGTAGTTATTGCGTGAAAGAGTAACGAACATCCACACACATCCGTACACACAACTTTTCGCGTTTGTAATAATAGGTCTTTACCTATGAAATTGCCGTTCTGCAGTACTGGCCATTTCAAATCAAAATAATTTTTGTTTGGCTAAGAATTCTAATTTAAAATTAATTTTATTTTAAAAACATGGAATTCTTTTTCCAAAAGTAGTCATTTGTTTATTGATTAGTGTTACATTTTCATCGCATTTCAATCTTTTTCGTCATCATGGATACGTTAAAAATTCGAGTAATTATGGAATATGAGTACCGTCGTGACAGCAACGCGGCACAAGCGGCACGCAACATCAACGACGTTTACGGAGCTAACACTACAAACCAACGCACCACCTGTTATTGGTTTACTCGCTTCCGTTCTGGAAATTTCGACCTGAAAAATGAACCTCGCGGTCGTCCGAAGACTGGTCGGTCGAATGACGAATTAAAGGCGATTGTGGAAGCTGATGATAAACAATCTACGGCTGAATTAGCAGCAGCTTTCGACGTTAGCGTCAAAACAATATTGGTCCATTTGCGTCAAATTGGCAAGGTAAAAAAGCTTGACAAATGGGTGCCTCACGAACTCAATGATTGCCAGCGCGAAGTAATAATAATAATAATAATAATAAACATTTATTTGATACGATGAGACATTACACTACAAATAAAACAAAGATTTACATACAAAACTCATAAAAACAGGACAGGAAAAACTGAAAACATAAAAATTACCTACCATGGGAGTAGGTACGCAATAGATACTATTATGGATAGGAAGGTAGGTAGTGTAATGCCTAACTGTCAAAAAGGAGACCGCTCAGGCGGCGTAGCACCACAGTGCCTGGTATTATGCGGTTCCATATTGTTGTCGTTTGACGGACAGATTTAACACACTAGCAACAGCAAATAAACGGTTACATATATACATAAACGATTAACGAGATAATTATAATAATAATATATATTATGGGTTACAAAATACAAAAGATAACGTCGAGACGTGCCTTGCACTGCTCAACAGACACACAAATGAAGGAATTTTGAACCGCATTGTTACCTGCGATGAAAAATGGATTCTGTTTGAAGCAAGCGCTCAGCAAGTTAGTTGGATCCTGGTTCAGCACCTAAACAATGCCCTAAACGAAAACTTACCCCTAGAAAAGTGATGGTCACTGTTTGGTGGTCTAGCGCCGGTGTGATTCATCACAGCTTCTTAATAAGCGGGGTGAGCATTACTGCAGATGTGTACTGTGAAGAACTGAACACAATGATGGAGAAGCTGGCACATCTCCAACCAGCATTGGTCAATCGCTCGTCTCCGCTGCTCCTGCACGACAACGCGCGTCTCCAAGTTGCAAGAACTGGGGTTGGAAGCTCTCCGTCATCCGCCCTACTCACCAGATCTTGCGCCTACAGGCTACTATTTTTTCCAGAATTTGGATAACTTCTTGGCGGGAAAAAATGCACTACCCGAGAGGCAGTACAAATGCCTTAATTTGTTGCCTCCCGTCCAGCTGATTTCTTTAAGAAGGGCATCAATAAACTGCCACTGCGTTGGCAAAGATGCATTGATTGCATGGGTGATTACTTCGATTAATACAAATAAAAAATACATGAAAAAAAATCATTTAATTTTTTTATACAAAACGGCAATTTCATAGGTAAAGACCTAATATTAGTAAATGAGGAATAAGGATGCAAGAACAATATTGCCTATTTATTATATAATCTATAAATAAGGTCTTATATAATCTATAATGTGTATATGTTATAGAATATAAATATATATATATATATATATATATATATATATATATATATATATATATATATATATATAAAATAATCCACGGTATTAGCTATAGGAGAGGTGTCAAGGGACACCCAGATGGAACGAAGTTCCTTTCGATTAATTAGTGAAGGAATTGTAATAAAATTTAATTGTTTTAAGTTATAATAATATTTTTTTTTATTATTAACAAATATAATGTAATATAAACTTAATCAGTAGGCTCAATTTTAGTAATAATTGAGAGAGAGAGAAGGAGAGACAGACAGAGAAACACGTGTGGCGTAACACACGGCTTACATCTATAGCAAAAAGTGTCGTTACAGTCTAAATTTTTTCCCCCTTTCGCAACGCGCGATAAAGAACTTCGTTCCAATAATAAATAAGGTCTAGAAAAATCAATTACGGATATTTCGGGCACATGATTATGTATTTATATAATTGTCCTACTCGATAAAGATATTTCTTTATATGGGGCGAGTTAGCGTTTAGCGGAGAGTCGCCCATACATGAGATGATTTTTTACTTTGAGTATGACAAATATTTTTTGCCTAAACGTCTTTACACAAGCAGTGAATCATGTGCAAGAATATCTAAATAGTGTATACTATCTGAACACCTGAATTGGATCTAAAGGCCAATTTGCGTAACTATTTGAGATCCTTCATCCTAATCCTGTTTCAGGCAAAATTACCTGCTGCTAAACGTGGCGTTTGTAGGATCTCAAGTAGGTATCATACTTTTCTTGAGCATGCAAGGGAGTTTTTGAGTTAAGTAACACTTATTTTGCTGACGGTATCACTTGTATCGATTCTGGCCAGCGACCCACCGGCGCCTCTGCTCACTTTATCCCCAGGAGATGCTTGTTATGCCAATTCCGAATAAGGACACAATATAGTTTACCCTGCCTAGTATTTACCCCGCACCTACAGGGTAAATACTAGCCAGGGTAAACTACCCTATACCATCCTATACCAAAGAATATATATTACTAACGTAAAGAACGTTCATTCGATAGACTTGCACAATTGACAGCTCGCAGCTATGTGTGCGTAGCTAGACGTATGCCGGGGGTGCGCGCGGCGAGCGGGCGTAAGTTTTTTCCAGCCATGACTTTCGTTCACGAGGCTGGCCGCTGATCGTTTCGTGCTTTGACATAATTGACATTATAATATCATAATATTTATGATAGATTTGTCTGACGCGACGTTTAAAATTATTTCGGTATCAACCTTAGGCTTACGTCAATATGACTGACATTCGCCGGTGCTCGAGCTGTCACTTATAGAGAGTGTCGCCCCTGTACCTATACAGACCAGGGCAGATACTGGCTAGTCGCTAGTAACTTATATGTCTTATTATTAGTACTTGCCAAAAGTTTAGGACTATATAATCCGGAATCCGGAAGCCGGAGAAAATTCAAAGCGCTGAAAATAAAACTCTGCTCTAATACAATTGAGCTGAAAATGCTAAAAGAGCTGAAAACTGAGCTGATGTTGAAGATGTTGTCTCTCTCGTTCTTCCCAGGGTTAACTTGAACCCCGATCTGCGCAAGTGGGCCTTAGTATTTCGTTCTGAAATAGCTGATAAGCAATATTGTTGTTGAACTAATAGCAAAATAGACATTAGGTAGGTACCTACTCACCAGTGGCGAAGGCTGGTTCTCCTTCATAAGGAAGCCCTAGCCTGTTTCATAGGTGGGAATTTGAAAATTTGTCTGCAATAGGTGGTTAGTGAAGCCGATAGGAATGGAGTTACAGGAACCCCACGCCACTGCCACTCACTCAGCTGCCGGTATGTAAACAAAGTGTAAAGTTTCCACTTTACACCACTCCCACCGCAACATGGGATTAAGACCGTGTTTGTTCGGCTTTTGAATCCTTACTAGTGGTCGCCTAGTGGTCGAAGTTCGACCATAATAACTTTTAATTATAATAAAATGTTATCATTCAAACGCATGGTTGTGTGAGCTATCATTCTGTAGTTGTGTTTACTTTTATGTAGGTATAAATTTTTAAGCATAATGTAAAAAAAATATTAGTGCAGCTAATCCTCCTCCGTAATATAAACTTTATCTGTGCCAAATTTCATACTCCTCCGTTTAAAAAAAATCGTAAATAGAGTACAAAGTTATGGATTTACGTATGTACTAGAGGTCGCATGTCCACCGAAGGTGGGCAGAAAGCTACAGTAAATATATTAGCTTTCTGCACACCTTCCTCCACATTAACTATGCCAAATACAGGGTGCAATTAAACCTTCCTGCCAAATTTGGATATATTGATCCTTGTTAAAAATAAAAATACACGTATTTTTTCTTTTATAATCACTCAGTACTAAAATGTTGAGAAATAGCTTCCGAAAGTTATCCTAGAAAACACCACAAAATATGGACGCCATGCACCGCCCCGCCCTCCCGCTTAAGCGTATTTCATTGATAACAATAATAATTTTTGTTATTTTTGTAGTATCGGTGTAGATGGTGGTTGATATTTAATGTTGGGTAAGTAACTATTATCTCAATTTTAAACAGTAAACAACGTCATAAATCGTCGGCTCTATTCTAAAAACATCAATAAAAAGGGTTTAATATTTTAAGTAATTTCTAACAATAACTTATTATTTATGACCCTGTTTACATCTTACGGCTACTTCTAAGAACACGGCAACAATAGACAATGGCTAGTAAAAAGTAATTCTTAAAATCAAAAACTTAAAAACAACAACAACCCTGTACTCTTACCTAATCCAGGATTCCCACGATCATACATTATCATAAGTTGCGAATTTTCCCTTCATAATTTTAACGGGCTTAGGACCGTCAAAATGTAAAGGACGTAGGTATGTTTAGAATAAAATTAATTGATACACATCAAAAGAATGGAAAAATTACAAATTTTTAATTACGAATAATAAGCACTTTAGAAATTTAAATCTAAACCACATCCTTTGCATTTAGGCGTATTTAAAAAATTCAATCAACTTATGTACAACTGATTTAAAATCAAAACAACCCACCTCTAAATCTTATTTACATCATTATTTTGTCTACACTTAATAGTACTTTAAAAAATGTTCGAACTGCAATCCGTTTCGCTCTAAGCAGAGTCTAGCACGTTTTTGCACATTGTCTTTGAGTTTGTTAAGCACAACTCTGTCACTTTTCACTTCGTCAAAGGCACGCTCAATACGCGATTTTAGGTCTTCGATTCTTGGGACCTCATCTACGTACGCTCGCCTCTTAATCTCACCCCATAAAAAAAACCACATGGAGTGAGATCTGGTGACCTAGGCGGCCATGGGACGGGACCCCCGCGACCTATCCAGCGATCACCATATTCGTGGTTTAAATAATTTCTAACAGCGGCGGTGTAATATGGCGGTGCACCATCCTGCTGGAAGTAGAACTGCGGGTGGCGAATGAGTGCAAGCGGCACGTTGTCCATGAACTCCGGAATAATGTTTTCTAGCATTTCCAGATATGTTATTCCGGTCAGCCGCCCCTCGATATAATAAGGCCCCAGTATTTCATCACCGACAATGCTAATGCCACACATTAGCACTAAAACGCACTTAGTGGTAGTTTTCTTTTATCTTGTGTGAGTTTTGATACGACCACCAATGGCTCGTTGTGTTGGTTGTACAAGCCCACACGAGTAAAAAGGCACTCATCTGTCCACAAAATAACTGCATCAGGGTGTGCGATTAGCCACTCGCAGAAAGTGCGACGGGGCGCGGCGTCTGCTTCGTTTAAAGCCTGGACCTTTTGGAAATGATATGGGTGCAAGTTCACAGTGTTTAATAACTTCCACACCGCAAATCGACTCAGGTTAAAGCGGCGGGCGGCATCTCGGGTACTCGCTCGTGGGTCTCTTTCAAAGAACTCCAAGATGTCATCTTGGAGTTCAACCGGTAAACTCGGCCTTCCTCCTCCTAGAGCGTGTGCAGGTGTTGCGAACTGTCCATAGTCCAATACTCGTTGATTGATGGACAAAATTGTTTCGCGACTTGGTACAGCTGCAATCGTGAATCCGCTGTTACGCAGACGAGGAAGGCTTTCTTGCTCGTACAGTCTCTGGGTTCCGCGTAAACTTTCGCCACTTAAAATTTAGCATCTCACCATCTCGTAACACTCGCGGTTAGAGTACATTTTTGATTTTGTCACAGACACTTAATATCACGAGTGCGGCGGGCGGTGATAAACAAAATAATCGCATCATTGCAATGCACAATGCAAGCACACGCGCCATACTAACGGCGCGTGCAACATGCCCCCCGCCGCCCGCGCGCCACCCCCCGCGTCACCTTCGCTTTATCCCTGTGCCGGTCTTTTGCCGACTCCGCGACTGGCGCCTAAGTATTGTATCCGTTCTGTAGCGAATTTGGTTGGGATAAAATATGTTATTGTAAAAAATTAACACCCTATTTTTTTTGGTTCAATGGACTCTCCTAATGATACCTAAGCCCTAAAAAAAATTTGGCAGGTAGGTTTAAGTGCACCCTGTAAACTCAGTTTCGACGACCTCTGTGGCTCAGTGGTTGAGGTTGGTGCTCAAGCCGGGGGTCGCGGGTTCGAATCCCGCCGAACGAACAAAAAGTTTTTTGTCTTCCTGGGTCAGTAAGCATAAAAATCTTAAATATATGTATAGTATAAAAAGGTATTAAATATATTTCCGTTGTCTGGTACCCGTAACACAAGTTCTTCGAGAACTTACCACGGGACCAGGTTTTTGCCTCACGTATTGATATATTAAATGATAATGATACTGACTGCAAATCTGTCTCTATTATACAGGTACCTAAATACAGCCACGAGCACCAACATAAGTAGCCGTGGTCACTTAAATGTAAACGACACTTAATAATTTATGTGCAATGTGCATATTTTTTAATTTCTCTCATTCTCAAATCATACAAATGATCAGCTGTTAATTTAAGAACTCCGTTTGTTTTTTTTTATTTAAATATTTAAGCTAGTATTATTTTTATATAAAAAATAGCAGACGGATAGTCTTGTAGGTGCATAAATATCTGAATGTTGGTGTTGCGTCTCGTCTAGACTGAAACTTTGAATTAGAATTTTTAATTTTTAATTTCAAACCTAACAAATGAGAAGTCTATCCAAAATTGAGATAGACTTCTCTTTTGTTAGGTTATAGGTTTGTTAGGCACCAAAGCTTTAAGAAAACATGTTTTTTGGCATTTAATTAAGCCAAAATTATTAGTTTATATAAAAACTTTATGGGCCAAATTTTATATGGTCTGGCTTATGAATCGAACGTAATAAAAAACCGGCCAAGTGCGAGTTGGACTCGCGCACCAAAGATTTCTTACGAACCGACAAAAAAATCACGTATGTTGTATGCCCCCTATAAATATTGATTATACTGTTTTTAGTATTTGTTGTTATAGCGGCAACAGAAATACATCTTCTGTGAAAACTGTCTAGCTAATACGGTTAAGGAGATACAGCCTGGTGACAGACGGACGGACGGACAGACAGGCAGCGAAGACGCAGTAATAGGGTACCATTTTTACTGTTTGGGCACGTAACCCTAAAAAACAGTGTCTTGCGAAAGTCTTTCACTTCGAGAAAAACAAATTTTATGTCCTAAACCTGGCATGTTATTAAAACTACATATCTAGATGGAAATAAAAATAACGGCCCCTAAGGAACTGCGAGACGCCCGACAGATGTGATTAATGGCGAAACGTTACATCGTCACTTCACTACACTTTTTCATCAGGCGATCTATTTGCCCGTTTACCCCAACTATATAATATCATGAAGTCTGCAAAACAATGATTTAAAAACTAAGGAAGGGATATGAGTATGACGTATATTTGACAGAAAAAAATCAGTATGTATGCAAGAAAAAGTTTCGCCAAAGCCATCTTGATTTCAGAAGATACCCCATGGCCATGTTGATTTCAGAAGATTTTGTTAAATATAATAATGTTTAATATTATATTTAAAATGTAATTTATATTATATTATACTTATACTGCGGAAAGTAAATGTCAAAATGACAAATGGCTCCAAACAACCCCAAAAGTAGGGCAGTTTAAGCGTGGACACTTTATCCTCGACATGCCTCGTCCATAATATTAGGTCTATGCTACAAAACTAAAAAGGGAGTCGAATTGTTTGCTCAATCGTGCATCGCGGGACCAGAGAAAAAGCGATGGCACTGCCAGCTCACGTGCCAGACCAATATCCTACTGATATCCTACGATATCCTACGGTATCTGGTGATATCACACTGGCAAGCGCCACCGCGACACACAAATTTATACGGAACCACGAAATTCGCAACAGCCAGAACTCGCTATGCACCTGGCTTATGCACTATAAGCTAGATGCATAGCGAGTGAGTAACGTCCTGATACTCATTGGTGTCTTGAGCAAACACGGACCCCCAACATGCAGTGAGTAGCGAAAGTATTTATTTCAAAACATGAAAAAACTTCGATACCGCGATGTAGAAATGTTGGAAAATGAGGGTAGTCTTATTGCTTTTATTTCGGAGTACCCACAATATGTCTATAGAAAATATAGCAGTATACAAATTCTTTCAAATTTAAGTACTTTATTCACACACACCCACATAAAAATATATACAAAGACATTGTTAATATTATATAATTAAATAATATATGCAGCAGTATGTCAACAAACTACAAGTTAATTTAATTATTTTGTTTTATAAAAAACAATACTAGGTACATATTTATGTTCTTAACTAGCTGGTACCCGCAACTTCGTTTGCGTGGACCTACTGTAAAACGAAAACCTATTTTTTTTATGTAACCCGAAAATAAAAGTAGAATTACTCCTTTTAACACCAGCTATCTGCCAGTGAAAGTCCAGTCAAATCGGTCCAGCCGTTTCAGAGATCTGCCGGAACAAACAGAGAAACAGACAGACGGACAAACATTTTAGAGATTTGATATTTTGTGTAGGTTCTCTGTATAGTATATTATATACCAGTGGTCTCCAATTACTTTCGCTCGGGGTCCGTTTTAAGAAATGAAATGACCATCGAGGTCCGCACATTTTATTTATAAGAAAAAATATTTATTAAACAAATGTAATTAAGGAAATAACAAAAGTATTTTGTTACATAGGTATCAATGCGAAAAAGGTCATTTTTTACTTAAACTCGTAAGGTAAACAAGCAAACGTTATATTTCAGCGCGCCGCGCGGCGTCCTTCGCTAAAAATTAAAACAAAACACTGACATCCCGGCGGTGGTCTCGAACGCCATAGAGCGAGATCGGTAGAATTGCCAGCTAAAATCGGTATATTTGTACCCAAAATCGGTATTTGACAAAAAAAAATACAATATTCAATAAAAATCGTTTATTTATTAAAAAAAACTTACAGACTAATTTGTAACAATCATAATTATTTTTTATACCAATATTCTTTGGCCATAGCCGCAGTCATCTTCGAATTAATTTCAAAATCTTAACAATTAGCTGTATTAAATAGTCGTTTTGAATGTAATAGACCAGTGATTGATTCAGTAGACAGCCTATTTCGCTGCTTTGTTTTTAAAAGATTAATATGTGAAAATATGCGTTCAACGTTAGCGGACGAATGGGGAAGTGATAAAATATTAAAGATGAAATCAGACAACAATGGAAACATTTGAGTTTCATCGCCACGCTTTAGTAAACTTACTTCATCCCAAAATAGTTCTACATCATCAGGAAATGTTTTGATTTGTTCACAATTTCTTAAAATGCGCCACTCTGTATCAATTTCCTGGAAATCATTGCTGTGAACAATATTGGGAAAGAGCCTACTCACAGGAACTATCGAAGCAGTTTTGCCAATTTTAAAATTTTTTGGATCAATTATGTCGAAACCTTTTATTGGGTTATTTTTCAATGGAAACCGCGTGGTTATTTGCTTACAAGCTTCGATAAAAAAATCTAGGCATCTGCATTTAAACAAATTTACTTGATCTGAGTTTAGATTTTCTGAACTACTTAGAAGTGTATTAAACGCAGCAGCACCATAGTATACGTCATCAATATCCATAAAATTTCTGGGATTCTTAAAATCAACATTTTCGATTGGAGTGCTAGTTAAATATTCTCTTTTTAAAAAACAATCAAAAATAGTTTTTAATGTTCCAGTTATTTTTTCATATAAATTATGAATTTTCGGGTGTTCTGCTTGCATTTCTTTATTTAAATCGGTAAATAATGGTAATACAAAATCTAAAAATTCCAAAAATAATATCGTAGTAGGATCTTGGAGCTTTTGTAATATATGTTCTGCAGCTAAAAGATGATCATTGTTAGATATTTGGTCTATAAAAAATAGTTTAAGAGCAGAGAGTTGTTCCAATATTCTCTTCACTGCTGCATGTACTGATAACCAGCGTGTTTGAGAGGGGTGAAGTATTTTATGTACTTTTAAGTCGCAAAACATTTGAAAGTTTTTAAACTCTGTTACTCCTTTTGGGCTAGAAGAAAAGTAGTTGTAAATGTCTCTTACAAGATCCTCTATAAAACGTGGCAATTTGGTACAAGCATATGACGCGCAAAGGTGAAACGAATGGCAGGCGCATTTAAGTATAAAAATGTTAGGAATTACATTTTGCAGCAATGTTACAACAGAATTATTACGTCCCATCATTACGTTTGCTCCGTCAGATGCAAAACCTATTAGATTATCTTTATATGGAATATTATTGCTTCTAAAAAAAATTACAATGTGTTCAAATAAGGTTGCTGCATTAGCTTCTTCTAATGGAATAAGAGCTAAAAAACAATCTTTAATACGATTCATTTTCGCATATCTCACAACTAAGCACAAGTGTTTGGTCGTACTAAGATCAGTGGACTCGTCAATAATAAGCGAAAACTTAGTTTGCCCTAGATATTCACATAAATTATTGAAACTTTCTTTACCTATAATATGATCAATTATGTCATGAGTTTTGGTTGAAGAGCATTTTATTTCTTTTGCTATTTTTGAATCAGGACAAACGGCTTGCATCAACTGCGGTAGGTGCTCCATAATTATGAATGGTAGATTGTGTTCAGCAACAAACGAGACTAATCTTATTTCACCTGAAATTAAAAATAAAGAATTAAAATTACGTAGGTATGTCTAGTAGCGATTAGGGTATAATTATATCCACTGCTTCTATAAACCGATAAGTAGAAAACAAAATAATATAACAATGTAAATAGTAAAATAAATAAACTAAAAAAATTACCTTGCTTAACCAGTATATCAGATTTTTCAGTTTTGGTCACAGTAAATGATGATATCTTCGGTTGTGATTTTATGTTCTTTGATGATACTGAGTGTGCTTGTGAAGAACTATGTTTCTTTATAGCGTCTTTTCCTGATGTGATGTTGATATCTTTATTACAACTCTTACAATAGGCATAGCTTTCGCCTTTACGACTATCTTGCAGCCAACCTGGAAATTCTTCTTCCCATTCTTTTCTATAATATTGTAGATATTTTTTTCTTCTTACACTCGCACTTGTGCTTGGCTCCTCGTCAGACGACATTTTAACTTAATTATCTGATTTTGTAGGGACTCTTTCGGTTAGGTACTCACGCTTCAAAGTTAAGAAAATTAATGAAAAAATAAAACCGAATTACTGTTTATATATACTAGACAGGTAAATTCCCGAGCGGGAAGCCCCTTGGAACATCGAATTGTAGGACACAAGGGTGTCAAGGGTATTCCCCAAAATATATGAACTACATTCTGCACTAGGTCCATACTATTGAGGGCATCCCCGTAACATTAAACATAAATGAAAAGGGTTGCCAACTTAAAAGTGTAAAATCGGTAGAAAAATCGGGAGAATTTCCATGTATACTGTGAAATCGTAGAAAAATCGTTTATTTCGGTATTTCGGTAGAACAGAGCCCATATCGGTAGAAATACCGAAAAATCGGTAGGTTCGAGACCACTGCATCCCGGCGGCCGGCACTCGGCAGCGCGATCACATGATGAATTACCCCCGCCACGCCCTCGCGACACCCCGCAATCCGCGAACTCTTTCTCGCTCGCTCGTTACTTCGCCAGGCCGTTTTCGAATTATTGACGTTAAGAAAGATAATGCGGGGGATACATTTTTATTAAATTACGTACAGCTCGCGCCAATCTTTTTGGCGCCACGGAAGTTATTTATATCGGAAGTAGTCTTTAGTGTAAGTTACTGTGTTCTCGCGGTCCGCACAAAATGGGTCGGCGGTCCGGATGCGGACCGCGGTCCTGTTATATACTATCGTATATATTTTTGCAAGGCTGTTAATTTAAAATTAAAAACAGACACTTCTGTTTTGTTTATTTGTATAGATGTATAAATTATATAGATTTTCTGCTTCCATGAAAATGTTCCAAATAATAATAATTTAAATTAGCCTGTAAGACAACAGAGGAAGTCTCTAGCATTGTAGGTATAAGTAATCACTAAAATAATATTTTAATTAAAGATAATAAATTATGAAAACTTACGCTGGTGCATCAAAACATACAAGGTATGTCTAGTAAGGAATTAGAAATTGTGTTGTTTTTAAACAATAATTCAGACATTTTATGTATAACTGAACATTGGTTTAAGAAAAATGAAATTATGTTAAATCTAGGTATGCATCAGCTGGCTAGTTCTTTCTGCAGAGAAAAAGCCATAAGAGGCGGCTCACTTATATTAATTAAGAAGAATTTAAAATATAAAGAACGTAAAGACATAGTAAGCCTCTCTACAGAACGAACAACTGAAATAGGCTGTATAGAGGTGGGACACTTTATTATTGTTAGCGTATACAGGCCTCCTTTAGGGTTATATGATTCATTTGAAAAAATAATGGAAATGTTATTAACTAAGATAAGTGTATTTAACAAACATATATTATTGTGTGGTGATTTTAATATAAATATTTTAGAAAGTAATTCCACCACTATTAGATTTAGTTAATTGTTAAAATCATATAACAACTCATTTATTCTTTGAACCGACAAGGATCAGTGACAGCTCTGCTACATGCATTCATAACACTTTTACCAATATAGATCCATTAAATAAAGAAGTCATTAACATACTAAGCTCTGATCTTTGTGGGCAGCGGGCCATTTTCCCTATAGATAATAATTGCAAACAATTACACATGTATACCAATAAATTTCAAACATATTGAGAAGTTTAGAGGTGAAATTATAGCTAATATTGGACATATAAGAGTATCATAGTAGGTAGCCCGGATATGTCGTTTGGTAAAATGTTTAAATTAATTAAAGATAAATTTGATACTATTTTCACCTCTAAGACAGTGAGAACAAACAATAAAAGTAAATTCAGTGAATGGGCAATGGCAGGTATTTTAAAAAGTAGATTAAAATTGTATGAACTTTGTTTCTTCACTTTGATTCGTTGTTCTTTCATTATAATGAAAGAACAACGAATCAAAGTGAAGAATTTAAAAATTATTGATGATCAAACGAACTTCTTGAAGTGAAGTTCGATCGATATTATATGAGTTGCTTCATTCGAAGATATAAAATATAACCAAGTAGTCCTTTTTTCTTATTGGCAACATATTCTCACGAAAAAGTACTTTTTTAAATCTAGTTTTGTATTCGCCCGCGCTGACCGACAAGGCAACATCATTCTTTAGAGACAATCAACCATTAGTTTATTTTCTAGACCTATGGGAGGGTCGGGTTTTTATATCTTCGAATGAAGCAACTCATATAATATCGATCGAACTTCATTTCAAGAAGTTTGTTTGATCATCAATTATATTTCGTTGCTTCATTCTCGAAATAAAATATAACCATGTAGATATTTAGAGCCAATTTCATTATAATGAAAGAACAACGAATCAAAGTGAAGAATTTAAAAATTATTGATGATCAAACGAACTTCTTGAAGTGAAGTTCGATCGATATTATATGAGTTGCTTCATTCGAAGATATAAAATATAACCAAGTAGTCCTTTTTTCTTATTGGCAACATATTCTCACGAAAAAGTACTTTTTTAAATCTAGTTTTGTATTCGCCCGCGCTGACCGACAAGGCAACATCATTCTTTAGAGACAATCAACCATTAGTTTATTTTCTAGACCTATGGGAGGGTCGGGTTTTTATATCTTCGAATGAAGCAACTCATATAATATCGATCGAACTTCATTTCAAGAAGTTTGTTTGATCATCAATTATATTTCGTTGCTTCATTCTCGAAATAAAATATAACCATGTAGATATTTAGAGCCAATTCTATGGGGAATAATAAATCCAAAATTATGTAAAATAAATTAATTAACTTTGGAAAATAATACTTTATCATTTATTCAACAAATTTTCTTTACTTAAAAATAATCAAATTAATCAACCATAGATTAAGCTATTAAGGTTGTAAAACTGCCTTTGCAAAGCCTCCACTATCAGCGAGAGGACGATGATAGAATTTAGCGAAGGTCTGTGACTGAGGCGTCCAACCGGCGGCCCGCCTGATGAGGTCGAGGCTGGCCCCGTGGGCGCGCGCCGCGGACGTGGCGGCGTGCCGCGTGCTGTGCGCGCTGAACATCGCCACGTCCACGCCGCTCTCGCGAAGTACATTCTTTATCCAACGACCGATCGACTGGGCAGTGGGAGCTTTGTGAGGACGTTTATAAGTCAACAAAAGAGAATCAACGTTATCAGGTCTAATACTCCTAGTAGCAGACATATAATCCTCTAATGTTTTAGCAGGGCATATTTTGGGATTCTCATTAAAATATGGGAGACATAATATAGGTTGCTCGGAACCAGCTTTTGAAGTTTTGATTATGTCAGTTATATTTATTCTGATTTCATTGGAATATATTTTAACGTTTGAAAGTTTTATAAGGGAGAGTGTTTGCACCCTATGTGCAGTACACAAGGCCAGTAATATAACAACTTTTTTAGTTAAAATTCTAAAGATAGTTCCAAGTTTGGATACCACTGTGCGATAGTATTAAGAACAATTTGCGGATCCCAAGTACATGAATATTTAGGGTTATTAGGACGTAATTTATAAACACCTTTAAAAAATCTCGAAATTAAATCATTTTGACCAATACTTTTATCTAATAAAATAGAAAGAGCTGCACGGTGATTATTCAGTGAAACGTATGAATCATTTTTATTAAAGCGGTCCATAAGGAAAGATAACACTAATTTTATTGAACAATTAAATAAATCAATATTATTTTTATGGCAAAAACCCCACCATAATCTATAGGTAACTCCATATTGACGTAGAGTGTTAACTGATAACGAGGATATTAATAAATCTACTGCCGAGTCCGGGACATCTCTGCGAGAGAAGGCTATCCGGAGACAATCCCGGCAGCCAGGGAAGCTGGCGGTGATGTTGATGGTGTTGATATACCCGGGTTCTGAAACCAGGACAAAAAGGCTCCTTTAGTATTATGATCTTTGATATTAATAGTTTTTTAATAAGTGGGAACCATGGTTGGGCAGGCCAGTAGGGAAATGTAAATATTCCAGTAGCTTTATCTGCTATCACTTTTTGGAGTGCCTTGAGTAGTAGTGGAAATGGAGGGAATGCATAAAAGAAATATGAACCCCAATTAATAGTAAATGCGTCTACCGCTATAGCATCCGGGTCTTGTTTCTACGAGACGTATTGTTGACATTTGGCCGTGGTGCGAGAAGCAAATAAATCAATTGTAGGTATGCCTAATTGTTTAGTTACTATTTCTAATGCAGTTTGGGTTAATTCAAATTCAGTATCTGGGTATCTCGATTCAAAGTCGGCTTCAAAATTATCTTTGGTGTTTATATATGACGCAAATACCCAAAGTTCACGAGCTTCACACCACTGCCAAATGTCCCTGGCCAATTAGTTTAAATGTAAAAACTGGACACCGCCCATACGGCTTATGTAGCTTATACTCGTAGCTGTTACATTATCTACTCTAAGCAGAATAGCACAGTTACAAAGATCTTTCGCAAAACATTTTAAACCCATAAAAATAGCCATCAATTCTAGGTAATTTATGTGATATTCAAGTTCATCCTGTTTCCAACAACCATTTGCACGTTTTCCGTTGCAAAATGCACCCCAACCTGTCCGAGATGCATCGGTAAAAATCTCTAGACTATATTCAGGTACATGTAAAGAAGTGCATGTTTTAAATATAATATTTTCCCACCGTAATAAATCTGGCAAAATATGTTGGGGGTAGTTGTATTTTATAATCATAATTGGTAAACTTTTTTAAATTTAAATATTTTACTCTTTCAAAAAGTTTTGTGTATAACCAGCCGTATTTGACAGCTGGACAAGCTGCAACTAGAATACCGATAAATTGAAATCGTAGGTATTTTCGGCAACTGGGATGAATTGGTACAAGTAAATAAGATTATTTTAGGTCTATCGTTGCTAAGTAGCAATTTTGAGATATTAACCGTGAAACGGTGCGAAAATCCTCCATTTTAAAATGTGTTTTTTTCTACGTATTTATTAAAAGATTTTAAATTTAAAATAAAACTTTTTTCGGCACTAAGAATTTTATAGATATGTATTGGTTGGCATTAGGCCTGCACAGTGAAATGGCATCTAGTTCTATTATTTTTTGAATAGCTGCCGACATATCTTTCGAATCCGATGAATTACATTCACAATAAGGTATATAACTTTGTAGGATAAAATTATCCTTTAAAGGAATAGTTACACCTTCTCGTATCCAGTCTAATACTGTAGTATTGTTAGTGATTGCTAACCAACAATTATAAAAATATTGTAAGCGAGCAACATGAACCTGGATTAGTAGCGCCGTGGAGCACGTTGGTTGTGCTTGGAGCTGATAGTGTTGCGGTAGCGGCTGGCAGCGACAGTTGCGGCTGGCAGCGGCGGCGCTGGTGCTGGGCTCGCTCTGTATCCCCCCCGGCCTCCCCTCCTTTTCGAAGGGAAGTGGGGAGGAGCTGACCAGTTTCCCTGAACTCGTTCTTGAGATGTAGATGCCGTAGACCTTGACGATACTGTCGTTTGGGCACATTTCTTGATTTGCAGCCCTTGTTTTTCGATCGCTTTTGCGGTCTTTATTTTATCGCTCAAATCTTTGCCGAAGAGAGTTTCGTCTCTTTCCTTGTCTTCAACAAAATCAAGAAAAGATTTGTCTAAACTAGGAGTCAAGAGATTTACTCTGTGATCTGTCCGAACATAGTGTTGTTGCATATAGACAAAAGTAAGTGTCAATGTCATTTTTGACATTGACAGATGTCATGAAGTAGCCTATCGAGTTTGCCAAAAGGCTATAAATAGTGTAGACGTATATTATTGTGTTAGGCATATCTCATATGTAATACGTATCAGTGTTAAGCACCAATAAAGGTGAATATAAGAATTGTTGCTGTATTATTATCATCACCACTCAAGCACAAGAAGGACATACAAATCAAGAGGTCGTAGCCCGCTACAAGTGTAAGTCGGTCAGAATACGACAAGAATCGGATAATACTTTAATTGCTTGTATTTTGTCATCGCCGGTAAGTAACAATGTCAGTGCTTTATTTATAGCTGTAATACCTAATCCTAGCTGGTGTTGCGCTGTTTCCAACTTTTTATCTCGAGCTTTAAGCGATTCAGTGATCGCTATGGCGATTTCTGGATTTATTGTGGGGGACTTGAGTAAAGTGCAGTTACTAGGTATTTTGTATTCCGCCATAAGTTTTGCTTTGAAGCCACTGTCTAAGCCTTTGCGTAATATCGGTAATCACCTTTCGCCAAAATCCGGGGTGTCGTCAGTTGAATCCCCAAGGGCGGACAAAATGCCTGGTGGTAGCTCGGGGATAGTTGGTAAAGCAACTTCGTCTTTATCTGAAGACGACGAATTTTGCGTTTGTGGTGGCGACACGGCGACGCTAACAACATATCGTTTAAGTCTTCGGGCTGTTGTTCATCGTTAGGTATAAGTATTCGGATCTACAACAATAAAGATTACATTAATCTCTATTGTAGAAACACATTTTGACACTCGGGCAATATTATTTCATAGAAATGACACGCGGCCAATCTAGAAATTATTTCTTAAATGTTAAATGTAAATGACACACGGCCATATAAAATACCTAGTAGTAACACTCGGCCACACTAGGAAATTAAGAACATTATATCGAATAATTATTATAATATTATATTATGTTATATATTGTATATATTTATATACAATATATAACATAATATAATATATGTTATATGTATAACATAATATATGTTATATATTTATATATATTATGTTAATTATAATATTATATTAGTATATTATAATATTATATTATGATAGATTGAAAAAACTAACCTGTATTTTCATCCGGTTCAGTAGAATCAGACGAAATAACACGAATTTTGCGACGTTTAATTTCAGCAAATCTTCCTGTATTAAGAGCCTTTTCTTTTTGGCATAATTATAATCTTGTATTACACTCTATTGCTCAACTTAGAAAAATAACCGAGAGCGTGTGCGTCGGTTGCCGCGCACGAAAAAATAATGATGGCGCCTTGTCGGTCAGCGCGGGCGAATACAAAACTAGATTTAAAAAAGTACTTTTTCGTGCGAATGTTGCCAATAAGAGAAAAGGACTACTTGGTTATATTTTATATCGAGAATGAAACAACGAAATATAATGTAAGGTTATATTCAAAAACATTTAAGCAAGTTTGCTCTGCAGCAAAATCTCTTCATATTTGAAATAAAATTAAAAATTAAGAATTCCAAAAATAATATTAAAACAACTTGGCAAATCATTGCAAATGAAACTGGAAGAGACACCTGCCGCACCACATATTTTAAGAATATAGATAATAAAATAATTGATTCCGACAGTGAAGTTGCAACTGCTTTTGAGAAATTCTTTGCTGACATTCCAGTTTCAACCACCAAAAATTTGTTTGCCTCTCCTGCTGATGATGAATTAGTTCTTAAAGATAATGTAAAAGAGTGTGATATCGAATTTCGATTTAAAGAATAGCAAGACATTATTAAAAATTTTAATTTATTAAATATTAAGAATACTGCAGATTAATGGGGCCTATAATGAAAGTTATTAAATCTATAATCGATATTATCGTACCTTATTTAGCTACTATTTTTGATGATTGTATAAAAAGTGGCGTATTTTCTGATCTAATGAAACATAGTAAAGTTTTACCCCTGTTTAAGTCTGGTAGTAAGTCGGATCCATCTAACTTCCGACCTATATCTATTTTACCAACACTAAGTAAAACATATGTAAGGCAAACTGAAACTAATGTACTATTTAATGGAAAAGGTATGGAACTAGTAGATACAGCTGTCTTTTTAGGTATAACCTTAGACGCAAAACTACACTGGGGCCCTCATATTGTTGGGTTGGCCGACAGACTCAGTTCAGCAGCATTTGCAGTAAGTAAGATAAGACAATTTTCAGACGAAAACACAGCAAGCCTTGTATATTTTAGTTACTTCCACAGTATAATGTCCTATGGCATTCTACCGTGGGGAAATGCTGCCGATATAAATACTATATTTGTGCTGCAGAAGAGAGCTGTTCGGGCAATCTATAAGCTATAAGCCCAACTTGTCATTAAGAGAGAAGTTTAAAGAAACTGGAATCTTAACTGTAGCTTCTCAGTATGTAGTAACTTCTCAGTAGGTTTAATTTTTTTTAACATATAACACATTTGATAGACAAATGTATTATATGTTAAAAAAAATTAAACCTATTCAAAAAGAAAAGTGACAACCACAATAGAAATACCTGTAATAAGCATATAATATATAAAATAGCAATAAGCGTACCAGTGACTAGACTTAGTAAAGTAAAGAATTCGTTCAAAGGCCAATGTATACCCCTATACAATAAGATCCCAGAAAGAGTTCAAAATTTTTCAATCAATAAATTAAAAAAAGTAGTTAAAGAACGTTTATGTGCTAAAGCCTATTATTATAAAGTTAATGATTTTATGAATGATAGCACACCTTAGGAATGAGGTGGCCCCCTGAAAGGCTACTTCTAAATTACATATATTATTGTACTCTTGTTATGTAGTTTTGGTCATAACATTGTTATATATGCCTTTTTTATATTTTTAAAAGAACAATTTTCATCTTTTGGATAAAAGATGGCGAGTTTTTTACGCCGGTTCTTCTCGCCGGGCTAGTTCCCGAACCGGTGGTAGGCATCATGTAGAACGACGTTCAGAAAGTGTATGAAAATACCTATTTTGAATAAAAAAATTGACTTTGATTTTGACTTTGCTTTAAAATCTAGCTGATGCAGATGAGATGGCCTTCTCGCAGCTTATTACTTTAACGTCTTCCATTTACAAACACTTGTTAAGTAAAACATCAACTTCAAGTAAAGTGTAGACTGTCGTCTGTCGTCTGTCGAGGTCTTCTATCTCCTAACAATGTTATTTTATACCCTCTGACGGAAAAATATTGCTTACAAGAAAATCTGATCCTGACCAGTATAATGAGACCTGTGATTTGTGTAAAATCGTAGTGCTCCCAACTACGCTTTTGATATTTGACGGATCTTATGTCCTGGTGCAATTAAGAAGTACCTATTGCAAACCTGACACTTTGGCTAAATGTAATATTGTTTTTTTTCTAAAATAATCACATCATGATAATATTTATCATTTTTATATTATTTATTAGACACGGACTTTTAATGCCTGCACTTATGTTATAATAAGCTTCTTGTATTTCTTTTATATTTATAAGTGATTAGCTTGAACTAGGTACAATATCGACAAAGTTCCTGCTCGACGAGTTTCTAAATATTTTCCTTTGCACTAGGAGGCCTCAAAATATTTAAACACAAAAGAAGTGACCGCAACGCCTGCATACGTGTGATTTTCATCTTATGCATGGTCGAGCGGCAACTTGTTCGATAGTACATGGACATAAATTTAATTTGAAATTCCTCCGATTTGTTAGTAATTTTCTTGTTTTTAAGCAGGATTTGCCGTTTGTATTGAAATAGAGATTTTTTCTAAAAATAATGCATAGTTTGTTTATGTGATTATTATTACAAATATGTACAGTGACATCTATCGATGAATAGATTGAACTGAATTGTCACGTGTCAATGAATTTAACTTAATCCTTGAATTCGCCGTTAGATGTCGCTTTTTCATTTTTATTTTACAGCTGCTTACCGACTGGTGAAATTTTATTATTTGAAAAGTTTTTATAAAACTACCAATTACCACATACCATACTGATTGTAATAAAACTTGATACATTACAAAAAATTTGAACCTGTTTTAGTGGTCAGCTATAATTACCGTCCGGTTTTTTATTATTTTGCTCTTTATTGTCGTTACAATATTCTTTTCAATTAAAACATATAATTTCCGTTTCATAAGGAAACTCGCTAATGGTCTTATGAACTCAGAATGAGGACAATAATTGTATGTTTTTTCACCTGGATTTTGACAAGTAACAATTTGGTCTTTCCGGTGGCATCCCTTCATAACTCGATCAGTGAGAAGGAACTACGAGGGTCCCATGATTTATGTTGTCGTTGGTGTGTATTCTCTTGTAATTTAATAAGACGTGTGCCGGACACGCGTAATTCTTTGGAGTGTGACGTGAGAATATAACACCTATCTTTATGTATATCTATACTTCTTTACTAATATTATAAAGAGGAAAGATTTGTTTGTTTGTATTGAATAGGCTCCGAAACTATTGTGCCGATTTTGATTAAATTTGACACAGATATAGAGTAGACCACGGGGAAGGGCATAGGCTACTTTTTACCGCGGCAAAAGGTACAGTTCCCGCGTGATTTACGCGCGCGCACGAAGTCGCGGACAACATCTAGTATTTTATAAAAAGCATTGTTTATTTTAATGAAAGTCTGTATCTAACAGTTCGAGTGATTTCTGTAGATTTTCATTTCATAAACAATCGAGAGTTTTAAAGTTGATCTTAGTTTTTGCAATAAGAAAACACAGTCGACTCTCGTCAATTCAAATCTGCGTTAATTCGAACCCCTCTGTAATACGAAGTTATCACGAATTCCATGGAAAATATCTTTATATTTCAAACTAAATCAATACATTTTTATGCACTTGGGAAATCGAACAAAAAAATTCATCGCAACGTAAAAAACGACACGTTAATTCAAAGTCATCGGCGTCAAACACTCGACAATTCAAAGTCGAAGAGAGAAATAGAGAGAAAGATTACAAAACTTGCACAGGCACATATTGAGACAAGTTCAAACTCGTATAATCGTGCACGAGCCTTTGTTATTGTAAATATATATGCTCGTAGGTAGTTTGACACACACTTCTGCACGCATCGGTCTGTTAATTTAAGTTATATAACAAATATATAACAGTAAGATTAGTTAATTCACATTATGAATATATACAAGTATGTACCTCTCTAAACTTTTATGATTGTTAAAGAACAGCAGTTAATAAATATGTAATACATAATTAATTATGAACACTGAAAAAGTGTTCCTTTTAACACTGAATAAAGTGTTCCTTTTAACACTGAACAGGTGTTCCTTTTAAGAACCTTTTCACATTTCAAACACTCGATAATTCGTAATATTTTAGGAGTCCCCCGAGTTTCGAATTAACGAGAGTCGATTGTAATATAAAAATCGAACCCACCTCTGTACAATCAAGTTTGAAGTTATTTGCGTTAAACTTAATAATACTTCTTATAATTAAGTCTCAAATCTTATCATCACAATTTATATTAGATTAGATTAATATCCTATTTTTTTCATTACAGACAGTAACATTTTTCTAACTTGGTGTCTAAAGTCAAAACTATTTATTTATACAGTATTAACGGTTACTTAGCATAAACTACTTAACACGTGTCCACTGCCCCATTTTTTGCGAAGTCGCCGGAAGCTAATAAGACGCGTGCGGGGCACGCGCGTTTCTTTCTTAGTTTATTGGCTGTGAAGTGTGACGTTATAAATCAGCTTGCAATAATAGGGACGTCTTACAATAATAGAGGGGGACAAGGGGGCTATAAGTAATTGCTTATTGGATATTGGGTGGGCTTGTCTGCAGTTGTCACGTAAACCTTTCCTAAAACCTTAGCTCTGTTCCTAGGATTTATGCTGGGAATAGATGCTGCGGAATCCGGAACGCCGCGGTGAAAATTCAGAGCGCTGTAAATAGAACTCTGTGCCAATACAGTAGAGTTCAAAATTGAAGTTCCGAGAGTCGAAGAGTCGAGCTGTCATATATGACATTGACATTTGTCTCGACAATCATGTATGTGTTCGATTTTCAACTCTATTGAATGAGCGCAGAGTTATATTTTCAATGCTCAGATTTTTTACGGCCTTCCGGATTCCGGAGCATATAGTCCCAGCCTTAGGCAGTAAAAGTTACTATTTTACTGATAATAAGATAAGATCAGGTAAGATTTAATATAATTATACACATTTTAGGAGATCAATTTGTGAACCTGAAAAAATAATAATCAAACAACAATAAATTATTAACCAAATATTTTCTTTTACTAGTGACATAAAACTGTGTCAGTATGAAGGTCAGTATGGTTAGTGAAAACTAAAGTACCTAACAACTTAATTTCAGGAATATAAAAAAGTAATAGTTACATAGAGATAACAATTTTTATGTGTACCCTAACGTCTACGCTAAAAGAAAGAGAATGAAAACAAAAATATAAGTTATATTAGAAATATTTTTGTTTTCATTTCATTCAGATCACACTTGACTAGTTTTTAGCCGACTGCTAAAAACTGTCATAACAGTTTGTTACAATTTTATAAATGTCGTCATGCGCCATTTAATTTTTAAGGGTAATGCACTTTCATAATGTTAAATTTTTGATAGTGCCACGTTCCATAACTTTAAGCTATAAAACCATACATAATAGGATGCGGCTTACTGCTCCCTAATCAAAATGAGGGGGAGAGGGACAGAAATATTGTGTTGTCTCATGGTGTTAAATAAGCTAAATTCTGTATTAACAGGGTGACGAAAATTTAAAACTAATAAATACAATATTATTATCGCGAAACTTTGTAAAATAATGGATTTTTTAAATGTGAATATGCTATCAAAATTAAACTTTATTCACTACATAAAAAGATGATGAAGATTATGTGACATCAGTCATGTACATTGTACACTGCAGCGCGGTGCCACCTGACATTCGAACTCTTACAATGAAACGTGTATCTTCTAGTGTAATAAATATAGTTCAATTTTAAATAGCTATCTGAAAAATGCAGCGCCATATCGTTTCGTTTCGGTGTGAATTGGCCCAACTGGTAGGTAAATCTGTGTCAGCCAATCCCGCGAACTTAATCAACAACAAAGTTAGCGATGCAGTGGTATTAAAAAATAAATATTCGAACGCATTTTTTCTGCAACAAACACCATGAATTCAGATTGGCTGAATTCATTTGTATCCAGCGAACAAACAGACCACGAAAAAAAAAAACGAAACCGGCCCAGTGCGAATATTACAGTAATTTCTGGGTTCTGTCCGACTTTTAAATTTTAGGGTAGGTACCTACAAATTGCAAAATGACCCAAATATTTTTAACGGTATGCTTGAAATATAATTTGGTTTTATGTGTATCTAAAAACACAAATTTTATGCAATTAAGTATTGTTTTATTATTTAATTAGTTATATATTTAATAGTAGGCAGTACCTACCAAACACGTATCCTTGTTTACTAGATGCGTATGCAATAAATATTTTTAATATACTTTCGTCTTTGTTAATAAAAGTTTCAACGGATATCTAAAAACACGGTTAAAATGTAAATTGTAATAACGCCCGCATTCCACGGTTACATAAAGATGTTTTTTTTTCGGAAAATTCTTTACAACTTTTCAAATTCGCTTTGTCTCCATTAAAAATTATTTAATTCTTCAATTAGCAGATCCCAGATTTATAAAACAGAGCTGAGGGTAAACAGAGATTGGTCCAAATTTAGATTTCATTTTGCCCGCGGCTTCGCTCGCGTAAATTATCCCACGGGGCTTTTACGAGGTAAAAATGTATTAATCCAGAGCTACTACTACCATACTAAATTTCATCACAATCTTCAGTAGTTTTTGCGTGAAAAAGTAACATCCATCCTCACAAACTTTCACATTTATAATATTATATATTACAGTGTAAACTCTTTATAACGAAACTCAAGGGACTGAGCATTTTTTGTCGTTATAGAGAGTTATCGTTATATGGAGTAGCAACAGTGGATTGACTTAGTTCAAAACGTCTTCCAACGTCACTTTTCTTTTCTCCCTTTGCAATCGCACGTATCACACAAACTTTTTCGTCAACACTAATCGGTCTCCGTTTACTGGCCATGTTAACAGTTTCAAAGTAGGTTTACGACTGATAATACGATTGGTACCCAGTATGCTTAGTCGAAGACCATCTCTTCCGAGAAAACAATACGTCATACTGCACGTGTTCAAGGCAATTAAGGATAACAAAAGCTAGATCGACCTCGGGTGTTTCGGAGCTTCAAAGTCTTTTGTTACCTGATAACATAACATAAACAATAATACCGATAATAAATATTTATTGTCTAAAAATATGACCACATTTCTTCTTAATAGAGAATGGCGTATCGCTATAAAGAGTGTTTCAATATGTGGGTTTTAACTCAAACCAACCAAGTTGGGCTCACTTCAACGTTATAGGGAGTTTATCGTTATAAAATATAAAGGATAACTTATAAAGAGTTTACACTGTATATAGTAGGATTGTGGACTTACTTTAGTAGAGAGTAAGAGATTTCGGTACGGCGCTCGAGGCGAGGTTCTTTATACGGCCGAAACCAAATACTCGTACGCTTAAATTAAATTCCTCTTATATCACATCTGTTCATCTGCCAAATAGGTGGACTGTGACCGCCCCCTAGCGTTTTTTCCTAGAATTCGGCCGTTTGCGTAACAGTAACTACTCGGATGTACTCGCATTAATAAAGTAAAGTCATTATATTTCTAGTAAGTAAGTAGTCAAGTAGGTAGGGTAACGGCACCAGTAGTCAGCCTTTTAGTGGTTACCGAAAATATAAATAATCGTTTGTATTTTTTCGCCAATGAGTATTAAAAAATATTATAATTTGTTCGGTAAATCATATTTATTAATCATAATCATAATCGTGTATTTGCATACAATATTAGTTACAAAAGATCTTAAACTAGGTACACTATAGTGGCAAACATTATGCTTTAAGGAGCGTGCAAATGTCATTTTAACAATTTTTAAATCATTTATTAAAATATTTATCATACCTAATAAATGTGACCGTTATTAATTTGACGTAAAGTCACAAAAGGCTGACTATTAGTGTCATTACCCTAACCTAATAGGAACATAAAGATTTTAAGAAGTTATAATATAACTATATAGTTACATATTAGTTACTTGTTTTTCTAAAATGCAAGTAGCTAGTAAAATTAATTTACTGACTATCTCTGAAGGACTACTGCGGAACCCTTTGCACATAACTCGACACACTCCTAGCTATTATCTATTATCATGTAGGAATAGAATCGTACTTGTACACTATGTTTGTCGAGGGTGCTTCGAGTGTCGAAAAAATATTTGCAGTGTTTTTGCGACGCCAATAACTTGACACCAGAGGGGATCCCATTATTGTATCGGCTTGATGTTGTTAAGTGGCCTGTGAAATACGAGATTCAATAAAAAAATAACCGGTTCTCTATATAATAGGAAGCGTGATACTAATTAAATACTAATACTAATTAATGAAGTAAAGTAACTACTATTTCATATTAAAAAAAAAACATAACCCTACTACTTTTTCTTTCAGTTTCAGTTACTTTCAGTTACCTGGGCCAAAGATTACTAAATAGTTACTTACTATGTATCCTAGGCTACTATTATGAATCTATTGACACCTCATTAATTAAGATCGGGTCAGTAGTTTAGGCGATACGGTGGAACAAACATGCATACAAGTCATACAATACATAGACTGCCAAAATGATTATTAGCCCTCCTTTTCCGTTCTCAAAAGACATTTTTGCTTGGCTTGAAAAATCTCGAAGATGTTTTTTTTAACTTTTCACATTGTTCCAATTTAAAAAATACAGTGATAATCTGTTATAACGCCATTAAAGTGACCGATACATTATACTACACAATACATAATAGTACCAGTAATTATACTCGTAATAGCCGAAAGACGTTAAAACCGATATTTAAATGTTCAGACTGTAGGTACCCTGGCAGTCCTCGTAACATCCGGTTCGACGTTATAAATGATGTCGTTATAAAAGGTTTCCATTGTACACTTACTAGTATTCCTATGTTGAATAATAATAATAATATAATAATAATACGACGCTTCACACCACGTCAATCTTGGTGCCTTGCTAAGTACCCGAAGCTCTTGTGTTACGGGGACCAGACAACGGGAAGTATTTTTATTACTTTTATAGTATACATACATATTATATTTAAGATATTTATTTAATACACATCCATGACTCAGGAACACAGAAAACTTTTTGTTCCCTTGGCGGGATTCGAACCCGCGACTTCCAGCTTGAGCGCCAATCCGGTAACCACTGAGCCACAGAGGTCGTCAAATGAATAAAAGAACAGTTAGGTGCTACTTGCTAAAGGCAATTTTATTTTTCACACACGTTAAAAAGAACTTGTTATACTAATACATACATATTATATTAATTATACCACTAAAATATAATAGCTTAAGACTTTAACTATTGTATCAATATTGAATAGTAATTTGGGGTTAAATTTTCTCACAATCAAAACAAAAGTTAATTATTGTAAGTGTTTCGTTGTGAATTTTGCACAGCCGGTGTATAGGACAATACATTTGTTATATTCTTGTTGATTTATTGTTCTTTCACAATTAGAAATTTTTTTAAACTACAAGTAATTTTAAAAGCTGCAAACTCAATTGTGGTTTATTTTTTTTTGAAGTATAATATATTTTTATTAAAAAAAATATAATTTTGCATAACAGCGTATTTCTGCCAGTAGGTGTACTTGATTCGCAAACTTACTACCTTTTACTTTATACGTATTAGATATAATAACCTAACCAAGAGCATGTCAAGACATGTTACAAGGAGGGTTCCGTAACTATAAACGTGTAATAGGTTTTTTAAATTACTTCAAAAGTTACTGTCCGATTTCGTTCAAAATAATTTTCCTAAAGAGTATTTAGCATGATCTATCAGCACAGAAACTTGCAAGTTTCTAAGTCTCATAGTTTAGAAATGCCATTACTCGAAAATGGTTGACTTTATAAAAAAAGTAATGTATAAAACCTTGCCTTTATTTCAAAGACCTATTCAACAATATCCCACACGATGGTATAGAATGAAAAAATATTTTTCATCCCCACTTCACATGTATGGAATGCCACCCCTAAAATATAAAATCATTATTATTTTATGATGCCAAATCCGAGATCGATACACAATCCATGCCTATACCAAATTTCGTCCATTTATATTCATAATTACCAACGCTAGAAGTGCGGACACAGACTGACGGACAGGCAGACGGACGGACAGAGCGACACTATGCAATATGACTTATCACTATAGCCACCTTTACCCTGCCATAGTATAGAAAGTGTCCTATATCTCACAGATTCAAAGTAATTTTGTACAGACAAAATAAAAATATTAGGTTTTAGGTTTGTAATATTATGTTAGGTATAGTTTTGATACCGTCCTTTAAAGATAGAAGCTGAGTAGTTAAGTATCAAGCATTACTTCATCTCCTTGATAAATAAAAACCAACATTATGCAAATAAACACAAGTAATAAAACGTATTTACACGTTATTTGAATATTCGCCGAGTGGGCCATGCAAATGATTTAGTACAAAAGATGCGCCATTGTCGAGTCACTAGGGCGACGTGTCCACAATACTAATGTGGGGGACTGTTTGTGTGATGTGACCAACATAAACAAACTGTCAACTGTCGAATATGACAGTACATTAGACATAGACGTATATATATTATAGACGAGGCATGTTGAGACAAAAAGTGTCTCTCGTTAAATGGCCCCACTTTTTGAGATTTTTGGTGCGATTTGACATATTTTGAAGTATGGTGAAAATAAGATGGCTGACTTTTGAAGTATGGTGAAAATCAAGATGGCGTAGCTTTTTATTGTATGAAGATTTGTTGTGTCCAAATGTACGTGATTGCCTATCTTGAGTTTTGAAATCTTTCACATTAGATGCAAAAAATTAAAGTAGGCAAGTAACTCTACAGAAACGTGAAAGAAGGAAAGTGAAACTACATAAAAGATACCTACAGAAAAAACTGGTGTTTTCTTGGTAGTTCTTCAGGTCTAAAATGGCTAAGTTTAGACTTCCTGTGCTAGGCACACTGATCTATTTTACCTTTTATATCAATGGCATTTTGTCGATCGAAGTGTATGCTAAATTAATCTTACTTCTAAACATTTTCATTTTCTTTTCGCGCTTTGAATGAATATAAAACTTATTTCAAAGCTATAAATAAGAAAACAGGATTTTTCAAAAAATTTAAATAAACGACACTTGATATCACATAACTTACATCTGCGCTATCTAATGTTCAAATTTATGCTCCTCTAGGGAAATAAGATACATAAAACTTGATTTTTTTGGGAAACGGACTCTTAAATAAAAGGAACATAAAAGGAAATTTCGTATAAAATATGAAAATAGAGGCGAACTTGAAAAACGCTTATATTTTATTATTTTTCATAAAAAAGCTTGGAACGAACTTTCTATTACCTATTTATTATTCTAAACACACCGGCATATTTAGCGGAAAACAAAAAAAGGTCCATAATTAAAAAAATATGGTTTTATTTTAAAATCTAATTCCAACACTTCTTTTGTTATTTAAACTTTCATTTGTTTTACTTAAAATGAGATCACATTAAGAACAGATTTTGCGAGTAAAGGCTATTTGTGAAAAATGGTACATTTTTTAACTTTTCATGTTTCCGGGAAAAGTGAAAATTAATATCAAAATAACAATTAATTAAATTAGAAAAATGGTGATTAATATCGCTTATTAAAGTTTATACCCGTCTAGGCATACTGAGAATGATGTTATCGATGGTCTCCTGGGATAGTCTCCGCCATTCCTCAACTACGGCGATTCGCAGTTCACCCACGTTGGCAGGAGCTGGAATTCTGGACTTAACTTTTCTTTTCAGCAAGTCCCAAACGTGCTCTATTGGGTTCATATCCGGTGATCTCGCCGGCCACTCCATAACAGTGTTATTCATATCATTAAGATAAGCTTGAGTTACCCGAGCGGTATGCGGCCGAGCATTATCCTGCATAAAAACAAAATCATCACCGATATATGGGACAAACGGTACGACATTTTCTTCTAAAACTTCTCTGATATAGCGGTCTGCAGTCAGACTCCCTCTGTCAATCACTACCAAGTCTGTGCGAGCTCCCAAACAAATGCCCGCCCAAACCATTATTGATCCACCACCGTATGCAACTGTAGTTTAAAAATTTGTCTGAATGTATCGTTCTTCTTTGCGTCTGTATATTCTGCCGTCATTATGCCTGCCGTCAATTTGATTTAAGAGAATTCTGCACTCATCACTAAACAATACCTTACTCCATTGGTCCGCGTTCCAAAGTCGATGTTCCTGAGCAAAAGTTAACCTGTTTCTACGATGATTTACCTCGAGCCTTGGAGCCTTGGCGGGAACAAATGAACCCAAACCAGCTTCTTCGAACCTTCTTCGTACCGTACGCTCACTTACGGTTACACCCCGCACTGCTTCTAACTCATGTCGGGCTTGGACGGCCGTCAAACGGGGTTCCTACGTACACGAAGCCGAATGAAACGATAATCCCTACTCGAAGTGCGTCTTTTTCTGCCTTGTCCTGCTCTTCTCACATAAGTACCGGTCTCCCTGAACCGTTGGATACTGCGATGGATCGTTGAAACTGGTCGACGAAGATCTCTGGATATCACTCTGTAGGTTTGACCATTTCTTCGCATTTCGAGTGCCCTGGCAATCTCCGTTGGGGCTAAGTCAGACATAATTCAGTGCTCAACTGCAAAAAGATACGCGATTAAAAAAAGCTAACAAAAACAGTATTTAAATGTAATTTTAAATGAAACTCAGAAGGAAGAAATACTCGAAGTTCGCTCCAGATAAGGTGTATTTGAATAAAATTAAAACAATTGCATAAAATGTGATGTTCAGTTGTTTTCTTAATTTGAAAATATTTCTTTGTAATTAAATGACGTATAAACCAGCCAGCAACCTTATATGATACTGATATCGAACCTTTATTTTATGTTCCGCTAAATATGCCGGTGTGTGTATGTTCAAATGTCAAGTAGGTAAATAGGGCTACATACTACGTACATAATATCTAGTTTTTAAACAATAGACATGTCTATCGCAATAATAATATTTTGTAAACAGCACAATTCTATTCTTTTCAATCAAATTTTTACTACTCTTTATGACACGCCCGTGCGGAACAATAAAAAAGTTAAAACGAAATAGAACATTTTTAGATTTGAATTGTTATATTTTTTTTGTTGTCAGTCAGCAACATCCATCAAAATAGTATAAGGTCAGCGAATGGCGCATTGTCGCGTCTCGCCGGGCATGATGAATTGATGTCATATTCAAACTATCACCTACCTATGCATATGCAAATCTGGGACACATCTGTACACGTCGCGTGTTGGAAATATTTGTGACACTTGCGGTTGGAATGCTCTTTTAGGGTTCCGTAGTACTACAAGGATATTATAGTCTCGCTCGGTCCGCTAAATGGGTGAAATTTGTTATAGCTATAGATGCTATAGATTGTGTTGTGTACCTACAGATCTCGATTTTAGCAAATATTACTATGAAATTTAGTATGCAGGTAGTTTTGGGGGAGAAAAATCGATCTAGGCGGATCGAAACTGCGAATTTTCAAATTATATAATATGTTTTTCTTTTGCGTGTCGTTTTATTTAGTAAAAATTTTTTTTTTCGATTATTTTGTATATTTTTCTGCCTAAATTATATGTCTTTACATATGCTTATGTACTGCTGCTTATGTACATATCTACTGCTGTAGATCATATTCCCAATATATCCATTATCCGTAATTGATTTTGGACCTTATTCCATAATTGTAAGTATAGTAACTTAACCTTATAATAGGACCAACTACCACTATATTACATTTATGTAACTTGTAATTTTATACCACTTGCACTAGTTAAAAAAAAATAACTAGTTACTATAGAAATAGTTACTTGTATTTGGCAAACTGGAATGTGAAAAACATATTTTTCAACATAAAAAGTTAAAAATATTATAGGTAGGTAAGTATTTTAGATGGAGTTTCAAAACCGCTTTACCTTTAATACCTCTAGCCTACCTTTACACTTTGAAGTTGCCTTCCCTCGCGTTGTCTATAAATTATTCTTGTTCCTGTCTTTGATATTTCAGTTCTGGGTTTGTTCTGGACTTATATTCTATGTTTAAACTTTAACATTGCAATGGTTATGCAATGATTTAGTATCACGTGTTAGTTAACGCTTTACGCAAGGAAAAGTGAGAAGGCTTCGTACCTTGATACTGTTCGAGTAAATGGTCAATAAATTGTTGACGATACTATCTATACTAGTCTAAAAATACCAATATTAAAAAGAGGAAAAGTTTGTTTGTTTCTTTGCATTGAACAGGCTCCGAAACCACTGGGCCGATTTTGATGCTATTTGTCACAGATTTAGAGTAGACCACGGGAAAGGATATATGCTACTTTTTATCGCAGCAAAATGTACGGTTTTCGCGGAATCCGAAGTCGCGGGCAACATCTAGCTAATTATATTAACCCTTAATTCCAGATTGAACTTTTACGACACCAACGAACCTAATATAGGTAATATAAAGTCTTTGTAGGCGGCAAACGTACGAACTATGTAAAAGAAGCCTTTTAAAATTACTTCATTAATTAAAGTCAATGAAACAGACACGCTTGTTAAAGTTTAATTAATAAAACTTCCAAATATTTTGTACCGTACCCCGCCTATAGGCGTGAACAAAAGAGAGATCGGAAGGAAGGGTTAGCACAATGGTTGAATCAAGTTACATATTCCATATTCAGGCATTGATGTTTTTTGAAAACCAGTGGGCCGGGTCCAACTGTCACCGAACGAATGATTGATGTAACTAATTAATTTAGTAAGACTACTCGACGCATAGAAATTCGCGTTACATTAGGCGCACGCGCATGCGCGCATTGCATTAAATTTATTATTGTGTGCGTTTTTTAAATATTTAATAGAAGCAGTTGGATTGTCTGATGGTAAGCGTTTACTGTCGCCTATGGACATTCTTCAAGTTGTCGACCTCTGTGGCTCAGTAGTTGAGCGTGTTGGTGCTCGCCGCGGCCGCGGGAAACAGCTAGTAATATATAAAAAAGGAGGTATCAGACAACAACTGAACGGAGGACGTTCAATTTTGACACTCAGAGGATTTTTCGAAATACATAACCCACTGGGGGGGGGGGGGGGGGGGGGGGGTCGACACGGAAGACATCGCGCGTAAAAACTAGTAAAATAACATTAATAGTGAAAATTCTTTATGTGAGCTATTTACGTCGGTAAAGAAACCACAAATGAAGCTTAAAATACATAAGATTATGTACCTTGAAAGAATTTCAGTGCGCTTGATATGTACAAACAGAAGCGAATTCCCTGCAAAATGTGTCTAAATGACCCCGTTTCTGAAATAGACGTAGCATTAATATTGAAAAGCTCAGGTCGTGTTTTGCATATGAAGAATTTTTTAAATAATAATATCTTCTCACCACAAAGTAGTGAGTAAGAAAGTACACTTATTACGTGACCACTTTTTCCCCCCTCCCCCCTCGGTGACCATCCGTAGTGTATGTCGACCCTCCCCCCTACTTTTCACTCAGTACTTAATTATTATAATATTGTGGTTCGAAAATAATTTTGCTAAAATACCTAATACCTACGCGCTATATTTAAATTGAATTGAAAAAGTCTGATATTTTCCAAGAAGATATTGAGTACGTGATAAAAACCTAAACCCCATCCCTCCCCCAGGTGACCAAGCGTAGTACTTTGAAGACCTCCCCCTCTGATCAGGTCACGTAGTATTAGTATGTTCTCTAATATGTTAGCGCAAGTCTGACGAACCTTAAAAAGTGTGCATGTAGCCTAAATAATTGAATTAAGCCCTCATAAAACCCCTGCGTAGGGGAAAATGCCTGTGTGTAGGTACTGCACAGCGCATGCACGGTACACGTGCCTGCCTATCTTCGGGATTCGGCAGTATTACGATAGTAATATATATTCTCTTTCGCAGTTTAAGATTATCTTATGTCAAAATACTCCGAAATCTTTTTCTTTTTTATTTAATTGTTTTGGAATGTTCATTGAATTGGACGTGAATAATGTTAGTTTTATTATCATTTACAGCATAAAATCTGTTATAACGACCGGAAAGAGCTGATAGTCGTTATAACCGATATTTAAATGAATCATGACAATTGTATTTTTTTTATATTAACCGGTATTTATAAACTATATTGGTATAAATTTCATTGTGATTTTAAATATTTGTATTCGGCATTTATCCTAAAGTGGCCAAACAGATAACTATGGAATAGGATTTAGGTACCTACCTATCGAAACAGTCGCCATTATTTTTCCCTAGTTCCTTTACTTATATTTTATTCTTTACTCATAATTATGGAAGGATATTTTAGTTACATTGTTAGCAAATTAAAAATAATTGATGAAGTTATTCAAATCAACAATCACAAAATTTTTCCTTACTAATATCTCCACGTACAGACTACGGAACCCCCAACAGTCTACACACTACACATCCCCTCTTGGCAATCGTTACCACTCAGGAAACGCACTTGTAAGCCACGGTCTAGTGCGCCGACGTACGGCTCGTTACTTCAACTTTGATTTAATTAACAATTACCACTAATTTATATAATTTCTCACTCGCTTCCGTCAAAATCACGTTTAGATAAGCTTAGACCACTTGTGATTACTTGGTTCGTTAATTTTTAATTCCTTCCTCAACTGATAAAATGACAAGATTTTAGTAAAAATTTTTTTATTATTATTATTAGCCATTGCTTCCAATGACTTTTCTTTTTTTTTATGATCTGTGCTTTCATTAGCTTGCCTTTTGGCATAGGCCTCCCCAAACTCCTTCCATTTTTGTCTATTTTGTGTTTCTCGGGTCCAGGTTGGGCCCGCAATATCTTTTATGTCGTCACTCCATCTTTTTCTTTGTTTCTTTATTTTTATTTTCTGGGAAAAGAAACAGAGGAACTGTTTCTTTTCCCAGTTAGTAGTGTACTCGTACTATGGTACCCTACTAACTGGGAAAAGAAACACTTGTTACTTCTCTTGATCACTTGTTTGTTTTGCTTCGCATGACGTGAGCTATCCATTTCCATTTAAGCTTTCTGATAGTGTAACTAACATCAGCGACCATTGTCTTTCTTCTTATATCTACTAATGTTATTTTGTCAGCGAGTTTCAAGTTTATCGTGCTTCTGTCCATTTTGTTTTGGCATATTTGCATGGAATTTTTTTGTTTACTTGTTAGTACAATTTGGCAGTTTGGTAGCCGTATGTTAAACAGGGTAAAACACTTGTATTGAAAATTTTACTTTTTTAATTTTAACGGTACTTGTGGGTTTTCAAACACTTCTTTTAACTACCAGTATCGTTTCCATGCATTGCTTCTTCTTGAATCTACTTCCTTTTGTATTTGTTCCGATGGTGCAATGATCCAGATCATTTACTTATCTTACTTATCTTAAAAAGTTAATTACATAATATTAAAATGAAAAAATAAAAAATGTACCTAGATGTTGCCCGCGACTTCGTACGCGGGACCGTACATTTTGCTGCGATAAAAAGTAGCGTATGTGTTAATCCGTACTCTAAACTACTACCGTACCAAATTTTGACAAAATCCGTTTCCGTAGTTGTTGCGAGAAAGAGTAACAAACATCCATACATACGAACTTTCGCGTTTATAGTAAAGATTTAAAACATACCCACAGTATGTTTTAAATCTTTACTAGATTATGGGATTTATTAGATTTACTAGATAAATATATTTTTTGTATATTTTTATTAGGTAGCTGTTGCCTGCGGTTCCGGCACGTAAATACAGTATCCCACGGAAACACTATGCTTTTTCGAGACAAAGGTGCCATCCAAAATCCATCCATTTCTACATCCATCCATCCTGCAGTGCCTACTATGGTACAGGTCCCGCAGTTAACATCAGTCCCGCTGATATCGAACTAGCCCTAGTACCACCATAGTTCAACTAATCTGCACGATGCCTTTGGCACATGAGCCCTCAGGGGAGGTAGGGACACGGGAACCTCCGGCTCGTCCATGATGATTAAGCTCCTTTAAGGCCGGGGCTATATTCAGTAAGGCCGGGAAAATTCAGAACACTAAATTCTCTCTGAGAAAGAACTCTGCGTTAATACAGTATAGTTGAAAATCGTAGTGTCCAGTGTCGAGTTTTCATAAATATTGATATTTGAATCGACACTTGTGTGTCCGATTTTCAGCTCTATTGTATCAGCGCAGAGTTTTATTTTCAGCGCTCTGAATTTTCCCGGCCTACCGGATTCCGGATCATATAGTCACAGCCTAATCACTACACGAAGGCATGCCGTTGCAGGCTCAAAATATTACAGTAAGGGAATTTGATGAAAATGAAATATCCACACGCTACGTAAAAAGATTTTCTTCGTAACATGTTATTTTTACTTAAATATGTACATACGAAACGTGCGTGAACGATGATAAATATGCTGAATGTAAGATGAGAGAGGTGTAGTGACAGAAGCAATTTCTGTCTTATTACTTATTTGAAGAAAAAAAAAACTTGAAAATTATGGAGAAATGTAAAGGTCCGTTGACACCGCGACGATACGCGACGCCACGCGCCGCTGCATTTTGAAAATTTAAATTTATTAATTACAAAAAATGATACACGTTTCAGTTCGAAAGTCAGCACCGCGACGCACATGCGCTGTGCGTCGCGGTGCTGACTTTCGAACTGTTACAATGAAACGTGTGTCTTCTTGTGAAATGAATAAAGTTTATCTTTTAATGGCCATCTTAAAAATGCAGCGCCATGTCGCGTATCGTTTCGTTTCGGTGTGATTTGTGAATTAACCCTAAGAAGGGTTTTTCGAAATTCACTAATTAAAATCATGCAAGAGGGTCCAAGTTATCCAAGTTATAGTTAAGTTATAGTTAGTTAGGTACCTATCAAGGTTACAAGTAAGAGACGCCGCAGGCAAAGCTCTAAAATATTTGTCTATGCCGATTTTTATTAATATTTAAATTAAAAAAAAAATCATTGTGTTAGATATCTCAATTCCTAATTGGCCACATGTTGTTAATATGGCAGCCATATGTTTTAGTTATCGCTAGGTATATTGTTAGTGGATCGACATTTACGGCTCAAATGTTTAAAACGTGATAAAATACCAATTAGATTAGCTGATCTAAAAAAAAACTACGGGCCCCCATATACGGTCCACCTTCAGTTCGGCCTGAACGGATGCAATATCGTATCGTCTGTGTCCAATTTCGGCCTTGAGGCGAGATCGCATCAGTCGGCCGGATGGACTGAAGCGATCCTATCCAGTGTTGCCAACGCTGTTTTTGCGGAACTACTAAACTCGCGTCGTTTTTTACTAAAAACTACAAACAGTGCTCCGAAAAGTATCAAAAAAGCTACTTAACTTAGGAATCCCTAAAAACTGCCGACAGTTCTACCTGATTCGATCGGCCTCCCAGTATAAGGGAGCTTTAAAAGTACGATGCAAGCAAAAATTTACTTTTATGGACTTAAGTTCCCAAAATCAGCAACTTACGTTTTAATTTGTTTGTCAACTAAATGCTTTTTGGTTTTATCCAGATATATCTATCTAGTATCTACTATAACTGAGGTACCTACCGATACTCTACACTCTACAGTATTTAAAAGTCGGATGCATGCAAAAAATTGCTTTATATTGCTTAAGTGGCTAATTAGTAACATTGTAATTTTTCGGACAAAATACTTTTGGTTTTATCCAGATACGGATCTCACCCTTTCATTTTCAAATAGATTGTCCCCATATCCCCCACCAATAACCTAACCAAGAGCATGTCGGAGGGTTCCGACTTCCGTGACTATCAACGTGCAATAGGTTTGTTTCAAATTACCTAAGTACTTCAAAAGTTATTGTCCGATTTTGCTCAAATAATGGAAAAAATGGATGCTTCACACCACGTCCATCTGGTCGAGTGGTAAGTTCCCGAAGAACTTGTGATACGGATACCAGCCAACGGAAATATAATAAATACCTTTATATTATATACATTACACATATTATGTATTTAAGATTATTGATGTGTAACATCTTTCCTCTCGCTTTCTTGCAATTCGTGGAAGTGATTTCATGAAATGGGACGGAAGTGAGTAACAGGAAGTCGCGGAAGCGCGCGCTATTTGAATTGACGAATGAGCGCGCGGCGGTAGTGTTGACAGTCAGATTCGAATAAAATAGTTCAGTATATAGCTTTTTTAAATTTTGACGTTGATTTCTGTCACTGCCTAATGGAAAAGTTTCCGTATTTTTATCATATTTGAAAATCGTACTACTTAAGCATTGTGTTTCTTTGTAAATGCTACAAATGTTACACATCATATGCGACTACTGTAAGGCTCGCTCGTTTTTTTAATTATATTATACACATATTTAATACACATCCATGACCCAGGAACACGAAAAAACTTTTTGTTCCTTCGGCGGGATTCGAACCCGCGACCCCAGGCTTGAGCACCACTTTTCTCTATCCTCCACTTAGCACCTTCAGCTTTCTATAGGACATGACATTGACATTCTGTACATGTTGACTAATATAGTTTTTCCTTGGCCATCCCCTACCCCTCTTTCCTTCTAATATTGTCCTCATGAATGTGTCAGGTCTTAAAAGATGCCCAGCCAACTACGGAACCCTAAAAAAGCGTATGACCCTAATTGATACATATATCGCCCGGCATGGATTGCAGTTTGCACTGCGCTGTGATCCTGTGATAAAAAAAATCAATCAAATTTTTTGACGGATAATGGAGTTGGAAAAAGGAAAAGTTTTGCTACGCGACGCTTGAAAACTCATAGGCTTCGTTCTTTTTTGCCATCCAATTGCGTAAAAACAATTTTAACTGGATTTTTACTAAAATATTTTAGATTGGTTACTTTTAAGTAAACTATGCAATGTAGCTTGGTTTTACTACCTGATGTGTCGACACAGAGGAAATTCACACATACACATTAAAACGGCGTGTAGTTTTTGCAGATAAACCTTATGAATAATGAAACACAAACCAAGATGCACATAGACACACATAGAGAATTAAAGCATTAAGTTTGCTATACCTAATACTAGTAATGCATTATTTAACAAATTCTTATGAGTTTGGAAATCATCTTTTTTGTAATTCTATAATCTTCTTTTTTGTAGAATAATATAAAATTAAGAAGTCAATAATATGTATTTTACACTAGATTTTGCGCGGGCCGCGTACATGCAGTGTCCCAAGGGAGCACTACATTTTCGGGATAAAAATGCCTATTTGGTAATCCAGAGCTTCAACTACCACCATTCCAAATTTTATCAAAAATCCGTTCAGTAGTTTTTGCATGAAAGAGTAATAAATATCTATCCATACATCCATCCATCCTCACAAAGCTTCACATATATAATAGTAGTAGGTTATAGCAGGATACCTACTTTGCTGGTTTTCTTAAAATTTACGGTGGATATGCAACCAAAAAAAAAGTATTTTTTTCATTTATAGATCAAAAGATGCCACAAAAATTTAAATTACGTTTTATTTGGATGCATAAATAAAGGTAAACCGTTTGTTTATTCATAAGTCAAGTAGGTTGACCAAGCAAACTATAATGTACCTTAATCCCATGTAGCAAAATCTTAGATCTAATAGAGTATATAATAATAATATGATTTATGAATGTAGCTCTGCTAAGTGCTAACCCTCACTAAACCTAATCTAACCGCACATTGAGGAGAGACCCAAGCACCAGCAGTGTGTACGTTCGTGGTCGGTGACCATGTAAGGAATCTGCCGGACGCCAGTATTCTTGGATAAGACTCATTCTAATCATTCTGAGTGATAGCATTGTTGTTCCATTCATCACCTTAGCGAGGATCTATCATCGGTTGGCTAACAAGCAGGGAATCTATTATGCAAGACGTTTTCCTTTACCTGTTTATACGGGGTGTTTTTCCAGGCAGTATCCAAACTTTCCGGAGTGAATATACTCTTGAATATAAGCAACTTTTACTATGAGATCAACTTTCCTACTTGAAAAAAAAAAACAGCTGTTTCATACAAAAGTGCTATGGCATAGATAGCATTTTGTTGGAAACAGCTGTTTTTTTTTCAAGTTTATTATATATTATAAATATATTGAGAGTATATTACTGAAAGTTGGGACACTGACTGGAAAATCATCCAGTATTTCTTATTTTATATATTTTCCTTTGGTAGTACTAGGCATATCAATTATTATCAACCGTAGTTATGTTCTATCCGAAGTTAGTTGGGGACATACCTACTTTATTTTATTTCGGAATCAAGACTCAAGTGGGACATACTTCTAATCTATGTATGGCAATTGGCATCTTCTACTTATCTCTGGGAAAAAAGGCAAGATGGCCCCCCGTATACCTACCAACTGACAATAATGGTACTTACTATAGTTGTTTCCTGCAACTTCGTACGCGCAAAAGAAAATTTTGAAACCGTACATTTTTCCGCGACAAAAAGTAGTGTCAACCTATGTCCTTCCCCGTGGTCAACTCTATGTCAGTGCCAAATTTTATTAAAATCGGCTCATTGGTTTTGGAGCCAATACTATGCCAACAAACAAACCTTTCTTTTTTATAATATTAGAGTGTAGGCTACACAGGCGATGCGTGTATATAAGCCGGCTTCCCTTATGTATATTATATAATATATTATCTTTTTTAAATACGGTACTAAACCAAAATTATATTGCGCCCAATGCACCCAAGAACTTGCGCTAACACTATGTTACAAACTAATTCCGTATTATAAAAATTTATATATATTAGGTCCTTACATATGAAATTGGCGTTTTGTCGTACTGGCCACTTTGATCTCATATATCTTCAGTGGTTAGGAATTCCAATTTCAAATTTATACAGCTATTTACTCATGCATTTGTGTTTCGAAAACCTTAATTCATTGGTTTTCTCCTCTTTTGGTTTTTTCTTTGCGTCACTCTCTTTACAGAATGGAAAACTTGAAATATCGTATTATTTTCGAGTACGACTACCACCGTGGCACCAGTGCTGCAGAAACGGCTCGAAGGATTAAAAAAATTATGTGTGTGGCGGCGGTGTCGCAAAAGAAAACACAGTGCGTTTTTGGTTCCAACGTTTCGTTCTGGAAATTTCGACCTGCAGAATACCTGAATATTGTGGAAGCCGATCCATCGCAAACCACGTCCAAGTTAGCTACAGGCTGCGGTGTTAGTGATAAAACTGTTTTAATCCACTTGAAGCAAATTGGGAAGGTGAAAAAGCTTGAAAGGTGTGTACCTCATGAATTGAGTGCAGCAAACCGACAAACGCGCGTCGACTGCTGCGTTACATTACTCAACCGGCATAATAATGAAGGGATTTTAAATCGGATCATTACCTGTGATGAAAAGTGGATACTGTACGATAATCGGAAACGCTCATCGCAATGGCTGAATCCTGGCGAACCAGCCAAAGCCTACCCCAAGCGAAAATTGACTCAAAAAAAGTTATTTGTGAGCGTTTGGTGGACTAGTGCCGGTGTCGTTCACTACAGCTTTCTTAAATCTGGCCAGACGATTACGGCAGATGTCTATTATGTTACTAAAATATATTATGTTTTAAAAAATCGACTTTATGTTCCTCCTTTACAAAACGCCAATTTCATATGTAATGACCTAATATTAAATAATAGATTTAAAGTAATATTCATAAGGGAAACCGGCTTGTATGCACGCCTTGCCTGTGATAGGTTATAATGCTAAAACATTCTTAAAATATGTTATCAACTGAAGACAGTTGGCCGCAATCATATATGTATTATATTATTAAAACGAGGGCCGCAATTATATAGATTTAGACAAATACATAGGAATAGAATAAATCAAACTTCTGTCTTTGTCAGCTAAAATAACATCTTATCAAAAGTTATGCGACTTGATAATAAGCAAATTATAGACTAGGAAAAGTTTACAGTCTGACCTCAAAACTTTAGAATTGCTTAAATATAATTCAATTTGAATAACAAGTAATTATGCTTGTAAATGATGAATGTCATAAATTTTTGAAACCTAAAAGTCCGCGGATCCATCTTCAAATGACTTAAGTTTGTATTCAAATTGCTGAAAGCATTAAGCATTAAGCAAAATTTAACATAAACAATAAATTGTTTATGTTTTCTTAGAAAGTTCTAGATTTTAGGAGCACATATGGGCATACGAGTACACTTTGTATGTTATGTCGAAAAAGCAACGATCTTATATACACATATAGATATAGAGAGAAATATACAAAAAGACATTTTCATGTTCCTAGAAGTTTCTTATATTTTCGCGTTTTAAAATACGTGATGTTGTCACACGGGGTAAGATGGTATATGGGTGAAGATGTCCAGAACTCTTCTGCTTGCACTAAACTTAAAATGCCTTTTCTCAAAATACTCAATGCCTCGCGATGGCATCGATATTCTGTAGGTTGCCTACTGGAATGGTAAAATTCTGAGTAACAACGGGAAATAATATTGTGAATGTGCGTAGAAAATGGTGCAGGGATTTTATGGGTGATAAGTTATGTACAATAAATATAAAGGTCAATGCACATGGGTACCTCCTGCACGTAAACAAATGGATCACTTGTGTAGGTGTTGGGTCCTATAGGGTCCACGCCTCGGCTCTCTGACTGAAATAGGCATACTACGGTAGCGGTAATGGTAGGATACCTATTTTAGTCCTGTGTCCTTTATTTTTAACCTGTGACGTTAAAGTTGAGTACTATTAGGTAGCTACTAGGTGTAAACACTAGGCAATAATAATAGGTCATAACTTTTAATTTAATATGTAATTATTAGCTAGGTACTAGCTTTTGCCCGCGGATCTGCCCACGTAAATACAGTACCCCACGGGACACTACTTTTTCGGGATAAAAAGTAGCCTATGTTTTAATCCAGAGCTAAAACTACTACCATAACTTTAATCAAAATCCGTTCAATAGTTTTTGCGTGATAGAGTAACAACATCCATCTATACATCCAACCTCACAAACTATCACATTTATAATAGTAGTAGTATTTTAAAAGAAAAGTGACTTCAAAATGTAAACAATTTAACAAAAATCTGTTGTCCGTCTATCAACCAGGTCGACGACCCTATTGCAAATCTGTTACTATGAGTGCTTAGAAATCATCACCAAACTTTTATGTTTTAATTCCAACTTTATTACAATGAGTTAAAGTACATAATACGAACAGATGTGCTTCATAAGAACCCTTTTAAAATCATTACGCACCAGTGCACCATTTATTGCGAAATAATATGATGATGCATGACATTTCGTGTTATATATAATAGGGAAATATATTATGTATTTTAAATCGGCAAAACTCATACTTTCCGAAAGGAAACATAAATATCAAGTATTTACCGAAAAATGGAAAAAATGCAGTAATCCGTAATTAATCTGAGGTAATCAGTTGCTAAGTTTGGAAGTAATGCGCGTACAAACATTTCGGTAATTCATTTTTATTTATATAGATTTGTGACATTTTTTCTTAGAACAATCATATATACATAAAGCCCGTAGTGAAGTAAGTAAAATCAAATTTGTATTTATCTCCATACATTTTCAACTTATGCGAACATGCTTGACAAGCCAAATAGCACAACAAAGCAAATGAAATGAAATAAGGATTTTAATTATTTAGGTACCCGGGTAGGTACCTAAATAATTAAAATTATACAGTCGAGTGTCGACAATGATTTTTTTAATATACTTAATATCGATACGTCACTACCCCAGCAGTATTATTTTAATTTCAAATTTACTTTGACACCACAATCAAACCCTAACGCCTAAATTATTCTAACGCCGGATTAGAATACTGTAAGCCCATGTAATCCCTCTTCATAAGAGCAGCGGAGCGGCAAAGGGTTGAACCCCACTTTTTATTAATTCCAACCCTCGAACGGTCGCGGCGCAGTGGTCAATGAAACCTGACACTATCTGATAGCACAACAAGTAACGCTTTCAGCGCTGAAATTATACGCTTCTTCTTTGGAGGGTTGTAATTTGTATGGTATTTTATGTTGGTATCAGAAACTCAGTGGTCTATTTTATACTTCAATCGAGGATTTTTAAATTCAAGCTGGGATACCAAAATCTCCCGTTAAATACAATATCTTTCCCCGGTGGCTGGGGTGCTAACACACAAAATAAAATATTATCCTACGTAATTAACTCAATGTGTATTGCCATTTTGAATTGCTAAAACTTTACAATTAGGTAGGTACTGAATAAATGTAATACGTAGGACGTATAGATAAAATACGGTATTTTCCTGTATTTTTTAAATACATAAATGAATAGAGCTCTTAAAAATAAGACAGTTTACAAAAGGAATAGTGGACTAGAAATCAACATTTTCAAAGATATTGCGGATTGTTTGAAGCACTTTTGTGAGTCTCGTAAAAACGCCTTATATAATTATGTTGATACATACCATAGTAAATCTTTTTGTATTTGATATAAGTAAACTAGATAAGTAGGTTTTATACACTAATGTTTTAAAAAAATATTTTAAACTTTTTCGTGACTTCGAAATGCATACCTATTATAATTACAAAAGTACACAAAATCCTTATTCTTTTTACTTTTATCAAGTTGTAATACCTAATTATTTCTTAATTTATTAAAAAAAAAAAACAAAAATTTTACATGTAGGAAAATACTCAAAATACATTGTACCAATAGCTAAAATGTTAAAATTCTATAAAATATGTTAGTTTGAAGTTGTTTAATATTTACTCCATGCAATATATTCTATGTAATCCTTACTTATTTATATCTGGAAGATGGCAGCCCTCACTCCGGATAATTTAGCATTCAGCCCGTGATGAATTAATTAAGAAATTCCACGTACGAGTTAATTTCAAAATTTATTTAATTGAATGGCATACGCGTTGAAAGGGTTAATTTTAAATAGAAAAAGTTATTTTACATTTTTCTAATGTTTTGGTTGTTTTACACTAACTAAGAAATAGTTATAGTGTAACGGAGAAAAAATTACGAAGCTTTGAAATGGTTGGGTCAGAACTGGCCCATTTATTTCCCGCCATTGTTATTTTTTTTGTAAATTTTATTGTATATAAAATTACTAGTACGAGTACTATAACATTATTACATGTTTCATAGTAGGTACACGATACGATATTTCATTTATAAGTATGTAAACAATCGGACAAAAACTTAAACTTAAAAATAACATCGTCATAGCACACCTTACATGTCATTGAAAAAATCATTGTGTCTATATTAGTGCTTGTGACTATTGTAAAATCATGATTAAAGTGTAAAGAGTACTTTGGACCACGTACAATACCAATAATAGAGGCACTTGAACTGAATAGCTCGTCCATTGTAAGCTCATCCAATAAAGCACAAAGCGCGGAACAAAAACATTCCAGCTTGTGTGACGTACTCATTACAAATGTCATTTATATAAAACTTTAAAAATATGCCGTCGATCGTAGCTAATATGCGTTCCATAGTAGTTGCAACAAAAATTAATGTAAAAAAAAAACATCTGATTGAAAATTAAGTCCTTATACAAGGCGTAGGCTTTGTATCTAAGTATACAAATAAATAAAATAGAAGTTTGTTTGTAATTTTAATTTAACAGCTTATAATTTTAATTTCACAGCAGCCAATGATAGTATATACGGTACTTACAACAAAAAATCAATTTTTAAAATATTTGTCTCTCCGTTTGTCTGTCTGTTTGTTTGTTCCGGAAAATCTCTGAAACAGCCAAGATTTAAAGAGTGACTTAGACTACTTATGTATATTAGGGTTCTGTTTAAAAAAATAGAGTTCCGTTTCCGTTAGTCCTAACTCCTACGCAAACGAAATTTCGGGCACCAGCTAGCAAGGAAGTATAATTACGGCTTAAAAAAATTAAACACTCAATAGTTTAGATAATATTTGAAAATAGTTATTTTAATTAGTTTGAATAAATCAATAAATTTTACTTTTAATTCCCTAGTCTTTTGTACTTAGTTTTTAAATTATTCTTCGAAGCATAATAATTTATTTAGGAGGCTTGTCAAAGCAGCTTGCTGAGGAAATTGATGGCAAATTTTACTCTACAATCTAGTCCTTAGTCCTTAATACAAAATTATCTTTCGTCTTCTCTTTAAGGTGTAGTCTTGCGTCGTTAGCTTTACAGCCTGGAATAATCGTTTGGTGATTGGGCTAAACACTAATATTTTACTAAACAAACAATTTATTTAATTATTAGGTACTCTTGTATAATATCTACATTAAGAACAATAATACTCAAGAAAATTATTGTGAGATCCCCTGTTTTACGTTAGTATGGAAATTGGCGACGCGTCACCAGTCATACCTCCTAAATAAAATACTTACAAAACAAAACCCGTACCTATTGATAAGGACATTTCTTTGTTACGTTTTTATTTTTAAAAACGGTCAATCGGCTTTTACTAAAACTTGCTTGCTTATGTCAACTAACTTTTATTTTTAGACACAAGCATGTATCGATTTTATAAAAATCGATTGACCGTTTATAAAAGTGCACCTAAATGCAAGATATAATCCCACATTTTCATAAAAATTCTAATTGTGACTTGTATAAGATCTCATAGAACTGGTCCTGGGGTCATTGACCCCATGGGGTGTGGGGATGATTATCACTCCAGTGTTTACTCCTTTGTGCCCATTGTTATGCACTTGTCCACCTCGTGCTTGTTTTCTTAATGTTACACAGAATGTTGCAGTAAGAGTTTTTTATTTTTACTTTTATTGTGTGCGATTTTTAAGATATCTAAAGTAAATAGGCTGATTAGTGATTCGTATTACACGGTAGAACGTGTGACTTAAATAGGTTTTGTTAGTTCACTACAATTTTATACTTAATTGGTCGATGAAACCTTAATATGAAATTAATTGATAATCAACGTAAAATTTTAAGCTTCTTGCTAGAAAAAAATGCTTAAATGCTTAATCGAAGGAAACACCTATCTTATAACTTAATAAAAATATTACACACCACAGGTACTTTGAAATGCCTACGACGAAGCTGCTAAAACTGCCCAAACCAAAAGTAAGGTTCTGAACGTCCTGTATAAACGAACCATCTTGGTCATATTAGCATTAAATAGCATAATGTAATAGAGTTAACTGTGTGAATAACAGCATCCCTTTGTCCGCGATTGTCGTTTTGTGAGAAATTCTTACTGGGTCATGTATACCATTTGTACCATTGTCTGTTGTCCGCCGGTTTACCCTAAAGATAAAAGGTGGTCAATTCATAAGCTATCGATGTTATGAAGTCACATTCTATTGTTAAATGAGGATTATAAAGAGAATAGTGTGAAGATCTAGTTTAATTTTACGTTGCTTTTAGTCAATCTTATTTTATTTTAGCCAGCAAATTATTATCTTTTCAATAAATTTTACAAAATTCTAATAATTTGGCCACACACATGGGTTACATCATGCATAATATTATGTTCTTGCTAAGTTGTTTTAATTTTTGGTCATAATTTTTAAGTAAACTCTTCTCTAATTTCACATGTCTCAAAGCTCTATCGAAGCTGCTTATTACGTATTTCACAGTAAAACAACCTCCGGTATAATTTGAGGAGCCGATTCCGCATACGCAATGATTGCTCCTAAACATAAGTGCCACTTACGTGTGCTTAAATAGCAGCCTCCGGCGGGTTATAGTTGCAAATTACCGATCTTCTGGAGTCTGGTCTCCCACCCATCCTTTGTTCTGTCGCTACCGCATATCCGATATTCATAAAACCAAAAAAACAAGGTTAACCGCGTAGCCGCAATTTTAACATCGACGACATTATTATTATGATTAATCTCTATTAGTTGCAGATATTCAGAGGTAAAATAAAGACCGTGTCCTTTTCACCGTTTTGTCCTTCTTCCATTCCATTTTGAATGTCACATAAAGTGTAATTTTTTCTAATAATAATGCTACTACTAGGTATTATAAATGTGAATGTTTGTGAGGATGGATGGACGTTTGTTACTCTTTGACGCAAAAACTACTGGACGGATTTCGATGAAATTGGGTATGGTAGTAGTTTAGGCTCTGGATTAAAACATAGAGTACTTTTTATTCCGAAAAGATACAGTATTCCCGTGTGATATTGCATTTACGCGGGTGGCGCCGCGGGCAAAAGCTAGTTATGAACTTATGACGTAAACTAAAATGTTAGACTCACTAATTTTTAAGGTTAAGATACACCTATTATAGTAATTTACGTCTAAACTCTGGAAAAATCGATATGTGCGTAGTAATTTAAACGCTTATTATTAGGTAAAATATTAAGTCATGCTCAATTGCTTACAATTCATTTACCAAACATAAAAAACAATCTATTAAGTTCATTTTTAGTTTTTTTTTTTAAATTCTTATAATATTATTTTATATTAACGCTTTGATTGCTTTGGCTGTGGACTAACCAAGATTTCGGTGTAGCAATTTACATAAACTAAACATCAAATTATTATTTTCTCATTTTTTATCTCCACAGAAACGATCACCGTACAATCATGGAACATCATCGAATAGTAATGAAATTTTCAGAGTGGATTTTCAAATTAAAAAAGTTTTCGAAACATAAATACCTCAATTAAGCTTTCTTACATCGCCTTTGTTATAACTAAAGACTCGAACTGCCCTATTGATCCCAATAAGATAGGTACCTACGTCCTACATACTATCACAGATTTTAAAATACTACGTCACTTTGTATATAAGCGTTTATATTGCTTTAAAAATGCATTCGAAACAACGGCATCAAATAATGAATAAATGAAATTAGTTACTCTTAATCCCTGAACACGTAGAATCAAAGGAAAACTAATAAGGGCTTACTCTAATTACTAAAGCTTTGTTTGTGTTCCCTGAAGCCGAATCAACTACAAATTACTGAATTTCATCCATTTATTGTAATTTTAATGATATAATACCGAAAACGTGTAACTTATATTGATACAAAGGTAATGTTACTGATTAAATAATAATTATTGTTAACTACCCAAATCTGATATCTAGGATTCCAAAAACTACCTAACATCCCAAGAATATACTATGTGTACCAGGCAGCTCATACATTTAGCAGACATGGGGATCTGAAATAATTAAAATTCCATGGAAAAATTACTAAGTGCTTATTCCCTTGCGAAACTTATACCTGCAGCCAGTTCACTGATGTGAAGCTGAACTTGTTAGAGGAAAAACAAGTTCAAAATGATTTATAGATTGCAAAATGCAAATCTCAAATAGCAGGTTTTCCTCGAAATGGGTCAGGTTTTACCCGATCGAATTCCCATCGGAATAGTACAGATTAAACGAGATTCGACAACAATGGTACAGCCACAGCTCTGACACCTTGCAGAAACCGGCTGACAAATCCTAATGCAATTTGAATTTGTCATTAGGTTGCGGCTCGTTACACGGGTTTTAGGTCGATTTGTGGCTGCTGACAATCTTATTTTAAGGTTGATAAGTAGCAAGTATCTTAAAAATGGAATGGAAATGCGAGCTAAGGTTGTTTAAACGCAAATTGCTAATTTATCTGAGCGCTGCAACGGTTTTTAATTTTAGCAAAATGATTTTGTTTGAGATTTAATAACGGATTAGATTTAAACATTTAGTAATACCATACCAAGTTAGTACAACTTAAAACTAGTAGGATAGTAGATATATTCTTAGATTTTAAAATTGATTGCAATTCCAATGTCTCGCGAGAACGGATGGAACGATTTGGCTAGTTTTGGTCTTGAAATAATTGTGATTGTTCAAGGAAGGTTTAATCAGTGAGAAATATTGAAAGGAAATGCGAGGAAAATACAAAAAAGACCATTGAATTATTCCCATCCCATATTCATTTCTTCACTGTTTTCAATTTGTCACTTGACAGTTGACTGTCAAATATTTATAGGTGCGTTTAGTTTACCTGTTGAAGGTTGTAGATGTAGGTGTACTCGTAGATGTAGGTGTAGTTGTAGATGTAGGTATATAATGTAGCTGTAGGTTATAGTTGTAGGTGTCGATGTTGGTGTATGTAGGTGGTAGGTGTACCAGTTTATAGCTAAGACTGAACAACATATGTCGGGACAACTAGCTATAACATAATTATATTTTATATCGTGAGGGGCCACGTATAAATTTTTCAGCGTTACCTTTTTTTATGAAATAATTTAAACTAACTATGCTCACGTGTCATAACCGAAAGTCAAAGTAATTAAACTATTAAACTGAAAATATAAGTTATATGTAAAAATGTTAAAAGTGTTGAATTACCAGATAATCCTTAATGCGAAGCTATAAGCTGTATTAGGTCACTCGTTATAAGAGAACTCCGTAACGAACTTTCACTAATGGTAATGTTTGTTTGTTTCAGGTAAAACGCGTGCAGCGTACTATTCATAATATGTTATGTATATTTGGTGATACAAATATATTATATAAACATATTATACACATATTTCACGTTTCAGGAGTCTAGTTGACCCGTTATTATAGGTAATACGTCAAAAGTAGGCACTAGGTACTTAGCTTTTCCTGTGTATTAAAATTAATGTACAAAATACATACCAACATTTTTTTTATAATATAAATTTAATAATAAAATTAAGTCCTTGTCCTTTAAAAATAACCGTCCTAATTAATAGTAAATACTAAATTAGCAATTAATATTAGTTTACAAGTTAAAACTATGAAAATTTGTGATAAAAACTATTTTCAATTTCCAATGTTAAGTATAATTATTAATGCGTCTCTTGTTAAACATTTTTATTTCCTACCTTCTTATCATAATTAGAAAAAAACACAACTTTGAAAATACATACGTTTAAAAATTAGCAATAATTAAAAAAAATCTACAGGTGGTAGATTTTTTTTAATTATTGCTAATTTTTTTATCAACAAGCTCGAAAATTGAAAAAGTCACAAAGCTAATAGTAAGAAAGGCTACAACGGTTGTACAACTGGGCAATTCAAATGAGGGTCCATTTTGACCCGTAATCAACTCAACATGTGACTTCAAAAGATTTCCGAACCGCGCTCTCTTTGTCGTGTGATGTACCTATTCACATGTACCTATATTAATTAATACGTCCACGTCGTGAACGTTATAAGAAATTATATATTATGTTTTAACTTTTATTTGTATCAAGATATTCATTTCACATACTAGACACAAGACATTAATTATAATTTCTATTTCCCTGAATATTACTGATGAAATAATATTGCGTTTGACATTTTTTTTGTTTTCATATGACTGAAAGCAAAAAGGACATAGGGAATTTTACTATGGAACAATCAGTCACGCCGACCAAAGATAAAATTAGTTTGGATGTACGCTTGATTGCACGTGTAGCATAATATCTGCAGGTACAGTAGCTGGTAGGGTAAATACTGTGAATTGTGATATTTTGTCTCTTCTACGAATATTCATATAAATTATTAAAAATTTATTGGTTATCTCCATTTCTCCGTGGATCTGAATAAAAAAAAGAATGAAAATTGTACAATCTATTATAATATATAATATATCTAATAGTATTTTTGTTTGTGGGCGACACTCTTATAAACAGCGGGAAAAACGCCCTTTTCGACCCATAATTCTAAAATCTATCCGTGTTAACTTCAAAAGATTTTCACAATGTAGCTATTATGAGCACTTAGTCGTTATATAATATTATATGATGTACTAAAATAAGTTAGATGTAAGATATAATATGTGTTATATATTTTATTTTTTTTGATGAAAATTGTTTTAAATTGAAGTGTAATTATTTTATTTAGAATACTCCAACCGCCAACAAACTGCTCCACAGTTTGGCGATTTATGTAATGACTGTACAATATGTTATTTTGTGTCAATAAATTAAAAAAAAAGTACGGTCTACATCATTGACATTCTGCATTAATACCGTTATCTTTAATTCCTGAAGAGGAAGTGCAGAAGGTTAATTGCTTCAATTAAATAGATAACCTAAATAAAAATGATTTATTTATTATCACCCAAGTTCAACTGTTATCAGAGGGCCGGGCATGGATTTGATATAATTAGGGTAGCACATGATGCGTATTGCAACACGCTGTATAAGGTTAGGCCGGAACTGTAGTTATCTATACAATTGCCGTTTAAATAAGGGTCAGCTCACACCGTGACGCGATGCGGCGCGGCATTTTTAGTTCGAATATCGAGCTGCGCCGCGCTGCTCTCGTAAGAAACGTGTATCTTCTTTTGTAGTGAATAAAGTTTAATTTTGAATCGCTGTGTTAAAATGCAGCGCTGCGTGTCATCTCCGAGTGAAGTGACGCTAAATGTTACATTAAAAAAAAAAACTTTTATTTTTGTTGTATCAGGGTGAAACATATTATATATGTCCTTAGTTGTGTGGGAATAGATAGTGGCAAGCCCCAAAGGGAGATCTCCGACCGAGCGAGATGGTATGCTCGGTCAGGCCGAAGCCCACTTGTATGCATTTCGGATGCTGTATAACATACAAGCGCCGAACTACAGAAACTTCGATAGCGCGATTCAGGATTGTGGCGCCAATTAATCCGCCACATCACTCCCCCTTGAAAACCGGAGTAGCAGTACCTTCAAGGTACGACACCTTGAAGTCTTCTTGCTTGATTCGCCAGTGCCAGTGAGTCGGAACTGTGAAGCTGCTGCACGGGCTCCAGTGAGTCGGAGGGCTGCCGTGCGGGGCCGATGCTACGTGCTGACCAGGAGAGATGTGCTCTGCTTGCTGACCGGTCGTTGTAGTGAGAGTGCCCGTTGAAGCCGATGAGGATTCGACTAGGCCGCGGTGCGTTGAGGATGGTGGTCGAGGTACCCATGAGGCTGAAATTGGCTGGCGTGGTACGGAGGGGTGGGGAGTGATGATGATGATGTCCAGAAGGAGGCGTGTTCTGTCGAGGGTCACCAATGTGGGAATAGATAGTGGCAAGCCCTATCTCCCAAAGGGAGATCTCCGAGGTGGTATGCTCGGTCAGGCCAAAGCCCACTTGTATGCATCTCAGATGCTGTATATATAGCGCCGAACTACAGAAACTTCGATAGTGCGATTCAGGATTCAAATTTAAACTGTGGCGCTAATTAGTCCGCCACAGTTTTGTTGATATTTGCGGACCATTGTAGCTGTCGTGCGCTATCACTGGTCACTGTACTTTCATACGTATATATGGATTGTCGCGTATTACACATGCGGGCGGTAGAGAATACTGAAATCCCCGGTGGATTTCAGTATTCCCAGTTACTTGTAAACTCGTAGCAAAAGATTATAACATTTGAAGGAATACGGTAAGTTGAATCATCGGTTCCCGATCAAGTTGATAGATGATATTGGAAACGAAGCCATCAGATAAATAACAAATGTTCCCGATACACTATATCATTTATCATATAATACTATCACGATTTAGATTACTACTTGTATTAAAGCAATAGTGCTGCTCGAATTTAATTCGATATCGATAAATGGGTTACTTACGACTTCTGTCATTATCTGATCAATTGTGCCGCGACGCTTGCCCACACACACTACTCTCGGCCACGCTCGATCAGAGTTAAAAAAATTCAAGAACACTCCGAGATCCGCTTCTGTACATAATTTATATTGTGACTCTGCTTTATCCGGACCATTACGACCTGCAAGTACCTGCAGTTGCGGGTGTCCATGGGCGACGGTAATCGCTTTCCATCAGGTGATCCGTTTGCTCGTTTGTCCCTAACTTTATATTTAAAAAAAGATCCAATTTAATATTTTTGTAAAGAGAAATACATTATTACACTATAATATTACCAATCTCAATGCTAATTTTGATGTGCAAAAAAGAAGTGACAATGACACTTTAATTTGGTTGTATTACTTATATATTTTTGCTTGTATTGCAAAAATATCAAATTCGTTTTCAACAGAGTATTAATATCTTATCTTAAACTTTAAACGAGACAAACTTGTATATATAATATAATAGGTTTCTCGAAACCGGCTGCAAGTATTACCTACCATAAAATTTAGTATGCAAGGAGTTTTGGGATAGAAATCTCTAGGAAATTGCGCATTTTGAAGCTATATATGTTATTTCTTTCGTCTTGCAACAATATGTCAATAATTTCGAGTCTATCATGTCAGTTTAATTGGCAGTTTGGTATGTATGTATAATTTTTTCTTTGTCGAAATTTCGGAATGTGGTGCGTTCGAATCCCGGTCAGATAAATATTTTTGTGATTCCATTTATTTATTTACCAGCCGAGCAAAGCTCGGTTACCCAGGTTCTAAATTATAATAGGATCTATAAATAGAAAAGGTAGATAAATAGGTGCTGTTGTTGGAATAAAATGAAAATGGCTATCAACTCTTCACTTGGTAAAGTAACATTATTATCATTCAGCTTTTTATGACGTCCTGAGGAAGAGAAGTCTATTATAGTAACACCATAAACTTGTATCCTGATTCCTGTTTTCTTACCATGCCATAGGTATAAATAACAAAGTATTATAAGTACGCCAATATGTTTTTTGGATCATTACCTAATATATTTCTGGTAAAGGCCAGTTCAGGTTAATGAGGATCAGTCATGTTTTTTGTGGGGTATGCAGACTTATGGCGACGAAAAACCAGTGAATACTGTAAAGAAATTATTTCAATCGGACCAAAAATGACTAAGATACAGCAATTTTAGTGCATTAGTTCGAAAAACGCGCCCGATAATGAAGCGAGTCGCTGTGACATCATCTGTCGTCGTCACCTCCCCTCTAAACACAACTAAAATATTTAACGTCAAAAAAACCATGCACGTGAGACACAAGCGTCAAGAATCGGAGAATGAATACTTATGCAATACTTATGAAGTATGAGTACAATCAAGCCGTTGTTTCACGGATCGCGACAGATGACGTCATCGTAACCAATTCAGCGGAAAGCGCGTTTCAAACTAGCCGTTCAGAAAAACTTTAATAAATCCACCATTTCTTGACGGATTTTAATAATTTAAAAAATAAAATGCTCACTAAGTTAATACACATACGACGTACTTAGTAAAAATCAGATTTGCTGCTAAGTAATAGATCCTCATTTAAATGTGTCTTTTATACCAAACGTAAACAAAGAGAACAATAAAAATCACAATGCTACCAATTTAAATGCAACAAATAAATGCTCGAACTGGCAACTCGAACCCGCGACTCCGCCCGCGAAAATATACTATCACTCGGGTACGCTGTACTTTTTCGGGATAATAAGTAGCCTATGTTTTAATACAGAGCCTAAACTACTACCATACCAAATTTCATCGAAATCCGTTCAGTGGATTTTGCGTGAAAGAGTAACAAACATCCATTCATCCATACATCCATCCATCTATCCTCACACACTTTCACGTTTATAATTTTAGTAGGATTTAATCTTTTTAGACAGAGCCTAAACTACTATCATACCAAATTTCATCGAAATCCGTTCAGTGGATTTTGCGTGAAAGAGTAACAAACATCCATTCATCCATACATCCATCCATCTATCCTCACACACTTTCACGTTTATAATTTTAGTAGGATTTAATCTTTTTAGACAGAGCCATACTACCTACTACCATACCAAATTTCATCGAAATCCGTTCAGTGGATTTTGCGTAAAAGAGTAACAAACATCCATTCATCCATACATCCATACATCCATCCGTCTATCCTCACACACTTTCACGTTTATAATATTAGTAGGAATTAATCTTTTTAGTTTTTGGTTACGTTTAGATTGAATTGGATTTCTGGAACGGAGTAAAAATATAACATTTTGCAGAAAAACATTTAAAATACATATTAGCGTCAGCTTACACCGCAATGAGACGATACGGCGCAGAATTTTTAAAATAGTGATGCAAAATAAACTTTATTCAGTACACATGAAGACACACATGCCATTGCAAGAGCAGCGCCGAGCTATATACAGAGCGGTGCAGTTTGATATTCGAACCCATGCAATGAAACGTGTACCTTCTTACGTAGTGTATAAAGTTCAACTTTGAATCACTATCTTAAAAATGAAGCGCCGAGTCACGTCACGTCACGGTGTGAACTGACGCCTCAATAATTAGAAATGATTTTTATAAATATTTTCAGAAACGTCAAATTTTGGTATCTTTTATATTAGTAACGATTCGTTATTACAAACTATCAATTTGAGCTTTAAATTAAAACATCAACCCTTAATATAACATCAAACCTTAACGGATTTCGTAGGAAACAATTTCATTCAGCATACAAAAGTTTTAAACAATGGAACCCTATTATAGTGCACAGGTGGAAACAGTGACCCCGATTCGTTCGCCTCAGGACGTCTCCCCCGGCGGTAATCTTGATTCAAATTAAGAATTGTTATTCGAGATATCGATAAAATCTCGGTACATACCTATTCTTTTTATCCCGCCCAACACAAAAAGAGGAGAGTTAGTTTGACGTGTCCGTCCGTCCGTCTGTCTGTCTGTGACCTGTGTTGTCAGTGGTATCGTATCGTAACCTACTAAACGAAAGGTCCTATTAAGATGCGGTTTTTTTAGTATGAAAGCCATAGAATAGACATGGTCCAAGAAAATATGCTCAGCCGTTTGAAGATCATCAGCTCTTTTCTAGTTTATGAACGGTTGTGAGCAACTTCCACTGATCTGGTCTGATCGGTTCAATATTTCGTATCCTGGCACTTTAACACTATTGCCTTTTGCCTACACTTGGTAACGTTAATCTGATGCTGCAGCATCACCTGGAATCCGTAGGATACCCAGCTCCTCACAAACTTACAGCAGATTTATCGTGTTTAGGCTCAATTTAGTGACCTCAATGAATAGGATATAGATAACAGTGATAATTTGCACCTGATGATGCAGCATTACCTGGAATCTGCAGAAATACCAACTTTTCACTAACGTCCAGTACACGGTATCGTGTGTGGGCATGATATTAAAAGCCATTATTAAAAAGGTCCAATGAATGGTCGTCTGCACCTGATGCTGCAGTATGATACTAGGCTTATGACATCAAAAAATGTATTAGTGGTGGTATAAATAATCGTATCTATAGTCGTCGTGTTTATCCATCCATCCGTCGTATATAGTCCAAGGAACCTTCCACTTATGGTCAATTAGTCAATGTAGCATGGGCATATTCAGAATATCAAATGGACTTCGCAGAGTTCAGTTAGAAGAAGGTAGTAAATAAATTAATTTAAAAAGCGTGAAAAAAAAACAAAGTTGAAAATAAATAAATTTATATTTAAGCCTTACACTATTTTTAACCCCAGACAAAACAAAATCACTTTCTTCGCTCTTGTATTTTGTTGTAGGATAAAAAAATGTTTTTATTAGTCTATAATTTTTATTCTAATTAACAAGCTTTTATTTATTAAAGGGGTTTGTTCACAAAAAACGACATGTGAAACTCAAGCGGTGAACGGTGATAGCGGTGAACAAACATTGTTTTTTTTTTTTTTAATTTATTCAGGGTTAATGTTTAATAGCCTTTAATAGGGGTATATTAACATAACTCGGACAAATCAATTATTTAAATCATTACCGATAATTCAGTTGCACAAAAAATCATTATAATACGAAATTATAATAAAGTATTGCTGTGGGCAGTAATATAATATAATTGTATATTATTATTGATTGTAATAAATATTATTATTGATTTATCATGGTGATCAGCGAGTTTTCTCTAAAGGAATTTGATTTGTGGGCGGGGCGTTGTTTTGCCATTGCCACTTAATTAAATAGGTTTTTCAATGATTTCCTTAGTAGCCTATTATAAAAAAAGAAGTTTTCAGGAATCAGGATCCACAGTGATTGCTTATTTTCTCTCATCGCTGAAAGTCTTTTTAAACGCACTTTAATTTAAATTGATTGAAGTTCTAAACAAAGAAAAAAACCCGGACAAGTGCGAGTCGGTCTCGCGCACCAAGTGTTCCTTACAAAACGGCAAAAAAACACGTATTGCCTCGCTTAAATATTTATTTTATTCTGTTTTTACCCGACTACGACGAAGCCAAAAGGAAGGGTAATTATTTTGGCAGCCGATGCATGTATGTATGTTCGTTCCATTGTACCTCCTAAACTACTGATCCGATTTTGTTGAATGAGGTGTAAATAGATTCGTAATAATGGCCCAAATAACATAGGATGTATAATTTGCGTATTCGGGTTATTTGAGCATTTTTTTATTTTAGCACCAACAGAAATACATCACCTGTGAAAATTTAAACTCTTATTTCTAGCTATCACGATTCACGGTTAATGAGATACAGCCTGGTAACAGACAGACGGACGGACTGTAGAGTCTTGGTAATAGGGTCCTGTTCTTATCCTTTGGGTACAAAATCCCTAAAAAATGTTGATTAATTATGATATAATATTATGGTTTTGCAAACAAGGTTTCATAGTGAAACAATATTTCTTAACCAAGATTAGATATTATACTATTATGTAAGTACGAGTTCCCAGTGGCGACGAGTGCAATGTGCATTTAACACGATTCACAGCGGCTTCACACATAAAATTTCTTAAGATAGGTATTAAAGTAAGTTCGGACACTGACCTCACATCTCCAGGCTAGGGCGGGGGTCGGCAACCTGCGGCTCGCGAGCCACATGCTGCTCTTTGGATGTGGAGATGCGGCTCTTTAGCATACGCAAATATTATTTACTTAAAAAAAACATTTAAAATCGTTCTGAATGTTCTGATGATCAAGGATAAGGCACCACTGCTATCTCTCAGCTTTTCCCGCGGCTGCACTTGCATTTCCCTGCACCCAGAGGCGGCGTTAGGTGTGCGCGACGTGGGCCACCGCCTGCGGCCTCGCGCCTCACTTATTATTAATTATTCGGAATTCGGATGCAATAAAAAAATTCGTTATAAAAAGATACGTATTATAACGAAAATTTTTCTAGCGCTGCACTCGCTATCGTTTAATATAAACAACATACTATATTATTTTGTACTGACGCGACGTTTTGTTTTAGGCCATCGATTTTATTGTATTCTCACAAGTGTACATACAGTCTTTCGGGGTTTAAAGTTTAAGCTGTAAAATAGATAAGAATCTGATGTTTCCATGTAGGCACATTTTAATGCTCTTCCGACGCAAGACAGTTCGGCCGTCGGCGAGTTCACCAGTTCTTATTCATAAATAGATTGGTTTTTCATCAAAAAGCTTTTTTTGAATTTACTGTTGGTAAGCAAATTTGTGGCTCTTCAAAGTCTTGGAAATTTTGTTCATTGTAATTTTTGTCTCTTCCGACTCAAAAGGTTGCCGACTGCTCAGGGGGTAGGGCTTTCCTTTGATGCAGAACCAGCACACACCTACCTACCTACCTAACCACAAAACACACCTACCTAGGGTCAGAAAACATCTTCCAAGTTTCAAGTATCTTTACTTGATTATGATTGCTGTACAAAAACTTATTGACTCGTTGTAATATGAACTATACATAATATAGATAGAAAATATTGATTATATTATATATTTCATTGGTTGTTACTTGTTAGCACGGGCAGTAGAAATAGCCTTACAAGTTTATTTTCATGTTTAAAATATAGTGTACGTGTTCGTTAGGCTCTCTTCCTTAATAAAATACATCATGGTTAGCCGTTTTTACCTGACTCCGCTTGTATTGTAATTGGAAAAACCGTTCGTTCTTGTTAGGATCAACGGACACTGGGTATAAGTATAAAACTTTTTTGTGTTTCTTAAAGAGTTCACATAAATTGGAACGTTGAAAATAAATAACCGAACCAAGAGCATGTTAGGACATGTCTAAGCAGGGTTCTGTAACAATGAACGCGCAATAGATTTTTTTTCAATTACTTCCAAAGTTATTGTCTAATTACGCTCAAAATAATTTTCCTAAAGAGTTTTTAGCATGATCTATCAACATAAAAAATTGAAAGTTTCTATCTCTTATAGTTTAGAAATGCCAGAGGGGGGACAAAATTATAAACCACTTTGGAGGCCAATTACTCGAAACTGGTTGGCTTTGTAAAAACTCATGTATGAAACTTTGCCTTTATTTCAAAATACCCTACACGATGGGGTAAAATGAAAAAATATTTTTCATCCCCACTTCACGTGTTTCTATGACCATATGGAATACAAGGAATACCTTAAGAAGGAAATAGATCTGATTGCAAATAAACAATTATACATTCCTTTAAACTAAACCAAGCGATAAGATTATCGAAAATAATTAACATCTAAGAAAGGAACACCCAGATTCTTTAATTGAATACTAGCTTTTGCCCGCGGCTCAGCCCGAGTAAGTACAGTATCCCACGGGAACACTGAACTTTTTCCAGATTAAAAGTAGCGTATGTTTTAATTCGGAGCTTAAACTACTACCACACCAAATTTCATCGAAATCCGTTCAGTAGTTTTTGCGTCAAAGAGTAACAAAAATCCATTTATACATCCATCCATCCTCACAAACTTTCACATTTATAAAAGTAGTAGGATAAACTCATTATCGAACTTAAAAGCTATTTAAGGCTATATAACAAACAAATCGGTGCAAAAAATTATAATGTTACATTCATAAGTCCTTCGTATGTCTTTAGACAGTCGGCAGGAGGCAATATTTTTTGTAACAGACAAAGATAAAACGCAAAAACTTGATTATACTGTTAAGGGTATGGGGGTGCATTAATATGCGTCGCGAAACTGAGTGAAGAGGCGTGTAGACAACGGCAGGGATGTCACTTGCCAGAAGCCCAATCTTGAATCTATATATTAATGATGCTAAAATTTCAAGTACATTTTTACGAGAATTGTGCGTATCGTTGAAACCAAATCGAATTCGAAAATCGAATTGTATTCAACTAATAACTTTCTCGATGGAACAACAATATCGATTAATATTCTTAAGGGTACAACACTACCAATTTCAAATACAATGTGTCCAAACTGTCTTTAGCTAGTGTGTTTATCTGCGAACCAAATCCATGGTTGTGTGTGTTGCTGATATTTTCATTAATTTAATGTATTTCTAAGCATTATTTTAAGAAATTTAAGCTTTTCGCACACCTTCCTCAGCATAAACTTTAATTGTGCCAAATTTCACTCTCATCCTCACTCTATCGGATGAGTGAGGACATTACCATGGATTTGGTTCGCAGATACACACACACACTAGCTAAAGACAGTTTGGACACATTGTGTTTGAAATTGGTAGTGTTGTACCCTTAAGAAGATTAATCGATATTGTTGTCCCATCGAGAAAGTTATTAGTTGAAACCAAATCGATTTTCGTATCGTCGTCAAACAAAAACGAGTATTTGACAATCTATATGTATGTATATAAAAGGCAAAGCTGATTGACTGATGTATCAACGCACAGGCCAAACCCTTAAGGCTAGAAATTTGAAATTCTGCACATGTATTTCTCCTATGAGGTAGGCATCTACTGAGGAAGGATTTTTCAAAATTCAACCCACAGGGGGGTAAAATATATGATAAAAGTTTGTATGAAACTTTTTATTTCTTGGACATATTTGCATATTTCGTATGAATTGAGCACGGAAAAAATAATGAATTACGTATTTCAGCGTTTTCGAAAAATCAGCCCCTAGGTAAAATAGGGGATGAAAGTTTAAAACATAATTTCACGCGGGCGAAGCCGCGGGCAATTCATGCTAGTTTAAATATACATATATCGATTTATGGTCGAATCATTATTGTCAATCCCTATGAGTTTTGACGTCCGGTTTCATCGTGAAAACATGAGTGTATTTTTCGTAATTTTAATGGAACTGGACTGATATTCTTTTAATTATTACATTAATTATTATTATTTATATTCATTATCGCTACATCAGATAGCTCACACTACCTACCGTGCGTTTGATATAATTTTATTACACGTTGGCGTTTGTCAATCTGTCACAACATTTTTATTTACTATGTAAAAGGAAAAATAATAACAAAGAAGGTATATGTTTCAATATAAAAAATTATATATCTGTCTCACATCAAGCGACATCGTATCCCATAATGTGAAAACGCTCTAATATGCGAAGCAAAAATCCAGTTCACGGTTTTGGACCTATTTTAAGGTGAAAAAAAACTGAATAACCTATGGGCGGCAAAGCCTATGGGTAAATATCATACACAAAGTTTACACATTTTTATTGCGTATCTAAGAGGCAAAAGAACCTTAAAAATTAAAAAAAAATTAAATATGAATTATTGTCGAATTTCGACCACAGGGCGATCTCTAGTCCTTATGATTATTTCTGTACAATTCGCAGTATAGTTTCAGACTTCGGTGTCAGCTTATTCTGTCGCACTAATACACGCATCAAAAGCGATAGCATGCTCTGGCACTGGACCCAATTGCGAATTCAATAGAAATAATTACGTAAATCGCCCATAAATCTTTGCCGAAAAATGGTAGAAAACTACAAATAGTTTTTTTCAGCCGGATTTTTGGGTAGAAAAATCGTGAGATTGTTGTGAAAATCGACACAATAAAGTCTACAAAATAAATTTCAAGAAAATTAGGAAAAAAGCTTTATTTGGACGTTAATATTGGACGAGAACTGTCTAAATGTACTTAAATATTTTAAGTAAAGCTAACGATCGAATTCACGATAGCTTCTTAAAATTCCTTAAATCACTGGCTGCCACCGCCTCGTGCTTCCTCTGCTTGTCAAAACAATGCGGACAGACTTTAAGAAGCATTTGCGTTTAGAGTCTTTGGACGTTAGGGTCCGGCATTTTCCGGATGTGTCAACCCTAGCCACAGGTGAGTATACAGTACTGAGTTACGAATGATGGCCCCGTGAACTATGGAATACATTAGAGTAACGACACGAGCGCTTTGTTACACCATGTTTTTAATTATACAGTCCCGTCAACTTAACAATTTCGCATGATCAAATGTTTCGTCTAATTCTCATTTACTGCTTCTGTACATATTGCAGGGATCTATAAATGAACTTATGTGTTGTGAAATATGATCAAAAGCTCTAGAGTCTAGATAGAAAATCCTTAAACGGGTTCCCTTAAAAATATTTCTATCTAATTAAATGTCTTGGTTTGCCCTGATTGTAGACGAAAACGAAAAGACAGTAGCCGGATTATGACGGGGTCACAGACCAAATAATAAAGTGTTTTTATTTTGCCTGAGGACGGGGTAAATATAATGCTCCTTCTGTAATAGTAAATTTGTTTAGCACAAATAATTTGCTTCTTAATGCATCTTAACATTGATTGGCCTTGAACTAATAATGATAAAGAAGATATAAGAAAAATAATAATTAAGAAACAAATACATATTACCACAACTAAGCAAAATTAAATTTGACGAGCCCTGTATTTTTTGCTCAACAGTCAACTCATAATTCACATCTTGTGGGATCACATCCGGTGTTCGTTATATCGATACACAGTATAACTAATTAAATTATAAACGTTAAGTAGCAGCTTATCTACTCAATAACACACTTTTTAAATTCAATAATTCCCCTATTATCTATCCCCAAACCCTATTTTTTAATTTTTGTAAAACGCATGCGTGCATTGTATTGCATCCGAAGATCGACTCCTGCGCATGTAGCCGTAGGCCGGACCAATCACGGCTATTAGAACGCCGCGGCAGCTTCACCGCCGTTTAAAAATTCAGTTGGCGTTTGCGCATCGATCTGAGCGGACGTGCTGTCGCGAATTATGTTGCCGGTGTCGCGATACGTACGATAACAGTATCCGAACGTTTGTTTCCAAAAGTGCAGTTTTGTGAACATGTGTCCTAATGTTTTGATACATTGATGGATTTTCTTTGAAGTTGCTGGGACTTGGTGAATTATGGTTATTGTCAGCGTATTTAATAGGTCAGTAATTAGTTTATTATATAAACGTGGACGTTGTTATTGCACGCTTTTATATTATCGTTTTTCTAATGTTTATTTTTTGTTTTATAATCGTATTAAATTACTATTGTGTGTGATGCTCAACTGCTTTGATTGTTATTTATGTAGATGAGCTGCATAACTATACTGATAGAAAATCTATTATGCCAGTGGCTATGCAACACCAGTTTCGTAATAACATTTTGATTATCTATTTTCTTCGATTATCGTATTAGATATTAAAAGAAGGAAGAAGCCCATACATTTCTTTGATTTATCGTAATGTTAAAATGATTAAGCATAATATAAAATCATGACGTAACAAAATCATTCATACGTTTATAGCGTTTATGAAACAAATAAATATTCGAGGCTGCTTTGCGGATATATTGTGTGTAAGAACATCAGAAAATTGTGATAAGACGTTACTTCACCAGAAGTGTTATAAGTTATTAATTGGACTTGTTAAATTTGCAAGTAATTCAAAGTATTATGTGCGATAAAGTCATCAGACGTTATAATTATGATAAAGCTATTATATCTATGAATACAATAATTAGTTGTTTCTTCAAAACTAAATATAAAGGTTTTTATATGCCTAATGTCCTACCTACGTATATTTTCTTCTATCAATCATTATATCAGTGAATATTAGGTAGGTACTACTCTGAAAAAATAATCATATCTACAAACTAAATACATTCAGAAGTGTAATTGTAGTGTGCAATACATTTTACAAGACCATTACAATTTCAGTAAAACAAACGAGTTACACTTCCGTTTGCAGTAAAACATCAAATATTTAACATGGGAGCTTGAATAATTAGTAATTATTAGTTAAAATACCTATTTTTTATATTATAAAATACTCCACATCCAAAGGTATTTACAAAAGAGATTAACATGAACCGCTAAAGATACCAACTCAACAAACTTGGTTTTACTAGTTTCACCTATACAAAATATTGACTGAGAATGAAAAATATTGTCGAAAACCTATATTTAGATTTACTTAAGCTCAGGCTTGCCGCTTGAACCATAAAAATCTTACAAAATATTTCCAAATCACGATCTAAATAAAAGATTATTCAAATAGAGAATCTGTTTTTTATGACTTGTTTGATTTCTGTCCCATCTGGCGAGCAACATCGTAAAACCCCCCACAAAAGTAACAGTCATTAGTGACATTATTGAAGACATAATCATGATGGAGTTGGCTTCTTGAATAACAGCGGAACGTGGGCGTTAATGATCTGTATAGACCATTTTACCTGGCCCTCTGGCGAAGGCAACCAATATTTTGTAACTTGCAATTCTACACGACACTAAGTTAACGTACACCCACCAGTTTTCCAATTTGCAAAGTTGCAAATCCTTGGAGAAAATCTGCGCTAATTAACACTTGCTCTGTTTTTCGCCGAATGAGCGAGGCCCGACTCTCAAGGTGTCGGCCTTAAAAAACAGGCAAAGGTTTTTTTTGTGGATGTCTATGGGCGGTGGTAATTACTTAGCTATAGGCAATCTGTCAGCTTCTTTGCCATAGTAATATCATTCCATAAAAAGTTAAATAACATCAACAAAATATACTTGTAGACCTAATGCAACCAAAAGCATGGGTCTATTAAATTCGTCGCATGAATTTCATTAATGACCTATCAGTCCCGTGGGTAACAAAATTCACACGTTCATGCACGAATGATTTGAGGGATTGTGTTTGTTGATGGTAATCGATTTGAGAGTGCAGTTCCGTCAGGAAAGAACTGTCTTTGCCAACCTTTCATCTAATTAGCTACCTAAAATAAAAAATCTTGTTACGGAGAAAGAAAAAAAAATCTTTCTGATCTATCCAATGTTTACGTGCATAACGACCTCTGTGGTACAGCGATTCTTTTTTTTTTTTTATCCCCGTATCATTGACAGGGCTCGTTGTTTGCTTTTTTAATAATTTCTCTTTATTTTTCTTTTACATTTGTTGATAATTTAATAACTAGTTACAATTTTTAGTTTCGACGTCTATTAGTAGTTTTCGGGACTTGACAATTTCTGTTTTACTTACAATCTTAACTTTCATTTAAATGCCTTACTTCACAGATTCAATCATACAAAACAATTCTAAAAACATTATTCAATAATTAAAATCCACAACAATTTTTTATCTCATACTTGTTGTACCGTTTTCTATATACATATACGACGTCCTCCTTCAATTTGAATCTATACAAATAGAAGGAGGACCCGTCGTGGCCCGTCAGTACTTGTAGTGTGTGGTGTGTAATGTATATTTTTCTCACTATTCTGTACGCCGCCGCGGCCGTGGGGAAGAAGAGGCACAGCGGTTCAGCACGTTGGTGCTCAAGTCAGGGGCCGTGGGTTCGAATCCCGCCGAAGGAACAACAAGTTTTTCAGTGTTCCTGGGTCATGCATGTGTTTTAAATATGTGTATAATATAGTAAAATGTTAAATATATGTATAGTATAAAAATATTAAATATACTTCCCGTTTTCTGGTACCTGTAACACAAGTTCTTCGATAATTTATTACTTAAGTGATTATATTATTTTATTATATTATTTTTTATTACTTAAGTGATTGATTTATTTATGTTTAATTTGTAAATTATATTAATTCATAGTAACATAATCTCCCTGAAATTATGTAAGTACTTATAAAAGATGCAAGCTGTATTACACCTATAATTAAGGCAGCAAATTAAACAACATGAATGAGCAATTTTAGTTTTTAATAATGTTTGTTCCTTGTTGGTGTATCTATTAAATAAATAAATAAATAAATTTAGCACGGGGCCAGATTGACTTCGTGTGAAGCGTCCATAGATATTATAGATGTTATTACTGTTTTGTAAGTATTGAATATCATTGTCCCGATTCTACCTTAATACATAAATAGGGAAAAATTGCGTCGCGGTTTCGTACCAGCCACTTTAAAATAGGTCTGTGGTCGCATGACTGAAAACGTCATCATACACATCCATCACTCTCTTCCGCTACGTATCGGTATATCGCCGTCACACTCTAACGCGTCCTGTGATTTAGTTTTTACAAACTACCTCTTCCTCTTTGCTGAAGTAATTAAGAAATGAATAAACCATTATCAAAACGTGTGACTGTGGATTGAGTCTTATGCCCTGTTCGCTAGAGTTCCTTCTTGATTGAGTACAAAACGGATGTTTCAGTACTTCCGATTGCGCACGCGAAATGGAAACTGATCTCTGAATATGTATGTGCACGCATGACGTCGTCCAGCGAGCACTTCCATGCATTAATGTTCCCTCTCAGAATCATTACGTAAGGCGTGTAAACAACGAAACAGTTGTTTTAAGTCAGACGAAATTCAAAATAGCTCGTTTATTTTTGTATCCTAGATGACATGATCGTCGTTATGATCGTCACATCTTTCTGCTGAACATCTGTCAGGCTACATCGCGTTATTGTTACATTTCTTTTAATCTGAAATGTTATAGATTTTAATGTTTTTTGATTTCAATCCCTATATTTTATGACCTACCATGAATATCATATTAATTTCTACGGAAGCCGTTTTTATTCTTGTAGTACCAGAGTTAAGTGAATCCTTTACTTATTTGTGTTTAACTACCAAAATATGTTTGTTCCACTTTTATAAGTCATCAACTTTATAAGGAGCTTGAACAGAGGGGGAGGTTATGTCAATATTACACGATTGATGACCTCCGTCCAGGTCTAATTAATGACATTAACCCTCGCGGTGCTAAATTTCATAATAACCATATGATTAAGGAGTGTATTTGATACCCCATAACTAAGATTACTGGGTGTTTATCATTTATTAATTAATGTTTAATAATTTACGAGTAAATATGCTTAGAAGGTAATGATAACTTGATTAAGATGTAAAAACTGATAATGCATCCTGTCATCAAGATGCTGACGCCGGTTTCTCATAGGGATAGGCGCCAGAGAGTACGTAAGAACTAGATAAAAAATTACAATTTGATATTATTAAAAAATAATGTATCTAACTAAGTATGTGTGCATTCACACATTGGGAATAAAGCAAGGCGCCAATAAATAACGTTTGATTAGTAATTATGCTGTTTCTGCATACAATATTAGTGAATTTCTCTTAAATAATTTATAGCTAAAATATTGCTTACATCCGTAAATCAAATTTGTTATTTAGTTAAATTAGACAAAAACAATAAAAATAATTTCCTCGGCGATAAACTTTCTAATAATTATGAGTTATTTACAATTTATTGAAACGATTATATTTCAATTTAGACAAATTTTCTTTTTTAGTTCTTTTGACTTTAATATTAGGCGCTATTTTGGTTTGGCAACTCACCGCGTGCGAAATTTTAACCCGTCGCATCTACTTCCGCTCGGAACTTCACATCCCGCGTGCACGGTCAAATTATCCCACATCCTATAAACCTAGATTTAGTTTACTCCACGATTAATGTTAACCCAAAATATGATATACTAGACACTATGTGTGTTAATTGTTTTATTATGCTCGGTGGGAATAATCTAAATAGTAATATCTTCTATTGTTATCATAGTGTTCATGAGTTATGCCACTTGAATGGGTTTAATGTAGTAGTATAATAGTAGTTTTTTGAGTAACCCGTTTTTAGAAGTTTTTACGGTTTTCGGTTTTCAGATAACCTCAAATTATATATATTTTTTACTATTAATCAACATTCTCCTAATTTTTTTCTTAGTTATTTAAAGTGCACCGTCTGTACTTATAAACTCTTTAATCGTAGTAATCGTGAGACTTCAATCTTTTAAGTCTTCCGTTTATGCTTAATCATTGATGTGTAACCCTTTTCTAATCAATTCTTATCTCAATTATTGCATCTTTTATTTCCCTTTTTAATTATACCACCAGAACTTATATAGAGTATTAATAATGCTGGTTAGTTCTTGAGTTTATTATAAGTATAAATCTCACTGTGGTTAGTTTTGTTATTTCCTTTACGTTTATTTTATGTACGGTCGCCGACAGATCCGGTGTTGACCTTATTACTTGGCAATATGGTTCAGAAGTGGTTTACCAGATCTGTCCGCGATTGTACATTCATAGTGTTTTTATTATTTATAAAAAATTACGTGGCTATGTTAGGGTTGTTTTTTGAAACTCCATTAGTTTTTAATTATTTTAATGTGTGCAAGCCAAACCTACTCCAAATTATTGTGATGGATCATTTAATCTTTGTAAATCATAATCTCCTGTCTGGTCAAGGAGTGGGAAGTTCATGAATCATTTAACCTCGCCCACGACCATATTTACTTTCTTAACTCGATCACTTTCAATTAATTTATGATAATTTGAACCTTATTATCAACGTCGTAAAGTTTTTACGACTTGCAATTAACCTGGAGGTCGTTCAATGCACCTTGTCAATGTTTTAGTGCGAATCTCTGATCCTACGTTGATTACTTGTTGCATGTTTTGATCTTTCGCAGGCTAAAGTGCAATTATCAAAAGGTTATTTAAATATTACTTTACGCTTATTGCTTTCGAAGAAAATTCAGCCATTATTAACCCAAGTGTTTCATGTCAATAAAATCTTTAGGTCTAAACTGGCAGTAGGATTACATTGATGTGGTAAAGTATTTTTACTAATATAGGTACAATTAATTGCAAATTACGTTAAGTTGACGATTGACACACTTGATTAACAATTGAATGCATGCCAATGTAACAACATTCAAAATTTTACGACACTGCTACTGATACTTGGCAATGTTGACCAGATGTACTTTCTTTGCCACGTTTCGTGGCTAATGCTACAGGGAAAGTCGTGCACGCCATCTCAAATGATTAACATTATGATAAAAATATGTATGATGAAACAGGCTGAATGACCGCCACGAGTTTATCGACTTCTAATTGGTTAAAATGCAAATATATTCAAATGTATCAATACACGCTATGTTACATCATCAATTTTATTTAGATAATTCATTTATTATATATAATATATAAAGAGGATTCAGCGATTGAACTTATAAGTAATAGGTCATCAAAATAAATATAGATACAATACATTATACAAACATGAGGAAAGTAAAATACAGAATTATAATTCTTATGTTTTGAAGTAGTAGGAACACAATAATTATAAGACTTACAATATGGATTATACTACACAATATATTTAATATATTATTTATATATTCCTAATTAAAAAACCTTAAAACTGTATAACTATAAGGTAAAAGACCTTTTGGTAGCAAAAACTGTATGAATCTCGGATAATTGGATCTAGTTTTCACGCAATGTTTTTGTGTTGAATTTCTCCTTCGATATTAAATGATGCATCCCGAACGATGATGCATAACTTTCGCTTTACTTCTTAGAACCTTAAGTTATCATCATCACTTAATAATAGTCACCTATTTCATAAACCATTATTTATTTCCTCTATATTTTCATGTAGGTCTGGTTCTCTCGACTTAGTGTCCATATCGTCTTCAGTATAATTGTTCTATTGACTATCTGTTATATCTTTATCTTTATTATTATTTATGTCTGTTCACTTCTTTATTAACACCTTTACATAATTTCTATTATTTTTAAGACTGGTATTAAACTGGTTTTTTAATTTAATAGAAAAAATTATTGTAGACTGTCACCAGATAAAAGGTCTGCTTGTATTCGGTAGTATTAGACCATCCGTTATCTGCTCGTCGAAGTCAATATTCCTCCTCCCTTAAATTAATGTCAATATCAGAATGAACCTGCAATATTCACACCGGAACGAATAACATTAAGAAAGGAACTAGTCTGTAGCATTGATTACACGTTTGCTGTGTGTAGAATTCCAATTTGTATGTGGTCGAAAGGTGTGTCCTCAAGAACAAAAATTATGACGACTATCTTCAAAACGAAATACACAAGCGAGGATCGAGTCTTCCATATCGACAGTGACATTATGACACTATCAATCTTAACATAATTCTATGGATGGAAAAACAAGAAAAAAAAAAACTAACAAGGCAATGATCGATAGTAGCGATATGACTGTGCTAAAATTAACAAAAAAGTCACTAAAAATCGGAAACGAAACAAAAGTAGCTCGTCAGTTAAAAATTTTTGGTCCAATTATTCACGATTGTCGCGATAATCAATAACGGTTATTAATCCGCCTATTTATTGCGGAAACGCATGATTTTGCACAATCGCCCCTAAAAGTTGCACGACAATTGGTCCAGCAATAATGTGCTTGTCTATTGTGTGCATTCCATCTGTCATTGAGGGCCGCTGTTTGTCGATCTCATTATATTTGCTCTTGAATCGCGGTTAAATCGCCTATTTTTTCATCAGCTCTTTCACTTTTTGTTTGTTTGACGACAAATGCCTTTATTACATTTACATTTCATTTAACTCGTAGGTACCGGTAATTTCTTCTAAACCGATGATTAGCAGAGTCGGTTAATGATTAAAGCCTAGTTGTAAATCGTGATCCTTAACAAGAAATGTATATTTTTATGCCCAGTAAAGTCGTATAACATGTCATAGTTTTTTTTTGTCTATTCATATAATTTTTATTACTATGACTACGCGACTAAACCAAATAAAAGTAAAATTGTTCAGATATTATTACTCTAGTTACTACCCCTAAGAGTACTTAGATACGTAATAATTTTCATCACGGAATGATCACGTGCCGTTTTTTTAATTGACGATATTTTTTTATTCATGGCAACATTGTTCGGCCCATAGTGTTCAATAGGTCGGTAAAGCGGAATGATATATTTATTGATTTGTTTTGTTCGCAATCGGATAAGTTTATTTATTGGTGTAGTAAAATCTGTGTAAGGGGTTGGATTTACGACTTACGTTTGTCCTTTGTCCGACTGTACATTCATCGTAAACGTCAATTTACATTTTTATGTGAATGTAGCATTTTATATCAATGGTACGCACAGTCGGATTGAAATATTTTAAATGAGTATTCTAATAACTTATTTTTAGGGTTCCGTACCTCGAAAGGAGAAAATTGAACTCTTATAAGATCACTTTTTTATTAGTCCTGGCAATTATTTCGGGAATGCGTGGACGTATCGAGTTGTAATTATAACCGTCTCGACTCTGAGTTGACGTGAAAAAAAAACACTCTCAAGGGAATCGATATTCATAGGGTACATCCCATTAGCCCAAGAGTTACGAAATTTGGCAAGTAACATCGTTATATACAAGTACATGAAAAAATCTGAAAACTGCACAAAATAAGGTAAATCATAAAAAATAGGTCTTGAAGTATGAGAGGGGGTCGAAATTTCAAGTTGAATTCAAATGAGGTTTCATATGAAAGGACTTGATGTGAGCATTCCAAAACATTTGTGAATGTTCAAAACAAATGAAAAATGTCTAAAATAATAGCTTCTCCATAAAAACTTTCATCGCCCATTTTCAGGATCGACAAAAATTGCGGGACTCGATTCTTGAACTATTTATCTTGCTCCTACATGTACCGAACATGTAGGAGCAAGCCCTCAGTGGGCGAGACATACTCGCTCTTGTCCAGTTTTTTCAGTTTTGCACCTATTTGTCCCTGAATTCTGATCTTCTTTTCAATATAATCAAATGAAGAATGTCAATATTATCACTGTTATAAATATTTTTTTAAGGTAATAACCATTTTACCTTCCTACCATCTACTTGTTTATTTGCAGGTGCGTTTTTATAGTGGCGGTGTTTCTTTGATTCTATGTTGGCAAAGTGAATTAAAATATGCTTCAAAATAGTGATGCATACAATTTTTATTTTTTATAGCATGCCCTGGCAAGTTTATGTAAATCGCCTGTACGGTTGTAAATTTACAGATTGTTATTAGCAAGTCCTAGGTCTAGACCATTACAGGTCTAGACCAGTGTTTCTCAAAGATTGTTCTGCCATGGCCCGGTAATTTAACACTGTCCTTTCGTGGCCCACTTAATACTTTTAATCTCAAGCTTAACCACTTTAATCTCAAGCTTAATCTTAACCAAGCTTAAAGCTTATTAATAGTAAAAATATTTTATTAATACTACATAATATTTTGGTATCGGCTAACCGCTCACGGATATTTAAAACGCGTCGATTGGTAGTAGGTATTGTTTTCAAAACATGGCGGGAATGTTGCGACCCGGCGTTTTATTTTGATGGACCGGTACCGGGTCGCGACCCGGCAGTTGGGAAACGCTGGTTGGGGTTAGGTGACTCTAGGATTTTACTATCTTTACCGGCTTGTAAGATTTTTAAGTTTTATTTTTACGGCACAATCCTTATAGGGACGTTTTTGATGATTAAGTAATTTCCTCTTGTTGCATTAAATAGGTATTTACAATTTATCAGTACTATAAAATGAGGATAATAAATGATACTAGATTTAATTGGATAACACGCAAGAATTTAAAACAATAGACATAAAATGTGTTAAACACAATACACACCGCGACGATATGCGACTCTACGCGGCGCATAATCATCATTTTTAACATAGGTAGCTATTCAAAATTGAACTTACAAAAAGATACACGTTTCATACGAGTATGACATCAGCCATACACTGCACATGCGCTGTGCAGCGCGGTGCAACTTGAATTCGAACTCTTACAATGAAACGTGTATTGTGTAATTAATAAAGTTCAATTTTGAATAGCTATCTTAAAAATGCAGCGCCATGTCGTTTCGTTTCGGTGTGAAATGACCCTAAGTCATAAACTCACAATACTGGCACGTAATATTTTAAAATTATATATTTTGCTGAAGGCTATTACTTTTTGTCTATTTTAAGAGGACGCATGTGAGTTTTTTTGGTTACGGGGATGCCTATTTTTCTAATTACCAAAGCTAAGAAAATAAAATTTTATGTAGTGATTAATGACCTCTTAGACCTTTCTTTGGCTGCAGCACACAATTGAGCGACGTTTATATCACGAAGTAATGAATCAAAAATCTATTTTCAACACCGTATTCCTAAATTGTCAAGTCTAAAGTCTAGTCAAAGTCCAAATAAATAGTCAGTGTGGTCCATGAGTCATGTCAGTCGATTCAGTAAAGTGGTAGAAGCTTTACTGAAAGTTACTAGGGAGTTTTGGGGAACACAAAATAGCACGTTTTTAGAAGTTGTACCACTTGCCTACACTTGTGCACGTTAACGAATATTTAATGGTTAATATTCTACTGATTACCTTATCTACCGATTCTATTTCTATTAAGAACCGAAATAACACAAATTTATTAAATATATACAAAAACCACAACGTCACCAATTGAATTCCCCGGCAAAGCTCCTAGATTTTACTTCGTGAATAAATAACATGCAATAGTTAGTTATAAAGGCTCTTATTCACAATAGCAAATCTCAATAATTAAGACATCTGGGGTGGGTTTGATTTATATTTGACCATTGTTATGTATGAATGCGGTCTTTGCTTCCCCAAGCAATCGTGTTCGCGTTATATTGACTGCATAGTACGCGGTCATCGGATAGAGATGTCGCTTAACTAGAGTGACTAGAGTACGGGTGGGGTTAGCAGAAACAATTGGCAACTACGTGTTCGTAACGATATCGAAAGGGAATTGTATGAAAATTATGACATCGCCTATACAATTGGCTAGGCCGCTAGACGAATGTTTTTTTATTGCATAAATGAATAGTACTCTTAAATAATGAGAGTAACTTCTCAGAAGAAACAGTGTACTAAAATTCAATATTTTCATTTTGTAAAATTCTTAAGTTCAGTTTGTAAAATTTTGCAAGTACGATTATTAGATTTAAGATTTAGGATTATGAAACTTAACTAAGAGTTTAAAGCCCACACCACACACCGCGAAAGGTCAGCGAAAATGAAGTGAGACATTGCGCGAAAATTTGTTGTAATCGGCTCCACACTTCGCATTTGTGGACTTTTCCGAGGGTGGAAAGGGCTTTACAATTAGGTGTTAAAACTAGTTTTGTTTAGCAGACTACAAACTCGCGACTGCTGTAACTATAATCTACTAGCTATTGCCCGCGGCTCCGCGTTAATACAGTATCCCACGGGAACACTGTACTTTTTCGGAACAAAAAGTAGCCTACGTGTTAAACTACAACCATACCGAATTTCATCAAAATCCATAAAGTAGTTTTGCGTGAAAGAGTAACAAACATCTATCTATCCATCCATCCATCCATCCTCACAAACTTTCACATTGTAATATTAAGTAGGAATACTAGTAAGATGTGTAAAATGTAATTCTCCTACTATTGAACCAGCTAATCACAAGGTATAGGAATTATATTATACAAGTATCATAAGTATAGCATTTAATTACTATTACTATTAGTAATTACCACAATGTTCGTGACGGCATTTCTTTTAATATTGCAATTCTTGTAATTTTGTAATTATTGGCATACACCGCATTTATGATATCGTTTAGTACTAAATACATACAAAATATTTCACAACGTATTCTTGAAAATGTTGGTAAGTGAACCGATTTTTGCTATCGTTCATCATCATCATCTTTACTTGAACATATTCTGTGGTTTTTCTTAATTCCCTGTGATAAAAGTTTGTAACTAAATATCGATCATTCTACAGCGACGATTCTCTTATTTGCATTCCATACTAAAAACGGTCGCTTCAGTAAAAACGTAAAAGTATCGATAATTTTACATTTACGGTACTTTTTAACGGTAAAATAATCCGATTGTGGACTGTAATGCGATAAAAAATCGCATTGGATTCAAGATAATCGGAAATTGCATCGAGATATGAACGGGATTTGATTGTCAACTTTAATGTTTGCGATTCGAGCATAATATGCTGAACCATGTTGAACTGATTTTGCTATAATAAGAGCGAATTATCCGATGACCGATCCGATGTCGGGGCTAGTAAAATGTATGAAATATGTTGGATCCGATAAAACTAAATTGTATTAATGACGTGGTTCAGAGATTCAGATATAATTGAATCTATAGGTCAACAAAATTTTCGTCGTCGTAACTCAGCGAGCAATATTTTTTGTCTATTTCACAATAAGAAGTTGAAATCTAATTAAGCTTGAAACCCTTTTGAAAAACTGTGTACCTACTACACAAAAAAACATTAAAATGTATGTCTTTAATAAAACGTTGATACTCAATAATATAAATATCATACTTTTTACGTTAAACGCGAGCGAGCGGAGCGAGCGAGCCAAATATATTGTTTAATTTTTATTTCAAAACTATGATTGATTTGATTGATTGCTCGTTCTGCTCATCTGATGGGTGATGACTATTTCCAAGTTACAAATACAGAAAACATAGTTACGAAGTACAACATTATGTGCAAATACGAACCGACAGTCGGTCTTATCTAGCGAATTGTAAAACTGTCACTAAACGGTTTCCACATTGGCGTGAACTAGAAAGTAGAAACCAAAAAGGGAATAATTTCGTGTAGTACCGTGGTCAATCTATGATTATACCTATTACATGAAAAACTCGGGAAAACACGATTTAAATTCTCAATTTCTAATAGCCTGCGGCATCGATGTAGTGTGTACAAAAGAGGAAATGAAATGTTTGACTGATTGACATGGGAACCTACTACTGTTACCTACTACCTACTACTATTTCCTGAGCATAAATCCTGATGACACCACGTCATTAATATTTTCACGTTTTAATAAAAAAAAGTCCGTCATATTATAATGACGATGAAACTGCTGAACATTCATTTTCCAGGAAAACTACTGTTAAAATAATTTGTAATAATTCTTTTACTTGTCAATGGCGCATTGCATCGTTTCGTTTTCAAATTGGCTGTTAAGCCGGGACTATATTGTCCGGAATCCGTAAGGCCGGGTAAAATTCAGACCACTGAAAATAGAACTATGTGCTAATATTAACAATAGAGCTGTAAATCGAACACACACTCGTCAAGTTAAACGTCAATGTCAAATCTGACAACTCGTCACGCATGTGTTCGATTTTCAACTTTATTGTATTAGTCAAGACTCCAGAGTTCTATTTTCAATGATGTGAATTTTCCCCGGCCTATTCCGGATACTAATTACAGTCCCAGCCTTACTTAACTACTTCAACAAAAGTTCCTGCTTGCCGAACGAATGTAATCGTTCGGTTAGGTCACAGTCCAGCCCATGACCTATTTCGGACCCTATATTTGCTCGAGTATTGATTGCCCTTGAACGCGAAAATAATACTTGTCACTTTCATATGACACTTTAAGCTGCTATCCGTTGGGATTGATGATGGGTGACCGCGGTGTAAAAAGTAACGTATAATATTTTATAATGGTTTTTTTATAAATCGATAGTCATTAAAACCTATATTAAAAATTATATTATGCACATATTGTACCATAACAGACAAAAAAAACTGCGTAATAATACCCGGTTTGTTTAATATTGAAAAAAAAAACTTCATACAAGAAAAGTTACGCTATCTTGATTTCAGAAGATTTTGTCTTCTTGTGTTTTCGCTGTATTTTCGAATATACAGCGAAGCGCAAATGACAAAATGTCAAAATATATCAAACCTCGACAGCCCTTAACAACCCCAAAAGTGGGGCAGTTTAAGTGTGGACACTTTTTGCCTCGACATATCTCGTACAAAATATATAGTATAATATAGTGAAAACCATATAAATATCTATGGTTTTCACTATATTATGTGTATGTGTAACTATGCAATGTGTTATATTATATAGATTCAAATAAAATTATTGCAATACCACATTACTAGTACATAAATGTGGCTAATAAATTTTAACATAAATAACTTTCTTGTAATAATTAGGTGGCGATTGTGTAATATTGATAAGTTATCACAAGGGGTCAGCGTAGCGGCGCTTCCTTATGATATGTTACAGTATTGTTTATAGTTGACTTCGGAGTTGAGGAGGGCGTTTACGTTATAAGGGTCAATTCAGACCGAAGCGACCGCTAGCGACCATCGGCGGCCGTGAGCGGCGGCGATTATCTCAAGCGAAACTGTGTTTTATAGTAATGGAGATAAAGTTTAAAATTATTTGACAGCAATGCTGCTGGCCGCTCTTCTGCCGTTTCGGTGTGATTTCTATTAAATTCGCAGTTGGGTTCCAGTGTCAGAGCATATGCTGTCGCTTTCGTGTACTCGATTTGATACGTCTGTGCTATGTGCATATTTTAAGTCTGAAAGTGTCGGGGACCGTATTTAAAATAAAAATTGTGATCTGAGTATTTTTGAACAGCTAGGTAATCTACACAAATATCATGAAAAAAAATATATTTGTTTGTTTGCAATGAATAGACTCTGAAACTACTGGACAGATTTTGATGGGATTTTGATTTTGGCTACTTTTTCGCGGAAAATTTGCCGCCCATTATGCAGTGACGGATTATCAACTAAAAAATAATGTTTATTTTACGGGTTAAAATCTGTTTACTTATTAAATCTTATCTGAAAGACTGTACGCCTCGGAAAAATACATAAAAATTAACAGCCTATAACCGAATGTCGATACTAATTAATTTAATTAGTTAGCGCGAGCGAGCAATTTTTTTTTTCTATTTTACCTGTTTAAACATTAAACCCTAAGAGACTTAAAGTATATCAATAGCCTAAAACTGAACGTCAGTACTAAATATTATAATATATTCTTAAATCCAAATACGGTTGATATCTGTTCAAACTAAAACACTGAAAAACGGTAAACTTCGAAAAAATACTATAAAATCAACCGGCTTAAACATAACATCGGTATTAAATAATATAATATTATGTTCTTTAACATAAACGAGAGCGAGCGATATGAGCGAGCAATGCTTTTTTTTCATATCTAACAGGTTAAATCTGTTCAAACTTTAAACCCTAAAAGACTGAAAATATGATCATTTTATAATTTAAATTAAAGTATTTAAAAAAATAGTGTAATTTCTGGTATTGCATAATATATGACATAGAACATAATTATTATATTAGTTTTGTCACATTATAATACCTACTTCACACTTTTTCGTAGTACATGATTACAAAATTTTGTGATCCATAGGTTCGCCATCAATGATCTAGTATATACACTAATGTTATATAAATATGGTATATAGCTGAAATACCTATGTTTTAATTAATATTATGTGCGTCTACTGTCTACCTGCCTATTGATTACGTCCAGAATAAACACATGCATAATCTGCCATCTTGATTTACTATTATTACTCGAGGTATCCCATATCAATCGTACACCTGACCAGCTGACCCGGGAACTACATTGTATGGGAATGAGCCGCGTAGGACGAAGTCGTTTCCTTGCAGTATCCAAGACTGTAGATCCGTCATTTTATTTAAATCCGTCATTTTATGTAGGTCCGTCATTTTACGTGCGTCTTGTTTATTCATTAGTCTCGACTCTCCACTTAAAGGTTCGAATTCTGCAAAGAGAATCCTTGCACGATTCGCAAAACGCGACAGTAAGAGTAGTGTCTAGTATGTCGCTTTTTGGGGTTCCGTAGTTTACGGATCCCTATTACTAAGACTCCGCTGTCCATCTGTCTGTCTGTCACCAGGCAATATCTCATGAACCGTTACAGCTAGACACTAGAAAATTTCACAGATGTATACTGTTGCCGCTATAACATCCAATACTAAATGAGAATAAAATAAATTTTGAAGTGGGGCTTTGCCATTTATCAAACGTGATTTTTCGCCGTTTGGTACAGTTTTTGACACCTTTACGACTCTCGCACTTATCGTGGTGGAGACCTAATAAACAGAAGGATAAGTCTCAAATTTTGTTGCTGTCTTGTTCTTTAGAATTATATTCTTCTAAGTCAAGACTTGGGCAATAGCGGGCAAATATAGTACGATTATGTTTATTTACATATCCTATCTAAATATATTTATAGTTGTGTTTAAACTATGACTTACTATCAGCAAAATATTTTCTTATTATCCCGTATTGTTCGTAAATTCCATCCCAAGTAAATACTAAATGCATACTGTGTGCTTGTTAGTTGTGTTTACGTATATCATGTTTATCTTAGACATTTTGTTTGCATCACGTGAACAAAATATCTAAAAGAATTTGGTACACATTCTTAATTCTAAAATCTGAAGAATGAATTAGGGTTATTACTGTTATTAAATAATGAAACAAAAACAAATAATAAAAAAAGTTTTGCATTTTTCTTTGCAAAAAAAAATACACAAATGGCTGTTGAGTCTTTTCTATGCAATATGCATGCATGCAACGTCCTTTAACAATATTCCAGTATGTAAATATTATTGCTGTATAGTTTTCCTTTGTTCCACAATATGTGATAAACACCAAATGTGGGTTTGCTTACATTAGCCACACGTGGGTGCTGTTACTAGGAAATTACTGATATTAAAGCGGCTAGCTTCATAAGTAGTTAGTTATGTTTTAGTGGTTAGGTAGTGATTACTAGTCTCATACGTTTAGGACTTTGTCGGCCGTTTTTTCTTAGCGTCAGATCACACCGAAATGAGACGATACGAGACGCTAGCGGCGCTGCTGCATTTTTAGTATAGCTATTCAAAATGTACACAAAAGAAGATTCGAATGTCAAACTGCACTACTCTGCATAGCGCGGCGCCGCTCTTGCAATGAAACGTGTATCTTCTTGTGTACTGAATAAAGTTCAACTTTAAGTCACAATGTTAAAAAATGCAGCGGCGCGTCACGTATCGTCTAGTTTTGGTGTGGACTGACCCTTAGGGGACTACAAATTTAACTTTTGCTATTCCGTGCTCTACGCTCAATCCCAGTGTTATCTGTATTAGTTCTCCAAAAAATACATCCCATTAAAATGGGCGTAAAAATTTTGTGTGCAGAAACGCGAATTTACGTGGGACAATAAAGGATTCTCGTTTCATATTTCGTTAAGATATTTGTTATATTCCCTCACAATGCCACTATCATCTAGAAGCACGAAACAATTATCATTTATATCCACTATCCAGCTTTTGTCGTGTGAGACCGCAGCCCGCGCCGGCACGGGCGCTTTGTATGACATAAGCAGATACGTTTATTTACTTTGAACATTTCATTTTATATCCAAATTCTGTGAAAACAAGATATTAATAAAATGTTCGTTTTATAATAAACAAAATACTTTATGCTAGGAAATAAAATAGGGTAATAAATTTATATAGATCGTGAAAAAGCTGGAGTGTGGTACATCGCATTATTAGACATATAAGAATTTTTAATTATTTAGCGTTTTGTCGTCGAGTGACGGTCGCTTGTATAATTACATTTTTATGTAATTTTTTGTAAATTTGAAAAGTCGTTTACAGAAGTCAACAGTAATGCGGGACTTACATTTAGAAAAAATAAAATAAAAAAATGTATTCGTATGAGACATGAGTGATGAGTTATTATAATAACTCATCACTCATGTCATCACTCATCACTCATCACTCAATAATTTTAAAATATATAAGAGGCAAAGCTGATTGACTGATGTATCAACGTACAGCCCATACCCTTAACGCTAGAAATTTGAAATTTTGCACGTGTATTTCTCATATAACGTAGGCATTAACTAGGGAAGGATTTTTCAAAATTCAACCCCCAAGGGTGAAAGTTACGGGTTAAATAAAAGTTTATATGAAGCTTTTTATTCCTTGGACATTGGATTTTTCAGCGTTTTCTAATATTTAACCACTAAAAGGGTAAAATAGGGGATGAAAGTTTTAGATTAATATAAATACATCGTTTAAAAACCAAATTTGATGAATGATAAAAGCCACGGGCAAATGCTAATTATGAAATAAGGCACTTATTATTCACTGGTTTGAAAGCATTTTACAAAATAAACCGGGAATCAAATATCGCCAATAATGTCCTTACTCGTTGTCTGTGGTCACTCGGTATGTCTGTCTGCCCACATATCTGAAACAATGCCTTTCTGTTTCGTAACTTTTGTATAGGCTGATAGAATCGTAGTGTCAATAACTCGCCTGTTATTTATAGTTTATAGATAAATACCTAATATAGACAAGGTTTCCTGCATACTGCTTTTGGTGTCGTAGTATTGAATTTAAAATTACCCTCTGTTTTAAATTCAAGTGAGAGAATGGTGAATTCTAATACATTCGCAGCTTAAGTGTATAAGTATTCATGATAAAATACGTGCTTATACGAATTTCATTTACTATTCAACGGTATTTAAATTTAGAAAATCGTACTTAGGGTCAGCTCAAACTGAGACGATACGCGACGCTACGCATCGCTGCATTTTGAAGAAAGCTATTGAAAATTAAACTTAATTTACTACACAAAAATATATATACGTATATCTTGTGTAATGAATAAACTTAGATGTATTATATTAAATAGAGGAAAATTCATGATCATCAAAATACAGCGCCATGTCAAGTATCGTTTCGGTGTGAATTGACACTTACTTCCAACTTAAAATGAAATAAAAGAAAAATATTGTCGTTTTAGTTTTATTTATTATTTTGTTTAGTTCTATTGTAAACGTTTAAAGAGAAACTTAAAAACATAAAAAATATTCCATGACCACATCAGTAAATCATCGATCGAGATAGCAATTTTTTTTATCAATTAGCATAACCTCTATTGATGTCACAAGACAGCGACTTTGCAATAATCTCTGAAAAAAATGTTTAACATTCATACTTGACACTGGCAGAATGTTCCAAAAAGCGATGGTTTGCTAATAATAAAAGAAGAAGAAAATGTTTACATATTATTGAAGTGAAAACTTCTTTAGCGGCGCTGTGTACTTTTTTTGGAATGGGTAAAAATTTCTAAACTCGCGTCAGGACACGTGACCTGATCGAAAATTCGTAAGACGGATGGAGAGAGGACAGGCGGCGCAGGGTGCTTGCGCGAATGTTCGTGTGTGTTAATGTTACAGCGTGCCACGCGCATCCATGGATGAGATTAATATTATTAATTTATTTTGTTTATTTTATTATTTATTATTATTATGTAAAATAATTGTAATAGTTCTGAAGTGTTAAATTTTTAATGTAATATAAATTGTCAAGTTTGTGTACGATAGCGCAATAAATGAATGTTGTATTCCACCACATAAATAATAGTACTTCTATACTGATAATGAAAGCAATTCGTACAAAATTATTCTCTAACCATTCCAAAATATCAAAAATGCACAACGTTAATATTCAAGTTTTCACTTCTGCCGGCACTCCCGGAGTGCAACCCGTCGATTTTTTTTTTATTTTGAAATCCCACGTTCGAAATATTTTTCTGGTTAAAAGAATTAATATCAGACCATGTCGTAATTTTACTATAGCTGTGCCAACTTTTTAGTTTTTTTTTTCAAAATCTATTTTACTAATTTTAATACCTACCATGCATTGGTTAATAAGTAAAATCCATTGTATTAATTGAATAAAAGTCGATCGAAGCGTTTCGATCACAATAAGTGTTAATAATTTTTATTTACTTTCAGATTACTTAGTACCTAATACCTATATTTAACCCCATTCCGAAAATCGCTTCATGCCCCATAAAACTGTAAATCACGCTATATTGGCTCTAAAGGTGTGTACACACTAAGGGACAGTTCGATGGCAAGTTGATCACATTACGGCAAAAAATCTATTAACTATGGTAAACCTCCAAATTTGTTAAAACTTAGTGGGGTAAAAACGCTTTTGCCATCGAGTCTCGTCAGGTTATGTCATTCCTATGTCAGGTCGCATCATTTCTCTGTGACGTCGCGTCGCGTAGTGTCTACACGCCTTCAGAGATTAGTTCCGGACTTACCGCACTTAAACATGGCATGCGATTTCACAGTCAACCGTTTTAATCTATGTAATTTATTGTTTATCTTTCGCTATATCGGCGTAGTATCGATATTTTTTATGTCGTCGCAGAGATCATCCCTCGTGAATATAAATTTATAAGTTTGTGAGGATGGATGTTTGTTACTCTTTCACGTAAAAAGTACTAAACAGATTTCGTAAAAATTTGGCATGGTAGTAGTTAAGGCTCTAGATTAAAATATAGACTACTTTTTATGCCGAAAAAGTTCAGTGTTCCCGTGGGATACCCGATACTATATTTACGCGGGGCCGCGGGAAATAGCTAGTGATCTAAAACTATCGAGGACACACGGAATTTTTTCCAAACATTTTATCATCATTTTTAAAGTAAAACTGCATTAGCGGCGTTGAGAGCGAAATTTCAAAATCACGTCACTTCACGATTTTGGATATAACGCCATCTGTCGGCAGCTTCTTATACTTCTTACATAACAATTACTAAACTTTCTAAAGTACGGATCAATACACAGATGGCTCTAGGTGTACTATTTTTTTTTTAATGAGGCACTTTAAGCACGATGAGAGTATTTTTTTAACAATTCAAATGATGAATCAAGTTTCACGTCTGTACAGCGTACACGACATATTTTTTTCCATGTCTTCTTTGTAGCTTTGGCAGCGTGTAAATGTGCTATTGCATCATTATTCGTTACTTACTCATATAATGCCAGTACAACTTCCCACGGGCCACCAAATAGGAGCTGGGGACATATAAATGGTTCCGTGTAATTGTCCTTTGAAAACGGTCAAGTATGAATTTATCATGTAGGCAGTAGGCATTTTAAACTACTTAATTCCGAAAAACTATAAAACCTTTCTCTTATATGTATAATTAAACGATGGGCCTGTTTCACAATCTTCTAACAAGTGTCAGATAGCTTATTTGAATGTTTTGTCTCTGTCGCTCTTTAATTATACTAATAAAGGTAGCAGCGACCAAACTTCCGTTATTCGGAAGCTATCTGACACTTATTTTAAGACTAGCTTTTGCTCCTGGCTACGCCCGCGTAAATACAGTATCCCACGGGTATACTGTATCTTTTCGGGATAAAAAGTTGCCAATGTTTTAATCCAGAGCCTTACTACCATATCAAATTTCATCAAAATCTATGCAGTAGTTTATGCGTGAAAGAGTAACAAACAAAGAGCCATCCATACATTCATACATACATCCATCCATCCAACCATCCATCAAAATTGCAATTTTTAAAATGTTTTGCCAAGTCAATTTAAACACATTCCTATGCTATACTCTGCTATGTGGCTATACTGAATGAACCTTAAGACCATGTACCCACGGCGTTTCTCCCGGTCGCCGCGACATATAACATAATATGTCGTAGCGACGGTTTTCTCTCAATTTTCCGTTAATCTTCACTCTCAATAGACTTGATAATGGCTAACAAACAAACCTGTATAATATGTATTATCTTCGGACTGTCATCCTCTACTGATATCTGTGAAGTTGTGTTTTTTTATACGTATAGCTTTATGAGCGTATTTTTCCTATAATATGTGTAATAAGGCTGGAACTATATGATACGGAATCTAGCAGGCCCGGGAGAATTCAGAGCACTGAAAATAGAACTCTCCGCTAATACAATAGGGTTGAAAATCGTGTTGTCGTGTGTCGAGCTGTCACATGACATTGACATTTGACTCGACACTTGTGTATTCTATTTTCAGTCCTATTGCATTAAGGCAGCGTTCTATTTTCCATGCTCTGAATTTTCCCCGGCCCGCCGGATTCCGGTACATATAGTCCCAGTCTAAGATTGTATATTCTCTATATTACGTCAGACTTGCTGGTGAACCTTATTATGAACATGAAGTTATAAACGTAGGTATGTTCATAATTTTCAGGTAACGGACGGACATGATGGAAACATAAATGTTATTTACTGCCACATAAAAACGACAATAGCTACGTCTGAAGTCAGAGAAATAATTACAAGTAGTTGGTTATTTGATGATTTTTCATTTATTTCTGATTATACTCTTCTTAATGACACACCTGTAGACGAACTGCTTTTTATTGCCATTAATTACTACTAAACGCAATCACGAGCTGGTTGGGGTTTTGTCTGCTAAACATTATAAAACATTTTCAGTAATATAATATGTAATATCTCACCAAAAACTTTTTTATGTAAAGTGATGCCAAGACGATACCATATAACTAGCACTGTCAAAAAGCTGTCAGATCTTATGTAAAACCAAGCTTCTGACTCTACCAAACTTCTAACTCTACACGCCTTAACTCTACAAGCCTAACTTCACAAACTCTACACCGTAGTCAAAATATGTCGCTTGGCCGTTTCGTTCCGAAAATATTATATTCTGTAAGGTAGCTGGTACAAAGTTCGGCGGTATAATATAGTTAAAACAAACGATTTTGTCACTGACTACTGTTGTAGTAGGATTTGTCGCGCCCTAAGATAACTTTCATTATCTTTGCTTATCCGTGCAAAATTTGAACAGAATAGGGTTGTCGATATAAAAATTGAAAATATAATAGTTTTTTCAATTATAAATGATAATATTTTTGTTATAATACTAAGGTTAATAAATAAATCATGACTGATTTTGTATCGTGATTTACTGAACTTATAAATCATTTATTCATAAAATATACTTATCTTTTAATTTTGCGTAGGTACCTACTTAGAATTAATAAATTGGTTTATCACTTTTTTTTTTTATTAAATAAGGGGCCAAGCGATCAAACGGGTTACCTGATGGTAAGCAACTACCGTGGCCCATGAACACTCGCAACATCAGAAGAGCTGCAGGTGCGTTGCCGGCCTTTTAAGAGGGAATACGCTCTCTTCTTGAAGGTTTGCAGGTCGTATTGGTCCGGAAATACTGCTGGTGACAGTTCGTATACTTTCAGTATACTTATATATTTTTTGGTTAAATTAAATTCTTAACTAGTTACTTGCCCATTTTGAAGGGATAACCCTACGTGTTCGCCTATTAACAGGTGCAAACTATTCCTTGATGATATTATATTCATGGGTATTCAGTATTCTATATTAACAAAGTTAGTTTTGATAGTGGCTGGGGATTAGGGCGAGAGAGATAAAGATATTTGAATTATCTCTTTCAGGCTTTTGGTCTTTTGGGATTGTATGAGCTTTCGAATTTAGTATTAACATTTTCATAGAATTATTAAGAAAATACTCATTTATTTAAACTGTTTGTATAATTTGTATATTAAAGCGTCAACGTTCATACCACGCTGAATACACCGGTTCTCGTCCGATCACCGAAGTTAAGCAACGTCGGGCGCGGTTAGTACTTGGATGGGTGACCGCCTGGGAATACCGCGTGATGTTAGCTTTTTGGTCCCTTTGGATCTTATTTTATTTTGGTGTTGAATTTCTTCAAGATTCTTAGTATTAACTAGATTATATTTCCTAGAACAGTACTAATGAGATACCTCCCATGTTTATAGACATAATTTGGAACTTAGTCTTTATCTAGACTAGAATCCTAGTTCGCGTAGGAGCCGTTAGCCTTGCACCTAGATCCCACTCATGATGATTGGCTCATGTTCAGACTGAATATCGAGAATCTAGATATTAGGTACTAGACAGGTAGAAACTAAGCACTAGCTTTTTTTTTCCATCCCCCTATTACGGACAGGGCTTGCTTTCTTTTTTATATTTTGTTTCTTTTGTCTTTTATTTTGTTTTCTTTATTTTTGAATATTTTACTTCTTTCATTTTTTCTTACATAATTACAGTATAACATTACTATATAGGTGTTACATAAAATAAATGATATAGAATCATAAATTACACACACACATAAAATGTTTCAGTTACAATTTACAATATCGGATTTAGAATTACAATATAAAATGTTAAATTAAAATAATGTACAATGTCAATAAAATTAATAATATGCAAAACAAGAATAATCAATTTAAAACAACGGCACAACACTCAAACCAACCATAATATCACAAGACTTAACCCTAATATCACAGTAAATCAGTGCCTTTTGTTTAAAATTTTTACCACTTTTTTACAGTACTCGAGGAACGTATCGCTCCTCTTTCCCCCCAGGTTGGAAGGCAGGTTCTCACCCGTCACGCGATGCCCAATTTCTGCTCAATATCGTATCTATTGCTTGCAAAAATTGGGCACTCGAGTAGTAGGTGAGGAACCGTCTCCTCAACTACGGGCTGACACAGGCACGATGGATCCTCTTCAACTTGTAATAAATAGTATATATATAATAGTAAGTCTAAATAGTATTTGCCTAGTAGGAATCTAATCAAAATCTACTTCCACCTTCAATATACTTTAAACAAAATGTTAAAACACGGTTACGTGTAATTTCCATTCTTTTAACAATATATTAACCGACTTCCGAAGCAAAAGCAATAAAGTTCTTAAAAATGTACATAAAAAAGTATGAAATAATCCTTACTGTAGAAATAGTTCCCCTTTTTAATTTAGCTAAAAATTTAACGGTTTCGCTACTCAATATTCTTTTTTTTTGAAGTCGGTATCGGCCAACTTGAAGGCAAATTCTATAAAATGTTGGTTGTATGTATTAGGATGTATCATGTGGTGTGTTAAAAATTATATTTTTTTCTAATTCAAGGATTTCTTCAATTGTTTGGGCAGATTACAAGTGCATACCTATTCTCTGGTTTCTATCTGAATACAATAAAAAAAGAATTTTGTAAATCGGTCCACAAACGGCGGAGTAATCGTGTAACATACGTACAAAAAAATCTACAGTCGAAATGTCCTTCGAAATGTCGAAATCCTTTTTGGTAGTCGGTTAAATCACAATCCTTTTTCCAAGAGCACACCCTGACTTAAATAACAAAAAAAATGTTCCTTTGTAAATCGTGCACTCGACTTGGCTATAAAAAACTATGAAATTTAAGTTCTGCGCTCTTGACTTGGCTTAAAAAAACTGTAACATTTACGCATAATTTTCTCTTAAGCGTTCAGTTCTATGAAATGCCCTTTTGCCATAAACCTTACTATAAACTGGGGCATTGCTGCAACTAATTGCTATAGAACTAGTTCTAGAAGGTGCTATAAATTTCATTTCATTGTAATTCACACTTCCTATTGTAATCTAGAATATTTTAGAAGTAAGTGAATTGATTTTAAGGCACAATATTGTTACAGGTAACAAACAGGCTTAGGATAAAAACAATCAGGGAGCATACCCACATTACGTGATAAATAACCTAACCAAGAGCATGTCATGACATGTTATTGTCTAAGGAGTAGTTCCGTAACAATAAACGCGTAATAGGTTTATTCAAATTACTTTAAAAGTTACTGTCCGATTTCGTTCAAAATTATTTTCCTAAAGAATTTCTAAGTCTCATAATTTGAATTGCCAGAGGGGGGATCAATTGCCGAAATTTCCGATTAATCGTTGAACATTAAAAAAAAATAATAATATATACAGCCGAACGTATAACCGCCTCCTTTTTTTAACACATAGAACGCCGTGTCAGTCACATGTGCCTGCACGCCATAGTATTTTTTATGCGTGGCAGCGTAAGGGTCAAAGTCGTTTAATAATTTTCCTAAAGAGTATTTAGCATGATCTATCAGTAGGCAAAATTTCAAGATTCGAAGTCTCATAGTTTAGAAATGCCAGGGGGGGGGGGGGGGGGGGGGCAACTGATAAACCACTTTTTAGGTCGATTACACGAAAATTAATGACTTTGTAACAAAGTGATGTAGGTATATAACCTTGCCTTTATTTAAAAATATCTATTCAACGATACGCCACACGATAGGGTAGAATGAAAAATATTTTTCATCCCCATTTCACATGTATGGAGAGCCACCCTAAATAAAATTATTGTTATTTTATGACGCTATACTAATACTAAAACTGAGATCTATACACAGTACACAACTAAACCAAATTTCATCAATTTATACAAGAGCGGACAGAGAGACAGACAGACAGATGAACGGACAGAGTGAAATTATAAGGGTTCCTTGAGTACGACGGAACCCTAAAAATGGGTAAAAAGTGATCTTGTTACTGTTGTCTTAGTATCAACATTATTAATAATTACATAATTACGATCTAGACTAAAACCAAGTTCTCTGTACTCTGTAATATTTTTCTCTTATATACAGGATGTCCGGTAATAATTAATGGAGAACCCTGAAATGTCTTATATAGTAGAACATATGGCCGTTCAAAAAAAAATACAAAAAAAATCTATCATAAGTAGTAAAATTTTCTCCTTTTCTACATTAATAACAATAATTCACTATTCATGGTAGATACAATGATGAATTGTCCATTATAAAATCTACTTGAAACCGACATTATTTAAAAAATATTGGCCTTGCATGCCTTCATACATTTTTTTCATACCCAAAATGTTTAAACTTCGATTAAAAAATAAAATATGCAATTTTTTCTAAAATAAATGAACTTGAATTTAAAAAAAAAGTGCAATAGCTAGTCATACTATTTACTGTCTATTTATCACCATAGTTAGTGTATCAATATCAAAACAATAAAAAACCGATGTAATCCATTCATTTCTGGTCATAGTGTTCAAGAAACTAAAGTAAACTAAAAAAATATAATTTTCTCTAAATGAAACTTATCTTAGTATATTAGTAGTAAACTTATAATAGTAGTACACTTATGATAGATATTTTTTTTGTGTTTTTTTTGAACGGCCATAAGTTCTACTATAAGACATTTCAGATTTATCCATTAATTACCGGACATCCTGTATAAGCTTAAAGCTACTTATCTAAACTAACAGACATATGAGAGGGTAAACCGCGGGTAAACGCCCCATCCTCTTAATTATGGGTTAAATGCTAATTAACTACTTGGCTGTAAGATCAGTGCTCCGCAAATGTTTGCACAATGCGATTTACTTTGCAATGGGGTAAACTGAAAATCTCTTCAACTTCATCGAAATGTCTGGAAACTGTATTTAATTACTATTAAACAAAAAATGACAACCGACTTCAAAAGTAAAAATACACAAAAAGTATGAAATAGTTCTTCGCAGGTTCAGGCGCAGGACCAACTTTTTACATGCTCATCCGACGTATGGATCATCTTTCTTGTCACACAATCAGGTAGAGTAACGCCCGAAATTAATAATCAATCTTAATCTCATTTTCCCATTTCATTTTTCTCATTTCAATACATTTCAATGATCAGTTGAAAGTCAATCCTAGGACTTCACGTCAATTTACGTTAATTTTTATTTGAGAATCTAAGATTGAAGTCAATCTAAGATTTTAGATACGTTATTAATTTCGGCCGTAAGGGTAGCTTATTAAAAATCTATAACGTGCACGTTAGATAGCTTATTTGCATGTTTTGTCTCTGTCGCTCAGTATAAAGTAATCAGCGACAAAACAAAACCAAACAAGCTATCCGACACTTATTAGGCGACTGTGAAACAGACCCTAAATACAGCATGCTCGGTTAACAAAAATAGATATTCAAGGAGCGTTAATCAGTGTTCGATTCCCGTCCAAATATATATATATATATATATATATATATATATATATATATATATATATATATATATATATATATATATATATATATATATATATATATATATATCTATATATATATATATATATATATATATATATATATAACTTGTGGCTTTAAATTTTGACCAGATTATCCTATAAAATACTTAAATTGTATTCATGACCGCGCGCCCGTACTACTCGACGAGCGCGTGACCTTGAAACCGGCGGCGTTGTACGGCAGTGTGATGGTGTCCATGCGCAGTGCGAGTTGTCAGGAAATATTAATCACTAGCTGTTGCCCGCGGCTCCGCCCGCGTAAATACAGTATCCCGCGGGAACATTGTACTTTTTCGGGATAGAAAGTGGCCTATGTTTTAATCCAGAGCCTAAACTCCTACCATTCCAAATTTCACCGAAATCCGTTCAGTAGGTTTTGCGTGAAAAAGTAACAAACATCCTCACAAACTTTCACATTTACCTATAATGAAAAAATAACATCCTACTAATGTGAGATGTTATTTTTTCTGTAAATAACGCACATTTTTAGTTATACGTACTGCCATTACATATAATATAATATTGTGGCCTAATGTTGGGTAAAATATTTCATTCGGATAACCAAGCATTCTGTATAAAGTCAAGTTCGAGTGTTACCTACCAATAAAGCTCTTACGAAAATCACATCCTAAAACAATATAGTGCTATTAAGTAATTACTGTAATTGAGATATCGAACGATACGTAGAGTGACCATGCGATTGAACAATTTAATGTACACATTTTTTTCGAGTTTAGTAGTTTATCATGTAATTACTATATCATGCTTTTAAGTGGCTTATGCTATATGTACATTTTAATTTAATTTTAATAAAAGAAAACTTCCACCTTCGTTATCATTAATTTTTGTATAGACAAATTAATAATTCCATTTGGTGTTATTTTATGAAACCAATAGAAGTTTCCCGCAGGAACCGTACATCTTCCCGCGGTTAAAAGTAGCCTATGTCCTTCCCCGTGGTCTACTCTATACCTGTGCTAAATTTCATCAAAATCAGCCCAGTAGTTTCGGAGTCTATTCAACAAACAAAAAAAATCTTTCCTCTTTATAATTTCTGAGAGTAACTGAGAATTAAAGTCGAGCTTGTAGAGACGTTTTAAATAACAATATAAATTAAACCACTCTGTTACTTAATGGTCACAATATCAAATCGTTCGGCAATTATCATATCGCAATATTTTGGTAAGCGGCATGGCAGTTATAAATCACGGTATCGCTTACGTAATACTTTTTGTTGCTCGGGTTAGTTAAATTGACATATCATGATGCAATTCCACCCACTGCAGATTGTAATCCTGTTTGAGCTTAACTATTAAAATCCTTGGAGCATAGTCAGTTACATACTTAGGAGGTAAACGTGAAGAATAGGAGTTTTTATGTACATATGATATGTATTTTACAAGACAAGATGGCCGACCAATTTGTGCGTGCCGGCGAGATACCACGGCACTGAAAACATAACAATTATCTTTGGACATTACATCAATTTTATTAGGTATTTACTACCTGTACCAGTACAGGTAGGCGTGGTTTTTGGCTGTCACTAACAATCTAATTTTTTTAATGATCAGATAAAGAGTTATGACTTAGCGAGAAATTGATTGACTTATTGGTTTATTGTTTAATTTACGTATAAATAATACGTAAAGGAAAACTTTGAGTACAGTTCGATGAGAATTGCGCGAACGAGTATGAAATTTGGCACTGTTAAAATTTATGTGGAGCAAGATGTGCAGAAAACTAATATTTTTTTAAAATAATTTACATAAAATTAATAAAAATAAACTTGCGTTTGTATAATAACAGCTGTAGGTTTGGCTCAATGAGGGTTTTTGATATTTTTTCAGCCGTTAGGGGGCAGACCCAACTCATCATCGTCATCTGGTGGCGTGAGTGGTGTCAGAAACGGTCAATAAGAATTTTCGATTTTTTGTCTGTCACCAGGCGGCGCTTGGTGGCCCGACGGTCCTTGTCGTGTCAAAAAGCTGTCAGATGTCACGAATTTAAAAACCCTCATTGCAATCTTTCTTTTATTTTTTTCACATTCCATAGACAACATAAAAAATTAAATATGAATTATGGTCGAATTTCGACCACAGGTTGTCCTCTAGTTTTATTATTATATCTACTTCAGTTTCGTAAAGTAGTATTATGTCTAGGTAAAATATTTTATACTACCAATATATCAAATGAAAGCCCAAATAAATAATTTTTTACTTCGCTCTTACATAAATTAAGCCTAAGGACAATACACACAGGAACGAAACGATAAGCGACATGGCGCTGCATTTTTATGATAGCTATTCAAAATTGAACTTTATTCAGTGCACAAGAAGATATACGTTTCATTGTAAGAGATCGAATGTCAGGTTACTGCACAGCGCATGTGCAGTGTATGACTGATGTCATATGAAATGTGTATCTTTTTGTGTTGTGAATAAAGTTCAATTTCGAATAGCTATCTTAGAAATACAGTGTCGCGTAACGTCGCGTATCGTCGCGGTATGAACTGACCCTTATTTCGAGAACTGCAGTTCTCATATAAATCTTTCAAAATTTCAATTTATCTGCTGGATTTCAAAACTGCAATTTATTCTCTGTTTACTTTGTAGTACGATCGGAATTGATGCTCGTGAAGTTACTAACGTTATAAACTTCGTGACTGCGAATTTGCTTGCAATGAAAGATAATAATTAATAACACGGCTATTAGACACAAATTATATTGTAATAATGGCAGTTCATTGGAGATTAATGTTGTGAATGTATTTTCAAGTTAGATAAAGTTAATGCTAACAATAGTAATCGAAAGTTAAAAACTATAACCAGACTACGCAATTTTATAGCCCATGTTAGCCGGGTCATTATTACGAATCTAATGACACCTCTTTCATTAAAATCGGATCATTCTGTGGCTACCCCGGAACAAACATACATATTACATACATAGACTGTCAAAATCTTTTTGGTAGTCGAGTAAAAGATCAAACACCGATCTTTGAATTTATATTAACGTTAAAATACTCATTATACGCACAATTTTATTAGTACCTAGGTTAATACCTGTGTACTAATAAAATAATGGGCCTGTTAAAAATTGGCTTAATTGACCATTATTAGGTAGATACAAAAAGATAACTGTTTAGTCATTTTTATTATCAGTTAAATTAAATGTTTTGTTATCAGATATTGAGGCAGTAAAACTATTGTATTGTCACCTATTATAATTTTTAACACACTTGTATTTGGAAGCATGGCCAGCACTCACTATACTATTTACAATATTAGGTTAATAATAACGTTTTTATAGAAGCTAAAAATGCTGCAAACTTGAATTCAATAGACCATTCCATTAACTGAAATGCAACGGATGTTAAAAACCACATTAAACGTAGAATAAAAAAATACCGGTTGTCTGTAAAGTCGGTTTACTGACGATAGTTGAACGTAACAACGTCAACAACAACAACAACAACAACAATAATAATAATGAGGTAAAGGCAATGCGAGGTAACGCATGTACTTGGGTACTTGGTAACGATAACGGGTAACAGGTAACGCATGAGTCCTGTTTTTTCGTGCGTGCAGCCGACTACCAACGATTTATAAGACGTTATCACGTCAAAAAGATATGGGATACTGTCTGGCAGGATAAGAATATAAATAGTAAATTATATGCTATAAGAAATTCTATTTTTTTAAAGTCCCAACTTCGTTGACTACTCGAAAAGATCAGACCGTCATCACTAGACTTTGTATTGGTCACACAAATATGACACATGTACACATTATGAAAAAGATAGATAAACCAAAGTGTAAATGCAGGATGGATCTTACTGTACAGCATCTGTTAGTAGAATGTCAGGTTATGTTAGTGAAAAACTGTCATGTAACTTCCGTAATAATATAAAGGATTGTTTAAATAATAATGGTATACAGACAATGAACATCGTTAAAAATAGAAATATTTATGGGAATTTAAAGATGTAAATATAGTAGTCGCTAATGACCTTAGCTGTTAAAAAGCGACTTTAGATAAATAATTTAAAAAAAATAACGTTTTATGAAACCATTAGGTATCATCTTCTACTTGAAATAATATAATATTATACCTTGTTGTTATTAGAAGTAAAATGGAGGTAATCTGTACTAATATCCTCTTTTTAATATAATACTCTATGACTAATCTATGACTAATATAATAGGTTTGTTTCTTTGCATTGAATAGGCTCCGAAACTAGTGGATTGATTTTGATGAAATTTGGCACAGATATTTTTATTAATTATATTACAGAGACTTTTATTGCGGCGAAATGTACGGTTTGTTTTAGGCTTCCATAATACTTAAGGAAACCTTTCGCTCTGTCCGTCTGTCTGTCTGTCTGTCCGCACTTCTTCTGTAATGGTGTATTTAAATGGACGAAATTTGGTACAGTTAAGGACTGTATATAGATCTCAGTTTTGGCATTGGCACGTGAAGTGGGGATGAAAAATATTTTTTCATTCTACCCCATCGTGGGGTATCGTCGAACGGACGGAATCCTCCTAAGATATGTCCCGACATGCCCTTAGTTAGGTTAGCTTATTTATAAAAGGATTTAAATGTCACTGGTTATGAATTCGACTACACAAAAATATTAAAGTATCTAAGACAATCTATCTAGACTATCAAAGACATAATATTTTTTTTTTTATCATGCATACGTTTATTAAACTCACTAATACTACAATATGATATACATTTTATCAGTTATGATAACAAAATCAATTGTACCATAAAAGTAGGTAACTACTAAAAATATAATAACTACTCCAAAACTTAAAATGCTACAAAAAAAAGAAATCTCCCAGGTCGTCCCCACCAGGCAGAGTACCTAGAAGGCTCAAAGAGTTTCCTCGCTGGATTGCGATACTTATTCTCTGGAATATTTGATACTTATTATTTATACTTATTCTTATTCTATTATACTTATACTTATTCTTATTCTTTTTATCTAACTAAAGACATAATTTAAATTATATTTTTACGCCTACAACATTATGTTTTCGTATTTAATAAAAGCGATGAAACATTTTATAAATGTAAAATGTGAAAACACTAAAGCCTGAAGCCTTCGGCGAAACAGTGAAAAAAATAAATTCTATAAACCTTTTGCAGAAATAGTTCCAAAAGTACCCAAGTGTGAAAATAAAATTCAAAGTTCATCCTCAATTTTATTCCGTTTTTAAGTATTCCTCCTAATAGATAATTTTATTTGTGTACTTTACAAAATGCCTGTGTAGTTATGAAGTATCTAATGTATGCTTATTATTTTATGTTATTGAAAATACTTATAAATAAATAAAAAAATATTTGATTATGAGCTGAAATGATTTTAAAAATAATATCTTGAGCATATGAAATGATGCTCAAAGTGTAATGTTTAATTTGTATAAAAAATATGTTCTTGGTGATCGTCAACTGTTTTGGAGGAACGCCGTGGTGGTGAGGGATGGGCATGTAAGATAAATCTTATGATAATTTAAGGAGAATAAATCCTGTACATTATACAATTGAAGTTTTAATAACTGGACATGAATACCGATTGTAAAGAGGACTTTAGACTACCTGAAAACTGCTTGAGCATCGTTTTAATGAACATTACTAACGTGCGAAAGAATAGTTTATCTATTCAATAGCGCTTTTGATTGGATGACGCAAACGCGTTTAGCAATCAAAAGCGCTATTGAATATATAAACTAATGACAAAAAACCTCAGAAACCGGGCATAACACCTATTTTTGACGGTTTCACTTATATTTCATTTTCAAACTATACAGAACGACAAAAAATAAATAAATAAGCATTCAATTTAAAATAAATAAAACATTATGTAAATAGAGCAACAATTAAAATAATGATCTGAATAAATGAAAATTATCGCATCCTCAGAATACTTTTTACTTTCTTGATATTGCGTGTGTGGTGGGTGAAATTGACTAAATATTATGTTTTATGGCCGGCCTATATTACATAACAGGAAATGGGACCTCATATTAATGTGTTGCTTTCTATAGTAGGTAATTTTCGTCTTTACATTGTATAAAACGAAGTCGCTTCGGATACCTGTTCGCTTAGGGCTTTTAAACGGATTTTAATGCATATTTAAGCAGTAGATAGAGTGCTTCAAGAGTAAGTTTTATATTATGTAAAATACGTTGCGTCCATACGAAGCCGGGCTGGGACGCTAGTTCTTACAAATATTTACAACGCGAAAGTTTGTATGTATGGATTTTGACTAAATTTGGTGTAGTAGTAGTTTAGACTCCAGATTATCACGGAGGCTACTTTTTATCGCAG